>CM035145.1:0-2667500 GCA_020205605.1 Panax ginseng | reverse complement strand
AAGTCGCGATATGTTATAAACATAATCTTAAATTTACACCGTTAATTGTGGATCGGTCCCGTTTATTTAATAGTTAAATGTTTACGTATGTTACAAATAAATATATAGGAGAACTTTCTAACATTTCTTGCATAAAATAAATTTTAAAGATTAAAATTTATTTATATTAGAAGATTAGTAACAATTTATTACAAAGTGTTTTCTGTTTGAATACTATATTTAGAAAACAACCAACCAAAAAAAACAATGAATTTTATTTTATTTTATAATAAGACGAAGGTGGCAATGGTATGTTCAAGATTAAAAAAATTATAAGTTACTCTAGTCAAGCTTGAATGTCCACAAATTCTGGGTGCACTAGAACTTTAAAGTTGTAAATCACAAAAGCTTCAAAATGTGATCCTTTCTTTTTAAAATTTTTGGTCATAAACTAGTAATAATAATTCTTTACAATTTGTTTCAACTTATTTAAGCAAAAATAAATGAAAAGGGTCATATGTAATACTCCTCTAATCCAAACTTAATAAGTCAGATTAGTTGGGAACAATTTCTTTGAATTTATAGTTTAAATTCTTTGAAGGGAATACCTGTATTATAATAATAATATCTTCTCTCATTTATTTCAATAATAAGAAAGAAAATAAATCTTTTTTACAGTGATTATAAAATTAGAATATATATAGAAATTAAAATTTTTATTAACTCTTTTTTGCTTAAAGAAAGAGGCACAGTAAATTAACCAGCAACACTGCAACGGAGTCGGTCGGTTATGCAATAAAATGAAAAAACCGTAAACGTTGGCTAGGGTTAGGGTTTCAGAGGAGATTGATTATGGAAGCAACAGAGGGTTTGTTTGATAAGATTAGACCACCGCGCCTCGAAGACGCAGGGCTAGAGGACTGTGCACTGCCACCCGAATCCATCAAGGAGGCCTTTCTCAAGGCCGCCTCCGCCGTCCGATCACACGCCGCCTCTGTTTTGTCACCATCGGACGAAGAGGCTGACGCCAATTGTCTCGAAGATCCGTGGCCGAAAGTGGGAGAATCATCCGATATGCTTGTTGGAATTAAGCCGGAGATTGAGCCTCCGGGAGGTTGCGCCTCGGAGAAGGGCAGCGGAGTGCCGGATGCTTTAGGAGACAAGGCTGAAGCCGGTTTGAGCGACGTGGAGAACGAGACGGTGGATAAGGTGGTGGGACCTGATGCTGTGCAGGATGAAGAAGAGTCTTGTGTTGATGAATTGCAGGGCTTGAAGATTGGAGGGATGAATAAAAAGTTGAAGGATGATGAGAATGAGGAAGATGAAAACGAAAGTGAAAGACCAATTTTAACTGAAGGTTATGTATGAACATGAAAAGTAAAAATTGTAAGGAATGAATGGTGCTCTGCTGTTGTTGTGTTTGTGAATAATGAATAAAATAGAGTATTTGCCAAGTTGTGTTGTTGCTCTTTAATTTGTTTTCTTTCACAGTTGTGATTAATTTGTTTTGTTTTGTAGTTGCCGGATTGTTTTTTTCCTTGAATGTTTTCTTTAAATAAGAGTCTGAAGCTTAGTTATGAAGAGGGCTGGAAGGTGCTTCTTAAACCTATTTCGATCAGTTAGTAGCAAGAAAGACTAGAGAAGTAGCATCTCATCCCCTAGTGGGAAGCCCAATTTATTTAATTACGGCACCGATTTCACCTTCTTGAAATTAATTCAAAAGAGCAGTCACAATAAGAGAAGATGATGATGCCACTTCTTTATGCAGTTGAATTTGTATTAATATCAACAGCTCAACTTTTTCTGTGCATTAATTATAGGCAATTTAATTGGCCTTGTGCAGACAAACAAGCTGTGAAGCTGAGATCAAATACAAACTTAGGATGAAGGAGGGAAAGAGCCAGGAAGCAACAGATTGAGCATTCAAAGACAAAGCTCCATTAAGGAAGGATGGAGAGAGAGGGGGATAAATCAAGAACCTGGCCCATCCTTCTAGTTTCATCAAGCTTTTGGCGTCCCTGCATCAATATATTTCCATCCTTCACTGTTGAGTTTAGTCTTGTAGAATAAAATTCAAAACATAAGAATAGAAAACCGAACCTTTGAACTTTTTAAGTTAAATTTGATGGCTGAGATTGGACAGAAAATTATGGTTTTGAGATTGATATTTGATAGTGGTTAGTTTTCTTGTTATAGCTTCTGTGATTGTTTCAGCAGAACGAAGTCTGGAACAAGAGACTTCAGGTTACAGACAGACAGCAGAAGACATGGTTTAAACAAATTACCTTGTTAGAGTTGCCAATTTCTTATGGCAAGGATGACAACAAGGTCATGATCATGTTTGGCCTGTAAGTTGATTTTCATTAGTCCCTTTAAATTTAATATTCCACCTTCTTGATTATAGTTCCAAGTTTGCTCGACTTGTTATATATATAGGAGTTCTAACCCATTATAATTGTTCATTTTATTGGTGGATGCTATACTTATTCATGTAAGGCTTAACTGAAATGTTTATCTACTTCTGTTTTGGATTGTGGCCATTAGTATGGGGATAGCACTATTCTAATTTTTGCAATTTGGCTTCATTGGAAATGAAATTTGGCTGGAAAATTATTGTGGGAACAATAATTGGATTCCTTGGAGCTGCTTTTGGGAGTGTGGGTGGTGTTGGCGGTGGTGGCATCTATGTCCCCATGCTTACTATGATCATTGGATTTGATGCTCAATCATCAACTGCAATTTCAAAACGTCACACAAGCGAATTATTTTGTTATAAGAATCATGATAAATTGATAACTGCTATATTCTCATTTTCCATAGTTTTGGCAGCTGAATAAAATTGCAGATTTTTGATTGAATTACTTCTTAAGACGTGAGAAGCTATGAGTCAAAACCAAATCCATTAACTTAATCATCACCCATGAGGATGTTTAAAGTAATTCAGAAATTTGATCAATATTTTATAGCCAACATAAGTTGAAAGTTTTTGACTCAGTTTGTGCATCTTAATTACTAGACAATGAAACCTTATATGCTCATTTTGACATGATTCTGTAGTCTGTTCTCTCTCTCCCTGTGTGCATACTTTTTGACCTATTCAATTGTTTTTTTCAATGGGGTTGTGCTTCAACTGGAGATAAATAGTCCAAACCACAGGGAACTTTCTATAGCTTATATTACTGCAAATCACTTCAGCATGCATTGTTAGATTAAGAATTTTTTGGGCTTTTATTTCATTCTTCAGGCATGATCACGGGTGCAGCTGGTGCAACTGTTTACTACAACCTCAAGCTGAGGCATCCTACGCTTAACCTGCCTATCATTGAGTATGATTTAGCTCTTCTTTTCAAGCCAATGCTAGTGCCTGGGATCAGTATTGGAGCCTCATTCAATATTATTTTTGCTGACCGGATGGTTACGGTCTTACTTATTATCCTTTTCATAGGTAATTAATATTCACTTGCAAATTACCCAATATTTCCTTTGTAACAGTTTACCTGATTGGCAAGGGTTATCTGCAGGAACATCAACCAAGGCTCTTTTCAAAGGTATCGAAACATGGAAAAAAGAAACCATAAGTAAAAAGGTTCTTGAAACTTGTCTCAATGTTGCTTTCGTGTATATTGTAGTTCAACTTACCCACCACCCATCTTTGTCTCACTTGCTTCTGATTTTCTGGAGGCTGCTAAACACTTGGCATCTAATGGTGAGTTTGTTTGATACCTTCTCAAATCAGGGTGTTTTTAATACTTTTAATTTGCAAAATTGAGCTATATCACCTTCTCTATAATCAGGTGTTGAAGGTGAAATAGTACCATACAAACCTCTACCCAGTAAGGCTGTAAACGAGCCTTCGGGCTCAACTCGAAAAAATACGAGCGAGACTCGGATTTGTTAATATATGATCCAAATCTGAGCATTAAAAATAGTTCGAATAAAAATATGAGTAGAATCTGAGCAAGGTTATACTCGACTCGTTTAAGATTCAAACTACTCGAATTTTTGATTGTGATTCGATACATACTCAGTTAATACATATCCGATTAGATGTTCGATACATTCTCTTATAATATATACAAATTTAATTCAAATTAGGATAATTAGTTTTTATTTTGTTTTGTTTTTAATTTTAATTGTGATTTTATATTTGTAAAGTGTAATAATAAATATATTTTCTCATTTTTAAGTAAAATAACAAATTCAATTTATAATTATATTTATTATAAAACTAGTTATTATGTGGAGACTCGAATTCGAGCTTGAATTTGAAGCTCGCGAGTAGTTTGAATAAATATTCGAGTCGAGTCGGATCGAATTCGAGTAATAAATATTCGAGTTGAGTCGAATCTGAGTATGATTTTTAAATATAATTGAATTCGAATTCAATTAAGTACAAATTTAAATTTATAATTCGATTCAGTAATTATAGCTGTTCATTCGTATTGTTCGATTGCTTACATCCTTAACCCTAAAGGCCTTATTAATAATGGTCCAACGGAAACCAATGAATCTAAAGCATCAGAGGTAAAACTTCACTTTCAAGAAATACTTATGTGACTCTTGATTTCCAAAGCTTACTTCTTTGAGATCCCAGGTAGTGGCAAAGCCATTATTTTTATTCAGTGGGGTCAAAATTTTGTCATGCTATAAATAATTTGGCGGAATTCGGGGACGCAGCCCCCGAGCCAATTTTTTTAGATAATTTTGTGTTTTTTGTTATAATATTGCTAATATAACAAGTAATAACATTATATATATATATATATATATATATATATATATATATATCCCTTATTGACCCTAATACGCCTTTCTAATCACAAATTTGTTAATAAATATTTAAATTTCTTATGTTATAAAAATAATATAAATTAGATTATTATTTATTTTAAAAATATTAGAGGAAGTAATATGAAATTGAGAAAGTTATTAAAAAATTCAATTTGACCCCGTATATTAAAAAATTTATAAAATTTCAGTAGGGTAAATTTATTTATTATACTTAAATTTCTTATAAATGTATCATATATTATAAAATATTTTTTTAGTGAGGTCAATTGACCCCACATGCTCCTATGTGGATTCGCCCCTGATCCCAGATTTCTATTATTGACGATATCTGCTGGAAGGAACTTGGTATTCTCGTTGCTGTCTGGGTCATTATCCTTGCACTACAGACGGAAAAGGTTTATAAATTCTGTACTTGTTTATCAGATTCTGTATAGATTTCTGTGTTTTTCCCATTTATGAGACAATGAAAAAACTTTAATATGTTTGACACAGAACATCACTACACCTTGTTCTGCAGAATACTGGGTATAATAACAGTAGAAATGTTTCCGCTTCACTCCTTTCTTCAATAAGTTGTTAGGACGGAGTATAAAATACTTTCTCATTGTTGAGAATCTATCAGATTATCCACAGTTTTATTTCATAATTTTCAAGAAAATAAAAGTTGTTCATCCTTGTGAAAGATTTTTTTATTGTCCCTCAGATTCCTGTTGCTGTTGGAGCATCTGGATATGAGGCAGTCGGCTAATCCTGGATCTTATATGTTAACAATAATGCTACGTTTTGATGGATGAAATAGGAGGGAGAATGTAATGAATTATTTTATTCGAATGATAAAAATGTTGTTTGGTTTGTTTATTCCAACGGAATAACCTATTTCTAGTGGAATAGGTGTTAACTTAAAATTATAATTTTTATTCCTGGAAGGGGGATCAGGAATAATTTATTCCATCTATTATTTTTAAGTAATTGACAAATATGCCCCTTAAAAATAGAATAGGGTTCCATGTTCTTTCATTCAATCTATCTATCTATCTGCGAAAGAGGAGCAGAGCCACCCACACCCCCACACCCACCCACCCACCCACCCACCCCCCACTCCCCACTCCCACCCCCATCCCCACCCAAAAAAAATAATATTATGTGATTATGTATACACCCCATCCCATCCCACTCACCCAAAAAAAATAATATTATGTGATTAATACACCTCTTACCCCCCCATCCACCCCAACCCAATCCAAAAAAATAATATTATGTGATTATGTATACAACTCTTACCCCCCACCCACCTCACCTCACCCTAAAAAAATAATATTATGTGATTATGTAAACACCTCTTACCCCCCACCCCGCCCCACCCACACCCCCAATCGTAATACCCCAAATTTTTATAAATGAAATTTATTTTTCTATTTATTATTTTGAAATAGTAAAGGTTGATTTGATTAATGTGGATAGTTATGGGTAAAATATCGCAAATATTTTAATAAGCAAGTGGTTATAAAATATTCATTGTTGTCGGGGAATATTCGTTTGGTCGTGGAATATTCGTGCTTCTGGGAATATTCGTATGCGACGGCCAGCAGCGATGCATGTGTGGGCCCATAACGAAAGCGATTGGATGAAGAAAACGACAAATATAAGTTGTTTATAAATAACGACGTAGTTATTCACAATTATCTTTGTTGGAATACCGTGGTTAAAAACACACCAATACGCCGTTGTTGAATAAAGAAGACACGGTATTGCACCAATTATTGATTCTTACGTAAGAAAGGCACTACTTTCGATAATTGTTACGAGAATTATCGCTTCAATATTTTATTTTATTGATTCAATAATTCTTTGCATTGATATTTTATATTCTTTGTTGTTTCAATAATTGTCATTACATAGTATTTTTCATTATCGAAGCAATAATTCATATTATCCTGAATAATATTATTAGATAACATTATTGACAATGTCTAGAAAGTTCTGCATAAGGAGAGGTTTGGTCACCTAATTACTTGCGCAGAAGGAGAAATTCTTATTGAAAGCCCTCTTTCTTGGGGAAACGGCACGGTTGCCCGATTGTGTGATTCTCAGAATATTATTTGTGAATAATTAATTATTGATTTATATGATGAGAAAAATATTGATTTTATGTGGATATAGATGGAGAAAATTTTAATGTGACAATTGTTGAAAATTAATATTTTATCTTTTTCGATAAAATAATTCATTTAAATATATTATTTTAATAATATATTAACGGTGATATTTTTTATAATGAATATATGAGTATATGAGGAGGAAGAGTATTTTTGTGGCATTAAATGTTTAACACATATTTTTGTGTGTTGGTGGACACAATTATTGATCAAAATTTGATTATAAATTTCAGTAAAATCGCTTGCTTTGTGAATTTCGGCCAATTTCTATTGGGAATTTGGAAAAATTTTCTTCTGCAAAGTTGTAGAGAATTGAATTTTCTATAAAAACTCGCAAGATTTGAATTTTCTGATAAAAGGGCTATTTATTATGAATTATTGAAGTTACGAAGCTCCGAATTAATTGATTTTTGGAAGTTTAAAATATTTTAATTACAAAAACGTTTTTTTCATTTTTTTGAACTCATTTAACATGTGTGGCTGAAGTTTGGACCAGATTTGTGTGCGTGAGGAAATTTGATTATATATATTATTATTATATTAAATTTTCTGCTTTTGGTGTTCTAAACATTTTCCTATAAATAGGGTGCTTAGGTTAGAATTGAAAATCACACCGAAACCCAAATTTTCTCTCTATATTATCGAGCGTATTCTTGTGAGTATTTTGAGTATACTTTGAGTATTGCTATACTCTGGTGCAAGTTAGTTTCGTTATTATTCCAAATCAATCATCTTTTCTTTTGAGGTAAGGGATATTTTTTTTTTTAAATGATATTATTTCTTCAATATCATTATCTTTGAAATATTGATCCGAAATTTTTCAAATTTGGAATTTTTAGTGTCGAGATTACTATTCACGATATCACCACTATTCACGATATCTGATCTATTCACTTAATACTAAGCACTATTCATCGAAAAATAAAAAATTTCTTTTCGTCCAAAATATCTATCATGGATACTAGTTTTGATTGTATCCATGTTTTGATCATTCTTGAATTTTACACCACTATGATTATTTTTGAGGTATTTTTGGACGTGGATAAAACAAAAATACGAATCCTTAATCCTTGTCATTTTGTTTCACCGGATTCGCTTTTTAAAAAATATTTTTCATCATCCTCGGTCTTAAATGATGATATTATTGAATATCTTTGGCCCGTAGTGCAAAGATGAATGATTTATGATGAATATCTTTGGCATGTAGTGCAAAGATGAATGATTTCGATGAATATCTTTGGCTAGTAGTGTAGTCTGAAGATGAATGATTTCGATGAATATCTTTGGTCAGAAGTCTGAAGATGAACACGTGTTTAGATGAACATGACTAATCGGTGAATGTCCTTGGCACAGAAAGGTCAAGGATGAATATTTGATCCCGTATATATATTGATTGATGTTACGAGGATAAAAATAGACGATGAACTTTAAAATTCATACATAGAAGATAGTAGTTTGCATTCTCTACTTAACTCTTCTAATGAATTATTATTTCACTACGAATATTGATTTAAAATTTGTTGTCTATTGTATTACATTAGATTTTTTTTTCCCTGTTGAAGACTAACGATAATTTGTTGTATATTATCTTAGTCATAATATTCTTTTTCGGGCTAGTTGAGCTCACCCTTTTCTTTTTTGTTCCATTTTTTTCCTCGGAGGCGAGAATATAAGCGAAAGACGAAGTCTGGGTATGGAATGAAAGTTCTAGGGAGAGTTGTTTAGTAGTCCTCACCATTGTTGTAAAATAGTGTATCAATAATTATGATGAGGATTTATTTATATGTGGATATTGTCAGATGGCAATATCTCAGATTTAAACTCACAGCTTTTACTATTGTAATAATAAAGTTGTAGTTATTTACATGCAGACTGTATTGACAACTCTGAATGGGTGATGTATACTGCTTTTGGGGTGTCACACCCACCCCCACCCCCACCCCCACCTCACCCAAAAAAAAAATATTATGTGATTATGTATACACCTCTTACCCTTCACCCACCCCACTCCCACCCACCAAAAAAAAAATAATATTATGTGATTATATATACACCTTTACCTCCCATCCACCCCCACTCCCACACCCCCACACCCCACACCCCACCCCCACCCCCACCCCACACCCCACCCCCACCCCCACCCTCACCCTCCACACCCTCACCCCCACCCCCACCCCCACACCCCCACCCCACACCACAAAAAAAAAAATAATAATATTATGTGATTATGTATACACCTCTTACCCCCGTCCCCCCCCCCCCCATAAAAAAATAATATTATGTGATTATGTATACAGTCCTTACAACCACCCCACCCCATCCAAAAAAAAAATTATATGAAAAAGTATATAAAAATTATATGAAAAAATAAAGTAAAAAAAAGAAGAATATAATTATAAAAAAAATCTAGAAAAATATGTGTTAATTTTTTAATATAAATTGATCTTAAGTTAAATTTAAACATTTGGGGGTATTTAGGTCACTTTCTAATTATTTATTTCATTCTTAGATGTATTCATAACATCAACCAAACAATACATGGAATATTAAAAAATTATTGCATTCCCTTTCTTATTCCATTCTCTACTCTATTCCATTCCTTCAATCCAAACGTAGCACAAGAGGATACATCAATTTTATTTAAAGGTATAGTTACTACAAACTTGCACAAGGGGAAAAGTGAGCCAAATCTTTTACTTCCTATAACTTCCCTCCGTTCCAAAATTTACAGTTGCATTCTGAAAATCTTAAAATTCAAAATTCCATTTAAACTTTATTTATCTACTATAGTTCATCTTTGGTCTGGGATTTAATATTTTTGTTGATGAGTGTTGCCAAGTCCTTCAAGCTAGACTTCGTAGGAAGCTTAATCTGCATAAGAAAATAGTCATCAGGAAAATGAAGGCAAGGAGAAAAATAAAATTGAGGATTATGTAATGGAGTAATTACAGGGTTCGACTTGTCATCACCCGGGTAGAAGAGCAGAGTTGGATAGTCATTAACCTGCACCAGCATATCCAATAAATATGGAGTATAATAAAGACTTCCTCAGCACACTCATAGAATGGCGTACGTGCACAACTTCATAGTTTTTTTCTCTATACAGCTATCTTAAACAATTTCATCATCATCAGCCATAATTGTCCTTTCAGCTCGTATGTGCTGAAACAGTTAAACTAGCTTATGCAGATCTTAGATCCATTCCACAGTGATAAAAATAATAATTAACAAGTGATTTCAAACCTTAAAACTTAATATGCAGAACATTAGTGCATGTAAATTTTGCTATAGTGTACATGTTTAACCTGTTGATGTCAATTATGTTCTTAATCAGTGCAATATACTACTTCTAAAAATATTTTGGGAACACTGACCTCTAGTTTTGGATGTTCATTCGCAGAAGCATCTATCCTTGCAAAAGTAAGGTGTTCTAACCCCTTGAAGTGCTTCACCAACTTCTCTATTTGCTTGCTTGTGGTTTCACAACTGAAGCACCATGGTGTATGTACCTTAAATATGTATGAGAACAATCATGTTGTTTTCTTGCAAGAAAAGAGAAATGAAGGTGTTATGCGACATCTATGATCATATTAGCTACATCAAATTAAAGTAAAAGAAATTGGTTCAGAAATTGCAATGTTGGCATGTCAGTCAATAATTGAAGCCATGTACGACAACATTTATATTGATTCATCTCTTTATATAAACGTACGCAGAAAGAAGCTAATTTATTTATAACAAATAGAATACAAACTATATAAAATTATGCACCTCAAGAAGAATGTTTTTAGGACTGCTCAGAATCAAGTCGTCAAATGTCTTCCCCACAATGGTCAGAATGCTTGCCACATTCTGTAATTGTCACAATCCCAAAGATGAGTTTCAATTTAACACAAATTGAAGTGGAAATAAAAAAAAAAAGAAGCAAAAAATACGTTAAAAGAGGTTCCTCTCTACAAATTCAACAATGCACCCAAGTGAAACTGAATTAAATTCCGCAAAATAGTACTGTTGTTGTTAAGAAGGTCATCAGTGTATACATAATACAAGATAACACTTCCAAGTAGAATGGAGTTCTTAATCCAATAACTAGATCAGAGTTTGTTCATGAATAGCAGGAGTACATAATCTTAGTGACGGTGAGTGTTTTTCCACTCTTTAATACTTATTTACGGTAAAATGATTCACTCTAGCAGTTAGAGAAGGCGCAAACTGCCAAAACTACATTTTCATTGCAAGTAGAAAACTTCTAATGTATTTCACATGGAAAGCTGAACAGCTCAATGTAAATTAGGTGGAATTTGAGAGAAATTGTTTTTGCATATGAAAAATTAATATTTTTTATTCCGTGTAAACATTTTTTTTTGAAATTAATTAATTAGAAGCATGCACCCATTGCTCAGCAATGGCACCCAAGACAAAATTGGTGTTTCCTACTTGGGGCCAAATCATCTCCAGAAATTTTAGATGTAAGCATGAGCCCATCACTTAACAGAACCAAAGTTGAGATAGAGAGTCCCTATGTTTAAACATTATTTAGTTAACTGGGCTTCAATTATTGGCATGCAACTGTTTCGGATTGTGAAACACGAAGAATGCAATTAGGGTAACCAGAGATGTACTTGTACAAAAAGAGGGTAATCGAACAGGTCAGAGATGCATGTGTTGTTACAATCAATGAATTATTCACTCACATTATCGGGTATCGACTGTGATTTGTAAAATGGAGATAGAGTCCCATCCAGAATCCCCAAGCAGAACTCCTACAAAGGCCAAAGTCCAGAATGAGACACAGTAGTATCCTCACAGACAAATTAAGTCAATCAAACAAATTATCTCATTTCCAGTAGAAGTCCTCAGAAGTCATTCTCACTTCTATTTTTGTTGGCGTTGGATATGACTCCAACAAATACTTGGAGCTGATCTTGTAATTAAAAGCAGTTACCTATCAGGCATAGAAAGGAAAAATGACTGCATCTATTACTCTCAACACCTGAAATTAATGATTAAACCGCATCAAAGAATAATTTATTGAACTAACAACTGTGTCTTCTGATTCCTCAAGCCCAAATAAAGTGAGGAAGGGTTTCGCAAGGTTTTCCACTTTAATGTCTACAAATATGAACATTATCTGCAACAAGAAGATGATATTAGAAAAAGGCATAATAACCCGAGCAGAAAATAAACCAGTAGCTTCCGGATTAGCTTTGTCAACCTTTGATTTGAATTTCCTCGCAACATCTTGGAAAGGTTCGATAAGATTCTTCAAGTCATCAGCCTCCGCAAAGACATAAACCTAGTTGACATTGAAGATAGGTCAAAAAGAATATGAATCAGAAACATGTCTGCCATTTATAATCCACAGAGTAGCATTGAGCCTAAAATTCAAACTTAGGATGACTGGAAATGTAAAGGAAAGTATATGTGTAAGCTGAAGATTTTACTAACATGAGTGCCACCAGAAAAAAATGTTTACAAAGCAATGAGTAATCTGACTAAAGTGGATATGGTTCCATGTTTATGAAGAGAGAATTATCCTTCTGACTTCAGATAATTAAGATTTATATTAGAAAACTTATCAAAAAATAAAAATAAAATTGTTGTTTATACTAGAAAGTATTCCTTTACAACCTAAACAGTTCACCTCATGGTCCATATTGCTTCAACGAAAAGAAGATAGCACAAATAACTATCTTTTGGGCAAACTTGAGGCATCTGACCTACAACACCTCACAAGAAATATGCAATAACTGAAAACTCTACAACAAAACCTCTACCTAGCACCAATTCATAAATGTCACAAGAACTAGGTTACGCCATTGTTATTGATTTGTTAAGTATTAATTAAGGTTTAGCTTTTCTACAGGGAGCGGACAACCACAAAAAGCGAATATTGCGGAAGCATTATCTTCACATAATGTTCTACCTTCTTAATCTGATTTTTAATACCAACTAATTAGTTTGAAAAGTAATGCCCAATAAACTAATAAATAGTTTATGATAAGCTGAAGGCGGTCTTTAAAATTATGACGATGTAAAAAAGAAAAAGAACAATCCGAACATTAAGAAAAGAAAAACACACATATTAAGAGAAAACAAGAGGAAGAAAAAACTTTAAAGAGTACAAGCAACCTGTAGTTTGTTTGAACTAGAATGAACTCTGGCAGAATTAATTTCAGTCAGTTGAGTGACTAACGGGAACTTGTTATCATCCAAAAACTGCAGAATATTGTCCACTTTGATGGCGTCTTCTACAAAACCGAAAGAATCCGCAAGTAAAAATAATTACCAGGAATCTTGCGAATGCCAAATCTACTATATGCAAAAGCAGCAAAACTAAAATGAAAAATTCCATCACATCATCCTCGTTTTCTTATTAAAGAATAGGGATTTTTATTTGGAGGTAGTGGAAGGGGATGGGGGTCATTTTTTGTTCACAAAACAAAAGTAATCTGTAACAACTCAAAATTAATTTGTAGCAGTAAAAATATATTACACTAAGTTGACCGTGAAAGAAAATAAGAATTTTCCCATCCTTTGGATAAGGTGAGAGTTCAAATAACAGTATAGCCATGTTGAGAAAACCAAATGTAAGTAACATCCAACTTACCAAAAGTTGTGAATTTCTCTGGCTCACTTTTAACAAGTCCAAGGAAAAGATTAGTTGGATTAATATCTGGGAATAGAATATTGGCAATCTCACTGCTGCTTGTTTCAACAAATTGAATTTCATTGTCAGATGTCGCTGCTTTTACAAATTCTTCATAATCAGGCCCCTGAAATGTAGTATAAGAAATATGTTGAATGCCGCATTAGTAAAACAGCTTACCTATTCAGCTCGTTATTTAATATAAATCTGGTACTCTACAAATTATGGAAGTAAGAGAAAACTTTTCCATAACAAAGATTATAGAAGTGAATCCTGAAGATTAAATAAGTGGAAACAGCTGTACTTCTTCCCTCACATAATGTTAAGATAAAATTGACCAATCTTTGAGATTCAAAAAGTCTGGAAAAATAAACACTCTTACAATATTTAATTTGGTATGGTTTGATTTAAATGTAATTTTTATGGACAAAAATGGTCTCTATTATAAATACTGTTTATGGTAAAAAAGAAAAGGTCATGTGAAATTTTAGGAACTAAAATTACTGGGAGGGGGGGGGGGGGGGGGACTAATGGTGCCAGATACACAGTCACCATGTGTGTTCCTTGCAACAACAAAGAAAAATGCAAGGTTAGGTATCTGACACAAAATCCATAGTACATTATTTAAAGTAATAGTTATCCCATACACAAATGCTAGAGAGACCGCATAGCCAAGTGCAGTTCAAGTATCAGGTAATTATGCAAAAGCTTTGATCAATGTTATTTCTCCTATACAGTCGGTGATTCGGCCAATTTAAATGTGCCGTATGGCAAACTACCATCTAAAATAGCCAATTTCTTTCTTATTACATGTTGCCCAGATGCCAAACTAATTTCTAGGCAATTGTACTAAGTCAGCAATTTATAATTTTTAGAAGTACATTGAGTGAAAATCTTCCAATTAATACTTGAATCAGGTTTATTAAGTAACACATCATGCAAGAACTCTAACAATGGTTCAAATGCACTTACCCCAAATTTCTCAAAGAGTCCAACTGCAAACACAGAATGCTTCTTAAGAAACTCACTTGCTTCAGTTATGGAGCTAACTCTTACAACAGGCACCCCTGTCTTCTTACGTCCCCAGACCACAATTTCTTCCCTAATTGAAAAGCAACCAACAAAAAAAAAGTCAACAAACTTTATACCTATCAGTCATTATAAACAATCTTATGTATTGAAATAACACACGTTGAACTTTTATATATCCACTTTTTCCCCATACTAACTCTTATATATCCACTTTTTCCCCCAAACTAACACTTGTATATCTAATCAGATCCCAATTAAACAGATCAGTAGTAAGATCTAGTTATGCTTGTGGGTAACTATAATTTTCAGGAATCAATACACCCTTCGACATAGAAAGAAGTGCTTACGAGGAAAGTCCACCATGGTAAGGTTGAGAAGTGCCATTAACAAACAGAAGCAGAGTGGGAAACCCTTTAATCCCAAGAACTGAAGCTGACTTTGGGTATCGCTCCGCATCGATCTTCGCCATCACAAGGTCACTCCCCAATTCCTTGAATGCCATTGCAGCTTCAGCAAATTGAGGCATTAACTCAGCACTCCTGGCGCACCAAGGGGCATAACCCAGAACCAGAACATACTCATTTCCATCAATTAACCTCTTGCTATTGTCATTGTCTAGCTCAATAACTATTCTTTGGGCCCAGCTTAAAACCTCAGCCTCAGATGGTTTTCCATGATCTGGTGATTGTTGGTGTAAATCTTCTTCTTCATCTAATGCTATGAGCTCTTCAAGGTCCTCCATATCATTAACATCTTCATCAGCAGAAGATATAGTGATGCAGAAACTCAGTAATAGGGAAAGAATAATGGCGAAACAGATCAATCTTGAAGTGGGTTTTGGAGTATACATGGGGTTAAGGACTAAGAGATTATGGGGTTTAAGGAATTGTAGAAAGGATTAAATCTGGTTCTTGAATGTGATCAATATTGATCTTGTTTTGGGTCAGTGAAGAAAGAAATGTGCGAAAGTTTGAGGATAAAACTAAATCCTGTCGGTAAAAGTGTGAATGTGATCCTAGAGATCGGGGGTTTCTCTCTGTGGCGCTTTCTTTATCAGTTTTTATCTATCTCATTCTCGCGCCAATCAATGCACTGTCTAGTCCAAACATGCGCCTCCTAACCCAATGTAGTCTATGGATATTGAGTCCAGTTTCTAGTGGCCCGTGCCCAATAACTTGAAGGTTAGAAATTAAATTAGGCTAAGATTGGTGAAATTATTCTTAAAAATACTCAGCACGACTAAATTAACTTGTGCTTTCTATAAATAATTACATTATGAAAGAAGTTACTGTATGGCTGTGTTGATGGAGTTCTTTTGAAGTCAAGTTATGTGATACTTCCTCCTCCCAAAAAAATGACTAAAAGTATAAAAAAAATTCAAAAAAATGAGATAAAATACATAAAGTGAAGAGTAACTATATCATTTAGTGGAGTTCATTAGTATAAAAAAATAAAAGTAATCGTCAAGTAATGATAAATTTGGCTTTCATCTACTTTTATTTTTTTAATACGTGTACAAATTATATTTTGCTAGCATTTTTGGGTACAGTAATTATAATTTTTTTTCCACTTATTGTGACTTAAAATAACTTTTTTGCATTCTCAGTTCAAAGTCAAGTTTATATCACCTGCAAAATAATATGACAAATCAATCAAGATTTAGAACTATAGAGCTCGTTTCATGCTATATATAGAGGAAAACAGCAGATTTTTTATTTACTAGTATTTTTTGTAGGAAACAAATAAAATTTAACATGAAACTTTCATACCCTTCAGTTTGACACCGTCTTCCTACATTTTAAGTTCTTTTTTGAAACAATGATTGTGTAGGACAGGTTAAGAAGTTTGTGTAGGACTTGAAAATTTGTTATTTCTTGGTTCTCACACAAGCATCCGCACATTGATATAGACTGCCCCTATGCCCGAGAGACTTTGGTCATGGTATTCTTGAGACTCAAAAGAAATTCATTAGATCGATTACTGAGATTCATGGAAACATATCACCAATTCACCATCCTACATTTATTTGAACGAACCTTACAAATTTACAAGAGCACAATGCAGAAAACCATTCACAGTAGCTCCGGGGGGAAAGGGAAAAAAATAATAAAAATCACAGCTTTTTACATATCGACTTTTCTCACCAAGGTATCAAAAGTTAATTTTCTTCCCTGAATTAGGCAGACCATTATTTGAGAGGTAATAACACAGTGCAGTCTCTACATGTTCGCGCAGAAAGCCACAAGCAAAAGTTCCAGCATGTTAAAGGAGATCACCCATAAGTGCATGAATTCTTTTTGAATTTTATAGGTTTAGTGCTAGTAGAGTCGATGACCAAAGGGCATGAAATATGCCTTCGATGCCCCGTCTTCACCAACTTCCCTACCACCTCTCCTCGTGTCCGAATTTCAAACTGCAGTGTCAGTGGAACTTGAAAACCATTGGCAGATGCAACTAAACTTGATCCAGCCCCATACAATGGAACCTTAAATGCTTCCAAGTTAACTGGTACAATCCGACGACTCTTTCTTGGCTGAAAATATTTCTTCAACTGCAGTCATATGTGAAATGAAGGTATATGCTTCAATATGGGAGACAAACATGTTCTTAAGAAATTCCCCCAATTGGAGGGTGAAGTCTAGTGATCCTAATATCAGGGAAACAACTATCATGATCCATGAGTGATTTATTCATGACTGTAAATAATTAATAGAAGCATACAAGCATAAACTTCAAGAAAGCAACAAGACAAGCTGCAATATGGTTTAAGTTTATTTTTTATTTTTTTTTGACCTCGTAATAATTTATCTAATGTTGGGTTGCTTTCTTTCTTCAAGATGTTGAGTCTAGCTGCCTTGTTCAACATCTTGAACTGATCATTTTTTTCAATTGCCGAACTGACCAATCCAACAATATTATCATTGTTTAATAATTAATTCATTATTTTCAATCATGGATTCATTAATGGAAGGAGATGAGAAGAACTATCTCACCTGACCAGTTGCAACGACAATATCTGAGTAGATGAGATTGACAGGTGTGGAGCTAACATGAATGCCAAAGAACGTAGCAGGATTGTATACACTCAACCTCAATGAGCCATTCATTGTCAGCATCTTTGTCGGGACCCCGGTGAAGTCCGACCCTGTCCCAATATAGAGGTTGTTAACTGCCAAGCTCTGCAGATCGCGTCATCCATCAGAAAAAGTATATCTAAAGAAAGATATGAAGCCATCTATATAATTGAAGACATTCCAATGCAAGGTAAGGAGGGAGAGAGCCATTTTAGAGTTTCACTCAATCTTATATTGTCAAGATAAAATGCATATTGAACATATAAGAAGTCCAAATTCAAGTTGTTTAACATTGAATAAATGTGCTGATGATGACTACATCCCAATTGTTTGGAGTGAAACACATGTATTGAAAAATGAGAAAAGACCACATAAGACAAAGGTGATTATTGAAAACTTGATCAACCCAATCTGGGCAGGGAATATGTTATAGGTACTATATAATTTAATGACAAGAACCAAGGTAAGCATCCAAGAGGAAAGAACTCAGTTAGGAGATATGAGAAGTTACTTAAAATCATGCGCAGGTAATTCAAAACAAGACAAGTGCTCATTTACTCACCAATATAACTGAAGAATGAAACATCAAATCAAATACTTTAAAGCTTTCTGCTGGCATTCTTCCATAAGTTTGATAGATTTTCTTACATTCTTCCACCTTAGCTAGCAAAGTTTCCAGACAATCTATACAGTTTGCAAGGTTTCAACAACTTCTAGCACACAATCATATCCAAATTTATAAATTATTGAAATTCTTGATTTCACTGTTTCACTTGTAAATCTAACCCCTTTTTTGTGGTAAAGTTTATTGCACAACAAAGACAAGATTCTCTCCTTAAAAGATCAGAAAAATAAATCAAATTCCGAAATTGTTCTACTGATACTAATTCTAAGGAGAAATTCATTGCTCATATGTACAGTACTTCTTACTTTATATGCAGTGTGACAGCTATATGTTGATAAAGAAACTTACTAAAAGCTCCACTTACTAAATCAATGATCCTCAAAAAACTTAGCTGTTTTTTACCCCAAACTGAATTTAAAGTATCAAACAATATCAGAGTTTTTCTTTATGATAAGATATCCATCAGTAATACTCATGTTAACTAAATTAAATTAAATGGTGCCTTAATTATGGTTATTTCATTCGACAAGAAAAAATTGATTACAATACATAAAACCAGACAACAAAAATAAGCAAAGTTAAAATAAAGGCATATACCTTGACAACAACCTCTGCTTTGAAAGGCCTAGCTGCACCCCATATAATCAGGCAAAACACAGTAAACAGAACAACAAAGCTAAGCAGAGCAATCAAAGCCTGAAACCGCCGGGTAAACCCTCTTTCATCATCATAATCACCCTCTTCTACAATCACATTACACTCGGGCCAGCCCTTATCATTCCTTTTTCTGCCCCATTTCCTCCCCGAAGAGGACCTAAATATACCCGAAAATCGACTAGCTGATGAATTCCTAGAGTGGCGGCCATAGGAAGGGTGTGAAGGGGACTCCATTGGGCTATTAAAGTTGGGAGTGGGCTGCATTGATGAGGACTTGTCCCCATCATGAGAGTCCCTTGATGGGCTCTGCACATAGTAAACCGCCCTCTTTGGTGACCTTGAAGGTGATGATGGGGCTAAACTTGTTATATCAGACTCAGACTTGGTGTGCAACATATTTCAAGAACTCCCACAAGAACTTATCACACCGCTTGAATTTAACTAACAAGATTCTCAAAAAGTGAAAATCTTTTGCAAACCCACAACTTTTCTAGAGCTAAAACCGACAGATTCAAGCTTACAGAAAAATGAAATAATAATAATAATAATATATATATATATATATATATATTACAATTTGTGGGAGTTCTTGAAAATTTAAGTGGCAAAGGAGAAAACTTGGCTTGAAATTGAATTGATACTCAGAAAATGAAAGGTTTATCTCTGTAAAAGTGTCTCCAGGATATTTTTCATGTAATGAGAAAGTGGAGGGGTGGGGTTTGGTTTTGTAGGTATCTTATTTGCATGAGCAAAGGCTCGGACTCGGGGAGGGAGGAGGAAGGAGAACCCACAACCAAACAACAGCTCCTGAACCTGAAACCGTACCTGTTCCCGAGCCTAGCCTACGAAGTATATGGTGTGTCGGCGGCAACTATAGAGGTCGGGTCACTATCCACTATCATATAGGATGGACCTACTACCTTGGCTAATTTATTGTTAATCATTGATTAATAATTAATGGGAGGGGTTTGGAGAGCAAATCCCCGTCTCCATTTTTTTTGTCACTTTGTATTTCTCTACTTAAATTTTGACACATAATATTTTATTTAATTTTAGACTTAATTAATGTTAAATGAAAGATTAAGTGTTAAAATTTAAGTAGGAGGACACAAAATAAACCAAAAAAATAGAAATAGAGAATCTGCTCTCGGGATTTCAACCTAATTTAGATTCTTGCTGCTTGATAATGTTTTTTGTGCTTAAAGAACGTGTGTATATATATATATATATATATATATATATATATATATATATATATATATATATTTATTCTTGTTTTAGTAATTGATATTATTACATAATTTTATATGTCAAAGTTTAAATGAATTTTACTTCACTCGGTCATTATTATAAATTGTATATTACTATAAAATTTATTTATTTAAGTTATATGAATCAAATCAATTTTATAATTATAAAAATTTAATTCAAAATAAAAAGAAAAAGATATGGTTTAATTGTGGTTTTTTTTTTTTGGCTAATTAATGATCCGAATATAAGGGAATCACTATTCACTAGGCAGGGTTGTTGTGTTCCGTACCTAAGCTAAGTTGTTGTTTGTTTACATTTGATTGCCTTTTAATGGACTGTCTCTTATTCGCTAAGAGGCATGATACTGTTTTTTTTGTTACCTCTGAATCGATAAGACATAAAATGAAATCTTAATAATTAAGAGGTACCTCTTAATGAAATTTTTTGATAATTTTTTTTATATAAATATATTCAACAATATTATGCACTCATTTTTATTAAATTGAATATTTAAAATTATTAAATATAATTTTACCCTTTAAAATGATAAAATAATGTCATTAAGAGAAAATTTACTTTTTAATTATCAAACAAATTTTTTAGATTAAGACCTCATAAACGTAGTCCTATTAATTAATTTTGTGGTTGATATTACTATTTTCCTTTAATCTCGTACTATAACTTTTTTGCGACCTTGTTGATAAGTTTATTAAATGGATAAAGTTGGGTTGACCAGTGCGCTTCTTCCCTTTCATAATAATGGTATGTAATTGGTACAGAAATTGACATCCGCTAATACATCCAACACTTAAAAAGGTTGTATACTGGGTCAGTCTTGTGCAAGACTAAATGGAGTAGCCACTCAAATATATACTCAAGTCTGTTCCACACAAGAAAACTTATATTTGTATTTAAAAAAAGAGAGTAAAATATGACTCTTTTTTGTGTAAAAGGAGGAGCGAGAATTTAACAAATTGTATAAAAAAACAGAAGAAGAATTTAAAAGATAAAAAAAACTTTGGCCAATAGAAAAAATACTCCGGTTTTGACGAAACAGAGTCACATATATACAGTGTTTTTTTCCACCCAAAACACATTTGAGGTAGGGTATGGGATTAATAACTACTCTATGATAGTAGTAGCAGCCACCTAGGTACGATGAATGATTTGTTTTCTACTTTCTTGGGTTATTATTTGACAGCTGCTCAAACCAAAGTTGTCTGCCAATCATAACTAAAATCCACTAAAAAAACCTTGCTTTGGTCCTCACTAGCTTAATCCTCGATCCACTTTAGCTTGCTTGATTACTTGTTTCAAATATATATATATAGAGAGAGAGAAAGAGAGAGAGAGAGAGAGAGAGAGAGAGAGGTTATTTCGCTTATGGTAACAAGTTTAAAAAGTGAGGAAGCATGAATATTTCACCCGGTGAGTATCTGATGGGAAGAAGACCACAGTTAATCCCTGCAGTCATTACTATTATTGCAGTTCACAAAAACAGCCATTGCTTAGTCAGTCTATAAACTTAGATTTCACTTCCTATTCACTAGGGTGGATAACAATGTTACCAAACTTTTGTAAGTAATCTAATCACTAGTGATAATACAAGTTTCTCCTGCCCAGATTTGGAGGCAGAAATAATGGGAGAAAAAAACATACAGCAGCAAGTCGATGGCCCCAAACAATCATACTTTGGTTTTACTCAGCACAATCAAAACACTGGAGTTATGAGAGGTTTGCCCAGAAAATGAGCCTCCAAATTTTCAATGACAAGATCAGCAATGGCTTTACGGGTTTCTACCGTGGCAGTTCCCCTATGAGGCGAAAGGACTACATTGTCAAGATTAAAGAGCTTCTCCGGAACTTCAGGTTCATATTCAAACACATCAAGCCCAGCTCCACCCAACCGGCCTTCAACAAGAGCAGAGACCAGCTCAAGTTCATCAACATGTGAACCCCTCCCAATGTTGACAAGTACACCTTCTGGACCCAAGGCATCGATGACTTGGCGATTAATGATATGACGAGTTTCATTTGTCAGTGCGCATGCAACAATAAGTATATGACAGTTGGAGGCCAAGTCAATAACATTTGGGTAGTACTTGTAATTTGAATCTGGCTTCTGGGATCTGGAACAGTAACTGATTGGACAACCAAATGATTCAGCACGCTTAGCAATTGCGAAGCCTATCCTGCCCAATCCTAAAATGCCAACTGATGTGCCACTGAACTGCAAGAAGGATTAAGAGGGCCCTAACATGAGCACCATAAGTCATGAAAAGATGATAAAAAAAATGGCTGATCTCCATCAACCCAAAACTAACTTAGTATAAGTGAAGAATCGCGTATAAAACTATTTGTCCAACCTTTTAATAACGCAAACTGAAATAACTTTAAATGTATTCCACCTAAATCTTCTGCTATATTAAGTTGATAACCACATCAAAATATGTAATTGATTAATAACTCCAAAGGATATCCGTGATTTATTGCTCATGTTCGTTATATACAAGTAACTTTGTTATGTTTGGTTTTCAAGTCTACTAGAAAACAAAGGAATGATAAACTCTTGCACATTCTTGAAAATATTTTGAGCAGCTGTTAAAATGGTGAATTCATGTCACAAAACAAATAGGAGTATTATAATTTGTGGGCTAAACGCATAAAAAAATTCACACTAGCACAGAAGGGGAAAAAAAACCTTTGTAGTCAACTTGAAGTCCCCATTCTTGATCCAGAGCCCACTTCTGACAGCGATCGCATTCGCAAATCTTTCTCAGCGTAGCCAATACTAGCGAAATCGCCAAGTCAGCAACTTCATCGGTCAAGATATCGGGCGTGTAAGTAACCCTAATCCCCTTTTCTCTGCACCTGACCAAATCGATCTGGTCCAAGCCGACACTGTGACTGGCGATGATCTCCAAACTGGGGAGGGAGTCGATCAATTTGGAGTCAGCCCCGTAGGCTCCATTACCCACTAAAGCTCGGATGGATTGGGCGTGTCGGCGGAGGAATTCGGATCTGGAAGGACCCGGAATTTCCCAGGATTTGTGGACACAAAAACGTTTGACAAACTTCTTGGAGATAGGCGGACATTGGACACGTCATCCATACTCCAATACCACTACTCTCCATCTCTCAACCCGCGGTCCCCTCCCCAAATCCTCCTCCTCCTCCTAGGGAGTATTCCATTTTAGGAATATTTACATTTTAGATTACATTTTAAAAAGTAATTACAAAAATAGTGTAATCATTAAATATTTACAATGTTAATGATTATAAATTTTTATTTTCAATAGTAGTGAAAAAAATGATCCCTTTAATTACGTTGTGTTATTTAAGGTGTGGCTGACATGGCAATTCAGTTTTCTTTTTGAAAAAAAAAATTGAATACGCTTTATGCAGGATTTATGCGGGACAAGGGGCTCGAGTTTCAATTTAAATTTTGGTATTATCTTTATTCGTCTTCTTTTTTCTAGTTAGAAACCCTTATTATGTGATTTGGGAACTCTTTAAGCCAAATCCTTCTTTTTTAAGCAGTAGGTCGTCGCTCTTTCCGGTGAGATTCGTTTAGGCGTTTTGGTTAACTAGTTCGTTGTTTGCTTATTATTCTTTTACTCGTAATTATTTGCAAGTTGTTTGGTGTGTTCTTATTCAGTTGTTCTACATTTTTCGATTTATTTGGGTTTTGATTGTGATGGTGTCTACGAGGAAAAGAATGGAGGGGGTGGGGCATAAGAAGAGCGATGGGAAGGGTAAACGACTCAGGGGGATGATTATAGAAAGGATTTGAAGATATTTGTAGAGGAAAAGGATAGTATTTCAAAGTCTTCAAAAAAGGGGAAGTTGTTAACGGTGAAATCAAAGGTTGAAGATAAGAAATTGGGGAGGCATAAGAATAAGAAGGCTAAATCTTTGGTATGATCGATTCGATTTCAAGTTTCGCAAAAAAGAAAGAAAGAAGATGCAATTGAGGCTCACAAGAGAAAAATTGTTCCTGTCAAAAACAATTGAAGGTTTGTTTATTTTGTTTTCGGTTAGTGTTTAGTTTGAGATTAGTATATAGATTATATTTTTGTGATTATGCATGTTGATTATGTTTTGATGGAAACTAGTTGATTGAGATTTGGTTACCAACATTTATATGTTTGAAACCGATTATTTTTAATTATTAAAATGTATTTTTATTACAATGAGTAGAGTTGGAGATTGATGCGTGTTTTTTTACATGTGGTAAAATGGTTATGTTGTTTTTCAGTGGACGTGTTCTTAGTATTATTTTCTAAATTTGTTAGTTTATCAATTGTTATATATTAAATAGTTTGATTAATTTGGGTTTTATCATCCACCGATATTATTTGGTTATTAGTATTAGTGTTTTTTTTGGGTATTGTTGATTTAATAGTTTTTGTTTTAAAGTTTAAAGATGTTGTATTTTGATTTGGTTAATGTGTTTTTAATGTAATTTATTGTATTTTTCAGATTTGGGATCTATTTTACGAGGAGCATAATAGGAACTTCACAGCAAAAGTAATTTATTGGTGTGATATGGAGGTTCCATATATTATCAAGAATAAATTGTTTGAGGGACAATTGAATAAGTTTAAGTTGACATGTTTTGGTAAATTTTTAGAGTTTGGGAAACCACAGATGTTTTCACATATTATCCATCAAGCTTTGATTAGGGAAGTTTATCAAAGGGATGACGGGGAGATGTGGTTTTTATTTGGTGAGAGAAGGGTAAGATTTGGATTGCCTGAATTTTGTTTAATTTCCAGTCTAAATTGGCAAGGAAATGAAGAAATTGGTAGTTTCAAGGGGATTGAAAATAGGTTGGTGGAGAAATTTTTTCAAAACGAGGTTCTAACCCGTTCTAGTATAGGGAGGATTTATAGGAGTGCTTGTTTTGATGATGATGATGAGAAGCGATTAGGATGTCTATCATTTTCTTTCTTTTAACTTCATACTAGCTACTCTTGTTTTCGACAATTACGTTGATGAAGCTTTGTTTAATTTTTTGACTTATGGTGATGTTGCAAGTTATCCATGGGGAAAAGTTGCTTTTGAACAAACAAAGAATTCTCTATCACTTGCTGTAAAAGGACATGTAAAGAAGGATAAATATGGTGGGGGTGATATACAATTTCTATAGTGATAGTTATTGTAAATCTTACAAGCTTAGTGGTTTACCTTATGTACTTCAAGTTTTGTTGTTTGAAACAATTCCTACATTGAAAGTTAGGGGTTTCTGTATTGATGATAATGATTCAGAATTCAGATTATTCAGATGGAGGGAGTTAGGAAAGGCTCCCAAGAATGAGAAGTTGAACGACATGGTTTTTGGTTCTGGTCAGGTATGTTGGTTACTATTTACGTTATATTCGGTTACCTTTTCATATGTTATTGGTTACTGAACCTATTTTTTTTATGTGTAATGTCTTGTTTCTTTTTTGTGTTCAATGTTTCTGATATTGTATATTTGATGCTTTTAATTTGTTTCAGTTAATTATTCAGAATCTTGTTCCTATGGAGGATGAGAAGTTGCGGTTTGATCTAGGAGGTTTTTATTTTTTCAGTGGAAGTGACAGTGGAGCCAAAAGGTCTGATATTAAAGTTGAATCATCAAGGAAGGTTAAAGATCTTATGTTTTCTATTTCTGATGTAGAAAAAATTATTGATGAACGGGTGAAGCCATTGGAAGGGAAGGTGATGGAAGTGAAGAAAGAAATTGAGAAGTTGGGTGTTGAGTTTAAAGATCAATTGCAAGGGTTTCATATTCAAATTTGTAGGGATATAAAAAAGATGTTTAGAAAGCAATTATATGAAAAATCTAGTTATCTTAAGCGGAGAAATGTAACTGTTATTGATGATGATGATGATGATGATGATGATGATGATGATGATGATGGTGATGATGATGTTGAGATGGATGAAAATGTTGGTGGTTATGATGTTGAGATGGATGAGAATGTTAATGTAGTAGTTGATGATGTTATGAAGGTTGAGGATGATGTCGCAATTAAAGTTGATGACATTTCAAAACAGTTTCATGGAAGTAATATGGATGATGTTGGTGGGGTTGGTGTGATTCATTTTGAAGAAGTCGATGCAAAGGTATATATATATATATATATGTTAGATTTTCATTTTTATTTAATATTTATTAAGTAAGTGATAAAAAATTTCTATTTTTTTTACAGATTGAGAACAAGAATGACAATTTAAATTCTTATGGTAAAGAGATTGTTGTTTATACTCCTAGACGGCTCCTAATTAATGTTGAGAATGAAAAGGTTAAGCATTTTTTGCTTTGTTTTTTTATGTTATATTTTGAAGTCTTATATTGAACAAAAGTATGTTTTTTTTATCAGGTTGACAAGATTAATGAAATTTCAAGATTTGATATCTTAAGTCAGTGCAGTGGTCAAGAAATTGGTGTTTTTACACCGATTGAGGTTAGTAATTTTTTCAACAGTAGTTACATGTATATGTTGTATTAGTTACTTAAATATGATGTTTATGTTACTATTGATTGTGTCTTGGATTATTAATTTGATATTGTTATTATTTTTTGTGTCATGTCTTAAAATTCATTCTGTAGTAAAAAGTGATACAACGATGTGTCGTTTTCTTGATGACATGGTTATGATAATACTGAGATTTAATCCATTGTGTTGAAGTTGAAAAATCTGCAACTAACACAATGAAAAGGCCCGTCCGCATGTATATCTGAAGAGTCAAGGTGTTGAAGAGTCCTTATACATCAAAGTTTGGTTCAAATTTGATTCAACTCAAATCGCATTGTTGAGGATAGAACATTACGCAGTAAGACCTGCCTCGCTTTTCCGGATGTTTGTATGGGTATGCCTTTGAAGTTTGAAGATGTTATGTTTGAGCAGTGGTTTAAAATTGGTTTAAATAACAGAAAAAGGTATGTTTATTGGAGTTTAATATATTTATAATATGTCTTTTCTAGGAGATACAATCATTTATTTATTCAGTCCAATATGTTTCTGTTTTGAAGGATTGAAAAATTCCCGGGAAACAATGACAAAATAGACCCTTCCTTTAGATTTGGGTCTATTTCAATATCCTCAAAAATGTGGTTTTACAAGCTGAAGACCCCTGGTCAGTGGCTTGATGATGATGTGAGTTCTTTTGCTATTTTTTAATTATGCTTGTTGGTTTTGGTTACTTTATCTTATTATTTTGGTTACTATATGTTTTTGTATTGGATATTTATTTTTTTAAAGTTTTAATTATTTTTTTTGTTAATATCTGATTGTTATCATGGTTTTATTTTTGGTTCAGCACATCAACATCTGTTTGTATTATATGCAAAAATTGCTGTATACTCTAACAATATTCAAATAAGGGTTACGACAATGATTGTTGGTTTCATGTGAAGTTGACTAACTTATATGTGGAATATTCTAATAAAAATTGTGATAAGACATTGTTGTTGGGCAACGGTGATGTGGCTGAGTATATTCATGGCTTTTTTATGGAAGTCAACACACCGTGGGTTGATGTTGATTTTGTCATGTTTCCTTCTCATACGGCGCGCTCTGACATTGATTTTCTTGGTTTTGATGTGCATCATAGAGTGTTAATAGTTTATAATTCTCTACAATAAAACAGGGACATCATGCGAACAAATATTAGCGATGTGTGTGAGCCATATATTTTCATTCTTCCAATAATATTGTCTGGATGTGGTTTTTGGAAGAATAGATCCGATATTGATTTCAATAGCGAACCATATCCCACCAAAGGAGAACATGATATTATTGAACTTGAATTTGCTGAGGGTTTGCCTGAGCAAATTAAAAGGTAAGTTTTCATTTTTTATATTTTTTTTTAGTTTTTCATATATTATGATGTTTGTATTTATTTGCTTTATATGTTGTTTGTTTTTTCAGTGACTGTGGTATGTTTACTATTTCTTTTGAGGAATATATTCTACACAAGCAGATTCATGCAATGCCAAATCCATTTTCAATTATTCAATACAGGAAGAAACTATGTGTCAATTTGTTCATTCATGCGAGTAATGCTGACGTGGCGCGGATCTGAGGCCCATTCGTAACACTAGGAAGATTTGTTAATGAAGACTAGTTTGATTTTGCATAATGTTACTTTTCTGTTTAAAAAATTTGATACCATTTGATATGGTTATTAACTGTGAAATGCTTTAGTAAATATTATGAGGATGGAATGATACACGTATGAAATTGTTTTTGTTGGTTCAAATTGTTGTTTTAGTTGTCTTGCTTTTTTATTTTTTTAAATAATATTGTAATTTTTATGTTGTTATGGTTCAGTAGGTTGACAAATTCGTATATAAGGGTAATAATTTTAATTATATTTGGTAACCAACGAAATGTCTTAACAGACAATTGTTAAAGCATATGTTATTAATATATTTCAGTTCGTTGCCAAATTATGAAACAAAGGTAACTATTTTAGTTGATGTTGGTAAATAAACAGTGCTAAATGAAAATTTAATGACACTTGATAATGTCTTTCATGTTTTTGTCTTTTTGGTTAAGATGGTTTACAATCAGTCATACAAAGGGTTCCAAATAATGTTGGTTAATGTTACAATCAATATTATTTATAGGTAACCAAATTGTTATAGTAATTTAATATATTATTAAACAAATTCTATGTGTTTTTAAGGGTTACAGTGTAGTCAAGTATACAAAGAAATGTATACAGTCTTGCTTTTTTATTTCTTAAATAATCTTGTATTTTTTTTACTCTTCAGTAGGTTGACGAATTCGTATATAAAGGTAACAATTTTAATTGTATTTGGGAACCAATCAATACTAACATTCAGTTGTAATAGCATATGTTCTTTATATGTTTCAGATCGTTGCCAAATTGTGAAAAAGGTAACTATTTTAGTTGATGTTGGTAAATAAATAGTGGTAATTGCCAATTTAATGACACTTAATAATCTCTTTCAAGTTTTTGTCTTTATGGTTAAGATGGGTTGCAATCAGTCATATAAAGGATTCCAAATAATGTTGGTTAATGTTACAATCAATAGTATTTGTTGGTAACCAAATTGTTCTAGTAATTTAAAAATCAATTAAACAAATTCTATGTGTTTTTTAAGGTTTATAGTGTAGCCAAGCATACAAAGAAATATGTACATTTTATATTCTATGTTTTAAAAATAATAATTTAAAAATTACAAACAAAACTTACGACGCTTAAAATTGTTTTTTCTAAATACGATACAGTTGGTTGCCAAATATGAATTCAAAGGTAACCAATTAAATGTTGGTGTGCAACCAGAATGTCATAAGGAAGAATTACAACTCAGTAAACCAAGTAAACTTCAACGAGTTTGTTACATTTGTTTTGATGTTGTATAATATCAAACCTTTCGTGGTCTCAAAATTGGTGGATTATTGCATGTTTTCCTGTTGTGCCCCTTTTCTTGGCATCTGCTGCACTTATTTTGAACTGTATTTTCAGATACATGCTTGTATCTACCTTTCTTTGTTTTTCCAACTGGTCTTCTTGTATTTGGTGGTTGGACACATATGTTTTTAATATCTTCTGGAACATCCCAATGCTCTTTGTCATCCAACGGCATGATGGAAGTTGAATACGTTTACCAAAGTTTTTTTGAATAATATTTTGAACAAAAATCATAACAAACTCAAATTTCTTTTCTAATAATAAAGAAGAAGTAAGGTGAGCAAGGCATTTCATGATACTGAAATTTATGGCATGTGCATGTCTTTTGTTCCATGTCCACGATAAATTGTTTGGCGATATCGTAAACAGTGAAAATCACTAGGTTTGATGTCTCATCCTATAATATCATTTAATTGTGTAGTTAGTATGTATAATATTTTTTTGTATATGTAATTTAGAATAATCAAAGTCAAATGTACTGTTGGTATATTTATCAGTGTATTTTGGTAACCAAAACTGCATAAATTTGATTATTCCAAATTTGTTGTAGGTATGCACATAAAAATTTAAAAGTTGTATGACTAACCTTAAGTTTCTTTGACTCAATGATATTAGATTGCAATCTTCTTTCAGCTATTGTGGAAAGGGTAGTGAAAGATGACATTGCTGATTGTTTGTTTGTGAAATACCATCTTTGAACCATACAACGCAAGCATTCAATCATCGACGCAACTAGAAGATTTCTGATTTTCTTTATTGCATTGTTAATAGATTCGGCGGTGTTCGAAGTCATTGTTGAGTATTTGCTCACAGTCCCATGGAGCCTCGTGCACTTTTCTAGATGAACTTCTTCTTCCAAATATTTTCTTATTCGAGCATCAATTGCACCAAGTTGAGCCATGTGTATATTGAATTCTTCAATGGTGTAAGCTCTGCAAGCCGCGTTGTATGCTTTTTTGATTTCTTCTCCTTTCTTCTTGAACCTATTTTTTATATTTTTCAAAATATGGTATGTGCATGAACCGTGCATGACATCAGGGAACACACTGTTAAGTCCCTTTATAATTGCTTCATGCCTATATGAGACAATGCATTGTCCTTCTCTTACTCCACAAGCATCTCTCAAATTAATGAAAAACCATGTCCAGGATAATTCATTTTCACTGTCTACAACTCCAAAAGCAATTGGTATAATATTTCTGTTTGCATCTTGTGTGCTTGATATGAGAAGTATACCCCCGTAGGTTGATTGTATGAAGGTGCCATCAATTACAATGATGGGAAAACAATGGTGCCACGCTTCAATGGATGCTCCTATTGCAAAGAAGAGATATTTGAATCGACCATTATTTTCCAATTGCAAGGATGTGATGGTTCCTGAAAAGAATTTTCAGTTTGGTTAATGTAAATATATGTAATAAATATTATCCATATTTGTAGTTAAGGATGCACTAAGTGTAGTACTATTGGTATCCAATTAACCAGAATTTCACATTTCTTACAGTATTCAAATGGTGTCCAAAATGCTTTTTTATTAGTTACATTTCATGTATATAATGGTCGCATGCAAAAATGATTTTTTAATTTATATTTCATTATTAAAGTTAGTAGACAAACTTTAATTAATAGGCAACCAAATCATTTAATTTGAATAAATGTAATATTTAAAATATAAATGAAAAGTTTTTAATTGATACCTGGATTTGTTTTTTTTCAGCATGTGCAACCATGAAGGAATAATAGTGTAGTCGTGTGGATTCCCTCTTTCTCTTTCCATTGCTTTTTCTTTTGCTCTCCATGTTTTTTGGTAGGTGTGGACACATTATAATCCGTCATTATATCTTCCACAATATCAGTTGGTGTGTAAATTTTCTTAAAGTTAGTTACTCTATGCATTATGCATTCACTAACCATTTGACTACTTGTTTGTCTATGATCTCCAAGTAGTATGTTAGATGAACAACTGTGTAAATCATTAAATTCTCTCACCTTGAACATATTTGTCTTCCGAAATTTTGATGCTCTTAGTTTCCATTTGCAATTTTCATTGTCTATGCATGCAAGAACAAAGTCTCTTCCACTTGTTCTTTCTACCTTGTGTTGTCTGTTTTGCCTGATTGAATGTAGCCTTATTGCTTGTGTTAAGATTCTTTTGTCTTTGTAAGTTTGATGGATTTTGACTTCAAACTTATTCGGATCTGATATGACCTCATCACTTGTTATATCTACCTTGTGTTGTCTTTCTTGTTCTTTATCAACAGCTTCACTGGCCATATGCTCAACAAAATGTGATCTAAATTGGTCTTCTTGTGTTTCCAACAATTCAAGATCAGAATTCCTTTGTCCCAATCTAATCGGTGATTCATCGTGCATTATATTTTCTTCTTCAATTATCACGTTTTGTAAGATTGTAGTTCCTCCATTGTGGTATTCAGAATCTATAATCAGTGGATACTTGCCATGTTCACCTGAATTTCTTCTGAACCAAAATAGACATAATTAGTATCTATGAATATGTAACAGACTGTTTTGGTTAAATTTATAAACAAAACACATATTATGTTTTTGAGGATGATAACTAATAAAGAATGCACATGAAGGAATTTGAAACTAAATTGTATTGAATTATGCATTTATTTAAAGTAACCAAACCTATATATTAATGTAGCCAATATATTATATGAATTCTTCAAATCATGAATTTTATAATACAGTTCCCACTCGTTACTGAAAATTAATAATATTAATTTATTGGTTTCCAAATCAACATTATATGGTTTCCAAAATATTTTATGAATGATTCCAGATTATTAGTATTGTTTTTACAGTGACCGAATCAAAAATTATCAGTAACCAAAATAGACATAATTAGTATCTATGAATATATAACAGACTGTTTTGGTTAAATTTATAAACAAAACACATATTATGTTTTTGAGGACGATAAATAATAAAGAATGCACATGAAGGAATTCGAAACTAAATTGTATTGAATTATGCATTTATTTAAAGTAACCAAACCTATATATTAATGTAGCCAATATATTATATGAATTCTTCAAACCATGAATGTGCAATACAATTCCCAATCGTTACTGAAAATTAATAATATTACTTTATTGGTTTCCATTTCAACATTATATGGTTTCCAAAATATTTTATGAATGATTCCAGATTATTATTATTGTTTTTACGGTGACCGAATCAAAAATTATCAGTAACCAAAATAGACATAATTAGTATCTATGAATATGTAATAGACTGTTTTGGTTAAATTTATAAACAAAACACATATTATGTTTTTGAGGACGATAAATAATAAAGAATGCACATGAAGGAATTCGAAACTAAATTGTATTGAATTATGCATTTATTTAAAGTAACCAAACCTATATATTAATGTAGCCAATATATTATATGAATTCTTCAAACCATGAATTTTGCAATACAGCCCCTTTCACATCGAAAATTAATAATATTACTTTATTGGTTTCAATTCAACATTATATGGTTTCCAAAATATTTTATGAATGATTCCAGATTATTAGTATTGCTTTTACGGTGACCGAATCAAAAATTATCAGTAACTAAAATAGACATAATTAGTATCTATGAATATGTAACAGACTGTTTTGGTTAAATTTATAAACAAAACACATATTATGTTTTTGAGGACGATAAATAATAAAGAATGCACATGAAGGAATTCGAAACTAAATTGTATTGAATTATGCATTTATTTAAAGTAACCAAACCTATATATTAATGTAGCCAATATATTATATGAATTCTACAAACCATGAATGTGCAATACAATTCCCACTCGTTACTGAAAATTAATAATATTACTTTATTGGTTTCCAATTCAACATTATATGGTTTCCAAGATATTTTATGAATGATTTCAGATTATTAGTATTATTTTCACGGTGACCGAATCATAGTTGCTTCATTATATAGAATAATTACTTCGTACCTTTGTAGTTTCGTTGTAGATTCAGTTCGATGTCTCAGAATCTTCTTCTGATTATGTTCCGAAAATCTTTGAATCGTTTATTTGAATGTGGTGTTCGGATGCTCTGTTTTTGCTGCCTCTTGCTTTCGATTTTCGGTTTCTTCTATTGTACTGGATATGCTTCTTCTCGATTGCTACTTTGTTTCAGATTAATATACTTTTTGATTCTTTTCCAGAAATCTTTTGATCGCTTATTTGAATGTGGTGTTCGGATACTCTGTTTTTGCTTCTTGTTGCTTTCGATTTCTGTTTCTTCAAATATGCTTCTTCTCGATTGCTCCTTTGTTACAGATTACAATGATCTACGAAGATTCCTTTTGATCTTCACGGATTAAATATATTATGGACGTGATTTTTTGAGTAATTGGGTTAGTTAGTAACTGCCAAAATAAGTGGAGTAGTTTTCTCCTTGAATTAAGGGTTTTATTTTTTTGTTGGATTGGATATACTGATGTGGAATACACTATTGTTGATATTATTATACAGTATTTCACTGTTAATACAATTATTTGTTTGGTGCACTAATGTTGTAATTACTTTATATTAGTTGTATACTTATGTAAAGAACCCTTGATTTTATGAATGATAAAGATTTTACTCCCTCGGTCCCCAAGATAAAAGTCCTTATTATTATTTTGGGTTGGATAGTCTCAGGTTAAATATTCACTTTTCTTTAATAACCAAATTTTTACATATTTTTTCCTATTATGCCCGTAACATTAAATATCTCATACTTTTCTTATTCTAATTATCTCTCCATATTTAATGACATTATTATGGACAATTTTGTCATTTTATTCTTCTTCTTAATATGCGCGAAAAGTCCACCAGAATTTTTATCCTGGAATGGAGGGAGTAATATTTTTATTAATAAGTTGTCAAAATGAGTTAATATTTACATTATTTTATTTTAGTTTATTAATTTTGATTTTTTTATTTGAACTTGTCCGAAAATAGGCCCCGAAATTCGTAATTTTATAAGGCTGAGTTTAAACAACATATTATAAGTGAGTCCTCGTTAATATTTGAATGGGTTAAGTTTGAATAATCTTAAGTTCGGCTCACTTAATCCAATTAACAGTTTTAATAAAAGTTTTAATAAAGAATGAATAGGGGTGGGAGAGAATATATAAGAAAGTGAGATTATTAATTTTGTATTTAAATATTAAAGTGAGAGAGAGACTAAGAGCATCTTTAACAGATGAATTATCTGCTGAATTATATTTAGTCCATATGATATCAGCAAATGTCTTATAGTCTTCAATCCTTTTAGCAGATGGACTATCCCGTTGACTATAATATAAAAAGATTAAAATAATCAATGAATTCAAAAAAACTTGGAAGACCATCATTTTCCATCTAAAAAATAATACATGGGAGGACCATGATTTTCCATTAAAAAATAAATTACAGAGATATTATCAATAAAAAATAAAAATCAAATATAATAAAAATACAAATTATTATTAATAAAATACTTACAATTACTAAATGTTGGAATAATTGATTGAAAAATGTAAATTTATTGAATTATTGTACATATTTATAGATTTTCCAATTACCCTAATAATTGTATCTATCCGTTCTGAATTCTATATGTTACTGCCGACTCTTCCCACTTCGTCTTCTTCATCTCCTTCTTCAGAGACCTTCTTCTCTTTCATTTTCTTCTTCACAGATATTTATCTTCTTCTTTTTCTTCTATCTTCTCTCCTATTTAATAATATTAAAATTATAGTCCATGAGATTTTCGTTCCTTGATTTAGTCTTTTTGGATGGCCGAAAAAATGACTGAACTAAATATAGTCCATCTGATGGAGCAAAATCTGCTTTCTAAACTAAATATAATCTAAAATTTTCGCAACTCCGACGACCTGCTGAAGTTGCTCTAAGAGTTCAACTATTTCCTATCCCTTAATAATGTAGATAAGATCATTTTGTTTAAAAATTAAATATTATGAAGAATAATTATTACTATATTGAGCTACTAATAACTATATATTTATTATTTACATGGATCTAGACTTTTCTATTTTTTTAGACATCTTGAGGGAGTATATTTAAATAAATTACCTAATAACTTGAAATTTTATTTAAAAAATGTGACGAAAATCCTTCATCCAAACAGAGCTTAACGGACTTTGGAGAGATGGCAGGAGAGGTTAGGAGTCTCAAAAAGTGTCAAATGACGATAAATCTGATATAATTGGCTATACTATAAATTATCATTAAAAATATTCGATATCAATCAAAACAATTAAAACTCTTTGATCATTTATTTTGGAGAGACTAGAGAGTATCTTTTAGAAGTAAAACAACTCAAGATTGTATTAATCCTTTCATCATCTTTCATATTCCACTTTCCAAATAGCCAGAGGAATAAATTGAACTAGAGTTTATATTGAGAAATCCTTCTTTCATGGTCTATATTATAGCAGTGAGAAAAATGAGAGAGATCCTTGGAAAAAGTGAGTTTGATCAGTTGATTTTCTCTCCTCCTTGTTGAAGACTAAACTACAGAGAATCTAAAGCCTTTTGACTCTCATTTTCTTCTTCCAATTCCTTTCTCTCCATCCTTCTTCGAGGCTCGCCTGTAATGAACCTGTGCAACTTCAACAATCAAACAGCTGCCTGTGATGCGAATTCACAAAAATTTTGCTCTACAACAGCCCTGCATGGAGTGAAAACTAACAAAAGAGCCTTCTACTAATTTAGCAAAAAGAAGAACCTTCTACTGTCAGTAATACTACCGCCATGCAGATTTGAGGCTCTACAAAAATGACCTTCATATATGATATGAGATTAATCTAATCCTACCACTTAACTACGATTATTATGATGGCAGAAAACATTAGATAATTTATAGATAATGACACCAGAAATTAGCTGAGTTCAGAAGGTGTCAACAATACTGAAAGAGAATCAAGAACAACATACGAAGCCCCAAAATAATCATCAATATGCATTACCTTCACAACACATTTAAACCACTGGAGTTAGTAGCGGTTTGTTCAAGAAGTGAGCCTCTAGGTTCCCAATAACAAGGTCAGCCATGGCATTGCGAGTTTCCACTGTGCCACTCCCTACATGAGGCAATAGGACTACATTATCTAGTCCAAAAAGCTTTTCAGGGACTTCAGGCTCATTTTCAAACACATCAAGCCCAGCACCACCCAGCCGGCCTTCGACCAGAGCAGATACCAGCTCGGCTTCATCGACGTGAGGACCCCTTCCAATGTTGATGAGAACACCTTTAGGACCCAAAGCATCGATGACTTCACGATTAATGATGTGACGAGTTTCAGCAGTCAATGGACATGCAACAACAAGGATATGACAATTTGAAGCCAACTCAACTACACTAGGGTAGTATTTGTATTTTGAATCCGGTTTCTCCGATCTGGAGTAGTAACTGATAGGACAGCTAAATGCTTCGGCTCTCTTTCCAATTGCTGAGCCAATCCTCCCCAACCCTATAATACCCACTGTTTTGCCGCTGAACTGCATGGAAGGGAAAAAAAATAAGAACTACAACTAAAAAGCAAAACAAACACAAGACTATAAGCTAAATTTCTGTCTAGAGAAACTGGAAGCTTAACCACAACAAAGATAAGGGTTGCATCACTGAAACTCCGCCTATGTCCTGTATTCGATTTTGACAATCACACCGAGTTCCTAACGGACCATGAAAGATGTGATAAAATGTTAAAAAATTAAAGTAAACTTTTGGTAATTATTTAATTTAAATTTTTGAGGGATGCGGTGAGGATTAATGTATTTGAGACTTTCAATATTTAGAACCTTGTAGAACATGCTTGCATTTGGTATCTTTCTTGAGCCTTCCACCAACATCTATAATCTTCACTTTTCTTCCAATAAGTTAGAATTCTTGAACCTTCCAAACCTCCACCTACTTTGAGTTTCTAGACCCTTCTCTAGTCCCCCCCCCCAAATCTCAAATCACCAAGCCAACACAAACACAAATCACCAACAACAACAACTACCATTGCAAGCTTGTTCCTACTTTCTAACTTGTAAGTTTTATCTTTTGTAAGCTTTTATTTATAAGCTTGTAACTTAGATTCCTCCATAATAATAAAGGTTTTTTTTTCTTCCCTCATTTTTGGAGTTATATTCTAATTTTTTCGTTCTTTTTCAACTTCGGTTTTGAGTCTTGTGCTAGTGAAAATTTATTTTTCACTATTCTAAGAAAGTAATTTCCGGAATTTGGAATTTGTCTTTCTTCACTAATAAATCCTAAATGCATCTTTAAGAATTTTGCGAGCCAGATCATAACTTTGCTCACAAAAGCTGAGAGAGTCGATTTCATAGTGCATGTTTGGTTACACTACGTTTGGAAGTCCAAACGCACCTGAAAATCTTGCTCGTCTAAAAACAACTTATTGATAATGTAACTTATTTAACTCACAAACGCAGTGCTTGAAGTTCAAATGTAACCTTTACCATAATTGGTGCTTTTGAACCTCCAAACGCACCAAATGCTTGAAAAGCTGGCATATTAAATAAGCCAATAAATTTTGGACAGTACACACATAATATGCTATAATAAGCATAGGTAACAAAAAAACTTGAGATTTTGTAAGAAGTAATGTGTTAACCAGGGGACACAGGACAAATATTCTCCCATTCTCCGTAAACTTCAAAAGAAAAAGAAAAATTGTTAGGTAAGAAAAACATCTTTCGTTACAATACCATTCCAACTGCTGCATTTTGGCATAGACCCTGGGAATCCTACTTCTAAATCTCAACAGAAAATCATTAGTACTACAGAATTACATCCAGGTAAAAGGTTATATGTAAACTTCTGGAAAAGTAGTAACTGAAAAACTCGTACACATACTGCAGAACTATACATAACAACCTACTACTATCTAATAGATCTAATAGAGGGAAAAAAGAGAGTAGGCAATGAGCAATCTCCATTCAAGTTACTTAAATCAAAATCAAATTCTCCAACAGATGGTATGGGTAATTGAAATATGTGAATTCAATTTTGGGGAATGAGAAAAAAGAGAGAGACGGTATTCAGTTAACAATTTTAGGAATTGATTCAAGAAAAACCAGAGCTAAAGAAAATTGACATCATTAAAAGAGAATAAACAGAAAATTTGCTATTCTTGGAGCTAACGCTTTGTCGCCTAAGTATATTCAATTTTCTGATTTAAATGACAAGAGAAAAAAAAAACTAACCTTTGTAGTCAATTTAAAATCCCCCGTCTTCCACAGACCAGCTCTGACATAGCGATCACACTCACAAATACCTCTCAAAGTGGCCAAAATCAAACCTATTGCCAAATCAGCAACGTCCTCAGTCAACACATCAGGAGTATAACTAACCCTAATCCCTTTCTCCTTACACTTGGCCAAATCGATCTTGTCCAATCCCACACTGTAATTGGACACAATCTCCAAACTGGGGAGCGAGTCAATCAACTCAGAATCGGCGCTGGCAGATGCGCTACCAACGACCGCTCGAATAGAATTGGAATTGGCCTTCAAGAACTCTTTTTTCTGAGGAAAGTTCCATAATCGGAAGAGCTTGAATCGCTTGTCGAGTTCTTGTTCGAGGTACGGTGACATTGGACATATCATTAGTACTCCAATGGCTTCCATTTTTGTTTTTGGCGACTCCGGCGAGGAATTGATAGAGAAAAAAAAAGAAAGATGAATTTTATGGTTAAACTTAGAATTATTCGGTGATTATTATATGGATTTGGTGGAGCATATTAGAATAGATTTTCTAGTGATACGTTTTGGAGGGTTTTAATTGTTGGGATTTGGGAGCTGGTTATCAGATTATTTATTTCACCATCCAAATAACTTATTTAAAGAAATTGACAATTGTCTTATTTTAAATTATATTTATTTAATTTTTACATTCGACATATTACAAAATTCAGGTTTTATTTAAAAATTTAAAATTTGGGAATTGATGGGTGTGATATGTGCATGATGACAAAAACTAAGACAATAAATGGATGGAGAGGAGCAAAATTGGGTTTGATCATTGGTTCCAATTCAGACAGACGCTCTGGTTCACATATTATTAGGGTTATTTTTGTTTGTAAAGATTATATTTTTGAATTATAATTTATGAGAATTTTAAAATTATAATTTCAGAATTATAATTATATGTTAAGACTATTAAGTTATTTTATAATTTTGAGACTAATAATTCTAAGTTTAAATTTGGAAACAAACGAGGCCAACAAGGATTAATAATTATATCCCAAGTATAATTTTTATAAACAAAAATAGCTTAGAAGTAATATTCTATTATTATTATTATTATTATTATTATGACACCACTTAATCGAAAGAAATGTCTAGTATATTTAGACATTTAATTCTTTGTTTATTTAAAAAAATCTTATTAATCAAAAATATATTTTTCACTAGTCTTAAAATCTCAAACTAAAAATAAAGCAAAATATGCATCGGGCCATTTGATGTTTGCATAGTTGTAAGGATGGCAGAGTGAAACGAAGAATAGAAGAGCCTCGACCTTCAAAACTCAAATACAATCATTCCATTGATCTCTCTCTCTCTCTCATCAGCTAAACCTCCAACAACCAAAAATAAATAAAGAAAAAGGAACAAAACCAACTTTTTGTTGATTTATTCATCTCTGACTTGTTTTGTGGTGATTTCTCAAACATGCACTCCACGTTCCTCCCTCCCAAAAAACTAACAGGTCCACCATGCTCTTTTTTGTCAAACCACCATAAACACACAAACAAAAGTAGAAACAAAGTTTCAAATCATTTGGAGATCGATCATTGGTTTTTCCTTTAGTCATCTTCCTTGTAAATTCACAATAAATAAAAATAAATCATTAATTAATTTGCGCCTCCTCAATCGCTCTCCCTGCCCTGCTGCTACGAAATCCTGAGCTCGAATTAAAGATGGTTCGAGCACTGGAGGAGGAGGAGGAGGAGGAGGAGGAGGAGGAGGAGGAGGAGGAGGAAGAAGAAGAAAATTTGAAGGCCAGGCTGTTTCATTTTCAAGATGAAGGAGGGTGGCAAGGGCATAGTATGATCCTGGAGAGTAGCACCACTAATGGTACTACAATGGACGACAGAATTGTCAGAAGCCTACCGTCCAGGCCTTTAAATGAGCAGCCTGTCGATAGACAACAAATAATTGGTTCTGCACTTAACCATCATGACAAAATAAAATCGCGCCTTGGAACTGATGGAGCTGCACTTTTCCCTTTGTCCAGAGACGGCCAATCCTCAGGCAAGTCAATTTTCATACAATTTATTTGTTTGCATGGATTCATGCAATGCGAGCCTTTTAGTATATCCACGGATATATAGATTTTCTTTTCCTATCAAGTATTTAAATTAAATTTTATAAAATCAGATGCGGAAATGCTGAAAGAAAGGTTCTCAAAGTTGCTTCTGGGCGAGGATATGTCCGGCGGAGGGAAGGGCGTTTCATCTGCTTTGGCATTGTCAAACGCCATCACAAACCTAGCAGGTAAAATTCATGCATCTAAGTTCAAAGCAATAATAGATTTTGCACGTTAATTGGTGATAAACTTCAGTTCACCATCTGTATCCATCAGCTATTTACAGATTATATATGTAAGAAAATTTCAGAATATATCCTGTAATTAAAATTTTCTGATCTTATCAAACAATTCCAGCTTCTGTTTTTAGTGAACATAAGCGATTAGAGCCCATGCCAGCGGAGAGGAAAGCAAGATGGCGAAAAGAAATTGATTGGCTCTTATCTGTTACCGATCACATTGTAGAATTTGCTCCTTCCAAGCAAAGTAAAGATGGGATTACTATGGAGGTAATACTCTTTCATTCTGTCTCTCTCTGAGCTTTGTAACAACAGCTAATATACATCCTCATTTGAACAGATAATGACAACAAGGCAGAGAACTGATCTTCTCATGAACATTCCTGCCCTATGCAAGCTTGACGCCATGCTTATTGTAAGAAATTATATACTGCAAACTTATATGACTTTGATTTATTAAGTAAATTTCAAAGTCCCAAAATTGGCTCTTTTATTTGCTAAGGTACATTTCAACTTCCCAAAATTGAAACAGGACTGCCTAGAAAACTTTAAAGATCAAAACGAGTTTTCTTACGTGTCAAAAAATTCTGATGATTCACAAAAAGGGAAGAACACGAGGAATGAGGACGAATGGTGGGTACCTACTCCCAAGGTTCCGCCAAATGGTTTATCTAAAGTTACAAGGAAATGGCTACAATTTCAGAAGGACTCTGTAAACCAAGTACACAAAGCATCCATGGCTATAAATGCTCAAATCCTATCAGAAATGGAGATTCCTGAAGACTACATCGAATCTCTCCCTAAGGTACTTAATTATATAGAGAACATTACCATTAGTAGACATGAACTAGCCTTACTAAAAAAAATCTGTATCTTTCTTACTGTAGAATGGGAGGGCAAGCCTTGGAGACTTGATATATAAGAATATCACGGTGGAATGCTTTGAACCGGACCTTTTTCTATCAACCATGGACTTGTCATCGGAGCATAAAATCCTTGATCTGAAGAACAGGATCGAGGCATCCATGGTTATATGGAGGAGGAAGATGACCGCTAAAGATGGAAAGTCTTCTTGGGGTTCAGCTGTGAGTTTGGAAAAGAGAGAAATGTTTGAAGAGAGATTGGAGACCATCCTACTTATTCTCAAGCATAGATACCCTGGAATCGCTCAATCTTCACTAGATATTAGCAAAATCCAGTTCAACCGAGTAAGAAAAGCTTCCTTATAGACGTATTTAACTCCTGCATATTTGAACAAGAAATGACTTTTCTAGTTCATAAGGGATGGTCGTCTTGTATACTTTTATAATTAATCAGGTGCATATGGATCCAAGATTTACTACTGGTATTCAATAACCTGCATCGTTTCAATTCTGCTTATAAATGTCACCAGAAGTGGAGTTCACTAGTTCCTTCCCTTCTCTCTTCTGTTACATTAATTTTCATGAACTGTTTTTGCATACGAAAAATAATACATAGTTTATTCTTGGTTTCATAGGATATAGGACATGCCGTTCTTGAGAGCTATTCAAGAATATTAGAAAGCTTGGCCTTCACAGTAATGTCACGTATAGAAGACGTTCTACATGCAGATTCTGTTGCACAAAATCCATCAATCGGAGAAAGAAAGGGATATTCTTTTAGAGAATGCCCCTCAATTAGAGGATCAGAGAGGTTCCCAAATGCCAAAGAAGAGTTAGAGAGGCTCAACGCAGAGGATACACCCACCTCAATGACATTGTCAGATTTCATGGGTTGGAATTTTGATCAAGGAGACGCTGACTCGAAGAAAGACTCGCAGGAAGATTTATCCAAAGATGGCCTGAGCAAATCCCCCAACATTGTGACTAACAAGAAATTTTCCTATATAGAGAAACTAGAGAAATGCGGGCTAAGAAGTCCAACAGCACGCCACTGATGAGTATCATCTTAGAAGCAGATTAATTGGAATCCAAAGAAGAGCCTGACTCAGAGAGGCACACCAAGTGCGGAAGCTTGCGTTTACATTTAAATTCCTTTCTGTAAATATGGAGGAAGGAGAGACATATACTGTCTGAAATATTTGGATACACTTCCTCTATACAAGAAAATCACTTTGTTGAGTTGTATCTTAGAAATAATTTGTTTATTTGACATCTCCTATGGAGAGTCCTTGTCTCTTGACCTATTTGTAACTCAAATTTTCACAGAAGTTGTTTTTTTCAAGACTAACATCCCCGCAAATTGCAAACGTAATGCAGAATAGTTAATCTTAACTTATTCTAGAGACAGAACAGATTCAACATTGGGGAATTTCTTGCCTGAAAAAGGCTATAGCAGTATAGCACTGATAGTATATTACAAAATAGTTAACAATGAGGAATGCTCGCCACTCAGCTGTCCAGGCCATGAGAAGCTCATCAGTTTTTTAATCATCTTTTGTACTTGCATTATATATATATATATATATATATATATATATATATATATATATATATAAAAAAATAGAATTAACCTCGTGATTGTAAGTAGATTATCAATATATGATAGTCAACAGCCAAGCATAAAGTTTACAAGAATGCCCCCAAATCACAATACAAACATATTGAAATAATCAGAGGGGTCTTAGATGGGATCCAACATACTTACAAGCTGTAGGGAAGATGCATTTTAAACACAATCAAGAGGTTGAAGGATGTAGGAGCTAGAATAAGTTAGATTTTTCCACGTGGACCAAGCTTTGGAGGAAGTTGTGGGCCCTTCTTGATTGGTAGAATATCCCCCGAGGCTGTGGAGCTTAGATAAGCAAGGGTGGAACCACCTCCCAATATCAAGAATTTGAGCAAAAGACCTCTCTTTGTGAAGGGAGCGGCAAATGTCTCAAAGAACTTGCTCTGCAATTGCAATGCAAATATGAGATAAAAAGCATCTTATACAGATTCTCCTAAGATTCAGTAAAGTATCAAGGAAACATAATATATATGCAGGCACACACTTTATTACAGACACTGAATTAATTGAATACCTGTAACCATGATTATGAATGCCATAAATTACAGCCCTCAAAGGATTATTCTTATGAAAGCCACAGCTTATGTGAGATGCAACCCTTTAATCAGCCTATTTCTCATTAAAGAGATCTAAGCACCAAGACACTGGGATATGTATCAGCTCAATTTTTTGATTCTAGTAAATATCCTCGGAAAATGACTGCATCTGAAGGATAAATCATCTTTTGTCATCCAAATGCCCTTCCAAAATCCCTAATTCGGTCAACTTTCTTGCATAAATCTTCGCAGTGACTGCTCTGCATTGTAATGGTAGCTCCTGGATTAAAAATTATTTGTTCCTTCGTTACATCACCTCACTCTTCCTATTAGCATTGTTGTAGACCTTAAATTACATGCCCTCACTGAATAAGTATTAATAATCCATTAGTTTTAGCCCTCTGTAGAAAATCTGGGATCTACGACATGTACTTTTCATCATTGCACTCAACCTAGAAGCATATTTTTGTTAGGTTTTGAGAATATTAAACTGTCAATGCCTTGGACCATAAAATTGCAGGCAAATCTAATCAATTGCAGCAAGACTTGTGATTAATCAATATGAATATTTTGCTGAAAGTGAATACGGGTCCTATTAAACAGTCACCAACTCACCTCAACTTATTTCTAAACCTCAAAACAATATCTAAAGGGCTCGTAGAAATTCAAACGTTATGTCATCTTATACTTTATACCTGCTTTTTTACAGGGCCAAAATTCTTATTGAGAAGAATTCATGTGAATAAGTATATGAATAAGTTTTTAAACTTCAAAATAGTATTAAACTGTTAAAGTTGACTGAAAATTGTTATTGAGAAAAAATATTTAAGAAAAAAAAACTAGGTTTGTTTGTATCCTACTTGACAAGTTAATACGCACAAAACAATCGTTCAACAAGTCAACTAGCATTTCATATTTAGATTGACGAAGTATAAATTAACAGAAGCATTATTAAATTAGTAGTCAGAATTAAGGATGCAACTATGAATTGCAAACAGAAAGTAGGGCGAGATGCCTGAAGAGGGTTGTATGGTGAAGGAGCATCGGAACCATACAAGTCCCATTGGCCAGTGGTGTTGCCCAAATCCTCCAAATCAAAGTACACACTCTTTTCACCATATTTTGCCACCACAGCACCAGCTCTATACATAATTATATAGCACATTAGTATCAGCTAATAAAATTGGGCATATAAAAAAGTAAATAAATAAATAAAAGAAATTAAAACAGACTGTGGAGTATATTGGATAAAGATTGTTACTTGAAATTGGTGGGTCTCAAAGTCTGGCGAGCTGGCTTGATGTGGAGCTTAGTTCCGGTAAGTGAGCTTCCACCAAGGCCCTTAACGGTGATGGGTTGAACAGCAGCAAAGGTTGCTAGAGATGCCATTGGACTGGTGACTGCCTGTCCCTTTTAGCTTCAAAACTAACTTGACTTCTACTTCCAGATTCCCACTAAGCAATTGAATTGAATTGAATTGGGTATATTGTATACTCTGGTTATGGATGGATAACTTTGATCTTTTTGCATGGGTCCTAAGCTTGCCACGTGGCTAACTGGGTTTGCTTGGGAGAGATATGGGAATTGGGGATCCCATTTTATGAGGTGCCTCGTGAGTAAGAGCTGGATAAGCCTATCCCTTTAAGATCATCGCTCAACTCCAGCCGAGTCTCAACTGAACTCAGCGATATTATTTTATTAAATGGACTAATGGAGCCCAATTTTTTTAGTTTTTATTTTATTTTTGGGCCTGGCGGAGACGTTAAACTTTGACCAAGAAAATAATTCTTATGAAATGACAGACACGAATTTGAGTTTTTATGTTTGGTCTAACATGCTAATACTTGTATATTTTATTGAACTGGCTCTCTATACATTAATACATACCCATGAAATTCATGATAGAGATTAATATGGAAGTTAGATCTTAATTCTTTTTCATTTTTAAAGTATCATTAGTAACAGGTATTTTTTTTTCCTTTATCCGGAACAGCATTTCCTAGCATTGTTAAATGAGAACTAAAACAATCCGGTCAAGATGATATTTCACTTGCTGCATCAGTGAACAATCTCTAAGGTTACTACACAAGATTAGAGATAAAACTTAGCTGATGATAAATCACATTGAAACACAAGAAGAAATACCCCAGTTTATGAGTAGATGGAACTGAAGCATCAATGAAATGCATATTTCTCAGTATACAGCTTCCGAGTCTGAAAATAACTGTAAAGCTTATTATGGCCATCGAGGTCATCAACGGAAAGAGAAAACAACTTACACGATCACTTGAACCTGTTGATTATAAAATGAATTCCAATGTACAATATCTTACACACTGTTGTAGTACAATGTGGACATTATTACAGTGATAAATTACTAGAGGTACCTCTTACAAATTCACCCTTTGAGTTTTGCAAATTCCTCATTGCTGTTATAGTTCTCTGATGTTAAACTATTGAAACAGATAAGGAAACCCATCCGAGTTATTTTTTATATATATTCCACCGTGCAAGAGATTGCAACTCTTGATTCAAGGCCACATCAAGTAAAATATGCAATCTTAAGTATGTGTTTCAATTACTCTTCCATCACTCAGATTTGATCTTGGATTCTCTTCAGTGCTCTTCTGGTTACCTTTCCAAGAACCGGGGAATTTGAAGACCAGTTACCACTCCACATATACACCATTCACCAATAATCACCACAAGAACACATGCCATCTTTGAAATGATGATAGCGATTAACATCTCTGATAATAATTTCCCTTTGAGTAATTTTTGAGATGAACTTGATTGCCACGTGGCAGTCCTCACATGCACGTAGATTCTTGGTTACTAATAACTTGGTCCCAGGAGGTGTACTAATGAGTCCAAATGCAATAGCTAACCTTTCACTGTGACTGCAGATCATTCTTCTCTTCTCATCATCCTCCACGTCATGGAATACAGGTGTGGTATTTGGCACATAACCAGCATCTGTCATCAGAGGTTCCAACTTTTCTAACTCTGCATATATCTCATCAGCCATTGGATGAGAGGTATCTCCAGAAAGAAATGCATGTACTTTATTTTTCACCTCAATCCAGCTGCAAGCGATGCTTTTCTTTAGCCCCCTATCTGTCATTAGTTTCCTCAGCTTTGCAACTCCTTCCCACTTCCCCGCTTGAGCATACATGTTTGACAAAATTACATAGTTTCCTGCATCTTCAGGTTCAAGCTCAATCAGCCTCTCCAGTGCAAGCTCCCCCAACTCCACATCACCGTGGATTTTGCATGAGTTAAGCAAAGCCCCCCAGACACCAGAATCTGGAAACATTTTCATCTGCATTATCAGATCATAAGCCTCATTAAGTCGACCACAGTGCCCAAGGAGATCAATCATGCATGTATAATGTTGAACAGTTGGTTCTATATGGTAATCTTTTTCCATGGATTCAAAATATTTCCTTCCTTCATCCAGTAAACCTCCATGGTTGCAGGCTGATAAAACACCGACAAAAGTTATGTGATCCGGCAAAGCCTCCCTGGTCATCTCCTGAAACAAATTAAGCGCCTCAGAAGTATGACCATGCATTGCATACCCAGTAACCATAGCATTCCAAGAAACAACTCTTTTCTCCTTAAGGCGCTCAAATAAATTACGTGCAACCCTCACAGAACCACTCTTGGCATACATATCTACCAAGGCAGTGTTCACCTTGTCCTGGGAATCATACCCTTGTCTCCAACTAAACCCATGAAGCTCCCTCCCTTTTGGTAAGGCAGCTGTGTCAGCAGAAGCTGAGATAGCCGTGACTAGTGTTGCGTCAGTAGGTCTCAAACCCTTTGATGCCATTTCACCACATAAAGCTAAACACTCTTCCGGGTGCCCATTCTGGGAGTAAGCAGCTAGCATAGAATTCCACAAGACAACATCTCTAACTATAATTTTATCAAACACTTGACGAGAATTATCAACACAGCCACATTTTGCATACATGTCAATTAGTGCTGCGCCCACAAAAAAATCCATCTCCCACCCAGTTCGTATCACATTCTCATGAATGTCCCTTCCCACGTCAATAGCAGAGAGGGCAGAGCACGCCTTAAGAACAAAGGGGTATGTAAAATTATCCGGTACAAGCCCGTAATCAACCAGTTGGTAGTAAAGAGAGATTGCCATCTGGTAAGGCCCATTCCAGGCATACCCACGAATCAAAACATTCCAAAGAAAGATATTTCCTTTGGGAATTCTATCAAACAGAAGGTGGGCAGCAGATAAAGAGTTGCAAGTGCAATATAAACTTACAAGCTTGGTGGCTAATTTAATATCATAACCTAGCCCAGTGAGGAAGAGGCGGGCATGAAGCTGCCTGCCAGGCTGAATCGCTTTTTGAGTGATACATGATTGGAGGATAGAGGGATAGTCAAAGGAGGAAAGTTGAGCGTGATGTGGGGATTGGTAGTGAATGGTAGATAATGAATGTAAGAAACTTAAAGGATTGATTAAAGAAGGTAGATTTACATGTTGGGGAAGAGAGAGCCTCCTTATTCTTGTTATGGTTTGAAGGAACATTTGAAAATCATGAGATGGTGAAGAAGAAGAGAGAATAGGGAGGTAATTGAATGGATGACTGCTCAGACAAAAGACTTGGGCCACCGGAAGGCCCAAATCAACCTTAAAGAATTGGATCTGATACCCATTTATTAAGACTTGGAAGTCATTCCGACCTCAGCTTTAGGTTAGACAATCAAGTTTAAAACAGAAAGGAGTTGAGATTATTTAGGCAGAGACGTAGTAGTTTACCAAGGGAGGGTGTGTTACAAATTTATTTATTTATTTATTTTTGCATCTATAAGTTTGGTTTTATTATAATTTCATTATTATTCTTAATTTTTATATTATATTTACCTCTAAAATTTAATAATTTTTTTATTACTATATCTTTACCGTAGTTGTATACACGTGAGCCATCGTGACTGGTATATAATTATGTGAAAGATAAAACTTTTCTGCGCCAAAAGGGTAAATGCTTAATTAATTATTCTGAGTTATGCCTGAAGATCAGGCCTGCACCCAAACGAAAAAACTGAAAAAGGCCTACACCCAACTACAAAAAAAAAAAATAGGCCTGCACCCAAATCCAATTCGTCGATCATCGTTAAAAAGCTTCGCTGTATTTCTCTCTTATCCATCCCACACAAATGTCTCTCACTTCACCTCTGTTGCAACTCTCTTTATCCCATTTTAAATCCCTCAAGCTCACCTCCCCATTCCTCCATGGCTCCTCACCATCATCCCTCCTCCTCGCGAACTCCTCCTCCAAAACCCCCCAACCGGCGCTCTCTTTCCTTCCTCCAATTCGAGCCATGAAATCCCTTCAGGGCCGAGTTGTTTGCGCCACCAACGACAAGACGGTGTCCGTGGAAGTCACCCGTTTGGCCCCGCACCCAAAGTACAAGCGTAGAGTCAGGAAGAAGAAGAAGTACCAAGCTCACGACCCAGATAACAAATTTCAAGTCGGTGACTTTGTGCAGCTCGAAAAAACCAGGCCCATTAGCAAGACTAAGACTTTTCTTGCAATCCCAGTCCCTCCGAGGAATGCTCCCAAGCCCAAAGAGGCTGCTCCGCAGGAGCTTGGACTTCCATTAGAGTCTCAACAAGCTTAATGTGAATTTCCAATTTCTTTTTAAGTTCACCTCTTTCTTATTATTTCTCTTGATTGTCATGTCTTTCCATTTTCAAGTTGAGAACTGGAATGAGCTTTTTTCATTTGATAATTGGAGCGTTCCTGTTGGTTGGTATATGTTGTTTACTATTTATAAATTTGCAGAATTTGAGTGTGATAATTAGACAAGTGTTGTCCTTGGGGAAAAACATTTGGTTATTGTCCTGAAAAGAACACGGAGCTTTTGTGTTTGTTACAATGCCAGTCAGATACTTGCCTTGCTTGGATGCTTTTTATAATATAAAAGGAGTGGTTAGTATTAAGTTAATTTTGATCAATTGATTAATACCGGCGGAAGGTGATATCTCTATATTGGTCACATGACCAACTTACTATGAAGTTAATTGTATCTTAGTATAAACATCCTAGTGATAATTTCTAAAGCTTGAATGCTTATATAACTGATCAAAAAGAAAAGTGCATATATAAACTTCATTCCGGTAGTGATCATGTGACACAATTTCCTTCAGTTGAATCTTTCTTTTAGTCTAGGAGTCTAAAAATGTGATTTTGGTGTGGTTTATGGGCTCTTCTAGCTAGGTAGTCTTCCAAATCTGTGACATATGCTATCATAGAGATTATTCATGGAACCTATTTTTAGTTATTGTTGTTTTCCCTCAAGTATAATTTGCATTATTTGTTTGAAGCCCTTTTTAATATTCACCTCCCTCTCTTTCTATTTTATACCTTCTTCGATAAGATATTGATGATGCTGGCTGAACATGTATATACTATGTCAACTGGAGACTTTTGCTTCAGTATATACAAGTATTTGTTTAGGGAATTGTTGTGTACTAGTAAAATGTGATATTTCCTCATTCATTTACTATGTTTACTTGTTGGAATATCAATTCCCTTTATTTATTTATCCGTCATTTTGATCATGCTTTGCTTTGTTTGAAAACGTCCTTATTGAAAATTTAATCTAGAATATTGAAAATGTATAGTCTATTAATTAAAGACGTTAATGATAAAGTGCCCAAGGCCCTTAAATAAGAGCACGGCAACATTAAATCCCAAAGAAAACAACATTTAATGTACTCTTTCCTTCAAAATTTGGAAAATCAACACAAAAATGAGAAAACAAAATCTAAATGCAATAACCTTTGGAATCAGTCATGCTGCAACTATCATAAAAGAAGATATATAGGAGCAATCATCCATCTTCACACTGCAACCCAGTCTTAATATTGTGCAATGTACATGATACGAGAGTGTTAACAGACTCTACAGAGTCCATACTAAGTTTGTCTGTTGGAGAGTTACTTGTTAGGATTTGAAAAGCAATTGTGAGCAAGGATCCCCCTTCTGTGCTCTTTTCCTCCTGCCTAGAAGAGGTCACCAAAGGCCTCGATTCAAGTTCATCGGGAAGAATTGAGAAACCCGAAGGTAATATAGCAACGTTGCTAGAATCACACCCCGTCATCACAGATTGCATTCCACTGATGTCCACCGGAGCATACACCACAGTGGATTCGTACGCATTTGTGCAGCTATCTTGTAGTATCCACATGCTGTTTTCTTTCGGTTTCATTGCCTGAATTTGTTCGAAGAAGCAAGTTAGAGCAAAGTTGCTGGAAAAAAAAAGGTGTTTATAAATTTCTTCAGTTGAACAACTCACTTGGATAGTAACTGCATTTCCTCGATCCTGCCCTTTAGCCAAATTTACAATGGTTTGTGCTGGACCTCCATTTGCCATGATCTCCCACTAAAGTGCACACAACTGACGTGGTTATGAAAATAGGTTTCTTGAAGAAATGTAAATACTAAAATGAAGTAGGAAACAGAAAGTTGCTAACCTCGTTCCTACGGGTTTCATCTCTTAAGAAATCGAATAGAATGTGGTGAGAAACGGGCAACCAGACGGATGATACTGCACACAATATGACTCCAAGGGGTTCTCCGGGGTCATTCAAATTCTTCCTAGAAGCAATCCTTATGTCATCTCCTGTTTTACTTGGGGCCTTGTTCCATGTATGATAGCTAGATGCTCCAAGAGCGCGACAGAAATTCCTTGTCATTCTTTGCGCCAACTTTAAAATGCTCTTCCTTCCCGCCAATGTGGCAACACCTAGTTAAGTTTTGTGAACAGTCAAAATTATAGTACTAAACGTACGGAGTGATGAATTCTGGCTTCGCGTGACTAAATAGATAGGGAAAGAAAATTAAAAAAATTCATGCTTTAATTACCACTTGAATCTTTTGTGGGAACGTTTGTTGCCATGGAGAACACGAGGCGCTCACACTGCAGCTGCAACGTTTTCATCCAGTGGCTTGCGCCAAAGGCTAGACCACTATTAACAATTGCCCGATACAGCGTGTGTACCATGTTTTTCTGGCATTCCAAATGCTCTACCCAGGTTACCTGTAAATTTCATTGATAATTTATATAATAAAGTAAATATATGATTTCCTGCTTAATAATTTTTTATTTTACCTTACAATGGCCATTTGACTTATCCTCAATGATGCAACCGGATGGACGTTTTCTACATTTTATTAGGGATGCATCAATATTATTCTCAACTTTATCAATCGAGACGTCAACAATCGCCCACTGATCAGCACTCAATTGCTTGCAATATCGAACGAAATAAACTTCTCTTGTGGCCGCCATGGGGGTGAGCATTTGCAGCTCTGAAAACATCTGCAATCAAAGGAAAAGATGAGAACTTTTGGTGCACTATATATACATATATAGGAGATAAAACCAGCAATTGTACGATGCACAGTTACTTACCAATTGAATGGCCCCATTTTTACTAGCACGGTCTCCACTGTAGATAACATCCACAGTTGCTGCCTTTGAGATCATGCATGGAAACATTTCTTGCCATTGGTTCTACAATATTTAAGACGAGTTAATCAGTGTTTATCTAAAAGTTTAAACTACACAAATAAGATAATTAATTATATATGCAACTTCAAAATAAGGTGGCATGAGAATATTAATTTATGCTTGATTATAAATTAATCCAACTTAATTACTATGATCTTACATACGTACCACATCCATGAGATTTTCAACTAGTGAGGGGAGATCCATAAAGACAACTCCAGTCTCCCTTGATGCCTCGATGGACGATCCCTTGGGCCGCTCTTTGATTGAATGTTCAACAGCAAACTCTTTCATGTATTCATCATAATTAAGTATCTCCCGACCCGTCTCAAAGCTTCTAATCCAAAGTGGTTCCCCTACAGTGGCCATCTTCTTGAGCTCTTCAGATGCTTGGTTAGCAATCTCCATAATTTGCGACTTTTCCAGCCCGAAAACGCCGCTGTAAAGATCTAAAGAGCATCTATTCCCAGCTTGCTCATTCCGAGCTGAGCAGGCGGTGCTAGTTGGTGATGTTCCTGACGGATATTTCCCGGTAGCTGCTCGGAGTTTTTCAATCTGCATAATATTGTTATTAAATTTTCTCTAGTACGTACTAATACATATATCCTTAATTCGTCAAAACATGAAAATTTTGTATAATTAGTTTTTTCTTTTATCTTGTAAATATAAGTAGGTAGGTTGTGAACCTCGGATTTTAGTCTAGCATTTTCAATCCTTAGGTGTTGTTCCTCAGTTGTTATAGCGGCATCCTTGGTAGAGGTAGAGACGCCACAATTTGGACAGGCGGCCTTTTTAATGATATCCCTCAAGGCCTTATTTTCGTCGCGAAGCTTATCCATTTCTGTTTTCAACAACGAATTTTCATGGCGCTCCTGAATTGCCTGCAGCAGTCGTACCAAACGTACGGACTTATTTACAACCATATAGTACTAGTATATAGTAGTAGTAATTTGTTTTCCAGTTAATTGGGACTCAAGAAATTAATATTAGCATTTATTACATGACCATACCCTTGGATCAAAATCAACTAAACATTAATGGCTTTTTGTATTCCAAATAAGTAAGCTCTTTTTTTTTCTTTTCTTTTTTTGGAATGGAGTTCAACAACAAGATTATTCTCAGGTGAAGCTAGAGAATGAAGATAGAATTATAAATAACAATTAATTTATAAGAAGATTAGGATTAGATACCTTGATTTGGGTACGACGATTTTGAAACCAGAACTTGACTTGTCTAGGATGAAGGCCTAATTGCTTGCTCAGTTCTTGCCTCTGCTTCTCATCTGGATGGGGTGATTCTTTAAATAGCCTGCAAATTAGTATTCAAAAATTTTGGTACGTATCCCTAACCGCTCGTATTCTTTCTACAATAATATAACCATTCTATATAAGTTGGAACCGTTGGAGTAATTGAGGTAATCAGTATGCATGATTTTCATGAGTAGGAGTGATAAATGTGTATATACACACACAAACACATTGTACGTACGCAGCTAGTTAGTTTAGTTCATCACTAGCTTGGACTATAATGATGTAAATAAGCGAAAAAAGGGAAAGGTTATATATAATAATTCAAAGCTTATAATAAGCAGGTAGCTTTAACGTTTTGATCGATCATATATTTTGTAAAGCTGTTACAGTCCGTTTATAATTAGTCTGTCTTACTAGTTAATCGATCCTTCTTTATTAATTAGTTTTCAAACTGGAGGGGGAGGGTGTATATGAGAAGAAGAAAAAAAAGAGTCTAATACTGATTTATATACTTACCCTTCCATTTCTCTAATTTGGTCAACAGTGTGGCGGTGATACTTCTTTCTCTTCTTTTTCTTGTTCTTATTGTCATTGTCGTCGTCTCTAATATCCAAGTCGTCGTCGTCGTCGTCGGTGTCAGCAGCGGCGTCAAAATCATCGACGGAGCGTGATCTAGCAGCCGCGCCCGAGTTCTCACTGCTAATCTCCGTCATATCCTCCCTGCGATTACCTCCTCCTCTGCGGCCGCCGCCATCACTTCCTTCGTCTCCTTCTTCCACGTCCATGTTTGCTGCCGCCGTGCCACCTCCATGTCGGAAAATCCCAGCCTTATAATTAAGAACAAAAAAAAGAAGATAATAATTACATTAGGTATAATAAGTGACTACAGTAGTATCTAAATCTATATCTACGACTACTAGCTACAACAAGTTTATTGCATGTATATATAACATAGAAACAGCTGAGCGATATGTATATGGAGTAATTAATTATATATGACTAGCTAGGAATGGAATGACGGAATCAAAATTAAGCTATATATATATATTGCAGAAGTAATTAATTAACTAAGTCTGAAAAAGAATTGATGGAGATGATGATGATGATGAGTTACAAGAGAAAGAGAGAGAGCCGGAGAAGCAAAGAAATCTTTGGTTGTATTTGGATTTGGAGGAGAATCAGACGACATGATGTCCACGCCCATGAATGAGGGAGGGGTTGGTTGGTTAGTTAGCACCCCCAACAAATCACTCTCTCTTATTGTATGCCGTGGCAGCTACCAGATGAGAGAGAGAGAAACAAGGAAGGAGGAGGTGGGGCCCAGTTGATTCAAGAATATAAAAACAAATTTACTAAGAAAGGCAATCCACTTTTCTCTTATTCCTTACCTCTCCGTCACATAATATTATCACGCCTTTAAATATAATATTAATTATTTATAATATTCTTAAATTTTTATTTATTATCATAATCTCTCTATTATATTATGTGTAACAATTTTTTATGAGAGTTAATTTAAGAAAAATTGTAATTAATTTTTTTAAATTATAAAAAATTTTAAAAATAAATCATTTAAAACGTAGAGTATTTTATTAGTATTTATTTATATATTATAGTGTAGTATTTGTTTTTGTTGTAGAGGGAGAAAGAGTGGGGCTGGTAGGACTTGACCGTTAGATATCAGTAATAAGGCTTAAATATAATTTATTATTAAATTATAAGTCATATTTTACTTAGTGATTTATTTTTTAATTTTATCAATTAGATGATTGAACTATTAATTTTTTTCACTTTCATTCAATTGGATCTGTCAGGTCAAAAATTACTGACATGACATGCTGACGTGAATTACTACACAGGTGTAATAAAAAAATATTATTAAACAATTTTTTAATATATTTTTAAAAAAATAAGGGATAAACATGTAAATGCATAAATATTACATACAATACTAATATCAATATCACTTAATTACTCATATATTCAAATTGAATCATAAAACCAAAAATTCTCTTATTAAATCAAATTACCAAACCCAAAAATCTTTTTAACAAACCAAATTACCAAATCCGAAAATCTAATTCATCACACCAAATCCAAAAATCTCATTCATCCACACAAAACCCAGATCTTCTCGAAGAACATCATCCCCAACGAACAATCAGATCAATACAATCAGATCAACAACCAACTCCAACCTCCAAACAAATCCTAACCTCTACCACCACCGTCTCGCCACCTCTCACCATCAACAAGCCTTCAGTCATCGGTTCACCACCAAGGCGACCCCGATCCACGCGCCTCTACCCGTTGTCCCGACGATAATTCAACCCAGTCTGTCTTCTACCGTTCTTGCACCAGGAGGGAGCCCTAAAGTTATATCCTGCGAGGATGACGACGCTGAGGCCGATGGCTTTAGTGATGGCGCGTTTTGTTCCCAGCCTGTTCCAAAATCTACGTCGTCGTTTCATGCGTTAAATCCTTTCTCTACTGCTACCGGTCCAATTACATTGGAGAATGAGTGCGATCCGAGCAGATCTAGGGTTAATAGTTCAATTGAATGTCGTGAACGAAAGGGGTGAACCTATTTAGGAGAGAGAAAGGGGTGATGGTGATGATGATGGTGAAAGGAAAAGAGAGGAGAATAAGATGCAGTAATTACATGATGGAATATACTTAAAGAAAAGAGGTGGTTGATAATGAAGATGATGAATCAAAAAAGAACGAAAGAACAGATACAAAAACCCTGGATTAATGGAAGAATCAAATATTAGATATATCATTTTAGGTTTAGATATATTTTATGTTAATTTATTAATGTTATTTATTGTTTAACTATTTTGCCCCTTATTAAATCAGATTTGTTTATTTTATTATTAAAAAACTATTTTTTTTGCCACATCAGCTTCTTAAGACCCCACACAATTAGTTACGTCAGTAATTTCTGACGTGGCATGTTCAATTTGTTGTAATTGAAAAAAATTAATAGTTTAATCATCTAATTGATAAAATTAAAAAGTAAATTACCGAAGTAGAATATGACCTATAATTTAGGATACTAATTCATATTTAAGCCCAATAATAATAATATATGTGGAGGGTAGTACTAGTAGCAGCACTACTGGTAACAACTTCTACAAAACTCAACTAAGCTCTTTTATTACTCTCTCTCACACACACACAGTCACACTCAGATTGATTACATAGTACAGTGCAGCGTGCTGACATTAGATTCAGTCTTTCCATTAGTTTTGACGGCTTTCAGCTTTCTTTCAAAATCCGGTAGCTCAACTTACTTTAATGAATGGCTCAACTTCCTCCATCGCTCTACCTCTCTCACTCATCCTATTTTTTTTCACCAATAAATAATAGTAATAGCGTATAGTATATATTCAAAGATCAAATACTGTTAAATACTATTCCAAGACAACGCTTTTATTTATCTTGCGTTAATACTCTCTCCGTTTTTTAATATACGTAATTTTAGAATTATGCATAAGTATTAATAAAATAATTGTATAGCATTAATTATAATATTAATTATTTATATTATTCTTGTATTGGAATGAGAGAAAATAATGAGAGAACCAAAGTTACATTTAATATTTAGGGTTATATTAAAAATTAAGCAATTAATATGTACTTGAAGTTCTCAAATGTATTAAAGAATAAAAATATTTCTCTAAAACGACTTATATTAATGAACGAAGGGAATAGTTAATTATGCACTAATAGTAGTACATAAGTTTAATTTTTTTTTTTAAAAAATAGACTATTCTTCTCTTTCTTAGGACAGGACACGATTATTAGTTCAAATAGAATTACTCATATTTAAATTAATGACAATATTTTTAAATTGATCAACTATTTTCACATTTTCTACTCCTCAATCACACTGTTGTTTCTTATTTAACTCAAATAAATACTAGTAACAACAAATCATACTACTACATGATGATTGTGTGCATTAAAGTGAGAGGATTACCCAAACACAAATAAACTTGCTTGTTTTTTTTAATTGACTATGATTTTCATAAGGTGAGATAAGGTACCTCATTTAATATTCATGTGAGGAGTAATTTGTGGAATTATCAAATTTATTTATAGAAATATCGATTATCTATTTTTTATTATTATTATGTTTTACTTTTTGATTAAACTTTTGGTGATTTTTTTTTAATAACATCAAAACTCACAGTCAATTAAAAAAAAGAGAGAGTAGGTTTCATAACAACTTTGTTCCTTTCCCCGACCGCAATAAACAGTATGTAACCACCTAAAGTTTTATTTAAATAAATAAATAAAAAAGTTGTTCATACTGACTTTCTGTAAAGCAATGGCAAAGACATGTTTCACACATTGAACTTATTTATAATCTGCCATTCTGTCTTACAAGTCATTCAAGTTTTCAAGGCTATTTTTCTAATTTGTAGAGCGGTACTTAGAACTGGGCAAAATGATCGGTTTTTTTGATTTTTTGGACCGGACCGAATCGGTCGGTTTGGTATAAAAAGAATCGGTCCAGTTTTTGTACAAAAAAATAAGTATATACCGATTTTTAGGTATATACCGATTTTCTAATTATTATTTTTATTATTAATAAATAATTAATAATAATAATAAAATAATGATTATAATAATAATAAAATTAATAAAAAAGATTATAATAATAAAATAATAATTATATTAATAAAAATAATAATTATATTAATCTTCGGTAAAAACCAATAAATCGGTTCGATATATCGGTCCAACCGGTATCGATATCAAATTTTTTTTGGCGGATTTCAATATTGATTTCACGATTCAGCTCGGGTCAGTTTTTGCAGGTTGACCACCGATACCGGTACTGCGTTTGTAGAGGAATCAACTGGCTCGGCTGGGCTGGGCTAGACCAAGCCAGCCAGCCATGTTTGAGAGAGAACTTCATAACCGACGCAATTGTGTCCTTATATCCTTTAAACGAAAGGCAATTATTATTATTATTAATGAATTTGCCTCCAAACACTATCTCCTTCCTACCCTTATTTAAATTTTCACTCTCATAAATAATCACTCTTTTGAAAAACAAATACTCCAACAATAATGAATGACCCACATACCCTTTAATGTTCACATGCCCTAACCAAATTACTACTCCTACATAGTACTAATTTATTGCCTTTATCTTTGGGAAAAAAATTGTAGCATTAAATGTTTAACACGGCTTTAATATAAATACTATTTGAATTTAAATCCCCAAAATAGAAAATAATTTAAATTTTATGAAATGGTTGCGAATCTGTTGTGAACTCACGCGCCTCAAATATTTATTTATTTATCTATCTTGGGTTTTAATTTATGACAAACGTTTGTTACGATGGGCATCGCTCAAAGAACCAAGTTGATTACCGCTTGATCTGGACAATAAAAGTTGAGATTGGTCAAATTTTTCTCCCACTACATATAACATGTGACAGTCACATCCCCAATCCGTACTACCAATTTACGTTCGCTTCTAACAATTTAATACATATGCACTGCCACACAAGTTGCATAGCGGCAGCATGCTCTCCCCATATTAAGATAATGTAAAGATGAGTTTATTTTTAGGTATACATAATGTAAAAATAAAAGATAATGTAAAGATACATAATGTTAAAATAAAAAATAAAGGGGGTATGCAAGGGCCGAACCAAGACACGATCATTAAAGGGGGTATATACATATGTAAGGATCAAGTCATATACTTTATCTTCTTTTCACGTCTTTCACCTTTTTATGATGGCAGTTTGGTTATACAGAAATAACTGTCGTCTATACTTTTAAATGACGTTATATGTTGTCTGTCAAAAAGTATGTATAGACGATTGTATGACCAAAACCGCAGCCTAAATAAATCTAAGAGGAGTGAGATGAGTGAGTAAGATAAAGAATATACTGACTTGATCCGATCGTATATATATATATATATATATATATATATATATATATATATATATATATATATATATATATGAGTCAAATTCAGTCGCATGCATCACGTATTTATTTAATTTGAGATGAAGAGAGTAGTATTTCAATTCAAAAGTAGCTAGCTTTCATTCAACAAAATTAATCTTGTTAGTTGTAGTGATTATCAATCTACTTGGTAATTAATGCACGACTATAATGAAATTGTTGCGAGTCTATAACGAGAAACAAAAGCTAAACATGTTACATGCAATGCAATGCAATGCTGGACCGAATTGAAGAGATGATGAAGTATGACCACCGATCCAATACAAGGTATATATAATATAATATAATATAATATAATATAATTAATGGATACAAGTTAATTATTATTTTATTTCAGTCCGGATCTTAAGCTCACCCCTTATCCAACTCACCCGAACTCACCCTCTTTAGCGACGGACCCGACAACGGTTCGGTCATACAACCGTCGTTTATACTTTTAGCGACGCTATATGTTGTCCGTCGCTAAAAGTATAGACGACGCCGGGTCCTTCGCTAAAGGGAGTGAGTTCGGGTGAGTTGGATAAGGGATGAGCTTAAGATCCGGACTCTATTTTATTCGTCTAATAATATATGACATTTTAAAATTAAAAAAAAATAATAATTATTATATAATATTAAATATAATATCAATTGTTTATAATACCTTTAAATTTTCATATTTATCTCATTCTCTTTCATTTGTAACATTTTTTAAAAAGGGATAATTTTGAAAAGATTGTAGTTAATTCTCTTAAATTATTTAAAATAACAAATAATTTTTAAAAAATAAAATCATCTAAAATATGAGTCAGAAAATATTGTATAAATCTAAAAAACCCATATTCATAGTGGTGGTCAAAGTAAATTTGATATACAAATAATACAATATATAGTCAAATAGCGCAACCTTGCTGCTTTTGTTTTAGGAACAGTCACATATATATGTGGATGTGGATTATCTTATTTTGTCCACCACTACTTTTTGACTTTTTGTCACAATCGCCTGCATGCACTTAGGGGTGTTCATCAAGTAAAAATTGGTCCGAACCGAACCGGTATCGAATTAAATCGGTATCGAAATAGGTCAAATATTGATATTGATACCGGAACCGGTTGGATCGGTATCTGCGAACCCATGCATGATCTTGGTTCTAGATCTGCTTTTACCGAAAATTAATATAATTATTATTTTTATTATTATTATCATTTTATTATTATCATTATTTTTATTAATATTATTATTATTATAATCATTATTTTATTTTTATTTTTATTATTATTTTATTATTATTAGTTTTATTAATATTATTATTTTTTTTATTATTATAATCATTGTTTTATTATTATTATTATTTTTATTATTATAATCATTATTTTATTATTATTATTTTAATAAATTATTAATAAAAACAATTAAAAACCTAGATATATCTTAGAATCTGGTCCGTTTTTCTAACACATTAAAAACGCTTTAATCGAAATCGGGTACCAAAAAACCGATATATATCGGTTTTTTGTCTTGAATCGACCTATTCTTTTTTATCTTAACCGAAATTGGTTCGAAAAAAATCGATCCAAATGAACACCCCTATATGCACTCGCCGCTTAATGGCATTCAAAATTATAAATAAACTAGCAACAGTCACGTGTCTTCGGTACTATGGACAGTGAGATTTATCCCAAACTTTGGACGGTCCAGATGATTTATTAGGATGAGCATAAAATTTAAAATCATTTGTATTTTGTTATATATTCATTCCAAATTTTACAATACAAATAATTTTATTTTGTCAATTATTTTTACAAGCTAAATTTATCTTTTGCATTGATAATTATATAAAATAAATGATATTTTAATATTTATTATTATAATTTTGTTATTATGAAAACATTACATATCTAACATATGTAAACATTGAAATATAAATCCTTAATATTTAACTTCAAAAACATTGAAAGCCGATTTTTTTATTTTATAGTGATTTAAAAAAAATCGTCGCTATATAAATGGGATTTTTCTTAGTTCACTCCTCCAGTTCGTTGAGAAATGGGACTATATATATATATATATATATATATATATATATATATATATATATATATAGAGATCAAGTCATACCCTTTATCTTACTCACCGTACTTACCCTTTTAGGCGGCTGACGGTTTGGTTATACAATCATGTTCATACATACTTTTAGCGACGGACAACATATAAGCGTCATTAAAAGTATGTATTTACGCATTTGTATATGCAATCAAAACCGCAAAGCGCTAAAAGGGTACATGAGTGAATAAAGATAAGGGTATGACTGACTTGATCCTGAGCCGATATATATATATATATATATATATATATATATATATATATATATATATATATATATATATACTGCTTTCTTCTCCAATAACGAATCGGCTATATACGACGGTTTTTTGAACTATAAATGATTGTTCAACTTAGTTGTCATAGTTATGTTATCGATTTTGTAAGTTTTAGCGACGAAAAAAATTATCGTTATAGTCGATTCGTTTTTGATTCGCTGTTTAATATATATATATATATATATATATATATATATATAGTGATTGATGATTAGTTTCATGATATGACGAGTATATATATGAAATAGCTAGGCTCCAAAAAATTTTGAGATTTATTTTGCCGTCTTCAAAAGAATTTTCAATATATATTTATCCATTGAGTTGACGATTAGGAATGGTAGATACCATGTGGTTACCACTAGTATTAAAGCAAATTTGATATTAGTATCAATTTATAAACCTTACAGGTCCTTACTGTAAGACCCCAAATAATTAATAAATAAAATTTAATTTCCTCTAATTATTATTTTGAAATAGTAAGGGTTGATGTGATTAATGTGGATAGTTATGGGTAAAATAAAAATATTTCAAAATAAGCAAGTGGTTATAAAATATTCATTTTTGACGGGGAATATTCGTTTGGTCGTGGAATATTCAATCGTTCGGGGGAATATTCGTGACGACAATAGCGACAGTATGTGTGGGCCCCATAACTGAAAGCGATTGGAGGAAGAAAATGACAAATATAAGTTGTTTAAAAATAACGGCGTAATTGTTACTGCTTTAATCGTTGGAATACCCGGTGGTTAAAAAACGATACGGCGTTGTTGCAAGAAGATACAAAGATGTTGCACCAATTATTGACTCTTACGTGAAGAAGGCACTACTCAATAATGGTTACTGATAATTACTTGCTTAGTATTTTATTGGTTCAATAATTGTTGTGTTGATATTTTATATTCTTTGTTGTTTCAATAATTGTCATTACACGATTTTTTTCATTATCGAAGCAATAATTCATATTATCCTAATAATATTATTAGATAACATTATTGGCAATGTCTAGAAAGTTACATCTAAGGAGAGTTTGGTCACCTAATCATTGCTTGGCAGGAAGAGGAGAAATTCTTATTAAAAAGCCCTCTTTCCTGGAATCGCACGGTTGTCAATATTGTGATTCTCGTAATATTATTTGTGAATAATTAATTATTGATTCATATGATGAGGAAAATATTGATTTTATGTGGATATAGATGGAGAAAATTTTTAATGTGACAATTGTTGAAAATTGAAATTTATCTTTTTCTGATAAAATAATTTATTTAAATATATATTATTATATTTTAATAATATAATAATGGTGATATTTTTATAACGAATGTGGGATATATGAGTATACGAGGAGGAAGAGTATTTTTGTTGCAATAAATGTTTAAAACATGTTAAACATGTCGGTGGACCCCATTTATTGACTGAAATTTGATTATAGCTTGTAAAATTGCCCGTTTGTGGATTTCGGTCAATTTCTGTTTGGAATTTGAAAAAATTTTCTTCTGCAAAGTTGTAGAGAATTGAATTTCCTATAAAAACTCACGAGATTCGAATTTTCTGACAAAAGAGCTATTTATTGTGAATTATTTAAGTTCTGGAGTTCCGAAATAATTGATTTTTGAAAGTTTTAATTGTTTAAAATAACAAAAACGTTTTTTATATGTTGTGAGCCTCATTAATCACATGCTAGGTGGCTGATTTCAGATTCCCAAAGGATGGCGTAGAAATTTTTTATAAATATATTATTATATTAAATTTTACGCTTTGGTGTTCTAAGCAATTTCCTATAAATAGGTCTTGGGTTAGAATTGAAAATCACACAAACCCAAAGTTTTCTCTCTATATTATCGAGCGTATTCTTGTGAGTATTTTGAGTATACTTTGAGTATTGCTATCTGGTTAAAGTTCAAGTTATAGCTTTATATCCAAATATTCCAGGTTAAATCTTTGTCTTTTCCAGGGTAAGGGATTTTTTTTTCGTAATGATATTATTTCTTCAATATCATTATCTTTGAAATATTAATCAAGTTTTATCAAATTTGGAACTTTTGGTGTCTGAGTTACTTATTTACGATATCTGACTTATTCACGATATCTGATCTTATTCATGAATACTGGCCTTTATTCATCGAAAAATGAAAATTTTCCTTTTCGTCCAAAATATCTATTGTGGATACTAGTTTTGATTGTATCCATGTTTTGATCATTCTTGAATTTTACACCACTATGATTATTTTTGAGGTATTTTTGGACGTGGATAAAACAAAGTACGAATCCTTAATCTTTAATCCTTGTCATTTTGTTTCACTGGATTCATTTCTTTAAAAAAAAAAAATATTTTTCATCATCCTCAGTCTTAAATGATGATATTATTGAATATCTTTGGCCTGTAGTGCAAATATGATTGATTTCTGATGAATATCTTTGGCCTGTAGTGCAAAAATGAATGATTTCTAATGAATATCTTTGGCCCGTAGTGCAAAGATGAACAGGTGTTTAGATGAACATGACCAACTGGTGAATGTCCTCGCACCAGAGTGCAAGGATGAATATATGATTCCGGATATATATTGATTGATGTTACGAGGATAGAAATATTGATGATGGATCGTTAAATTCATAGATATTAGTAGATTTCATCCTCTACGTAACTCTTCTATGAATTAATATTTTTCATCTGAGTATTGATTTAAAACTTGTTGTCTATTATTGTATTCTATTAAATTTTTCCTGTTGAAGACTAACGATAATTTGTTGTATATTATCTTAGTCATAATATTCTTTATTGGGCTAGTTGAGCTCACCCTTTTCCTTTTTGTTCCATTTTTCTTCTCTCGGGAGGCGAGAATGTAATGAGTACGAGTTGGGGTATGGAATGATGGTTTTAGAGAGTTGTTTAGTAGTCCTCACCATTTTGTAAAATAATGTATCAATAATTATGATTAGGATTTATTTGTATGTGGATATTGTTTAGATGACAATATCTCAGTATTTAAACTCACAGCTTTCTTGTTGTAATAATAAAGTTGTAGTTGTTTACATGCAGTGTATTGATAACTCAGAATGGGTGATGTATACCTATTTTGGGGGTGTCACACTTACGGGTTCCATATATATATACTAGGGTTAACCCGTGCCTCCGGCACTACTAATACTCGTGTAATTATTTAATACGTAAAGATGAATCTAAATAAAAAATGTGAGTTACAATATTTAAACAATATATATTTGATAAAAATTAGAAAATTTTTGTTGTAAATAAGAAAATTTCTAATTAAGATAGACATTCCACCCTAAAAATAAAGAAGTTAAGAATTTTGCCACAAATTGTATCTACATACTCATTATTTATAAATCGAGACTGACAAAAAAAAATGAATTTGTTAAGGAAACAACTAAAGTCAACATCCACATTCACTCAACAATAAATTTGACCTACGCCAGTTAACTATATTTATTAAATTCGAACCAATCCCAATGTCAATGACCTTCATATTTTCTTCAAGCACATTTAAAAGCACATCTCTTCACCTATATGCTATTGATTCCCTTCATTTAATTTGCAATTTTAGATGGAACATGAATTAATTAGTAAAACTATTTTAAGCACAATACATCATACAAATGTGTCCATTGAATACCAATTCTTTGATACATTAACGAGTAAAAAGCATTGTAGTTTTGAAATAAAGATAATGATACCCACTTGCTTAAAAGGTTCATGTGCACCAAATTGGTTTGGAGCTCCTTTGCTGATTAAATAAAAATTAAAATAAAATAAAACTTCAAAAATAATTGACTCATCCATGAAAAAAAAAGGTAAATTTGGTCAAACATATAGCCAAAAAAATCATCTGGGCCATCGCAATTTGGGCAAATTTAGTATTCTAATCGATTTTAAGAAATTTCGCAAAGTTTCCTTTAAAAATAGATATCCGAAAAATCTAAACTGTTTAAAAACTTACAATCATCCATACATATCCAAACCACAAAAAAAACCATCATTTCATACCCAAAATCATCATACCATGCAGAAATTAATACATATTCAATAATCAACATATATCCAACCACCAAAATATCAAGCTAGTAGCTACTAATTTCAAGAAATTTCGGCAGAGTTTCCTTTAAAAATAGATATCTAGAAAATTCTAAACCTGTTTAAAAAACTTATAATCATCCATACATATCCAAACCACCAAAAACAACATCATTCCATACTCAAAATCATCATAACCATGTATAATTATCCAACTTTACAAAAGACGGAGAACAAAAATACATATATGCAAAAAATAGAGAAACAACATGTTGAGCACCACCCTTTACTTTACATCTTACACCAAATATATTATTTACAGCTTACACCAAGTATCCTTCAATATATACACGAAAATACATATAATAACATTTACCTTGTAGATCTGTCAAGCTCTACCATGTCTTGATACACATAAACCTTTGAAAAGAAAGGCTATCCATCTAAGAACGCGTCACGCCAACAAATATTGTTTGTAACAAAAAAATCATATTTATAAGAGAAAACAAAATGGTAGTAGTATTGCAAGAACGAAACAATTGACACGTGATTACTTGAATACGATTTAAGAATTATAAAATACACATAACCCTGTTAACTTTTCTCCACCCTCGACTTGTTGTTGAATGAACACGTTTCCATTCAATAGCAATATCATCCCAAGACTGCAAAAATTGAAATGAATCGTTTAGTTCTATCAACAAATTAAATCAACTACTTGAAAATTGATAACAAAATGTAATGAAAAGGACATATGTACAAACTAAAACATAAGTTATATATAATAAGTATATTATAGCTCAGCCAACATAGACCAACTTATTATGTTAACTGCGATGATCAAGCTTCTCAAATTTGTTCTTCACACATACACACATATTTATATATACGCGTATGTTATCTGAATGGTTTTCTGTAAGATATGTTATCTGATGTTCATACATTACTAAATCATGTATTCAGTTGGCCAAAGAAGGAATTGTTATTCAATGGAGGCATCATCCTCTCGAAACATTATTAGATTTGCTTACACAGAAAAGAGCAAGGAAATGTAAACCAATTTTCTGCAAATTAGAGAATAAGTAACTTTTATGAAGGCATCATCTGTAAAATAAGTTGACAAATGTATCACGTGGATTCAAAAACATGAGGCTGTATGTGTAATATACGGTATTGTAATTTAAGTACATGTACTTCATATTTTTTAAACTTCAGCTTGATCAACTAAAAATATTGTATTACACCCTAAAATAATTTATGGGGCTTGCTATTTCTATAGGGAAACTTGTTAGTCCTAGAAAGTCCCATTTCACATGACTATAGGACTCACATATACCCATCAGGAGTCTTGCTAGCATATGCCACAACTACAACGATGCCACAACTTATTCAAGCATCGATCTCATTTATAACAATTAGCAAATATTCAAAACTTGTCAGTTAATTTACCCCAATAAAGACAATTCAACAATTAACACATATATAAAGACAATATTTGTTGTGGACTTGTCAGTTAATTCAAAACTTTTATCAGTCAATTCAAAACATATCAAAACTTTTATCGTAAGAAGATCAATAATGCACGGAGATAAGAAATGATACCTCAAACATATAAAATTATAACAAAACTTCAGGATAAACGATATTTGTTGTGGATTTGTCAGTTAATTCATGAAGAAGTATGCATAAGCGGGAAGAACTTGTGCATCTTGACAGAGCTACATATAGTTGACCGTGACTAAATACTGGCGTACGTAAATCTACCCCAACAAATTTGACAGACTGGCCCTATGATTTATTCATTGTCATTGCATACGCTAACCTCACTGGGAATTGTTTTCTTGTCATTTTAATACTTAACTCAGACGAAGAAAGAGTCAAAGAAATTCTTGGAATGAATACCAAGTCGCCATGCTTATCACCAGTTAAAATCTTTGCTTCAAGTACTAAAGCACCACACTTGACTATGATAAGTCTAGTACCATTACAAAGGCCATCTTTCGTGCAATGTTCCTTAGAAGCATTATTGACAACCCTCTTTAAATCTAATTTGAACGGTGGTAGTCGAGGGGATTGAGTGTGTTCAAATATTCATTCGGTGCTGATGCATAATAGTCCGATCCACATCATCATCTTCAACCATTTTGTCAGCAACAAAGTATGTATGTAATTTTCCCGGAAAAACCGCCAACGCAGCTAGGTTGATATCATTGACATCATCATTTCTAGCAGATAGAATTGTGCGTTCTTTTAAGAATTCGGGAGTGACCTTACTTGGCACTTCTAGCTCTGGGTAGATGGTCGAGATAAGATTATCTACACTTTGAGTTATTTTTATTGAATCTGGAAGTTGTATAGATTCTTAAGGGTTAGACCCAATCTACACAATAATGAAGTATTAGTAAATTATCAAATATTCTCGATGATATATAGATGTCAATATGAATAAAGATACAAATACTCAAACCTCATTAAGAAAAGCCGAGAAATTAAATAATAACGATTGGTCATCCTGCAAGCGCATGTTAACTTGTAATGTCAAGACATGTATATCTTTCCAAAGCAAAGAACGTCGTAGTGATGCTGCCACTATATGCTCACGAAGACCTCTAGGTATAACAGGAAGAATCTGCCTAAAATCTCCCCCAAGAACAACAGTAACACCTCCAAATGGTTGGGAGTTATCACGAATGTCTTGTAAGGTCCGATTAACTGCTTCAACACAATGACGATGCTGCATTGGAACCTCATCCCATATAATTAGTCTAGCCTTCCGAAATAATTACGAGTGTGATTATTGCTTCGTGAATCCACAAACCAATTTTCTAATACGTTAAGTGGAATGCAGAATGTTGAATGTGCGAAGACGTCCCCCACGTATAACAACCCGTAAGCAATTCCGGAGGATCTTCTTTGTAATTACTATATCGCATAAGGAATGACATTTTTTGGCAATTGTATTGTAGAGAAAAAGTCTTTCCGCCTCGCACTTTTCACTCGTGAAAGAATGTTGTTCCTCTATTTTCATAAATAGATGAAATGATTGCATTATAAGCCATACGCTGACCTTCATTAAGTAGATTAATGTTTTGCTGGACATTTATTTGATCAACTTCAAGTTGTAACTGCCTATGTTCCCATATAAGTCGATTGCCAACGATAATTCTCCAATTAGCATATGGCAGTGGCATTGGTGGGTAATCTGATAAGCTTTTCCCCGACTCTTGAAGCAAAAGATTAATAAGGTATAAACCATAATCACAAATTTGAGCATTAGTAGGAACATCAATGCCATAACATGTACTTATTTTGTGTGATAAATCATCACAAATATGCATAGAAAATTGGTTCCACAACGCTTCTGGATTTAAAGGAGAGCATTGTGTCAAGATAATAGAAAACAACCTTCTTAATTGAGAGCCTGTTCTCATTATTGATGCTTCTCTAAGACATTGAATCCACTCTTCATCGCTTCCAAAAGGCCTTTTGCAATACATGCAACCTTATATGTGGGGTGTAAAACATTATCAATCGTTTTAAACATTGAAAAGATTGAGGTCCTCTCTACAACCGCCAAATGGAAGACGCAAATAAAACCTTTCACCTTCATGTGGATGGCAAAATACATTCTTCCGATTGCAAATCCCTTTTGTCTCTATGTCCAGTAGTCGTTTCTTTTTTTTGAAACGAAATGCTTTGGAAATTGTTGGTATATGAGAGTTCGAGCTAAATCATTAGTAGAGCAAAGACGCAAAAAATCTCATTAGAGTTGTGCTCACGATCTTCTCGCTTCCTGCTCAATATTGTAGCTATTGGTTCGGAAGGTTATAGCAGACGTGATGTTTTCCTCTCTAGTGAACTACTAGGCGATAATCGGAGGGAACTCTTGATGCATAGGATATCCAAATATCCGCCATGTCGCCTCTGTGGAGTCCAATGTACCTTGAGTCAATATATCGCTTAATTTCATCTACTTTCAATACTAAAGTTGTGCGATCGTAACCCTCTTGTAGATGTATTTATTGATATACTTTACGCACCTTACTCCCCGCACAAACTTCCACATTTATATGGCAACTAAACATTCTACAGAGAGGTATGAATTATATGGTACAACATCTCTATTATCAACTTCATGTCCGGACCTTAGAGAATGTTTTCGATCGTCATCATTGGCCTTTGATATATCGGATACCCATCTTCGCCCATTGTAGTTTCTTACGCCCAATATTTAGGATATCTCTTGGTGCATTTACCATCTTCCATACATGGTGATTTAAGATTTCAACACCACATGGTCCATGTACCATACAAGTTTTAACTGTTTACATATAGAAGTGGATCAGAAATTGGATCGGGGAATTAAAGCAAAAACATTTCGATTTACTGCTCACGTGTTCGTATTTTATCGGACCCTTGAAGAAATATTAGCAAATGCGTATGCAAGCGACCCACGCTTTTGGAATTCAATCGTGAAAACATGTGCCACCTTTACACCAAATACTTTCTTCTTATCAATTTCTATCATCAAAGCTCGTTGCTTCAAGTCCGGCGGTCAATTGATGTTTGATGTGGTAACGGTGCATCTTTTATCTCGGGCCAATTCAATTTGCGAATCGTAGTTAAGAAAATATCGGTCTTTGGTTATCTGAGAGTTATAGCCATAGAATCTTGGAAGATTTCAAACATTTGCCTTGGACTCCCAAAAAAAGAAGAAGGCAAAACTACTCGTTTACCAACTTGATTAGCCTCTAACCCATCTGGAAATATCTCGACCAGATCTTGGTATAGATCAGATCGTAATTTTGTTGGTTGAGCCTATAATATGTTAATCGATTCTGCTCTGTTGCCGCCCATGCATCTACAACAAACTCTTGAAATAATCTTCCACCCCTCAAGATAGTTGAATACTCAGTAGGTCTTTCAAACAAACGATACCCATAATATTGCAATTGCGTAAGTCTTTTTGATGAAGCTTTACCTTGATTGACATCCCACCGCTTAAAAACCGGTTTCCCATCCAAGCTCACCATACTAAACAACAATACGTAATGTAGTGGTAAATAAAATTTGGATGGCATTCATTTATCTGCATCAAGTGGTCACTCCCTCATAACCGTACAATAATATCCTCATCATCGCAGAATTCAAAGACCATCTCCGGTAATATGACAAAGAACCTCGTCTAACGTGGGTAAATTATGAGTTCGACGGTCTTTTGCTGCACTATAATGAAGGTATGCTGGGATGTCGCGATTGTTCAAATGTTCCCTGCTTAAAATTGCAGCTGCATGTCTAAACTTACCCGAAAATGAGTTATATCTCAAATGACTATCCTGAATTGTTCTTAGGACATCCTCTCGCAGCTGAGAGTTTCTTCGAGAACGATATTCTAAAGCAAATCATGGCATCGTGAATGTCTGTTGTGCATATAATCGGATCTTGACTGGCTGGAGGTTGTAGTAACCCTGTCCGATGTCTCAATTCCCCATGGATTGTAAATGCGTTGGGACCCCTACCAGGAACCACTCTATCATCCATATGTACACCTAAGCTCGTAAAAGCATTAGACGCATTGTACAGTCGGGTATAACTTCGAAAGGACTTTGACTGATCATCATTGTCATCATATAATGATTGAATTTTTGGAGGAGGCGTTAATAGTTGTGGAAGTTGAATCTTTCCTTGCAAACATCATGTTCCGAAGAAAGGGCGGTCAACAGATGAATTTGATAACTTTTCGGCTTTCCAATGCAATGCTGAGCAGTGAGGACACTGTATATTCATTTTATCGAGGTAGTGTCTTCCTAAAATAGGATACGGTAGAGGGGCTATATTTGTAGGCAATGTCTCCTCTTGTACGCAAGCTTCATCAATGATTAACTGAATAATTGGTAATAACCTAGAAAATAAATGAACTTGTTTCAAATAGTTCACATCTATCATAACACTCCTTATGGTATATAGTTATAAATAATGTGCATTGAACTAACCCAAAAGTTGGTGATGTAGGCATGGAAGATGATATAATGTTACGGGAGTCATGTACATGCTCTATATTATTTGGTGGAAGGAGGATTTCTCTATCCATTGAATTTGAGTTAGTTGAATGTAACCCTTGAGGTGGTAAAATCGAAACTGGAGGAATTCGATTAGAATCCATTGGCGCAGGTTTTAACAATGACGGATGCTGATAAAAATGATTCTTGATCGCGATACAATCCCGTTCATAAGCTGCGCGTTTGGATGGCCTGGATCAAACCAGGGAAAAATCTTGGTTGAAATAGATATGGTTGAGATTGTATTATTTTTGCTTGCTTCTCTCTTTCACGACGCAAGCGTTGAGCAATATGTATTGGACGCACATCACCATTATCCCTTTCTCATTTTTTACGTCGAGGAATTGGAGCTTCGTCAAGGATATTTTTATTGGATCCCTACAAATAACAATAGATATCTAAGTGTTGGTTTTGAGAAGAAGTCGTAGTGTTTTTTTGAGCAAAAAATAATGTTTTCTATTTATTCGAATTAGGGTGCATATATTCAGTTTGCTTGGTTTTGTATTTCACACGAAAGAGCTATGCAATATGTTTATTGCATTTTTGTAAAGGATATTATTATTGAAACCCTAAAAAGATGTATAATTATAAACCTAAGAAGGCATAGTGTCGTTAATAAATTAGGTTCAAATATTTTGTTTAAATGGCTTTGTGTAACAAATATTTGTAACTACTAACGTAAATGTTTGGAATATTGTATACTTACCACATGCAAATTGGGAGCTTGATTTTCTTTTTCTTTTTCTTTTCCTTTTTGAAACTCCTTCCCTTTTTCTTTTGCTCGATGTTTTCTTTGATTTTCCGACAAATACATAAATATAAGATGCTCTCTGTCTTGGAAAATAAAGTATGAGCTTAAGAAAAGAAAAATTAATCTCATCTTGCGCTTTACGCATAATCTTCAAGTCGATTCTTCTCGAATGACAATGCCAATATTCTTTTTTTCGATAATGCTCTCTATTAAAGAAAGGAAAAAAAAAGAAGGTTAAATGAAAGTATAAAAAAAACTATTAAATTGCACGTTTGCTATAAAAGAAGAAAATAATTTTACCGTGCATTGCAAAATATAATCCTCCTGTCCCAAATTGAAAGACACGTTAGAAATTTCAAAAAGGAATATTAATTTTTCAATTTTTATTAAGTCTGAAAAAGGAACTTACATATCCAAAAATGGTATAAGAAGGTGGTCCCGTGGGCAGGGAGACCTCATGATTCATATTCGCTATTGAAAAAATGTATTAGTATGAAACGAATCAAATTCAGTGATGAAAGAATATTCTTATTACTAATTAAATCTAGCACAACTAAAACAATATTTCACATTCAAAATAATAATAATTCACAATATTTAACTACGAATTGATTGTTTTAAAAAGAAGGTTAAATGATTGTTTAAAATAGAATAAATGTGTCTTGAAAAGAAGAAGTTAATTTTCAATAAAGGGTACAATTGTCATTTCAAAGGGAGGTAGTAATAACAACTAATAAGTACGGTTACTTAATATTTAGGAGTATTAGATATTAAACTTATCAAGTACTTATGCAATAGCTCAACTTTAATTTAAAAGGATATTACACACTACAAAATTTGGACCCAATTTTCATACTATCATAATCAAAATAATAATTTTTAACCAAACATTACCATAATCGGGAAACTTACAACTGGAACACAAAACTCAACAAAGATTTGATACACAATCAGAACTGAATACGAACATATATGTGTGTGTGTGTATATACAATTCATATGCAACTGAAAGAGAACATATCAAAATTGAGAAATTAAAGTGAACTAATTACCAGAATGGAAAGGAGAAGAGCAAAAAAGAAAAGCCCTAGAGTTGAGCACATGAGCTGATGAATCGGAGAGAACGTAGCAGTCAAATCAATTAATTTCTCTCATGCTGTGATGTAATAATAACATCAAAGTTGAGAGTGGTTCTTTTGAATATAGTAGGAATAACTGATATTTTTGTCCCATTATAGTTATTGCCTTCCTATTTTTCAATATCCAAGATCTTTGTGACCTTCATCTTTTGATTTATATGATATACTTAATTTATTTTTACTTTGAAAATAAAAATCTTGTGATAGAATCCGAAAAAGGGTGTTTTTTAAAACATTTAATAAGATGTACGCCTCTTTTATTATTTTCTTTTAATGGGTAAAGACGCAAATACTCTTATTAAACAAAGTAAACATTTAATTAAGAAAAGTGAAGGTAACTTTTACTAAAGCAAATGACTTCATAATTGTTTAACATCTTACTTATTATTATTATTATTATTATTATTATTATTATTATTATTATTATTATTATTATTATTATTATTATTATTATTATTATTATTATTATTATTATTATTATTATTATTATTATTATCTATATATCTACTACTATTACTACAACCATTATTATTTTACTATAGTCATTTGTGAGCACTAACAATAAAGATCCGAATTTTCAGGTGTTTTCCTAATAATCAATAAAGTAAATTAGTTTTGACCTTCATTATTCATCCGTAGCCTACAGAAGAACCCAAGATTACGAGATATTTATTCACCAAATTATTCATTCTTCGTTTGGTTCAAGTTGTGTTAAGTTTCTTTCTTTTTTTATTTTCTTTGGACATTTGGATTAATATATAACTAAATTTATTGGATAAACACCGTCTTTCGAAACTAAAACCGATTTGAAATACAATTTTTGTATTAGATTTTTCAATTGAGAAAGAAAAGGGAGCATCAGACTTGCCTTTGTCATGGATATGTATTTATCTTAGTCCAAAATTTAGCTACACGTATATAATTTGTTAAAATCACCGATTCGTGCAACTACACGTATACCACTAAGAAGAATGTGTTAAATAAGTCACCGCAAGTACAAATCACACAAAGACACACATAGACTATCAACTCCATGAGGCTATGTCCAATCAATTCATTTTACCATTATGCATTTTCTTTTATGAAATTTGTGATCAACCCCTAAAGTACATTATATCATAAAGTCATATGTGTATTTCTTAAGTTTATGCTTTATACCTCAAGAGCCCAATACTTTTGTCCCATACTTCATACGAACTACCTTATATCAGTTCTAACAGATACAATATATTTCGCTTATTCAAGACCCAAAGAAGCCCAAAAAAAATTAGATATACTAAACAAACACACCCCTCAGTTGGCAAAAAATAAATAAGAAGTCATTCATGAAATTTCAAGGCAAAACCACCCAATCAAAACCCAAAACATCCTGAATTACTGATTACATTGAGAAACAGAAATTTTATACCCCTAATTAGAAAAAGGGGGGAAGGGTTTTAAAGAAACGAACCCTAATCAAACTGCTTATAAGATACTCGTACTACTCCATTTTGATTTCCCATAAATGTTCAAGAAATATACAGTCAATCAACCAAATTAGTGAAACGTATCAAACAGAAAAAGAAATAAAAAAAGGGGGCACCAATAATTTTTTGAGAAACAACCATTTTCATAATTTAATTCATACAATAAAATTATATGCATATATACACACAAACACACGTAAATACAGAGAAAGAAAAAAAGCCAAGAAAACATATAGATGAAAAAAGCAAAGAAGTACAACATTTGAGCTCATGATGCTAAATTATCATTGTATGGCTGATCAATCAAGTTTTTGTTATCTTCTTGTTTGAAGCAATTTATAAACATTAAATTCTTCACATTAAACATTTATGTTATAAATTTTGATTAGAAAAATTCTAAGGATGCTTTTCCTAAAAAGTGCTTGGTTTAAACTTGGCTTTTAGAATGTCTTGATACAAATAGCTTTGAGATACCACCAAAAACTGTAGCTTAATATAAACCCACCATAAATTCTCAAATGTTATTCTATATACCAAAAGACTTTAAAATTAAGAATATTCCGAAAAGAAATACCTCAAAATTAAATCAAAAAACAGATGGAAAGATTGGGACCACTATATGAGTGATAATTGGAACCATAAAATATAATGCAGGAAACATATCTTAAAAAACAAAACCAACAAAAAATAACTTAGGAATGCATAAAAATATCCTTACATTGAAATTTTTTTTACTCAATATAACTTAACATTAATAAAATAATAGACAAAATAAGTAATAAATTTCATTTGAAAGATGCTTGAACACATAAAAGCATAATGGCAGTGAAAAAGGGATGAAAATAGCATACCTCAAGTCCTTGGAGAAAGAAAAAAAATGCATGTTTAAGACAGAATAAAATTTTATACACTTGGACCATTAGCACTGATTATTAACGGCAACACTAATACTCAATGGGGGAAAAAACAAATAAACATGATCCTACTATAAATACAAAAGCAATAATAATAAATGACGATGGCTAATTTATCTATTCATTAAAAAACATAAAAAAACTTTCACAAAAGAGGACTGGAAATTTTCTGAAGACCAAAATTTCGACAATTCATTATATGCCCTGGTAAGCTAGAGATAAGCAATTCTCCCAAACATTGTAGCATGCGCATTCACTAAACTTTTGTAGTATTTGTTATAACATTTTTTTGCAAGCAAACAAATCCAAAGACCCATTATGTAATTTCCAATAAGGAGCTTGGCTTTATCTAGAATCATCAAATTCTGTTCCTCAGAATGTATCCAATATACAAAATAAAACATACTATAATAAATTAGTTGACATGAATACAGAGTTTTCAAATGAATATCCAAGCACCTCTATGTCTACAAAGTTCTACAGCTAACTCTTTAAAATTAAATATAAAAAAAACAGATGGAAAGATTGGGACCACTATATGAGTGATAATTGGAACCACAAAATATATTGAAAGAATTTTATCTTAAAAAACAAAACCAACAAAAAACAACTTAGGAATGCATAAAAATATCCAGATATTGAAGATTTTTTTACTCAATATAACTTGACATAAATAAAAGAATAGATAAAATAAGTAATAAATTTCATTTGAAAGATGCTTGAACACATAAAAGCACAATGGCAGTGAAAAATGGATGAAAATAACATACCTCAAGTCCTTGGAAAAAGAAAAAAAACGCATGTTTAAGACAAAGAATAAAATTTTATACACTTGGACCATTAGCACTGATTATTAACGGCAACACTAATACTCAATGGGGTAAAAATAAATAAACATGATCCTACTATAAATACAAAAGCAATAATAGGCAGCATGGCTAATTTATCTATTCATTAAAAAATATAAAAAACTTTCACAAAAGAGGACTGGTAATTTTCTGAAAACCAAAATTTCGACAATTCATTATATGACTTGGTAAGCTCGAGATAAGCAATTTCCCAAACATTGTAGCATGCGCATTCACTAAACTTTTGTAGTATTTGTTATAACAATTTTTGCAAGCAAACAAATCCAAAGACCCATTATGTAATTTCCAATAAGGAGCCAACTCTATGTCTACAAAGAAGTACTTTTCAGGCCATGGAATATCAGGGAGTACATAAAAAGAAAATCCTTTTTCTCATTTTCCTTAAATAATGATGAAAAAAATGAGAGCTTGATCAAGAAATTAAAATGTAGATAGTCCCCGTATTGTAGATAACAAAAATGTGCAACAATTAGTTAGTTGAAACTTAAAAGTGTTTATTGTCAAATCTACAATATACTGTAATGTCTACATGCTTAATGACCGGTAAAGACCTATTTGGACTAATTTTCACTCATTGAATCCAGTGAACAATTTTTAAGGAGATTCAAAATGCCTAATTAAATTGAAGTTATAAATTAGTCATCAGCTACATAACAATTCCATAAACTTGCTACAAAGTCCTGCAATCACTTCTATTTGGGCTAATAATAAGGTAATAAATTTCTCAAATTTATCTTTCTGTTAAAGATACAACTTATACAATATCACTTCTATATGTGGTGCATTTTCCACATTGGAAAAAACTCTTCAAAAACGGACCTGACCAACATTTAAACAAAATTTTCTTCCAAAACCAATTTTAACTTATAGAAGTCTGAAATGTTCAAATAGCATAAACATCTGAAAATTTAGGAATAAATCTCAAGCTCCTTAAATAAAAACTGAAAAGGACCAATAAATGATAAAAACAAAAGCTCAACACCCAGATTATAAAAAAACCAAATTTCTTTAAAGTATGTCTTATTTCTTATGACACAAAAAAAACGTAAGGAAAAATCACAACGGAGAAGAACTAAACAGAGATAAACATTAAACCAAATGAAATTGAAACAGTAGTTCAAACTTGTCCCTCCAAAAGAGTACTCATTTCTTTCAAAAATAAAACAGAGGGAGAAAAAAAAAATCAAAGTAAAATGTGAAAAAGACTAAGAAAGATTGAGAAAAGAGACCATGTAGTTAGTATAAAACCCATAAAATTTAATCAAAAGAGACCATGTACTTTGTCAATTATTTCGTACTTTTAGACAGAGTCTTTCCGTCTCTTAATCAAAAGAGACCATGTACTTTGAGAAAAGAGACCATGTACTCTATGTCTACAAATCCACAGGTTACTCTCTGTCTACAAATCCACAGGTTTTATGTACTCTAAGTTCATTAAGCATATATATTTCTCCAAACACATTAATCAATGCTAACTTTTTAAGAAACAAAATTATTACAATAAACACAGAGTAACCAAGTTCCAATATATAAACCTAACTGTGTAAAGCACTTGACATTTGTGGGTGGGTGTAACATGAGACTAATATCACAGGAATCTATACACTGCATATCAGCATATCACAGGAATCCTCTTCACCAAAAAAGGGAATAATATCCCCATCCAATTCGTTGTAATAAACACTGCGCAGGTAAAATTTATAATGAAAGGGGAAAAAAAGAAAGAAGAATTGAAGCACTTAAGAAGACTCATTGAGAAGAATTCAAGCACAAATCTCTACAATTTCAGAAAGAGAAAAGGAGTAGAGTATTAGTTATCTTCTCTGCCTCCACCATCACGACCATCATCCTCACGGTCGCCGCCATAACCCCCTCCACCACTGCCACCATAACCCCTTCCCCCACTACCACTTCCATCGATCTACCGCTTCTTTGCACAATATCCGCCTCCTCCACTTCTCGCCAACCACCACCAGACCTTTCTCCGCCCACCTCCTTCATCACAGGAGCGATGTCTTCGTGATCGCCAGGCATGAAGAGAAAAAAGGATTCGAAGCCTTCGTGACCGCCAGGCCTTGGTTTCTCCCTTCTGTCTAGCGGGTTCTCTTTCTCTTCCTCGCTCTCTTTCTCTTTCTCTTCCTCGCTCTCTTTCTCTAGCAGGCCTTGGTTTTGGAAAGTAAGAGTATTAAGAGTATTAGTGAAGCTAACTTTTTTAATGGATGGCTAGATTTATCCAAAACTTTTGAGGGTCCAGATCTATTATTAGGCCAGCGGAAAATTTTAAATTCATTTGTATTTTGTATATATATATATATATATATATATATATATATATATATATATACGGTCCGTCTCTAAAGCGAACCTTAAAGAGCGAATTAAAGACGAACCGTAGTCTTTGGTGTCTATGGCGACGGTTCGATCCGTCACCATAGCCATGTAGTCTTTGGCGACGGGTCGAACCGTCGCTATAGACACCAAAGACGACGATTCGCTTTTAAAAGTTCGCTTTAAAGCCTCTCCGTATATATATACACACACGTACATGCTACCTTCTCGGTTTTGCTTTCTAATTTTTCCTGTGAATTAAGTTTGTGTCCTGCATGTATATATATTTAATTACACATGCTACGTACCTTGTTAGAGTTTGCTTTCTAATAATAATTATTACTAATATTAAGTTTTTATGCATTTGCAGAAAAGGTATTAAATTTTCAGAAACCTGGAGTTGGTGGAACTAATATTAAGAAGGAATGAAAGAAGAAAGCGGAATGAAATTTAAAAAATATATTGAAGATTTTTAAACCATTTACTGCACTGCACTGGACTATAATAAAACGTTGTTAAATGAAGAGAATACATAATTAATAAAATAATATATATATATATATATATATATATATACACGGTCCGGATCTTAAACTCATCAATTATCTAACTCACCCGAGCTCACCCCTCATTTAGCGACGGACCCGACGACGATTCGGTTATACATTCGTCGTCTATATTTTTATCGACGCTATATATATACACATATATATCTAATAAAAATACAAATGATTTTGAATTTCCCGCTCACTCAATAAATTATCTGAGTCGTCCAAAGTTTAGAATAAATTCTACCGTCCATACAGTAACGGAGGCACGTGACACATCTAGTATATATATATGGTAACTAAGTAGCTAGCTCATTTACGTGTCTGGAAATGTTTCTTAATAGAGAAATAATCAGAAGTGTCACTTTCTTATTATGTTCAAATTTGGTTTAATTAATTTTAGTCAACTATCACTAAAGTAGTACTAAATAAATATTTTCTTTTTTTTTTATTTTAAAAATTATATCAAATTTACTCTGAAAAGTTTAAACTAATCTATATTTGAAATAGAGGGAGTATACAGTATATACGAGACATGGCAATTGTTTTTTTTTTAATTTTTATTATATATAAATATCCTTTTGTCAGTAAAATAATGTAGGCTACGTACCAAAATCACTATAACTGAAATTAATTGTGCAGGGAAAATTTGTCTAAATTGAAATAATTATATGAGACCCATAATTTATATCATGTTAACTGGTATGCGGCGGCCAAAATGACAATTAAATTTTAAACTTTTCCAACAAATTAGAACAAGGAGGGTTACTTATTATTATAATAGCACAATTAAACAATATTTTACGGTACGAATTAAGTGAGATAAATTTATATTTAAATTTAATTTGTTAATATTTTTACTTTGAATATATTGGCATAATCTAATACTAAAATATATACGAGACTTGATAGATTCTCTCTGTATGTAGACAAATCATTTATAAGATATACTAATAGAACTTGTAGGTAATTTAATGTATATGTAAATTGGTAACTTTCTCTCTTTATAGGCGTTTAATTGTATCGATTCTCTCTTTGTAGATAATTTGAAATGCATTATACATTCATTTATATTTTGTTAATTATTCTTCTCCTTTTCTTTTTCTATTATTGAGTAAGATTACATGTACCTATTTTAATAGATAATGATTATAATAACATTTCAAAGTCATTTATACAGTTTTTTAAAACTAATACATGCTCTATTTTAAAATTACGAATACCATTTTCTTTTTATTTGGTCTATAATTAAAAATATATTCATATTTTAGAACAATAAAATGATATGATGATCATTATTTTTTTACTATCATTTATAACATCATATTGTCATTAATTAACTAATATTAAAAGTATATTTAATAATATAAATTATAACTAATAAATAAAATACAATTATAAATATCGTGCTTCTTGACATGGGACACCGATATCTATTATATATACTAAATCATAGTTTTTGACACAATATATTGACATCTGTCTTTCTACAAATTTGACATCTGTCCTCCTAAACATTCAAACAGCTGTCCATCATAATTAAAACTCTTTACTATCCTTTACAACAATAACTTTACAAAAATAACCTTCACAACAGAGCCCCTCTAAAACGAATAACCTTCGCAACAGTTGGCATCCATACAAAAAAAATCTGGAATCCCTAAATATCTGTAATCACTAGCTCATATCCTTCAATCAGCGCATTCGATGGACACGCTGCTACTAATCTTCGTCGTTCTTTCGTTTATCCGAAACCCACGCCGCCAGTGCCCCTCTAAAAAGAATAACCTTCGCAACAGTTCGAATTCATACAAAAAATATCTGGAATCCCTAAATATCTGGAATCCCTAACTCATATCCTTCAACAGGGGCGGATCCAGACAGATTGTTCAGTGGGGTCAAACTTGAAAAAAAAAATTCTTATAAATAAAAATTTCATAAAATAACTTACAAAACTAAACAATCCTCAAATATTATTTATAATAACATTTTTCGAGGTTTCATTGCTTAAAATTGTTGCATGATATAGCCTCATTTTTAATAATTACAAAAATATCACGCTCAATGTATGTTACTAAACAGTCATTCATCCATTCATCTCCCATTTAGTTACGGAGTTCATTCTTCACGATATTTATGGTTGAAAATGTCCTTTCAACGATTCAAGAAGAAGCGGGCAAAAGTAGAGCCAATTTCAGCAACAAATAGACTTGGGGATACACATCATCCTTTCTTTTCTGAACCAACATTTGAGCCAATTCCCCAATTCCTTCTATACTCGAAAAATTGGAATTGGTTCTCTATATCCACAATATAGAAGAATAGAAAAATTGGCTTAATGACTTGGTGGGATTTGGGAATTAGGGATTGTTGCCTGTGTGTCTCTTCAACTCACTTAGTATATATATAACATAATACAAAGGGGTCATGTTTCTTAGTATACATGTTCACTTTAGACCCTCTTAATATATTTTTTCATAATATGACCCTCTTAATTTTTTTTTTTCTCTAATATGACCCCGACCCCGAAAATTCATTGGGGTCAGTTACTACTAAAGGCAGTCCCGCTCTGCCCTTCAATCGGCTCAATCAATGGACACGCTGCTAATATTCCGAAACCCACGCCAGCCCCTGCATGCGGTATTGGTAATTGGTAGAGTGGCGTGATTATTTCATGATTATTCTCAACCCTTCCGTGTATCGTGGCTTTTTTGTTGGTGATGGCTAATGATTTCATTCATCCGTTTACTTATTGGTTTCGTTTACTTATTTAGTTATAGTTGATATAAACTAGATACAAACCCGCGCGTTGCGGCGGGAGTATTCAATTTTTTAATAATAAATGTGTACGTACAATTAATAAATTAAAATATAATAAAAGAATAGTAGATTGTTGTGTGATGATCAAATTTTACACAAAAAGACAAATGAATATACATTGTAAGGGGTAGTGGTGAGAGTTTACCGGTATGTGCATTACACTCTAAGTATGTGACCTCAACTTGTGGACAACTCATTTTTCTACTCTTCCCTTTTTCTATTTTTTTTCCCAATTTTTCTTTACCAAAGTGTAGCCAACTGATTTATTTTTCCCGTCCTTTACTACTTTTGTTTTTTGTTTACTGTAAAGAAATGGTTGCCTCAACTTAACTTTTTACAATCCATAACAAAAAGAGAATAAAAGGGTATCTGAAGGTTTAAAAATCTCTTAAAAATACAATACTGAACCAATGCTCAAACTGTTCAAATTTTGAAGCATATAGCAAAAAAGTCAGGCAAACTACAAGATTAGAACCTTCATTCTAGAAACAGTCTTCAATTGTAATGACCTGAAAACAAAGTCAGTGTTCAAATTAACAATGCCACATTGTGAAGTAATTTTGAGTAATGTGTGTATGAAACATACACTGTTCAAATCAAAAAGAATTAGAGTAAAACACATACGAAATGGACTTACATAGAATTTTCAATACTGGCATCCAAAGAGTAAAAGACAAACCTATTATACTTTTATTTTAAAGTTTTTCTGTGGGAGAAGACATGAATATATATACACAGAAAAACAAATGAAAATACATAAACTCTACTCAAGACATGTATTAACAAATTTTTGAGTTGGCGGTTCAAAATTTGAAGGAGTAATAAAAAATAAACAATTTTTTAGGGGGTAGTGTTGAGTGTTTATCGTTTTTTTTGTCTTTACAACTGGAATTTGACTCGATCGAGATGGTTGTGTGAATGCATATCATAGATTTACCAAAAAAAAATTCAAATAGATTATAATAAAAATTTAAGAAAATGTAATAATAAAATAGTCAGGGTTTACACTAATATTGAGCACCAAAAAGATAATAGCTAGAAACCGTCAAACCTTTCTACATTAAATTGTGAATAACTTCCTTGAAAACTACATTCTTTGTAGTATTGTGCTATCAACAATTGTTGCAAGGGATTGATCGGATCTTTTATAAGAATATCATCAGGGATTGATACATCTGCTTCACCATCATTAGCTCCGCCAATTGTGCCATCTCCAACCTTCAATATCCAATCAGAAAATTATCTCAACTCCTCTATATCAAAATTTGAATTTTGAGATTGAAGTCTCATGTTCTTTGTTAAAATCAAAACCTTGCAAAAGTCTCATGGCGATTGGAACTGGAATTGACTATCAAACTCACAAAATACAACATAAATTGTGATGCTATTTTTAAGGAGCTCTGTTAAGAAGAGCCACATCAAAGGATAAATCATAATGTAAAATAAGCTTTAAAGAAAGACCAAAAAAAAAGAAAAAGAAAAAAGATTCCAATTGATAACAAAATGCACTTCCAAATTGAAACAGGAATAGGTCTATCAAACTCACAAAATGTAAAATAAATTGTGACCTTACTGTAGTACTGTTAAAGGAGCACTACTAAGTATAGCCGCATCCAAGGAGAACCCATGTATGATGTAAGTAGTGTTTAAAAGTACTACTCCCTCCATTCCAAAATATAGGTTTCAAAGTCAATTTAAGAAATTTTTAAATTCAAAATTGATGTAATTAATTTGACTTTCGAAATCAATAAAAATTTTAATTAGTGATAATAGTTAGATAGTTTACAATTTTCATAATTGTATTGGCTAAAAGTAAATTAATTAATATCAATTTTGAAATTTAAAATATATCATCTCATACTGACTTCAAAAAATCATTAATGATCCTATTTTGTGGAACATTGGGAGTACAATTCTCTTTGTACTAATGCCTGGGAACATCTGAATAATCAATAATGCTTTGCCAATAATTAAGATTACCAGTCCAAGCCTTCAAAGAGTCCTTCTCCTTTTATGGCAGAAGTTTTAAAAATAGTCCATTGGCGATTTTTTATCTTGTGCAACTCTAAGGCTTCTGTAACTGCAGCATCATCAAGTGCACCAGGAAGATCCTATAATCCAGAAAATCCAATATTTAAGAGAAAGGTAATTAGTATGAATGTTCTGAGACATGAAGTTGAAACAAAGACATTCACAATGTTGTAGCCAACTTCTCCATGACACATGCATTACTTTGATATTGATGTGTAAAATACAATGAATCAAAATCAGATCAGTAACATTAATTTGCTTGTTTGCAAAAATATATGAATGACAACACCTCTTAATTCTTCCTCCTGACAAGAAAGCACAAAGAATATATATATATATATATATATATATATATATATATATATATATATATATATATATATTTCTTTTTAGATAAATAAGCACAGGTCAAATAACCAAACAATGAATTACAATTTGAAAAATACGACGAAGATTTTACTTCTATTATTTATTTTACTATGAAGACCATAACCTTGGAATAGGTAGGATTTGACCATGTGATCTCCCCTTATTATGGGGATAAAAGGAGTTGGCATTTAGTAACATAAAAAAAAATCATATTTTTCAAAAATTAGTTGAGAAAAATGAGGGGACTGTTAGCGAAAGAGTCTAAGATTTACAACACACGTCTCATCAACAACACAACACTAAGTTTTTTAAAATTAAACTTCAGATCAAAACTAATAGCCAGTTAAAATAGCAATATTGAACCAATTATGATACAATCAAAATAAAAATAAGTCTTACAGATCGAAGGTCACAGTAAGAATCAGTTTCCTCTATTGGGTCGGTTTCTTCTTCGCCGTGGTGTGCTTTTTATTCGTACTAATTTCCAATGATAAAAGGCAATTTGAATTAATTAGCATGCCAAGTGTGTTCATACTTCATATAATGTTCTTCCAAGTAGCCTTTATATATATACCGAATATTACAGAAATTTACCTTTTTGTAATTAATTAGAAGTGTTGGCTTGAGAAACAACTAAAAAATCTTGTGCATAAAAAATCCAAGCCCCTGACAGGCTAATAATTAAAATCTATAATCAAGCAAGAAAACTTCAAGATGATCTAAGAAATAAAATAAACATGTTATATTTTTTTATCCAAGGCCAAAGAAGAAAAAAGAAGAAGAAGAGAAACCATACCTATGCAATTACTCAAGTCATAATAACTATAGAACTTTAACATGATATGTTTGAAAGGCAACCATACCTATGCCAAGTGTTTCAACCTTCAAAAGGGGAATAGTGGTTCTATGACATCGAGACTCTCTTGCAGTCAAGATGAACCCCACACATCTTCGCACTTCCACTGAAGGAGACCTCAATTTTGTCTCCACTTTTCATTGAGATTGGTATCCGTATAGAAGTCACCCGGCCATGCATGAACTCCAGTGGCCGCTGGTACAGAGCCCCTATACATGAATTGACTACCATCTATTTTCATTACTGATGACAGCTTGAATCTCATATTCAAGTATGCCTCCAAAAACAACCCAGAGAGCCATCCTCAAGAAATTACTTTTAACATCCCCCGACATCTGAAATGAGGTTGAATATGTTGTTCTTTGATGACGGAATTTATCTCAAATGTAAACTTCACAATCATCAAGTACAGAGCAATCCAGTTAGGCTGTTACATAAAGAACAATTTAAGAAAAAGAAGAAAATTACAACAACAAAATGAAAAAAAAGAAAGAAAAAAAAAACCCTTACCTGCATGACACTCCGTATGAAATTTGATATCAAATCGCTACAATCTGTGAGAATTAATGTGCGCAGGTTCGCCGTGGTCTGCTTCTTCTTTGAGTCTGATCCTGGATGTTCAGCCTTTGGGTCAGATTCTTCTTCGCCGTGGCCTGCTTCCAGTTGTTATTTGAACGAATTTGAACGCCAAAGTTAAAGATAAGATAGGATTCTAGTTGTTATTTGAACGAATTTGAACGCCAAAGTTGAAGATAGGATAGGATTCCAGTTGTTATTTTATATGGGCATTGTTGGGAAGGGTATTTTGGTAAATGATATTTAGGAGCATTAATTAGGATGGACAGGTGTTGAGTTTTTAGAATGACAGATGTCAATATATTGTATCATGTACTGTGATTTAGTATATATAGATTTAAACCGTGTTTAGATTTAATAATTTCTATTTTATAATTTTATAGTCAGTTAGTTGTATTGAGCTATACTCCTGATAATCCAAAACAGTGTTTATAACTTTTTCAATTTAAACAATGTTTAGATTTATATCATTTATTATAATATTATCCTTTTTATTTTAATTATGATAAATTTAAACACTATTTTTATATTATTTTTTGATATTATGGCTATAAATACCAATTCAATACAACAGCATCTCACGCCACAAACATTCAACTACTAAACATGACGACTAAGAACGACTTTGTTAATGACATCAGCCCTGTCAAAGAGACGTGGAAGATTAAAGTCAGAATAACTCGACTCTGGAATATGTCAAGCTTCAACAAATCAGACTACATAAACAGTATCGAGATGATATTGTTGGATGAAAAGGTAAAATATATAAATCTATTATATATTAAAATATATACAAACACATACTTAACATTTGCATAATATACTTTTATAGGGCACCAAAATACAAGCGAGTATCAAAAGGTCTCTTTTTACAAAATTTCAAACATCGGTCAAGGAACAAAAAGTCTTTATAATCACCAATTTCGTGGTTAGTCAGAACGGTGGTTCTTTCAAAGCTACTCAACATCCATACAAAATTAATTTTTTGTATTCCACCTCACTGCGAGTTAGATGATGCTCCCATTCATACATATGGATTTCAATTCACTCCATACGACCAAATACTATCATCTTTGGTTGATGACTCATACTTAGTTGGTATGCTTAACCATAACCCTGTAGGTTTTTACATCCTGATATTTTTAATTACTTACATATTTTTTTTTAATATAAACAGATGTTATTGGACAAGTTACTGCGATGGGGAGTGTAGAAATCAGTACAAACAATGGTAAACAATGCAAGAGAGTTAATGTTGAATTAACTGATAATAGGTAAATTTTTATATTGTACACGTATTTTTTTTATTAACAACTATAATCATTTAAATTAAACTTACATTGTATTTTTCAAACAGTCATAATGTGTTGAAATTTGCACTTGTGGGATGACTTTGCAAACCAAATTTGTTCCTTTGCTGAGACAGAAAATCAAACAAACATTATAATTGTTTTACAATTTGCAAAAATCAAGATCTGGAAAGGTACTAATACGTGTTTGTATGAAAAATATCTAATAAGTGTTTATATGTTTATTAACTATGCAACATTTTCCATTACATAGGTACACCAGCTTTGTCCAACTCAATGTTTGGTTCGAGACTTCTTATAAATGCAAATATCCCTGAGGTTGTTAGTTTTAAAAAATAGGTAAACTATTTTCTGTTTTGAACCCCTTCTTAAAATCTATTATTACTACAAATTAATTTTCCCTTTAACTACAATCACTGTTGTCTATCAGCATTTGTGATGCCAATTCTGAAAAATCTACAATATCTCATTTATCCAGCCACAACGCCTTATCTATTACCGATGAATTCCTTCAAATCTGTGATAGGAAAACTCTTGAAGATATCACGGGATGCTGAACGGAGGTAAAATAAGTTTAAAAACACCTTACTTTTTACACAACATTACCTAATATTCTCATTGCTTCATTTTGACACTCAGTGAATCATCATGTGTGGTACTTGCTACTATTCTATGTATAGAAACCGAATATAATTGGTTTTATAATTCCTGCAAAAAATGCCAGAAAAAAGTAAAACCAGACAGCGAAAAATATTGGTGTGATAAATGTTTTGACCATGTTAATTTTGTAACACCGAGGTATTGTGATACAATATTTTGTTATACGTTACTTTATTCAATTTTGTAATATTATCAAATTTTAAAAATATAACTTTTAATTGTAGATTTAAAGTACAAGTTAAAGTAATGGATAATACGTCTAGTGCATCTTTTGTTCTATTTGATCGTGAAGCGCAACAAGTCATAGAAAAGTCGGCTTATGAATTGAGGGAACAATTGATTAAGGTAAAATTAAAAAACTCTGCACTTAACCTGTTTGTTAACCTTGTGCACTTAATTGTTGTTAATTCAATTATTTTAAATGCGTTAGGATGGAGACTCTGATTGTTTTCCGGATGCACTCAATATATTGTTGCAAAAGAGGTTCCTTTTCAAAATACAGATACCATCTTATAATTTGAAGGCAAATTATGCGACATACACAGTTGCTATGATGACTAACGATGAAAAAATAATTGAATCCTACACGAGTATATGTGATGAGCCTCAGGTAATATCATTTGGTTGATGTTTATTCCTACAATAAATTTGTTCATACATATGATAAAATGATTGATTCTGTTACTACAGTCTATACAGGGTGAGTCAATGCTCGATGTTGTCAACTGTGTCACACCTATAAGCAAAAGGCCTATACATTCAATCAGCGATGATGATGTACAAGAATCTCAAACAAATGATGTTGAAATGTCAACCAACAAAATGCAAAAAAAGATCAAAATCGAGAAAGATGACAATTTCAGTGCTTCAAATTAATTTCATTCATTCATTATCTCATTTTAACTATTATTAACTTATAAATTTTGGATTTGGATTGTTTGGATTAAATTTCATTCATTAATTTTATTTGGATTATTTGGATTAAATTTTGGATTAACTCATGGAATTTCCTTATAAATGTTTTGTGTGACATGTATGTTATTTGTACAATACGTATTTAGTCTTGCTATGATAGAGGCAATAAAGGATGTTTGTGACAGAAATGAAAGTAAAAGTGAATAAACATCAGGTATGTTGGAAAACTTTGGTGCAATAAGCAGGTGATATTCACAAAAATTATTGTTGTTTTTTCATATGTTTTTTTGATCAGTTTTCTCTTATTACTTCTAAAATTATATACTTTTTCATTTATTTGGCCTTAATGTGTTGATCAATTTTGCAGGATTCATAAGTCATTTGGCCTGACCGAAGGAAATCTTTGATAACCCTTCTAACGTTCAGGTTCCAATTGTTTAATCGTATTGTAGTTTTGCCTGTTATATGTGCTCCTTTTTTATCTAATAACCACTGCTTCAATTGGACATCGCTTGTTTGCTCGTGTGCTTGAAGATGGCGCCCTTGATTCGTAGAGACCACCGTGGTTTCCATATTCCCTTCTCCCATGCATTATGCTGGTCCAACTGATGTGTAATGGCATGCAAAGGCTTGAATTAATGCAAGAAGATCAAGACGTTTGTTGGCAAGATAAAATTTTGAGCTTGCTTGTGACAGATGGTTCACTTTGTAAGCAAGATAAAAATGATGATAGAATGATGAAGAGAATCGAATGAGTGGGACCAAATTCTCAAGATTTTGTCTTTGATGCAGCTGGGGGTCTGGTAAATGATAAATTTCTCTTTTTTGCACAACAAGCACAGAGACGCATATGCTTCCAAAAGTTAGTTCTCTGTGCCCCCCGTCTCAGCATTAAATTTATTGAAAGAATGGGGAAATATATTCTCTGCTAACCTGGGTGAAATTTTTTTTCCCTTAGTTGGAAGGTAGCATTGGAAAGTTAGTCCAGGGTCTCTTTTTGTTGTATGATGTATGGAGTAATGACTCTTTATTGTTTCTTTTTCTTTTCTTTGTAATTTTCCGTGTCCGACATGACTAAGGATCGATGGTGGTAGATCTCGCCTTAGACCAAAGTTCTACTTGTGGAGTGGAGTTCTTTCTTGGTTCTCTAGCAATAGGTGTGTTAAAGCTATCTTCAACAAAGAAGTCTTGTGGAGTGGATAAAAGTGTGCACTCTTATAAAATTCTAGATATTGATTGTTATGCATTATATGTGTCTTCTTTGCATGTGTAATTTTACTTATTACCAAAAAAAGAGAGTACCTTTTTTGTATGTGTAGTTTTAAATTATAACATCCTCCCAAGATATAAGGTATGAAGAGCAAAATCAAATTTGATAATTACAAAGTGTGAAACCATAATATCTTTCCTAATTGTTTCGTGAATTGGAGTAGATGGAAAGAGTGGAGGCGGTGAGGCGAATCCAACAAGAAAACATTGCTATTAGTATTGAGGCGGACACCCAAAGTTGCAGCAGATGAGAGACCGAGGATGTTCAAGATGGAGAGCTTTGTATGATCTTCCCGATGAGTAGGCGAAGGTCTCGCATTCATTCCGTGTGGGCATCTGGTTTTGTTGCCAACGCCAGTGCAATCACAAGATAACGTGAGATATCACCCAAGTGTCCTCTGTTTAGTAGCGGTCAATCCGGACCTCGGTGAGGATCTTTGATTCTTAAGAATAATCTCAAGTAAACAGTAGGAAAATTGCGATCTGTTATAGGAAATAAGACAATGAAAGATAACATGGAAGCAAACTCGACGATATATCTACGGAGACCTATTTTTAGTTGGGTTAAAGATTGTAAGGTGTGATAACAAGTTTTCTCGCTATGTTGAAGGAACAAGTTGAGATTTATTCTAACAGGGAACTTTGGTGTATATTTGTGTAGTCTATTGGACATATCCAGGAAGACTAAGGGAAATAATTGCAAGTAGTCGTTATGATTTTTCCTATGTATGGAAAATATCTATAAGAAATGTTTGTTACACTTTTTCCTTGAAAGATCACATTGCCAAACTTCATTTTTCAATTTATTATAGGTGCTTGCAATTAATTTTGCATTATTGACTTATTTGATTGGTGTGACAGGTGCATATGTGTATTTTCAATTAATTATTTTTTTGGCGCTTCAACTCTACAATGTTTTTTCAGTCTACAAATGTTTATTTCCTTGCGTAACCGAAATTATGACTAAATCATGTCCTTCCAAGGGAAATTCTTGGAAAATCAATGTTCGAATTAGCTGTTTCGATGATGAAATGGTTGCCAATATGGCGTGTGGATAAAATACTAAGTATAGCAACGTTGGTTCTTGGAAATATAGAGAAGTATGGTTTGCAAAGGCCATCAATAGGACCTTTACGGCTTAAGGACACTGAAGGGAAGACCCATATCTTGGACATTGACGCATTACAAAAAATTAGGTCCGGAGAGATTAAAATAGTCCCTCGAATCAAGATTTTTTCAAGTGGTAGAGTTGAACTTGTGAATGGCAAAAATCTCGAGATAGATTACATTATTTTGGCAACTTGGGTATCGCAGACAATGTTCACCGAATGGTTAAAGGTGAGAGATTGTTTTGTTTTTGTTTGATTATGGTTTCAATCTTCTGGTATTCGAAATGGGATAAAGTTGTTTGGAATTGCAAGCGGAAAATGAATTTTTTTCAAGCAAGTGGATTTCGACAGCTCAATTTCCAAATGGATGGAAAGGAAAAGACGGGTTTTACGCAGTTGGTTTCACAAAAGAAAGGTCTATCTGGTGCATCTTTAGATGCTGTGAGAGTTCTTGACAAGACATTGGCAAAATCTGGAAAGAAGAAACAAATCATAAGAAGCATTACAGTAAAAGTGTATACTGCTTTCATAGAGAAGTAAATCACGGTTCTAATGTCCCGGAGTGGAGGGAGGACTCAATCAATAGTCTACCTAATAATAGTGCTAGCTTTCTCTCTAATTTTGGGGAAGCGAGAATCCAAGCAAAATACTAATGAAAATTGGGGGGTCTTTTGTTTTTGTTTATTTCTTTCGATTTGTACTTGTGTTACGGTATTGGCGGGTTGCGATGATTGATAGGATAAACCCACCAATCAAAGAATAAGTTTGTGTAGAAATATTACAAGAAAAGAGACATAAAACTAAGAGCAGCCATCTCTAGATTAAGCCCCAAGTCTCAGATGATTTTGGGAAATTGAAGATGAGGCTTTCTATTTTTCTGCTTTAGGATTTTGTATATTCAATAATCAAAGGTTCTCTATTATATACATGTATACATACAAAAATATACAGACCACTTATCTAATCGGCTATAAAGGAATCATGCTATAGAGGAGATGACCTGGGAATTGGAAACGGAAATGAAAGCAAGGTATCCTCACCTTTTCGAAACACCAGGTACGTACGTCAATTTCGAGGACGAAATTTCATAAGGAGGAGAGGTTGTAAGACCCCAACTTATTATTAATGAAATTTAATTTTTTTTATTTATTATTTTAAAATAGTAAGGGTTGATTTGATTAATGTGGATAGTTATGGGTAAACTACGCAAATATTTCAAAATAAGCAAGTGGTTATAAAATATTCATTGTTGTTTTGAGAATATTCGTTTGGTCGTGAAATATTAAATCTTTGTCGGGGAATATTCGTATGCAACGACGCAGACCATGTGTGGGCCCCATAACGGAAAGCGATTGGAGGAAGAAAGCGATAAATATAAGTTGTTTAAAAATAACGAGGCGTAGTAAGTATCGTATCTAATCGTTGGAATACCCTTTAGTTAAAACACGATGTACTGCGTTGTTGCACGAAGAGCATACCAGATTGCACCAATTATTAACTCTTACGTGAAAGGCCTTTACTCAATAATGGTTACATAATTACTTGCTCAAGATTTTATTGATTCAATAATTCTTTGCGTTGATATTTTATATTCTTTGTTGTTTCATAATTATCATTACACAAGATTTTTCATTATCGAAACAATAATTCATATTATCCGAATAATATTATTAGATAACATTATTGGCAATGTCTAGAAAGTTCATCTAAGGAGAGGTTTGGTCACCTAATCAAGGCCAGTGGGGAGAAATTCTTATTGAAATCCCCTGCTTCCTGGGGCTCCTGGTTATCGAATATTGTGATTCTGTAATATTATTTGTGAATAATTAATTATTGATTCATATGATGAAGAAAATATTGATTTTATGTGGATATAGATGGAGAAAATTTTTAATGTGACAATTGTTGAAAATTAAAATTTTATCTTTTTCTGATAAAATAATTAATTTAAATATATTATTATATTTTTAATAATATAATAATGGTGATATTTTTACAATGAATGTGTGATATATGAGTATACGAGGAGAAAGAGTATTTTTGTTGCAATAAATGTTTAAAACATGTTAAACATGTCGGTGGACCCCATTTCTTGACTGAAATTTGATTATAGCATGTAAAATCGTCCGTTTATGGATTTCGGTCAATTTCTGTTTGGAATTTGGAAAAATTTTCTTCTGAAAAGTTGTAGAGAATTGAATTTCCTATAAAAACTCGCGAGATTTGAATTTTCTGATAAAAGGGCTATTTATTATGAATTATTGAAGTTCCGAAGTTCCGAAATAATTGATTTTTGGAAGTTTAAAATATTATAATTAAGAAAAACGTTTTTTAAAAGTTTTGTGAATTGGTGGGATAAGGTAAATGTACTGAAATGAGGATTCAAATGATGCGTATGATTATTTAATAAATATTAATATTTTTATTAAATTTTCTACTTTGGTGTTCTAAGCATTTTCCTATAAATAGGGTCTTGGGTTAGAATTGAAAATCACACCGAAAATTAAAGTTTTCTCTATATATTATCGATCGTATTCTTGTGAGTATTTTGAGTATACTTTGAGTATTGCTATACGGTGAAAGTTCGATTATAGCTTTATATCCAATATTCCAGCTTAAATCTTCGTCTTTTCCGAGGTAAGGGATATTATTTTTTTCGTAATGATATTATTTCTTCAATATCATTATGCTGAAATATTGATCTGAAGTTTTTATCAAATTTGGAACTTTTGGTGTCGGAGTTACTATTCACGTATACGGCATTATTCATGTATACGACACTATTCACGAATACGACACTATTATCGAAAAATAAAAAATTTCCCTTTTCGTCTAAAATATCTATTGTGGATACTAGCTTTGATTGTATCCATGTTTTGATCATTCTTGAATTTTACACCACTATGATTATTTTTGAGGTATTTTTTTGGACATGGATAAAACAAACTACGAATCCTTAATCCTTAATCCTTGTCATTTTGTTTCAATTGGATTCGCTTCTTTTTAAAATATTTTTCATCATCCTTAGTCTTAAATGATGATATTATTGAATATCTTTGGCCTGTAGTGCAAAGATGAATGATTTCTGATCAATATCTTTGGCCCGTAGTGCAAAGATGAACATGTGTTTAGATGAACATTGTGACGCCCCCAAAAATAGGTATACATCACCCATTCTGAGTTGTTAATACACCTGCATGTAAACAACTACAACTTTATTATTACAATAGTAAAAGCTGTGAGTTTGAATACAAATATTATCTTCTGAATAATATCTATACCCAAATAAATCCTCATCACATTTATTGATACATTATTTTACAAAATGGTGAAAGACTACTAAACAACTCTCTCTATAACCATCATTCCATACCCCACTGTACTTCGCATACATTTCTCGCCTCCCGAGAAGAAAAAATGGAACAAAAAGGAAAAGGGTGAGCTCAATTAAGCCCGATAAAGAATATTATGACTAAGATAATATACAACAAAATTATCGTTAGTCTTCAACAGGAAAAATCTAATAGAATACAATAGACAACAAGTTTTAAATCAATATTCGCAGCTGAAATAATAATTCATTAGAAAGAGTTAAGTAGAGAATGCAAACTACTATGTTACATGTGTGAATTTTAAAGTTAAATCGCTCATCTTTTATCCCTCAGTAACATCAATCAATATATATCTCGAATCAAATATTCATCTTTGCACTACTGAGCCAAAGATATTCATCGATTAATCATGTTCATCTAAACACTGCTCATCTTTTGCACTACGGCCAAAGATATTCATCGAAATCATTCATCTTTGCACTACGAGGCCAAAGATATTCCATAATATCATCATTTAAGGTCGAGGATGATGAATTTTTTTTAAAGAAACGAATCCAAAGAATCAAAATGACAAGGATTAAGGATTAAGGATTTGTACTTTGTTTTATCCACGTCCAAAAATACCTCAAAAATAATCATAGTGGTGTAAAATTCAAGAATGATCAAAACATGGATACAATCAAAGCTAGTATCCGAATAGATCTTTTGAACTCGAAAAGAAAAATTTTATTTTTCGATGAATAGTCTTAGTATTCGTGAATAATCTCAGATATCGTGAATAGAAACCCAGACACTAAAAGTTCCAAATTTGATTAAAAATTCAGATCAATACTTGGCGTAATGATATTAGAATAAATAATATCATTTTAAAAAAATATCCTTACCTCGAAAGACAAGATTTACAGTTGAAGCGTCGGATATTGACTATGACTTGAACTTGCAATACCGTAGAGCAATACTCAAAGTATACTCAAAATACTCACAAGAATACGCCGATAATATATAGAGAGAAACTTGATTTACGGTGTAATTTTAATTCTAACCTAAGCACCCTATTTATAGGAAAATGTTTAGAACACCAAAGTAGAAAATTTAATTTAATAATATTATTATTATTTCTACAACTTCCTACGATACCAACTGAATTCACCATTAAAATTCATGCAAGACCCATACTCGAATCACCAAAACGTTTTTCATATTAAAAATATTTTAAACTTCCAAAAATCAATTATTTGAGACTTGAAACTTCAATAATTCATAATAAATAGCCCTTTTATCGGAAAATTCAATCTCGCTTGTTTTTATAGGAAATTCAATTCTCTACAACTTTGCGAAGAAAATTTTTCCAAATTCCAAATGAAAATTGAATCAAATCCACAAATGTAGGCGATTTTACAAAGTTATAATCAAATTTCGATCGAAGAAATGGGGTCCACCAACATGTTTAACATGTTTTAAACATTTATTGCAACAAAATACTCTTTCTCCTCGATACTCATATATATCACACATTCATTGTAAAAATATCACCATTATTATATTATTAAAAATATAATAATATATTTAAATGAATTATTTTATCGTAAAAAGATAAAATTTTAATTTTCAACAATTGTCACATTAAAAATTTTCTCCATCTATATCCACATAAAATCAATATTTTCCTCATCATATAAATCAATAATTAATTATTCATAAATAATATTACGAATCACAATATTGACAACTGCATAGCCTCCTCGAGAAAGAGGGGATTTCCAATAAGAATTTCTCTCTTCTTGGCACAAGCAATTAGGTGACCAAACCTCTCCTTGAGATGTAACTTTCTAGACATTGCCAATAATGTTATCTAATAATATTATTCAGATAATATGAATTATTGTTTCGATAATGAAAAATACCGTGTAATGATAATTATCAAAACAACAAAGAATATAAAATATCAACGCAATAATTATTAAATCAATAAAATAATCGAATAAAGAATTATGTAACCATTATTGAGTAGTGCCTTCACGTAAGAGTTAATAATTGGTGCAATACCGGTAATCTATCGCAACAACAACGCCAGACATCGTGTTTTTTAACTACCGGGTATTCCAACAATGGTATACTGTGAACGACTTCTGCCGTTATTTTTAAACAACTTATATTTATCGCTTTCTTCCTCCAATCGCTTTTCCGTTATGGGGCCCACATATTATCATGCGTGCGTCGTCATTTAATATTCCCCGACAAGCATTTAATATTCCCGACAAAGATCTGAATATTCCACGACCAAACGAATATTCCCCGACAATAATGAATATTTTATAACCATTTGCTTATTTTGAAATACTTGCGTATTTTACCCATAACTATCCACATTAATCAAATCAATCCTTACTATTTCAAAATAATAATTAGAGGAAATTAAATTTCATTTATTAATTATTTGGGGTCTTACAAACATGACCAACTGATGAATATCTTTGGCCTGTAGTGCAAAGATGAATATTTGATTCCAGATATATATATATTGATTGAAGTTACAAGGATAAAAGATAGACGATGAACTTTTAAATTCATACATAGAAGATAGTAGTTTGCATTCTTTACTTAACTCTTCTAATGAATTAATATTTCTGCTGCGAATATTGATTTAAAACTTGTTGTCAATTGTATTCTATTAGATTTTTCCCTATTGAAGACTAACGATAATTTGTTGTATATTATCTTAGTCATAATATTCTTCTTGGGGCTAGTTGAGCTCACCCTTTTCCTTTTGTTCCATTTTTCTTCTCCGGGAGGCGAGAATATAATGCGAGACGAAGTCCTGGGGTATGGAATGAAGGTTCTAGAGAGAGTTGTTTAGTAGTCCTCACCATTTTTATAAAATAATGTATCAATAAATGTGATGAGGATTTATTTGAGTATATATATTGTTTAGAAGATAATATTTGTATTCAAACTCACGCTTTCTTGTTGTAATAATAAAGTTGTAGTTGTTTACATATTATGTATTGACAACTCGTAATGGATGATGTATACCTATTTTAGGGCGTCCACAGGTTGGTATCGAGCTTAGGGATATGATCTCTACGCGGAGATCGGGGAATAGAACTAGGAGGGAGAGGCAGAGTAAATCCTTCGCTAGTGTGTCTTACCTAAGCTTATTTGTTAGTTGGTCAAGATATAGGGATATTATGTGATATATTGATTTCCTTAATTAACCCTTGTTTTTATGGCGGTATTTGAGAATGTCGAATGAGAATATTAACAATGGAGTAAATGAGACCGTGGAGACGCTTTGTCTTTCAACGAGCGAGAGAACGTCAACAAAGTGGCAATGTTCCTCCCATGAACAACACCACCGAAAGAGATGATGAACGAGGGATGTTTAGAAGCTTTTTGCGATTCATGCAAAAATCGAGATTTGAGAGACTCGTGTTCAAAATACTGAGGAGAAATGATAGCAATTCACGGGTTGTCACAAACAAAGCGATTCAAAGAGTTGGGACCACCGAAATTTAAGGAAAGCGGATCCGATCATGGCGGAAACATGGGTCAAGCAAATTACCAAGATAATCGATATCTTGGGATGCGGAGGAACAGAAGGTTCCATTCGCCACCTTTATGTTCCGTGGCGAAGAGCAGATCTATCGGGGGAGTCTCAGGAAGTACCATCCATCCAAATTAAGACTCAAAGATGTCTTGGGAGACATTTGAAACTATTTAATGACAAATACTTTCCCGAAAGTGTTCGCTCGTATGAAGGAAGTGGAGTTCATCGATTAGAGCAAAACAACATGACGGTGTCTCAATACGAGGCAAAGTTTGCGAGTTATCCAAGTTTGTACCTCATTTGGTGGAGAATGAGGAACGATGACGCGGATGTTTCTTAGAGGTTGAAACCCAGGCGTACGTCAAGATCTCATTTCTCATAAATTTTCTCTATTCGGATGTTGTAAACAAGGCTCAATTATTAGAAATGAGATAACGAAATGCGGTCAACCGAGGACCACAACCGAATCATCCCGGAGATGGCGATCAACAAAACAATGATAACCACGGAGAAAGAAAAAAGCGGACAAAATGGTAACCACTCTGGTGGTAATCATAGCCATGAGAATAGAAAAGCGAATCGGGAGAAGATTTTAAAAGAGGAGATTCAACAACGATGATGTGAAAATGGTAGCACCAAAGAAGAATCGGTTCTAAGGGAGGAGAACGACCACCGGTCGATCTACAAATGCGAAAAAGAGGACATATCACCAAACCGCCTGAACAGTTCAAGGTATGCTATAATTGTGGAAAGGAAAGACATATCGCTTCGGGATTATGACGATAAAAACCTAGTTCACCGGGACGGTGACTCAAAAGATTGTTCCGAAAAAGTCAAAGTCAACGGTTCTGAAAAAGAAAGCGTTTGTTATGGTGATCAAAATACGAGGAACCCAAATGAGGTGATCACGGGTAAAATTAAATCATAAATTCTTGTAAAGTTTATACTTTACTGAATCTAAGTCTTACCCATTCATTTATCTCTCCCGCTTGTGCTCAACGTTTAAACTTGACTCGGAGAAATTAGACTTTGACCTATCTGTGGAAACTCCGTTAGAGAAACTTTCATCACATCCACTATTTATTAATCTTGTTTGATTCAAGTTGGCACCATCACTTTACATTGACCTTATCTCTTTAAAGATACTTGCTTTTAATGTGATTTTAGGATTGATTGGTTAACTACTCATCATGCCAAAATTGATTGTTTTCGTGGGTTGTTAGTTTTCATATTCCTAACTAACTTTTGTTATGCGAATTCAAGCAACTAAACCATTAAAATCAATCAATGTCATATCTAATCATAAAGCTATTCGTTTATTGAAAAACGGATGTGAAGCTTTCTTAGCCCATGTTATGGATTTGAATAAAGACACGTCAAATTTGAATAATATTCCTGTTGTTATTGACTTTCCTGACGTATTTCAAAGAACTTCTGTCTACCCCGAGCGTGAAGTTGAATTCTTTATTGATCTTGAACTCGGTATAAAGCCCATTTCTAAAACCCCATATCGAATGGCTCCTATTGAACCGTGAGTTAAAGGTCCAACTACGAGGAGTTGTTGGACATCGGTTTCATCTAAATCTAGTACATCTCCTTGGGGTGATCCTGCTTTATTTGTAAAGAAGAAAGACGGAGTATCGACTTTGTATTGATTTTCGGAATTGAACCATGTCACTATCAAGAATAGTATCCGCCACCTCGTATTGATGACTGTTTGACCATTTCTGCAAGGAGCACAATTCTTTTCAAAAATCGATCTTCGCTTACGGATATCATCAATTTGAAGATTAGAATCGAGGATATTCCAAAGACCGCTTTTAGAACTTCGATGCAGGCATTATGAATTCTTAGTCATGTCTTTTGGATTGACTAATGCTCCTGCGGCTTTCATGGATATGATTAATCGAATATTCAAGGAATATTTGGATCAGTTTGTTGTTGTCTTTTATTGATGACATCCTCATATATTCCAAAAGTCGTGAAGATCATGAAGCACCATTTGAAAATTTGGGTACTACAAAGGCTTCGTGAAAACAAGTTATATGCCAAGTTAAAGAAATGCGAGTTCGCTCGAGGAAGTAGCATTTCTTGGGCACGTGTGTCAAAACATGGAGTATCTGTGACCCGTGAAGATTGAAGCAATACAAAGTTAGGGAACAATCAAGACGGTGGATCAAGTGCGTAGCTTTACGGGCTTAGGCGGTTATTATCGGAGATTCGTGGAAGGGTTTTCTCGAATCGCTACTCTGTTAACTCAGTTGACTCGGAAGAATACAAAATTCGTTTGGAGCGAGGAATGCGAAAAGAGTTTCCAAGAGCTTAAAAGGAGACTTATTTCGCAAGACTGTCTTAACAATACCATCCGGGTTCGGATGGATTTGTTATCTGAATGATGCTTCGTGCAAAGGGTTAGGTTGTGTTCTCATGCAACGTGGGAAAGTCATAGCTTATGCCTCGCGACAACTTAAAGAATATGAGAGGAATTATCCTACTCATGATCTAGAGTTGGTAGCAGTCGTTTTCGCTGCTTAAAGATCCGGAGGCACTTTATCTATACGGGGAGAAAGTGGAAATATATTCAGACCATAAAAGCCTCAAATATTTCTTCACGCAAAAGGAATTCAACATGCAAGAACGACGTTGGCTTGAGTTGTTGAAAGATTACGACCACACTATTCAATACCATCCTGGAAAAGAGCGAACGGTAAATGGCGGCGTTGAGTAGAAGATCATATCACGGGAATGAGTGCAATGATGTCAAGTATACGCGTAGAGCCAACTTTAATAGAAAAAGTTAAGGTTCTTTCGAGCCACCGAATTCAAGCTAATGCGTATGAAGAAGAAAGTACAAGAAGGTGCTATTCCTAAGCGAGAATTGATGAAGAAGGAATACTTTGAGTCCACTCCAGACTTTGTGTTCCTAACGACTCTAATTTGAAGTACAAGATTATGATGGAGGCACACAATACACCATTTGCAATCCATCCTGGAACTACCAAAATGTATCGTGATCTTCGACATACATTTTGGTGGAACAATATGAAGAGAGAGATTGCAAAGTTTATCTCAACGTGTTTAACTTGTCAACGTGTAAAGGCGGAGCATCTAGTATCTAAGGGTCCATTGCAACCACTTGAGATTCTGAAATGGAAGTGGGAACACATTACCATGGATTTCGTTATGGGTCTTCCTACGGTTTCTTAAGGCATCACTGCCATTTGGGTTATTGTTGATAGATTAACCAAGTCTGCTCATTTCTTGCCGATACGGAAGACTTATTCCCTTGAACGTCTTGCTAGTATATATGTAGATGAGATTATGAGGTTGCATGGCATGCCAGTATCCATAGTTTCAGATCGTGACCCAAGATTCACTTCAAGATTTTGGGTTAGCTTGCAAAAAGCTATGGGTACGGATTTACGATTCAGTTCGGCATACCATCCTCAAACGGATGGACAATCAGAGAGGACTTTTCAAACTCTTGAAGATCTATTAAGACTCTATGTCCTAGACTTCAAGGGCAGTTGGGATAAGTATTTACCGTTGGTGAAATTCTCCTACAACAACAGTTATCAGGCAAGTATAGGTGTGGTTCCATTTGAAGAATTATATGGACGAAAATGTCGCTTCCAAAGATATGTTGGGACGAGGTGGGTGAAGCAACATTGTTGGGACCCGAGTTGGTACGTATGACTACGAAAAAGATCCAAATGATTCGACAACGTATACAAAGCGGCACAAGATCGACAAAAGAGTTACGCGGATCTTCATCGAAAGGACGTGGAATTTAGTATAGGGGATCATGTATTGTCATGAGTTGCTCCGTGGAAGGAGTTACAAGATTTGGGAAGAGAGAAAGCTCAATCCACGATTTATTGGTCCATTTCAAATTCTTGACCGAGTAGGAAATGTAGCCTATAGACTCGCGTTACCTCGAGTATGTCTCGTGTTCATAATGTGTTTCACATATTTGTACTTAAAATATGTGAAAGACCCGAACACGTTATAGAGTTAGAACCGGACGAGATAGCCGAAGACTTAATGTACGAAGAGGTACTTGTCAAGATCTTGGATAGGAAGGAGCATGTCCTACGCACAAAGGTCATACCACAAGTTAAAGTTTTGTGGAAGAATCATGCTATAGAGGAGATGACCTGGGAATTGGAAACGGAAATGAAAGCAAGGTATCCTCGCCTTTTGAAACACTGTGCAGTGCGTCGTCGATTTCGAGGATGAAATTTCATAAGGAGGGAGGTTGTAAGACCCCAACTTATTATTAATGAAATTTAATTTTCTATTTATTATTTTGAAATAGTAAGGGTTGATTTGATTAATGTGGATAGTTATGAGTAAAATACGCAAATATTTCAAAATAAGCAAGTGGTTATAAAATATTCATTGTTGTTTGGGGAATATTCGTTTGGTCGTGGAATATTAAATGCTTCGGGGAATATTAAATGCGACCAGGCGTAGCCATGTGTGGGCCCATAACGAAAAAGCGATTGGATGAAGAAAATGACAAAAATAAGTTGTTTAAAAATAACAGGCGTGGTTATTCTGATTTACGTTGTTGGAATACCCGTTGGTTAAAACATAAGAATCTGGCGTTGTTGCGACGAAGAAGACACGTGATTGCACCAATTATTGATTCTTACGTAAGTGAAGCACTACTCAATAATGGTTACGATAATTACTCGTTCGTAATTTTATTTTATTGATTCAATAATTGTTTGCGTTGATATTTTATATTGTTGTTGTTTCAATAATTGTCATAACACAGTATTTTTCATTATCGAAGCAATAATTCATATTATCTGAATAATATTATTAGATAACATTATTGGCAATGTCTAGAAAGTTCTATCTAAGGAGAGGTTTGGTCACCTAATTGTGCGTCAGTAAGGAGAAATTCTTATTGGAAAGCCCCCTCTTTCCTGGGAACTGCCTGGTTGTCAATATTGTGATTCTGTAATATTCTTTGTGAATAATTAATTATTGATTCATATGAAGAGAAAAATATTGATTTTATGTGGATATACATGGAAAAAAATTTTAATGTGACAATTGTTGAAAATTAAAATTTTATCTTTTTCTGATAAAATAATTCATTTAAATATATTATTATATTTTAATAATATAATAATGATGATATTTTATAATGAATGTGTAATATATGAGTATACTGAGAGAAAGAGTATTTTTATTGCAATAAATGTTTAAAACATGTTAAACATGTAAATTGGACCCCATTTCTTGATTTGAAATTTAATTATAGCACAGTAAAATCGCTTGCTTTATGGATTTCTTGCCAATTTACTTTTGAATTTGGAAAACTTTTCTTCTGAAAAGTTGTAGAGAATTGAATTTCCTATAAAAGTCGCAAGATTCGAATTTTCTGACAAAATGGCTATTTATTGTGAATTATTGAAGTTCCGAAGTTCTAAAATAATTGATTTTTGGAAGTTTAAAATATTATAATTAAGAAAAACGTTTTTTAAAAGTTTTGTGAGTTGGTGGGCTAAGGTAAATATGCTGAAATGAGGATTCAAATGATGCGTATGATTATTTAATAAATATTAATATTTTTATTAAATTTTCTATTTTGTGTTCTAAGCATTTTCCTATAAATAGGATCTTTAGGTTAGAATTGAAAATCACACCGAATTGAAGTTTTCTCTCTATATTATCGAAATATTCTTGTGAGTATTTTGAGTATACTTTGAGTATTGCTATACGGTGAAAGTTCAAGTTATAGCTTTATATCCGATATTCCAGGTTAAATCTTGTCTTTCCGAGGTAAGGGATATTATTTTTTCAGAATGATATTATTTCTTCAATATCATTATCTTTGAAATATTGATCTGAAGTTTTTATCAAATTTGGAACTTTTGGTGTCAGATTCTTATTCACGTATCTGGCATTATTCATGTATACGACCTTATTCACGAATCATGACCTTTATTATCGAAAAATAAAAATTTCCTTTTCGCCTAAAAAATATCTATTGTGGATACTAGCTTTGATTGTATCCATGTTTTGATCATTCTTGAATTTTACACCACTATGATTATTTTGAGGTATTTTTTTTGGACATGGATAAAACAAAGTACTGAATCCTTAATCCTTAATCCTTGTCATTTTGTTTCACCTGGATTCGCTTTCTTTAAAAATATTTTTCATCATCCTCGGTCTTAAATGATGATATTATTGAATATCTATGGCCTTTGTAGTGCAAAGATGAATGATTTACGATGAATATCTTTGGCCCGTAGTCAAAAGATGAACAGTGTTTAGATGAACATGACCAATCGATGAATATCTTTGGCTCGTAGTGCAAAGATGAATATTTGATTCCAGATATATATTGATTGATGTTACGAGGATAAAAGATAGATGATTTAACTTTAAAATTCATACATAGAACATAATAGTTTGCATTCTCTACTTAACTCTTCTAATGAATTATTATTTCCATTGCGAATATTGATTTAAAACTTGTTGTCTATTGTATTCTATTAGATTTTTCCTCGTTGAAGACTAACGATAATTTTGTTGTATATTATCTTAGTCATAATATTCTTTTCTTTGGGCTAGTTGAGCTCACCCTTTTCCTTTTTGTTCCATTTTTCTTCTCGGGAGGCGAGAATGTAATGAGTAGTAAGTCGGGGTATGGAATGATGGTTATAGAGAGAGTTGTTTAGTAGTCCTCACCATTTTTGTAAAATAATGTATCAATAAATGTGATGAGGATTTATTTGGGTATAGATATTGTCTAGAAGATAATATTTGTATTCAAACTCACAGTTTTACTATTGTAATAATAAAGTTGTAGTTGTTTCTGTACCGTGTATTAACAACTCAGAATGGGTGATGTATACCTATTTTGGGGGCGTCACAATATATATTACTAATAAAAATACATATTACTAATTAAAAATTATATCTTCAATTTTAAAACAAAAAATTATTACTTTTGTAAGTTAAACAAATTATATTAAATAAGTTAAAAAATGAAAAATATTTTAAAGCTTTATTATTAATTTAAAAAATGCCAAATCAACCAAATTGATATAGATCATTAGATTTAGAGATGAGTTTGAAAGGAGTTCTTCAATGCCCAGTCATCTAATACTACCGAAGTCCTCGAAGTCTTGGCCGCGTTCTTCAATTTCCGGTCTTTACTTCCTTGTCGGTATAATTGCCCGCTTTCTGAAGAAAAATGAGAGAACGATGACCGTGTCGGAGCCTGATATACTCGCTATCTATCCGACGTACTCGACTATTTCGCCCCTGAGGTACTAACTTTTGATTTCTTTCTTTTGCATTTTTGTTGCTTTATTTTTATAGATTAATTTGGCATATTGTTTAGGAATTGGGGGAAAAGAGTTTCTATGCTTCGCATTGATTGGTTCTGAAATTTTTGATTTGTTTTAGTTTAATTTAATTTGAATAACAGAGTTTGGGAAATATGTTTTGATTATCATAAATCTGCTATTTTGTTTTCTAACCGGATGGAGATTATTGATATAAATTTGGTAAAATCGTTATTTGATTTTAAAATTGATTCTGATTTTGATTTCTCCCGAGGAAAACATACTCTCATTTTGGGATTTTGGAATTTTGTTTTCCATTTTGGGTTGTTCTTAGCTCTTGCTAGATTGGCGATGGTAATGATAATTATGGATTGAAGTTCTACGTAATTTTAGTGAAATTTGGTATTTCAATTTTGAAATTGATTATTATTGATACGAATGTCCCAATGAGAAGGTATACTCTCATTTTGGGACAATTTTTTCCCTGATATGACAATAAATGGAAATGTTTTAACTGAGTTCAAGGTGCATTATGTTAGCTCACTTAAGAAACGTGTTCTATGCAATTTAGTGCAGTTAAACATATAGTGATTTTTCTATAATTTTAGTAAGTCGAGCCTATGGGGAATTTTCAAGTTTTTGGTTGGCATTAGATTGTACTTTATTGGTAAACATTCTGCTACATTTGTTGAATCACTAGCAAATAAATCCATGTTAAGTGAACAGAAGATGTATTCAAAACAGTCCCTGCGTAAGTTATTACTTTCATGGGTACAAATTAAAAAGCTTATACTGCTTCTTAAATGTGTTGATATGGTATACATATATGTGTGTATCTGTGTGATCAACTTCTTCTTAATTGTGGCAATACATTATATATAAATATGTGTTTGTGTGTGTCTATGTCTATGTCTTCACATTTGATCAAGACATGGCTTCTAAGTTTGTGTTTCATCATTTTCATTTAAATTTTTTCATTCATTCTATCCTTTCCCTTTTATTAGTTCTTTTAATTATCTAAGTTTTAGTTTGTATTCTATGTGTTATCATTGAACTAATATATTTAGCAGCCCAAATTCTCGCTGTAAGCACATTATTTTATAATTTTTTATTAATTATTTGTTATACATGCTAATAAGTATGAATGACATATTATAAAAATTGCAAATCACATGATATCATTCGTGCTCCAAAATAAATAATGATATAGTTATTGTTTGACGTTCAACCATTAAGTACTTCAGTTTTGCGCAATTGAAATAGAGTGTAGCAATTCATTCGGATAGTATTAAGTGTGCTATAGTTATAGATTTAATAGATTTTAACATACTCTAACTTATCATTATTTGACTGAAAAATTTCCTTTTGTATTTCTAGGAATTATTTGAATCCTCTATAGCACATATACGTTAAAGTTGACTTTATAAAACTGTATAAAGATCAACATAACGCAATTTTGAAATATCCACAGTAATTAATTTTAATTATTTTGTACTTATAGCCAGCTTGAATATGAGAAATATATGAATTAATCAGCCTTTATGATGTAACTGCCATCAAGCATGATGATGGAATTGCATTCTTATATAGTTGGATAACATGACCGATATGATTATTGTGATGTGAAATTTATTCTCTAGATATATTTGTTCTAATCTGATGATTATCGGTTATATATGATTGTCATCTTAGATTTTATATATTTTTCTTCCGTATCCATTCATGTTCATAGTGAGCGCCATCTCTCAAAAGTACATCTTTCAGTAACTCCATATTTCATATAATATGAATTATTATTTAATATTTAATATTAGATTTTTTTTAAAATATGTTGTTTAATACTTACAGCTTTGCATCTATATTATTTTATGTAGATTACAAGATTGAAGAGCATATTTCAAAAAAATATTCCAAAAATTGGAGAAATCAACCTTAATACATACATGTCAGAAAGCAAGGAAAAACATGAATTTACTGTCAACCATGGGAGTGGAACTCAGTCAAGGATGCATAGAAGGATGAAAATCTTTGGAAAAAGCAAAAAAAAAAGCAACGATACTTTCTAATTAGTTAATCTTTAATTAAGTGTATAAAAAATATTTTTTTTACAAACCAAACTATCCTATGACATCTTGATTGTGTTTCCTATTTCATGTTAGAATCCAACAAAAATGAGCACAAGTACTACATCCATGTGAGCAAGAAGAAAACTTCCGTAATGCATCTAAGTGACATTTCAAATGGTAATTATTTCATTAAATCTTTGTATTTATTTTACGCTCAATATAATTGCTTATCCTAATATCATATTAATTTTTTATGTAGTTTGTATAAATCTCAATTCAAATTTTCGATAAAGTTCTTTGGTAGTCGACTTGATTCAATACCAAATATACATTTACAAACAACAAAGCATTGTCAACATATAATTCAACAAGATTGTGTTCATCCAGTAACTAATGATGGTATTTATATATTCAATTTCTTTATGTTTGAGCTTTGAAATTCAAATTAATTTCATGAAATCTAATTTTTTTTAATCATGACACACACGTTATTCAAGGAAAGGAAAACACTCCGGTTAGCAAAGACAAATTCGTTCATCTTTCGGATAATGGTATTTAATTTTTAAATTTTAATTTTCTTTGCTTTAATAAATTGAAAATGTTATAATAATTCAACAAATGTGGGATGTCAGATTTATATATGTTCGTGTATTTGTTATGATATTCTAGGTACCTATCCAATGAACCTTTCTACTATTTCTAATTTATTGCTCAAATCATCCAATACACCCACTGGAAGAGATTTGCTTAATAGGAAACATAACAAGTCAATAATGTCGATGTCCGACATTTCAAACGGTAATAAACGTCTACAATTTTGCTTACTAGATGTATTAAACTATGATTATTCATCATAACCATAAATTTTTTTTATTTTGTACAGTTTGTACAGATCTTAGTACAACCTTTAATGAAGTAGATGTCAATCATACTAAATCATGTTCTACTGAATCGATGTAAACATCAAGGTTTAATCAACAATACCCTCCATGTAAGACCCCAAATTATTAATAAATAAAATTTATTTTCCTCTATTTATTATTTTGAAATAGTAAGGGTTGATTTGATTAATGTGGATAGTTATGGGTAAAATACGCAAATATTTCGAATAAGCAAGTGGTTATAAAATATTCATTGTTGTCGAGGAATATTCGGTTGGTCGTGGAATATTCTTTTTACTTTGTCGGAGAATATTAAACGCAATGCCAGATCTTTAATGGGCCCCATAATGTAAAGCGATTGGATGAAGAAAACGACAAATATAAGTTGTTTAAAAATAATCTAAATAATTGTTACCGATTATCTTGTTGGAATACTCTATGGTTAAAACACACTAATCACGCGTTGTTGAACAAGAAGACACGCTATTGCACCAATTATTGATTCTTACGTAAAGGCCACTACTCAATAATTATTACTGATGATTATCGTTCAAAGATTTTATTTTATTGATTCAATAATTCTTTGCTTTGATATTTTATATTACTCGTTGTTTCAATAAATTGTCATTACACAAGATTTTTCATTATCGAAGCTAATAATTCATATTATCTGAATAATATTATTAGATAACATTATTGGCAATGTCTAGAAAGTTCGTCTAAGGAGAGGTTTGGTCACCTAATTGCGCCAAGAATGTAGAGAGATCCTTATCGGAAAGCCCCTCTTTCCCAGGAACTACCGTTGCGATCTTGTGATTCTGTAATATTATGTGTGAATAATTAATTATTGATTCATATGATGAGGAAAATATTGATTTTATGTGGATATAGATGGAGAAAATTTTAAAGTGACAATTGTTGAAAATGGAAATTTTATCTTTTTCGATAAAATAATTCATTTAAATATATTATTTTAATAATATATTAACTGTGATATTTTTATAATGAATGTGGGATATATGAGTATATGTGGAGGAGGAGTATTTTTGTTACCAAAAATATTTAAAACATGTTTTTCATGTTGGTGGACCTCATTTATTGACTGAAATTTGATTATAAACTGTAAAATCGCCCGTTTGTGGATTTCGGTCAATTTTTGTTTGGAATTTGGAAAACCTTTCTTCTGAAAAGTTGTAGAGAATTGAATTTCCTATAAAAACTCGCGAGATTTGAATTTTCTGACAAAAGGGCTATTTATTGTGAATTATTGAAGTTTCGGAGCTCCGAAATAATTGATTTTTGGAAGTTTAAATTATTTTAAATAATAAAAATGTTTTTTATACTTAGTTGGCATCATTATCATGTGCAAGATGGCTGAGTTCAGAACTTAGAAGGTGAGCGTAGAGAATTTTAATATATATATATTATTATTTTAATAAATTTTCTGCTTTGGTGTTCTAAACAATTTCCTATAAATAGGTGCTTAGGTTAGAATTGAAAATCACACCGAAATCAAGTTTTCTCTCTCTATATTATCGAAATTTATTCTTGTGAGTATTTTGAGTATACTTTGAGTATTCTTTATACGGTAAATGTTCAAGTCATAAATTTATATCCTGTTTTCAACTAGTAATCTTGCATTTTCGAGGTAAGGGATATTATTTTTTAAAAATGATATTATTTCTTCTAATATCATTATGTCAAGTATTGATCTGAAGTTTTTATCAAATTTAGAACTTTTGGTGTCGAGTTACTATTCACGTATACTGGCCTTTATTCACGATATCGACCTTTATTCACGAATACTTCAAGACTATTCATCTAAAAATGAAAATTTTGCCTTTTCATCTAAAAAATATGTATTGTGGATACTAGCTTTGATTGTATCCATGTTTTGATCATTCTTGAATTTTACTCCACTCGATTACTTATGAAGTATTTTTGAACTTGGATTGTTTAAAATACTGAATCCTTAATATTTTCTTTTTGTTTCACCGGATTCGCTTTCCTTTAAAATATTTTTCATCATCCTCACCCTAAATGATGATATTACCAATATCTTTGGCACCGTAGTGCAAAAAGATGAATGATTTCTTGATGAATATCTTTGGCCCATAGTGCAAAGATGAATGATGTTGAGATGAACACGACCGATCGATTAATATCTTTGGCCCAGAAGTAAGAAAGATGAACAGTGTTTAGATGAACATAACTAATCGATGAATATCTTTGGCTCAGTAGTGCAAAGATGAATATTTGATTCCGTATATATATTGATTGATGTTACAGGGGATAAAATATCGACGATGAACTTTTAAATTCGTATATAGAAGATAGTAGTTTGAATTCTCTACTTAACTCTTCTAATGAATTGTTGTTTCATTTTCTTCTCAGGAGGTGAGATCTTAGTCATAATATTCTTTACTGGGCTAGTCGAGCTCACCCTTTTCCTTGTTGTTCCATTTTCTTCTCAGGAGGTGAGAACATAGCAAGATCGAGTCGGGGTATGGAATGAAGGTTCTAGAGAGAGTTGTTTAGTAGTCCTCACCATTTTTGTAAAATAATGTATCAATAATTATGATGGGGATTTATTTGCGTGTGGATATTGTCTAGATGGCAATATCTGTATTTAAACTCACAGTTTATATGTTGTAATAATAAAGTTGTAGTTATTTATGTACCATGTATTTGACGACTCAGAATGGGTTGGATAGAATGGACCTATTTTGGGGGCGTCACACTCCGCATTCCAACATACATGTTACTCGGAATATGAACGGAAAAACATCTCAACCAGAATCGGTACATATTGCGGATCATGTTAATTCCACTATGAATGAACAAGTACTTTATGCCGACACATTTCATAATTCAGGAGTTTCTATTGATCCCCCTGACAATGGTATGATCATATCTTATTATACTAATAAACACCATGCATATTTAAATTGATAATATTTTAAAAATATTCTTATTTATCTAAAAAAATATATTAAGCATTAGTATGTTTAAATACTATTTACAAATACTATTTGGTATTTATTTATAAATTGTAAATAGAATTTTTTCCCATTTTTTTTAATTTTTTGTTTTTACAATAATTGTTCTTATAATACATTTATTAATAAATTATTATAGTTGAATGGTTTCTAATGTTCATTCTGCTAATGATGGTATATTTTTCAACTTGATTATCATTTAGCATGATTCATTATTTTTAATGTTTAATTACAAATGTACTTTAATTATGATATATCCACTTAAATTTATTAAATTCAGATTACTGGGACATCGGTGACCCGAACTGGGAATGTTCATCATGTAATGCGTTGATGTGGTATCACGAAAGAATAAACAAGAATCAAAAAAGCAAAAATCCAGAATTCTCAATGTGTAGTGCTGGAGGAAAAGTTCAACTTCCTCTGCTGAAAGAACCACCCCATATTCTGAAAGTTCTTCTTAATGGTTCTGATGACAGAAGAAGTCATTTCATTGACAACATTCGTGCATACAATATGATATTTTCTTTCACATCAATGGGTGGGAAGATTGATTCATCACTTAACAATGGAAAAGGTCCAGCTATTTTTAGATTACATGGCCAAAATTGTCACAAAATTGGAAGTTTGATACCAAATATAGGATCCCCTCCAAAGTTTGCTCAACTATACATATATGATATGTAAAATGAAATTGCAAATAGAATCAAGTGCCCTCAGTTTTGTATTACTCTTTTCTATATAATCTTTAAAATTTAATGATTATTATATAAGACTAACTAAGTTTTCCTTTTTATTATTTTATTAAACAGTTCAAGAATAATTCTAAAACATTTGAATCATCGATAGTAGCAGATTTAAAAAAGATGCTTGATGATAACAATGTTGTGGCTCAATCATTCAGGATGGCTAGGGATAGATTTGATTATAGAGATTTCAAAGATGTTAAATTGAGGCTTATTGGAAAAAGGAACTGTGATGGATGAAGGTATAATCTTCCTACTGCACCTGAAGTTGCTGGTTTAATTGTTGGTGATATTCTCAAATAATGATAGGGATATCATAGTCGAGACTCAAAATGGTTTATTAAAACGAATAAGCGAGTTGCACCCTTCTTACCTTGCAATGCAATACCTGTTGCTTTTCCCATATGGTGAAGATGGATTTAGACATGATATTCTTCTAACTGAAAAATCAAAAGGAAAGAGGGGAAGAGTAAGCATGAGACAATTTTTTGTCTTTAGGATACAAGAAAGGAAAAATGAATCAACGACACTTTTATATTCAAGGAAATTGTTTCAATAATTTTTGGTCGATTCTTACACTATGATTGCGGCAGATAGGTTGTGTTTTATTCGTACTAATCAAAAGAATCTAAGAGCAGATATGTACAAAGGTCTAACTGAAGCTTTGTTGAAAGGAGAAACTGATCCATCATCACGAGGGAAGCGAATTATATTACCTTCTTTATATGTTGGTGGTGCACGATACATGATCCAAAATTATCAAGATGCTATGGCGATTTGTTGTAGGGTTTGGATACCTGACCTTTTATTACATTCACGTGCAATTCGAAGTGGCAAGAGATACAGAGGTTTGTTCATCAAAGAGGCATTAGACCCGAAGATAGAGCTGATATAATTTGTAGAGTCTTCAAAATAAAACTAGATCAGTTAGTTATAGATTTGAAACACAAACAAGTTTTTGGAAGGGTAAAGGCAGGTATGCTTAATTTTACTAATTTTTTATAATTTAATTAGTTCATCAAATTCTATTTTAATTATTTTTTATCTCTTGCAGTTTTGTATACAGTTGAATTCCAAAACGTGGGTCATTTCACGCTCATATTCTACCGTTTCGCATCCGTAAGACAAGTATCCTACTTGGTGATGATATTGACAAAATAATTTTAGCGGAAATACCGATCAAGAAATTAATCCAAAGATATATATGAAGTTGTGAAAACTTCACGATACGTGGGTCGTCTTGGTTTTAACAAAAATTCTCCATGTATGAAAGATGGCAAATGTTCAAAACACTTTCCTAAAAGATTCAATGATCAAACCACCGTAGATGGTGATGGTTATCCCAGATATCTGTATCGAAGAGATGATGGTAGAACTGTGGTAAAGAATGGAGTTGTGATTGACAATAGGTTTGTTGTTCCTTATAATCCACAAATCGCTATTAAAATATCGTGCTCATATTAATGTTGAGTGGTGCAATCAATTGAGGTCAATAAAGTATTTGTTCAAATATATAAACAAAGGTCATGATCGGATCACTGCTGCTTTTTATCAGAATAATGACAATACAAAAGAACATGAAGGCCTTGATGAAATCAAAATGTATTACGATTGTAGATATGTTTCTCCATGTGAAAATTTCGGAGAATCTTTGGTTTTGGAATTAATTACGTGGATCCCACTGTGGAGAGGTTCAAACTTCCATCTTCCGTAAGAAAAACAAAGTGGTATTTGAAGATGATGATCCAATTGACTCAAGATTGAACAAGTGTATGAATAATCACCAATGTTCTTACAAAGGGATGCAGTGCTAACAAGGATTACCCAGAGGCTAGAGAACTTACATATGCTCAATTTCCATCAAAATTTGTATGGAAGGAGCAAATTGAAAGTTATGGAGTTACAAAGAAGAAAAAAATGGTGTCCAAGAAAGCAACGGGTAGCGTTGGTAGAATATTCTACGCCCTCCGTGGAGTGGAGAATTATATTACTTGAGGTTTTACAAACACACCAAAAGGTGCAACATGTTATGATGATATCAAGACTGTGAATGGGGTTTTATATCTTTCATTCAAAGAAACATGTTATGCATTAGGTTTATTGGATGATGATAAGGAATATATAGATGGAATATCAGAAGCATCATTTTGGGGTTCAGGTCATTATCTACGGAGTCTTTTTGTGACTTTGCTATTTTCAAATTGTATTTCAAGGCCTGAAGTAGTTTGGGAAAAGACATGGAATCTTCTTGCAGAAGACATTCTTCATAACAAAAAAATATTCTGCAATATAAAGGTATGTTTAGCAATACTATAAAAACATTCTTATTTTTTTAGGCAAACGTTCATTACACAAGATATATAAACTAAATCTTCCTCTTTTATTGTGTTTTGTTTTGAATTTCATAAATAATATTATTTTTCATTGCGTTTTATTTTGAATTACACAAGATAGATAAGCTTGAACCAAAATTATATTTCATAATATTTTGTACATTTGCTTTATAATATATATTCTTCATTATGTTAGCTTTTTAGTTTTTAGTGACAAATTTTAAAACAATAATTTTCTATATTGATAGTAAATTATATTAATTGGTCGTTCATTGTTTAATAATGATTTTTTTTCTCAAAAATATAGTGGATCCTATGCTTAAATAAACATAAACTTAAAAAAGAAAAACCATACTATTCATTTGATACACCCATGATATAGTAGGGCTTTACTCCAATCAATATCCATGATATCAGTTACCTTTACATAAATTATCACCTAATACCATCCATATGGGTAGTTATAGGTGGAGTTGTACATGTTTATATTATAATTAATGTTTTTTAAGAATATACTACTTTTAAAATTATATAATTTTTCCCAATTATCTATTTAACTTTAAACTTGGAATTCTTAAATTTAATATTTTTCTTTCTTAATGAGCAGATTTGGAATTGAGTGATGAACAATTGAAGAGTTATACTCTTGCCGAAATTGAAAAGCTACTGTGACACCCCCAAAATAGGTCTACATCCCCCATTCTGAGTTGTCAATACACTGATGTAAAACAACTACAACTTTATTATTACAATAAGAAACTGCTGAGTTTAAATACGATATTGCCATCTGATAATATCCACATACAAATAAATCCTCATCATAATTATTGATACATTATTTTACAACAATGGTGAGGACTACTAAACAACTCTCCCTAGAACTTTCATTCCATACCCCGACTCGTCTTGCTATATTCTCGCCTCCCGAGAAGAAAAATGGAACAAAAAGGAAAAGGTGAGCTTTCGACTAAATTAAAAAAAGAATATTATGACTAAGATAATATACAACAAAATTATCGTTAGTCTTCAACAGGAAAAATATAATAGAATACAATAGACAACAAGTTTTAAATCAATATTCGCAAATGAAATAATAATTCATTAGAAGAGTTAAGTAGAGAATGCAAACTACTATCTTCTATGTATGAATTTTAAAGTTCATCGCCTATTTTTATCCCTCAGAACATCAATCAATATGTATCTGGATCAAATATTCATCCTTGCACTACTGACAGCCAAGGACATTCACCAGTTTAGTCATGTTCATCTAAACATATCTGCTCATCTTTGCACTACGGCCAAAGATATTCATCGAAATCATTCATCTTTTACTACGGGCCAAAGATATTCATCGAAAATCATTCATCTTTGCACTACAGTGCCAAAGATATTCATCATAAATCATTCATCTTTTAAGACCGAGGATGATGAAAAATATTTATTTTTTAAAGAAACGAATCCAAAGAAACAAAATGACAAGGATTAAGGATTAAGGATTCAGTACTTTGTTTTATCCAAGTCCAAAAATACCTCAAAAATAATCATAGTGGTGTAAAATTCAAGAATGATCAAAACATGGATACAATCAAAGCTAGTATCCACAATAGATATTTTGACGAAAAGAAAAATTTTCATTTTTCATGAATGAATAGTGTCGATTCGTGAATAAAGGTCAGATATCGTGAATAAAGTCTTAGATATCGTGAATAAGAATCTCGACACCAAAAGTTCCAAATTTGATAAAAACTTCAGATTAATATTTCAAAGATAATGATATTGAAAAAAATAAAATAATAATATCATTACGAAAAAAAAAATAATATCCCTTACCTCGAAAGATCAAGATTTAACCTGAATCTTTGGATATAGACTATATCTTGAACTTTCACCGTATAGCAATACTCAAAGTATACTCAAAATACTCACAAGAATACGCCGATAATATAGAGAGAAAACTTCAGCTTACGTGTGATTTTCAATTCTAACCCAAGACTATATTTATAGGAAATTGCTAGAACACCAAAGCGAAAAATTTAATAAAATATTAATATTTATAAAAATATTATACGTATTCTTTTGAAATCTGAATCTCAAAGAATTCACACATGCCAACATTCTAGAAGAAAATAAAAAAACGTTTTTCTAATTTAAAATAATTTAAACTTCCAAAATTAATTATTTGAGAGCTTGAACTTCAATGATTCACAATAAATATCCCTTTTATCAGAAAAATTCAATCTCATGAAGTTTTATAGGAAATCCAATTCTCTACAACTTTGCGTAAGAAAGTTTTTCTAAATTCCCAATGTAAATTGATCAAATCCATAAACGGGTGATTTTAGAGGCTATAATCAAATTTCAATCAATAAATGGGGTCCAATTTACATGTTTAACATGTTTTAAACATTTATTGCAACAAAAATACTCTTCCTCCTCAGATACTCATATATCCCACATTCGTTGTAAAATATCACCATTATTATATTATTAAAATATAATAATATATATTTAAATGAATTATTTTATCGTAAAAAATAAATTTTCAATTTTAACAATTGTCACATTAAAAATTTTCTCCATCTATATCCACATAAAATCAATATTTTCCTCATCATATGAATCAATAATTAATTATTCACAAATAATATTACGAATCACAATATCGATAACCAGCAGCCCTCAGAGCAGAGGGCTTTCCAATAAGAATTTCTCCTTCTTGCCAAGCAATTAGGTGACCAAACCTCTCCTTAGATGTAACTTTCTAGACATTGCCAATAATGTTATCTAATAATATTATTCAGATAATATGAATTATTGTTTTACAATGAAAAAATAATCGTAATGACAATTATTAAAACAACAAAGAATATAAAATATCAACGCAAAGAATTATTGAATCAATAAAATAAAACACCTAATAAGAATTATCAGTAACCATTATTGAGTAGTGCCTTCTTACGTAAGAGTCAATAATTGGTGCAATACTGCAGTCTTCTACTGCTCAACAACGCGCGTATGTTTTAACCAACGGGTATTCCAATAAGGTAAATTGTGAATAACTACGCCAGTTATTTTTAAACAACTTATATTTGTCATTTTCTTCCTCCAATCGCTTTTTGTTATGGGGCCCACACACATGGTTTGCTAGCGCGTCAGCATTTAATATTCCCCACAAGCATCTGAATATTCCACGACCAAACGAATATTCCCCACAACAATGAATATTTTATAACCACTTGCTTTATTTTGAAATATTTGCGTATTTTACCCGTAAATTATCCACATTAATCACATCAACCCTTAATATTTCAAAATAATAATTAGAGGAAATTAAATTTCATTTATTAATTATTTGGGATCTTACAGCTACTGCAAAGCAATGGGAAAACTTTGCGAGATTACCCTACACTACCTTTTCCAAATTCGATAATTATTGAAGAGGGGCAAAATAGATTTATTCAAGATGAACTTTGTTATGATAGGATAAATTTGGCAAGGGATTATAAAACTCTTCTTGGCAGTTTAAATAATGAGCAAAGAAACATTTATCAAACCATCATGGATGCGGTCTTAAGGGATGAAGGAGGTGTTTTCTTTGTTTATGGATATGGGGGAACTGGGAAGACTTCTATATGGAAAACTTTGTCTTCTGCATTACGATCAACTGGAGAAATAATACTAACTGTTGCCTCAAGTGGAATAGCTTCTCTTCTTATCCCTGGAGGTAGAACAACTCATTCTAGATTTTGTATCCCATTAGTTGTTACTGAGGATTCAACTTGTAACATTAAACAAGGAAGTCAATTGGCTGAATTGCTTAGAAAAACTCGACTTATTATATGGGATGAAGCTCCAATGGTACATAAACATTGTTTTGAAGCTTTGGATAAAACATTAAGAGATGTCCTAAGATTTAGTAAGTTGAATAGTATAGATCAACCTTTTGGTGGAAAAGTAATTGTATTTGGTGGAGATTTTAGACAGATATTACCTGTTATTCCCAAGGCCAGTAGACAAGACGTTGTTTTGGCAACTCTAAATTCTTCATATTTGTGGAGTTTTTGCAAGGTTTTGACTTTAACAAAGAACATGAGACTTCAATCTCAAAATTCAAATTCTGATATAGAGGAGTTGAGAGAATTTTCTGAATGGATATTGAAGGTTGGAGATGGCACAATTGGCGGACCTAATGATGGTGAAGCAGATGTAAAAATCCCTGATGATATTCTTATAAAAGATCCAATCAATCCCCTTACAGAAATTATTGATAGCACATATCCTAATTTAATGGAAAAATTTGACGATGGCACTTATTTCCAAAACCGAGCCATCCTTGCTCCTACACTTGATGCTGTAAATAAGGTGAACGAATATGTGATGTCTTTATGGCCAGGTGATGAAGTAACATATCTAAGCTCGGACAGTGTATGTAAGGTTGATGAAAACTCAAACGGCTCTGAAGGCATTTACACACCAGAATTTTTGAATAGCATTACATCTTCTGGAATGCCCAACCACAAGCTACAGTTGAAGATTGGGGTTCCTGTAATGTTGCTCCGAAATATAGATCAATGTTCTGGTTTGTGCAATGGCACGAGATTAGTAGTAACTCAATTGGGAAAACATGTGATAGAAGCAAGAGTAATTTCAATCGGCAATTTTGGGCATAGGGTTTTCATACCTCGATTGGTCTTAACACCTTCAGACATTAGATTACCTTTTAAATTCCAACGAAGACAATTTCCTTTGGTTGTTTGCTTTTCCATGACAATTAATAAGAGTCAGGGGCAATCTCTCTCACATGTTGGACTGTATCTGTCACGTCCAATTTTTAGCCATGGCCAATTTTATGTAGCAGTATCACGAGTTACAAGCAAGAGTGGATTGAAAATATTAATTTGTGACAAGGATGAAAAAACATACAATACTACAAATAATGTAGTTTTCAAGGAAGTTTTTCACAATTTAATGTAGAAAGGTTTGACATCTTCTAGCTATTATATTTTTGTCGCTTCATTATTATTGTATGAAAACCCCCTTTTCTTTCCTCGTGCATAAAGGTGTCTTAAAGTCCGATTGCTCAATTGTTTTCTTGGCGGTGACAAATGAACTTCTCTTTGTTGTTGTGTTCTCGAGAGATCCGGATGTGTTTAAAGCTTAGGTCATCAATGAAGGCCTTGAGGTAAACTCATCTTAAACCTCACAAACTTAAAGTTGTTAACTTCACAAACTTAAAGTTGTTAAAGTACATCAACTCTTTTAACCATCTTGACAAAATTTTAGTCCGATATTTTTTTCTATCGAGTTTATATTGTAAATTTCATATCTACATCGCCCTTTACATTTCAACATCACTATTTTGGCTTCGCTTTCAATGCTATAGTCCATTTCAAAATATTTAAAGGTTTACTCATTGTGATTAAGCATATTTATGTATTCCAATTTGCAGTAGTGGAGGTTAGCAAGCTTCAACCTGAAATTCCAAACAAGTACTACTCCCCGTCAATAAGTGAAATTTTGAAGTTTTGTTCATCGCTTCTATTAAAATCATTTGTATACCCAGCTTTTAATAATATTGTAGCCACGATGAATAGTAATGTAAAGAATATGGGAGAGAAGAAAAGGAAGAACATAAAGGCCTTACGTTGTGATGAAACACGTTTATGGAGAACATGCACATCTAATAACAACATGCACACATCAAAACTAAGTTGACCCTATTTCCTCTGTAATATGAACATATGTTAAATGTTGCAATCTAATTCCTATTTATTTTGGATGGTTTTGAGGTCTCAATATATTGATTTTTATACTTCAATAGTTGCTTTCTACATATTAAAGCCATTTGTCAATCTTTCCCATGAATTCAGTATAACTAAAATAAGCACATTGAAATGAATACCGAGAATTTGGTGGGCAAAAGAAATTATCGATTTTTATCGACTTGTGGTTGAAGCAGTACAAGAATCTGAATGTGCTAATGGAACTTTTTTCAATATACCGAGATTGGCGTAAGGAGAAGTCTCGTAATATTAGTAAAGACGGAGTTTCTTTGCTTTGGAGAATGCGATGAAGTGTATGACATATAGAAACTTTCCTATGGTCAAAGTTTGTATTTAATGTATCTAACAAAGAATGTGTGAAAGACATTTTTTCACGCTTTGGGATGGTGCAAAAAAACCGATCATGTCCTCATTGTATCGAAGCAAGTTTGGTGTCAAGAACTTTGTTTGTGGGAGCTCTCAGCACACTTGATAAAGATGGAAAAGGTCTATTTATTGGTTGGAAGAGAACACCAGTTCATTCCCTTACTACTTGGAAGTTCTTATAGGTTGAAATGATTGAAGCAATTTGAACTAGGTTTGAAGTCTTCTATCTAATTATACTTTTTTTGAAATTTATAATGACATCTATTGATCTCCATAGATGTTTAGTTATTCATGTCCATTTTGATAATGAATATGATATTGGAGACTATTTGATGGCCTTCCATTGTAAATCCTTTCAAATTATACTTTCGTTTGTCATGTAGAATGGTTGGTTCTCGCTTAATATTTGCCATCTCATGCCCATCTCAGAATTTTATAAGACTTCTTTTTAGAACGAGAAGTATCCTAGATGTTTTGGAAAGATCTCGCATTCATGTCTAAAATGTAAAATAGACAATTTTATTAGTCAGCCTTTTGTAATTATCTTACTTTTAAGAAATTTGAATAGTTTAGATTTTCGAAATGAGTGGATGCTCCATTTTGCATGTTTTATTTAAAATCGCTACCAATAATACCAAATATGTGTGTGTATAATATTATGTAAGGAAAATGGAATCTAAGACATATCTTAAAAGGGAATCTAAGGTTTAGCTAAAGCTCAAGCTAAAGCATCTCACATTTCATCAAGTGCGGTTGTTTTTCTTTCACCATGTTTGTACTGATTTGGTATATTCATTTTTTTGTCGTTGTTCAGTTTTTACAGAACAGAGAATTCTAGGATTTTTTTAATATAATATTTTCTTATTATATTTTAATTTATTAATTATACGTACATATTTATTATTAAAAATTTGAATAATCCAAATAAGAACGCCAAGGGTTTAGATCTAGTTATATATATCTTGAATTACAAAGACATGACACCATATATTAACAAATGTCCTTCTACAAATTCAACACTTGTCCATCTTAAATAATTTTAATTATATCTCAATTATCTTAATTATATCCTATCCTTTTTAAATTATGGATAAATAATAACAAACCAATTATCTTAATTATATCATATCCTTTTTTAAATTATGGATAAATAATAACAAACCAAGTAGAATTTAATATCTTCAACAACTAATGAACACAATTGTATATGGATAAAACTTCCTAACTGAATTAGAATTTGAAATAATTTTAATGATCACCTGACCTAATCTTCCATGCATATACATACATATATATACGTATATTAATCAAGCTAATTATTTATTCTCATAAGTAAATAACAACCATGGCTTCTTCTTCTTTCACGGTCAATTTTCATCTTCTTTTCCGTTTTGTCTCTGTCTTTCTTCTTCTTATGACATTCACGTTTCGCACGATGGAAGAGTCATTATATACACACATTATTACTTACAGGTTACAACTATATGCAGGAGTGTGAAATATAAGCCAGAAGCGGGTGGAATTATTTCATTGGTTTGTCTATTTTCTAAATTTTTAGATATTATGTGCTAAAATTTGAGATTATTGCATTTGCATTTAGTTGTTGATATGCAGAATAATGTTTGCAATTGATTTGATTGATCTGATATTTGTGGTGTCAATCGTGTTTAATTAAAAATTTTGGTGGATTTTCGATTGGAAAGTTTGTGTTTAGATTAGAGCTATTCACGTTTCTTATATCAACAGTAAGGAACTGGGTTTATTTCTTAATTTGATTATTTAGTATCTTCATTTTAAGTCTTATTTTGGTTTTGTTAATATTATAAATAAACACAAATATGTAAGTATGCATGTAAATAACGAGGACATGAGGTATTTTATTGGTATGACATGTAGAGTTTTGGTTCTAATCCACACTCCCGAGTCCCGTGTACAAATTTACTTTTTAATTATTGCCTTTATTTAGTACAAATTTACTCTTTTAGACTTATTCGTTTTAAATGTGTTATGGTCTTCTTTTTTTTTTTTTTGACTTATCTCTAATCCAATTATACTATTTGATCATTGCACAATAATATACTATTTTTTTATTATATTTTAATTTATTAATTGTACTCACATATTTATTATTAAAAATTTGAATAATTCCGCCGCAATGCGGGGGTTTGTATCTAGTAGTATACTGAGAGCGTCTCTAATAGTAGTAGTATAAAAAAAAAATTAAATTAAAGTTTGTTGACGTACGTGGTACTTTAAATAACATTATTTACTATTATTTTAATATTTTATGCTACATCAGTCTCTTCAATTTAATTAATGTAATATTTGACTTAAAACAATAATAATTGATAACATTTGAAATAATAACATTCATTTTAAAAAAAGATAACATTATGAAAAATAAATTATATTTAAAAATTAATATTTAATTAAAACTAAATTCCCTTCCAAAAATTTCCTGTTGACGACAACAATAGTACTCACCAAGATGAGGATGTATTTCATTTGTATCCAATAATATGATTCTTTCATCTTCTCTCTTCTTGTCAGCTTCAAACTTTTTGTCATAATTAACGTGATTATCTAAAGCGTAATCAAAATAATATTTTATTCAATATGATAAATAAATAAAAAGAAATATTTTTAGTCTTTTTTATATAATTTTGATTATCCCAAAATAAAATAAATATTTTGAAGAGGTAAAGTCAACTTATCAGTTTTGAAGAGAGAGAATAAGGTTATAGATTTGATGACTAATGTCGTAGAGATCGTTGAGATAATTTTTTTTAATGTAACTTACCTACTCCGTATATTTAAGTATTCCAAAGTGATTAAAGAGGCTGTTGATATGCTCTTAATCACAATCAACTATTCCCTCCGTCCCTATTTAAATGACCTTTTAGAAATGAGCACACCAATTAAGATAATGATTGGAAAACATTAAATATAATACTCAATTGTCTATAATATCTTTAAATCATTAATGAGTTTAAAGTACCAAAAAAAATAGGTAGAGTAATGAGGGGTATTTTTGGAAAAATTATCATTAATTCTTCTAGATTTGAACAAACGTCAAATAATTAAGAACAAATAAAAAAAAATCTAAAACATGATTTAAATAGGGACGGAGGGAGAAGTAACTGTCCATTTGCATGTCCAAGGTCCTATTCTGCTGATTATGTCCTTTGATTCGATTAAATGTCTAAAAGGGTGTGCTAAGGCCAATGTTAGCTGGGGGTAGGGGTAGGGGAGGGGGGGGCGGGGAGGGGGCGGGGGAGGGGGGAGTTCTCCATCACAAATTCTTTTATTTCTCAAACAGATTTAATATGCATGGAGCATGGTTACCATTTTAATCTTTTGACATTCTGTTCCAAAATCATAAATATAATTTAATTTTTGAGATTCAACAGTAATATATTAAATTTTTGTTGATACACTTATTATAATTGTATAGTATATAATAAAAATTATTAATCACAAAATTTATTTTATTTTAAATTATTATAAGTCATACTAAAAGTTTAATATGTCGTCGTTTGACTTCAAAATTCAAAAGTTAAATTGAATTTCTAATTTAAAAATATTTAGAGTATTATTTTATACCAAATTTTGAAAACGTGAAATTTATATTATTTATGATTATATTGATTAAAATTTTAAAAAAATCATATTATTTTTAAGTTGTGTCATAAGTATATTAAATTCAAAACGACAGAAAGGCTCATTAGTTTTTGGAAGAAAAGAAGTAAGAAGTGTTCATAGTACATGACATCATGCAACCAAAGAAAATTAATATTAATAATATTAAAAGTGCTTATAATGGGCTAGTTCGTGCCTACTGTTGCTTTTAAAACTGGTAACAAATATTTGGGCTAGTTCGTGCCTTATTGGATCGGCCGCAATCCGATCCATTTGTAACCCTAATTTAATTGGCTACTAATTTCGATTTTCGATCGTACAAGAAAAAATCCCAAAAATAAGAAAAACAAACGGAGAACGGGAGAAGGATAAGGGATAAGGAAAAAATAAGTTATATTGTCGTAAGCTCACTCCTTTACGAATCAGTGCCACTGCAAAGTACCCCATTTGATGATCGTGTCGTGTTCTGTAATCTAAGTGGAAAAGTTTGATGTAGTAGTAGTAATTTAGTACAGCTAATTAATATCCCCATTTGATTTGACTAGTTTATCTACCCAAAAATTCGAAGCTCTCGCTCTCTCTATCTTCAAGCGTCAACAGGTAAAAGAATATAACCCTAATCTTTTTGTAAACACTTGTTAATCAATAGTCAGATCTTTCATATTCTGTTTTTCTTTTTGGATATATTTTTTTATTACCCATTTTATATTCTTTTTTATTTATTTTTTGCTTATGTCAAATTCATCTTCAGATTCTCGTATCACCCACAAATGGCTTTTACAATTACAAGTCTCACTCTTCCACCACTGTTTGTCTATGAAAATCAAACCTTTTTGAGGCCTCTTCGTAAATTCCAACTCTCTGCCATTGGAGGAGGTAAAGCAATTTCCTCCCCCCTATTACTAGTCTCAAGTTTCAATGCAGTAACCCTGTTGTTTAATTGGTGTTTATTATTTAGGTTTATTTTTGAAGCTCATACATAGCTACTGTTACTTGATGGAAGTTTCATGTGCTTTTCTCTGGCCATGTTATAATGGTGATAATTTCTTCATTGAAGGAAGTTACAATATGAATGAATGAAGCTTAAGACACTGACTTCGGATTAACTTTAGTTACAACTGTAGTTGATTAAATTAGTGCAAGTAATTTTTTAGATTTTGAATCTTGATTCTAATTGTCTAACTTCCAAATGGTTGAAAAAGTTAAAAATTTCCTTGTAAACTGTATGGACTACCAACTACAATATGTGAATATGAGTGTGGAAGTCATTATATTTCTAACGACAGTATTTGTCTGTCTATATTTTCAGAAAAGATAAAATGTTGGAATAAGAATTTGGAGGTAAATTCAACATTTTGGTTCTAGCTTACATTTTTAGGTGGTTAGGCACTTTTGGTGTTTGGTTGTCTCTCTGTTGGTGTCACTTGGGTGATGCCAGGCTCAATCATTGACCTTTTATTTTTGTGTGGGTAAGTAGGCTCAATAATTGACTTCTTAAAGGCATGTAAATATATCGAGGTTGATAATTGTAAGCAGAATAGATGAGAATTAATTCCAAATACTTGCGGAGGGTTCTATGCAGGGAGAGAATATTACTTTTTTGAAAACAGAAAAATCTACCACATTAGATTTTTGTTTTTCAGTTTGTTGGTTTTTGGGAAAATCGAGGTGCTTCCCTGGTCTATCATTTGTGGGTTTTTGGTAGTGTTTGCATTGTGGGGGTTTGTCTAGCTACTCTTTGGGTGTTTTTAGAGCTATAAGTTTTTCGTAATAGGGGACGTGTCTCGTTTAATTGGTATGCTTGGTGGATATGTCTTTTTGTACATGGCTGATGTTTCCCTTTGGCATTCTTTTGATATATTATACGATAAATAAGTATATGTTGTATATTTCAGGGTTATAGGTTTCAATTCACATTTTTGTGTTCCTTATTCTTGTTGTTATAGAGAGACAAGGTCGTATTGCTGTTGTTGCAGAGGCTACAGGTGAAAGCTCTGAATCTTCAACTTCCTTGAGCATTGTTGAGTCTGTCCAAAATATTGTAAGCCCTCTCTCTATCTATCTCTCCCCCATTTCCCTTTTTCTTTATTAATAGCTGAAATGGAATTGCATATTGAAGGAATTTTTCATAACTTGGGCGTGTTTGTAATTCTGAAATTCTTCTTCATTTCTTCTCTCTCTCTCTCTCAATATATATATATATATGTATATATATATTGATATTATTTATTAAGTGTATCACAGTTTTTTCTTCAGTGTTGTTATATTCTGCTAGCAACATTAATCTCCTTTATCTAACTGTTTACTTGCATGTTCCTCTTTATTGTATTTTCAACACTTTCATTATTCCATGAAAAATATCAAGTTATACTCTAAGTTATACAGATGATACTAGTTTCTGATTTGGTTGCAATTTGTTTTAACAGTGGGATAAATCTGAAGATCGGGTTGCTATTATTGGGTTGGGATTTGCAGCAGTTGTGGCTCTTTGGGCATCTGCAAACCTAGTTACAGTAATTTCCACAACCCATAGTCTGTAATTGTTGTAGAAGATTATAAAAGCACAGTACTAGCAACATGGTTGATGTCAATACGGAGATATTTTAGGAGAACAAACTCTAAATATATGAAGGCATTGTTAGAGATTTTTTATTTTATTTTCTTTATTACAGAGTAGACAACAATTGCCAATGCCTTTACTTATCCTAAGAAACTTCAGTTTTCTGTTTCTAATTCCTGTGTAATTGTTTAGTCTACGTTTCTAAACACTGAATTTCAACAAATTCTTAATCCCTACTAATCAAGTCAGCTTAGTAAAAATTCCATCTGACCTGTATTAATTTTTTATGAATTAATTTTGAATGATTAGTAATTGCAAGATCTTTCTGTGAATTTCTGTTTTATATAATCAACCATTTATTCTGGAGATATCTGGCCCAAAAATGGGATCATTAGAGTGGTATTTCTTCTCCCATTCAATAAAAAGTTGCCACAGTTTTTTGGCATGTTGCCATTATGCTATTCAATTAAGCCTTGTTGTTTATAATGATGGTTTCCCTTTATATGCATGTATTCAACAAGTCATTTTTTGGACATTCTTCTCTCTATTTTTTATGTGCAGGCCATTGACAAACTTCCTCTTATCCCAAGTGTACTTGAATTCGTTGGCATATTATTTTCTTCGGTAAGTTTTGTGATTTATGTAGGCTCCAGTGGATCGCAGGAAAACAAGATCTTCAATATCTATAACAGTTCATCCCCTATAATCCTTCTTCTTCTTCTTTTTTTGTCATCTCAGCATCAGAAATGAGAGCATCTTAGAGAAGACTGTGTTCATTGCAAATAATAACTTTGTTTCTCTGTATTTCAGTGGTTCGTATATCGCTATCTGTTATTCAAACCTGACAGGTAAGAAAATTTTAGGGAATTATTTACTTGTTTGTAATTGTTGAAAAATAATTAGTTATGCATAAATCATAATTACAACAAAACATTTAGTTTGTAAATGTAACTCTAGTATAGCAAAGTGTCCTAATGGGACGATAAGTAAGCCAGTGGCAATCTGTTCACTGTATACCAGGGATCAAACCCTCAGCTGACCCAGCACTGTTGCTGCTGCTAGGTTTTAGATATTACTGCTAATTTTCCTGTAACCAAGTTAAGCTAATGTAATGGTAATACGAAGGGAAGAGATTATTGGGTGAGTTGTCAGCTACCCTTGACTAGTATATATTTATCCGAGGAGAATTGTAGCTCTCGCATGCCATGACAATAATTATCATAAATGCACAAGTAATCGATATGGTTTCTCAGAAAACTTTTAACAGCACCCATAAGTACATGTATTCATCTTTTCTCTTCTTTGCAGGGAAGAGCTGGGGCAAACCATCAACAAGTCAATATCAGATATCTTGGGCCAGTAGTGTCCGCTGCGACAACAAATGTATCTGAGAGGGCATGCTTTCTGGATAATAACCCTATGGTGTTAGCTCATGTATATTGATGTACCAATTACAAATATGCACAATCTTGTGCTTGTGAGATTTGCAGAGCTCACATAAATACCTTTTCATGAGTGGTTTTATCACAAGGAGGTTATTTTGGAATATTTTTCCTTGCCCTCCAAGGTATTCATATTGAATACTGCGAGCAGTTTTAGATCAAGAGGGGGGAGGGCAATCTCCTACTCTACCTCCAATGATGAAAAGATTTTAAATTAAATTTGAGTTCTATATATTAAAGTTTTCATTTGACAGATTTTAGACTCTTTTTTTTCCTAATAATATTAAACTTCAAATAATTAACTTAAATCATTAAAATTTTATTTAAAAAGTCATGTAATGTATCAAATGTAAATCTTAAAATTTGCTAATAAACTAATTTAAAAAGTAGGACTCCAGTTTCAAACAAAAATACTAGTGTAGAATCTTCAAGAAAATAGGTAATAATAATATAAATATATCATATTTATAATATGTATTAACTTAACTATATAAGTTTATTGGCAATTGAAAGGATAACTTAGAGACTCGAATAAGCTAATTTCATTATTACGAGTCTACCAAAAAGACAAGTAGTAGTGTCTCGATTTCGTTGCTCAATAGTTTAAAAAAAAATAAAAAATTCTTTTATGACTTAACAACTTAAAAGTATTTTTTATTTTTAAGTGTCATATGGAGTATTTATTTACAATACCTTCTGAAATTCAAAATATATGACTTATGAATATCAACCAAGTGCATTGTTTCCCTTTTATTTTTTTTATTCTAATTAAATAGATCATTACTATTACTATTATAAATAGGAAATTGTTAAATTCACAATAAAAATTGTTATTTTCATAAAAAAAATATCGTTATAGATCTTATAGCGACGATTTTCACCGTCGCTATACACCTATAACGACACTTTTATTGTAAAAATAACAAAAAATATTGTGTATTTAACTATTCCCTCATAAATATTATGGTTGAAATATAACACATTTGAAAATTTTCCGATAAGCTTACAGTTACAGGGATTTCTCAACGACGTCGTTACATATTTCGTATATTTTTCAGGTGGTAATAAAATATTCATCTACTTGGACTATCAAATGATCGAGGTGAGATCGATCCTGCTGCATCGTCTTTTCCCACCGTCTAAAATTTAATCTAATTCGACCCACCTCCACCGCTCCGATCCGTCTGTTTTTCTCTCTCGTTCGCTCGCTCGCTCGCTCAATGAACAAGCACGCAAATTGATTCACAGTTCCCGTCCATTCTCTGCACTTTAGTGCCCTCAATCCGATCATCCGCAAGGTTCGATTATCAAATTCATTCATAAATTCACACGTGTATACGTTTACGTTCATACATATATATCATTTAATATCTCTTTGTCCATTCATCGATTGTCCATCACTATTCAGATCTTCGGATTTCGTTTAAGTTATGACATTGCTGGTTCTTTTTCGAGAATTAAGACACAAATGTTGCTTTGTTTATGTAAATGAAATATTTTTTCATGTGCAATTTTTATATAAGCTAATCTGTTGTTAAATTTCAGGGTTCTTAATGTTTGTGATCTGGGAAGTTTGAGTTTGGATTGAATTGTTTGGAATAGATTACAATATGGCGTGGTTTAGTGGGAAAGTTTCTTTAGGGAACTTCCCTGATTTTGCTGGGGCAGTCAATAAGCTCAGTGAGAGCGTGAAGAACATTGAGAAGAATTTCGACAATGCTCTTGGTTTTGAGGAGAAGTCTGATGCTGTTAGTGGTGAAGGTACTTCTGTACTTTATCTGTTATATTCCTCTCAGTTTTCATATTTAAATACATGTGTATGTTTGTGCTTCAATGAGAACTCAATGTGATGGTGATCTGTTTACTAAGTTTTCAAAATCAGCTACAAGCCATGTTAAATTCAGAAAATAAATTTACTTAATCTATTACTGGATTCAGCCTGTCACTATTTGACCTGCTGCTTAAAAATAGTATATGTTTAACCTGAGTCATCTGGAGGCCCATGCAGAGAGCAAGTTTTGGGTGGGTGGGTGGGGTGGGGGAGTGGCTAAATGAAGTACTGTCAGAAAACTCTAAAAGTATACAGGGGTAAGCACTTTACATATTCGTGTTCAGTCTATATTGGTGGTAGTTCCCTAGCTTGATTTAGTATGAATTAGATTGGATTGTATTGGCGATATTGAAGCACACATGTTTTCCTTGCTGTCACTTTTATTTCAGTAATTTGTTTTGTACATGTAGTATGGTTTGCCTGCTACACTTGTGAGGCAATATCTAATTTTAATAGATAATTCAAATGCACCCTTTGAAGTTTTTGCATCTGCATGCGGCATGGAAATCTTATTGACATGACTTACATACTCAAAATTTCAAAAGTTCATTGCCCTCCTTTGAAGTTTTTGCATCTCTTAGGAATGAACCCTGTATTAGCTAAACATATTACTGCCAAGTACCTAGGGACTATGTAGCTCTTGTGTCTGTTTCATTTCATGAAAATTTGTCAAAATTCGAATCATATCCATTATTCTTTATGTTTTTTAGAAATCTTTCTTAAAAATTTGATTATGAATCTGTTTACTTGTCCAAAAAGTAAAAGAAAAATGGGAAATATCTTTACGAAGGTTCAAAGTAATGATTTTGGACTAATTGCTCTTAAAAACCTCCCCATGGATGTTAGCTTCAGGGATGTGGCCTTCATCTACAGACAAGATAGCACTACTTGATCCTGTCAGGGCCTTTATGGGGAATAAAAGTGAGGAAAGTACAGACGAAGCATTGGAAAACCCTGAACCTGAATTATCAAAGCCTCATTCTCCTTCTGATGAAAAAACTGAGGTTGAGACTGATAGCTCAGCTGTTCCTGCCATTGAGCAAACCGCTTCTAACGAAGAAGCACATGAAGAAAAAATAAGGCCTGACATGCATCCAGATCCTGAAGAGGGAACAAATATTGCATCTGCAGAGGGAACACAAACCAATGCTTCTGAATCTTCTGAAGATGAAGTTGATTCACAATCGGTGCCTATTGAATTATCTAAACCCAATGTTGAGCATGCTGAGAGATCAGATTCTTCAAACCGTTTCCAACAGAAGGAGAGCTCAGAAACAGTATTTTATGAAGATTCAGGGTCACCGGAAGCCAAGTCCAGTATTCATGTGGATGAAGCTGATAGTAATATCACTGTGCCACATGAATTACATATTGTTATTCATCAGGGTGAGATCACAGATGCACAAAAGACACAAGAAAAAGAAACTATAGAGAAAGTTTCTCCTATTCAAGCTGAGGATGCACCAATTGATGGCCAAACTGCAAGTGGGGTAGAGCCTCCTGGTTCAAATTCTCCCACTTCAGATGAGACTGAAGGTGCCGAGGAAAATTCTAAAATCCCCTTGCCTGTTGAAGAACCTTCAAATGAGGTTTCCGAGGTGGTTCCTGAAACGTTATCATGTGAAGGTGATGCAAATGCTAGATCGGTTGAAGTCAACCAGCATGGAAGTGATCATGAAACTAACATAAAAGAACGCACAAGTTTAGGAAGCAATTTGTCTGACTCTCCAGATTCTATGATTGAACTGGAGAAGGTGAAGAAGGAGATGAAAATGATGGAAACTGCACTGCAAGGTGCTGCTAGACAAGCCCAGGTAGTTAAGTATTTAAATGACTTGCATCCAACTCTCAGGCATGATTCTTGGTCTCTCCACTTCCGGTACTTTAACATATAGAATGGTGCAACATCAACACGTATTTAAGTGATTGTAATTGTTCTAAGCTATGTTAATATAATCATATATGATTTTAGGATAGAAAATCTTTTCTGAAAATTGGAACTTTAAGGTAAAAGTAAGTGGTATATCATCCAACTTTGCTTAACTAAATATAGGTTATCGATATCAGTTCTTGGGTTATGAGTTTGGGCATGCAATTCATGAAAAAAAATATAGTTTTTTGTACATCCCTATGTAATGCTAGAATTCTCTTTGAAAAACCAAGCACTACAGCTTTGTTATAGTTTGTTGGACGATATAATTACCAGGATTGCTCATTTTACTAATCATTATTTGCTTAACACTTTTCAAAGTAAAAATAACTCTTGATTGTTTGTTGGGATATTTGACTTTCTTTTTTTACGTTAAATATGTTTCTTCTAATTATTTATTTATTTTTGTAATGTTTTCCAGGCAAAAGCTGATGAAATTGCGAAGTTGATGAATGAAAATGAGCAGCTTAAGGCCATGATTGAGGATGCAAGGGTAAGTTTGGTTCTATTATGGGGTTATGGGTTAGTAATTGGCTAAAGTCTAACTCCAAATGATAATATATTCAAAACAGTATGCGCACAGCGCTTGTTAACTCTTCGAGGTCGCTGGTTCCAATCCCCATTCTTGGACCAAAATCGCCTATCAAAATAAATAAATTAATAATAACTCTTCTATGTTAATTATTTGAGTAATCTTTATCTCTCATTTTTAGTTAAAATCTTATTTAAACTATTTATACACTATGGCTTTAAAGAATGTGATATATAAGAATTTTAATGCATCATTGCTTATATTAGCTTGTCATTTTGATGATTACAAAGTCCTTTCAAGCATCTTCCATTTCTGCCATGGTGTCTTTAGGGATCTTCGTAGAGATTGGAAAGCTGTTTTTTCTTGAGTTTTGTATTTTATTTGTAATTCTTATCTTTCTTGTTTTTCTTTTATTTCCACTTGTTATAGTGGAGGCCAAGTCCTTGTATAAATTTTCCTTTTCTATCTAAAAAAAAGTTAAATTTCAATTTCATAGAAAACAAATTCAAGACCTATCAAACTCTTAAAGGATTATCAAATGCAAAAAGAGGTCCAGGACAATAAGTACAAGGTTTAACTTTGATAACCTTTAATAGAGCCTTATTTTTCTCTCTTTATCCCCAAAAGTTATTGATATTCGTAAATGTGTTTATGTCTGTTTCCCTCTCTTTAATGAGAAATTGATAACGTTATTAAACTATCTGAATCATTGTACAGAGAAAATCTAATGAAGCAGAAATTGAGTTTCTTCGAGAGGAGTACCATCAAAGAGTATCGGCTCTTGAAAGAAAGGTAAATAGATATCTTCATAACTTCTATATATGCTTAAATTTTGATTCTATAAGGTTAGTAAAGTATTGCAGAATACTTTTTGACGTTCTGTTGTACCATCGTGAGAGGTCTAAATAAACCGAGTTGAGTATTGAGTTGTCAGATTTGATTTATAAAATTTATTAAGTATGAAATAAGGTTTGATTGATGCTCGTTTAGCTACCGTGTCGAACACGATCTCGAATCAAGCAGAATATGATTTGAGTATCAATAGAAAATTGTAATTTGAAGATGTTGGATTTATTTAAAATTTGCTCATATTTGAATCGTTTATATTTCGAGTCGAGCTAGTACGAATCAAGCGTTTGGTTCATTTTACAGCTTAAATTTTTGAGACATGCTTCACTGGCATAATTTCCCCATCTTTCTTGTGGAAAGGATAGAAATATGTGATCTGTTGAAAATTCTTTTGATTGGTGTAGCCTCCTCCTTTTTGTTCTCTCACATAATCGGCATTTAAAGTAAGATCTTTTACTTGAGTTAACTCGAGCATAACTACGCATTCGAAAATTTATACAATCATATAAAAATAATTTACAGAAAAAGATTGTCCATATGTACAACTACTTCAAAAAATTGAGTTAGGTGTACCTTGGGATGAAAATACCTACAACACAATCTAAAAGTTGTGAATGGTGGATTATCTCGAGCAACTACTATAAGTCTAAGTTTGTGAAGGGGTAAAAAGAAGAAAACATGCTAACGTAATATGTAGCTTGGGTCCCTAAGATTAATTTTTTGACTTCTCAATGCTTTGCTGGGATTTTCATGTTTCAAACTAATGCTTTAAGGTACAGTTAAGACGTGTTCATTAATAAATGACATACTAATCAACTATAACTTTAGCAAAGTTAACTTTATACACACCAATTGTCCAAATGTATCGAACTCACCCCCTTCCTCTCAACCATTGATATATTAATAGAGTTTGAGCCAGACAGAGTATTAGATTGTTCAATTTGGGCTTAGCTCAAATACGGCCATGTATTCAGATCGACCTTGACCAAGCTTGGCCCGTTTCCCACTCAAACGGTTTAAACATTTTTTGATGAGTGAAGAAGTATGAAGTTGGAGTTATTTACACTTTCATCTTTTTAATGGACTTAGGCCCTACTTGGTGTGACATGTGTGGTAATACCATTTTGTTGTCATCTATATATAATATGGAAGTCAACCTTTGACGTTCCCATTTGTCTATCATTCTTAGACATTGATTCTGATAGCTCTGAAGTTTTGAGCTCTATGATATATAAAGAATCTATAAAGTTACCTTAAACCTTTAAAAAACTACTAAATAGTCCAGGTGACTAGGTGAGTTGAGCTAGGCCTGTTTATGACTGCTTGTTAGGAAACTCTCTCTTAAATTCAGCTTGAGCTTAGTCACGAAGGCAACTAGACGAGCTCAAAGTTTCTCTTATGAGAGCCAAGGTGCAACTTTTCACGATCATCTTGCTATTTTACACCCTAGAATATAGTCTCCTTTTCTAATTTTGTTGTCTTGTGTGAGCTTCAGCATTGTTTACCTCTTGTGAAGCAAATTCATCAAGAATATGTATCATATGCGGGTGTGTTGTTGTTGCCTTTTTTTGGGGGGGCAGTATTGACTGTTTAGTTTACATTTTCTTTAGGGGCATGTGCCTTTATTTTCAAGACGATCTTCATGTTATTTCTAATGAGATACTGTCGGTACTTCTTAATTGCATTTTGGCATATATAATTTTAGGTTTATGCTCTCACCAAGGAAAGGGATACTCTACGTAGAGAGCAGAACAAGAAAAGTGATGCTGCTGCTCTTCTGAAGGAAAAAGATGAAATAATCAACCAGGTTATGGCCGAAGGTGTGAAATTTCTTACCTGTGTGTTCTGCATGTTTGAGTAGTGGTTCCTTTTATAGATTGTATCTATGTGTTTTTCATCTTGCGTAAAAACTTGCTCTGTTTATGCAACACTTGCAAATTTAAATTCCCACGATATACCTGTGGTGGAGTAACATCCATAATTTAGCTCCCATGATATACCTAAGGTAGAATAAATTTAATAAAACTTCTCCTTGTGTAAAGCTCTATCTTTATTCTTGAGTTTCAGTTACTTTTATAATAACATGTCAAATTCAATAAATAAAACAAGCAAGAAAATATTGAGGATTAAGGGACGATTGAATTGATTTTTTTTTTTTTGGAGAACTTGCAGCAATACAACGTCAATAAATAAAAGTCAATGACATTAGTCAAAAGTTGACAGCGCTTGTGTCATCGCGGGATTATGCTGGATATGGTCTTCATTAGCTCCACATTACATGGCTTTGATTTTATAAGTTACTAAGTTAGCAGTATAGGGCTTTTAATACAACAAATAACCTGGAATTATATGCCTTGAACATGCTTTATTTGCAAAGTGTGGATCTGGTTTGATGTTGTTGGTGGTCAGCAGGGTAAAGACAAGGGCTTAGATTTTGAAAATAGTGATGGCGCAAGAGTTTCATGCTAATAGGTTCGTGTGTTAGCGATCTGCTTACTTATCTTAAAAACACAATGCAAACTAGGTATTGACACGCTGGGATCTAGTGTAGAACCATGATTTTGGCTGGCTTTTCCTGGAGTTGATGTCTTTGTACATGGTTAAAGTTTAAACTGACAAAATTTTAGTAGAGTGTCTGTTATGTAGGTCAAGCCAGAGCTTGTCTCTATTAAGTAAGTGGAAATGTTTGTCTCTTATGTGCATGTGAATTCAGGGGAGGGGTGGGAATGGCTGGGGATATTATTTTATTAGGACGATGTTTCCTCACTTTTCCATGTAGATGTGAAAATCAGACTACATAACATGAAGTTCTGGTGACTAGTCACGAAACATTTGCTACAGATTCTAGACTCGGTAAAGCAAGGGAATATTAAGTAACCAAGACAATTTGTTTCAAAATAATATTTAGTTAGTTAATATAAAGCATGGTATCCGACTGGTCATGTTTAGCTTCTTGATCTCCTGAAAGATTTTGGATTTGGTATGCTTATCCAAAAAGAAAAACAGAAAAGGCAAAGCCTGCATGTTGTTCTCATTCAGTTATGTCAGGAGAGGGTAGCAAATGTATGGACTGATTGATAAATTATGACTGTCAAGCCCTCTTTGCTTTATTGAACTAGATTACCCTCATGGGGTTTGAGTTGTCTATTACATAAGAGATATGTATCTGGTTTAAAACTTTCAACTTAGAAATAGTTGTGTCAAATCTCACTGGGAGTAATAGAGCTCTTGTATACAAGCTGATCATGTTGCCATTCATTCCAGGTGAAGAGCTTTCAAAAAAGCAAGCTGCTCAAGAATCTAAGATTAGGAAATTAAGGGCACAGGTACTGTAAGGCAGTGCGTGCAGTATTTCTTCTTTTTCTTTTTCTCTCCTTTTTTCTTATTTGGTTTTCTGTGAAATCTAGATAAGAGAATTCGAAGAAGAGAAGAAAGGATTGAATACCAAGCTACAGGTAATGAAATTGTCTTTATTTTGTGATTGCCACATTGGACAAAAAAGTTTCTTTCTGTCAATTATTGGTGCTATGGACTTTAGAGTATATAGTCTTTTGTATTTCAACTTGATCCAATTAGAAAAAGAATCCATGGCGACATTATCTTTTATGTGGTTTGCTTCAATGTTTTGTTTTTATCTTTACTGTAGAAGTCAATTGCTTTTTGGTTGTCAAATTTTATCCACCTCTCCGTCATCATCTTTTTACTTTTATTTAGAAGGAGCTACATTATCTGTTAATTTGTCTAGGGATATAGTTTTTTTTTGTATCCCTTTAGTTTCTGCATTTTATCGTTATCAGAGGGCTACATTTTATAAGTGCTCTTTTTGTCTATTTTTCCACTAGTTGTCTAGTTCGATGAGGGTGAACTTCTTGTCCCCCTATTTTGTTGTATATTTCTCTTTTCTATTAAGAAAACTTATTTGGTTATACAAAAAATATATTATCCAAAGATGGGGTTTGCATGCATTGTCGAGATCGACAATATTCTTTATTGGTATATGGTTTGCCGTTTTGTTATCTGTTCTTGTCTGGTTTTAGGATGATAATCCTTCTTGGTGAAACTTATGGATAGGTATTAGAGGTATCAATTTCTTTGTTTAGCAATTGGTCATTAATTTTTATCAGAAGTTTGAATGACTTTGTCAATAGGTTGCATATGTTAAATTGAATTAACTTAGTAAGTCGATGGAAAAATCTTGGGTGGGAATTTCTATAGTTTGTTGTTTAGTAACAGTATTTAAGGTTCTGTTCCTCTTGCAAAATTTCTCTCTTTACAAAAGAAGACCTCAGAGCACTGGAAGTGCACTGGCTAAGCTAACGGGAGAGGAACTTCCTTTTAGTAGATGAGCAGAGCAATATATCTAGTTCAAGATTTTGAAAATCAGCCGATTCAACAAGTTAAATCGGGAATCGGTCTATAAAACGGTCCAATTGACTCCTAAAACCCAGAGTGGGCGAAGCTCGTTTAGAACTGATTGACTACCGGTTGAATAAAACCGGTGGTTTTACATGTCAAACATATTCCTTTGAATCTCTCAAACCAGTTGCATCTATCTCTTCTTCTTTTTTCCATTTTTCTTTATATCTTAACGCTAAAAGTTGTGGGTGAACTTGGAGGACGAAAATGGTGTGTGAAACCCAGCCATGGATAACGATGGAACTCTGTTGCAGAGAAATTTGATCCGGAAAGATTAATAGTAGTAGGAGATATGAAAGAAAGAGAAGATATGGTGAAAGTAAAGAAGATAAGGATGAATGAATGGTAAAGGTAAAGAAATGTGGTGATTTTTTGGTGGATAACATCACTTAGCACATTTTCTTGTCCCCATGTGGTGACTTTGGGAGCTAAAGAATTTTCTTCATATATTTTGTATAAAGTTTGTGTAGTATGCAAGTGTATACAAGTTTTTATCCTCTTTTTTCTTGTTATTTTCTTAACGCGTATTGAACATGTGTTCTTTTTGAGTATATTTGTGTTCCAAATTATGAATCTTCCCTCTTATTATATTTAAGTTAATTAATTATATATTTAATTATGACATTACCGATCCAATAACGGTTTGACCACTCATCCACCCAATAATCTTTCCGGTTTAATGACCGGTTCGAGTCTGAAAACATTAATCTAGGTTCTTTAGTGGGAATCGGGCCACTTGTATTGTTCTCACTTTGTGGCCTTACATAGTTAGAGAACTATATAACAAACCACATGCCTTGCAATATTTTGTTAATTAAAGTAAAAGTTTAATTCTTTCACGAGTTAGATTTGTAAGTTTTGTTTAAAGCACTTGTTTGTGGCCTTGTATTGATTACTTCATCATATTGTAACCCTAGCATCAGTTAGATTTAGAGAACGAAAATGCTTCTTCTTACCTCGCTTGTGTGTTTCTTGAGACATAAGGTTTTTGCATCAGAAATTGCTATAAAAGTCTAAGAAAAAGATGGGGAGGAGAAACTGTAGCCAAGTGGATCAAGGCAATGGATTGTGAATCCACCATGCGCAGATTCAATTCCCGTTGTTCGCTCAAAATACAGACAGCGTACTCCTATTTTTTAATTTCTTATTGTAAAGACGAAGAGATAAATTCTATTTCTCATCTTGGAAAATAATTTGCTGGAGGCCTAGAGAAAGCATTTATTATTGATCATGTTGTCCATGTGGTAAGGCATTCTTGGAGAGTGGAAGTAACCTGAAGCAATAAAGTCGCTGTTTTCCCTGAACCATAACCAAAGTTCTTTGATGTCCATTATAATTTAATATTGTCGTCATGTATTTACTATATTTATGGGAGACTACATTGCATATTATTTATTCCTTATTAGTAATTTTTGTTTGAATATGTTTCTACCAATTTCCAGATTGAAGAGAATAAAGTAGAGAGCATAAGGAGGGACAAGGCAGCAACTGAGAAGTTGCTGCAGGAAACTATAGAAAAACACCAAGTGGAACTTGCAACTCAAAAAGAATACTACACAAATGCGTTGAATGCAGCCAAAGAAGCTGAAGCTTTAGCTGAGGCACGAGCCAACAATGAAGCCAAAACTGCAATAGAGAGTCGGCTCAGGGAGGCTGAGGAACGTGAAATTATGCTAGTTCAGGAACTTGAAGAATTAAGGCAAACTCTGAGCAGAAAGGAGCAGCAGGTTTTTGTTAAGAACATTGAGAGTGCAGTTTTAATCTATTTGATATGTGAAGAACTATAACATCATCTTAATGTTGCAGGCAGTTTTTAGAGAAGATATGTTACGCAGAGAAATTGAGGATCTTCAAAAACGATACCAGGTTTTTAAACCTTTTTTGGATTGAACACATAAAAGTTTTACTAGTTTGAATATTTAGTGCATCATTCTCAATAATATTAGAGATAACATAGTGACAAATTTTGGTATCCAGGCTAGTGAACGTCGGTGTGAGGAGTTGGTTATGCAAGTTCCTGAATCTACTAGGCCACTTTTGAGGCAGATTGAAGCTATGCAGGTTCATTTTATGTTGCATCTACATATTTTTTTGAACAAGGTTTTCTTGATGTAAACTTTTTTCAGTTACTTGGTCTCATGTTCTTTATTCAACTGTTTTCTCCTATTGGTAATAGGAAAACAACTGCCAGAAGAGCAGATGCTTGGGCTGCTGTTGAAAGATCCCTCAACTCTCGTCTTCAGGTTTGTCAAAAGAGTGTTTAATTTTTGTTTCTCATGTTTTAGAATCTTTCTAAATTTGATTCTGCAGGAAGCGGAAGGCAAAGCTGCTGCTGCAGAGGAAAGAGAGCGATCTGTGAATGAGCGCTTATCTCAGACCTTATCTCGGATAAATGTTCTTGAAGCTCAGGTTCTTTCTATTCTTGCATGATCAATACTGATGCAGGTCCACTGCCGCTATTAACTTATGATAGTGAGATGTTGCAGATATCATGCCTGAGGACTGAGCAGACACAACTAACTAGATCTCTTGAAAAGGAAAGACAGAGAGCAGCAGAAAGTAGGCAGGAGTACCTTGCCTTAAAAGAGGAAGCTGACACAAATGAAGGTCATGTGAACCAACTTGAGGAAGAAATTAAGGAGCTCAAGAGGAAACACAAGCAGGAGTTAAGTGAAGCATTGACACACCGGGAACTTCTCCAGCAGGTAGCACTTATGGTATCTATGCTAATTGAAAGATGTTTTAAAAGTCTAACTGCTCAATCTCAGCACACTTGTACGTTTTAGTTTTTGGGCTATGTAAACATTGAACCTATGCAGTATCCATACCTACTTGTTAAAAAGAAAGAAAAAAAAACTATTCCTACCTGTATTTTTTGGCAGTTAATTGGTCTTCTGATTAATCCCTATACCTTCAAACTATCTAGCCCATTAAGTGAAGAGAGCTCTTAATTGTGTACTTATCTCAAAATGTGTACCACCAATCTCTTAATCTCTTTCTAGGTTTACTTATTGATTGGATAACAACTGAGATAGTTGGTTGTGGCCCTCATACTTCTTAATTGAACGTTCAACAGTGGTTGTGCTTGATGAAAATGATTTATGGAGCAACACATTCAACTTAAGCTATCTGTAATCAACAACAAAGATTAACTTGTCTAGTTGTCTAACATAGGGATGGCAATGATGATGGTTCCTGGAAAATTACAGCTACCTGTACCATTCTGATTGCTATCTACCCAAATTCCCACGAGTTCCTGTTTACTTATTATTATTGTTATTTTTGAATGGTCTTTCTTTTTCATTTGTCAGCATCTTTTTATCATTTCTTATAACGCTCGCATATTGGTACTAATAGTGCTCCTTTTTATTTTCTACATAAATTTGGTGAAGCACTATGCAGTATGCACCCATCTTGAAGTTTCAATTAATAGTATAATATCATGCAATTTTATTTTAAAGCTTAGACAATTTAGATTACCTCGGGATCAAGTTCCAAAAAAAAAGGGTCAAGTTCAGACTCTTCATGTTAAAATATCATAAGAAAACTAATGATAAGAAACTATATTCCATGTATTATATTTTATTCAAGGATATATATATATATATTATATTTATATGATTCAATGTTTTATATATAAGAGAATATATAGAATACTACCTCCTTTCTATGGAAAGAATCTCATTTTGACTTTTAAAGTCAGTTTGTGACATTTTTGAATTTAAATGGAGTATATTATGTGTTATTATCAGGATAGCAGGTTGCTTATATGCGGTTACCCTGCTTATCGGTAGCGGGTAATGGATATCCAAGGGATAAGTTCCATTACCCATCGGTTGTGTACTTACCTTAAATCCCATTACTCAACCCAAACCCTATTATAGTAAAATTAATGGGTCTCATTAGGGTTTGGACGGGTCAGGTATCCTCTTGAACCAATGTAATTGCCGTCCCTAGTCTAATATTATCGTTGTGTAATTTGAGAGTACCATTTATGCTTTAGCTTCATTCCTTTTCATTAGAGGACCCTTGTGTAAATATGGATTTGAAAAGTTTTCTGACATTGTCAATGTAGTTATATATGAAATTATAAGTATATTTTGAACAGTATAAACCATTTTTTTCAGTCTGGTTTCTTGGTAACAGGTTTTACTTTTATATCATCTAAATTATCATTTATCGCACATAGAAAAGTTTGCTGAACAAGCTTCCCTATGATTAACAGGAGATAGAACGGGAGAAAGCTGCTCGTTCAGAACTGGAAAGGACAGCTCACCTTCAATCTTCTGCTGCATCTGATCGGAGTCCCTTAGCAAAGCACAAATCTGCTTTCGATAATGGTAACCGGTCCTCGTTTTATTGTTGTTGACGAGCTTTCTCTTCCTTGTTGTTTCAAATATTTAAAAGTTACTTTGCAGGAAACTTGACTCGCAGACTCTCAAGTGCCAGTATCTTGAGCAGCATGGAGGAAAGTTACTTTCTGCAGGCATCTCTAGACTCATCTGACGGCTTCTCTGAACGGAGAAATCCTGCAGAGACTACCATGAGTCCTTACTATATTAGAAGCATGACACCAAATGCTTTTGAAGCTGCCCTTCGTCAAAAGGAGGGTGAACTTGCATCTTATATGTCCCGATTGGTATGGCATATTCCCAAGTTGTTTCATCATATTTAACCACTATTGGCCACAGCTTAAATTCATATACGCAGTAGTGTTTCCCCATTGCACACTGTATTGCATATTGCTCCGAATCTCCTTTTTTCATTCTGGCAGGAAACTCTTCTTCCCCCCCCCCCCACCCCCCACCCACCTTGAGTCCTTGACCTTCAAGAAAATATTAGTACATATACCTGCTCACAAGGAGTTGCAGTCTTGCACAGCCTGAAAATTCACATCTAACAAATTGATAGCTGACACAGCCAAGTGAAGTTGATGTTCAGTATTTCCATTTTGTAAAGGGTCTTAATTACTTCATTGTTGTCATATCTGACCATCATTGCAGTTTATAATCACGTGCAGTATCATTATTCTGTTTCTCTCTATGCATCTTTATAAGTATTTAATGATGTCACTTCAGGCATCCATGGAATCCATCCGTGACTCACTTGCGGAGGAGCTGGTTAAATTGACAGAGCAGGTGAACTTTGAAGCAATAATAAGTTCAATTTGTATGTCTCATAATATTTCTCTTTAGATTAATTATATTGCCTGCAGTGCGAGAAATTAAGGGGAGAAGCTTCCATGCTGCCTGGAGTACGGGCAGAACTCGAAGCATTAAGGCGGAGGCACTCTGCGGCTTTAGAATTAATGGGGGAGCGTGATGAGGAGGTGAGTTCTGTTTGTTTTTTAAAAGAGTTTTTGGAATTAAAAGAGGTATAATAATATGAACTATAATGCTTTGATCTCAAGGTACTTATCATATATAATTAAATGAGCTTTATATATCCTCAAAAGCAGCTGAATAAGGAGTTAATATGTTTTGGAGTTTTACACAAATTGTGAATGAAAAATCTTTTAGTCAAACATACACACATGGTAGCTCTGAATCTTGTACATGTTCTCCATCTATGTTTCCAAGCTTTGGACCATACTTCATTGCAGGTCCACCGATAATCATTTTAAGAAAGTATCCGTCACAGTACCTTTCCTTTTGTCTAATTAATGGTGTAAATTAAATCCTAAAGAGATTGTTTTATGTAGCTTGAAGAACTTCGTGCTGATATTGTGGACTTGAAGGAGATGTACAGAGAACAAGTAAACTTGCTTGTAAATAAGGTATTCTTTGCTACAGCTGTTCTCTGTATCTTGTGTGTTCTTGACTGAATCTTGTTGATATTATATTCACATTTCTCTCTCTATCTCTCTCTTTAATCTGCAGATCCAGGTAATGAGTTTATAAATGTGTGCTCCTTGATAAAGTAACTTAACTTCTCTCAGGGAAGCAGCTGAATGTCGTCGTATTGGTAGATTTTTAGTAAATGTGAATTGTTTTTATTTTAATATTTATGGCTATAGTGAGTGTTGTCTTCTGATTTGACTGTTGATTTAACTCTGTATCTTAATTGTAATGCAATGTTGTATATGAATCCGTGTGGCAATTTTGCTTTTTACGCTCGAGTATTAACCTTCTACATTCCAAATTTTTGACAAGAGTTTTTAACCTTGAGCACAAAACGCTGCCTTCTTTTAGCCATTAGTACTAGTGCTGCCTGCCTGCACATATTTTCCAATTAACTGTATGTTTTGTCAATGATCATATTATAATTCATGTGCCCCAACCAACACCTTTTATTAATACTCTTTGATTGAGTCTCAAAAGTAAATTAAAATCCTCGCATCTCCATTTCATGTTTTTTTATTTTCACGGGGATTTGTTGCCATAAACGGATACTCCATTAATATAAAATAAAGGAGAAACAAAACATTAATGTTAGTAATTTCAAAGTGTATCGAATAGAACTGGCTAATCCTAAGGCAAAGGGTCGAGAAACTCAATGTCACTATTCTTGAACAACTTGGAGCCGGGCCTTCTTTTTGCATTATTACGGATATGAAAATTATGGGAAAAGTCGGATTCAGTTGTCAACTAAAAAAGTAGAAAAAGGAATAAATATAGTGATAATTTTATTCTTCGTCGCCGTAGATCAATTGTATGATTTTTAAAATTTGTAATTAAAATGACCAGAATTATTATAACTATAATTATCTAAAAATAAATAATTTTATTATCTTTAAAAATTAATTGAAATTACATTTAAAAATATCTTATATTGTCTTTGTAAACAAATTATAAAATATTAAATCTCTTAATGTTGAATGAGTTTTTATAGTTTAAACTTAAAAAATTCACTACTATTTGGATTTAACTAACAACATATACATATTAATATAATTGAAAACAATGACAAATCTCAATTAATAGGTATTTTCAGTGTAATGATATAATTAAATGACAAATCAAGTAAATGGTAATTTTTTTTTATATTTAAAAAAATAGAATTACAGGAATTATTGTGGAAATGAGCTGAACTAATAGTACTAGATTATTAACACTTTCTTTTCACAACAGTAATGTAACACGTCAGTCGCAATATAAAGAAAGAATACTACTACTATTGTTCTTACTACGTACTTGGTATCTGTTCACAATACACATCAAGGTAATTTCTTCTACCTTTTCCGTTCCTCCATTTCCATTATATATTTGTTGCTTTGCTCTGTAAAAATGAACCCGAATTTTTTATAATTAGCTTCCATCACTGCTGATACCATGATCCCAAACATATCAACAACTTATACTCAGTATCAATAGTCTTGGTTTATCAGCGTAGAGATGACATTTCATAGGACCGAGTAACTGTTTGATAAAATGCTTCATCGAGGGTTAGGAGGTTATTATGTTATTGAAGATTAAAGTCTTGCTTTAATTATTTATTTATTTGTATAATTGCAACAAAATTGGAGTGTTGACATTGTTGTTATAGGGATGGGGAGTGAAGTGAATGAGAGAAAGAATTCGCAAGTGGTGGATGCGCGAGCAAGAAACATTAGCCATAATGTTCGGTGCACAGAATGTGGCAGTCAGTCCATTGAAGACTCTCAAGCTGATGTTGCCATTCTCCTAAGGAAGGTAACCTTTTTTTTATAAACCTAATCTTATTTATTGTTATTGTATGCGTATAGGTGCAGACGAAAACAATGACATTGGATGCTTTGATATGAAGCTTGACATTGTATTTGTTATTTGATACCCTGTTTAACATATACTAAATACATTCTTAGCTTTGGAAATCTTGAAATATTTGGATAATGTCCCCCCCCCCCACTTTTTTCCCTAAAATAACTCAAAAGGAGTGTTATTCGAGTATCAAATGGTCAGAATTGCTACGTCAGATTTGGATTATTTGATTGTTTGTAGGCTTTGATGGCCTTTCATATTGTTATGTTCATGACTTCCCTGAATTCCCACTTGATCATCTTTACCCTCCTTACTCACCATGTAGAAGCACCATCTTTTTCTTATGAGTCGTGTGAAAGGGGATTTTCGGCCGCGCCAAATCAGTTCTGCTACCTTCGTATCAACAATTTTGAGTATATTCTTCGAATGACAATACATGTTCTTAAGTTTGAGTCAAAATGACTTTAGAAGTGAAGCTGAATCTATCCCCGGCTGCTTACTACTGTATGAAAGATTGTCTTAGCAAGTTGGTTAAGACATTCGAATAGAACCAAAGTTGATTGCAAAAATTTTATTTTGGATGCTACAAATGTTAAGGAATGACTAAATAATGAACAATTACTGATAGTTTGTTTAAACTCTATTTAGTTCCAGCCGACTTTGTTTTCGTATTTTACTTGTTTTTCAAATGAATTTTGATTATCAGTTCATCTTCTTCTCTCATTTCATATCATATGTTTCCCTTGTTTGTCCTTCTTGTAATTAATCAGCCTATATGCTGATTATGCTTGCATTGTTGCTTAAGTTAATTCGTGATGAAATTCGCTCTGGTAAAAGTGACAAAGAGATTTATAAAAAGCTCGAGGAAGATTATGGGGAGACTGTACTTTATGCCCCAAAGTTCGATTTGCAGACTGCAGCATTGTGGCTATCACCGGTCAGTTTAAAAAGACCAATAATCTCCTCTTTGTTAAGTTGTTCCAATTTCTATTGTCAAAAAAGGTTTTGGTACTTGTATGAAATATATTGGGTCTCTGTAACAGATTCTAGTTGCTGGTGCAGCTGGAGGAATCTGGGCTTACAACAAGCGCAGGCAAAGGACTAACGTGCACATAATGGCCTTGAACCTTGTTAGAGGAGTCTCATTGACCCCAAAAGAGAAGCAAACCATGCTTGAGCTCCTTGCACCTTCGGCCCTTGAAGAAACTTCTTCTTCCTCCTCTTGGTGGAGAAGGTGGCTACGTCAATGACGTGTCATCCTTCATAATTCATTTTAGCTACAAACTCTGATGTCAGAACCTAAATTACTAAAATTTCAAAGTTAGTGTGTAAAGACTAAAGAGTGTATTCTACTTGTTAAAAGAAGACATTGACTACTGTATTCTAGCCGAAAGAAAAATAAGACATTATTATTTGGGAAGCACTATTTCCATTAGTTTTTGATATTTTCATATGATTCCCTCTAGCATGAAATGAAGGTGGAACTCATTTTTTTCAAATGTGAGAAAAGATTGTTCCTATTATTTTATTTGAGAGTATCGATCCTCCAGCGAAGCGTTGACCTTATTACTATGTGCTGTAAATCTTCTAGTCAAAACTTATTTATATATCCCTCTGTCCCAGAAAGAAGAGACTAAATGTACTTTTTTTTTGTTCTTAAAAGGATGAGAGAAGTGCATAAAGTGAAGGTCAAAGGGTAATCAAATCATTTAATGGGTCATTAATATAAAAAATTAAAGTATTTATCACTTTATATAATTGTGAGACCACTAGGAATAAATTTGAGAAAAAAAATCGTTATTTTTATTTTTCTTAACATGTGTGCAAATTGTATTTTATTGAATTTTTTTTTGGGGGATGGAGGGAGTAATAACTACCTAGCTGTTCAATATGGTTTGACTAGAAGATTTTTAATTGCGGACAATTACTGTCTACTATGATAAACACAGGGTGACTTCCCCATTCCCCGTTTATCAGTGCAGTGTTGGGTCCAACTAAACATGTTAAACTAGCCACAGCTCGTCTGATACTGATCATTATATATAATGATCGATCTGTAAGCACTAAGCAGAATTATAAATTTATATATGTATCTGTGACACTTCAAAATTCGGGTACTTTAATTCCACGGGATTTGATGTTTATTGTACAAATATCATCTATTTATCTACCTATAATAAATGCAAGCCATGCAATAGATAGAATAAAAATCTTCCCCTTAAGGGTTACAACATCTGAATAATAATAATACGATCCCAGGTTAAACTAACCTTAAACATCTGTGCGGAATCATAAACAAATATGTCTTAACAACATCATTAACTCAAGTCTTAAACATAAATACATCATCTAATAAAATAACAAGTATTCATCACTTGCTAACTTTGCCCTTGCCCTTACTAGTGGAAGATTCATCGATTCTTTTCTGTTCTTAATCGCAATGTTATTATTAAGCAAGAGTGAGCACTATTGCCCACAAGTATAATAATGAAATAACAAAGATAATAACATGCGAATAAATCAAAGACATCCGAATGAAAGCTCAACTTTTGAATCAAGAATGAATAACAAGAATCAAAAGAATTTACGAGGGTCATAAGACCTTGAACTATGTCCTAGGTTATCAAGGGTTATACTTGAAACCTTTAATACGATCATAAGACTATGGACCTTTCTACTGCATTTTAGGGGATCGACCTTAGTACCATATCAGGCACACATATCTTAACGCTTAACGCATAAGTAAATCTCTTTGCAGGGTTGTTCATCTCAGTTTGACATTCGAGTCCGTACCAAAGGAAGTTTGGTTTGGATAATTCATCAAGGGTTCTGAAATTTAGAACACTCATTAACTATGGATTAGTCGAATCAATAAGGGTTCGCTAGTCTAATAAGGTTCAATAATAATGATATTCAAATTGAATAATAATCTCAGGAAGTATACAATAGGACAATTATTGTGTAACTAAATCATGCTTTGAAAAGATAATCAATCTTTAATATAACATTTGAACATAAATAATAGTAATGATAATTTACTCGAGGTAAATAATAAACTTGAACAATAATGACAAGTAGGGTTAGAAAACTTGCCTCGTGCATAGATTACACTTTAACTAAACTCGTTCTTTGATTTAAATCCTACATACCATTCACATTCACAATACCAGTTAATTATAACTTAACTAATTATCATAAACGCATTCTTTTGTCTAATTCGAATATTGACTATACTTAGTCAAAGTACCACTTTGTCACAAAATTTACACATCATGAATAACAAGCTAATTATGTAATCCATAATTCAATCCACATGTAATTATGTTATTTACATGTTAAGTATCTATTTTAACATCTCATTATACTTATAACATAGTTTTATGTTCATTAAATTAATTTACTAACACATTGCTAGACTTAATCAATTTAAAAATCTCATTTACGAACTTTTTCTGAGAGTGGCTATTGCATACTATCATCACATACATTTTAGTCTTGTGCTGTATTGGGACTCTTACGTCATTGGGCTTTCGAGACATGATATGGTATGGCGGCTATGGAAATAAGCGGAGTAATGCCAAGGCTATACATGCATGCATGCGTATCAGACAAAATGGCGGCGATTCATGAAAAATCGCAGAACATGCCAATTTCTTCTAATTTCTTATTTTCTACTCGAAATTAGACATACCCATATGGTGTAATTCATGCATAAACATAACCCAACATTTATATAACGACTTTAACCATTTAAAACACATAATCACAGAATTAAATTATGCAAATTGTATTGTTCTTGATGTTCTTGAAGATTTTGAACTCTGTATATTTTGAAATAACAAGTCGTCATAATACGACATGTTTTCATGAATTTGATGATATGGTTTACATAATATATATAATTAAATACGATGTGATATGTCATAACACATATACAACCCATAATCATTACTCATATCCCAATTACAGAGGTTTAAGCCAAAAACTTTAAAAGCCATATTTATGAAACTTAATTGACGTAAAATAGAAATTGGGAAGGAGGAGATTACCCTGTAGAGTATAAAGAAGATGATCAATGATGATCCTTTCACAAGTATTTGATTGATTACACACTCACAATCTTTTATCAATCTCATAAATTCTCTCTCAGAACTCTAAATTATGCTTTCGCTTATTCTCTGAACTTAGGAATAATAATGAAAGAAAGCGTACGTCAGAATCAAATAAATCGATGCGTTGTGGTGAGTTACCCATCATGGGTTAACTGCCTCAACCTCTACTAGTCCTATGTTTGGCTAGCCTTTAAAAGGCTTAAACTCAATTAATTTAATAAACTCTTTTATCATATAGTTTAAATAATGTCACACCCTTTATAAAATAAATCAATATCTTATTTAATTTATTTTAAATAAAATATAATAATTTCTCATTAATTCACATAGTCACATAATTAATTTTTTTCATAAATTAATTATATCAAATTATTAAATCTCTAATTAATTATTACATTAATTAAAATACAAATATACTTATTAAATATTTCTTTTAATACAATAAGCTCACATAATCGCATACTTTGATAATAAAAATTCTCTACATTAATTTAATAAATGTAACACATATAATTAAATTAATCTACCACAATTGTATCAATTAATTATTTAATCTAATAATTAAATTATCAAAAAATATTTATTTAATTCAATAAATATTAAAAATTAATTTACAAAATCTCGTTCGTCACCTCTTTCCCCCCTTAAAAGGATTCTGTCCCCAGAATCACAACTCAATAAATTCGACCTGTTACATTTTCCCCTCCTTACAAAGATTCTGTCCCCAGAATCGCTTACAAATAATTAAGTAAATAAATGAGGGTAATTCTTCATCATATTCTCTTGAGTTCCCACGTAGCTTCTTCTTGTAGTTCCTCCAAATTACCTTAATGTAAGGTATAACTTTATTTCGAGAACTTGTTCTTTTTTGGATTGACGATTTGGGCAGAATTTCTTCGTAAGATAAGTCTTTCTCAAAATGCAGGGGTTCGTATTCAATTACATGTTTGTAATCGGCTTTGTATGGTCGTAATACAGAAACGTGGAAAACGTTATGGACATATTCGAGTGCTGGAGGTAAGGCTACCTCGTACGCAACTTCTCTGATCTCAGTACTTCAAAGAGTCCAATGAATCTTGGGCTCAATTTTTCTTTCTTTCCGAACCTAATTTTCCCCTTCCAGGGAGAGACCTTCAAGAAAACATAACTACCTGATTCAAACTCGATATTTTTACAATGTGGATCAACGTATTTCTTCTGTCGATCTTGAGCCGCTACCACCGTGTTTCGGATCACTTTGACTATTTCTGTAGTCTGTTTGTAACAATTACGGGCTTTAGCAATTGTGAAGCGCCTCGAAATCCGGTCTATCTTCATACCCATTTAAATGCGTCACGAAAGTACATCATTCATCCAACATACATCATTATATATTTGAAATATAATAACATACATTCTAAATTCCTGTTTCTAAAACCTTATAACCTTTCTCATTACAAATAATGATAATTACATTATTCCTTTCATCTTACAAGAGTGATTTTTATCCCGCCACTAAGGATACATACAGATTCATTGAACTAGTCTATAGTTTAATTTTCATCTTTCTACATTACAAGTCTTCACTTGATCTTACCATTTCATTGACAATCTGAATGGCACTTCATCCGGATACTGTCGACGATCTATACGGGATCCTTAAGTTCTTCTAACATCGTTACGAAAAATATTTTTCATTTAAAGCAAGTGTGAGCATTCAATTTCCAAGTCAGTCATAATAATTGAACAAACAACTTCAAGAATTTAAACATTCTTTTCAGACTTCAATAACCGAACAAGGTTACGAAGCAACTTGAATAATAGGAATAGTCTTGATTCCTATCATCTTAAAACATTAGTCACATTCCCTTTGAAATACTTTCATTCTCTATTCTCTTTCATACACATCCTGTCTGGCTAGAATCAATAGCACATACTTAACAATAACGGTTCATGTATAAACAGAACATTCTTTTATTGAACAGTTCAAACATAGAACAATTCATCTCACAGAAACACCGAAGTGTTCACATTGTGACACAAGACCTCATATGTTCTACCACCTTGCACAAATATCGCACATTCGCACATAGACAGAACTTCTCAAGTTCAACATCTTAGAAGTTTAAGAAACTAACATTCATTTAAAATATGAATGAAGTTAGGATATTTGCCTTACGCACAGCTACAGCTTACGTTGAACTGCTCATTCCAATCCCTATAACACATAAGGAAACAACACATACACCAATTAGTCATATACTTGACTTACGCATTGGTTTACTTAACTTTACTTCTTAAGGTTCGCGTTCTTACAACTAAGTTTACGCGACCAACTTTCTTTACCGCTTTACGGCTTTATGACATACATAGAGATGTCTTACTCAAAAACGTTCATCATCTTTGATGATTTACATTCTTATCTTCTTCTTATACTTCTTTAGACTCGGTACACCTCACTTCTCCTGCTAGTAGTCCATATGGTACTCAAGTGGTTTCCCACAAACAACCAACAAACAAGTTCCCCTCTCATCCGCACTGCTATCACAAAGTGAGTTAGATCGGTTTCGAGCCAGATATACCTTCGCTTCTCTGCAAGGAATTGTTTAGCCCAGCTCCCATATGTCAACCATCAAAGGTTACGATCGTACCACAACCTAAATTTGTCTTAACTTATAATGTTCGTTAAGTCAATTTCTTATTCCTTACGGCTTTCTGGCAACTAAATGACATACCTCAGGATTCATTCCTTATCGTCTAAGTCATTCAGTCTTTTGTATACTCGAAACGATCATTCAATGTCAATAATATGCGGTCATAGCGTTAAACATTTCACATGAACTTATTCATATCTTACAACGTCCGGTTCTCTCAACTAAGAACATTGTCCAAGTTATACTTATTAACTTGGCTTCTTAACGTTATACGTTATTGTCTTCAATTTAGTTTCTTCACCGTTCACGGTTAAACAACATTCTTCATTACCTTACGGTCAAACCATACACGGAGTGTAGGTTCTACCCGTTTAATAATTGCGTACACTCAAATTTCACTTCACGCCATGTGTTTTAACGCTTACTTCATTCCATCTTCTTTATCCGACTTACATACGGACTTTCATTACTCTTATTACCGTTCGATACGGCTTTCTTGCTACCATTCGTATCTTACTTACTACATTCATCAACGTCTAAGTCATACAACTAGGGTATACTTAGCATGTTCGTCAAACGTGAATACGATTCACGAGGATCGTTTATGTATTCAACGTTCACGTTACTCGTCTCTTACTCTCTTATTCAACCTTTACTCAAGGTTTTAATTGCTTTCGATCGTTATCCATCCCATGAACCCCATGTTCATTATTCTTTCTTAATGTCAAAGTCATACGGTTCGCTGTATGCTAAGATCGATCGTTCATCGCAACAACGTTGCGTTCACAGCGTCTAAATGCTTTACATTCATCTCTCAATGCCATGTCATAACATCGAAATGTTATTCATTACCTTCGTCACTCAACGTCTAAGGAATCACAATCACAGTAATCCCTCACGTTCGTTCATCGTGACTACGGTCCCCGGATATCGGTTCCGTAACCCACACCTACATTCTTTGTCTTTTAATCTCGTTTAATCTTTCCGTTCAACCTTTATTAAAGGTTTAAAACACTTGATTAAGTGTTACATTAGTTGAACATTATGTTCATATTTCTTTCTTGCACATCATCCAGTAACTGAGAACTAAAAATCTCATTTACGGCATTGCTCAAGACCGCAAACCTTCACCGCATGACGACGTGCCCTTCCTTTTCTCTCGCGTTGTGACGCGACCTACTTCTCTCTCCTCTCTTCCCAGATTGGCGCATGCCAAAGAAGTCCTTACTTAGTAGGCAATGCCTACTTACGCTCGAGAAAGATTTTCAGTCAGTATACTGAAATGGCTGACGCCACAAATTGTACTACGGTTACGTGATACTTGCAATAACTCTTCTTGATGGTGTTTTCGACACCATTATTACATGTATCAGGCGTCGGCCTCCATGGCACTAACTTGCGTTTATGGTGTAATAAATTGATATTTTCTATAAAATTAAATCAGAAATTTTGTGTATAAATTTATTTATTTATTTATTTAATGATGAGAATATGTGTCAAGTAATGTGAATGATAAATGCAAGTATATTTATTAATTAAAAATTAGAAATAATTTTAGAATTATTAATTATTACAAATTATCTTTTTATAGTAATTAATTTTGTAAGCAGAAATATTTTATTAATTATTTTCCATGAAAATAAGATTATGATATTATTAATTAATATATGAAATGATGACATCGTTATTATACTAATTATTTTATTATATGAATTTATTTGATTAATTAAGTTAATTATTTAACTTAATTAATAATGTTATATATAATGATAAATCGATATATGGAATCCAAACCTTAATTTTGGATTTTTGATCAAGAATGAGAATAATAATATTACATTATTATTTGTCGATTGTTATAGATATGTATGTTATGTGTGTGTAATGTTAATGTGTGGAATAGGTTTTAAATGTTACTAAGTAAACCTAATACTAGTCGATAAACCCTAATTCAGTTACGAATAAGGAATGATGATAATGATATAATATTATATGTATATTAATTTTTCAAATCTTTATAAATATATAATCGTATATGTGTGATGAGATAATGATTGGTCAATTGTGGTAAATTAGGTCATAACCTAATATTGTGTTGTTAAACCCTAATTATTAAACTCAATTATGAGATAAGACTGGGTAGTAATTGTGTTATATGAACTTTACTGTGTATTAAAATTTTTGTAATTAGAAATCGTAATTACTGTGTTAGTAAGATATACAGATAATTAGTAAACCCTAATTGTTAATTTTAAAAACCCTAATTTCTATTGAAAACCCTAATTTTAAATTATTGTATTTAATTTATTAAATCTTTAGGGTTAAACCCTAAACCCTAAAGTGTTAAACCCTAAACCCTAAGGGTTATAACCAATGACAAGAATGCCCTTGAGCTTAAAAGTGAAAAGTCTAAAATACCCTTGTGCATTATTAAAAGTAGAATTCAATTATTGGTGTGTAAATTACCAAAATGCCCTTTTTATCCCATTAGTGTATTATAAGTGAATTATTGTGCATTATTGTTAGCAAATTATGGCAAACATCCTACCCTACCAATATAGCATCTAGCATTCAATTATATCAGCTACATGATTGCATCAATACATGATTTGATAATTTAAGAGAGAGAAAGTCTTCATTATTGAGACCAAATGTTTACAAATACATAGACAATTCCTCTCAAGACCAAACCTACGAAATATATATGAATATTAGTCCCTTAACACATCCCCACGATCAACAATAGCAAATCAGAAACTCTAGATCAAGAAATTGTCCAAGAAAGGTATAAACCCTAAGCCAAATTTTTTATCAAGTATGCTATGTTAGATCTGGTGTTTTTATGTTTAATCATGTGGAATAAGGTGTTAATCAATGATCTGGGTTACTAGATGTTATATCCATAACATCTAGAGGCTCGGATTTGATGATTTTGCAAATATGGAAAATTTTGTTCTTGAGTCTGACAATCAAATGTCAGACCCTTTAAATATCTGGTTGTTAATAATTTTGGGTGTTTTATGTTTTGAACATGTAGTATGTTGTGAGATCTCTTCTCTCGAACTTGTAGTAGGATCGGATCATGTATAGGTTGTAAGATAATCGTGGTCAAAGTCAAGTCGGTTACCAAAACCACAAAAAATATAAATGACCGAATTTTTGTTTGCTTCGACAAGCTTTTCTAAGCTTCCGATTTCTCTGATTTTTGATGTTTTGGCCCAGTTGTTGGTTGGATCTTGTTTACTGGCATGTAGGCTATACATATATGCCTTTAGATTATCAAAATAATAAATGAAGAAGCGAAGTTGTATCTGGTCAAACTATGGTTGACCATCGGTAGGATGAAACAATCTGGAAAACCCAGTTGTTCAAAAACCAATTTTTTTGTCGACTTTTGAATTTACCATGATTTCTTAATTTTGTTGATGTTATGATGCTCGATGTTAAATGCGTACCCGGACATCGATTCTGCAGTTTGAACCTTTAGAGCATAATTAGCAAGCACCGGAATGAAAACTATAAGGATCTAAATATAAGACCATCAACTGTTCTTCATTTTCGAAAACCCGGAAAATCCGTAAAAATGAAGAACAACCTTGTCGACTTTTTTGAGGCTTATAACTTCATCGATCATTTGTGTTATGGTCATGATATTGATTCTTTAGTAGAGTATTACATTTGTTCTATACATCGTGATCAATAGATGATGCAAAAACATCAAGATCTGATTTGTATGCTTAATTCAAACCGAGACCTCGAACACGAACTGTCAATCGTTGTTCTTTGCTTAAGAACACCTAAAGCGACGTTTTTACATCATCATGATAGGCTTTAGCGACGGACTTAGTTATTTTTATTTAATTAATTTCTAAAATTGATTAAAAATAGAAAAATAGTTTTAATTATGAAAAATACAAAATAAATTCCTAAAAATTATTTTTAAGTCCTAAAATTAGTTTTAATAATTTTTAATATATTTCATAAATATTTAGTATTTTTGGAATATAAAAGGTATTTATTTATTTAATTATAATATTAAATAAATTATTTAAAAATGGTTTTTATTCATGAAAAATCATGAAAAATTATATTATGTTATAAGAAAATATTTTAAGATATTTCTATGAATTTTAATATTTTGTGATGAAATTTCATTAATTAATTAATATTAATGATGTTTAAGTTATTTAATAAATATATTAAATAAATTATGAAAATAGAATTAATGATTTTAAAAATCATTTAAAGTATTATAAAAATATTTTAAGTTATAAAATATGACTTTTGATATTTTGTCATGAAAAAATATTAATATTTTAATATTAATGGTATATTAATGATATTTGATTTATTTAATAATTATATTAAATAAATAGTTTAAAAATGGTTTTATTTATTTAAAATCATTTAAAAGGGATATTAACGAATTAAAATATTTTAAGTTATAATTAATGACTTTTGATATTTGAATAAATAGTGCATTAATGTTTTAATATTAATGATAATTATTTAAAAATTATTTTAAATGTTTTAAAAATTATTTAAGGGTAATATAAATGTTTTAAAATGTTTTCGCTTATTATAAATAACTTTAATATTTTAGCAATGGTTTCATTAATAGTTTAATATTAATTAAATATTAATGATAATATAATTATTTGATATTTAAATCATTTAATAATGATTCCAAAGTGTTTGAAAATTAAGTGATAAATTGTGATAATTGTTTAAAAATTATTGTAAAGTCGCTTAAAAAACGATATGATTGTTATTTAAATAGTCTATAGGGATATTGAACTTCGAGATAGAGTCTTAGACTCGATAATTACCCGATAAAGTCGTCAGTACGCCGACATGTTCTAGAAATTAATCTGGACTTGCATAATGTGTCTGTATATGTATTTGTTTTGTGATGTAATGACTGTGAAATGTATGTGGCAATGTGATTAGTTTATGTGTTGACTGCAATAAGCAGTACTATGTGTTACGATATGTGTTTCTAATCGATCAAATGATCTTATTAATGATAGGTTTCGGTATAAAAGATAGAACTAAGTTGAGAATTGTAAGCAGTAGATCAGGCAAATATTCTACCTTTGCATTTCCTTTATGCAATGGACATGAGTAAGAAGTTTCAGAATTATATTATTATGCTCTATTGCGATATACTCTATATTCGATCATTGTTTATCAACATGTCGAGATATATAATTCGGATATATATTATGTTCAAGTTAATTTCTAAGCGTGGTTTTTATGTTGTCCCCACTTGGATAATCATTGTATTTAATCACATGTTGATATATATATATATATATATATATATATATATATATATATATATATATTGTAAGACCGAAATTTTTAAATAAAAAGGAATTTCCTTTATTTATTATTTTGAAATAGTAAGGGGTGGATTTGATTAATGTGGTTAGTTATGGGTAAAATCTTAAATATTTTAAATAAGCAGTGGTGATATAATATTCATTATTGCCGGAGAATATTCGTTTGGTCGTGGAATATTAAATCTTTGTCGAGGAATATTCGTGACGACGGGCGAAGCCATGTGTGGGACCCATAACGAAAGCGATTGGAGGAAGAAAACTACAAAAAATAAGTTGTTTAAAAATAACTACAGCGTAGTTATTCTGAATTTTACTGTTGTTGGAATACCCGGTGGTTAAAACACGATGTCTGGCGTTATTGCACAAGAAGATATTGCATTATTGCACCAATTATTGATTCTTACGTAAGAAGGCACTACTCAATAATGGTTACGATAATTCTTGCTTAGATATTTTATTTTATTGATTCAATAATTGCGCATTGATATTTTATATTTCTTGTTGTTTCAATAATTGTCATTACACAATTTTTTTCATTATCTGAGCAATAATTCATATTATCCTCAATAATATTATTAGATAACATTATTGGCAATGTCTAGAAAGTTACATCTAAGAGAGGTTTGGTCACCTAATTGCTTGCCAAGTGAGAGAAATTCTTATTGGAAAGCCCCTCTTTCCCTGGAACTGCCTCGTTGTCAATATTGTGATTACTCAGTAATATTATTTGTGAATAATTAATTATTGATTCATATGATGAGGAAAATATTGATTTTATGTGGATATAGATGGAGAAAATTTTTATAGTGACAATTGTTGAAAATTAATATTTTATCTTTTTCTGATAAAATAATTCATTTAAATATGTTATTTTAATAATATATTAACGATGATATTTTTACGATGAATGTGGGATATATGAGTATATGTGGAGGAGGAGTATTTTTTTGTTTAAAACATGTTAAACATGTCGGTGGACCCCATTTATTGACTGAAATTTGATTACAGCCTGTAAAATCGCCCATTTGTGGATTTCGGTCAATTTTTGTTTGGAATTTGGACAAACTTTCTTCTGTAAAGTTGTAGAGAATTGAATTTCCTATAAAAACTCGCGAGATTCGAATTTTCTGATAAAAGGTCTATTTATTATGAATTATTGAAGTTCAAGCTCAAAATAATTGATTTTGGAAGTTTAAAATATTTTTTATTTACAAAAACGTTTTTTTCATTTGGTTCCCTCATTTAGCATGTGCAAGATGGCTGAGTTCAGATTTTAGAATGTGTGTAGAAATTTATATAATATATTAATATTATATTAAATTTTCGCTTTTGAGTCTTCTAGCAATTTCCTATAAATAGGTCTTTAGGTTAGAATTGAAAATCACACCGAAACTCAAGTTTTCTCTCTATATTATCGAGCGTATTCTTGTGAGTATTTTGAGTATACTTTGAGTATTGCTATATCTGTGCAAGTTCAAGTCATAGCCTTTATATCCTGTTTCAACTAGAAGACTGTCTTTTTCGAGGTAAGGGATGTTATTTTCTTCTCAAATGATATTATTTCTTCAATATCATTATCTTTGAAATATTGGTTGGAACTTTTATCAAATTTGGAACTTTTTCATGTTGGGGTTACTATTCACGATTCTTATTCACGAGTCTTATTCACGAAAGCGTGAAAATATTTTTTTTGTGAAATTTCTATCTTTTGGTGTCGAGTTACTATTCACGATACTAAGACTGCTTCACGATATCTGACACTTATTCACGAATCACGACACTATTCATCGAAAAATAAAAATTTTCCTTTTCGACTAAAATATCTATTGTGGATATTAGTTTTGATTGTATCCATGTTTTGATCATTCTTGAATTTTACACCACTATGATTATTTTTGAGGTATTTTTGACGTGGATAAAAACAAAGTACGAATCCTTAATCCTTAATCCTTGTCATTATTCAATTTGGATTCGTTTTTTAAAAATATTTTTCATCATCCTCGGTCTTAAATGATGATATTATGGAATATCTTTGGCTGTGTAGTGCAAAGATGAATGATTTCGATGAATATCTTTGGCCCGTAGTGCAAAGATGAATGATTTCGATGAATATCTTTGGCTGTAGTGCAAAGATGAATGATTTCGATGAATATCTTTGGCCCGTAGGTGCAAAGATGAACATGTGTTTAGATGAACATGACCAATGGTGAATGTCCTTGGCACATAGTGCGAGGATGAATATTTGATCTCGGATATATATTGATTGATGTTACGAGGATATAAAATAGATGATGAACTTTAAAATTCATACATAGAAGATAGTAGTTTGCATTCTCTACTTAACTCTTCTAATGAATTATTATTTCATTGCGAATATTGATTTAAAACTTGTTGTCTATTGTATTCTATTATATTTTTCCCTGTTGAAGACTAACGATAATTTTGTTGTATATTATCTTAGTCATAATATTCTTTACCTGGCTAGTGAGCTCACCCTTTTCCTTGTTGTTCCATTTTCTTCTCGTGGAGGTGTGAGAACATAGCAAGATCGAGTCGGGTATGGAATGAAGGTTCTAGAGAGTTGTTTAGTAGTCCTCACCATTTTGTAAAAATAATGTATCAATAATTATGATGGGGATTTATTTGCGTGTGGATATTGTCTGCAAGCACAATATCTCGTATTTAAACTCACAAGATGTATTGTCGTATTTCACACGACATTTGTATTATTGAAGTTGTAGTTATTTCGTGTACCATGTATTTGGCCACCGAAATGGGTTGGGTGGAATGGACCTATTTTAGGGCGTCCACAAATTGGTATCGAGCTTAGGGATATGATATCCCATGGAGATCGGGGAATAGAACTAGGAGGGAGAGACGAGTAAATCCTTCGCTAGTATGTCCTACCTAAGCTTATTTGATAGTTGGTCAAGATATAGGGATATTATGTGATATATTGATTTCTTAATTAACCCTTGTTTTATGACAATGTGATTGAGAATGTCGACCGAGAATATTAACAATGGAAATGAGACCGTGGAGACGCTCTTGTCTTCACCAACGAGAGAGAACGTCTGACAGTGGCAATGTTCCTCCCGTGAACAACACCAATCGGCGCGAGATGATGAACGAGGGATATTTAGAAGCTTTTTGCGGTTCATGCAAAATCGATTTAGGGAGACTCGTGTTCAAAACATAGGAGGAAATGATAGCAATTCACGGGTTGTCACAATGCCAAGCGATTCAAAGAGTTGGGACCACGAAATTAAAGGAAAAGCGATCCGATCATGGCGTAAACATGGGTCAAGCAAATCACCAAGATATTCGATGTCTTGGGATGCGGAGAGAACGAAGGTTCCATTCGCCACCTTTATGTTCCTTGGCGAAGCGGACTCATCGGTGGGAGTCTGTGAAGCGTACCCATCCAAATTGCTTGCTACGTGTGTCTTGGGAGACGTTTGAAACTATTTAATGACAAATACTTTCACGAAAGTGTTCGTCGTATGAAGGAAGTGGAGTTTATTAGGCTGAGCGAAACAACATGACGGTGTCTCAGTATGAGGCGAAGTTTGCGGAGTTGTCGAGGTTTGCACCTCATTTGGTGGAAAATGAGGAACGTATGACGCGTATGTTTCTGAGGGGTCTAAAACTCGAAATTCGTCAATACCTCATTTCTCATAAATTTTCTCTATATTCAGATGTTGTAAATGGGCTCAATTATTAGAAGCGAGATAGTGAGTATACTCAACCGAGGACCACAACCAGGGTAGTCATCAGAACGATGATAACCAAAGGAGAAAGAATACGGACAAAGGCGGTAACCACTCTGGTGGTAATCGTGGCCATGAAAATAGAAGAAGTGAGTCGGGAGGAGATTTTAAAAAGAGAAGATTCAACAACGACCATGTGAAGACGCGTCGGCGCCAGAAGAATCGGGTTCCAAGAGGAGAAAAAGACCACTTGTCAGACAATGTTACAAATGCGGGAAGGAGGGACATATCAGTCCAAATCATCCACAACATTCCAAGGTATGTTATAACTGTGGAAAGGAAGGCCACATCGCCGAGATTGTCTTATAAATAAACCAAGTTTAATGGAAGTGGTGATTCCAAGGGTCATCCGGATAAGTCGAAATCACGGTTCTTGAAAGAGCGTTTTTGTGACTTCTCAAAATCGAGGAACCCGAACGAGTTTAAGACGCAGGTTAGTTAATTATAAATTCTTGCGAAGTTTATACCTTACTAGATACCCAGGTTCTACCCATTCTTTTATCTCTCTTTGCTTTGCATTTTCAACGTTTGAATTTGACTACGGAGAAATTAGACTTTGACTTTATCTATGGAGACTCAATTAAAAGAAACTTTTATTACATCCGTTGTTTAGAAATCTTGCTTGATTCAGTTGGCACTATCACATTACACCGTTAACCTTATTTCTATAGGGATATTTGTTTTTGATGTGATTTTAAGGTTAACTACTCATCATGCCAAAATTGATTGCTTTCGTAAGGTTGTTAGTTTTCATATTCTTAAGCAACCTGTTATTCGAATTCAAGCAACCAAACCATTGAAGTCAAACACTGTCATATCAAACCACAAAGCTATTTGTTTATTGAAAAACGAATGTCAAGCTTTCTTACCCATGTTATGGACTTGAACAATAACACGTCAGATTTGAATAATATTCCTGTTGTTATTGATTTTTCCTGACATATTTCCTGAAGAATTTCTTGGCCTACTCCCAGAGCGTGATATTGAATTTGTATCGACTTTAAATCCCAATTCTAAACCCATTTCTAAAATCTCATATCGAATGGCTCTATTGAACTTCGAGTTAAAAACCAATCAGAAGTTGATACCAGAGCCTCTATCTGGTGACTTCCTTTGTGGAATGCACCGAAGCCAGACTCTCCGTAGGGGACACCATATTCGTGCGATAGTAAACTGATAGGTGTCATTGTAACGTGCTATCCAAGATTGGGATGTGAGTCACAGTTGAGAACAACCTAAGTCGGTAATCGAAATACGTAGTTTTTGGGCTTAGTTGGTTAGTATCGGAGATTCGTTGAAAGATATTCTCGAATCGCTATTCCATTAACGCAACTGACTCGTAGAGATACAAAATTGAATGGAGCAAAGAATGTGGGAAGAGCTTGAAGAACTCAAGAGGAGACTCATTTCAAAGACATGTTTACGACCATGCCATCTGGGAAAGCTAACGTGGTAATGACGTGTTGAGTAGAAGATCGATATACAAGACTGAGTGCGATATTGTCAAAAAACTAATTTCAGATAATTTTCAAATAATAGAGATGGAGATGAAAACTCTAGGTACCCACGTGATGATATCGAGTATAATCGACTTTAATCGATAAAGTTAAAGTTTATTCAAGCTACACACCGAGATGATGAATTTGAAGAAGGAGGTGTAAGAAGTTGTTATTTCAAAAGCGAGAATCGGTGAGGTGAGGAAAACTCAAACCTTCGATTTATTAATACATTTGAAATTCTCGATCGAATAGAACCGTGGCCTATATAGACTCGTTTCTACCGCCAAGTATGACGCGTGTTCATAACGCTTTTCACGTGTCGATGTTACGTAAATATGTAGACGACGACGAACCACGTCATTGAGTTAGAACCGGACAAGATAAATAGAAGACTTAACGTCGAGGAGGAGTACCACAAGATCTTGGATAGGAAAGAACATGTCCTATGTCTGAGGTTATACCACAAGTTAGAGTTTTGTGGAGAAACCATGCTATTGAGGAAATAACTTTGGGAGTTGGAAACGAAAATGAAAGCGAAGTATTTTCATCTTTTCAAACACTGAATCGTCGTCAATTTCGAGGATTTAAATTTCATAAGGAGGGAGGTTGTAAGACCGAAATTTTTTAAATAAAAGGAATTTCCTTTATTTATTATTTTGAAATAGTAAAGGGTGGATTTGATTAATGTGGTTAGTTATGGGTAAAATCATAAAAATATTTAAATAAGCAAGTGGTGATATAATATTCATTATTGTTGGAGAATATTCGTTTGGTCGTGGAATATTCGTACTGTCGGGGAATATTCGTACGACGGCGCAGCCATGTGTGGGCCCCATAACGGAAAGCGATTGGAGGAAGAAAACGACAAAAATAAGTTGTTTAAAAATAACGGCGTAGTTGTTACCAATTTACCTTCATTGGAATACCGGTGGTTAAAACACAAGATGTCTGCGTTATTTACAAGAAAGACACCAGTATTGCACCAATTATTGATTCTTACGTAAAGAAGGCACTACTCAATAATGGTTACGATAATTATTGCTTCGATATTTTATTTTATTGATTCAATAATTCTTTGCATTGATATTTTATATTACCGTTGTTTGAATAATTGTCATTACACATTATTTTTTCATTATCTCAGCAATAATTCATATTATCTGAATAATATTATTAGATAACATTATTGGCAATGTCTAGAAAGTTACATCTTCAAGGAGAGGTTTGGTCACCTAATTGCATGTGGTACAAGAAGGAGAAATTCTTATTGGAAAGCCCTCTTTCCTTTAACCTGCCTCGTCATTAATATTGTGATTCTCAATAATATTATTTGTGAATAATTAATTATTGATTCATATGATGAGGAAAATATTGATTTTATGTGGATATAGATGGAGAAAATTTTTATAGTGACAATTGTTGAAAATTAATATTTTATCTTTTACGATAAAATAATTCATTTAAATATGTTATTTTAATAATATATTAACGATGATATTTTTAATGATGAATGTGGGATATATGAGTATATGTGGAGGAGGAGTATTTTTTTTTTTAAAACATGTTAAACATGTTTGGTGGACCCCATTTATTGACTGAAATTTGATTACAGCCTGTAAAATCGCCCATTTGTGGATTTCGGTCAATTTTTGTTTGGAATTTGGACAAACTTTCTTCTGTAAAGTTGTAGAGAATTGAATTTCCTATAAAAACTCGCGAGATTCGAATTTTCTGATAAAAGGTCTATTTATTATGAATTATTGAAGTTCTGAAGCTCCGAAATAATTGATTTTTGGAAGTTTAAAATATTTTTATTTACAAAAACATTTTTTTCATTTGGTTCCCTCATTTAGCATGTGCAAGATGGCTGAGTTCAGATTTTAGAATGTGTGCGTGAGAAATTTATATAATATATTAATATTATATTAAATTTTCTAACTTTTAGTGTTCTAAGCAATTTCCTATAAATAGGTGTTTAGGTTAGAATTGAAAATCACACCGTAAATCAAGTTTTCTCTCTCTATATTATCGAAATATTCTTGTGAGTATTTTGAGTATACTTTGAGTATTGCTATACGGTGCAAATTCAAGTCATAGCCTATATCCTGTTTTTACTAAAATCTTGTCTTTTCGAGGTAAGGGATGTTATTTTCTTCTCAAATGATATTATTTCTTCAATATCATTATCTTTGAAATATTGGTTGGAACTTTTTATCAAATTTGGAACTTTTTCATGTTGGGGTTACTATTCACGAAAGTTCTATTCACGAAAGTACTATTCACGAAGCGTGAAAATATTTTTTTTGTGAAATTTCTATCTTTTGGTGTCGAGATTCTATTCACGATATCTGGACTTTGTTCACGATATCTGACACTTATTCACGAATCGACACTATTCATCGAAAAATAAAAATTTTCCTTTTACTAAAAATATCTATTGTGGATATTAGTTTTGATTGTATCCATGTTTTGATCATTCTTGAATTTTACACCACTATGATTATTTTTGAGGTATTTTTTGGGCGTGGATAAAACAAAACGAATCCTTAATCCTTAATCCTTGTCATTATTCAATTGGATTCGCTTTCTTTAAAAATATTTTCATCATCCTCGATCTTAAATGATGATATTATGGAATATCTTTGGCTTCAGTAGGTCAAAGATGAATGATTTCGATGAATATCTTTGGCACAGTGGTGCAAAGATGAATGATTTCGATGAATATCTCGTGGCACGTAGTGCAAAGATGAATGATTTCGATGAATATCTTTGGCCCGTAGTGCAAAGATGAACAGGTGTTTAGATGAACATGACCAACTGGTGAATGTCCTTGGCCTGTAGTGCAAGGATGAATATTTGATCTCAGATATATATTGATTGATGTTACAGGGATAAAAATAGATGATGAACTTTAAAATTCATACATAGAAGATAGTAGTTTGCATTCTCTACTTAACTCTTCTAATGAATTATTATTTCCGCTGCGAATATTGATTTAAAACTTGTTGTCTATTGTATTCTATTATATTTTTCCCTGTTGAAGACTAACGATAATTTTGTTGTATATTATCTTAGTCATAATATTCTTTACTGGGCTAGTCGAGCTCACCCTTTTCCTTGTTGTTCCATTTTCTTCTCAGGAGGTGAGAACATAGCAAGATCGAGTCGGGGTATGGAATGAAGGTTCTAGAGAGAGTTGTTTAGTAGTCCTCACCATTTTTGTAAAATAATGTATCAATAATTATGATGGGGATTTATTTGCGTGTGGATATTGTCTAGGCGGCAATATCTTGTATTTAAACTCACAAGATGTATTGTCGTATTTCACACGACATTTGTATTATTGAAGTTGTAGTTATTTACGTACCATGTTGGCCACTCGGAATGGGTTGGGTGGAATGGACCTATTTTGGGGCGTCACACACACACACACACATATATATATATATATATATATATATATATATATATATATACATCTAAGCTATTTGATCAATTGACACGATTCGTAAATACCGCTTGATTATGATAAAACCTTTTTGTATCCAATCAAATTTCTTTGATTTGGACTCAAGACTAAGTATGAACGTCCCCAATATGGAAAACTTTTATGCGCTTAAGTGACAGAATAGAGAAACGATAACATCGTTCTTGCATATAGTATTGATCAATCTGAGGTCCATGGGATGTACACCTCGTGCTGTAAAGTTATGACGGTTTGCAGAAGAATTTCTGTCTAAACATTTTGAAAACAGAAAACAATGTTCATAATATGTCGACTACCCTATATATATAGTCAATACGTAGTATCAAAAGTTTTGGTATAGAAACGATAGATGGTTATGATTGATTCAGTTTACTTCACAACTATTAATTCGTTGTAGAAGTGATATACAAAGAAAACATTTATTTCTTTCAGCTAATTATACTTATAATTGTTATTACTTGCTGGGCACTCAAATGCTCATCCTTGCTTAAATTTAAATGTTTTCAGCTAAACATGATCAACCGGAAGGTACAACCAAGAAAAGTGAAAAAAAAACAAATAGAATATGTTTAATGGTATCTTTTGTAATGGTTAGACAATATATAGACCACGACATTTATTATCTATCATGTAATATATTGTAGCAAAGGTTGCGTACTTGGGATTAGACTCTGATAAATGTAAGTTAAGTTTGAAATTCATATTATTGTTATTATTATTAGTATTATTCCGCTCATAGAAATGGTATCGTAAAGCACCTAGTTCGGATTTCAAGTACTCGGATTTGGGGGCGTTACAGGGCACCGAGCATGAAACCTAGAAATTTTTTTTTAAGTCTTTTACAAGCTTGAGACGCTGATTTCGAAATCTCATAACTTATTCGTTATAACTCGGAACGAGGTCGTTCCAAAGTCATTTTCTTCCTTATCTTACGTACTTCGATTACCCTCGGACAGAACTTTATTCTGAATCCGTTAACATGCCATTCAATTGGCTTAATCTTCATTCTTCGTTTATTTTAACGTTTTTAACGTTTTTTGTTCGTTCGTTCGTAATTCGGTCATCCGAACTCGGAATTCGTTCATTCTTGAGTCCACGACTCACGTTTTATACGTTCTCTTACATTCTTATGAAACCCTACACGTTCGGGTTCATTTACTAACTTTTAAATTTTTATTCTTCTTTTACAAAATTTTCACCATAACTTCGTTATAGCTTAGTTTTAATCCGTTATTCATGAACGTTTCTACCGTTCCTAACCAAGCAATAAGCAACTAACTTATACGCGATGGTTTTAAACTTGTCCGTCAACAAAATTTATACTACGATGGTTTTAAATTTGTCCATCACCAACGTTCTTCGTGTTCTTCGCGTTCTTCGTGTGTTCTTCGTTCGTTCTTCATTTTTAATCGATATTTTGGATTACGATTTCACTTTTTCTTGGAATTTAATGTTATAGAACACCATTCCTTACTTATTTGACCTACTCATTCATAAAATTCATTCGGATCGCTCAAAATCCTTACGAATCTTATACTTCCTTAAAAAATTTATAAACTAAATTTCTTATTTCTTATTTTCTCATGATTTCAACCATATGAAATCATTCTCAATATCTTTTAATCCTTATTCTCATTAAGTTATGTTTTTAAACATAAAATCTTAAAGAAAATTTAGAAGAAACTAGTGTTCGGATTACCGTTCTTCTTTATTTCTCTTCTGTTATACAAAGCCGGCGATTCGCTAGCTTTTCTATTTCACAATCACTTTTGATCCAAGCATTCATGCTCACGCTCTTCCTCTTCCTCTCCCAACTGAGTTCTCTCTCTCTCTCTCTCAAGTTCTAGGATTTTCAAAATCCTAGAAAATGAAAATCTAGCTTTCTATTTATAAAAAACCAAAGCTAGGGGCAAAATAGTCATTTCGCCCCTAAAATCACTATTCCCACCTCCTTAACAACTTAGCACCAAGTTACTTGGCCACCACCCTTACTTGGTGGCCAAGTGGTCGGCCCACATGCCCCATGGGTCACCCCATGGGTTGGCCCAATGGTTCTTGCCCATCCGCTTACCCATCTGGTTCGATCCGCTGGGTTTCTTTTCTTGGGTTGGGCTTTAACCCTAATTCTTCTTCGGGCCTAACTTGGGCTTGATTTCACAAATTATTAGGCTTGACATAATCCAAGTCCAATTGATTTTACAAAGTCCATGAACACAAAGTCCATTAAGACTAATCAGATTCTACGCGCATTTTTTCTCGTATTCTCGTAATCTCTTCAGTATTTAACTCGTCATGCGATATTCAGATTATACGTCAGATTATTCTTCTTTTCTATACTCGTATAATAACTCAGATCATACTCATATTTCTCACGCATAAGTAACCCTAGTTATTATATCGTCACTCATTACATTCATGAACTCACTCACTTTCCCTAACCCTTGGGTTTTGAGTCCGGTGACTTTCGCTTTTACCATAATCTGAAATATTATTGAATATTCCATCACGTCTCAAGATTTCACGTAATCAATAACTTCTCAGAATTTCAAAATAAATCTCCGAGCAAAAACGGGTGAATAGTGCCTATTTCGTCTTTTTCCCCGGAAATATTTTTGTTCCCAGAAAACTTTCATTTTCGTCTTGAAAATTCTTACTCGTTAAATCTAGCTCGTAGCCAGAATCCTCCCGACTTATAACCATCCTAAGTTATAAAACGATTAATAAACACATATCACAGAATAGTATTAATAAAAATTCATTTTATTAATAACTAATTCTTTAAATCTTAATTTCTGGACAATCCGAATTTCCGGGTTGTCACAAATTGTCTCTCACCAACTTCATCCCAGTAAAGCGGAGTTCTGCACTTTCTGCCGTATAACGCTTCGTAAGGCGGTATGCCAATACTAGCGTGGTAACTGTTGTTGTAGCCGAACTCTATTAATGGTAGGTGATCATCCTAATTTTCTTTAAAGTCCATCACACAGGCTCATAACATATCTTCTAATGTCTGAATCGTTCTTTCACTCTATCCGTCTGTTTGAGGATGGTATGCTGTACTCATTCGCAATTGCGTACCCATGCATTCCTGAAGACGCTTCCAGAAATTCGATGTGAAGCGCGGATCTCTATCAGAAACAATTGACACCGGAACTCCGTGTCTCGAAACAATCTCTTTTACGTATAGCCTCGCCAACTGATCTAAGTTAAATCTTATTTTGATCGGAAGGAAGTGTGCAGACTTCGTCGTAGCCTTTCTGAGTCGTCGGAAGGCCAACCACGAAGTCCATTGTAATATGTTCCCATTTCCATTCTGGGATTTCTAACGGTTGTAGCAACCCACTTGGTCTTTGATGTTCTGCTTTCACTTTCTGACAGGTAAGACACTTGGCAACACATTCTGCAACATCTCGTTTTAAATTTGGCCACCAGAAATGTTTTCGAAGATCTTGGTACATTTTGGTACTACCAGGGTGAATCGAATATCGTGAACTATGAGCCTCGCTCAAAATTTCTTCCTTAATCTCTTGTCTTGGCGTAACCCAAATTCTACTCTCAAATCTCGATTATTCCTTCCTTATCCATCTTAAATCTCTGTTCGCCTCCTTCAGATATCTTCTTTGTCACCTTTTTACATTCTTCGTCCTGAAAGTCGAGCCTCCTTAACTTTATCCAAAGAGGGTTGTACCATATTGCATCCGAAATAACTTCTCATCAATTTCCATAGGATATTTCACCTCTAACTCCGGTTTCTCCATTTAAAAATTAGCTCCTCCCGAGCGCTTAACATCATCAATTTCTCACGACCCTTTCTACTTAAGGCGTCCTAAGAACCACATTTGCTTTTTTCCGGATGGTATAAAATCTCACAGTCGTAATCCTTAATTAATTCCAACCATCTTCTTTGATGCATATTCAAATCCTTCTACGTGAAAATATATTTCAGACTCTTATGGTCCGTATATATTTCACACTTCTCCCCGTAGAGGTAGTGCCTCCAAATTTTCAAAGCAAAAACAACTGCAACTAACTCTAAGTCATGGGTCGGATATCCCTTCTCGTAATCCTTCAATTGTCGTGATGCATACGCAATGACTTTGCCGTTTTGCATCAGCACACAACCAAGTCTTTTATGCAACGCATCACTATAAACAACAAAATTTCCTGTATCATCCTAAGAGATAACACAGGTAGTACTAACCTCTTCTTCAATTCTTGAAAACTTTCCTCACACTTATCCGTCCCAAACAAATTTCACGAGCTTTTCGAGTTAAATTAGATTAGCTGAGTTGCGATCTTGGAAAAGTCTTGTATGAACCTTCTATAATATCCCGCAAATCCAAGAAAACTTCTTACTTCTGACGGCGTTCTCGGCTGATCCCAGTTAATCATGGCTTCGACTTTTGATGGATCTACCGAAATTCCGTTTTTATCTATCACGTGACCAAGAAATTGTACTCGCTCAATCCAGAATTCGCATTTCAAAAATTTAGCGTACAACTTCTCCCTTCTCAATACTTCCAACGTTAACCTCAAATGTTCTTCGTGTTCTTCTTTGGTTTTGGAATATACCAAAATGTCATCTATAAATACCACCACGAATTTGTCCAAAAACGGCTTGAACACACCATTCATTAGTCCCATAAATGTTGCGGGGAGCATTCGTTAGACCAAACAACATTACTAAAAATTCAGTAGTAACCGTATCGCGTTACGAGCAGATTCTATTGGTACATCCTTTGGCCTCACCTTCAGTTAATGATAACCGCTTCTCAAGTCTATCTTGAAAAAGTATCTCGCTCCCTTCAATTGATCAAACAGTCGTCGATCCTCGATGAATGGATATCTGTCTTAATCATGACCTTATTCGGTTCTTTGTAGTCGATGCAGAGCCGCATCGATCCGTCCTTCTTTTTCACAAACAACACCGCTTCCCCCACGCGTCTGCTCGGTTGGATGTACTTCATCCAACAATTCTTGTAGTTGTACCATTAATTCCTTCATCTCTACCGGTGCCATTCGGTATGGTGCCTTCTATATTGGAGCAATTCCGGGCGCCAAATCGATGACGAAGTCTACCTCTCTATCTGGTGGAAGTCTTGGTAAATCGTCTAGAAATACGTCGACGAAGTCCCTCACAATCGGTATCTCTTCTACCTTTGGATTCTCTTTTCGACTGTCGACTATGTAAGCTAAGTATCCTACACAGCCTTGTCTCAACAACTTCCTGGCCTACATCATCGTCGCCGACAACTCGCTTTGTCTCAAGCGACTTCTTACCATAAAATACAACCTTTGACGGAGTCATAAGGTTAATCTGTCTTTTTTTGGCAATCAATTCTTGCACCGTAATTGAATAACCAGTCCATTCCCAAAATAACGTCAAATTCCCCAAGTCGAATAGGGATAAGATCTACGTTCATGATATTACCCTTAATATCCACTCTAAAGTTCTTATGTACATACTTAACAGGGATTATTTCTCTATTCGCAATTTTTATGTTCATGGGGTAATCCAATTCATTCTTAGGCAAATCTAAATTCTTGGCAAAATCATCGGATATAAAAGAACAAGTAGTACCCGAATCAAATAATACGTAAGCATTAACTTTATTGATCGGAATGATATCTGACACCACATCACGGGATTGAACTGCATCTTGCACCGTCATGTTTAAAGTTCGGGCGGTTGGTCGGTTTGTTCTTTGTTGGTCCTGATGGTTAAGGCATTTCCACCGTTATTTCCCAGCTTTCCCTCGATCCTCGACCTCCCGATCCCTTCTTGGGGCGGTCTTTTTGTCGATGGTCTTTCAACCACTAGTAAAACAAGCACCCTTCTTTGAGTTTGGACAGTTTGGTGCTATGTGGCCTTCCCGAAACACAATTGTAGCACACTCTTTTTTTTCATACAAACTCCCGGATGGGCTTTTCCATGAGTCGGGCATGCTTGATTCTTTTCTTCTTGACTACCTTCATTGATTCCCCAGATGATGAGTTTTCATTCCATCTTTTCTTCTGATTGAAATTTCCACCTCTTGTGCCACTTCCACTGGCCTTGTTATTTCCTTTACCTTCACTCTTCTTCTTCTTCTGATCTTGATTGTATTTGGTCACCGCATCGCTCCCACCTTCAGCGAGGATGGCCTTTTCCGAGAACTCCGACAAATGTGTTTATCTGAAACATTGATACCTTGCTGTACACCCAAGGCTTTAGTCCTTGTTCGAATCTTCTGGCTTTTCTTTTCGTCGTGTGTACTTGATACGGGCGAACCTCGCTAACTCGTTGAATTTAGCCAGCGTGGTCGAAGTGCGCATGTTTCCTGCTTCAACTCTAGAAATTGAACCTCCATCTGGTTCTGTGAACTAGTTGGGAAATACATTTCGAAGAACATCTCTTTAAACCTCTTCCACGTAATTACACCTTCACCTCCTCGCACTTTGTTTGCTTGTCACAAGTAGCTAGCCTCAGACTTCAACATAAACGTTGCAAAAGCGGTCTTCTGATCTTCTCTAACCCTAGCAACGTCGAAAACCTTCTCCATTTCCATAACCCACGTTTGAGCCTCGATTGGGTTCATGGAACCTTTGAACTCTGGCGGTCCCACCGCCTTGAAGTCTTTAAACGTTGTGTTTGGTGGAGCTTGAGGTTGATTGTTCATTGCTCCAGTCAGTAAGTTAACTAACTGTTGAACGAGATTTGCGTTGGCATTATTGTTATTATTGGTTGACTCTTCCTGAGCCGGTTGACGCTGTTGTCTTCTCCTTGGCGACATATTTCTGTTAAATAAACGCTTAAAAGAACTTTATTTATTTCTCTAAATAGTTAAGGCATTACTCAACAATTTAACATATCACTTAACACATCATCTCAAACAACTTGATATATTTGCATTCAATCAAAAGTTTTAACATTAAACGATAGCATAACTGCTATTTACATCAACTATCCTGGAATAAAGAATCCACAGATTTAAAACATTCAAATATTCTTTCGTTCATAAACACGTCAGAATTTACATCTAAAAACTAATTAAGTTCTTCACATAATTAAACAAATCATATCACTGTCGGTCAAGGTACTGATTAGCCTTGCAACGCTCCTCTTCTAAGATGCGATGCATTGTCCCGCGATCCATCATGTACAATGGTAGTCCCTCGAACTGGATTGGGTACCTCAAAACTCGATCTTGGGTCTCATTCATTGCCTTTGTTAAGTGTATAAAAGACGTTTCCCCAATCTTTGCTTTCTTTGCCGACTATCATCCTCTCGCACTATCACCGACGTGATTCTTCTTACCCAAATTTTCCTCCTGCTATATGTTTAGCCTTTCGGAGGTTTCCTTCGATTCTTCTTCGCTCTTTATCTCCTGGTCTTATCTTCGCTGATTCTTCTCATGGACCAAATCCCATTCTACATTTGCTTAATCGAGAGTGAAGAGTCGAAATCTCCTCTCCTTCGCTTTCTAGAGTAATATGTTGAATAACCGTTTCGCTCACCAAATCTTGCACCTCATCTCGTAACTCCACGTTACTTGGTGTATAATAATGTCATACATCTCAAAGATCAACGGTGTACCATGGTAACTCCTCTTCTTCCTCTTCCTCTTCCTCTTCCTAAATTTCTCCTCGGGATCCTCCTCGAGATTAGTCTCGAGCTATGCTCCGACCAACAACGGTGATCAATGGAGATGATTCCTCTCGCACTAACCGCTCCCCTAACGACATGAATGTCCCGGGCTCCTCCTCCTGTTGATGATTATAGTACATGGGGTTCCTCCCTCGAGAGTACTATAGGTACCCGAGGTTCTTCCTCCCGACTTGACTAGCTTCTCCAACATTCAACATCCTGACAACAAAATTTTAAGTTTTAGTTACTAAGTCGTATCATCTAACGCATACTTCAACACATAAACACATAAGGTCTTTTATTATCTTCAATGAATTACAAAAATTCATTTCTTAGAACTCGATAAGAGTTTTCCATTACTATCTTCTTTCTATAAGGCAGTATACCTAAAGTTGTTCCCCCACCTAAGGTTCATAACATACAGCTCTGATACCAACTTGTGACACCCCCAAATCCGGGTACTTCAATTCCACGGGATTTGGTGTTCACTGTACAAATATCATCTATCTATCTACCCATAATAAATGCAAGCCATGCAATAGATAGAATAAAAATCTTCCCCTTAAGGGTTACAACATCTGAATAATAATAATAATACAATCCCAGGTTAAACTAACCTTAAACATCTGTACGGAATCATAAACAAATAAGTCATAATAACATCATTAACTCAAGTCTTAAACATAAATACATCATCTAATAAAATAACAAGTCTTCATCACTTGCTAACTTTGCCCTTGCCCTTACTAGTGGAAGGTTCATCAGTTCTTTCGTTCTTAACTGCAATGTTATTATTAAGCAAGAGTGAGCACTATTGCCCACAAGTATAATAATGGCATAACAGTATAATAACATGCGAATAAATCAAAGACATCTGAATGAAAGCTCAACTTTTGAATCAAGAATGAATAACAAGAATCAAAAGAATTCTGAGGGTCATAAGACCTTGAACTATGTCCTAGGTTATCAAGAGTTATACTTGAAACCTTTAATACTCATAAGACTATGGACCTTTCTACTGCGTCTTGGGGGATCGAAATTTCTTAGTACCATCATCATGCACAATATCTTAACGCTAACGCATAAGTAAATCCTTTTGCAGGGTTGTTCATCTCAGTTTGACATTCGAGTCCGCACCAAAGGAAGTTTGGTTTGGATAATTCATCAAGGGTTCTGAAATTTAAAACGCTCATCAACTATGGACTAGTCGAATCAATAAGGGTTCGCTAGTCTAATAAGGTTCAATAATAATGATATTCAAATCAATAATAATCTCGGGAAGTATACTGATAGACAATTATTGTATAACTAAATTATGCTTTGAAAAGATTATCAATCTTTAATATAACATTTGAACATGAATAATAGTAATGATAATTTACTCGAGGTAAATAATAAACTTGAACAATAATGACAAGTAGGGTTAGGAAACTTGCCTCGTGCGTAGATTACACTTTAACTAAACTCGTTCTTTGATTTAAATCCTACATACCATTCACATTCACAATACCAGTTAATTATAACTTAACTAATTATCATAAACTCATTCTTTTGTCTAATTCGAATATTGACTATACTTAGTCAAATTACCACTTTGTCACATAATTTACACATCATGAATAACAAGCTAATTATGTAATCCATAATTCAATCCACATGTAATTATGTTATTTACATGCTAAGTATCTATTTTAACATCTCATTATACTTATAGCATAGTTTTATGTTCATTAAATTAATTTACTAACACATTGCTAGACTTAATCAATTTAAAAATCTCATTTCTGAACTTTCTGGAGAGTGGTATTTATACATTAATCTATTAGTTCTTCTTGATGATGGCAATGGGTCTCTTGGCATTGTGGTATTATGTATAGCCTTCCGAGACATGGAAATAAGGGCAAGGCGCCAGGTATTCTGTTGTGGCGTCACAGACATAAAATGGCGATTCATGAAAAATCGCAGAACATGCCAATTTCTTTTAATTTCTTATTTTCTACTCGAAATTAGACATACCCATATGGTGTAATTCATGCATAAACATAACCCATCATTTATATAACGACTTTAACCATTTAAAACACATAATCACATAATTAAATTATGCAAATTGTACTGTTCTTGAAGATTTTGAACAAAAACATAAAATTTAACACTACGGATTCGTTATAACACCGAATCCGTTTGTTTAAGGCTTGGTCTCTTCGTATCAACATGCATAATCAAATAAGAGTGTAAATTTTACGAAAATATTTATGTTTGACACCTTAAAGTTACGTATAAGGCCATATGGCCAAAACCCCAAACTCAGATATTTTTTGAAATAACAAGTCGTCATAATACGACATGTTTTCATGAATTTGATGATATGGTTTACATAATATATATAATTAAATACGATGTGATATGTCATAACACATATACAACCCATAATCATTACTCATATCCCAATTACAGAGGTTTAAGCCAAAAACTTTAAAAGCCATATTTATGAAACTTAATTGACGTAAAATAGAAATTGGGAAGGAGGAGATTACCCTGTAGAGTATAAAGAAGATGATCAATGATGATCCTTTCACAAGTATTTGATTGATTACACACTCACAATCTTTTATCAATCTCATAAATTCTCTCTGTAAACTCTAAATTATGCTCTGTTTATTCTCTAGACTTAGGAATAATAATGAAAGAAAGTAGACGTCGTAATCAAATAAACTGATGCGTGGTCAGTTACCCATCATGGGTTAACTGCCCTCAACCTCTACTAGTCCTATGTTTGGCTAGCATTAAAGGCTTAAACTCAATTAATTTAATAAATTCTTTTATCATATAGTTTAAATAATGTCACACTCCTTTATAAAATAAATCAATATCTTATTTAATTTATTTTAAATAAAATATAATAATTTCTCATTAATTCACATAGTCACATAATTAATTTTTCTCATAAATTAATTATATCAAATTATTAAATCTCTAATTAATTATTACATTAATTAAAATACCAATATACTTATTAAATATTTTTTTAATACAATAAGCTCACATAATCACATACTTTGATAATAAAATTCTCTATATTAATTTAATAAATGTAATACATATAATTAAATTAATCTACCACAATTGTATCAATTAATTATTTAATCTAATAATTAAATTATCAAAAAATATTTATTTAATTTAATAAATATTAAAAATTAATTTACAAAATCTCGTTCGACACAGTATCTCTGTACAGAATTCTGATCAATCAATCAGCATGGTTGCGACTTTATGGTAGGTGTAAAACCAAGTACAAAGCTGAAATATTCAACACCACCAAAAGTCTTCCCACTAGCCTAGCAACTAGCAAGCTAATTTTTTTTTTTTTTTTTTTTGAATCAGTTGACAACGTGGAGATTACAGAACATTACTATTTTGTGTAAGACTTGAGCAACCATTATTGGTTTGTTTTCCAGCTTGAATTTCCATGAAGGCTCATGCCGTTGACTTTTTAATGTCTGTGAGGAATTTTTATTTTTTTTGTTCTTCAATCCCGATCCTTATTTTTCACGTCATCTAGACCCCTAGAGTGTTGGTACAAGTACAATAGTACAATATAAGGGTACTAGGAAGCCCTTGTAGTAGCATATACAACTTGTTCGTCTTCAGAGAAATTAAAGTCGATCTGATCAAAATGGCTAGAATTGACGGCACAGAGGATGTGGAGGTACCAGTTCCCGGCCTACCTATGGGCTCATTTCCTTCTTCACCATATCAACCACCAAATGGAAACCAGTTTCCAGCACCAAATATTAGCAACTTTCCTGCGCCAATTGGAAACCCCTGGTCGACCGGATTATTTGATTGCAATGTAGATCAAACAAATGGTAAACAAACTTCATCTCCTTACAAATTGTGTTTCTTGTTCTATTAACTTGTTTGAATCTTTTTTTTAGATTAATTATTCATTACAAAAAAATGTTGTTTAATAATCCAAGGCCTTGTTGGTGTATATTTGCAGCTATAACGACAACAATTTTGCCTTGTATGACGTTCGGTCAGATAGCAGAGGTACTTGATGAAGGAGAGATGAGTAAGGCCGCCTTGAGTTAATTTGTGCATGCATGCGTGTTCCGTACGTACGTTCCTTAAATAAGGAAGGATAGATAGACAGACTGAGGTATAATTGAATTGAATTGATTTGATTGCAGGTTGTCCGTTGGGAAGTTTTATATACATGTTGATGATGCCAGCTTTGTGCTCAAGCTGGATAATGGGGTCAAAGTACAGAGCAAAGCTGAGGCAGAAATATAATTTGGTAGAAGCTCCTTATGAAGATGCCCTCTCTCACATCTTGTGTCCATGCTGTTCACTTTGTCAGGAGTTTAGAGAGCTTAGGAGCAGAGGACTTGATCCTGCTCTAGGACGGAATGGAATCCTTGCCCAACAACAATCGGGAATGAGGCATTCGTATTCAGATGATCAACAACAAGTACATAATCCTCCTCCACATCAAGCCATGTCCAACTGAAAAAATTTCATCAAATTAAAGTTGTTTTACTTCATGCTTGAAAGCCTGTTTTAGAGTTGTTTCTCAGATCAAAATCATGTAACGTTTTTGCTACTTAAACTCCCTATTACTATTTTGTATGTATGTATGTATGTGGCCCAATAGGCAATCGTTCCGGGATTGCAATTAAATAGGTTATGTTATTTACTATGTTGAATTTTTTTTTTAATGAATTTCACACTTGTGATGTGAGTGCGTGTTTAGTGCTGCTGATCGAGTGCTTTGGATAAAATATTACTCACTTCCTTTTAAAAAAAATTATATATATATTGAAAAAATGTATGTATACAGCTATAAAAAAATTTATTTGTAGTCTCTTTGTTCCGTATTATTTTAGTAGGAGCATACCGATAAAACCAGTGTAAATCTCTATACAATTATAATATAAAAACAGTGACTCTTTTTTTGGGAACCCAAAATATTTTAGTATTAAAAATAAATATTTAAAAGGCTATGTCTAAATGCATTTATGATAAATAATAAAAAAAAATCAAAAAAGTAGACTTTCAACTGTGTTAGAGTAATTTTTTTATTTTTCTTTTGGGGTTGGCCTTGACGAGGGAGGTTGTAGAGGTAGGGGTATTAAATATTGAGGAGGGACAATTATATAAATGGCTGATTGATTTGGATTTAATGGATTTCCGCAGAGGGTTCAAAATTTTTAATCTGGGGCCTTACAATGTATAGATCAATAAATTTGGTTGCTGAACAGTCCAAGACAATCGATTGTCACATACTCCCTCCGTCTCAGGATAAAAATTTTGGTGGATTTTTCACACATATTAAGAAGAGGAATAAAATGATAAAATTGTCCATAATAATATCATTAAATATGGAGAGAGAATTAGAATAAGAAAAGTATGAAATATTTAATGCTACGGACATAATAGAAAAAATGTGTAAAAATTTAGTTATTAAAAGAAAAAGGATATTTAATCCCAACCCAAAATAGTAATAAGGACTTTTTATCCTGGAACGAAGGGAATATTAATTTCCATATATAATAGAGCATTGAAAATCGGCCACCTGTTGTAATGATTATTTGAATTTATTGATCGAAACAGAGACGGTGGTTGGTTGGGTCGGCTTCAATCAATAAATAAAAACAGCAAACAGTAACACCGAAAAAAAATGAGGTCATTTAATGCGATTAACCACTTTGCAACACCTCTCTGCCGATGCCTTAAAGTTCCTTCAACCTCCCAATTTTTCTGTAATTTTAGAGCTACAACAAACCCTAGCTACTTGTATTCTCACCCTCGTCTGCTTTCCTGTAAGTTCAACTTCACCGTAATTATCTTCTTTACATTACCCAAATCTTGTGTTGAATTGGACTTGTTTGTTATAATGTTTTGGAATGATCGTCGTTTTAAATATATCCCATCTTAAACTTATTGTGCACTTTTCAATACTTTATTTCTTGTTTAGATTTTATTTTTCTATGTAGTTTGCCCTGAATTTCTTTGTTTTACTTCTGTTTCGTTATTAGTTACTGACTAGTTGGTAACCAGTACAATGCACGGGCCAGTTCGAATAACGGATTGCACCTGTCTAAAATCAAGACATTATAATGATGGCTAGATATACAAATTTTCTGCACTACAACTCACACACAGGCAAACACACACACAGGGTCATTCAACATGCAAACATTTATATCAATTTTAATCAAATTTATGAACTGTGTACCCATCTTTAGTAAAATATATTATACCAAATTTCACCCACTTTTTAAAGGAAGCTATCAGAAGATTAGAAATTTATACCCATCAGTAAATCAAGGTAGGATGAAAGAGAGATTCTCCGAATTTAATAACTTGTACTCATTCAAATTAAACATTATATGACCATCCAACATGTATACATATACACACACATATTACAGTTTTGAGAGCAACCAAACACTTTTGAAGAAAACCATCCAAAACTATATATACTACCTCATTCCCATAATGAGGGTCCTAATTCGAAAGACAAAGATTTAACCGTATTCACCTTGAAAAACATGCTTCCCTGCCTTTAGCAGCTTTAGAGACGTATCCACTTGCACAATTTGGTTCTCGTGTTAACAATAACTTTGATCAAACAATAAAACAATTGAAGATATTATTCCGATAAAAAAATTAAAGTTTAAAACCTTTGTGTCTATTTTTGCTAACTTTATAATACATGTTTATTTTCTAAGATGCTGAGTACACGATTTATTCGGAAACATGCATGAGGTGGATAATTAAACCCTTTCTCAAGTGAATATTCAAATGCTTTATCAATACCACCAGATGTGTATCTCACATTATCTGAACTCAAGGACTGATCTGAATCAACATGAAGTCCCTGAGAATTCCCAACAGTATTGTCTGCATTTTTAAAACACACCTGTTCAAACAGGCCATCCTCCACAACCTTGTTCACATTTCTAACTCCTTCCAAATTAACATTATTACCTACATAATCTGAGCTATGTCCACTAATATCAACATGTTCTATATTCAATATTCCTACTCTATCATCCAAATTTATACCTTGTTACAAAATTTCTGAATCTTTCCCTAATTCTTTACTCTTTTGTGTTTATTCTCCTTCCATTACTAACCTAATAAATCCTCCTGCAAATATATACAGTACATTACCCGATCAAAAAATTGAATTACATTTAAAACTTAACTACTGCTGTTTATCATGGTAATTGATCAAGAAGTCTCTTTTATGCGAGTGTATTTATGATTTTGTTCTCTCAAATAGCATCAGTAAAGCAGGATCAAGTTGCATTATATTTTTAACCATGATATGGTTGCAACTCCAGCTAACTGGCATAATTCAAAGTAAGAGTTTTACCATGTAAAAGAAACACAAACATAGCCCTATAGCCATGAATGCTACATAAACAAGGAAATGTAATGCAAGTAAGATTATGCTACATAAACAGGGAAATAACAACATCAAAGAACAGAAAATAAGTTATGCTTTGTTTGTGCCAAAGCCACAATTCAAGTTATAGGATTTTATCCAAAAGAGTGGGGAAGAATAGGACAATTAGGAAATAGAACTTGCTAACCACAAAGTATAATGGCAGTTTTTGTAAATCCCAGCTTGTCAGCAGGCCAAAGCTCATCTCCAAAGAAGCTGCTAGTGTAAACTACTTGGTCCCCAACCTTAAGACTGCTTTTGCAGCATTTCCACCTCCCTCTATACCCTATAACTTTCATACATATATAAAAATTTCCCTCATAAAAAAATTAAACAAAATAAAAAGTGATTCAACAACTTATTCAGATCTGTGGTACTCGGACTCGTCATTTTTGGCGGAGTACCCGTGTCGACACGACACGACACAAGAAGAAAGACGTACGGGATACGGCCACAGAATCCGGATACGGCTGTTCATCGGAGAAGAAGAGACGAGAAAGGAGGAGGAAGAAGAAAGATGAAAGAACGGAGGAAGAAAAAAGAGTGAGAACTTACCAGTTGCCTGTTTCCTTCTTCTTCTCTGCGCTGCAACAAGTTTGGTCGGGTTTGGTCTGTTGATCATTTAAAATATCCTTGCAAAATTACAGTTAGGTACCCCATAGTTTTTATAATTTTTTAATTTAGTCCCACAGGTTTTATGAAAGTTCAAAATAGCCCTTGGAAAATTATATATCAGTCCCTATACTTTTGTTTTCTTTCATTTTAGCCCCTAAAGTTTCAGTAGTTTCAATTCTTTTTCTTTATATTTTTGCACTTCAACCCCTGAAGTTTCATGATAAATGCATGTCTATAAGAATTTGGACAGTATAAACATTATTATTAAAAAATCATAACATACCATATCTCCGCACCCGTGTCCAAATTTGGATACATATCCGCGTATCCTCTATTTTTTGACTTCACGTGTCCGACACTTAGATTCGTATCCGCATCCGACACCCGCACCCGAGTCCGAGTAACACATATTGAGATAGAATGCAGAACTCACAGTGATGACGACTCCACCAACTTGCTTTGGGCTGGCCCAACGGCTTATCAACTTCAATGCTCTTTGAAGCCCCGACAGTTCTTGCTGTAATCTTAAGCCCACGTACATCACACAACTAATAAATGGCATTGGAAACTCCATAATTCCAGCAAAATGAACAAAACCCACATGTCAAATAGCCAATAAGTCCAACACAGTCAACTAAATAAATTAAGTGAACTTCTTAGTGCAAACAACAATTCCACACGAAATAACATAAATAAATTAGCATTAAAAAATCAGGCATCATATTAGGATGGAAAGAATGGATTCTTGGCACATACCTAAAGAAAAATGAGTACTTTACAATGTTCTATTTTGTTTCCCAATAGTAAAGTAGATTATGGTTGCAGGGAAGGGTTGAACAGATGAGATAAAATCACAACACCACTGGTTTGGCTTTGTAACTCTATGAATTCATGAAGTTGAATTAAGATTTACACAAATATGCATAAGAAACACATTTTAATAACAACCCACAAAAATATTAAATACGAACTTGAAAATACTGTGAAAAATTGAAAGTAGTATAAAAACGAAGAACACGGTCATACCATGTAGATGTGCTTCAGACTGAGATCTCTACCAAAATTTTATATCCAAATCAACATATGCGCCTCCGTCACATAATGAGTCCTCATTCAAAAGCCAAAGGTGGAAAGAATTTATGAATGTAAACTCAAAGCTAAATTTTTAAGTTAAACTATGAGTGTAACATCAATATTTAGAAGTACCAAAGCAACACTATGAATAACTGGAGACCGATTGAAGAATTCCAGCAACATGAAACCATAACAATATAGTGAACTATTTCCTTTTTGAACAAACTGATGAAAATAAAATACCATATCACAAACCCAATTTATTATTTAGAACAAATTCATGAAGAAAGAACCCAAATCACATAGCCAATTTTCATGAAGAAAAAACCCCAAAACACAATACCCATTCATTTTTGAACAAATTCATAAAAAAAAAACTCCAAATCACATACCCAATTCATTTTTGAATAAATTCATGAAGAAAAAGTAAATCTCGGAGTGTGTGTGTGTATATATATATATATATATATATATGAGAAATCATTAGTGGCAAACGTTTGCTACGGACACTGTTCAGCAAACAAGCTCACATCCGTTGATCTAGACATTTAATGGCTTAGATTGGTCAAAAATTCCACCTGCCGCTACAGCTTGTAGCGGCAGTCACTTTTCCTTTTTGTCCCTAGTCTTATTACATTATTGCCCCTACCATTTATCATAAGCTGCTTGCATACAGTGCAGTAGGCGGCAATGTGGATCTCAAATTATACAACTATAATGTAAAGATGAGTTTATTTTTTGGTATACATAATGTAAAAATAAAAGATAATGTAAAGATACATAATGTAAAAATAAAAGATAATGATAAGATAAGTCTAAATAAAAGATAAATTTATTTTTATAAATACATAATGTAAAAATAAGATAAGTTTGAATAAAAGATAAATTTATCTTTTATAATAAAATAAATTTATCTTTTATAATAAAATAAATTTATCTTTTATAAAAGAACTCACCTCCATTCTATTGCTGATTTCGATTTCCAAATTATTGGGCACGTGAAGTTTTCAAAAATCAAGTTGTAGAGATGTATATGCAGATTATAGAAGTAGAGATTTTTGATTGTAAATAAAAGGGTTTAAAATCCCCATATCGACATAGAAAGATTTATCAGGGATAAAAAAATCCATAAAACCCCATATCAAAAACCCAATTTGTTATTTAGAACAAATTCATGAAGAAAGAACCCAAATCACATACCCAATTTTCATGAAGAAAAAGCCTCACCTCTACAAGTTAATCAATCAAATTATCCATAAGGTCACTGGACTTTCCCTCTCTCTATTTCTGTTGGACTATAGAAGCTAGTCTCGCTGCCGGCGAGACATTGCCGCGGGTCGAAGCGACGAACGGTTTTGTCGATTGAAGGCTCGATTTCAATCTGGCGTAAGTTTTTTCCAATTGAGCGAGTTAACTCCTAATTGATTTAAAATTGACTCAGTTTAGGATCGCCTTTGCTACCTTTATATATAAGGTATTGATTACTCACGGAATTAGTGTCTTGGACTAGTTATTTGATTTGAACATGCTTTTGTTGAAATTCTAGAGGGCTGGTTTTAAGTTGCTTTGTGAATTGTGACTTTTCAATCCTTAGGAGTGAAATTTACTCTATCAAAGAAGAAACTTGGGAACACTCCATGGAATTGCCAAATGTGTGTTAAGTAGTTTAGTCTGGAGCTCTCTATTAGAAGCTCCACAAAATTTTCTACTGAATTCAGTGTTCAAGCGAAAACACTTAATTAATGATCCTGAATCGTATTACTATGTTACTATGTCCCTAAAAGTCTCTCCCTCTCTCTTGGTTACCATGTCCCTAAAAGTTAATCTCTTGCTCCTTTTTTCCTTTTTGTTATTTTAAGATACAGCATCAGATTGTGGTACATTTATGGAGGTGGTAAAAGCAGTTGGTAGTCAGGGTGATACGTCAGGCGAACGTGTTTGTATAAGAGCTGATCAGAAAAGATACAGTTACTTCCAACTGATTTCATCTGCTTGGAGTATATCGCGTCTATTATGCACTTCTTACGAAAAAACAGTGAGTTGTCTTATTTCTTATGGGTGTATGAAACTGTCCTTTTAACATGCTTAAAAGGTGAAACAATGTTGTGACAATTTTAGTGTAGCAATGTAGCTCTTTTGGAGTTGCAGCTACTGTTTTTTATTTTTCAGACATTACTCACTAGTATAACAACTATTGCTGATTTTTTACCTAACTTGTTTGATTATTAGGCCGTCTTTAATTTTTGAGGTTTTCTAGTTATGTTCCATGCTAAATGCAAACCTATCCCTCCCTCTCTCTTTCTCTCTCTCTCTCACATACACACACAAACACATATCCCAGCACTATTTCAACTGTAAAGAAAAATTACAAAATCCCTCAGTTTACAATCGCATCTGATGTCTAGTTTGTGGGTGGTTTGACAGGAAGGGGTTTATGGCTTTCTTACCTTGACTTTCATTCATATAGACATCTTCTTTCTTATTTTGTCATTTGAGGTAGCACACATAAATATAAGCTTGCAGGTTGACGGCATCACAGAGCATGAACATCTTGGTGGAGCTAGAATAGGAATTGTGGCTAAACCTTGTGCCGAGTTTGTTGCTGGAGTACTTGGTACTTGGCTTAGTGGTGGTGTTGCAGTCCCCCTTGCACTCAGCTATCCAGAAGCAGAGCTCTTACATGTCATGAATGATTCGGTTCGCCCTTGACCATCCTTTATTTTCCTTTCTATTTCATAGTTTCAGTTTATTTGATTTTAAAGAACTTTTTGGCTGACTCTGCCAAAGTCCAAAAGCGCGTTAGCTGCTAAGGTTTATTGATAGCTGTGGATGAATCATTATCATTTTATGAACCCAATATCAGCTGCTGACATAAGCTCTAAACAATTTAGTGCACAATGGTGCAATTCCTTCATGTTGCGCACTCCTGAATTGGTGGTTTCTTTTGAACAGCTTATTTTTATTGTTTTATAAAGGCATTTTTGGAAAAAGGAAATACTTAATGTCATCTTCTTAAAGTATATGGAATATATTTGGTAACTCTTTGAGTGCTGTAATTATTTGATGCTTTATTCTCCAGTTTCAATGCCTTATGGAACCTGATTTGTAGGATGTCTCCATGATTTTGAGTACTGAAGATCATGAAGAGCTTATGCGAAATATTGCAGCTAAAAATGCTGCTCAATTTTCACTTATTCCTCCTGTTCCAAGTACAACTTCACAGACAACTGGGAATGGCCAGTCACAAACTGGAGAAGATGGTGCCAAAGCAAGTTTCCAGAGAGTTGAAAAGTCAAATAAGATAGAAGGTAGTTTACCTCGACAATTTATATGATCGTAATCTATACTTATGTTATACAGAGAGTAAATGCTTACTTTATCTTTCCTTTCAATTTAGGGGAGGACCCAGCATTAATATTGTACACTAGCGGTACAACAGGTAAACCTAAAGGAGTTGTTCACACACATAAAAGCATCCTAGCGCAGGTACTTATTTGAACTTCGTGTTTGTCGTGAGCTTGCAACTTTCTACTATTGCAATAAAACAAGTAATTTTGTGGTATGTGCCATAAGTTACAGAGAAATCCTTCTGTCTCGTTTGTTTTCCCGAATGATTCCCTATATGATCTGATTTGTTGTCTAAACCAATTGTGTATTTCTTACTGAATTTCAGGTCCAAATCTTGTCAATTGCTTGGGAGTATACATCTAGTGATCAATTTCTGCATTGTCTACCGTTACATCATATCCTCAATTATGTATCATCTTATAACATCTGATTTCATAAATTATGCTTACTTTGTTGACTATGTCCGCTCAAGATTTTGCATTAGTAGTTTTTCTATTGTGCTCTGGTATGATCAGAATGAAAAATGCTTTCTTGATTGATCCTTAACTTCCAGCTTACATGTTCATGGGCTTTTCAATGCTTTATTTGCCCCTCTGTATGCAGGTTCTGCAGTAAGTCTAATTATTATCTAGTTCCACCGAGTTGGCTTTCAGATTTTGTCTTGTCTAAGGTTCTGTTCGATTAAGATTGTAACATATGTCTGTGTTCTTGAAGGTCGAGTTCATGCCAAAATTTAGTGTGAGTGGTATCTGGAATAGATGGCGTGAATCATATCCAAAAGATGGGACTAAGGCTGATAATGCTGTTACTGTATTTACAGGAGTAAGTGATGTATTCCTATCTGTTATGTTGTGCTTGGGTGCATGCTTTACAAAATTCTAAGCAAAACAAAGGTTTGTGCAGCTCAAAAAATTTGTAAAGCATAGTTATTACATTAGTGGACTCTTTGTTTGACACCCAAATTTATCTTCTTTTTCTTGGTTTCGAGAGATTTTGTTCATAAACTTTTAACACCGAGGGTGAAGATAGTACTGCCAACCTGTTTTATCTTTGATAACGTTAAGATGGAACAAAATTTTGATCAAACTATGGAGCATGAAAGGGCCAAATATATGCATATAAAATTGTTCAAGCTTTGTATTTTCTGTGGTTTAATATTTCCACTGCTGTTTGAAATTTAGGTTCCAACCATGTATACTAGACTGATACAAGGTTATGAAGCAATGGATCCACAATTACAAGATGCGTCTGCTTCAGCTGCAAGCCAGTTGCGTCTAATGGTAACTAGCTTGCAAAAAAGATCGTGTAATATTTGACTTTGAATCACGTACTTAATGATGTGGTATAACCTTCTTAAAGAGTCTTTGTATCATTATTAAAAGCTGCAACTTTTAAGTTGCTTTATGCTGTCCTTTACAAACTATTCTCTTCTTTAAATTAAATGCTGAATTCTTAAAGTTAATGAAGCATTATTTCTGTTTCTAGATGTGTGGCTCCTCTGCACTCCCTCTTCCCGTCATGCAACAGTGGGAAACCATCACAGGACATCGCCTTTTGGAAAGATATGGCATGACTGAGGTATGTATACTAGTCAATGGTCATATATGAAGTCCATTCTGCTGCCTCTTTGCTTCCTTAATGAAGATTGATTATTTATATTAGCAATTCTTTTTGTGATTATGTCGATTTTTTATTCTTTTTGCAGTTTGTAATGGGAATTTCTAATCCCTTAAGAGGCGTAAGAAAAGGAGGTACTGTTGGCAAACCATTTCCAGGTGTGCAGGTTAGCCAAATGTTTATGCATGAGGTGTTCCTATTTTTAAAAAGCTTCATTCGAAGTGGACTCAAACCAACAATGACTTTCTTTTGTCCCAAACTAGTTGGGGTAAGCTGAAAATGAATACACACACACATGAATAGGAATAGGAATAGGATGGTTGTGGTCATCACAACCATCTCCATGTAGCTCCTTTATATTTTACGGGTAGTTTTGTCAATTCACTAGTATCATTAATGGTATTTTTGTCATTTTATTATTTTACTAATCAAAACGACGTCATTTTGGGATAGTCACCACATCCAAGCTAGTTATTTGCTTGTGTTGACTGCAATATATATAGAAACAAAAAAATTAAATGACAAAACGAATTAAAATAAGAAAGAATAAATACAATAATAGAAAAGAAATATAAAAAATGAAGCACACCCAAAAATGACAAAAAGGGGGAGTGAAAGGAAAGAAACAGAAGACAAAACCCACTCGGCATTTGATACGTGGATTGTACCCCTCCACTTTCTTCTATCGAAGGCCATGTCCTCAGTTATATTCCGCTTCTTCAAGTCTCTTTTTGTTACTTTCTCCCAAGTAATTTTTGGCCTACTCCCTCTTATGCACATGTTTCTAATTGGTCACACTCCTAAAATCTTTCCTTTAACTTGGCCTGGGTACATTATTCGAATTCGGCCTGATAATTATATAATTAACTGGCCCACTAGGCTGGAAGTGACTGTTTATAGTAGCCACTATTTAAATTGATGAGGTTATATATATTTATGAAAATGTAACTTCGAACAACTGTTTACTTGTTAAAAAACAAAACAAGACAAAAAAATCTCTGAACTGCTTGCAGTCTTTCTATTGAAGAGAACTACAAAAGGTTTAAAAAAGAAGGAAGGTGTATTATGTTTCACGAGTGCTCTAGTAATTTGGTAAACTTATTAAGAAGGTACATGTTCTTGTTTTGTGCTAGACCAAGATTCTTGAGGAAGATGAAGGCGCTGATAATCCAACTAGGGTGGGTGAGCTTTGCATTAAAAGCCCTTCATTGTTTAAGGAATACTGGAAACTTCCTGAGGTACTTCTTGATTTCATCCAGTATTACTCTTGCATTTTTACCTTATAGTATGTTTTTCCTTTCATTTGATATCTTAATAGTATGTTCTATCTCTCAGAGACTTATTTCTGTTTATGTAACTCATCATTTCTCCATGATGTACTATTCTTGATGATTACAATTACTTCTGAATGCAAGCCATAACCTACTAATTCTTCATCATTGTTTTCCATGTAGTGGTCGTCCATTTGATATATCTGGCTTAAACATTAATCATTTATTTGTTTGAAATGTGCTAAATTGTAAGGCATTAATCTAAGGTCCAAAATTTGTAATGGTGTCGTCACAGGAGGCTACAGCTAAGATGTCATACTAATTGTTTACTATCTAGATGTGTTGCAGAGACTTCTAGTCCTTTTATTATCTTTGACTTTTGTTATCTTTTGGAGCTTTTCTGGGGATGTAAATGGTTGGTACTTGATGTATTTGAGGCCTTGCTTGGTTTTAAGCTTATTATATGTTTTTTCTTCGTTTTTTTAATCATAGATAGGAAAATTATTGAGCATTTTATTAAGGATTCAATAGCTTAAAGCTTTTGGTGGAGAGTATTCATCTTAATTGGTGATTTTTTATCACTTAGTAAACTGAATTATGGTGTCCCTGGTTTTGGTATTCTTTGTCTTCTACTATTAATACTACCTCCTCTGCGTTGACGCTATTATGATTTGTGGGAGCTAATTATTCAAAATAAACGGCATATATTATGCAGATTTTGTTGGCTTCTCGTTCTAATCCCTATACTAATTAAATTAGGTAACCAAAGCATCATTTATTGATGATGGGTTTTTTAAGACTGGAGATTCTGTTACTGTGGATGAAGATGGATACTACATCATTTTGGGACGTAAGCATACAAACTTTGACAAGTTTTTTTGACTATTTCTGAAATAGTTGTTGGTCTTGTCAGAAATTTCTTCTATGCTTTTCCTATAATTTCCTTGCAAAAGATCCAGTTATGCCTACTTTGCAATTTATGGTGCTCTTGTCGAACATACTTGTTACTTTGGTGATAATTGCTGCTGCTAAATAATTTTAGTATGAAATACTCTCAAGCTTGATGAGATTGAGGCATCAAATACAGCATCTTGAAATTTTGAATTGCCTAAAATTTTAAACCAGCAGCATCTGTTTAAATGGCTTCCACAAATTGTAAGGAGTCGCACCTTTTCTTTTCTATCATGGGGCTGGATTCTAATAGCTTCATTTTTTTTATTGCTACTTGATTAATATTTATTGGGGCATAGAACTTGTAACATTTGGTAACTAATGAATATGTTGTCAATTCCAGTTAAATCAAGTGTATATCTCTTAAGTTATTTATAAATATCTTTGCAACTTACAAGTATTCAATGCATGGAAGATGCAGCTCACAACTGTCATTGTTTTATCAACTATTTTATACCTAAGACTTCCCTTGTATCATAGCATGGGACCATTCATTGGAAATCATATAAAGACGATTTTTATTTGATATAGTTATTTGTGCAAGTATTTTACAATTAAGAAGCAACTGTTTCTTATATAGATCGTGTATTATCTACTATAACTATAGCATACCTTTATTCCAGTGTGATAGAATATATTTATGTAAATAAATGTAAATATAGCAATAGTCTTGGATTAGGTGTAAATAAATGTAAATTGTTGTCGTGGTTATTTCCGAGAATCAAGCTTGTAACAATTGTATAAGATGCTAACTTGATTAACGTAAGAGGACAAGGAATTATTATTCTTTCATAGTATCAGAGCCCTAGTGCTCCACACCTTCCGTCGTGCCCTAGTGCTCCGCCTCCCCTCACCGTCTTCTTCCTCCTTCCCGTCAGCCATGTCTGACTCAAAAACCTCCTACTTTCATCCCGCTCTTGCTGTCTCGAACATCTAGTCCCTCATCCCCATCACCCTTGAGATGGAGAACGTCCAATACGCGACGTGGGCGGAGCTCTTCAAAATTCATTGTAGATCATATAGTGTTATTGACCACATAATCCCACCGAAAAAAGGCAAGGAGAAGGTGCCGACAACCGATAACGAAAAGGATTTATGGCTAACCCTTGATGCAGCAGTCCTCCAGTGGATTTATTCCACGATCTCTAGTGACTTGTTGCACACAATCATGGAACTCGACTCGACGTCAATGGAGGCTTGGAATCGGTTAGGTGACATATTCCAAGACAATAAAAATTCTCGTGCCGTCACTCTTGAACAAGAATTCTCAACCACTGACATGGCGGATTTCCCTAATGCATCCGCATATTGTCAACGGTTAAAACTCCTGTCTGATCAACTCAAGAACGTCGAATCACGGCCACAAAAACAACCGGCCAGACATGTATGGATGGTTCTTAGGCCTCACCGATGCTTATAGTGGTGTTGCTACGCTCATCCGTCAAAAAGATCTTCTCCCACCCTTTTACCAAGCTCGTTCGATGCTCATATTAGAAGAAACGGGTTTTGCCAAGAAAGCCGTCACCGTATCTAATTCCACCATGGTTGCTGCGTCGTATAAGGAGTTCGATGACAACTCCTCATATTCTGCAAATACGTCGCAAAACCGTGGTAAAAATCACCAAAACAAGACCAATAATGGTGGTAAAAATCGCGATGGTGGCCGCAAGGCGGCAAAGAGGGTGGCGGCCAAAGACCGCCGCCCGACGATGTAGCAACAAAGAACACCTTTTGGTGGACGAAGCGGCAAGATGGCCTTGGCAATGGCCATGGGCTATCCCACCATGTCCATATTCAATCGCACTTTGGGTCGTGGTCGGTCGTGTCGTGCCCACCCCACATGCCTGAGCAAGCGGTCGGTCGGCATTCTTGGGCCTCGTCCTCACCAAAGAAGATGCTGATTCAAATGACAAAGAACACCAATCGACATCGAGGTTGCGATGCACACTCTCGGGCTCACTTCACCCGATGCAACCTGGTACATGGAAACCGGTGCCACATCTCATATGACATCTTCGCAAGGTACTCTCTCGTCATATTTTAATTTGAGCAATAATCGTGGTATAATTGTCGAAAATGGTCATTCCATTCCAATTCGTGGTTATGGCCATACAAATTTGCCCCCCCCAACCCACCATTGACCTTAAAGCCCCTAAATTGATTAAAAACTTAGTTTCAGTTAGAAAATTTATTACTGATAACTCGTTTTCTGTTGAATTTGATCCATTTGGGTTTTCTCATGAAGGATTTTCGACGGGGATGCACCTAATGAGATGTGATAATGGGGCGAGCTATACCCCCCACACCAAAGACCACCACAAATCGAGCTAACTCACCATCACCTTTTGCGACTTTAGCACTTTTATATAGCATGCACTCATTACATACGAGGAGCACTGCTTTAGACCCCTTAGGCTAAATAAATTTATTGAGTGTAATAGAACTCGTAGTTCTCATTTTTGTCGCTCATGTCCTCTTGGAAAACATGTTAAGTTGCCTTCTGTTGCTTCTAATTCATGCACTTTTATGCCTTTTGACATTATTCATAGTTATTTATGGACATCTCCCGTTTTGAGCTCTTCAGGCCATCATTATTACATTCTATTGTTGGATGATTACTCTAATTTTTTGTGGACATTTCCGTTATCTAAAAAGTCCCAAGTTTTTGCCACATTTCTCTCTTTTCGAGCATTCATTCGAACTCAGTTTGAACGGGAAATTAAAAATATTCAATGTGATAATAGTCGAGAATTTGATAATGGGCCATTTTGGGATTTTTGCAAAGTTAATGATTTATCTTTTCACCTTTCTTGTCCACATGCATCATCACAAAATGGAAAAGCCGAAAGAAAAATCCGCACCATTAACAACATTATTAGAACCCTATTTGCCCATGCTTCTCTACCACCATCATTTTGACATCATGCATTACACATGGCAACCTATCTTCTCAACATACTTCCAACTAAAAATTTAGCCTATCAATCCCCTCTCAAAATTCTATACCAAAAAGACCCATCTTATTCTCATCTTCGAGTGTTCGGGTGCTTATGTTATCCACTCTATCCTTCTTCCACCATAAATAAGCTTCAAGCTCGTTCTACTTCGTGTGTTTTTTTGGGCTATCCATCAAATCATCGTGGTTATAAGTGTTGCAATTTATCTTCGAATAAAATCATCATTAACCTAACCGACACGTTATATTTGATGAATCAAATTTCCCCTTTGCTAAACTGCATTCTCCCTTGCCTCAAACTTACTATTTCCTTGATGATGGTCTATCCCCTTATGTGGTCCACTAGCTGACCTCAAACACAGGCCCATCTGAAGTGCAGCTCACCCCGCCTACTCATTCTCATGTCTCACCCACTTCACAACAAAGCGCCCAAATGACTCTCCTACCATAATGATGCGGTCAATTACCCACACCACCACCGGCACAAAATCCACCACGGTCAATGACAAGCGATACCTCCCTTCTATTATTCCTCCTAATGCTGGACCACATGCATCAAGCCCAAACACGAGTCAGCCCATCGCCCCCTCTCCTATACCGCCAACGCCAATTCCAGTCCAAGGGCCAGTCACTTGTAGTCAATATGAGATTTTCAAACCGAACAAGAAATACGGTCTTCACACCCATGTTCCTCAACCACCCTTACCTCGTAATCCTGTGTTTGCCCTTAAAGACCCGAATTGGAAAATGGTCATGGATGATGAATATAATGCTCTTATTAAAAATAAGACTTGGGATTTGGTGCCTCGTCCTCCTGCTGTTAATGTGATTCGGTCTATGTGGATTTTTAGACATAAAGAAAAATATGACGGTTCTTTTGAGAGGCATAAAGCCCGTCTTGTAGGTGATGGTGCAGGCAGGTCAACAGGTTGGCGTGGATTGTGGCGAGACTTTTAGTCCGGTAGTCAAACCGGCTACTATTCGCACTGTGTTAAGTTTGGCTCTTCCTATTCATCAGCTTGATGTTAAAAATGTTTCTGCATGGAGAACTAAAGGAAACAGTATACATGCATCAGCACATGGGTTTTAAGGACCCCGTACATCCTGATTATGTTTGTTTACTGCGGAAATCCTTATATGGGCTTTAGCAAGCTCCTCGAGCGTGGTACAAACGTTTTGCAGATTATGTTTCCTCTATTGGTTTCTCTCACAGCAAATCTGATCACTCTCTTCATCTACCGTAAAGGTACTGCTATGGCTTATATTCTGCTGTATGTGGATGATATTATCTTAACTACTTCCTCTGATGTTCTTCGCAAGTCTATCATGACTCTTCTCACTCAATTTATATGAAAGACTTGGGGCCATTGAGTTATTTCTTGGGTATAGTTTGTAACTCGTCGTGCGGTGGTTTATTTTTATCTCGGAGGAAATATGCGAAGAAATCATAGAACGTCTTTGGCATGTCATCTTATAAGCCATCTCCCACAATTGATCTAAAAAATCAAACTCGATTACTACGTCTAGCACACCGTATGATGATTGATCACATTACCGCAGCCTTGCAGGAAAGCAGATCATTTGTCCCCATTTTTCTTGCCCCTTGTGTCCCTCCACTTAAATTTTGACACCTACCTTTTTACTTAACACCAATTAACTCTAAAATTAAATAAGAGGCTAGGTGTCAAAATTTAAGTAGGGGACACAAGAGAGACAGGAAAAATGGGGACAGAGGATCTGCTCTCGCCTTGCAGGAGCCCTGCAATATCTGAACATTCACGAGGCCCGACATTTCTTATGATGTGCAGCAGATCTGTTTATTCATGCATAAACCCATGGAGAAACACATGCATGCACTTAAGCGCATTGTGCGCTATATACAAGGCACTCTAGATCGCGACTTGCATCTTTATCCATCTTCGACTGCCACCCTTGTCTCTTATATAGATGCTGATTGGGGTGGATGTCCAGATACCCGACGATCGACTTCTGGGTATTGTGTATTTCTTGGTGACAATCTAATCTCTTGGTCCTCTAAACGGCAGGCTACCCTATCCAAGTCCAGTGCCGAAGCCGAGTACCGAGGGGTTGCCAATGTAGTTTCTGAGTCTTGTTGGTTACGAAACCTTCTTCTGGAGCTTCATTATCCTATTGGTTTATTGTGATAATGTTAGTGCGATATATCTCTCCGAGAATCCAGTTCAACATCAACGCACTAAGCACATTGAGATGGATATTCACTTTGTTCGCGAAAAGGTTGCTCATGGACAAGTTCGTGTCTTACATGTCCCGTCGCGCTATCAAATTGTAGATATCTTTACGAAAGGTCTTCCATTGATTCTTTTTGAAGATTTTCGGGACAGTCTCAACATATGACAACCTCCCGCTTCAATTGCGGGAGTGTGATAGAATATATTTATGTAAATAAATGTAAATATAACAATAGTCTTGGATTAGGTGTACAATAGCATAATTGTTGCCGTGGTTATTTTCGAGAATCAAGCTTGTAACAATTGTATAAGAAACTTGATTAACGTAAGAGGACAGGGAATTATTATTCTTTCACAGTGATCCACAAACGACGAAAATTTCTCTTTTGCCGATCTCTATCCCGATGAGACGAAACCAAGCTCTTATTTTTTGTTGAGAAATTGTTCGAGTCCTTGAATAAACCCCTCGAAAGCTTGATTGATGCAAATAAATGAATTTTTGTTCTACGTCTAGTGACTAGTGAGTTAATAGCTTGTTATTTTACCTCTAGAAATGCTATTTGATATTGTCAGTTCATCAAGTTCATTTCAATATTATATGCACTTCAAATATTTTGGTTTACCACTGGTTCTAAATTCTATTTTGATGCTTTTAATGCTTTATTGTCGTTCACCAGGCAATAATGCTGATATTATGAAGGTAGGTGGATACAAGTTATCTGCATTAGAAATTGAAGCAACTATCCTGGATGTAAGTGGTTCTATTCGTATTTAAACTTTTTTACTTCCAAGTGTTATCATCTCTTCAAGTCAACTCTTTTAGAAAGAATTCTATGAAGGGAAACTAGAACTAATTTCTATATTGTATAGCATCCATCTGTATCGGAGTGTTGTGTGTTGGGTTTACCAGACAATACATATGGGGAAGTTGTGTGCGCTATAATTGTTCCCAATGCAGAGGTGAAGAGAAAGCGTGAGGAAGAAATGATGCCTGCTCTAAGCTTGGAAGAACTTTCTACCTGGGCTAAAGAGAAACTTGCTCCATACAAGGTATTGCTCATACCCATCTCCATACTCCTGTTCTTTAAACTTTGACTTAGAACCTTTGGGTGGACCATTGTTGTTTTTTACATTAAAATTTGAAATTAATTTAATCTGAAATCATGCTCTCACATGGAAAAATATAGAAAAACAATTTTCCTCAAGTATTATCCGGTTGCATAATCATCTAAGAACTAGTTTCAGATGGAGTTTCATTTAATGTTCGTTATGACTTGGAATCAAGTATTAGCCAGGTGCTCTCAGCTAAACTGTACACTATGTTTATTGCAAAGTTAGTCTTTCAGTCACGAAAAGATTAGCCGATATCCAAGTCTATTCAGACTTTTTCTAATGTTGTGAAGCATCGTTTTTCTTGTGTGCCTTGTTTGTTGGTTAACAATCACGCTTTGGTTCTTCAGTTTTTCTTTTTCTTCAGTTTTTGTTTTTTTTTTGAACTAGTTTAGTCAAATTGTTTAGCTGTATGGTCATGAGGAAGTTTACAACTTTCTCTTATGTTTTGCGTCTTGCTGACTTGGTCTGTATTATCTAGAGGATGTATTTAAATGCTTAATAAAATTTTGGAAAGCTACATACTTAGCCGGATCTTTAACTTTTATCATATTTTTATTCCACTGTGCAACCCCAGATACCAACAGGAATCTTCTTGTGGGACTCAATTCCTCGTAATGCCATGGGAAAGGTGAGCCACGAGTTCTTTTCAAGCAATGTTAGTTCCTTACTTTGTATCAAGGCAATTTCAGATCAAAGATAACTCATCAGGCTGCCTCCTTATTTTATGTCCCAGGTGAACAAAAAAGAACTGAAGAAAACACTAGCTGCTGAAGGACATTAGAACTATATCGGCAGCTCCTCCTATATGTTCTTGTTGTAGCCCAATTCGTTTTAAAAGTTATTTAAGCGAATGTATCAGCTTAACCGTTGTTTTGTTGGATGTCTGTGATACTGAATAATTGTGGCAAAATAAATGCCAAAAACGTGTTCAACTCAAGAATACTCGTAAAACAAACTAAGCACTAATTTCTTTCTTTTTTCATTTCTGGGTACAAACTATGAGTAACGTATACTTCGATCCTTGTTTTTAAAATGAGGATGGTTATGGCTTTGAGCTATTGAACAATTTTATTTTAATATTTTATTCTTTACGTACAACTAATTTCATTATATGGAAATTTTTGGGTGTTATATATATATATATATATATACATACGGTTCGGATCTTAAGTTTACCCATTATTTAATTCACCTTGCTCACCCTCCTTTAGCGATAGATCAGGCCACGATTCGGTTCGTTGCTATATGTAGAACTATCGTCTTAATTTTTAACGAGGAATAATATATAGTGACGGACAACATATAGTGACGGACTAATCATATAGCGAGGGATCGTGTTGTTGTCTGATCCGTTGCTAAAGGGGATGAACAAGGTGAGTTAGATAAAGAGTGAGTTTAACTGCTATTTATATATATATATATATATATATATATATATATATAGACCTCTATTACGTCGTGATGCATAAGTATGTGTGTTATACTTGCACTTAATAATTAATTAAGTGAAGTGTAGAGCCCACGTCACGACAGATGAGGATACAAATATCAGGCCTTTCAGGCTCCCAGTCAATATTTCTGTAGTTGTAGGGTTGCAGCGAGGAGAGAGAATAGTATGAAAGAGGAAGATGAAGCAGTAGAAATAGGCCGGAAATGGCTGGAAGATATGTCAAAAGGATCGGGTGGGGAACTGGAGGCCCTTACCCTGGAGGGCCTTCAGATTACGCTGGTCCACAAGGGTGTAGTCCGCTGCACTTTCGTTATTCCACAAAACGTATCGGTAAGGAAGGAAGACTAAGACTAATAATAACATATATAATCTCTCTTCAATTTCACTAATTAATCAAGTTAAGATTATTATGATTATGACTAGGAGTTGAGAAGTGGATTTGATTGAATTAGTATTATAGTTGTAGTTGTAATTGTGGTTAATTATGGGATGGTTGTTCAGGACAGAGATGGAAATTGGGACGTGGGAGCGATGGCAGTTTTGATTGACGACGTAGCAGCGTGTGCGGTGGCCTCCTACTCTGAACAACACTTCGTCAAAGCTTCCCTTGATTTTCACATCTCTTTTTATTCCACCCCCAAGACTCAGGTACTTAAACTGATCCCCCACCCCCCACTACTTTATTGATTGAGCAATTTTGAATTGGTTTTGGTTTGGGAATTAATATGGCAGGAAGAAGTAGAGGTGGAGGCAAAGATAGTAGGAGAGAAGGGAAGGCTCAAATCAGTGGTGGTGGAGGTGAAGAAGAAAGAGAATGGAGAGATGATTGCTGTGGGCAGGGTATGGTTCACTACCGATCCCATCAACCGATACCACCAACCCACCACCACAAGCAAGCTCTGAAGATTATCATCTCACACAGACGTACCATTTCCTTTTGAAAACCCATCATAAATCACAACATAAAAACAATGATATTTTAACTCTAGCTACACTTTTGTATGAAAATATCAATTTCCTTTCATTTTTCCGATTTTTTAAATTGCAGGGTATAATTTTTAAAGGTTTTTATTTTTCCCTTTTTTTTCTTTCAATGCTCTTATTTTATATTGAAGTTATGAAAATCAAATGATTAATTTATTCCTACCGAGAGAATGGAATAGTAAAAAGAATAAAATAAAATTAGTGTATTTAATGATAATTTTGAATTTAATCTCTTTGTTTTTTATTTTATGTGGAGAAGGTGGAATAAAATTTATTTTAATAGATAAAATATATGAGATAATTTTGACATTATATGCCAACAATCACCATCATCAATAATCAAACATATACTTGAAATATTTTAAAATAATTTATTTCGTCTATCATTTCACTCATCCAATTCGAACGAATATAACTTATCAGCACCAAATGCCAATGAAATTTTAGAACAATTTTTTTAATTAAAAAAACATGAAAAATTAAAAATCATAATGCTGCCACCATCTTTATACCAGTAAAAATTAATTTTGCCTTGCATCAATTCTACTTGGTTTGCTGGGTTGTAGAAGGATTTTTTGATGTGAATATAGGTAGTAGTATCTATATCCGACAGATAAGGATATTTTTTATGTGAATATATGTATTTGTAAAAGGATATTTATTTTGTACAATATAGTATGAATAAATATATCACATATCTGTATCTCTGCATCTATTTAAATAGAATTTTCAAAAAAAATGTATTTATAAATTCTTGCACAATAATGAATTAATAACAAAAAAATGTCTACTTAATCAAATATAAATTAGAAATGATGTACAATCAAGCAAATAAAATAATTAAATTAGATATAATATTTTTAGATTGTATTAATATTAATATTCATCTGCTCACAACATAAATTTCGAAAGTTGAAAGCTACCACACGGGGATACGAAAAATCACAATCCTTTCCACTTTCCATACTTGGTAAAAGTGGAAATAATTTTGACATACAGGAGGACATGGAGGATTTATAATAATTTAATAGAAACAGATACTACTTCATAAAAAAGAAAAGAAAAAGTAAGTGATAACTCACTGACAACGAGTGTCAGAAAGGTACATAAAATAAAAAAACTTCTTAGACATTTTAAGCACCCCACAACTTGTGTATTTATTTGCACCAAACGTAAAAGAATATAGCAACTTATAAAGCAAATTTGCTACTACTTCTTCTCCTAGTGAAGTGAACAACTTAAGAAAGAGCTCATAGCTCCAGCTGCTCAGGGACTGCAACACTTGTCTTAATATCCAAAGCATGAACCTATAAAAAAATGCTACAATTGTTAATTACTACTACGTACTCCATATTATAAGATCATCCATTTTAAGGACCAAGAAAAGTGAGCAAAACAAAGATATTTAATTTCTCGAGGCATTTGGACCCACCAACACCAAATAAAGATGAGAAAAAAGTATGACCATCCATCATCGCATCGCCTTCAGCTGGTCCCTCGGCAAAGCAAAAGCTTTTGCTTTCTTTTTCAAGATTCTCTGATACCATAGCAGTGCTCTGCTGCGCCACTGCAGTATTTAACCTTTTACTTTCTCCTTCAAGATTCTTGTTTGGCATCACGTGTGATGCCTAAACCTCCTCCTTACATACACATTCAAGGCAACAACATTAAAAACCCATATAATATAAACTTATAGGCGACTGTTGTTATATATACATCCACAATAATAATGTTCAAACTTCTAAAACCACAATCTATAGTGTTACACAATATATATATATATATATATATATGACACTATAAATCATAATAAGCTATGTAATACTAATCACTATCCACTTATACATGCATTCATTCAGTACAAAAACCAAATAAAAAGAAGAAGAAAATTAAGCTGGTAATAGTCTAGATTTGAATAATTCTCCACCATTTTCTGCTTCATCCTTCACTCGAGAGCTTAGTTTCAGCAACTCTTTCCCTGAACTGGAGCCGGAGCCATTATTATTACTATTCTCATGCCTAACCCCATTCAATTGTTCTACACAAGGACCATAAGCCCAACTACAAACAAGAAAATAGACAAGGTTTATGGAACTCAAAACCGCAAGAAGCCAGTAGTAACTCTCGTAATGGCCCTTGTTAATGTTAGTCGAAGTCCAACTCTCTTTTCCCCTTCTTTTGCTAACATCATCCACGGTGCTCAGTATGAGACTCGCCAACAAATTTGCCACCGCCATTCCTAATCCGAATAGACTCGATGCAATGCTAGACATACTCTTGGGGAATTCGGAATAGTAAAACTCTGTTTGGCCTATTGCATTGAAAGCCTCGGCTAATCCATTCAACACATGTTGTGGCACAAGCCAATATGCCGACATGTCCACTAATGCACTTGGGTTGTTCAAGAAACCTTGTTGGATTGCTTTTCTGCGTCGTACGTGCTCCACAATGGCTGAAACTACCATCCCCAAGAATGAAAAGAAAAGCCCAATTCCCATTCTCTCTTTTACACCTAGATGAACTGGTTTTCCTCTCAACTTTGATGCTACTGGAAGCATTACCCTATCATAGAGCATAACCCATACGAATAAAGCAATGATGGTGAACAACCCAAAGGAGCCTGCTGGGATTTCAAAGCTTGAAATGAGGCGCCTATCCATGGACTTGGCTTGGAGCAAAGGAAATGAACTCTGACTTATGTTTACTGACATCATGATTCCGGAAGACCACAATGGGATGACTCTGATTAATACTTTTAGCTCTTCAACTTGATCCACCGAGCAAAGAGTCCATGGGTTTGAAGCTACTCCATCTGAGCTTATCTCTTCTGGCTTCGTAATGATGCAAGCTTTATTCAAGAACCTAAAAGAAAAACATAATCAATAAGCATTTACGTCTTCAGAAGAGTAGCTAAGCTACATTTAAATGAAGATGCTATATTGATACTAATGATATCAATGGTGATCATAATGATATGGTAATGAAAAACTAATGATACCTCAGTTTGTCAGTTGGAACATGATAGTTTGAGTCCTTCCGATGATGCCACACATCAGAATCTGTTGATGGGAGATCAAGCTTTCTATTCTTGTAAGCAACAACAATCACTTGTACAAAGGTAGTCAGCATGCTGGTCCTAACTTTATGTTTGATATATAAAGAAGATGCAAGAAAAAACAGAGAAGCAGACAAGAACATGAGAATTGCTGGAACCCCAAAACCCACTTTCCATCCCACATGATCTTGAATGTAGACAATGGCCGTCAAAGCAATCACAACCGACAGAGCTGCCGAAGCGTAATACCAGCCAAAGTAGCGTTCTAATACCGTCACATTCTTAGGATTTTCTCTACTATCTAACTGATCTGCACCAAATGCCAATGAACATGGCCTGATGCCACCTGCTCCGATAGACATGAGACCGAATGCCGAAAGCAGAAGAAAGTACTGGGATGGTGAAGTGGATTTGCAGGTTTGGGTTCGCGGATCACAAGGGCCAGGCCTCGCTTGGGGAATCATAGCCGTTAACCATAGAAGAGTCATCCCCTGTGATTTTTAACAAAATACATACATATGTAAGGGCTACTAGAATACGAAATGCGAGTGTAGCTAATCTTCTTAATGACTTTTATTTATTTATATATATATATATGGTAAAAATAGAGGTATACAGCCGTGTAACTTTAAAACGATTCACTCTACGATCGTAGAGTAGTGCACGATAGTAAAGTGAATTCACTCTACTATCGTTGTAGAGTAGTCTACGATAGTAGAGTGAATTCACAAATCGTGGAGTGACTACTCTACGATCGTAGAGTGAATTCATTGTACGATCGTAGACCGTGTAACACCGCGGCTATGAACCTCCATATTCCCCTATATATATTCAACTTCATTAATTACCCCATTTACTCATTCGTAAGATATCAAATATCTCAACCACTTCATAGAATTATTTTGCATATACAATTCGGCTTATTTTTCCCACTGCAAACAATTGATCCCGTGGATAAATAACACAAATTCTTATCTTATTTAAGCTCATGTCTAATGTCTCGCAGCAGCTAATTTGGGGTACCTGGAGCATATAGCTTAAACTACTCCGGATCAAAATTGAACTCGTACAAATCCAAAATCATCAAGAAATTCCAAATAATGTGATCTGCATATAATTAGCTAGGCCTGTGTGGTTGAACATAAATACAACTAGGGATTGCATCTTTTTACCGAGTGGGGGAATGAATCGCACAAGAATATGGAGAGAGAGAAAGTTACCAAGAGACTGGCAATGGAACCAAGTCCAATGGTGAGGAATCGACCCAGATACGCATCAGAGACAAAAGCCCCAATAAGGGGCATGAAATTAGTAGCTGCATTCCAGAAGAAGAGTATGTTTTGGCTTTTTGGTAGGCCCATCCCGTAATCCATTATCAGATACAATATCATGTTGGGCAAAAGTCCATAGCTTGCTACCTTCTCAAATGCCTCATTTGCTGTAGTACATCATCATCACAATTCAATTACAACCCACAAAATCGAAAAAGAAATCCAGTTAGAAACAAGTTCCGAACTAATCCCATGAAAATATATATATATATATATATATATATATATATATATATATATATACACGTAAAAGCAAGCATATATGTATGTATGTATGTACCTATGATAAATGGCATAGTAATTAGACCACCCTTTTGCTTCCTTGGTACTGGTTCATGCTGCTGCTGCAGGTACCCCATTTTCTGATCTATACACATCTCCATTTCTGCTGTTCCCCTGAATCTTTAAGCTTCACTAACCAACCAACATTCAGTTTGAGAGAGAGAGAAATGTGGAGTTATGATTTTTCTTACTTCCTGCGGAGACTCATATTTATTGGACTTTATGTGAAGAAGAAGAAGAAGAAGAAGAAGAAGGAGATCCCCAACAAGGAAGAAATATGAGCTGCGGAGTCAAAGTGTTTCTTAGCATCATTCTTGATTTTACACACTTTCAAGCTTTACAGATGCAGCGGATTAAAAACAATTAAATTATTATTTTTAGGACCACGTCACTGTGGAGTTAACAGTATGTAGATTTATTACTTTTTGGATTTTTTTAATAAAATAAATTAGGAATAATATTTAGGTTTCTTAAATTTTTGAGTTTTAAATACACATAAAATCTCTTTAATTAAAAGTCTTGTTATATATAATAATAAAATTTATATCGATAATAAATATTTATCTATGTGCATATGTTTGGACAGGAGGAACCTATATATTATTATTTCATTTTATTAATATATAAATCTACGCACAAAAAAAAAAACCTTTTGATGAAATTCTATTACCTTTTATAAGATAAAATTTTAATACTACAGTTTTTAGATAATGTGTTTAGAGTTTTTCTTAATAAATAATTCAAAAAAATATTTGAAAAAATAGATATTATATTTTTAAGGAAAATATTAAAATTTTATACTCAAACCGAGTATTAATTATCTTTATTTATTTTTGTATTTTCTCCTAAATTAAAAAAGAACGGATAGAGCATATATTGTCATTAACTAAATTTTTTAAGAACGACCTGTAAGCTCGTGTTTTTATAGCATTCAATAGAAATCTGTTAACTCTATAATTTGAGATAATATCAAAGAGTTTTAATTAGGTTAAAATTATTAAATAAATTTATTAGGATAAATAATACTCCCTCCGTCCCATATTAAATATTCTAATTTGATTTTTCATGGTGAAATTGAGTAATTTTTAAAATAATAAATTTTTAAAAATCAAAATATACATTAAGTGATTATGATCATAATAAACTACGATGAATTTATTATTATCGCTTACTTTTGGAATTTATAAATTTTATATAAATATTTATAATTAATAATTTTAAAAATATTTAATCTTAATATAAAAATTAAATTATGACGTTTATTATAGTACTAAAGTTATTACATAATCTATTAAAAGAATTAAAATTCATTAATTTTTTCTAAAAATATAAAGTTATAGTGTTGTTTACGGACGGTGCGTATAAAATTGATAATTGTAACGCCCTTCTGACATCGGTTGATTATGTAGACTTTGGGGCTACTTATGCAACAAACTTTGACCGACCACTCACGCCATGACGCATATGTACACATTGAAAAAGGCTGCTTTACACGGGATTAGACCTCACGGTTTACTTAATTCCCGACAAATGTTTATTAACAAAATTGATATTTTTTTAAATTTTTTGTGTACTGCCAATATTAGACTTCGAAGTGTGTACCCACTCTGCTGGAGCTGCCCACGTGTTATGTTTCAACTTTTTGGGCAATCTACTCATATGTCAAAATATGTGTATTGGAGTAGTATTTTTTGGAAGTTATTTCCCCACAAATGTTATAAAAATGTCTAAATTTATATTTTAGTATTATAGAAATCATAATTATTCTTATGAAGAAGTAATTAATCTTTTAATTTTACTAGTTCATAATCTCTTGAAAGTAGGGGTGGATAAATAAATTGATTTTTTGATTTTTGGATTTAATCGGATAGATCCAACCTAAGTCGATTCAAGATAAATATAAACCGATCCATTCGGTATAAAAAATTGGTATATAGTAATTTTTCTAGATCTGGTTTTATCCGCGCTTTTATGATTCTAAGGATCCATATATATCTGATTTTTTTAATTTTTTATTATTATTAATAATAATAATAAAATATTAATTATAATAATAAAAATAATAATATTAATAAAATAATAATTATATTAATTTTCATAAAAATCGATACCGAATCGGTACCGCCGATTCGATATATCGGTCTAATTGGTACCAGTATCGGTACCAAAATTTGTGTAATTTCGGTACCGATCCGGTTCGAGCCGGTTTTTATCGGTTGCCCACCCCTACTTGAAAGTAGTAGTAGTAATTAATTGGCTTAAATATGATTTACTACCATAAACTATAGACCATATTCCACTTCGGTGATCCACCTTTCAATTTTGTTAATTAGATGATTGAACTATTAATTTTTTTCGATTTCATTCAATTAGGTCTGCCACGTCAGAAATTGCTGATGTGGCATCCTAATAGGCTAAATGAGTGCTTATGTGTAAAAAGAATATATTTTTTTAATGAGATCAAAGGACAAAAAGGTAAAATAAGAAAAAAAACAACTAAAAATTATACAAATAATATAATAATTAGTTGTATAAAATTACACAAATAATTATTTTTAATAAAAAATACAGTTTTTTAATAAAATAAATAAAACACAGTTTTTTAATATAAAAATAAACACAGCTTTTTAATAAAAAAAAAAAATTAACGTAGTTTTTATTAAAAAAATTATTTTAATAAAAATAAAATGCAGTTTTTTTAATAAAATAAATAAAACACAGTTTTTTTAATAAAATAAAAAATGCAGTTTTTTTAATAAAAATAAATAAAACACAGTTTTTATTAAAAAAATAGAGTTTTTAAATAAAAATAATGGTGTTTAATAAAATAAAAAAATAAAACACAGTTTTTTAAAAAAAAAAAAAAAAAACAGTTTTTTTTTAATAAGAATAAAAAACACAATTTTTTTAATAAAAATAATAAAACACAATTTTTTTTAAATAAAAATAATTATTATATAAATAATTTATATTATTTATATAATTATAAATAAATAATTATACAACTAATTTATATTATTTGTGTAATTTTTAGTTGTTTTATTTGTTATTTTACCTTTTTGTCCTTTGATCTCATTAAAAAAAATATTCTTTTTATACATAAGCACTCATTTAGCCTATTAGGATGCCACGTCAGCAATTTCTGACGTGGCAAACCCAATTGAATGAAATCGAAAAAAAAATTAATAGTTCAATTATTTAATTGACAAAATTGAAAGGTGGATCACCGAAGTGGAATATGGCCTATAATTTAGGATAGTAAATCATATTTAAGCCTAATTAATTATGAAGAATTAAGAAAGTTTGTGTTTAGGGCTTAATGTGAAATCCCTAGCTTGTTATAAGCTTGTCAACTAGTGACGGATCTAAGAATTTGATTCAGCTAAGGTAATACTCAAATAAAATAATTTTATTTAATTTTTGAAAATTAATCGCCGATATTTTACAATTTTTAATTGATAGAATTCATTTAATTTTAATAATTTTGTAACTGAAAAGCACCTAAGATACAACTATATAATTAAAACATTTGTTACTATCAAAACTTGTATAATTTACATCAATTTAAAATTTAAAATTTAAAATTTTACTAATGAATTCTTAAAATCAAAATAAGACTATTTTATTAGATTTAAAGAATCTACAATTTAGAATGAGATATTATACTCGTCTGTGACATTATCGATAAATAGATATTCCTTTTGTTTCAAATTTAATTTTTTTTCTTAGTTCGTTTCAAAATTAAAATTTTATTTTTATTTTAGTTAATTTGTTATTAATTTTTTATTATCGTTTTTAATATCAAGCCTAGACAGTTGAATTTTTACAGTGGCGGAATCATAACATTTTTAGAGGGATCAAAATAAATCAGTAAAAAAATTTATTTATTGACGCTTAGAGTTCTTCTTTCAAATTTATTTTGGCCAATTATAATATTTCACAATATTTTATTTCAACCCTTGTCAACATTTGAGTTGTAAGTCTAAAGACTTTAAATATAAATATAAATATAAATATATATATATATATATATATATATATATGGGTTCCATCCACAGCAACCGGTTGCTATGGAGCAACCCATTTTATAGTAATTTTTCCCAAACTATGTGACTATTAATCAAACTTTGAAGTTTTTAGTTAACTGATTAGCTAATTTTATAGATAAATTACAAATTATAATATTATATATTCAAAACCTTATATTTTGTTTCATAAGATTAACTAGTTTGAAAAAAGGAATTCCAGCAACAACAAAAATAATAGAAGAGAGATTTAATAATCTTGATAGGATAGAACTATAGTGCACTTATGGTCGCTATAATTGAATTCAAAAAAAATTATTTTATTTCTTTAGCTTTGTGTTTTTAATTAGTTTGCACAGAGAATTGCTATCACTTTTTTTGCCCCACTTTGATGATAAAGCAAAATCAATAGAAAAACAAAGAAAAAAAGAAAATACATAAAGGAAAAAGAAAAGAAAATGAAAATAAATAACCCCCGAATATTATAAGATATTGGTCATATGACCCCGCTAGACCCCCTGGTCCAGCCTCTGAATTCCTAACTTATACCAAGGCTTTTTTAAGAAAATAAAAATACCTTTAAACGTTAATGTCGTTTTACAAATATATCCTTAATTTTGAAACGAATGAAGTATTATAAAAATAATTACATTAAATATAATAAAATTGTAAATTAACTGTTGCAGTTAAAAATAAAAGTAAAAGCAGGTGAATTGAATTCTCTATTATTCCTCTACGTGGCTGGTAAGTAATAAAAAATATAATATTTTTAGAGAATTGATATTTGCATAAGAGAAAATGATATTTTTTAAAAACTCTTTTTACATGAATAGCAAGTGAACACACCTTCATGTGAATGATGTTGTGTGAAAATATCATATATTTTTTTCTTTTGGAAATAGTAATTTCCTATTTTTATAAATGAACTAAAAGTTAGATAAATAAAGAGATATCCTCTCCATCTCTCTACTAAACAGAAATGGATAGGAGTGAGCAAAAATCGGATAAAATCGAACTACCGAACCGAACCGAATCATTTTAATCGAATTATTTCGGTTTTCGATTTTTTTTTGAAATTTCGGTTATATCCGAATTACTATTCAGTATTCGGTTTCGGTTTCGGTTTTCAAAAAATAGATTATTCGGGTATCCGAATAACCGAATTTGAATATTTAAAAAAAATAATTATTAATCATATTATCTATTAACACTTAACACTTTACACTTCGACTCTTCGACTATCAGATTCAAAGACCACGACCAGTATCAATATTTTCTAATCACTCCCCCATTTTGTTTTTCTGAGTTTTCCCCCAATTCTATTTTGCCCTAACCCTTACCCACTCGCTCATTGCAATGCCCTTGGATCCGAGATCTCAAAGACTTTCATTCTCGATTCTCACTCCGACTTTCAATTACTCTCTCGATCGACTCGCGTCTCGACCTCTCATCTCGACGAACCTCACTGACGCGTCTCGATCGCTGCCTCGACCTCCGTCCTCATCGATTCTCCGTCACGCCGAGTCGCCGCTCGCTTCGCCATAACTCCGTCCGTCGATTGAGTCATTGCCTTTCAAGTAAGCATTAATTATTTTGGTGGTGCTTTTTTCCTTCTATAATTTTTGTCTGCACGTTTGTTGTGATCTTTGAAACTCTATACCTTTTTCACCTCAGAAGTTATCTCAGTATTTGTTAGGGTAGAAAAATCCCATAGTCTTATACCTATTCTCGTCTCTGTGACTCTGTTTGTGAATGCCGAATGGCATATGCATCCATGTGGAATTTGTTTCTTTATTATTATAATATTATGACTGATCTATTATGATATTATGACTGATTTATGACTGATATTATGACTGATTTATGCATCCATGTGCAATTTGTTTCCTTAAGTTATAGAGTTTGACTTAGTCTCTAATCTCCATGTTTACTTGTTCTGTTTTATATAAAATATTATGACTGATTGTGTTTTTAACGATTCCCTGTCTGTAATTTGATGCATTTGTATGTCATTGTGATTTGTAGATGATGTCAAGAAGTATTTTAAATGATTTGCACACATGGTGGATGATACTTGACGAGCCTAACCTTGATGACCTTGATCCAATTGGACATGGGAGAGACAAACGACAGTTGTTCCCACCAATATAGAGCCCCGTCAAAAGAACCCACGACAAATACAAAAACTACGGGACACTCGAAAAGTGTAAAAATGCCAAGAAAAAGGATGGCACCTAGATCCAAGGTGTGGACTGAGGGGCACTTCATTCCCGTTAAAGATAAGGATGGTAATGTCATCAAAGGTAAGTGTACTTATTGTGAAAAAGAATTAGTCACGATTCATCTTCAAATGGCACTACTTCTTTAAGAAATCACTTTAGAACTTGTAAAAAAATCCTATCAACATGGACAAAGCTCAACCCCAACTTGTAGGGATTAAAGAGGGTGAGGGAGAGGGAGAGGGAGGGGCATGTGAGGGTACACTCACTTTTTGGAGGTTTGATCAAGAAGCGGTTAGGGAAGCCGTAGTTCACTATCTTATCAGATGAACTTTCTTTCAAACATGTTGGTAAGGAGGGTTTTAAAAGACTTATGCAAGTCAGCTTGTCCTGGGTTTCAATTGCCTTCACGCTTTTACATTTGCTAGAGATTGTATTCGACTGTATGAGAATGAGAAGAGTAAGTTGAAAATATTGTGAACGTGTTTGCCTCACAACTGACTCTTGGACTTCTAATCAACGCTTGAATTATATGTGTGTTACTGCTCATTTTATTGATGAAAACTGGAAATTGCATAAGAAAATCTTGAATTTTCGAACCATCACAAGTCATAAGGGGAAGGACATTGGGGAAATGGTTGAGTCTTGTCTAATTGAGTGGGGACTTTCTAAAGTTATGACACTCACCGTAGAGATAATGCTAGCTCAAATGATAATCTACGGCTTACTTGAGAGATAGATGTACATACTGGAAAACTAATGTCTTAGATGGTAAAATCATTCACATGAGATGTAGTGCTCACATTATTAATCTTGTTGTGAATGATGGGTTGAAATTGATTGAGAAATCTATTGAGACAATTAGGCGTGCAGTGAAGTATGCAAAACAATCTCCACCTAGGGTCAAGTCATTTAAGGATCAGATTGAGTATTGTGGTCTTGAAGATAAGAAAGGCTTGAGTCTATATTGTCCAACTAGATGGAACTCAACTTACTTGATGTTAAGCTCGGCCTTAAAATACAAGGAAGCTTTTGATCGATTTGGGTTTAAAGATCGGGCTTTGAAAAAGAGATGGGGGCAAAAATATTCCAACTGGACTCGGATTGAATAGGGCCAAATTGTTTGTTGGCTTCTTAGAACATTTTATAATCTCACCGTAAAATTTCAGGCTCATCTTATGTCACATCAAATAATGCATTTCTTGAAATATTTGACACTTATATTATTTTGAATGACTGGGAAAGAAGCAATGATATAGAATTACAAAGAATGGCTAAGGCAATGAAAATAAAATATGATAAGTATTGGGGAAATGTTACAAAAAATGAATATGTTGTTATATATTCCCGTTGTGCTTGATCCTCGGTATAAGTTGAGTTTTGTTCAATTTGGTTTAGAAAGAATGTATGGAAAGGGTGAAATTGAAGTTGAAAATCCGTTGGAGGGTTTGGAAATAGATCTTCACTTTGATATTGATAATGAATATAGGAATTTAGAATATCAATCAAGTAATCAGGCCACTGGGATGGAGATTGCCGATAGTGTGAAGAGATCAATGGAAGATTTGTTTAATGAGTACAGGAAAAAGTATTCAACTCAAGAAAGTGGAAAATCAAGTGCAAGTAACATGTCAATGTCATCCCAAGGTTCTAGTTCAATGGAATCCCAAAATACAAATAAATTACGTAAGAGTTCAAAAGGCGCTTGGACCGAGTTGTACTTGGAGACAAATCTTAATTGGACAAGTATTTAAGTGAAGATGTGGAAGAAGATATTGATAGTTTCGATATTTTGGGGTGGTGAAAAGCTAATAGTGCAAGATTCCCTATCCTTGCACGTATTGCCCGTGATGTGTTGGCTATTCCCATTTCTACCGTTGCTTCGGAGTCCGTATTTAGCACGGGGGGACGCATTCTTGATGCATTTAGGAGTTCATTGTCTCCTAATATGGTGGAAGCTCTCATATATTCTCAAGATTGGGTTAAAGTGAAGAATCGCATTGATGTGGAGGAAGATATCGACTTTGCTTCTAAACTTGAGTGTGGTAATAATTATTGTTTTTGTTTATTTTATTGAACTAATAAAACAATTGTTTGTTGAAGCTAATGTGTTTAATTAATATTTTCAATTTTCAGCAATATCCAACTTGAGCCTTGTTACTAATGATGCCAACGTTTCCGTGACTCAACTTGATTAATGAGGTAAATTCGTCTTTCTTTTTTCTCTCTTATATAACTCTTCTTTTCGTCTGATTTCCTTGTTTTTGTTCGATTAGAGTTTAGTAATTATGATAGTGGGTTTTAAGTCTCCGTTATGGGAATCTATGGAAAATATTCGTTATGGTATATGGTGTTTCTGAGTGGCCCTTATCTAATGTGCCTTTTGATTTGTTACTGGAGGTTAACCATCATATCTGTTTTATTTTTATCTTCTCAAACTTGACAACTTTTAAGCATTTTGATTATAGTTTTGAATTTTTGATTACAGTGATGTTCAACAACAGTTTTCATGAGTAATTAAATTCTGTCCATTTTAAGCATTTTCTCATTAATTCTTGCACTGTTGTAGCCTCGCAATAATAGCACATAGATTGTTTTGTTCCAACAGAATATTATAGTAATATCAATGGTTTCTTCTCTATTTTGTGCTCAATGTTCTTTTCAAGCCGTTGAATTGATGACATGTTTAGTTTCTTCTCCAGTTTTTAGTTCTTTATGACAAGAACTAATGAATTATTATTGACATTGTGCAGTTAAAGGTGCTTTGGGACTTTGGGAGACCGCCAACGCTGCATCAAAGCTTGTTGTCTTGTTGATCTTTGAATCGTACCGATGCTAATGGTGCTTGTGGTAGAGATCGCTATCGCCACTCACTGCTAGACAGACCGTGCAAAGATGGTGCTTGACTGCTTGTTATTTTGTTAAAGAACAAACTGGTGCTTGACTGCTTGTTATTCTATAATGACTTACTAAATTGTCTCGCTCGGTTATGTCTGTAATAACTTGTTGGCTTCATCGGCTTGTTAGTTTTTAAAAGTGATACCGTAAAAGTGTTTGGGGTTGTAACTTGTAAGGTTGTTAGTTGTTGACTTATTGCTAGTTCTTCTACTTGATGTCAGTAATTTTACTTTCTTTGGCTTCTTATCGGACACCGGATCGGAGGAGTGAGTGGAGTCTCGCTTTCTTTCGGTCGACACCTTTAAAACTTTTAATTTGCATTTTGTTGGACAGTGTTTGCTATTTGCTAAACAGGTAACAGGTTAAATTACAATTCGGTAATTCGGTATTCGGTAATTCGGTTAATAGCAAATTTCGATTTTTTACTTCAGATATTAAAATTAGCGTTATTTCGGTTTTCGGTTATAACCGAATAGCTTATTCGGTTCGGTTATAACCGAATGCTCACTCCTAGAAATGGAAACAATATACATACAAACAGAAACAGAAGCAAAAAGAGTAAAAATTGGATTGAGAAGAGTATATATAATGACTTGATATTTTTACAAATAAATTTAATAATACATAAGTCTCTTTTCATTCACATTCATCTGAGAAAGTAACTTATGAAATTTATAAAAATATCAATTCATAATAGAGGAAAATGGGGAGGAAAAAGTCATACTAAACACTCCTATATCATACGTTCTCTACCCAAAAATACCATAACAAGTTACCATAAAGCATTATAAGCTATGTAGGGTGTAATATTTTATCCTTACAAGTTCAGTTATAGCAATGTCTCCAAGCCCCTATTATCAATTATGTTAATAAAATTGAATAAACAAGTGTTTTATATATATAACTTATCTGTTGTACATTAAAGTTGAAAAAGTAGAAAATTAATATGTCAAGACTAATACTTGATATTATGTCCTTAAGACAATTATGTTATCCTTACGATGCTCAAAGTTAATAGCACTTGTGTCACAAGATACAATTACGATATGTATTATAACAACACTACAAATAACACACAAGGAACTAAACAAATGTTTTAAACTTCTCTCTCAAAATGAATTGTGAATAATGAAGACTAGAAGACCATAATGCTTGATGCTATGCTGAATAAAATGGATGCCTACGCCATGAATTTAGAAGGTGAACTTAATGACCCTTCAGATTAGTTATGTCCCTTTAAAAAGGTATGGCATGACATCAATTGGCAAAAACAACCTAATTTCGTTCTAGCAGGTAACGCTTCCCAAAACGACATAGTTTTGATAATATAACTAAATACCAAAAAATATATACAATGACCCAAACCCACAAACTCAATCAATTGATAGCACGCGCGTGAGTTCAAATCAAGTCTTTACTAGATCATTGCCTTCCACAAAAATGGGGGGTCACTTTGGGCCTAAACCTAAGAGCAATTTTATTGTATATAAACTCATTAATATTTTAAATCTTAACCGATGTGAGACTTAACTTCTCACAAGTATTTATTATTATTTCCAAGGGTGATCATTGGAAGTTAATTTCTCATTCATTATTTCATGAATTTGAGATTCTAAAAACTTACTTTTAATCTATTTATAGAGTATAACACATTAATATGTGAATTCATTTCAAATAATTAATGAAACCCACTTCAAATTCTAATAAACTATGTATGTCATCGACTTAATTAACTTCTTTTTCTCAATGTGATTGGCAATCTAAGAGAAAATATTCTGTAATATTTTTGGATGGAGGGGGTCTGCTCACACAACATGTGTCCATTGTTTGCTCACGTAAATCAAAAGAATCGGGTGCTATGACGAAATTAATTAAAGGTGGTGTTTGTTGCAGAAAAGTTTATAATTTATTTTAAGAAATAATTCGATGGAAAAAAAAAAAAAGTATTTAGCATAACTATCTAACTAAGTTATGAGATGAAGCGTAGTTGTATAAAAGATAAAAAATTGTTAAACTACCATTTGGGTATAATTAAATTTGGAGGAGTCGTCAACATGTCTGACAATAATGACATTTAGCTAGGAATTAAGGATTAGGGGAGAGGGGAAAGTAAGTTCCTTTTCCCCAACTCTTGTAAGTTGTTGTGATAGAGCATAAGGCATGTCGGGACTAATCTCACTTTAGGCCCTATGCTTACATATCAATTTCATTTGTTTTACTCCATGTTTTTTTAAGTTAATTAACAAAAATATTTTCACCTAGGGGGTGTACTTTCGAATGAAAATATCACATGATTTGATCCGGTTGCTTAAAATTTAAATGATGTAATTTAATTAAACATATCATATTTTTGAAATTTTAAATAAATGTCAAGTTTGCTGTCCGATGAATCCAACTCTTATCTTGTTTTTGTAAAGAGAAAATACTAGTAATTGAATGGAAGTCGTAATATTGGTTAGGGGCGCTTCACGTGCAACAATGAAAAGGTGTCTTATCTTTTTCTTGGGCATGAGATTGTGTGTCAAAGTACTTGAAAAATGAAAACCATAAAAGATATGCTGATATCTTAGAGATTGCGACTAATGTGTGGGGTCCTTCGGATGCATAGTTTATTGAGTAAGTGGTTAGCATGAAGTTTATTGATTTCATAAAATATATGTTAGGGATGCATAATTTATTGATTTCACACTTCCAACCATCTATAATCATGGTACGGTGGTTAGTATGAAGTTAATTTTAATTAATTGATCAATACAGTGTTGACACACAGATCAAAAGATAATCTTTATGCGTATTAATCAATTGGCCAACTTATTATGAAATTACTTCATGATAACCAAATTCGTGTTTAGAGTTCATGGATTGGATTGAATTGAAATGAAATGAGATTTTTATTAGGATAAAAATTGTGAATCAAATGTCAAATAAGTTGAATGGATAATACTCATTTGTTAACTTATCCTATTACTTATAAGTTAAAAATTTAGTATATGCTGATTACTTATGTCTTATCATCATAATAAAAGGTATGAATGTATGTATGTTCATATTTGTTGATTGATGGATGGATTGATTGATATGGTAGTGTATGGTACCAGCAGCACAAAGAAAGAAAGAGAGACAAGTAGGGATGGATGGATGATTAATAATCCAGAATCCAGATAAGTCCTCCCTCAATCTTAAACTTTAAAAATTGATCCATAAATATATTCTGTCTATTCCCGGCTCCAATTAATTCAGTACTCACTCACTCAAGATGTCCAGTAGCGTCAGTCTCTGGGCCCTAAGCCCAGGCGCCAGGCGGGGATCACCATCCCACTCAGCCCCAAATTCCCGATATCATCACTTTACTTGGTGGTGGGGGTGATCAATTTATATATATATAGAGAGAGAGGCCGGATCAGGTCCGGACTCTCGGACCGGACCAAAATCCGGACTCCCGGACCGGACCAAAATTCGGACTTTTTTTTTTTTTTTGCTTTTTTTATAAAACAACTAAAAAAAAAAAAATTTATGGAATTAAATTTTTTTCATAATACAGTGTTTTGGATGTGATTTGAGTACATATAACAAAATATGTATGTACGATGCATGCAAGCGCTGCATCACCACCATTTTTTGGTATAGGTATTCAAAACACGTCCAAAATATTGTATTATAGAAAAATTTCAGTTCCATAAAATATTAAATATTTTTTTAAGTTATTTTTTTAAAAAAAAAGCAAAAAATAATAATATTTGGGGTCCGTTTGATCGGTCCGGAGTCCTGACTTGATTAGTGTTATATATATATATATATATATATATATATATATATATATATATATATATACGGTCCGTCTCTAAGCGAACTCTAAAAGAAATGAAATCCAAAGCAAAGGCGATGGTTAAATGCTTTGATTCGTTCTTTAAAGTTCTCTTTAGAACTTCTCCGTATAAATATATATTTAAATAATACTTTTACTCGTGGACCCACCCCAAAGAGAGTAATAATAGTAGTAGGATGTTCTTCTTCTCATAGTCATATTCACAAGTAAGAGTAGGATTGGTGGTGAATAAATTCAAACACCCTTCGGACCCATTACTTTGTCAGCCAGTACAATACTATTATTACTTTTGCTTCAATTTACTACTCCAATTACACCAACAAAATGTATATATATTAGTTGTTTTGGTGAAGCACGTATAGTTGACTTCAAGTCTATTAAAAGCAGACCAGCTGCATCATCATCTGGATTCATCTGTATATATCGTGGGAAAAGAAAGAAAGAAAGAGGGAGTAGAATAGACTAGTGTAAGTTTCAAGTTTCGAGTTTCGAGTTTGAGTATAGAGTGCATGGAAGAATGAAGATATGATATGTTTTATTTATATAATATTATTTTGATGACAATTTTTTTTTAATAAAATGATGTAGCTGATTGTGGTGGATTACTATCACAAGTTCACTCATATATGGTGAATTATTTACTAATTACATTCTCACATTATTTTATAAGATTTTTTTTTTTTGCTAATTTAACATACTCACACACCCAAAACTTAACCCCAACCTCATAATTATTATAAATTAAGTAATATCACTCGGTTTTTTGGTTAGCGTAGTAACACTCTTCTTTGTTAAAAGTAGGCTAAGTAGTGGTCTTGGATATGTAGAAGAAGTATTCTATAATTTTGTTGAGGATAAGACTTAAGACCCACCATCTTACATCTTACTTATGAGGAGGATCAGATGAGTCATTGGATTTTATGTCAAAATCATTTGTTTTAATTATTAGGCATTGGCCTAACCAATATATTGATAGAAAATACGATAACCCATCAGCAAAATGGACCGCCAATCATTTTTGTTAAAGCATTTGTGTCCCCATGTGCTCAATCTTATTCTTTCCATTTTTCAAGCCTCAAGGGGTGTTGGGTAGTGATTTAGTTGCATTCGGATCTTATTTTGTCAAAGCAATCAAAATGGATGGTTGGTTGGTTGGTTGGACTTGGACCGACCAATTTTTCATAATTTATTGCTTTCCAAACTAGGGGAGTCATCTATGATACGAGTACTTTCTCTCTTTCTTCTTTTTAACCAGCCAGCCATGAGCCATGTGCAGAAAAAAGAACAATTGCCCAGATCATCCCCCTCAACATATGAGCCACATCTCTTCCGATTAAACTAAGAGTCCTGTGTAAAAATTCTTCATAAATGTAAGTCCAAACTCCCCACCCCCGTCAAATCATACTCCAACATCACGCATAGGTCATGTATAGAGTCATGGAGGTGAACCCAAACCCAATGATTCATTTCATTTGGAATTTTGGAGTAATCACAATTCACATCATCATTTGATGTATATATCCACATGAGATGCTGCTTCTCATTTAGAGGCTCTATTTTGTGACGACGAATTTATTAGCATTAAATAATTCAAAATTTATTTGAGGCTCTATTTTAGACACAAGTGTTTAGCAAAATGTTCTCATCATCCATCCAATAAAATATATCTCAAGTCAATTTTTTACACAAATTAAGTAAAATAAAAATAGATAGAAGAGATTAAATTAGTTCTCATTTTATCTACAGCAGGATTATATATATATTAAATTTGAATTGTTTATAGACTCATCGAAGCTAACAATTGGAGGAGATTTGGTGATCGGATGCTCCGTACAGTTGATACATTTATAAAGTCTCCCCTTAACTTGGGACATGTTGTTAGTGTAAAAACAAGAAGAGAAGCACGCTTAGTGATGAGAGAGAGAGAGAGAGAGATTCATAATAATCATTTAAAGTTCCACTGCATAATTTGAATACGTTTGATCTTAACAGTAACAAAATAAAGAAATCACATTGTATCCGGGAAAAACCTAATCTGTCAGAGAGGCCCTTTACAGAGAGACAAAGAGGAAGGTTGATGGAATAAATAAATACTAATAGTACACTGCACTTGGTATAATTTGGTACTCCATAATATAGTATATCAGCTCACAAGGGAAGGGGTTGTTCTAGCTTAACTACAATAAAAAGGAGAGGGGGTGTTTGTTTAGAGTTGAATGTAGTTGAGAGGGGGTGTTTGTTTAGAGTTGAATGTAGTTGAATTTGAATGTTGAATCGGTAAGATAGACGAATTGAGTTAGATTTTTTGAGCTGAATGGCCGAATGAGCAGCTGAATGAAGAAAAAAAATTAAAATAATATATTAACTATTATATTAAGTAATATTAAATAAATTTACAACAATTTTGAATTTTTTTTAGAGGGGGTAAAATAATAAAATTTTGTCATTCAGATATTTCAGACATGTCAATTATTAAACAGTTTTTTTCATTCAGATTCAGATTCAACTCATTCAGATTCAGCTCATTCAGATTCAGATTTAAATTTATTCAATTTTTATCAAACATCCTCTTAGTCTCGAACATGATTAGTCCGGACACATGGTTTAGACCAAAAAATAAAAAATTTGACTGAGGAGGGGTTTGTCCATCTTTCCACGAAAACGTACATAAATAAGTCTGTTAAATGAATTAAATAGTTGGGCATAATTTGTATTGGTTTGATTAAAAGTTTAATTTCAACTCGACTCCAAATATAATAATTTAAAAAATTACAACTTAATTTTGGATCATACTCGATTTGATAATTAAACGAATCTCAATCAAATCTTATTTTATAGTCAATAAATTTTATAAATCAAATATGACTAACTCAATAAATGAGTCGACTCGATTAATTTTATAAATTTGTATTTTGTTATACATGTAACATGGAAGTGATTAGCATAAAGTTAAATTTGGTCAATACAATATCGACATACAGATAGAAGATAATTTTTCTCTCTGCGCAGCAGCACTGTATCAATTAACTAACTTATTATGAAATTAAATTTATGATAACGGCATCCATGTAACATAAACATATTGCGTGCAAGTGCAATGACAGCTTAATTGCCTAAATGCCTAGTACTCCTGTCCTGGTCCTGCTCCCACTACTAGACCTGACAAAGATGGTCCAGGTCCGTTCGTCAAAAATCGGGACACGGGCTTAACTTTTCTAGCCCGTTAAAACCCGGGCCTTTTTGGCCCGGCCCGCCCAAGTGGCCCGTGATTTTTTTTTCTTCTTTTTTTTAAAAAAATAAAATGTTACTACTTGTGGGTTGTGAGACTTGAACATAAGACTTGTAAGTAAGTAAATAAGAGTTCAAACCAACTAAGCTACAACAACTATTTGTTTTTAATTCAATCTTTAATATATTTTAACTATAATTGTAAATTATAATTAAGATATGTAGTTAATGTAGGTAATTAATTAATAATACTAATTTATAATACTATTAAAATTTTAATTGATTGAGATATGTAGTTAATAATTTCAAAGTATACAATTATTAAACTAACAATTATTAGTTTAAGTTAGATAATTGTGCAATCCCCCTACTTATTGTAGTACATTTGGAAAGTAAATCAATCATTATCCCTTAATTATGCATTCTCCCTATTTATTTGAAAAGTAAATCAATCATTATCCCAAATTAGAATAATTATTAAAATTTTAATTGATTGAGATATGTAGTTAATTTAAGTAATTAAAATTATTGTTTATTATAAATTATTTTATTATTTTTAATATTTATTATTATTACTATTTTTGGTGTAACAAAATTTAAAAAAAATAGAAAAAAACCGGTAGACCGGCCCGACCCATCTAAACCGGGCTACGAGCCTAATAAACATAGCCCGCTGGCCTTTTCGTCCCGGCCCGCCCTGTTTGGCAGGTCTACCCAATACTACTCCCACTCCCCTCTATACAACAAGGGAACGTCCAATCCAATTTATTAATTCAGTCCGTGTCACTACTGTTGTCTTCTTTGGGTTGGGTTGGGGTGGTGGGCGCCAATTAATCCTTTTTATTATCGTTTTCAAAATTAAAGATAGTTTCCTTTAACTTTGTTTTAAATTTAAAAATTATTAATATTATTTTTAATATTAAACTATAAATTAACATGAATTTTTAACATTGACAGACCTTAGTATTTCCATGTAACAAATACTATATTTTTAATTAATCTTAAAAATATATTTCAAATGTAAAATTATAGAACAGAAAAAGACTTGCTACCCAAAATGGGGATAATTCCAATTCCTTCTATTTACACGTTCAAAAATGAGACTTTACGTTTTCAATCTAGATTAAAAGGTGATATTATATTTCAAAACTACCTTTCATTTCATTCATTAAACCTACCTAACTCTCATCTAATACATAAACTAGATTAGAATACTAAAAAAATAATATTAATTTTATAAGTGCAATATAATTGAAATGAGAGTCAAATTTTGGAATAGACATATTATATGCTTTATTCATTTTCTTTTCTGTTTATTTATTTTTTCTTTACTTCAGCCAAATAAAACAGATAGTATAGAGGTTTTTATTTTAACTATTTTGTAATAAATCAAATCCATTACTAAAAAAGGGGCAGTACTAAAAAAATAACCACACAATACATTTAATTTTATTCATAATACATTGAATTGCCATCAGACATTGAACAAATTATTACATATTAGTATTAACTAAACTATGTGTTGTGTTGTATTTGGCTCTTCCATCATCATAATGTCACATTTCAACATATTTTTAAATCTGGAGACTCCTGGTCCTTCCAGAATTAGGATCGTTGGGTTGGGTTGGGTTCCCTGCTGCTGATTTATTTGCTGCATGTAAACATATTAGTTGATGTTAGTCGAGAGCTTTTTGCAAAAGCAGATTAAGCCATCCGAGTCTTTCTAAAGTGATAAAAACCGTGCACAACAATGATAGACAGATACATACATACATACATACATACATACATACATACATGAATAAAGTACAAGTAAGTATCAACAAATTGAGCACCATAATATTAATTTGCAAAACAAATTGGCAGAAGGACCAATAGAGTAGAGGCTGAAACACCATGAATTTGAAGTTTGTGCAATGCTCATTAAATAAAATGAAAATGTGGCAGGTCTTGAGTTATCAATACACCTAAATTTTGTTATTTATTGTCATTTAGATTGACTGATAAGAAAAAAAGACATCTACTGAATTTTGAAACAAGCAGATACCATAAATTACATTGCAACTTGCAAGCAACCAAAGTGTGTTGGACAGACACATTCATTCAGTTATTTATTACCATAGCAGTTCCCATAAAGCATGCCCACCACTTACAGTGTCTCATTAATTCAATCTACCTAGAAAGCATGCTGCTCAGTTCAAGCTAATAGACAACAGGAAGGATCTTATAACTGGTCGAGTCATGCAATGTATCAATCCTCAGATTTACTCCATTCTTCTAATGTTGGGGTTGCAACTCCAACATTTTTCATGTCGAATATATTGGCTGATTCAAGATAGTATTGATGTTAGTAAGGCCTCCAAGGCTTAACCAGAGGCTAAAACACTTGGCAAACTGGATTTTGAAGCAATTAACACTTGGCAACAGTAAAGAGTAACAAAATAGACAGAATCTTTAACTGAAGTAAACTACAATAGTAAATAGAGAAATATCTGAGCCTACCAAAAATAGGATTCTCAATCACTAGAACCTGAAAACTTGTGGTTGAGTTCATTGGGGTACTTATTTACCTTGATGCATAAAAAAAAATCAGAACTTGGAGGCATGTGAACAATAGAGTAATGGGCATATAAATTGATTTCCATTTAGCTTATATTTCAAAGCAAATACATAAGGAAAATAAACAAATGCGCAGTAACTGTTGCTGTCGGTTCTTTTCACCGGGAAGGGTCTGAGTATTCGGAATGGAACATACAAAATGGAAAACAACAAGAACATGTAAAACTGTTCTAACATTTTACTCTAAGCAAGTTTATCCAAAAAATGTATTGACATTTGGTGCATACCAGGTTCCTCTATTTTTAATGGCCTAGTACGATCAGAAATAACTGAAAATAGTTCAACCTTCACAGTTCTCTAATGTGCCTTTTCCTTCAACAGCATCTAGAATAAACTAACTAATTTTGTTTTTGCATACAATACTTTTTCAATCTATTTACTACTCTGACAGCCTAAATGTCATACTATTAGTGATATACTTTCCTAGCTTCCTTTTAAAACCTTGTCACAGAATGCATTTTCACTATTGCTAATAAACTACAACAATATATTTCTTTAAAAAAAATCCAAATGAGTCACTATAGACCTTAAAATAGATACATGGTCTCTACTTGGACAAGCATATTCAGTTATCACCAAAAAGAAGCACTTTATGTATTGTTTTAACACAACATGTAAAACTGTTTCTTTTCTATCTCACCACAACACACTTTATGTATTGTTTCAGTGATAGTGCATTTGTTCTTTTCAGGATTCATTTAGCCATCTCCACTTAATTATTAGAGGTTTGGATGAGATGAGTGTATTATCTGCAACAGATCCATAGTTTGAAACTGATATTAAGCAATCCCAATGACTCAAACATACATATAGTTAGAGACCAAGAATGGGTTTACCTCCAGACTTCACTAACTGAATGCCCCTGCTCAATGTTTTCAATTGCAAAATGAGATTTTCATTGGACAAATTTAGACATTGACCAATAGATTGAAGGAGCTCTGCAATGATTAAATGCCACTATTCTAATAATCTGATCCTATTAATTCTAAGCATACAAAGGCAAAATCCATCATCCATAAGATGACTTTAAACAATGACATTTTTTCTTATTAAAACATGAACCTTTTTGACTTCAAATAAATGGTACTAAACAATGACAATTTTTGATAGGAGACCAAAAGGACATGTAAAAATTTCATCATTGGCAAGTGTTCCTAGTGAGTTTTATTATAAATGGTAGATACCAAAACAGGTTTCGAATGACTTCAGCTCCTAATTCAATAATATTTCCTGATAACTAGTCATATTTGAGGTTTTCTTTATAGGTAGTTAGTTCCCTAAGAACAGTAACTTCATGCAGAAAGCAACATATGAATTGGACCTCTAAATCTTAGATAGTAGTGTCAAGGGAGTAAAAATGCATACCAACATGTATATCAGGCGTGGCAGCAGCTGCGGCATCAACAATAACACTAACAGACTGGTAATCAAGTGCTACAGCATCAAATACAGTCTGCCTGATGCAATTTGGAGTTTGAACACCTAGACAGAAATGTAAAAGATTACAAACCATGGAACAAATACAACAGAACAATATATAACATGTTAGAATATGAGAACAAATTTGAGACTACAAGTGTTAGCTGGTGGCTGGCCACTGGTAGCTGTCCAGCTTTGGCTGAACACCATACGGCTGAATTCTTTTGGGCCTATGCCAAAAGCTATTTGGGAGTTTCTGAAGTTACAGCGGAGAGCCGCCCGGCTATATCTCCTGTAGCTAGCTGGCTATGACCTTCAGAGCCACTTGGCTTTTTGTTGGGGTCCTGTTCATCTATATTCTAGCTTTTTGCCGGTTGCTATTAACATATATCTTGATGAAGGAAGATCTGCTTCTGTCTGTCTTTAAAAGGAGTCAAATACCTAACATTATGGATTCAAAACTAAAAATTAATAATCAGTGGAAAGGTTGCATTACCAGTGACAACTAAACTATTAATCTCAGCACCCTGAAGAAGCGAATGAAGGTGTGTAGCAAAAAAGGCACTGAAACTTGTCTTCACCAACTTATAATCCTCCTCCTTTATAACAAGCCCATCAACCAGTTCTTAGCCCACACTATCCTTAGAAGTTGGTTTTGGCTTCCCATCGGAGTACAGGTGCCTGCGAAATAGTTCAACGTCTCTTCCCAGTGGGTCATGCTCACGTACAACCTATGTAAACCAATTGTAAAAATGTTTATATTCAATAAGAAGACGAGCACAACTCATAAATAAGAGCATTTATCTTGTACTAGGACTAGAAGCAAATTTAATTTACTAGGAATGTAATACCCGGTAAGATAAAATAATAATAAAAAATATGTAAGTAAACTTTAAAATATTTACATTTTAAAACATATTAATTGAACTTTGTTTTGATTTGGGTCAAAATAGTCATTTAATTTATGTGGGCTAATAAATATTAATAAGTGATGGATAAATTAATTTAGTAAAATTTGGGCTTTAAAATTAATTGGGTTTAATTTATGTTTGAGTAATAATAAATCCTATTAAAATTAGGAGAAACAATAAAATATATAAATAATAAGCAAAACCTAACTACTTCATTCTATCTGATACGAGCTAATTGAAGGGAAAGAAGGGAGGCGGCAGCTTGAAAACATAAGGAAGAAATCGTGTGCTATATTTCTTAAGGTATGTGAGTATGGATGATAATAAATTAAATGAATATGTTAAACCTTTTCTCAATTGATGTGATCATTAGAGGTTAGGAAGAAACAAATGATGATATGACAGATTTCTTGTATGAATGAATTAAATCTTTATCTGGACGGAAGTTACTGAACTTATTATATATATATATATATATATATATATATATAAAAGGAATGAACCTAGCTGCTATATAGAATCTGATTAGTCATCTTATTTTTTTTATATTGTGTCAGTATATAAACAATAGGTTCATATGTATTGTCATGTATGTAGGAATTAAATTGATTTTCACTTTTAAATTAAGTTAGCATATTTAATGTATGAAATTCACTTTATAATTCTTTTAAAATCCGTAAGGTATGATTTTCACTGTATGTATGAAATTCACTTTATAAATTAAGTTACTATGCATAACTATTTAAAAATTTAAAATATAAAGTTTATGAGAGCAAAGAATAATAATAATAATAATAATAATAATAATAATAAAATGAGTTAATTAAAGGTTTAAAGATAGAAAGAATAATTTTGCAAACGTACTTATATTAATTATTATTTTGTTTAATTAGATCGAACGGAGGGAGTCTAAACGAGTAATATTTGGAATTATAATTTGGATATTACATTACTTACTCCAGGTACGGATTCCGTACTCCTTCAATGATTGTCTTTTTATTTTTGATTTGTTCATTTTGTTTTCCGTTTCGAAGTTAGTTATTGTTTCACATGGTTGTTCCTTCTCGAATTCGTGTAACTATTTCATTTTGACATTGATACTTAGAAATCGTATTTGTACTCTTTGAATTAGTTTATCATGTATAGTATTTATTTCGATATTTGTAGAAAAGTTCATGTCAATATAGTTTGGAGACTTGTGTTGTTGATTCGCTTTGATTTGACATGTACATATTATAACTCATTTGTGTTAATATTGTGTCGCATGTGTTGTGACATGGTATTTTTGTTAAAATATACCGTAGGGTATACCTGAGCTATAACCACCTGTAGGGCTGTTCATTTCATTCGGTTTTTCCGGTTTTTCGGTTTTCCGAACCGAACCGAACCGGTCGGTTCGGTATAAAAAGAACCCGGTCCGGTTGATTTTAAAAAACCGGTATATACTGGGTTTTTTTGATCTGCCCAGATTACCTATTTCGTAAGTCCGATATATCTGAACCGAACCGAATTATACCGTTCAATTCATTTTTTTAAAAAATATTTTACTTATCTTTGTAAAATTGGATTAGAGTCTCCTCCAATTACAAAATTACAAAATAGAACTATAGAAGACTTGAATAAAATTTGAATTGGTGGTCTCCCCTATTTATAGAATAGAAGTAAGACATGAGAACACAAATTAGACAATGTGGGATATTGGTAAGACAAGAGAATAACATATAGCCAAGTCCCACATTGGTATAACTTGTAAAAGTCTAACGAAGTTTTCCTTATAAAAAGACTTCAAAGTGAAACATTGATAGTCAAGTCCCACATTGGTTCACTTTTAAAAGTCTAAGAAAGTTTTCTTTATAAAAAAACCTTAATAGCCAAGTTCCACTTTTGTTATAAAATGAAAACTTAGTAGTTAGTGGTAAGTAATTGAAACCTTAATAGCCAAGTCCCACATTGGAAAGTCTAAGGAAGTTTTGCTTTATAAAAAGACTATCAACTATTAATAATTGGTGGTTTACAAGTTTAAATTGATTAAATCGGTAAAAGAAATTAGATAAACTTAAATATATTAATAGTTGGTGGTTTAGAAGTTCTATATTGACTAAATTAGTAAAAGTAAAAGAAATTAGATAAACTAAATTATTTATCAATAAGTTGGGAAAGATTTGCTCTTAAGTTAGAATAAAAGTCTTAATTAATTCGATAGAATATGGTTGTTTGCAAGTCCCACATTGATGGGTTAATTTATAAAAAGTCTAAGGAAATTTTCCTCTAAAAAAATATAGTTAAGTCCCACATTGATTATTTTATAAAAGTCTAAGGAAGTTTTCCTATAAAAAAACTACAAGTGAAACCTTAATAGTAAGTCCCACATTGGTTATTTTATAAAAGTCTAAGGAAGTTTTCCTTATAAAAATACAACCAAGTGAGTTCTTAATAGTTAAGTCCCACATTGGTTCTTAATAACTAAGTCCCACATTGATTTCTTTATCAAATAGTAAGAAAATTTTCCTTTTAAAAAGACATTTAAGTCTTTTATCTTTATTAAATAATTTTGGCTCAAAGAAGGTGAGGCCTTGTGCTGAGTTGCTTTACCTTGGTAAATTTTGGCTTAAAAGCAAGTCTTGGGCGGTTTTTGAATTAAATTTGAATGAGTTTTGGGTTAAAAGTTGGGCGGTTTTTAAGGTAAAAAACCGAACCGAACCCTAATCGGTTCGGTATCTGATATTCAATGGTTTTCGGTTTGATACCCTATTTTGGGTACTACCGGTATTCAATCCGGTTCGGTTCAGACCGGTTCGGTCTGGTTATTTACCGATGAACACCCCTAACCACCTGTGGAAGTACCACAAACATATCCTCTTGGCACCGAGACATGACACCTTCCGTGACGATGTGATCAGTCCACGACGTCTCCGTTTTGTGCTCCGGTGGGAGTTAGCCATTTGGTGATTTGTTGTAGGAGGCGTATGGGTTGACTCTAGTTTTCTGTTCTGTTCTGTTTTGCGGATTGGTGATGTTTGTGCCAAACACACCTTCCGATTTACATACATCTGGATTGCGCCGTCCGATGTGTGATTACTTGTGTGACATTATTTTGATTGCCTATGTGGCATTATTTGACTTGTCTGTGTGACGAGGTATATTTTTGAGCTCGGTATGAAATAACACACAACCATTTGATTCAACCTATTATTTCGTTGTGTTAGTTTTATACGTCTCAGTTCAGTTTATTTAATTGAGTTAACTTTTTCGTTTCATTATTCTTGTAATCTATATTCGTACTGGGCATTTGGCTTATGCTGTGTTTTTCTTCCGGCAGATAATCAGGGGATCAAGGGCAAGTGTGACGAAAGCTCCCTTTTATCCAAATGATTTAGATATATTCTGTTTAGGTTGTGATACATTAGTTGTTTAGAGTTGTAATAATTATCTTAGATTGTGGTTTGAGCCAGTGTGACATTTATTATAGTTTGTCTTGTGATATTTACGTTATGAGACTATTCTTTTGTGACTTAGGTGGTGTTTGATAAAATTGAGTGTTAAGACCTGAACAGTTTAGACATCTGAATAATATAGAGCATCTGTCCAGAATTGTATCTAAATGAAAAAATGATATTTGATAATTAATTTTTTCAAAATGTCCAAAATATCTTTTTTTTTATTCTCTCTTTTTCAAAACCAACCATCACAGACCAACTGTGCAAGAGCTGAAGATACTAAAATTGATTGATGAACATGTAACACCTCCAAGAGAAATAACCATTCCCATTGACAGGTCACAATTTCCTTCCTTGCATAGTGTCACAGATAATCTAATGTTAAACAAGAACTTGATCAAGGATCGTAGACAGCAACCCTCTTTTCAAACCTGAGCTAAAGATACTGAAATCTCTCTCACTTGATTTATTTTTCTCTCTAAATCTTTATCTATATCTATTTTATCTCTACTTCCATCTCACATATATACGAAGCTCGATATATATATATGATTTTATATACATCTACATAATTTTCACTCCAATCCGACCAACAAATTCCCAACATTTTCGACCTCCACCAAACCCTAATCCCCAAATCCCCTCTATCGAATCATGTAAATCTCCCCCTCCCTTTGTTTCCAGATAAAATCCAAATTTTTCCCTTTTTCCTACCGATATTTTTCTCGGGGTGATGAGAGAAAGCGGAGCCAAGTCAGCGGAGGAAAGAGAGAGAAAGAGAAAATGATGCAAATTGATTAAGGTCATTGGGGGATAAAAGAGGAATTTTGTAATTTTAAAGAGGTCATTTTTGTCCAAAAAATAGTTACTTTCATTCAGATGGACCTCTAAATGATTTAGATTTAATTTTGTATCTTACCGATTAAGAGGCATTAAGAGACAAAAAAAATTTTACCAAACAAGTTGTGCCTCTGACCGAATCAGAGACGCACCTATTAAGAGCCTTTAAGACCCAAAAAAACACCAACTTAGAGCCTTGTTATAATTTCATCAGTTTTGTTGAGTTTTGTGTAACCTCTCTTCTATTTCGGAAAGGGAGTGTTACAAGGAATGTTTGTGATTCCTAAAATTGGTTTAGGCAAGGTATTGCTATCTGTTGACATAAAAACAAACACGGAAATGATCCGGAAACATACAGTTTCTGAATTATTTAGCATGCAAATTTCAACAAACTCCCTCAACAAAACAACCCAGCCTTGTACTCAACATGCCAAACAATTCCAAGCAATGCAAAATGCAAAAGGACTTCCAAGTTGATGTCCTAACATGAAACAACCCGGGTCAAATCCCGAGTCCGGAACTAATATCGGATCAAATTCCAAGTCCCAATAGAATCAAATCCATCAAAATAAGGTCTCAAACTACTAGCCCAATAGTATCTTCTTGGGTCATCTTAGTCTCCCAAAAGGTCATGACTTGAAGGTACTATTGGTAGTTAATTAATTCCTTATATGTAGACAAATTTTTCCCCTATCTTTCGATGTAACAAATGCAAAATAAAAAGATAAGAGAAGTATATGGAGTACTAAAAAAAATTCCCAAATGTAATTTAATTGGACATAAGAGAATGCTAGTAACTTGAAAATACTAATGTAGCCTTGGTAACAAGAGAATAGGAAATTAGACAGTAATTGAATAATGAAAAGGAAATAGTGAAATTACCCATATTACGAGAATTCCCCGGCGTCCAGCAACCTCAACCGCCTTGATAACGTTAGGGGCAATAGCTAAACCACCATCAACCCGCATCGAACCCTCTGCTACAATGAAATCTTTCTGTGCTTAATTCACGATCATGGTGATGAAGAGAGATGAATTAGCTTCTTGAACACATATACATACTATCAAAGAGGAGAGAGAGAGAGAAATACCTGCATGTCGATGACCAGAAGGGCAGTGTTTTTCCATTTTTGACGAGTATCCATTTTTTGCTTGATGATTTCTATCTTCGCTTCCAACAGAAAAAAATGAAAGGCCTTGGATTGCTTTTTTTGGTTTTTCTATTATTGTAGTGGTCAATTTGGACCCCAGTACTCCACTCCACTAAGCCAAATTAATAGATTGGGTCGGGTCTTTCCTGACCGCTTATCGATGCCACGAAGTAAATAGAAAGTGGTCTTATTGATTAACTCTCATTAAACACTACTCCGCGTGAACTTGTTAGATACTTAGATCACCAAATTGAATTTGATTAATTTAACACGCATAAATTTATTTGAGTGAAAAAATTTTATTCCACGTATATTAATACATGTGATTAAATATAATTATAAAATTAATTATTAATTATATATTTAATTTAAAATTTTATTATTAATAATTATCTACGTAATAATTAATGACACAACCGTCCATACCTCAAATCGCAATCATTTCAAAAAATAAGTAGCACAAAAAAAGAATCAACGCGGATGTAAATTGATTCAGCCGTTTGGCGTATTTTGAAGGGGAAAAAACAAAAATTTGGCATCATCCACTGCAATGTCTTCCAATTTTAGTTTCCAAAATTTTAATTAAAGAAAGCTCCTATTTGTTATAGATTTGACCTTAGGAAAATGTGAATCCCAAATGGTTTGTTTTTAAATATAAGAGTCATTGCCCCTTGCAATGCCTTTTGTCCCAAACTAGCTGGGTAGGCAGAAAAAGAAAAACCGCCACTCCACTAGTGTGAAACAAAACTTGAAATAAAAAACATATGAAATTATAACCACACTTGACATACATATATAAATTGCAAGGAATGCATGCACTTAGTAAAGAAGAGCAGAGCAGAGCAGAGCAGATGCTTCTGCAATGAATTTGAACTCCTTAATCAAATAGTAATTCCACCTTCAGGCACTTTTTATAAGTCTTTGTGATTGTACTTCCTTTTGTTTTTTCTTTGGTTTTCAATATCATTTTCGTAAATGTCATTGTTTTTTGGTAACACTGTCAATTGAACCACCATGCCGTTGCAAAGCAATAACTGGTTCATTACATCTGGAGCACCGGAATGATGGAGCCGCACAGCAGCGTGTTCGAAGACAGTAATAACAGTACCTGCCAACATTAGAAATCACATCAACTTTAGACATAATCCACAAACATAGCAAGTTTTTTGGAAACTATTGCAAACAAATTGGTTTGAGTGCCTGCCTGCAAACTCATGTGAACTACTGTGGCCCCGAAAAAATATTGAAAACATATTGGGTCATGTGAACAATTATACAAAGAAATAAACATTAGTTGAAATTCTAACTATTCTTTTGGGCCTTCGTTAAGTAAATATGCAATACAAAAAATTCCACATTTTCCTATCAAGTAACTTCACAATATAAATGACGTCCAGATTGTTTAGTGTTGAAATGTTTACATGGGACGGCCCCTTAAATATGGAGTAGGCAATATGTGGGATTCATGATACTGCTAGTTTCAAGCCTATTGGCCTTCAAGCTTTAGAGAGTACACACCATAAAGCCATTAAAGCCAAAAGAGTCGTGTACCTGTGCTGACAAGGAAGGGCTAAAAAGGGTATGGTTGGATTCGCCTGACAGATGGGGCATAAAGTTTCATCCTCTGCAGATGTTGAAGATTTATCCTTGGCGAATGGAAGAAGAAAATTCTTAATGGATGATGAATTCAGAAGAGGAAGAAGCAACAATAACATTTCCTGCACATGAACAGTTAAGGATACAGTTTATGAAGAAAGGAGGAAAACGTAAAACGAGACTCCCTCTTAGGGTTTGCACTTGATGAACAAAGTTATGTGGAACACTGAATGTGTCAACATGAAAATATTGTTTACTGCACTGTTCTAAAAACATTGATATACAATGTGAATAATATTGGGAAAAGGAAATTCTCTCACCTTGTAGAAGATGAAGTATCTGACATTAATTACACTACTAAGACTCTAGTGGAGAAAGGATAAATAGGCTCTGAAGCAGAAATTGGAACAACATGCAAATTCGACAGTGCTCTTTGGATCGATCATCGAAAACAAAGTTTAGGTTATACAGAATAGGCCAACTTTTTATTAAGCTTAACTACTTCAGTAATGAAATAATTGCAACTCAAGCTCATCAACATTTCCAACAATTTTCTGCTACAAATGAGAATAAGAAATATAACTTACAGAGAATTCATTCCACACCAACTGCCGATTCATGTACTCAAAACTAACTGCTCTATTCATGTGAGGGCTCCCATAGACAAGTCTTGCTTGTAGAGCTCTCTCAATAAGACTTCTATACCTGCATAAATATGAAAGGGACAAATGAAATACTGTCAAATACTACAAGGTCATTAGAAGTATACAACTCGGCCCAGTCTTAAAAAGCCTACTCTCCACTAATACAGCATCTCACATTTGTTCCAGCTCAAAGTATTTCACCAAATCAACTATGTCAGCTTATAACATCTGAGCATACAGAACAGACATGTAATTATCATAACAGCATGCTAATGGCCAACTAAGCCTCCAGTAGTTGGTTAATATATAAAAGCAATGTAGATAATGTAATTGATTCAACCGATGAACCACTTCAGTTCCGGCATTTTTCTTTTACTTAGCCTTGTTACATACCTTCATTTTGTTAACAATATTATTATGGTTTTGAATTATAGGAAGTTAAGAACCATCCAAATGAAATCCCTGGTGCTAATAAGCATACCTTCCTGTGTAAAGAAATATGAGTAGGTTGCTAAAAGATGCAGCTTTGTAGAATCCTTCAATACGTTGTATTAAATACCATGCTCGACGTGCTATTGACCTCTGAAATATAATCCAACAAAATAAAGCAATCAATTTGTCCTCCTCCTTGATGTTCATTACATTTGCACATCCATACTAAATGGGGAGACCATAGAAAAAAAGAGAGATCTGATTGGTCTTGAACTTAATATAAAAGACATACCTGTTCAGAATCACCCCATCGGCGGAAAGCAGAAAATGATTGCAGACGGGCCCAGATATACTGACCCCCAACAGTGGCAACACAATACCATATCTTTTGAGCAAAAGTGAGTCCAGGTCCCTCCAAACCCGTTCTGACTGGTGGATGTAATGCAAATTATTGAAAGTCTACAACTCAGAACATGTATTGGTATAGGACTGCAATGTTATTAACACAGAATATGTATCGGTATAGGACTTCAATATTATTTACAGTTTTTAACAGCGCAAAAAAAATTGATATACCACTTTTGGGACCTTTTGGTTTGCACACAAAAATTAGGCAATATTCATGTATGAAAGTAATATAACAGAGAGAAACTACTAGGTGTCATCATTTGTAAGCACATAATTCAACTTCTGCAAAAAAAATCTAAGACTTGTGAATCTGAGAAAATGTTTTGAAAATAGACTTCTTTCTTCATGTAGTATACTTTGCAAATTTCATAGACACTTTTAAATATGAACCACCAATCCAATTAACTTGTTAGGAAGTTGGTAACATGTAACAAGGATTTGTTAATAAACAATTTATCCAAGGAAGTACCCTGTTCACCCATTCAAGTCTTTTCGAATAGAACTTTGATCAAATTATCATCGTAATTATTCTCATAAAGTGACAAACAAGCGGTTAGGAACAAAAAATAGCCAAGTAAGTCATGCTTTATGACTATCAGCTAACTATCAGAATTAGGTTGTGTCAAAACTTCTTGCCTTTTCCTCTATTTTCCACGGCCCGCTCATCTCTATATCTTAAATTCATGAGAGCATTTCCTGGAGTAGGCTTATCAACCCATATAGAAAATCTCCAAATGAGAAACTCGAGGAAAGCATCAAGTTCTGGTTCGTATTGGAATAATATTCCTGGCTAATTCCAAAGAAAACAAGGGGAAACAAATCAAATGCCATCCACCAAAAAAAAAACTTGACTGACAACCAAATTAGGTTTAATGACGTACCTTCATTAAAGAAAAAACCTTAACCAACTGTTCTTTCAACATGGCAGACATTTCAATGTCCAGCCTCCCAGCGTCAACCTGATTAACTCTTGAGATAGCAATTGGGATGACTGGCTGTAAAGAAACCACCAAGAAAAACAATTTAGTTGCGGGGAAATGCTAAAAGTATATCACTTTTCTCCCTCTGTATATAAAAAAGACTTAAGTTACATAACTAAGCAAATAGGATTCTTGGATGTATAAACCAGTCAAACCCTGTACGTGAATTCTTCTGATACATATGTGACACCTAAAACTTTTGCCCTAAACTTAAGTCTCATATCTGCATATCAACATATCTTCACAGCACAACAGAATAAATTTTTGTGAAACTAGGAAAGCAAAATCATTTTACAAGTTCAAAGTTAGAATATTTATCATATATTCAGACTAAAAAGTTTATGGGGAAAGATCTTCACAGAATAGTTGATTTAATTTTCCTCTAGGGCTCGAAATATTTCAAAATAACTGATCACCCCTCTCAAAAGTTTATTAGCATCTACAATAAATACATGTTTATGCCCGAAGGCAAATGGAAGAGAATACCATGAAGTTAGGGATTGAAGTGATAACAGAAAATTAAAAATTACAAACAAGAAAATAAAAGAACAAAGAAAATATACCTGGTAAGGGAGGGAGGAGGAAGATTGTTGCCATTGAGGGAGTAATCTTTGGTATGAATTAACCCAAGCATCTTCTGTTGGTGGTACTGATGGTAAGGGATTGTTGTTACTACTTGACGGTGCTGAGCAAGCTAGGGTATCTCCCACCATCTGATCTTTATTTTCCTTAATAAATATTGGCTCTTCAGAGAGAGCCACAGAAGGAGGAGCAATTTGTGTGCCCGATGCCCTGCAGGCTGCAACTCTCTCTCTCTCTCTCTCTGTGCCAACGCAGCGCGGTTGATAGATAGACTGTGTAACAGTTACAAAATGTACCGTACTAATTTGACAGGGAGGTAAAGTGGAATGGTTATCACTTATCTATACAAGTATACAACACTTAAAGTATAAATGTTTTTTTCTGACTCTAACTTACAAATGAATTACTACTTTTTTTCTTCTTTTTACCGTTAACTCACTAAATTTTAGTTTTCTTAAAAACCGTTATAAAAACCGCAAAAATTTAGTTTTCTTAAAAACTGTTACAAAAATCGTTAAATAAGTCAAATCATGACTAATTCTCATAAATTATATAAAACGTTAACTAATTTTAAAAAAAATAAAATCATTTAAAACGTCATATATATATATATATAGATGTCATATAATTTAAAAACTCTAAGAGGTTTTTTATTGAATTTATTACGGCTCTTGTAAAACCCTAATTTTTTTGAATAAAGATGGTATTATTAATGTAATAATACAGAAATTTTTTTTATATAAAACAGAATACTTTTATAAAGCTATCTGTTTTATTAGACAATAATTAGAATATATTATATTTTATTATACATAGTGTTTGCATAGTGCATGCATAGTGTTTGCATAGTAAAATTTTTTATAAAGTTATTCGTTTTATTAGATTATAAATAGAATATATTATATTTTATTTTGCTTTAAATATGGACCGTCAAATTAAAGTAAATCAATCTCGACCATTCATGAGTTAGTTACTATGCATTCCATTTTTACTATAAATAGAAGCTCATTCATTCATTATTTTCTTTTAATTTCACTGAAACTCTAGAGATAAACTATAGAGAGAAAGAAGAAAGTATTCTACTACTTCACTACTTATATATCCAAAGATTTTCTTCTTAAGGTAGGGAATATTATTTGTTGTACTCGTAAGGAGTGTTATTCTTTCTTATTCACGAAGAGAATCTGTTGTTATTCTAATTCTTATTATTCTGTTGGAATAACTTTTATACGCTAGCCTACCTTATACTTGGTGATATTCTTCTATTATTCTGTTGGAACATCCCGTCATGTGCTTTACATGGGACCTGTTCCGTCTTTATTATTATTCCGTTGAAACATCACATGCATGTGTTTTACACCGACCGGTTCCGTCTTATTATTATTCATTGGAACATCCTCGTGCATGTGTTTTACAGGACTGGTTTAAATTTTTATTATTATGTTAAAACATCCTCCGCTTGCAAAATTTTGCTCGACTGGTTCCGTTATTATTATTACATTGGAATAACTCGTTTATCATCTGCAATCTGCATGCATGGTGATTTCTTTTGTTATTCCATTCTTTATTATACTCGGTTGGTTGAAGTTTCACTTCTAAACTCCAAGAAATTAGTATAATATCCTTGATATTTAAGGCTTCATCCAAAGATCTTTTCATGGAAATATTCTTCCGATCATTCTTGAATTTTACTCTACAAAACAATGATCGTGTTGACAATTTGGGCGTTAAAATTCCTCGGATAAAATAATTCTTGAACTTGTTTTATTGAATTCTTATATTATTGTCATCATCCTCATGTTTATATTTTGTTGAAAGTCATCTCGTGGCCTGGCATGTAGTGCGTAGATGGACTTGGTATGATTATGACTGAGGATTATTCGATGTAATCATGGTAGTAATGTTACAAAAGATGTGGTAAAAGTTCTCATTGGCCCGTAGTGCATTGATGGACCGATTGTTGGCATGATCACGTGACCATTAATGAATACACAAATATTCTTGGCCCGTGAGTGCGTGGATAATTGTGGTCGTGATACTAAAAGAATATCCTCGGCCGTAGTGCGGGGGGTGATTCGATGATGTGGAATATTTATTAAAATTTGAGTCTCAAATGATAATAGTGATGAAAACCTTTTAAATCATAAAAGATAGTATATTTTATTTTCACTTGACTCTTTTAATGGATTGCTTGTTCATTGCAGCTTAAATTTGATGTCTATTATATTTTATCGGTTTAACATTGTTGGGGACTAATGATAATTTATTCTGCATTATCTTAGTCATAATATTTCTTCTCGGGCTAGTTGAGCTCACCCTTTCTTTCACTTTATTCTCTTGTGAAATGAGAATATAAATGGAGACGAGTCGAAACGGAGTGATGGTCCAGATGATAAGATTAGTAGTCCTCTCTTATTACGTGAAATAGTGTGATAATAATTGTAATGAAGACTCTTTTGAGTTTGTATAATCTCTAAGAGATAATATTTGTATTCAAACTCACAGCTTTATGTTTGTCGTATTGCACACGACAGTTGTATTAAGTAAGTTGTATTTGAATTACATACATGTATCTCGATTTACCCAAGATGAGTGATGTATATCTAATTTTGGGGCGCCACAACTCTCACTTAATTGAATCTTCCTAAGTTTTTATTCCATCTTTTTTTTTAATATAAGTCGTTTTAGAGTTATATACAAATATTAAAAAATAATTGTATTACATTAAATATAATATTAATTGCTTACATTATTTTGTATTAAAAAAAATAGAGTGTTATTTATTGGATATGTTATTTATTGAATATAAAATAATGAGAGAACTAAAATTATATTTAATATTAAAAAAAATTAAACTCAGGTGTTTGCTCCTATCATCATTCAGAATGTTTAATTAGAGTACATAGTAGTTTTGAGTACTTCTAGGGGGACCGGGATTTTCCGACCGGGGTAGTGATCGGCCGGATTATTATTATTATTATTATTTTGCTTTTGACTACAAAATAATTAATGTGATTGATTGGAACTGAAATTTTTATAAAATACAGTGATTTAGGTGTCATTTGGATACACATAAAAAATAGGGTTGTACAGACTGTATAACCTGTTTGATGTGTGTATCCAAAAGACACCTAAATCACTGCATTTTATAAAAATTTTAGTTCTAATAAATCACATTAATTATTTTGTAGTCAAAAACAAATAAAAAATAAAAAAATAAAAAAATTCCGGCTAATCACTATCCCGGTCGAAAAATCCCGATCCCCCTAGACTTTCTGAGCAGTTTTTGTTATAAAATGATAGACGTATTAAATTAAAATGTTATGTTGCATATATATAATATATATTTATTGCAATATAATATATGTTTCACTTATAAAAAAATAAATAAATCTATCTAATAAAATACAAATAATTTTGAATTTTTCGCTTACTCAATAAATCATCTGGGCCGTTCAAAATTTGAAATAAATCCAACTGTTCATACAGGCACGGGACCCATCTAGTTATAAACATTATATATAGGATCCTTCAAAGAACAACATGCGCTTGTGGAAGACGAATCAAAACTTAGTTTAGATTGTTTATAAAAAAATAATTAATTATTTTATAAACATTTATAAAATGAGTAGTTCAATACTATTAAAAAATACTCGGTAGTACACCATCATCATGTATTTAAAGTTAATGAGTAGTTAGTTCACTTCAATATGACAATATAACTCATATGTTGCTTCCTCATTAGTTTTTTGGAAAATGATTGTACTTTTCCAAAGTCAAATACGGAATTTCTAAAGTGGTACAAATTTTTCTTCAAAAAATCATCTTCTTATAATTAAAAACCTTAGTTTATATTCATGCTACAAACACACCTCAATTATTTTACACCTAAAAGACCAAAACATTATTATTTTGCTATCGATAACATTGGATATAAAATGAGAATACAAAAAATAATGCGGATGATAATTATTGGTCATAACTATTAAACTTAATATGTAATTTTATATTCAATTTTTTTTATTCTTTTTTTGTCACAGTACATTAATTACTATGTAGGCAGGATCCGGTTAGCATTAAATTTATTTTTTAATAAGTTAGTCAATTGACTAGACTGCATATCAACACTTTATTTATCAATTTATCCAAATATAAACTTCATATTATGCATTTCCCTCTATGCAGCTTGTCGATGGAGAGATGTCTTCTACTGTTACAATTTTATCTGTGAAACACAAAATACTAGTAGCAACAAATCAAACAATTACATTCTCCAAATTACCCCTCGAAGACCTCCCAAATTCCCTATCAATCTCTTCTGCCACTTTCCCCTCTCCCAATCTCCCCAACCCACTACTCAAAACCTTAACCACATAATCATCCGCCGCACAAGTGGGACCCCAACCACTCCTCTTCATCATCCCATAAATTCTGACCGTCGATAAACCCCTCCCAGCAGCAATCAACGCCTTTATCAGAGTCACTGATCCCTTCCCATCACAGGGAATCACACCCTCCCCTTCCAAACCACAAATCAAACTGTCAATATCATCTTTCAAACCCTTCCTCGCCAATGCCGAGACCAGATTAGCGTACAAAGACAACTCAGTTCTGTACCAATATTCTGATCGGGCGGCTGAGAATACTCTGAGAGCTAGGTCGGTGTGGTCTTGCCGTAGGAGCTCGTTAAAGGTGGCAATAAGGTCGGATTTAACGAGACGGGAAAGGGTTTTGGAGATAGAGTCGTCGTCGGTGGATCTGTGGGCCCTTTTGAGAGCTTGGACGGCTTGAATTGCTTCTATGCTCAGTATTCGGCCTTTGACGAGTGGTCCACGGTTATCCCGTGGGCCGCACCTTACCGTGAATTGTGCTTTGTAATTCTCGTTGTTGGTTGGCTGGGTTGTTGAAGAAAGGGAAGGAGAGAGGAATGCGAGGTTTGAGTGAAGAGACGAGGCCATGACTGATGGGGGAGTAATGAGAGCCGCAAATGCTCTTTAACTTAACGCTGGAAGGTAGTGTAAATGACGATAATGCCCTTTAGACCATATTTTTAGGTGAAAAAATATTTTACGAAAATGAACAATTATTTGTTATAAGAAGATTCAATACTTAACCAAATCAATTTTAAATCGTCAACATGACTTCATAGTGAACACAAATTACTCCATCCGTTCTCAAAAGATTGTCGTTTAAAGTTTTGGCACATGGATTAAAAAAGTATTTCTTCTGTTCCTAAAAAATATTCATTTTAGAAGAAAAAAATTGTTACAAAAAGTTTGTCGTTTATAACTTTCGAGAAAAATAAATTATTTACTTTTCTATATTATCCATACCTTCTCTCATTGTGCCAATAAATTATATATATTGTAGGAGTATTAATAGTTTTCAACTTCTTGTATTAATAGTTTTTAACTTCCCATAAAGGGATAGTGATGGAATTTCAAACAAAATTTACTTGGTAAATGATAAAATAATTTTAAAATATATATACATATTTGGATCTAAAACATATTTTTTAAATAAAATACTTTTATTAAAATTATATCATTTTGAAAATTATTTTAAAAAATAAGTTGGGCCGCATGTGACATTTTTGTAAATAAAAGAAAAGTAAGTGAGATCACTCTATTTTAATATTATTTTATTTTTTAAAAAAATTTCAAAACGACGTAATTTTAATAAATACATGCTATTTAAGAGAAGTATGTTATTTGAGAGGTATGCTTCAGATTCGTTAGGCCTAATTTTCAGTTGAGAATACTATATATAAATATAAATTGAGAGAGTAAATTAAGAGAATATGTTATTTAAGAGATGTATATTATTTATTATTATTAATATAATATATTAATACAATGTAATACAAATACCAACTCCATAATTTAATTTATAAAATTTCAAAAAATATAATTGTTCTGTCTAATTAAAAAAAATTACATAAAAAATAGGAAACTCATATTTCTAAATATAATTTTTATATTTTCACGTAGCTAGTCCTTTCCCCTTCCCATCTTCATATCAAAAGGAATCTGTGTCGACGCCGACGAGAGGACATATAAACACGGATGATATGATTGTAACTTGTAGGTCTCTCATCAGGTATACGCTCGCTAATTCATGAAGCCATAGGGCAAACTTATTATTGAGGTGTGATGATATATTTGATTACCAGTCCTCTATTATTTTCAGAGTCGACCTAGCCTGTAAATTCACAAACCCATATCTTGTACCAAAGCCAACACCGTTCTTACAGGTTTCTTCGCAATCTCTATTTTTATCTGCTAGAAAAACTTATTTCTTTCTCATATTAATGCAACAAATCTGACTTGAGTTTTGAAGTTCTATTAAAATTAAATGTTATGCTCATTTTTGTTTGCTAGTTGATTCATCTTTTTATATGGCAACTCATGACAGAAAAAATGCTGTTTATTTCATGGTTTGAACAATAATTGGAAAATTGGCAGTGAGAAGGATATGGAAAGTGTTACGAACCGGAGAAAGCCAAAAGCAGTTACTACTGTATGGAAACCAGAATGTACTCGGTCCAGTTCCCATGAGGGTAAGTTTTTTTTAGAGTGTGCTTGCAACTCGCGTTTTAATTTTAATTTTAATTTTTTTTATTAAAGTTTCTTGGGAAGCATCATACATTTATATTGCGAATTAGATATATTTTTATTTCTTATCATGTACAATATTTTGATCCATTTACTGAGCCCTGCTAATTTACTATTGTTAAATTTTATAACCATTACAATTCTTGCTAAAAAGTTCAGGAAGTTTCATGATAATGGTTTATACGCGCAGTCCCCTAGCTTGTAGACTATCTGATGTGCATTTTGCAGAATATATGGTGAAGGATGCAAAGGTTGATTTAGGGAGTCAACATAATTTGGATGTTGCTGGAAAGACAGAAGTTGAGTGTCAAGTTGCAGACGTGCATTACAGGATGTGAATCCGTTTTGAACACTGAACATGCCAAAGCAGAAGCTGCAGTAGTGAATAAACTAGTTAATTCCAATTCTAGTTCTCCTGATGTGCAGGAAAGTGATGAAGGCAGATCACCAGAAGGAGGATCAATGCCTTCCACGGAGAAGAAGCATACTATCAGAATAGAGGTACAATTCATATAATCAATTTTTTTCTGCATCAACTTTTCTTTATATATCTGCTTATATAATCCTCATAAACTTGAATAAACAGGCAACATGTTTCTTTAATTTTATGGACAATTAGCTTGTAATTTTGATGTTGTTATTCTATCCAAAGCCATCTGTTATGTGCAATATATACATCATCAAAACTTATCTTCAGGTTTTAATAAAGGGAACATTATACGCTCTATATGGACCTAGGTTACAGCATGTTACAGTGCTTTGAGGTGGTAATTTTGAAAACCTCAGCTCCTTATGTGCCCAAGAAGTAATATTGACAATCTGATATTGTTCAGTCCCGACTTTGTTTGGATGATCTCTTCATCTATGAGTGCTAAGATAGATGGTGGCAATAATTTTAACTTATCTGGGTTTGGTACAGAATGCTTACAGTTGATCTGGATGTGCATACTTGCAGTTTATTTGTTGATTTAAAATCTTACTGGTTGAGTGGCAGTGACAATTGGAGGAGTTTATCAAGATTTTCATTTTCTATTCTGTTCATTATCTACCTCTCACTGAACTCTTGCAATTTACCACTTTCTTTCTTCTCTCTTTTCCATCAGATTAGTCCCTTTCATAATGGACCTTCAGGTTCATGCTTTATTATTAAGAGTCATTATAATAGGAGTTTTTGGTTGTTGTTCAGTCTTTCTTTGCAGTTTTCTCTCTGCCCTTGCCAGCACTCGTGCAGCAGAGCTGGAGGTGTATTTGTACATGAATAGTGTTTTGTGTGCTTCAAGTTTCAACTGTCTATAATTTTGTTTACCTTATTTATTTATTTATTATTTGCCACAGGCAGCAGCTGCCTTGATTCAATTTATCAAAGGACAAGAGTATGTATGATCTTCAATATGTAATCTCTTTTAAAGTAAATCTTATTTTGTATTATAAATTTTTTCATACTTTAGTAAAAGTTTCTTTTGCAGGAGTTCTACTCTGAAAAAAATTGAAGAGGAGATGGGAGTTAAGATAAAATTTCCATGGTCAAAGAAGGAGGACTATATCAGTAAGTTGCTTACTTGCTTGTATCTGGTGAAGTAATTAATTTATGCGTCGTTGTTGTATTTTAATTGTAGTCAATCGAGTTAGATGTGTTATTTGTTTCATGATTTTTTCATTCCAGACCTGTGTTCTTTCTTCTTCTCCCTAATCTCAAATATATCAAGTCAATTGATATTTTTAAGTACTTCAATTATTAGATTTGTATTTCAACTAGCACTGTAGTTTTCTTCTTCTCTTTAAGCATATCCATCCCTCTTGAAATATCTTTGATTGATTAGCTTTCCTGTATTTCTCTTTATATGTTGATAATCACACTGCACGCTTCTGTTACTCTGTGGTCATCTTAACAAAGCCATCGGCCTTTAATTATCCCCTTTACAATCTTGTACTCCCCTTGGCCTTTAGTTATCCCTCTTTGATTATGTGATGAACCAAGTAGAATGCGCCTATATCTATATTTGATATTTCTACTAAATATGTATTTAGTTAAGTATTATAAAATGGCAGCTGAAATGCATGGTTTCTTATGTATCATGAGCCTTTAAAAGTGGGCATGTTTACCTTGAACCTTTTGGGTGATAAGTTCATTGTCCTGTACTTTTGCAGCTCATCTACGTGAATTTCCGATTTCTATTTTTTCTGTTGGGACGAATACAACAGCTAAGCGTTTCCTAATATTCTCTTATTGACTAATCTTCATATGACTATTTGTTGCAGTCATTGAAGGTATTTCTGCAGAGAGTGTAGCTAGAGCTTTTGAAAAACTGCAAGTCCTGATTAATGAGGTTAGTCACCATCCTCTAATTTAGTTATTTTGAATCACTTTTACATTGTTTCAATATATTAATTACTTTATGGACAAAAATATACATCTTAAGCTTAAGTTACTTTCAAGCCTCAATTTTCACAAATGACTCAAAATAGAGTTGCCTTCCACCTGAGCAGTTAATGCTTTACCTATAGGTGAGCCCTAAGTGTGGGATTGAGACCAAGCGGGGCATTAAAGTGGTAGAATATTGGTATTGCGTCCCTGCTATGGCAGGATGAGATGTTCACAGGCATTAAACGTGATTTGGATTAAAATCTCAGTTTTGGCATAACCCAAAAGTAACGATGCTTATAATTCTTCATATGGCCTTTCCTTTCAGCTCAGTAATTTCTGTTTTCTACGATCACTTGGCCTTTTCTTTTTGAAATTCTTTATCTCAACCTTGCTAGTGTCATTAGCTTCTCTCCTTTGAGCAAGAATACTTTAGTTCTTACATGCATATTATTTCAACAGGCAATTAAAAGCCCGACTCTTGACTACACTCACTTTGTATCGCTTCCCTTAGCTATACACCCACAATTGGTTGAGAAGCTCGTCAAATTTCAAAACTCAATATTAGGGATTAACAATGCCGACCAAGTCAGAGATCTGGTTAATGTTGGCAATGGAGATACTTCCAATGAAGAAGATAGGAACCTGCAGTTCAATACAGCACCAACAATTGCAGTTAAACTTAAAGCTCAAGAAGATGGTGAAAGCAGTAAAGTGGATATCAGCAATATACCTCTTGTAAGTTATCCGCCTAAGGCATCAAAGTCCTCTATCTCGGAAGAGAAGACTCCTGTCTTATCTGGTATGGAAACAATTTTTTTCTGTGACTGAATTATGCACTAGCTCTCTTCGAAAAAGTTTTTTTTTTGATTTGTTGACCTATTTTTGTAATTTATATGACAATTGGCTTATGAAACATTTAGACATAGTTTATTTAGAAAATATTTTCTTATAATTAAAATATACAACAAGAATTGTGATTAATAAAATTAATGCAGACCTTAATACACACAAAAAGGTGTAGGACTCTCATGATGGATGGAGTATTCTTTCAGACAAAAGAATAATTTGTTACTCTATGTATGACCTGCAAATGATGTTTCCCTTTTTAGGGCGTGTCATGGATTATAAGACTGCTTGAATCACTTTTTCCTCATTCAACTGAATCTCAATTTACATTTGCATAACTGAGTTGAATTTTTTTTATTCGACTAATTAAAACTGATTTTTTTACGAACCGTTAGGTCCGTTACAAAATTCGTTAAACTATATCTTTGTCACATATATGTCTACGTGGCATGGCATGGTGAAAAAGAAAATAAAAATTACTCTTAAAACTAATTTAAAATTAGATAAATATTTTGTTAAAAAAAGAGTCTACTTTCAATAAATTATACAAGATAATTAAAAATAATAATTTTGAATTATATTAACAAAGTTAAAATAAATTAAGCAATAAACAAGTAAAACATATTTAAAAATAACAACTAATTAAACAAAGTATCCTAAATATAATCAATAAATAATTAATATTTTAACCAAACCACCATCACCTTTTCTTCTCAGACTTGTTCTTCTCCTTCATGTTTCTACTCTTTTTTTTCTTTTCATATTTTTCAAAATTGAAGCATTAGATAACTATGAAACTATCACAAAAAACAAAGTTACTTCTAAAGACTGTAAATTCCTTCTATTCTTTACAAAACAAAAGTTCCTTCATTATTTCCCTTCTCTCTCTATATATACACACACACATATATAGATATATCATAGTCTCTTTGTGAGAACGGAAATCTAGATGAAAGATCTGATATATTATTTTTGGTCTTAGAACAAAACAACTGAAAAGGTTGTCCAATTGAAGTTTGACAAAGAAATTTTTCATAGGAAGCTTATTTTTTATGCTTTCGTTGGACACTCTTCTGAGCCATGGTTATGGCCTTCAAAAATAAGAAGGATATATATACAGTTCTACAGATTGGAGTTTCAATTTAGGTTCTACAAATTAGGGCTCATTTTAGTTTCTATAAATAGGGTTTAGTGAATTTGTTAATTATTGAGGCAGATCTGAGTTGGCTAACTATGTAGATCTGGGTTTGCTAGCTATGTATTGCTGCAGATCTGGGTTTTTGGAGATTGATGTTGAGGTTGATTTTTTTTGAAATCTAAGTGGTGGTGGAGTTTAGACTGCTCGTAGATGGTGTAGTTTAAAAGTTTGGGTTGTTAATGGTGGTGGTTATGGAGTTTGGACTGCTGTTTGATGAAGTTGTTCATGTGAAGAAGATTTTTTTTTAAGAAAAAAAGGAAGATTAATGCCAAAATATGTAATTTAATTTATTTAAAAAATTCATTTAAGCGTACAGCGTGGCTGTGGTGCCAATACAAATGTAAATTGGGGTTCAGTTCAGTGATCAAAAAGTGATTTAACCCATTATAAGACATGTCAATACATAATTATGATATACTTTTATATTATATTTTTTACCATGTTAAAGACAATTAAAAAACATAATCTTTACATCTGTCTTTGAGTATTCGACACCTTGAGAACTGTGTCAAATACACCCGTAAAAAGGTTACATTCTGTGCAGGACCATGGTAGTAAAAAAGAAGAAAAATACAAGTGGGAGACTATGTCCTAAACGGAAAGCAAGGAAAATAGAATAATACAACCCCCGAAATATAGCCTGCAAATCTTATGTATATGTAAATTATTAACCTCTCCAAATGTGCCCATAATTGAAGCCCACAATGATAAAAAAATCAGACAGTTTATCACACAGTACTCTTGTAGGAACATAACTATTGCTGTAGATTCTAGTATTCCTTTGGTCCAAACTCAAAATATATGCACAAGTTAGTTTTATCTTTTTCGATACTTTCTCATGAATAAATGTTACTCTCTGGTTTTTCCATGGAATATCTGTTTGGCGCTTTGATTGGTACTTTCCTTTTCATGATAATTGCTTGTGTGTTCGGTTTTATCTTGATTCATCTCTTTCTTTGCTTGCCCTCTTTATTCCTTTTAGTAATTATTGCTGATGTACTTTCCTGACAGAATTGGGGATTGATGAATCCATATTTATTAAGCCAAATACATTTCATTTAACTGTACTCATGCTGAAGTTGTATAACAAGGATCTGGTAGATGCAGCTGCTAAGGTTTTGTAGGTAAATTTTTGACACTTCAAGTTTTATTGGCCAACATGGTATATTTGATTGATAAAATGTTACACACCTTAACCAGAGCCTCTCCTCAAAAGTAATGGATGCCTTGGACGGCCGACCAGTCACCATACGGCTCAAGGGACTGGTGAGAATCTTCCTTTGGTTGACATGTCACTTGTATGAGTTACTCTATCTCCATGAGTTTGGCGTCAAATGCCAATTTATATGGGACCTGGAGGAACCTTATAGTCTTTCAGTTACAACTATTCTTATTTGATTCTAAAACTGATTGGAAGTTAATTTAAATAAATGTTGGTGGTTTACTAATTAAAGAAAAATTAGTCAGAGGTGCATACCTTTTTCCTTCTCCCCAATATTAGTTTTTTTTCCCTTTTCAAAACATATTACTGATATAGCACTTCGACTGATTCATTGGGAGCAATGAAAATGAATGTCAAAGAGTAATCTACAATATTACTATTTTTTTAATATTTATTTATATAAAGTTGAATCTGAATTATAATTTCTTTTGATATGTCAGTCTAATTAGAATAATATTAACTTAGATATGTTTAGGACTTATACCTACTATTCTATATACAAGTGAGAAATAAGATGCATATAGGAAAAAACTCGTGTTCGTGAGAGGCTTAAGGCGTATTTAAGATGCTTATACTAGAGACTTTTCTTTGCAGGAGTGCATGAGAGGTTCTTTAGCAAAAGCTTGTGTTCTCTATGCTCCTGTAGAAGAAATTGGTGGTGAAGACCGACTTTTGTGTGCATGTCGTATCCTCATTCCCCATTCATCTGTGTTCTTTCTACCGCTGGTCATTTTTTTGGGTTGTAAAACCACCCAACCGACCCAAACCGAGCCATGTGAACCAGGTTGAGGTTAATTGGCTAGGTTGGTTTAGAAAAATTTGCTGAACACCGGCAGTTTCATTATAAAGCGAATGGGAACCTTGTCAGTTCAAGTGTAGACTTGTAGGTGTGTGCCTAATTGCATGCATCGTGCATATAACTGCATATGAAAATAAATATGTGAATCTAGTAAAGGCTTTAGCTAATTAACAATAAAATATGCCCTTGTTGGGTAAACAATGGATGATTGGTACTGCTACCCGTCTAATCACTGAACAGTCCTCTCCAAATTAGTATCGTAGTAGTTTTATAAGATTGGTGGTTTAGTCATTAGTGGTCTCTAATCCTATCAAATCAAATCAAGCAACCACGGCAATTTGATTTCTAAATTAAAAAGCTTAAGATGTTTGGTTTGGTTGTGGTTTAATCATTAAAACGCACGACAAGCATCCCTATTTATTTGACTTATTTCTTTGATATTCTCTCTCTCTCTCTCTCTCTCTCTCTCTCTCCATATGTGTTAAGAAAAAGAGTTAAATGGTGTAACTAATGTTATGTTTAATTAATGAATGTCATTTTGTCTATCCTGTTGTTATTCTTGAGCTTTTTTAGAAGTCATTATTGATGCATTTGTTGAAGCTGGTTTGGTTCTTGAGAAAGATGCACAACAAAAACTTAAGGTATGACATGACCCTATAGTTAGCTCTGTTTGATTTATGAAAATTTTCGTTGTTTGTATAATACAGCATCACAGCTTGCCTTTTGGTTTTTATAGATTGCATGGTTCTTCTGGAGTTGTTGCTTATTAACCATTGTTGTGTATATTCTACTTTAACTGGTGCTTTCTTACAAATCAAGGGGAATTGTTTTTTGTGCCTTCTTTTACCCCCATGAAGAAAGTTTCTTGTTTTGCCTCTTCACACATGGACCCTTGTCTGCATGTCAATGTGCTATTATAATGTACATCTGCTACTCTAAACTTTATTATAACTATTATCCAGCTAACTTAAATCATTTAGCTCTTCCACATTATGTCCAAGTCATGTGTTCTTGTTCCGTAGCGTATAGGTGATCCTTGGTGTAATCTTGTTGTGTAGAATTCATAAGGAATAAAATATCTGTGATTTAATAGGTCTGCAGATAATCCTACAGTGATTTGTATTTGCAATTTCAAATAGGGATTGGGTAGCACCAGAATTATTTCCAAGAACATCTATTTATAAGGAAAGTGCGGGAGTATTTAATTTTCAATTTTTCCGGGATTTAAGTCATGTATGACAGCTTGCAGTTGAAAATTTGTGAGAACATCATGGTTATCGGTTTTAAATGCATGATTACTAGCCTGTATTATGATAAAAAAAATTATCGTAGTTTTGATTCTAGATTTCTAATAATGTATTGTGCAGATTATCTGCCTACTAATGTAAGTCTTTCTGTGTCTGTACTCATTGCTACATCTTGTTCCCTTTTTTGATCTTCTCTTCGTCTGCGAGTGTTAATGCTAATGTGCTACTTCTCCTTGATTGCAGCTACATGCCACTCTGATGAATGCAAGGCACAGAAAAAGGTTTTATACTTAATTCTTTATTATCATATGTTCTAGTCATGTTTCACTGTAACTCTTTGATTGTATGATCTTTTTTAGTGTTCACACTTTTATAATAATTGTGTTAGTTTCCCTTTTCTATTTGGCATGACCAAATGTGGATGTGGAATTATCAGGAGGAAAAGAACAAGAAAGGTTGATTCATTTGATGCACGAGGTATTTTCAAGAAATTTGGATCTGAGGAATGGGGAGAGTATCTTATCCATGAGGCTCATCTTTCACGAAGGTTTGTGTTTGATGAAAATGGTTATTACCATTGCTGTACTTCTATTCCTTTTCCTGTAAACATGCTAAAAGATTAATTCCGTCATTTCAATATCTCGCATCTTTTGAGACCCTTCGGCATGATAAATTGCTAGTAGTATGGTTTGGACTTTCTGATGCTGTATGGCTGGTATCAGATTTCCAGTTTTTCCAATTGTAATTTAGAATTTTTCTATGTTGTATCAATTAAAGATCGTAGTTTTACCGACCAAGTTATTCTTTCTAATGGCAAGGATATAGAGATTTTTATATTTTTTATATTTGGCCAAGTACTTGAGATATGACAAATTGTTGATATCAAGTATTTTGATTGGAATAGTTAAAAGTTTCGTCTCTGCAGCTGTAAAAAAACAAGCTGCTTACTTCCCTTCTAATATTTCAAAAAGAAAACATAAACAAAAGCAAGCAGAAGATTTTCTACTTCAACAATTATTGGTTGCATCAATTAGCTAGGCTTTCAGTATTTCTCCAATTCTACACTAGCATGACCACGAGTAGGTGATGTATTAATTTAACATTTAAACATTTTATTGGATTTTTTTCCGAAGACTACCGAATCATGTACCAGTCCTCATGCTAGTTAATGAAGAGGGGACTCTGTAAGGTAAAGTTCTAGCTAGGATTGGTGGACCTAGTTGGATAGAAAATCTTGCAGTAGTTGTTAGAGACATTTCAGTAAAAGTCAATGTGTTTTGGGGCTGATTGAAAAGTTGTATTGGTTGTATCAATTAGCTAGTATTCCAGTATTTCACCAATTCTACGCTAGCATGACCATGAGTAGATGTATTAATTTAACATTTAAACATTTTCTTGGATTTTTTTTTAAGATTACTGAATCATGTACCATTCCTCATGCTAGTTAATGAAGAGGGGCCTTTGTGAGGTAAAGTTCTAGCTAGGATTGGTGGACCTAGTTGGATAGAAAATCTTGCAGTAGTTGTTAGTGACAACTCAGTAAAAGTAGATGTTTTGGGGCTGATTGAAAAGTAGAGTTGTAAAAAATGCTGGGGGATACCATCTTGTATCAGCAGTAATAACAATCTCAACTCAACTCAAGGCCTTCTATCCCAAACTAGTTGGGGTAGGCAGAAAGTGAATCCCATAAACGTAATAGTAGAAAGACAAGAAGAAAGATAAAAAGATCAAACAAAATAAATAAGAAAAGAACATAATAATATTTAGAGTTCAAAAGAAATACCACATAGGTACTTTAAACCCAAAGCTCTGATGGTTTTGATTCCTGTCATGCTAATTTTTCCTCTCTACTACTAAAAGTGTGTGCCCTGCATTTTCTTTCAACCCATGAAGGCGATAACACTGGATTCATTTCACACACTGCAGTTTCTGATAGCTGATCACTTGCCATTAAATTCCCCAAATTTGTCTTCTCTGTGGGATATACTTTAACTCGCCATACTTTAAAAGTTTGATCCAGGCTCGCACTATATATTAATAAACCGGTTATAATATCTTCTGTTTCTAGAGAAGCAGCTAAGCACCTCACTGGCCCATGATGGCCATCCATGACTGCGAGACATGAATGAAAGGAGTTTCCTTCCTCTCTTCTCCATATCCTCATAGTTGCATCCTCTGAACCACTAATGACCAAGTCATTAATTGATACTAAGCAAAGAACTGCAAAATGATGACCTTGTAAAAATCCTCGGTGGTTAAATCTACCAGACATCTTTTCTTTCTCCCAGAAGTTTATCAGCCCATCTGATGAGCCAGAGTAGAGAAAGCAACCAATAGAAGATGTGCTCAAGGCCAAGGCATTTACTGGTGATGGTTGGAATTTTAGTGTCATTGTGAGATTATGTGAGCTTTCTCGAAAAACTCTCCTCCATATTTTTACTGTGCCGTCGGAGGAGCAAGTGAAGAGACAGCCATCTTGTTGGTTGATCACAATTGCATTCACATGACCATCATGAGCCACGAACGAATCAACACACAGTCTTTCTGAAATTTTCCAAGCTTTAACTGTTTTATCCCATGAACCTGTATATATAAGTTCTTCTGAATGGTTGTAAGCTATGCATGAGATGTAATCTTTATGTTGATGGATTTTCTTCCTTGGATACAAGAAGAAGGACCTCCTTTGAGGCAAGGTGGTTATCTTCTTTGGTCGAAAGTTTTCAGTTAGTGACGCATCCCACACACGTATTTTGTAGTCGCTATGTGTAGTGAAAAGCAATCTCCCGTAAGCCAAGATGGCTCGAATTTGACCAGTTCGAGCCTTAATATATCCCATTTCGTTGCAATCTGGTAGCTTCCAGGCATGGATTCGACGACTTTCAGAGCCAGTGAAGATGAAGTCTTTTGAGATTGCTATAGAGAAGATGTTACCTTCATGACGGTGGAGTGAGGCCAAGCAATGATAAAGAAGAGACGGGGCTGGAGATACGTTTGTGGGGGATCGTGTCCATGGTGTTTCAGGGCTAATAGGCCACACTGGAAATGAAGTTGCAGATGCAAAGGATGTTCTTGCAGATGCACAAGATGTTCTTACAGAATTGAGGTGAGAATCGTGCTCATGGATACCAAAAGAGAGTCTCTTTGGCAAAATTATACTCTTTTTTTCTTCATCCATAAAGCTCCAAAGGTTTTTTGGCCCATTGAAACCCATGGAAAATGAGTTGGGGGTGGGGGTGGGGGTGGGGGTGGGGGTTCAGAAATGGTGCTAAGATGGAAGACTGATGGATATTGATACCATATAGGTATTTGGACTCATTTGCTTGATAAATACCGGGTTGAGCTTTTAAGGCAATTGAAGGGTGCATTGGTATGTATCAACCCCAGAATTGATTACTCATTAAGTATGTTTCTTCTTGTAAACAAGAGGTTTATCATTAGTCCATCATAATTTTTAGTAATCTTGTGTTATTTTCAACAAACATATCCCAGTAGGCAGTATTCCATAGAGATGGTATCATATTGTAGGAATGTATTGATGAACACCTAAGTTGGTTATCACTCTAAATGGTTTTTGGTTTACTGAATGTGCAGTAGGTTGGTGAGTGATGGCAGTTATTACAGGTCTTGTGCTGGATTGCAGAATTGTAGGTGAACTACTGAATGCGCCATCTAATGGTTTGTTGCAGCACCTAATTGTTATAAGTTGATGTAGAATTAGTAATTGGACACGTGGAAGATGAAGGTACCTGTATGGAGTTATAATGTTGAAATTATAGCTAGCTGGCCACTGATACTGGTGTGTTTTTTTTTGACTGGCAAGTGCAGTGAAGGATTGCCAAGAGGCTCTATTTTGAGAAAAATCTGTTAAAATTAGCAAGTTTCCTATACTGATTAGGGTACCTTGAAATGTGCAAAAGCTCTTTATGTTGTTGGTGGTGGACCACCACACCAGAACTCCCGTTCCCCCTTGCCAGTGGATTTGGTGGAGTAATGTTATTATTAAAAGAAACTGGTCCCAAGTCCTACCCCCTGCAATTTTATGATGGGAAATGGGTGTTCTTTATATCTACTATCTACAAGACTACAACTACCTGCTCTATTATAGCCTATAGGCATTTATTTTTATATCAACATGGGATCGTGATATTGGCACGTATTTGTGGTGCATATTTTTGTTTAATGTAAGGGGTGGTTATGATTGATTTGTTATGTGTATTTTTGGTTCTTTAATCTTTATAAAAGATATTGAATCCATTTTTACGACATAAAAAAAGAGTTGGTTAAGATGCACGATTGTTTAGTTTAAATCGTACAATCATTTGAAATCCGTTTTTTGTATGGAATGAATATCATTGATCATTTTGTGGATACTTCCTTCCTTTTGTGAAAGCATGTGAATATAGTATATATACTATAAAGATATATTATATTTTCATTGTAATATATATATATATATATATACTCGAAGGTATAAAGTATTAAAAAAATTGACTCGGGACGCTGCTCCCAAAACTCTTACAAAATTATTTATAATTCAGTAATAATTCTGAAAATTTGGGTCGCCACTGCTTTTGTGAAAGCATGTGAATGACGGCTACTATATGATTTGCACTACCAAACTTGTGCATGGCATGGATATAAATTAATGTACCTACTACTCTACTTAAGTTTATTCCCTTATCTTAATTGTTGTACTGGTACCAAGTACGAACACTTTTTGAGACGTCAATTTATCTCTACTCTCTATTGTTCAAAAATAAAGATATATTTATAAAATTTTAAAATTATTATTATTATTATATTATTTTGTTTTTTAAAAATAATAATTTTTTTGTATTTATTTTACAATTGTTAGCCTTGAATTTAAATAACTTGGTATTGTTTTTAAATTTTAAGATCCGATAAATTAGTTTTAAAAAGTTTAAATATATTTTTAATTTTGAAAAAGACAAGTATATAATAAAAGAGTGTTTCATAGTTGGTTTTAGGTGTAAAAATATTTTAGGGTTGATGTTGTAGATGTCACCATAATATGGGCGGGCATGGTTGGTTGTTGCCGGAATTGCGCATGGATGTATCATAGTAATATGAATAATAGGACTGAATATGTATCATTGAATATACAGTACATACATCCACAATTTCAAGTATTAATATTTCTCCATCTCACACATCCACACTAGTAATTTAAGCATCGATCCTTCAAGAGGCCAGAGTAAAAAATGCCTGGTGGGACGCTTGCTTTGATGATTAGCCAATTCATCTTTCTGATTTTGGTTTGAATTAGATGGTGTTTTTTTAGCCACTCTTCCTCTCCTCTAAAGTTTCTTTTTGTAATGTTATGGTTCCCGAAAACCAAATAATCATTTGGTTAAAATCTAAAAACAATCTAACAAATTAAAATATGGAATCATCTTTTAATTTTATTTTTATACAAAAAAGACAAGTAAATAAATGAGTTGAATTATGGAGACCAAATTAATTCCTCTCCAATACTATGTCAAGTTCTTATTTTGTACTGTAATAAAACCCGATGGTCCCGATCCATTGCCACTTGCAATTCTCAATTCTTTCTCTGGAAGAATGTTTAGGGCTTTATTAGTTTTTGGTTCTGGGTTAAATCCTTATTCAGGGCGCCTCCTTTTCTCCTCCTCCTCCACTGCCAATCACTACACCTCTCCTTTCTTTCTCTCTCCTCTCACCCTCATATTCAAACCCAACAAAACCCCGCAGCCTCATAAACCCTTCTCAATCTTCGCCTCCTCTTCGTACAAGAAACAACGATACCGTTCAAAACCTTCCACTCCCCTCCGTAGGAACAATACTTCTTTCAGAGAGAGTGAGAACAAGAGAGAAGGGTTAGCAATGGGGGAGAATGAGTCCGTTGGGTTTAACAGAAAAAGGGCTGAGGGTAGAGATAAGGATAATAGGAAGACCCTCCAGTTGAAAGTCCGCAAGCTCAATCCTGTGAATACCATATGCTATGTTCAGGTAATTTTTCTTCTTCTGGTTTGATATTACACGGGGTTGCGTTTTGGTCATGCAAGCTGACTTTTTCTTTCCGTTTTATTCAATTTATAAAGATTGATTAGTGGCAGTGCTATACATATTGGTTGGATTTTGTTTTGTTCAAGTAAATATGTGGCAAAGCTTCAGTATTGTGTTGCATTAGCTTAATTTCTTGCATTGGACTAGTGGGTAATCAATTCATTAATTTGTTCAAGTTGATTTTAGTGTATAGTTTGGTGGTGTTTGATAAAATTTTATAATTAAGATCTAAATAATTTAGAGGTCTTTATAAAATAGAGTGTCTGTTTGAACCAGAGACCAAATGAAAAAGTTTGTTTGATAACTGAACTTTTCAAAACATCTGAATTATTCTATTTTACGATTTTAACCTAGTAAATTACTTTGAATACTTTAGGAGAACACCTAAAAGCAATTACTGAAAACCGAAACACAAAATCTAAAAGTTTAAGCCTAATTCAACACTAACAGCAAGAAAATCCAGAAATCCACTTCAAATTTTCTTAACAGGACACAATTCAAGCATCAAAATGACCATTCAACATTATTTAGAGTATATATTAAAAGAACCATCTTTTGTGGGAAAACCGTATGACAACCAATTTATCCTCTATAATCCCAAAAGGGAAATACAAACAGCCTTCCCACAATAAAGATCCCAACTTTATGCAATACCCATCAAACTACAATCCATAGCAACGATCAACAAATGAAGCAGATTCAGGTTGAAGACCTCAAATTTTACACCCAATTACCCATAATGAAGAAAAAAAGAACAAATATTACAAGACTGAAATTATATACAGATTAAAAACTGACCTAATAGAACAGAATATTATCTGAAATTTGTGGTGGGAAATTGGGAATATGTATGAATAAATATTTACAGAGAAAAAGAGGGGAAGGAAGAGATGAAGAAAGAACCTGTGGGTGAGAATGAGTTGTAATTGAAATGGGACAACGAAGAGCGAGATTTGATTTTCTTCCAACAGGTTTATGTGGTTCGTAGGCAACAAGGTTTCATCGGAACGAAGGAAATCTGGTCAGAGCTTTCATCTGAACGGAAGAGAGAAGAAGAAAGACGTTGTCTAGCCAGAGCTTTCATCAGATTTGTGAGGTTACTTCTGTAATAAAGAGTTCAGATGTTCCTCTCTTCGATCCAGACATGATTCCGTCTCTTATCGAAATAGGAGGCTTACAGAGGTGATAAATTTTTTATCAAACAAGTAATTGGCTCTGAACGAAAAAGATGGAGAACTTTCAGTGGTAAACAAACACCCACTTAGTCTGTTTGACTAGATTTGATTAATGCTGGTATCGTGTTGTCTGTGATTATGTGAAAAACCTTCAATCTTTTGTTATGATTGATCTTAGTTCAAGACTTTATGTTGATAATTTTTTAAAGAATTGGATGTGTCATATTTAAAGTAAATTATAACACCATATCATATTTATTTTCTAATTATTTTAAATAGACATATTTCCTTGTGTTGAACGTGTCTACATATTGATGACCCGTGTCGGACCCATTTAAAGGTCTTATTAAATGTGTCAACCTATTTATTTATGACAATAGTCATTATATTCACTTCTTTTTTTCATATGTCGTATTCGTGTTTTATAGATTAATGATATATGATCGCAATAAAATATAAACCCATTCAAATTAGGTGTGAAGTATAGAAGATGAGTAAATAATAATTTTTGTTCTTAATTCGTCCAAAGATTGCATGAAATTCAATACTTGTTTGGTTGTTTCATACTTGTCCACCCTTTTAATTGACGATAGAACTTTTTAATCATACAACACTAGATGCAATGAGTTACAAATGAAATGTATTTAGACTTTCAATTTTATATATAATATTTTCATTTTCTCAAATTAGTAACTTAAATTCTAAGGCTGTAAAATGAGCCAATATTTCGGGTTCGATTCGTACTCGCTCGATTAAAAGTTCGATCGAAATATAAATGATTCAAATATGAATAAAATTTAAAGTTTGATATTGTAATTTTCTATTGATACTTAGATCATATTCGTTCAAAATGTTCAAGTTGCTTGGGCTTGATTTGAGATAATGCTTAACTCGGTAGCTAAACGAGCTTCAATCAAAATTTATTTTATAGTCTATAAATTTTGTGAACCAAATATGAGTAAATCAATATTTGACTCGACTCGGTTTATTTACACCCTTATTAAATTCTGTTCAGGTATAGATAATTACTCTCTATTTTAGTGTAAACATGATTATGATAATTCGAATTTTGTATGAAATATATACTAAACATATTGTGATTAATATCACTTTTTGATAACTCTTATGATAAGTGATAAACATCGATCCAAATTGGTACTAACCTAAACAAATGAATATTTTAAGAGATAATTTGAAACAACCATTTACTTTTCTACTCAGAGATCAACGTCTTGGCCCCAAAACACGTTTCAACTATTGATGTAACCTCTAGAGAAACCAAGGCATTTCTATTTCATCTAGAACGACTTGTTTTTTACTCTATTTTTAATAAAAAAGTGCACCATGCTACTTTTTTAGAATCCTTTTAGAATCCACTGGGAATTCGCAAGGAAGGATATGGCACAAAATATGTACCTAATGTAGTTATGTTGACACGACTGACAATAGAAATCATCCAGAGCCAACTTTTGCCACCCAACTGTTGTTTGTTGACACGACGATGACAATAGAAATCATCCAGAGCCAACTTTTGCCACCCAACTGCTGTGTCAAGAGAGAGGATTAGGAGAATTAAGAGAGAATTTGTAATTAACCAATTTGGATTGATGCTTATCACTTTATCATAAGAGTTATTAAGAGGTGATATTAAGCACAATATGTTTAGTTTATATTCCATACAAAATTTGGATTACCATAATCCTGTTAACACTAAAATAAAGAGTAATTATTTCTACCTATACATAATTTAAGTTGTATAATTTGAGAAATTGAAATTATTATATATAAAATTGAAAGTCCAAATCATTTCATTTGTAACTGATGACCATGTTTATTTGCAAGGATGACACTTGAGATTGAACTATTAATCTCTTTTCCCTTTTGTTTTAAAAATTAGACTTGGGACTATTTAGTCCGATTAATAAAATGATAGGGGGACTATTTAATATTATGTCCAACCAGGTATTATAATCCCTACCATTTGAGATTAAAAATTTGTGGACAAAATTAATTTTTATCTTTGTTTAGAATGATCGATGTATCCTATCTTTCTATACTCAAACTATTGAGAACATGATATCTTTGTTGTTAGGGGTAAGGGTATAATAGTTCAAACGATAAATTTTTATCTTATCATTTAAATAATCATGGACAAAGTAAACACAACATGAGATTATTTTAGGTTATCCCGTGAATAATCCTGTTCAAAACAAACATGTGATTAGGAATTATTTAATCCTAAGATTAGTAGTCTTGAGAATATAATCCCGAAATTATAATTCTTGCAAGGAAACATGACCATTGCATCTAGTGTTGTATGATTGGAGAGCTTTATCGTCAATTAAAAGATGTGGCAAACAAGCATTGAATTTCATGCATGTACTCATCCATTGAAAAGCCAATCTTTGGAATAATTAAGACCAAAAATTATTACTTGCTCCTCTCCATACTTCACATGTAATTTGAATGAGTTTATATTTTAAGGTGATTATATATCATTAATCTGTAAAACACGAATACGACATATAATAAAAAAGTAGTGTTGAATATAAACGATTTTTGTGTCATAAACATGTTGACGCATTTAATACGAAATTTAAGGGGGTCAAACACCGGTTATCAACATGTTTAACACGATTAAACACGATTATTTAAAATAATTAGAAAATAAATATGATATGGTGTTATGATATGCGTATCACTGGATTACTGGCTGTTATGTTTCAGGTTCTGGGGACTGGCATGGATACTCAAGATACCTCGCCGTCAGTCTTGCTTTTCTTTGACAAACAAAGGTTTATTTTTAATGCTGGAGAGGTAAGCCTTCTTTAGTTGTTGCGTGTTGTGATAAGTTTGTGCAACAAAGATTTGATATGTATCTGGTTTAGTAGAGAGAGAGAGGGAGAGAGATATGTGCCAAATCCTCTAGAGTTAAAAAGATTTGATATGTATCATGTGTATATATATGTGTGTTGGTCCTCTCCTCCAGTCACCAACATTAGTATCAGTATTTTCCCTTGTTCTGTTTTTTTAAAACGGAGAGAAAGCATAGGAAAAGAAATAAAGAAGAGAATTGTTTCTTTGATCAGTAATGCGATGTACTTAAAAAAACTAATATACCCCATGATTTCTAGCGCTCGTAATTATGAAAATGAAAAGGAACAAAGTCTTCTCTTTAACCTTATATGTTTATCAAGCTTGGGTTGGAATACAGAGCGAAAATGTAGAACTGGCTTACTTTGTATTGCTTCCAGCTTGTAGCAGGTATTCTTTACTCTTTTGCTATTGTCGAATGATCATGGGTGATGATCATATATGAGCAAGTTAAACTCATGTATTCTTTTTCCGGAAACCTCTGGACAACTTATTTAACTTGTTGAATTGCACATGTGATTCTACAGTTACTTTGGTGCAAAGTACGAATGTTTGAAAAGTTCTATAAACCTTTCAATCTCATATCTTTCAGTGCCTAATTTTTGTTCCAGGGATTGCAGTGGTTTTGTACTGAACATAAGATTAAGTTGTCCAAGGTAAAATGTACACACACAATTTGTATTCCTTGTTATTTTTCTGCGTGTAGATCCACATTTTTTCTAGGAAAATATTAATAAAAGGCCTACTTTATTCAGATTGATCACATATTTCTCTCACGGGTTTGCTCAGAAACTGCTGGCGGACTTCCATGTTTGTTCTCCTGAAGGTATGGAGATATATTGACTAAATTTGATTTGGCAGCTATTCTATCTAAAAAGAAAAAGTTATATTTGGCAGCTAAAAATGCTCCCCTTCCCTTCTTTTGCCTAAATTATCTTTGAAATTTTCACTTTTATGAAACCTTTTGACCCCCCCTGGTGCACATGAGTTTATTAACAAACAAATGCTTCATTTGGAAATGGATACCTTTTCCCATATTGTAAGTGCATGTGAATAAACATGAAATATATAGAGAGAGAAAGGAGGACACGAAAAGATAGAGAAATGACTAATAAAAACACACTAGAGTACAAAAGAGGTGAAGAGGCTGGATCACATCCATTACCGGCACTTAACTTGGGACATTAGCCTTTCTCCAACTTAGAAGTAAGTAGCCCTTGGTTTATGAAAAATAAATAACTGATCTAAACTGCATTGCTTCAAAAAGTTAAAATAAAGATGATGAGGTATGCTACAAATTACAAGGATGCATTCATGATAAGCATTCCAAACAGACCGTAACTGTTCATATTGTGTTGTTCAGTGATTCATTATCCTATTTGGATTTCTTATTTAAAATATATTGTCAAATTTATTATGCAATTACTTTGACTTCATGTTGCAAAATTTATTCAACTCTTGCCTTGCTGACCTGTCAATTTGTCCGCATTTATGTTCTTGTTTCTTTTTAGATCATGTAGTATCAAATGCTCGTCCTCAACTGAACCTTTTTGGTAGACATTTATACTGTTCCTTTTCTAATTATAATTGTTTACTTTTTTTTATAAAGTTGGTTTGTGACTTCCCTCCATCCTCCTCCCTCTCTCAAACAAACCTATTTGACAGACTTGTGTGGCTACTGTACTTGCAATTTGATCATGCTTTGTCAGTATGAAAGTTATGGTATTTTTTTGGCTCCTGTCCTTTGCTTTGTCAGTATGAAAGTTATGGTATTTTTGTGATTGCAAAGGGGAACGGTGCCGGTATCAATCAATTTTTATAATTTGCAATTTTCCTAGAACCTTTTGATAAGTTCATCTGAGTAACATATTGCTTGTTATGTGTGAACAGTTCAATTTGCGTCCTTTTGCACAGCTTGGATTGGATAGATCTTGTATTCCAGCTACAGTGGCTCCCTGTGAAATTATTGATGAGTTACTTTCAGAGATTCCAGAGACTGTAGAGGCTGCTCAACAAGTTACCCAATTTTGGCATGGGGGAAAAGAAACAACGGAGAAGATGATATCCTTTCAAGATACCAAACATATGATTGAAGAACCATGGCTGATTGGGGATGCAATCCCTAGTTGTTTGGAAGATGTAACAAGGGAAGAGATGGAGATTGTTCTGCTAGGGACTGGTTCATCCCAGCCTTCAAAGTACCGAAATGTCAGTTCTATCTTCATCAATCTTTTTTCGAAAGGAAGTTTACTTCTAGATTGTGGGGAAGGAACACTGGGACAGCTTAAAAGAAGGTAACTTTTACATGTATTTGACCCTTTACCATTATTATAGTTTGTCGATTTTCTTTTAGTTCGTGAATGTTTATCTTATTTTTGACTGCAGATTTGGTATCGTGGGTGCTGATGATGCTGTGAGAGGTTTAAGGTGTATTTGGATATCTCATATTCATGCCGATCACCATACGGGTCTGGCAAGAGTACTTGCTCTGCGATGTGATTTGTTGAAGGGAATTCCACATGAACCTTTGATTGTTATAGGCCCCAGGCAGCTTAAGAGATTTCTTGATGCATATGAAAGACTTGAGGATCTAGATATGCAGTTCCTTGATTGCAGGCACACAACAGAAGCTTCATTGAATGCTTTAGAACTTAACCAAGATCAGTCCAGTTCAGGAAAACCATCTACTTCTGGGAGTATTCAAGGGAATGGTATAGAGCTATCGGATCAGCCTGTTGGTTCTACATTGTTTGCCAAGGGAAGTCGAATGCAGAGTTATTGGACGAGACCAGGGAGTCCAGTGGACAATACTGTGGCTTTCCCACTAATAAAAAAATTGAAGAAAGTGCTTGGAGAAGCAGGTTTAGAGGCTTTGACAAGTTTTCCTGTCGTGCATTGTCCACAGGCATTTGGTGTTGCATTGAAAGCGGCAGATGGAGTCAATAGCATTGGGAAAAGTATACCAGGGTGGAAGATCGTGTACTCTGGCGACACTGGGCCCTGCCCAGAACTTGTGAAAGCATCACGTGGAGCAACAGTCCTTATACACGAGGCAAGTTATCAAATATCATGGTTCTATTTGTTATTTATTAGTGTATTTTCAGATGATATTATTCTGCCCAAAAAACGAGATTTAAAGATTTGCAGATATGTGGAAAATATAGTGACATTCATAGAGAGAGTAGGAGATAAAAATGTGTTAACAATGGATACTGTTACAGGCGACATTTGAGGATGGAATGGTAGAGGAGGCTATAGCAAGAACCCACAGCACTACTAAAGAAGCCATTGAGGTTGGGGATTCTGCTGGAGTTTATCGTATCATCCTTACCCACTTCAGTCAAAGATATCCCAAAATTCCAGTTTTTGATGAAAGTCACATGCATAAAACATGCATTGCTTTTGATTTGATGAGCGTTAACTTGGCAGATTTACCTCTGCTTCCCAAAGTTATCCCCTTCCTTAAACTCCTTTTCAGAAATGAGATGGTGGTTGATGATGATCAGAATGTTGTTGGAACAGAGGCTGTATATAATTAATTAGATTTCTCAATGAAATTGGTTTGGTGGTCCAATATTTGATCAGGTTACAATATTTAGTTTTCTCATACTATACTTCCTCTAATATTTATTAAAATAAACTGTATTAAAATTTTCTTTAATTACAAACTTTCTCGACGAAATCAAGGTCTCGTCCAAAATTTCATGAGCCCTCTTTTGCTTTTTCCACTAACAATGAAAAAGCTTCGTTTCTCCATTTCTAGCTAGGGAATTGAATCCCCGCCACGCCTGCTCGAACAGTAGTGGCTACCAAGGTACTATTTCAAATCATTCTATGTTTAGCCAGGTGAACAAAAGAATTAACAATTTTACTGAATTTTTCTTCAGAAGCTTATCAAACAAGTTTTGGATTAATTTTTTTAATTAACCATTTACTTTATAAACTTAATTAATTAAGTTTCTAGGCAGATTGATTTTGTTGATACGAATTCATTATATTTTAATTAATACAATAGTAAATATTCTAAATTAACGAATTTTTAAATAAATGCTTGCCAACTTGTGGACAACCTTGCTTTCTGCTTCTGAAAAACATTATGGACGGACAGGTAACTAAGTTTTTTGTAGACGGTATCTCCACATTCATGGGGATTCCGGTAACAGATTCTATATCTTATTATAGAAATAATTTGTATTGTGTTATTGAAAGAGATAATTAAATGACTAATTGGTAATATTGTGTTATTGAAGAATATACTCCACTTAATGGGTAGGGTAGGGTAGGGTAGGGTAGGGTAGGATAGGATAGATTCCATCTTTTCATTCTCGTTGTTCACGGCTGTTCTGTTTTACACAGTGGATCCGTATCTTCTTTCATCTCTTTGCTTGTTTCGCTAAATAGAGCAGCAGTATCTTCAATGTTGCTCGATTGAACTTCCATCTTCTCTGTTCTCTTTAGTTGTTTCACTATGTTAAGCCTTTCCGAAGAATATGGAGATGGAATCTGGATCAGACCAGATCAGAATGATTCTATATATTCAAATGGTTAAAAAAAAGGAAAAAGAATCAATTATTTATTTACCAACGACGGAATGTACTTCTTGATTGCAGCTAACATGGCTGCATGTCCTACAGCAGACACCTAGTGACAGATAGAGAGAGAATGTAATTTAATTAAATACCAGTGGTCTGGTCAGTGGACTTGAAACAAAGAAACAAAATTACATTCTTACAGGAAGTAGCATTAAGATTGTAACTGGAACAAGCGTTGCAATATCAGCTACCGCTCTTTCTATCTTCTTCCTCTCTCTTTTTGTAACCTTTTGGCCACGCAATTGCTTCATTAAAAGTTTCAGAGCAACCAATACATCTATACAGAGCAATTGAGTACCCATCCATATATCCTGCAAAGACATTTCAATAAGCACCTACAGGCTACGGTCCTAGATAATATAATAAATTAACTTGATGAAATGGAATGGAGGAAGAAATGGAATGAAATATAGCGTATTCATCTAGGATAAACCATTCCAAAATGGAATGACAAAATTCATTCCATTCCCTTGACGTGGGAGGTGGTGGAATGAAATCCATTCACCATCATATTACACCACCACCAACCAAACATACACTTGAAATACCTTAAATCATTCCATTCTTTCTTCCATTGCTTCCTCCATTCCATTCCTTTCCTGCAATCCAAAAAAGGTGAATCTTTGGCCTTACGGCACTTGCAGATATAAGCTTGGTGGTCGATTTCCTCAGTAGACTCCCATGAAGAGGCTTTGATTCAGAAACAGAATGCCGCTCATTGTGGGTTACTCGGTCCATCCCACTTGTGCTAGCAGCCTGTTATTACAAGTAATTACCGGTATAGTAACAATGAGAATCAAATGTGCATGTGAAAGCCGAATAAAGGTGGGAAAAAAATTCAAGCCGTCTCACAATATATATTGATGGATTTATTTAGGCTCTACAACAGTTGATTAGAACGTTGGCCTTTGTTTACTCGTCTTTTCCAGGTTGGAAATGCTCTTGTAGAAATGATTCCTGAAGAAGTTGCTCTTATAGGGATGATACTTAATTTCTTTTTTTCAAAAAATTAAGAAGACAAGGAGAAAGAAATATGAGAGCATTTTCTCTCGAGTTTGGATATTTAATTCTCAATGGTGACACTCCATTAATAACCAACAAAAAAAATGTCATAACATTCCGTAGCACGTCAAAGTGTCAAACCATGCCTTAGTAACTCTTGATCCACGATGATAACTTCCCCTTTTAAGCAAGTCAATTGGCTTTTGTTGTGCTTCTAATATTCCAGATGAGTTTGTCATGCCCCAGAATGACGTTGTTGGGTTAGAGGCAACTCTTCCCTCTACATTGTTTAGTGGTTCACTGCAAGAGGAAGTCAGAATGCACATGATCAATTGAATCTTCGGTAGTTTATGTGGTCATTCATTACCATAAGAATCAAAACTCAATCAACCAACTTTACCCTGATCTATCATATGCAGCCCAGTAGTCCTCCAGACATATAGAAAGCAGGCTCTGACTAGAAATTGAAAGTAAATAAGCATAAAAGAATGTAACAACCGTAAAAAAATATTTCAAATGATTATCTAGACTGAGCTTGATACCTTCGGAGCAAGAATGCAAGCAAATTTGAATCTAATGGTTGTTGAGTTGAACTGCTAAAGTGAGCAAACCCAGAGAAAACATCGTAACAAACAGTAAAAACTGTGTACAGAATAATCTCTTTCTCTGCTTGTATAGTGTGTTGTTTGGACCTTCTCCTGTCTTGATAGAACTTGCAATTATTTTCAGCGTAGAAATCAAGCCATCCAATTTCATCAGTAACTACCTGGTGACAACAGATTTAACACATCAAAATTATTTACATCACTTATTTAAGATTGAAGTATAATCATACTGACCTCCATGAAGAGCTGATACTCAGGTAGGGAAGAAAATTTAGGAAAAATGAAAAGGCTACCACACTCCAAGTAACTGCAAGGAATATATATGGGAGTGGGACCTCTTAAATTAGTGGCATATTAAGATCAAAGGTTAGTTCGTCTTCATATGCCTTGTATTGAAAGAAACCTACCTGATGAAATCCTTTACTTGCTCATCGAGATCTTTAATATTCATTCTTGATAAGAACAATCTCGTCTCTCTTCCCAGAAATGCAAAGAGACCAAGAGTAGCCAAACTATTCTCTTGAACCTGCCAAGTTACAACTTAGAACCACTCTTGAGATGTTTAAATTTTAAAAGAAACTGATGAAAACAATACTAGAAAGCATCAAAATAAATAAAACTGTTAAAAACAACTTTGAGGGAACTTGTGAGATTTAAGAACAAGAAAATGAGCTGTATAAATTTATATATTTTGATGAGTAAGACTTCCTTGTATATGTTCAGGTAACAGAATTCCTACACTGATGTGGTTGTAGTTAGAACAAAAACACTGTTTAGTTGCGGGTGAAGAAAGATGCAAATCCTGAGACCATGACTGATATGGGCCCATGTAAGTAGGAAAGAAAAAGTATATCAGGCTTTTTTAAGCCGGTAAGGGAAAGAAAAAGTATATCAGGCTTTTTTAAGCCGGTAAGGCAATATTGTCGATATGGGCTTGAGTGCGATAAGAGCTTCAAACCTCAACACAATCAATGATTCTTTAATCAGAAAATATTGCTTTTCACCTTGCTCTGAAACTTAACATGGGTTTAGAAATACATCCGCAACAAGAAGATGCAGATTGCAGAAAACAAAAGAAAGAAAAAGAAAAACTCAAAAAGGGATTCTTTATTGGCTCGAATGTTGAACTACACTTCTGACAAAAAGAAGATAACTATTATTATGTCACTTCCCAAGCATTTTACCAGAGAGGCCTGATAAGTAGATGACTAGTGACTACAGAACTAACCTTGTCGCATAAGGCTTGCTTGCCTGAAATAACACTTTCTCTATGAAATGCTACAGAAAGTTTATTCTGAACAAGCCCAATCCAAAATTCTATATCCTCAATGTTCTTACTAGGAAGAACCTTTGTACCAAAATGCAACAAGAACTCCTCTTCGAATCCAGCCTCAGTTGCCAAGTGGTGCAACTTATCCACTGAAACTAGACTATATGACAAGTTCATGAGCTCTACTAACACATCTTCAATTGATAAAGAGAATGAAGGACAGGAAATACGCCCTGAACCCAACTTTCTCACTGCAGTGCAGCAACTTATGGCCAGAATGATCCCTGCAACACCACTGAGAAATTTTGTATTTAGAATTTTCTCAATTGATGGTTATCTTGAGTATGATTCACAGAACGAGCTCCCATGTTTCAGAATTATTTTTTGGAACTGCCATAGAGTTCAAGTATATTAGCATATATTGGCAAAGAATTCAATAATCAGACCTTCCTGCATATTCCATGGACCACATTTTGAATAAAGGAATGAATAATCCTGCTATGCGTGGTCGTTCCACCATTTTAAACCATTGTACCAGTTTTGGGTGCCTCATGTTCAGCTGACTTTCTATGCACTCCCTAAGATAAATTGTCTTTGGGTACAAGCTGAAGCAGTTGAATGAAGAAAATGTCAAACCCATCAGAGGTTCTCGTCATTAATAAAATAAGAAGTGCTAGACTAATCTTAAACAAAATTGAGTTTCATGTTTATAACTTTCAGGTCCTGGAGATGCAATGAAATGTTAATACATTTAATAGAAAAAGAAGTATATAAGATCAATAAGAAATATGCATCTGAGAAGAAGCAGTGCAAATTTCACGAGAAACTAGTACTGTATCCAAAGTCAAAGCACATCCAAGGACTAAAAGCATAAAAAATTCTACTTACATCTCAGAAACAGAAGAACCGTTGTTGCAACGTTTCTGAGAAAGAAATAGCTCCACTTCAATTGCTGCTTTAAATAAAGCATAAACTGCTACCTGAACAGTCACTAATTATCTTATTTATCTCTTGATATTAATGAACAAAAAAAAAGGATCGTGAGAAAGTTGTGCAAATATGCATATAATCAATATTACTGAAGAACTAAATGAAAAACTATGCCATAAACAAATTATAGTGAAAGCATTAGTTAAACCTGACAGACATTAGAAAACTTCAGTTTCATGGTCTGTTGAGAAATGTAAGAGTGCTGATGTGTGTAATTGCATACCTGATAAGCAATTTTTTTATGCCATGAATGCACATCCACTCCGACCCATGCCATTGCAAGCTCTGGATCACGTCTGGCCAATTCAAGCGTGTGAATTGCAAGGGAAAAGCTCCTGGCAGATTCATGTAGTACCCATACAAGACAATTGATCCGATTAAATTCAATTTCATGAGTATGAGCCATAGCCACAGGTTGGTCATCCTCAGCATTCGTATGGTCAGTGTCCGCAGAAGACATGGCTGAAAATGCTTTTGGTGGATGCCATCTTGATGAAGTGTATTGAGACAAGAGCGTGCAACGTGTAAAAACAAATCCACGCAAAAGGTTGTTCCTCATAAGACCATAATTCTTGAGCACTTTCACTTTTGACTTTGAGGTGTATAATGCATTAGCCTTGAACCTTATGCTGTCTTCCAGTTCAAAAGATTCTCTACAACACAGAGACGGTGATTATGAGCTTCCCTCATGCTCAATCATTAAGAGACTTGATGCTTCTAACTCAAATTCATCTTTTCTTTTTAGTTTCACTACATAATGGAGTATAAGTTTTCTGGGACCCCGTGCTTACCTTAGCTTGAGTTTGGAAACTCCATCTCTGTTAAGTTAAGCATCTAACATGTACCCCATACCACTAGGTATATCAAAGTTAATAGGTCCTATCTGTTTGTCTAAAACACTAGAGACTAGAGTAATCGAGAACAATACCAAATCTTGAACTCTATGTACATTATAAGTTTTGTTCTTCAAATGAAAATTTCCATGAATCATGACAACAACTTTGAAATAAACTAAGATAGATCATAATTGTAGCTTTCACAGATCCCCAAATAGTTCAAAAATTAAGAACAACTAGTTTTATTCTTTTTCAACATTTTCCCAGTAATCAAGAAGATTAAAGCAGTTAATGAAATTAAACATTAGAAACAATTTCAACCAATAGTCTTTCTAATATCAAGAAATCATCAGCAATAAACTAGGCTAAAGTGTACATAAACCCATTTGTAAAAGCTTCAAACAGTTTGGTTTACTATATTCCATAAACAGGTATATTAAAGGACCCCAAATAAAATAATTCACAGGAAAAGAACAAACTAAAAGTGAGGTTGACCATCATCCTGAGAACCAATAACATATACAAAATTTAACGCATAATCTTAATCTCTCTCTAGAAAATAAATGAAAGAACTAGTTGTTCAAAACAATATCTGTAACTATGTAAGCCCAATCAAAACAGAAGTGTACACAAACTTAATCTACGCAAGTGATGATGCTCCATTGAAGCGTATAATTTTTATCATATATATACATATATATAGAGAGAGAGAGGGAGAATTTGCTTACACTTGGTAGGGAGAGAATTGGGTGATGTGCAGAGACAATTGGGAGGCCATGGCAGGAGAGAGAGAGAGAGAAAGAGAGGAAATATGGAAAAAATGGAGATATATATACAAGGTAGGGGTGGTGGTGGTCTCCATGTGAAGCCATCGAGGAGGAGGAGGAGGAGAGAGAGAGAATATTGATAATAAAAGACTGAAAATATAAACGGACATTTCTAACAAGTCTTTGGATTCGGCTCCCGCCAACCCAGCAAATTCCATTCTTTTGGACTTCTCTAAGTTGGTGGCTTTGTTTTATAGTACTATTACTCCTCTTTTGGATGCGCACGGCATGATCACACCCCTACACGCAAGACTAACTGGCACTCCATATTTTCATATTTGTGATCCCTCACTGATTCCCAACCACCCCAGAACAGAAGAGTACCATTTGAGTTTGATCATAATTAATTTATAAAATATAAAAAATTAAATTGTTATGATTATTGGTTTTAATTTTGAAACAACAATTATAGACTACTTTCCAAGTAATTTGTATAATAAATTATAGCATTAATACAAATAGAATAAATTCTTATCAGTTTGGAATTTTAATAAATAAATAAAAAAATTCAAGCGAAACTATTTTTGAGGAACAAAAGGAGTAGAAGAGAGAGTGAATATTTGCTCTGCCAGAAACAATTAAAAATATCTGGTGCCTCAAGACTGCATCCTACAAATAATTCAGGAAAAAGTGGAGAAGAAAGACTGGGGGTATGTAGAAAAGTTAATTACCATGACTCTGCAAGTCCCATACATGTTGTAGAGGATTTGATCTAAACTTCAAGATTTCCCAACTATGTTGTATAGTTCGCATCCCATTCACTTATTACTGTCAAATTCTATTTTAAAAATGGATGCAGAAGGTAGCCAAGTTGAAAATTTGGACCGACTTCCAGGAATGCAATTTTACCCAAGGAAGCTATTCATATTTCAAGGAAAAGATTGTTCAACTAGTCAAACTCCAACAGCATGAGAAAAGAAAAAGAAACAGGTTAACAACATTACAAAATTTCAACAATGGGAGTTAAATACAAGTCAAAGAGGCCTCCCCTCTAAAACCTCTTTGCTCCTATAATTTAATTAATTAAAAATATAAATCTCATAAAATTACTGAACTGTTGTTCTTCTAACTTCACCTAGCTATTGTCTTAACAAAAACTCATGGAGTTCTTCATTCTTTTATCCTCCCATTTCTAATTTCTTCAACAGACACTTCCACGTCAGGCTCCTTTCCAAATCCAAGTTCTGACATGTCTTGCTTTGCCATCAAATTTCTGAAAAGACCCGGATGGAAGAAATATTACTACTACATGATGAAAGTTACAAAAATATAAATTAAAAGGCTTCTGTATGGTAGAAATTTGACCAATGAATTGCTACATATATGACTTGATGGGTTTTACAAACTGCATTTATGCTAATACACAATACAAATATAAAAATACCAGTTTTGCAAATAAACATTACGAGTGTCTATCTGTCCACCTTCCTTAGGTCTTCTTATGCTGCTATGTCACTGAACAACGATTCAGTATTTCAAAAAGGTTAGGAATTACAGTACAGAGTCTAATGCTGGGAAGCAAGCTTTAACATCTAGTTGAAAATTTCACTAATAATATAAAAAGTCTGTGGAATGCACACAAGGCTCTTATAGACCACCCAAGGACTTAATACTGAAAATTTAGTACTGAACATTGCCAGGATAGCAACCAGGAGGTGATTAGAGTCCCCAACTCAAGCCAACTATCAATATCTCCTTATCTATATACCTAAAATGATATGTAGCTTTAGACTATGCAATACCTTTTAGGGGTCAGCTACGCAGCATAACACCATATTCATCAATATAATAGTTATGAACAGATTACACATTAAACTTTCAAATATCATTCCACATTTGCACCTTGAACATCAACACATGCTTTTATGATGTTAGTTTTTGTAGTTATTTGTGTACGGTACTGCTACAAATGTGTGAATTGGCATCCATTTCTCAATTTACGTATAGGGGTATTTTAAGCTGTTCGCCACAATTTAATGAAGCTCACTTGGCAATATCACTCAGTGACAGCATAAAAGCGATCATAAACGACTGCTTAGACCAAATGCTTAGGCCGGAAAGATCAGTTTATAACTACTATCTTGGAAAAAGAATGATTATACAGATAGAAAAATGAAATATCAAGGGAGTTTAAAGAATTTCAAACTTGAAATAGTTCAGCTGTGTAATTAAGAACACATTTGATCACTTTGCCAATCAATACATTATGATGTCATCAGGTCTAACAATATTTTAGGGTTCAAAATATATCCAACCTTATGAGAAATGAACAGCATGACAATCGGAATAGTCAACTTTGAATAGAATTTATATGAAATTTTACTCATGAACACATGATAATGCAAACAATATTTTGTAGGGGAACAAACTCACTAACTTTTGCATACGACATTGCAGGTACTTTTTGGACAGGTGTCTGCATATATCAGATTTATGGCCAGAAGATTTGAGACAACTGATGTATTCTTTTTTCTCCTGAAAAATGCCAAAAGAGAGACCAAGAACACAAAAAATGAGTAAAGATCTTCTATAATAATGCAAATGTAACTTGTAAACTTCGAAGGAGTACATTATCTACTCGAAAGAAAACATTAACACTTTTTAAATACTACCAGGTCACATAAATGCATGTGGTCCAAAGGGAACACTCCTTTTTCTGGTGGTACCGGCCTCGCTCCTCTGTTTCCCCCAAACGCTCCACCTGCAAAATGCTATATCTCATTTGATTCACACATACATACATAAATAAATAAATATACACATAAGCACATATAGAAGCGTAAAAAAGAGTGTGTTAACACATCAGCAATGAGTTAAACAGTCAAGAAAGAAGATCTTGAACAGTGTCACTTGACTCACTTCAACGCGTTAAAGATTACAAGGGTGCAAAGTCATAGCGATAAACGTTGACTTGTAACTAATATTGGTCAATGATCGTTAGTTAATTAGTTAGTTAAGTAAAAGTAGGTAGTTAAGCACGAGTGATCTTCATTCTAAGTGAACAGGTCAGTAGTTAGTTAGTTAGTTTGTCACAACTTGTTTGGGAAAGCGATTTGCGAGTGAACCATTTTTATATGTTTGATAAGTAATAGTGTAAGTAAAACATAAATACCACGATTGGGTCATGCAACGTGTATAAGTTGAATAATTCAAAAATTATTTCCTCAATCTTCTCTCTCCTCTCAATTCTTCATCTCTTCTGCAATTTACTTCATTTCCCATTCTTTCTCAGACTTGTTACCTTGCCACAGTTTCAGCTAAGGTTACAGTCTTCTCTGTCGTTACATGTTACATGGAGGATTGTGGTCAAAACTTTTATGGAAAAAGTTGTTGACAACATCGATATCAGAATTGGGAATGCCTATATAAGAATCAGATCCACTACTATTTTAGAAGAGTACATATTAAGATAGATAATAGATTTATGGAATTACGACCGTTGTTTATGTCTATTAACAAGAAATTAACTGAGCAGATACAAGGTTACCTCTTGAAGCCATGACAGATGGTTTAGGTTTGCAATGGCTTATCTGGTAAGGATAATTTCCCACAAAAATTGATAAAGCCTTTTAGATTTATATATTTGAATTTGATGAACAAAGGACAAACTTAAGAAATTCCATTGATTCTTATTACAATTTCAGAGCTAAATTGTTGACTTCTGGTTAGATATCCAATTAATCCGTCTCCAGATAGCAAACTACTGCTAATATGTGGATACGGCTTGAATCATAGACAGAGTACATAAATAGGAGTATTACAAATTTAACCTATTTTTCACTAATCTTGGATCAACTCTACTAAAATCAACAGTGTAATAATCAATTAAGAGAATTTAACTTGAACCCTAACGAAACATAGAGAGAAATACCTGCACTCATTTGTATAATATAACAAGATACAAGACAGACTACCAAAAATGATGCAAACTCGGAAGAAAAGGAGTGATGAAGGAGGCGGCGTCGTTTCCAGATGATTGGAAAGGTTGGAGTTGGACTATGCAGATTCAATGGGATGGGCCAATGTAATGAAATGATTTCTACAGTTACTATGATTTTCCCGAAACGCGGTTAGCAATGTCGTTTTACATCACTTTTTTTTCTCCCTCTTTTATAAAACTACTCAGCAGCAAGAGCAAATCACATCTTAATTCTTTGGTAAAACTTCAAATCCAAAACCTAGAGACACAGAGTTAAGCTTTCTGCTCGTCCAAAAATGGAGGAATTGACGAGCAAAAAGGCTGGAAAACCCATTCGGCTGGAAAATCATCGTGAGATTTTAGGGCACTGAGCGAACTCCCCAGTCCGGCGAATTTGGAATTCACACTGATTACAAAGCTTGCAGTGGAATTGGTAGAAATAGAGATCATTCCGGCGATGTATGTATGTATTCTTCACTAACTTTTTGCACTCTTTGCTTCCTGAAAAATTCAAATTATTATGATCATCTAGTCCCCCACTCCACCCACGGGATTTCTTTTTAATTGCACCGACTCGCCTTCAATACTTAATATTATTAGGAGTTTATCTCTAGTGTTAGAATAGCAAAAGTCAATTTGAATTATCCCAAATCAGTTATAAATTGTGATCATAATCTATTTGTAGTATTTGAGAGAGAGATCATTTTCATCATTAAAATTAAGTTTTTGAATATTGTATTACTTGTCACTGCCCTGTTTCACTAGCTGGGGCATGTTTGATTGCCAAGATTTATTATTGCTCCACTTACTAGAGCTAATTAGCTATGAGCATTGGGGTGAAAAATTTGGTAACCTTTTTATGGCTAAGAATAAGTTGAACACTTTACAGATAGAATTATTGAGGATTGTGAAGAGTGAGCAGGGAGTCACACATTGGAATCTTGATTTTGTGGAGAACAGTGAGCAGGGAGATAGGTCTGTCAAAATATAAGAACTAATCTTTAAGATATATCTATCTGCTTGTACTTTTCTTGAGTTATGATTATGTGGCATTATCTAGACTAGACAATGAAATATTTGTCACTTTTAACATCAATCTTGGGCAATTATTCCATTATAATTTAAAATATTTCTCATGACTAGTAATTCAACTAAGATATAGATTGACTTCATGGAGATTGTGTAAGATTTTCAAACAATTTTTAACGTTGCAAGTTTCACATTCTGATTCTTAACAGGTATCAGGAGCTGGCTCATAGAGTTGATGAGCCTTCAGTGAGCTTGATACGACTATTAATCAACCACCTATTTTTTATGAGACACAAGAGAGTCGTCACGGAAATATTAACTTGAATGTGAGTAATTATTATCTTTTCTTCATATTCTTATGGTTATTATTTCTACTTTATTGGTGAGCATTTTTAAGGGTGCATATATGTTGATAATTGCATATATGTTATTGTAGAGCCCTCGTTTAAGCGGTAAGAGTTGTTTATAGATTGGTTTAAGTTTTACCTTTCATAAATCATAAATTTAAGATGTATGAACTCACTTAATATTGATGTTTTTCCTATAACTTGTAGGAATCCATATGGGGAGATGAACTTCTGAATCTTGATGCGGTGTGGAATTTTGGGCCTATAGGTGAAGACACTTCAAATGTTGGCTATAAAGACTTTTGACTTGATTTAGTTGTAGTTTTGGTCTAGTATATATAGGTGGTTAGACCAGTTTTTGTCTTTTCTTTTAGTCCATTGCTCAACAATATGATCGATGAAAACAAAAATGAGGTGGCTTAGTGGATGTACGAAAAGTATTTTAATTCTAATCATTTGTTTTCATCCCTTCAAGTTTTCCAATTTCAATGTTGGTTTTGTTCTCAGTAATTTCTCTTAGCATACGTTAAATATTTAACAAACATACACAATATATGTCAGACTAAATTGATGAACACAATAATTGGAATTCGTTTCATAAACACTATAATCACGATTTACATGTTTACAAGGGGCATACCCCAAGTAATTAAAAAACGATTATACAATAGCTTAATAGCTCAAGCAACTACAAATATGGCAGTTTTTCTGTGTAGCTTCACTGCACCGTGTGACTATAAGGCGTAAGCCGCATAACCATTTGACATCCATTCAAGTTTGGGTCACTTGCCATTTCTTAAAGCACTCTCACCAGGTGGTAACCATTTGACTGGACAGATTTCTCCTACCTTTGGGAATTTCAGCACCTTGTACAGCTTACATTAGCCATAAACTCCATGGGAGGTCCTATTCCAACCACCTTCAAGAATTTCTTCAGTTTGCAGTATGTTGATCTCAGTTACAATTCCTTATTTGGGTTCATCTCAGATTTTTTAGGCCAAAACCAAAATCTAACAACTAATTGAATATCAAATTGCCAACAGGACTTGCTTCCCTTGATCTGCATTAAAATCAACTATTTGAGTCTCTTTCAAGTATCTTAAGTAACAACACAAGCAGATTTATGGAGGCAATCAACTTGTTGCTTCCCTTTATCTGCATTAAAATCAACTATTTGAGTCTCTTTCAAGTATCTTAAGTAACAACACAAGCAGATTTATGCAAGCCATCAACCTGTCAAACAAAAAAAAATCAAGTAGTATTCCTGAATTCACTGAAGGCTCAAGTTTAACATTACTCAACATTGGGAGCAACAAAATTACCTGGCCACATATGTTGTTGGTGGTGAAATGCAGTTCACATCAAAGAACAAAGAATATGTTAAATTAAATAAGTTGCCATTTATACTCAAAATCTCAAATCAGAAATCAGAAATCTCCCCAAAAAAAAAAACTAATGAAATGATATCAGAAATCTCCCCCCAAAAAAAAAACTAATGAAATGATATAGACCTAATTGTTGTCGATATATACTCACAGAACAAGCATGCATCCTTTTGCTTTCAAACCTGTCACGCTAACAAACAATAGTAACCAAAATATAAACCTTCTATCTAAAAATCATACAAAAGTAATTGAGAAGGCCCCATCTCGAAAACTAAGCTCATAAAGTTACAGATATGTTTCTACACAGTTCTTTAATCAAAAACTGGTGAAAGATTAGCCCTATTGAATTAATTCCAGCTAAAGAACCAAAATAAGACCATAAACACATAAAACCCAATTCACTTATCAATAATTTAATACAAATTTTTCAAACCTTCTCTATCAGCATTCCTTAATAAATATATGAACAAACCCCCAAACTCTCTCTCAAACCCATAAATTCTTCACAATTTCTTGAAGTCATGAATCAATTCAACAAGAAAACCAAACCAACCCCTAATGTATACATGATTAAACACGCATAAAAATAAAACTACAAAATAATAATAACAAATTTCTATCCAATAAAATTGAATAGTGACTTATTTACTTGGTACTACAATATAACCTAGTACTGTCACCCCCTTAAAAAATACTACTATACTACTACAAGAATTTTGTTACAGTGGTAATATTTCTTTTGCACTATGTTCAACACTCTCTTTATGTAGTCCTTCTTCCTATTCCTACCTACCGTAGAAAGAGGGGTCTTGGTTGATGTAACTGCTGGAACATAAGAGAAGCCTTCCATTTAGTTGGCATTTAGCAAAAAGAGCCAACACCAACTAGGTAAAATTGTGCTATTTTATTTTTTCAATAATGTTGCATAGGATATGGCAACCTTATTCACTATTCTTTTACTCTTGAGACCATTAAATTGTCTCCTTTAGGTCGATTAATGACGTAACATAAGAATTTAAAAAAAATGCTTTAAAACAGTAAACTAGTATAAAAAAAATTAAAAGAGTCAAATTCCGTGCAAGGTAATTATGAAGAAACATAGCCTAGGGGCTAAGAGTATCACCTAATAGTATCATCTATGTATGCTCTCCCCATGACATAGAAGCAGTGTACGTTAAATAGTGTATTTTGTTAGACCTAAGAGAACAACGGAACTTGAATTTCAATGCTAGTGGATGTCACGGGAGGTGAGAGCAAGAAAAGTTTGAAAGCATATAAAGACATGCAACATAACTCAGTTTCAAAACCTTTCTTTCTGATCAATATTCAGTTATAAATGTTAACTATTTAGATTTAGTTGATAACAGACCTATTCCCAAGAAACTATCTATGCATGGATCAATTATACCCAACATCTAATGGCAAAACATAATAATAGAGGCCAGAGGGCAAGAAGGGAAAAAGAATATGCGCTCTCTATCTAATTTGTTACCTTATTCTCACTTTAGTATGTCCTGAACTTTGGTTTCCACTGCTTCTTATAGTTACAGCCAAAGCCTCCACATCATTAAGTCTATCTTTTCTCATGCCATTTCTCTAAAGCATCTCAGTATCCATATCCTAATAAAAACCCAGCAATCAATATTATATGACCAAAAGAAGTCTAAGCATGAAAAAGCGCTGACTTTTTAAAAATTGACGAGTTTTAGTCCATTGTAAGCAGTTATTATAGACTTGAATTATTTATGGGGTTTCTAGCAGTCACAGGCCCAGCCTACTAACCACTGCATCAGACGTAAGGAAGGTCCTTGCAACTGAAGCGGCATATATTATTACCACCTGGTTTTTACAAATGTGCATGTCAACTAATAAAGAGATGCAGCATACATATATAAATACACAAATCCACATGAACTAAGAATGCATACATAAAAATCTAGGTAATCATATGATTTCTTAAGCATGAATAAAAGTTACAGACATGATAGATCTACAATTTGAAGAAAGCTAGGTGGCCTTAACATTCATGAGTAATTAATGTAATGTGCATAGAACGACAAAACCAAAATTCAAAAATGGTAAATATGACAACATGAAACAGTAGCAAGCCAATGCCAGTGAAAATATACATCATTTACTTGTTAAAAAGAAAAAAATATGCTGATATATATATATATATATATATATGTATGTTTGGGGGATGTCTGTCTGTCAAAAGTGAAATATGCAACGAGAGTTAATAGACCATCATCTTAATTTTCAGAAACAACAAATGGCAATTAAAAACTTGCCTTTGTAGGATCAAGTATACCATCAGCCATTAAATCCTCGTATTCTCCATTTGCAGCATTGTTGTAACCATACTTTTGATTGTCACTTAAAAACACCTGAAGCAAAAAAAAAATATCAATCAACCTATTTGGCATGCTTCTTTAGAAAACATAGTATCTGCCATACATTCAGTTATATATAAATAAAAAATGATCACAGATACATTGTAATTATAGAAAATACCTTTTCAATTACAACACTTCCATTGATGCCGCATTCTTGGCAATTAACTTCATTGGGTAGCTCAATGCCCTCCAAACAATATCAGCTTCCACCTGCCAATCATTCAAATTAAAGATCAAATAGCAGTCACAAGGAATTTTGATACCTATTCCTCTGTTGGTGAAAGCCAATGACATAATGTACTACCTTCTGTTAGATATTATCAAGAGTATCTTTGATGGCATCAACTTGTGCTGCAAAACGCAATAAGGTGCATCCACCACCGACTACAATGCCTTCTTCAACAGCTGCCTGCGAGAAGTTAAATGGATCAGTTTTAGCATGTTAAGAAATCACCATCATTCCATAATAAACAAAATCCTTTCGGACAATACCTTGGTTGCATATAGGGCATCCTCTACTCTCAATTTCTTTTCTTTAAGTTCTGTTTCTGTTTGGGCCCCTACCTGAGTACAGATAATAAATTCAAGAAAGAAAATGAGTGACGTTCTTAAATAGTTTTTGGTAAATCAGATCCATATCCTGATGCAACAAGTCGTTAGAGATCACCTGAAAGACAGTAACACCTCCTGAAAGTTCTGCAATTCTTTCATTAAGCTTTTCTTTCTCATAGTCCTGCTCTGCTGCCTGCTTGACCATCCAACATTAATAAGTTAGGTATGAGCCAATTAAAGATGGAAATGAGAGCAAAAGATATAAGGAAATGCACCTCAGCAAGATTTCTTATCCGCGCAACTCGTTTTACTAATTCTTGGGTGCTGCCATCGCTGACAATTGTTGTATCCTTGGTGAGCAGAACCATCCTTGTTGAAATGGAGCTCCTTTGTCATTGCCCTAACCTTGGGAGAACATCTTCTCTGCAGGAAAACATTACATCTTCTGGTATGAAGAGAACTTGAAGATATGGAAGCAAATGAAGACAAGTCTTCAAAGAACTTGTATCTTTATTATCCATTGTACGGCTGCAAGGAGATGCCAAAGAACCAACAGAAGAGATGGAGGCGATGCCATTTTACTAAGAATCTGGTAATCAAACACAATAATGCCATCATAAATTCTTTAAAAAGAAAATGAAACACTAAAATAAATGGCATTACACTGAGAGCTGCTTTGAGAAATTATAGTTTTCACGTCTGTACAAATATATACCATGTAGCAGCTTGTTCTGTCCTAACCAGAAGAAAGCTTTTGAGATTAGGAGTGCCGAGAACCACATACAAAGCACACGTGAAGAATAGTGCTACTAAAACCTTTTCTTGGGCATGACCCTGCCTCATTTATTATTAATCTAGATAACTAGATTTCTTTCAGTCAAATGCTATACAAGTTACAACTTGTAAACTTCTTAAATTCTACAAAAGTTAGAGAACAAAGGCAAACAAAAACAAACACACTCAAATGCTAGAAATTTTATTTTTGAACTCTTTCGATGGGATACTTGAATCCTTTTTCAATCTAAAAGTAAGCAAGTTGCATAAGCCTCATGCCACAGTTTGTCGGATTTGCAAATAGAAAGGATAATGATTATAAAACCCATTTCTTAAATAGTTAAATCAGATCAAACACATCTAAAATCAGATGAGGTCTTCTGCACAAGCTTAGAAAAATCAAAGCTACACAAGTTTAGAAGTGCCCAAAGGAGTGACAGTTTTAAGCGGTAACAGGAAAGTGTGAATATGGATGTCACACACTAACTGTATGTACTAACTTTTTAGTAGAGAGGTCCTTACTATAATAACACTAATACATTACCCCTAAAACCTAATTAATCCAGCAATGTTCAATACTTCCACACAGAGTCTGCTTATGCCTACATTAGGTGTTCTCAATCATATGCATGGAATTGGTAGCTCGCATTAAGTTTTCACCGTGCAATCACAATATGGAGTAAACCGTGAACACTGCTTATGAATGAGTAGTAAGTACCTAAGTGTTGTAATTTGAGTACAGTGGGTATAGGAATAGGATTGTAAAATCAAGTCTAACAAGCAAAGGCATTTATAACTGGAATTTAAAACAAGGCTGAAAAATCAACAGCTTAACTGCATAAGAAAAGCTCCAGTCATATCTCTACAATCAAATTATATATATCTATTTATACGCCATATCACTACATTAAACATAAACGAATTCAGAAATGCTGACACAGCTTTGTCTCAAACTAGAGTAGAAGACCTTAGAATAACATACCACATATACAGCGGCCAATCCAATTACAACGCAAAACTGTGAGAAGTTTACTTTTAAATTAGCCTACAACACTATTAATTCAAAGTACGTCGATGAACACGAGGGAGAATTTTATTCAAGCAACGAAGGAATTGAATTCAATACCTGAAAATTACAGAAGGTAGAGGAGGAGGAGGAGGAGGAGGAGGAGGAGGAGGAGGAGGGCCCAAGGCTTTGAAAGCTCCGACGAGTGAGAAAGTTTCCAAAAGTGCTTCTCTGTTTCTCATTTCCGAATTAAACAAAGCCCTACCACCAGGGCCGGTCCAATATTATTACTAGTTGTCTTAATTTTAATCGGTTCCAACTTCTCTAATTTTGATATCGCAAGTTTCTTTATTTTTTTTTTGAATGGTAGGCTTAGGAAAAATCTTAATACTATTATATACTGCACTGGATGTTCTCCTGTTGGATGCATGGCATGGCTGACCTCGCTTCTACAACCATCATTAACTGATCCCAAGATTATTTCACTCAATTGTCTATTCTACGGGGAAAAAAAGGTTTACGTTAAATGAAGATTTAATATGAGTTTTATGCATCGTTCGTTTTGAATACTCTTCGAGTGATATGACATCTTGTCTTATTTTATAACGTAAAGTTAGTATGATTTGGTCATTATGGGAATGTTTGCTTCTAATAATATTTTTGACAGATGCCAATGGAAACACTACAGTACAGGGCTGTTTGTTTAGAGCTGAATACATCTGAATGGTTGAATCGGTAAGTCATTAAGTGCGTTTATTTTGGAAAAAAATCTTCTGAATTGCTGAATCGGTTGAATGACTAAGTCAGATTTTTTTTGGTTGAATGAGTAGCTGGACAAAATAAAAAAAATATATTAACTATTATATTAAGTAATATTAAATAAATTTACAACAACTTTGAATTTTTTCCGATAATAAAATTTTGTCATTCAGATATTTCAGACATGTTAATTATCAAACAACTTTTTTTATTCAGATTTAGCTCATTTAGATTCAGATTCATTCAATTTTTATCAAACTCTCCCATAGTCTTTTAATTTGTGCACATTGAAAAATGTATGTTATATGAAAAGGAGAGTATATTTCATCAAGGATCGAATTAGATAGAACTACAAAAATCAATAACAATAAAATTAAGTCAATGACAAACAAACTACAAACTCCCGAGTTCCAACTTACATAGTGAATCCAGTCTTACAGAAAAATCAAGAAGAATTCATAAAATCACAAACACCAACGGTTCAAATAGTACGTAGAACCTGACACAACTACATAACATCATAAATCAATATCAATAAATAAAGAAAGAAAGAAGAAAGCCTAGGCGGAAAGCCACAGTACTAAAGCTGAAGCCAGTAGAGTCGCAAAAACAGAAACAGCCGCTGCCGCTGCTGGTGAAGTTGAAAGTGGTGATGGGGCCGGAGAGTCTGCGAAATCAGGATCATGAGGAGACGGAGGAGAAGATTTGGAAATGGGGTGCAGCGGCATGACATCAACGGCTAAGCGCTGGCCATTCTTGCAGTGTTGAGGGTATCCGCTAATGAAGTAGAGTGGGCCTGGATTATCAAGATTTATAATAGTATTGCCATTGGTGAACACTGAGGATGGGTTGCTTGTGTTGCAGTGATAGTAACCCCATTTTTCCACCACAACCACCGAATCATTCTTGTAGTCAAAACCTGTACATATATAATACCATTAATAAAAACACTTCACACTTGCATGCATGTGAACAATTAATTAATAAAGAAACTTACGAAGTGAATCCCCAACATGAAATCGGGTTTTTGCAGCCCAGAGAGTGTAGGTTTCAGTGTGATTGATGTCGGGCTGTCGCCAACCCTCAGCATCACCCACTTTGAATTCCTCCACTGCTCTAACTGCTATAATCACAGCAAGAATAGTGCTGCAGCAGCACAATAAACCAACGACCCGACGAGGAGGAGCCATATATTAATTGTAATATTAAATTAAATAAATTTTATATGAATTGATTCTTGAGAGAAAGAGAGACTGGAATAAAGTAGCAGGTGATTGTGGTCATGAGATGGTGTTTTGATGAGAGAATGGGGCATACAATATATAGGTATTTTTAGTACAGAGAGACGGGAGTGAGTTTGAGATATTAGAGCGTAATAACAGGGGACTGGGGCTGTTAACTAACCGTGATGGACGTGGCTAGTTTTTTGGAGGTTATGGATCTATTTAGTGGGGAGTCGTGCTCACCAGTAACTTCACTACTGCCATACTGTCATACTTTTCAAATAATAAAAGTAAACAAACAAAAAATTAACTACAGTAATAACCACAATCCCCACCTGATATCTCTCTCAATTAATTAATTTTTTTTTATACAACAAGTTATTATCAACATCAAATATTACATTCTTAATCATAAGATTAGTAAAACTTTAACAGAAAACTCCAATAATCACTAGTCTCGCTCAAAGGATGAAATAACAGTGAGAATCAAACTTAGAGAAATTAAGAACCAAGTGTTGAAATAATTATTATTAATTTCAAATGAATTATATCAATTTAAAATTATTTATCTATAAACAAATAAAATAGCCTCAAAACACAAAAGTCGCAACAACAAAAGAAGGAGGGTCAATTAGATTTAATTAATGAATAAAATCATATCAGAATATCACATCTCTAGAGAAGCTGTGCAACCTCAATTACCAAGTACAGATTACATTCTAATCAAGATATACAAACAAAAAATTGGGGACCTAATCAAACCACATCAACTCTTCCTCGTATCCTGAAACTAAAAATCTAGGAGGATCCAATAATGCTTCCCCAACAGGAAAATGATCAGACAATACCACAGCCCAGTAGCCAAAATCATGTTAAAGAAAACCATGCTGAGAAGTCTCTGCCCATATCAATTTTCCACATGTAGGGTCCCAAATTTCATAATTCATTCCCAGCGACTTCTACAATGTCTTCACCAAATTTATGGCAAGAATCTGCCAGGCTGCACTTTTTACAATAAGTAATCTCCTTACAAATAACAAAACACTGCTCATTTAACCTGAAATGGAGCAAAAATATTCTATCAACAACCAAAGCACCGAGTAGAGATTGCTATTTCTGTAAATTCTAAAGTTTTACTCGATCATTCCTGGGTTAGCTAGTTATAATCTTATAACTTCCAGTAAAACTAGTTATGAGCTTGTTTCAGGAGCGCAGGATAAGCTCAATTTTTTTTTTGCATGTATGCACATGCAACTGGTAGTGGGAATTCGCTGTTACTAATAACTACATGAGTGGCTTAGATAAATTTCACAATGATGAAATTCAGTTTTTGTCAAGTACAATCAACAAGAGAAAGATAGTACTCCCTCCGTCCCAAATTAACTGCTCAGTTTTGACTTTTTTAAGTCAAATTGACTATTTTTATAATTAATAATTAAGCATATATAAATATATTTCTAAAATTATAAAAATTAGGATTAGTAATAAATTGTATATACTTTCTTTTGGTTATAATCTCTTCACCTATATTTTAGCAAAAATAGTAAAAAGATTAGTTTTAAAAATGGTCAATTTGACTTTAAAAAATCAAAACTGAGCAATTAATTTGGGACGGAGGGAGTAATATGTTTCATGCAAATAAATGGCTGACTGTCAAAATTGAAAGCACTTTAACATTTGCGGTTATAGTCATCTTTTAGACAAAGCTGTTGTTGTCCAGCTTTCTTGACAAGTAAACAAGAAACTATAATTCAAGTAAATTTATTAAAGTAAACGCTTAGCATATCCAAGTCATGTATAAAATAATAAAAAGATACACCGATCAAAAATAAAAATAAAAAACCTGATAGATCATATCCCAGAAGCATTGATCATACACTGCCCCGAATAGCTGTTTCATTCTGGTTCATCATCATATCTTGGAATTTTAAACGTTTTGCAACCCTTATATCAAGTATGCTGGGTGGAATTGGTCTAAGGGATCCATGCAACTCGACCAGGTTAAAGAACTCTAGTTTCGTCATACTTTTCTTCTGAACTAGTTCATCAACCACAGCATCCATGAGTTTTCGGTTTTGCTGCAGGATCTGATATGGAAAACATCAATTACAACATTAAAAACCATAATATGATCCATACTTACAGCTACTTCAATATTACATGAGATACCTCTTTTGCATGTTTATAACACATATTTAGGATCCGCAGAGCTTCTGTGTCAATGTCCTATGCATCAGCAACAGGAGGAATGGCATATCCATGTTAGAGGAAGTAAAAGATGGTAGTAAATAGTGATGAACTTAGAAACTTAAAAACTTGGTTTCTATATGTTGAGACATTCTATTAATATTAAGCAATTTCAGAAGTTCAAGTTCAGGAAAGAAGTTAGAATTTCATGGAGGTGCAATTTTTCTTCACTTTTGCTTATCCCTTGCAACCACTTTCACATAGTGGAGAAAATGGATTGAGATAAAACAGTGGATAGAGGATACACCCAATATCAACATTGAAGATGCTTCAAATTACCAAAACAAACTATCCCAAGTATGGGCCCATCAACCTTACCTATCAAAAAAAGTTACCAAAAACTAAGGAAAAGCATAGAAAGTGGAGATCCATACATTGATACGATCTGCAGCCCAGAAGTTCGATAAACCATAATGTTTCTCAGAAAGGCCACCAAGAACAAGAGTTCGTGCAGCTGACCTAGCATTGTCCACTGTTTCCGCCCATATTGTACTCAACTGTAACACTTAAACACATTAGTAACTGGTTATTTTTAAAGAGTGATGTATATTAGAACTCATTGTATTAATCTTCTTGAAAGCTGCTGCTTGGTCATGAAAGGTCACATGGTTATCCAAAATTTTTGTTAAAGTGCAGTTGAGAAGACTGCTATTATGTTTCCAACTTTCTCACAAAATCCATGTTCTTGTTTGCTGTTTTAGGTACTTTTAGATAGAAAGTGGTAGAAACTAAAGAGATGAAAATTTTCTTCAACCTCTTTCTGTGCCAGAATCTCGGTCCACTCATAATAATAAAAGTTCTTGCAATTACTTATGTGAATGTAACACAGCATGTTATTATTACCTGACCCTCGCCAAACCAAAGCTCATCAGCTGCTCGTGGCGCTAGTTGAACTGTGATATGATCCAAAAGGGATTGCCGACTGCATGATGTTATAGGAAGAAAGGAAACCTATATTATACATACATACACAAAGGATGACAGAGATGATTCTTTGTTCAGAATCTTATAGAAAGACGCAACATATTAATCAAAATCAACAAATGACTATTTAACAAGTACAAGAGTAATTATTTCTGAGGCAATTCAACCCAGGGAAATGCATATAAGAACTTTTCAAGATAATTTTATAATTTTCAGAAGGAAACTGATATTTCCACATGACTTTTTGATATTTCCACATGAAAACCGTCGCTATAGATCCTATGGCGACGGTTTTTACGGTCGCTATACATCTATAGCGACACTTTTCATGTGAAAATATCAATTTCCTTTTCAGAATTACAAAGGAAAAACATACCATACCTGAGCATTCCTTCTTTAAATTTGATGTGATCCATTTTCATCCGGACATAACCCAACTCCCTGCCAGCTCTTGGAGCAATTGTGATCTGCTCAAAGCAAGAAGCATTGGCAATTGAATAACCATAATGCTTGTTTGATTAATTAGAAACAAGTAATTACTAATATTAAAAAAAATACAGTGGAAAAAGTTAGCAGGGAGTAGTGATAATGAATTGGATTAGAAAATTTTTAATTGGCTTCGGTCCTTGGGACCCAATAAATAAGCAAAGCTACAAGAAATTGAATATATGTTTCTTTTGGATAAAAAAAATTGAATAAATGGAATAACTTCCTAAGTGGTTAACTATAACAACTCAACTTTATGCATTAACTGGCCAACATAAAAATTCCACAGGCAACCAATTTCTGTAAAAGAATAATTTGTGCAATAAACAAAGTCAATAATTTTCACCTTGATGCCCAACTCTTCCCCCCACCCCCCAAAAAAAAATAAAAAATAAAGAAACAGATGTTACAGGGAACATTTTATTCCATTTTATCAGCACTTGCCAATATTTCTGTATTTCTGTGGAGCATTAGTCTGATCTACAATCATGCCAGTAAACTGACATGATTTCTGCCTTAACCCACTAAAATAACTGTATTTCACAATGTTTTGAGAGCAATATTTCATTGCTCACTTAAACATTATTGATATGATGTTGATATTACAGGATACACGTATAGAATGTGCGCCACAGACCGCTGTAAAGCAGTCATTGTACTTTGTGCAACCGTTCTTTGCATAACATACTTCAGAATGCACCCTAGACATTCATCAGGATGAACAAAACTTAGTTTTCCCAGAATTTGCTAAGAAAAAACTTCCAGATACAAATTTACTGAAAATGCTCTGCAATACTTTCGCATAGAAACTACCAACATTATTGTTTCTCAAGTCTTTTTTGTAACTACTAGTACACTCCAAGGACATCCAAATGTATCCCATATTTAACGCAGGGCATATACTTGTAAAGCAATATACTCCATAATGTTAGTAAAATTAAAGAACTGAGCCAAGCATTAGAAGTACAGCAAGGAAAATATATGGATCCACAAACTACACAAATTGTATTAAGCATTCAATACCCTTTTTGCTGGCAAAGAAAACAACAGATCAGTAGTAAACAAAACTGAAAACACCATATAACACATGAAAATTAAACTTGAATAAAAGAATTCTGGTTCAAAAGACCTCAATTCAACATGAAACTAAGAGTTTGTATAGCAGTAAGCAGAAGTCCTAAACTAACCACAAAAACAGGTTGAGGTCACCTATAAAACTTTAACCTGATGCATATGCAGGAATTTACAAAGAACTGCCAAGATGCACCTAGTTTTAAAAATTAAAAAAAATGCCAAAATGCACCTAAAACAACAGAAGGGATAATAATTGCGCTTGATAGACTAATATCAGATAATGATAGAAACTCAACCATAAAGTTTTGTGGTGGCAGCTTATTAACCTTGGTAAAGAATTTTAGTACAGCAACAAGAGTGAAAGGATTTATATCGAAGTCACTAAACTAGTATAAATCACACGACAGCATTTATAAGAAAGCTTATAGTTGAGTTTGAGGATCATACAAACTCAATATTTCTAAGATCAGGGAAGTTCACAGCTACTACAGCCATTGCTGCTTCATTGATAGCTACTTGCTTCCACATCTCGGGGCTTCGCTCTTTCCTATCAAGCATTCCTCTATCTTCAATTTGCGCAGCTTGTAACAAGTCATCAGTAGTGATCTGCATTAAGTGCAATAGAATCTCAGAAATACCCAAGTTTCCATTATGGCAATCACGCGCACTTATAAGAAGTTCAATACTCAATAAGTACTACCTCAGTTCGTCCATCACGCATCATATTGATAGCAGCGACCTCAATAATGTTGGCAAGCTCTGCACCAACCATTCCATCAGTCATACTGGCAACAGCCATATAGTCCACATCCTCAGCCATCGGCTTCTTACGAGCATGGACCTAGCCACAGTAATAAAGGCTTATATATACATGCAGGAAAAAATACTGAAGACTCGAAATCTAGAAGAGAAAATACACAGTTGGATTATTTCTATGCAGTAGAACCAGTAGAGAATGTGCATACAGAGGTGATACACCTGTTAAACCATACCTTCAGAATTTCAATGCGACCTATTAGGCCTGGTTTTGGTATATATATTTTTCTGTCAAACCGTCCTGGTCTCACAAGTGCTGGATCCAGAATATCCGGTCTATTTGTCGAAGCAATAGTGATTACGTTCCCTCTTCCTTCAAACCCATCCAAAGATACAAGGAGCTGGAATGTATTGACAGCATTGAACATTAACACAGGCTCAAAGCAATTAGTTAAACAAGTACAAATTAGATATCAAAAGATGCCGAAGAGAACCTGATTAAGAGTAGCATCACGTTCTTGTCCACCAGAACCTTTAATTAGACCACGTTCCCTTCCAACAGCATCCAACTCATCAATGAAGACAACAGAAGGAGCCTGTGCATCAGTATACAAATTTTCAGGTTAAGAATTAGCCCTTATCTAATATAAACAGAACTAGGAAAAATACAAAAGGTTCTGCAAAAAACTGCTAGGAGCAGATTACGGGGGTTAATGGGATGATGCAGTGTTAGTACTAACATAATAACATTTAGCGGACCATTACATAAACATTTTAAACATTGCTAGAATATCACAAAAGCAGATGAAAAACATGATAAGTAAGCATGAGTTCTTGGAATAAACTGAGCAAATGCTCACATTTTCCCTTGCTTCTTGGTAGAGTGCTCGGACACGAGAAGCACCAACCCCGACATATATTTCCACGAACTGAGAGGCAGAAATGGAAAAGAAGTTCACACCTGCCTCACCGGCAACAGCTTTTGCTAATAAAGTCTTCCCCACACCAGGGGGGCCACAAAGAAGTATCCCACCTAACAGAAGCATCCCACAGGGTAAACATTTCAACCCAAGTTAAATCATGTGAAGAGGACAGTTAGTTTGAGCGCTAAAGGCTAAATAAGCAAGATGATAAAAAAAAAAACAATAATAATAATAATAAATAAATAAAATAATAAGAATAGACAACAAAGATAGAATAATACTACATGAAAACACGAACTCGATTTATTTAAAGTTAGCAGACCAGATGAATGGTCAATATGAGAAATGAGAAATGTAGTTCTTAGATTATATTTAATCTGAGGCAATGTAAGTGGGCGTAATTTAATATCTCTTCATTCTCAATCAGACAATGTACTGACTTCAAACTGAATGAATATCAAAAGCTAAAAGAAAAACAAAAGACCCTTTCTAACTTGTAGAAGACTATGGCTAAAATATATTGGATCTCCAAAAGTTCTTGTTTCTTTTCCCCAGTTTTACGGTGAAGCATAAGAAGAGGTGTATAAGGTTTGTGGCATGAATTAAACTCTCTGTACAAAACCCAACAGACTAAGGTAGGTTTCAGCTAAAACTTGTCTAATAAGGGCACAAGATTCATCACCAACTTTTTTTCTCGCAAAAGTCAAAAGGGCTCTCTCCAATTTGATATTATAAACATGATATGATAAACATCAACAATCAGAACATACCAAATTAGTCATACAATTAACTTAAAAAAGAAATTTTCATTCTTAAACGTTTTTGGAATGGAAGGTATAGTTACTTTGCTACAGGGCATATGCGAGGTTTTATTATTTTGTGTACGAGTCCTGCTATATATTGCGAAAGAATTTTGCCGAATTACGATTGCGACGTATATCAATACATGAGATTGGTAGAATTATAAAATTGGCCCATTATATCAAACACATCGAAAAAATAGTACCAACTAAAGTTATCCACGTAACTCGCAATAAAAAAGTCAACATGTAAAGTCGCAATATATATCATTTTCCTAAAGAGAGAAAAAAATAACTACAAGACTTTTTAACACTTTTAGTACAAGTAGATCGAATGTGTCAAAATGTAAAAATCTAGCAACTAACCATTGAGACCGAACAGCTTACAGATATAAAGAAACTAGACATGAAGCTTTGATAGCTATAAGATTAGTTTGATGTGAAGAGGACAGTTAGTTTGAGCGTGAAAGGCTAAATAAACAAAATGATAAAAAAAAACAATAATAATAATAATAAATAAATAAAATAATAAGAATAGACAACAAAGATAGAATAATACTACATGAAAACATGAAGTCGATTTATTTAAAGTTAGCAGACCAGATGAATGGTCAATATGAGAAATGAGAAATGTAGTTCTTAGATTATATTTAATCTGAGGCAATGTAAGTGGGCGTAATTTAATATCTCTTCATTCTCAATTAGACAATGTACTGACTTCAAACTGAATGAATATCAAAAGCTAAAAGAAAAACAAAAGACCCTTTCTAACTTGTAGAAGACTATGGCTAAAATATATTGGATCTCCAAAAGTTCTTGTTTCTTTTCCCCAGTTTTACGGTGAAAGCGTAAGAAGAGGTGTAAGGTTTGTGGCATGAATTAAACTCTCTGTACAAAACCCAACAGACTAAGGTAGGTTTCAGCTAAAACTTGTCTAATAAGGGCACAAGATTCATCACCAACTTTTTTTCTCGCAAAAGTCAAAAGGGCTCTCTCCAATTTGATATGATAAACATGATATGATAAACATCAACAATCAGAACATACCAAATTAGTCATACAATTAACTTAAAAAAGAAATTTTCATTCTTAAACGTTTTTGGAATGGAAGGTATAGTTACTTTGCTACAGGGCATATGCGAGGTTTTATTATTTTGTGTACGAGTCCTGCTATATATTGCGAAAGAATTTTGCCGAATTACGATTGCAACGTATATCAATACATGAGATTGGTAGAATTATAAAATTGCCCATTATATCAAACACATCGAAAAAATAGTACCAACTAAAGTTATCCACGTAACTCGCAATAAAAAAGTCAACATGTAAAGTCGCAATATATATCATTTTCCTAAAGTGAGAAAAAAATAACTACAAGACTTTTTAACACTTTTAGTACAAGTAGATCGAATGTGTCAAAATGTAAAAATCTAGCAACTGACCATTGAGACCGAACAACAACTTACAGATATAAAGAAACTAGACATGAAGCTTTGATAGCTATAAGATTACAAATTAAAACATATAGTTTGATTTAATGTACACAATGAGAGAAAGATTTCAGACCTGGTATTTTGACTCCTCTCCTGCGATACATTTCTCCATGGGTGAAGAACTTCACAATTTCCTCAAGCTCAAGTCTAATTTTTCCAAGCCCAGCAACATCTGAGAACTTCACATCCATTCCTCTTTCCAAATACTGAGGAAGTCTCTTATTACGTGCCCTACGAACACGAGCACCAGACTTCATGAATTGCATTGCCATCTTCGTGTAAGGATCGTCCTCGCCTTGTCCTCCTTCCTCAGCATCAACATCGTCAGGCTCAAATCCTGCCATTTCCTTCTCAAGTTCCCTCATTTTCTTCTTTTCCTCTGCCTCCGCTTTCTCAATCTTCAGCCTGTCCTCGTAATCTTTTTTCTGCCTCCTATAACTAAGAACAACCGTTCGATAAAATATGTAGAAGAAAAGACACCCAAGCGCTGTTGAAACGTTCGAGTCTGTAGCTAAATTTTCCCATACACCAGCCATATGCTGAGAATCCTTACGTGCTTGACGCATTGACTCCTCATACTTAATCATCTGTTGCTCCCTCTTCCTATTCCTATCTTCCATCTTCTTCTGCATTTTCATTGCCTTCTCCATCATCTCCTTCTCTTCATTCATCCTATTTATTTCCTCATCTCTTTGCCTCTTAAGCTCCTCCCTCGCCCTCTTCAACTCCAATGCCTTCTTTGACTGCGGTTTCGGCTTCACAAACGAGAACATCCACTGTGGTACCTTTGATAAAAACCCTAAATAAGGAGAAGGAATCTCCGGTTTCTTCAAAGGTGGCGAAAATGCATTGACACAAAGAGAAACAATATTTAACTCATCCCATGAAGCCCAAAATTTCGGATCATTCTCAATGGAAGGCAAAACAATCCTCAAAACCCTAGAATCATCTAAAACCGCTAGAACTACCTCCGGCCGTTGCTTCAAACCTACATTGGGGGATTTAATTATGTGTTTAAGTTTCCCTTCTTGTTTTAAATTCAGTATTTCGGTATACGGAATCCGATTGGCTACTACAGGAAGCCCTTGCGACCATGTTTTCAATTCTTGTGGTGTTAAGGCCTCAATACTTTTAGTTTTTTTAGAACGCTTTGAAACTTTTGCCGCTATTGAGGGCTGTGGCAGTGAAGCTGAGACTACAGTGATGGTTGCAGACAATTTAAGTAAATTCAATCTATCATTTTTGGACCTAAATTCTTCCTCGTCAGTTTTAGAGTTACCCAGGTTACAAGTAATTGCGGGCCTAACGTGGAGGGAGTGCCTAATTAATCGAATTTGGGGGTGATTGTGGAATGGAAGAGAGGACAAGAATGAAGAAGTAAGAATGCAATTACAGGCCATGGAAATTTGCGTACAGAAATTTAAGTGAAGTTTTAAGAGTGATTACAGTATTGACTTGATGGAGACGAAAGCACCGGCACGAACTTCATCGAATCACCATGTCAACTGCAAAAAAACTCGTAGATTCGATGAAGTTTCTTGAATGCAAAATTTCAAATTAGGGCTTCCATTCTGATATCAGCCTGTCAAGCTATAAACGGCAGAGAGAGATATATAAAAAGTAATTTGCTATATATATATATATCTTCTAATTTCTATATTATCATTAAGCCGATAACATTAATTGTGTATATGTATGTGGTTAATTTCTTTTCTTTTTTGAAAGCTATGTCATTGTGGTTAATTTTAAAAATGTTAGACCCAGATTAACGTATAAAATCATCTGTTCTCTTATTATAAAGATAGAAGGGAAAAAATTTAATTGTTTTTGTAACTGAAACTGTGTCGGTCTTAAAATAAAAATACATTTTTTTATCCCTATTTTCTTTAATATATTTTTTTCATTCATTTTTTTCAAGTTTTATTTAATATCTATTTTTTACCCCTTATCTGCACAGGTGCCACATAGACCAGTACATATAAAATCAGACCCAAATTGGCATATAGTTTTTGAAAAAAGTTATTCCATATATAGATGTTTTATACTGGATTAAAGAATAATTTAGTCTATACATTAAGAAGGTAAGTTATATATATTAAAACGTTTACAGGACCACACCTAATCCAATTATTATTTGATTTAAGACTAAATACACTTTTGTCTCTCAAAATATAACTCAACTTATAAAAATAAGAATAATACTATAAATACAAATTATTCTACAAACTGTTAATGTGACAAACTCCACCTCAACATATTGTGTGGGGCCGAAGACTATATTGAAATAATTTATTGATCAATATGCAGAGTTGGAGTATGACACATCAACAATTTATAAAATATTTTATGTCTGTAGCATTACTCTCAAAATAAACTCTAATAAACTATAATTCATAAAAGAAACCATAACTACATTTACACCATGGCTTAGAGTTTTTATTTGGAGAGAAAACAAAAAAAGTGAAAAACAATAAAAGAGGAGTTTCTTGGAGTTTTTTTAGTAAAAGATAAAATAATATATAAAGCTAAGGAAATGTGTTTTATAAGCGAAAGGAAAGGAAAGTCCTTAGCAAAAGTGACCCCACTTTGGTCAAAACGCTGACATATCATGGCAAAATAATGTATTTATATAGTTTAGATATTTTTTTAACTATTTTAACCGTTTAATTATATTCTATTGTATAAAATAATACAATTAAATATTAATTATAAACATGTATATACTATATAAATATAATAAAATTCAGTACGCGTACAATATTAGTTCCATTAATTAATTTCCTAAAATAAAATAATTAACTTATCAAAACTACATCAAGAATAATGGCTGAGGTGGCAAGCAAGAAGAAGGTGAAGGCTATCGAGACTGAAACACGGAGTAACGGTTTACAGAAATTTGGTAGAGCTGAATGACGGGTGCATGCGGTTCAAATTGGTCACTCCTGCCTGATGCAGCTGATCCAGCACTCACTCACAAGTGCATATGCAAATATCTGCAAGAACCAAGTAGCATATTCGGGTTATTGTGCTATCTGCAATGACATATGAAACTGAAAAAGTGACACAATTCTTGTATGAGAAAGTAGCAGTATTAACAAGACGAACAAACAGTAAAATTGGAATAATTTATCTGAAAAATCGAGACTTAGTAAAACTACTGTCTTAAAAAGTGATTTCGTTCTCACTGATTTTAACATTTAATACAAATGAGCTCCGAACAGTTCTCATATAGTAATATACCATAAAAATGAAACCGAACTAATAGCTTTTTTAGCTATACATATTAGGCAATTATGTGGTTTATGATATGCATGGTTTTCTTTTACTTCTCCATTCTTGTGTTATCACTCTCCACGTCAAATATCAAGCATGAAAAATATAAGTTCAAGGCAAGAGCAGCCAAATGGTAGGTAGGTACTAGGTAGGTATGCAACTGGTGGACTAAATTAATTACCATAATAATATGAATCTATCAATCGCACCACAAGCATGCCAGCCAGGTAGCATATTAGCTAGCTTAAAAAATATTCTAAGATTATGAATACAGCACGAACATAGATAATATCATCAACTGAACGTTGAGAAATCATTCTTGGGCCCAATAAATAAAGAAAGGGATCTAGTAATTAGTGGGCTGAAAATGCTAGTTAGGCCCCAACCCTATCGTCTCAGTCTCAACAACATAAGAGCAAATGCATCATCAGCTATGTATCAAGATATTTAAGCCCAACTGGCTCATTGTACTGCCATGTGCCGGCCTCTTCTTAACAACTACTACTACTACACCCTAATTAGGCACAGCTAGCTCTTACTCAACACCTTCCATAAATTACTTGTTAAATTAAGTTGGTCTACTCTCTCTCTCTCTCTCTCTCTCTCTCTTCCAAGTTGCATATATACTTAATTAATTTCACGTGGTTATATATTTACTGCACTTGTCAAATTCAACGTCATTAATTCAACGTCAATAAAATCTTTATTATAGATTTTATAGCGACGATTTTTATCGTTTTTATACATCTATAGCAATATTTTTGTTATGAAAATATCAAAAAAATTATAAAAATATCAATTTCTTTAATTCTAATAAATATTCATCGGAATGCCCCCTCCGGTTTATGTATGGCTTGTTATGGTAGTATATGTTTAATTAGGGGCTGCTTCTTCACACTTAGTTGTTGGAATTACTTGTAAAATTTGGGTTGATTAATTAATATAACCAAAGACAGACATGCAAATCTTGTTTTTTATTATTCCCTTCATTTTTTTTAATTTCTCAAGTTTCCTTCTGGAAAGTTAATGTTTTTATGTAAAAAACAGTTTTCCATTTATTTTACCTTTTTTCTCAGCTTAAGATATATATATATATATATATATATATATATATATGGATATGCTAGATTTTATGCCAAATTTCATGGGTACTGTTTTCAAATATAAACAAAAGGAGTACAATTAACAAAATTTATAAATATTAAAAATGTTTTTTATTGATCTATAAATGTTTAATTGCCTCTAAAATAATAAATAAAGAAACATAAAATATTAGGGAGGGAGCATTATTAATTTCCTCCACTTGAGTTGAGAGTACTCCAACATATATTCTGGATCTCAATCAATCAAGATATTAATTATAAACTTTAAAGGCATATATATATTTACTACAAATTAATCCAAAATGGATATGTAGCATAATTAGGCAAGAAGATTTTGATAATATCGGAGCTATATATATAAATATATGATGATGATGAGTGGCAACCTACCTCACACCTGCTGCATGCATGATATGAAAGAAAAATTTCACCCAACTAGCTTTTTCCATTTAGCGCCTAAGCAATTGGCTCCTACTTCCTACCTTTGAAGATAATGACCCAACCTCCTACCAGCCAGTAATATATTGGCTTCTTAATTCAGTTCCAAATATAAATATACCATTTTAGTACGTAGTCGTTATATATCAGTAAAGGATTGGGAGGAGGGTTGAGCGAGAGACAATAATAATTGCAACTTTGATATATATATATATATATATATATATATATATATATATATATATATATATATCTATCCGGATCAAGAAAGATACCCCTTATCCAACTCATCCGAAATCACCCTCTTTTTTAGCGACGGACCCGACGACGACGACGGTTCGGTCATATATAATAAATGCTCATATATACTTTTAATGACGCTTATATGTTGTTAAATCGCTAAAAGTATAGACAACGGTTGTATATATATATAGAAACGAGGATCAAGAGCTTACATTATCTAACTCACCTCAGAAGCTCACCCCTTTAGCGACGGACACGACGACGGTTCGATCATACAACCGTCGTCTATACTTTTAGCGACGGACAACATATAGCATCGCTAAAAGTATAGATGACGGTTATATATGATCAACCATCGCCGTCCGTCGCTAAAAGCGAGGTGAGCTTCGAGAATTGGATAAGGATATGCTTCTTGATCCGGACCATATATATATATATATATATATATATATATATATATACTCTGGTCCCTCTTTAAAGTGAACTTTAAAGAAATGAACCAAAGGCGAAATCGTTGTCTTTGGTGTCTATACATGGCGTGATTCGATCCATCGCCATAGCCATGTAGTCTTTGATGACCAATTGAACAAATGTCAATTATGAATACCAAAAGACGATTATCTGCTTTTGATTCGCTTTTAAATTCTCATATATATATATATATATATATATATATATATATATACACACACACACACACACACCAAATATTAATTAACATGGAAAGATCCCCAAACAATGGACACCCAAGCCATGCCAAGGTCGGGTCTTTTTTGAAAGTCTCTTCCTTGCATGTTCCCCTCCACATGCACATTTGTTTACATGATTTTCCCCGTATTCTAATTTCTACGTGTACATACTTGTACTTTCAACAACATTATTTTCAATTTATTTTGAGCATTAATTAATTTCTTTCTTTTAATATTTAATATATATATATATTGATCAGTACTTTAACATAATTAACAGTCAATTTCAAGACCTACTAAACAAATGTAATGTAATGATGAGATTGGGGGAATTAAATGCATTAATTTACAATTTGGACGTTAAATTAAAGAGAAAAGGAAAATTAAGTGCATGAATATATATTTTGTTGCTTAATTCATTGCTACTTGCTCAATTATATATGGTATATGGTTTTCTAATATAAATTTGAAAATGATAGTTTTGTTGTTGTTGATGATTTTCTTACATTATTAAAATTTGCACTACACAGTAGATTAAATATTTATTCCATTCTAAAATTAGATATACATTCATTTGTAAAACGATGAATTTTAATGATAATTTTATGTTTCAAAAATTTAATATAACTTTAGTATTAGCTAGAAATTCAGTTCATGTGGCGGTTTAATGTTAAAAATAATTATAAAAAAGTAATAGCAAAAATATATATAGGAACATGCATCATGCATGTCACTTTATAGTCCTAATATAAATTATCTCTCATTTAAAATGAACTAAAATTATAACCGACATAATATTAAATTTTAGCGATTAGAATTATTATTAAAAAGTTGAGATATAAGTATAGGTGTCACATAATCTAAAATTAAATGTTTGGAGTATAGAAATTAATGGGAGACACCATAGAATCACGAGCTAGCTAGTCATGATATTTTTATTTATTTATTTTATCATTTTTATTTGTTTGTAAAAAATATATTTGAGATTGAATTATTTTTTTAATTTAATATTGCATCGCTTCCGACTATTTAATTCTTTAACAAGATCCTATTAGTCACATAAGATCATTTGATAGTTTAAAATAAGGGGATTATTCTTACATTCATCAAGGAATGACAAAAAATAGTCTATGAGACAATTTAAATGACTATTAATCCCTCATTATGGGACAAATGTATAACATTTAAATATAATATTTATTGTCTATATTATCTTTGTATTAAAAATAGATAATCTTATTTATTGAAAAGAAAATAGTGAGAGAACCAAAATTATATTCAATAATTAGGATAATATTAAAAATTAAAAAATTAATATTTAATTAAAATTCTCAAACCACATTCATTAATTAAATTCCAGATTTATTTCGTTAGGCTATGATACGTTGATTAATTTGGAGTTGTAATAGTTATTTCAGATTGTAGTTTGAGCCAGTGTGACATTTATTATGGTTTATCTTAAAACATTTAATTAGTTTAAGACTATTCTTTTGTGGATTAGAGCATTGCTATTAAATTCATCAGTTTTATTATGTTTTGAGTAACCTCTCTTTCTATTTCGGAAATGGGTTCGACTTTCTTGACAAAATTAGGGACTAAATTTATTTATTTATTTATTTTGTATATTTAAACTTGGTTCAGAATTTAAGTAACTTGTGAAATATTATTCATGTTTTAAAGTACTTGTGTGTACCAACTTATTTTATGTTATAAGTACGTACTAATTTGATACATATAAGTTCCATCAAAGAGGCACAAGGTTGAAGATACATTTAAATTTTTTATTACTAAAGACGGTAGAGTAACATTTACTCGAGTCATGCATCTTTCCCCTAAAGCATTTTTGGAATTAATGATTAAATATGGCTTCTTTTAACAAGTAAATTATACTCCCTCTCTTCTTTAATAATAATGCAATAGTATTAAAAAAATAATTGTATAACATTAAATATAATATTTATTGTCTATATTATCGTTGTATTAAAAAAAGATAATCTTATTTATTGGACAGAAAAAAATGAGAAAACCAAAATTATATTCAATAATTAGGATAATATTAAAAATTAAACAATTAATATTTAATTAAAATTCTCAAACCACATTCATTAATTAAATTTGGCGCAAAATAATGAATGAAGAAGGTAATGGTATATTTCATTAGTTGGCGTGACTTCTAGTCTAGCGTTGGTTAGAAAGTGATGCATCATTCGCATTACTGCAGTGTGCTTTACTATATGGACGATAATAATAATGGAGTATTTCTCATCTTTATATTTTATCCAAAATTTCTCATTAATTTTTGTGGAAAAGTGTAGAGAAAATTACAATGGAATTCATAAGAAAACCCGTTAGAGAGCGTTACAAAGTTGTTCTATAATTGAAAATTTTATCCCTCCCTTTTGTTTTCATAATTCTACTTTATTTTCTTTATCTTTGGAATTCAATAAATACCTAAAATTATGACCACCTTCACGATGAATCAAGTAATCATCACCGTTAAATACGCCAAATACTGAGCTTTGACTAACCATCTGTCGCTGATGTGCCACACGAACCTCCTTCTGCCTCCTGAGCTCTATAACCTTCCGGTGCGAATTTGAATGCCTCGCCGACACAAAAGTTGGGCTCGCTGCGGGTCTGTACTCTGCTACCAACCGACCCGACTTGTACCGTACCCCACAAGCATTGCAAAGCGTTTTGGGCCCCAAAGGCCCAGTCCGCCACTGCGGTGTCTTTTCGGAGGCACAATGAAGACACTTCCTGCCGGGCGTTGCATCGCCGGTATTATTCTCCGCCGAGGAGAGGAGGAGGAGGCGGGAGGACCAGTCGCAAGGGGCGGCTCGTGAGCGCTTGCTTCGGGCTTTTCCAGGGACTGCAATGTCAGAACTGAATATGGGGGAGGTTTTGTTGGTGACGATTTTTTCGGAGGAGGAATTGTCGGTGAGAGATTTATGATAGGTGACGGTGGGGATGTAATGGAGATTTTGTATGTTGTCGTTTGAGAATGATTCCTCCACGAAATTCGAGAGCCATTCTAGCTCAGCCAAGTCGTCGTACTGTTTGTTACATAAACTTGAATTGATTATTCGTTTATAAAATCGATTTTTTCAGTAATTTGCAAACAATTTTCTGGAATAATAGCGCGAGAAATTGAGAGAATATTATAAATAATTTGTCAAAAAAAGAAAACAAATATTAAAAAAAAAAAAGCAAATTACGGAAATTAAAGCATATCATTTTATAAGCGATTAATTTAAAGGAGTGGTGAATTAATGAGAGTTTTACCGGAACGCAGAGTTCGGAGCCGGAGAATTGAGCATCAGCGAAGCTGCGGCAGCAAATGTTGCCGGAGTGCTGAGGTTCGCAACCGGAAACAGAGGAATTACAGCTGTCAACGGCGATGTCATTGGAAGAGTCAGCTGAATTTCCCGCAATACTGTTGAAAAAGGCTTCGGTCATGACTTCGTCTTCCTTGGGGAAGTCGAACAGGTAATCAATGGAGAGCTGGTTGTTGTTAGGTACCGGTTTCTGGTCGTAGTAACGATTGTCGGTCAAGAATCGACTGTCTCCGGCACCGAAATAGTCACCGACAAAAAAGTCTGATGCTTCCATTGTTTTAATAATGCACTGCGCTCTTTGTGGATGTTAAATTCCCTTGGTTGATATAGAGACGCAAAGTAACGGTTTATGTTGGGTTTTAGAGAGAGAGAGAGAGAAAGTGTGAGGAGATGGATTGCGTTTGAAGATGACAGGCGGACGGTGTGGGTTTTTATGAGTGAGGGGGAGGGGGCGCTCTGTAAATATAGTTCAATTAGCATCTTTACCTTCTAAGAATAAATTAATTAATTAGTGCAAGTGACTCGCTATTATTTTGTATTGTATTTACTTTCGTAACCTGTTATCACTTAATTTACTAATATGCCCCTCCTTTTAATATAAGATAAAATTGTGACGACAAAATTAAAGATAGTATGAACCTAGTCGAGCCTAGTGTTGAGTTGTTCAGATTTAATTCACAAGTATATAAAATAATGTTTTATTGAGACTCGTTTATTATCGAGTTGAGTCCGAGCAGTTTGAGCTTTTCGAACGAATATGATCCGAGTATCACTAGAAAATTATAATTTGAGTAAGTTCGAGTAATTTATCGAATTTTAAAATTTGCTCATATTTGAATTATTTATATTTTGAGTCGAACTTGAATCGAACTTTTAATTGAGCGAGTACGGATCGAACCCGAACTGTTTATTTATTTTACGGCCTTACTTTTATTAACCTAAAGATGACTTTTTTTTAGAATAAGACATTAACAAATTAATTTTTTTCCCTCTAAAAGACGAGTGCTATGGGTAAGCTCAATCCACTGAATTAATATTTCAATGCTATACTGACTTATTTTGAAAATATAAGAATATTATTAATTTTTTTTTAAAATTTGAAACTAACACATATTCACTTAATTTTAGTTAGTACAATAATAAATATTACAAATTATCTACAAAGTAATACTTATAATAAAATTTATTGTTTTATATTTTCAATGAAATTATAAAATTTTGAGTTGGAAAATATTTTAAATTGACTTTCAAAGTTGAATAATAATTAATGTTACAATTTAGAACATATATAGAGAGTATAATTAAATTGACAAACTATTAAAATAAATTATAATCAGTTGGAAGGAAAGTAATTAACTTAAAATTCCATATTGCTATGAAAAAAGAAATGAGTATTGTTTTGGTAACAAAATAATATCACTCATGAAAAGAATACATAAAATAATGTGATATTAATGTAGTATATGTCGATTTTTTGTTCTCATGTGATTTAGTATGTCATAAAATATCATTAAAATGTTGAATGATATGTGTCATTTGAAACCTGGCAATATTTTAGTAATTAATTAATATTGTAAATTATTTTAGAAAACAATACTAAATTTAAAATTACCATGTTTAAGCTATGCTCCTGTAAAAAAGAAAGTCGAGTAGTCTGTCTAATTTTTCTAATCACATTAATTATTATTATTAATTACTAGTAGTTGCTCCCTTCCCTCATCACACGTACACAGTTGTTTCTTGTTATAATTCCTAACCATGTTTAAGCACGATGTTTACAGCTCAATACAATCAGATCAACGGTCATTATATATATATATATATATATATATGTTCAAAATAAAACATTATCATAAACAAATGATAATCAGAGATAGTGTTTGTGATAATGTTTCATGGTAAGAAAATTTATAATTAATTCAAGATTGTTTTACTGTACAGTGTTGTATGGGTTGCGTTGATCAATGAATTTATATCAGTACTACAATTTGTACTAAAAGAATACATTCACGCTACAAAAGAATGTTATTATTTATAATTTGTGAATATTAAAAATAAATAAATTATTACTTTAATTATAGTAGCATAATAAATTAAAACTGTTTTTATGAATTGGGGTATTATTATTGGTAAGATATAAGCATGGGGATTTCATTAATAATGGGCACGTGACAGAGGGATGTTGTCAGGGTCAGGCATGATCATGTGAGGGAAGTGGTTAGCATGAAGTTTGTTTTTGAATAAGTTGATCAATTGGCTAATAAAGTACTGATACGCAGGTGAAATTTTATGTGTGTCAGCATTTTATTAGTCAACTGACTAACTTATTCAAAAATAAATTCCATGCTAACCGGATGCTCATGTGAGAGTGAGTATTCATATATATACTTAGTATAGACTGTATAGTATATGAGTCAATGAGTGTGATAAATAAATAAATACTCCATCAACTTTTAGAGTAGTCCGTATTTATTTATGAATGACTTGCGAAATTAGGATCCATGGCATGGGTGCTCAAATCCCACGTCCATCCTACCTACTGTTTGATTGTTATACTACTAGAGTACTACACTAGCTAGCTGGCCTCCTCCTGCCACTCTGGCAGGCAAAGCAGCATACGGAATCAATCCCTTTTCAACTCTCGCACGTACGTACGAACGTGTAGGGAAAATCACGTCAATGTCTCTCAAACGCTGCACGTGCCTTCTATGATTGAAGCTCCATTTTTATTTATTTATGCTTCTATATATATATGAAACTAAACAATAGTAAAATGCGTCCTAACTAAAACTTGTGAGGCTAATTCAACTGGTTTAACACAAGATTCAAAGTTCATCTATTTATTGTTACTGGTCCTCAATGAGGCCCAAACATATCACTAAATTTGGGCCCAACTAAAGGAGACGAGAAGTAAAGAACAAAGACATTCCTGTAGACAGACTTGCTTTACCTTGTCTAAACTTTTTAATGTCATGTTTGGATTGAAGAAATTGGATGATTTTAAAATAGGGTCCTTAACACTAATATACAACAATTATAAAGTAATTACAAAAATAAAACACACAAAATAATTACAAAAATAACAGAACAAAATATACTACGTTGTTAAAATCACGTCATTAACTCCTACACGTCATTTATGGAGATAACTGATCAACGCCAAATCAATAACAGATTAACGCCAAATCAATCGGAGAAGAGAAAGTCTTTTGTCGCGACACAACTCTGATATCGGAGAAGACGAAGCATCCTGTCGCGACGCAACTCATAATCGAAGAAGAAGAAAACTGTTGTCGCGACGAATCTGTAAGATCGAAAATAGCATACAAAATCAACGCCGCCTTCAAGATCAGTAACCAAAAACATTGTTGCAGTGATTGTTGAATACAAAATCAACATCAGCTTCGATTCAAATACTGTGGTATGTAAGTTTAAAACTTATAAGCATATAGATACTTATAGTTACTACGAATTACTAAAATGATTATCTTTCTTAAGTTTTTCGAACTTAAATTGTCACAAAGTTTGAATACTGAATGTTGTGCTTGCAAAATGTATTTGAAAACATGTTTTATATTATGGTTACTAAGGTTATATAAATTGGTTACTGTCTAATGTTGATTTGGTTCTTGTGTAACATTATCTTTGAAATCTAATGATGTCTTAGTTATCTTGTTAATGCTATTTTGGTTCTTGCATAATATTACTAATTAATGATGACTTGATTCTTGACTAATCTTTGATTTGGTTACTATGTAATATTATATTGGTTACTGACAAATGCTGACATGTTTACTGTGTAACACTATAATGGTTATTGACTAATTCTGAATTGGTTACTGTATAAAATTATTATAATGCTGACTTGGTTACTGTGTAAAAATATTATTTAGTGACTCAATGCTGACTTGGTTCTTGAATAATGCAAACTTAATTCTTCTGCGGTGATTAATTGGTTCTTCAGATTATTATTTCTTCTTTGAGCATATTAATGTACACTTCTACTTATGTTTTTTATATTAATGGTTACTTGTTAGCCAAATTGGTTACATTCTTACAAAAGTCTGTCTTTAGTTATACTGGTTGTTTTTTATTGTAAAATGCAAGAAAACCCCTATTTTTACTGGTTGTTTTTGGTTACTGATTAATCCTGATTCGGTTACTGTGTAACATTATATAGTTCTTGAATATTCTTTGAGTTGGTTCTTTGTGTAAAATTATAATGGTTACTGACTAATACTGACCTGGATACTGTTTTATATTATATTGGTTACTTGTCTAATGCGGACTGTTACTATGTAAAATTATAATGGTTACTCAATAGTATTGACCTGGTTACTGTGTAAAATTATAATTTTATATTCTTTTGTAATTGTTTCATTTATATTGGATGTTACTTATTGACTACATTGTATTGGTTACATGGACTAATAGTAACCAATACACCAAATTTGATGTTTGGACTAATAGTAACCAATACACCTTTAAAGTACATATTGATATTTTTTATATTATTTGTTTTTCTTTGTCAAATCATGTCAAATATGTTTTATGTTATGGATCTTAAGTAAATATATGTTGGTTCTTGTCTAATCTGAATTTGGTTAGTTTATAATCTTGATTTGTTTCTTGTGTAATATTACCATAGTTCTTACATAATATTACCGTGTTTTATCTTGATTTTTTTATATTGATGGTTCTTGATTAACTACATTGGTTACCTTTATACACTGTTAGTCTTTAATTTGTAACAAAGTCATTCTTGATTATTTTGGTTGTAAAATGAATGTAAAAATATTTTTTATAATCTTGGCTACTAATTACATATATCTTGGTTCTTATATAATATGTATTTAGATCTTTGAAAGGTGTTTATTTGGTTACTTTCTATAATGTTATTGAGTTTTATAATTGTTTATTTTATATTGGTAGTTACTTATTGACTACATTGGTTACCTTCATACAATCATTAAATATTGGTTGTTGTATATTATTTAATTAGTTCTGATTATAATGTTTATTTGGTTGCGGTGACAATTTAACAATTTTTACATCAAGTTTGGAGTGTCGAATTTTGGCGTTTTCGAGCCTAATTTCATTGAAAACGAATTCAACGATCAAAAGTCACCAAATTTTCTTTGGTGAACTATATGGTTTTTAATCGAATTCCATCATTTAGGCCTTCAAATTTGCATGTAAAAATTTGATTTATTTTTTGGTTACTAATATTATGTAATTTGGTTACTTTATAATGTTTATTCAGTTGTTAGACAATGGAGACTAACAGTAACCAATATAATAAATTTAATTGTTTACAGGAATATATAATTGTTTACTGTTAGTAACCATTAACCACATAGTTGGTAATATTTTTAATGGTGTACAGTAACCAAAATTGATGTTGATTAATATTTTTATTTTTGATTCCATCATGAGTTATCAATATAAAGTAAACATATACAAGCTTTATAACGATCTTGATCTGAAACTTATAATTATCTGATTCTTAACAAGCTAGTAACTATCTATGATAATTATCTGTTTCTTAACAAGCTTGTAGATAAATAGGACACTCACATGCGTGTATATTTAACAATTAATGTTTGTCCCGATACAAAGCTTGTAACTATCTGTTACTAATAACAAAGAACCATAATGTAACATAATAAAAGCAATAACCATATAATTATATGATAAGAACGAACATGTGTTTTAATGGTAGCCAAAAGCGAAACATCATGTAATGAAACTTCGGTTTAAGCAATCCATGTATACTATAACCATAATGTAACATAATAAAAAGCAGTAACCATATAATTATATGATAGTAACCATAACAGGTTTTAATGATAACCAAAACAGAAATATCATGTAATGAAACCCAATTTAGGCAATCCATGTATACTAAACAATTACATATTAACCAGAATAAAAAAAATAAAAGTATTTGAAATCCCACATTGAGGACACAATAATAGTAGTCAAACCATAAGGTAACAGTAACCAAAACATAATAAAGAAGTAACCAAATAGTTATATGAAAGTAACCAGAACATGTAAGATGTGTTTGTGAAAATGGAAGTAGAAATAGAATAGCATAAACCTTGTAGAATATATTTGAAGGAATTTACAAAAATAATACATCAATGTATACTAAACAAATACATGATTTATTATGACTTGGGTTTATTATTTACAAAAATAATACATCCACAAATTAATGATGCCTTAAACTTCCTCAACTGTCTTGGGTTCAATTTCTTGGTAATAATGTTGGGGACTTTCATGTCACACCAATATATAACTTTTTCAATAAATTTTCTATTGCATTCCCCATAGTAAAGATTCCATAACTGCAAATAAAAAAAATCAGATTTACACAGTCATTAGTAACCAGATATAAACAATATTTATATCATAAACAATTTACCAAACAAATACATTGTAACCAAAACAATATATAAAAGTAACCAAAATCTCAATTGAGAAAAAAAGAATGGTATCCAAATCATAAGCTAACAGTAACAAAAAATATACTAATGAAGTAACCAAACAGTTATATGTTAGTAACCAAAACATATATTAATGGTAACCAATACATAAACAACATAAAGTTTAGTCAACCCATATATTAAGCAAATATATTGTAACCAGAACAACAAAAAATAATAAGCAAAATCCCAACTCAAGGAAACAAAAATGGAATCCAAATCAGAAACTAACAGTAACCAAAAACATACTAAATAAGTAACCAAATATTTATGATAGTAACCAAAACATGTTTTAATGGTAACCAATACATAAACAACATGTACACCAAAATCAGTTTAGTCAACTATGTATACTAAGCAAATAAATGGTAACCATAACAATATAAAAAAATAACCAAAATATCAAATCAAGGTAACAAACATGGTATCCAGAATCTCAAGTTAACGATAAACAAAAACATAATGCGAAGTAAACCAAACAGTTTATATGATAGTATCTATTTTTTATTGCTTGGCGTAGCTACAACGTAAGCATTACATCAAGCCCCCATAAATTAGTCTAGTATACTAAACAACATGTAGTCCAAACTCAGTTTAGTCAATCAATGTATATTAAGCAAATACATTGTAACCAAAACATATAAAAGTAACCAAAATTCCAATTGAGGGAAAAAGAATGGTATCCAAATCATAAGCTAACAGTAACAAAAAATATACTAATGCAGTAACCAAATAGTTATATGTTAGTAACCAAAACATATATTAATAGTAACCAATACATAAACAACATGTACACCAAAACCAATTTAGTCAACCATGTATACTAAGCAAATACATGGTAACCATAACAACATAAAAAAGTAACCAAAATACCAAATCAAGGTAACAAAAATAGTATCCAAATCCCAAATTAACAGTAACCAAAACATAATGCAAAAGTAACCAAACAGTTATATGATAGTAACAATAACAAAATTTAAATTAACACACCTTTAAAATTTTTTGGTTTGGAAATATCTTCTGGCTATGAACTTGAACTTCTTCCCATGACATTTGTCGCCATGATCTCTTTCCGAATAACATCAAGAGGCAAGTTTGAAGCAAAATTTCTATTATCTCGATAATAGAACATGTATGCTTTCTGATCCAAAACCTTCTTTTCATTAACTTGAACAACCTGTGAATCAACAAGTGCAACAAAAGTAAATTAAAAAACAATCAAAAAAATAAAGGACTATTAGACAATGCAAACCAGTTGCATCCCCCAATAGCCTGAAGGAGATCAATATTCATTAACCAATCTACGCCACCCAGTACGAACAACTATGACGAAGAAGAAGAAAAAAAAGAAGAAGAAAAATATTCATTAACCTTGTACGAAGAAGAAGAAGAAGAAGATTTTAGAGAGAGAGAGTACGAAAATTATGGAAGTTGGAAGAAAAAGAAGGTTTATTTACATAGGAACACGCGTTTCAAAAAAACCACCTGATTTGCCGTATCAATCAATTAATAGTAATCCCTTAAATTAAGGAATTCTAATTACACTAATATTGTAAATAAATATGAAAAAGTGTAATATTTTTGTAATTATTTTATAGGTGTATGATTTTTGTAATTATTTCTAAAAATATACTAATATATGTAATTTATCCTTTAAAATATTTGGAGTGTATGTTTGGTTATTATTGGAAATAGCAACTCCCAATAATATTTATCTCACCTGTAACAGCAAGCATCCACAACACCAGGGGCATCAGAAATTCTTGTAGAAATTTACAAATAGGCATATAACTAACAGAAGAAAATAAAGTATACAGGGGTTGTTCCTGTCATATATACTTATATGCCAACAGCAGACGAGTGTTTAAGAATACTGGAGGAGGTTCCCGTAATATATACTTGTATGGAAACAGCAAATAGAAATCTTAATGTATGGTCATCTAAGCATAGATAAAAAGATAAAGTTCAAATATGTCAATAACATGGCTCAGCATAACTACACAACTATGATGAGTTACTTGCCAGGAAAAAAAAAAAAAAAACTTAACCGAGTCTGAAGGGAAAAAAGGGTATGGTTCTAAATCTAATGTATGTTTAAGGAAAAAAGAAAAGAAACAGACACAGCACAATATTTGGTACTACCAACATATTTTATCTTTATGGCTCAACTGTTGTGACCTGCTGCCATTCCCCGTCAACTGCTTCTTTCCACAATGTCACATCGTTATTCCCATCAGCCACAGCCAGTATATTCCCTGTAAGTGACCATGAGACCCTCCAAACAGCTGTCCCAAAGTCATTTAAAACTATACCATCCCATTGATCCCCTTCCTTGGCCACAGTCCATATAATTACTTTTCCGTCTTGAGAAGCGCTTGCAATTGTAGTTTTAGGAAGACCCAAGTTGGGTGCCCAAGCAACATCTCTGACCCAATCAGTGTGCATTTGGAGAGAAGGGAAGCAATCCATCTTCCAAACTCCATTATAAAACTTCCACACTTTCACAGTATTATCACAACCTCCAGATGCAAGCTTTTGAACAGGGTCCAGCAGGGCAGAACCAACAAGAGCACCAGAAGCTGTTGCTGGAGCCCACGAAACAGAGGTTACACCAACTGGATGAGCTTGGTCAATACGTGATGTGTCCCAACCAGCATTGGATCTGGCAGCATGTACTGAGATATCCCCATCTGAGGATCCACAAGCCAAACAAAGTCCCAGTTCATGAGGAGCCCAAGCAACGGAATTGACAGAAGATTTGTGGTCATGAAAAACATGTTCTTGGCTCCACTCATTCTGGCTACCTTCCTTCCAAATTATGACCCTCCCATCATAAGAACACGAAGCAAGGAGTGATCCATACTTTGGATGAGCCCAGGCTACTTGCCACACTGGTCCTTGGTGACCATTCAAAGTTGCAAGATGCTGAGAGCCTGAGTTGTTCACCCCAATTATCTTAATGGTGTTGTCTGAAGAGGCAGTAGCGAGCCGCTTACCATAGTAATCCATGGCCACATCATGAACTGGGTCTTGGTGCCCAGATTCAATCTTTTGTGAAGGCATTTCTTTTTTCAAGGTAAGATACCTATAGTTGAACTTGATCCTTCCTAAATTAGTTCAACCAGAACAACTATAATTAAGCAAACTTGAGATTTAGAAATTTTTTCACGAACTAAATATATTTTTACTGATGAAAAGTAAAGCAACTAATTATTGAAAAGGTCTTGTTACAAAAGGATATAGCGTAGAAAGCATAATTTATGTGTACTGTCTGGCCTTTTAAGATTGCATCACTGCATTAAACAAGTAGAAACAATAATAAGAAAAGACAATCACTTTGGGATGGATCCGATAATTCATGACAGACTCAGAAATATGTAGATCTAACAAATATATACTTTGACAGATAAAATTCTACAACATGTATAGAACATCAAACATGAATAAAATCAGACCAATGAACATAATAATGAAGATACATACATAGGGAAAACAAAGAAACAAGGAGCAATAAACCAAGAAGTTTATTTCTAAATGAAGAATTTTTTTATTTAGTGTAAAGGTTGTACCTATGCACAATACTCCCACATATAGCATGGTCTGGGAAGGTTAGGATCTTTCTATTTTCATAACCATTCTCTCTATAAAAAAAAATCTTATCCAAATGCTGCTTAATATAGTCAACTTTTACTTCGAAGGAGATGGCTCTCATGCGGAATCATTGTCATCACATTTTCTAATTGACAGCAAGTTGAAAAAATTAAACTGAATATGCACAAGAAAAAAGCAAAACACAGAAAACACTTTCAACCTTTAGAGAAGTTTGTCTACAAAAGAATGTCTTGTGGGGAATGCATACTATACTCTTATAGAGCAACTCCAGCAGCACAATCCTAGACTATATTTAGTCTAGGATTTATCTTCCAGCTTCCAGCTCTAACAGGTAGACTAAATATAGTCTGTGACTATATTTGAAGCACCAACAAGACTAAATCTAGGAACTTGATAGTCCATGGATTATAATTTTAATTATATTTAAATGGGAGGGTGGAAGGAGATTGGAGCTTTTTTGTTGCCATTAAAAAGTGCTCCAAGTTCCGTAGCAACCCAGGTTTTATTGCCATTAAAAAAAAAAAAAAGCTGCCCAAACTTATTTTGTAGAATAAAGGACTAACAATTAAGAAAGGAGATTTTGGTTGTCATCCTCGAAAAGCTTTCATAATGCGCAAATCATTTCCTTAATGAAAATGATATGTTCCATACCAACATTACTCATATTACCACCAAGTATGGAAAAGTGTTATCAAGAGGGTAATCAAGTCAAACAAAATCAATATCTCACACATTGTCACTCGGCACTCTACCAAACTGGCAAGCATGGATCATGCTCGGAATCTCTTCCTGGGGTTAAAAAATATAATAAGAATGGGAGGGGGGAATTAAAGCCCAATAGACTTAGTGATTATCGGTACACAATACAAACATCAAAAGAGAAATTTCAATTCACTATAGTAACTCTACCCGATAAGGATGAGTGGATTCATAATTCTGATCAGCAAACAAAAACATGGCCAGGCAAAAAAGGAAGAAACAAAATGAACACACTAGATGAAATCAGATTAAGAAATATACAGAGTGAGTGAATAATGATCAAGTGAGACAGACATTTGAAAGAGATTAATCAAGAAAATCGTACCTGGCGGGCGAGAAGAAGGGTTTTGTGCAGAATCCCTTAGGTGAGAGTCGAGACTCAAGACTTGAAGAGACTATCAAATTTCGTCAGAACTTAAAGACGTGAAACAGATTTTCACAAAATTTAAAATGACTTAATACTTGGGGGCGTCCGCCCCACATATGGCCCAAGCACTGGCTTATAATAATAATAATTCAAATTGGTTGAGCGAATACTAGTATGGGCTTTGATATCCTAATATGAGTAGCCTTACTTGTAACATTCTTATTTGAGGGAAGAGAAAAATGATTTACAGGCTTATTTTTAGCCTAACTTTCTACTCCAGACATTATTTTTTTGGGTGATTATTTATTAATACTAGTGTTAAAGTTTAAAATTTACAAAAAGATTATGTCTAACTTTGTCCTATAATAATCATAAATAAAAAAATAAAAAATAAAAAAGTAGGACTCTTGAGAGTGGTTAACATAAAGTTAACTTTTCAATTATTATCTGATTAATAAATAGCGGTGAGGTGTCGTCGACTCAAAAGCTATCGAAATTCATTCTAGCAATTAACATTGCCTTGAACCGAAATCCGAGACTCTTGAATCAGCTGCTTTCTCATCTGTTCTTTCATTCCCAAGTTTAACTCTCTTTCACCTTCACTCATAATCCAAATCTGAACTTCTCTTCAAAGCTTGCTTGTTCCCAGGGAATGAAGGAAGAGGCAATGAAATTCTTTTATTCTGATAGTCTTTTTCAATTGACCAATTCACCATGAAGATCATGGTAATAGACTAATAGTAGTCTTAATTGTAAACAAAAGTATTATATAATTTAGAACATTTTATTTGATGCGAGTAAAACAACAATTAAAAAAGCAGAGTAAATATTTTACGCAAATAAAATTTGGGCTTATAGAATGAAATTAACCCCTTAAAATCGACAGGGAATTGACCACAAAACCCTCAAACATAAGCAGGAAGTTGTGCATAATTCTTACTAGTGTATTAGCAACAAAGATCAACTAATTAAAAATGATAGTAAGTTTTTGTAACAACATCGTTGCTTAAATATTACTTTAAGCTCAAATTTCCACTATAACTTCTACCAACAAAATAGAGGCACAATTAACTAGGTAGACTTGTCACAAAAATCCAACAAAATATATGGAAGTTTTATATTTCAATTGCAATGATTAGATTAGAGAGTAATTGAGCAGAAATAAGAATGGATGTAATTTACTACTCTCTCCATTTCTAAATAAATATCGTTTAAGGATTTTGTACATGCATTAAGAAAGTTATTTAATATTATCTCCGTTCCTAAAATATTGTTGTTTAAGTTTTCGCACATGGATTAAGAAAGTACTACCTCCATTTCTAAAAGATTGTCGTTTAAAGTTTTGACACATGAATTAAGAAAAGTATCATTTACCAAGTAAAATTTGTTTGAAATTCTATCACTACCTCTTTATGAGAAGTTGAAAACTATTAATACAAGCTAGGGAGATAATTTCTTGGGACAATGAGAGAAGGTAGGGGTAATATAGAAAAGTAAATAATTTATTCTCCTCGAAAGTTGTAAACGACAAACTTTTTGGAATAATTTTTTTCCTTCTAAAACGATAATTTTTTAAGAACGGAGGGAGTACTATAATTTAATAATTAAAATCTGTGTAAAATTTCATCATTACTCCTTTATGAGAAGTTGAAAACTATTAATACTAAGAGTGAGAATTTCTTGGGACGATGAGAGAAAATACGGGTGATATAGAAAAATAAATAATGTATTCTTTTAAAAAGTTATAAACGATAAATAATTTAAAACAAATTTATTTTTTTAAAACGTCACTTATTTAAGAACGGAGGAGTTACTATTGAATAAGATTGGGAATAAATATAACTAATGGCAGTATTACCCAACTCCAATATAACTGATAGCCTTACTCCAACAAAAATAAGAAATCTGATATAAAGAAGGCATATGATTGCACGAAGCCCGGCTCAAACGTAACTTCCTTTCCACCAAATATTAATTTTTATTTTTATTAATTATTATTATTATTATTGTATTTGACGGCCTCGTGGCTCAGGAAACCTCACTGGCTAAGGAACTTCCTCAGGACAAACGTAACTTCCTTTCCACCAAATATTAGAGGTACACACGTTACATGATACTACTAGCTAGTTACTCCTACTTTATTAAGAAAACGACAGGTACAGTACCAAAGTTATGTGTCTACCAATCATACCTAGGCATCAAGCTATTTCATGCAAAAAACATGCAATTTAATTATTAAAAGTGAAAGTTTAATAAATAATTCTGACCCGTTTACTCGATTTATTTTGTTGTTATGTCTAAATGACAATAATATTCTTCACATTATTATAGTTAATTATACATTTATTTTAAGTAACTACAATTAATATATGTTTCTAAAGTAGGGAGTATATTTTTAATTTATTTTAAAGAACGTAAACAGTAGCATGAATGAATTAAAAAATTAATTAGTCAAAATATGGGTGCACCAGGTATTAGCTAGCTCCTAGCTTTAGTACGTACGTTTCATGACTTTTCCAATACAAGCTTTTACTCCTTTAAATACCAACTAGATCTCTAGCTTAATTCTCCCATGCGCCACCCCAACTAGCTAGCTCGATCATCATCAACTCAAAACCTTAAATTGTTTATATATTCTCTTCAAACAAACAGAAGATCATCGATTGATCAATCGTTTAATAAACAAATACGTACGGAAAATAGAAATGGAACCAAATCCAGAAGTGACAGCAAAAAAGATATGGAGCATTGTACGAGTATTGTTCTTCATGTTGCGGAAAGGCATATCCAAGAAATCAAAATTCATTCTCGATCTCAACATGATCACCAAACGTGGCAAAATCGCCGGAAAAGCTCTACACAACCTCATCTTCCACCACCCCAACCGCCACCTGTCCTTCGATGCCCGACCCGGAGACTACGAGTTCAGCTGCAGTAACAGCCCCGCATTTCACCTTAACAAAAACGGCAAACACAATGGCGGCAACAACACCAGCTCGCATTTCTTCTCCTGCGCTCACGCCCCGGCTACTGATGACGACGATGTGACGGTTATCATGAAGGCTTTGGAGATGCTGCACAGCGGACCGGTGTCGCCGGCGCTGCCGGGGTTTGGTAGGATCCCGATGGTGAGGATAACGGACTCTCCGTTTCCCCTACGTGACGTGGACGTGGAACTGGATAGCCACGTGGACGAGGCAGCTGAGGAGTTCATAATGAAGTTCTATAAAGAATTAAAGAAGCAAAATTAATACTATAATATAATGCATTTGAGTTAAGACTTTTTAAAATGCCCACTCTTTTTTTTTTTTTTGGCTTTTTTTGGTTTTTTTTTTAAAAATAACTAAAAAAATAATTTAATATTTTATGAAAGTGAATTTTTTTTATAATACAGTGTTTTTGATGTGATTTGGATACGTATAACAAAACAGGTCTGTGCAGACTGTACCACCATTTTTTGGTATAGGTATCCAAATCATCCCCAAAACATTGTATTATGGAAAAATTTCAGTTCCATAAAATATTAAATATTTTTTTTAATTGTTTTAAAAAAAAACCAAAAAAAAAAATATCCGCATTTTAACAAAGTAAGGGAACCCTCACCTGATCGGTTATACATATATATATATATGTAAGACCCCAATTTATTAATAAATGAAATTTATTTTTCTCTATTTATTATTTTGAAATAGTAAGGATTGATTTGATTAATGTGGATAGTTATGGGTAAAATACGTAAATATTTCAAAATAAGCAAGTGGTTATAAAATATTCATTGTTGTCGGGGGAATATTCGTTTGGTGGTGGAATATTCTTCTTTGTCGGGGAATATTTGTGCGACGCAGTGCCATCTTTTGTAGGCCCCATAACTGAAAGCGATTGGATGAGGAAAACGACAAATATAAGTTGTTTAAAAAATAACAGGCGTAGTTATTCTGCTTATCTTTGTTAAAATACCCGGTGGTTAAAACATAAGTAATACGCCGTTGTTGCTTGAAGAAGATGCACATAACGAATTGCACCAATTATTGATTCTTACGTGAAGGCACTTCTCAATAATTATTCACGATGAATTCTTATTCGATATTTTATTTTATTGATTCAATAATTCTTTGCGTTAATATTTTATATTACTTTGTTGTTTGATAATTGTCATTATACAATTATTTTCCATTATCGAAACAATAATTCATATTATCTGAATAATATTATTAGATAACATTATTGACAATGTCTAGAAAGTTACATCTAAGAAGAGGTTTGGTCACCTAATTACACGCCAGAAGGAGAAATTCTTATTAAAAGCCCCTTTTCCAGGAATTATGCAGTTGTCAATATTGTGATTACGTAATATTATTTGTGAATAATTAATTATTGATTCATATGATGAGAAAAATATTGATTTTATGTGGATATAGATGGAGAAAATTTTTAATGTGACAATTATTGAAAATTGAAATTTTATCTTTTTCTGATAAAATAATTTATTTAAATATATTATTATATTTTAATAATATAATAATGATGATATTTTTACGATGAATGTGGGATATATGAGTATATGTGGAGGAGGAGTATTTTTGTTACCAAAAATATTTAAAACATGTTAAACATGTCGGTGGACCCCATTTATTGACTGAAATTTGATTATAGCCTGTAAAATCGTCCGTTTATGAATTTCGGTCAATTTTTGTTTGGAATTTGAAAAAACTTTCTTCTGCAAAGTTGTAAAGAATTGAATTTCCTATAAAAATCGTGTGATTCGAATTTTCTGACAAAAGGGCTATTTATTGTGAATTATTGAAGTTCCGAAACTCCGAAATAATTGATTTTTGAAAGTTTAAAATATTTTAATTATGTAAATTAGTTGATTTATCGTAACATAAAATTAAGAGATTCACTTTTATTTCGATATTCCCCCTTTGTTTGGCTGATCACCATTCGAAGAAGGTATCGTTGTGGTGATGTACAAAACATTACAAAAAAATCAATACAATACAATTAAAAGCATCTAATAGAGCCCCCAAAACATAGGCATTTATTAACTTTGCTCCAAAATCATGATAAGCCAATGACGCAACCAAATGAAGCGTTTGTTTACATATGTCGACCATTTGTTTTTTTATATAGTAGAAATTATAACAAAAATACATGGTTTCTCACCCTACGTGATTTTATATTTCTTATTATTTCTAATGAAATCTTGTCTAAAAAAATACAGAGCATGCACATGGAAAAAATTATTAGCTAGATCATTGAAACTAAAGTCTCATCCATCAAATAAACTATCATGTTAGCATAACTTTGAATAATATTTAGTTGAGAAACCATTCAAAAAATACATAAAACCCTTATAAAGTTTTCGTTAAGCATAGTAAATCCTTGAACCTCCCTCGCCATACAAAGTATTCCACTACATCAGCTCACTCATCATTATAGATCCCTCGGAAGCAAAACTGGCAGTAACCTGCAACGGGAAAAATACTCTTTCATATTCGGTAAACCATTCACTTGAGAGCAATCATATGTAGCACATACATGGCCACATTACTTGACAGAATATGAAAAAGGACATTGTAACACAAAAATTGTGATGTTGGACATGACCAATGCAAGGATACCATAATACAAAACATATGATTAATAATATTATATTTGCTTTTAGGAATGTATTATTATACTATGAATCACAATTATAAATTGTTCAACCGCTTTTTCAAAAAAAAAAAAGTCTGACTTCTTCGTTAGAAATTTCATAACTTGGAAGATCAAGCTCAACATGAATTTGATCTTCAAGATAAATGTCGTTGATCTTTTCTCAAATTTATAAACTCAGATGGCTAACTTGTTATGCCACATATGACATACATTTCACAACTATAAGCCCTTTGAAACATTTCAAATGGTGAAAAAGAAGTGATATTCAAGACCCCTTAGAGGAAGTGTTTGTGCTTCTAGAATATATATATATATATATGAAATGATATTTTTCAGCACAAATGTGTAACAATTAATATGTACGATACACACGTAATGTAATATTTGCTTTGAAAATGGAAGATTTGACTTGAACCATCATTCCTCATTCATAAATATAATATGTACATGTATCAAATGTATGTTCTAGATCCGGCAAAATGAGTGTAAACCCAATGGATAATTCACCCACATCGGCAAAATGGGTGTAAATCCAATGGATAACTCATATTCACCCACGTTTAATAGGTTACCTGATTCTTTACCTGCATTATGTCTTCCATGTTCAAAGACCTAGAGTAATTACTCTTTCACTTTCTTCATTTTTCTCCGAATTATCTTCTGAATTTTTTAATTTTTTATTGCTTTTGTTCTCCGCTTCTTTTCGTGTAAATAAAAATTATTGGAAGAAAGAAAGTATTAGGAGCAAAAAATATAAATTGAGAAGAAAGGGGAAAAAAGGGGAGGAGCTCAGAATGAAAGAATTTATCAAATCATTCTCCTTCTCTTGCTGTATCAGCTCTCTCATAGGTTGATAAGTTGTTGTTACGAACAAAATATGTTTTCCGTAGTTAATGTCAAGTCTCATCCCTAAATAATAAAAGTCCAACTTAATAATTGTCATTAAAGTAACACAAACCTTAAGATCACTTTCAATATATCCTTTTGTCATAGTTGCAAGCTCCTTAAAATCTAGTTCTTCTACCTTATCTTTTGCCAAAAGCTTTCTCAAAAAAGAATACTTGTTTCCAAACAAAGGGAGTATATACAAACAATCTCTATTTTTATTTGAGTAAGTTATGGTGAACAATATTATTCTCCACAATGAATCACTATATACATGAACTGTAGAGATAAGTCTGACTAATGGTAAGTAAAAATCAAGGGTAACACACCTTTTATTGTTGAACTCCACAATAGTCCCCAATCTAACTCGAACCGATCTCTTACCAAACTGTTAGATAAAAATTCACAAAATTTACCAAAATGCTTTCTTATACCAAACAATTGGATCGATGAGAAGGCTCTCCTTCCATTTCGTTATCACTGAAACAAAAACTCATTGCAAGGAATGTGAAAATTAGCTATACTGAATCAACTCACACGCAATCCTATTTCATATCAATCAATTATTGCATAAAAAAACTAAGCTTCAATATTCATCACTTCCAAAAGCGAAAAAATTATTAAACCCACATACATCCACACACTGCGCATCCAGATGATGTTACTTGTAACTAATATATCGGGATGAGCGAAGTGGTAGTTAATATTGTAACATTTGGAGATGAAGATCTACACACTCTCTACAGGTGTGGTGTGTGTTCACCTAAAAGCATGAAAGTTTAAAGAATGGCATTCAAAAATTACAATTGAGATAAGTTTACGCAATTTGAATGGAAAGATAAAGTGAAAGTTTCCATCTTCCATGCAATGTGTCAAAAAAAGAAGCAGCATTCAAAGTAATTAATTTCCATCCTAAAGAAAAATCAAAGTGGAGCAAAAAGAAAAGCTCAAAGAAGCTTTGGTTAATCAATGATGAATAAAGTACAAAACATGACAACAAATTCATTAATCTTCATTTAACGTGAGTTTTAATTGTCCATGGCAAACTTACATTAGCAGAGGAATTAACCATATGGGTATCTGCAAAACTTGGGAATTTATCTTTCTTAGGCCACAACCATATCTTGGAGAAAAAGCACATCATTTACAGTAATTTCCATCCTAAAGAAAATTCAAAGAGGAGCAAAAAGAAAATCTCAAAAAAACTTTGGTTAAATCAATAATGAATAAAGTACAAAATATGGCAACAATTTCATTAATCGTCATGTAACCTGAGTTCTAATTGTCCATGGCAAACTTACATTAGCAGAGGAATTAACTATATGGGTATCTGCAAAACTTGAGAATTTATATCTTGGAAAAGAAAAACACTCACCTTTGCTTCTTCATGGATCAACGGCACGAGTTGTGGCTTGAATCTGAGAGGTCTCGACGACCCCACATAATTGCCATGTTGTTTCACATCTCCCTATCTTTCATGTACTCTCCACCAAGGAAACAAAAATCAACATTGAATACTTAAATAAAAAAATAAAATAAAAAGAAAATTTCATGAATTTAGACAAACCCAATATATCCAAGTATTCAACGCAAAAGTTGCAAATAAAATAAACCTAAATTTCCAATCAAAAATCAATATAAATTGGTTTACAACAAAAACTTAGATGCATTTGTTGAGATTATGATAATAACAAAATGAAGATTGAGAGAGCAAAATAAAAGGGAACTTACTGTGATCTGGACAAAGGTGTTAAGGGACATGATATATTGATTGAAGCCATTTGTTTGAAGCTTCTTAAAGGTTAAAGTGAACTTGATTCGGTGGTGAGAAATTGGGAAATTTAGAGCAAAAGCGGAGCTCTGATTGTAGTGGAGAGGTATTTAAGGGTTTGGAGAGAGAGAAAGGAGAGTTGGGCGGTTTAGAGAGAGAAAGTGAGATTTTGAAACCATTGAGATTTGGATTTGAGAAAAATAATTGAGTTGATTGAGAAGATGGAAGAGTGGGTAAGGGGAAGGGAAAGAAACTGAAAGTGGAAGAAGAAGAATAGGAAGAGGAGCCACCGTCGGTTTTGAAAATTAAACAGATTAATTAATTGAGCCAGATTTGATTTAAAATTGATTGAGTTGGGGAGGCTGTGCTGTATTTATATATAAGGATTGATAAAGTAATATCATGCATGTTAATTAGATCACAGCTATCGCTGGAATTGAAGTTAATTTAATTGCATGTGCCTTATTTCATTGATGTTAATGATCATAACTAATGGTAATAAACACTAAAACTTATTGTAATCAACCGTACGTAGCTAATTAAACGATTAATTGAAAAGTAGTAGTAGTACCACTGTATATATGATCTGACATGATTCCACCATGTTAAAGTGAATCCCGGCCTTAATATATATATGGCCACCGGTTTTTCTTCTTCTTTCTTTAAGAAGGGTTTACAATTAACGCACTAGCTATCCTATCCTTTTGGGTTGGTGGAAAGCCTACATACAATACATTCATTACCGCATCTAAAGGGTTAATTAGTAGTAGTAATTAATTAGTGGGAATAAATAACGTTTTGGTCATTGTATTGGGTTCGGTTTTTATTGTGATTACCGAATTTTTTTTTATTATAATCGAATAACTGTACTTTCAAAAACTTACAAAATGGTCATTACGTCCGATTTTCCGTCCAAAAAACGTTAGGAATGCTGACTGTGCAAGTTTTTTTTACTTACGTGGAACACAGAAAAGACAAGCAGGTGGATTATTATAGCACAAATGACCAAAACTATTAACTATTTCACCTAAACAATTCCAAAACTAATAATAATAATAATACTAATAATTTCAAAATAATAATAATAATAATAATAATAATAATAATAAATACTATTAATAGTAATAATTTTAAAATTCTATTTTTAATTTTTTTTTAAAAAATCTGTTAATTTTTATAAAGTCTTTTTTTTTTAAAAAAAACTGTTTTTAAATAAATTTTGTTTTTTTAAATTCAATTTTTTAAAAAAGTCTTTTTTTTAAAAATGTTAATTTTTATAAAAACAGAATTTTTTAATTTTTAAAAAACATTAATTTTTTAACTGAACTAATATTTTTTTAAAAAGTCTGTTTTTTTAAAAGCGTTAATTTTTATAAAACAGAAAATTTTAAATTTTTTAGAAAATTAACGTTTTTTTAAATTTTTTAGAAATTTAACGTTTTTTATTTTTTTAGAAAAGTAACGTTTTTTAAATTTTTTAGAAAAGTAACGTTTTTTAAATTTTTTTAGAAAATTAACGTTTTTTAAAATTAACATTTTTAAAATTTTAAAAATGAACGTTTTTAAAATTTTTAAAAAGTAACGTTTTTAAATTTAAGAATTTTTAAAAAATATTAGTTCAGTTTAAAAAATTTAACGTTTTTAAAAAAAATTAAAAAATTCTGTTTTTTTAAAAAGTAACGCTTTTTTAATTTAAGAATTTTTTTAAAAAACAGACTTTTTTTAAAAAATATTAGTTTGGTTTAAAAAAATTAACGTTTTTTAAAAAAACAGACTTTTTTGAAAAATATTAGTTCAGTTAAAAAAAAATTAATATTTTTAAAAATTAAAAAATTCTGTTTTATAAAAATTAACGTTTTAAAAAAAACAGACTTTTTTAAAAATTGAATTTTAAAAAGCAGATTTTTAAAAAAACAGCTTTTATTAAAAAAAGACTTTTTAAAATTAACAGATTTTTAAAAAAAATAGAATTTTAAAATTATTACTATTATTATTATTATTATTATTATTTTGAAATTATTATTATTATTATTATTATTAGTTTTGGAATTGTTTAGGTGAAGTAGTTAATAGTTTTGGTCATTTGTTTTATAATAATCCTACCGCTTGTATTTTCTTCTTCACGTAAAAAAAAAAGTCAAGTCAACTTGCATAGTTAGCATTTCTAACGTTTTTTAGATAGAAAATTGGACGAAATGACCATTTTATAAGTTTTTGAAAATACAGTTAACTTAAAGTCACCTAAAAATACTAGTACATGCCAGCATTAATTTTGTTGTGTAAACTGTATGTATACTAATACTATATATATATATGGCTAGATCATCATCATAATATATTTAACTAGAGTCTACACAACATGCATGCATGGTTAGACGGCCATCTATCTAAACTTAATTACATGCTCACGAGATATATCAACCGTCGTCACTAAGAAAATTTTAAATTTCTGCTGATTGATCTGGATTAATTGTATATATATATAAAATTGCTTCATCAGATATTTACTTTCCGACCAAAAAAAGTTTAAAATTTAAAAAAGTTGAATACTACGTACTACTATTGTTTTATGTAATATAGTGGCGCCTTTTATATATGGAAGGGGAACCAATTATATCTAGTTCCGAGCCACGTGTGGCCCATAATTGAGGTGTTTTGAGTTTAATCTTGCTAAAAATTTCTAAAAGCAATTACTGATAATCTTTATTTAATTGCCATCCAACTATATATTAGTGTAATTGGAAGTAACAAGAAATTAAGTTCAAATCCTGATCTGTTTATGAAAGGAAATATTAATTCTAGCAATTAAGCTACTAGGCGTTTAATGTCTATATATATATGGAGTATAAACAAACTTAAACGTTTAATTTGAACAAGCTAGGAAGAATATATTTTATATATGTTATCTACCATTCACTCGTAATATAACTAGCTATCGACACTGGAAATTAATCATTTCATAATTATTAGGCTTATAAAGGGGTACAATATTCAGTTCAAGTTGCCCATCCGCTTCTCTCTCAAGCTCAAAACCCACCATTATTAACAACTCCAGGGGTTTGAAATAATTCTCCTGCGCCAAAGGTATGAATAATATCAAATTACAGTATACAAAAACTTTCGTCATGAAGCAGGAAGAAGGGCAACTTTTCATGGCCTATCATCATCATGAGGAGGAGGGCAATGCCTTGCCCCCTTCAAAACAGATGGATTAATATTTGATGCTTGAGAATGGAAAGAGGAAAAGTATTTACCAACAAGCTATAAAAATGGACACTCATCGCCCCACAATATTAGGACATGTACAATAATTTTAGGCATTAATTGCACTGGATTTGGGCTGGGAGGCCCTGTCACAATGGCAACAAAAGCATCAAGTTCCCCTTCACCATCTGCCGGAGTCTTGATAATCTCTATTAGTTCATCATCCACAGATTCTTTATTTGCATAAAAAGATTACAAAATGTTCTTTAAATTCTCCTTCTGTTTGACCCTTTGAAAAATAAATGAAGCGATACCTTTTTGCTTCAACAAGAAATCAATAAAACCAAAGCAGATGCAATAAAAGTTTAAAGGTCTCTTCTGGTGAAAACCTTGAGGTGAGAATATTGGACATCAAAGTTTAGAGTTGCTCTATGATAATACCCTGAAGATGGAAGTACGCCGCTTGTAGATCTAGATCGGGGAGCTAACAACTAACAGGAAAGCTGGAGAAATGTTAGAATATGATTCCAGGATTTTGCCCCTTAATATATACTCCTCTACCCAGGATAAAAGTCATGGCGGATTTTTCACTCATATTAAGAGATGAATAAAATGACAAAATTGTCCATAATAATGTCATTAAATATGGAGAGAGAATTAGAATAAGAAAAATATGAGATATTTAATGCTACGGGTATAATAGGAAAATATGTATATAAGTTTGGTTATTAAAGGAAAATGAACATTTAACATGAGACTACCCAAAATAGTAATAAGGACTTTTATCATGGGACGGAGAGAGTAATAAATATGTAATCAAAAATTAAAATACTCTTTTTTAGCTACACGTCAGTTTAACTGTGACCTACCCAGACAGATGACGTGGGCAGACGTGTAATTACAAACGATTGTCGTTTTAGGAAGTAGGAAGTAATTTTTGTAATGGTTTTTTGACAAGATGCTAGGGTTGATGGGTATGGTGATTATGTCAATGATGAATACAGTAATGGTTGCAGTGTTATGTGAGTTGGTTTGGTACTCTACTCAATTTAATTTATCAGTAGTGTAGCATCTTGTCAAAACTTTTGGGCTTTAATCATGGATTCAGGCACTGGTTTTACTGCTCAAGTTTATGAAATATCTCCTTTTCCTTAACAAGGTACGTAATTATTCATCCTAAATCATATAATAAAGCTTAGTTAGTTCAATATAAATACAATCGAGTAAATGAAGAAATTGCTATTCATATCTTTTGGTCTTCTGAAGGAACGGATAATGGAGCAGTGGGAAAAGAATTACTATATTAGCGCCATAGCAGGGGCGACCAATTGGAGTTCGTTCATAATCATGTCTAAAGGTAAGTTTTCGATTTTCAAACAATGATCTTTCAGATTACTTCTGTTGATTTGACCTTTTAATTACTTGAATTCAGGTACACAGTATTCGTAGCAGTCTTACAAAGTTAGTGATTCATTTCCTTTCAAGTGGATAAACAAAAAATGGAGGGAGGGATTTTATGTTACTTCCATGGCCGCCTCAGGGAGTAGATGGGGTATTGTTATGTCTCGGGGTGCAGAATTTTCAGATCAGGTATTCTTGGATTATTACTGTGTTTAATACCAATACACTGGTCCTGGTCCTGGTCCTGGTCCAAGGCTGACTGTGGGTTATAATTTCAGGCTGTTGAGCTAGATTTTGTTTACCCTAGTGAAGGTATTCATAGGTAGTGGGATTCTGGGTACCGTATCACTGCTACTGCAGCAACTTGTGAGCAGTCTGCTTTAGTATTAAGCGTGCCTAGAAGAATGCCTGCAGATGAAACACGGGAGACTCCTTCGTACATCTGCTTTTCCTGGTACACAAGTGAAGGTTGAATATCTATACATTCAAGTATTATCAGTTTTCCTTGATAATATGAGGTTATATATCAGACCATGGAGTCTAAATATTTGTTTTTGGTTTGGTATTTGTAGGAAAAGTGGGAGAAAAGCCTCTACATTGCATCTGTTTGTTATGGTCGTACAGTTTCATAACTCACCAAAATTCCCCCCCCCCCCCGGTATTCGGAAGATACAAACCTTGGATCTGAGTTTTGGGTGGGAGGGGGAGTGGGTGAATCTAGCCTACAGGAATTTTACTGGACTCAAAACAGTAAATAGTATAGCATCTATTATTAGGGCCTAGTGTTGTGTATTAGATGTTGAGGGGCCTAGCCGCCTAGTGGTGTTTATTGTCTTCTAAATCTATACTTACTCCCTTCTTAAATAAGTGATATTTTGGGGAAAAAAATTTGTTTTAAATTATCTGTTCTTTACAAATTTCTAGGAGAATAAATTATTTATTTTCCTATATCAAGCAATTTTCACCCTTAGTATTAATAGTTTTCAACTTCCTATAAAGAGGTAGTGATAAAATTTCACACAGATTTTAATTATTACTCCCTCCGTCCCTATTTAAATGACGTTTTAGACTTTTTTATTTGTCCCTAATTATTTGACATTTGTTCAAATCTAGGAGAATTAATGATAATTTTTTCAAGAATACCCCTCATTACTCTACCTATTTTTTTGGTACTTTAAACTCATTAATGATTTAAGGGTATTATAGACAATTGAGTACTATATTTAATGTTTTCCAATCATTATCTTAATAGGTGTGCCCATCTATAAAAGGTCATTTAAATAGGGATGGAGGGAGTAAATGATAGTATTAAATAATTTTTTTAATTCATGTGTAAAAATTTTAAACTACACTTATTTAGGAATAAAAGGGAGTAAATGATGGTATTAAATGATGGAGGGAGTAGTTGTCAATTATATAAAATTGTAATGTTTCTGGACAAGAAATAACTAATAGGATGGCGGCTGTTGTGTTGGGTGGGGTGGGGATGGGGATGGGGATGGGGGTGGGAGGGGGTGGCGAGCAGGGGGGTGGGGATTCAGTATCAACTATCAATCCTATGGGTTCCACCCAAATTAGTTACCCACCCAAATTGTTAAACGACGGGATTAGGAGTGTTCCTTTTCCTTGTCCGATATATATATATATACTAGCGGAGTCCGTGCCTCCGACACTGTATAGATGGTGGGATTTATCTCAAATTTTGAACGATTCAAATGATTTATTAAGTGAGCGGGAAATTCAAAATCATTTGTATTTTATTATATAGATTTTTCCATGGAGGGTTGTCTTTTTTTCATTTTTTGTTTTAAACTTTTTGCTCCTTCCCTCAAAAATTTATAATTCATTCCTTTCAAATAAATTATGTTCTAATCTATATATGGTTTGAAACTTTATGAGAACATAAAAGTTGGACATGGACATGGACATGGACATGGACATGGACATGGACATGGACATGGACATGGACATGTGTTTTATAATTTTATCTATTTGTATTATTATTCATTAGAATACAAATAGGTGAAATTGTAAAGTATTCATGTCCAATTATTATGTTTGCATAAAGTTTTTTGAAATTAAAATAGCAAGAATATGTGGTTAAGGTTTATATATGTATATATATATATATATATATATATTCTATATTTATTAAATATACAACTTTAACATTATTAATTGGCTGATGGAAAAAAAACAAATTTGCTTATTACTAGTGTTTTTACATTACTGTTCTCCAACTTGTTCATCTATCAATTTTGGTTGGGTTCCAAACTGATTGGCGTGGGTCCGACAAGGGCGGCTAATAAAAAGGAACTGTAGTCTATTCTATGGTACATGAACAGTAGCACTGAACCGACCGTGATCTCGGGGGTATTTGTAAAGATACGAAATGGTGTGTCAAAAATGTAATGAGTATTGTTACAGAATTAGTATTATTGGGGTCCAATACTTGTAACCCAAGAGTTATTTTGAATAATAATGTATTTTGTTTCATAAAACCGAGCCATCTTTTTAATCATCATGGAGATGGAGTGGTATAAAATAGAATGTCATCAAGTGTAATAACACAGTTTTACTATCACTCGTTAAATTTAAGAATAAAAATGAAAACGAAACTCCCTCCGTCCCAAATTAACGGCTCAGTTTTGATTTTTTAAGTCAAATTAACTATTTTTAGAATTAATAACTAAGCATATATAAATATATTTCTAAAATTATAAAAATTAGGATTAGTAATAAATTGTATATACTTTCTTTTGGTTATAATCTCTTCACCTATATTTTAGCAAAAATAGTAAAGAGATTAGTTTTAAAAATGATCAATTTAACTTTAAAAAGTCAAAATTGAGCGATTAATTTGGGACGGAGGGCGTATATCCTTAAAGTTTACAAAGGTTGTTTTGTGAAATTAACGGAGGGATATTTAAAAACATAATAAATATTTTCTTAATATACAAATATATTTAATTAATGGACCACTCATTAATCTAAACTAAATATTATTTAATATGCTATCAGATGTTATTTTTCATTATAAAAATATGTCTTGGTGAAGTAGTATTGTTGCTTTAGGTCTATGTTCTTTTTTGGGTTCATCTTGTTATAACGGAGGGCTAGCCGTAGCGAAGCCACTCAACTTCTACATAAAAAGCAAATTACATAGACCCCTAGGGGTAGGGGTAGCTTAATTATCTTGCATTCCCAATCTAGGAGTAGTTGCTTTAATTAGGGATGAGATTATTTTTATGAGTCGGATCAACTTCAACTTGTATTCATAGAATATAAGTCGATCGAGTTTTGAACAACATTCATTAATTGTTTAATATGTACGTGTACATTTGGCGGGCTTCCAACCTGTCCCTGGCTCGGTCGTTGGTTACAAATAAATAGAGATAAAAACACTTTCTTTAATTATTCCAATTCAAAACAAAATGGTTCAGTGAACAAAGCAATGCCTGGTCCCTACAGCCATCATCATACTATACTGGCGTTTGAGGTTTACTGCTTAATTAATTAATAATCTATCAAAACAAAATGATTAGATATATAGCTAGCTAGGAATTTATATGATCGAGAAGATGTGCGCAAACGCCTCTTAGCTAGCTGCCCAAATCCTAGCTACTACTCCAACTAGTAGTAGTAGTATTATTATATCCTTAATCCTCAGATTTATCGACAAAGCTTGTAACTTGTAAGCACGTATTTAACTATACGTACATTTGTTTGTTGCACTCCATTCGTGTACAAAAATGCCAATTAATCAACCTCGGTGACATAACTAAACCCCTATAATTTGCTTGATTTTGTTTAGTCAACGTCGGCACAAGAGATTTGCCCAATCTCAACATAGCAAGAAACTTTAAATAAAGGAATCATGACATGGACCAATATTTAAGCCCGGTTTCAATATATACTTGCATATTTTTGGACAAGGCACGATGCATGGTAGACTTAATTGAAAGGGACCAATAGAATTAATATATAGGAGGATGGAGTTTTCAAGGTCATGAGATCACCCCTTAATTAAGAAAGAAAGAATATTGTTTGTACGTGAAAGTGGCTAGCTAGCTACTATATTATATACGCATATATTCCATCTGTTGTAAGCCTTAATTAATCTCTCTTCTTTCAAATTGACTAGATATATAGTTTCCTTGAAATCTTTAATATACTCCCCCTCATCCCTTCCCCTCTCACACACACATTTATATAAATAGACAGTCACAACAAGTTATCGACTTAAATTAAAACACTTCTCTAAATACATTTCATTTCTCATCAACTCTCTTAATTGACAATATATATTAAATAGTGATAGTAAAACCAATATATATATAATATATTTATAGAGGGAGGTAGTGAGGAAGAGAGATCCGATCGAATATTTTCCGGCAGAGGGTGATCGGCCGGTTCTAGTATGGAAGATGAAGAATTTTGGAGTGCTAGATCATGGAGTACTACTAGTACCGACAAAGATGAAGATGACTATGATCTTAGGACGTTGGCTGCTAGTATTGAGAAATTACCTACTTATGATAGGTTAAGAAGAGGTATCATTAAATCTTCTACTTGTAATGCAAACAAAGGTATGAATGATGATCATACGATGTTGCACAAGCAGATCGATGTCCGAGATCTTGACATGAATCATCGGCAACAATTCATCGATAAGCTCTTTAAGGATCCCGAGAATGATAACGGCAAGTTCCTGAAAAAGCTTAGACACCGCATTCATAAGTAAGTTTTTAATTTCTTTAAATTAATACTCATACTACACTACTATAGACACTAATTAAACATGTATAGTGTTAACGTCAGGATCTTTCTCCACGTCCCAATCACGTAAGACGTCCTGATCCTGCACAGTAAATACAGTCAACACCGAAAGCTTGACGGCGGTTCCGTCGGGGGATAGCTCAGGCGTGAGAATTAGTATGTGTTCACAAAGTTAACGATGGAGGAATGTATTGTCTAGTGTTTTGAAAGAGATAATAATTCTCAGTTGTGTGTGTGGGAGAATCTCAATAATCAATATATGTGAGAACGCACTTCTGAATCGATGGCTTCCTCACTTGGGTTATACTATCTTTGCACGGATTATCGTGCCACCCACTACTACCGACACCCCTTCGACTGATGGGCTCTGCCGAATCGTATAAGGTTTATCCACCGCTTTTGGCCATCGTTTTCACCGCCACGGCTATGATCTCATCCACATTAATGCACTGGCGAGAGCCTCGTCAACCGTCATGCTTTTTCATCATCACAAGTCAAATCAATGTGAGATATATTAAAATATCTAATGGGTCGATCCAATCGGACCAGCATTCCTTTTTAAAGATTAAAATGGATACAATATGGTGATTGGGCCCAAATGGCTTTAACGGATTAAAAATAAAGGCCCAATGGATTCTTCATGTGAGTAGGCCCAATGTACCCGGCCCAAAAATAGGAAATATCACGACCCAACATTGCCCCCTAGTTTTTTTTGTTAAACAGAATGTTTAATAGAAAACTATGAATGACCCAAGATAATTTAATAAAGGTACATAGTGGGAGATAATTGAAGTGTACCCAATCGCTGTTCACGAAATGAAAGGAGAAGAGAATGGAGACCCAAATCGGAAAAACCCTATTTAATAGATATCATGGACCGAACCGGACCTTCCCATTCAAATTCCAAATCATTAATAACATTTAATGAGCCTACGGAACACCGTAGTAAATCACAATATAAAAGGTAACTTTATCAACTTTGGCAGCTTTTACTGCCATTTGAATTTCGAGCGCCTTCGAACTCTCTCGACTTTCGAACTTTCTCCTTTCTTTTCGCAAACTAATCAACAATGGCTTCCTGTGATTCTCGCACAAGGCTCTCCTATATTGGTAACCCCGCCACAAAGCTCCACCAAACCCTACCACCGCTTCACCAAGAAGAGCCTCGACATCGAACCCAAAGGGTCGAAATCGATAAGAACCTCTCCCAATAAATCCCAAAACCCCTTCAATACTACAGAATATCGAAAGCGATTCTCGCACGCCAACACTCCTCGATCGTCGTCATGAGGTCAACTAAAGAAGATTCGGTCTCGATACCACATCCCGGACACCCACGCGGCTAGGGTTCCTAGATCCGGTGAAAAGATGTACCAACCACGGAAGGTTGGACTACCGTTCTCGTGACTCTATTGGAGAAGGGGTTCGCTTCCTCAGATATATCTTCATAGTAACCTCTTTGGGGTTTCGGGGTGGGGTTCGCTCAACTAAAGTCTCGAACTCAGTACATTCACATCTTGGCCTTCGTGGCCTTCGCCATGAATTGGGCGTGAGCCCCCCCGACTCCTTCTTCACAATATACAAAATAGTACAATCTAGGGAGAAGGGGTTCAAGGCCATTAAGAAGCATTCTCCGAAGTCGAGAGAGAAGTTCGAGAGGCGTTCACGGTGAACACGCCTTGAACAACAAGTATGGCATGAAAAGTGGTTCTACGTCAAAGGCCCCGAAATCTCTTCTCTACCGAACTGGGCCACTGACGAGAAGATCTCTGCTGACTTTGGAGATATTTCTGAAGAAAGAGAAATGGAAATGATGGAACTTTTTGACAATTTCCCCAAGGAGGAGTGGAAGTACGGACTCCTCTCGAAGCAAGCATGGTTATATGACCATAAATGTAAGTATCGGTCTATTTTATATGTATACGAATTTTTTGAAAATGCTTTTATGATGTGGATTCTAACACAGAGTTGTATTGGTTATGCAGTATCTTTGATCAAACCGAGCTCTTTAGAGATAAAAGAGTTCGAAGATTTTTTGTCCGGAAACCTTCTAAGTCGTTGAAACTCAGCAGCCAGGTTGCTCCCGGCCGAACCAATCCGTGAATATACACGGCGAATTCCAAACTGACGAACCAGAAGCCGAAGAGGTTCCTGTTTCGGAAGAGACCCTCCGCCCTCGCCAGAAGAGGAGGGCAATCAGAAAACCCAGAACAACACCCTTCCGAAGCCACCCCAGAAGTCGAGCCAACCACCACATCCGTCCCTCGACGAGGAGGCCTACTCGATCGTCTCGATCGAAGAAGCATCCTCCGCACCAAAAAGTTGAAAAGTAAGATAACGCCTCTGACCGCCGAAGAGCTTAGGGTGCCCCAATCTTCGATCATACCCCCCTTCGTACCGCCTGTAGAAATACAGATTGCCGAAGTAGGTGATCAGGATGAAGCTGTCCAAACCCTGTCCAGGAAAAGGAAACACACACCGACAACACCCAAGCTCAGACGGTCACTCCTCTCCAAGAACCCAGTCCAAACAAATCTCCCTCTCCCGAAACCGTGTCTGCAGCGAACTCCGAACTCTACTCTCCCGAGCAACCAGGCTCCTTCCCGTAAAGGTCAAGACCTTCGCCGAACGACCAGTGTCCTTCAGTCGTCGGGTTATCATCTTGAAGCCGTGGGATCTCCGACTCTGTGGCCTAGATTCAACGCTAACTTTCCGTTCGACCTATTCGGGGCCTTCGTAAGGAACGCTGACGATCATCGGTTTAGTGATCACACGGACGGGAATTTGCTCGATGAAGGGATGAGCTATCTGGCTAAGGTAAATAACCATTCCTTTATTTTTCTGTCTTTCTGTCCTTAATTGTATATCTGGTACCGCTTGAAAAACTGCTCGAACATATGCAGAGTTAATCGCTCGTTTTTTGGACGTTTGCGTCCAAGACACATAAATGGGGAAGCCGAGGAAGATTTCATGAGACAAGAGATCAATATGTTGAGATCGACCTTGGCTCGAGAAAGGGTCGATCGAGAAGACGTTCTTCATGTCATCGATGGCCTCCAACGAGATTTGGATCGAGCTAAGATGGACTTGAGGACGTCTGATGATGAACTAAGGGCCACAAGAGATAGGTTGGCGCTTTCCGAAGCGCCCAACAAACTTTAACCGATCCGAACGCCATTGGGTCGAAGAAAACTCGCTTCTTGAGGGCCAAGAATGAGGAGTTTACTTGACCAACCGAAGCTTCGGCTATTCAACTTGGCGAGGCTCAATCAAAGGCCCAGATGAAGGACGGAGACACAAGAACAAACGCCACAAGCTTCGTCTTAAAATAAAGGATCTTGAGGAAGGGTCCTCTTCCGATCAAGAGCTCGTAGCGCGATCTGAGTAGAATATAGGGACTCGGACGAGCTTAACGTCGTCGATCATGAAAGTCTACTCTAAGGAAGGCTACGAAGACCGCCGGTAGAGAGAAGCAAAGAAAAAACTGCTCACGCTTTCAACTCGATCCAACTTTGCTCAACTCCGAGACGAAGGTGGTGCTTAGGTGTTCTTCCCCCGCTTTCATTCGACTTATGTAAAAATTTATCTGCTTAAACTTTTTACGTTTCTATATTGGTGTATTTTTGTTCATGAATGAATAGGTCGAATGAATGTTTTAGTTTTCCGATGAATCTGCAATTTCTTTAATTGTGAACTATGTTTTCTTGCTAGTTTCTTGTCAATAATTCAATATCGAAAAATGAACCTAAAATAAAGAATCGCTTAAGACATATAATAGTTAATGTATGAGACGAAGGGAATTGAATTTCATGGACATAATTTAACTTAACCGAATGTAAAAGGATCGAACTCAAACACTTCGAGGATTTAACTCAAATTGTTAATTAACAATTAAGCATGTCATATAACGTATAAAGTGATATTAAAGAATCGAGGCATTCCGAACTCAACACTTAAATAAAATAAAGTACCACATACTCATCTGCCCAAGTGTGAGATCGGTCATTTGTTTACCACTCGGGGTGAAACAATTATATAAAAACCAAAGATATAAGGATCAAGATATAAGGACCAAGACATGAGGACCAAGATATAAGGATCAAGATATAAGGACCAATACATGAGGACCAAGATATAAGGACCAATTGTGACTATTGATTTACCACCCTGGTAAAATCAATATAGGATCCTTCGTCTACCACTCGGGGTAGAACGACAAATGGGTCGCCATCAAATGGCCAAAGAAGTCCTACCATACCTCCTTACAATCGTAGTGACCATAGACAAAATAGACCGGGATCATTAGTGACCATTGATTTACCACCTGGTAAAATCAATATAGGATCCTTCGCCACCACTCGGGGTAGAACGATAAATGGGTTTGCCATCGAATGGCCAAAGAAGTCCTACCATACCTCCTTACAATCAGAAATGACCATAGGACAAAATAGGACCGGGATCAATAGTGAAAAAGTGTCTTTTTATTGATAATGAACAATAATATACTGATTCGATGAATTAACTTGATCTTTATTGAACGTATTCAAGCCCTGCCAAATAAGCGCTGTGTGTTTTTGATTTCTAACCATCTAATGCCCTTAACCAATAAGTGCCCTTGGTTTGGATACTTCGATCACTTCATATGGCCCTTCCCATTTGGCATTAACTTTCCGCGTTTGAGGTGTAGAAGCTTCTGGCTTTCTCGAGATCTAAGTCTCCTACTTGAATCTACTGAAGCTTGACTCCTTTGTTATAATGCTTAGCTACTCTTCGTTGATAAGCGTACCAATATAAGTAGAGCAACCTCTCTGACTTCTTCTAGCAGATCCAAATTGGCCTTCAGTCTTTCGTCATTGTATATTTCTTTATATTGACTGACCCAAAGACTTGGAGATCCGATTTCGATAGGGACTAAGGCATCAGTACCATAGGCCAGTCGAAAAGGTGAATCCCCAGTGGTACTCCTCGGTGTAGTCCGATAAGCCCACAACACGAAAGCAGCTCCTCCGCCATCTTCCTTTAACCATCCACCAAGCGCTTAATCCTGCTTCAATGACAGTCCTGTTGGTCACCTCAACTTGGCCATTTGATTTGTGGATGAGCCACCAAGTCTTCTTATCTTTGAATCCCCAACTCCTTTAAAATGCTTCAAATTTTGATCCCATTTAATCGTCCCGGTTGTCCGATATTAATACTACTAGGATCCCGGCGAAATACTACTTGGACTCTTTTATGAACTTCAAACATTCTTGTTCCGTAATTAACAAGTGGCTTTCGCCTCTACCCACTTAGTCATGTAATCAATAGAAACTATGACAAAGCTAACTCGACCTTTAGCTTTAGGCAATGGACCCAATATATCTACCCCCAAACAAATGAAGGGTATAGAGATAAAATCGAGTATATTTCTCTTCCGTGGTCGATGTGGGATCGGACTATCGAGTTGGCACTTTTCACACTTCTTGACATACTCAGTAGCCTCTTTGAAAATTGTAGGCCAATAGTATCCTTGCCAAGTACTTTGTAAGCCAAAGATTTAGCGACCCATATGGTCACCACAAATTCCTCGTGAACCTCCCGAAGAAAGCATATTCCGCTTCTGGATGGGACCAGAACACTTTAATAATGGTGAAGAAAAGGCTAATCGATAAAGGTCCCCATCAATAAGAACAAAGTTGGCGCTCTTGTATTTGATCTTTTTTAAAATCGATCCGAAGGAAGGACGCCATCTCGCTAAATACTCGATATAGGGGTCATCCAAAGAGCTAGATCGCTTCGATATACATCAACGCTTCATGTTGAACACTCTACCGTTGAGAATTTCCAAGTAAATGTATCCATTAAAAACATCTCGCATCCGTAGTAGCCAACTTCGACAATGCATCGGCGATGGAATTGTCATTACGCTCTATGCCCTCAAATTAAATGCGAGTGAAATATCAAGTCGGTCCTTTAACTCCGCCAGATATCTTGATCATCCGATTTCCACGAGCTTCATAATCCTCGATAGTACGCTTCACAACCAACCGAGAGTCATCAGATGATAAGGTTCCGGACCTCTGACTCTTTGCCAATCGAACACCATAAGACCGCTTCATACTACTCGGCTTCATTGTTTGTCGCTTTAAATCCGAATCTGATGGCCTGTTGAACTTTGAACCCGTCCGGACTTGTCAAGATAATTCCTGCCCCACTAACAGTTAGGGTAAAGGAACCATCTGCATGTAGAGTCCAAACATTCTGCTCCCGTTGAAGAATTGCAACTGCTCGATCGGACGATTCAGCTTCCGGTAACTTGGCATCTGCTTCGGTGAACGAACATTCTACTATGAAATCGGCCAAAGCTTGGCCTTTGATAGCGGTTCGTGGATGGTATTCGATGAAAAACTGTGACAACTCCATTGTCCACGCCGCTAATCTTCCTGAAACTTCTGGCTTGCCCATCACCTTCTTCAATGGCTGATCCGTGTAGACGACCAGGAGCCGACCTTGAAAATACTGCCGAAGCTTTCTACTAGCAATTATCAAGGCGAAGGCAAATTTCTCAATATTCGGATACCTGGTTTCAACATCTCGCAGGACGTGACTGACATAATAGACCGGATGCTGCTTTCCACTGACCTCCCGAACCAGTACTGCACCAACCGCTAACGAACTTATTGCAAGGTACAGATATAAGGTCTCTGCTGGAGCGGGCTTCACCAATAAAGGAGCCGAAGAAAGATACGCCTTTATGCCTTGGAAGGCGTCTTCACACTCTGAAGTCCACTGGAACGTCTTCGCATTCTTCGGCCCTTTCAATGTATCAAAGAAAGGAAGGCACCTCTCCGTAGATCTCATGAAACCTCCTCAAAGTCGCAATCCCGCCAATGACGTTGGACATCTTTGAACGATCGAGGAGTCTTCATATCAAAATGGCTCTGAATCCTCTTCGGATTGGCCTCGATACCCCTTTGGTGACAAGATAACCCAAAAACTTCCTCGCACCGAGGCCAAAAGTGCATTTGGTAGGATTAAGTCTCAACGACGATGACCAGACGATCAAAAGCACTCTCTAGATCGTCTAAATGACTCTGAACTCGCATGCTTTTCACGATCATATCATCGACGATACCTCCATGTTCCTTCCCAAATTGCTCATCAAGATGAAGTTCATCATTCTTTGGTAAGTGGCTCCAGCATTTATAAGGCCAAAAGTCATCTTCTTGTAGCGACAATCGAATCGGTGTGTAATAAACGCGGTCTTTGGGATGTCCTCTTTACGTATGGATATTTGGTGGTAACCTCAAAAAGCATCCATAAAGCATAAGAATGCATACCCAAGTGGCATCGATAAGTTTGATCAATATGGGGCGAGAGGATAAAAGTCCTTCTGACAAGATTTATTGAGGTTTGCAGTCGATGCAAACCCGCCATTTTCCATTCTGCTTCGCACCAACACCACATTGGCCATCCATTCGGGATAATCAATTTCATAGATGAAGTTTGCAGCCCAACAGCCTTTGCTTATTTCCTCATCAATGATTTTCGTCGTTCGGCGAAAAGATCCGTCTTTTCTCGCCGAACCCGCTTTTTTCGAGGATCTACATTCGGATTATGCTCTACCATCTTCCGACTAACTCTGTGCATGTCCTTGGTTCCCATGCAAAAATATCCGCATAGCGGTGTAAGAGTTCTATAAGATTTGTCCGAAGAGGTTCTGAGACCGAACCGATCTTCACTGATCTTTGTTCGGCTTTCCAAGGATCAATTCGACCTCTTCCGTTCCTCCCAGAGAACCACCATCTGCTTCGTAACTACTTTCGGTAAAAGGCTCGATCTCAATTGTCATCGCTTTTTTTTTGTTTGTCGAATTTCCCACTCCGGAGGAAATAACAAGATTCTGGTAAGATCGTCGGGCTAGATCCAAGTCCCCGCCACCTCTCCTACTCCATCACCGTGGGGAACTTGACTTTGAAATGAGGGATGGAGTCACACTTGGAGAAGCGATTAAAGTAGGTCTTCCCAAGATATAGCGTTGTAAAATTTGAATCAACGTGCACAACATAGAATTTACATACTATTTCGACTTCTTTGGGTCTTTGTCTCAAGACAACCGGAGTTCAATAAAGGCTCGCAACTTTGACAGATCATTCATTGAAGCCGTATAAAGGAGCTTCTGTCCGACCTCCATCTTCTTCCCCATCAAGGTGCATCCTCCGATAGGCATGGGCGTCTGTGATATCCATCAAGATCCATTATCTATCATCATCGCTTCATGTCCACCGTGCCCACTTACTACGTGTGATCACCAAGGCCCCCTCACGTGGCTCGATGGGTTCCGGGGATAGTCGGCGTCGGTAAATGATATATGACAAATTCCGGGAATGGTCTATCCACTTTCGGGGAGCATCTCATCACGCCATTCATGACCAATCCAGTAAGCCCTTCTCTTCCTCCCTATCAACTTCCTGCGGACCCACCGGTTATCACATCGATAACATGCCTCGGCGGCAAGATCTTTGGAGCCCTTTGAACCGTCCGAACAAAGACGGTTAACGCTCACGATCATTTACTACCACATACCACACCAACAAGCCATCTTTAATCTTCCTCTCCACAAAGTCTTTCAAATTGCAACACTCGTTAGTGTCGTGGCGGTGACTGATGATGATAGCCACAATACTTACGAGTTACCCCGCCTTGCCTCGGTGAGTTATCACGGGGTAGCTCAAAGAAAGGTTGATTTCTCGATTTGATCCGTAATTATCGATCTATCGCTGTTTAGTTTGGTGTAGACCTTATTCACCTTCTCGGTCGGAACGGAGGAATGACCGCTTCGCCGCCAGAATTTTTGTATTTTTTCGAACCGCCTCCGTCCGATCATTATACCCCCCGTTTCTCTCTGCTCAACTTCGCTTAGAGCTACGGGCTCTTTTCCCCCCCGACCGAAGGAGAGATGCTTCAGTCGTTCATAGCTTCTTCCACAACGATATAGCCTTTCGCTTTGTCAAAAAGGCTTCGGCCAAGCTTCTTGGATGGTTGAACATCAACTTCTTCACCAACTTTTGGACTTTACCGATCCAATCCATTCTCGAACAAACCTCATGACTGGAGATCATTAAGATCGGACACCTGACCGACTGCTTCTCTGAACCTTTTTACATACTGGCCCAAAGATTCACCGGGTAAATTGTCGGATCAGTAGTCGAGAACCCGTAGGCTTTCCTCTTCTTCTGTTGCTCCCGAAACGGGCATGGAACTTATCACAAAGTTCGGTCCAAGAGGATATTGAGTCCAAGGCAAAGTTCCCAACCATTGTCTCGCATCCTTTCTCGGCCATCGAATAAAGGTGTGACACTTGCGCGTCGGTGAAGTCGTAATAGTCCATTAACCTATTTAACGCTCGCTATGGTCATAAGGATCCCCGGTTCCATCGTAATTTTCCACGCGAGGCAATTTTTTAGTGATATCCGCCTTTTCCTTGAGAATATCCGAGAAAAAGGGGATGCTTTTTCCGGGAGCGTCCTTCACCGCTTGGACCTCGACCAATTGCTTTTGAGTTCTCTCGGCTCCTTTACTGTAAAAATCAACGCCTTCAGTCGTGGGAAACTCTTCTCGTGAACAACATTATGTCTCCGAGAGGATCGACCTCCTCCCGCCGATCCTACCGCCTGAAGGACTTATTGATCCGCTTTATGACACAACTCTTTCCTCATGGTGAAAATGATCACGCTTGATAGTCCATTACCCTAACTTCGGTACAACCTCCTTCGACCGATCCTTTGTCGATAATCATCTCGATCATCGAGAGGTAATCTGGCCATTATCGCCTTCGAGGCCACAGGAGTTCTCGCTCCTCGATCTCCTCCTACTTCGAGAATGATCCTTGAAACACGCATGGAGCAACTTTTACTCCTTACCCTTTCGCCGTGACTCCTCCTTATGCCCACTTCGCCCTCTTCAGATCGATCATGGCTAGATGCTTCGTCTCAGCATTCCGCCACCACCAAGCATCTGTTTCGGCTATATCTTCTTTTGCTTTAATGAACCTCCATGGTTTCTGTGTCGCTTCGTCCGCCATCTTCGCCAACTTGGCGCCTTCTATCCTCCGGCTACTTCTATGATAAATCTTGGTTGGTGAGCCTTCCACTTCCCTCGACTATGATCTCGCCTCCTCATTCGCACCGAAACCAATCTTCGTCTAGCCCTTGCCAGAATCTTGAACGGAGATCCCCGAATTATGCTTGAAGCCGTCTTTCTCGTGAGCACTTTTGGAAGGACCTGAGACGATCCTTCACCAAACACGAGGCGGTGGATTTAGCCAATGACCATTGCACCGCCTTTCTTCATGGCGTACTCATCCCTACTCCTCATCATCTTCCAGTAGGTTAAACGATTGTGATTGAAAATTTTAATGACACTTAGAACTCAAAGCCCTCCTTCTAAATACCAATGTTAACGCCAGATCTTTCTCCACGTCCCAATCACGTAAGACGCCCCGATCCTCCTGACAAGAAAAACACAATAACACAAAAAGCTTGACGGCCGGTTCCGCTTGGGATAGCTTTCGGCGTGAGAATTAGTATGTGTTCACAAAGTTAACGATGGAGGAATGTATTGTCTAGTGTTTTGAAAGAGATAATAATTCTCGATTGTGTGTGGGAGAAATCTCAATAATCAATATACGTGAGAACGCACTTCTGAGGCGATGGCTTCCTTGCTAGGTTATACTATCTTTCGCTCGGATTATCGTGCCACCCACTACTACCCGACACCCCTTCCGACCATGGGCTCTGCCGATCAGATAAGGTTTATCCACCGCTTTTGGCCATCGTTTTTCTCACGCACGGCCATTATGATCCCATCCACATTAATGCACGGCAGAGCCTTCGTCAACCGTCATGCTTTTTCATCATCACAAGTCAAAGTAATGAGATATTAAAATATCTAATGGGTCGATCCAATCGACCGAATTCTTACTTTTAAAGATTAAAACGAATACAATATGGTGATTGGGCCAATTGGCTTTTAATTCGGATTAAAAATAAAGGCCCAATGGATTCTTTCATGAAGAGTAGGCCCAATGTATCTTACCAAAAAATAAGAAATATCACGACCCAACATATAAAGAAATGCGAAGCCTTTGGAGCACCATGCACGTACAAAGCTAAATTTGATTGTGTATTTATAAGTCAGATTATTTTCATACTATGATCATTTAAACATTTTTTGATTTGGTTAAATTAACTTTTGCTAATTGTACTAGTTTTCAACTTTTACGCTGTTTTTCATATATATATATATATATATAAATAAATAATTTTGAATTTTCCGCTTACTCAATAAATCATTTGAGCTGTTCAAAGTTTGAGATAAATCTTACCGTCTATACAGTGCCGGAGGCACGGAACCCAGTATATATATAGGAAGGATCAAGAGCACTTATCCTTAAATATCAGTCTTTTATTAAAATTACGTCGTTTTTGAATTTTTTTAAAAAAATAAGTGGACCGCGGGTGACATTTTTGTAAATAAAAAAAAAACAAGTAACTTGATCTTTCATCGTATGTATAGGGGACGGAGGTAGAGGATATTGAATCGAGTCCAACAGTATACACTAATATTATTTGGGTTTATCAGATTAAAGCAATAGATTTTTGATTTTTTAGTGGCTTATATAACGTGAAAGTCTTCAAACCACAATTAAACTTTGTTTGAATAAACATAGCAAGACCAAGAATTCGGGTCAAATTCGGAATAAATATTGGTCAAATTTAAGTCCGAATCAAATATATTCAAATAAAATCTTTACCCACTTACCTCATTTTAGCCCACTAAAAATTCATCGAAAAGGTTGTACTAATTTATTCGTATATTCAAAGAACCACCAGGCCGTAAATTCGTGAATAAAGTCACCAAATCGAGCTTACTATTACCCAACAATAAAACCGAGATAAAACGTGAGTTCTGATTATGGATTGGTTTGTGAGAAACGAGTCGGGAAAAAAAAAACTCAACTTTCGTTTCCCGTTCTCGCAAGGTGCTCGTTCAAATTCGATAACCATTTTTCAGTCTGGAGCTAGAAAGAAGACCTCATGGTGGTTGTTACGATAAACTTAATGAGTGCACCCAAAATGTTCGACAAAATGCTGAAGAGAGATGAAGGCTTAATAGTTTGGTGTTTGGATACTTGTGGTCTTGGCTGTCGTCATGGTTCTTTAAAAGTTGAAAAATGAAGGCATAATATCCAAGTTTGATTTGTGGGTATTCAAAAGTCCGATGATGCTGTAACAACAGAAAGCTTATTGACGAGAACAGAAAATTTTGTCCTTTTTAAACTATAGCAGTATATCTAATGGTGGAATTGTTTTTTGTATGCTTTTTGAGCCATATTTGTTTTGCATTTTAAAAAAAGAACGCATCCAAGTAACCAGTTTTGTTTATTTTCAGTTGAGTATCTTACAGTTACCAAAAGTTCATTTAACCCCATTTCCATATGATAAATTTATAGAGGATATGTACTTACTGTGCTACGGCAGGCCATATCATGAGAGGTCAATTTTCTAATTGTGATTGATCATCAAGCTGTGTACTTTGACTCCATTGAGTTTGGATAGTTTACTCGTATGTAGATGAGTAGAGTCAGTGAAGTACTCATAATTAATACAACTATGCTCAGCTCCTTATGATTTACAAATTTATTCTGTTTAAATACTTTGCTTATGGTTGCAGGGTGGGGATCAACCTTCCGACAGTAGAGGTTAGGTTTGAGAATTTAACAGTGGAATCCAATTGCTTTGTTGGCAATAGAGCACTTCCTACGTTGCTAAATGCTGCCCGGAACATTGCTGAAACTGCTTTGAGTTGCCTTGGGATTAAATTGGAGGAGAAAACCAAACTCATGATTCTAAAAAATGCAACTGGGATTATTAAACCATCAAGGTATCTATCTATGTGCATAAATTATGGATATTGATATCTCACAAGCTGCTTATTTATTACAATACTAATAAATATGCTAAATTTCTTTAATGTTACAGGATGGCCTTGCTATTAGGCCCACCTTCTTCTGGGAAAACAACCCTTTTATTGGCTTTGGCTGGAAGGTTAGACTCTAGCTTAAAGGTTTGTTACAAGTTGTATTCCACCATTTCAATGTTAATAGCTCCCAATTTATATCGTATAATATTACAAGTAAAGTCACTATATTTTATGTACGTAATTAACTAAATATATATGAGGAATTGCAGGTTAGAGGAGAAATTACTTATAATGGACATAAGCTTGATGAATTTGTGCCACAGAAGACATCAACATACATTAACCAAAATGATGTCCATGATGGACAAATGACAGTAAAAGAAACCCTAGATTTCTCTGCGAGGTGCCAGGGTGTTGGAGCAAGATATGGTACTTAATTAGACATGCAGCTAACCTTGATAAAACGTTTATCAACATTTATTCATCAATTCATTTTCCTTATTAATATATATATATATATATATATATATATATATATATATATATATATATATATATATATATATACGGTCACGATCTTAAGCTCACCTTTATCTAACATACCTTGCTCACCCCCCTTTAGCGACGGACCGGACGATGATTCGGTCCGTCGCTATATATAGAACCGTCGTCTTAGCTTTTAGCGACGGACAACATATAGCGACGGATCGAACTTATAGCGACGGATCGAATCGTCGCCCGGTCCGTCGCTAAAGGGGGTGAGTAAGGTATGTTAGATAAAGGGTGAGCTTAAGATCCGGACCGTATATATATATATATATATATATATATATATACACACACACACACAACTTTGTTTTACTAGGATTGATCATTGATGAATAATTTGTAGAACTCCTAACTGAGATAATAACGAAAGAAAAAGAGGCGGGAATATTTCCAAATCCTGAGGTTGATCTTTTCATGAAGGTAACAAATTGCATAGTAATACCGTATTATATGGACCATTCAATAATTTCTCAAGTGTACATGTTTTGAAATGCTTTTTTTTCTTCTTGGGCAATAAAGCAAACTGCAGTACAAGGAGTTGAAAGCAGTTTAATTACTGATTACACTCTAAGGGTAAGTTGGAAAACAACTTTTGAAACCCTAATTTAAACACTTGTATAGAAAGCTTTTCTTTTGATTGGTTGAATTCATAAACCCTAATTTATAACTTTTTGTTATTTCCAACAATTCAGATACTGGGACTCGACATATGCCGAGACACTATTGTTGGGGATGAAATGCAACGAGGAATATCCGGTGGTCAAAAAAAGAGACTAACAACTGGTTAGCTTTTTCTTTTTCTACTTTCTCAAATGATTCATCAAGAATTTCATCAATTCTTCATGATCAAGAGGCAATGGATTGCTCAATAGATTGTTCCATTTTTGAATTATTATTCTTCTACTTACTTGCAGGAGAGATGATTGTTGGGCCCACAAAGACTCTGTTTATGGACGAGATATCAATGGGATTGGACAGCTCCACAACATTTCAGATAGTCAAGTGCATGCAGCAAATTGTCCACTTAACCCAGGCTACAATATTGATGTCCCTCCTTCAGCCAGACCCTGAGACGTTCAATCTTTTTGATGATATCATCCTCCTATCGGAGGGTCAGGTTGTTTACCATGGCCCACAAGTCCATGTAGTTGACTTCTTTGAGAGCTGTGGGTTCAAGTGTCCAGAGCGAAAAGGAACAGCTGACTTTTTGCAAGAGGTAGGCAGATAATACACATTGTGCATATATGCATGCTTGCCTTCATATTAGGTCAATTCAGTGCTTAACATCTTTACTTTTGGCAGCTTACCTCAAGAAAAGACCAAGAACAATACTGGGCGGATAGAACTCGACCGTATGAATACATATCTGTCACCGAATTCGCAAGTCGATTCAAACGTTTTAATGTTGGCCTGGACCTTGAGAAGGAGCTCTCAATCCCATATGATAAGCCCCGAAGCCATAAAGCTGCTCTAGTCTTTAAGAAATATTTAGTCCCTAAAAAGGAGCTACTGAAGACCACATTTAACAAAGAATGGTTACTAATAAAGAGAAATTCTTTTATATATGTGTTCAAGATGGTTCAAATAATCATTGTGGCAATCATCACGGCAACTGTTTTTATGAGGACTACACTGTACACGAGGAATGAAGATGATGGGGCAGTTTATATCGGTGCACTTTCATTCAGCATGCTCACCAATATGTTCAATGGTTTTTCTGAACTCGTTCTCGTCATGCAACGACTTCCTGTATTTTACAAGCAGAGAGATCTTCTCTTCCACCCACCCTGGACTTTCACACTTTCAACATTTCTGCTTAATATTCCAATCTCTGTATTAGAATCTACCGTGTGGATGGTCGTAACCTATTACACTATTGGATTTGCCCCAGAACCTAGCAGGTAATTAATGTTAACTAAATGGCACAAGTTCACAATTTGTTTTCTGGGCAACTTTTTGGCGTCTGAGAAAATTTGAATTAAGAATGCTGTTGATAATTTGCTCCAAGAAAATGAGAATTTGTCCACCACCTCTGAATTTTCAGGTTCTTCAAGCAACTGCTGTTGATATTTCTGATTCAGCAAATGGCTGCTGGGCTTTTTAAATTAATTTGTGGAGTGTGCAGAACGAACCTCATTGCAAACACTGGCGGAGGTCTCACTCTTCTCTTTCTACTTCTTATGGGTTTCATCCTTCCGAAAGGTTAGTAATCAGTACAAATCCCTGCAATCAATTGTGGTATCCAACAAGAAAAGAAAAATAAATAAAATAAACATGCAGTCTAGACACGTAAATCCAAAAAAGGACGATAAAAGGGACAAAAATAGCATGTTTTATCCATGTATTTCTTGAGTATGTCAACATCTCATGTAAAATATACTTAAGTCTTGAGACTCAATCTACAACCATACATGTCGGCTACTCTGCGCATTGTTAAGCTACTTTGAGTTGGATGCTTGGTACTAAAGCAGGTAATCCATCCGTAATCCTCCCATATGGGCCAAGGGTAACTCAATCATTCCACATTGGTTTTGAGTTGGATGCTTCAACAGTATAAAGACAACATAATCTACTGTAAAGGTTTTACCTATTATTAGAAGTAAATTATGAACCATGTGTAAAGTAGACTAATACAAGACATCTACATAGATATTGCTTTACCTAATAAGTTAATCCAATAAATTACCAACAATTTCTTTCATTCTGACAGATGAAATTCCAAATTGGTTGGAGTGGGCTTACTGGCTTTCACCTATACCTTACGCTTTTAGTTCCTTAGCCGTAAATGAAATGCTTGCTCCAAGATGGATGAAGAAATTGGTATGCAATTTATACTATTCCTCCCTTTTTTTTAGATGCGTTGTTATGTACTCCAATCAACAAGACATAATGTTATGGAAAAAGATATCTAGCTAGGAAAGAGTTTTACCATTTTTTCATGCAATAAGTAGTGGAAGTTCCTAAGCATGGTTCATACAATGCAGGCTTCTGACAACGTAACCAGTTTGGGAGTTGCAGTGTTAAAGGACTTGGACTTCAAGGCTGACCCAAATTGGGTTTGGATATGCGCAGCTGCTCTTTTTGGCTTTGTACTTCTCTTTAACATTCTTTTCACATTTGCTCTCACATATTTAAATGGTAAGTTCTAAAGTTAATTTTGTATGAGATAAAAGACGGATTTCTCTCTTCATTACAATATTATCTAATCTTTCCAATCGTTTTGTTGATAACACTAGCTCCTGGAAATAAGCAAGCTACAATATCCAAAGAGACAGAAAATGCAGAAACATCAAGACTTGGAACCACTAGTTTGAAGAGAGAGTCACTCCCAAAATCCATATCCTCTTCTGATGGAATCAATTCAAGTGAGATTTGAATAAGTAACTTAGATTAATCTGAAGCAAGTAAATTTGTATTTGTATTTCCTTACATGATATAAATTGTTTCAGGAGAAATGGCAGTTCAACAAATGAGTAGTAGATCCAACTCCAATGGGCTTCAGGCTGCAGCGACAGGTGTTACTCCCAAGAGAGGGATGGTTCTTCCCTTCACTCCACTTGTCATGTCCTTTGATTCCGTAAACTACTTTGTGGATATGCCCCAGGTTTGACATATACACACACACACACACACACTCCCTCTCACGCGCACACAAACACAAATTAAAAGAAACCAGTAAACTGTGTATCCTATTTTTTTTGGTTAATTTCGACAGAATATGAAGGAACTAGGAAAGAATGAGGATAAGCTCCAATTACTTAAGGAAGTAACTGGTGCATTTAGGCCTGGAGTTCTGACTGCACTAATGGGAGTTAGTGGGGCTGGAAAGACGACATTAATGGATGTTCTTTCCGGAAGGAAAACTGGTGGTTACATTGAAGGTGAAATTAAAATTTGCGGATTTCCCAAGAAACAAGAAACCTTTGCTCGAATCTCTGGATATTGTGAGCAGAATGATATCCACTCGCCTCAAGTCACTGTTCACGAATCTTTAATTTACTCAGCATTCCTTCGTCTCCCTAAAGAAGTAACCAAGCAAGAAAAGATGGTAAGAACACATGGGATGATTCACGTCACAACTATACAATGAAATGAGATAGAAATTCTAACTATATCATCTGTTTTTATATAAGATATTCGTAGATGAAGTAATCGATCTGGTTGAACTAGGCGATCTCAAGGATGCTATTGTGGGCCTTCCAGGAATCACTGGTTTGTCAACTCAACAAAGAAAGAGATTAACAATAGCTGTTGAGCTTGTTGCTAATCCCTCAATCGTATTCATGGATGAACCAACTTCTGGTCTTGATGCGAGAGCAGCAGCCATTGTGATGAGGACAGTTAGAAAAACAGTAGACACTGGGAGAACTGTTGTTTGCACAATTCATCAGCCTAGCATTGACATTTTTGAAGCATTTGATGACGTAATACCCATGCTTTTCTTTCTTTTCATCTGTTTCTCTCTCCTTCTCTTTCTCATCATATCATGTTGTGCATCAGTTGCTACTTCTGAAAAGCGGGGGGAAAGTGATCTACTGGGGACCACTGGGCCGGAATTCTCATAAAATTATCGAATATCTTGAGGTGTTTCTCGTACTTATACTTCAAAAGAAAAAAAAATGGGGAAAAGAAATCATGTGAAAAATTAATTAGAATCTTTCCTTTTTACTTGAAGAAATGCAAGTAAGATTTTTAACATATATTGCAGGAGATTCCTGGGGTTCCCAAAATTAAAGAAAAATACAATCCAGCAACATGGATGCTAGAAGTAAGCTCAGTTGCCGCAGAACACCGACTTGGAGTGGATTTTTCCCAGCACTACACATCATCACGTTTGTACAAGTGAGTGAAGAATTTATATAGCAGTTTATATGGTTAAATATGGGGTATATATTAAGTCATGGTTGAAGCTAATTCATCATGTCTGTGCCTGTATTTGAGCAGAAGAAATAAGGGTCTAGTGAAGGAGTTGAGCACACCTTCTCCAGGGGTTAAAGACCTTTATTTCTGTACAGAATATTCTCAGTCTGTATGGGAACAGTTTGAATATTGTCTATGGAAACAATGGCTTAGTTATTGGAGAACTCCAGACTATAACCTTGTTAGATACTTGTTCACCTTGATTTGTGCAGTCACAGTCGGGACAGTTTTCTGGAAAGTTGGGGCTAAAAGGTAAGGTTTCGTCTGTCTCGATATGTCTGTCTTCCTCTTCAATTCCTCTATTAATACAACATGCATGGCTGATGGCTAAAAGGTGATTGCCAAATTGAACCTTCATTAATTAATTTTATACGGCCTGGCCTGTGCATGGTTTAGGAGAAGAAGAAATGAGCTGACCACAATCATCGGGGCCATGTATAATTCTGTGATGTTTGTTGGAATTAATAATTGCTCGACAGTGCAGCCGATGGTAGGCATAGAAAGAAGGGTGTTTTATCGTGAAAGATGTGGTGGGATGTACTCTGCATTACCATATGCGATGGCACAGGTGAGCAAAGTGGAGATCCGTCTGTCCAAGTGATCAATTCAACTAAATATATAATTGTCATGCATGCGTGCATATTCCAGAAAGATGGTGTTTATTCAACCTTGATTTATTTTTGATCATCTGAAATTAATGAATGCATTGCAGGTAGTTGTAGAAATACCATATGTGCTACTTCAAGCCATATGTTATACCCTAATAGTGTATACAATGGTGGGATTTGAATGCACGGCCACTAAATTCTTGTGGTTCTTGTTTGTCAACTTTTTCACGTTTCTCTACTTCATATACTACGGAATGATGACTGTATCCATCACACCAAATCACCAACTAGCCGCAATACTTTCAAGTGCTTTCTTTTCACTCTTCAATCTTTTCTCCGGTTTCTACATCCCCAAACCAGTAAGTAAATTCTTCTTTTCCGTTCCGTCCGATCATATATGCATAATTATTTTAACTCTTCTTCTTCTCCTGCCTTTATAATTTCCATTAATCAGAAAATTCCCAAGTGGTGGATTTGGTATTACTATATCTGCCCGGTAGCATGGACTGTTTACGGATTAATAGTGTCACAGTTCGGTGATGTGGAGGATACTATCCAAGTGCCAGGAATGGAGCCTGACCCAACCATCAACTGGTATATGCAAGACCATTTTGGATATGACCCGGATTTCATGGGACACGTGGCTCTAGTTCTGGTTGGGTTTACACTCTTTTTCGCATTCATGTATGCGTTTTGCTTGAAAACATTAAACTTCCAAACAAGATAATACTACTAGTACTAGATCAATGGGAGTGGCCGAGTGGGAGTCTGTATTCACCCATGAGATGAGGTGAGGTGAGGTCGGTCGGGGGTTCGAATTCAAAATAGCCAAAAAAAAATTAGTATAATATTTTTAATGTACAAAAGGAAAAAATGATTTAGTACTAAAAATTTACTATATCATTTCGCTTACACAATTTACTAATTTAATATGTTTACAAATAAAAATTATATAAAAATATACCTTTAATATCTATAAATTATTTAAATAAACTTATTTTTATAAAACGGAAGAAATAAATTTAATTTGAAATCAACTACATCCCACAACTTGAGTGACTCAGCAGGTGTTTGTTTGTGTATGAATGTTTTTTAATTTATTTGTTTTTGATTCGATTAGAAACAAATTTTATTTGATAAAAAAAAAATTGTATCTTAATGTCTCTTAATCGTTAAGACAGAAATTCAAATCTTGATTATTAAGAACAGTCTCTTAATAATTTATTTTAAATTTATAGACAAAAATAGTCTCAATAAATATTATAATACTTTAATTTTAAATTTTAAGATCATTCAAATATATTTATACGAGAATGATTCATAAGATATATTTTATTATAAATTTTTATAAAATATACATTATTTATACTATTAAAAATAAAAAGTAATGGTCAAGATTAAAATTTTTAAAAAATAATAATTTAACATCAGCTAGTAATGAATCTACTACTGTTAGAAAGAATTCCTAACCCCCTCAAGTCACATCATGGAAAAATATATGGATGGAAATTGAATTAATGATAGTATTAATTAATCCCCAAAATAGGTATGTTATATAAATTTGAATCAACCAACCCACCAGACAACTGAATGTTCCAATTAATTGTTCTTTAATTCTTATATTTTTCAATTATTGAATTTAAATATGAGAATTACAAATCCCATATTTGCTTTTCAAAATATTAGATTCTGGAGTAATTAATATTTTGTTCTTCCTATAACAGTTGAGAATTCTAGAATTATTTGAAATAAATAAAGTAATCAGTTTCAATAAAACCATCTCTATGTTAATATTAAGCTCAATTAATAGTATATTTTATGCCAAAAACATAATTTATTTTAATTATAATGTGTTAAAGAAGCTCCACTTGTTTAATTCTTATTTTTAAACAACCATTCTTTTGAATTACTACTATTACCCAACCCAAAATGATCGCCAGACAAATTGTTGTGCTTTTTTAAAAAATAATTAATTTTCTATATTGTAGTAATAGCATATGACACAAAAATATTATATGATGGTAAAAAAATAAATAGAAAAAAAATGTAAATGATAAAAACTAATTATAGTCACCGAACACATCTAAAATAGTGGAGTACCCATTAGTATCATTTATATTTTATATTTGTATTGTATTTATCGCCATAACATTATTCTATACTACTAGAGGTAAAACATGTTTACTCACTAAATGTGTGTGTAAACAAGCATGCAAGTAGCGGTGGGCCAGTCGGTACCTGGGGGACTCAGAGACTACCTTGTAGTTGCAGTAACTCACTAAATGTGTACCAAAATGACAAACTTCCGGATGCAAATTTCAAGAAATTCCCACCCAACACCACACCCTCCACGTGGATCACGTTTCCCAAATTAATTGGAGTATAATTTAATTAGACATAGAAATTGGACATAAAAATTAAATACGAGTGTATTTGAATTTCATCTATTTATATTTTTAACCATTATTCTTCTAGGTGGACATAAAAATTAGATACTACCTCCGTCCCCACAATAAGTGTTTTTTTAGGCTTAATATTTTTTCCCAAAATAAGTGATGTGTTAAAACTCCAATACAATTTTTGCAATATTTTCTCATATACGCCCTTATGCATTCAATGGTATTTATTACATCTTACCATCACTACAATTAAATGACACTCATTAACTCTTCAACTTCAAAAAAAATATATTAAGGGTATTTTTGTCATTTTAGCTTGTGTATTGGTATGTGTGATTTAAGCTAAAAAATTGGGACGGAGGTACGAATGTATTTGAACTTCACCTATTTATTTTTTTATCCACCATTGGGGGTCAAAATATAATTAAGTGAAATTCAAATACATTCATTTTCAATTTTTATGTCCAAATAGAATTTTTATTTTATCCACTATTGAGATCAAAATATAAATAAGTGAAATTTAAATACACGCATGTCCAATTTTCATGTTCACATAGAGTTTTTATAATTTTAATTTGAATTTTGATCACAACCGTTGACAAGGATTAGTCCACCAAAAATTCTAGATAGACATGAAAATAGGACATATTTGAATTTTATCTATTTGTATTTTGATCCCATTAAAAAATAAAAAAATAAAAAAGTAAAATTCAAATACACTCGTGTCCAAGTTTTAGAGCTCTTCTAGGTGGACATGAATATAATTGAATTTCACTTATTTGTATTTTGTAAAGTTTTTATGTCCATCTAAAAGGGCTAGCCCCACAGAGAAGATCCTCTGTCTCAATTTTCCGTGTCTCCTTGTGTCCAACTTAAATTTTGACACATAATCTTTTATTTAATATTAATTAATTTTAAAATTAAATAAAAGACCATTAATCAAAATTTAAATAGAGAAAAAATTAGGAATAGAGGACCTGGTCTTACCCCCGCATCACATCTTGTTGGTCCCACGTGATGTGACCAGATGATTAATGAAGTCGCCAACCAAAAAAAGTTTAGGGATATTTTGGTCATTAAGCTCAACTAATTTGTTTGTATAGTTCCAGAAATTCAAGAGCGTGGCACCATCCTCGCGATACATAAGGGGAGGGAGGTGCCGTAAAAAGATTTTCTCTGTTTTGCTCTCTTTTCCTCCGGTGGCTCAACATTTCGACGTCTTAATTTCTAAATTATTGTCGCCATGATCTCGTTTAATGGAAGTGCTTTCCTGGTAAACTTAAACCCAACCCATTTCCAATATGCTCAAATTTGTCCCAAATAAATTAGCTTTACCCGTTGGTTGGAATCAAATTCACATAATCAATTTGCTTTTCCTTTTGTGAACAGAACAATTCGCTTTGCGGGGTGGTTTTCTCCAGGAACTTAACACAATCGCAGAGAAGGCTTACAGCTCCTGTGGTGGTGGTGTCGGCGGCGAGCTCAAATGGCCGGTCTGGAGAACGAAACGTCACCGTTTTGATGGACAGTACTCTAAAGGAAATGAGAGATGGTGCTCCCGTGATCGATTCCGACTCCAAATCCATCGTTGGTGGTGGTGTCGAGGACGTGTACGGCGAGGACAGTGCTACCGAAGACCAATTCATCACTCCTTGGTCTGTCTCTGTTGCAAGGTAAGAGATCATTTATAAAATTTCGATGATTTCTATGCTTTATCTCATCACCCTTTTTTATGTAACCTTAAGTTATTTTCCTCTCTCGAGTATTTGAGTCTTTGCCATAATAATCCATTTCTTGTCTTGGTATGATCTCATACTGCAAATCACGTGCAACTTGCACTTGCGGTGATTTTGATTTTCCTATATGTTGGGAATTAGAATAGATTAATTACTCGATTTGATATTTTTGGTTCTCCTTCAGTTCCAATAATAATAATTAAAAAAAATCTCATTATTTAAATCAATTCGTGAAATATTTCCATTTAGAAAATTGATGTGACACGTAAGTTGTGAAAATAACAAATTTTGTTATTATTTATACTTTTTTAGATGGTTTACAATAAGTACGATTATACTAACAGAAATTAGATGAACTAATATCAAATTTGAGTTTTAGAATGTAATTCAGAAAGTCAAAATGGGACTCTTTGGAGGGTTTATGTGATTTAGGTTGAATTACAATGTATTTGTTTAAAGTTATTTCTTCAAATTAAAACGAAATAATTCTGAGACTTCAATGCCTCTATGTTCCCTGGTGTTTTAATGCTCAGTATTGATTTTATTGCTGTGAGACAGTGAGAGCCTTGAAAACAATCTAGTTTGTTCTTTCTTCCTGCGTGTCTGGTCTCCACTCTCCAACGCGTGTTCATTTAAGTAAGTCGATGATTCTCACTGTTAGATTTACTTTCTCACTGGGTTGAGTTTTTAAAAGACTTAAATAAGTGACTAATGAAAAGGAAAACTGTATTGACCTGTAGTTTCTCAAATTACTTGCATACCTAAAAACATGTAGTAATAATCTAGTTTTGTCTTTTTAACTTTTCTATCATGTCATCTCGGTTCTGTTGTTTATATGGTTTTCTGGTTGAAGTATTTGAGTTCTATTGATCTTGGATCACTCAAAATGAGAGCTTTGATTCTTCCAGCATCTCGAGCTACAATCTTCTGATCATGCTTTTAAAATACTTTTATATGGATAAGTGTAAACATTTTGTTGACTCTGGACAATGTGTGTGTATAATAGTATATATTTAAAGTAAAAGTAAATATTGAGCCAATAAGAGTCCATTTCTTTTTTCCTACAGCGGGTATTCATTGTTGCGGGATCCTCACTTCAACAAAGGACTTGCCTTCGCCGAGAAAGAAAGGGATGCCCATTACTTACGGGGTCTTCTTCCCCCGGTTGTTGTAAATCAAGAGCTCCAAGTAAGTAGACATGGACTGCGAGGCATAGAGAACCTTCAGTGATTTTCAGTTATCTTTCCTGTTTCCGAAGTCGGGTAAACATTTATAAATCGTCCCATATCTACAACCAGGTCAAGAAACTGATGCACTCCATACGCCAGTATCAAGTCCCTTTGCAGAGATATATGGCCATGATGGATCTTCAGGTAAATTGTGTAGACAATTGTTAGTTACTTTTGTGCTGCTTAATTGTGTATAAAGTTATTGAGAAAAATCTTTCCATATTTTAAGTTGCTGAGGCTTCTTCTTTTAGCCCCATGCAGCTTATGTTGATGTATATGGCTTAATTTTTGAAGATCATCAATATTGCTAATTTGAACTTTGTTTCAAGTCCTTATTCCATCCAGTCTGTTTATGTGCTGCAATTAAATGTACTTTCCGTTTGGTATTGGTTCTGATTATAGGAAAGAAATGAAAGGCTGTTCTATAAGCTTCTTATTGACAATGTTGAGGAGCTACTCCCAGTTGTCTACACTCCAACTGTTGGCGAGGCATGCGAAAAATATGGGAGCATCTTCAGGCGTCCTCAGGGACTTTATATCAGTTTGAAGGAAAAGTATACTTCTATATATTTCTTCCATATTAGTCCCCAAATTTGTGGTTGCAATACTTTCTCATTATCATGTTGAAAATTGATTAGCGGTAGTCTTTTTGCAGGGGGAAAATTCTTGAGGTGCTGAAGAACTGGCCTGAGAAGAAAATTCAAGTCATTGTTGTCACTGATGGGGAGCGAATCTTGGGGCTTGGGGACCTTGGCTGCCAGGTGTTTGATATTCCTATATGGCTTGATTAAATTAATGTTATTTCACCCCATTCTAAAGCAAACTGGCTTTAAATCGGAAAGGTTGAATTAGATTACAGTTTTATCTTGGCCTTTTATATCTGCATGCGTGTATGTGACTTGATACTAATAATATATTTATGTTATCAGGGGATGGGGATACCTGTAGGGAAGCTATCTTTGTATACTGCACTCGGCGGTATTCGTCCTTCTGCTGTAAGTACAACACTACTAATTTTTTGAAAGAGTACTTCTACTAATTCCGACTTGGCATAAGATGAATAGAGAGAGTGGCAACATTACTATGATATCTTTCTTTCATGACCAATCCTTGACCTTATCTCCTGAAACTGAGGTTCTTCGCCAAAGAAGCCAGGATTCAAGGCGCTGGATATCTGTGTGCACAGTCTTGGAATACGGGATTCACCAAATTTTATGGGGATTCCGGTGCGGGGGATACAGAATACTTCATGTAAATTAAACAAAACACATAATAAGAGCAAAAGAGGAAAACTTAAAATAGCTCATGTATTATTGCCAAATTTCCAGTCACATATTTGATTCAATAATTGTCATCCCGTTTGTCACATATTCAAGAAATTAAAAACAGAAAATAAATAAATAAATTCCAGCCACATATTTAATTCAGTAATTATTAATTGCCATCCCATTTGTCACATATTCAGTAAAATTAAAAAAAAACAGAAAAAAAGAAGAAGAGAATATTAAATATTTAATTTTAGCATATTATAAGGTTAGAAGTACATATATAATCCAAGTATCCGTGTACCTAGCAATGCAGCGCAACAGAAGATAAAGAAGAGAAAATGTAAAAAAATAAAAATAAATAAATAAAAATAGGGGAGAAAGAAAGTCGGAACACGCAAGTCACAAGCAAAGAAGAAGAAAGAAGTCGCATACAGATAAGACAGAAAAGAGAACGAAGAAAGAGAGAGAGAAGAAAGAGAATATCTCCGATTCGATGCCAATCTGTTACCGACGATAGGCTTCCGTCGATTTGCTGCCGATAATTTCTCACATGGTCAAAGTCTTTTCTCTTTTACTCTTTTGCAGCAGTGTGGTGTAAGGTAAGTCAATTACTTTTCCCCTCTTTTTCCCTGACCGATCTCTTTTTCCCCCTTTCTTTTCCTTCCTCATAATTACAAAAACTGCCACCGCCACGCGCACCTCCACGAAAACGGCAAAAGCCGCACCCCATAAGCACCACAGTCAAGACTCTGGCGTCAAGACCGGTGCGTGAGTGAAGCAGGGATTACGCACCTGCTTCTTAGTTCTTCCCATGATAGTTATGTGTGTACAAATGGTAGTAGCAAGTAAGGCTTTAAAAGAGAGCATGCCATCAATAGTCTAAGGATGGGAAAGAAAGTAACTGTTTTATAAGGAAAACATCCACATTGTTGTTTCCTTTCTTTTCTCATTTTTTATGCTATATGTATCAAGAATGGTAAAAGAAAACTTTACAATATCTATTGATCATCTGCAGTGCTTGCCTATAACCATCGATGTGGGGACAAACAACGAGAAGTTGTTAAATGATGAGTTCTACATTGGGCTGAGGCAAAGGAGGGCTACTGGGCAGGTTATTAGTTTCCTTGCATGCTTAATCGTCACCAATTTGTTTTCTTCAATATTGAATTAAATCTTCTGTCTTCTCACAGGAATATGCCGAACTTCTCCATGAGTTTATGTCTGCGGTCAAGCAGAACTATGGGGAGAAAGTCCTCATTCAGGTTGGTCACTTTTCTAAGTTTTTTTCCCCATTTAATGTTTAGACTACTGATTCTTACAATAATTAGTTATTTCATTCACATTACACAGTTTGAAGACTTTGCAAACCACAATGCCTTTGATCTTCTTGCAAAGTATGGCGCTACCCATCTTGTTTTCAATGATGATATACAGGTAGTAACAATGACCTCTCTCTCTCTTTCTCTGCCCCCCACCCAAATTGCTTTTATTTGAAGTATGCTTTATTACTCCCCTTTTTCGTGCAACCTATATGTAATATTTTCTTATTTACTTTGTTTCAGGGAACAGCATCCGTGGTGCTTGCCGGGATTATGGCAGCACTAAAGTTAGTTGGTGGAACCTTAGCTGACCAAAAATTTCTATTACTTGGAGCAGGCGAGGTCTGATCTTACTACCTTTGTTGAAAGAATGCATCTTTTCATTATTTTTGTAAATTTGCAATTATGACAAGCGCGTTAAAACTTCAAATTAAAATACAAAATTTAGTGAATTGGTGAGCTGTGAGCATATGATTGTTCCATGCATAGCCCTTTCCCTCTTCAAGTCCTTGCTCTCCTTTGGAACTGTTTGTATCTTCAAGTTGACTCACACATTTCATTCCCTTTTGTCTGTGATTCACTCACTTCAGATTTCATGTTATTTTCCTTTATATATTTATCTATTTTGGATTCATTTACATCTCTTGGTTGCTGCAGGCCGGCACCGGTATTGCAGAGCTCATAGCTCTTGAGATGTCAAAACAGGTCAGAAATTTTATTTGCATTTGTCTATGTTTTATTTCAAGCTAGCTCCAAACTATATTACATATTGGCGGTGTATATAACTAAAATTTATGCAGACGGAAACCCCATTAGAAGAGACCCGCAAGAAGATTTGGCTAGTGGATTCAAAGGTACTGAAAAGTACTATCCTTATCTTTCTAATCTTGAATAAAGAACTTATGTTTCTTTTCTTATCTGCAGGGGTTGATTGTTAGATCCCGCTTGGAATCACTTCAACATTTCAAGAAGCCCTGGGCCCATGAACATGAACCTGTTAAAGAACTTGTGGATGCTGTCAAGGTGTGAAAAGCAACTCTCTCTCCCCTCCTGTGTGTTGCGTGTGTGAGACAGGTAGTTCAGTCTCTTCATCTCCTTGTCTTGTATTGTCAGGCAATCAAGCCGACAGTGTTGATTGGATCATCAGGAGTAGGAAGAACATTTACTAAAGACGTGGTGGAAGCTATGACATCCTTCAATGAGGTATTACATAATGCATATGTTGTTTTTTTCTCTCAAGTCCACCTATTTATTTACTGAATGCAGTATCCTCCAATAAAGCTGACATTGCTACAACTGATCATGGCATGCAGAAACCTGTTATTTTTGCTCTTTCCAACCCAACTTCACAATCAGAATGTACAGCGGAAGATGCTTATACATGGAGTAAGGTAATGTTGTGTACAATCTGTTTTTACTCTAGTACATTTATGTAAATGTACTCTTCAATCAAAGTCATTTAATGTTCATAGTAATTTGGTTTTTGATTATGCTTTGCTTTTGATTTCATTGTTTCATTTTGTTTATTTTAGGGCCGTGCTATTTATGCCAGTGGGAGCCCATTTGACCCTGTTGCATATAGAGGGAAGGTTTATGTGCCTGGCCAGGTCATTTCGATACTGACACAATTTTTTTTGGAAAGTCTCAGTTCAATACTATTACTTTAATAATAAAATATAGAGGACCGACTTCATTTCTTTTTTCATTCAGGCAAATAATGCCTACATTTTTCCTGGGTTGGGTCTGGGTTTGATCATCTCTGGCGCAATCCGTGTTCATGATGACATGCTGCTGGCAGCCTGTATGTTCATGAAACTACATCTATTTTTCTTTTTCTTCATACGAATCTTGTCTTGCTCAATTTGAAGGGCCCTAAAACCCCACTAGAGATAGTAATAATAGCCCTTTTGGAAAGGGAAAAAAAGCATCCGAGTTCTATGGTTGTCCTTGAGCTGTAGCTTTTGTTGCTTACGTCTACAACTCATTACACATCCACCATGTTTGTTTTACTGGAACAGCGGAGGCTCTAGCAGCAGAGGTTACACAAGAGAACATTGACAAGGGACTGATATTTCCGCCATTCACTAGTATCAGAAAGATTTCAGCCCATATTGCAGCCAAGGTGGCAGCCAAAGCGTATGAACTTGGTAAGATTTGTTTTACTTCCCTTGGAATATTATGAAAAACATGTGCTGATGGTAGGACTTGTTGTAGGTTTGGCAACTCGTCTCCCTCGACCACTAGATCTAGTAGCATATGCTGAGAGCTGTATGTACAGTCCCAGTTATCGAAGCTATCGGTGAAATAACAGAAGAATCTGCGTTTGATTTTTAGATATCTTAATGTTGTTTCCTTCCTTCAATTTGTGATATGGGTGGTTAGGAAGAAGGGGAGTGGGATAAACTTTAGAATTTAGGTTGAAGAAATAAATGTTGGGGGAGTACAGCAGCAGCACGCTTGTATATGAAATTTTACTAAAATTCAAGAAATTTGTGGGAGAAATTTCTTCCCATATTCACATTTCGCCGTGCATGCGTGACACGTTGGTTACCTGTGTGTGTGTAAACCTGGACCTACCTACCTACCCAGGCCAGAGATGATGAAGATAAAAAAAGTGAAGTGATAAATTGTCACAGGGTAATTCAAGACGAATTGAAGAATAAACATTGAACCAATTTCTTTTAAACCGTAAATTCGTATCCATCCACATATATATATATATATATATATATATATATATATAGCGGTGTCCGATAATTCAAATGATTTATTTAGATGAGTAAAAAATTTAAAATCAATTTTATTTTGTTAGACGTCGTAAAAGTTTGTAGTTTACGTTGGCATTTTATTTTAGATAAGGTGAGATCGATGATTTTTAAGATATTTAATTAAAAATGTTACATCAATATTTTTTTTTATAAATAATAAGTTAAAAAACTAATAATAAACGGAAAAAAAAAAACAGAACAGAACGTTATCCGATGTGTTGGACGGACTAGTACAGTAGTGTATTTAAGGTTTACTACTTAAAACGAGTCCTAAATTAATTACCTATTCCTCCTCATCTTCAGTTCTAACCTCACATAACTTTTTCCTACTCCCCATCATCGTATCGTATCGTATCCTAAAAATAAAAACCTCAGTTGCGCATGCAATTCTCTCTCCTCCACCAACTCAATTCTCCATTAATTTTTCCACACACCTCACTCATAAATTAAATATAAATACTAGAATCATTGAATCAATTGACTGAGTTGGAGGAGAGGCCGAGTTCACGGTGGTGGTGGTCGAGCCAATGACTCGACGATGCTCTCATTGCAGCAACAACGGCCACAACTCTCGCACCTGCCCCTCCTCCTCCAGGGCTGCTGGCTCCGGCTCTGGTGCCGGTTTAAAGCTCTTCGGGGTAAGACTCACCGATGGCGGTTCTATCATTAAGAAGAGCGCCAGTATGGGCAACCTCTCTGCGCTGCACTACCATTCCTCTTCATCCGCCGCCGCTTCACCCATTCCTGGCTCTCCCTCTTCCGAATCTCTTCGCGACCCGATCCACCTGCCCGACGGCTATCTATCCGATGATCCGGCTCGCGCTTCCTGCTCCGCTAATCGCCGTGCCGAACGCAAGAAAGGTAAAATCCTATCTCTAAATTACTTGTTTTAATTATCACCACTCAGTACTCACAAGGATTGGTTTGTTTTTAAAGGGATCATAATTACACTTTTAATTTGGATAAAATTGACTATTGGACTCTGTTAATTTGGAGTACTTAGTTTTGAGTCGATGACAAAAGAAATGTTTTGCTGATTCCTTAGCACAACGTTATCACTGCAGCAGCTGCTCACAACTTTGAGTGAAATGAGATTAGATGAATGTGTTGCTGGTTTTTTTTTGGGGTTGTTGACGATTTTATCACCTCACATTTTGGTTTGACTTGATTTCCCTTCAATTTTTTTTATTTTTTATTTTGATTCTTTTCTATAACTTTTTATAATTTTTTTTTTAAATGGAAGATGTATTCCTACATAGAACTGCATCGTGATGATAAAATGTTATAATTTTATTAACTGTTGCTATCCTTATCATCTTATGAATTTTTTCTTTTATTTTTATTTTGATGCTTTTCTATAACTTTTTATAAAAAAATTTTAAATGGAAGATGTATTCCTACATACAACTGCATCGTGATGATAAAATGTTATAATTTTATTAACTGTTGCTATCCTTGTCATCTTATGAATTGATTCTATTATAAGGTCAATTAACATCACGAGTTTGGTTGTGTTTGTTAAATTTTGTTTGCAATTCTTTGCACTATAATTAGCTCCATCTAAATTATCAAGAGCTGTGTTATAAAGTTGCATTTTCTCGTGTAAAAATTTAGTAGTGTGACTGTAGGTTCATCGTAGTTCTTTTCAGTTTAAAACCAGCGTGATCTGTTTATCTGTTGATGTTTAATGGGAACGTTAACAACATTCTGTTATTCGAATTTTCTATCTACTACTTCTGCTTTAAGTACTTCATAACTGCAAATTTAATTGTTTTTAAAGAAAAGAGGTTGTGATTTTAATTGGGCATTTAGTTTCCTAGTTACTATTTGTTGGAACCCAAAGGAAATAGGGTTTGTACTTTGTAGTATCTTCTTTGGTTGGTTTTGGATTTTCGTAAAGCAATTATTTCTGTCCTTTGCAATTTGTCAACCATTTTTGAGCTGAAGTTGCACCAAAAGATTCATTTCATTTAGGAACTTTTATGTTACTTCGTGATCTATTCACGGGTCATATTCATTGGTATCTGACCAGTTCCAATGGTGACATACACACTTTTTGATCTATACACGGGTCATATTCATTGGTAGTTTCACCAGTTTGAAGTTCAAGTTCCAATAGTGACATGCTTGCACCACATGCTTCCTTGGATGAAGGAAGCATGCTATTATTCAGCCGTTCCATGAGTAAAGCAACTCCTTCAGTGGTCTGTTGTCATCCATACTCATTCGTTTTCCATATTTCTTGTGTCATTGATCGTGTTTTTATATGGCATATTTAGATTCTTTGTTTAATTGATGAAAACATTATGTAGTCTTAGACATGTTTCTATATCATTATATTGAATTTTGACAGTATGTGAAGCTTAACATTGTTTCTTAGTTTAATTGTTACTATTTCTTGAAATAACTTCTTACATTTGTAAGTGTTCTTATGCCAGACAACTTAAATAATTATTGTAATATTATTCAACTTAATATTCTTCCATTTGTAAACACTTGAATTTGTTATTCTGGCTGAAGAACTGATTTCTTAATAGGTCAGCCTTTAAATTGGGTTGTTATCTATAAAAAAAATAAACTTTATAATTTGGAAACATGCACTTTCCTCGAGTTCCATTTACAAATTAAAATTGAGACACTAATGGTTACTTGTCATATAATATGCTTTGAGATTTTCTGGTGGTTTCTTAGTATAAATCAGTGTTAGGAACCGTGACCTTCAGCCTTTAAAAAATAAAAAATCACTAGTACCAGGCTCTTTATCTATAAAATCCCATCAATGGGGCCCTTGGTCAATTCTTTGGTAAATTTGGTGTGGGAGAGGTTTGGGTATAGTACTTTTATGGGAGAAAAATTTATAGAGATAATTTTAAAGACAAAATTGGAAAAAGAAAAGATCTGAAAATGTAACTGCCCCTAACTGACGTATAACACACTCATTCTTAATAAGTAGATCCTAATGGATCTCTAATCAATATGCATGCATTATTGGTACTTTGGGAGTTGGGACCAATTAAAGTGGTGGCGGTGTTGGGTGGTATGAGCATGAGCTGCTGCAGTAGCATATGCCATGATTGTAATGTTGTTGAAGTTCTTCTAGTGATAAGCATTTTGCTGGTCATTTATGGTTGTGCTGATGCAAATATTGTGGTGTGATGCATGGACAAGAACTCTAATAGTTTAGAATTTTATCTTTTGAGTCTTATTATGCAATTAGACTAAAGATTAAATTAGGTTTCTTTTATGTAATTATAGTACATTAGGAGTTTAGGTTAATTAGGTTGTTTAAGTATTTTATGTTTCTACTTTCATATTAAAAGTTGTTTAGGCAACTAGAATTATGTCCTTGGTAGGATATTTATCTTGGTAGTTTTAGAGTTTTACTTTGGTCTCTAATTCTTAGATTTTTCTATACTAGTGTTGTAGTCCCAACATAATGAATAGAGTGGAGTTGTTTGAAAATAAATCCGTGTGCTTTTGTGTGTTTCTATCGATTCCTTGTGAGTATAGGTTTCTTCTTCTTCTTCTCCCTTCTTCCCCCTCTTGAGCTCAATCCTTACCATTGTCCTTTTCTTCCCTCTCATCTCATTTATAAGTTCTGAGCTAACCCGCCACAACTGGTAAACTAAGTTCTCAAACGAGAATAATGAAAGAATATAGGATTCCGTTATGGATAGTGTATATACGTGAATATATCATCACACGGTGGCTCACTATGATCAGTTGAGTCTTGGATGTATGCCTCACATGCCAAAAGTAAAGGAGAAAGTAATTCAGGAGCTTAGTTAAGTGGATGAATATATTAGAACCTAAAGTTTAAAAGAAAACTATTGCCCGATGCTTTTTGTCAACCTTTATTCTATTGCTAGTAAACTTGTTGTACTTGCAGTTGTTCACTTAATTTCCTATTGAATGAGGAAGAAAACAGGGTATACAAGGTGTTTAGTAAAAGTAAAATTGTGCTTGCCATCACATATGATTCATCTTTAGGATTGCCATGATCAAAAAAATTATTTTCCCATTGTGATCTAGACAAAAGACCTATTACAAAGACTTGAGCAACAATGTCTTAATTACTTATTTTCTTTCTAGCTTGTGAAATTTATATTAATTGGCTACTTTGAGGTTTCATAAGTGGGTATTATTACTAATATGTAGCTATTTTGGGTTATAGAATAAGTGCAGAATGGTACACTAGATTGATATGGCAGTTCGGATGTCAATATGACACGTGCAATCTCACATTAAATCTTTTATTTTGCATGATATTGGATTTGTGTGTGTGAGGTTATCTGGCAACAATGTTTTAAAAGGCGCTAGGCGGGAGGCGGGTGGGGGGCCTAGGCATGATTTTTTATTTTAAGCCAATTTTAATATTTTATCTTATATTTATCCAAACAGAACAATAATATAAAACAAAACAATCTATAATAATGACAATAAAAGCTTTTGCTTAAAGTTCAAACACATATCCATATTGCCAATGTCAAAGTTCAAACACAAACATGCAATTGTTGAAAGTTCAAACATATCTTTAATATATTAGTTTTATTCATAAACAAGATTGCTATTAAATAATAAAATTTCAATAATTCAATTCAATATTAAAACTTAAGAAACTAAACATAAATTTAAGAATTATATTGAATTAAACTAAATATTACAAATATATCATCATTTATATAATTTAAAGTTGGTACAAGTTTAAAAAATTACAACTATAATAAAATTATTCATTTTGATTTGATATTGTTTACTTCTTGTTGTGATTTGATATGCTACAACCTGTATTATGAATATGGTAAATCATTAGAAAAATAAATATATCAAGATCTAATTTGGGTAGTTATTAAAAAAAAACTCTCCGCCACCCCGCCTAGTTCCCGTCTAATTTTTTGGAAGGATTTTTTTGTCGCCTTGGGCCTAGGTGAGGCGCCAGGGGGCCTAGCACCTAGGCGGGATGTGATTAGACTCAAAGTGCCATCTCCTTAGCTTTTCAAAATCTAGAAAGTTCTGTTCTAAAATGCAAATATAGATCTTGGAAATTACTTAATTTGTGCATATTATATTATTATGTCATATTTTCCTTTTGTCCTTTCCGTTCTCTTATTTTTTTTCTGCAACTATTGCATATATGTAGAAATATCAAGTACTTTCTTAAGGAAAAGTTCCATAGCTTTTCCTATTACCTTTGGCAGTTCGGCTTGCTTCTTCTATAAAATTACCCTATATCTTTTTTAAATAAGCTTGCTAGATTTTGTTTCCAGGCATTCCATGGACAGAAGAGGAGCACCGCCTGTTCCTGCTTGGTCTCTAGAAGTTGGGGAAAGGAGATTGGCGTGGCATATCGCGCAATTTTGTCGTATCAAGGACTCCGACCCAGGTAGCAAGCCATGCCCAGAAGTACTTTATTCGGCAGAGCAATGGTAGTCGGAGAAAGAGAAGATCCAGTCTTTTTGACATGGTTTCGGATATGGTTTGTCTTTCTTCTTTGTATTATATAATGTGTGTGTATGCTTCAAAACGCTACTATGGTTTTCACTTCCAATTGAGTTTGCATAGCAGGCTTTTCACCATTTATGAACATCTTTTATTCTCGTCTGCTGAGTGTTTGATGTGAAAATACATCATCACCTTGTACTGATGCATTCAATTCCGCAATGTTATGAATTGCACTTTCTCCAGTATGATTAATGCATTCTTTTCAACCACATAACTAGTTGTGATCTAATTAGATAAAATAAAATTATTTTTTGGTTCCAAATCTTTTAACCATAATGTTGTTTCAGGCGACAGAAGCACCACCTGTCTTGGATGAACAATTCATGCTCCCTTCTCAAGCAATAGAAACGGATAACATGAATTCTCTGCCTTTATTGAATCTCTGTCTCCAGACGGATTATGAATCCATGGAAGACAGACAACATGAAATGATTGAAGATTCCAAAGAAAGTGTTGCATCCCAAGCCGAAATTCCACCAGTAATCCTCCCAGCATATTTACCTATCCCATTCCCATTGTGGCCACCGAATGCAGCCATTTTTGAAGAAGAGAAAGGAGCAGAGACATCTCATCATGAGGTCCTAAAGCCGATTTCTGTGTTTTGCAAAGAACCAGTTAATGTAGATGAACTAGTAGGCATGTCCCAGCTGAGCATAGGGGAAACTGACACAAGCCTTGTTGAGCCCTCACCTCTCTCCCTAAAATTATTAGGAGAACCGTCAAGGCAGTCAGCTTTTCATCCGAGCACTCCAGCCACAGGGTCAGATGTAAATAAGGGAAACAGTAGTGTGATTCAAGCAGTTTGAATGGGATTGAAGCCGCTTCCATGCATTTGGGCCTCTCCTTTTTACACTTTTGCCCGTAAGTTTGTATAATTGTAATTTATTAAATGGAAATAACTATTCTTTTATTTATAAAAATTTAGGAGTAGTTCAAAGAATTTGATAATTTGGGGATGACAAAATCTTTCATTTTAAACAATTTTATGTCGAACTTCTTGTGACATATTTGGTGGGTATACATCCCCTATTTCCCTATTCAATGCCCAGAACTCATTAATATCAAATATTTTGCTTAAACACTGACAAAAAATAGGTTTGGGTGGATTTTGGGTTACATAAAATAGTTATAGGTCAGTTAAAGAACTAAAATCATATTACTTATATTTAATATGGGTTATGTGGTTTGAATTTAAATGGTTATATGTCGGATCCATGTTGATCTATTTTTCAAATTATAATTTTACTAAAATCTTAATTTCTCTTATACTAAAAGAGTCTTATTTTAATTTTTTAGACCCAAGTTTGAAATTAAAAATTTTAATTGATGGGGGTGAGGGTGAGGGCGAATAAAAATATAAATAAGTGAAATTCACATATATTCATGTCCAATTTTCATTTGTTAGAATATTGACAGATTTGGAAGGAAATTGAAGAGAGGATCTAGCATGTTAGTTACAAATCATGTCTCACATCACTAATCCTATGAAATAACAAATTTAACCACTTGGCATGCACTCAACATTTCCGTTTTTATTCTCTTAAATTAAAGTTAAAACAATTCAATATAATTCATCCTCAAAATATTCTAGACTAGTCATTACTTGAATATAAATTATACTCATTCTGTTTCAATATATATATATATATGATTAAGTTTGATTTTTTTAAATTAATTGAAAATATTTTAAATTGATGATGTGATTCATAAACTTATTGAAATTAGCTAATTTAGAATGTTTGCAATTTTATAAATGTATTGCATAAAATTAAATTAATTTATATATAAGTATTGAATTTAAAAATATTTTAAATTAAATTCAAAAAATAATATTCATCTTATAATTATATAACATAAATTTTTAGTTTTGAAACATCTCAAAAATGTATGAGTGGAGCATGTCCCTTTCTTGCATGTGCCATTTATGATTTGAGGATTTTATACTTGTCCAGCTTGCAAAACTTGATGCCAATTGCCGGTAGTGATGGACGCGTGCAAGAATTTAATTAAGGGTAATCAATTTTTTAACTTAACAAATATGATTATAAATGACAATATATATAATTGAAATATATATAAAATATAAAACCAAAGTTGCATAAAATTCATTACAAAATCATAATTTCATTTCTTGAAATTGTTTCTTAATTGCTTCATTTTTAATGATATCAAATACATCTGTAAGTACTAAGTCATACTCCCTTCGTTTCAAAATATAAGGTCATTATTGATTTTTTGAAATAAATTTAAGAAATTTTGTAAATTCAAATTAAATTGATATAAAATAGTTATTTTTTAAACAGCACAATCATGAAAATTGTAAACTACTATCTAATTAAATAGTACTACTAGTAACAAAAAAATTTATAGTTTAAATTTAAAAATATCTTAAATTCATTTTAAAATGTCAAATTTAATTCTTTATTTTGGGTGGACAACTTTTTTCTCTCTATACTTTTATATATTTCTTAAATTCCCATGCATATTAATAGTAAATTAATAAAAATAATTATGGGTGGTCAACTGACCAGTACCCTTGCCCAAGTGTAGATCCGTAAATGATTGTCAGATCATAATATAATATATGAAGTTGTTAATTAATTACTAATACTATACATATCCTTTTGGTGGTGTTCGTGTGCCAAATTAGTATTTCCATCCACTTTAGGCCCTCCTGGGATAAATTCTACGTTATTATTTTGCAAAACGTGTAACCCAAAAAGGGTGTATGTTTCTAAAAGAGACTGATTCGCGGAATCAGCATATATATATATATATATATATATATATATATATATGATATATATTAATCCTGCATTAATAGACCCTTTTTTGGTGTATTAATGCAAGATTAATATTTTAATATTAGGAAATCCCCTTATTTTCTGGTCTACATGACTAATTTTGCCTTGTCGTCTTAATTTGTCTTTCCTTTCACTCCCCACCACCCCCCCTCCCCCTCTCCCCTCTCTCCCTCTCTATCTCTTTAATTACATTATATAAACCCTTGTTGGCCTTTCCAAACTTATACTCATCTGTTCACTCAACCCTTTAATTAATCAATTCTCTGCTTGTGCATACATATACACACTTTTATATATATATATATATATATATATAATCCTAAGTTCTAATTCAATGGAAATAAATCAATTGCATCGACGGCTTGCAAGCATGAGAAATATCCTTTTGGATCAGGTTCGCCTTACTACTCCAATTAATTAATCCATGCATCCTCTTAACTCTCTCTCTCTCTCTCTCTCTATATATATATATATATATATATATATATATATATATATATATCCAGTAGTTAATTATATTAATTGCTTTAAAGATATATATATATATATATCCAGTAGTTAATTATATTAATTGCTTTAAAGGCAACGCCTAATTATTCCCTGTTATCTTTTTATCCTCCTTTTTAAATCTTATTAGCTCAGACTTCTTTGATTAGCTATTTCACTGTATGATTTTATACTTTGAATAAATAGTTTTGCGCAAAATTCACATGTACATGAGGGTGTGTACGTGTGAGAGAGAAAATAAAAATCTAGCACTAGAAGAAAAAAAGAGCCATAGATGTATTGCATTCAAGTAGAAAATTAAAATAATATATATATATATATATATATATATATATATATATATATATATATATGCATGCATGCATGCATGTAGAAAATTAAAAATAAAAAATTATTGCATGCATGCATGCAAGTTCGTAATTTTATTTAAGCAAGCTTAGGAAGGAATTAATCTTATTTAACTTATAAAAATCTGAAACACTAACGAATAGAAATTGATTGCTATATATGTGTGCACGCATGGGCATGGCATTCTTCGTCTAGTAGCATCTAGTGATTCATGATATATGTAGCTTTCATGTACGTACGTACCTGCTGGCCCATGATATTAATTACTATATATGTATCTTGATTAATTCCAAATTATATCTGCTAAACCGATATATCGATGGAAGCATGCGCACTTGTATTAATTAAGTTGAGGGAACAAAAATAACATTGGGGATCAGATATATATATATATATATATATATATATATATATATATATATATATATATATATATATATATATAATGTATTTTGCAGGGTTTTTTGGACGACCAATTTACTCAGTTAGAGGAGTTACAGGATGATACTAACCCTAATTTCGTGGAAGAAGTTGTGACGTTGTACTATCGGGATTCAGCTCGACTAATCCTAAATATAGAACAAGCATTGTGAGTAATTATTTGCATTCTTATACATTATAAGAAATGCAGATGATATTAATTGGTAATTAATTAACGACTATATATATATATATATATATATATATATATATATATATATATATATATATATATAGTAGGCTGGTTAATTAGTGTACTTAATGCTTTAATTTGTTCCTGTACGTACGTACGTGTTAATTCTTGCAGGGATAAACTCCCTTTCGATTTTACCAAGTTGGACAACCTTATGCACCAATTCAAGGGAAGTAGCTCAAGGTATGTAATATATATTTATATTACTAGGAAATAAAGAAATAAAAATATAATCAAGTGCAAATTAACTAATTAATTAATGTTATTATATATATAGGAATATATTGGTTTCTCTTTTAATTCTATCTTTATTTACACAATTAATAAACTTAATTACCTTCTTAATTATTCCTCTATATATATTTTGTCCAGCATTGGTGCTAAAAAGGTTAAAAATGAGAGCACACTATTCCGGGAACACTGCCGGGCAGAAAATGGTGAAGGGTAATCTTCGGTCGGCTTGGCACCGGCGCCTTTATCTTTTTTCACTCTAAATTAATTCCCAGCGCTCGCTCGCTCGCTCTCCTTCCTATGAACGAACTGAAATTTAATTTAATTATCAAGTGGATCGATATATCAGTTTTAACGTACGTACATTAGATAATTAATTAATATTATATGGTTTTGCATGATTTATATACAATGCAGATGCAGGAGGACTTTTCAACAACTTAAGAAAGAATATGCAACCCTTAAAAAGAAGCTTGAAGCTTATTTTCAGGTTCATATATATATATATATATATATATATATATATATATATATATATATAGCTGTAAAATGTTGTGTTTCTTTGATGCTGTTTGTCCTGTATGTCTGTTCAGTTTGCAAGACAAGCTGGGCCTCTTGAGACAGCCTGCTGGCCCAAGTAGAGTGGGTTGTATACAATGGCGGACTCCACTACCACTCTTCTCCTGCCCTTAGCCTTAGCTGCCTCCCAAAAGAGACTACTTACTCTAACAAAACAACAAGTGGGAAATTTTATGTATGGGCCAAGTGGCCCAATATAACTTGAATAATTTTATAACTCTGCTTTTAATGACAGCTTTGCTCTTAGTTAGATAATTAATTAATGCCTTATCCTATTTAAATTCCAAATGAAATGAATGCAGAGAGTCCTTTTCAATCTGTAGAGCTTATATAATAAAATGTGATGAACATTTTATTCGTAAATAAATACTAATGAAATAAAAAAAAAATCTAGAAACCAAAATGTGAAAGTGGATGGGTGTGTTAGACCCTTGTTCACTTGACACGAGACTTAGCATACTGAATGGTGGACAGTGTGCTAAAACTTAGCTTTGGCATTCAATTTAGGTGGGCAAAACATCTTCTGGCAAGGCAATTTGACAATCATCTTGGGCGACAGTGTGTAACATCATGTGGCAGCAGCCGACAGCTTGGGGCGTTGGGCGCACTTAGTAAACACATTTAGCACTTGTCAGAAAAATATAAGATCCATGAGATCTAAATTATGACTCCTCAAACACACCTAATATTTATTGGTGGCATGCTGAAAATTTTCATAAGTGCTACTATAGGGGAGGTGTGGTCCGTGAAGTCCACCCGTGTCATGACCAGGATGTCATGACCAATGTGGGGGGCAAGTTTGGGCATTGTTGGGCTCCTCTGACAACAATGCTAACATTGGGATTGGTGGCTTGGATTGGATCAAAAACCCAGTTATGAACTGGGCATGAATTGGGCAAAAACATTGAATGTGGGCAACATGCGGGTGGCGTGTGCGCAATGGCACGCATGCCTTGCACCTTTGGAAGGCATTGATGGCAATGTTGGGAATCAGTGTGCGAGATGATGCAACATTCAGTGACAACAACGAAGACCAAGGTTTGTGGGGCAAAGGCTTGGCAAGGATCGGGGCATGGTATAGGCAGGGCCTAGCGTGCCAAAATGTTGTATGGGTTCGGTGCTAGATAGTGTTGGACTATGTTGGGAGCAAGACAACACCCTGTGCTGGGCTACGTGAGGTGGCAAACAACACTGGACGTTGGGCTGCGTGACAACATGGTGTGTTGAGATGTGCACAAGATAGTGCTAGATATGCTGAGCTAGGAAGCATGCAAAACTGATGCATGTGGAAGCAATCAAAGTGGGATAAGCGTGCACAGTGAATTGGGCTAGGTCAAGAAGCAGTTGAGGTGTAGTCTGGTATTCTAGATTGCAGAAGACAAAGGGACAGTGTCAGGAAGCGCGGGCAGCAAGTGGGTACAGGTAACAGCGAGCAAAGTAGTAAAGGCAGTTACCGGGAGTGGGAAAAGTGGCCAAATATGCAAATTGTGGCTAGGACCCATATGTGAGCGTGACCTGCAAGCTTGGAGACATCTGCTGACAGTGACATAGTCATTGGCAGTTTTGGAGAATTGTCACCCCTTTGTTGGCAGCATCTTATTGGTTGCAGCTATCTAATTAGTATATGTATGATGTACATGAAGATATTTCATTCACATGGGTTTGCGAATATCACCGGGATGTATGGACTGTATCAGTTCATCTATTAATTCCTAAGAGAATTTCATCAGAACTGCTGCTTGATGGCATGGCTTGTTGCATCATCAGGTATGAGGCGACGATGGAGATGATCCTACAACATACCTTGTGGCATTTGGTGAGTCAGAGACACGCTATGTGGTAACTCTCACTATGTTTATAACCTATCAAAGGAAGATCTCATTGCTGTAGTGTCAATGTTTCCAATTTCTATCATAATGCTACGAAACTTATCGTGAGGAAAAAGAGGGCGACAAAAGTACCATTAAGGGTCACTGTAAGGCGAAGTTCAAAAGGTTCTATAGTAGAATCGAAGGAAACGAGGGTAAAATAATAGTAGTTTAGTACCGTGTGTTGAATCAGTTTTGGGATTGCTTTCTCATTCTCTACTGCAAGTCATTATATATTTGGTTGCTTGCAGAGTTATTCGGGTGCAAGGGCGAGTTCTTCATCTTCCAAACACAGAAGGGTAGACATGGAAGATGGCCCTGCCGGACAAAGGAAGTTTATGCAAGACACTGACATAGTTCAATCTAGTGGTGCAGAATATGACTCGTCTGATTGATTGCTTAAGCTGCATAGAAACTCTGCTTTATATCTGTATGAATTTTATTAATCAGGTTTTAAAAATGCAACTTAAAGCGCTTTTTGACTTATTTACCAACCTTAATTTTCATTTTACTTTAACATATCCTAACAGTATTTATAATAAATTTCAACTATCATTTCTAATTTCAATCCCTCGTTACAGTTTATTCATTTGCCAAATGGCGAGTGGAAAAAGGAAATAAGAAACATTCCCGAATTTGATTACTTCCAAAATAACAAATTATTACTACTTACCATTTCTGGAATACCCATTACCAACACAATAAAAACTTGTTATCACAATACCACCAGACTGACTGTTTATACATGTGCCAAATGGCTAGGCTAGTGAAAGAAACATGGCTGCTTTGGTAAGACCAAGCTATATTCAAGCTCTAAATATGGTACAATTACTGGAACCAATACCAGCGTATTGCATCAGATTCTGGGAACCAATATAGCAAATCAGCTTTCATCATCTCTATTCTCTAGTAGTAGAAAACGCTGCAGACAAGCAAACTGGTGCCCTGTACATTTCCTTCCCTATATATAACAAGTTGAAATATTTATCGTCAATTCATCTTTATATCGACTATATTGTAGAATATATAATAATGTATATGGACTATATACACCACATAATCTTCTCTAATAACATGATGCGCTATACCTTTTATCTGTGAGTAAAACCTAATGGATTTATTATATTCATGTATAATCAAATACTAACAATAACAAGATAGTTTTTGAAGCAAAAGATTTATTGCTTTCGTCATGGCAATATAGGTCATAAACTGTGGTTAACTATTTTTTATTATTTAGGTTGGATAAAGTTTAGACCCACATTTCTTGGAGAAAAAATAGGCCCAAACCAGATAACCATTTTGATTGTCTCTTCTTTGCTGAACATTAAGTATATATACACATACACATATTTGATCGTATTGTGTCGAGTAGAACATATCTATGTAATAATATACTCTTTAGGTACATTTGCAGAAGTAATAATACACATACACATGTTTGATTGTATTTTGATTTAGCTGCTTTCATTTTTTTTCTTTCCTTCCTTCCTTGGACGTGTTCCATAATTATTTTCTTATGTTTTTTTTTAAAAAAATTATCCTTGAACAGTTTTTGCTTCTATCAATCTGTCATGCATTTTTAATACTTTTTTTTATAAGATTATTACTAAATTTTAAAAGTCAAATTGACACACTTTCAAACTTAAAATTAATTAGAACCATTGAACATTACAAAATAATAAATTTTATAACAACTAGTATTTTTTATTATATTAGTTTTGAGTTTGAAAATATATTTTGAAAAATAAATAATGATGTTATATTTCAGAACGAGCAAGTATTTTACTTCTTCCAATTTATAAAAGGAGTTGGTATGTTTATTAGTAGTATTTGTTTGATAGTTTATAACATTCAGCAGCATTGTTTAGCCGGTTTCTTTCAAGTACTTTTAACGATTGGGTTGGTTAATTATTTTATAGGAGTTGAGTTGGTTAAAGTTTAAAACTATATTTTTGAAATGAAAAACATATCCAAACTAGATAATCATATTTTAACCCATAGACTGTGGGTGCCACATCTGATCCACATAGCATACATCTGTTCCTCAAACTCAGAACAACAGAACAGATAAGGAAAGGAAAGGAAAGGAAAGAAAGCTGACTTGGAGTTCACAACGACCCGCCAATTAGGACGTGAATTTCAAGGTGCTCTAAAAATTGTGACATATAGTACGACATTAGAATTTGTGTAAAAAAATTTATAGTGTATAGAGAAAATCTAAAAATTTTATAGTGCGTATAAGGAATAAGGAAGAATGTATAAAACATTAGACAGAAGAAGGGCAAATAATATAAAAATTAAATATCATAAACAATTTATTTAATTGGATCATAATAATGGTAAAATAATGGTAAACTTGAAATATGGATAGACCTATATTTGACCCATAACTATATGGTTCCAACCCACACAACTCATATTAAAAATAGGTAATGTGGTTTTAATTCTTGGAAATTTTGTCAGGCCTAGTCAGTTTCTCATTTTTCTTCTTTTTGTACCTAATTTTTCCCCTCTTTAAGGGGCTGAATGAGTACCACTTAATAAGGATTTCTCAAATAAATCAGATGACAGTCTTACTGCTGAACTGAGGGGCCTCCTTCTAGTGCTGACGATGCATACTCACTAACAGCTGTCGGATATGTATTTTTAACAAACATATTTCATATCTAAAGGAACAGTGAGGCAAGCATATTGCCAGGTGTTAATTAACCTCATCCTTAATGTGGAAAATAATGTTGTAACTAAGATTTCTGACTTGAAGTTTAAACATTTTCCAATACATAATATAATCTACTTGTTGCTACTCAGTAGGAACGAAATCATACAGAAGTTCAAAGAAAGCTTAGAATCAAGGGGGGTACTAGATAAAATATGACTACAAATGAATACATGATGTAGTTTTAGTAACTTTTTATGGTCCATCTAATTGTTGATCCATATATACTTTTCATTTTTATTAGTAACTAACTTCACAATAGGTACTCAAATCTTTATAGGTCACACCCAATAATGTTACAAACTAACCTTTTGGAAATCTGCTACCCAAGCCCAGGTGGCAAAGTTTACTTGAGTTGCAGACCGCTAACTGAGGAGATATTCGTAGGGTAGGGCCGTTTTCCCTTTTGAGCCCTGTAAATAAAGCATGAGACCTAGATTACCTACAGGCAAATTGAGGAATGAGGTAAGATTTTACAAAGGTGACAGGACAGAGAGCTAAATTAAGCCTTTAAACTTTGTTCATGTATTTGGTATATCTACTCGGTTGTTCCTTTTCCTTAGAACCTTTTATGTGGAATGCATGTCAAAGGAACTTAACACTAATCATGAATTATGCATCATAAATAATGTAATTAGATTTAGGGTTAATTTGGATTCTATTGTTGCAATTTTACAAGTGTTCAATCCTTAGTAATGCAGTTTTGGGCTGCGTAAATAAGCTGCCAGGAATAGCATCTCAGCTTGGCAATGATATCCTTAGGTTTAGCAACTCCAGTTTATTTGAACTTTGTCCCCAACTCTTGAGGTTTCTATACAAGTATTGCAATCCCTTGTGGCTTTTGTTGCCTTGGCCGGCCAGCATAGATCCCTTGCGAAGGTAAAGCATTATTTTCTTCTTCCCCTTTTATCTAATCTGCATAGTCTTTTCCATGTGGACCAGCTTTCTCCTAGGATACCACTACAGCTAGAGCTCATTGGTTATACAATTCTTATGCATCTTACACGAATCACGAATGTCAAATGAAACAAAATACTGAAAGGAAAATTCTACTGAAGGATGTCAAGTTTTCTTTGACCAAAATAATTGATAGTGATTTATGTAAAATCGGGGACAATAAACATGAGACAACTGATCTTACCTAACCAGACTTGGTAAAACTCATATACGTGTTCTTAGAAGTGAAGACTTCTTGATGCAATTGAAGCCCTATTTGGTGAAGTACAGACCCAACAAACAAATATCAGATTTTATCTCCCAAAAACTAGTTGTAAACAGACTTGAAAGAAACAGCACTAAAGATTAAAAAGCTCAGACCACGCTTGCCGACATCTGACAGCTTCTTTACGAACAACCCTTTTTGGATCAGTAAGAGCTTTTGATATAGATAGTAGAACCTATAAACAGAAATAAGAATTGAAAGAATTCACAAGTGAGACACGCATTGACAAATGGTAAAATTAACAATCGAGATAAATGTACTTAAAGTCTAAAGACTCCACAATCATCTTCAATGAACTAATAACATGGAAAAATGCTTCTAATAGGTAGAAAATATTTAACTGCAGAATAGTATAAATGGTAAAAACTGTAGAAAGAAGTACAAATATATGAATCATATCAAAATTTATGAAAGAACCTGAGTTCTCATGGGGTATATCCTCGCATAGGGCAACTCAGACATGGCAATAAGGCACTGAATCGCTGTCTCTCGAATCAGCTGAGCATGTCAAGAAATTTTATTTTCATCAAGTTGAAACAGAAAAATGTGTAATAGATGTTTATAATCCAGTATTGTATCATAAGGAACACAAAATCTATACAAGACAGGTCAAATAAAACCCACGATGTTAAGAACAAATATTAATTCCGATCTACTCAACTCCAAAGATCATAAGCACCCCTAGGAATATGGCAAAAGGTTTCAACTTATTGTAATCATGGGTAAGAATTGATTTCCCTATTGCCAATGGCAACTTCTATTTTGAAGTTTTCATTTTTGGATAATGGAGAAACCTGTAGCCTACCCTTCGGGTTTGCACCGAGTGAATGACATAGCCCCAACTGCTTCCTAGGAGTTTTGAACCATGACATGTACTTGCTAGAGGTATTTATAAAGAGGACCACCATCTCTTAAGCCAACCCTTAGGGTTATGACAGCTTTTTATTCAAACACCCAATGGGCCATAATATCCAGGTTTACAAAAATATTTGAAATCTGGTAAAAAGGGGTTCGTCTATATCTAATAGAATAGACATTTTATGCAGTATATACAATCAAATGCACTTTATTCGTCCCCTAAATATTCCAATAAATTTGCAAATCAGTCAGAGAGGCGATACAGATTACAAATTAGTAAGAAATGCAGTATAAATAAACAGAAGCTGCCTTCTGTCTTACTCACAATTAGGCAAAGTAGCGTCACCTTAAGGCAAATATAAGTAAAGGGGACATAGCAATTGCTAAGATGGAAGGGGAAGGGAATAAAAGAAGCAGGGGAATTCCCTGAGGGTTACCAAAACCTTGTTTCCTCCTATGTGGGTGGGAAGGGGCAAAAGAGATCAACCCCCAACCGCCCCTTATTCCCTCCTGCTTTCTTGGTAGGCCCTACTTTTAAATTTTAAAATAATTATTCATAACGCACTATTTATTTCCTTTCTCCTCTTTTTCATCTGTTCAATAATCAAAAGAAGAGAAAACTTGTTCCTTTCCAAGAATTCATTAATACTTGAAGAACACGGACATAGATTTTCATTTTTCAAGTCGTAATCTCACTCTATCGAGGGAGCTTGAGTTTGTGGGGGTAGATTGTCCCATTACCAAAAGAAATTTGTCTCGTGGAAGATTTTATACCATCATATGGGGATAGGGGATAAGCTGAATAAGGCGTCCGATAATGATATTTGCATTCTCTACAACAGCTTCTTGTCCTGCAGGTATGAGTTAAGAATAAAAACTCTTTACTAGTGAAAATCCATAATAGGAAGAATCGCATTTGCATTTAAAAGTAATAGTCTTAGTCAGGAAGAGTAAAGGTTATTTTCAGTTTTTTGAAATAGTATAAAAGGAAGAAACAGTATATCCTCCTAAATGGACAATTTTTATTCTTTTTGGTCACAAATCGTAATTACATAAAACTCGAATGCATATTAGATTTATGACATAGTTATGCTTCCGCCCGGGGGATGAAATAAAGATATTAAAATAAATTTACAACATCATTCCTCACGTTGGGTCCTTGCAACATCAAATGTACTTGTAAATAGCTATAATATTTTTTTGGAAAGTAATAAATTCTAACAAACATGAAAGGTACACCCTTACCATTTTTATCCGTCATTATTCCAGATAAGACTAGCAAGACATTGTAAACTATATCCTTATTCAGAATATCCTCACTCAACATGGACAAGCCATCTAGGAGCATGGGGATGAGCTGCCCAAATAAAATGGCACAATATTGCTTTATTGCTCGTGTACAAATCTGAATATATACAGAATAAAATATAATTAAATAAAATCCGATGAAGGTTCTGAGACTATTTAGTACAAACCTTCTTTGCTTCACTCAAAATAGCGCTAAGTGGAGTACAAGATACAACATGAGCAAAAGCTCGATACAGCATGGCTCTGAAATAATAACAGCAGTTTATAATAATAATAATAATAATTACTGATTCAAGCAAGAATAGCCACATAACATTTAGTGAAAAAATCATCTCTCCAAGCTTTGGTGAGTATGCATCAATTTTGATTAACAATAAAAATCATGGATCAGGAATAAAAATAATCAACGTATCAATAAATAATAAACACCCAAATTCAAGATAAATACTTAAAAAGTTATATTCTATCCTAAGATAAGACTATACTGAAAACTATATAGTACATTATACTCCTTTATGAATTTAGAAGGTATCTCTCAAAGCACTTGCAGGCTTGCTGCATCATTCTTCTCTAATATGTCATCTATTCCAATAATAAACAAATAAATAACTGATGATTTCTATATTTGAATTTCACTCCTGGGATACCAAAAATAGCAGATAATATAAACTACAATAAAAAATTGAAATAAATTTAATTATCCTCCAAGTCTCAAAGCAACTAAAGAAAAATAATCTAACTTAACTACTCCCACTCATGTTTTTTAATAACTTGTATAGTTCTATATTGTAATTAGTGTATAGTTTCTCTATGGCAGGCATAACTGCATAAGCAGCAGTGTAGCCAATATATTAATTTGTTAAATGTCATCAATAATCATATATGCCCCAACAGGATCAGGCAAAGTTGTAGCTAAACTATAACTTCATTATGATGCATCAAAATTTTATTGGATAAAACAATAACTTCTATTAGAGTAGAAACAGCATAAAAGGAAGGGGAGCACGAGCAGAAAAAGACATATTTTTCGGCCGCAAAGAGAGCTAGCCAATAAGTGATCAGCAGTCCACAAAACCTTATAGAGGCTATGTGCAACTATAACTAGGTGAGAAACCTTTGTAACTTGAATAAGCTATTCTCGCTGAGAATGAAGATAGGAACGACATCTACAATCCTGAAAGATCTTAAGTAGCGTTCAGGTATACCTTGAGATTGTTGAATCAGCTTTCACTACTGAAGATAGTAAGATGGGTGATACAATACTGAAAAGGCGTTGCTTATAGAGTGGTCGTATGGTTGCATGAAACCTTCTGTTCAAGCAAGTTTCAGAGTCACTAATAAGTATATGAAACGCATCCGCAGCAGACCTCATCAGATAGAGCACTTCCTGTTCTGCACTGTCCTTTAGCTTCCACGACAAGATCCCCATACCACAATTCAAAAGTAAGTAACTCAAAAAAGTCAAAATTATATCTTTCACTTTTTCATGACCTCGCATAAGCAATCCTTTCCCTATCCAGGCTAAACCAACAATGGCATGGGTTTGAAGTAACTGGTTGTTTTTACCGCTAAGCCTTAAGTTCTTAATACCTATCTCATTGCCATACCCAGTGGCAGAGCACTTTGTTAAAGGATCAGTATTACATGAGCTCCATCCAATACTGCTAAAAATCATGTCCATTGCTTCTTCCAGACTACAATCTTTTGAAGAATCCATCCCATTGATTTTTACAGGTAGTTTGTTAATTATAGAACCCAATGCCTGAGCTGATGTAACATGACCATTGAGGTAAGCAGTCAGGAACAACTGCAATATCACTTTTACATTTGCGATATGCGTTTGAGGTCGAAGTGCTATAATAACTGAAGCAAATAACGAAATGATCCATTCATCTCTGCACGAGAAACTGTCAAACTGTGAACCTTCAACAGTTACCAGAGTTGTTTCGGACATTGACTCCCTCACAAGAAAAGAGGTGCTTGATAAAAGTATGCTGAAAGCCTTACAAACGATAATGCTCTGACTCTCCTCCAAACAAATCCCAACAGCATGTTTCATCGCCGCCATTGCCACGGGAAGAAGTTTCTGATACACACATACATAGTCGTTATTTCTAAGGGCAGATTTTCAATTACTACCAACATCAGTAACTGCTGAAGCCAGCACAACGATACAAAGAAAATGATGATGAGATACATCAAGGCATAAACTGAAGGTACGAGTGAGAGTTAACTACAATAGTCATATATACACAGCTGCTGCACTTGCCTCTTTCTGAAAATCAATGCTGAAAGACGTGCTATTTTCAATTTGGTCCCAAATATTAACTGCAAAATGCAGTGGAACTTCCTCAAAGCCTTGAATACTGTCAAACCTGGTCCCATGGAACAAGTGTTTCATATGAGAAGCGTTAGCACAATAGATATAGAAGGAACAGGAACACAAAGCAAAATACAAAAAAATAAAAATGTAAAAGTCTAACTCCGTCTCTTCAGACTTCTGATGTGATTGATGCCCACCGGCCTTGGTATTTTCTTATCTAGGACAAGAGCTACACATTTACAAAAGAGTTCATATGTAATTACATATGGTTCGATTGGGGAGGGAGATATTGGTTTTAAATTTGTATTTTCTGTTCTCTTCATGGTGTTTGACACGTTCCTTTCTATGTTTTCTTTCAGATGTGCTGAAAGTGTTGATATATCCACCCATTTTTTTAATTTTAAAGAATAGAAGGAATGATTTTCTTTAACAAAGTGAATATATTTTTTATTTCCATAAAAATATCAATCTCACATGTGGCAACAATGGAAGTGAAACTAGATAAGTTAGAAGTAGGAAAACCATTACTAGTATGGCTGTGTTTGCCAAGGAGGCAAGGACAGATGTGCCTTCTCCAACTAGCTTGCAACATTTATACCTTCTGTCATAAATACAAAATAAACTAACATTTTCTTTATCAACAAAGGTCATTATAAAATGCACCAACAAAATTTAATAAGCCTCTTCCACTAGGAACTGTGCAGTAAATGCAGAAAATCTGGAAAATAATGCAATAAAAGCAAGTTGTTGGTGTTCAAAATATAGTTGTTAACCTAGAACTTCAGTTTGAAAACTCTGGAGAAATAAAATAATTAAAACAAAAACATTAGAGGGAGAAAGTTCAGAAAATCCTCAGTAAAAGCATACCACGGTAGCACTTTGCTCGAGTAACATTCCAAAAGAGAAATTGTTGTTTCAGCTAGCTTTACATCCCCATGGACCTACGCCAAGCATGTTTTGCTCAAGTAACATAAATAAAGGAAATAGCAGTCTTTAGATAAATTGGAGGAAAGCATAAACAAAATAAAAGGATGAGCTAAGAGGAATCATGCAATGTCCTCAAACATAAAGTAAGAGATGCTTACTTTGATGGATTGTTGATATTTTGCACAATTTATAATGTATACCCCAAAATTTATAGGGTGTTTAGACAAGTTTAGAGCAATTAAATAATGATGCAAAATTAACAAGTAATCTTCTCAAGTATGGTGAGAACATTGCATGTCAACCTTTCACTTGTACTACAATCTCAGGATATTGACTAAGGGATTCTGACAGCAGACATACATAAACTCCAGATAAACTAGTTGATAAAGCTTTGTCCAAGCCCTGGAGAATTCTGAGCATATAATCCAGCCCAGACATGCCGATGCTAGAAATTGTTTCAACCTTGAGAGATGGAGGCATATTAAGATCATCAGAAATCATGAGTGAAGCAATCTTCTCTACAACAATGGTACCAAAGCTTTGTGCCTTCTCAGAGTCCTGAGATTTATGAACAAATGAACCAATGTCCACTAGTGCCTTCAAACCCAACTTCCATAAAGAAGTCTTGTTAAAATCCAAAGTGATGATTGCCATCAACTGCATCAAGATACTCTCATATATGGATTTTGATACTGGTGAGAAGCCACCAGGAAATGTAGCCAAAACTTGGAGGCCCTTCACTGCAATTTATGTGTTTAAAGAGAATGCAAATTATTGTAGGCAAATGAAAATCGATAATAACATCAAACTATATATTTATCTAGAAAGATCTGACACCAAGACAGAAACTGAGCTTTCACGATATTCACAAAGAACCGTTGTTCATAAAAGGTAATTACATATTTAACCATAATAGTTTGCACCAAATATTTATATGAAGAAACTTGAATGGATTAAAAAAAATACCTCCGGAGTGCAAATAAGCATTGGGACTGCTTTCATCCGTTCCTGTTACTAGGGTAGAACAGAAGGCCTTAGTTAATGAACTAGAAAAGCTACAAAGCATGTTGCACCATGTCTCATGAGCAGGAAAATTAATCGTGGTAAGCTCATCTGAGCCAACAACCAAAGCTCTACACGCAGCAAGGAGTTCAATGCAGAGATAAGTGGCTCCAAAATTGCATTGTGAAGAAAAGGCAATATCTTCATCTGGATTTTGAACAGAAATCCCTAAAGCATACATTAGGCGAGGGAAGAAATTTTCAAACACTCTGTTGCAGGAATCAATTGAAGCTTTGGAAGAAAAAGATAGGATACGACCAACTGCATGTAATCTCTGCTTGCTTTGCATGGGAATATCACTATAGCCCTTAAAACTATGAATGGTGTCTACAGTTGTGTTTATATCTTCATCGCTAACAATCAAATCTAAGAGCAGACTGTTATTTTGAGAAATAACCTTTTGTAGAAGTACAAGGGCTTCTGTCACAATTTCATTGTCTTGAAAGCTCATTCCATCCAGCAATTCTGATTCCAAGGATAGAACAGAATGTGCTGAAGTATAGATTGCATCTTTCAATGCAGACCACAGAGCTTCAACATGTTTTGCCATTCTGTCTGCCCCATACTTCTGAGTGCAATAGCTAAGATACTTCAAAGATTCAACCTGAGGCCGTCAAAAGTAAGAAAAAGAACTAGACGTTGAAAGATAATAACCACTTAAGTAATAGAAGATGCGGTAGTAAAAACTGGGTTTGAATTTCGCCAACCTTTGTTGATGGCAGAGAAGAAGAAAGTTTCTCGAGTAGCAGTGGAATGGCAAATGGCTCAAAAAGAGGTGTAGATGCGAACACCATCTAGAAGATGCATAAAGTACATCAAAAACTTAGTTAAAAAGTTCCTACTTAAATTTAAGTACTACCTCTGTCCTGCAAATGATGTCTTCCTTTTTTGGATATGTTCAGATTGAATGCTTGCCGCATTTAGACATTATATTTCTTGCATTATCATTAATACACTTGAAATTATAATATACAAACACATCAAAAACGTAAAAATATATTGAAATTATAATGTGCATATATTAGTGGCACGTTTTAAAATCCATGCCAAACACATGCAAAAAAGGAAGACTTTATTTGCAGGACGGAGGGTAGACAATTTTCGAGAGCTTATGAAGGAAAGTGCAAATTCAATTCAATCTTATTGAAACAGTAGTCTGTTTCCAAACAGATTTGTCCATCAGTAATGGGGATCACATTGGTGGGAATATAGTCCGATACGTCTCCAACTTGTGTTTCAATGACCGGTAAGTTAATTGCGTTTAATTGCAAGAACCTGTGCTTTCAGTATCACTCTTAAAGTACAGATTGCCTTAAAGATGAGCAATTAATCAAAACCTAATTAAGCATGTGTATGTTGTGAATATTTCACATGCAAATCATACATGATGTACCTACATTCATGAATCCTCCTCAATAGTCCAATTAAATATACTAAATACTACTCCCTCCGTCCCAGGATAAAAGTTCTGGTGGACTTTTCACGCATATTAAGAAGAGGAATGAAATGACAAAATTGCTCATAATAATATGTCATTAATTATTTTCAATGTAGGTGAGAGTGACTTTCTAGCTATTCAATTGTCATTAATTATTTTCAATGTAGGTGAGAGTGACTTTCTAGCTATTCAATTCAAAATATTCTCTCTCCATACTTATTAAATATGGAGAGAGAATTAGAATAAGAAAAATATGAGATATTTAATGCTACGGACATAATAGAAAAAAATTTGTAAAAGTTTGATTATTAAAGGAAAATGGACATTTAACATGGGACTACCCAAAATAGTAATAAGGACTTTTATCATGGGACGGAGGGAGTAATATTTAATGCAGACTTTATAAGGTTAAGATATTGACGAGTGGGTTTCATACCTATGAATCGGACATCGTTCAACTTAAATTATTGCTAATTCTCTTGATTTTGTGTTACATTTCATGCATTTGCATTGTTTTTGTAGGTTTGGTGCATTGGGACCAAATTCGAATGCAAGGATGGAATTAGCATGCAAAACGGCTGAAATTGGGCAGAAAACAGGCTAGGCACAGTCGCGCCTCAAATACAAAGGGATCAGCAGTGTTCTAAAAATCCCCGCCTAGGCGTTAGGCCCCCCCTTGGCGCCCCGTCTAGGTGCTAGGCCCACCTGGCGCCTCACCTAGGCCCAAGGCGGCAATAAATCCCTCTAGAAATTTAGGTGGGGTTTAGACGGAGAGGTTTTATTATAATAACTACCAAACCAGATCTTGATATATTTATTTTTCTAATAATTTATCATATTCATAATACATGTAGCATATCAAATCACAACAATATCAAGTCAAAATGGATAATTTTATTATAGTTGTAATTTCTTGAACTTGTACCAACTTCAAATTATATAAATGATACATTTGTAATATTTAGTTTAATTCAATATAATTCTTAAATTTATGTTTAGTTTCTTAAATTTTAATATTGAATTAAATTTTTGAAATTTTAAATTTTATTATTTAATAGCAATCTTGTTTATTAATAAAACTAATACGTTAAAAATATATTTGAACTTTGAACAATTGTATGTTTGTGTTTGAACTTTGACATTAGCAATATGGATATGTGTTTAAACTTTAAGCAAAGGCATTTATTATCTTTATTATAGATTGTTTTTCTTTATATTATTGTTTTATTTGGATAAATATAAGATAAAATATTAAAATTATCTTAAAATAAAAAATCTCGCCTAGGCCCCGCCCAGGCCCCCCTCGGCCTCCCGCCTAGCGCCTTTTAGAACATTGGGGTTCAGTGGCAGCGCCTCTCTAAAGACTGATCGAGATTTTTACTAGCATGCGCGGTTGCGCCTCAATAACAAAGGAACCATGCGCGACTGCGTCCGAGCAGGAGTTTGCCAAAATTTGTTGATTGATTCTCAAGCCAAATTGGATTGTACTTTGACGTTTTTAATTCTTTTAGTACTTGGATTTATGTCAATAGGCTATAAATAGATGTTTGATATTCAGTAGTAAGGATGCAACCTTTGTGAACTCTAAAACCCTAGTTAGAGGGAACCTGAGATTGTTGATTGCATCAATTGAAAGCCGACTTATGGAGATTTGGAGATTGCATTGAAGAACACGAAGAGCCCGAGATTGGAGCTGATGAGTTTGGAGATTTTTAACAGAGTTTTTCTTCTTCTCCTAATTTCTTTATTTGTACCTGAGATATTATTTAATTACATTATGCTAGTTTTTTAAAGTATGATGAACTAAATTCCAATTAGGAATACAATGGAACTTTATGCAATGCATTAATTTAATTATCATTATTTTCACTTATTTATCCTATTGAGTTGATTATTAAATTATGTACTTAATTAAATAATTGTTTGGCCAACAGTTAATCTGATATCTTTGATGGAATTGAAAGAGGAAATCTTAGATTAGATCTTAATATAATAAAGCATTAATTTGTTGATTCTTTTTAGAATAACATAACAGTTTATGAGATGAAAATACTTGTATACCATGCGTAACTTTGTTAGGAGTTTATGCTTAATGAATCTATTTTAAGTCTTGCATGGAAATAGCAATATAACTGAAATATATATTTTTATTAATTATTGAAAGATGTTAATGAATTGATAAGCAATCCTAGTTAACAACTCATTGGATTAATTAAGTGGGAATAAGATAAGGAAATTATTGCAAAGCAATTGGGAAAAATATATTCCTATGTCTTAATCATCTGTGATCAATTCTTATTAGTTAATTTATTTTTTGCTTTTATTTAATCAATTTCACAAAATTAATTGAGGTGACTATTTAAGTAGATTTAAATTGGTAAAACTAGATAATTAGAGGACTTGTTAGTAATTGTTCTTTGTGGGTTCGACATCCTTCTTACTTCTATATTACTATATTACTTGATTGATCGTGTATAGATGAAGTATTTGTCATTATATAAAACGGACAATGGATATATCTTAGTTGAGTATGGATTTGCAAAACTTTGTCCACAAAAAAATGGCTTCAGTGCATTTTTAGCCTCCAAAAAATAGGAGTACTACAACAATTAAGGACTTGATGTATTAAATAACTGCAATCAAGTCCAGATACGTGCAAATGTAAGTGAAAATGAGACAAATTGAAACCAATTGAGGATTAATCGAAAATTTAGACATACATATATATATAAGAATATATTCAAAGGGCACCAAAAAGGGGGAGCTATCCCAATATAGGCAATGTATACAAAGGCAGGCGGATACCCAAAAAAAAACACATCCATCCTCCACCACACAAAGCCCAATACACAAACCGAACAACTCTCAACGAGACCCCAAAATTGTACTCCCCACAAAAAATGAAAGACGCTATATACCCCGGAAAACCCTCATTTTGCCAAAAATATAACATGCTCAAAAACAAAAAAGTTGATATGAAACATCAGTTTCCTCATTCTCAATGTCTCTCCTCTTTCTCTCTGACCAAAAGGTCCACCATAAGCAATTGGCTTGATCGCAATTATTGAAAACATTTAAGCTTTTATGCTAAAACTTTTCTTCAAGGACTAAAATGCATTTTTGAGGACACTTTAAGGAGTAAAAGTACATTTAAGTCATTTCTAAATGCATTAAGATATCTATTTCTCCCCAAAACATCAATTAACAAGGGACCATTCAATATGTGATGACCTTATTTGGACCTCATAACAAGCTGAAAATCATGATCCAATAGTTGAAGAGATAATCATATTCAGGTATGGTGGTCCCTGCCATTATAATCTTAATTTGTCAGATGAGGCAAATCACTAACCACTCAAACATCAACCCTCACCCCCATCCGCCACCAAGGAAAACAACTACAGGCTCTGCCCGTAACAATCAACAGCACAAGCAAGCATGGTGAAGTACGCATGAATCAAACAGAAACTATGAATGAATTCAAATGCATGAACTCAATACAACATGACTAGACGATCTTTATGCAGTAAAGGGTAAACCACATATGTACCATGCTTCCCAAATCAATGTGATCATATATAGTTATGACTGTCAAATGAATGTATTCCACAACACACGCATAAATAGATGAATCTTTTCAGGAGAGTTCAACAAATCAAAACCATGTAAATGAACAAATAAAATCTTGGATGATCCACTAGTAGTTTTCTTCATTGTACGTTCAAACAAAATCAGTATGGGAAAGGATCTAGAGAAACGTAAAGCTCATGCAAAGTACAGTACTTTTAAAAGAAGTTAGGCAAAGACACAACTAAAGCACCCTAAGCAAAATACATACCATTAGTGCCCTCGAGAGCTCTTCTTTCTTCACCTCAACATCTTCCCCTTTTGGCTGGATATAGAAAATAACAAATGAGACTACGCACAAAAGCATATAATATGTAGCACAAGAATATGTAAAAGCCTCTATTTACAACTTTCTAGCTCGGATATATTTATATATATATATATAGAGAGAGAGAGAGGCAGACAGACAGACAGACAGATTAAATCTCCTATCAGTAAAATGAGACCAACTAAGAGTACAAGATATCCTAATACAGGTGGTAGCAGTGGTAGCAAGGGTAGCAAGATAAGACAACCTAATTTTATACAGGGGGAAAAGGCCCTTAAAATGATAATAAATGTCTTTCACAATCATGCCCAACCCACTGCACGAAGCAACAAATTTCCCCCAACTATCAAGGTCCTTTCATTAGCCCTAGCCAGAGTAAAACTTAGTCACTTGCACTATGCCATATGTTGACAAGGCAATCCACAAATACCATTGAGTCTAAAATCAATGAGTTTCAGCCACTGATGCAATAAGAAAGGGGAATGTCAATTGATTATCTTGAACTGCTCTGAACTTTTTGTTTTTATTAGAAAAGAAACTTTATTAAATAGAAAGGAGACTAAAGAGTTGGGACAATGTAAACTTTTCAAGTAACTCCACTTTGAAAGTATGTTAAGTTAATAAAAAATTAAACTTTTACATCGTTCCACGCAGATTTAAATATTGTACTGGGATAGGTCAGGGGATCAGTAACCCAAAAAAAATCACTTCAAAACATCATGGGATGTGTGCCAAAAAAAAAACAATAGAAATGTTCTAAAAATTCCCGCCTAGCTCCAATTAATCCCCACCTAGGCGCTAGACAGTCCTCTACCGCCTTGATTTGGCTAAACGCCTAGGCCCCCAGAATCAATAGATAACTTAAAAGTTAGCAAAATGTTGCAGTAAATTTTCGGTTATTTTATGGGTGGGTTAACGCTGCAGCAATAATTGTGCAGATGAATTTGTTCTTGCTATAGTTATAGTGCATTAAATCTTTCCACAAAAGAATAACCATTCACTTCGATAACACAGATTCATTGTAAATCAAAAGACAGTTGTACCCATAACAGTTACAACACATGATTGTCTATGACTTGCGACAGTGACCTCAATAATTTGATATGGCTGTTATATCAGCAAATAGTATAAAGCAAAGCATTCGATGTCAAACATGAATCAAAAAGAAATTTATGTAGTACAAAAGTTCATAACTAAATGCAGTTATGCACGTACAAATTTACATATCTACATGTATGCACACATGCACGAGAGATCTGTCTTGCCAGCACACTTCACAAGTTCAATGATAAATTAGCTTATTGAAACATTTGGCTCAAATGAATAATTATAAACGCTACTGAAAGCTGAATAATTTGTGTATTTTCAAGAAGTGCACCAAAAATAATAAATTGTTGACAATACTTGTTCAAAGTAGTACAGATATAAATCAAATCACTTCTTAAATTGATGTATAACATGAGCTTCTGCATTATCATCCACGAAGATGATTTCAAATATAGAAAGCAGATGTATAAAATAGACGAGTACAATTCACTAATCTTACATGTGTAAAATGGATAGGAAAGTAACAGCTCAAATTCTCAAAAAGATCCATAACAAAACTTTCAAGCGGGCTAGATGGATCTGGAAACAATCGCGCCAGAATCTCAACAATATGAAAGGTGAGCATTAGGCATTGAGGATCCTTTTCTCCATCAATAGATTCACAAATTCCAAAGATAAGGACATCACCCTAAATCAGAAGACAATTTCATTAGAATTAAAAGAGAGGCTGAAAACTCTGGAAACAAAGAAAACAGTAGATTGTTGGGAAGGTTTTACATATTGGCTATTGCTAAGAACAGAGTTACAGAAGTAACAAGACTTACCAAATGACTCGGAAACAACATAAACTACTTAATGGAAAGGAAAAGGAGCCTTACACAATATTTTGCTAAATATTTAATTTTATATGTCCTGGGCTTGGTCAACTCTAACCAGGTAACCTTCCTCACACTCATTAAACCCCCAAACAAGTTCCTAGCACCCGAGGCAACCAACACGAAACCAAATCTCTTTCAAAGGCATGATTTGATCACGTCTCTAATGCTTGAACTAGGCAGGTGAAGCCTCAACTTTACTGTTCATGTTCAAGGACAATGACAGTAATGACTCAAAAGAAAGATATGATACAATCATACAACACCTAATTCCAAACTAAATCAACAAATTCTAAACAAAATTGCAGTTATGGAATATTGGGCAATGAACTATGCCCAAGTGAAAACGATAAAGTAGAAAGAGGCATTTGTGCATGGAGTCATGAAGATACATTTTCTATTGGCTCAAAATAGAAACTGACAGGTGACAGGAAAATGAACATGCTCCAAACATCAGTTCCAGGCTGAAACCTTTTAAAGTAGAGAACTTATTAGTATTATTATATCGTATGTACTCTGGGCTGAAAACTTATGCAACTAATTTAAGCCCAAAAAACTGTAAACTAGCTAAGAAGACAATTTAAGTAGCTAAGAAGACAATTTAAGTCCTATACTCCTTGCCATGAAGGCTCTTCTCAATAAGGCCTTTACCCTAAAGGCCATTAATGTAATGTACCAAGAAAACTCTTAAGTCATTGAGTTCAGTCCATAGCTTCTCATTGATGATATGGGTATTATCTTTTAAGTCATAATTCAAAATTTTAGAAGTCAAACTCAAGCCACAACATGTTTTATAATTTGTATCCAACCTAAATTGCCTTGAGAAAACTAATGTAGTGTTGGGACAAACAGCTGCAATAAGAAAGGAAGTGGCCAATACCTAAATTAACCAGGAGTTTAAGAGAAATGATTAATAAATTCATGTAATAAGATATCTTTATCATGCCTTCTGTGGGGGGGGTGGGGGGGGAAGTCATGGTTTAGCTTTTTACCACAGGGAAGAATCATGTGGGCAATACATTAAATCTATATTAGCCTCATGTGTATAAAGCAAGGTTCACAATAAAACGTAGAGAAATATATAGAAAACATACCAGCAGCACTAAGTCATCAGGGTAGCGATCCAAAAGGCATCCTAGAAGTTCAAAACAGATCTGCAAGAAAATTCCAACGATAAAATTTAAATAGTTTCGTATATACATAACTGAACATCGTAGCATGATATATTAGGTAGTAGCAAAAAAATGATCCAATGAATCAGCATCGACACTATATTACATTTCATCATACCTTCCTGTCATGCTGTCCTAATGATTGAACTTGTACATTTTGCAAATAAGACTGGGCAACTGCTAGTGCTTCAGTGCCACCAACCATACCAACATTTCCTTTCCTCTTCACTAATGCCAAGCAACCAACAAGTGCACCATGCAACGCTCTCCAGTCTGCCTGATATGAATATTATATTATCTACCTTTAGGATAGAATTAAAATATATTCAGTATCTACTTGTCACCATAACAATATAAAAATCATCACAGCAAAGTGTGGAGTAAGGTGTTGATCCTTGTAATTCAATTGCCTTTGGGAGCATCGCACATCGAAAAGGACATCGGTTATGCAGCAGTTTGAGAAGAGGATAACGGACAAAAGAAAGGTTAGCTTTATCTAAAGATAGGAGACATACTATGATCTACATATTTTTCTTTTTGCCTTTTCCAATGTCTGACAGAGGTAGAATAGATAAAATTCTGTGCAACTTCTTATGGAAGTGGATGGAAGAGGGGTTTATGTATCACTTTGAGAAGTAAAAGGATATATGTATCCCTTTGCCTTCTGAGGCCTTGAGATTAAGGATATTGGCACTTTTAACCAATCCCTTAGCTGTTTCTAAAGGAATATTTTTGTTAGAAGTTTGACCTCAGGTCAGGTGATGGGAGTAATACTTGAAAATCTAGGATTCTGTACAGTGTACCCTTTGGATGTCCACAACAAGGGGTTGAAAGAAATTTGCTAACCGTATACACAGAATCTTTGAGGTTAGTGATGATTTGAGAGAGTAACTTTGACAAGGTTGTATTAGTGATGCCCTCTGTATGTTTCATTCCACAACCTTATTCGGGTTCACCCATGAGGGCCCTCACTATGAGAAGGATAATGTTACAGTCAATTCCTAAATTAATTTCTTTCACCAATTCATCATATGGCCAAGGTGGAATAAAATTTAATTGTATGAGGGCTGCATAACAATTGAAGCAATTACTGTCCTTTTAAATGAGCTTAGTTTTATGCAAAGTGTCCTATCACAACTTTATCCAGAATCCGTAGATGGTAGCAAATGATTCTGACTAAAATCAGAATATTACTGTAAGTTCATATGCATATGGATCAAATCTTGTGATTGATTTGAAAGAGAGAATGATGAAACACAATTGGTGCAAACACTTATTTTAAAATCTTGTAACTAGTAACTTAGAATTAATGAAATGAGGAATGAAACAAAAGTCGTAAACATTGAGAGGGTTCAAAAATACAAATTATATGGAAACAATTAAAATTAAGATATTTTCTTAGTGAATAGCTAAATAATATTTCTGTTACATTATTGCTCACTCACCAGCCTTTTTGTGAAGAACCCTATCAAGCTATGTATTGTAGCATCTTCCAGTGGCTTAGATGCCATACAAGTCAGTAATTCTGCAAGAAGGAGAATACCTGAATGGCCAACAGACATGTAAAATAAGTGAGAATCCAACATGAATGATATTTCATAAAAAATCACACACACATATATATAATAAGCTAAATTTAGGGGATGTTTGTTTAGGACTTAATGCATCTGAATGGCTTGTGGTCTGAATCGGTCAGCCATTCAATCCGTTTGTTTTGAATAAAAATGATCTTAATGCTGAATCGGTAAGTCCAATTGAACTGACCGAATAAGCTACTATTTTTTGGCTTAATCATTCCTAAGCTCACTGAATGTATTTTTTACACATGTTGCCCTTCTTTTACACTTCTAGATGATCTTCTCCATCATTGATTCAATCTTTGAGTTGATGTGTATATGAGAGAGAAAAAATTTGAACTTTTGAAGCTAAAGATTTGAGATTTACAAATGAGTGTCTAGAATGGAAATTAAACTACTAAAAGTATGGAAATTAAATCCCATCCAGATCTGCATCTTTTGTTTTTGTTTTTGTTTTTGTTTTGTTGAAGTCGATAGGGAGGAGTGAGAATCATGAATTAGTAAAAGGGTAGATTCAGATTTTATTGAGAGAATCGGAGACCAGAGGGGGGAGAGTGAGACCAGAGGAGGAGGATGAGGATGATGATGATGAGAGAGAATAGAGAGGGGTAATGATGGGTCTGTGGGGAATGGGATTAAGAGTGAAACCAGAGAAGAGAGAGTGAGATAAAATGAATGGAGAAGAGAGGGGTAATGATGGGTCTAAAGAAATAAAATATAATTCAAGGGTAAAATAGTAAAAACATATTATTCAGATGTTTTGTACATGTAAATTATCAAACAAGAATTTTGTTTCATTTAAATTGCTTAAACATTCAGAACTGTTTCATTCAGTTTTATCAAAATACCCCTTACTCCCTTATTGTGAATTTTTTACTTAATACTGATCTAACACAAGCCAACATTCTCAAAAATTCTCAGAAGGATTCAAATTAAATAACTTGTGGTCCCTAGTTAGAATTTTATTTTTTTAACAAATTTCTTCAATTATTCTGAATAGCTATTGTAAATGGTAATAACCATTTTCAAATATATGTAACATTCATGCTTCTTCATATGTAAAAAAACCTCTGAAATTCCTGATATTTTTCCCATGCTGCACACTATTCGAATAGAAAATTATAGACCTCAAATGCTGGATTCATGTGTGTGGCTAACTACAATGCTTGCAATAGCAAGTTCTCGATCAGTAGTCAAACAAAATCTATAATGGTAATACATACACACACCCATACACGGACAAAATTTAAATTTTAACACATACTGGTAATGATAACTCAAACCCATAAAAATTACAGAAGCAGCATGCAAATATATACAGCGCTAATAAAACCACACTTACCTTCAAGAATTAAAGACTAAACCGCACTCATATTTATAATGATCGTTGAAATATTAAAGACCTATAATAACAAAATTTATATTTTCAAGTAATACATCAATAGAATAAACAATAACTTACCTCTTGCACGAATAATGCTATCTGTGGTTGTCAAGTACATCTCCAACTCTCTAACCTATAGATTAAAAGTTGTAATATATTATAGAAGTGTATGCAATTAATAAAAATAGGATCATAACTAATATCCATAACCATTAATAAGAAAAATTGTAAGTGTATAAGAAATAATAACAAAATCTAACCAGTGATTCCAGAGTTAACATGTCATTTTTCAAGAGAGATGCAATTGCATCTACACTTGCAGCCTGTAAAACAAAAATATATGTCGAGCAATTACAAAATAGTCCATCTCCAAAAATCAAGTTATAGAATATAGAACTATTTCATTGACTAATAATGAATAAAGAGCTTTAAACCAACCTAATCTGCAAAAATATTCTACAACGCCATTCAATGTAACGTAGATTTTTGTTTGCGTAGTCAAATAAAAAAATAGGGTTTAGGGTTCTATGGTGTTTCGATTTCATGGTATGAAAAAGTGTTGATTTTCTAGTAAGTAGTAAAAAAAGAGCATAGCTTTAGAAGAAGTGAGTGGGAGTTGAACCTGCTGAGCCGGAGAGGTAGAGGAGCCAACGTACGATTCTATGTGACTGACATAGTATGTTGAATTCGCCATTGCTTTGGTCACACGCACAGAATCTGGCGCAGGAGGGAGAGGGATTTTTGCTTTGGGTTTATTAAGTAAGGGCTTTGAAGTAGGTTTTTGTTTACAAATGTTTTCTAACGGATCGACGACATAATGCTATTCGTTTTGAAATAAATATTACTATAAAATACCCTAAATTTTATGTTTTTAGCATTTTTCTACCCTTCTCTTCTACTACTTTACGTAAACCTCTTTGAACTTTTTTTTCTCCTCCTCCTCCTCCTCCTCCTCCTCCTCCTTTTTTATTTTATTATTTTAAATTGAATAGAAGAAGACTTCACTCCAAATCCAATGGTGTTAATTCAACCACTTGTGGTCTGCTTGCTTGACCAACGCTACAAATATAATGGAGTATCAAATTGGAGAGATAGAATGTGTGGCATTCTTAATATTTTTTAATGATATCCAACAAACTCTTTACTGTTAAAAGGGGATAGAATACTGACATATAACCTCACATAAATGTCAGCATTTTATTAACTCAAAAATAAACCGCTCCTAAAACTTTGAGAACCCAGAGGCCCATCCCAATAATGTCGACATCACTTTTCATAAGATATTTATGCTACAAAAACAAGAGAAGAGAAATGTACGAGGTTACTGAATACTACTAATCCAATTAAAACCGACATGGCAGCTGAAAGCTTGTTTACAGAAGTTAGGATACCTCAACAAAAACCCATCAACATTAATGGACATGGAGGAGGAGGAGGAGATATCTTCTTTCCAACAGTCATTTCCCCATATCCCAATATAAACCCTTCTCTCGTCGCACTCACAGAAGCTATAAAAGCACAACGTCATGATGATAAGCCATGGATACACCCTCTTCTCCATCAAACCGGGGCTATTCTCTTCAGAGGCTTCCCCCTCACATCTGCTTCTGACTTCAACCACTTTGTTGAAGCCTTTGGCTTTCTTGAATTGCCCTATGTTGGTGGCGCCGCCCGTCGGACCAATGTTATTGGTCGGGTTTTCACTTCAAATGAGTCCCCTCCTGAACAGAAAATTCCTTTTCATCACGAAATGGCTCAGGTATTCCTGCTACTTACTTTCTCTCTACCATCATCTTTAGATCAAATCTAAATTCACTGGGGTTACTTTTTCTGATTAGTTCATTTAATAAACGCTTTTGAATGAAATCTGCATCGTGGGGAGCAATTCCCCTGTTTGATTCTCCAATTTTGATTAATAATATTCAAATTGTACTATTCTTTAACAATAATTCCACTTTCAGTTTAATCTATGTCTTGGAGTTTCCTCTGCATGATTGGCAGCAGTTTACTGTGTGGGCGTAATTGAGCGATGCAAGCTACTAGTAAATAGTTAACCTGCCCATAAACAGATTAAATAACTCTAAATTTTTTGATTGAATTATGACATTTATAGAATTTGTGTTCAATTCTACATTCTTGAACAGATACTTTGGTTCTTATCCATAAATCAATTCTATTTGTGTTAATCAATACAGACTTTTTGATGCACCTAATAAGTTGTTTATTGAAACCCTTGTTTCAATAAGTTGTGACTAAACGAACTTGTGCAGAGGTTTGGGTTCTCAAAATTTATTTCTTCAAGTTGTATCACTACAATTTATACTTGTCATGAAAACTCACTTGGCTTTCTGTAATAGCTTGCCGAGTTCCCGTCCAAATTGTTTTTCTTTTGCGAAGTAGAACCTGGAAGTGGAGGAGAAACTCCTATAGTTCTTAGCCATATCATTTATGAGAGGATGAAGGGGAAGTACCCAGAGTTTGTTGAACAGTTGGAAGAGCATGGATTGATTTACACAAGAGTGCTGGGGGATGAGGATGATCCTGCGTCTCCAATTGGCCGCGGGTGGAAGTCCACATTTTTGACCAAAGACAAGAGCATAGCTGAGGAAAGGTTTGTAGTTTTAACCTTATTCAGCAGTATAATTATTTGTCTACCATTTAAACTCATCATAGTTCCTGTTCTTCATGAACATTTGACTGCAGTTTCACTCATCGTGAGCTGCCCTTTAATATAATTTTTTTTGGATAAGGAACTGTCTTTAATATGTGGAAAAGAGTAGGGATCAAGTGGGATCTCACCCATTGATTACTTTGGACCTTCCAGCAAATTGAATGATCCACTTAATTGAGGTTTAGCATGTTTATGGTGATCATATAGAGCAAAGAATGGAAGGGATGCCTCAGTTTCACAGAAGTGTAGCTGCCAGAGTTTGTTTGTCCGGTTCAAAATTTAGCATTAACAAAAAGTGGCCCTTGTTCTTCCGTTGCCAATTTGTCACCTATCCCATTTTCCTTTGTTTCTTATATTTTCCTTTTTCCTCTGTTTATTAAATTTTCCTTTGGGTATGGCTCCTCTGTGGGTACAGGAGGGAGAGGATTTAGTGTAGACCTTTATGTTTTCATTTTTTTGAAGTCAAAGCAATTTGTACAAGTACAAAGATGGATTTCAGCCAATGAAATTTTTTTCATGTTTTTTCTTCTGGGCCTTTTGGACAGGAGGAGGGATCAATTGACACGTGGTGGCAAATAGTTTGTTTGCCACCTACTTCATACCGTTGATCTTAAATCCATCTAGTGGCCAATATGAGATTCTCAATTTTATTTCCTTTTCCTTTTATTTTTCAAGTTTTCTCGTCTAATTACTACTGTACCTCTCTCTTCCCTGAGTACATCACCAACAGATGAATTTAATTCAAAGGTTTAAATTAGGTGTACCTCCTCCGTCTTTGGACAGGATAACTACGGAATGTGAATATACTGATCAATCTAGCTAGCAAATCCTATCTTCATAAATAAAAGGGGAAAACCTATACGAATTCCATATTCGATTTATGTTAGTCTTTTATTTGGAATTATTCCAAGTCTAACCCACGATAATGTTTGACAGGGCTGCTAAGCTGGGAACGAAGTTGGAATGGATGAAGGATTCAGTGAAAACTATAATGGGTCCGATTCCAGCCATCAAATTTGATAAGAAAAGGCAACGCAAGATTTGGTTTAATAGCATGGTGGCTGCTTACACAGGATGGGAATATGCTCGAAATGATTCAGTGAAGGCGGCGGTCACATTTGGAGATGGTAACCCGTTGCCTGCTCGTATCATCTATGACTGTCTGAAAATCCTTGACGAGGAAAGTGTTGCCATTCCTTGGCAGAAGGGTGATGTTCTACTACTGGATAATTTGGCCGTTCTTCACTCCAGGCGACCATCCAACTCACCCCGCCGTGTACTAGCTTCACTTTGCAAGTGAAAAAATGTAGAGCTTCCTCTTATGGGCACTTGTTAGTTCCTTGCTTGATTGTATGATGAACCATTACTCTATACCTACATAACAAAAAAGTAAATGTTGTTGTAATATTCCGAATCCTTATCAGACTGACTTGTAATGTAACCTTATATGATTAATAAATGATGTTTTTGTGACAAGTATAGAAAAATTTTGTAAAACTTTAACTAGGAATTCACTATTCATAAAAACGTTAAATCACTTTTTATAAAAACGTAAAGTCAACAATTTCAGCTAATTGGATTAATTAGGAAAGCTAACTATTGAGCAAACTAGTTGCTAACTAGATGGTAAACCAAGTTTAGAGTAACCAAACTAAGTGTGATCCGATTAGTGTGTAGAAAAAGTAGGGATATTTTGGCAATTATGATGGTATGTAATACTTACATACTTGTAAGTATTGATTAGTCACCAAATTGAGTTTTGCTAGCTCTTGGTATGTTGTCAAGCAATGAAATGAGAGATCTGGCTTACTCCCTCCGTCCCATAGTTATAGGCTGATTTTCCATTTTGAGATGTCCCAATATATAGGTTACTTACTATTTATAAAATTTAGTTGGTTCATTGTTTTATTTTTATGCCCTTATAATAAATATTCAACCATTACTCTTTTTTTGAAGAAACAACATTCAATGTCATTATTTTTATCACCACATGTAATGTTGTTGTATTCTCTTTGGTTAAAGTTCTATGGTTATGGACTTTAATACGTCAATCAATGAAGTTGAGAGTTCCAATGTGATAAGTAATGAGTAATTAACTTATTCATTAATTCCATATTAAGGGGTATATGTGGAAAATTTATGTTAAAAATTGTCACTAAATTGATTTTCTTAAACTATGTGCCAAAATAAATCAGCCTATAACTATGGGACGGAGGGAGTATTAGTTATTTACCTTAGTGTTTTCAAGCATAAAAAGATGAGATGTGGCTTTTGGGTTGCAAGTGTCAAGCTTGGTAGGCCATTGGCCTTGTCGGTCACTTGTGAGTGGCTTAGCTTTTGATCTTGTTGTTCATTTGTTGGAGGTTGAGTTAGATGGCGTTGTTTGCCACTTTGATTGGTTGTTGTGTGATGATCATTATACCCCAAGTCTTGGTTGCTTAGTTGCTTATAAATAAGACCCTCATGTCATGCTAATAACCTTCATTAAATTCTAAAGCAATTCTAAGAGATAGCATATATAGTAAGATCACATGTATTTGAGAGGTAGAAAATCAAGTTTTGCTTAGTCAAGATAATCGTAAAGCTTGCAACTTCAAGAGGCCATACGAAAGACAAAAAATTAGCGTAAACATAGAAGATGCTATCATGCAAGTTTTCTAACTCATTCAATTTATGTACTTACGCAAAGTGCAACAATGTATCTTAAAATGTTGAATTTTATTTAATTCTTTCTTTGAATTATGAAGTTAATATATTGTGAAATGATTTATTGAGAAGAGATATTTGTCATTTGATTCGACTTAACTCGAATATTGAGTTATTCCTTTCGGAATAATTGACGATGAGATATTAAATTATTATAATTCTTTATTTGAGTTGAATTTATTGTGTCAACCCAAATTATTTTGGGGTGGAAATTTGTAGGTTAGTAACTGAAATGAACAACCCTTATTCATGGGGGAATTTATGATGTGTCGGGTAACCAACTCCTATATTGTTGAAAACGGAAGTTGTTAGTATAGAAGGTGTTATATGCATAACATCTGATAGTATTAGGTTGATCCCTTATAATATCTACATAGAGTTCTAAGTTTTTGTAACTGATGAATGGAGTGTTCTAAGTCTTATGACTGACGAACAGTTATTGGTTTAACAACCCTTAGTTTACTATTATGAACAATTATTGATATCTTTTGTTGCACTATTCATGAGTTCTCTTATGTACTAGACTGCTGAGCTATCTTATGCTCATTCTTGCAAATATGTTTCATTTGCAGTTAAGAAAGTATTACCAGAAGAGACTGACAGTAAAACAGAAAAGTTAAAGAAGAGTAGATAATTGGTCTTCTTTATTTATAATAGAACTTAAAGTTATAATAAATTTGGAGATTTGATTAAAAGAGTTGGGAATTATTATAAAAATGTATAGTGTACTTTACATTTAAGCTAGTAGATATAGAAATCATTTAATTATGTTAGATTAACAGTATTAACAATGTCTAGAAAGCTATGTTGAAAAAAAAAGAGTTGTATTATTGAGCACTGCTTTAACGGAAAACCCCCTAGCTCTTTTTTGGGAACTGACTGGTTGCTAATATTGAAAGTTTAGAATAGATAAATGGTGATGAAGTTGAGAAGAAGAGTTTAGTGTTTAATTGAAGTTATGAAATACTTGAGAGAAAGTAGGGTTAGAGGAGTTGCATATTTAATGCATTAAAATAAGTTGTAATTTTGATGTCTTTGAGACGTAATCGAAAATTGTAAAATTTACGATACTGGAATAATTAAAGAGTATGATGTTAAGTTTTTAATTAAACGAGTTTTTACCAAGTATAATATTATCGAATATTAAGAAAAGATGTTGCTATTTAGGGATGAAGGTAAATAATTAATGATAAATTATTAATAGATAAAATTATATGGTCAGCACCAGATCAGGTTGAAATTAAGAGATTCGGATTTGGAGCGTGACATATGCTCAATATGTATCAAGACTAAACTTGTTTAATATGACATTAAGCAAACTGGGGAAATTGTTTATGAGTTGGAGAGATCTTTTCTTTCAAGCACAATGATACCAATAGTCTTTTTTGAAGGCAATATTTAATGATCTGAATAGACCTGACATAAATAAATAAAAACGAAAAGTGCTCCAGATTTCGGCCACCTGATTATCATGATACTTGTTTATGAATTTGGTATTCGATCAAATTACTCAGATTAATATGAATTCAGGACTAGTAGACTACACATGATTACAAATATTTATTTTGACCCAAAAGTAGCATTAGAAAAGTTTCCGGACCTTCACGTATACTAATTAGAGCGAGCAAATATTTTGAAAACTGAGAAAAAGAAGTCATACATACTAACTTATACTACATACAATGCCATGATAATTACAGGAAAGATCGAGGTTTAAAACCGAAGATTAAGCTTATATTCAAACAACTTATTTAATGATAAAAGAATAATATAATGGCTAGCTGCTCCCACCCAGCAAGAGTTGCTTCCCACTCCTCCACTGAAGACAAGATCGAGGATCTGTGAGAGGGATATCAGTGCTTCTTCATCCCTGGCCGCAAAATGCATGGGATCATCCTCAACATATCGTTTTGCCAGCAAGCATGGCCACCTATGGAACAATTTAAATATATCGACGACGGGTAGAAATTAACCGGCCGGCCAAGAGGTAAGTTACAGACACATATAAAACAACTAGAATTTCCAGTCTCCGGCATCATGGGAAGTGATTTTGTCACCAGAAACCAACAATTAGGAGTAGAATTTAAGTCTGCATGCAGTGGAAATTAATATATAATATATATACCAACAAGCTAGCTAGCTAGGCATGCAATGAATGACAACCACGTACAGCCCCTCTCCCTACGCAGCTCACGTGAATATAACTTTCAGTCCGGGCTAGAAAACAAATTAAACTATATTTTACCTTGAAAAGGCAGTCATGATGGGGATACAAATCCATCAGGTTAGGATCAATATGGTCTTTCAAGCTCGACATGCATGCTCATGCTCATGGAGTCGGCCGGGTGATTTCCGAAGAGCTGCAACCATCTGCAATTTTACAAGCACTAGTAGCTATATATACAACAATCATTTTAATTAGATGCAACTGTTTTGCTGCAAGGAAAAAAGTTGCAGTCCAAAAACTATCTTGGCATCTGGAATCAATAGTCATGAAGTAACTTTTTCTCTATTTGCGGCTAGCTAGTCAATAGTAGTCATGGCAAAAAAGATTGATAGAAAAGTAAGCCAACACACGCTCGTGGTGTTCTTAATATATTTTTTTAACGATTTCCTGCAAACTGAATAAACTACTCTTTATTAGCCTTAAATGTGATAATTTTAACAAAATGCTTCGGGTCTTTTGAATTTAATTTAATATATTTTAAAATTTAAAATCATTATGATTTATTAACAATTCTGAACTTTTTTATTTTTTTACAATTAGTATTTTTTTTAATAGTTACAAAATGACAATATTTAATATTTCATTACCTAAAATTTATATTAAATTTAAATATTTATTAAATTAACCTTTAAAATTAATAATAATTTTATACTTTAAAACAGAATTAAGGTTGAGAATAAATTATATAAGGATAACAGGTAAAATTATTACTTTATACTATTAAATAGCAATATATTATGTAGATAATTTAAGAAATTCTCAATACTAGTTGATCAAATTAATTAAATAATTTTATTATGATAAATAAGAATTACACAATTTATCATGATATTTTTTCTTCTTAAATTAGATATATAGTATGTTGTTATTGAATTGAATATTATAAAAGAAAATGATATACATGTCGATAAATATTTTATGGAATTGGAGTCTGACTAACGTATATTTATCGAAATTAAATTGCGATCAACGTGAAAAAATATATAATAAATTAAAATAAAACTTTTCTTAATTTATATGCATCATAAATCGCAATATCGTATTAAAATTATTGGTTTACTTTGACGGTAATGCTAGTATAATTTATTCTCATCATAGTTATTATTTTGCCATAAGATGAAAGGACCTACAGCAAAACCATAATTGACATGGGCATCTTCCCCTTTCTTTCTCGCTGTATCTGGACGCATCTACTGTTAATAGGGATGGCCAAATAAAACCTTGAGACCCCATCCAAAGGCCCAACCCAATAATGTCGACATCACTTTTCATAAGATATTTATGCTACAAGAAGAGGAGAGATAAATGTATGAAATGAGGTAACTGAATACTAATCCAAATTAAAACGGACATGGCAGCTGAAAGCTTGTTTACAGAAGTTAGGATACCTCAACAAAAATCCATCAACATTAATGGACATGGAGGAGGAGGAGGAGGAGGAAGAGGAGATATCTTCTTCCCCACAGTCATTTCCCCATTTCCGAATATAAACCCTTCTCTCGTCGCACTCACAGAAGCTATAAAAGCACAACGTCATGATGATAAGCCATGGATACACCCTCTTCTCCATCAAACCGGGGCTATTCTCTTCAGAGGCTTCCCCCTCACATCTGCTTCTGACTTCAACCTCTTTGTTGAAGCCTTTGGCTTTCTTGAATTGCCCTATGTTGGTGGCGTCGCCCCTCGGACCAACGTTGTTGGTCGGGTTTTCACTGCAAATGAGTCCCCTCCTGAACAGAAAATTCCTTTTCATCACGAAATGGCTCACGTATTCCTGATACTTGCTTTCTCTCTACCATCATCTTTAGATCAAATCTAAATTCACCGAGGTTACTTTTTCTGATTAGTTCATTTAATAAACGCTTTTACAGGTTCCCGAGTTCCCATCCAAATTGTTTTTCTTTTGCGAAGTAGAACCAGGAAGTGGAGGAGAAACTCCTATAGTTCTTAGCCATATCATTTATGAGAGGATGAAGGGGAAGTACCCAGAGTTTGTTGAAATGTTGGAAGAGCATGGATTGATTTACACAAGAGTGCTGGGGGAAGAGGATGATCCTTCGTCCCCAATTGGCCGCGGGTGGAAGTCCACATTTTTGACCAAAGACAAGAGCATAGCTGAGGAAAGGTTTGTAGTTTTAACCTTATTCAGCACTATAATTATTTGTCTACCATTTAAACTCATCATAGTTCCTGTTCTTCATGAACATTTGACTGCAGTTTCACTCATCATGAGCTGCCCTTTAATATAATTTTTTTGGATAAGGAACTGTCTTTAATATGTGGAAAAGAGTAGGGATCAAGTGGGATCTCACCCATTGATTACTTTGGACCTTCCAGCAAATTGAAAATGATCCACTTAATTGAGGTTTAGCATGTTTATGGTGATCATATAGGGCAAAGAATGGAAGTGTTGCCTCAGTTTCACAGAATTGTAGCTGGCAGAGTTTGTTTGTCCGGTTCAAAATTTAGCATTAACAAAAATTGGCCCTTGTTCTTCCGTTGCCAATTTGTCATCTATCCCATTTTCCTTTGTTTATTAAAATTTCCTTTGGGTATGGCTCCTCTGTGGGTACAGGAGGTAGAGGATATAGTGAAGGCCTTTAAGTTTTCGTTTTGTTGAAGTCAAAACAATTTGTACAAAGATGGATTTCAGCAAATGAAATTTTGTTCATGTTTTTTCTTCTGGGCCTTTTGGACAGGAGGAGGGAACAACTGACACTTGGTGGCAAATAGTTTGTTTGCCACCTACTTCATACCACTGATCTTTAATCCATCTAGTGGCCAATATGAGATTCTCAATTTTATTTACTTTTCCTCTTTTTTTTCTTCAAGTTTTCTCGCCTAATTACTACTGTACCTCTTTCTTCCCTGAGTACAACACAACAAGTATCATCGCCAACAGATGAATTTAATTCAATGGTTTAAATTTGGTGCACCTCCTCCATCTTTGGACAGGATAACAACGGAATGTGAGTTTACTGGCTATCAAATCCTATCTTCATTAATAAAGGGGAAAACCTATACAAATTCCATATTCGATTTATGTTAGTCTTTTATTTGGAATTATTCCAAGTCTAACCCACGATAATGTTTGACAGGGCTGCTAAGCTGGGAACGAAGTTGGAATGGATGAAGGATTCAGTGAAAACTATAATGGGTCCAATTCCAGCCATCAAATTTGATAAGGAAAGGAAACGCAATATTTGGTTCAATAGCATGGTGGCTGCATACACAGGATGGGAAGATGCTCGAAATGATCCAGTTAAGGCGGTCACATTTGGAGATGGAAACCCGTTGCCGGCTCATATCATCCATGACTGTCTGAAAATCCTTGACGAGGAAAGTGTTGTCATTCCTTGGCAGAAGGGTGATGTTCTACTACTGGATAATTTGGCCGTTCTTCACTCCAGGCGACCATTCAACCCACCCCGCCGTGTACTTGCTTCACTTTGCAAGTGAAAAAGGTAGCTTCCTTTTATGGACACTTGCTACTTCCTTGATTGTATGATGAACCATTACTCTAAACCTACAAAACAAAAAAGTAAATGATGCTCAATGTTTATCAAGACTTTCAGTACATAAACTTGTTTAATATGACATTAAGCAAACTCGGGCAGGAAATTGTTATGAAGTTGGAGAGAGCTTTTCTTTAAACACAATGATACCCATCGTCTTTTTGAAGGCAATATGTAATGATCTGAGTAGACCTGGCATAAATAAATAAACGAAAAGTGCTCCAGATTTCCGCCACCTGATTATCATAATACTTGTTTATGAATTTGGTATTCAATTTACTCAGATTAGTATGAATTTAGGACTAGTAGACTACACATGATATCAATTTGTCAAGACAGGTTATACTATAGACAATGCCATGATAATTACAGGCAAGAGGTTTAAAACCAAAGAAGCTTATTCAAACAACTTGTTTAATGATAAAAAGAATATAAGGAACAAAAGCCGCAATCAGCTCCATTGTTGCATTTTGCATAAAGCGCAACTCTCACATAAAGAAGTCAGAAAAGAATATCTCACTCAATATTCACATACAGAAGTCAGAAAAGAATACCTCACCCAATAAAGGAAAGCTGAAAAAGGAAAAGAAAAGAAAGAGAAGAACATATGTTATGTATAATGCAACCATTAGTACAACTGCAGTGGTCTATCTGAGCTTCTATACACAAAACACTATGGAGATACAGACAAGGTGCCAGAACTTCAAAATACTGGAATTCGATAACTTGCTCTGTTAACTATCTTCCTTGAACAAGGCCACTGAATATTTGGCTGTTCCCAGCAAGAGTTGCTTCCCACTCCACTGAAGACAAGAGGATCTGTGAGAGGGATATCACTGCTTGCTTCATATCTGGACGCAAAATGAGACCATCCTCAACACATTGTTTTGCCAGCATGGCCACCTATGGATCAATTTAAATCCACGGTTAGAAACCAAGAGGTAAGTTACAGACGCATATAAAACAACTAGAATTTCCGGTATCTGGCATCATGGAAGTGATTTTCTCTTAACTACGATGTAAACGAAATACAATTAACCAGTTATGCCATGAAACCAGAAACCAATAATTAGAAGTAGAATATGAGTCTGCAGTGGAAATAAGCTTAATAATTAGTTATTATACCTCATCTTTATCTTTCCAAAAGAAACTTAAAATACTACCAACAAGACAATGACAACCACATCCCCTCTCCCTGCGCAGCTCATGTGCATATAACTTTCAGAGCTAGAAAACAAACTATAGTTTACCTTGAAAAGGCAGTCATGGGGATACAAATCCATCAGGTTAGGATCAGTATGGTCTTTCACGCTCGACATGCTCATGGAGTCGGGTGATTTCCGAAGAGCTGCAAGCATTTGCAATTTTACAAGCATTAGGGGATGCACTGTACAATAATCATTTTAGATGTAAATGTTTTGCTGCCAGGGAAAAAGTTGCAGTCCAAAAACTTGGCATCTGAAAAGAGAAGTGCAGAATCAATAGTCATGATGCAACTTTTTCTCTATTTGCAGCTAGTCATAGCAAAAATGAACTAAAAAATTCAAGTATAGGAAACTGCACACGAGATTGAAATACACGAAGGACGTGCATCATAATCATTGAACCATCTATACCAATATAAAATAAAGAATCAATATCAATAAAAGTGAGACTGTTGGTTTAAACTATCTGAGATGGTCATTGCTTGCTTAAGTTGTCCATCTACTCGGGGAAAAAAAGGGAGCATGAATATGATAAATCATGTAAACTTTGGACCAACATAATAAGAAAGACGATAGTTCCAGTCCAGATCCAGATCCAGTGTTTTTCAAAGAAAAAGTACTGGGGGAAATCAGTTACATGTATGACTATTTCCATTATTCTGGCAGAATTGTAAACTGCCTACTAAAAATTTCAAGTAGCAGGCTTACAATGGATGCCAGGGACCGTCTTTCAGGATTTTTCATCACAATGCCTTCAGTTCGTGTAATGGCCTCCTTCCCTGATATAAGCAAAAGAGAACAACCCCAAACGCATATACATCACTTTTACTTGTGGCCAGGCCATCCCTCAAATATCTACAAGATGAGTGAAGCAAACAAAATTAGTTCAAGACTTATTGAAGTATGTGGTTGCTAATTGAGGAATATCCAGTTACACACTCACTCTGGAGCCAGGTAACCAAAAGTTCCAACAACTCTTGTTACTGATTCGTCTCCGTCGTTAGCTCTTCCAACAAGTTTTGCCATCCCAAAATCTGAAATCTATATATTCAACAATTTGTAAACATCCAAAAAAGTTGATCAGATGTTATAATTGAGCATATGCACAGTATATTAACTGGGCAGAATAAGAGAGAACCTTTGCCCTAAATGCACCATCGAGTAAGATGTTTCTCGTCTTAATATCACGATGCACATAGTGAGGCTTAGTGTGCTCATGTATATACTCTAGACCTCTCGCAACATCAAGTGCAATTTGAAGTCTCATGATCCAAGAGAGCGATGTATGACCTACCCAAAAACCAAGACGAGTTATTTGCATATTCAGATATTCTGACTGAAATTCACATGGCTAAAACATCAGATATTATGATGTCTTAACACCAAATTTTTTGCACGCACACTTGACAACAGTAACATACAGGTATTGTAAAGAGAAGAGTACACACTATTCTAAGAAACTTAAATAGAAAATATCCCCAAAACAAGCCTTTAAACTATGCATAGTGTTGCTTTGACAATAATGGTGCAGTTGCAGAGCTACAACTGATGCACCAAGTCAGACCGTAAAGCAAATTAAACTCAAAAAATTGGTCACATCTGGCCAGCTCATGTTGAATGCCTTTCTGACCCTACATAAATGTATTATATAAATGTAAAGATACTCGAAGCTTTGATAGCTTGACCTGCTCATGAGCTACAAAACCAATAATTTTATTTTTTTTTAAAATACTTGGTTACTGATTTCTTACACAAACTAATTGTCTGTGACATGATAGAATTTCCATCTTCTTCTCATATTTAAAAAATAAAAAATAAAAAATAAAAATTTTGGACCCAAGATAACTAATTTTAAAGATATAATCTGGATGACATGATTTCTTGGCTTACGTTTACTAGAGAAAGAAAGTCCAAAATTAAGAGTAAGAAAGTCCAAAATTAAGAGTCCATCGTGCTTTAAACTGCTATCTCAGGTACATTGAAAAACATTTATGGTAAATGAGAACCATAGAATAAACTATAGCGGTTGCTGCACCAAGTATAAATTTCTCTATTTTATACGAGTACGTTAAAAAACTTGTTGAAGAATTTTTAATCACAACTTTATGAAAGCTTAATTTTGCCTTTTTGTTTGATCAGAAATAACTACTTTTCTAAACTCAGATAGCAATAACTGAACTTGATCACACAAAACAAATACTTGCTGACAATACATAACCTTGGAACTTACCCTTGTTCTGAGGATCATGCAAGTGGCTTCTCAAAGAACCCTTTTGCGCATATTCATAAATTAGGAAGAGTTCATCAACACTAGCAGCATAACCAATCAATTCTACCTTGACAAATTAAGTCAAAAATAGATTTCGAAGCTTTAGAATGTTGAACACAGCAGCTATAAGCTTAAATAAAAAACAGTGACAGCTGTAATTATAAATTGCAAAATGCATTACCAAATTTGTATGATGAACCTTGCACAGAACTTTCATCTCTAACATAAATTCCTTAGTTTTTGTCGCAATCATTCTTTTGATTGCAACTTCCTGAAAAAATCCACAATTATGCCCCACTATTGGTGTGATGGGTAAAATATCTTCACATAGAAGATAGATAATTGGTAGCAACTAAGTACCAGCTTCAAACCTGATCTCGAAGCAGGCCATAAAACATAGAGCCATATGTTCCATGCCCAAGAAGATTGGAATCAGAGAAGCCATCAGTAGAAGACAGAATATCTTCATATGTGAAAATCACGGGCTTCTCCATGTCAAAGACATCATTTCCTATAACTGCAAGAAATTTGTAAATTACAGGATATCATACTCGCTTACCTAAAAGAAATATAGAATCACCATTTCAATACAAGAGAACTGCTGATAATAGATGAATCATAAAAATGAGGTAATTAGATTATGACACAAAAACAAGCCTTAGAAATCCAAGAAAACATACAATTGCTTTCTTTTATTTTCTTTTTATCCTTTGTGCAAACAAAACATTAAGTCAGGCAGAAATTCTAAGTGATCTGTTGATAGGCCATAAAATTCTTGCCAACAGTAAGCACTAACCATATGAGAGAATCCAATCCAATTACCAATTTAAGACTTTTATGTATGAACTATGAAGGAAGAGGGCCTTTTATGTACGGAGGAAGAGGATTGGAAGGGGGGGTAAGAATAGTCTATAATAGTCGTACCCCCACCCCATTACTTCTCTTTTGAACCAAATAAATATATGAAAGAAATTCTACCGCCATGGACAGCAGGAATAGTCTTCTCTCACATATTCTTACATAATTTCTCCCCTCTTCTGACATAGTTGCGTACTTATGAATTAAGCGTTACTTGATTTGATGCGTAAAAAATGGTACAAATTTCTTTGTTTAGAATATGCAATGTTTAGTTCTACATGATAATTGAAAATAGCAATCTAGAATCTAGTAGATTAGAAACCAAACCTTTAGGGATGTTTATCTTCCGATCACTAGATTCCCCATTAGATTGCTTTAAATTTCCAGGTTTGCACCATATATACCTCCCTGAACCACAAAAGAAACTTTTGTTCCGAAGAATATGGAACTTATGAGAAATCTTCTCGTCATGATCTATTGCATGGCTTCCTAGACCTTCTATGAAGCATCTTGACGACCTTAAGGAAACAAAAAGCAGTACCACTACAATGATTAGAGCCAGTCCAACCCCCAAACTCCCTATTATACATCCATATGGCACATGAGCCTTGTGATGTTCCACAATCACTGCAAACCAAAGAGGATTTCGTTAGATTCCCTACAATGAAATAGGAGGCCATTTTATTTATAACTTTTTTGATGCCTGTGGAACCAGCAACCACTACCCTTAGCCCTTAGGTGTGCTCTGGATAAACCACTATGTGCATGCAATATGTAGACAGCATATCAAAACGACACAATAACGTACTAATACCAAGATTAAACTGTAAACATGAATCAGGTCCTCCATATTCATTTTTTCACTAATTTTTTATCAACCTATAGTAGTTTATATTTCAAAGTTGTTGCGTGTCACTTGTCTTAACTTCTCTCAACAACCGTGACAAAACAGAAAGATATACTTTGAAGAATCAAATTTCATTGGTTTGAAGTAAATAGTACATCAAGAATAAAGTACAGGTTAGAGTTCATGATTTCAGCAGAATGGTTTTGCTACTTCTTTACTTAATGTATAAGCCTTCAGTACCTGAAATGTTGTCCTCTGTTGGTGCTGGGATTGGAGCTGGAGGAATGTCATTCTCTAAAGGATAAGGTTCACCAGGAACTATAAAAAAAGGATAAATAAATTAGGGGGGAAGTCCATGAAAAGAGGATAGCACTATAAATATTTTCACATGAGAGACCTACCTATTGCATTCAGAAAAAATAGCAACATATAAAAGTAATATTGAGAAAATATTCATTTACAACATATTGTTTCGTTTTTACAACTTAAATTGCAAATTGAGTTATTATTTAGTCAAACAAATGGATGTATCGTTACCTTGATAACAGATAGCATAAAGAGAAACATATGACAACATACCTTTATGATGATACAAAGCACTTCTGTCATAGCTATTACTATTTGCTGTTTCTATCCCTATCATTGTGACAGCTCTTATGAAATAGTTTTGCATCCTTGGGAACATTTATAACCTTAAACCAGATATTGATCCCACTCAATGGGGTGTGCTTTAAAGAATTGTAGTGTAAACCAGATAATTAGGTCCTCAGACCTAGAAGGTAGGTTTTTGGTAATATTAGATCACTCAAGTGCTCATTGTAGGCTATTCTCAAGACATCAAGTACTTATATACCGTAAAATGGCATCCTCTAGATAGCCGCACAATGATGTCAAAGCCAAACAAACACATCAGAATCACTCAATTGCTCTTTGTAGCCTATTCTTGGAACAAGTGCTTTAGATACTGTCAACGTGTATATAATATGGATTTAGTTTAGTAATTTTCCATTGCATCGGATGTTCTTGAGATTTGCATATCTTGTTAATTGCCCTGGTCCTTCATATCCAGGCTTCTTGGTGGTATGTGCTCAACTAAGACGGAATGTGTTTATATGAACAAGCCAACCTAGTTTTTTCCCTTTAGATTTCAGAAATTTGTGTCTAAATTAATTCAGTACACATGAAATTTCCAACAAATTAAATTTCTTACAAGTCTAAAACTCTTCATCCTTATTGACAACAAGAAGTGAAACACTACATAAATTACAAAATTCTCCAGAATTTGATATTGGAACTGACACACTCCTTCCCATTAAATATATTCCACCAAGAAAAGGTAAATAGAACCACAAAAACACAGTGCTAGAAAGCCTGAAAATCTTATTGAAATCTTTACAGAGCTTTAGGACCCAAGCTAAGACTATCCCAAGCTCAATTCTGTGGTCCGAATTATCCACAACAATAAGAGATAATATTATGATTATTAATAATAAAATAATAATAATTTTGGTCTGAAGTATTGATAAATATTAATTTAGAGTCCTGGCATTTATTGTTGTCACTTGCGACCCTTTTTGTTTTCTTTTCTTTTTTGTAATTTCATCCTTACATATTAGTTCCAAAGTTAATTACTTAAGCAAATCCAATATCACTGTGTTCTGGGAGACCAAGCGCGACCAAACTCCAATTCATCAAAATAGCAAATTAGCAGTAGTTTAGTTGGCATTTTTATTTGCTTGCTCATTTGCATGTTGTATTTGTATGAAACTAAGAGCACAAGTCAACCCATACTCTATAGCCAGTCGGTACAAATCAGCATAATAATACTTGATATTTACTAGGTAATTTGGGATGAAACTAAGGACATAAACAGTCCAAGACTATTTTCCCACCAAAGACTTCCTAAAACCAAAAAAGCTACTCCCTCCGTTCCTTAATATAGGTCGTTTTAGACATGTGCACAAGAATTAAAGAAATGGTTGAAAAGCATTAACTATAGTATCAATTATCTATAATACCCTTCGCCTCGCTTATCTCATAAATATGGATCAAAAGATTAGGTAGAGTAATAAGGACAATTTGAAAAAAATAGTAATCAATTCTCCTAAATAACTACAAACGACAAATAATTAGGAGTATAAAAAAAATTCTAAAACGACCTATATAGGAATGGAGGGAGTATTAATTTCACATAAATGTGTTGACAAAATTATGATATTGCGGCACTCAATTTCATGTTCACCAATAATCAAACGCAATGAACTCTTCACCAAATTAGAGTTGAACACGCAAACCCAATAGCACTTTTAACCAAAATCGAGAATACTAGTCCAAAAAATAATTACTAACAATTTCCATACCCAAAGAAAACAAATGTATACCTGAATTGAGAGGAATATAATACAATGCACCAACAGTAACATTATGAGGATCATAAATCCCATTCGCCGTCTCAATACTATCCATACTAACTCCAAACCTACTCGCCAACGATTGAACGCTATCCCCATCTCTCATCACATAAGCCATTAAATAATTCCACAACCCAGTCGAACACCCACACAACAAGTGCAACGACACGACGGAGCCCATTCTCGCTGCCCGCGTACTGTTGGAGAAAAGGGCCAATCCATGATAGGCATCAATCACCATATTATATACAGATCCCCCATTTTGTCTCGTTGTATATGTGATGTTTGTTAAGTACTTGTTTACATTGGAAGCACAAGAACAGTTCTTCTTAATAAAAACGTAGTCCTGACCGTTGCCTTGGGCGTATATGTCTTGTGGTAATACATCGAACATGCTTTGGATAACGGCAAGGGTTTGGGTTGGGTTGGGTTTGAAGGCTAAAAATGATGTGCAGACGCGAGTTGCTTCCGTACAATTTAATGGTGTTGGGTATGAGAAACAGAGTGGTAGCAGGGTCAGTAGAATTGAAATGAAGAGGTTTTGATGTATGGATTCCATTGTGGATTAGAGAGAGTGGGGGCACTGAACATAATTTGGAGAAAGCTATGGAGAACTAGAAGGATTTGAGACTTTAGAGGCGGCTTAGTTTAAGTAATTAATAGGTGGATGCGGAAAGGAGTTACTTGCTACTACATTTGAAGAGAGAGAGAGAGATGAGGAGGAAGAAGAAGAAGACAGTAAGAAGACTCGCATGTGATGTGACGGGCAGAGGAATGTAGTGAGCGTAAACCATACCCATTTCTTTTGCTGTAGTATCTCACTCGCATCGCACGTGACTGCTTTATTTATTTTGAGATTTTCAGAAACTCCTTCGATATGAATATATGATGACTAAACTGCCCTTCCTTCATACTACAATGCTGCTCATGGCCTGCCTTCAGTATTTCAGGGCCAAAAGCGGAAAAAAAAAATTGGGCCCTTTGCGAATTGTTATTAAGATAGTTATAAAAAAAAAGATTCTTTACATAAGTATACAATAAATAAAAAGTAATTACAAGAAAAGTGCATCAACCAAATAATTACAAAAAGAGAACCCATATTACAAAAAAAATACAATTCATATTAATAAGAAACCTAAAATCAAGGACAAATAATCTATATAATTAATAATTCAAATTCAAACATTTGGATCTAACAACAAAAATAAATTCAAATTCAAAATAATAATTCAAATTTAAACATTCAAATTCAAATCTTCATCTCCCTCACATGCACTTTGAAATAATTGTCCGCCGCTACACCTCACATATTCATGCATACACCGTCATTGAATCTCCGTTGTCCAAAATGCCAATGAGAATAAGAAGATTAATTACACAAAAAATATAAAAATAAAAAGATGTAACTTTTAATGTTACAATTTTTTTTATAACTATTTTATTCTTCATAAATAATAAAATGGTTACCTTTGTATGAATGGTTGGCTACTAACTGCATCACATTCAAACGAAATTGGTAACTTAATAAAATAGAATTGGTTACCTTGGTCTGAAGGTTTGGCTACCAAGTGCACTATGAAAAAATTGCAGGGGTAGATGTGAATTAGTTACTTTGGTATGAAAATTTTGTTACCTTGGTATGAAGGTTTGCTTACCTTGATCTGAATGTTTGGTAACCAACTGTACAAAAAAAAAGTTTAAAGTGTGGAGGTTGATTGATTACTTTGATATAACAGTTTGGTTACCTTGGTATGAATGTGACGACCCCAAAATAGGTCCATTCCACCCAACCCATTCTGAGTCGCCAAATACATGGTATGTAAATAACTACAACTTCATAATACAAATGTCGTGTGAAATACGACAATACATCTTGTGAGTTTAAATACGAGATATTGTCGCCTAGACAATATCCACACGCAAATAAATCCCCATCATAATTATTGATACATTATTTTACAAAATGGTGAGACTACTAAACAACTCTCTCAGAACCTTTATTCCATACCCGACTCGATCCTCGCTTTATGTTCTCACCTCCCGAGAAGAAAATGGAACAACAAGAAAAATGGTGAGCTCAACTAGCCCGATGAATGAATATTATGACTAAGATAATATACAACAAATTATCGTTAGTCTTCACGAGAAAAAATCTAATAGAATCTGATAGACAACAAGTTTTAGATCAACAAATGCAAATGAATAAAGAATCCATTAGAAGAGTCACGTAGAAAAGAATTCTACTGTCTTCTAAGGTTTAAAAGTCCATCATCAATATTTTATCCCTCAGAATAACAATCAATATTCATCTTTGCACTACTACGAGCCAAAGATATTCATTTAAATCACCAATTGGTCATGTTCATCTCAACACTGCTCATCTTTTTGCTTTCTGGCCAAAGAGATTCATCGGTTTAATCATTCATCTTTGCACTACTGTGCCAAAGATATTCATCAAGATCACCATTAAGGACCGAGGATGATGAAAAACATTTTTTAGAAACGAACCCGGTGCAATAGAAGGACAAATATTAGGGGATTAGTTTAACGGTTTATCCAAGATCGATAATACTTCATAATAAACGATTTTGAAGCGTAACTCAAAAATAACGATCAAAACATGGATACAATCAAAGATAGTAACCATAAAAGACATCTGGAAGAAAAGAAAATTTCATTTTTCGGGTGAATAATCTCGTATTTGTGAATAGTCAGATATCGTGAATAGTCTTAGTATACATGAATAAGTAACTCCCACACAAAAAGATAGAAATTTCACAAAAAATATCTTCACGCTTCGTGAATAAGACTCGTGAATAAGAATCATGAATAAGTAACTCGACATGAAAAAAGTTCTAAATTTGATAAAAGTTCAACAAAGATTTTGGCATAATGATATTGAAGAAAATAATATCATTTACGAAAGAAATAACATCCCTTACCTCAAAATAACCGTATTTGGATTGAATTTCAGATATAGTCTTGTGTAAACTTCATACCGTATAAAGAACACTCAAAGTATACTCACAAGAATACGCTCGATAATATAGAGAGAGAAGAGAGAAAAACTTAGTTTAAATTGTGATTTTCAATTCTAACTTAGCCTCTATTTATTTATGAAAAATGTTAACGCATGAAGGAGACTAAATTAATAAAATATATTATTATTTATTCCAAATTCCTACCCACATGTTTTGAAAACTCTAGCATGCCTTCTTTGGTCAAAAACATCAGCCACCCATGTGCCAACAACCACAAAAACGTTTTTTCTTATATAAAATAATTAAAACTTCCAAAATCAATTATTTGAACTCCTAACTTCAATAATTCATGATAAATAGCCCTTTTGTCGGAAAAATTGAATCTCACGAATTTTTATAGGAAATTCAATTCTCTACAACTTTGCGGAAGGAAGTTTTTCCAAATTCCAAATGTAAATTGTCCAAATCCATAAATGAGCAATTTACGATACATAATAAATTTTCGGTTCAAGAATTGTGTCCACCACACACAAAACATATATTAAACATTTAATGCCATAAAATACTCTACCTCCTCATATACTCATATATCCCACATTCATTATAAAATATCACCGTTAATATATTATTAAAATAATATATTTAAATAAATTATTTTATCGTAAAAAGATAAAATATTAATTTTCAACAATTGTCACATTAAAATTTTCTCCATCTATATCCACATAAAATCAATATCATATAAATCAATAATTAATTATTCACAAATAATATTATAGAATCACATTACTAACAACCAGCGGTTCCAGAAAGGGGCTTTCCAATAAGGATTTCTCCTTCTTGGCAGCAATTGATTAGGTGACCAAACCTCTCCTTGAGCGTAACTTTCTAGACATTGCCAATAATGTTATCTGATAATATTATTCAAATAATATGAATTATTGATTTGATAATGGAAAATACTGTGTAATGACAATTATTGAACAACAATAATATAAAATATCAACGCAGCAATTATTGAATCAATAAAATAAAATATTGAACGAACTCTCGTAGCAGCAATTATTGAGTAGTGTCTTCTTTACGTAAGAATCAATAATTCAATAATCTTTATGCAATACCGTAATATTCTCTTGTCTGACCAATGCGTATTCATCGTATTTTAACCACCGGGTAATCCAACAAAGTTAATTGGTAACAACTACGTAGATTATTTATAAAACTCAATCTTTGTCGCTTTTCTTTCATCCAACCGTTTTTACATTATGGGGCCCACAAATGGTCACTACGGCCGTTAAATGCGGATATTCAACAAAAAAGAATATTCCACGATCAAACGACTATTCCCAGACAACAATGAATATTTTATAACCACTTGCTTATTTTGTAAACTTTGCACATTTCACCCATAACCAAAGCATTATATCAAATTAACCCTTATTAATTTAGAATAATGAATAAAGGAAAATTCAATTTTATTTATAAAAATTTGGGGTCTTACAATGAAGGTTTGGTTACTATCATCCAGAAAGCCCAGAATTTCTCTAGACAACATTCCAATTCCCTTCGCCATGCGTAACCGTCCATTAACTGCTAAATCTTTCATTTCACAGCCTTTAGAGATTTTTGCTCTTTCTTCAAGATTTCATGCCATTACTGCAGCTACTATATACGCCTCCATTTTCTCTCTCCAACTCTCATATTCTGAATCCACGTCGTCATCACAGGCAGAATCAGCTACCCCCTTCCTCTTCCAATGCCCAAACCTTATCAAAATAACACAAGGATTAACAACAGAACCAATCACAAATCTAGAAAATCCAACTTTTCGATTGTTAGTTCCAGAATAGAAAAATCAAAGCATAAATATGAGACCAATACTGAGGCTACTGCTGTGATCGATGCCGGAGCAACAGACAATCTCCGACGAATTCTACGTCTTCTATAAATACTTGTCAATCGTCATTATACGTCGGTGATGTTATATTGTTAATACAGTCGTTTAGGTTAGATTTGGGGTGTAAATAGATGGAATTCTAATTGAATACTAATTCCCTAAATTAAGGAATAAATTAATGAATCTTAATTGTACTAACATTGTAAATAAATATGGAAGTGTATTAGTTGTGTAAAAGTTTTATGAGGGCATTATTGTTGTAATTTTTTTTTAAAAATGTAATAGAATATGTAATTCACCCTAAAAAAACTAAGAACTCTCTCTGAACAAAAGAGCATAAATACAAAAGAATACCAAATATAATAACCGACTATTTCAATATTTTCAAAGCATCATTCAGATATCACATTATCACTAATTCAAAAAAGTAATCAGTTCAAAGACATAATATCATCAATAGAGGGATGGATGATATCATCAAATGCTCCTCTTGAATAACACTCACTTATAATGGACAAATTATAAATAAAAAAGCATAAAATTTTATAGTTCAGGTAATGGAATATAACCTTACTGAATTTCAAATAGTTTCACAGAGATCAATCAGGGGGTGACATATCCAAGCTATGACAAGATTTAACTTGTTTGGTTATTCTTCAAATAGTACCCATGGTAGATAGTGTAAAACTCAAAATCTTCTCAGCAAGAGTTTACCTATTTTCTTTTGTATTATATTTGTGACGACCCCAAAATAGGTCCATTCCATCCAACTCATTCTGAGTCGCCAAATACATGGTACAGAAAATAACTACAACTTTATTACAACAATTGTCGCGTAAAATACAACAACACACATATGTTGTGAGTTTTAATACCAACTATGACTCATGTCCCAACTATGGACAACACCTCACAAAGATACCTTACATAAAGGTACAATCAAAAAACCTGCTTTTAGAAATTAAACCCTTTGGAAAGTGCTCAAGGAAAACCTTCGTATACATGGGAGGCCGCTGCGTCTAGGTTATTATAGATATCATATGCCAATAAAATTATCCTTGGTTGACCTAATAGACCCCAAAAGAAAAACGAGAAGATTACTATCATATTCTTCCCAATGGTGTGTCTTCTCTTGACATATCATTATCTCCACCGCCTCTAATTGAGAATTATACTTCAACCAAACTCTAAGATTATATAGGTAGTGTTCAGTATATATACTCGAAGAAGTGGATGAGCACATTCTCGTCTTATGATGATACGAGGTTGTATGTCATTAGACATCTTGTATGATAGTGGCAAAACACCCTTCCAACGTTGGGTTCGCTTTCACCCTATTTGATTCAACAAATATAACTACTAAATGATGACCACCGCTCTATTCCCTGTTACATTCCCCGCTCGACCCAAATACACTCGTATTACACGAAAGGAATTGTGAAGCAAAAGGGTGAAACACAACTAAATTCGATAAAGAATATCATGACTAAAGATAAATAAATTATCAATAGCCTTCAACAAAGAATAAATCGTAGATTTAGAACATATGGTAGATGATAAAACTTTTCAACCATAGTTGCGTGAACGAGCCATCCATTAGAAGAGTCAAATAGACCATAAAATCTATTATCTTCTCCATGTTAAAACTCCACCAACAATGTTTTATCCTCAGAACATCAATCAACAGCCCTTTCCACAATCATATGAATAACTCATAATCATAATTGTGATTCTAAATTCCTATTCGCATCCAAGACGAAGATAATTTTCATCACTAGTCTTTACCTGAAACATCAAAGATCATGGTTATACCAAATCACAGTTCCTGTTCATAATCATACTAATAAATTCATCTTTGCACCACAACCAAAGATATTCATCAACAGTTCATCTTTGCACTACATGCCAAAGATATTCAACAACAAGTCATCTTTGCACTACGGGCCAAAGATATTCAACAACAGGTCATCTTTGCATTACGAGCCAAATATATTCATCAGAAATCATTTATCTTTGCATTACGAGCCAAAGATATTCAACAACAGGTCGTCTTTGCACTACAGGCCAAAGATATTCATATGTCAAAGAAATACATAATCATTTCAGAATTTATATAAACCATAATTATAACCATGTTGATCAATTCACCTTTGCACTTAAGCTAAAGATATTCAATTATAAATTCAATGGTCATGATCATACCAAATCCACAATTCAACTTTTCACTCATCGGCCAAAGAGAACTGAGTCATGATCATACCAATAATCTACCCATTTTACACTCCAAAGGAAAGAGAATTTCAACATCGTGTTATAAAATGTTATATATGATAATAAAATCAATATAATCAATACATAGTTTTAATCTCCGTAGTAATATTCATAAATCAACTATAATTTGGTTAGAAAAAGAAACCAATTTTGTAGTGAATAGTACCGTGAATAGTAACTCGTGAATAAGAACTCATGAATAAGTAACCCATCGTAAATAAGAACTCGTGAATAAGAATCATGAATAGTAACTCGTAAATAAGAACTCATGAATAGTAACCCCAAGCATGAAAAAGTTCTAAATTTGATAAAAATTCAAACCAATATTTCGACATAATGATATTGAAGAAATAATATCATTTTCGAATAAAATAACATCCCTTACTATCCTTACCTCAAAAGAAGTAAGATTGAATGGAATAACTACCGAACAAACTTGCAATAGTATAACAACAACACTCAAGATATCAAAATACTCACAAGAATACACTCGATAATATAGAGAGAAAATAGAGAAAACTTCAGCTTACGGTGTGATTTTTAATTCTAACCCAAGACCTATTTATAGGAAAATGCTTAGAACACCAAAGCGAAAAATTTAATAAATTAATATTATTTATTTTCCACATCTTCCCACGCATCCAAGAATCAATTCAAATTTCCTAGCATATGTTAATGATGCCTCCACACATTCCAAAAACGTTTTTGTTATTTAAAATAATTAAAACTTTCAAAAATCATTATTTCGGAACTTCAATAATTTATAATAAATAGCCCTTTATCAGAAAATTCAAATCTCGCGTTTTTTTATAGGAAATTCAATTCTCTACAATTTTGTAGAAGAAAGTTTTTCCAAATTCCAAATGAGATTGAATCAAATCCATAAATAAGCAGCGATTTTACAGGCTATAATCAAATTTCAGTCAAGAAATGGGGTCCACCGACACACAAAACATGTTTTAAATAACTTTTATAACAAAAATACTCCGCCTCCTCATATACTCATATATCCCACATTCATTGTAAAAATATCATCATTATTATAATAATATAATAAAATATTATTTTATCAGAAAAGATAAAACATCGATTTTTAACAATTGTCACTTTAAAAATTTTCTCCATCTATATCCACATAAAATGAATATTTTCCTCATCATATAAATCAATAATTAATTATTCACAAATAATATTATATAATCACAATCTCGATAACTAGTAGCCCAGGAAAAGAGGGGGCTTTCGAATAAAAATTTCTCCTTATCTTGGATGCATTAGGTGGGTGACCAAACCTCTCCTTAGATGTAACTTTCTAGACATTGCCAATAATATTTTTAATAATATTATTAGGATAATATGAATTATTGCTTCGATAATGGAAAATCTTGTGTAGTGACAATTATTAAAACAACGAAGAATATAAAATATCAACGCAAAGAATTATTGAATCAATAAAATATTAAACGATAATTCACGTAACAATTATTAAATAGTGCCTTCTTATGTAAGAATCAATAATTGAATACATACGATTATGCTTCTTGTCAAACAACGATATTCTCGTGTTTTAACCACCGGTATTCCAATAAGATAATCTGGAATAACTACGCCATTATTTATAAACAACTTATACTTGTCGTTTTCTTCATCCAATCGCTTTTTAGTTATGGGGCCCATAAAAAGACCGCTACCGTGCATTTAATATTCCCTGACAATGAGAATATTCCATGACCAAACGAATATTCTCCGACAACAATGAGTATTTTATAACCACTTGCTTATTTAAAAAAAAATTCATATATCATCCTTAACTTTAAACTTTTATCAATTTAATCATTTACTGAATAGTAATTATAAGAAAAAAATTGAATACTTTTATTTCATAAAATTCGGGGTCTTACAATATTGGCTATATTATGACATCAGTCTTTAACTGTCAAATTTTAATACCAATAAGTAAAGTATGCATGACCCATAGTCTATTAATAGAGATAATCGTAAAGTCTGCACTAGCCAGATTAAGAGAAAAAATGGGATTATATATATTTGCAAAGAAACACAAGAATGAGTAAAGACATAATTATGATGGACAAATGCATAGACTAACAAAGATTGAAATTAATTGAGACATATTGAAGTAATTGTTTTTTAATTTATGTGAACTGGTTGGTATTTTTTTTTAATGTACATATTAGAATTTTTAATAGTGTTGGATCTAGTTTTACTTATGTAAAAATTTTATTTGTCAAAATTTTAAATATTTTAGAGAATGATTCTACATAATCAATTATACTCATCCATTAGAATAAAACTAGTCATGCACTGATTGTATAATATAAGAAAAAAGGGCCCTAAAAAATTTTGGGCCTAACGCCCGGGCACCTTGGGCTTTAGCCCAGGGCCGGTGCCTGCTGACGTTATCAAATCACACTATACTCCTCCTAACCCTAACCCTAACCCCAACCTGCAAGTCTTTGTCTTTTATGCGATTGTGTTTGTCTTTACCTGACACACTAATAACTAGGGCTGTTCATTTTTTTCGTTTTTGAACTGCATCAAACCCTCGGCTTTCGGTGTAAAAAAGTCATCCGATTCGAGATAAAAAAACCAGATATATCTGGGTTTTTCAAGATCTTGATTTTGCCGGCGTTTTATGGTTCGATAAAAATCGAACCGGACCGGTTATACTGGTTGTCTAATTTTTTATTAATAATAATAATAATAAATAATGATTATAATAATAATAAAAAAATAATAATAATAAAATAATAATGATTATAATAATAAAAATAATAAAAAAATAAAAAAATAAAAAAATAAAAAAATAATAATAAAAATAATAATTATATTAATTTTCGGTAAAAACAGATCTTAAACCGACATCATCGCCGGGTTCGGTATACTCGATCCAACCTCACTTAGATATCGAGATTAAGATTTGGACGATTTCAATTTCGGTTCGGTACCAGTCCGGTTCAACTCGGTAAAAATCGGTTGAACACCCCTACTAATAACATATGGGAATCAAACATTTGTTTTCCTTAATCACGTGATAAGGGAAATTAAAAGAATGTGGTTTAAGGTTTTTGCACATAGATTAAGAAAGTCATTTAATACTAGTATCATTTAACAATTATATTTTTTTGGGACAATGAGAGAAGGTAGAAAATATAGAAAAGTAAAAATTTTATTCTACTTAAAAGTTGTAAACGATAAATATTTTAAAATAATTTTTTTTTTTAAAACGATAATGTTTTAAGAACAAAGGGTAATATATGATTATTACGTTTAATTTTCATCCCATGTTACTTATTATACTTACTACTATAATAATGCATGCCTAGAAAAGTAGACGTTGCTGGTTTGGGAAAAAGGATAGCACAAGTTGCGAGATACTCCAGCTGGGACTGGGAGGGTAGGCCCAGCCAGCCAGCCAGCCAGCCGCACGTGTCCGAACGACAGCTGTAAACCAATCACACTCCTCCACAGACAATAACAGGTATACCGACCTTGTGGTGTGGTGATCGTTTTCCTTGCCAAAAATAAACAAAGGTCTCTCTCTCTTTATGTCTCAAAGTCTCCCCAGCTAGAAAATCAAAAGCAAGTTCCCACTAAAATAGGCCATTTCCTTAATTATACCAGTTTTATGTTTTAAGTATTTCTTAAAACATACCCCATCCCTACAAACAAACAATAAATGTTTTCATTTATAAAATTGATAATTTCAAAAATAAAAATTTATTTTTTTTTTAAGTTTTTGTTTTGGGCCTAATATAGGACCCAAAACAAATTTTAATTTTGGTCCTTTACACTAATATACAACATTTAGAAAGTAATTACAAAAATAAAATACGCACAACATAATTACAAAAATAAAACAACACAATATAAAGTTGCTAAAATCACGTGTATCGTCAATTCACGACTTCTCATATATCACACTAACCACTCCTAAAATCAAGCGATTGAACAAAACATACAACTTTGATCTGGGAGAAATCCAAATCTTCACCATCTTGTGACACACCATTGAGATCGGAGAAGACGAAGCTTTTCGTCGCGACACACCACTTCAGATAATCTTGCGTCTCTAAGAAGAAAAGCTGTTGTCATGACGAATTTAAAAGATCGAAAATAAGCATCTAATCTTTGACTTGATTCTTGTTAATCTTTGATTTGGTTACTTATGTAATATTATATTGATTCTTGACAAATGTTGACTTGTTTATCTGTTAAACACTATAATGGTTATTACTAATTACAATTGGTTCTTGTATAAAATTATTATAATCTTGACTTAGTTCTTGTGTAAAAATATTATTTAGTGACTCAAATGTCTTGACTTGGTTATTGAATAATGCAAACTTAATTACTGCGGTGATTAATTGTTTCTTTGTATTATTAGTTCTTTGAAGCATATTAATGTACACTTCTCTACTTATGTTTTTATATTAATGGTTACTTGTTAGCCAAATTGGTTACATTCTTACAAAAGTCTGCTTTTTAGTTGGTAACAAATAAATTATCTTGGTTGTTTTTATTGTAAAATGCAAGGAAAACCCTATTTTTACTTTGGTTGTTTTGGTTTCTTGATTAATCTTTGATTCTAAGCTTCGTGTAACATTATATGGTTCTTGAATATTCTTTGAGTTGGTTCTTTGTAAAATTATAATGGTTCTTGACTAATCTTGACTGGATACTATTTTACATTATATTGGTTCTTTGTCTAATCTTGATTTATTACTATGTAAAATTATAATGGCTACTCAATAGTCTTGACACAGTTCTTGCATGTAAAATTATAATGTTATATTCTTTTGTAATTATTTTATTTTTATTGGATGTTACTTATTGACTACATTGTATTGGTTACATGGACTAATAGTAACCAATACACCAAATTTGATGTTTGGACTAATAGTAATCAATACACCTTTAAGATACATATTGATATTTTTTATATTATTTGTTTTTCTTGTAAAATCTTTGTCAAATATGTTTTATATTATGAATACTAAGTAAATATATGTTGGTTCTTGCTCTAATCTGGATTTGGTTAGTTTATAATCTTGACTTGTTTTAATTGTGTAATATTACCATGATTACTACATAATATTACTGTATTTTATACTGATTTTTTTATATTGATGGTTACTGATTAACTACATTGGTTACCTTTATACATCTGTTAGTCTTTAATTTATAACAAAGTCATTACTGATTATTTTGGTTGTAAAATGAATGTAAAATATTTTTTATAATCTTGGCTACTAATTACATATATCTTGATTCTTTGTATAATATGTATTTAGATCTTTGAAAGGTGTTTATTTGGTTACTCTATAATGTTATTGAGTTTTATAATTGTTTATTTTATATTGGTAGTTACTTATTGACTACATTGGTTACCTTCATACAACTGTTAAATATTGGTTGTTGTATACTATTTAATTGGTTACTGATATAATGTTTATTTGGTTGCGGTTGATAATTTGGCAATTTTCTCATCAAGTTTGGAGTGTCGGATTTTGGCATTTTCGAGCCTAATTTCATTGAAAACGGGTTAACGATCAAAAGTCACCACTTCTTTGGTGAACTGCATGATTTTTCTATTCAATTCCATCATTTAGGCCTTCAAATTTGCATGTAAAAATTTGGTTTATTTTCCGTTACTAATATTATGTAATTTGATTCTTTGTATCAATATTGATTTGGTTACTTTATAATGTTTATTCAATTGTTAGACAATGGAGACTGACAGTAACCAATACAACAAATCTAATTGTTTACAGGAATATATAATTGTTTATTGTTAGTAACCATTAACCACATGGTTGGTAACATTTTTGATGGTGTACAGTAACCAAAATTGATGTTGATTAATATTTTTATTTTTAATTCCATCATGAGTTATCAATATAAAGTAAACATATACAAGCTTTATAACAGTCTTGATACAAGCTTATAATTATCTGGTTACTAACAAGCTTGTAGATAAATAGGACACTCACACATGTACATTTAACAATTAATGTTTGTCCTGATACAAGCTTGTAACTATCTGGTTACTAATAACAGTAACCATAATGTAACATAATAAAACAGTAACCATATAATTATATGATAGTAATCAGAACATGTTTTAATGGTAGCCAAAACAGAAACATCATGTAATGAAACTCAGTTTAAGAAATCCATGTATACTATAACCATAATGTAACATAATAAAACAGTAACCATATAATTATATGATAGTAACCATAACAGGTTTTAATGGTAACTAAAATAGAAACATCATGTAATGAAACCCAGTTTAGGCAATCCATGTATACTAAACAATTACATATTAACCAGAATAAAAAAAATAAAAGTATCTGAAATCCCACATTGAGGATTCAATAATAGAAGCCAAACCATAAGGTAACAGTAACCAAAACATAATAAAGACGTAACCAAATAGTTATATGAAAGTAACCAGAACATTTAAGATGTGTTTGTGGAAATAGAAGTAGAAATAGAATAGCATAAACCTTGTAAAATATATTTGAAGGAATTTACAAAAATAATACATCAATGTATACTAAGCAAATACATGGTTTATTATGACTTGGGTTTATTATTTACAAAAATAATACATCCACAAACTAATGATGCCTTAAACTTCTACAACTGTCTTGGGTTCAATTTCTTGGTAACCAGATATAAACAATATTTATATCATAAACAGTTTACCAAACAAATACATTGTAACCAAAACAACATATAAAAGTAACCAAAATCTCAATTGAGGGAAAAAGAATGGTATCCAAATCATAAGATAACAGTAACAAAAAATATACTAATGAAGTAACCAAACAGTTATATGTTAGTAACCAAAACATATATTAATGGTAACCAATACATAAACAACATATAGACCAACAAAGTTTAGTCAACCCATATATTAAGCAAATATGTTGTAACCAGAACAACAAAAAATAGTAAGCAAAATCCCAACTCAAGGAAACAAAAATGGAATCCAAATCAAAAACTAACAGTAACCAAAAACATACTAAATAAGTAACCAAATATTTATATGATAGTAACCAAAACATGTTTTAATGGTAACCAATACATAAACAACATGTACACCAAAATCAGTTTAGTCAACCATGTATACTAAGCAAATAAATGGTAACCATAACAACATAAAAAAGTAACCAAAATACCAAATCAAGGTAACAAACATGGTATCCGAATCTCAAGCTAACAGTAACCAAAACATAATGCAGAAGTAACCAAATAGTTATATGATAGTATCTATTTTTTATTGCTTGACGTAGCTACAACGTAAGCATTACATCAAGCCCCCATAAATTAGTCTAGTATACTAAACAACATGTATTCCAAACTCAGTTTAGTCAATCAATGTATACTAAACAAATACATTGTAACCAAAATAACATATAAAAGTAACTGTTGGGTCATGATATTTCTTCTATTTGGGCCGGGTAGATTGGGCTCATTTATTAATTTAATCCATTGGGCTTTTATAATTAAGCCATGGGGTTCGTTGGGCCCAGCTACTGTGTTAGCTTTATTTAATCCTATAGGACCGGGTCGGTTCATTGGATTGACCCATTGAGTCACTTAATATCTATTACTTTGACTTGTAATGATGATATAGTATGACAGTTGACCAAGATATCTGCCATGCATTAATGTGGATGGGATCATAGTCGTTACGGCGAATGTGAAGCGGCAAAAGCGATGAGATAAGCTCCATTCAATTAAGAAACCCACCAAATCGAGGGATATATGTCGATAGTAGTGGGTGGCACAGTAATCCAGGCAAAGATATTATTTCTTGACGAGTAAGTCTTCACAAGGAGGTACATTTCTTGATATATATACATTCACACAACTAATAATAAATAATCTCTCTCATTACACTAGATTTTATTATCCTCTTGAGTTAACCTTGTGAATGAACATACTTACTTCTCACGCTTTGAGCTATCCCCTTGGTCGTGTACCAAGCTTGTGGTGTTTGTCGTGTTTATCATCTGCGGGATCGGGGACGTCTTTTCGTGATTGGGACGTGGAGAAAGATCCTGGCGTTAACATTGGCGCTAGAAGGAGGGGTTTTGATTTCTAGTGTCTTGAGTACTTTTAAATCACAGATTGTGTTTTATTCTATTCATTTTTCATGGGAAAGAGTAGAACACCTACACGAAGATGGTAGATGGTACAAAGGAGTCGATCTGAGTGAGTGTCGCCAAAGATCGTTTAGGACCAACCATAAGTGTTCATGCTAGCAGACAGTCAAGCAAACCACTGAAAGATTCTCATTGAAGGCGGTGAGGCAAAACGAAGTGTCGCCTAGTATTCCCGACGAAGAAGGGTGCGGCCGTGGTCGGCGATCTAGTAGAAGGCACCTCGCCTAACTCGATCTGAGATGACCAGATCTGAGGCCTCCCTACCGCTAAGATGGCGAGATGAAGCGGATAGAGCCATGGAGGTCTTGGTGAAGCGACATCGGGATATAAATTGACGGATGGCTCGGATGGCGGAATTGAGAGATGAAGAGCTCAACTATGTTCAATCCGAAGTGCAAGGGCATCAGAGTGGGAAGGAACCCTCTTCTTCGTGCAGGCGGCGATCTACTGGGCCAAACTAGGGAAAGAAGAAGGTCCCGAAGCCCTACTCCTCAGAGATCAAAGAGGACTTATCACCCTGCCGATTCTAGGGGCGGTGCGGCGAAAGAAGAGGTCGATCCAGGATCGTACTCAACAATACGCAAAGAAAGCCCTTGTCGTTGCACATTCTCACCATAGCGCCCGAGTTCAGAGGCGAAGTATATCGAGAGGACATACTCCCGAGAGTCTACTAAGGGCACCCCGCCCTGCAGACACTCGTCATTGGAGAAGCCCCTCTAAAGTTGAAGGTTCTGTTGAAAGAATCCGGTCTGCTTATAGGAAGAAGGGGTCACCGGAGAAGGAGGCATCATCTCAACCAGAAGGCGTGGAGTATTTGGTTAAAGAGTTGAAGGAGCTTCGGAAGCAACTTGCCGAAGTCCAGAAAACCAAAGACGCTCCGGGAAAGAAGGCGTCCCCTTTTTCCGCGGAGATTCTTAGAGAAAAAGTTGATCCTACCAAGAAGTTGCCCTATATTGAGAGTTATGATGGATCGGGGGACCCTTACGACCATAGTCAGGCGTTTGACCGACTCATGGATTATTATGACTTCAACGATGCTGCTAAATGCCATACTTTTGTCACAACTCTTAGAAATGATGCCCGGCAGTGGATGGGGACCTTACCCTTAGATTCAATCTCGTCCTGGGAAGACATGTACAGCAAGTTTCATGCTCGCTTTGGGAACAACAGAAGAAGGGGAAAACCAACTTGTTCTTTGGCTCAAGTTCGACAATCCTCTAATGAATCTTTGGGCCAGTATGTGTAGCGGTTCCGGGAAGCAGTCGGCCAAGTAGCAGACTTGAATGATCTACAAGTTGTGGGGCTGTTTCAGAATGGGTTAGATCTGGTTAAATCGGAAAAGTTGGTTAAAAACTTATGTTTAACCACCAAGAGTCTCATAGAATCTCTTTGACAAAGCCGAAGGCTATATCGTGGTGGAGGAAGCCATGAGCAGCCTCAAACGTCCTTCAGATCGGCTTAAGGAGACAGATCGGGGCAAAACCGATGGAGATCAGAAGAAGAATGAAGGGAATAAAGACCGTCATGATGACGGGTCGAAGAGATACAACAATTGGAGGCAGGGTGGAGGACGTTCGTCCGCTCCAACCCAGAGAGTAAATAGGACGTACACGACACTCAACGCAGACAGGGCTGTTATCTTAGATCAGATCAAAAATCAACCTATCTTCGAGCCACCACGAGATAATATTAAGCCCGAAAAGGGAATCCTCGCAAGTATTGCGATTACCATCAAGCTTCGGGTCATAAACGAACGATTGTGCGCTTTAAAAGAATTCATTGAAAGAAAGGTACAAGGTGGGGCTTTAGTTCAAGATGTAGGTCGCCGAACTAATCAACAAGCGAGGATCGAGGACCTGTCTCGGCCTCAACCCAACCGCCAAAGAAGCATTGCTAGCTCGGACACGACTGCGAGGCATGTGATAGATGTCATCATCTGGGGTACTTACGGCAAGCTCATTGGAAAGAATCATAGAAAATATTTGGATTCGGTCGTATGTTGCAAGGTACCTTCCTCAAGACCGACGGACCTATCCGAAAACGATAATCTCCTTTACCGATGAGGATTACCTTCGTAAGTCATCGAACCGCATTTAGGATCATTGGTGCTTGCCGATCGCACAAGTGGGTTCGGTGGATATGAAGTGGATGATGGTAGATAATGGGTCTTCTATAGATATCCTGTACGCCCACGCTTATCAAAGGATGAATCTGACTGAGCGGAAAGATGGAAATAGGGCGGAGGCTCTCTTTATGGTTTCAAAGAATGATCCAGCTTAAAGTGGTTGGACCATTGAACTACCATCATATTCGAAATTACCTCAACAGTAGAAATTATTTGTAAATTTTATGTTGTGCATGTAGATTCTGCTTATAATGCTATTTTGGGGAGGCCCACTTTAATTGCTTTGCAAGCTGTAACATCAATACCTCATTTCAAAATCAAATTTCCTACGGCTCATGGGGTTGGGGAGGTGAAAGGAGATTTGGATCTGGCCAGGAGGTGTTACAGAAATGCTGTTATTACTTCGGGAGTGGGGGTATCGAAGCAAAAGCAGAACATGGCGATAGAGATCGAACCATCACCGAGAGTAGTTCCGAACCGTTGGTCCTGCCAGCTGGAGAAACAGAGGAGATAGAGCTCATCCCGGGCAAGGTGGACAAAACGATGAAAATAGGTTCGGGCTTGCCGGAACCTCTCCGAACGAACCTCGTGGAGCTCCTAAGGTGCTATATTGACATCTTCGCATGAGAACCTCAAGATATACCGGGAGTGAACAGGGATATTGCTGAGCATCAATTGGAAGTAGACCCGTCAAAGAAACCGGTGCGGCAGAAGAGGAGGATCTTTGCACCTGAGCGTCAACGGATCATAGATGAAGAGATTGCAAAACTGTTGGCAGCTGACTTCATCTTTGAGATCGACTACCCGCAGTGGATGGCTAATGTGGTGCTGGTCCAGAAGCAGAATGGCAAATGGCGAGTCTGTATCGATTATACTGATCTAAACAAGGCCTGTCCGAAGGATTTCTACCCGCTGCCCCACATCGATCAACTCATTGATGCCACTTCGGGGTATGCTTTATTAAGTTTTATAGATGCATTCTCTGGGTATCATCAGATCTCCATGTGTAAAGAGGATATACCGAAGACGGCGTTCATTACGCATCGTTCGGTATGCCTATAAAAAAATGACTTTCGGCCTCATCAATGCCGGAGCCACATACCAGAGGATGATGAACCATATCTTTAGATATCAGTTGGGCAGGAACATTGAGGTGTATGTGGATGACATGATTGTCAAAAGCATGTTGGTGCATAAACATTTGGATGATTTAGAAGAATGCTTTCAGACTATTCGTCAGCACAATTTGAGATTGAATCCCACTAAGTGCACATTCGGTCTGGGGGCTGACAAATTTCTAGGTTATCTTGTCAGTCAAAGAGGAATTGAAGCCAATCCGGAGAAGATTCAAGTGATCCTGAACATGAAGACTCCTCAGTCATTTAAAGATGTTCAACGTCTGATCGAAAGGATTGCGACTTTTCATGGAGGTTCATGTCCAAGTCGGCAGAAAAGATGTTTACTGGATTTTTGACACATTGAAAGTAGAAGAATGCAAAGACCTTTCAATGGACTTCGAGCGTGAAGACGCCTTTCAAAGCATCAAGTCCTATTTATCTTCTACTCCTTTCTTAGTGAAGCCCGCTCCAAATAGAGCCTCTATATTTGTACTAGCAAATTTAGTTCTTTGGCAATAGAGTCATTTTGGTGCGTGAAGTTGGGGTAAGCAAAGACCCGGTTTATTATATAAGCCATGTCCTTGGGATCTTTGAAACAAGGTACCCAAATGTTGAAAAGTTTGTTTTACTTTAATAACTCGCTAGTCGAAAGCTTAGGCAATACTTCCGTGGTAGATTGGTAATAGTATACAGATCGACCTTTGAAGAAGATTATGAGAAAACCGAGGTATCGGGGAGACTAAATTGCACGGACGATGGAGTTGTCCCAATTCTTTATTGAATATAATCCCGAACCGCCATCAAAGGGCAAGCCTCGGGTGATTTTGTGGTTGAATGTTCGCTTTCTAAAGTCGATGAAGTCGTGGTCGAGGTCAAGGATCCGACGAGCGATTCTGCTTCTTTAGCGAGAAGGAGAGTTCATGGACGCCGATGCAGATGATGGGTCTTCTACTTGGACATCGATGGAGCGAGGATTATCTTGACCAAATCGGAGGATTCAAGGTCTGAAGAGCCATCGATTTCGGTTCAAAGCGACGAACAACGAAAGTTTGAGTATGAGGCGATGCTTGCGGGGGTTACGATTAATAAGAGTCTTGAAGTGCAGAGAATAGTCATCTTCAGTGATTCTCAGTTAGTCGTTAAACATTTCTCTGGGGAATACGAAGCTTGAGGTCCGAGAATGATCAAGTATTTAGCAAAATTGAAGGAACGGCTTCAATATTTCCAATCCTACGAGTTTCAGGGGGTCGAGCGTAACAACAATTCCATTGCTGATACACTTGCCAGACTAGCCACTACGGATGTTAATGTTTTTGAAGGATCGGTGTACTTGGAATTTTGCAACATCCTAGTGTTCATCATGAAGTGGTAATGTACATTAACCGAATCAACTGCTGGTTGACTCCCTACCTGGAATATTTGGCTGATGGCGTCTTACCTTCGGATCGGATGCTCGCCAAGAAAATCAAGTACAAAAGTGCCAATTTTGTTCTGATTGATGGGGATCTCTTCCGAAGGGCCTTCTCGTTTCCATTATTGAAATGTTTGACTCCATCCGAAGTTGAATATGCTCTCCGAGAAGTGCATGAAGGCATTTGTGGCGACCATATGGCTGCTAAGTCATTAGCCTATAAAGTACTTTAATCGTATTACTTCTTGCCTACTATCTTCAAGGAAGCAATCGAGTATGTCGAAGTGCGAAGTGCCACTCATACGATCCAATACCTCATCGATCACCAGGAAGAGCTATACTCGATCTTATCTCCTATACCCTTCATTGTCTGGGGTTGATATCTCGGGTCCATTACCGAAAGCAAAAGGTCGTGTCGGGCTTTGTTATAGTTGCCATAGACTATATGACCAAATGGGTAAAAGCAAATCCACTTAGGTCAATAACGAACAGAGTGTTTGAAATTGTGAAAGAATAACTGTGGTATTCCGTTTTGGAATTCCTAGGGTGGTAATGTCGAGATAATGGACGTCGGTTTGTGGGGTCGAAGTTTGAAGAATTTTTGGCGAAATGGGGATCCAAGACAGAAAAGACTTGGTGGCTCATCCTCATCAAACGGACAGAGTTAAAGTAACCAACGAATCATTGGCGAATGGGATCAAGCGTAGTTGGACGGGCTAAAAGCGAGATGGTAGGAGGAGTCTGCTAAGTGTGTTATGGGCTTATCGAACTACTCCAAGGACTACAACAGGGGATTCACCTTTCAGATTGGCCTATGGTACTGATGCCTTGGTCCCGGTTGAAATTGGATCTCCAAGTCTTCGAGTTAGTCATTTCCGAGAGATCTACAATGAAGAAGGGCTGAAGACCAATCTTGATTTGCTGGAAGAAGTCAGAGAGATAGCCTTAATCAAATTGGCAGCCTATCAGCGAAGAGTGGCTAAGCATTATAATAAGGGGGTAAAGCTTCACAGATTTGAAGTAGGAGATTTTGTCCTCAGAGAAGTCGAAGCATCTACGCCTCAGAATCTGGAAAAGTTGATGCCAAATTGGGAAGGACCATATGAAATCAAGTTCCGGGCGGGACTTATCGGTTGAAGGCATTAGATGGCTCGATAATCAAAAACACTTGGCGCGTTGGCGAGGTGCTTAGAAAGTACTTTCGATGGAGATTCAATGTCGATTACATCTAATGCAGTAAATATTTACATCATCATCAATAAAAGTTCCTCTTTTCTCTCAAACAAATTTTATCTCTGTCTTTCTTTCGGTTCATTGGTGTTAGGAGTTCGGAGGACTTCACGACCATTCGATGGTAAACTTCTTGGCCAGGTGGTCACTATTTGGCATTGTCGAGCCGCTTCGGGGTAGGCAATTATCGCCACTATTTGGCATTGTCAGGTCCTTCGGGGTAGGCAATTGTCGTCACTTAAACCTTGTCAGGCCCTTCGTGGTAGGCAAGTGTCATCTTCAAGATGTTGTCAGGCCCTTCGTGGTAGGCATTGGTCGACACTTAAACTTCGTCAGTCCCTTCGTGGTAGGCGAATGTTATCTTTCGGTGTTGTTAGGCCTTTTGGGGTAAACAAATTCACGATAAAGCGATCTATCTCATACTTGATGGCGAATGAGTATCTCTTTACTTTATTACCCGAATTTTTCTAAGTGTTGAGTTCTAATGCCTCGCTCTTTAATTTCACTTTATCTCATTATATGACATGCTTAATTGTTAATTAACAATTTGAGTTAAATCCTTGAAGGATTTTTATACATTTGTCCCTATAAATTCATATTGAAGTATTGGCGAGAAGTAAAAATACACCGGTTGAAGTCATAAGGGAGAAGATCACTTTTCATTAATACTTAATTTATTTATAAAAAGGAAAATAATGAGAAAATTTTTACAAGTATTTTTAAATAAAACCGAAGAAACAACAAAAGTCGCTTTCCTAAAAGACCTCCCTCATCATCCAAAGAGTCGAGCAAGTATGGATCTAAGTTGGCTTTGATCGACTTTTCCTTGCCACGACTTTGGCGGAGCTCGTAAATTTCTCCGTATGAATCCTCATTATTTCTCCATTAATTTCATCCGAGTTCCAGATTTCTTCACATATCTCTTTGCGAAGAGCATCGATCAAAAGGAGGACCAAGGTCCCAAGAGCCTTGAGTTCTCGGATTTCTTGTTCGAGTCTTCTTGCCAGATATTCATCTCGACGGGTTTCTTCCCACTCCAAACATGGATCGCCTTGGTCAAGATCTTAGCGTTAGCCTTCACTCCTTGATCTTGTTCATCCTTAGTTCACCTCCGAACCAAGTCGACGTTCATATTAACGATTTCAAAGATCTTCGCCGCTTTAGTCGACTTCGCTCTTCCTCAAGGCCTTCACATCTTCCTCGGCTTGGGCCAACTCTTTCAAAGTCCTTCATTGGTATGAAGGATGCCTTCACGTTGGGTCCTTTCCCCGAGCCAAGGCAAACTTCGGGATGGAGTTCTCCTTCCTCGATGCCTCTCTTGATTCACCTCGAAAGATCTTGGACGCAGACGCCAGAATACAGCATTTGCTTGTACGTGTTCAGTTCTATTTGATCAATTTTCAGATATATGAGTACGAAGATAAGTATTAAAAGCAAAGGGAGGGGAGAGCCATTTACCTTCACCAAGTAGCTCATGCCTTCGCTAAGCAAGTCCTCATTCATACTGTTCCCGAATCGGTGGTCATCGGTCTCGCGAACGAAGGCCTCGAAACAGTTTGAAAGGAAAAGTTAAGGTTGAATCGGGGCCACACATAATGGCGAGCCCATGGCATCCTGCTGAAATTTGGTAGTCGTGTGTCTTGGAGGAGAAGGCACAGGTTGACTGCGAACCGGCGAGGGATCCGCATGTACCGCCTTTGGGGAAGGAGATCGGCGGTATAATAGGCTCGTTTGAAGAAGGCGAGGTTGAACTTGGCCGGGTTGTCCGAAGGTTGTTTTCTTTTTCGGACGGTGAGGGTCGGCCTGACCACCAAAGATCGTGTGTTTGGGTTTCGGTTGGGGGATCAATTGTTGAAGTTGGAGGGACGCGGAGTTCTTCGGCGGTGAGGGGAATTATTTTTGATCTTAATTTTTTGGCACGAAGGACTTTCACCCGATCGTGTAGAGGTATGTCAAGTAGACTCCTCTTTATTGGGACTGGTTCAGAAGGTGTGGTAACAGGGTCAGTTGGAGGAGTTGATTATGGGTTTGCTTGGAAAGAACCTCCTCGTCGCTTTCGGGATCTATCTCATGAGGGTAGTTCGCCTTTTTAAGACCTTTCTTTCCTTCTACGAGGTCGGAGGACTTCTTCAGGAATGAAAGGCTCGTCGGCTTCAGGCTCATCATTCCGAAGGGGGGTAGGTGCTGGGTCGGAGGTAGGGGGGTCGGTTCGGGAAGGCTCTTCAGTAGGAAGCTCTTCATTAGCCTCCTCAAGTCCTCCCCACGTAAAATCTCCCAAATCTTTCACTTAGAAGAAGTTGGTTTGATCGAGGATCTGCAAATAATCACATATTAAAATCCTTGCCACATAAATACCTCAAAATTATATTGCATAGTTATTCAAAACTTACATTTATGATCATACAGTACCAGCTTGTTTGGTCGGTGAGGTAAAACTCCATTCTTGTGGAGGATCTTCTTGAAAATCTCCCATTTCCTTCACACGCTCTTCTGAATGTCACCAAAGTCAAAGAGAGATCCTGGTCTAGGATGGTCCAATCTGGAAGAGAAGAGATCTCTAGTCCAGTGATGAAGAACCATTTCTCGTGCCAGCCTTTGTTGCTCGAAGGGGTGCTCATCAGGGGCCTCTTCTCAAATTTAGAGTTTGGGCGCGGAGATTGTTTGCTCAGCATCTTAAACCCTCGTTCTCGGGATCTACCGGCCGAGAAAAGGGTGAAGAAAAGGTCGACGGAGGAATAACCCCTAGGCTTTCGTGTGGCGAAGGCAATGAATGCCAAGATATGGATATAGGAGTTGGGCACCACCGAGCAGCAAAGCCCACTCCTATAAACCCTAGGAGGGTGACGACGAAGGCGTGGAGGGGTAGACGAATCCCCTTTTCCAGAAAAGTGGCGAGCGTGGCGACCCAAATTCTGTCATTGGTACATTCGCTTCCTCCGGAGCGGGAGCTCTAATAAGCGTAGTTGTCCTAATCTGCATCGAATCCGGAGGGCACGTATTTCAGATTCTGTGACGGTGGATGCAATATTGGCATGAGGAAATTTTTCCCCATCTTTGAAGAAATCGGTGGGAGATGGTGGGTTTGAACTCGAACCCTCTTGGTTAGGGTTCGACTGAGAGGAAACTGGAGATGTCTGGTTTGGATTCACCATTGTTGAGGTTTCGAAAGCTAGAGAGAGAATTTTTGAGAAGGAGAAGAAAGCTCAAAGGTTCTAATTTCAAATTAGCAGGTAAAACCGTCAGAATTAGTAAAGCTTACCTTTTATACTAACGGTTATACAGGGAACGAGGTCGGCGCATTAAATGTCAGTAATGATGAGAATTCGAATGGGGCGTGTTTGGGACGACCTTTGGATATCTTATCGGATTGGGCCTCACAGTTGGGTTTCTAATTATTGGTCCATCCTATTTAATTTCAATCCTTTATTGATTGGGCCTATTACTCTGGGCGTTCAGCCATTCCATGTCCCATTTTTTGCACTAAAGTGGGTATGTCTCAATTATTTCCTGTTTTGGGCCTTTAATAAATCCTGATATCATGGACTGCTTTATAGTTTTCCACTAAACATTCATTTAACAAAAAACTAGGGGTAATGTTGGGTCATGATATTTCTTCTATTTGGTAGGGTAGATTGGGCTCATTTATTAATTTAATCCATTGGGCTTTTATAATTAAGCCATGGGGTTCGGTTGGGCCCAATTCATCGTGTTATCTTTATTTAATCCTATAGACCGGGTTTGGTTCATTGGATTGACCCATTAGGGTCACTTAATATCTATTACTTTGACTTGTAATGATGATATAGTATTTACGATTGACCAAGATATCTCGCCACGCATTAATGTGGATGGGATCATAGTCACGGTACGCGTGTGAATAAAGTGGCAAAAGCGATAGATAAGCTCCATGCAGTCGGTAAAACCCACCAAATCAGGGGGATATGTCAGATAGTAGTGGGTGGCACAGTAATCCAGGCAAAGATATTATTTCTTGACGAGTAAGTCTTCACAAGGAGGTACATTTCTTGATATATATACATTCACACAACTAATAATAAATAATCTCTCTCATTACACTAGATTTTATTATCCTCTTGAGTTAACCTTGTGAATAGACATACTTACTCTCACGCCTGAGCTATCCCCCGTGATCCGTCCCATCAAGTTTTGTGGTGTTTGTCGTGTTTTGTCTCTGCGAGATCGGGGCGTCTTTCGTGATTGGGGACGTGGAGAAAGATCCCATGGCGTTAACGATAACCAAAATCCCAATTGAGGAAAAAGAATGGTATCCAAATCATAAGTTAACAAAGAATAAAAAAATATACTAATGCAAAGAACTAAACAGGCTTATATGTTAAGAACCAAAAATAATGTATACGTGTGAGGTACATAATGTACATGTTAGAATAAAAATAACAAGAACTAAAATTCCACATCGATGGCACAATAATAAGTAGCCAAACCATAAGGTAACAATAAATTAAAACAAAATAAAGAAGTAACCAAATAGTAATATGAAAAGTAATTATAACATGTTTTAATGGTAACCAAAATGTAAACAACTCAGATATCCAATTCATTTTAGTAAACCCATGTATACTCTCACATGTACATTTAACATTTGATATATGTCCTGATACAAGCTTGTAAATATCTGGTTACTACAAAAAAATAAAATGGTTACCCTTTTATGCATGTTTGGTTACCAACTGCACTTTTCAAACAATGTATTAGAAACAACTTAATACGAACCAACAAATAATGTCAAATAATTAATTATACAATCAAATATGTAATTCCATTTACATAAGCTCCAATAAACATTACATACTCACTAACCATAACAAATGGTTATGTTTGAAGGACTTTATAAAAATAATACATCAATGTATACTAAGTAAATACATGATTTATTATGACTTGAATTTTTTATTTATAAAAATAATACATCCACAAACTAATGATGCCTTAAACTTCTTCAACTGACTTGAGTTCAATTTCTTGGTAATAATGCTGGGGACTTCCATGTCACCAATATATAACTTTTCCAATGAATTGCATTCCTCATAGTAAAGATCTCATAACTGCAAATAAACAAAATTAGATTTACACAGTCATTAGTAATCAGAAATAAACAATATCTATATCATAAATATTTACATAGTGATTAACAAATAAGAGCATACTAACCAAAATATAATATAACAATTACACAAGAGTCAAAAGCAGACTATAACAAATAACCAACGTCCCAAATTGATCAGACAATAATAGTTATCATATCATAATATAACATTAACCATACCATAATAAAATATAGTAACCAAAAGTTATATTATATAATCTAATGATAACCAAAATATAAACAACATGTAAGACAAAACCATTTTATGTAGTAAACAAAACATGTATACCAAAAAATATACTAAAGAAGTAACCAAATGCTTATATCTAAGAATCAAACCATGTTTTAATGGTAACCAACACATAAACAACATGTAGACCAAACCCAGGTTTAGTCAACCAATGTATACTAAGAAAATACATTGTAACCAAACCAACATATAAAAGTAACCAAAATCCCAATTGAGAGAAAAGAATGGTATCCAAATCATAAGGTAACAAAGAATAAAAAATATACTAATGAAAAAACCAAACAGTTATATGTTAGTAACCAAAACATATATTAATGGTAACCAATACAAAAACAACATGTACACCAAAACCAGTTTAGTCAATCATGTATACTAAGCAAATACGTGGTAACCATAACAACATAAAAAAGTAACCAAAATACCAAATCAAGGTAACAAAAATAATATCCGAATTATAAATTAACAGTAACCAAAATATAATGCAGAAGTAACTAAACAATTATATGATAGTAACACTAACAAAATTTAAATTAACACACCTTTAAAAATTATATGATAATAGAACAACATGTATGCTTTCTGATCCAAAACCTTCTTTTCACTAAAATGAACAACTTGTGAATCAACAAGTGCAACAAAAGTAAATTAAAAAATAGTTAAAAAATAATTAATTAATTAATTTACGCCACCAAAAAAAGAAGACTAATCATTGGAAAAAAATTGAAATATTAGTAGAAATATCAGTACAAAAAAGAAAAAAATAAAAATATCAGCCCTAATTAATAGAAAAAAATGAAGACTAATTAATTAATGATGAAGATGAAGAAAAAGAAGAAATACCAGTAGAAATACCAATACAAAAAGAAGAAGAAATATCAGTAGATGAATAAATATTAGATGAAAAAATATCAGTAGATGAAGAAATACCAGTAGATGAAGAAGAGAAGACGACTTACGAATACTGGTGTTGGTGTTGCGGTACAGGCTGCCATGGCAAGTGAGAAGAGAACGACGACACTTGTGTATTCGAGATGAGAGAGAGAAGTAGTAAGGGAGAGAGAGAAGTAGTAAGGGAGAAGAGAGAAAAATATTAATGGAGAATAGAGAGACTGAAGGAAGATGGAAACTAATTTGTCATGTCAGCCAAATAATATTAACTCCTTAAATTAAGGACTCCTAATATAATTAGTATTGTAAATATATATGATAAATTGTCATATTTTTATAATTATTTTATAACTGTATAATTTTTATAATTATTTTTATAAATATATTATAATATGTAAATGTTCCTTTTAATTTCACATTGGCCCATAAACAAACTTCATCCCAAGTTGAATAGGAAATGATTGAATTAAACTTTTAGTATTTGAACTAATAGCTAGCTAGTCTCCGTGTACACGCACACCGCACGTGAAGGAAAACATTGCTGAATAAAATAAAATTAAAAATAAATAAAAGGGAGTGTAGGAAGTTGTATTCAGTTATGTTTTACAGGCACGAAATTAATGGAATAAGTTCAATTCTTTTTAGGATAATATGTGAACTAACTATACCAAAAAAAAATAAAAATAAAATAAACATTTGTGCTTTATAATATAGATATATTTTGTTTTTTTAAGTAAATTTATAAAATCTTAAAATTTAAAATTGGTAAGTATTCATTTAAATTTTGAAAATTATAAGTATGATAATATTTTATTGTTGTATAGGTGAAATGTCATGTTTACTTTAAAATATTTTAAATCAATTTTTTAAAAAAAATTGATAGAAATTTTATATTTTAAAATCGAGAGATTACTATAATAAAAGTTTGTGGTAGTGTTTAGGGGAGGTTTATCGAAGAAAATACTAGAGCGGAGGGGCAGTTGATAGATTAGTGCGAAAAGACTAGTAGCAGCAATGCAGCATCTTATAGCCTAGTATTTGACCTTGTTTCCGGTGAGTTCACGCGCGGAAAAAATTGGATGGGTGTAGCCTGTACTGTAGCCTTGGGACTATTATACCATTGGACTACAATTGATGGAGAGGAGACTGGATTGAGAGTGGGGTGTTAAATTTGGAACATGTTGGATGGTCGGAAAGCAAAGCAGAATCACGACCAAACCACGCGCCGCAAAAGAGGGTGGGTTGCATTACCATCAAAAGAAATACTACTACTACTATCGACGCGTGGGGTCAGTACTAGATTACAGCAGGTTGCATGGATTGCGTTTCTCAGTAACCAAAACAGACCAGCCGACCAAAGTGGTGAGATATTCCAGATTAATTAAATCTCCACCCCAGTTCCCTGATCCCGTCACCATACTAAATTCATCAATTAATCAATACTATATATCCGTCCCTAATTATTTAACGTTTTAAAATTAAATATAATAATTAAGATAATAATTAAAAAATATTATATATAGTATTTAATTATCTATAATACCTTTAAAAATTTTATTGGGATAAAAAAAGTTTTATTGTGATAAGAAAAGAGAGAGTTTAAAGTATTAAAAAAAATAGATAAAGTGATGAGGGATAATTTTAAAAAAATTATCATTAATTCTCCTAGATTTGAACAAACGTCAAATAATTAGGAACAAATAAAAACATTTTAAAACGTCAAATAATTAGGGACGGAGGGGGTACATTACTCACACGTAAAGAAATAGTAGTATCACATTTTGACATGTGTGTCGATACTATATTGATCAATTGATCAAAATTAACGTCAAGTTAATTACTTTTTCCATTTCTCATTTCCCATTTCCCATTTCCCATTCCATTTGTTTGTTGATATGAAACAACTAGATATGACAACAAATAAATTTGAATTGATTTTGAGTTACATAAAATAAGTTTGAATTGGTGGAGGTGGAGGTGGAGGTGGAGGTGGAGGTGGAGGTGGAGGTGGGGTGTAGGGGGGTGGGGGTGCAGGTGAGGGACAGGGGTGGGGTGTGTGGCATGGGGTGGGGGTGTTCTTTATTAGTTTTATAAAGTGCAAATTAAAAAAAACTATAGACTAATATAAGTCAAAAGTAGTTAAACTAGATTTAACTCATATTTATAATAATAATATGAGTTCAAAACCAAATCAAACCATCACCTAAAAATTAGTTAACCAATTCAATATATTCAAGTGATTTTAATTAACTATATAATTTCAACTTAAATTATCAGGTCTATAAACAGCTCAATCCGCCCAAGCCAGATAAGTAATTTCACTATTTCCTTTCCTAATCCTATTTTGCTAATTAAGCTATTCCTCTACACTATTTGGCAATTTCTCATTATATTTTTAGAAATATTTATTTTCTTATATAATTTTAACCAAGATTTTATCTTTTACTCATTTCGTCTCATAAAATAGTACAACTTTTATAAATTAATATTAGATAAATTAATAATCTCTTTAAAATAATATTTTTTAAAAAGACCCTTATATAAATATATGATCCCATCAAAATTATAAATTAATATTATTTTAAATTACAAATATATATAGGGTAATTTTGTAAAATATGATTTTATTCTCGTTTGTTTTGTCTTAAAATTCAAATTTAATTGAATTTCATCCTTAATTTTTCTCATTGCGTCTAAAAGTTCAGATGTTGCATTTTCGAATTGTACTAAAAATTTATAGAGAGTTGTTGAGTATGATTTGAAGAATTTTTATTGATGTTTATATAGTAATTCTCTTTATCATCATACATGGACCGGAATATATTAAATTGAAAGTGGTTACACGCAAGCGAGACTCTATGTCTGTCAGCATTCTATTGATCAATTGACCAACTTATAAAAAAATAAAGTTTAGACTAACCGGATCCTATTAAATTATAGTACAATGAACTTATATATACAAATTAATTAAACTAATGTGAATATAATTTTAAAAGTGGATAAAATGAACATTATTTAATTATTAAAAATAATTAATATCACTTACAATGAATTATATTATTACATTAATTTAATAAGTATGATACATTGCATCAAAAAAAGTAAGATATAAACATCAATAAAATGCAATAATTTTAATGTAATTAAATTTATGTTCACCGAATAGAAAAACACTCTTTAAATTATTAATTTATAGATTAAATAATAACTCTCTAAATTAATAAAATATTACAGTCCCAACATTATTAATTTATAGAGATTCTACTGTATATGACGTTTTAGAATTGTGCACAAAAATTAAGGAAATGGTTGGATAACATTAAATATAATATCGATTGTCTATAATAGTCTTAAATTTTCATTTATTACCGTACTTATCTCATACTCTATCATTTATAATGTTTTTCTATCTTATTTTGAACTCTGTTTAGAAGATTTTTTATAATTCAAAATAATGTACTCCCTCCATTCCTATATGTAGGTCGTTTTAGACTTTTTTTTTATTTCTAATTATTTGTCGTTTGTGGTTATCTAGGAGAATTGATTACTATTTTTCCCAAATTGTCCCTTATTACTCCACATAATCTTTTGATTCATATTTATGAGATAAGTGAGGTGAAAGAGCTTATAGACAATTGATACTATAGTTAATATTTTTCAATCATTTTCTTAATTCTTATGCACATGTCTAAAACGACATATATTAAGGAGCGGAGGGAGTAATTTTTTTTAAACATTAGTTATGTTAAAAAAATACTAGTTACTAGTAATTAGTAAGGCTGTGTTTGATTACCTCTTAATGCCTCTTAATAGGTATGCCTCTGATTCGTTTAGAGGCAAAACGTGTTTGATAAAAAAAAAATTGTCTCTTAATGACTCTTAATCGTTTAGACACAAAATTAATTCTAAACCATCCAGAGGTATGTCTGAACGAAATTAATTAATTTTGGACAAAAATAACCTCTTTAATATTACAAAATTTATTTTTTATCCCCTCTATCTCTTCGATTTCCATATGCTGAATTGTTCATAACCCTTTCTCCTCCTCTTCTTCCCAGCACATAAGAACAGAACCCTTTCATTGTTTCTGTGAGTAGAGGAGATTTGATTTTAAGCAGCGGCTGTTAAGGATTGTAGTATAGATCTGATTTAAGGATGTTGGGGAATCTATTATGGCTTCTCTCCATCCTGCTCTCATCTCAACATCCTCCTTCTTGCGGCCCACCCATGCTCTTTAGCTTGGATCTGATCTGGTTGGTGATTTGGTGGGATGGGGCAACTTCGTGAGGAGCTGTTGCCGGCTTCACTTGAGATCTAATCTCGCTGGAATCTTAATCTCGTTGATTTCTAGTTTCAAATTTATTGTCGCTATTCTAATAATTAATATTCCATGTTTATTGTTCATCATTTAAGGTTAATTCTTGGTGTTTTGATAATTTAAATATAAATGATTACCTCCAAATTTGGAAATCAATATGGAAAAATATATGCTCATGAAAAAGAAAAAAGAGTTCAAGAGTAATATGGTAAAATACTGTTATTAAGATATTTTGAAAAAATTAATTATCAAACAATATTTTTTCATTCAGATACAATTTTATTCAGATTCTCTATATTATTCAGATATTTAAATTGTTCAGATCTTCACATTTAATTTTATCAAACATCACCTAAATCTATATAAAAATATAGTAGTATAAATTATAAAATTTGAGGCGTTCAAAATGGATGTGTGGACTGCGGACTAGAGAGAGAGAGAGAGAGAGAGAGAGAGAGAAAAGGTCATGGGATGTGCATGTTTTTATTGCACAGTAGTACACTCCCTATCCTGCAAATACGGATCATGCAAATCCTCTTTTACTTTCTCTCTCTCTTACCCTTAAATAGGGATCTAGTAAAACAATACTCACTCTTCCCGTACGGCCCTCTTCTAGATTACTAACATATTTAATTTACATATATAGCATTAATTATATAATTAAAAGCTGTTTTGTTGTTGGTGGAGAGTGGAGACCGTGGGCGAGGAAGGGAGCAGCCCCAACCAACTAACATTACTTGACACTTACCAAACTCTGATTTAAGGGAGATTTGTTTAATTAAGAGAGTGGAGTATATATATATTTAAGGAAAAAGGGATGCATGCATGTGTTTAATTAACAAGGATGTACATGTGTTGCTGACATTGTATTTGAAACGTGTAGAATTGTACATATTACACGTTCGACACTTGAATTAAAATCTTTATTTGTCTATAATTAAAAATATTATCTCATGTAATTTTTTATACAAAATAAGAAATTAATATTTCTCTCCCACACCACCACCACAAGAATTAGAAATAGTAATCAAAAATTAAAATATGTTTACAAGTTCAAAGGGTTAAATCAACTTTTGGAGTAAACAAGACATGGTTGGGTTAGCCAGGACAGGATACTTAAAGAGAGTGAGTAGGCAGTGGGCACGCTTACGTTTTGGCTTCCTGAACCGAACAACACCATCTTTTAGGGGCCTGGGCAAACTAGGTTGCGTGCGATATGCTCTAATTCCCTTTCCTGTTTCTAGGGAATCTCTCCTTCTTCCTCTCCCTCTCTGCTCTTCCCATTTCATTCACCAGTTCATCCCCTTCCATTGCTCTTCAGTTCTAGCTAGCTACTTAGTTGTTCCCGGCCACTTCCCATTTCCAAATATCCCTCCCTATACAAACCATAATATCCCTCCCTTTCATCTTTGTTTTACCTTTAATTTCTCTTTCTGGGGTTTCTTTTTCATCATTTTCCATCTCAAGGCTGATGGGTTGAGGCTTTCCGAGTAATAATTTTATTACTTTTTCAGCTCTCTGGGTTAATTAATTAAGCGGTTGGATTTTAGGATGTAATTAAGGTGACTAGTCTTTTTTCTTTCTTTCTTTAATTCCATATCTACCTACCAATTACCATTACCAATGATATAATAAACATGTTTGGTCCTAGCCTAGCTAGTCATATAAAGTTGAAGATTTTTGTGGTTTAATTTAATTTACTTGTTTCTGACTTTGGGTATGTTTTCATTTTCATGCTGCAGAGGACCTTCCTCTGTCTGCTATCTTTACTAATTTTCATATTTAAGGTAAAACACTTTTCCATCTGGGTTCTTTGATTATTTTCTCTTCTTGGCAAACTGATATACATTATATATATCCATGGAGGGATTTTCAAGAATGGATGAGGTCCGTCCTCAGTTGCTAGATTTGATTCCCAATTGGCCAAATGAAGAAAAAAGTTCAGAGGAAAAACAACTGGAGCTAAGGCTTGGTCCACCAGGTGAATATTGGACCATCAAAAATGGCAGTATTATTAGTACTAACAATAAAAACAACTCGAGAGAAAGAGAAAGGGACGAGTCTCCTCTTCTCTCTCTTGGCTGTTCAAAGAGAGGTTTTCTTGACACAATAGTAGCTGACCGGAAAACAGTAGATCAGCCGGATACTTGGATCAATGGAAGTCATTATACCCACAAGTTTTCTTCTTCTCCAGATATGAATGCACAAGTTGTTGGGGCTGTTCCTGTGTTACCATCATCATGTCCATGGTCATCTTCACATTACCAACAAAGCTTGCCTCCTGTTATGGAGAAGGAATCATTGCAGCAGCAGGCCTGTGGCACTACTAAAGTAGTGGTAGACTTGCAGAATTCAGAAAAGAAAGCATTTTCACCGGCTTCTGCAAATAATACAGCTGTGTCCGACAGGTATCAGAAAAGGTACACCCATCTTTTGGACAGAAGAGAGGATATTCACTCTATTCTCTCACATTGTTACATATGTACTTGTGGTCCATGCATGATAAGACAGCGCTTTCACTTTTTTTTAATGTTTCTTATGCAGTAGTATTTTGCTCTTACTAAATTTCATTTTTAATTTTAGTCTGTCTATCTATCTTTTTCTGTCAAAGTATTATTACCTTTTCAAATATACTTGTAGTGTGCAGTTACTCACTCTGTTGCCTGGATTTAAATTTAGAGTAAATTTCACTTAAACACGTTTTTGCACGTAACTACTAGCCTGAGTTTCACTTAAAACACCACCTGTACTATGTAGTACGTATTTTCATCTCAACTCCCTTACCTAAAGTATTCTACTACATTTTTGCCCCCAAAAATCTTAATCCCAAACTCCAAATAAACCCTAACCTAAATTTTATTTTTTAGCAAAATCTCACATCCTTCTTGATTATACACTCACAATTACCCTTACACCAAGAATTTAAACCCCTACAATTGAATTTCAAACTAACCAAAAATATCGGAATTCAAAATCAAATTGAGCCTTTAAAATATTCACAAAAATTAATGTATAATATTCCTTAAAAACATAAAAGATAAAAAAAGAATATTGAGACTTTGATGGACAATTAGAATTATAAGAAAAGATAAAAAGTAATATAAGCATAGAAATAAAATATGAATCAAACTTAAGAAATTCAAACCTTCGTGTGTCTTTGGTAGAATATTAATCTCACGTTTTTCTTCTAATATATTTCTAGATTCAATTAAATGTTGGTGGCTATGGAGGTTTTTTGATAGAAGGTGGTGGTGGTGACTTCGCAGGGAAGATGATGAGAGAGACTGGGTTTGAGTTTAGGGTATTTTGGACATTTATCTCAAAAATTTATAATTCTAGTGGGTGTTCACGCACATTTAGAGAGTAGAACACATGCATTGTCAATTTGGATGATAAATGTAACACTTTCACTTGGCCTCAATAGTGTTAGTGTAGACTTTTTTTTTTTTTTATAATGTGGGTTTCCAACCGCAGTCAGGCTAATTCCCCAGCCCGGACCGGTCTTTTCTTTGAATCAGCTTCCGCTGGCAGTCCATGGCCCCATGAGCATTTTTGCCTTGACAATTGTTACAAGTGGGAGTCAAACCTAAGATGTCCGGATTTACGGCTCATCACCTTGAACCATTGCGCCAACTGCTGGGGTTAAGTATTGATTTTTGAAACTCTGGTGGGTCATGTGCGAAAACGTGTAAAACTCGGGCCCTTAAATTTATTTTCTCATTCCTACTTGGTCATTAATTATATTGGGAATTGTTATTTTCACAAGGAAACTTAATTCATTTGAATGATATATGTATCTATCTGATCTGGAGTACATTCAGTTATAAATTAATTTATTCTTCTGTTTTCTTGGAGTACATTTTACTGTCTGTATTTGTTCTGTGCTGACTGTTGATTGATGACTTGTATATCTAAAATGGTGCTTTCTTTTTTTAACTACTTGTTTCTTGTCTATAATCCTGTCAAAAATCTAATCTTTTAGTGACTAATTTGTCTTAATTTCGTATGCTGGTTCCACGAATTTAAAAACAAAAGAACTGCTCCTGCTCCAGTTGTTGGGTGGCCTCCAATTCGGTCATTTAGGAAAAACCTTTCAACTAGCAGTTCTTCAAGGCTGCCAGCTGAGGCACAGAATGCGGTTCCAAGGAAGTATGCCAGCGAAAAGCAGGTGGAAAGTTGTCGTAAAGGATTATTTGTGAAAATCAATATGGATGGAGTTCCTATTGGAAGAAAGGTGGATCTTAGAGCTTATGAGAGCTATGAAAAGCTATCTTGTGTTGTTGATGAACTCTTCAGAGGCCTATTAGCAGGTTTTCCTTGCGTTAATATGATTGACTAATTGTATCATTATTGTATTAATTTAAAAAATGTCCACATTTGCTTGAGGATGCAGGGTAAAGTATTAGGATCAGTTAAATTGATATTCTGGTCAAACTGTTCCTTGGTACATCCGTCTTAAAATGGTTTAGAGTATTTACATGAAATCAATATAACTTATTAAAAAAAGCACTATAATGGTATATTATTTGATCAACAATGTGGTCAATTCATCTATAATAACGTAATTCATAAAATAGTCTCCTTGAGCAGCAACAACTTGTGAATAGATTAAGAGCTTCATCTAGTTTAGTTGTATTTGTGATAGGTGTTGTTTCTGAATTGGTTTGTATTTTGTTTCTCTGCTTAGCGCAAAGGGATCCCACTGCTGGCAGAATCCAGAACAATCAAGAGGGAGAGAAAGCAATTGCGGGAATATTAGATGGAAGTGGGGAATATACCCTTGTCTACGAAGATAATGAAGGAGATAGGATGCTTGTAGGGGATGTCCCATGGCAGTAAGCATCTCACCACTGGATATTGACGAGTCATAGTTTCAGTACCCATCATTTGGTCACCAATCTATTCTAAAGTGCTTAAAATAATGTTTATAATTGTATTTTTGTTTCATCTCTCCAGCATTTAGCTTCCCAACCACTTGACAATAATTCATTTTCTTAAAGCATAGTACTTTAGCGAAGACTTAATGTAATAGTGTAACATCAGTTAGGTTAGGTTCCATAGGCGCTTTATGTTATTGAGAAATTTGTTCTGCAATAGATGTGTTGTGATGTAATTTGGTTGGCAACTTGTGTTTTGCAGCATGTTTGTATCTACGGTTAAGAGGTTGCGCGTGTTGAAAATCTCTGAACTATCTTCTTCCCTATTTGGTGAGTATTCCTTTTGAACCCACCAAATTTAGTTTCTATCATATTTCCTATAATTTATATGTTGCCTAATTCTGAATACAGTAAACTTGTAGCTGAATAAATGTGGTTACTTCTTTGTCTAACAATTTGACTTTGGAGCTCTTGATCTTTGCAGTTGGTAGCAAGCAACAAAAGAACCCACTTGATGCAGCAGCTGCAGCAGCATTGAAATGATAAAGAATAGTATTTTGTGTGAAGACACTTCAACTGAGATTAGAGGATATTTGTTTTGTCTCTTTTTTCAAATTTTGGATATTATACATTGTCCAAGTGTAACGAAAATGTACAATGCGAGGTAGATGTTGTATTTTGGTACTTGGGTTTTTTCACAACCTCTCTTTGACTTGTTTAAAAGACTTGATTTTAAGTGTGTGTATATATTTCATACATTACACCTCAATCACTAATAATTTCTCAAATACGAAAGAAGAGATATATAATGATTAAACATACTCTCTAAATTATGAAAAAGGGATAAAATATATCAGTTAGAATGACTAAATCTAATTTAAACGGGAGAAATAAAAACAGAAAGGCCAAAAAAATATATTTAAATTTGGCTTTGGAAAATACAACGGACAAAGAAAAATGCAGGATAATCATTACCAAATTAGTTGACCTCAAGATACTTGGAGTGAGAGGCAGCAATAAGAGCAGCCCCGATGCCTGAGCCATCATTAGAGTGCTTAAAGACTATGCTTTCCGAGACTTGGTCGCCAACCAATTCTTTTAAAGTGTTCTCTAAGCACTCTCGAAATGCAGTATAGTTCTCATACAGTCCACCATCCATAGCTATAACCGTCTTTTGTATCTCCCCATCCCTAAAAGTATCTCTACCCATTTTCTTTAGGATGCCCAAGATTCCAGCAGCAGCAAGTCGGGCCCCACGGGTAGCAACAATGTTGCATAGCTCATCCACGACTTTCCGCGTCTTCAGGGTTGTAGTAGATATCTGCAGTAGAAATAACATGACATACACATGCATGTGTAATTGAAGATGCTCATAAAATTGTTGCACTCCTCAGGCAAGGAATAAAGATGACCATTTAATCTTTTTCTTGGGCTTTCTAAATGTTGCTTACTAAAATATACACATATACCTCCAATATATCCTTCAATTTGTTCCCTACCACATTGAGATCTGAAGATGTATCATGATGCATTACAGACATGTCAGGTGTCCTGCATATTACACGGCAAAGGATGTAACTGTTTGAGCCATATGCTGATGCATGTTCTAAAATAACATGGCTAAGTGAGCAGTGAAAAGATAAAAACCATTTGGTCACGGGTCAGAAGCAACTGCACAGAATAGGTTGCGACTAGCAGTTAACAAGATCATGGTAGACACTGGAACATATACTTGTCAAGGTAAATTGATTGAATACAAGTAGCCATTTTATTGATGCAACTGTTAAGAAAAATACCTTAATATGAATGGAGTCTCAAGTTTTGGTGGAACAGTGTCATCGAAAAGGGCAGCTTCTTCAGCCATCCTACATAGAACTCTGCGAACAATCTCTCCCAAATACATGCCAGAAACTATCTTTTCAAATATCTGCACAATATAATGAAAAATTGTACAAGTTGTCAAAATAAGTATATTGCTAAAGCATACCAAATGTAAATAGAATACTATGTGTAGACAAAATGATAACCTGTTCACCAGGGTTCAAACTTTCTGCATCCAGCGCATGGTCATACTCTGTCAAGGGAAGATGTGATGACCTAAAGTTACCCCATTCCATATTTATAACCTACAACACACAAACGATGGCGGGACTTCAATTCCTTTCACACTCTCCAATCATATATAGCCCTTTACACAATCCGGATATCTTTATTGGTAAATATCAAAATTATTGTAATAAATGTACTAGAAGTAATCAATTGAAACTGAACAAATTCCTCACCATCTCTCCTGATTTAGGTGGAGGGCCATGCCATTTTGGTATTGCTTGAGCACGCTCCACATAAGCTGCATTTGTTCCAGTACCCATGATTACTGCAACAACAACGTCCTTGTTGGTATATCTACCTCCAGCTAATGTCCCAATTGTATCATTAACCTAGTGCCAAAATTTAAATATCAAACCCATACTTATATCTAACAACCATGGAACTGTTACCAGATTAACATAAAATATAACGAAACACCAAATACCAACAGAAGACTACATTTCTTCTGCAGAACTAAAAACTTCTGTTATGAGTAGCAAAAGAATTTAATGTACCAGAGCCGACACGTGTAGATCAACACCTTGTCTTCCCATGGCACTCACTAGTTCAGCCACCACATCTTTACCAATCTATCAAATCAGCAATTAAAAGAATTCAGGCAAGTGAGGTAAGCTAGTCATGAGTGAGCTATCTTTAGACATATGTATGAACTAAAAGTGCAAGGATAATATGAAGTTTCTGACATCTGGATTAATTAACTAGCTTCATCCTTTCAGAAATATTATGCCAGATCACAGTTGTAACTTACATTTCCACTGATGAAGTAACTGCTCACTTGGAATATGCTGCTTGATGAAGATTATGCATGTCATAAAAATGAGATCGAAACATGGGCGAAGTCGAACTCTGTGTCGCAAAGAACATATACACACAACTAAATATTTTATCTTCCTCTATAATCTTTTTATTTTAATTTTTTTAATCATGGGTGTCCTAACCTCTTTAGAGCATTCAACTAATCCCATGTGACCAGGCAAATCCAAGCATAAGCTTGTGTGGGTACCCCAGTTGGCAAGATTAGGTACTGTGAATCTGTGATGTCCTCAGTTTGGTAGAACACGTCATTGAGCCAATATATTATGGTGAAGTACATGCCATTGATCATCTTCATCAATGATCTTGAGCTGGCTCAATATGATAAACCAAGAAAATGAAAGCAAAAACTATATCACCTCAATAATCTTGTCTTGAAAGTCTTTTCGAGAGCTTTCTACTGTTATAGATTCACAAATTTGGATTTATAACGAAAAAATTATTGAATTTTGAAATTTGAAGGAGGAAAGAGAAAAGACTGTTGTAAGAGAAGAACGCGTTTTCCAGGTTTTACCTTTTGCAACAACTTTTTGCATAATGGAGTTAAAAATTTGCTTCAGGAGCATGGGTCTCATCTACTCATCTTACACATAAAAGCCTTCCGCAAGAAGTTTTGTGGCTTCCACAATAACTTTTGCCAAAGACTTTAATTTTTTTTTAAAACCGACCCTTGCATCTCCTAACGAATTATGGAAGATGGGTTGGCTCAAAAATGGTCCATGCATGGCCATAGGTGACTATGGATCATTCTCTCTATATATATTTGTGTGTATGTAAGTGTGTGTCTATATATATATATATATATATATATATGTATGCAAAAAAAAAGTGTAAATGCATGACAAATCCTTTACTAATTTATTACTAGAGAAAAATAACAAAAGTCATGTCTTTTGCCCGTTGATCTACTAAATGACTAAATGAGGAGAAACAATCAATCTTTGTCAGGGTCTTGATTTAGTTTTATAACATTTTAAAAGTAACAAATTAACAAAACCAATCAACATAGGTTTTACAAGTACTAAAATCCATGCAAACCTAACTTGACATAATAGTTGATAAAGTATAACAGCAACATGCATATGAATGGTGACATGGTGATTAATAGGAAATTCATGCTAGATTAACCAAGTTTGTAGGGTGGAATAATAAATGCAAATGAAGCGACAACAAACATGCAAAATTGGAAAATTACAAAATGCAGCCCACGCAATCAGGACTAACCGCGTCATCAATAGAGAAACCTTTTGTCCACCTAATAAGAGTTCCAGAAGCAATTGACAATTGCAACACAGGAAAAGAGAAGGTGAATCCTAGTTCCCTCTGCCTACCAGGAGGAAGATGAAATCTTTCACCTTATTGAGCAACAAATTTTGCAAGTTCTGCTGCAATATAGTCAAAAAGTTCCTGAAAATAGTAACTTTTGAGAAGTTTAGATATTATGCGTATGGACCACTATGAAACAGGGTGACTAGCAGTCTCAAAAGGACAAAGACTTACCATTGACGTCCCGACCATTAATTTTGGAGGAATTGCAACCTCAGTAAATTCTTGATCAATAATACCACCAATTTTCCCTCCCAATTGCACCCGCAAAACCCGGAAGTTTGTTCCACCAAGGTCCAATGCATAAAATACCCCTTCTTCATCACTTAAATAGGAAAAATGGAAGAGAATAATGCGTCAACTATAATAGCTCAACAGATAAATGCCAATCAATGAAACATATTTATGCTCTCTAGTTCATTTAGAACTCCATGTCAAGTATATTAACAGGAAGAATAAATTTGTCTAGAAAGTGTAACAACATCCATTAAGTTGAAGCATTAATTTCTCTAAATTTAGCCCGATTATAATGCATATCAAGTACTTTTGCTATATTCTACAAAACTAGCACATAAAAATATTAGCAAGCTCATAAAATTGATCATAGAAATAAGTATGTCCAGTACTCCGATGACAGTAGTATACTCATACAGCTAACTGCAATGCGACCTTGAGTTCAGGAGATATTGAAAGAAACTGTTATTGATTTGTCTCTAACAGCGAATGCGAGATCATTCTGCATACTGTGTGACATACTGCCAATACTTGTGAATATAAAGGATTGAAATATATATATACAAATATTGGTAAGGTATAAGTACTGCAGTTACAGTTTTTTTCAGTAGAAATCAGTACCAAAAGAGAAAATGTGTGCTTCTAATGGTTGTTAGAGAGAAAGAGGTTAAATGGAATATAAATGTCTTCACCAGAGAAGTAGATATTGCATGCAAAGAATTATTTTTTTTCTCCCAACTTGTCAATTTCTTAACCCCCAAAAAAACATGAAAGAAATATACCAGTAAACAAAATAGAGAGTAGAAAAAGTTACTAAAGAAAAAAGAAATACTCAGAGATAAATATTTCAACTTCTGTAGCTTTATATAATGGAAGTTCATGAAATTTAGTGAACACTTGTGTACACCAAATACTAATAAGAAAAGGAAAAAGATTGATAATATCATTATAGTTCATGAAGAATTATTGATGTCAAAGGTTACTAATGACTGCCTCAATGTTCAAATAATAAACCTATAGTTAATGTCATGATTTTGGTAGAGAAGAAACAAGTACGTATAGGGATGATTAGCCAATTCCAGACTCACTTGTATATTATTGTTATTCTACTATATAGTGCAATGAACAAGGTTGATGCTGAATAATACAATTTAGGAATCATTCATTATCAATATATTGAACAGACATCACAAAGAATAGATTTCATAATAAGATCATTGAAGTTAAACCATGAGAGTTTTTTGTAATTCTATATATAAAGATCTATCAAGGAACCTCGGTAATTGTACCAAGGTCAGTATTCAATAAAATGCCAATCAGTAATTTTAATACAACCATGAACCACCGTCCATTTAAAAAGAAAATCTCAACAATTTATTTCATGATTAACAGAATACATAAAGATATACTTACAATAATCTAATATATATATAGAGAGAGAGAATTAAAACTATATACCCAGTAGGGAGATTGTCGACGTAGCTGATGAGCATTTTGAGTTTGCTGCCACCTTCTTCATAGGCGAGACCGGCGTGCATCTCCACGGTCATGGCGTCAGCCACCTGCTTGAGCTTCGAGCAGGGGGTCCCAAACTTCTCTTCCAATTCCTTCAGAATGGCGCTGGCGCGGGCCCAGCGGCTGGAGCTCCGCATTCGTTGGCGTACGATTAGCGCCACCGCGGCACACACAGCCGTGCCGCCTATAACTGCCGCTGTCAATGCCACCTTCCCCATAGCGAATCGAAGCAGAAATCAAAATTGCCAAATTTATTTTTTTTAAAAAAAAAGTGAAGCAGCGGCGTGGTGTCAGATGAGAAGCTGACGAAAGATCATATCTTGATGAATATAAGATTGAGATTTGAGGGAGCCCCAAACCAAAAAAAAATGGAAATTATATAAAATAGTGAAATTTTATTTTGAAAAAACAAAATAAAAATAGAGCGCTTTTAGTCGGAAGGAAAACTTTCTTTATACGGTAAACGGAAGTTATGAACTAAATTCGTTCTCATTCGAGTGGCCAAACCACTGTAGCTACCCACGTGCCTATCTCTAAGTCCTAATTCCTGGGACATTATTAATAATAATATCAATATTAATATTAATATTCAAATCTTTTTACAATTATTAAGGAATAAATAACTTTTTGGTCACTATACTGGGTCCGGTTTTTATTTTGGTTATCGAATTTTTTTTTATTACAATCGAATAATCATCTTTCAAAAAAACTTACAAAATAATCATTCTCATAATTTTAAATCAAAACAACTGACGAAAAAGTCGATCGATTGTCACATCAAACTCCACTTTTTTTTGGCGTGGGCGAGTTTTTTGATGTGAACGAGTTTTCTTTGACCTTTGACCCATCCAACTATCTATCATTCTTTTTATTTTCAGTTTTCACATACAATAATAATAATTAAATACTGAAAAATAAATACTTTATAATTTCATTTATTTATAATAATACTGTTCATAATTAATTTCATTTATTTATAATAATTTTAAAATTAACTGTTTATAATTTTAAAATTAATTTACTGTTCATACTTTTAAAATTTATTACTGTTTATACTTTTAAAAATAATTACTGTTTATAATTTTAAAATTAATTACTGTTTGTAATTTTAAAATAATTTACTGTTTATAATGTTAAAATTAATTACTGTTCATAGTTTTAAAAATAATTTACTGTTTATAATTTTAAAAATAATTACTGTTTATGATTTTAAAATTAATTACTGTTTATAATTTTAAATTAATTACTGTTCATAGTTTTGAAAATAATTTACTGTTTATAATTTTAAAATAATTACTGTTTAAAATTTTAAAATTAATTACTGTTTATAATTTTAAAATAATTTACTGTTTATAATGTTAAAATTAATTACTGTTCATATTTTTAAAATAATTTTACTGTTTATAATTTTAAAAATAATTACTGTTTATACTTTTAAAATTAATTACTGTTCATAGTTTTGAAAATAATTTACTGTTTATAATTTTAAAAATAATTACTGTTTATAATTTTAAAATTAACAATTTATAATTTTAAAATTAATTTACTGTTCATACTTTTAAAATTAATTTACTGTTTATATTTTTAAAATTATTTACTGTTTATAATTTTAAAATTAATTATTTATTATAATTTTATTAATTAAAATTATTATTATTGTTGGTATTATTATTATTTTGAAATTATTATTATTATTTAAAAATTATTATTATTATTTTAAAATTATTATTATTATTATTATTATTATTATTTTTAAATTATTATTAAGATACAATTATTTTTACACATAACAAAACTATATACACATAAGCAAAAAAACAGAGTCAAATCGCCAACTCAACACTTCCGTTCTTAACTCAAAGATTTCGTCTAGCTTTTTTGACTGAAATTGTAAGAATGACCATTTTATAAGTTTTGAAGTCTGATTTATTCGATTGTAACAAAAAAAAAATTTGGTAACCACAATGAAAAACCTACCCGATCTGATACAAAGGATCAAAAGGTTATTTATCCCCAATTATTAAGTATAACTAATATACTTACCTATATAACTATTAACAGAGGCGGAACTAGGGGGCGGAGGCATCTGACCCTGGTAGGCTGTCGGCACATCGGGCGGGGGAGAGACGTCTGAGTATTTGATCATGGTAGGCTGTCGGCGCCCGCGACGAAGAAGAAGTTTCCTGTGTGGAGGTGTGCGTTTTCATGCAGGGTGAGGTTAGTGCGTTTTCATGTACACTCCTCCACTACTCTTCATTCAACCATTTCATCGAGCAGATGGTGTGCATATTCATCTGGAGCAGGGGAGCAACGATCTCAACCTTAACTTAAATTCCGGAGAGGGCGGGAGCAGTTGTTAAGAGTTGCTCTCAAGTAGTTCCGCCATTCACAATATTCATATGGTGCTAAGCTCTTTGATTGATTGCAATGAAATTCATGGGTACTGCTGCTGCTCCATTTTTGTTCCTTTTTCTGTCACAATGTTTTTTATTGACATCATCATCATCATCATCATCATCATTAGACCTGTCAAAATATGGTTATGGGTTGGTTTTGATTTTCAAAATATGGTTAACCAACCATTTAAGAACTAAAATCATATTAACCATTTTTAATATGGATAATGTGGGTTGGAACCATATGGTTATGATTAAAAACTATATTAACCATTTTAATATGGTTATAGTTCCATGAAGGCCTGATTTGATATATTAATTTTTTTTTTTTGGGGGGTTGGGGGTGGGGTGAGGTGTATACATAATCACATAATATTATTATTTTTTTAGGTGGCGTGGTGTGGCGTGGGGTGGGGGTGAGGTGGGGTGGGGGTGGTAAGGGGTGTATACATAATATTATTTTTTTTGGATGGGGGTGGGGGTGGGGTGGGGTGAAGGTAGGGTAGGGTGGGGTAGGGTAGGGTGGGGTGGGGTGGGGTGGGGTGGGGTGGGGTGGGGTGGGGGGTGGTAAGGGTGTGTATACATAATCACATAATATTATTTTTTGGAAAAGTGGGGGAGTAGGGGTGTGGTGTGGTGTGGGTGGTAAGTAGTGTATACATATTTTTTTTTTGATGGGATGGGATGGGATGGGATGGGATGGGGTGGGGTGGGTAGTTGAGCTTCTTGAATATGTAAATATGGATGGAAAGAACTTTTGATTTGAATTTGGAATAAAATATGGGTCGAAAAATGTTTAACCGAGTTGGAATTATATTTTTTTTTAAAAATATGGTTCCAAATTTTAACCAATCCAAATAAATAAAAACAGTTAACCAACCCATTTGATTCCAGTTAATATGGGTTGACCCGACAGTTAACCAACTATATTGTCAGGTCTAATCATCATCATCAACAATACCAGATAGTTTGAACATATGCTCATCTTTGTCAGTCAAAAATCCGACAGCCGCTATTGCGTGATAAAAAAATTTAGTATTTTTTTTCTTATAATTTAATAAATTATTGTAGAATCATTTAACCAATTAGTAGGTGTATTAATTATGTACAAATATTATTCTAAGTTGGAAAATATAATTATAGAGTGAAATAAGTTATTATGAAACTCAATAAATATAAGTATAATAACATTTCCCTCGGTTAATATAACTTTAAATGAACCAAGTACTTACTATTATTAAAAAATTTAAAATATACGTATAATAATGCATCGATTAGTTATAACGGCTAGTTATTACTCTTGAAGTTGGGAGTAATCTGCAGGTCAAATATTCCCTCCGTCCCATAGTTATAAGCTAATTTTTTTTGATATATAATATAAAAAAATCAATTTAAATAATAATTTTTAACATAATTTTTCACATATACCCCTTAATATAAAATTAATAAATAAATTAATTACTCATTACTTATCACACTAAAACTCTCAATTTCATTGATTAACGTGTACTGACCATTAAAATTCATAACTATAGAACTTTAACCAAAGAAAATACAACATTAAATGTGGTGATAAAAACAATGACACTGAATGTTGTTTCTTCAAAAAAAAATAATGGTTGAATATTTATTATAAAGGTATAAAAGTAAAACAATGAACCAACTAAATTTTATAAATAGTAAATAGCCTATATATTAGGACATCTCAAAATAAAAAATCAGCCTATAACTATGGGACGGAGAGAGTATTTTTTTTATTTATCAATTTATAATATAAAAATATAATGCTACCATAAAATAATGATGAGATAATAATAATAATACTGAAATCTACCTAGAAAATTTCTAGTTAAGAATGTCATTAAACTCGACAATCTGCAACTAAACATATGCCTCTAATATTGAAATCAGGTAATAATAATTATTCCAAGAATAATATTATATGCACGTAGTATACAAAAAAAAATTATATACAATTTTGTGTATAATTTGTGTGCAGGACATTTCTCATGTTCCAAATACTCGGCACCCTCCATTAAAAAAAATGTTCTCTGCAAGGGCAGGAGTTATTTTGTGTAAAATTTTACTAGTAGTTTAAAAGCAAGCCCTCATTAATAAGGCAGTAACCCCCCACCCACCATACATACACAAACACACAGAGAGAGAGAATTTATCAGAAATAACAAGGTTCGTGTACAAAAGTAGTTAAAAGATACAATGACACAAGCCACTTGTAGCAACCCACTCTAGACATATAAACAAGTTCAACCCCCTTCACTATCCTCACCTGGTTAGGAACAGTTATAATTGAGCATTCCCAATATCCATTTCCTAAGAATATTGGAAGCCTCACAAATCTCTGCAGCACAGTCTGATACATAAAAAGCTATTACTATACACGAGTTATCCAACTTGCCCAACCCCCCCAAAAAATAAAAATAAAAATCCACCCACACAAACAAAAAAAAACCCTATTCCTTCTCTCCTTTCTTCCTCTTCCAAGCAAAAGCTTCTACGTGCCGGGGTAGTTCGTGTTTTGCCTGGAGAAAAGGAAATAAATGAAAGCCAGCAACTAACAGAGCACTTACCAGAACTGCCGACTTTCACAAAGGATTTCGATGAATCTTCCAGGCTCTCAAGCTGTTGAAGTCAGACTCAACCTCCTATTTAAACACCACACAGAACGAAGAAGAGCAGTATAAAGATATAAATGGCAATAAAGATCCAAAAAAATAATATCTAGAAATTAAATGTACATGCCTCGTCACTGCCTTCCGCTCATGTCCCAAATCAACATCACCATTGGTATTCATTGCCATATCAAGAGGAGCGTTTCGCTGCATGAAACAAAAGCAACCAAAAAGAATAAGATGGATCTTAACGGGGAAAAAGAAACATCAGTTTCACAATTTTTTTACACGCTAAAGGTACAATCAGCCTCAGGTAACACACCCCTACAATTTTTAGTTTCAGATTCTGACTTAAACTATTGCATAAAGAAACAGCAAGTTAACTTGAAAGAAGAGGACAAAGCAAAAGGAACTTAAATCCAAAACCTCTAACTCGTCCTGTAAACCACCTTCAGAGATCTGGCCATCTGTTGCACACCCATCATTCATAAGCAACTCTGAATCTGCCTCACAAGAATCAGTCTGCGAAAATCCGTGACTGTTGCTCCCAATAACGCTGCCTGGATTCCCCTCACTGCTTCCTGTTCGTGATGCAGGTCCTGTGTCTTCACATGAACCGACCTCACTCGTTAGGCTAGTGACCACGCTAGAATTTGAGAAACATCCCTCGTCAGCAACTCCTCCAGATATAATTTTTTTATCAGATTTAGCTAGCTCTATAATAACCTCCTTGTCACCCTCAACCTGATGAACCTGTTCAGTTCCATTTATTTCAGCCATTTGTTCTGTTCTTTGAATTCCCAATGATGAACACTCGTTTGATGTGTCTGTAATAATTTCAGGAGATAATGAATCCCGCCTTTGAGGGCTAGCTGATAACCGCTTTTCGGAACTACATCGCTTCACATCTGCCCCATCTCTTCTCCTTTTAAGATGTCTTCCAACAGATCCAGCCCTGCAAACTTCATCTCCAGGAGAAGATTGTTCAGCATGCAGCTGGTTCATTAACCTTGGTGGCCGACATCGTTTATAACCATCGGGAAATACGTAAGAAGGAATCTGCTTTCTACGAACATGAGAAACATAAATTTCCATCCCTGGTTTCCAGAACACATACATATTCACGGAGTGCCGAAACTCATCAACTGTTCCACGTATATCAAACTGCTGACCTTCTTGGATTACCTCACCCTCTCTCCTCTGCAAACCCATAAAAAAGGCACAATGGGAACACTGCTTTGAAGAATCAACATACTCGTGAGGATAAGGATGACACTGCAACTTTCCGTATGTGTCCCGCTCTATCTGCAAATGAGAGAGACATCTTCTAATATTTATTTTCTAAAAGATCCATATGAGCCAAAGGGTGATTGATGCCTCCTTCACAATTAACATGTCAAAATGGAAAAATATTACCATCAGAGTCAGTTGTCTCAGCCGGGATTCAACCCATCCTTTCCACGCACGCAAGTCATCGCCATCAGCAGCAACAATGTCTACCTGCAGATAGTTCTTATAGCTTTCGAAGAATACACAAGGCTCAAACAAAGCACTCCACTGTGCTTTATTCAGCTCTATCTCCTGCATGTTGACATAAAAGAGTAAAGCACAATATTATGAATATCATAATTGAACTTGAAAAAGATCTGCCACTCTGGCCACTACCTCACAAATCTTGTTGCCAAACTGAAACTGCTCTGTCATAACCCGAAGAGTACTGGTTGAAACATTGTAGCTAGAATTCATGCATGGGTAAGCAGGTGTGATAATTGGCATATGATGAGTTCGATCACGAGGATTTCTTCTAGGATCCCATATAGAAAAGCCAAGCTCGTCTTCTTCTATTGCACAAAGCATCACAGGATTTGGCCAGCGCCACTGGGTATATACCCTGAAAAACCGAGAAACCAGCATACTAGGGATGGCATTGGGATAAAGCTGAGAAACCCTAGCTACAAGGAGAGCCCAGTTCACACCACCAAGAAATCCTGTCACCTGAAAAAGGGTCAGTAGAGGGAATAAGGTGCAAATAAGGATCCAAATCTGAAGTATAAAGTAAGATAATACACCAGAAAAACCAGAACAAATACAGATATGAATAAATTAATGGAAGACCCTACTTACATTTGAATAAACACCGCGCCTCTTTGCCCAATACTTTAAACAGCGGAGCGTTGTGCGAAAATGCTAGAATTTCCCAGCCAAAGATGAGGATAAACAATAAGCAAACACTAATAAAATAACAATATTCTGAGAGATGAGATCACAAGCAAAATAGCAGGCATTTTTATTTAACCACCTCAACATTTGGAACGAGTTTAAGAATCTGGTCAGCAACCCTGCAGCCATTGAGACTCCGAACAGTTGGCTCATCAACATTGTACAAAACAGAAACATTGGAAATATCCAAGTCCTGTCGATAATTCAGTTAGCATTCACAAATCACAAATATCTATACATCACAAAAATAGATCTACTATACAAGGATTAATTTTACTGAACATAACATTCAAGCCTACAAGGACAGCTAATAGAGCTTAAACTAATATGGCCACTTTCGGGGACATTAAATTTTTGTTTCCCCGTTGCGGCAAATTGTCAAAAATGAGCAGTCATAAAATGAGGAACTCACAAGATATCTATTTCAAAATTATTTTCTTAGTCGATTTCTGAGATCTCTCGTGGTTTTTTCCCAGTTGAGTTTCCACGTGGTGTTATTATTTTATATTTCATATAATAGTGTGTTTGTATTTATCTTAGTGTATTTGTGTGAGCCTGATTTCTCAACAATAGAGCTATGACACAATCAAACCTGAACGAACAAAATGTTTTGAATTGCATCAGCTTCTATTGAGGGTTATTAATTGCATTAAATGTATATTAATAAATTTGTCTAATAACTGAATATGTGGCGAATCCTCATTAAACCGCCAAATCGCTGTATCGTGACCCCAATCATTGTTTCTTAGGTGTGTGCCAATAGACCCGTCCATAAAGCAAGTCACGAAGGAGGTAATTATAAAAATAGTTCACTAACACAAACATATACTATTAACTATCCTCCATTAACCACGTTCGAAGTAGGGGAAGAATGAACTAACAAAACAACTAAAGTAATAAACAAACAATTCCATCAAGATGAAAATTACAAAAATAAATGATAATTAGTGAAGGCTGGCCCAAGTCGAAAGGCATCTTAATACACCCAGAGCTAATACTAAGAGATATGGTTGAATATGAGTATACTTGATGAAACTTACCTCTGGCACAACCAAAAGTGAAACACTTGCATAAAGAAGATCAATTGATATTCCATCAAATTTGAATTTCATTACTGGGACATGTGCATCCGGCACTGGTTGTAGTTCAGTAACTTCTTCTATCTCATCCAGAATGTTATGCAAGATAAAAAAGAAGTCCTCCTGCAAGGGTCAATTCCATATTTTACATTGATAAAATTCCAATATCTAACATGAATAAACAACTAATTTCATAAATTACCTCTCGATTAACATAAGACGGCCCAATACATAAGGTATCAATGTCAGCTCCAGGACCGTGGACCTATCAAAAAAAATATCACCACATTAATAATAACTAACAATAGTAACTTACATAAAAAATGAAGCCACAGAAAGTGTGGAAACAACCCCTTCCTAGTCCGCTTGCTGAATAGCCCACTGCCCACATCTCTAAGTGCAACAAACTAAGGAACTCTACAAGTCTATGCAAGAGCGAGCTTAAGAAAAAACACCAAATGAACTTTTTACCGTCTTCCAACAAGGAGACAATCAGACAACTCCATAGTATTACACCCACATACTCTACTCCAAATTGTCGCGACATAGTTAAATATGGGAAGGAGGTCCCATGTCCTATCCATTCTGATGACGGGCCTCATGCCGCTAGACAAGGACAATAAACTAGAAGTACATGCAACCAATTAAGCTAAAGTATGTTCTTATTTTGAAAAGGCCAACATGTTAATGTTTTGAAAACAACCAAACTGACTAAAACATTCACACACCTAAACAGCCAAAATGTAACGTGTATCACTCCTACTTCACCATAACTTAGATAAGAACAAAATTTGATCCTTGTACTTAAAAGTCTAAGTTGGCATAAATTCAGGAATCATTTCTTTAACTTTTTTAAAGATCTCACACATTAAATATGAGAAATGCCTGACAGGAGAATTCAACACAGAATAACCCTACAAATAACCTTCATACCTCAACAGATTAAACCGCAACAGTGAGGTTCTGCTAAAGAAATGTTCTGCATCTCGACAACCATTAACGGAACCCATAGTCCCATACCCACAGGCAATCCAAGACGTCCAAAACCATCAAAGAAATGTTATGCTAAAATCACAATAACTATACCTTAAGTTCATCTTTATTATTATCAAACCTCTAAATTAAAGTTGCAGTCTCTTTTGGCAGCTATAAGTCATGCTTGAAACTTCTAAATAATAAAAATGAATAATATCCTGATTTCCAACCTTTATCCCTCGCAAAAAAGCACACAAAGGGTCCTTTGCAGATGCACATAATCAGTATTTATTGACCTCTTCATGAGGAGGGTGGGTCTCTAACATCATTTTCGAGACTCTATTTCACAAACTTGGACATCATCTTCATTTAGTATCATATAGCAAACTCAAACACATTATTACTTCAAACTTCTAGACTGCTTTTAACAATTCAGAACTCGAATGTGAAACAAACACAACATGTTTACCCCTAATCGGTAAGAGCCAAAAGTAAATATGACAGCATTTGCATCCTCCACCATTTGATCTGTGTAGCCTCTCAAGCGAGTAAGTTGCTTCACCCAATCTATGACAATCTAAGATAATGGAAAGGGATGAACAAAACTAGTCAGCACAAATTGAAGAAAGGAAATATATAAAATCAGGCAGAAACTGAATACACTAGCAAGTGCATTTGTATAATAAAGTTAATCAAAACAAATATATAGAATCAAAAGGACAATCAGAAAATTGTAGGAGCCAACACAAATTTTAAGGATGTAATCAGATCAGACCAGATAAAGTCCAGATAATTAGACAAAACGTTCCAAAATAGTTATCAGCAATGCACATAATTTCCCGCCGCAATTTGATTCATAGAAAACTTTAAACATAACTTTAGAGCCTGTTTGGTGGAGTAAAAATACTTCTAAATTAAGTTTGGAAACATTTTAGTGTTTGGTAACCCTCCAAAAGCGCTTTTAGTGAGCAGGGGAAAATTACGCTTTCAGCATAAGCACTTTTGGCCGAAACACACTGCACAAATTAATCCTTAAATTTATTTTTATTTTATTTTTTTTTGGGTGGGGGCGGGAAGTAGTTTACATCACAAACTTCTGTGCAATGTTTCCCTTACTTTTTTACAATTGCATAGTCAAACACTATTTAACTTTCTTATGAAGCACTTCTATCAATAGCTTAATATTTAAAAGTGTTTTATCCCTCTGCACCGCACCGGTCCGCAAAACAGGCACATTATGACCATGCTGCTACAACTAAACAAACTGATCTATTTACACAACTTATCACCAATAATAAATGACTCAAAACACAAATCAATCAAATATACCAGTCAAATCACTTTTTTTCAAATACAGATAAAATTAATCATTAAAATTTACTCACTTTGTAACATACAGGAAAAGACTAGCCTAAACTTCACTAATGTCAAAACATGGTGCACTGCTGAGATTGGGGATTCTACTACTTAGTTTTCCAGATGTACAAAGATGCATTAAGAAGTGCAATAAACAATTAAGTATAACTTTCTACTGAACAAGAGAATTATGAAAACTTCATGGGAGAAATTACCTGCTTGATACGACCAAGAACCTCTTCCCGTTTGGCAGCTTCGTCTCTGGATTCATGTAATCCAGCATCTTCCAAAAACTTTTGCAACCACAAACGAAATAATAGTTAAAAACAACCTATCACAGTCCAAGAAATCGATTTTATAAAGAAAAGGGCGAGAAAACAAACCATTTCCAACTCCTTGGTTCTAATTAAGTCAGCCTCAGAAGGGCCGGCAAGAGATAGCGGCTTCGTCACACCACGGTGCTTGGGAGCCACACCAAAGCCCTCGGAACCCACCATATTAGAAGACGGATGGATTAAACGATGATGTGTCACCTGAATTATGTGTAAAAGATGACCGTATTTAAGGACAATAAGTAGTCAATTCAAAAGTTACACCCGAACCCTAGAATAATAGGAAAGATTGCAGGAGAATAATACTAAAATTGACTAAGAACTTGAAACATTTAGTGCGTAATTCGAAAAGAATAAAGATCGAAACCCTAGATCGGCATGAATAAGATCTTGAAATAGGGAACAATGAAAATTGAATGTGGAAAATCAAAACCCTCAAAAAATTGGACAGTGGAAAAAGGTCTGATCGACAGGCCTAAAAACCCAACTTTTGAGAGTTCGGAGTTCACACACAGGAATCCAGAGAGAGGGGGGGTTGGGGATCGTCGAGTTGTGGAAGACGGGGTAGAAGAGGGTTGGAGGAGAGTGACGCGAAGTTGCGCACGTTCTCACCTAGTCCGAAAAACAACTTTGATTTGTTTAAGATATTTTAATGTCTTTTCTTTTTAATTTGGCTCTCATAAGATATTATTCCAATTTCCAAACAAAGAGGCGCGATTAGTTCACAGATTCAATGTTCGTTGAGAATTACTCTTAATAGTGGTAAGAAAAAATATTTTAAATACTCCCACCTTAATTAAAATTAAATGATTTTAATATTTTAATTTATAAAATAATTTCAAATTGTATTATGATATGAAATTTAAATTTTAAATAATTAAATTGTCATAATAATTGATAATGTTAAATTATATTACAGAATAAATTATTTATACAAATATTTTATAAAAATAAATACATTAAATATATTTAACCATATTGAATTTTTTTATTTACAAAATTATTCATATAAATAAATACATTTAATATAATTAAGAATTTTAAATTTTATTATTTAAAAATTATTATAAAAATAAATACCGGATAACAAAAAAAAATCTAATTATTACTAAGAGTAACTGTCAGTAAAAAAAATTATAAATTAACCGTGTAAATTTTATTTATTAGAATAGTGTCATATATATATTTACGCGCACAGCTTGTCCGCTACTGGTTGGCAATTAAAAGTTAAAACACCAACTTGGATTTCAAGAAAACGGGTAACAGAGCGCGTTATTAATCATTGTATTTTTTCTCGATATAAATGGTTCTTTTTCTTTTTTTTGGTAATTATTCTACTTATTCGAATCCGATTCAATTAGCATGAAATTTATTTTTTGATAAATTAATCAATTATTTAATAGAATATTGACATAGAGCATCACTTACATGTCAGCACTTTATTAGCGAATTAACCAATTTATTCAAAAATAAATTTTATACTAACCACTTCCCTTCATCCAGATAATAATTACCGGCACATATATATGACTTCATTATGCATAAATTTTTTTTAATTCAAATAAAATAAGATAAGTGTTCTTTTAATACACATTCACTAAATGTACATTTTGATTCCGTTTATTAAGTTTATGTTATATGTAAAACATAATAATTTAGAGTGACGAAAATTTAAGACCATATGAATCTTAACATATAATTGATCACTAATAGTAACACAATATTATATTATAAAGAGGTACTCATTTTATTATTTTATAATTAATTCAATCTTTATTATAAATTTGATAAAGTATTATTAGTCAATCACAATTTGTTATACTTTATTGTTGATCATATCACAAACTAGATTATATCATTTTTAAAATTAATTAACCCATACTTTGCACGAATTACCAATATTCTTATAAATTATAATGTCAAACATAACTATTTAACTTGGAAAAAAGTTTTACTTTTTTTGCCATATGTAAAACTATTTGTATTTGTATAATGTCAAACATAACTTTTTTTTTACTTTATTGTTGATCATATAACTATTTGTATTTGGTGGTTAATGCATGTGAGTTTGTATAACCCCCTTGATATTTAAATCTCCGAATGTATAACTTTGGGTTTGGTGTTCTTGTTGTGGTTTTGATGATATATATCTCAATTTATTCTTTTATTTTTGTTTTTTAAAAAATTCTATGTGGACATAGTGTATTCGAATATCAGTTATTTATATCTTGACTTCCAATGGTAGATAAAAATATAAATAAATAAAATTCAAATACATTCGTGTCTAATTTTCATGTCCACTTATAAGAGCTCTTGATTTTTTGGGCAAATTATCAGTTGGATTTGATTTCTCAACATCTATTATTGATTTGGGCAAATAATGAATGGTTTGAAGTTTTTGGATTTCAAACTTTTGAGTTTCATGAATAGGGGAAGATGATAAATTTTTTTATTCTATTTTTTAATGGTCATATTTGTTAAATATGGTTTGTGGGAGTTGTCGTTGACACTTCTAAATTAATTTCTCTTTTACTTTATAATTTATAATAATTAATACAGTAGTAAGTAATGATCGATCCACAAAGAGTAAGTTCTATCTAGAATTCTTCTTTTATTTTGATAAGAAGTAAAGATGGGTGGTTTTTGAAAATTATTTTTAAACTAAGAGAACAATAATTAATAATGAAATTAACCAAATATGTAAGTACAACAATCAATTAATTAAGTTATTATTATTTTCCCTTCAATGAAATTATTGGTCATAGATAACAATAAACTATGTTATCCGAAATTCTCATTAAATTTTTACTGTATTATGCTAATCCAAGCAACAAACACATAAGTTCGATTTGTTTAACTTGTTTTCTGATAATCTTAACAATACACAAAAGCTCGTCCACAACGTAGTATTACTAAGTTGTTACTTATGATGAAACAAATATCAATTACTCGTAATACCAATTTTAATCTAGCATATGATAATGATCAAACTAATTCAATCGGTCATATCGAATCAATTAGATCAATTAGCATTCAATCAATGAAAACAGATTATCAAAAGAAATTTCATACAAGAAGGAATAAATAATAATACTTAATTGATCAATTACTTGTAACAAGGTTTTGCCTCCCTTTAGAACTAAAGAACTAGCCACATGCTCTTAAGTCTGCACTCCAATAGATGATAATTGATAATTGAATGACTAAAACCTTGACTATCATCATTTATTTATAGTGCTAGACAAATGAGGAGTAGAAATTCAAATCCTAAAACTCTGTTTCTGAGTTTTGAACAGAAAAGAAAAGAATAGAAAACTTAAATTAGAACAGAAAAAAAAAGAATAGAAAACTTGAAGTTTTCCTTTGTGTTGTTTCCGAGTTTTTTAGAAAAGAATATAAAATTTAAAATTGAGGACATGAGTTGTAATTTAAAATTTATTATATTAAAAGTTGAGAGTAATATGAGAAATATTTTTTTTTTACTTATTCCAGTTTCTTTTCCGTCCAAATCAGGCTAATTTTGGACGGAAAACTTTGGCAGGAAAAGTGACCAAGTTTTCTATCAATTTCTTTCATTTTCCTTTTATTAAAAAACTCAGAAACATAAGAATTGAAAAGAAAACTTAAATTTTCTATCTATTTTTTTTTTCTGTCCATTTTAAAACTTAGAAACAGAGCGTAAAAGTAATTACAAATCACACTAATTTCCATAAGGAAGTAAAATCTAATTTAGAAATAAATGTTAATTTAAAGGAAATTCTAATTACAATAAAATTATAAAAACTAATTTTCTAAAATCTAAAAATCAGATTTGAAATTGAAATTAAATTCCACAATTGCCGCGTTTGGATTGCATTTTTGCCAAGGTAAAGGAGAATTGAAATGATACACCCACCGGCCAAGGTAGGCAGCCGTTGAAGGAGAGGAGATTATCACGGCTGATTGATAGCTTCCGTTTCCGTTGAAATGAGATACTACTACGACACTACTACTAGTATTTCAGAGTCTCTTTCTCCTCCCTCCCCCGGAGTTTATGGAAATTGAAAACAATACACAAACAAATCCAATCCTCTTTTCAAATTTTCTTTGACTGATACAGGAAATTAAGCAGCAGTCAAAGAAAAAACCCCACCCCAACCATAATAATTGGTCTCTGAATTTTGGAGAGCGAAACATTTTAATAACATACATACATACTACTACTACTACTACTAATCTCAATAGATTCACGAGATAGCGTCATAAAGTTAGACCACAGGTCCACACCATACTTATTTAAGTACTATATATATATATATATATATATATATATATATATATATATATATCTCCTTGTCATGATTACTACTTTTCATTAACTTTCACTTCCTTGGATTTTGTCTGTCTGTCTGCTTGTTTGTTTGGTTTCACTGATAGAATTAAGAGCAAGAGAGAAAAATGATTTAAGCCTTTTTTTTCTTTTGTAGGTTTCCTGAGTTTCTCTTTGGAGGAAAGGAACCTTTGTTTTTGAATTTGAGGAGGTGGGCAAAAGCATTTGAAACACTTGAGTTTCTTGATTATTACTCCTTTTTTTTGCCTTCAAATGATTTTGTTTATTTGATTTAGTATTCTTTATAAAAATATGTTTCTTTCTATGACTTCATTCTGTCCTGTCACGAGGTAATGTCAGCAGGAAAGAAAAAAAAACTCAAAAATGGAGAAATAAAAAACCAATCTTTATCTCTCCGGGCTACTATTATTTTAAGATCTGACACCTTCTGTTAACCTTTACCTCCCTCCACACCCTGTACTTGTTCTCATCACTTCTCTGATCGCAACATGTAAAGATTCTAAGTGTCCTTCTCAGCTCAGTGTTATTTCAGTAAATAACATTGACTCTTTCTTTCGTTTTCACCACTGGTAAAATCTTAACCATCCCTCCCCTTTTTTAAGGATATACTACTATATTGTTAAGCACTCACTTTATCTATTTCTCTATACAGAGTATTAGTTCAATGGGAAAAGCTACCAGGTGGTTGAGAGCCTTGTTGGGGATGATGAAGAAAGATAAGGAAAGTGTGGATAATTCCAATTTGAGTGATGGGAAACAGAGGAAGAGGCGGAGTTTTGCCAAGTCCGGGGCTGCGGGTCATCAGATTCCGACCACTGATACTAGTTGGCCGAGATCTTACATTTCTGAGACGGAGAAAGAGCAGAACAAACATGCAATTGCTGTTGCTGCGGCCACGGCAGCTGCTGCGGATGCTGCTGTTGCTGCAGCTCAGGCGGCGGTTGCAGTTGTTAGACTTACGAGCCAAGGCAGAGGAACTCTATTTGGTGGTGGCAGGGAGAAATGGGCAGCGGTTAAGATTCAAACTGTTTTTAGAGGCTATTTGGTAACTTAATTTCTTTCTTTTTGCTGCATTTCCATTTTCTTACTTTCAAATTTTGATGCTTTAAGATAGTAGGTTCGTAACTTTGATTTCCTAATTCTGACTTGTTCATTGTGAAAGTTTCTTTTTCTCTTCTTTTGTTGCAAGTCTTTTCATCTCAATGCCAATTATAACTAAACTTGTTTATCAAACAGACTAGCTAGTTGGTTCCATGTATTCTTTGTTATGGTCAAACAATCAATTATGTATTTGTCATTTGAATTTGGTTACAAGTAGTTTCTCATGTTTAGTGAATGATGTCGTCTCTTTGTCTGTACTTTATCTCGAATTGGTTCATGACTTGTTCTTGATTCTTTCGTCAGTTGAAAGAATTTTGGAGCATCAGCTTTGAATTAATGCTGACTTCGATAGTTTCTTTGTATTCTCACTTGTTTTTTTTCATCTTATATCTTGAATCTGGTCTTTCATTTGTTTAATGGTTTTCTCTACGTTTTGTTTATGTAACAGTCACGAAAGGCTCTTCGGGCTCTAAGAGGACTCGTAAAATTACAAGCTCTTGTTCGAGGTTACCTTGTTAGGAAGCGTGCTACTGCCACTCTTCATAGTATGCAAGCTCTCATAAGAGCTCAGACCGCTGTCCGATCTCAGAGGGCTCGCCGTTCTTTCTACAAAGATCATCCTTCTTGTCATCCAGAAAATCGACACAGAAAGTACATTGTGAGAATCAATCATTATACTTCGTAGACTATAATTATATTCATTGTGTTCAAATATTAAGTTCTCACGGACTTTGTTATTTATTTATTTTCAGGAAAGAGTTGATGAGGAGCCTAGAGTTGAATACCATAGTAAGAGGTTATCAGCTTCTTATGAAACTACATTGAATGGCTTCGACGAGAGCCCAAAAATAGTCGAAATTGACACGTTCAAGCCTAAATCAAGATCCCGTCGTATGAACACCTCTGCATCTGATTCCGGGGAACACCCAAATTACCAAACTAGCTCTTCCCCTCTTCCATATACAATTCCTTCCCGCCTCTGCGATTTTGAATGGGGATTCTTGGGCGACGAATGTAGGTTTTCTACTGCTCAAACCACACCGCGATTTGCAAATTCTGGCCGCTCTAACGCCCCAGCAACACCGGCCAAAAGCGTATGCGGAGATAGCTTCTTCCGGCGGCCATACTCCAACTATCCTAGTTATATGGCTAACACACAATCATTCAGGGCGAAACTGAGGTCTCATAGTGCTCCCAAGCAAAGACCAGAATCGGGGCCAAAGAAGAAGCAATCGCTGAGTGAAATACTGTCGTCAAGAAGTAGCTTTAGCTTTAGTAGTGTTCAAATGCAGCGGTCGTCTTCTCGAGTTGAGGAACATGGTTGAAAGAGTAGTAGTTTAGTGCATAGAGAAGCTGAACTAACATAAACTTATTATCTATGGGGTATTTGATTTCGACTTGTAGTGTTGAAAACAATTAGGATAGAACAGGGTAGATCTGTCGATTTAAATTAAAAACTATATAATTAATCAAAATCACATGCATCTATTGAATTCGTTAACTAATTTTTAGGTGATGAATTAATTTGATTTTGTATTCATATTATTATTACAAATATAAATTAGATTTAATTTAATTACTTTTGACTCATATTAGTTTATAATAATTTTTTGTATTTTGTAGAGCTAACAAATAATATTTATTGATTATTACAATAAAATTCTCAATAATTTTATTAATTTTAATTAACATAATAATTATTAATGTATATTTTTTTTAATACTTTGGGTAATATTAAAAATTAAGCAATTAATACTTGGAGTAATATTAATTTAATACTTGGGGTAATATTGAAAACTAAACAATTACTCCCTCCGTCTCAAGATAAAAGTCCTGGTTGACTTTTCACGCATATTAAGAAGATGAATGAAATGACAAAATTGTCCATAATAATATCATTAAATATGGAGAGAGAATTAGAATAAGAAAAATATGAGATATTTAATGTTATGGGTATAATAGGAAAATATGTGTAAAAGTTTGGTTATTAAAGAAAAATGGACATTTAATATGAGACTACTCAAAATAATAATAAGAACTTTTATCATAGGACGGAGAAAGTACAATACTTACTTAAAATTTTAAAATATCATATATTATGAAACAAAAAAAACTTCTAAACATTTTATATTAAGGGACTAAAGGAGTATATAACAACACTTACCATCACCCTCAACGAATCAAACATATAATTAAAATAGGTTAAAAATATTACTCCTATATTTTACTATTATTCATCCTATTTTTACAATCCAAATGGAGCATTTCTTTTGGAAATAGTATGAGGATTCATACGATTCCATTGAAACTTGGACCCCTCATGGCTCCTTGGAATGCCTCGTTCCCTTGGTAGTAAAAGACACAATCATGAGGGCAGTTTTGGTTATCGGGCCGTCTTTGACTGCATCATTATCCCCTACACCTACGATTACATCACCCATGGACATCATTTCGTGTAGTGTGTACATAAAATTCAACCTAGTCCCTATAGTATACTCCCTCCCTTCCCTTCCTATTTAAATGATGTTTTAGAGATAGACATAAAAATTAAAATAATAATTAAAAAATATTAAATATAATACTTAATTATCTATAATATCCTTAAATCATTAATTTATCACAGCATAAGAGTTTAAAGTACTCCAAAAAAATAAGTAGAGTAATGAGGAATAATTTTAGAAAAATTATCATTAATTCTCCTAGATTTAAATAAACGTCAATTAATTAAAAATAATTAAAAAATTCTAAATCGTCATTTAAATAGGGACGGAGAGAGTATACTCCACCGGAATAGTCCCTATCCCTATCTCTATCTCCTAGTTTTAAGTATTATTTTACTAATAAAGCATGCAAGTCTCGCATGTTTGTTCAATAAAGTACGTCTTAAATCTTTGATTTCCGTTGTTGGTGTTGTTTTTGTGCATTCATGTCCCTTAAAACCCAAATGATTGTAAATCTTCAAGGATCTTCTGGTAAGTCCAATTATAAAATGTGAAACAAAGTGGTATTAGCTGTTTTGAAAGAGTGAAATTTTGAATTGATTGATTGGTTATGGCTTTTAATATTATAGCAACTTTTTTACATACAATTAAGTTGTTTCTATTAAGAATATGAAACACTTGGCATTGTATTTTTTAAAAAGCTCATATGATGCAATTACAAACACAACCTAAATCTTGTTTTTAAAACAACTAATCAGGGAGACCCAAGACTTGCAGGTGAAAATTCTGTCACTAATCAAAAGAAGCATATGTATTCAAGTTGAGCTCATCAGATAAATAGAATAGAATAGAAAGATAGCAAAAAATAAAACATGTCCTTGCTCCAAGTTTCAGATAATTAGGGAGTACTTGTAACTATAATGCTACAGTCTACAGGTGCTGCTGATAATTATGTATGTAAATGGTTCAAATTTGACAATAAGGCGTACCCTAACAAAATATCAACGGGCTAAACTTACCTGACAAAATAGGAGTTCATGCTATTGAACTTTAACAGCATCAAAGTTTTGTAATCCTTCAAATGGTTCACCCACTCTGCCAATAATAAATGCATATGCGCATGTAACTTCAATTCATGCTCCCGTTCTCACTATTCAACAACGAATACAACAGCATTTTAGTGCTTGTACCAATACCTTGAGTAGAAAATTTCGGATCATTGGAATATACGTTTGGTTATTTTGTACAAGAAATGAAGCAGAGTCCAGATTTCAGCTGCCTTTGCTAACATGTTGCACTTTTCCACACAGACGAACTGGACCAGAAGGTGTACATTCAAATTTAATCCCCATATTTTTATAACAGCTCAAACCATTTTAGTCATGTCACGATCACCAAGAAAGATATGATCAGACAATACGCTAGCTATAAAAAGTATTCATAGAAAATTTCATTCCAGATCGGTTACGATCTTTTGGAGAAACTTCGTTCACTTGCTTGACTACAACTTAGAAACCTAAGAATAAATACAGGACTGTGGCAGTTAATAGCGATAGTGTTTGTCACCTCAAAGGACTGACTACCCAACCTGTAACTGGATCCTGCCTCCGAATTCTAATTGTCCTATGTGAACCACTTTGCAATCTTTCAAGAACAGTATATGTGATTGAATCTGGAGTTAACCCTTGCTGTTTAAGTTTTGCATACAGATCCACTGCCTCAGCAGTCCTCCCACACTTCTCAAGACAGTCTAATAAGATATTGTATGTCACAATATTAGGGCAACAGCCTTCAACAAGCATCTCGTCAAACAATCTACAAGCCATCTCAACTTTATCTGACTTGCCAAAGCACTCTATTAGCGTGCTATACGTAACTACATCAGGACTGAAACCCTTCTCTTCCATCTCTCTGAACCTCATGTGAGCTTCATCAAGATCACCATTCTTCCCTAGGCAATTGATTAAGGAGTTGTAAGAGATGACATCAGGCTGACAATCACTGTTCTCGAGTTCTTCAAAAATTTTAATTGCATCATCAACTTTTCCTGCTCTACCAAAGCTGGATATCAAGATGTTGTAAGTAAATATGTCTGGAGAAGGACCACCCTGTTTCATTTTTTCATAAAGATCATGAAGATGGGATACCTGCTTTAATTTACCAAGAGCAGAGAACACTGTATTATACATAAAAGTATCAGTACTTAATCCCTTTTCAGGTATCTTACTCAGCAATTCTAAAGCCTCTGTAATCTTCTTTGCATTGCACAAACTCTCCAACATGGATAAATATGCATCCCTATCTCCGTAATCATGTAAGTTCCACATATTGCAGAACAACCGGTGAGCCTCACTCGCATGGCCCAACTTACTCAGCATCCTCACAAGATATGCATATTGTGACTTATTCATGTACTTTTTTGACATTTCCACAACCTCATCAAGTCTACCAAGCTGCCCTTCTGAAGTATTGTCTTGTCAACCATCCGGCTCTTAGCAAGCACCTGGATCATAGTATTGTAAGCAAATAAATTTGGAGAACAACCCTTCGATAGCATTTCCTGAAAGAGTGCCAGTGCTTTCTCAGGCTGTCCCAATCTTCCAGTCATTCTAATCAAAATTGTGTATGTATACTCATCAGCCTCACAGTGCTTCCTTTTCATATCTTCAAAAACCTTGCCAGCCTGGTCAACCTAGCAATAAGCTGCAGGTCAGATTATCAGGGTCTGTTGGAGTTGTTCTTAGTTATAAGCAAAAAGAGAAAAAAAAAGAAGGGGGGGGGAACACTAAAAGAGGTCCAGCACAACACAACCATGAACTAGGTTGTTGTTAGAGCTTTCATTTTTATTTATGCATCGTAAATTTGTAAAGTTTAACATTATGACTTTTAATTATCTTGCATAGTGCAATTGGCAGTCAAATTATTGCCAACTATATGTTTTTGACTGCGACCATTCCTATACTACAATTAAAACCATGTTATTCAAGGGTCAATTAAAGAGTAAACTAGTAAACCATTTTTTAATACTACAGGTTCTAATTCTTCATAAGGAGCAAGGTATTCAACTTAAGCTTACAACCATAGAGACACCTACAAGTATTACCATCAAATTTGTCCAAAGAAACTATGATGAAAATATGACGATGAAAATATGATGGCAAACTTGAGGATATTGTTTTACTATCACTTTAAAAGAGGAATATGTTTTGTGGAACAAAAAAACCCAGCAATGGAACACTTGGTGGCACATAGGTGATAGGGAGTATATCGAAGTGAACAAAAGGAACAGTAATCTTTGTCTAAGATTTAACAAAGCTTGCGTTTATTACAATTACATACTAAATCAGAAATGAGTGTTTCTAAATGCAAGGGGCATAAAAATGAAACCTTTTCATCTTTGGCGAGAGAATCAAGTAACATATTATAGGCAAATATATCCAATATATAACCACGTCTCCTCATTTCCCCGTAAACTTGTAATGCTTTATCGGAATTATTAGACCGCAGATAAGCCTGAAGGAGGCACTTGTAAGTGTAACAATTCATCCTTAAATCCCATTTTTTCATCAATGCCAAACACATCTCCAATTCTCCGGACCCATCAAACATTCCGATCAAGATATTGACGGTGGAAATGCTACCATGCACGCCGGCTTTCTCCATGTCGTCCAGGATCTGGCGGACGGAATCAAAGCGGTCAGGAGATTTTGAATTGAAGAGAATGAGGAGGATACGATTGTAGGTGAAGATGTCGTGGCGGAATTTAGGGATTGACAAGGGGCAAAAATGGAAAAACTGAAGGGCGAGGGTTGGGGAGTTGAGGGATTTGAGGATTTCGGAAGCTTCAGAGGGAGTCAGGGTTAGGGTTAGGGATTGGAGGTATTCTGCGAGGTCGAGGAAGGGGTCGGAGGTGGGCGAATTTGATTGGAGGATTTTTGTAGCTTTGCAGATTAGATCGCGCCGAGGTAGAGGGTAGCCTCGGACGTCGGTTTGGAAGGTTGGGGAGTCCACTTCCACCGCGAATAAGCGGCCGTTGGGGGTTTCCTTAACTACTCTGCCGCTGTATTTGGTGGCGTAGCCACGGCGTAGGAGGAGGTGGTGGCGGCGGCAGTGCCTCATCGTCAGCTTCTTGAGTTAATACTCTCGTCTTATTTTGAAATTTTTTTGACCTCAAATTATGCCTTACCTAGGACGTTAGCATGCATCTTACAGTCTATTCGGAATGACTTATTTTAAAATTACTTAAAATTAAAATATAAATCGACTTATACGTTAGTTTAAGCGTGACTTATAAATAAAAATGCGGTGAACGTGGATCGAACACGTGACCTTCAGATCTTCAGTCTGACGCTCTCCCAACTGAGCTATCCCCGCAGATACTAACGAATTTACTAAACTTATAATTGTTGGGTGGAATTAGGTAGGTCTGTTTGTAAGAAACACTATTTTCATACTGGAATATATAGCAAAATTTGCAATTACTGTTGCTATTAGCAATATACTTGGTGAGGTTATAAGAGTCCAAACATTGCTTGAACTAGAGTGTGTGCGCTTATTTGTCATTTTTATGTAGAAAAATAAAAGTTGAGACAAGTAGCCAAAAATTAGAGTACCTACTTACAGGTTAAAATAAAACAATAAGGGATTAAATAAGGGTCACCTCTAGGCTCATCGCTAGACCATGCAAGGTCCCCCCTACACCTAATTTTATCCTCTCATGGTCAGTTCTCCAGTTCCCCCACAGGAGTAGGACCCTAAAATTAAAATGTAGAATCGCATTATAATAGTATAAGCTCGTTAAAAAAACAATGATAAACAGGCCCATTGTGTCTGTGTGGCCTTCCACTACAAAGGCCAAGTTGTGGTCTGACAGTATAACACATCTAATTCAGAAATTCCTTCAGGAACACAAATAATTTAACTCAACCGATCCCAAAAAAAAATCATGCTAATAGGTACAAATTGGAGATCAGACATCTGGAACTTCACTTATATCCCGATCTAAACACACTGTTGATCACCTCCTTCAGATTCTGGCAGCCCAAAATTTTCATATCCGCCAGATCTATGTTTGACACAGATTTCTCAGCTGATTTGGGAACAATACACATTCTATATCCCAGCTTTGCAACTGTGTTTACCCTCTTCTCCATTCGTGGTAACTACAATTGTGTACCACAAAAAAGTTAATATGGCAGACAATGAAAAAGGTTTCACTACATACACTCTTAAGAAGCAGAGCTAACATGTTAATCACTGGCCAAGAGCACTGTGCAAAATAGTATGACATACTTAGGAACCCATTCTCCATGAGTAAACTGAGAAACATCCCTAGCATTGTACATAATGGACTATTTTCAGTGAGTGTTTATGCTAGAAGCCACCATTCAATTGAGCTGTGTGGAATAACGTGTCACCTAATTTTCTGAATATTTGCTAGGGACAAACAAATACTTTGTTATATGTTATAAATTAATAAATTATATATTTTTTACTTGGTCAAATAAAGTGAATTAAAAATTTAAAACGCACCAAAGGGGACAGAATACATTTTTATTTGACAATATATGGGAGCATACAAAGAAACCTCAAATGCTTAATACCATGCATGTATTCTCAAAAAGGATTATTAGCAAATAAATGGCCAAAATGTTATTCCAACTTAAAATTAGTATTCTAACCTAGAAATATTTGATGGAACAACTAGATAGTTTTTCAGGAAAGAGTATGCGTTCTTAGTGAAATCCTAATTATCTATAGGCAATGTAGAAAGACATACATACCGTGCGAAGTTCACCAGCAAGGCCAATTTCTGCAATGAATGCCACACCGGCGGGGATAGGAAATTCCAAGAAACTAGATACCACAATAAACACACTATTCCAATTATGAACAGAAAACATATGGTGACTAATGATGCAATGAAGTTTAAAAGATGGAAGACAAAGCAGTTAAAGAAATGATTGCAATAACTAATGATGCAAATTCGGTAGTTCAATTTGAGCCAACACAATTTATGGGCTTCATCTAATGCTTTATAGGCTTGGCTTTGGGTTTATAAAATCCCACCCTGGCCTTGAATTGGGTGTTGATTGATGGCCTAGTCAACTCAATCAATGCCAAGCTTAAAAAACTTAACTACAGACCAGAGTCATAACTACAATGGGATATGCATAGTATCTTGAAGTCTATGTTAAGAAAATATATAGTAGTTCCAAAAACCATATTTCTTACAGGCAGCTAAACCCTAGCCATGTCTTGCTCCTAGGTACAAGTTATATTTATATTGTTATTTTAACAAGCTCTTAATGATAATTTCCATGCTCTTAAAGATAGATCTGCAGCCCTTGCGATTCCGCATCACAAAAATACAGAATGTGTGTGAATTTCTAGCATACTACTCTCAAGAGTATTCTATGTATGTCAAATTTGAGTTGGAACATATTGACTTAAGGTAGGATGAGGTTAAGTTTGCAGGCTCTCAGGTCATAATGGCTGCCTTCAGTATAACAAGCTGAGCTACTAAACCAAACCTAACCTCCCAACTTAATTCCTAGAGAAGTCTTTGAAACAAAACCTGCTAACTTGTTGCAACTGGGGGGGAATATCCACTATAATATAATATGTACATATATCTCAGGTGTGGTCAATACATAATAATGCAATAAAATGGCCAAGAAACAGTAATATGTGGATGCATATTTCTGATACATATAACACTAACAAGTTAAAGAAAAGGCTGCTTGATCTCAATTACTAAATACATGGCATACCTGCTACAAATTGCGGCTGCTACTGCCAGATCCCCAGCAGTTTCAGTCAGAGTCAATCCACTTACAACATTTAAGAAGACACCCTACAAAAGTAAAAGGGAAGAAAACAGTTGAAATATATGTAAAAACAAAAGAAAAATATTAGGTCAAAGAATTAACAGTCATCCTTTTTAACTTGGTCAAATAGCTGACATGTGAAAGGATGACATGTATCAGCTAAACAAGCATCCAAATACTTCTTATCTTATACACTCTTCGAATAAAGTTTGTATACGTGAAGTTTGACCATCTAGAATAAAGACTCGAGACAGAAGTTTCCTCCCCAAGTTCTTTGGCAGAAGGCTTTGGGGAGTCCCCTTCAAATGGGATTTGGTTAAGGATATTGGTTTGGTGGCTAGCAAGATGGGATGATTCAGGTTTCACAGTAGGAGGCCCCACATGGAATTAGATCTCACGAGTTAATCACATGACCAGTCAAATGGGGGCTGCCCCTTTTTATTAAATACCACTCTCATGACTTGAGAAGGGATTTTAGCTCATTCATTCTCCGAAGGCTCTCTAGACAGTGCCGCCCCACTGCCTTGGTGATGCTTGCCTATTTTTCTCCCTTCTACTTCAACCTGTTCCCATTTCCTCCATTGATTTCTCTCCTCATAAAAACCCTATCTTCCTAAGGTATGATTACCTCGCACGCTTATCATATGCAGATACTACTCACTACTCAGTGCTCATGTTTTTTAGACTCACTTTGAAATTTGTATTTTGACTAGTCCCACAAGTCTGTAGGTACTCATACATGTCCACACAATTCTATACTCATGTTGATAGGGTAATCTTGGCATGACTTCTACAATTTTATTCTCTCTTCCAGGAAAACTAATTTCTATGAAATTGAAGAAGATAATGATATAGAAACCTTTAGAAACACTTCGACAATATAATACAAAAGAAATAGAAAAGATGAAGACATTACATTTTCTTGGAGCTTTAGACCAGCTTGCTTCATAAGAACCTACAAGTTAAGAGATATAAAGGTGAGTTCAATTGCAGAGTTTTCTACTACAACATGAGTACCCAATAATATTCCAGCATTAAACTTCAACTGGAAGTCTGCAAGTACAATAACACCACAATGAGTCATTCAACACACCATTTAAAAAGTCGGAAATGAATGTCAACTAACAAAATAGATACGAAACAATACACTTTTTTATTTTATTTAAAAATGTGCATCATGTAAAGTAACAAGTAAACTGAAACCAGACATATAACTAATACTACCTGGTGCAGAACATTTATAAAACCATGAATCAAAGATAAATATAAATCCATCAAATATCCCACAATTTCTTCAATGGACAAACTGAGAACATCCAAACAAAAACTAAATATCCAAGCTAATTAAAATCTTCTGTAAAGAACTGAAAATTAGAGTGAATTGCTTCTAATAATATATTTAAACTCTGAAGTGTGCAAATTGATCTGACTCTATGAAACAGACATGAGACCTATGATTCACTAATTATACTACAATAATGAAAAATAACTTTCAATTTGATCTATTCTTTGTGATACAAAATCCTTGTAGTAGTTAAAGATTTGTGGCTGAAAATAATCAGCTATTCAGCTTCAATAACAGGGCCAAGATCTAGGATTTGGGAGCTCAAAACCTCTAGAAGCAGCAACTATATTATCAATGAAAATTTAATGTTCTACTACACTGGTCCTACAGTAAATGATGGCATGTTTCAAGTGAAGTGCACAGTTTTCGGTCTTTCTGTGTCACATTCTATGTCCTGACGATCAGACCTTAATAATTCTGGGTACAACTAATTTTTCAGACCTTCTATCTTCAGTTCTTCACTATGTGGTTTAACTTCTAAGTTTCTAACCAATAATATCCCAATAAAAATAGTAATCAAACAAGTGTCTAAGTGACCATGTGTTACGATAGAAGTTAACAATTACTTACTGAAATTATCATGTCTGCTCTGCTTGCTTGAATCCCATTGACATGCCTTAAAACTGATGACCCAGATATACATAACGCCTACACAGAAAGACTGCATGTCACTCAATGTACACTTTTGTTGCTCAGAAAAGAAAAAGGTTGCTTGGTCTCTTATCAGATGATAAGAACACTTTTAACATAGGCCAAACAGATATTAAAATCGTCATGAAATCCTTTTTACATTCCCACATGGCTAGGATCTAGTTTATAATTAGGAAAAATTGAGGTGACATCTCAAATTTAATGCGTCATCAAGAAAAGAGTTGTATCAAATGCTTCCTTCAAAGTAAAATTTTTGATGGACGAATGTAGAGCTTCACTTACTAATTGAAGTTATTAGCGTTTCTTTTACAAAATCTATGTTGCAAGGCGTGTTTATATAGGACACCAAGAAGCAATTCTAGTGTGGAAACTAATCATCCTTGCCAACAATTTTTTCTGTAATTCATTGTTTGGTAGTTTGCACAAACACACACACACAGACTTATGTGTCTACAAATTAAGTGGTAACTACATGTGTTAGTCAAAATTATAGATGTAACAAGCTAAGCCGAGCTTGAACTCAACTAATGTTTAAATTAGCCGAGCTGGGATTAATCTGACATGACACAGCTTGAGCTTGTCTTGTTTGTTTAAACCGGCAAAGGGGACTGTAAACCAATGAAATACCTGAATTTCTATAACAAAAGATCGAGAACCATCCATGATGACAGCAACAGCTAGTCCTGCTAAAAAATCCGAATCTGTGTGCTGCTCACTTAAGAATATCTCACTAGGGTTTGAAACAGCTTGCAATCCCGACTGAGACATTTCAAAAACTCCAAGCTGATAGAAAGAGATTAAAAAGATCAATAGAGGATATTTCCCAGACTTTTACTGATAAGTAAATAAAAATAGAGAGAAAAAAACAAGGACGTCAAAAGGGATGCATTCCCAGTATAGGCGAATGTTTGCCGAATTAAAGACAATAAATTTGATGATAGAAAATGATATACATTGCTAAGTCATTCTCTAGCCTTTAATCTTTCAAAACAAATTCGTAACTTGACATCCTACCAGATATTCCCCAGCGTTTTTTTTCAAATGTTTCCAATTGACAGTTGGTTCGTTTTGCAAAGTCTTGGTTCAACTGTTACTATTAGCATTTGGTTCCCTGGCTAAGTTATTAGTGTCACTGCACTCTGTTTGGTATGTGTATTTTGATGCATCATGCATTGTGTTTCCACATGCAAATGAGGGCCACATGTAAGGGGGAACTGTTGGGACATATTACATATTTTCAGGCACACCCCCTAAAAGTTTGCTTTATAAGAATTGGCAATGCAAAAAGGTTTATCAATGACAAGTATATAAGCATAATATACTTATGCATCAACAATGACTAGTAGTATACCAAATACGAGTTCACTGGCAAACTATAAAGAAACAACTCACTGCACTTGGTATGTTCGGGTAAATAGGCAATAATATTTTATTTGATCAGTAAAAGTCCAAGAGAGACTACATTAATACCATAGAATACCTCATCAGTGGATCCAAAACGATTCTTTACGGAACGAAGTAAGCGATGAGATGAATGTTTTTCCCCCTGTAGTTGTCATATATAATTAAGTAAACATTGAGACAACTGTTTTTCCCGTGCAAATGCCACAGATACACACACATACATATAAGAAAAGTGTGAAGTAGCATATTTCTCAAGCAAAAATTTTCAAGTACAATATGCATCACAACTGTGGCAAGAATAAAAATTTTCAATTTTCAAGTACTTTTAATCGAACTCTTCTGGGTTAACAGCAACAATCAGTGCCACTTAATAAAAAAAATGAAACCAGAACTGTTGCTAGAACAACTGAAGAGAGTGTGCAAAATTTTGCCCCAGTAGTTGGCAAAAAAATTTGCCCCACTAACTTAACAGTTTACCCATATTTACTAATAGATTAGATCACAATGTCTCTTAATTCATACTCTAAATGTGGCAAGAATAAACTAGAGCTGCAGATTTAAAACAAACGGAAGAAACTTGCACCCTTTTGATTGACTATTTCAATTAAGGGTCAATGATAGCTACAGAAGAATGTGAGTTTGTGACCGTATAAAAGGACATATTCATGCAGAAGAGTAAGACTAAGAGATGGGCCATCCTCATCTTCTTATTTGTTATTATTAAGGTTTACAAAATGATTCTAGCATCTAAAAAAAGAAATAACAAATTCGTAAAGAAGTTAAGTGAAGGAAAAAGATGTTTCTTACTATTAAGGTTTATAAAATGATTCTATAATCTCAAAAGCAACTAGAAGAAATAAAATATTCATAAAGAAGTTACGAGATTGAAAAAGATGTTAAAAATCGGTCACACTTAGAAACTGGAAAAATTCAAAACAAAACTATTTATGTCAGATAGGATAAGCATATCCATCTCATTTCATGTTGGGTGAATAGTACTCTATGGTGTTTATCCCAATAAGTGTGTGTATGTGTGTACGTTTGAGTGCATGCGTGTGCGCTTGCATGTGTGCTTGTGCGTGTGCGGAATTATAGTTTGTTCTCCAATAAATGTGTGAGCAATGTCGGTGAAACATTTAAAAGGACACTTATGTACCACCCACAAAAGACACCACAAGTATCATGGTAGTAGTATTGCAAATACAAACAAGTGGTTAGGTCTTTACTCACTAAGTCAACCCCTCCCAGTATCGCACATAAGTGGGACTAGCACTTGGTGATTTGTTAGAAGTATAAACCAAATTACCATTGATCTCCCTCTTCCTTGCTCAGTTGCAATATTCAAAATTGGGGGGGCAAGCGACAAGAAGAAGATCTTCCTTGCTCAGTTACAATATTTGAAATTTGGGGGGCAAGCGAGAAGAAGAAACAGTGAACATAATATGAAAAAAGACGAAAGAACACGAGCCAAGATACCAAGCAAGTAGGCTGTCATACATAGAAGTCTCAACTCAAACATGAGACCTTTGGTTCCTCTAATAACAGATGCAATCCTTTGGATTTCCATCAACAAATTTCATCCTAGTTTCTTAACCAAAGCCCTAACTAGTCTAAGATCCAAGAAATATCAATTTTCCAAATTCATCACCACCACTAATTAAATTGATAAAAAGGAAGCCTTACAGCTGATGTTGGTGCCCGGTAGTCTTTTCCTATAATATCATTAATGCAATATAAAAACAACTAAGTTTTCACGCAACAATAATAAAGTGAAGAAATTGTTTTACAAAGTCATTATTAATGTGCTCCAACACATAAGATAAAATCACGTCTCTAGCTGTAAGCAAGAATCTACCTAAGAAGATGTCATTTTAAAACATTAAGAACTATTAACTTATATGATATATCAGCAACTATAATTATCAAAGAATGAGATGCAAGATGATACAAACTTCCAGATATAAAACGACATCAACAATATGCTCTAAGACGCGAGGTCCTGCTATATCTCCAGACTTGTTCACATGTCCAATCTGAAATACACAGAAAACATAATTTAGTTTTTATCTAAATAATGCTTGAACAAGAAATATCTCTTGCAACTGAACCTTGTGCAGTGCATAACTAGATCATGAAACGTTTAAAGTAAGACCCTACTTGTAGGTGAATTAATTCCTAGAAATTTTCCCACTTTTTACAACTTTACCTTTTTCAATACTTCTAGTGGACCAAATGAAATATATACATTTATGAGAAACAAGAAAATGAAGGCGCTTTTGGAGTACCTTAATACAATGTTCCTGATTAAAAGGGGAATTTTTATGAGGTGGGACAAAAGGGTTAGTTCGAGAAAAGGTAGTCAATATTGGGGTCATGAAACAACAATTCACAAATAGGCATAGCCAATAGAGGAAATAAAGATGGATGAGTAAATAGTAAAGACAAACACATTATGATACACGTATAGATTCATAAAACCAATTAGTCACTCTTAAAAAAGATGAAGGAGAATAGAAAGAGTGAATATAGATGTTCGCCACCAGACAGAACAGATCATGTAATTTTGCAGAATTAATTATTATGTATTAACATTAACATCAGAAATTGGATATAAATTAAGACGTATGCAACCTTGACGGTAACCAAATGATAAATCAGTTGTCATATTGTAGACTCACCAAGAGCACAGGGATGTTTGTCTTCTTAGAAAAACGCAGCAAAGCAGACGTGCATTCTTTCACCTATCACAGGCCAAGTAAGTTTTTCAATGCAATTCGACATTACCAGTAATGTACATACAATGCTCTTCAACAGTGTAACCTAGAATAAGTTTCAGAATTTTGGACCAGCAAACTAGATAAGAGATAGATACAAGTGGAAGTAAAAAATGTCATGTTCTACAATAGACATTTCCTGCCATTTTTTTCCTATCATTTTTTGTGGCCCTTGAGAGAACTTCTCCTTTATGAATAGCCTAAAAGTGAAAACAAGGGGCGAATATAAATTACTTTTAGGATTAAATTTTCCAATTATCCTATTGCAAAATTTAACCCAAAGGATAAAACACTAATTAACTATTAGGATATTATATTTACCCAAAGCAAAAACCTGATATTACAACTTGGAGAGATTGGCTTATATAAAATTTTAAACCTGTGAGAGACCTCCAGCACTTCCAGCCACTCCTCTCAGATAAACTGACTGAATGGAATCAACAATTAAAGCACGAGGAGAGAGAGGCTGAGCTTTTTCCAAAATATCCTAGAAGGCACCAAAATGAAAACAAGATATAAATAAGTTGAACTTCATAAGTCAATGTCGGTCATATGAGAGCTAGCAAAAATTACTTCAAAAATGTTATTACTTTTAATTAATAATCGTCCAAACAATATTATTAAAAACACCCACACGTCGGAACTTCTGAAATCAAAATGTATTATACATGAATCCATTAGGATAATGAATAAAGAAAGTTCATAATGATCAATAATCAAGAAAGATGAGATGAGCGTGTTCAGAAGCAAGAACCTCAACATCTGTACTGGAATACAAGTAAAGTTCTTCAGTCCCTATTCTCATACGGTCTGCCCTGTTTCCAATTTGCTCAACACTGCCATAAAGAGGATAAATCATGAAGCTGCTAAACTAGCTATTTCCTGAGGTACATAGTTTTTGTATGACACCTTCTGTAAATCCTAGGTTATAGCTGCTCTAGGATTTAAACTAAACATGAAATTGAGAGATCTTTAAACACCACCCAAAGACTTCAGGAAACAACATAGGAAAGCAAAACATCATATTCCTTTTCCGAATTTGTGTGATAGCCACTACTCCAAAATTCCCTAACAAAAGCATGATCAACAGAAAGGACTATGTGAACAAAATACTATGAAGCAAAAAAATTGAAAAAGACAGAAGGAACATAGTATCTTCAACAGAAAGCCTAATTGTTCTCTAAACGGGTCTTTTAGAAAAAAACACTAACCTCTTCGCCGGATATATAAACAACTGGAGCTGGTTGACACACATCATGACCTTCTGCTATTATTGCAAAATCTTCCAATACAAAAGCAAGCATCAGTACAGGAGTTTCTAGAAAAGAACATAACCACAAGATAAATGATACAGGAAATATTAATTGCAAAAGCAAGTAAATAAAGTTGCATATATGTCCACTTCATACAATCTGTGTAAAATCCATCAATTCTTAAACAAACCCACATCTGCAGTAACAGCGTACTCTTGCCAACACCAGGATCACCGCCAACTAAAACCAAAGAACCTACGAAACCAAGAAAAAACATTCCTGTGTATGATAAATTGTTGCAAATCCACTTTAACAATAGAGTAATAAAGTTGAATCCTGAGAAATGCCCAAGTAAGAAATGGAAGTCTTGAAAGCTTGCATAGGGAACCAAACTGTAAGTTAGGGGTATAAAGTCATTTTGGCAAAAAAAAATTAGTATAATACAAAGTGTATGATTTTCCTGTAACAGATACTAGGTAGTGCTGATCGGATCATTTCAGGTTTAACCATCAAATTCGTTCTGTTTCTAAGGTTTATTTCTAGTCAGGTTAATAGTTGATGCAGTCAGCCAGACTTGAAAGTCATACTGCTGTGAATCTTACAAGAAAAATGGACCCGCAAGAGCAAATCAATACATACTATACTGTATAATATTTAAAAAATGGCATAAACTTGTGGAAAATGATACCTCTAACAGTCAATCAAGCTGTTTAATTTTTGTATGCAGTCTGAGAGAACTGCTTCAACCAGTTATCAAGACAAAAAAAAAACCAAACCATACTCCATGAAACAAAAAACTATACCTGGTACAAGACCACCACCAAGAACCCTAGCAACTTCATTTCCAAATAGTCCAGACCTAAACCAAAACTTATATCACATTAGTATCAGTGGATCTTAATATAATGATCATTGACAATCCAACTACCAAGGAGATCATATGTACCCCGAAACACAACAGTAGCAGGCATCAGATAGCAACTAAAGTCTTGTAAAAGTATAACTCAACCATGATCAAAGCCATAATCACACTATAAATGAAACCCAATATACAACTTCAATCGAAATTTATACCAAAAAAATAATGATAGGTAGCACCAGTTGCTTTGAACAGCTTTACTCATTGGGTAACTCTATGTAACGGTACAAATCTGCTTACAATTGTTTTTCGTAATCAACAAAAATAAAAGGAAAGAAAAAACTATGATCAAACCTGCCTGCTTATAATCATTTCATTCCTAAAACACTCGCATTCATTTGTAAGAGAATTCAACTATTTGTAACATTTAAGCAATATAGCTAATTAAACATACGCAGATTTTTATTCTTACTTGCTCAATTAAACAAGTATATAAATAAATTAATAAATAAACAAACCATCATACAACAGTCAACAGAAATACGACTTCCTAAATTCTTTAAACCTTTTAACGATTTAAATGCATAATCAGAATGACCACCAACTTAGTCTACTTCTGCTCTTATATACATGTTTCAATGAGTTGCCTTCACTAATTGTAGTAATTTATCCACCTTAGCGAGCAAACTTATCCGTACTTAATGTCAAAGATCATTTACTGATTTTCTAACATGTGATATGCAACTTAATTACCATGATTGCTCCTTTATATATTTGATATTTCTTCCCAATCTAAGTACTATTCTATTAAACACCAGTTGACCACACAAAGATTATCTCACTCGAGTTGATTAGCTTCACTTCTATATGCAGCCCCTGATAAACTCCATTCGAGTTGAGTTAATTGGCTCAATTTATGCATAAGCTTCACAGTTAGAATGTAATGCATATAGTTATCCATTCAAGTCACATCATAGATAGCAAATAAAGGCTTAACACAAACAACCTACTAGGAATGGGGGGAGACATTATGAACTTACAATGGAATTCGCCATTCCATCTGATTAATCCCCCTATTCACATCCGTCAACCTCATTGGAGCCACCTCACCTGATTGCTGTGGCAACCACGCCCGTACCACGTCCTCGGAGACCTCAAACCCACTTGTTGTCTTCCCTCCTCCATCATAATCACCTTCAGAAAACTGTTTCATCGTTCCAACACTATTACATGACCAGCACGATCCCCACCACTGCCCATCCGAATATCCGCAATTCTCACACACCCAATTAGTTTTTATCTTCCCCTTCTTCCTACTCCCCGAAACACCCCCAAAACTCCGCCAATTCTGGGAAACACTTGGCGAACTTGGCTTGGTAACACGCCCATAAGACCTATTATCCTTGCTCAAAGCATCTTCATAATATTCTTGACTTGAGGAAACTTGGGTAGTTTTATCGTCTCCGTTACTTGGAACGGATTCTTGTTGTTTTTTCTGCTCCTCAACATTGTAACCATTAGTCTCTCTCTGGGTCGCGAGACTGTCGGTGATGGGATTGTAAACAGCACTGACACTAGGGTTCTTTGAACTGGTCCAGCCTTCAATAGTAGCAGGGGATTCATTGCTATGGAGGTAATTAGTGGAGTGAAACAGGCGGGGAGATTTAGGGCTTAAAGAGTAGTTACTGGAAAGGCGTGGAGGGAAATTGAGAAGGTGCTTTTGTGCGTAGTAGATTAAACGCAAAGTTCGCATGTCTAGAACTTGCATTTCACCACGTACACATAAAGGCGGTGAGATCAGGAGCGACCTTACTAACATTTTATTGACTGACTGATATATAGATAGAAAAGACAAATACATAAGGGGTAGGGTAGGGTAGGGTAGGGTTTATGAGTGCAAGAATCAAAACCCCGCCAAGTTCAAACACTTGCCTTCATCCCTAGTACTACTACTACTGAGAAGAAGCAGACAAAAATAATTTATAGTATGTGATTAACTTAGAAGGTTAAGGATAGAATAAAATAATTATTTATTTCTTACAACCCATGTCTTCGCAAAGACATCATAAAATGTTGTTAGCTTCACGTGGCCTTGTAGGATGACGATACTCCAAGGCCAAATCGGGAGATTTTTCAGATCTGGTGTGGGATATCTGACTCTCTTCATATCTAATATTTTGGGAATAAAAAAAATAATAATAATTGATGTTTGAAGTGTTTTAATATTTATTTTTTTTATATTTAAGCCTAGATTTAATAATTTTATAATATAAATAATAATCATAATAATTTTTAAAAATAAAATAAATTCAAAATTCAAAATTTTAGTTATATTTTTGAAATTTGAATTTATTTTTATGAATTTTAAATTTTAATTTGTGCTTTTTATGAAAGTACTTATGAATAATGTTAAATACATAACTCAATTTCAAAATTTACCCAAAATTTTCTTATTTTAATAATATATGTAATATATCTGAATACAATAAAAAATAAATTTGTCAAAGAAGAAAATATTAATAATTTTTATTATTAATGTTGAGGTATTATGATAAAATTAATAATATAACATGTCATACATTCATATGTTATATTACTAATTTTAGTTTTATCTGAAGAGATGTTAATTAAATTAATAAATTTAATGAGTTATCTAAATTAAAAGAAAATGACATATTTATGAATAATTTATTTAAAATTGTACCACACTTGAAAAAAAAAAAATTGTATGTTATAATACCAAAGTTTTACCATACCAAATAAATATTAATGATTAAAATAAATTTTAAAAAATTATTTTTATTGTACTTATATTTTGAATGAATTATTTTATTTATTTGATTTTAATTAATTTAGCATTAAATTTATACTTTCCATCTAAGCATGTCACACAAAAAAATGCGTGACATGTAAGTTTTTTCTCTCTCTCACGTGGTAGCACAAATTTTTTCGTCTAAAGTCAAACAATTTAACAGAAAATAATGCATAATATATTTAAATTTATAAATCGAGGCCGAGTAGAGTGGAGAAAAATGTATTTAATCCTAAAAAATGTGATGTCAAAGTCAACGTCTTCCTTTTATTATCTTAGTAAGACCCTCTAATTATATTTTCCAAATTACTAACTTTCTATCTCTACAAAACCATACCTAACTTAACCTACTTTATAAATGGACATGAATTAAACACGATATAAGACAAAATTCAATGCCCAGTTTCCATTAGAACACATTATAACCAAACAGAAAGATTTTAATTTTTAGTATTATTTATTTTTTAATTTTAAAAAGGTTTCTCACTATTGCAAATTGTTCGAAATCAAAATCATCCCAATCAAGTTTAATGCAAATAGGCAGGCTCTCTTCAGCTGTAAGTCCTCTTCCTTCTTTCTTTCATTTAATCAAAAACTGATTGAAGGGTTTTGTTCAATAATTGTTTTCCTCACATGGGTCATTTGATTTATCCTGTTTTGAAACATTAGATGGAGGATGATGAAGAAGAGGACCTATAATTAGAGGTTTCTGATTATTGTGATAATGAAAGAGAAGAGAGATATAACGCCCGTGCTGCTGAAATTTGGGGTGGCTTTAGCGCTCTCGCTTGGTGGGATTCTCTATTCCATTCTTAGAAATAAACGGATTCGACCCTCCCAATCTCCACCTTCACCCCGTCTTTCAGGTATATTTTTTTATTGCCTTTTAAATGTATCATACTCTCTGTATCAATCACTCTTCTTTTGTGATTCCCTTTTGCAAACAATTTTTTGATAATAGATGATTATATTATTCGATTCAGATTCTGGCAATCAAGTTGGGTCAGAAGGGGAAGCTGATGGGCGTACTTTTATTGCGCCTGAGGAACATGTAAGATTATTTGATTGGTTATTAAGTTTTTCTTTCTTTCATTATAATATTCTTCTCCGTATATATGAATGTACGGTCCGGATAAAATCTTACTTATCTTTACTTACGTCTTCACCTTTTAGCGACGGTTTGGTCATACATAAATAAATCTATACTTTTAGCGACGCTATTTATTGTCTGTCGCTAAAAGTATAGACGACGGTTGTATGATCGAAACCGTCGCCTAAAGGGGGTGAGCACGGGTGAGTAAGATAAGGGGTATGCACTTGATCCTTGCTCTATGAATGTATTCATTGATATATATATAGTCCCGATCTTAAGTTCACCCCTTATCCAAGCTCACCCCCTTAGCGAAGGACCCGACGACGGTTCGGTCATACAACTGTCGTTTATATTTTTAGCGACGGACAACATATAGCGTCGCTAAAAGTATAGACGATGGTTGTATGACCGAAAAAATCATCCAATCCGTCGCTAAAGGGGTGAGCTTCAGTGAGATGGATAAAGGGGTGAGCTTAAGATCTCTGACCATATATATATATATATATATATATATATATATATATATATATATATATATATTAATATTCATGTATTTGCTATATCTCTATCGTTAACCAATTGCCGACGAGTTTTTGGGCTACTAATCCGCTACGCTACTAATAGTAGCGGAGGTGAATTTTTTTCAATTCTAATCTCGGCAGTTGGTTCTTGTATTGGACGCTAATGATGGTGTTTGCTCATTTTTTATATTCATTATTTTTGATTCATAGTACTTGTTATAGATCATTCTCATATATATATATATATATATATATATAAATATGGCATGTGCGTTTTCTTTCCAAACATTGTCATTTGAGTTCTTTGATTGGTTTTTCTGTCCTTTTATATTTTTGGTTTTCTTTTTTCAAATTAGGGTTTAGCATAAATATGTAAGCTATTTAGCCACTGTTGGTATTGAACTGCTGATCTTATATTCTTTTGTTGCTAAATTTGTGTGAACGGCTGGTTCCGCAGCAAAGCATGTAAATTTAGACGGTTAGACCTGTTAACCAATTACCACTATTATTGATGAGCTAAATGATATTGTGGGATTCTAAGATCATCTTCAAAATCGTCCCATGTGTTACAGTACTATAATGGATGGGACTTTTTAGTGCTTTAGTTTATATGATTACAAAAAGTTGGAGAGTGAAAATTTTTAGCATGTTGCCACAGTCTACAGCCTCATCCGGTCACAAATTCTCCTATCTTTCTTTTCTCCTGAACCAAATTTCATCATTGAAATGAAACATTTGGGAATATTTATTACTCCATGACTCAGTGTTTTAGTTTAACTAATTCATGTTAATAATAGTTTGTGGGTTGTGGCATGAAATTATTAATGGGTTGCTTCAAAATTTTAAAATTATGGAACTGAAAGTGTTCATAAGGAAACTCCATGTTTGTGTTCTTTTAAGGTAACTCCTTGTCCTCCCCCCCTTCATGGCACTATATATTAGTGAAGTGAATGATCACAAATGGAAATTTGGTGAGAAAAAAATCATGTGAAGTTGTGAACCATGTAGCAAAATTGACTAGTTAATAGTAAAATACAGCCTAATTATATCTTTTTTCCATAGACTAGCCAAGTGAGTTGATTATGATCCTCTTAGATCTTGATTATTGTGACTCGAAAGCCTTGCTGTGTTACTTGCAGGAGAACTCATGTCTCCCTACTGATAATTTCATTAGTGGCCTCTCTCCAAATGGTAGATCTAATGGAGATAAAGATGGGTACCTTTTGCCAGAGTTTAACGAGCTTCTAAAGGAATTTGATCTGCCTGCCACGAAAGCCAGCAGTTCTCCCAAGAAAGATGTAGAACCACTAAAGTCAGATTCATAATTGCCAACAGGATATAAAGTTGTCAAAAGGGATGACCATGAACAAGAGATAAAGAGATTGAGGAACTTGGTTAAAATTCTTAAAGAGAGGGAGAGGGCCCTTGAGATCCAATTACTCGAGTATTATGGTCTTAAAGAGCAAGAAACTGCTGTCATGGAGCTCCATAACCGATTAAAGATAAATAACATGGAGGCTAAACTTTTCACTCTTAAGATTGAGTCTTTGCAGGCTGATAATAGGAGATTAGAGGCGCAAGTCACAGATTACGCAAAAGTTGTGGCGGATCTCGAAGCTGCAAGAGCAAAAATAAAGCTGCTAAAAAGAAAACTTAGGTCTGGAGCTGAACAGAACAAGGAACAGATCTTAGCCCTTCAACAAAGAGTTACCAAGCTGCAGGAGCAGGAGCAGGAGCAAATTGCTGTTGGAAGCAATGCCAATAATCAACCGAAGCTTCAAAAGCTAAAGGAGTTGGAGGAAGAGGTAGAGGAGTTGAGGAAGTCTAAGTACAATTTGCAGCTAGAAAACTCTGATTTGGGTCGGAGGTTGGATTATGCTCAAATCCTTGCAACATCTGTTCTGGAAGATGAAGAGGTAATTAGTAAATTCCTGGTCCATTATCTTCCTTGTTCACCTCTTTATTATGTTTGAAATTAATTTGGAGTTTTGGTATGTTTTGTTGTAGACAGAAGCACTAAAGGAAGAAAGAGAGCGTTTGAAAAAACAGAATGAAGATTTAACCAAGGAAATTGAGCGACTCCAAGATGACCGATGTGCTGATGTTGAAGAACTAGTGTATCTGCGATGGATAAATGCTTGCTTACGGTATGAGCTGAGGAATTATCAGCCTGGTCCGGGTAAAACAGTTGCTAGGGATCTCAGTAAAACTTTAAGCCCAAAGTCGGAGGAGAAAGCCAAGCAGCTAATACTCGAATATGCAAATAAAGAAGGTCTTGGTGGAAGGGGAATAAATAGCAGAGAGTTTGATTCAGACCACTCATCATCTTCCCGGGCTTCCTATATTACAGAGTCTGGTGACTTGGATGATAGTCCGGTTGATAATTCGTCTGTTAACAAAAGCAACACATCAAGCAGAAGAAAAATATTTAGTAGTCTTATGAAGCTATTACGAAGATACGGTGAGCATCACAGCCGGGGTTCAGCTGTGGAAGTTCCTGCATCTGTAGAAGATGTGGTAGGAGTAGATTCTACTGATTATCCAGGGTCTAATTCTGGAGTTCCAACAGGAACTGATGGGCAGAGCAATAAATCAAGAACTTCATCCCCGAGTCCGTTCAGGCATACGCTGGAGAGTCCATCATCCAGACATTCTCTGGATAGTTCATCAAGACGTTCGCTGGAGAGTTCATCCAGACATTCTTTGGAGTCATCCAGACTTTCTTGGGATCTCCATAAATCTCTATATCTCCAAGAATTGAAGACTGAAAAAATAGATAATACAAATGATTTGGAAGGTGGTCAAAAGAATAGTGATGATGTAGTTGTAGGATCCTCTCCTGTCTACAGAAAGTCCATTCGGAGCTCAGAAAATGAAGACGACGACCTAGAAAATGATAAGAAATCTGATTTGTTGAAATATGCGAGAGCTTTGATGGACGCACATGACGGGACGGACACACACGATGAGACGCCAAAGTTTTGCAGGAGAACGGCATCATATAGTTCCCTATAACATTAAGCTTTTATAGCTTGAGAAATTTGTACTATAGGTAGGCAATTAACACGTTTCCACTGAAGAAGTAGGCCTTTTGACCCTAGCTTTTGTTTGCCTTCTGTCAAACATGTACAATGTACCCATAACCTACCCGTTGTCCGGCCAAAATGGCATTCTTACAGATACAACAAGATAGTATTCTTACATGTACATACTACTTCTGTCCCGTGATTCCGGCATTACATGGACGGTATGATTTATCTCAAATTTTGGACGGCCCAGATGATTTACAAGTGTGAGCGGGAAATTCAAAATCACTTGTATTTCCACTTAGTTATAAATCAGTTTCTAATTTGTAAAAAAGGGAAGTGATTTACATTAAGATAACTTACCATGCAAGATTGACACGCAGTTGAGAGGTGATCTCAATATTATACTAACTTAGATGAAGTTAATTTTATGGTAATCGAATCCGTAAAAAGGGAGGCACTTATTTATTTGAATAGACAAAGTGACCCAGTATATTACAATGATGCAAATATTACATGTGTATAATGTATATTAATTGCATTGTAGAGATACTTGTACATATTATTATATTAAGTTGCATATTAATATTTTCAAATATAAAATTAATATGAATTATTTTAATTTTAGACAATATTTTTATGAAAACTACCAATTATTTAAATAGTACTATAAAATCATAGGATTTATTCTTTTTAAAAGTTTAATGAATTACGTAAATTTTAAATTTGAAATAGTTTAAATTAAATTTTAAAAATAAATCGCTATTTCTTGAACTTAGTGCCAACAATTTTTATTTCTTTATTTTTTTAAAAGCTCCACTTTTTGAGGAATACAATGTAATTCATAATCGAGTATATCATCACTTTTACAATATCAAAAACCAATCCAACTTAACTGAAAGAGGAAAAAATAAACTCATTAATCAGCCTCATATAAAGAGAAAACAAACTTTTCATAATATAAGAAATAATTAAATGGCAATTATAAATTATTTTATCATATAAATTTTCACGCAATTCAATTTGGTTAGATATTGTCCACAATAATTCTTGAGCGACCGGGGGATTTCGACTGATCTCGCGATTGGTTCAAATTTTTATTTATTTATTTATTTTTGTTTTCATTCCAAAAAAAATATATAGTATTTTTTTTCAAAATTCTCTATTCCTTTTTTTCTCTATTTTCTCTAGACAAAAACCATGCATAGCCTCCATCTTATATCTGGGGAGGGGTCTCCTAGATCTCTCTTCTTGTGCTTTAATAACTCTCTTTTTGTGGAGTTTATGTTATCTTTTTATGGAACTTGTTTTCTCTATCATATGATTGATTTATTTCTTATTTATGAGAGAATTTCATTATCATCTCTTGAGAAATTTTGCTCTCTCCTGTTGGGATTTTTTTTTTGCAGGAATTTTTTCGATGCATAAATCGTTTGAAGATATATTATTTAGATTTGGGTGTGGCATAATCATGACGATCAATTTTTTCTTTACTCATATTGAAAAACTACTCAAATTTGTATATTTGTTGTTACATTTGGAATATGACTATTTTTCAGGAATATATCTGGTGTCTATTAATTGTTGCTACGATTGATCATTTTCTTGATTATTTGTTACTTTGTTTGAAAGGATTACCTTTTTAATTTTTTATATTGTAATTTTTTCATCAGTTGTAATAGTTTATAATGTCAATATAATTCAATCGTTTTGACGAGCAGGTCGGTCGACCCGCGGGCTTGGGTCAATTTTGTCAGGTCATGAGGGTGTGATATGTCATTTTGTATATATAGAGAACTGTTTTTGATTTCCTCATTCTAATGAGTAAAATTTTATATAGAAATTAAAATAGAGAGTTTATTAGGGAAAATGTTAGTTTATTAGGAAACTGTTGTGTTACCAACTGACCAACATGTACAACATTCCACACGGTAAAAAGAGAAAATAGGGAGAAAAGGTTGGAATTGTAGAAACAGGTGTCTACCACATGTAGCGAGTACAGATTCCACCGTACATAATTCGAGTACATTCCGTACGATCAAGGCACCCCGGTTATGACAGTTATAACAAACTTCCCCCCGCCCTCTCTCTGTATGGCAGGCAATATATAACAGGCTCACTCAGTACGGTCTCCTGAGCTCACAAATCTTTTCATTCATTTTTTCTCTCTATAGGTGTTTCTCTGTTTTGTTGGGTTTTGAAGAAGAAAGAAGATGGCGGCATGGATGGCTTCTCCACCACCACCACCACGGCCACTGCTACAACCGGCAGCAGCACCAGTAGTTGTGAAGAAGGCATCGCTGTACGTGGGTGATCTGCACCCACAAGTAACGCAGTTAGATCTGGCACACTTATTCTCCGAAATCGGTGCATTGGATTCTGTTCGCCTCTGTAGAGACCGAGTTTTCCCCTACAAGTCCCTTTGTTACGCTTACATCAATTTCATCTCTCCTATTGACGGTACAAAACCCTACACTCTTTCTTTCTCTCTCAATATCTATTTTGTATTTTATTTCTGATATTATTGGTTTCTATATATGTTACTTCACGGTTTCTTGAAGACATTTCTAAATTGGTTTCTGTTCGTCTTTTTTCACATCTTGATGCGCAAAAATTAGATTTATTGAAAATAATGGAGCACTTTTTGTTAATTGATTTATATCCTAATTTCTAATTTTATAGTTAGGAGGATGGGGTTTCTTCTTTTTTTTCTACGACTGAGTTCGTTGAAATTGTGATGTTTATATGCTCTCATTCTGTGGGCGAGTATATGGTTCTTGGTTTTTCTTGATTCTGAATTGTTTTTCGGTTTGATTGTCTGTTCAAACATGGGTTCTGTTTCTCTTCTCTGGTTAATTGGTGACTTGGTGTCATAGTTAATTTTCCTTTTCTCTGTATGCCATATGATTTTTTTTTAAATAAATAAAATAAAATGTTATTTTAAGCTTTGGTTTCTATGATCCTCGTGTAAATCCTTCCCTAATTTGATTGATAATATCTCCAAAATCCTTTTATTGTGGTTGAATGGGAAGTTGGTTAATTGATTTGATTAAATATTATAGAAATTTCATGTGTTTGGATTTCTTTGAATGTATAGTACTGCTCAGTTTAAGTGGATTTAGTTAGTTCGTTTGTCTGTTTTGTTTTGTTTTTTTTTTCCAATTTTTATTATTGACGATGTTTTAACAGTTTGAAGTGATAAATTGTTTATTTGATATTTCTCTGTCCTGATCAGCTTCTAAGGCTCTGGCTCTCCTAAACCATACTGAATTGAAGGGAAAATCCATGAGGATAATGTGGTGTCAGCGAGACCCTCTTACTAGAAAGACTGGTATTGCCAATCTGTTTGTGAAGAACCTGCACTCCTCGGTCACCAGTGCTCGCTTGCAGACCATTTTCTCCAAATTTGGAGCAATACTTTCTTGCAAGGTGGCCGAGGAAAATGGGAAGAGTAAGGGCTTTGGATTTGTTCAATTTGTATCGGAAGAGTCGGCCTTTGCTGCCATTGCTGCTCTTCATGATTCTGTTCTTGAGGGGAAGAAGTTGTAAGATCATCTACCATATTTTCTTTTTGTTCCTTGGTTCTTCTTGCCTTATGTTATTTTAGTATATGCTCTATTCTCTTGTTTGGTGATGTTTCATTTCGTTTAGGGCTAATTGCGTTATTTAATTGTCCGCAATTAATCTAATCTTTCCTTTCCCCCTTCGCTGTATGTATCTTAATTTCGTATATTTCGTTCTTTCTTTTTGTGGTCTGTCCCTTTTTACTCATGGTTTCTCATCTTCTGGGAAGTGGCATCACATGACTTATAACAACCAAAGAAACTTGTGTAATCTCTGTTCCATTTTGTTTGACTTTATTTCCATGATAAAAATTTCTATAGTGCAAAGTTTCTGATTGCTTGTAGTTTTAGTTCTGATTGAAAGATATGAAGTATTTTTTTTCTTCATGAATTTGTAATTCTTATTAGTTGTTTGAGGTTTCTATGTTCCAGACTTCTCTACTATGTGCTGCCTAGGGACTGCATTCCCTTCTTCTCTTCTTTCCTTTTATCCTTTACAAACTGAGATCTTTTGTCATCTTTGGATTCTAGATTTATGATTTAATAAAGGTCCATATATTCTTAACTTTCATTGGTGCTTTAACTACTGCTCAGTTGCATTAGATGAAGAGTTTTTATACTGTCAACTCGCAATGTGAGTTGTGTCAGCATATGATTTCTCATAATTGTCACTTCTAGAATTATATTGATATTTCATATTTCATTGCAACATTTTGTAACTGAACTTCTTGCCATGTTTTTGAGATCAAGTATTATTTTTGTTAAATTCATTTATCCCGTCTCCGTTCAGATATGTGTCTAAATTTGTCAAGAAGATTGAGAGAGAGGATTATTGTGAAGGACCAAAATTAAAAAATTTGTACGTGAAAAATCTTGACGAAGATGTGACAGAGGATCTCCTCTGGGTTAAGTTCTCAGATTACGGGAATATCTGTAGTGTTGCCATTATGAAGGACAGTGAGGGAAAATCAAATGGATTTGGGTTTGTCAAGTTCGAGTCGAATGAAGAGGCTAAGAAGGCCATGGAGGCCCTGAATGGTGCACTCATTGGTAAGTTGTATGTCCACTATATATTTTTATTCCTTTTAGGTTCTGAACAAACATTATATGTATGAATTCAAATGTTATTTTCTTTATTGAACAGGGTCAAAGAAGCTGTATGTAGGATTGGCTCAGAAGAAAGCTGAAAGGGCAGAGCACTTAAAACATGCATGTGAGCAGATGCACAAAAGCCATACTCAGAAATTAAACGCTTCAAACCTTTATGTGAAGAATCTCAACTTATTCATTGACGACGGAAAATTAGAAGAAATTTTCAGTGCTTTTGGAGAAGTGACTTCGGCCAAAATAATGCGCCATGATAATGGGTTCAGCAAAGGATTTGGCTTTGTAAGCTTCTGTAATCCAGAAGAAGCAAAGAAGGCTCTCAAATCCCTTAATGGTAAGCTAAATGTCCTGTAATTCCCTCTGACCCATGTGTAAGCAAGTGGTGCTTTTTTAATTGTCTAATTTGAGTCTGGTTTTGTTAGGAACTGTTGTTGACGGAAGGTCTCTCTATGTGGCTGTTGCTCAGAGTAAAGAAGAACGCGGCAAGAGTTTGCAGATGACACAGCACCAGCCACAATCTTTATATACTTCCAACTGGGATGTTCTTGCACCTCCATTCTTTCCGCTCCCCCTTCTTCCTACTCCAATTCCTGCCTCACACATAAAGTCAAGCCTGCCAAACACGAATCAGTACTTGGGTAATTATGAGGGAGCATCATGTACCTTAGGAGCACACAATTACCAGGGAAACTATTCCACATATGTAAGGAAATCATGTACCTTAGCTCTTTACTTGTTACTTGTTATCATCATATTGTAGTATCAGTTTCTGCTACTTACATACATGGCTTGGGAAATAATTGCAGATTCCAATGAGACAATCACAGCTGGGGACCAGTACTATCAAGGGTTGGATTTACAAGCATCTTGTATGTTATTTTTTATTTATCATCTTTTTCATCCTTGGTGCAAATGAAGAGTTTATCTCAACTCACTCCAACATCTGTACTGTTTTCTAATGCTTCCATAATGTTATCATTTCTATATACATTGATCTATCTTTCTCTAATTTAACTTCGTTTTCTCTTTATCTTTCTTCACACTCCATCCTAATGTTTACTTGCTGTCATACTAACCCTTCTTCTCATGCTAGCCTTGGAATGCTGCGAATGTAACTGGAGTGCATTTGGAAATGAACAAGTCTGATATTCTGAAGAGACTGAAGTCACCAAACTCCTTGGCTGTGCAAGTTGGGAATGCTGTTAAAGTGAGGAATGTCTATTCTCTATCTGGTGCAGATGGTCGTGTTGGGCAAGCCAAGTCTGCCCGCTGCTTGAGATACGGATCTGCAGCATACAATACTCCTAACAGAATGAACAAATCTGATATTCTGAAGTCACCAAACTCCTTGGCTGTGCAAGTTGGGAATGCTAATAAAGTGAGGGAGGTCTATTCTGTATCTGGTGCAGATGGTCGTGTTGGGTAAGCCAAGTCTGTCCGCTGCTTGCGATACTGATCTGCAGCATACAATACTTCTAACACCGCCTCAAACTATCATCTCCATTTTTTTTTATTTTTTTTATATATTATTTTTCTTTTGTAAACTCTGTTTTCAAGTGTGACAGAACCATAGACTTTCTTCTTCCAAGTAAAATTTCCATGCAACAATCTCCAAATTTGCTAGTCTGTTATCTTTGCAAAATCTAGTATGGCACAATTTCATGTCAGTATGTCTAACAGTTTGTTATGGAGGTACACTAACCATATCTTGAAAATTGTTATTCGTCTCGCTTGGAATGAATTGTTGGTTCCGTATAATCCATTGCGGGTGATGGATATAAGTTGCAACATTCCTTACAAGCTCTTGTCAGTTAACTTTTAGAGTCTAGCTTGTAAAGGTCTTTTATTTATTAAGGCAACAGATTTAGCAACAACAGTACATGAGAAATCATTTGCATATCCTCTCAGTAAAAAATACAAAGAAAGACACAACAGCAGTAGGTAGTATATTGTATAAATAAAGAAGATATATAGAAGAAGGTGGATCCATCAGCTAATAAGGTTGATGCCTTCGATGATCAATGAATCAGCAAGAATCTGATTAGCAGCCTCAGAAGGATGAACACTGTCCCAAAACACATACTGAGTCGCATTGCTGCAAGTTCCTATCGACTTTGGATTGCACAACAGTGTTGTTAGCTCTACTCTCCCTGTTCCACAGCAACCTCTGGTTGCCTCCACAAAACCTAATAAAAGAGAAACAAGATATAAAACAATTTTGCATGCATGTGATTCAAAATTAGTTTCTTAAAACTGAATTCTTGACTGGAGGACTACTTACCATTAGTTGACGGAGATGAAACAACATCATAGAGGGGCTTAAAAATGTCAAAGACTGCAATCTTAAGGTCAGGAAATTGCTTCTGGAGTTGTGTTGTAGCTGATTTGATCTTCTTATTGAAGCCCTGGGCGTCGGTGTTGATCCTAGAAACACACCCTTTCTCGTGGAATCCGAACAAAGTTCTAGCCGCAGGAAGACATCCCAGCGGTGGGAGAGAAGTCAACCCAATTCTCCTGGCTCCCAATCCATACAAGTCCTGTATTAAGGTTTAACCAACTCTCTTTTCATATTCTAATGGAAAATTAATTAGTAGTAGAATTTTCGGGAGAATAAGGTGTACCTTAATGAAGCTTTGATATATACCAACGAGGTAAGAACCGTATTGATCAGGAGTATAGATTTTGTTGATGTAAGGATTGACATAGTAGTTCTGAAGGAAGTCACTACTTCCAAAGCTTGCTAGATATAATGCTTCCTTGATGATGGATGCCGCTTTGCTACTACCTGCCACTGCTGCTACTTTTGCTTGGTATTCCTTGTAATACTCCAGCTGTTGTGACAATGGAATAGCATGCTGCAACCAATTCAAACTAGTCATCAAGACAGTACTTTTGACAAAAGAGCTCTAGGGAGCATAATATATAAAATGTTACATTCAAAAGAGCTGTTTTTTCATCATAGCCAGATGCAGCAGAAGCAAAGTTGGCTCCAATAAGAAGATTCTTCCCGGATGCTTGTGGGCTCAGATATGCCGGTGGGTAAGTAGTAAACCCAAGAGTATCAGCTGCATAAATATAGAAGAATTGTTTTTCAACAACGGTGGTTACTTAAAGAGTATCAAATTGTTAAACAATTTGATGCATTATCAACCAACACTAAGTCGTGTTGTGTATTTGCCACAGCCAACTGGCTATGACTTACCAGTTATATCGGTGGCTAATTTCCCATTGCAGAACCTTCCCGTAGCTTGATGGCTGGCGAAATCCCTGCCGTATGGTGGATAATTAGCCTTGAAGATGGTATAAGGGAGATAGTCATTATTCCCGATATCCACTGCCGAGTCCCCAAAGGTTATGATTGCTGGAACAAGAGTGGTACTTGGGGAGTCTTGAGCATTGACAAGTACATCGAATGCAAAAAAGATCAAAATCAAGAAGAAGACGCTCCCCATTTTCATTTTCCTGAATATTATATATATACACACACACGCCAAGTTAAGTGAGGTTTGGTTGGAGCAGAGAGACTTCTTTATAAGAAAAAGTTAAGCAGACTTGTATGTATCCCAATTGCATTGCATTGAATTGAATTGAAGTCTAGGTTGACAAATGAAAGGGAAATAGTAGTACAATAATAATAATAGTATTAAGTTGATGAGTAGCTAGCTAGCTAGCTAGCTAGATGAAAATTAATTAATGTAGAGTGAGTATCGAAAGTGGTTCAATAGCATTGAAAGCCATGCAATACAGAGACAAGTGACATGCACCATAACCAACTTTCCTTATCTAATTATTACACAAGTAGTAGAAATAAGTAAGTAAAGCTAGCTGTTTCTGAAATCACATGTAATGCTCATATAGCTATAGCCTATATATGATTCTTATGTATAATAGTAATAGGGGAGAAGAACAATTATGATCTAACCACTAAGTTTGTTGGGAAGATAAGTATAATCAATGATGCCTCCTACCTTTGGGTCTCGGCCACCAGGAAGTTGGCGTGCGACTTCCTTTATTTTTCCTGGCTGCAAATTTCGCCCTCCAGTTGCATACTGTCAAGGCAACAACATTTTGTATGGAAACCCAGACATCTATGTATATGAAATACATATGAAGTATTGGCAATTGATCATTTGAATACTGATGAAGTATTCTTAGTAATTCTCCCTTAACCTCTTCTTTTTCTGGATAATTTATATAGGAGCAAAATGAATATAAACTTGAGTAGAGTATGTCATGCACCTGATAAAGGTGAAAAAGAAGAAGAGAAAAAAGAAAAAGAGAGTAGTTAGATCGACATTAAATGGATGATGGTCTTTCTGGGGAATTCCTAACAAGGAGTATTCATTAACTATTTTGCATTCCATATATGGTTATGGAGGAGTCCCACAAGGTTCACTCATATTTATAGTTTGTCCAAACCACAGGGCACAGGCATCACTGAATTTTTTTTTAAAAAAATCTTCCGGACATTAAGAGCCGAATTAGTGGTGGGAGCCTGGGAGGGGGGATTGTCTTAATCTTGAAAGACCTCCCTCATTTATTTCAATTTGATTTAAATTAGCTAGGTAATTCGGCTCATAATGAATACTGTATTTAGCTTTAGCAAAAATACTACTAGTAAATATGCAGAGACAGAGGAACTAACATCTTTCTACTCTAAAATCGTCCATCAATACTCCATCAATGCCTTTGCCCCAGGAAATCTAACCCACATTTTCTGATATAGCTAGGAATGAGACATTACAAATATACAGGGATAAAATTGGTAATAATTTTACTTCATTACATTGAATAGTAGTAACAATTAGAGGTAATACTCTGAACAAATAAATTCAAATAAGGTTGGTTGGTTGGAAGCAAGTGTTTGAGCTGCTCTAGCGGTGCTCATGGGGAGGGGAGGCAGCCTGAGATTGAGTAGTTATACACAAGCAGGGCATATGGTTGGCTTTTTCTGAAGTAGCTCTAATAAACACAAGAACAAAAATTAAATTCATGAAATTTTAATTAATTCATCATGTCATGATAATCGGCATAAGTATGTACATATATATATATATATATATATATATATATATATATATATAGATGTAAGAAGAGATTGATCCATCAGGTCAGGTAGTATACATAACATAACATAACTAATAATAATATTAATACCTCGATGATGCAGAGGCAGTGGAGTTGCCTCACATGTCAATGCAGGCAGGGGAGAGAAGAATAACAACAAATATGGAAAAATGCCAACAGAGTTGTTGCCTCACTTGTCCATTGCCTTTTATTCTTATTTTTCAATGCAATCTGGGTTTGGCCACAAATTCATTGCTAGCAATATACTTCATTTTATTTTATGGTATTTCATTTCATTATAAAGGTAACTTTTTTATTTTCCCGGTAATTAGTAGTACTAGTTATTACTTTTGGCAACTGAAGTTACTTGCTTTAATAAGGAAAAATCAGGGGAAAATATGAAATTATTATAATTAGGGTGTTACCTCGTACACGATCAGGGTTGACAGGATACTTTGGCCCTAATAAAATGAAATATTTTATGTAGAAAATTGAAGCTAATTTGATATTTTCACAAGTGAGTCTCATTTTTAACTAAACCAATTATTTGTACAACAATAAAGTAACTATATGATCGTTTGGTTCTTTTGTTTAAATTACCCCCACTTAATAAAATAACTAAATATCTAGTTGCTTAACTTTATTTGATTATTAGCGTTACTCAATTGAAGACAATTTTTATTTATTTAATTATTATGATAGTAATAATATTAATAATAGTTAGAAGATAGTTAAGAAATAAGTTAGAAAAAAATCCCATGCAAAATTTGTAAATATTAAAATTTTCCCATGCAAAATTTGTAAATATTAAAATTTTATTTCATACTTATCTTCAACTTTACTGACAGTTTATTTTGATTCTAATGGCTAGATAATGAATTTGTGATAATAAAATTAAGAATTAACAAACACAGAAAAAAAGCTATTCTTGTATTTTTTTTACTTTTTTATTTATTTTTAAAATATTATAAATTTAAAGTAAGTTTTAAAGACATTGTCAAAAAACTCATATCTAAATATTCGTATGATTAGCATTAATATACATGAAAAGAGAGTTAAAAACTATGCGGAACTCTCTGATAATCAAATTTTCATAGTTGGTAAGATTATGACACAACATTAATAAAGTATTTATATTAGACAAAATTAGTTTTATATATTAATATATGCATTAATATCATTTGTGTGTGCATACAATTTAATTTAATTGAGAGTCCATGCTTGGTTGCAGGTGTGAGAATGAAGTAATATTCTTTTTAAAACGACTGTATACAGACATATCCTTCTATCCAGACTTGGTTTGTTAGAATTTTGTGTTCCATTTTAATGAAATTTCAAATTAGCCAAATTTGCAATTCTTAAGTTTTGTGTTCCATTTAATTTGTTTATAATAAGATTGTGTAAAAATTAAATTAAGTTTGACATTGGAACTGCTCATCTGAATTAATCTGAAGACTCCAAACAAATAAACAATTTGAAGTTTCTATTTTATTTTATTACATCAATTTTTACCCAGTCTTATTATAAAGTTTACACATTTTAAGTATAATTTGTTTCATAAAAATATTTAGTAATATGATAATAGAAATTTTGAAAATAATTTTTTTTTCTGACGGGAGAAAGCCTTGGATCCTAATTTTTACGTGTAAATAATTTTCTCACTTATTTCCTAACTATTTTCTAATTATTATTAATATCATAATAATTAAATAAATAAAAGTTATCTTTCAATTGAGTAACACTAATAATCAAATAAAGTTAAGCAACTAAATATTTAGTTATTTATCAAGTGGAGGTAATTTAGACATAAGAACTAAATCCTATAGTTAGTTTACTGCACAAAAAATTGATTTAATTAAAAATGAGATCCACTTATAAAAATATTAAATTAGTTCGTGGAAATATCAATTCCATTTCTGTAAGCCCACTTAATGCAAACAAGTTTGTGTGAGGATTGGTGTAAGCAGATGACAATTTTCTTTTCAACTGGACTAGGAGAAAGGATTGCAGTCTAATATTCAATTGTATTATCAAATATATTTATAAAAATATCAATTCTTTATTTTTAATCGTATTTGTAAATTTAGCAGGAGGGTAACAGAAGGGAGTAATATGATATGGAAATTACTAAAGGAGTAAGTAAAGGAAAGGAAAGTTATAACAACACACACAATATATGATTTTATTTATATTTATTAATTAATTTCGTACGTACATTAAAGATACAATAAAACAGACAAAAGTTTAGATAATAAACTTTTATCAATTAATCACATATCAAGCTAACAGTAGTAGTAATTAAGACCCAATAATATGACACAGGTAGGTCCATTATTATTTAAAGGTGCAAGCTAATTATGTGAAATTAAGTGCGCAATAATAATTATTATATATATTAGCTAGGTTTAGGTTGAGATGGAAGCTGACAGCAGCGGCAGCAGCGATCTCGATCTCTCATGGTGAAGCATTATCAATCTGAGACTGAGAAGTGGTTGGATTATCACAAAAGCAAGGACAACAAGAGTATGGGTCTGGCCGAGGTGCACAACACACACAAGCAGGACATACGGGGGGACGTCTCTGAAGTAGCTCTGTACGTACATGCAAATCAACAACTAATTCATGCATTAATTAATTAAAAACACGTACAAATCAAAAAATTAATTAATATATTGATTAACTAATTAATGCATTTATAGTTAATTTACGCACCTCGCTGAAGCAGTCGAGTTGCCTCACATGATATTGGTATTGCTGGGGAGAAAACTATTGCGAGGAGGAAAAAAAGCGAGCACAATGGACCTAGGTGCCAAACTTGCCATTGTTTGATTGCTATAACTAAATAAAATATATATATATATATATATATATATATATATATATATATATATATATATATATATATGTCTCTTAATTAGTATATATATATGTCTCTTAATTAGTCTTGGCTAATAAAAATATATATTATGGTTTGGTTGAGATCTATGCATGTGTCTACTCGATCGATATATCGAGCATGTTTATATAGGTGTTTCCGATAAGGGTATTTGGGTCCAGAAAATTATGGTGCTTATACACAAAACCACATGCATGCGCGCGGCTTTGCTTGAATTATTTTCTATTTTCTTGTGCTTGACTAGACCATGATTGGATTTTTCAAAACTTGCGACTTTGTGGTTTGAAAAGGAAAAACAATTTGTACTCGATCTATTTTTGTTAATAAAATTTGAGACATTTTCTTGTTTCGTTTCATATATAAAATGATATATATATATATATATATATATATATATATATATATATATATATATATATATTCCTATTTAAGAATATAAATGACAAAATATATATTTCTAACTTGTTTCAAAAAGAGACTTATAATGTGTGTTCTTTATATTTTAATATAGTAATAATTTTTTTCCTCTCGTACATGCATCATGATTCTTTTTGATTTGAAGTTTTCACGTAAAATTTGTTGTTAATTTCTGTGTTTGTTAAAATTTATTCTAACGCACACCATCACTACTAAATTGTTTGGGTATAGAGAAATATAAAATCATTTATAAACCTCCATTTTAAATTCTAATTATCTTTAATTTTTGACGGGATGAGTAATAGTTAAGCCCCTTGAGCTATTGGGGATAGGGTGACCATGACGCTAGCCTAGCTAGAGTAGTTGAATCATATGAACTCGAGGATAGTCAAATGATGACTAGATCTCTCATGCTCCCATCCATTTAATTTTAAGGGGGGATTCAAGTGTTTACTTTAGGATCGACTTTGATGCGCATGTTGGTTGGTATAACAAGTAATCGCATCTGTCTCGCACGTAAATTGTTCATTTTAGACTAAAACTTAAGGAAGGATATATATATATATATATTCACACACAGACCGGATCCTCTTCATTTCAAATGAAATGGAGACTATTTTTTATATATTTTTCATTATCTCTCATGATCATGACATCACATTTTAATACATTTTAAATCTGAACCCTGAAATGAAGTCGATCTCTCCAATTTCATTTGAAATGGGAGAGAATCCTAATTTGTCACACACACATGTCAAAGCTAGTTTCTATTATATGAGTTTTTATTTATTTATTGTTTTTTTTTTCTTGATGTTAATACGAAATGACATAATATTTTTAAATTTGTAATCGTAATTAGCAATTTATTATATTCAGTGACAAATATGAAACACATTCTACAAAGTATGGAAAGCTAGAAATTCAAGGATACATAGAAATATCCTCATTCGGCCCCCTTCTAGACTTGCATTAGATGTTATAAATAAGTCTATACTCTCAACATGTAAATCTTTTATTAGAGTCACTACTTTTTGCTCATACAGTCATACTATTGTAGGTTTGGTTTACATTCCATGCATGTATAGTTTGCTCATCTTTTGGCTTGTCTCTAGATGAATCTGCTATATTCTGAGGGATCCCCTTGCCATTGTATATTTGGTTCCTTTTATATTAAAACACATTTAGCAAAAAAAAAAAACGTACATCCTTAATTTCTACTTGCATTGCTATATAATTAATTAATTTGAGAAAGAAAGGCATGCAGTACGTACCCAGGTCAATTCAAATACATCTCTAGTTTAATTATAAGGAAGAAAGTTTAATATGATCTTCTTTCCCCAATGGCGTAATGGTCATATATAGAGTATTGGATGAACAAGCAATATTAATTCTGAATCCTACACCAGCTGATCAGTTTTGCTTGTTTAGTTTGCAAACAAAAATTAACTAAAGGTTGACCTTTTTTTTTTTTTTTAATGTATTTGTTCAGTATGGGATTGGAGCCGCCAGGACCACGTACCTGGCCTATATAGGAGGAGTACAATTTCCCTGAATTGATTTCTAGGCCACCAACTACTGAATTCTGTTGTTCTATTTTAATTAATTTTGTCTAAATCGGAAAAAAAATTCAGCTGATCAGGAATTCCATATCTCCATGCATATATATATATAGAATGTCATTACTACTACATTATACGTACGCAATTAATATGCATGCATGCATGCATGAGCGGTGAGTGTGAGCCCCTTTAAAATGTTGCTATTGAAAATGATAAATACCGAGAAGGCGAAAATGAAAGTTAATGAATCCATTCGAATTTAATTGGTATAGTATCAAGTCTTACTTGAGCGAGCTTTGAAGAAGAATTATATATGGCATTAAGGGGAAATTAATTAATTATGGAATTTTCAAGTAATCTTGTTTTAAACAAAATTAAATTTAGTTGTTCGTAGTTCATTAGTAGTATTTAATTAATTTTTACAGCTGATTAAGCTCTTTATTTTGCCTAATCATGTTAGTGTACGTAACTACGTACATACTCCTATATATATATATATATATATATAACATTAATATTATTCATGTTCGCTTACCTTATAGGAGTATTAATTTGTTGTACTATTACTTTGTTCGCCACACATCATTTTGGGTGTGACATTACTATTCAACATTTCAACTCCCTTCATTATATATAAAAATAATAATCTCAATTGCCATTTTTTATATTATAAATGAAATAGTCTTATTCATTTAAATGTATATTGCAAATAAACACATTAATCAATTACTCATATATTATACTAATTTATAGACCATATATATCATCATGCATGTTTACTTGCACTTAAATTAACATGTTTTTGTTGTAAAATATAAGACTCATCCCAATTATTGTATACTTAGTTGGTAGCCGTGCATAGTTTGAATAACGGAATGTATAATTTATCAAACATTTATGTTATATCTATAAGCTAAATAAAGTAAACGATACATAATATGAATGTAAAATGAATGTGTAACTTGTAAGTAAACCCGATTATCAAATCAGAATGTAATTTCTAACCTTGCCCACATCTTCTTTCCCAAAACAAATTAAAGCAAAATGTGTAAAAAAAGAAAATATCATGTATTATTATTATTATTATTATATATATATATATATATATATATATATATATATATATATATATATATATGCATTCATTCCAAGACTTGGAGTAGATCTTGAAATTATCCACACTCTATGTACAACGAGAATTGCTTACTAATCCACATACACACCAAATAAAATGAAGTACTCACTTTTATTTTTAATTTTTTCATTGTTTTGATCATGTAACAATTGTCGTTAGTCAGAATAACATTAATATCAATAAATTCATATAATTTGTACAATAAAAATAATCAAATTGTGAATGTAATCAAAATTTGCCTTGAAGCAAAATAAACCTCTCAAACTTTATTAACAACTTGCAATTCAAGTCTCACTGTATCTAGCATCTATCAGGTCCCACTGGTAATAAATTTTACAATCATTCAGTTTTCATTTAACCTAATCTCATAACTGATTTTTCTTTAATCTTACAGAGTGTCTCATCCCTTTATAAGAATGAATTCTTCCAAATTTGATCATGTTTCACTGATCAAGATATCATTTTCAAATCCTCACAAAAATTAAATATCTAGCTAACAAATTGCCATAAGGTCTGCTTCCGATGAAAAGAATGTAAAACATTAGCAAATCCATTAACAGATTTATATTTGGTATAATAGATTTTCATATACATCAACGATGTAAAAAATGATAGATAACAATAACTTAAACAAAATAAGGTATAAGGACTAACAAAAATTAATAAAATCATATACCTCATGAAGTTTCTTTCTTTTACCTTTGGACTCGATAGGAAAACATCTAAGCATGAAGAATAACCTGAGAGCATCCAATATGAGAATCCATAAGGACAAAAGAAATCAATAAAAACAAACAAACAATGCAAGTAAAAATCAGAACACATTGGTAGATATGTTTCTGAATATGCTTGAATTTAATAACTGGATGCAGTAGATGTGTTAATCCTTCATAGATCAGAAAACCTAGCGTTGCCATAAATGATACCATTGCAAATAATAGATAGTAATAAATAAGTAACCTAAAACACAAAAGTTGGTACATGTTCCACATCAAGAAATTGCTTGTTCCAATTTCATAAATCTAACTTGCAAACTATAATGAGTAGCATTAGAGCTAACCTACAAAAAATATCTTCCCAAACAATTCATCATGATCCGTTGCACAGTGTCAGCATCAAACAATTGAAAATCAATAATCTAAACTGAAATTAGATTCTTATAAAGACAATTATATATATAAACATAAAAAGAATTAAAATCTCATAGAAACTTTGTAGACACTCGAAATTTTCTTCATCACATTAATATCATTTGCGGAGAAAGATTCGTCTTTAAGAGGAACCGACGAAAGACAATCCAAATCAATCTGGGATACTACCGAAAGTTCATCATCAAACCCCTTGATCGCAATGCTGGAGTAACCAAATCCAACCTCGGAGATAACTTCGAGGCTCTGCAGATCACAATCTGGGACCACACAATTTAGAAGGCCGATTAATCTTGGATATGACCGAGGTATCCAATCTCGGTCCCAACCATGGGAATAGGTCAAGCCAACCTCGAGATGACCACGAGGATAGTCAAAAGTCAACAATGAAGCCAACCTCGAGAGATAAACACGAAAACGCATCGCTACTGTCGCTTGGCGAAAACCGAGATAAACCTGGAGGGGCAAAATGGTCATTTTGCCAACTCAACTTCACTTTAAATCAAATACACTCATTTCAACTCAAAATACTTCAAAGGAAGTCCCACAAGAGCGATATCTTAACTCCGGAAATGAAATTACACAAAAACGGCTCACCGGATTGCGGATTGCTCGACTTGAAACCCGAATGCCATTTCGGTCATGGACCCATCTTCCTGGAATCAAAAAAGGTCAAATCATATATCATTGTTTAGCTCTCGGAAAGAGCTTTCCGGAATGGTATGGCACGGTTCCATCGGACTCCCGGATTGAAAGTTATGAAATGATCGAATGCGAGCAGTAGCGTCGTCTTCGACACTGGCGGGACCCACACGGCCGGGGCACCGGGAAGCCCTCAGTACACACTGCTACTAGGTCTTTGCGGAGTAGACCATGGCTCCCACCTCTATAAATATGGGGCTTGGGTTCTTTGATTTTTAAGAGAAAAAGACGGAAAACCTCGACACCCGCCTTCCTTCTGTTCGCCCATACAATGTATTTTTCCACTTTTAAACACTGTGAGCTCATATATAGCCTCTTTTGTACCCATAAAAGCCGGTGTTTACCCACTCTAAAGATATAAAAGCCTTTTTTAGCGATCAAATTGTAAGCCTTCTCACACACTTTTTTAGTCTCTTCTCTCGTCTTCTGCAGACACACCCTTCTACACGCTGAGAGTCGTGTTGCTTGCTTTTGCCTTTACTTGGTCAAGTGGTTTCATTCCAGCTTGATATATATATATATATATATATATATATATATATATATATATATATATATATATATATATATATTACTAACATTATCGAGTTATGCCTCGATTGAGCTGAACTTGATGCAGGAAGTTTCTTTGCTTTAATATATATATATATATATATATATATATATATATATATATATATATCAATCGTGTGTCGGACTTGTTCGATGAGCCTAGACTTGATGCAGTGCATTTACCCGCTTTTATATATATATATATATATATATATGAATTATGGTGGGACTACTGTTCGATGAGCACAATTTTATATCCCAGTGCGTTTATTCGCTATATATATATATATATATATATATATATATATTATATATATGTGAATGTGGTCAACTACATTGATGAGCACTGATTTTATATCCGGTTGCATTTATTGCTTTTATATATATATATATATATATATATATATTTTATCCCACCAAGTTTACTTAAGTGGTGGTTGATCGCTTTTATGACTTTCTTTACATTTCTTCCTCTCTCGAGTTTACTTCGTGGCGATTGGCCGTATATTCTGACTTTATTTACATTTCGTCTGCCTGGAGTTTCCTCCGTGGTAGTTGATAACTTTAATGACTTTATTTACATTTCTGATCCCCTATAGAGGTGCTTCGTGGTTGGTGATCCTGTCTGTATATATATATTTACAGCTTTTATATATATACCTGCTTATTGCTTTTATACAAATTGCAATATTCTGTGCGCCTAGGAATCATGTAATCACAGATTCATCCCATTGGATCTAGATTCGGTTCCGTGATGGACATTTTCAAATTTATGTTGCGACTTTAAAATTATTCTGCGATGTCTGAATTTCCTCAGATGGTTTCCATACCCACGAGGAAGTCGGCATTATTTTTGTACATTATTTTTCATACGGATGCCTCGCATTCGTCAAATAAAATCAATTCAGCCGCTCACTTAATAAAAATGGGAGTGTAAAAGATCTCAATTCCTATTGAGCATCAGGGTTTGAAAAACCTCTTTTTATAAAACATCATTGCCATATCTTGTTAAAAACAGAATTTTTACATAAACTCAAACCCTGTGTATATAGGTTAGAACGAGGCCTCGCACAACTTTCATATAACAGCACATTGACCCACACATACACATACACTCAGATAATAGTTTCTTGAAAAGAGGCGGTCACCGTGGTAACACGGATGTCAGGGGGTCCCTAACACCTTCCCCCCGCATAACCTAGTCCCTGGACCCTAAACGAATCTCGGTTTAATGGGCAGTATATCGATGTCACATCACTGGGTCAATGTGCAAACTTTTTCTCGGTTGTGTTTGTACAACCATTTAAAAAAAACCATGGCGACTCTTAACGGTCCATCGTCGACATTATACATGTCGGACATTTTCACTTATTTTTTCAAACAAATCTCACCTAAAATGAGAACACCAAAGAACAAGTAAATGGAAAGGGACACCTAAAAATCCCGGCGTCGACGGTGGCGACTCTGCTGGGGACTCCAAAGAAGAGGACTTAAGCCATTATTACAATCTTTTCAAAATCATTATCTGCTTGTGTGTGGATGTTGCATTTACATTTGATGAATGTGTAATGCGAATACATTTCCTTATTGCACTTAGTGCTTCATTCCATAACGGACTTGTGATGCTTAGTCTTCACACCATAACTGCTTGTGATATTAGTCTTGCGCACCATATCTGCTTTGTGATATTAGTGCTTCTCGCATATGTCATCATTTTCATATGGTGAGACGCGATGTATGTGAATGTGAATGTATGTTGTGGTCCCTCCACCAAGAGGCTATCCGTCGGTGTTTGATTCTTGGACTCATGAGAAGACTAATTCTCCGAGGCTCGTGAAAGGCACCACCCAAATTCGCTCCAGTTGAAAGACCGGATTAACTTCCCGTCTAGTAAATTGCGATGATTTGGGAACCTTCATGCCAAAAAGTCGCGAGAGTAACCTAAGATAGGTCAGCCTCTAATAAACCCAAAACGGAGGAAAGTCTCTTCATGCTCTCATTTCAAATTACTTGTACTTACATTCCATATCTATCTCCATGTAATGAGAAATATGAAGAAATGTGTACACATACATATTAACATGCTACAAACAGCTGACATCAGTTTTGCAGGATAAAATTCCTAAAATGAACACGTCACATAGCATGTTATTATATACATTCCCTAAAGACTAAACTATGTAAGTCTTTCGCAGGGAAGCAATCGGTCCCGTTACCCGTTTAAAGTCCAAGAAGGCACTGATCCCATTGTTAGGCATGGCTACACCGGCGACTGATCCTACTCTGTTTTTCTCGAGAGGAGTTTGAAGGATTAAGGAATCGAGATAAGCGAAATTGGTTGTCTTTCTAAAAGAACAAAGTAAAAATACGCAGGCGAAGACAATGCCTACTCAACCGAGAGTCCTTTACACTAGGGGCGGTCGGGGCATTGGTAAAAGATGGAATCCTGGATACCTAAACCTCATTCCAATAAAGAAATCACAAATCTCGGGGATGATCGAGAAACCGGGGATATAAGAAAGAAAGTCCAACAAATGGAGGATACCATCCGATCAATTAAAGGGACTGAAATTATGGGAGTGTCACCTATTCGGATCTCTCAGATATTCCTGGGGCTCAATATCCTACCAAATTCAAAGTCCCGAGTTTGAAAAGTACAATGGGCAAAGACGATCCCTATACGCACCTAAAAGTGTACATTGGCGAACCGGGGTCTTATCTTTGAAAATGAAAGCCTCGAGAATGCAACTTTTTCAAAAGAGTCTCACCGGAGAAGCTAAAGCTGGTATGCTCGACTTGACAATGCCAAAATCCATAATCGGGAAGAATTGACCATCGCTTTTCTAAATCGATGCAGATTTTCGATCCTGAAATGGCACCAGATCGATATCAAGTGACTAAAGTGAAAAAACAAAATCTTGAATCTTTCCGAGAATATGCCCAAAAGGTGGAGATATCTAGCGGTAAGTCATTCCATCAATGACAAAAAGCGAGATGGTAATGACATTTATTAATATCCAAGAGGCTCCTTACTATGTGAGGATCCTAGCGAGCATAGAAAAGCCATTTACGAAATGATCAAACATGGCGAAATGGCGAGATGGGCCCGAGGCGGCGCAAGATTAAAGACTTCACCGCCTTGGAAGCGATGCCGCCAAGACATATACAAACCGGCAAGTATCGAAAGCGATCCCAAAGGCACCCGATAAAAGCAATGATGATGTATCCTTGTTATCTGAGGGCAAGCTAGGAGGCCAAACTACGGTCCCCCCATTTGGAAAATGCAAGACAATCGCCATCTCAACAATGTATCGCATTCAACCAATACCTGACGTAAAAAGAAAAATTGAAAGAACGGAAAATCGAGTATTCACTCCATCATGCGATTCCTTGAACATGTATTGGCGATATTAATGGATCATAAGAAAATTACCGAACTAGCTCCACCTCCGGAACCGAGGGAGCAAAAGATACAATCCAAGCGGAGATGTGCTTACCACTCGTGGTCTCCGGACATGATACATGTGGATTGTTGGTCCTTAAAACATAAGATTCAAAATCGATCGAAAGTGGCGATGTTGTGGTTGAACAACTTGACCAACAAAATATCAACACCCACCTTCCGTTTGCGACATGATACGGAAGAAGTAAACATGATCAGTCGAGAAGTCACCAAATATATCCAATTTGTAAATACATCTGAAGGATGGAGGAATACCCCCAAAAGCACATAACAAATGTCCTAGAGTGGGAAAACTCGAAGGAAGGTATGTCAGTAATGCAAAAATTGGATGCGATCCAGAATCAAGTAAATCTTCTGGCAAAGCTGATAGTGCGCCAACATTAGGAAACAATGTAATTTTTCACTCAACTATCAGAAAGCCAAGAGAAAAAGGACTCCACGATGAGCCAGCTAAATGAAGAAGATCAAAGCAGGCTGAAAATAAAAGAAAATGGGGATGATAAAATTGCTAGAAGATCTCGCCAGTGGAAGAATCGATCGAGGGAATACGAATTCTCAAAGATGAAAGATCAAATAACCTCTAAAAGAGTCCGAAAATTCACCCTCTCAAAGAAATCAAAGAAGAAATGCTACACTTTCGATAAGCGAAGGAAGGATTCTTGAGTTCTTGCCTCTATAAAAAACCAAGATAAAGAGTTATGATTCCACCAAGATATGTCTCTACCATTCCAACTCACTTGGGCATCGATCAAGAATCTTTGGTCTTTGCGACATAAAATCCGGATCTCATTGAAAATAAAGAAATTTGGATATAAATTTCCCGTGACCAAAAAAAAGCGAAAAGGAAATAAAAATCTTAACATGTCCATTCGAGACAAAGCGATTCAAATGAGGTGAAGGCTATGAGCGACAATTATTCGCGAACAACAAGGTGGACCGATCTAATCAAGAAATGATAGAAGAGACAAAGGCATCCCCAAAAGAGATTCCCCCGCCAACATCAAACGTCCTATGGTTCTAAGATATCAACCACGTTCCTGATCTTATCACCTTGGATGATGCGGAGGAAATACTAATCCTTTCCAAAGAAGAAAAAACCAAAAAGAAAAGTTCTTTGCAAGAAATGCAACAACAGTTCGAGGGAGATTTCATGGTTGAATCCTTTGAAACCCATGAAGAAGGTGAAGGAATAGATGAAGAAAAAGGTGGTGAGATTGTCGGGGAATCCAACCCATTAAAGAATCCAGAGTTCATCCCTTTTTGCAATGCTTCCATTTCAAGCGTCCCTGAGGAATGTACTGAATCAGGAAGCGATTAATTTGTGGCCATAAGCGAAGACATTCAGAATCAAGGGGTAACCTCTATCACGAGCCCTGAAGGCGACATAACCACTGACAACTGGACTATCAAGCCTCAACTAGCCAAGAAGATGTAGATCCAGGGGATGAAGTTGCGAGTTCCAGAAAATATTGGAACGGTATCACTTTCTTCGTAGTATGCCTTTTATTTTCCATGCATGTGAATAAATAAAAAAGAAAAAAAAACATCTCTACATTCTTCTCACCACTTACCAATTTGAACCTTTTCAAACCAAAGCCTGAACTACGAAAGACCTGATCTCCTCTTCAATAGGAGTACGTAGGCAACCCATCAATGGTGCGGTCAAACCAAATAAAAACCCAAACAAACCCTTCTCAAACAGATACACCCTAGACAATGATTGCCCAGACGTAATGGTCATCATTCGGGAGAAGGAGGTTGATGATAGCCCTCCATCAACTGCAATTCCACTGAAGACTTTGCCTCGACAATTGAAGCGGCCTCCTTGCATTAAGCCCCGAGGGTAAAAAGGAAAAAACTCTCTACCTTTGTAGATATCAATAATCGCTTACTTTTTTTCACATGCAGATATTAGCGATTACTTTTTTGTCATTACTGTGCTAACACTTTGTGTGATTGAACAGTGTTATATACTAAGTGAAAGCATATTTTGTTTCAAGACTCTGAATTTAGAGGTGCTTGTACTTGCTGATGAGGTGCCTATTCTCCACAAGGATTGTAACTTTGATGTAAAGTTGGACTCAGACTTGATGGAAATACAAGATGACTATGAGATACCTCAGGAGATCAAAGAATGGGTCGAAGACAAACCCAAGCCAAATCTTGATCAAACCACCTCTTTTAAACTTCGGAACCTTAGAAAACCCCAAACAAATCCAAATTGGTACAGACCTCACTCAAAACCAAAGGAATGACATGGTTACTCTATTGACCCTATTTCAGGATGTGTTTGCATGGTCTCACGAAGACATGGTCGGTTTATACACGGACATTATCATTCATCGCCTTCCCATCAAAGGGGGATTTAAGCCACTCAGGCAGAAGCTCAGGCGATTAAAACCTGAGTGGAAGTTAGAAGTTAAAGAAGAAATTGTGAAACAATTTCAAGCCGGCATCATCATGGTGTCAACATAACCTGAATGGCTATCCAACATAGTCCCCGTGCCAAAACCGAGAAGGGAAGGGCGAGTTTGTGTGGATTACAGAGATTTGAATAAAGCTTGCCTCAAAGATAGCTTTCACGTGCCGTTCATCCACATACTCATTGACAATACAGCTCGATACAACATGTACTCCTTTGCTGATTGCTCCGCGGGGTACCATCAAATCATGGTTGCTGAAGATGATCATGAGAAAACTTCATTCATCACGCCTTGGGGAGCCTTTTGCTACAAACGATTGTCATTCGGCCTCATCAATGCCGGAGCTACCTATCAGTGAGCCATATGGCTCTTTTCCACGATCTAATAGAAAAAAAAAGAAAAAAGAAAATAAAAAAAAAAAAAAAAATAAAAAGAGAAAAAAAGAAAAAAGAAAAAAGAAAAATCTCTTCAACAGGTTCTACAGTTGCTGCCTTACCATCGGCAGGTTCTACAGATGGCTTCGGAGTTTGAAGAAAAATCCTTCCTCCATATTCCTCGGAATAGGAATGATTTTGCAGATACGCTAGCAACCTTGGCCTCCTTGATCAACATACATGACAAGAAAGACATGCCAACCCTCACATTTACAACAACAAAAGCTCCAAATTATGGAATTTCATTGAAAAGTATTGGATGACCTACCTCCCACCCAACATCCTTGGTATCAACACATCAAGAAGTACTTACGAGATGGATCTACACCCACCGAGGCGAGCCCGACCGAGAAAAAGGCGGATCCATCAACTTCTATAAAATTCTACCGAATCGGAGATGCACTATACGAAAAGAGATGCAGAACGAGGTCTCCTCAGATGTCTGGATGAGGACCAAGCTCAGGGGCTCATGGATAAAATCCATGGGGGAGTATATGGCCCACACATGAGCGTCCCTCTACTTGTAAAGAAGATCCTACAACAAAAAAGTCCGACTACGGCAGTTCAAACAACACGACTTGGTTTTGAAGAAGATCATTGACAACCAAGCTCAGTCTAAAGGAAAATTCGCTCCAAATTGGGAAGGCCCGTTTATTGTCAATGAGGTATTGACAGGAGGCGCCTTCAGATTACAAGAAATGGACGACGATGAATTTCCACAGCTTATCATGTCGGACACCGTGAAACGGTACTATGTCTAAGGTTACCATCAAGCGAACATCCTGGTTTTGGATCATCAGATCACCAGTCATTCTGGTTCTTTAACCCTTTACCACATACAACTCCTTTCCATGCTTTTCCCCTCAGGGAAACATCCTTTCAAGCTAGCAGCCTGGCTTCACTACGATCATACCACTTAGGTCATCCCACCACAAATTGAACCTCTTACGTTTGCAGTTTGGCTACCCATACATGGGATCAAACTTTTCACACCTCCAGTTTATCCTCAACCTAGGATCAAACTTTTTCTTCCCCGCAGTCTGACCTGCTTATGGGATCACATTTTTCAACTCGCCCTGCAGGGCGAACTACGTCGACCTGATCTCCCCAATACACGGGAGTACGTAGACAACCATGTTATATGATCCGGTCTCACCACAGAAAAACAAAAACAAACATACTCTTATCTATAACCACATACAGAAACAAGTCCCAAGACACCAAAGATGGTAGGGAATACACACAAATCGACGATCCATTCTGAATCCTGAGACAACTCACTGTCCATCCATCAAGGAGGAGTTCAGAATACATCCAGATCACAAAGTCCTGGAGAAATAAGCGAATATCAAGCAAGTAGCAAGACACAACTAAAAGGGAAGTGAATCAACATATATTTCCATGCCATATATAATGCTGTTTGATATATACAATGTGTAATCAGATATGACAAAATGGCTAAAATTGAGTCTGCAATGCAGAAAATACAAACCCATCTACAAATCGGTGTATATATGCGGCTATCAAGTCCAACATGGATTCCTCTCGGAAGAAGGAGGTAACATCTGTGATCTCCTACCCAAGGGTTTCTACACGAGCCAACGGATCCACCGCTAACTACATGCGATATCTCGGGTGATATAACGTCATCCCGCGGCAAAGAACAATGATATCCCTATGAGTTGAAGCATCATATCTCTAACAAAGCGACATCTTTACCGAAAAAAGTCATCAACATCAAAGCCCACATCCACTACACCATTGCTCACCAGATGGTACGTAAGTAAAAGCCTCTTGCGATCTCGGCGTCTTATCGGCTCATCTGTCAAAAAGCAAGTATCCTGCATAACAAGCGAGGTGGGACAATTTTAAAATTAGCGACAACCGGATATTGGATCCCTTACAACAAGATTGGGGCAATCTCGAAAGCGGCAACTCACTCAACCACATGGGCATTTATCAATCATCCTAAAATGGAAAATGCACCGATTAAGCGCATCGACCGCGGTCCATCATCATCTCAATGGCGATTCGGATATTATTCACTCACGACTTCATCAACAAAGAGAGTTTCTCATATGAACCCTCAGCATCAACATGCGAAAGGACTGGGGCATTTTTCCAATTCCAAGAAATGGAAGGAGTTTAAGGCGAGATCAAGTTTCTCATCAAAAAAGTTCTTAACTCAGAAGCAGAAGGTCAACAACGAAAGGCCTAGCGAATGAAATCTACACCATCAACATGCGTTAAGTCCTCACAAGCTAAGGCCTCTACACCGACGTTCAAATATGGGCAGCGAAAGAATGAATTACACCCTCAAGGGATTTCAGAGACATTCAAGTTATCAGTTTAGCCGGGTTGCGAATCAAACGCTTAAGGAAATGGGGCACAAGTACCCAACAGTGAAATGAAACTCCAAATCACCTCAAGAAGGGCGAGACATCGGGTGGTTGTCATCAATCTAACGTAACATCAGGCGAAGTCTAGTGAAGTAATCTGTGGAATATTACTTCAGCGAAGGTATCGAAAGATCTGGTATCCTAAACCATTGTTATCAATACAGCGCGACATCAAAACAGTTCAGCGATGAAAGCTTCGTATACCACCGTTTAAGTGGGAACTGGAAAAGTTTGGCGATCAGCAGGATAGTCACCATTGCAACTACCAGCGAATACATCGGGAGGGTCTGGTGATTTCAGAACGTCATCCCCATTAGAGATGTGGAAAACATCTTAACTTATCTTCATCAAACAAGCATCAGCGATTAAATGCCAAACCATTGGAGTCAACACCAGCATCTGCAGCAGCAATGATCGGTAAAAGGTAAAGCGATTTGCGAATACATTTTAACATTTATCATAATATTCATTACATTGCGATTTGCGATATGCGATATGCGGTTTGCGATGCGATATGCGAAATACGATATGCGAAATGCGATGTGCGAGTTGCGAAGTGCGATTTGGCCAAATGCGAAAAGAGATGTACGATGTGCGAAATGCGATGTGCGATTTACGAACTGCAATTTGCGAAAACGTTGTCACATTCTTCATAAACATTCACTACATTGCGATTTACATCATTGAAAATACCTTGTCATGTTTCAAGTGTCTACCAAATCTTTATCATGTCCATTCCATTGCATTGCATGAACATGATAAAGAGGGCATCTATGACACTCAAAATTTTCTTCTCTTATTATTAACATTGCGGGAGGATGATTAAATCTTTTAAGAGGAACCCCGAAAGACAATCCAAATCAATACCGGGATACTACTAGGAAGTTCATCATCAAACCCCGATCGCAATCTGGGAGTAACCAAATCCAACCTCGGAGATAACCCCGAGGCTGCGAGATCACAATCTGGGACCACACACCGAGAAGACCGATTAATCTCTTGAGATGACCCCGAGGTATCCGATCTCGATCCCCAACCTTCCCCGAATAACCAAGTCCCCTGGACCCTAAACGAATCTCGGTTTGTTTCACCAATTCAGTATATCGATGTCACATCATTGGGTCAATGTGCAAACCTTTTCTCGGTTGTGTTGGTACAACATTTAAAAAAACCAACTGGCGACTCTTAACAGTCCCATCGTCGACATTATACATGTCGGACCTTTTTCACTTATTTTTTCAAACAAATCTCACCTAAAATGAGAACACCAAAGAACAAGTAACGGAAAGGGACACCCAAAAATCCTGACGTCGACAAACCCACATCAAAATCATACCTTATATGTGAATTGACAATTGAAAAACTACAAAACAGATCTCAAAATGTCAAACCATTAGGATTAAAATGTAGTCCTGTAATAATACAATTGTACCAAAATTCACAACATAACATCAGCCAACAATAAAATCTAATATAATAAATCACCAATCATGTAAGACCCCAAATAATTAATAAATAAAATTTAATTTTCTCTAATTATTATTTTGAAATAGTAAGGGCTATTTATTGTGAATTATTGAAGTTTCGGAGTTCCGAAATAATTGATTTTTGGAAGTTTTAATTGTTTAAAATAACAAAAACGTTTTTTATATATGTTGTGAGCCTCATTAATCACATGCTAGGTGGTGATTTGATTCCCAAAGGATGGCATAGAAATTTTTTATAAATATATTATTATATTAAATTTTACGCTTTGGTGTTCTAAGCAATTTTCTATAAATAGGTGCTTAGGTTAGAATTGAAAATCACACCGTAAATCGAAGTTTTCTCTCTCTATATTATCGAACGTATTCTTGTGAGTATTTTGAATATACTTTGAGTATTGCTATACGGTGAAAGTTCAAGTTATAGCTTATATCCATATTCCAGTTAAAAGTCTTGCTTTTCCGAGGTAAGGGATATTTTTTTTTTCGTAATGATATTATTTCTTCAATATCATTATCTTTGAAATATTGATCCAAGTTTTTATCAAATTTGGAACTTTTGGTGTCGGAGTTACTATTTACGATACTTGCATCTTATTCACGTGATACTGGTCTTATTCACGAATCTGACCTTATTCATCAAAAAATGAAAATTTTCTTTTTCGTCAAAAATATCTATTGTGGATACTAGTTTTGATTGTATCTATGTTTTGATCATTCTTGAATTTTACACCACTATGATTATTTTTGAGGTATTTTTGGACGTGGATAAAATAAAGTACGAATCCTTAATCCTTGTCATTTTGTTTAACTGGATTCGTTTCTTTAAAAAAAAAAAATATTTTTCATCATCCTCAGTTTTAAATGATGATATTATTGAATATCTTTGGCCTGTAGTGCAAAGATGATTGATTTTTGATGAATATCTTTGGCACAGTAGTGCAAAGATGAATGATTTCGATGAATATCTTTGGCCCGTAGTGCAAAGATGAATGTGTTTAGATGAACATGACCAACTGGTGAATGTCCTTGGCCTGTAGTGCAAGGATGAATATATGATTCCAGATATATATTGATTGATATTACAGGGATAAAAATATTGATGATGGATTGTTAAATTCATAGATATTAGTAGATTTCATCCTCAACGTAACTCTTCTATGAATTAATATTTTTCGCTGCGAGTATTGATTTAAAACTTGTTGTCTATTGTATTCTATTAAATTTTTCCCTGTTGAAGACTAACGATAATTTGTTGTATATTATCTTAGTCATAATATTCTTCTTCGGGCTAGTTGTGCTCACCCTTTTCCTTTTTGTTCCATTTTTCTTCTCGGAGGCGAGAATGTAGCGAAAGACAGTGGGGTATGGAATGATGGTTTTAGAGAGTTGTTTAGTAGTCCTCACCATTTTGTAAAATAATGTATCAATAATTATGATGAGAATTTATTTGTATGTGGATATTGTTTAGATGGCAATATCTCGTATTTAAACTCACAGTTTCTTGTTGTAATAATAAAGTTGTAGTTGTTTTACATCTTGTGTATTGACAACTTTCGAATGGGTGATGTATACCTATTTTGGGGTGTCACAGTTGGTATCGAGCTTAGGGATATGATCTCTGGCGGAGATCGGGAATAGAACTAGGAGGGAGAGACGAGTAAATCCTTCGCTAAGGTGTCCTACCTAAGCTTATTTGATAGTTGATCGAGATATAGGGATATTATGTGATATATTGATTTTCTTAATTAACCCTTGTTTTATGGCGATGATTTGAGAATGTCGATGAGAATATTAACAATGAAAATGAGATCGTGGAGACGCTCAGACTCACCAACGAGGAGAGAAACGTGAAACAGTTTGGCAATGTTCCTCTTGTGAACAACACCACCGATCGACGATGAACAGACTTAATGTTTAGAAGCTTTTTGCGCTTCATGCAAAATCGATTTGAGGAGACTCGTGTTCAAAACATAGTAGAAAATGATAGCAATTCATGGGTTGTCACAGCCAAGCAGTTCAAAGAGTTGGGACCACCAGAATTTAAGGGAAAGCCAGATCCGATCATGGCATAAACATGGGTCAAGCAAATTACCAAGATATTCGATGTCTTGGGATGCGCGAGAACATAAGGTTCCATTCGCCACTTTTATGTTACGTGGCGAAGCGGACTCACTGGTGGGAGTCTGTGAAGCGTACTCATCCAGCCGCACTCAGCATGTCTTGGGAGACATTTCAGAAACTATTTAATGACAAATACTTTCCGAAAGTGTTCGTCATATAAAGGAAGTGGAGTTTATTAGATTTGGAAGCAAAACAACATGGCGGTGTCTCGAAAGACGAGGTGAAGTTTGCGAGTTATCGAGTTTGCACCTCATTTGGTGGAGAATGAGGAACGTGTATGGCGGATGTTTCGAGAGGTTTGAAACCCGACATACGTCGATATCTCATCTCTAATAAATTTTCTCTCTATTCGGATGTTGTTAACGAGGCTCAATTGTTAGAAATGAGATAACGAGTACGGTCAACCGAGGTACCACAATCGAGGATCATACTGGAGATAGCGATCAACAACAAAACAACAATAACCAGTGGAGAAAGAAAAAGACGGACAAAATGGTAACCACTCGGTGGTAATCATGGCCATGAAAATAGAAGAAGCGAGTCGGGAGAGAGATTTTAAAAGAGGAGATTCAACAACGACCATGTGAAGACGACAGTGCCAGCAGCAACTGGTTCCAAGGGAGGAGAACGACCACCGGTCATATGCTATAAATTCGGGAAAGAGGGACATATCGGTCAAACTATCCACAACAGCCGGTATGCTATAATTGTGGAAAGGAAGGACATATCGCTTGAGATTACCAGATGGCGAAACCTAGTTCAATGAGACGGTGACTCAAAAGACTATCCCAGAAAAGTCAAAGTCAACGGTTCCTGGAAGAGCGTTTGTTGTGACTGGTCAAAATGCGAGGAACCCAAACGAGGTGATCACGGGTAAGCTATTTATAAATTCTTGTGAAGTTTATACTTTACTAGATACCGGTCTTACCCATTCATTTATCTCTCCTGCTTTGTGCTCAACGTTTAAACTTGACTCAGGAGAAATTAGACTTTGACCTATCTGTGGAAACTCCGCTAGAGAAACTTTCATCACATCCACTGTTTATAAATCTTGTTTGATTCAAGTTGGCACCATCACCTTACCTGTTGACCTTATCTCTTTAAAGATACTTGCTTTTGATGTGATTTTAGGGATTGATTGGTTAACTACTCATCATGCCAAAATTGATTATTTTCGTAAGGTTGTTAGCTTTCATATTCCTAAACAACTTGTTGTACGAATTCAAGCAACTAAACCATTAAAATCAATCACTGTCATATCTAATCATAAAGCTATTCGTTTATTAAAAAACGGATGTCAAGCTTTCTTAGCCCATGTTACGGATTTGAATAAAGACACGCCAAATTTGAATAATATTCCTGTTGTTATTGACTTTCCCGACGTATTTCAAGAACTTCCTACTACCCCGAACGTGAAGTTGAATTCTTTATTGACCTTGAACACAGTACAAAGCCCATTTCTAAAACCCCATATCGAATGGCTCTATTGAACTTCAGAGTTAAAGGTCCAACTACGAGGAGTTGTTGGACATCGGTTTCATTCGATCCTAAGTACATCTCCTTGGGGTGCTCCTATTTTATTTGTAAAGAAGAAAGACGGGAGTATGCGACTTTGTATTGACTATCGGGAATTGAACCATGTCACTATCAAGAATAGGTATCCTCTACCTCGTAGTGATGACTTGTTTGACCAGTTGCAAGGTGCACAATTCTGTTCAAAAATCGATCTTCGTTCTGGATATCATCAGCTGAAGATTAGAACTGAGGATATTCCAAAGACTGCCTCTAGAACTCGGTACGGGCATTATGAATTCCTAGTCATGTCTTTTGGATTAACTAATGCCCCTGCGGCTTTCATGGATATGATGAACAGAGTATTCAAGGAATATTTGGATCAGTTCGTTGTTGTCTTTATTGATGACATCCTCATATATTCCAAAAGTCGTGAAGATTATGAGCACCATTTGAAGCTGGTACTACAAAGGCTTCGTGAAAATAAGTTATATGCCTAGTTAAAGAAATGCGAGTTACGGCGAGGAAGTAGCATTTCTTGGGCACGTCAGTGTCAAAACATGGAGTATCTGTTGACCCGACGAAGATTGAAGCAATACAAAGTTAGAGAGCAATCAAGACGGTGATCGAAGATCGTAGCTTTTACGGGTCTAATGGTTATTATCTGGAGATTCGTGGAAGGGTTTTCTCGAATCGCTACTCTGTTAACTCAGTTTGACTCGAAAGGATACAAAATTCGTTTGGAGTTAAGAATCAAGAAGAGTTTCCAAGAGCTTAAGAGAGAGACTTATTTCTAAGACTGTTCTAACAATACCATCCGGTTCGGATGGATTTGTTATCTACAAATGATGCTTGAGACATAAAGGGTTGTGGATGTGTTCTCATGCAACATGGGAAAGTCATAGCCTATGCCTCTCGCGACAACTTAAAGAATATGAGAGGAATTATCCTACTCATGATCTAGAGTTGGCAGCAGTCGTTTTCGCGTTAAAGATCCGGAGGCACTATCTTTATGGGGAGAAAGTGGAGATATATTCAGACCATAAAAGCCTTAAATATTTCTTCACTCAAAAAGAACTTAACATGTGGCAGCGACGTTGGCTCGAGCTATTGAAAGACTACGACCACACTATTCAATACCATCTTGGAAAAGCGAACGTGGTAGCTGACGCGTTGAGTAGAAGATCATATGCAGGAACGAGTGGGATGATGTCAAGTATACGCATAGAGCCAACTTTAATAGAAAAAGTTAAGGTTGCTCAAGCCACCGACCCGGAGCTGATGCATATGAAGAAGAAAGTACAAGAAGGTGCTATTCCGGAAGCGAGAATCGATGAAGAAGGAATACTTCGAGTCCACTCTAGACTTTGTGTTCCTAACGACTCTGATTTGAAGTACAAGATTATGATGGAGGCACACAATACACCATTTGCAATCCATCCTGGAAGTACTAAAATGTATCGTGATCTTCGACATACATTTTGGTGGAACAATATGAAGAGAGAGATTGCAAAGTTTATCTCAACATGTTTAACTTGTCAACGTGTAAAGGCGGAACATCAAGTGCCTAAGGGACCATTGCAACCACTTGAGATTCTAAAATGGAAGTGGGAACACATTACCATGGATTTTGTTACGGGTCTTCCCGCGGTTTCTCAAGGCATAAATGCTATTTGGGTTATTGTTGATAGATTAACCAAGTCTGCACATTTCTTGCCGATCGGAGACTTATTCTCTTGAACGTCTTACTAGTATGTATGTAAATGAGATTGTGAGGTTGCATGGCATGCCAAGATCTATAGTTTGGATCGTGACCCAAGATTCACTTCAAGATTTTGGGTTAGCTTGCAAAAAAGCTATGGGTGCGGATTTACGATTCGATTCGGCATACCATCCTCAAACGGACGGACACAATCGAGAGGACTATTCAAACTCTTGAAGATTTATTAAGACTATGTGTCCTAGACTTCAAGGCGATTGGGATAAGTATTTACCATTGGTGGAATTCTCCTACAATAATGCTTATCGAGCAAGTATAGGTGTGGCCCCATTCAAGCATTATATGGACGAAAATGTCGCTCTTCAGTATGTTGGGACGAGGTGGGTGAAGCAACATTGTTGGGACCCGAGTTGGTACGTATGACCACAAAAAAGATCCAAATGATTAGACAACGCATACAAACGGCACAGGATCGACAAAAGAGTTATGCGGATCTTCATCGAAAGGACGTGGAGTTTAGTATAGGGGATCATGTATTGTTGCGTGTTGCCCCATGGAAGGGAGTTATAAGATTTGAGAAGAGAGGAAAGCTCAATCCACGATTTATTGGTCCATTTCAAATTCTTGACCGAGTAGGAAATGTAGCCTATAGACTCGCTTTACCTCCAAGTATGTCTCGTGTTCATAATGTGTTTCACATATCTGTACTTCGTAAATATGTGAAAGACCCGAACCACGTTATTGAGTTAGAACCGGACGAGATAGCTGAAGACTTAACGTATGAGGAGGTACATGTCAAGATCTTGGATAGGAAGGAGCATGTCCTACGCACGAAGGTCATACCACAAGTTAAAGTCTTGTGGAGGAACCATGCTATAGAAGAAATGACACGAATTGAAATGTAAATGAAAGCGAGGTATCCTCATCTTTTCGAAACACCAGGTACGTATGTCAATTTCGAGGACAAAATTTCATAAGGAGGGGAGGTTGTAAGACCCCAAATAATTAAAAAATGAAATTTAATTTCTTCTAATTATTATTTTGAAATAGTAAGGGCTATTTATTATGAATTATTGAAGTTCCGGAGTTCCAAAATAATTGATTTTTGGAAGTTTTAATTGTTTAAAATAACAAAAACGTTTTTTATATGTTGTGAGCCTCATTAATCACATGCTTTAGGTGGTGATTTGATTCCCAAAGGATGGCGTGAAATTTTTTATAAATATATTATTATATTAAATTTTCGCTTTGGTGTTCTAAGCAATTTCCTATAAATAGGTGCTTAAGTTAGAATTGAAAATCACACCGAAATCAAGTTTTCTCTATATATTATCGAGCGTATTCTTGTGAGTATTTTGAGTATACTTTGAGTATTGCTATATCACGGTGAAAGTTCAAGTTATAGCCTATATCCGATATTCCGGTTAAATCTTGTCTTTCCGAGGTAAGAGATATTTATTTTTTCAGAATGATATTATTTCTTCAATATCATTATCTTTGAAATATTGATCCGAAATTTTTATCAAATTTGGAACTTTTGGTGTCGAGTTACTTATTTACGATACTGCCTTATTCACGATATCTGATTATTCATTCACGAATACGACACTATTCATCGAAAATGAAAATTTTCCTTTTAGTCCAAAATATCTATTGTGGATACTAGTTTTGATTGTATCCATGTTTTGATCATTCTTGAATTTTACACCACTATGATTATTTTTGAGGTATTTTTGGGCGTGGATAAAACAAAGTACGAATCCTTAATCCTTGTCATTTTGTTTCACCGGATTCGTTTCTTTAAAAAAAAATATTTTTCATCATCCTCGCTTTTAAATGATGATATTATTGAATATCTTTGGCTTCAGTAGTGTGCAAAGATGATTGATTTCGATGAATATCTTTGGCTGTAGTGCAAAAGATGAATGATTTCTGATGAATATCTTTGGCCCGTAGTCAAAGATGAGCAGTGTTTAGATGAACATGACCAACCGGTGAATGTCTTTGGCTCAGTAGTGCAAGGATGAATATATGATTCGGATATATATTGATTGATGTTACAGGGATAAAAATATTGATGATGGATTTATTAAATTCATAGATATTAGTAGATTTCATCCTCAACGTAACTCTTCTATGAATTAATATTTTCCATCATGCAGTATTGATTTAAAACTTGTTGTCTATTGTATTCTATTAAATTTTTCCTGTTGAAGACTAACGATAATTTGTTGTATATTATCTTAGTCATAATATTCTTCTTGAAATTTAGTTGAGCTCACCCTTTTCCTTTTTGTTCCATTTTTCTTCTCGGGAGGCGAGAATGTAAATGAAAGTCTGAGTCGGGGTATGGAATGATGGTTTTAGAGAGTTGTTTAGTAGTCCTCACCATTTTTATAAAATAATGTATCAATAATTATGATGAGGATTTATTTGTATGTGGATATTGTTTAGATGGCAATATCTCAGTATTTAAACTCACAGCTTTTCTTGTTGTAATAATAAAGTTGTAGTTGTTTCGCACATGCAGGTGTATTGACAACTCAGAATGGGTGATGTATACCTATTTTGGGGGTGTCACAAATCAACACACAACTAAAACCAAAACTTCAACCAATTAAAACTCAAAAGTAAAATAACACAATCAAATCGAACCTGTTGAGATTCACCCAGTTGTGGTATCACAAAATTCGTGCTACAAAACAACCAAAATAATTATAAAAATTTTAGAATCACATGATTTTCAGAAATATAACAACAATCAACAACTTTACACCAAGTTTACTTACTAAATGAAACCCATGAGGTCAAATGAGTAACTTCACTGTTGTTGGACCTCTAAAAGAAAACCCAAAACAAATCCCACATTATACTGAGAAAATATAAATACATGTGTCCAAAAAAAAAGTCCTATTTATCAATTTTTGCTGTATCAAAAAATTAACAACTTAACATTAGCAAATTTTGCAATGAGATTTTTTGTGTGGGACAGATGGAGTATATATACGCAATAAAAGAGTGGAAGATAGAGAGAGTCCGTTGTCATCTTGGGTGAGGGTAACAACGCCTTCTACATTGGAGGTGCCCTTGAGAACGGCTTTGGCTTTCTTGGTGGCAGCGACGACGGTGAGGATTTAGGGGCGACGACAGGGGTGACGGAGAAAGAAAGGGATTGGTGTCACAAAACAGATATACAATGACAGATAAAACTAAGGAAATAAAGAGAAATGATAATAGAAATTTTCATATAACCTTTCATAGTATCTAAAGGAGAATCCCACTCACATATATAATGCAGCTGGGCAATCTACACTCTCGCCTCTAACAACCCTCACCAATAAAGTGATATCACGTGTTTATTGCTAAATTTAAGGCATAACTAATAATTGAAATGTATCAAACGCATCGTTTGGCCTGAACTCATGTAACTACTATTTCTCCTCCTCTGCCTTCCATTCTTACAATTCCCCATTGCTCGAAAAGATCCTTGTCCCCAAAGATTAAAGTAAACGTAATAAAAAAATTTAAAAGTTTAATCTCTTAATTGAAAAAATTGAGGAGATAATACCAAAGTGAAAAAAAAAATTTGAAAACTTAATGGTATTAATCCATATAATTTAGGCCATATAAAATTATATATATATATATATATATATATATATATATATATATTTATAAAGGTTGCCAGAAGGCGTTATATATAACATTACCGCGTTCTTTCGATGAGTTTTTTTAGGTGAACATAAAAATTGGACAAGTGTATTTAAATTTTATCTATTTGTATTCAACAATGCTACTATTACATAAAAAAGGTCACATAATGCTCACACACATACATGCATAATATACATGTGTGTATGTTAGCATTATGTGACTTTTTTTTAATGTGATAGTAGCATTATTATTTATATTTTTATCCACTATTGAGAGTCAAAATATAAATAAATAAAATACATATATACTTATGTTCAATTTCTATATCCACATAATTTTTTATTGTCGACCGTCTAATTCTATGATTAAATTTCATCTACTTTTCCTTCTTAATATTGACCGACTTTCAACCAGCTTAGTCAATAAGTCTACTAGTTTTAAATATGTAATTACCTCGGAAAATCATTTAATTTTTATCTTTTATTATTTCGTTTGTACGGTCTTAATTTCTACATTAGTTGATTGCTTTCACATTAGGTAATTATTAAATTTTCTTTTCTTTAATTTGTTCAAATTGTTTTATTTGCTTGATAAATATATATAATGAACTCTCTTACACAAATTAAAGATAAATTTTCGGGCATCCCATTTCCTCGTATAGAAAATGAAATTTCCTGGCTGCTAGCAAGAAATTCCTTACTTTTTTTAATTACACGGACGTATGTAATACTCCAAAATATATATGTATGACGGGGTCAAGCAAAGCAAGCGTTGATCAAGAATCTTCCCTGTCATTCCCATTCCAATTAAACATGAGTATATATGTAGTCTAAATCACGGCAAGGATGCAAAGACCAAATCAAACCTAACATAAATTAGTTTGTGTTATAAATACGTAGTCGATCCACATATATATTATTGTGTTTGATATATTATCCGATCCGATCCGATCCATACATATATATCGTCAGTACCAAATAGTAATCGTAATTGATATCAGCTAGTTAGTTAACTATGGCAAGTAAAATTTCAAGCTTGAAACTAATCATGGTGGTCTTCATGATTGTGGCATCTCCGGTGTTGCTATCGTGTGATGCAGCAGCAGCTGGATTAATGAGTTCTCGAGGTAATTACTTCATTTCAACTCGAATTTCTCAACATACATGCTGGTTAAATAATGATATATCACTCGTGTATATATATATATATATATATATATATATATATATATATATATGTAATCTGAAGTTAATTATTTAATTTGGTGCATGCATACATGGCTGATGCAGAAGTGTATCAGAAGCCTCATGTTCCTCCTTGTGTATGTTGCCAACCTACACCGCCACCCCCAGGCTGCTATTGTGCCTGTTTCGTCACACAATCTGGAAACAAGTCGCCATGACTACTCATCGATAGACCCATGCATTCATTCTCAAATAACAGCTAGCTACGAGTTGGGTTCAATATGTATGTTGTTTCCATTTCAAAGTGTGGCAAGTGGGCTGTACTGCAGTTGCTCACAAATTAAGTATCAATATAGGCAGTTAATAAACAATGTTAAGTTGTACGAGTTCAAGTCGTCCTCATATTTTCGTCTTCGCTTTATGTAATTAAACCAGATATTATATAGCTACAATCAAAAGTGTAATTGATTTGAATTGAATGGTATTTGTTTCACATTTTTGAGCCAGAGTACGTACTCTATGATATTTCAAAAAAATTATTATTTTGTAAATGTATTTTCTCTCTTTGGTATCCTCTCCAATTTTTCTATAAATAAATAATTATTACAAAACAAGTGTTCTATTCGAGTTATTCAAAGAATTACTATCATGGATAATTCATCAAACGCTTGACATATATCCTGAAGGTATATCGTCTGCAACACTTAATTAGTAAACCAATAGTGATGGAAGCAATAAAAACTTGAAGGACAGAGATCACTCGTGTCAGTGTCATGTCTTCTACTATAATATTAATTATATGAAGTTACGATTCTAACAATGTGTGTTTTTATATAAAAAAAGGTTTAGTAATGTCCTAAAGTACTAACAAGTGAAGAAAAGTAATTAATGTACGTGGAGAAAAGAGAGTAAAAAAAATATAAACTTATTCTTAGTAACCTCGCAAGATATATAAAATAATAAGTGTTTTAAATATTTTATATTAATGGTTTTGTACACAAGAAGAGGAGTTAAAAATTATAAATTATTTTATTAATACCATTTTTCATGAATAATTTGAACCACCCACCGTCCCACTTCATAAAAATCTTCCGGCGTCCTATGCACATGCTACATATAAGTCGTAGAAATTTGCGTTGTTTTGTCATATAACTACTAGAATGAATGAATGATATAGTTATGTACACATTCAAATAAGTATATTGTGGGCAAGGAAATTGCACTTTGCGGGGCACATGCTGTGAGACCCCAGATTTTATGAATAAATATTTATTTTTTTGAAATAATTTTTTTAATATTATGGTGTGGAGTTGAGATAATGTTATAGTTGTGGGTAGTATTTATAAATTTTGCAAAGTATGCGAAGTTGTCATATTATATTCGATTGGTCGAGGAATATTCTTTTTGTCGGGAAATATCCGTGATGACAAGACAATCATTAGTGGACCCTATTAACGAAATTATTGTCGGATTGAGAAAACGACAAAAATATTTTTATGAATATAATTGATGGAAGTGTGACGCCCCCCAAAATAGGTATATGACAACACCCATTCTGAAATCGCCAAATACATGGTAGACGTAAAACAAACTACAACTTCAATAATACAATTGTCGTGCAAAATACGACAACACATATTGTGAGTTTAAATACAAATATTATCTTCTAGACAATATCCACACTCAAATAAGTCCTTGTTATAATTATTCAAACACTATTTTACAGAAATAGTGAGGACTGCTAAACATCTTTCTAGAACCATCACTTGCACTCCCGATAGTTCTCGCTTATGTTCTCACCTCCTGAAAAAAATGGAACAAAAAGGAAAAGGGTGAGCTCAACTAGCCTAGTAAAGAATATTATGACTAAGATAATATACAACAAATAATCGTTAGTCTTTAACAGGGAAAAATCGATAAAATATAATAGCCAACAAGTTTTAGATCAACAACCTGCAGTGAAACAAAGAATCCATTAGAAGAGTCAGTAGAGAATAAGTTCTACTATCTTCTAAGATTTAAAAAGTCCATCATCAATATTTTATCCATGTAATAACAATCAATATACATCTTTAATCAAATCTTCATCTTTGCACTTTCTGGTGCCAAAGATATTCATTTAGATCACCAATTAGTCATGTTTCATCTCAACACTTGTTCATCTTTTGCACTTTCACGGCCAAAGATATTCATCGATTAATCATTTATCTTTGCAACCACAGTAGAAGATATTTAGTAATATCATCATTTTGATGAGGATGATAAAAATATTATAAAGAAAAGCGAATCCAATGAAATGGAAGGACAAATAGTAGGGATTCAGTATAACAGGTTTATCCAAGATCAATAATACTTCATAAATACCAATTTTGAAGCAGAATTCAAAAATAAAGATCAAAACATGGATACAATCAAAGATAGTAACCATAATAGACATCTTGGACAAAAAGAAATTTTTTTATTTTTAGGTGAATAGTGCCATATTAAAGTGAATAATCTTCAGATATCGTGAATAAGAACCCCGAACACAAAAATTCCAAATTTGATAAAAATTATGATCAATACTTGGCGTAATGATATTGAAGAAATAATATCATATATGAAGAAAATAACATCCCTTACCTCAAAATATCAATACTTACGATCGGAATATCGGTATAAGGTCAAGGAAACTTGTCTTGATGAATAGAAACTCACAAAGTATCTAAATACTCACAAATACACACTCAATAATCTAGAGAGAAAAGAAAACTTATTTACGGTGTAATTTTCAATTCTAACTTAGCCTCTTTATTTATAAGAAAATATTAGCAGACTTGACCGCTGAACTTTGATGGCTTTACACCTCTTATTCCCATCCACCACATTTGAAATAAATTCAGCACATTTGGGGCCCACTCAATTCTAGAACTTTCCACCAAAATCATTTATAAACCTAATTTCTTAATCAGTCACCTCTTAAAATTTACGACAAATCATACGTTCATTTTTAACGGTTCAAAATTTGTGGACATATACTCAACTTATATATGTATAACATATCCAAAAATTACAACGATCCAACGGTCGGATTAAAAATTATAACTCACACAATATATCTCAAAAACACTAGTTTAATTTTTAATACCTTCATTCTGACAAAAATACTGATAAAACACCTCAACATTAACTCCTTCATTTTTAACCACAATAAATATATCCAACATTTATATCCACATAAAATAAATATTTCCTTATCATATGAATCAATAATTAATTATTCACAAATAATATTACAGAATCACATTTATGATGACGCATAGTTCCCGAGAAAGAGGGGCTTTCCAATAAAATTTCTCCTTATTGGTAGCGCTTAATTAGGTGACCAAACCTCTCATTGATGAACTTTCTAGACATTGTCAATAATGCTATCTAATAATATTATTCAAATAATATGAATTATTGATCCGATAATGGGAAATATCATGCGATGACAATTATTGAAACAACAATAATATAAAATATCAACGCAACAATTATTGAATCAATAAAATAAAATATTGAGCGATAATTCATCGTAACAATTATTGAGTAGTGCCTTCTTACGTAAGGATCACTAATTCATCAATACTGTGCATCCACGCGTATTACTGTATTTTAACCACCGGGTATTTCAACAATGTTAACGGTAACAACTACGCCATTATTTATAAAAACTCAAACTTGTCGTTTTCTTCATCCGACAGTTATTCTGTTATAGGGCCCACAAATGATTGCGTCGTCGTACGAATATTCCCCGACAACAAGAATATTCCACGACCAAACGAATATTCCCCGACAACAATGATTATTTTATAACCACTTGCATATTTTACAAAATTTGCACATTTCACCCATAACCAAAGAATTATATCAAATTAATACTTTATTATTCACAAATATAATTAGAGGAAATTCGATTTTATTTATAATAAGTTGGGGTCTTACAACCTCCCCTCCTTATGAAATTTCGTCCCTAAAATTGACATACGTACTGGTGTTTGAAAAGGTGAGGATACCTCGCTTTCATTTCTGATTCCAACTCCCAGGTCATTTCTTCAATAGCATGGTTTCTCCATAAAACCTTAACTTGTGGTATAACCTTGATGCGTAGGACATGCTATTTCTTATCTAAGATCTTATGTACTTCTTCGTGACGTTAAATCTTGGTATCTCGTCGGTTCTAACGCAATAATATGGTTCGATCTCATCACATATTTACGAAGCATGGACATGTGAAAAATATTATGAACAAGAGACATACTTGGAGGTAATGCGAGTCTATAGGCCACATTTCCTATTCGGTCAAGAATCTCAAATGGACCAACAAATTGTGGATTGAGCTTTTCTCTCTTCCCAAATCTTGTAACTCCCTTCTATGGTGCAACACGTAATAATACATGATCCCCAATATTAAATTTCACGTCTTTTCGATGAAGATCCGCATAACTCTTTTGTCGATCTTGTGCCGTATGTATACGTTGTCGAATCATTTGGATCTTTTCTGTAGTCATGCGTACTAATTCTGGTCCCAACAACGTTGCTTCTCCCACCTTCGTCCCAAAGATATCTTTGGAAGCGACACTTTCGTCCATACAACGCCTCAAATGGACCATGCTTATACTTGCTTGATAACTGTTGTTGTAGAAGAATTCCACCAGTGGCAAGTACTTATCCCAACTTCCTTTAAAATCTAGGACACAAAGTCTTAATAGATCTTCAAGGGTTTGAATAGTCCTCTCTGATTGTCCATCCGTTTGAGGATGGTATGCCGAACTGAATCGTAAATCCGTGCCCATAGCTTTCTGCAAGCTAACCCAAAATCGTGAAGTGAATCTTGGGTCACGATCCGAAACTATGGATACTGGCATGCCATGCAATCTCACAATCTCATTCACGTACATGTGAGCAAGACGTTCAAGGGAATAAGTCTTACGTATCGGTAAAAAATGGGCAGACTTGGTTAATCTATCAACAATAACCCAAATCGCATCTATGCCTTAAGAAACGTTAGGAAGACCTATAACGAAATCCATAGTAATGTGTTCCCACTTACATTTTGGAATCTCAAGTGGTTGTAATGGACCCTTTGGCACTTGATGCTCCACCTTTACACGTTGACAAGTTAAACACCTTGAGATAAACTCTGCGATCTCTCTCTTCATATTGTTCCACCAAAATGTATGTCGAATATCATGATATATTTTGGTATTCCCAGGATGGATTGCAAACGGGGTGTTGTGTGCCTCCATTATGATTTTATGCTTCAAGTCAGAATCGTTAGGAACACAAAGTCTGGAGTTGAATCTAAGTATTCCTTCTTCATCGATTCTCGCTTCTGGAATAGCTCTTTCTTGCACTTTCTTCTTCATACGTATCAGCTCCAGGTCCGTAGCTTGAGCAGCTTTAACTTTATCGATTAAAGTCGGTTCTACTCGTATATTCGCCATCATCATGTGGGTCCCTGTAGTCTTTAATTCTACCTCCATCCTTTGCAAGTTATACGTGAATGGGCCTTTGCATTAACAATATCGCACTCGTGCTAAGATATGATCTTCTACTTAATCGTCATTACTACGTTCGCTTTTCTAGGATGATATTGAATAGTGTGATCGTAATCTTTCAATAGTTCAAGCCAGCGTCGTTGCTTGGCATGTTGAGTTCTTTTTTCGGGTGAAGAAATATTTGAGACTTTTATGGTCCGTATAAATCTCCACTTTCTCCTCATACAAGTAGTGTCTCCAAATTTTCAACGCGAATCACGATCTTTGCTGACTCTAGATCATGAGTAGGATAATTCCTCCGTCATATTCTTTGAGTTAATCGTGAGGCATAAACTATGACTTTCCCATGTTGCATGAAAACGCATCCTAACCCTTTGCACGAAGTATCACCAGATATAACAAATCCATCCATAATGAGATGGTATTGCGAGCAGTCAAAGAAAATGAGTCTCTCTTGAGCTCTTGGAAACCCTTCTCGTATTCCTTGCTCCATACAAATTTTGTATCTTTCCGAAAGTCAACTGAAGTTAACGGAGTAGTAGCGATTCGAGAAAATCCTTCCACGAATCTCCGATAATAACCAAATTAAGCCTGTAAAGCTACACACTTCTGGTCATCGACTTTCGTTGCTCCCTAACTTTGTCTTCGCTTCAATCTTCACGGGTCGACGGATACTCCATGTTTTGACACCATGCTGCCAAGAAATGCTACTTCCTCGCCGAACTCGCATTTCTTTAATCGGGCATATAACTTATTTTCACGAAGCCTTTGTAGTACCCAACTTTCAAATGGTGCTCATAATCTTCACGACTTTTGAATATATATGAGGATGTCATCAATAAAGACAACAACGAATCGATCCAAATATTCCTTGAATACTCTGCTCATCATATCCATGAAAGTCTGCGGGGGCATTAGTTAATCCAAAAGACATGACTAGAATTCATAATGCCGTCATCTTTGAGTTCTAAAGCGCGTCTTTAGAATATCCTCGCTTTTAATCATCAGTTGATGATATCCGAATCGAAGATCGATTTGAAGAATTGTGCTCCTTGCAATCGGTCGAAACGAGGTCATCAATGCGAGGTAATGGATACTATTCTTGATGGTGACATGGTTTAATTCTCGATAGTCAATACAAAGTCGCATACTCCCGCTCTTTCTTCTTTCTGAAAATAAAACAGAGCACCCCAAAGAGATGTACTAGGACGAATGAAACCTATGTCTAACAATTCCTCAGTAGTTGAACTTTTAACTCCTCAAGTTCAATAGAGCCATTCGATATGGGGTTTAGAAATGGGTTTTGCACGGCTACCAAGGTCAATAAATAATTCAACATCACGTTACGGGGTAGGCAGGAAGTTCTTCAGAAATACATCAGAAAATTCTCTAACAACAGAAATATTATTCAAATCTGACTTATCTTTGTTTAAATCCATAACATGGGATAAGAAAGCTTGACATCCGTTTTTCAATAAACGAATAGCTTTATGGCTTGATATGATAGTGACTGATTTTAGTGGTTTAGTTGTTTGAATTCGTATGACAGGTTGGTTAGGAATATGAAAACTAACAACCTTACGAAAACAATCAATTTTGGCATGATGAGTGGTTAACCAATTAATTCCTAAAATCACATCAAAAGCAAGTATCTTTAAAGATATAAGATCAACAGGTAATGTGATAGTGCCAACTTGGATCATGCAAGATTTATAAACTGTAGATGTAACGAAGGTTTCACCCAACGGAGTTTCAACAGATAAGTCAAAGTCCAATTTCTCCGGAGTCAAGTTTAAACGTTGAGCACAAGCAGGAGAGATAAAAGAATGGGTAGAACCGGTATCTAGTAAGGTATAAACTTTGCAAGAGTTCAAGATTAGCTTACCCGTAATCACCTCGTTCGGGTTCCTCGCGTTTTGGCCAGTCACGACAAACGCTCTTCCAGGAACCGCTGATTTCGACTTATCCGAACATCCTTGAGTCACCATCCCGTTGAACTTGGTTTTGCTGATGAAACAATCCCGAGCTATGTGGGCCTTCCTTTCCGGTTGGTTGTAATATACCCTTGATTGTTGTGGATAGTTTGGTGATATGTCCCTCTTTCCGCATTTGTAACATCTAACCTGGCGGTTAGTTCTCCTCCCCTAGAATTTGTTGTTGGTCTTTGGTCTTTGCTTGTTGATGTCTTCCGTCATTGTTAAATCTCCTCTTTCTCGAAATTTCCACTGACTCACCTCTCCTATTATCATGGCACGATGACCACCCGAGTGGTTCTACGCCTTTTGTTCGTATTTTTCCTCCTCGTTGGTTATCATCGCTCATGATGATTGCCACCCCAGTATGACCTGTTTGTGGTCCCTCGATTGAACATACTCATTATCTCGCCTCTAATAATTGAGCCATGTTTACAACATCCGAATATAAAGAAAATTTATGAGATATAAGATATTGCCAATCTCGGATTTAGACCTCTCGAAACATCCTCGTCATTCGTTCCTCATTTTCGACCAAATGAGGTGCAAACCTAGATAACTCTGCAAACTTCGCCTCGTACTGGGACACCGTCATGTTGTTTTATTCCAGTCTGATAAACTCCACCTCCTTCATATGAAGATTACTTTCAGGAAAGTACTCGTCATTGAATAGTTTCTGAAACGTTTCCCAAGACATCTTTGAAGTGCGGTGGTTGTGTACGCTTACAGACTCCCACCAAGATGATCTGCATTCATGAACATAAAGGTGCCGAATGGAACCTTCTGTTCCTCCGTGCATCCCAAGACATCGAATATCTTGGTAATTTGTTTGACCCACGTTTCCGCCATGATCGGATCCGGCTTTCCCATAATTTGCTTGACCCCAGATTTTATGAATAAATATTTAATTTTTCTCGAAATAATTTTTTTAATATTATGGTGTGGAGTTGAGATAATGTTATAGTTGTGGGTAATATTTATAAATTTTACAAAGTATGCAAGTTGTCATATTATATTTGATTGGTCGAGGAATATTCTTTTTGTCGGGGAATATCCGTACGACAGTACAATCATTGGTGGACCCCAGAACGGAATTATTGTCGGATTGAGAAAACGACAAAAATATTTTTATGAGTATAACGACGGAAGTGTGACGACCCCAAAATAGGTATACAACACCCATTTTGAGTCGCCAAATACATGGTACAGAAAACAAACTACAACTTTAATAATACAATTGTCAAATGCAAAATCGTGACAACACATCTGTGAGTTTAAATATAAATATTGTCTTACAGACAATATCCACACTCAAATAAGTCCTCGTTATAATTATTCAAACACTATTTTACAAAAATAGTGAGGATCGCTAAAACATCTTTCTAGAACCATCACTCCGCACTTTACTGTTAGTTAATGCTATGTTCTCACCTCCCGAGAAAAATGGAACAAAAAGGAAAAGGGTGAGCTCAACTAGCCAGATTAAAAATATTATGACTAAGATAATATACAACAAATTATCGTTAGTCTTCAACAGGAAAAATCGATAAAATATAATAGCCAACAAGTTTTAGATCAACAAGCTGCAATGGAAACAACAATCCTTTAGAAGAGTCAAGAGAGAATGAGTTCTACTATCTCTAAGATTTAAAAGTCCATCATCAATATTTTATCCTGTAACAACAATCAATATACATCTTTAATCAAATCTTCATCTTTGTACTACACAGCCAAAGATATTCATTTGTATCACCAAATTGGTCATGTTCATCTCAACACTGCTCATCTTTTGCACTACGGGCCAAAGATATTCATCGATTAATCATTTATCTTTGCACTTCTGGTAGAAGATATTTAGTAATATCATCATTTAGGGTGAGGATGATGAAAAATATTTTAAAGAAAACGAATCCAGTGAAACGGAAGGACATATAGTAGGGATTCATATAACAGTTTATCCAAGATCAATAATACTTCATAAATACCAATTTTAAAGCAGAATTCAAAAATAAAGATCAAAACATGGATACAATCAAAAATAGTAACCATAATAGACATCTTGGACAAAAAGAAGAAAATTTTATTTTTAGGTGAATAGTCTTCAGATTCGTGAATAGTCTTGATATCGTGAATAATGCCATATCGTGAATAGTAATCCCAGCACAAAAAGTTCCAAATTTGATAAAAATTCAGATCAATACTTGGCGTAATGATATTGAAGAAATAATATCATATATGAAGAAAATAACATCCCTTACCTCAAAATATCAATCTTACGATCGGAATATCGGTATAAAATTTGAAGAAAACTTGCAGACCGATGAATAGAAACTCACAAAGTATCTAAATACTCACAAAATACACTCAATAATCTAGAGAAAGAGAGAAACTTGTTTCGGTGTGATTTTCAATTCTAACTTAGTCCTCTATTTATAGGAAAATGTTAGCAGACTTGACTCTTGACCCGATGGCTTTACCTGCTACTATTCCCACCCACCACATTTGAAATAAATTCAGCACATTTGGGGCCCACTCAATTCTAGAATCTTCCACCAAAATCATTTATAAACCTAATTTCTGAATCAGTCACCTCTTAAAATTTATAACAAATCATACGTTCATTTTTAACGATTCAAAATTTGTGAACATATACTCAACTTATATATGTATAACATATCCAAAAATTACAACGATCCAACGGTCGGATTAAAAATTATAACACAATATATCTCAAAAATACTGGTTTAATTTTTAATACCTTCATTCCGACAAAAATACTGATAAAACACCTCAACATTAACTCCTTCATTTTTAACCACAATAAATATATCCAACATTTATATCCACATAAAATAAATATTTCTTTATCATATGAATCAATAATTAATTATTCACAAATAATATTACAAATCACATTTATGACAACCAGTAGTTCCTGGAAAGAGGGGGGCTTTCCAATAAGAATTTCTCCTTATTGGTAGCAATTAGGTGACCAAACCTCTCATTGATGTAACTTTCTAGACATTGCCAATAATGCTATCTAATAATATTATTCAAATAATATGAATTATTGATCCGATAATGGGAAATCTTGCAAAAAGGATAATTATTGAAACAACAATAATATAAAATATCAACGCAAAGAATTATTGAATCAATAAAATAAAATATTGAGCGAAAGAATCATCGTAACAATTATTGAGTAGTGCATTCTTACGTAAGGATCAATAATTCATCAATCTCGTGTATCCACGCGTATTCATCGTATTTTAACCACCGGGTATTCCAATGATGTTAATCAGTAATAACTACGCTAATTATTTATAAAAACTCAAACTTGTCGTTTCTTCATCCAAAAGTTATTCTTCATATGGGGCCCATAAATGATCTGGCATGTCATTGCATTTAATATTCCCCGGCAACAAGAATATTCCACGACCAAAACGAATATTCTCCAACAACAATGATTATTTTATAACCACTTGCATATTTTGCAAAATTTGCACATTTCACCCATAACCAAAGAATTATATCAAATTAATACTTTATTATTCATTACTATAATTAGAGGAAATTCGATTTTATTTATAATAAGTTGGGGTCTTATAGGAAGTGTTACCGTTAAAACTGTTGAACTACTTTCGGTAGTAAAAGAAATGCGATGTACTGCGTGGTTTCATAAGTAAGTACACCAGATTGATTATTGATGCTTATGTGATAAGTCACCAAGATTGTTCAATCGAATTATTCGGGACACTTTTTGTGTCCGGAGTACTATTTACTGAGTTCTTATTCACGGAGTTACTATTCACCTAAATTACTATTCACCCTAATATTATTCACTTTCGGGTATTTGGGGTATTTTTGTGTTTGAGATACTATTCACGAGTTACTATTCACGGTTACTATTCACTTAAATTACTATTCACCCGAATATTATTCACTCGGTATTTTTGTGGTATTTTTCGGTAATTTGAATCTTATTCACGGAGATTATTATTCATTTCATTACTATTCACTCTAGTATTATTCACTTTCGTATTTAGGACACTTTTTTGTGCTCTGGATACTATTCACAGGATACTATTCCCGAATTACTATTCACGGGTACTATTCAATTCAAAAAATATATTTCTTTTCGGTCAAATCATTTTTAAGTACAATTTTATTTCATGAAGAAATGTGCTAATTTTTTGAATCGTTGGTTGAAATTATAATAAAGGTGATAAGTTTTATTTTATTGGTATTATTAATGTAATAAAACAAAAAACTTTTTATATAAAATGTAATACTTTTATAAAGTTATTCTATAAATAGAATATATTATATTCTATTATGCATGATGTCTGCGTAGTGTTTTTGCATAGTAAAATCTTTTTATATAAAATGCAGAATACTTTTATAAAGTTATTCTATAAATAGAATATATTATATTTTATTATGTATAGTGTTGCATATTGTTTGCATAGTATTTTGTATAGTAAAATCTTTTAATATAAAACAAAATACTTTTATAAAGTTATTTGTTTTATTAGACAATAATTAGAATATATTATATTTTATTATGTATAATGTTTGCATAGTGCCTGCATAGTGTTTGTATAGTTAAATCTTTTATCAAGTTATTCATTTTATTAGATTATAAATAGAATATATTATATTTTATTTAAAAGATTTTGCTTTAAATATGGACCGTCAGATTAAAGTAAATCAATCTGGACCGTTCATGAGTTAGTTACTATGCAGTCCATTTTTCTATAAATAGAAGCTCATTCCTTCATTATTTCTTACGAATTCACTGAAACTCTCTAGATAGAGAAACTATAAAGAGGGTTCTTCTTCTATAATCTTGAGCGTATTTATTTAGAGTTTAAGAAAGCTTTGAGCGTAGTGCAAGTTTTCTTCGAGTATATTCTCGACCTACTAGTCGGAGTACTCTTCTTTCAAATGTAGGAAATATTATTTGTTTTACTCGTAAGGGGTATTATTTCTTTTGTATTCATGAAGAGAACTTCTGTTATTCCATTCTTTATTATTATGTTGGAATAACTTGTCTATGCGAAGTACCGCATACATGGTGAAATTCTTCTATTATTCCATTCTTTATTATTATGTTGGAATAACTTGTCTATGTGAAGTACCGCATACATGGTGAAATTCTTCTATTCTTCTATTCTTTATTATTATTACATTTGGAATATCCTGTTCAAATGCTTTTCTGCACTGGGTTCACGTTTCTTTATTATTATTCTCATTTGGAATATCCTCGTCATGCATGCGTTTTACGCCTTGACTTGGTTCCGTTATTTATTATTACATTGGAATAACTTTTCTATGCTCAGATCTGCATGCATGGTGATTTCGTTGTTATTATATTCTTTATTATTTTGTTGGAACATCCCGCGGTTGCAAATTTCGCCGACCGGTTCCGTTATTATTATTCTCTGTTGGAATAACCTTTGCTGTACATCTTAATCTTACATGCATGGTGATTTCTTTTGTTATTCCATTCTTTATTATACTCAGGTTGGTTAAAGTTTTGACTTCTATACTCCATGAAATTAGTGGAATATCCTTGATATTTCAAGGCTTCATCCAAAGATCTTTTCATGGAAATATTCTTCTGAGCATTCTTGAATTTTACTCTACAAAGCAGTATCATGTTGACAATTTGGACGTTATTGGTTCTTGGACAAATTAATTCTTGAACTTGTTTTATTGAATTCTTATATCATTGTCATCATCCTCATGTTTATATTTTGTTGAAAGTCATCTATGGCCTGTAGTGCATAGATGGACTTGGTATGATTATGACCAGGGATTATTCAGTATAATCATAACCGTAATGTTACAAATGATGTGGAAAAAGTCCTCATTGGCCCGTAGTGTATTGATGGACAGTTTTTGGTATGATTATGGCTATGGATTCTCTTTGGTCGTAGTGCAAAGATGAATTATTTTATGGCATGATCGGGGCCGCTTGATGAAAACATGATTATCTTTAATGTAGTGGCATGGATAATTCGTGGTCGTTGATACTAAAGAATATCCTCGGCGTAGTGCATGGGTGATTCGATGATGTGGATTATTTATTGTTTGAGTCCCAAATGATAAAAGTCATGAAAATCTTTTAAATCATAAAAGATAGTAGATTTTATTCTCTCTGACTCTTTTTAATGGATTGCTTGTTCATTACCGCAGCTTAAACTTGATGTTGTTATATTTTATCGGTTTAACATCAATAAGGCTAACGATAATTTATTCTCGCATTATCTTAGTCATAATATTTCTTCTTGGGCTAGTTGAGCTCACCCTTTTCTTTCACCGTTTCTCTTCGAAATGAGAACGTAATGGAGACGAGAGTCGGAAACGGAGTGATGGTCCTAGATGTTTGCATTAGTAGTCCTCACTATTCTATGAAATAGTGTGATAATAATTGTAATGAGGACTCCTTTTGAGTTTGTATACTCTCTAGTAGATAATATTTGTATTCAAACTCACAGTTTATGTTTTGTCGTATTGTACACGACAGTTATATTATTAAGTTATATTTGACTTCTAGCGACCCAAAATGGGTGATGTATACCTAATTTTGGGGGCGTCACACATGCTTTCAGGGAAATTCCAGAAATACCCTTTAGTCATTAGAATAATGCCCATATTGCCCTGTCCTTCTAGCCACCAATCCAATCCCTCAATTAATTCCCAAATCGAGCCACCTCCACGAGCCTTCTGCCTCGGGACACGTGGAGGCTTCTCCCAGGTCTAGCACACTTATTTTTGACTTTTTTGTCTTCATTCTATTAGGATATGCGAACCCTAATTTGCACATTTAATGAGGTCGTGGAACCCTAAGTGCGCATTTAATTCAATTAGGTCATATGAACCCTAATTTTACACTTGGGCCCACATTTGCCCCCTGCATTTGAGAGTCGCGTTTTCCAAATAGACGATCGTGCAAGAAAAAACTCAAAGCCTTTGAACGATTTTTTGCGGGACTTCACTTTACAGGTCTTGAAGACAATGGTCCTGAAGAGGAACCCCCTGGAGAGCCAAACCCTTAGAGTTAAACCCTAGGAAGGCAAGACCTAGCAAGGCTCTTCCTTGGACATATTGAAAAATCTTCTGAAATCCTTCTGTATCTTGCCCAATATTTGTTTCCTGGAAATAAAATCAAGATAAATTAAATTATTAACAAATAAAATCTTATTTTATTTTTGAAAATCAAATCCTTTCAAAGATTTTAGAAATAAAATCAAAACATTCTTATGATATTAGTTTTAATAATAATAATTTATTTTTATATCATTGTATCAATATTCCCTGCTATCACGATTAGGATTTCCTCATTCATTATTACAGAAGAATGCATGCTTGAACTTTTTGTGGACTTCCACCAACTCTTTCATCTTTTTGTCAAATCAAACATTAATTTTTTTTTATTTCCAAAATAAAATCAAATCTTAATTTTTTATTTCCAAAATAAAATCAAATCTTAATTTATTTTGAAAATTAAATCTTTCTTTATTTTGAATAATCAAATCAAATCTTTCTTCATTTGAAAAGATTTTTTTTTTTTTATAAACAAATCAAAATCATATGAAATAAAATCTATGATTAACAGTCTCTTTCTACTCACACCAAAGTTCGGCGGCCGAACCCTTTTGAGTCCTTTTTTTTTAAAAAGCACCAAACCTATCCTTATTGGATGGATCAGATTATACTTGAAATTCAATCATAAAGAAATATTGCATATCAGTCGTAGTGGCCACCCGTGCAAAATGAGGAAATATTGCATCATGATATTCCTTTTTTTGAATGTTGGCCGAACCCTATACAAAATGAGGTAACCATTTTTTATTTTTTATTTTGAAATAAAATAAAATCTTATTTTATTTTTTTAAAATAAATAAATAAAACATTTACTTATCTTATTTTTGAGAAGTAGTCGATGATCAAGTCTTGCATCCAAATTGAAGTGAGAAATCTGTTGCAATATTACTCAATTAGGTTCAGCCTCGGAGTAGCCCTCGGAGTGGTGAGCCTAAACACATCATTTGTGTCCACTTCACTAGGTTTCATCCCATCAGGCAATTCCCAAGTAAAAGAATGAGTAAGGTGGGCCACCGCCATAATAAAGGATTCCTTGAAGTTAGCAAATTTTTTTTTTAACTTCTTTGCCTCCAAAATGATAGCTACGGGGTACTGCTTTATAATTTGGGGGTGATATGAGTATATAGGCTATTAGTGTATAAGCAACTTACGCCGAAGCCTTCTGACTCATAGCCGAACCCTTCTAATTATTATTCATATATAAGCAACTTACGTCGAAGCCTTCTGGCTAACCCTTCTAATTATATAGGCTATTATTATATAAAATTCTTCCCTGCCAAACCTTTTTGACTCACGCTTCCTTCCTTCTTTAGATCCCTTATGTTGAACTCTCTTTTTTGTTCTTGCAGGCCCTCCCTGTTGAACATTCTGCAGACTTGGGAACAACCAAGGAGGCCCCGTTTTTCAATGATTGGGAAAGGGTTCCCCTCCTTTAGTCTTTTCGTCGTCTTTTTGAAGCAAGTCCAAACTTATGCCACAGGCCCTCCCTGTTGAACATTCTGCAGACTTGGGAACAACCAAGGAGGCCCCGTTTCTCAATGATTGAGAAAGGGTTCCCCTCCTTTGGTCTTTTCGTCGTCTTTTGGAAGCAAGTCCAAACTTATGCTCGTACAACTTTTCCTCCATCATAGAAGGAAGGCTTGTTTCTATATCCAACGGCTTGTGGAAGTTGGGATGACTTCTTCTCTCGATTCATTTAACCACCTTCAGAATAAAGAACATTGGATCGACTTGCTACTTAGGAATGCTTTGATTATGTGGATAGCTTTGCATCCAGCTATGTAGGAACATTCGTATACAATAGGACCATGGTGTTCTTCTATCTACATATTCATCACTGTTTGTGGTGAATGCACCTTTACTCTGGAGGATGTCTATGCCCTCTTTTTAGAGTATTTTTGCCCTGCTAGCGTGAGTCACGCCTTTGGTGAGATGATCGCGCAAAAGATTGTATGTGTTAAAGTCTTAATTCCAGTGTCTGAACACTTCGCGGGGCTTGATGTTTTGCAATCCTCGAAAATAAAAGTCCTAAGAAAGGGAACCTCTAGGGAGCAAACCCTAGAAGGGCGAGCCTTAGAGGAGCTCTCCTGGGATATTTTGAAAATCTTCGATCTAATCTTTCTTACCATCTCTTGAAATTTCTTTTTCTTTTGGAATCAAGAAGTCATTGAGAACCCAACATTTCGTGAAGTCCTGAAAGCCTTGAAGGCCTGATAGCCTCGAAGGCCTGATAGCCTCGAAGTCCTGCTGATAGTGTTGAAGACCTGTTGATAGCTTCGAAGGCCTGATAGCATCGAAGACCTGATAATAGCGTTGAGGATCTACTGATGGCCTCGAGGATCTGCTGATGGCCTCGAAGACCAAGCTTTAGGTATTCCTCTATCTTCAATTCGACAAGTCATGACCTTTGGATCATGAACTGTCGTAGTTCTTTTCATTTCCTGTATGTGAAAATCATGTACATTTATTTCATACAAACTAACACTTGAATCTATACTTTTCTTTTTCTTTTTTTTTTAAGAAATTTAAAAAAAAAACGTTCAAGTATAAGTGAAAGCTTATCAATTTATTGATAATAAAATTGCTTTTTAACGAAAAGCATAACGTTTCATATAATAAATCTTGCTTTTGTCGGTGAAAGCATAACGTTCACCACTTTTAGAGATAAAGTGTAACTTTTTTGGGTTTGAGGGCTTATACTCGGGGGCCTCAATTACTTTTATTAAAGTTGAAAGTATAACTTTTTGAATCCGAGGGCTTATAACAAAAGCCTCATTCACTTTTGATGATAAAGTGTAACACTCGGGTGCCTCGTCACTTGGGTCGTCCAATTTATTGGAAAAAATAGTCTACGAGGACTTGAAAATGGGTGCCTCGTCACTTGGGTCGTCCAATATTTTGGCAAGTGCAGTCTACGAGGACTTGAAATCGGGTGCCTCGTCACTTGGGTCGTCCAATTTCTTGGCAAGTGCAGTCTACGAGGACTTGACAACCGTTTAGAGTTGACCACCATCTTGGGTGGTTTTTTTTTTTTTTTTTTTTTATTCGTCAATTCTTATGCCTCCTCCCTTGGTCATCCAATTTACTTGGCAAGGGATATTCCTGAGGACTTAAACCACCATTTTTGGTGGACCACCATCTTGGGTGGATTTTTAATTCATCTCGTAGTTCGAGTTTGTTCAATGGTACGTGGAGCCAATATTTGAGTTCTTGACTTCCGGATCGCACTACGGGTGATGGTGTTGCACGCTTTTCTCCTAGTTCAATCTCCCCCATGATTTCTCATGGTATATCCTCCGTAGACCGTAATCCATAGTGGAATGCCTCACGTATTGGTGGTATACACAAAAGTCGGATCTTCTTTTCATTTCTTCGCCATAACCGACCGGGGTGCCTTGGAGTTTCACCACTCCGTGCTTTCGACCCATTGTTCGTGACAGTTCTCGAACGCCTTCACGCATGTGATACCCTCCGAATCGCATTGTGGTATACTTGTTCCCATGCTTTTCTCTGCGCTGCTCAAATTTCTCATTCTTCTCCTCTCGCCTTCACAATGTGTTTTCGACCGAGAATCCACTAGAGCCACAGCTTGTTGTCCTCTTGCTTCTTCCATGTATCCATCGCATGGTCAGTGGGAATGTCATGATTCCCCCAAGTCTTGTGCAAAAGATGAGAGGGGACGAAATGAATCGCACGCCTTGGTAATGAGGTGGGGGCTTAAAAGCGCTCTAAAGCACCATTGTTGCATATGCTAACCAAGTTCTTTTTTCAATTGGTTCTACACACTTCGTGCTTGGGCCCTTAACTCATCAACGTAATCGACAACTCATCATTCGGCTTCGCTTAAACCGCATGAGCTCTGCAATGGTTACCTGCTTACGCACATAGAAAAACTTCTTAAAAATTATAATTTTAGGTCATCCCAATCATGGATCGACCCTTTCTCCAAATTATAGTACCAATCGGGCGATGATCAAGTCAAAGTCTTGTTGAATTCCGCATCAACAAGTTGTGGTTGTTCACTTCATCATATCCTAGCCACGGAGACATCGACTCTACAAACTCGGCAATATGTTCCCTCGGCATTTCCTTTCTCTCCGTTGTATTTTGAAATCATGGGATGCTTTCAATATACCCGCTTCGGGTAAGGTTGCCTCCGAATGTGTGTGTCGGGTAAGGTGGAGTAAAGTCTAACTCAAGGTTTGGGATGTTCGCCACTGAAGTTGATTGATCACATCGATCATATCATCCTTCGCCACGATCGCTGGCTCGTGGCATGAACTCTTCGTAGATACGAAAATTGGGTACGATGTACCGACATCATGCAAATTCTGACGGTTGTCTTTGTGGGCGGTTCGTTGAACGAGGTTTGGGATGGTTGGCATCTCATCTTTGTGAAAATACGGGATAATAAATTGGAATAATGTTTATCTTAGGTTTGGTGACTTCCAATCAGTGTTGTGGCGCATCACCACTTTGCTTTTGAGGTTCCAAGTGGATGATTGGGATGGACCGATTCTCCATCAATGAGGTCTTTGTCGATTCTCCTTATTGTTCTTATCGTTGTTGTTGTCCTCCACTCCTCGCCGCTTCTCCTTTTTGAATTGTCTCGAACATACCTTGAAAGCGGAATCAGATCAATCACTGGCGGAAATTTCCCATTTTCTTTGCTTTCTCGCATCTCCAAAGATCATAGCCATCATCATCCTTGTTTTCTCGTGCTTCCTTCAACGCCTGAAAGATCTCCAGGTTACACAAAGATTTGTCTCTCCTCCACTTTCTTCCTCAATTTTCCTTCCCTGCTACCGTCTACTGACACATTCTCTAGTTTGTTCTTTCGGCCGTGTATGGTGATGTTGAACTTCCTTCCGATACGCCTTCAAGGATGGGTTGATTGAGATTTAGATTCACACCTTGGAAAGCTTGACTTGCTTACCTTGGAACTGGACCCGGTGAGGTAATGTTGTTTGATGGTGAAGCTCTTCCTGTTGTTCTCCCACTTCGAGTTGTGGGCATACCCTTCACGAATTCTACACCTCCCCAATAGAGTCGCCAAATAAATGTGGGCAAGGAAATCGCACCTTGCTTGTTTAGGGTTTCGTGTTGGCTGAGGAGGAGAGAAATCCACGAAGAGCACGAAATTGATTGATTGATTGAAGAGGGGAGAACGACAGGTGGGCGATTACTCCAACGACACGTGGCAAAACTCCTACAATCCGAAAACCGGGTTAGGGTTATTGGGATTCCAAGAGCCTTCTTGTTGAGTCCTTTGAGTTGAGAGCGAGTATCCAAACCCTTTTTAGTGCTTTTAGGTGGAATCTCCAAGCCTTTAAGTCACCAAAAGGGTCTATTTGATCTTTCAAGAGTCCAAGTCTTGAGTCTGAAGAGAAGTCCCCTTCCCAATAGAATGTAAGGGGTATTTATAGGGTTTTCTGGAAAGTAGTCATGTGCGGGGCACATGCTTTAAGGAAAATTTCAGAAATACCATTTAGTCATTGAATAATGCTCATATTGCACTCGTCCTTCTAATTTCCCACCAATCCAATCCTCAATCAATTCCCAAATCGAGCCGCCTCACGTCTAGTCTTCTCGCCTCGGGACACGTGGAGGCTTCTCCGGTCTAAAGACACTTATTTCCTCGATTTTTTCGTCTTCATTCCATTAGGTTATGCGAACCTTAATTTGCACATTTAATGAGATCGTGGAACCCTAAGTGCGTATTTAATTCAATTAGGTCGTGTGAACCCTAATTTTATACTTGGGCCCACATATATTATTATTATTATTATTATTATTTTATACTTAAAATGTGTTTTTAGATATATAGTTTGAGTGTGTAGATAGATTTATTCGTAGAATTAATGTCTCAACGTACTCCCAAGTCAATGAAGACCGACCAAACAAAGTACAGGTACATGCATGTGGAAAGTTATAACGAAAGGGAATGGTTATGGGCCATAAGCCAATGTCCACTGACCCGGCCAGTCCACAAAATTCAGACAGAATGTCCATGCATGGACCCTAACAAGTGGGGAGTATAACTCTGAAGACTGAAGCTTGTTCGGTGGGACTTTAATTTATTATTTTTTTTTATAATTTAAGACAAAATTTTAAGTTCACAAAAATTACTACTTTTGAACTTTCAAACTTTTAATATATAAAGACTGAGGAGGATAACCATTGGGTCTAGGCCTTTGGTAGAGCTGGGAGTATAATCTCCGTAATGTTGGCACTGACAGGCAATTGAGGTCTTCATTGACTTGGCAGTTGAGACATTAATTCTATAGTCGTCTTAATTATGAATAAATTCCTTGTTTAAATTTCTACTAAACATAAGCTAGGTAGTAGTATATGTCTATATATTACGAGCAAAGTTTGTCATGACTTTTTATAATTAATTTAATTTCACCTAGATTGATAGAAAGAAGAATCTGAGGAGGAGGAGATCGAGGCAACCAATGGCAATCAAGATGCTAGTGTTGCTTTTAGGGGTGAGCATGGTGCGGTTTGAAGTCCAAATTCCACCCGAAACCGCTTAGGTGCGGTTTGAAAATTTTAAAATCGCACATGAAATCGTTTGTGATTGGTGCGGTGCGGTTTTAATTGATGCGGTTTCGGTTCCAAAACCAATTAAAACAACAAAAAAGTCTAAGCCTTTAATAAAATTTAACATAGAACTTACATCGAGTAATTAACTTAGTGACAGAGTCGGTAATGAGAATTATATCAAGCATGCTTTAAAACTAAAACATATGCTATATAAAACAACGGAGACCATATATATTCGATAACAAGCAAGAATATTTATCTAGTTCCCAAAAATTAAAAGTATATACTGGAGATAGAATGAAATTATATCTTATATATTACAGGGAGGACTTATAGAATATAATCCTAACTATACTTAATTTGAAAAATAATCTATTAGACTATTACTATTATAACATTGACATTAACCAATGCATCAAGTGCTCGAGTCCCTCAGCTATAGACCCCTCCAATAACGCATCAAACAAATTCAAAATTCTAAAACTCAATTGCTTAATTTTTGACTCTATAACCTCTAACATCTTCTTTCAATTGGTGAAAAAATGACAATGCAAGACTAAGGTTTTCTCTGAGCGTGTTCAAGTAAAAAATAACTTTAGAATTTACTAGAGATAATACATACATACACACACATGGTGCGGTTTCGGTTTTATGCGTGTGGTTTTGGCTAGTAACCAAACCGGAACCGTAAATTTGGTTATTTAACCCACCTAAAATCGCCACATACGTCGGAACCGTTGGTGCAATTTTAATTGGTGCGGTTCGTGCGGCTTTTGGTATGGTTTTGGTTCCAATTTGGTTCTCCATGTTAATACTCGACAAATTAATTATTATATACGTTGGTTCAATATGAGTATTATTATTTGCTACATTCATTCATTCAGTTTAATTAATTATTTATTAGGGTTCATAAGTGTGGAGTGTGGACTAGCCCAACGCTCTAGCTACTACGATGAAATCACCAGGTTACAATATAGTAGCTAGTGATGAGGAGCACATAGACACTGGAATGAATGCAAATATTTCAACAGATTTCATTTCCAATTTGATCTCTTCCAAGTCATCTCTCAACTGTACGAAGTTTTCCACAAGGAATCAACAATTGTTACACCTTCAAACCGGCACAAGTAGCAGCAGTCAAAGACAACAAGTACCTGATAAAGCTAGCTATTTTTATGTATGGAAACTACGACTCCAAGAATCAACCCCCAGAATTCGAACTCTTCCTTGATGCCAATAAATAATGGGATAGGGTGAAACTGGAGAATGCAAAGAGATAATTAATACACATGCCAATGTCGGAATATATACCTGGACCCGGAGACGTACGGTGTTTAGTACAAGAGCATATATATATACTACTATGCTAGTAAAGGCTGGTTTCACTTGTACGTCACTCTACCACGCATACACCTGATCATTCTACACTTCACCTATTCTCAATGCTTTGGAGATTTACGAGCGAGGTTAAAAACTGGTCAAATTGAAGCTACCTACCTACCACTTATACTACTTTGCTTAATTTATACTATACCCATGCATGTTTCACAAAAATTATCATCGTATTTATTAATTTCACATAAGAGTCCTATACGATATTTTTAAATTTATTATCACAATTTTATTATTAAATCATTATTACTAAACGAATTGAACAACTTAAGTACTCATATATATATGCTTCTATTTATTTATTTATTTTATTTTATGAAAACTATGTTGACGCTATGATGCTCATCAAGTCAACGTATGGAGACCTTGTGATGAACAATCGATTCGTCAAATGCGTATAGGTCGTTTTAGAAAAATATTTGTGTTTTTAATTAATATAAGTCGTTTGAGAATTTCAAGTAAACATTAATTGTTTTGTTTTCAATATTATCCCAAGTATTAAATGTAAACTTTGGTTCTCTCACTATTTTTTGTCCAATAAATAACAATCTCTTCTTCCAATACAAGCGCAATATAGACAATTGATATTATAGTTAATAATATATAATCATTACCTTAATACTTGTGCACAACCCTAAAACGACTTACATTAAGGAACGGTGAGAGTATTACTCATATTGGTAAGTAATTAGCACTAATATTGTTTAAGATTAAATAAATTTATATTGATTTGAAGCTTGAATTTATTATTTGACTCTAACAAAATTAAAATGGATATATTATATAATTTTGAAATAGATGAAATAATTTTTTAGTTAAATAGGAAAATAAAAATAAAGTAATAACAATTCCTTGGAACTCCAAGTAATATAACTAGCAACAATGGAAATAATTGCCACTAATGTTAAAGTTTGAGCGCTTCATGAAACTTTAAAAATAACGTAATAAACTTACACAATAAAGGGGATTAAATTTCAAGGAAATAATATATGATCGGTTTAAATTTGATACAAATGAAATGACACACAACAATGTTGAGATCGTGAAATGTTATTAAAACAAGAATAATTCCATGCAATATTAGTATTTTATTAATGATATATATAATCTTAACAGTACGTACTTGTATATACGTTGACATTGTATGAAATTTTAACTTAAGAAAATATACTAAAGTATTCTTAAGAAAATTATGTAACCGGCAACATGCATTACACATCCACATTGTGTAAAACACTGCAAATCACCAACACTAAGAGGAGGTGAACTAATGGACACTTTTTGATATTTTTATATGAAAGTGTCACTATAGATGTATAATGATGGCAAAAATCGTTGCTATAGGATCTATAGTCATTAGCGGATCTATCCTTTGAGCGATGGGGTCAATTGACCCCACTAAATTTTGAAGAGTCAATTTTTTATTTGTTTTTAATTTTATAAAATATTTAGTGAAAATAAAAAATTATATAAAATGTCTCAAATTTCTATTAACACCAACATTCCTGAAACAACCCGGGTCAAATCCCGAGTCCGGAACAAATCTCGGGTCAAATCCCAAGTCCGAATCGAATCAAATTCATCAAAATAAGGCCTCAAACCATCGCCCAACAAAGATCTTCTTCTTGGTCATCTTAGCCCACCACAGGCTCCCAAAAAGTCATGACTTGAAGGTGTCATGACTTGAAATTACTATTGGTAGTAACTTATTTTCTTATATGCAGATCCTTATATGCAGATAAATTTTTCCCCTATCTTTTGATGTGGGACTGAGGTGTTACAAAATACCCCACTTAAATTTCTGACGTCCCCGTCAGAACCGATCACACACACAGTCCAAAGATCTTTGCCTCTCTAGCCATCAGGGATAATACCGTCAAGTGAGCCACACACACACATCCAAAGATTTTTGCCTCTCTAGCCATCAGGGATAATACCTACTGGCTTTGTGTCCCCACCTCTGGACCTCCATCTCTCCATTGTGGGATAATACCACCAGCCTTCGTGTCCCCACCTCCAGCAACCCGATCGGATGACCCGATTCGAGCTTTTGAGAGTCGGCTCTGATACCATATGAAATTATCCGGGTCAAATCCAGAGTCCGGAACAAATCTCGGGTCAAATCCCAAGTCCAAATCGAATCAAATCCATCAAAATATATAAGGCCTCAATTCATCGCCCAATAAGATCTTCTTGAGTCATCTTAACCTTCTACGAGCTCCCAAAAGGTCATGACTTGAAGGTACTATTGGTAGTAACTTATTTCCTTATATGCAGACAAATTTTTTCCCTATCTTTCGATGTGGGACTGGGGTGTTACAACTCCACTCTTTTATATTGTTTAGTAACATACATTGAACATGATATTTTTGCATCTATTGAAATGAGGCTATCATTGCAATAGTTTTAAAGCAATGAAGTCTCGAAAAATGTTATTATAAATAATATTTTAACAATATTATTTATTTTTGTAATTTATTTTAGAGGACACCAGAGGTGAGAGATAGTTCACGTTCTTGCGCGAGGTGTCTCTTATAATAACAATGTTTTAAAAAATTATAAAATATCATTTTGTACATAATATGGGAAGAAGTGTATTCAATTACATAAAACGACATTGGTATTATATTATAGCTCACACAATTACTTGCAATGTTCCTCACATCCTTTTTTGCCTTTATTTTATTGTATTTTATCTTTATTATAAATTTTTGGTTTTAAAAAATTGATCCCACTGAATGAAGGGGTTGGATCCGCCCCTATCTATAATGACGATTTTCATGTGAAAATATCATTTTCTGTTGTGAATTTATCAGTTTCCATAAAAGTACACTACAACAAAAAGGGTTATTTTCGACGGAATATTCCGTCGGTAATAAGCATATTCCGTCGAGGTTTATATTATTTCCGACGGAATGTTCGGTCGTATATAAGCAGGTCGAAATTAAGTCCGTCGACCTTTCGGTCGGGGATACTTAACCTCGACGGACTTATCATCGACGGAATATTCAGTCGAGGGTACTATATGTCCGACTGAAAATATTCGATCGATAGTATTCGGTCGGTGATAATCATGACACGTGTTAGAATGCTAAAAATAGGGAAGTTCTTATTTTCGACGGAATTCCGTCGATAATAGTACTTTTTCGTCAAGAATAATGATTATTCTTTTTTAATATTTAATTTATTTTTGCAATATCCAGGGATTTAACCCACATGTTGTACCTGTACCTGTATTCCAATAGCACATACCCATACACAAGCTAACAATATAACCTCCAACAGCACATACACATACACAAGCTAACAATATAACCAATAACACGAATTACAATTACCAAGGCCGACAATATGTAAAAAACCAACTAAATGATAAGTAAAAAGGTCAAAAACATCCCATTAATCTAAACTAATGTATATCAAACATCTAATTAAGCTAAATTAAACTAAATGCCAAGGTTTAAACTACATTAATACATCAAAAATAATGTAAACTACAAATTAAACGAATGTAAACTAAGTAAAACTAGAAGAGCCCACGGTATGAGGAGGATCATCGGGCGGGCGTCGACGCTGCTCTGGAGTATGAAAATCGTCACCATCGTCAATCATTCAATACACCTCGTTGATATAATATAATGCAACTCATTAGTCCATATATATGATTCAGTTAAAGATAACTAAATGAAAATTAAATTACATGCAGATTATATATTTGAATTTAAAATTAATAGTATACCTGAGCAGTCGAGGGCTGACTCAACATCGGCCCAAACGCGTCCTCGACTAAGGTAACCACCATCCGAACAATCTCATCGCGTATCGCGGCCCACTAATCCCCTCCCATCAATCTTTATCCTACGGTACATCCAACTCCGATCGGAATCCATCTTTAATTGAAAAAAATACCCAATTAGATCAAGAATAATCATGAATGTGGTCCAAGCATGAAATTTAGTTTACCTAGTTTATATCTCCACTCCACGTGGGTTGAGGCTTCTATCCCGCTTCGGATCGCTCTCTCCTCACTAAGTGTCAATCTTAAGCACGTTTTCTTTATTTTCAAAAATTTCAAGAAGACCTTCTCCATGGTCTCCAAGTACGAAATAGACCAAGAAAACTTAGTCTAAGTATGCACTTTAGAGAACATGTAGAGACATCACCGAAAGTTCCTCAAAACTTATAAAACGCACTACGTGCATTGGCAATCACCTAAGTGAGAGATATAACATCCAAAGAATGTAATTCCAAATCGATTATTCGACATTCACTCCTAATGAGTGAATGTCGAATCGGGTTTCTAATTTGCAAAGTATCGTGTTTTATCGTTAAGTGTATCAAGATTAAAGGAGAGTATTATTGAGTTTATTGAAAATTGTAAAGAAACTAAGCAAATGCTACTTAGTTTATTTTGCTTAATGATATTAAACTAAAGTAAGTGGTACTTAGTTTATGAGAATTGTTATTGATATTCTATAGAGACTACTCTTCAACATTCAATCCTACTTGTCGATGTGGTTTCTAAGTTTCATAACAAATAAATTTGTAAAGAGTCAAACCAAGTTTCTAAGTTTCAAATATATTATGTTATTTTAATTTATGTTTATTTAATTTATTAGCTTTGATTTTATTTAATTATGGATATTTTTTATGTAATGGAAAACTAAGCAAATGCTACTTAATTTAAGATAATTATTGTATTTTATTTTATTTTACTATATTTATTTTATTTTATTTTAACTTTATTATTAAATTTATTTTATTTATTTTAAAATTAATTTATTATTATACTTTTATTTATTTATGTATTTTAATTTAATTTATTTTGTATTATTTTATTTTATTTTATTTTATATGTTTTACTTTAATTTAATTTAATTTAGTTAAATTAAATTAAATTTATTTATTTATTTAGATTTATTTATTTATTTTTATAATACTATATTAAATAATAAAGTAAATTATATTATATTATATAATTTAATTTATTAAAGTTATTTAAATCTCCTAGTATTTTATTTTGTATTAATTTATTAATTTATTTAATTTTTCTAGTATTACTATTTAGTTTTAGTGGCAAACTAAGTCCTAATTGTCTTTTATATAGTTAATTAAATAATTATTTATTACCATCCATAACTTCCACGTAAATTCATTTAAATTTCATAGAAAATAATATTCAACACCCAAAAAAGAGAAATTCAATTGATTCACAAATTAAAATTCGCAATACTAGAAAAAAAGCGTAAATCACAACACTTGCAAATTATAAGTCTCTTCAATTTGATGACAACTGCATTTCACTTCATATGGCAGCAAAAGGCATAAAAAAAATTAGCAGCATATATATTAACCCTATAACCAATTCCAGATTTCCATATATATTAACCAATTCCAGATTTCATATATATTAACCAATTCCAGATTAAAAATTAACCCAAGCTACCATAATAATAAATTAACCCTATAACTCAAACTAAATTTCAGTCAAAATCAGCATATATATATTAACCATAGCTAAAAAAATTAGGAATTTCAGTATGTACCTTGAATTACAAGAGGAGAAATGAGGAGGGGAAGAGAGAATCGGAGGGGGAGCTAGTTCAGATGTGCTCAGATGCCAAGCCTGTCATCACTTGAAAGTGTGATGGTGGTAGGGCAGGGGATGAGAACGGATGTGGCGGTCGAGAACGGAGGTGTGGTGGTGGCAGAAGGGTTCGACTGAGAGAGAGGACGAGAGGAGTTAATCGCGGCTGAGAGAGAGAGAACAGTGAAATAATCAAATAAAGAAAGGGAGACAGAGAGCAGCGTCTGAAATGAATCGACAGATCTGTTTTTATTTAATTATTTCCGACGGAATTCCGTCGGAATTATATCCCTCGATGATACTATAACTTTGACAAATATTCTGTCGAAAATATTAGTATTCCGTCGAAAATATAATTCGCGTTGGCGGGCTTTTTTGGCGCCTTTACTTTCACTTATTTTCGACCGAATTCGGTCGTGTTTACGTTATTTCTGAGGGAATGAATTCCGACCGAATATTCCGTCGGGAATATACTAAGACCGACTGAATGTCTTCCGTCGACAATATATTCGTCGGAAATAAGCCTTTTTTTTGTAGTGTTACTGTCTAGAATATTTTGCGCGACCATGATTTTAATAGTACAACTAAAATTGTTTGAAACCAAAATCTACTTAATTTGATAATTAATTTGTAACTATATTAAAAGAATGATTTAGAAAATAATTATGGAGAAACACTAAACTTTCCTACTTATATATGGATTATAGAGTAGTAAGAAAATATTAGAGTGATTTCTTAATTGTTTACAATTTCAAAGTATTATTCACTATGTCAGAAACAAAAAACAGTTTACTTGTGCATAGTTTGTTTCTTCTTTTACATAACAGTTGATTGATTAATTAATATCACAATTGTGAAGTTAATTAATTAATTATGACAATTCAGTGTAATTGCACTGTATCTTTAAATTAAAAAATAAAATAAAACTTGGACATATAAATTATTTTGGTAGTTGGGTATGTAAATGTTCCTCAGTTTAACTTAATTCTATTTGAGAGCTCGACTCAAACGGGATTGGGTGATGAATGATTAAGTAATTAAGTTGAGGTTATGCACGATAGTACTTTTTTAAGAACTGCAATCCGTACTCAAACCACCCAAAATACAAGGGATGTGGATTAGTTAATTAACAATTTGAGATTAAGGCTGGCAATATTTTATTGACCTGTATATTTTTTTAATTTTCCCCGACTTTTAGTACTTGGTTCCAGTTTTAAATATTTTAGAATTTTTTTAAAAAATTGTTACTTAATTATTGTCATTCAAGTGGGAATACTTTTTTTTCCTTTTCCTTTCTTTAAAATAGAAAGAGCAAAATTTTCTATGACAAGTAACCACCTAACTTGTCTAATTCTCTTAGCTTAGTTAGTACAAAATTAATGACATAATTAATTAAGACAAAATAATTTTATTAATATAAAATGATTAATTAGTTAGTTCATAAAAATAATTTTGTTTTAGTTTGATATATAGAAGTCTCATAATTCTTTTATATTCCTCCATTTCTCAAATAGTTTCCATAACTCATTAATTCTATTGTATTTGATAATAATTTCTAATACTAACTATTTCATTAAACAAAACTAAATAAATTTATATTAATTTAAGTTTTGAAATTTAATAAATAAAACTATTTTGGCGGAACAAATAAAAATTAATATTTTGATAAAATCTTTCACATAAATGTAAAACTTATTTAGTGAAACTATTTCTGAAAATATCAATTCAAAAAAATTAATACGTCAGAGAAATCCCAACAAATGACATAAGATATTCTATAGTCTATATATATAAATCATATATAGTACGATAGAGAGTTGGCCTTAATAAAGAAAAGTTGGCACTTTGGAAGTCAGCCAACAGAACGATGACGATGACTATTTTTTTTTATATATATATTTCTCGTCATTATCTTTTTTTCCTTATGTCATATTTTAATACGTTTTAAATTTAAATTATAAAATAGAAACTTTTCATTTTATTTGAAATAGGAATAATCCTAATTCATTAACTCTCCATTATTTATATATTTTTTATAATCATCTCTCTCTTATAATTATAATATCATATTCCAATATTTTAATACGCGTATTTTAAATAGAGACTCTCCTATTCATTTGAAAGGAAGAGAATCCTACATTCCCGGATTTACTCTTCCACTCTTTCTCATACCATGCAAGTTGAATAATAAAACTTCTACCCCCTGAAGAAGAGATCAGTCCTTTTTACTTTTTTCATTTTTGTCAAAAATTGGTATTATTTTAATTAAAGTTCAAAGTATAAAAATTTACTGAGAAAAAATATGTTTAAATTTATTTGGTATCAAATTCACATATCTACACATTTGAAAGAAGAAATAATCTCATTTTCAGAATATATTTTGTAATTTATAAAATTCTATAAATTTAGAGTTTATAGAGGCTGTCCATACTATAATGAATGAATGTTTTGTAAAGTAAAACAGATTTTTCAACACATATACTTGATGTTCAGTACTCGTTCTACTTGTTCAACACTTAACTTAATTAATTTAAGGCAACCAACTCATGCTAATGATCATGCATGCTTGCCTTTCCTAATAAAATTGTACAAGTTAATTAATTCAACCATTTTTTGCTAATTAAATATATAATGGTTATATATGGCGAGGGAGTTGTCTTCTTTATACATATGGAAGAATAATGATTGACTTAGTCGCACAAAAGTTTCAAAAAAGAATAAATATTTACAAAACTAAACTATGTATATAATGTAGTAATTAATAATGCAATTAATATTAATATTGCAAGTTGGTAACAGGCGACTTTTTAAGCCATTAGTTATGTAGCAGGATATGCATGTATAAAAAGGATGAAACTCCCACAGGACATTTCATCTTCAATTGATCGATCATCTTGAAGAATTTATATATATATATATATATAGGGAGTCCTTCCATAAAGAATTCCGTTCTTTGTGAGATCATCTGTGCACACCCTCTTTTTACTGCGTTGATAAAATGAATTGATGGTTTGAGATTAGACTTTGTATTTGATAAGCCACAAAAGTGTTGTGCTAATTATCTACCTATACCGACTTCTATTTTATTAAGTGAATATTAACTTGTCAAGATAGTTATAAAAATGAATATTTATTATTAAAATAATTAACTACTGCAGTGAAATGATACTACCGGTACATTTTTTTTTAATTTTTTTATTTCTCCTAGCCTTATTGACAGCTCATACTACCGAATTAAAATAATAAAGTAATCCTACTGCAGACAAATGATACTACCGGTACATTTTTTTATTTCTTCTCCCACGACATGTGAGCTCATACTACCGGCATTAAAATAATAAAATAATCCCAAAGCAGACAGTCGATACTACCGGTATTAAAAAAATGAAAAAAAAAAAAATCTACCAAGACAAATTTTGTCACTACCGGTATTAAAAAATTAAAAAAAATAATTTTATTCAAGCAACTCGCTGCTAAACAGATTCGAAGTCGCAACCTCAAACTCCAAACACTTGTCATGTCATGACCACCCAGCACCACTTACTTGCCTAGTTGTTAATTTCTCTCACGGATATGTCTTTATACTAAAACTTCACCATCCCCCAAAATCTATATTCTTGCATTATTATTATATTACGATTTATTATTATTAATAAGTCTATATAATACATATGGGGGTTTGATATTTAGAAATAAGTTAATATCTATATTTATTAAGCATGATTATTAGTAATGATTTTATATATTAAGCAATGATTTTATTATTAAGAAATGATTTTATACATTTGATATATTTTTGATATATTTTTGATACATTTTGATAATTGATACATTTTTGATAATTGATATATTTTTGATACATTTTTGATATATTTGATACATTTTTGATACATTTGATACATTTTTGATATATTTTTGATACATTTGATACAATTTTGATATATTTTTGATAATTGATATATTTTTGATACATTTGATACATTTTGATATATTTTTGATATATTTTTTCTAATTGATATATATTTGATACATTTGATACATTTTTGATATATTTTTGATACATTTGATACATTTTTGATACATTTTTGATAATTGATATATTTTTGATACATTTGATACATTTTTGATATATTTGATACATTTGATACATTTTGTCACGGCTGGTATTAAAAAATTGAAAAAAATAACCTACTAAGAAGTCTGAAATATTATCACTACCGGTTTTAAAAAATTGAAAAAATGATTTTAATCCCAAATTTATATGCTTTGATACTACCGGTATTAAAAATTGAAAAAAAAACCACCTACCTACGACAAAGATGTCACTACCGGTTTTAAAAATTGAAAAAATGATTTTAATCCAATTTGAGACAAAATGATACTACCGGTATTAAAAATTGAAAAAATAACCTACTAAGATAACTTGTCACTACCGGTTTTAAAAAATTAAAAAATGATTTTAATCAAGCAATTATTGCTAAATGATTCGAACTCGCAACCTCAAACTCCAAACACTGATTATATGACCACCCGAGCACCACTTGCCCAAATATTAAATTTCAACCAAGGATATGTCTTTATATTAAAACTTCACCATCCCCAAAATCTATATTCTTGCATTATTATTATTATTTTACTAAACAAATATTATTAATAAGTCTATATATACATATATGGGGTTTGATATTTAGAAATAAGTTAATATCTATATTTATTAAGCAATGATTATTAGTAATAATTTTATATATTAAGCAATGATTTTATTATTAAGAAATGATTTTATTATTAATAAAACTAGTTCAATTAGTCTAATAAGTAATGATGATAATTTTTCAAGTCATTTCGTAAAATTAATTTACTTATCGAATTTATAAAAGTAGTGAAGTATTATTATTATAATAATAATGTGATTATCAATATTAAGTAATGATATTATACCAATACTAGTATCTTGCATAACATTAAGAGGAATAAGACATATTACATGTTCATTTTCATAAAATAAAAAAAAACATAGAATGATTAATACAACCGACGCCTATATCTCGGAGTAGGAAGTAATCTTATGGATTTCTTGTAGAGCTCCCACGCGACGCAGAACGAAAGACTGTGACATCTTTCAAGACCACTTCTCTTCGTAAATATTACCATTGGCCTCTAACGAAACAAATAAACATACTTGCGGATAAAAATGTCACGATCTGCGTTGTTGTGTTATTTCTATCGAATCTTTAAAATTCTACATGCGAGAGATTACCACCGGGCCACTCATCATTCGGATTACCATTTCGCAAAGCAAAATGGTATCAAATGTACTGCATCTACAAAGTAGTTGGTTAATAATTTTTTAATATTAAAGGACATTATAAAATTAAAATATTTTAAAACTAAACATACCGCAACTTGAATCGAATTACGAGTACATTTCATGTAACTTAATATACTTAGTCATCAGTAGTGCGGGTCAATTATGGTAACCATCCAATCTTCAACTGCGAATAGAACAAGACAAAATGGCGTTGATTGGTACTACACACCAAAGCATGAATATGTATTTGCATTCGTGTAAAGGTGGACCAACATCTTGGTTAACATACGGTTTGCAAAAACTCTATGCAGTATTCACGTTAGTGCAGGGCACATAGCTCTGCCCAAGATGCATGAAGAATGAATTCATGAAACCAAATTGGGACCACCTTTGTATTCCCCGCGACCGTAGTATTCTCTCTCTGCCTCTCGTAGCAACAACATATAAGCGTCGATGACATACTCGAATATCCAACTCCTGAATGCCCTAAGGATTGCACCGCATCATTGTGTTCTAATTCATATAATCGGCGCGGATGTGATAAAGGATATAAATCCCTTACGGTGCCACCACATTTCCAAACATATGTTTATTTACAAATGTCTCCTTCCAATCTTTAAGTCTTTTGGATAAGGACCCTTTTTGGTCTATAAGAGATGTGGTCTCCTCGCATCTTGTACTGATTGAGACCCAAATATACATTATTATTATATAGCAATAATAATTAAAACCATCACTATTAACATAACTATATATACCTTTTGTGAACTAGATCCTTGGTGTCGAAAAGTCCCGCAAATGAAGAGTTGGTTGGAATATAACACTCTCATAGGTTTGGAAGGTTGGAATGTAACACTCCTCGTAGAAGCTTGGGTGGTGGGAATGGAGCTCTCTCGATTACTTGTGGGGTGGGTATGTAGCTCTCTTGTACAACATAATCAGTTTGTTTCTCAAGCCCTTCATTGAGTTGTGTGTATTGGGACTGTGGTCCAAAATTTGTGGGACCCCCCTGTCGAGGTATTTGTTTACTTCTTGCTTCAAAGTCATATAGGGCGTATTGGAAATCCCAATTATTTTTTTACAGAACCAACTCGGGAGGCAGCTGAGTAAGTACTGAAAATTTATCAAGTAACGACTTTGCACTCTCAATCTGTCATGTAAGATTAACACAAACAAATATTATTAACAATAAATATGAATAAATGTAATATTAAGTATTTACTTCAATACATGATTTATTAAAGAATAATATAATTTTATACCATTTGAATAAGGTGTTGTTGGTTGTAAATGGCTCGAGGCTCATAACAACTGTCGTGGTCGCTTGCCTGTCGAGGTCGGTGAATTTTCCAACGTGTAATTTTTCTATACCAGACCATGTAATCATCTATTGGGACATAATCAGCAATTTCAGTTTGTTGTCCTTCGAGATGATCCATGTATGTCTCCCACATCGAAAGATATTCCCCTCTCAAGACCATGCAATCCTCGACATCAATAAATTTACATGCATGGTATTATATCCCCTTTAATTCAGTAATAACATGCAGTGATAAAAAAAATGGCTTGATTGAGTACACTATAATAAGTTTTTTTCATTTATATAATGTAATAATATTATTTTACTATTATACGAAAAATAATAACAACAACAGAAACTATTAAAAACTGAACAAATAACAATAAATAAAAACTTACTTGTTGAAGTTTTTTGCTCCTCTCTTCAAAATACTCCTCTCTCTCTCTTATATTTTTATTTTATCTAGCTTGGCAAGTGAACTTTAGTTTGAACAACATATGTTCTCAATAGACGTTTAAATAAGCTCAATGCAAATATCCGACATGAATTAATTTAGGACCAAATTCAAACAAATGTCTCAAATTTTTAGTTTACCAAGCTTGCAGTGTTCTTTCTTTCCTTTAGGCGATGTGGCGTAAAAAGTGGTCAAAAAATATTCAAAGGCATATCCCGAGGCGATGTGTGTTTGTCATTTTTTTTCTACTTAAGAAAAGCTTAACTAATACCGGAAAAAAATATATATATATTTACCATAATTTGGTTCGGCCGTTAGAGCCTATAACGGCTGGAAATAAAATATATATATATATATATATATATATATATATATTAATAAATTTGTTAAGTACTTAAAGCCTCTAACTACCGGAAATAAAAATATATATATATATATTAATAAAAACCGTTAAGTACTTAAAAAGGCTATAACAATTTGGGAATAAAATAATTTTTCGCTGCTAGCTAGACTCGAACCCGCGACCTCAAGCTCCAAACATTCAATATATATGACCACCCAAGCACCACACCACCTAATTGTCATATCTTACCTTGGATTTGGATATATCTTAAAACATTCCATCTCCCCCAAATTAAATTTCTCAATATTTTATTATAATTATTCGATTATTATTATTATTCTATTATTATTACGAATTGAGTATAAAAGTCGTTCCATATTCTAAATGGCTTATGTACTTTTTAATTATTTTATTATCATTATTATTAGTAGTCAAACATAATAATACAACACTATGGGAATAGAAAAAAAGTGACATTGATTATATGAAAAAAGTACATTAGTTTGACTTCTTGAGCATTAACCGCAAATGTCAGCACTTTACCGGTCTTTTTACCTTTAAATATTGTCTGTAGAAGTCGCTATTTTCATGTTTATTCTCCTCTACTCATAATTTGTTTCATCCGGTTTGCCCACTTTCACTTCGAAAAATCAAGTTGAAGTTACGATCGAGCAAAATTCATCACTATTATTCACAAGTAAGTTCTTCAAAATGTCATATAATACATCCGAATTTGTTAGTGAAGTTGAAAGAAATAAATCGATATTGTTCCGTCGTTGGTCAATTATTTTGTACGTTGGAAGAGGTTGAATATTTTATAGATCATATGCTTTCGCAAAAATGGATTTGAGATTAGAATTGCAACTAGTCATAAACACATGCTAATCTGAATGATATCGGATCTAGCGGTATGTATGTAAGAAAGCCAGACACACCAATTGTTGGCAAGAGTTTACGATGATGAAGATAGTAGTAATAACATAACTAGACGGAAAGACTACATAGACTCGAACAATGCGCAAAGCTAGAATATATGTTGTCCACAATAAGAAAGAAGACAATTGGCGATATCTCTCTCGTTGAATTAGAGCACAATCATCACTTAGTGACCCCCCACCAAAGTAGATTTGATCGAGACTCATGTAAATATTACTCATGTTGCAAGAAATTTAATTGACACTTTAAATAAGTCCCAGATTGGTCCTAGTAAGATGATGAATGTTTTGAGTACAATGGGAGGTGGGTTGCAAAATGTTCCTTTCTCTCTTGCTAATGTTGAGAATGTGGTGCGAGATTTAAGGCGTTATTCTGCAGATGAAAATGATGCACAAGTCACTTGTCAATCATTTGAACAAACTTGCATCCGGAAGTGCCAAAGAAATTTTTTTCCAGTGAAACCCGTGGAAAACAACCGCATAAATTGTATTTTGTGGGTTGACCTTGCCGATCAAGGTTTATGTATCAACAGCTCGGAGACGTTGTGACATTTGATAATACATACCGGACAAATAAGTATGGCATGCCGCTTTGTTCCATTCCATTCCGGGTCAACCACCATTATCGATCTATATTGTTTGGATTTGCCTTTATTCACGAGACGAGAGAGAGAGGACACTTTCGTTTGGGTTTTACTGATACGGCTTGAAGCCATGGACTACAAGGCACCTACAACCATCATCACCGATCAAGACAGAGCCATGAGTAATGCTATTGCTACTGAGTACTCCAACTAGTCATCATTTATTGTGTTCTTTGCATATTAGCAATAAATTTCTGAAAAAATTGCATCATGTTTATTCTGAGCACCCATCGTTCAAAAATAATTTTAACAACTGTGTGTATAACTCATTGTCCATCGAGAAATTTGAAGATCGTTGGCATATTCTGATAAGTTACTATGAATTGTATACTAATGAATGGCTTGGAAGTTTGTATGATGTACTGACGTAAATGGATTCCAAAGATATACAAAGAGATATTTTGTGCATGAATGACTACCACTGGAAGAAGCGAGAGCATGAATGCCTTTTTTGATGAGTATGTTAATGCATCAACAGGTATGCTATATTTTGTACTGCAGAGTCAAAAGGCTGTAGAAAGACAGGTTTATCGAGGAGAGGAAGGCCACTACATAACAAAACATCATAAAAGGATTATGGTACTCGGTTGCCTCATCTTTAGAAGTTCATGCTTAAGTGTACACAAAAGAGATGTTTAGACGTTTCCAACGTCAATTCGTCGATTCCATGAAATACAATGTTCATAAACTTAGTGAGTTGTGTGTCACCGATACTAAGGTTTATGCGATTATATAATGCAGATGCTGGCGAAAGTGGTGGAAGATATAAAGAAGTTGTCAACAATCGACAATCGGGATCGGTAATATGTAATCGCCAAATATTTTCTCACTCGTGAATTATGCGCAGCACATCTTGAGATATTTCATAAGAAAGAGTATTTCACAAATACCGACCGATACGATCCTTCATCGGTGGACAAGAGACGCGAACAAAAAAGCAATGGTGAAGACTTACTCTTTAACTCCACATCTCGCTACTTGAACAAAATCAAGCAATGCTTATTATAATCATTTGATGGGTGATTACCAGGAGTTAGCGAAAAAGCGGCTTTGCTTTCAAATCGAGGTTATAAAACGTTTTAAACCGAATACACGAGGAAAAGAGTTGGTTGACCAATATGATCCGGATGAGAATATTATTGAATCGGCGGATGACGACATTGATTGCAATTGGAGATCCAAATCATGATATGGGATACGATAATGACGATGAAGATGCAGAGGTGGAAGAAAAGAAGAGTTTTTGCCGCCTAATATTTCTCAAACAAAGGGTCGCAAAAATAATCTAGATTCAAGAGTGCACTCGAGAAAATCATTCCTTCTAAGACTCATCGAAAATGTGCAATTTGTGGCTTTGAAACCGACCACGATAAATGAAATCACTATCGAGTGCTTAGGGATTCTGATCCAAAAAATAGGAGTCGGTTGTATTAATCATTCTATGTTTTTTTTTTGAAAATGAACATGTAATATGTCTTATTCCTCTTAATGTTATGCGATCTAGTATTAGTATAATATGTACTTCTAATATTGATAATCACATTATTATTATTATAATAATACTTCACTACTTTTATAAATTCGATAAGTAAATTAATTTCACGAAATGACTTGAAAAATTATCATCATTACTTATTAGACTAATTGAACTAGTTTTATTAATAATAAAATCATTTCTTAATAATAAAATCATTGCTTAATATATAAAATCATTACTTAATAAATATAGATATTAACTTATTTCTAAATATCAAACCCCATATGTATTATATAGACTTATTAATAATAATAAATCATAATATAATAATAATGCAAGAATATAGATTTTGGGGATGGTGAAGTTTTAATATAAAGACATATCCTTGGTTTGAAATTAATAATTAGGCAAGTGGTGCTTTCGGTGGTCATATAATGAGTGTTTGGAGTTTGAGGTTGCGAGTTCGAGTCATTTTAGCGGTGAATTGCTTGAATAAAATCATTTTTTCAATTTTTAATACCGGTAGTGACAAAAGTTGTCTTAAGTAGGTTTTTTTTTCATTTTTAATACCGGTAGTAATTGCTGTCTTACCGTAAAAAAATGGAAAAAAAAAAAAAACAAATTTAAAAAAAAAAAATTAAAAAATACCAATCGATGAGCCTGTCTTACTTAGGAAAAAATAAAAAAAAAAAAAAAAAAATGTACCAAATGTATCGATTATCAGACTTAACGGATTACTTTATTATTTTAATGCCACCAGTATGAGCTGATATACCGGGAGAAATAAAAAATTTAAAATGTACCAGATATATCATTGTACCGAGGATTATTTTAATAATAAATATTCACTTTTTATAACTATAATGACAAGTTAATATTCACTTATTAAAATAAAGCAGTGCTGTTGAATAATTAAACACAACAACTCGTGCTTAAATTTATCAAATACAAAAGCTAATCTCGACCATCAATTCATTTTATCAACTGGTACAAAAAGGGGTGTTGCGCGAAGACTACAAAGAACCTTTTTATGGAAGGACTCTATATATATATATATATATATATATCCGTCTAACTAGCTAGCTACTAATTAAGAGCGAGCGAGCGATCGTCATGAAGAAGTTCAACTGTTTCCTCTTTACATTTGTTCTTGCTTATTCACTTGCAGCCGTAGTTGTTAATGTTCATACACAGGGTGATCAATCAGGTTTTGATCCAAAAATATTATTCATTATATATATATCATGTACTACTAAATTAACACATGCAGTTGATTAATATTAATTTCTGATCATTAATTAATGCATCTCTCTCTTTCTTTAAATTAATTTTTCTCATCATCAGGCTTCATAAGCATAGATTGTGGATTACCTGAAGGCTCTGATTACACTGATGTTGCCACCAGAATAAACTACATCTCAGACGCAGGCTTCATCACCAGCGGCGAAAGCAAGAGGATCTTAAGTAACTCCCAACAGAAACCATTCTCTACGGTTCGAAGCTTTCCTCAAGGAACCAGAAACTGCTACACCCTTAAACCTTCACAGGGAAAGGGTTCCAAGTACTTGATAAGGGCAAGGTTCATGTATGGAAACTATGACAACAGGAATCAACTCCCAAAATTTAACATAAATATCGGAGGAGTCGATACATGGGACACAATCTCATTCGCAGACGCATCCACCCCATTTTCAACAGAGATCATACATACTCCCTCGTCGGACTATATACATGTTTGTCTTATAAAAACTGGCCTCGGAACACCCTTCATATCAGCTCTAGAGTTGAGGCCTTTGAACAGCACCAGTGTCATGTATAAAACTGACTATGGATCACTGGTACTTTTTTCACGTGTAAATTTTGATTCGTCTACAACCACCAAATCAATCAGGTATGCATGTACTAATTACTGGAGTATATAAAAAGAGTAACTAATTCTAGATTATTTTTTAATTTAAAGAAAAATTCCTACTGACTTGGTATATAATTAACTGGTCGAATTAGGTACAATGATGATGAATTTGATCGGATATGGAGACCGTTTACATTGGGTAACACCACGACCATAAGTACTACGTTAGACGTTGAACAGAACAGTTTTCAATTACCTTCTGCTGTCATGAGGACAGCCAACATGCCAGACAACGTGAACGATTCCATCTATTTTTATTGGAATGCTGACAATTTGACTGATCAGTTTTATATTGCCATGCATTTTGCTGAAGTTCAAGTCCTAAGCAGCACCGAATTAAGAGAATTTAACATCTACCTCAACGAGGATCTCTGGAGTGACGATGGATCAGTTGTTCCAGATTATCTACTAGCAAACACGTATTACAGCGTACGTACGTATATATGTGAAGACTGGTTTTTCCAAATATGAATTTTCACTCAATAAAACTGAAAAATCAACCCTTTCACCCATCATCAATGCCCTTGAGATTTACAATGTGAAGCAATTTTCTAACTTGGAAACAAATGAAAATGATGGTACGTACGTACGTACATACGTATATATGTCCATAATTATTACTCCTAACAATTAATTAATATATAGACTTTGGTTTTAATATTTTCTTCTAGCTAGCTAGCTAGCTCTTTTTTCTTAATTATGCATATAATTTAGAAATTTATATATATGCAGTTGACGCTATCATAAGCATCAAGTCCATTTATGAGGTAACAAGAGACTGGCAAGGAGATCCATGCGCACCAGAAGCTTTTGTCTGGGAAGGCCTAAACTGCAGCTACAATGATTTAGAACCCGCTCGAATCATATCTTTGTAAGTACTCTTTTTAATCCAACGTTAATTCATACTAATTTTTATTTGTTACCAGTGTTTATTCTTGATAAAACTTTGATCAACTTTTTTTAGGGACCTGTCCAATAGTGGATTGACCGGGGTAATAGCTCCTTCCATATCAAATCTCACAAAGTTAACGTCTTTGTAAGTATATATATGAACTAATAAAAGATGCCAATCAAATTAATAATTAAACTACATATATAATGATCATAAGCTGAAATTTTATTTTGGTTCCTAAATATTCTTCAGGGATTTGTCGAACAATAAATTAACTGGACAAGTGCCTGATTTTCTATCTCAGTTGACTTCCTTGAGTGTCCTGTAAGTAGTTACTTAATTATAATTAAGCCTAGAACAACTTTAATTTTCATGTCCGTGCATGAATAATTAGCTAGACCGGAGTCATATTGTTTGTTTACAGTTGTTAATTATGCAGAAACTTAAAGGGAAACAACTTCACAGGACCAGTTCCAGCCCAACTCCTCGAAAAGTCAAATAATGGATTGCTATCATTGAGGTTAATTATTTGATTACGTATTATCAGAATTTTCATGCATCCATTCACCTATTCGGTGTGTGTGTATATATATATATATCAACAGAATGTTTTAGAAAAAGCATAACGTTTAAGTAATGTAACATATACTATATAATTAAACAGTTTCGATGGTCTGGACAACAACACAAAAACAAATCCTTGTCAGTCTACACCGTGCAAAAAGAAAAAGAGCAAATCTGTTCTTCCGATAGTAATATCAGTAGTTGCGGCAGTCGTGCTCTTGGCTGCAATATCGTTTGGCATATGGATGATCAGACGAAGAAAACAACAAGGTACGCACCTGAAAATTAAAATCAAATCCTCATTTAATTATTACTCCAATATATATATATATATATATATATATATATATATATATATATATATATATATATATATATATTCAAAAGAGTTAATCATGTTTTCGATGTTGTTGGTATACAGTACATGACCTGTTGAGGTTTTCTACACGTATTGATATACTTGTGATTTTATTTATTTTATTGAATTTTTAAATGATGTGGATCGATCAGTAAATATCACCAAGGTGGATCCAGAATCAACCAAAAAGGAAGGTGAAATAGAGAGAAAGGATAGACAATTTGCATACTCTGAGGTCCTGAATATCACTAATAATTTCCAAAGGGTTCTTGGAAAAGGAGGATTTGGCACAGTCTACCATGGCTATGTAGGTGACACCCAAGTTGCTGTCAAGATGCTCTCCCCATCATCAACTCAAGGCTACAAAGAATTCCAAGCCGAGGTAATAAATCTAGATAGTTACGGATTGAACATCTTATCCATCTACGTACAGATGTACAATTAATGATCAATAATTTAAACAAAAGCGTACGCGCGTTGTAATTAATTATTTGTTAGACCATTCATATATTTTCCATTAAATAAATAAGCTAATAACTCTATGTTTCCTTCCAATTACAGGCAAGTCTTCTAATGAGTGTTCACCATAAGAATTTTAAGTTCTCTTGTCGGGTACTGTAATGAGGGCACCAATATGGGAATCATTTACGAGTATATGGCAAATGGTAACTTAGATGAGCATCTCTCAGGTATATTTAATTCATTTCATATTTTGGCATTTTGGCATTATATATAATATATATAATATATATATATATATATATATATATATATATGATCCACCTTGGTTAATATATTTTGGTTATTTTGGTTAATCTGAAGCAGGGAGAAGTTGTAATGTTTTGGGTTGGGAAGAGAGGCTTCGAATAGCAATTGATGCGGCACAAGGTTAGAAATACTAATTAATTCTGTTTTCCTCAACGCTAATTAATCCATCCTATCCTATCCTATATAAAAACTTGAATATGTTGTAGGATTGGAGTATTTGCACCATGGATGTAAGCCACCAATCATCCATAGAGATGTGAAGACGAGCAATATCTTATTGACCCAAACTTTTCAAGCAAAATTAGCTGATTTTGGGCTGTCCAGAGCCTATCCAGTTGAAGGTGGCACTCATGTATCAACTGTTGTTGCCGGCACTCCCGGCTACCTTGACCCCGAGTATGTATATGTATATATATATTTAAATAATTATTGGCTAATATTTGTTATAATTATTTGACAAAGCGTTTGTTTTGATTGCAGTTATTACACTTCAACCAGATTAACCGAGAAAAGTGATGTATATAGTTTTGGAATAGTTCTGTTGGAGATGATAACAGGGCAGCCAGCAATATCAAGAAATCAGGATAAGATACACATAGTTCAGTGGGTGGATTCTATTGTTAGGAATGGTGATGTCAAACAAGTTGTGGATTCGAGGTTTCGAGGAGATTTTGATGTCAACTCTATGTGGAAAGTTGTGGAATTAGCAATGACTTGTGCTTCTCGCAATTCAGCAAAAAGGCCAACTATGAATTTGGTGGTGATGGAATTGAAAGAATGTTTGGCCACAGAGATAGCTGCTAGCCGTGACCAAGATTCAAAGAATTCATACGGCGTGGTTTCTATGAATATGGAGAGTGGTATGGGTCCCGTGGCAAGGTAATTAATTAATAAATGAATAAAAAGTCCACGTGTTAATTATTGTTCCATTTTCCATTAGAGGATGGATTTAATTTGTACTACTCCATATTGTCAATGTGTGTGGCGTGGTGATCATTTGATTGTATTCTTCAGAGTCATAAATAATACTCGTAATAAATATTTTGTTTTGGGCAAGTCCTTTAAATTCAGAATTGCAATGGGTGGGATGCGCGCACACTTCTTTCAGTACGATGTACATCATTTTTTATATGTAAACTCTCCAAGGAGACTTCGTTTGTTTTCCCTGCTGCATCTCGCCTCCTAGTAACGACCTAATTTATATTACGAACCCCATATATATATATACTAGCTGCCCTACGCCTATTTTGTATAGTAAAGACCAAACTTGGCCTTGTCTTGAGCCTATGCCCATCTGCTTAATTATAATACTTGGGAATCGGTGGACCGTGGACGGACCCGAACCTTTCTCAGTTTCTCTATTTCCTCTTGGTCAATTCTGTGCCTGAGCTAGCTAACAATATCCCACTCAATTTAAAATGTCTGATTTTTTTTTCCCTCTTTTTTTATTATTATTATTATTATTTCTAATTTAGAAATCTGGATTCGATGAAATACTATTTTTTTTTGGAGGGGAGAGGAGGAGGGGGGAATAATGACTATATAGGGTAGTTAAGAAAATCAAGTGGCTTATTGAGCCATTACCAGATACTCCTTCCTACTTGTCCTCAAAAGCTTATGCATATCATCACCAGCGTGTAACAGCAAAAGTCAAAATCTTGTACGTGTGAGAGTAACCAAATATGAATATATATATATATATATATATATATATATATATGGACACTCTGCTCAATTATTGGTTATCTATCCTATATACTTATCTAGAGATGAGACCCACCGGCCCCCATTTGTCAACTTGAAGGAAATTAATAAGATCAACGGAGAGATCGATCTGGGATTCTTTTTCCAACAGAAATTTCTATATTTAGCAAACTTTTACTCACTCACTCCTTACAATTAATCCAATCAAACAAACTGATTTCCTCAATCCATTACTACCTACAATAGCGACGATCAAAATCGTCACTAAACCCTCCTCATAGAGTATGAATCGGGTTAGGACTATAGCGACAGTTCTCGGCTACAGTTCAGACAAGTTTAGGAAGCTCTCTACACACCCAAAAGAAAAGTATATATATATATATCATCCCTAATGTCAAAAAGAATTAAGATCATGCATCATATACATGCGTGGTTTAATTGATTAATTAATGGTAAACCTAACAGATATCCAAAAGGAAAAGATAAATAAGAAGAATAAAGGTAGAGCAGAACATGTGCCGAGCTATAGTAAGGACTAAGGAGAAGGATATATATATATATATATATATATATATATGGGAATTTATTCGTGGCCAATGTTTACTAAAAATCTTGTCATAAAAAAGCGAGTTAATGATCGTTGATCTGAGAGCGATGGAAGGCGTGATTAAAAAAAAAAACCTCACAGCTAATTCTGTTTATGGCGGCGATCAATTAATTCTAAAATGCGTGCTAATTTACCTTGCTGCCCCCCTTACTTTTATTTCACCCCTGCCGCATGAGCTAGTAGCGGCAGGCTTCACCCTTTTCTTACAATTATATTTAGTAGACAAAGCTGTAGTGAATTTTGCTTTTATTTCACCCCCTTGCTTTTCATATGTATATTAATATTACAATTATTATTGTAAACATACTAATATTACATAATATTAAACATATTAATATTACAATTATTATTGTAAAAATATTTAACATATTAATATTTTATAATTATTAAACCATAATATTAAACATATTAATTTTTATTATTGTAAAATATTAAACATATTAATATTTTTATTAATATTTTAATATTATGTAAAATTAATATGTTTAATATTATGGTTTAATATTAAACATATTAATATTTTTATTAATATTTTTAATATTATGTAAAATTAATATGTTTAATATTATGGTTTAATATTAAACATATTATTAATATTTTTATTATTATTAAACATATTAATATTTTTACATAATATTAAACATATTAATATGTTTACATAATATTAAACATATTAATATTTTTAAACATATTAATATTTTTAATATTATGTAAACATATTAATATGTTTAATATTATAAACATATTAATATGTTTAATATTATGTAAAAATATTAATATGTTTAAAAATATTAATATGTTTAATAATAATAAAATATTAATAATATGTTTAATATTAAACATATTAATTTTACATAATATTAAAATATTAATAAAAATATTAATATGTTTAATATTAATAAAAATATTAATATGTTTAATATTTTTACAATAATAAAAATTAATATGTTTAATATTATGGTTTAATAATTATAAAAATATTAATATGTTTAATATTTTTACAATAATAATTGTAATATTAATATGTTTAATATTATGTAATATTAGTATGTTTACAATAATAATTGTAATATTAATATACATATGAAAAGCAAGGGGGTGAAATAAAAGCAAAATTCACTACAGCTTTGTCTATTAGATATAATTGTAAGAAAAGGGTGAAGCCTGCCGCTACTAGCTCATGCGGCAGGGGTGAAATAAAAGCAAGGGGGGCAGCAAGGTAAATTAACACGCATTTTGGAATTAATTGACTGTCGAGCTTGTAGCGGCAGAGGTTTTTTTTTTTATCACAGTCTTCCATTGTCCAGATCAACGATCATTAACTCGTTCTTTGCAACAAGATTTTTTAAGAAAACGTTACCATGATAATTCTATATATATATATATATCGGTGGAGATTTTCGAGGGTACGCACGCTTTGGATTGAATCAAGGAAACAGAGGGCTACCACTCACTACCACAGCATTACACTTTATATATATATATATATATATATATATATATATATATATATACAGGTACAGATGCTGTTATTAGTATAAGAGAATGTACAGATGCTGTTATTAGTATAAGAGAATGTCTCCTCTTGCCTAGGTTAACTCGCAACACAATATTCTCTACATTAATTAATTATTAAGAGGTACTGAAAATCTCCAAGTATTTGCTTTTCAATTAATTACGTACGAACTACATATATAAGATAAAGTGGTAATGAGTAATGACTTTCTACCCGGCCCTTGATCTTAAGGTGTTATAATTACAAATAATTAAATGACTTTTTCCCACATCAAAAAGGCTGATTTAAGTAGAGCTATATATATATATATATATATATATATATATATATATATATATATATATATATATACATAAATTGGGTCAAACCTTGTTGATGGCTCCCTGCTTTCTTGATTGGTGAAATCATTGCTATACCTCAGCTATCCCTGCTTTCTTGATTGGTGAAATCATTGCTAGTATGTGTATATATTCATATATATATATATAGCTAGTAGCTACATGCACATTATTCTCTTGGAAGAAGGAAAACAGCCCTGGAAATAAGTACTGATAGGATAGTGGGTTTCATCATCATGATGATCAAAATTAATTAACACATGTCAATCAATTACTACGTACTCGAAACTCTTGATGATACATCAGACAAGATATATGTAATGATGAGGATATGATGAAAAACAAAACTTTTTAGGCAATAATATTGGAGTTTAATTGCATGGTGTGTTGATCATAATTTATTAGTGATGATGATGATAATGAGTAATTTAATTTATAAGGGTTTTGATGAAATTGAACAGAGGAGTAAAAAGAAACAAAAGATCCTGTCTTTAAAGATTTGTGGAGGTGGAATGGGTTAGGGTTTAGGAAGGGAGAAATGGGTGGTTTGCATGGGAAATATTGAGCGGTTGAATGGGATTACAGAATTAGGAAAAGGATGGTTTGGGTTTAGAGGAGTACTGATGGGACAATTCACAAAGTCAATCTTGTGGCCTAGGGCTTCCAACGCTTTAACTTGTGACCTTAAGAACTTTAGATAATTTGCTGCCTCATCCAGCATTGACGCCGTGTCCATCTTGTTTCCACCAGGAACCATCCTCTGCAAAACCCTAATTTTCTCGCTTATTCTTTCCCTTCTCTGCCTTGCTGCCACTGTTTGTGGATCACTTGATATTCTTACATTCTTCCGCTTGGGCTTCTCCACCGCCTCCTCCCCCAAATTCACCGGCCTGAAGGCTGCTGCCCTATATATCATCTCTTTCATCTGTGCAATTGCCTCCGAATCCGGTTCCTCCACACAAGTATTAATTATAGATGAATTACTCGGCTGCTGAAAGCTGATGTTTGATGAACTCGGCCGCTTCTCCAATCTGGCCTTCTTAACTATTTGTGGTGGATTCTCAGAAATGAGCTGGAAACCACCACCTTTATTCCAAGAATCTCCTTCATTCCTTCTCTTGGTAGTAGAATTAGGGACGGATTCATTCATCCAGCGGCTGCAGTACTGATTATGATATTTAATTCTTGAACTGTTGTTATTAATTCCAGAGTCTGATCCTGAGGATATATTATTGGAGCCAAAGTTATTCCATAAGTTTTTGGAATGATCCGAAAAAAGTATGGAATTAATCCCGTCATCTTCCACTGATGTATCCGTGTTGCTATTAGTTGCCGATAACAAGCAATCAAGGGATTCCAAAGAAGCAGTGGTAGTAGAAACTGCAGCCGCCTTGTTGCCATCTTGTGGCATACCAAAATTAGCCATTAGGCCGCTCAACGGGTCACCCATCATGTGAGGCCTAATTAAGGCTTCTCCCCAACTCGTACCGGCTCCTGATTTGGCTAGCATCGTATTAGCAGCTAATCTCGTGGCTTCTTGGTGCTGCGAAATATTCAAGGTTGTAGCAACTTTTATCGAATCCAGTGGTGGCACCAAGTGCCTGACCATTTGGCTTTCTTTTTTGGAATTTGAATGATCGACATGATCAGATGGCTCATGATCAATAATCTTATGAAGCCTTTGAATTGGAATGAAGATCTTGACACCGGTACCAAAACCACTGCAGTTTGAGTCGGTTGCGATAAATCTTTCTGCGATTTGATGTTGCTGATTGCTCCATGAGGACTCTACGTTCGTCACAACTGGTGAACATTCCCAACCCAAATTATCCATGTATATATATTAATTTCAAAATCAACTGCACTTTTCCTATAAGAAGAAATGAAGATAAATCATGCAGAATTAGTATTATATGTCAAATTGTATTATGAAACCCAAAAAGAAACTTAATCAATCAAGCTCATCAAGAAGTTAAGGTGTGCCAAAGGAACATTGAGTAATTGAGACGTACCGATAGATTTAATTCAGATAAGGCACCTATACGGACTGCAAGAAAGTTTTTGGGGCGGCTTCTTTTGACGAAAATAATGAAAAGAATAAAAGGTTGGATGTAATCAACTCGTGTACAATCCAATACCAAAGTCTAACCACCATGTCTTTAACTTATATCTTCAAACCTGTGATCATCAAGAAAAACCACCATTGCTAACGTCAGCTTCAGCAACTAAATTTTGAATTTTTATCAATTCCCAATTAAACTCGTCATATATATATATAGATTAAAACAACAAATATATACATATACATATATGTATATATATGTATGAGTATGTCATATATAGCTGCCAATGAGGACTAACCTTGATTGCTTGTTAAGAGTATTTGTTTGTTGAAACTAGCTTGAAGGATATAACTATATATATATATATACACACTCATAAAGAGAGAATATGTAGAAGAGAGATCAAACGGACGTGTAGCTAACTTATGCTAGTACCTAAATATGTACTATGTTATGGGGAAGAGAAACTTCCGGTTAGGAGTTTTCTAGTGTGCTGATCTTGAATTAAAAATATTTTTTGAATACCTATTTGGGCAGTGTTTTCATGTTTATATTAGTTTGGTGGGGCTGTAAGACTTGATGTATTTTTGCATATGGGGAGCATGAGATCTCAGATCTAGCTAGAAGCATATATTCATTAGTTAATTAATTAATCCATTTCATTTTATTTTATTTTATAATTTTAGCACGTATATAATTAGTATGCATTAATTATATGTACCTCTGACTATATAAGAACATTAATTTAATTTGAGTGGGGAAATTAAGCTGTGACTGGCCTAGCTCCTTTTGGTTGCTCATGCTATTCCATGCGCAACGCCCTGTAAACATGTTTTGCAGTGCACCTGCAGTATATATATATATATATATATATATATACCTTAGCTAGCTAGCTCTCTCTTTCTAAAAGATTTCCATTAATTAATCATGGTTTTAATCATAACCAATTACTAATATATATTCTTTTTAACTTTTCCACTTTAGACTTGTTACTACTACTAAGTACTTTTTTAGCTAGCTACTATAAATATATGCTGCCAAAAGATATATTGTTTACCCCTACATACATATAATATAGTACCACATATACATACAAATATACCCGATCTTTTTATTGCCAAAATTAGGTAGATTTCATAAATAAAAGAAAAATTATTGTGGTTAATATATATTCCTAAACTCTCCCGGGGTAGATCAAATTAAAATGATAGTTAAAGATTTCTCTATTCACTGTGCAGCATACAAATTAAATATGGCAAGTGATATTTCCACAATAATTTCTGATATTTTCACACGCAAAGTGTCGCGTCGCTATAGGATCTATAACGACACTTTTTGTGTGAAAATATCAAAAACTGTTGTGGAAATATCATTTCCCATTAAATATACCCTCCTTTGATTGTGAAATAGGATAGATTTTATATTTAAAAAAAATTAATGTGGTTAATTATTCCCCAAAAATAATAAATAGTCCTTTCTCTATTTACTGTCCAAAGTGGGATTGGGTATTTCTTACTTACTTGTAGCTAGTTGTGGAAGTGTGGGAATATAAAAGAAAGATATATGTAATATAAATAATAGATGTTGGCAGGCAACTAGGCAAGCAAAAGAGTCAGAGAATTAAAGAGATGGACTCAAATTCAGATGTATAGCACAAGCATGCAATTTGCAATGCGGTAGCTTAGCTAGCTAGGACATGCATTTTGTCTTCTAACTATTATTTTATGAATTCATTCCTCTCTCTATATATATAGTATATCCTTTTGTTATCTATCCATTTTAATCAAATTAATTAATACTCCACCAAATTATAATCTACCTTGCTACAATTTGCTTCTTTATTTTCTTTACTGATCGGAAGAGAGATAGATCATATATAGATGTGTTATCGCCCACAACAATAATATATCGCGACAGCCCACCCGTCGCCTTAGTTTAAAAATTGTCAAATATAACTCCCGCATGATATATATATATATATATATATATATATATATATATATATATATTTGTGTGTGTGTGAGAGAGAGTAGTGTTTGAGATGATCAGTCTTACACTTGCCCACATGCGCACCATATCAATACATACAGCTAGGCTAGCTGACTGAAAATTAATGGATTCCCATAGCTAGCGTGCGGTTGCGGTTGCGGTTGAACCAATATTAATTTCCTCCTTTTATTTCTCGTCACCCTTCCCAGTTCGCATCGCTTCTCTTCTCTTCTCTTCTTGTCAACTGTTCTTCATCGCCATCCTCCCTCCCTCCCTCCCTCCCTCCCTCCCTCCAGATGAGTAATTAAATATTTTTTAAAATATAAATAATTTGCTAAATATAATATAATATACCAGTATTTTTTAAAAGAAGTTAATTTAATTCATTATTCTAAATAAAATTCCAAATCGTAATTAATATTTGACGGACTACATACCTGAGTTACTAACTGATTCCAGAAGATATAACCCATCTGTTTTGATCAATCTATACACAGTAGATATATGCAACGGCTACAAAACGTAAGTTGGTCGGTCGGATAATTAGCTTGTTAACAACTTAAACGTACACACGCACACACACACCACGCATACACACACACATATATATATATATATATATGGATATATATGGGGTTTCATCCCCTTTTTTGACTTGTTGTTGTAGCGGTTGGAGCAAAAAAAAATTACCAACAAATCAAAAAGGGTTGCTCCCACAAAGAACCATCTTTGTGGATGGAACTTTATATATATATATATATATATATATATATATATATATATATTGAGAAAATGTATGTACACAACTGTATATTATACAATCGGTTATAACGACGATTTTTTTGGGTTATATAGAACGATTTCATCCGTCATGCAAACTTAATCGTATGTCTGGCACATCTCACAGTATATACATACATATATATATATATATATGGAGATCGACCCATAGTAAACATTGTAAAAAAAGAGTCTAGCCTTACAACACATAGCAACCCTCCGTCCGAAAATAGAACGGTTTTATAGACTCTGTCCACAGTTTAATTTTCAGTAATTCAAAGTGTTGATACTGTACGACGTTGATTAAATCATAGATGTCTTCAAACGACATAGTTTTAATTAAAGTGCAAAATACTGAAAATTAAATCGCAGACAGAATATCTATAAAATCGCTCTATCTTCGTATTTTAGGGTCATGCATGCATGTGTTAATAAGACTAACTCTTTTTTACAACGTTTCATATGAATCGCTTCACTTTTATATATATATATATATATATATATATATATATATATATATATATATATATATATATTTGAAACCCAACCAGCAGTATACAAACCTGATACGGACACCAAGCGAGTCAGATATACTCCTTCTGTCCCATAAAAGGGAATATATAGTTTCATTTAATAATAATTTGTAAACTTATTTAATTTTGAACAATGCAATAATTATTAATTATTGTAAACTATTTAAAATTAATATTAAATAAAAATTGTTATTTTACAAATTAAAAGAAGTTTTAGAATTTAATGAATCAATTAATACTCCTGTCAATCCAACCAACCAGTAAAATATGTGAGTAGTACTTCCAATTTGATATGAGAATTTATTCCTCAAATTTAACTATTCATAAATTTAAAGTTTTTTAAATATTATCCTTTAATAATACCCTATTATGTTATACCATTCAAATGAGTATATATTATAAAAACAAAAATTACATGTACAGAAGGGTCGATATCAAAACTTAAATGCTTCTTTTGTCTGTAATGTATTTTCATATTTCTTGTTATTCTATTAATAAGTATAGCCGCGTTGCGTTGCGTTATTTATTAGATTTAGGCTGCAAATAAGATGGTGGCTGGCTGGCTGGCTGATCAGCTCATCCCATCCAGCTTAAATGGTCCCTTTGGGCTCACACGTGAACTCAATACTCTTATTTCCACGTGGCTCAACATGACTGGTAGAAGGACTGGCGATAGATAGATTGATAGATGGATACATATATACTACTATGTCATAATATTTCTAACACAAATGGTCTTTTTCCATCGCAAATGCTACATTATACAGTTGTAAAAAGTAACAATTATTGATAGGAAAAAGTATATATATATATATATATATATATATATATATATACACACACACACACACACGCACTAACACTACACGAACTATGTTTTCGTCTAACAAAACAAAAGGATCTTATAACAATAGGACCGCTATTTCTATTATTCCCTAAAATGCTGCTTATCCAGACCTTGTAAATAAATAAAATCAAGTTTGACAAAAACAAAGAATTACTACAACCTATATCGTTATTTTCCGTGCACATGCATTTCTGTGCAAATGAATCACGGGATGGGACATTAACCTCCAATGCCAGAAAGCCAGGTTTTTGGAGAAATGTGGGAACAGCATGTCGGCGCTGATAAAGATGACATATGCAAAAATCCATCAATTAATAAAGAACAAGTTACAGGCTTCAACAGTGATGGCAAGGTTTTAGTGCTGAATGCATGAACAAGGAACCGAAGCTGGGCATTTTATTCAGTGTCCTTGGCTTAACAAACACAAAGGGGGCCAAAAAGCCTGTGGGTCGGATGAGGGGCTGGGGGTCCTCTCATCTCTTTCAGATCATGATAAGTCACTTTCCCCAACATTTTCTAGAACTAGCACTACCACTACCAGTCCATCTCCAATCTCCAGTAGTAATCCTAGAATTCCCAAACCTAGCTGGCTGGCTGGCTACTCATGGTCTTGACAGTGACCTCTTCAAGACTACGATCCACAAATGCATTGGTTTTTTCAATGCGGTTTAATCAATACTCTTAACTACCAACATAAACAAGAGACGCCTGCCTCCTGCCTTGCTGTTGTAGAACAAACAATTTTCCCTACATAGGAGTACGACTAGTGAAATATATTACACCGTTACAATTAGATGTTGCTGCAAGAACAAAAGTATATTAGTTTTTATGAACATTGTACCCAAAATAACCTCTTGTACCATAAAAGATGTTTCATTTTAACCAACTGCTTTTCAAGAGGATTGGCAAATAGGGCATTCAAGTTTGATTGAAAAAGCAAACAATCATATCAAAGCAGTGGTAGACCATAATGTGTGCTTTGCTATCTGTCTGCTCCTGTGCAGCAGCAGGTTTAGAACGAATTTATCCTCCCTCTCAGGATCGCTTCTGCTTTCCTGACCTGTTTTTACAGGTCCTACAATGAATACCTATAAAAGATAAATGCACTGGAATCACTATTGCTGGAGAAGAAGCAACCAATAGTCCATGGAATTGCGTCTAGTGGCATGCATACTAAGATTCGGTACTTCAATTCATATGTTATGTGGACAGGTGCTCTGAGCCCAAGGATTCTTTAGTCCAAATGCAAAAGCCCAAAGGCGAGGTCCATACCTTCAACCTTTGCAAAACCATACTGGTCGGGCAATCGCTAAATATTGGCCTTACAATTCAGAAAGACCCAATAATATTGGACAGGGTCATTGGTGGGACAAGAATTGTATGATAACCTTTCTTACCCAAAGGAGACCACCAATATACATGAGACGTACTAATTGCATGCACATGGATAGGACCTCTAAATTTGGTTAATCCATAGGTAACCTATTACTAAAGATTCAATGATGGATTTTCTTTTTATAAACTAACCTTGTCGGGTGGCCCCTTTGCTCCTCCAATTAGAATTTCAGCACTGCAGTGCAATCGAAGTCATAGTTTAGAATCTTTTTCTCTTTTTAGATAAACGTAGTTTAGAATCTTTAAATTATAGAATGAGAGGAGAGAGAGAGAGACTCGCAAGATTCCTTGATTGACAGGATTGAGGACCCCTTTCTACCGATGACATATCCCATACTTCCAGGAGGAATATTAAGCACCGATAGGATTTCCTCTTCCGGAGCATTCCCTTCTGCAATGAGGTTAGCTGCAAGAATAATCAAACCTTAGCATTACCCTAGCCCCAAAGAGTTTCTTAACAATTGCTTAATTAAAAAATTGCAGGACACGAATTTATGTTCATGAAATCATGCCAGTTGCTTTTATGAAGCACATAAACAACGGATGTATACGTCAATCAGGGTATACCATGTAAGGACCTTCTATTCTCGTTGCATCCCAGATAAGGTATCTATGAAATGTATATGGTTTTGATCCTCCATGATTAAAGGCTATACTATTTCTAAAGTCAGGTTCTAATTAAATTACACTTGGAGTCTTATCCAATATCTCTTAGGGACTGTTATTTCCGCGAGTAAAGCTGTTAATTAATTACACAAGGGGTCCTCACACATGTAAGAGGAAACCTTGTGAACTAACTAATTTACTCATGGACATAACAATTCCCCATCTCTTTGATAGTTTCAGAATGCATATAATCACCTCCCTCGCCTCCTACTCCTATATTATGCACTATAATTCATTGAGAGGTTTATGCCATTCTAACTTTGGACCTTCTAAAAAGGGATAAATCACTTTTTGGTCGCTGTACTAGGGTCCGATTTTCATTGTTGTTACCGAAACTTTTTATATTACAATCGAATAACTCAAATATTACAGAATACAAGTGGCACTGAGGTGGCACGTAGGGTCCACTCCCACGTGGATCCCTAGTCAAGATAATACACTTTTTGGTTATTGTACTAGGGTCCGATTTTCATTGTGGTTACCGAAACTTTTTTTTTTACAATCGAATAATTGTACTCTCAAAAATTACAAAATGGTCATTACTTAAAAATTATTATTATTTAAAAATTATTATTATTTAGAAATTATTATTTAAAAATGTTGAAAGTCAATGTTGAAATTATTATTATTTAAAATTATTATTATTTTTATTATTATTATTTCAAAATTATTATTATTACTATTATTATTATTATTTTGAAATTATTATTATTATTATTTAAAGATAATAAATTTTACTACTCCACTTTGTTTAAAGGGATAATACACTTTTTAGTTCTTGTATTAGGGTCCAAATACAATTAATTTTACAAAATCAAAATTTTTATAAAATTAATTATTATTATTTAAAAATTATTATTATTATTATTTTGAAATTATTATTAATACTATTATTATTATTATTAAAATTGTTATTATTATTTTAAAATTATTGTTATACAATACTATTAATTTTACTCTAAATTCTACATATTATTAAAATTATTATTATTAATAGTATTTTATTATTATTATTTTAAAATTATTATTATTAATAGTATTTTATTATTTTAAAAAGAAAAAGCCCCTTTCTTTTCTTGATTATGATGAATCGATCAACTCTTTTTTTTTAATCGAGTTGCTTTGAGAATCCAACAACAATTGCCTGCCACCAAGAGCGCAAGTGTCTAATAATAATAATAATAATTTCAAAATAATAATTATAAAAATATTAATAATTTCAAAATAATAATAATAGTAATAATAATATTATTGACAATAATGATAGGATAATTTCAAAATACATGCAATACGTACTACATGTACATAAAATTTTTTAGTGCTAATTAAATAAATCAAATAAACTTATTAAATAATACATACATGACCATAACTATCAAATCATCAAGGCAGGAAAGAGCTTGTGACTCATGAAAGTCATGGAAGTATAACAGTAAGGAAATGAATTCGAAGTATCCAAATAACCAATCATGCAAGGATAATGAATTGAAATTGAACAAGATGAAAGAAAAATAACAATAAAGGAAATGATACAAGGAAATAGGAAAATTGATATTTCATTTAATTCCTCCTTTCGCTCTGCAGATTACAAGGATATATATATATATATATATATATATATATATATATAGAAGATAATATTCTAACAAGCCACATATCCTATTTGAACATAAACCTCACAATTGAAGTAAATTAAGCCCATGCCACTACTAACTAGTAACTATTGTGACATGGTGCTCATCCTGCTACATTTGGGAAAGCAGATATGAGGAATTTTTCAAGAAAATCATCCAAGGTCAAACATGCATTTACAATAACCAGCCATCTACCCTTTGTATCCATTTCGCAAGAAAGTTTGCACCAAGTGCTTTAAATTCATTATTAGAACATTCATCTGAATTTTTTGGCTACTGACAAGATTTCCTGTCCATGCACTTTTTTTAGAGAAATATGCTCGAAAATGGAACGTGATACTACGCCTCCTTTATACTACCAAATTACATTAGATTGACTTCTTCCTTATGTAAAAAAGTATTTTGTATAGGAATAGATGGAAACCATTACGGAGCCAGAGCATTTCGCTGTACAAATATATGTAAACATGTAATGAGTCATTATAATCAACTATACAACCCTTCTTAAATACCTATGTTTGTATTAATCTAATTATTTCTTTATACGTAGTTTATTAGGTTACTTAATTTAAATCAAGTTATACCTACTGATACAAATTTTTAACATCAAATTCAAAATAGATCACTTATATATCATTTCCGTGACAGTAATTTTTTATTACGAAATATACTCGCTCTGTTTGGAAATATTGTCATTTTCTTTTTCCTAATTTTTTTCCCCGGGCCCAGAGAAAGGGGGTATTAATCAATTCTTAATAAATACATTGACTAAGACTACAAATAGCAACAGAGAATTGATATTTTCACAAGACACATGAGACTCGGTGAACCCCACTTACTATTCATGTGAGGAGGAGTTTGTGCAACTATCAAATTTACTCGTAGAATATCAATTCACACAGCAATAATTGTCATATTGAATTCAACATTACTATTCAATATAATTACCATAAAAACACTTTCACTGGTAAATTGATACTGTTGTTCAAGCAAGAAATGAATAATGTAATTGTAGATTCAAACAGCATGCTTAGACATAGTTTATAGTGCTCCTACCTATAAAATCTGCCTGCAATTAGGCTAATTTACATGAGCAGATACTCAACAGCATCAGTTTTGGTCAATGGTCACCCTTATACGATTTCTTGCTCTTTAGCACTAGGGAGTTTGGCTAAATTGGATATTTATAATGTCTCTGTATGTGGTCTAAGCCCCCATCAAATACCAGAGGTATTTGGACCAATTTTGGGTTCATATAATTTATAAAGAAGCACCTTACAATTCGTCGTGACGTTCTCCATTCAGCAAAGGAGTTTCTGGTTGAATTTCATGAAGAAATCTTGCAGCTAGTAACGCATGAAGTGCAGCACCAAAAGGTAATGCATCTTCATTGATTTGAAAATGGGGAGAGTGCGGTGATGCAAGCTTTCCCTTTGTTTCATTTTTCATTCCAAGGAAATAAAAGTAACCTGGTATCTCCTCTTGGTAAAATGCAAAATCCTTGGAACCCATCAATGGTTGCATGTCTTTAACATTAGAAATGCCGAGCAAATCTCCTGCAACATTTTGAAAGTACTGGTGCAAGGATTTATCGTTTACAGTAGGAGGGAAAAAGGGTTTCTTATTTGCTAGGAAATCAACAGTTGCATTACACCTTTGTACAGCTGCTTGTCCTACAATAACCTGTCAATGAAGAGAATCAACTTCCATGCATGCATTAATAGAAAAATGAGTGATAGACTAGAATGTGTTACCAAAAATATGTGGATCATCACAATATCAAATAGATTAAAATTCTGCCAAAAATTATAGAGATCAAAAAGCTGCTTCTTTTTAATCACAATTGAGACTGCATCACATGAATATTACCTCCTCAATTCGCTGCCTGAGTTGCATAAATGTTTCTTTTGAGAAGGATCGAAATGTGCCACCAATGGAAACAGAATCTGGAATAACATTGAACGCACCACCTCCTTGGAATTTTGCAACTGTAACTACCTATAAGCACACAGTATATGTTAAATGGACCGTAGGAATATTAATGAAACTAAAACAGATTATTCATTTATGAGAAGTCGAACTGTAGTATCTAGTGTACTGGTAGACGGAACTGTCTATCATGCAAATTGCAATGTTCTTGGAGGACAGGAAACTAGCCCCATTACATTTATCACCCTTTAAAGAGGCACACTAAGTATGTAAGTCTACACTTTAAAACTAGATATTTCACTAAGGAGAACTATCTTAAACTTTCTTACTCCCGAAATGAGAATCCACTTTCAAAATCAATGTACCAAATTTCATTATATTTAAGTAAGTTGTGATTTCAGACTTTCTAGCCACCAATGATGTAGCTCAAAGTTTTCTAAATAACTTTGACTTTTAAAAGTGGACGCTCATTTTGAGATGGAGGAAGTAGTTAAAACCTTCGCAGCAGCGACTTCCATGAGCATACCTAAGCCTATTGATGAGGATCCAAAATCTTTTGCTTTAATGGATCCTATTTGCTTACCTATCTCTCATCCTCCTACAATTGATAATATTAATTCCTATGTAGTACCATGAAGAACTAATATTTCTCTGTTCAGAGTTCATGTACTTTCAAATGTGAAGTTTCCATAATGATGAAAGATATGCTAACAAAATGAAATATTTGGTTTGCAGTTCCTTCCGAAGGGCTTTTGTTTGTGAGTTTTATTTTCAGGATGAGGAAAGGGATGGGAAGGGAAAGTTAGAGCCTGCCTTCCAAAACATGGAAGGAAAGTTCCACCCTTCCTTCCCCCACAAAAAATAAAAAATAAAATCAAAACAGCCTGTTAATATTGTGTTGATTCTTGCAATGTTTTTCATTTTATTTTATTTGCAAGTAAATGCCCTATTCAGTATTTAAATGACCTTCACATACAAAATACAATTTTTTTTGTCATGCTAAGTATATCTCTCTGCATATTGCAAACTTCCCAAAGTAAACAGGCCAATATGTAGTTGATTTCTCAAAAATTTATTGCCACATCCCAAACTATATACCGAGTGCCACAGCATAAGGCACCGACTCCTCTGCCATCGGATTGATAAACCATCAAATAGTGTATTTTCCAACACACCTCCATCACCCACACAACTATTCCTTGTATGAAACCCAAATAAGGGATTTGATTATCCTAGCAAGAGTTACTAATAAAGAAATGAAACTAAAAAACGGACAGAAAGAGTGATAACCTAGCAAGATTTCTAACTTTTGACAACAAAAAAATAAGAGACGTTATACATAAAAGAGAGAGGTGGAAACAAAATATACCTGAGAGTCAAGAGGATCTGCTTCTCGTGAAACAAGATGCTGTAAACTGACAATTACATTTGAAGCTGCTAATATCGGGTCTATTGAGTGTTGAGGAATAGCAGCATGACCCCCCTTCCCACTTATTACAGCTTCAAAAAAACCGCTCCCAGCCAAAAGAGAACCAGGCCTGGAGGACACTTTAGCTATTGGTAATTCATGTGAAACATGCAGACCAAAAATGGCTTTGACATTCTGTAGAATTCCTGCATCTACCATTTTCTTTGCCCTCCACCTCCTTCCTCCATGAGGCTGGAAAACAAGAACAACCGTTCCCTGTCGAAACCAATCAAATGAGATAACTCAATTAACAATAAAAAGAATAAGGAATAGGGGATTTCAGAATGCACACATACACAGGGCACTGCAGTTATTAAATTAATTTTCTGGAGTTAAGAGTAAAAAATAAGGCTTACAAGGCTGTCACAGGTCTCGAACCTACACCTAGCGTAAAAGGAAGCCTAAAAATTAGGTTGTAGATTGTAATGATAAGCATACACGTACAATTTTCTTAAGGAGGTAGAAAAATAATTTAATAAGCGACGATGTCTTGTCACATCGGTACTCTTGTTGACATCAGATTAACTTCTAGATAAACGGAAATTCTTAAAACTGCTACGATCTTATTAAAATACTAGGGATAGAACAGTAAAATGAAAGAGATATATTCAATGATATCCAGTTGCTTCTAAATCCAACCATTTTAAAAGGGATCTGAAAATGGTATACTTATCATCTCAAATCCATCCAAACCTAATATCACTCTAAATCCATAACCTTCAAACAACAGAAATCTCACCTTAAAATTTAAATTTCATTCCATTGTTCTTATTTAGGCAGCCAGAAAAATGATTTTCCACACCAAATCATAAGTTCCTTCATTCAAAAGATGTTAGAGTTCATAATTCACCAGCCACTAAGATGGTCTAGTGTCTCTTTCATATCACTTCCTGACATAAAATAAAAAAATAAGGTATCTAAGTCAAGGTTTTCTCACCACGAGATATATAACTATTATTACTGTATCACTCCATTTGAAGTGTGCATTTCTCAATACCAAGGATCTTCCAGAGGCCATGCATGCATGATGCAACATAGAAACTAAATTATACGAAACTCGCTTTCTCAGATCTCCATCCATGGGAACCCATTCCCTTTTATCTAAGAAAATTTCTACATAAATACTTCACTTTTGTGGCCTACACATTCTTAGAAGTCACCAAATTTGTGAATAGCCAACCACCTTTCAACCTCCAGTTTGTTACCGATTTATAGTTTCGGATAGACTTTGAATAGAATTGAAGGAGGAATAGAGACAGAAAGATAGATTTGGGAAGAAGTTTTAATTCATTTTCATTGATAATCCATCTCAGTACAAAATCAAGCATCTTATAAGCATAACTAATACCTTGCATAGCAAATAAATCCTAACCTTTCATTCTATTTCTCATCTTAGCCATTCATTTTTTTACTAAGTATTTTAATACTAATCTATCTAATGCACCTTTTAGCTGTATTAAGGTCAAGGTGCGTAACACTACTCCGCTCTCCAAAAACTACCTTGTCCTAAAGGTGGGAATCTTGTTGCCCTTGTGAAATAATAGTCCAAATGTTGCATGCAATGGTAAGGTACCAAGCAATAAAAGCGAACAGGCTAATCAAAAACATGATCTCCAATGATGTCTACATCATATGCTATCACCATCCTACCAATAAATGATCCAGGTTTTACAAATTGATAGTAATGTATACATGTATGTATTGATGTTAATTCATCCTCGGACTTGTGCTTCTTTGCTTCCTGAACCACCTGCTTTAGAACTTCAAGAGATGCACACGTAGAAATTGCACAAAAATTATTTCCTTGCTGCATTTTAAAATAGTCAACACCCAAGCCTTCTCTACCCATGAGCTCTTAATAAACCAATATGAGAAACAATTTTCCACAACATACCAAGCTGTAAAATCTGCTTGATTTCCATCTTGGCATGATATACAAGTTGTCCATTAGCCAAAAAAATTTCCTTCTCAAGAGCAAGTGCATAGGTTGCTTCAACTAAGCTTCCACAAATAATGAAAATGTGACTTGTATGTTGATGCACAAGATTAGATAGAGCAGGGCCCAAAAAATGGATAGAAGGAGTATCGTTGCAACACATGTGATGATAATAAGCCGCCCTTCAAAAACCACCTTGTCCTCAAGGTGGCGCTGAAAGTTGTCTATGTTAACCCACTTGCTTCTATGCAATGCAGGGGTTTTGTTTCCAAGATTGGTTAGCAACATTCCCCCTGGATCAAAACTAAATCCTGGAATTGTACACATTGGTGTCTCACCATTGCTAGCTTCACTATACTCTCCTTGCTGTTCTTCAACATGTACCTTGAATAGCCTAATAAATGGCCTAATTCTGATACGACCAACCACTCTGTCAACTACTAGAACACTGCCATCCCAACAATATACTTCCTTGACCTCTCCATTAGCACCACCGGATACTCCAACAGCTATTGTTCCTTTAATGATCTCCTTGTTTATATAATATCTCTTATAGAATAAAGTGATGCCAACAACGAAAAGATAAAGCATGCACCATGGATCCGAGTAAAACATTGTTACCTCTAAATTGTTAATCTTTGTCACTGCACCAACCTTGTGATCTGTTTATCCTTCCCCAACAATCATGGCTTCAATTTGTGTCAAGGTCCCAATTATGTGAACACAAATGCACCCCAAACGCTTCAATGCATTCTAAGATTTTTCTTCTAAGGAACTACACTTTGAGACCAATCTCAAGATGCATAGTTCAATTATGTTCATATATAAACTGAAAGTTGGATGAAAAGGAGTACGTACAGATGAAAACGAAATCAGTCCATATGTACAGTATATGTATTGATGAGATTACTTCTTGGTCATACATGACAACATTTTTTCACTTCATTCCCATCACCAATTATTTCATGATTTTTATATACGGCAACAAGTTGTTGGACAATAAAAGAATTCTTAATCCCAAATGTCTGGGCATAGGTTGCTTGGAAAGCTACATTAGTGCTACCCAATTTCAGCAATATTTCCTTCTCTTTTTGTGAATACAGCAAGGCTGCCCAACCACCAGTATTCAGAAAATATGGTTTCAATAATCGGCGTTGAAATTTAGTACTTCCAAGCTGACCAAGATACACTTGAATGATTACTGCTCCACGCAGTCCAAGAAAACCTATTTGTGAACGGTTCAATTCTTTTTCGTTGATGCTTGTAATCCACCCGCAACGATGATATGCCACAAGAGTAATGTCAAAGAAGATCAGCCATAGTACATGAAGAATGAATCCACCTGCACCTGTTATCACCAGACTTTGTTTTAGACATTCTTTCCACAACCTCTATTTTTACCTCATTAAATTTAGCACTCCACTGGTTTATTTTCCCATTCTTTTGAGTTTCCAAAAAAAAACTCTGTATCCTCAACGAATTGCCAAGCTATAAGGAATTGCATGCTCTGTATCACCCTTAAGTAGTTGTCAAGAATTGAATGCTCTACCTCATAGCTAAATTGAATTTTGTTCATGTCTAATGTAGTTGCCATTATCACTTTATCCCCTCCCTGGCCTTGACCATTTATTTGACTTCTCAATTCAAAAGTCTTCCCTCTTTCACCCCAATACAAATCAAAATGCTTCGATTCAGATTGTTTAATAAATTCATATGGTTTAATGGGTACCCCATAAATTGTAGACCTCTTCAAAGCTTGTTTAAAAAGTTCATACCCTTCCCTTTGAAACTGAAGAACTCCAATTGGTATAATAACCACCCCTTCAATTTGGTTTTCACCACCAAGTTTAGGAACACATGGAGCAACTACGTTCTCGAGATTATACATCCATTCAGATCCATTCATCCCCTAGAGAAACATCAATTGAATTGCTTCTCATACTAGTGCCACCAAACTCCTTGATAGTGTTATTTGAATAAAGCTGCCAATTTTCTACTCTTTTAGGCTTTTCATCAAACACTTTGTAAGCTCCCCTAGTTTCTTGATTTCTCAAATTTTTAGCAACTTCTAAATTTATTTTCTCCTCATTTTGTGCATATGACAAGGCTGTCCATCCACAATTATTCAGCGAATATGGTACCACAATGCTCTCAAGCTTTCCTCTTTCACCCCAATACAAACTACTTTCCCTTAATTCAGATTTCCAAGAGTTTTTATCCATCCACGACATTGCATCAAACACTTGACACTCACGTCCATTAATAACTAGTGCAGAGGAGATAAAAGGAATAGAACAGACATATGGATGACAAGAGTAAATGAGTGAAAGAGGGCAAGTGAAATCAACCTGGGTTATTGACTTTTGTTCAGTTGCCTCATGGTATGTGGCTTCCTTTCTATTTTCTGAGTTAGTCACTTCCTTGATTTGGTGCCCATTAGAAACCAAATTTTGGTCAGGACTTCTTTCAAACACCTTATCTGCAAGGCATAACTCTTGTCATTTTGCCAAAATAATGGCTCGCTGCAAGGAATTTGGAGACCACAAATTTACATATTCCTGGATTTCTTCCTGTATCCCTTTAATGAAGATGCTCACAACCCAATTTTCATCAAATTTCTCTTCATTCCAAACTTCTGCCCAACGCTTAAGCTCCAAAAAAGAATTCGCATACTCAACGACTGAGTTAGTTTGTTGATGATACATAAAGTAATTCATCACAAATTCCTTATGCTCCATCTCCATTTTTTGAATATCTATGGCTGTGATTACCTGTCGATTGTCTTTCTCAAAGCTTCGCAAATGGTCCAAGACATCACTGTCTTCTTTCGATTGTTCACCATTTGATTCCGCTATTGATTCTCTCAACGAGAGCACCATTGTTACCGTTTATAGTCTCGGATAGACTAAATAGAATTGAAGGAGGAACAGAGAGAAAGAAAGATTGGGGAAGAAGTTTTAAATCATTTTCATTGATAATCCATCTCAGTACAAAACCAAGCATCTTATAGACATAACTAATACCTTACATAACAAATAAATCCTAGCCTTTCATTCAATTTCTAATCTTAGTCATTCATTTTTTTACTAACTATTTTAATACTAATATATCAAATGCACTTTTTAGCTGCAATAAGGTCAAGGTGCGTAACACAGTCCCTCAAAGTAAGGCAAAAGACAATTACCTTGCACCACATGATAGGACTAGTGGTTACCAAAGCTCCCAAATACTACCTAGGCAGTCTGCAATTGAAAGCCTTGCAACCTATTGAAACAACCCGGGTCAAATCCCGAGTCCGGAACAAATTTCGGGTCAAATCCCAAGTCCGAATCAAATCAATCGAAATAAGGCCTCAAACCATTGGCCCAATAGTATCTTCTTGGGTCATCTTAGCCCACCACGGGCTCCCAAAAGGTCATGACTTGAAGGTACTATTGGTAGTAACTTATTTCTTTATATGCACACAAATTTTTCTTTTATCTTTCGATGTGGGACTGGGGTGTTACAAACTCTCCCACTTAAATTTTTAACGTCCCCGTCAGAGAACCGATCACACACACGGGCCCAAAGATCTTTGCATCTCTATCCATTGTGAGATAAGGCTTCATGTCCCCACCTCCGGACCTCCATCTCTCTATTGTGGGATAATACCATCAACCTTCGTGTCCCCACCTCCGGCAACCCGATCGGATGACCCGACCAGCTTTTCGAGTCGGCTCGATACCATATAAAACAACCCGTCAAATCCTCGAGTCCTAACAAATCTCTAAGTCAAATCCCAAGTCCGAATCGAATCAATCAAAATAAGGCCTCAAACCACTGGCCCAATAGTATCTTCTTGGGTCATCTTAGCCCACCACAGGCTCCCAAAAGGTCATGACTTGAAAGTACTATAGGTAGTAACTTATTTCCTTATATGCACACAAATTTTTCCTTTATCTTTCGATGTGAGACTGGGGTGTTACACCTATCATTCAACTACATTTACCTTTAAATACATATGCAAGCAGGTACACACCCAGAAGCATTCAACCTTTCAAATTGATCTTTTAATCATTCACGACCATTTTCTAACTCCTTCCCACACATCATAGCCTCACTGTTCTGCTAATTGGCCACAAATACTGCTAATATCTCTAGATTAAGTACAGATTGTGCAAACACCCGAAATCATGCAAAAAGCAAATAATAGTAGAATAGATGGTCATGAACATCAACAAACCAACCTTTAAAAATTCACGATGTGTTTGAAGAATCTTGGCAGCACCAAGCAGCATCGCAACATGTGCATCATGACCACAAGCGTGCATCTTACCAGGAATTTTGCTCTTGTGCTCCCACTCCACCATTTCCTAATATGAATATAATTAATCCTTCATTGCATTAATATAACATCATGTACAAACATTCGCAAGTTTATATAAATTATTCCTCATAAGACAAACTCAGCATCAATATCTAGATCACCAATTCATCAAAATTACACTAGCAATTCACATGCCCTAAAACTAATCTCCATATGATTTCCAAAAAATAAAATACAATAAAATAAAATGGAAAAAGGGTAAAACTTGAAAGAAACCTGCATGGAAAGAGCATCCATGTCCGCCCGTAAGGCAACAAAAGGAGGTCCACCGGAACCGATGAAGCCAACAACACCAGTAACTGCCATTGGGTGTTTGTATGGAATCCCCAACTTATCCAGTTCTGCTCTGATAAGCTTACTGGTCTCAAATTCTTCATATCCCAGTTCTGGATGCTCATGTATCTTTCTCCTGATACTCACCATCCAATCAAAGATTTCTGGTTTCCGAGCAAAATTGAGAAATTCTTCTGAGATCCCTTTTAAGCTTAAAGAAGCATCTGATAAAATGGGTATTACACCAAACGATATAAGATGGAAAATCAACAAAACCCATATCAAGAAATTCATGTTTTTCTATCTCTGCAGCAAATCTTTGATTCGTTGATTCCAGAGATCAGCAAGACTGCAAGAGAGAGAAGGATTGTTTGTTGACTTGTATAATTGATGTCTTGAACTGAGTAGTTTAAAAATGATAAAAAATGAGGACACTAATAAATACCATAAATATAAGACGTGCTTAGTTAAAATTTCCGTCCACTTTATTTAGGAACGCCGACTCCACGTGTTTAATGAAATTCTCACGTGCTTATTGTGACTAATGTGGTGAAAATGAATTAGACCGAGACAGGAATATTTTTACTTCTTCTATTTTCTTTTTTCTTTTCCTTTTTCAAAGGTAAAAATATTATTTAATCACTAAACGGTTAAAAGTTACTCTTTTCATTTCTTTAATTTCTGATTTTTTAAATTTAAATTTTGAATTAATATAAATTATTTTGATTTTAATTATTGTAAATATCTAAAATGTAATACAAAATAATTTAATATAAAAAAAAGTAATACTCTTTTCTAAACAAGAATTAATTCCTAATTATTTATTTAAGCTTATAATGGTTTTTTTTTAAATAAAATGATCAATAGTTAACAAATTGACTTAAGCCTAATTTGAAGGTTTCCAAATTATTTTTACATTGATTGAAAAATAAATAATCAAAAAACAAATTTGAAATAAACATGATCCATCCTAGAGTGAGAATCATAATTTTCTTTTTTTCTTGAAAAAATAAAATAGAATGATCTTGTTTACAATCGTACATTTAGCATTTAATGTTATCAAACAACTTTTTTATTGGTGAAAAGGAGTTTAATTTGTGCCCTTTTTTCCTAATGAAAAGGGGATGGGTTGATATAGACATTTAAAGGCCAACTATTATTTAAATGACTAATAATAATAAAATATAGTAATGTTATAGATACAAATTATGCACAAAAAAATATGCATACAATATAAAAAAGAGAAAAAATAGAAAGCATGATCTTCAATTAGATATTTTATATATTTTTATTGATAATCAATACATGGGTGCTATATTTTGTGTATAACTTTTTATGTACAGTCTATATAGATGTAAGACCCTGAATTTTATAAAATAAAAGTTTTTTTTCTTATAATTATTATTCTATTCAGTAAATGGTTAAATTGATAAAAGGTTAAAGTTAAAGTGATATGTGCAAATTTTACAAAATAAGCAAATTGTCATAAAATATTTGTTTTGTCAGGTAATATTCGTTTCGTCGGAGAATGTTCTTTTTGTCCATGAAAATTTATACGACAACACAATTATTGGTGGACCCCACAACGGAATAATTGTCGGATATAGAAAGCGACAAAAAAATTTTATATAAAAATAACGACAAAACTTTTATCGTTAAACTGTTGAAATACCCGGTAATAAAAGTACAGTAATTCGCGTTGTTGCACAGTAGTACACGCTATTGCACAGTATCTCTGATTATTGATTTTTACGTAAAAAAATCACTCAGTATTCAATAATTGTCACATTAGTTAATGCATAGTATCTCATATTATTGATTCAATAATAGTTACAATAATATTTGCACAATATTTTATATTATTAAATCAATAACTGACACGACACAATTATTCATATTATTATTTGTATTATTGACAATGTCTACAAAATTTTGTCGAGAAAAAGGGTTATGTTATTTAATTGCAAGCCAATAAGGAGAAATCCTTATTGGAAAGCCCCATCTTTCCTGATAACGATATGATTGTCAATAGTGTGAATTATAATACTAATGACGAATAATTGTTGAAAGAGTAAAAATGTGTTGATTAAATATAAGTGAATTATGGTAAATATTTATTCAACTTGTGACGCCCCCAAAATAAGTATACATCACTCATTCTGAGTCGCCAAATATATGGTACAGAAATAACTACAACTTTATTAATACAACATAAAAACTGTGAGTTTAAATACAAATATTGTCATCTAGAAAATATCCACACTCAAATAAGTCCTCATTACAATTATTGATACACTATTTTACAAAATAGTGAGGACTACTAAAACAACCGTCTTGAACCATTACTCCACACCCTTAACTAGTTCCCGCTTATATTATCGCCTCTCGAGAAAAAAAATGGAACAAAAAGGAAAAGGTGAGCTCAACTAGCCCAAGAAAAAATATTATGACTAAGATAATGTACAACAAATTATCCTTAGTCTTCAACAGGGAAAAATCTGATAGAATACAATAGACAACAAGTTTTAGATCAACAACTGCAGTGGAAACAACAATTCATTAGAAAAGTTAAGTAGAGAATAAAATCTACTATCATCTATGAATTTAAAAGTCCATCCTCGATATTTTATCCTTGTAACATCAATCAATATACATCATAAATCAAATATTCATCTTTGCACTACAGACCAAAGATATTCACCAAATTAATTCGTGTTCATCTAAACACATGTTCATCTTCAGCACTACGGCCAAAGATATTCATCATAAAATCATTCATCTTTGCACTACGGGCCAAAGATATTCAGTTATATCATCATTTAGGACGGAGGATGATGAAAAATATTTTAAAGAAAACGAATCCAGTGAAACAAAAGAATAAATATTAAAGATTCGTACTTTACACATTCCAAGTTCAAAAATACTTCATAAATAACCAGAGTGAAGTAAAATTTAAGAATGATCAAAACATGGATACAATCAAAGCTAGTATCCAGAATAGATATTTTGGACAAAAGAAGAAAATTTTATTTTTCTATGAATAAAGGTCGATTCGTGAATAATAGTCAGATCGTGAATAAGAACTCCCGAACACTAAAAGATAGAAATTTCACAAAAAAATCATCATGCTTCGTGAATAGTACTCGTGAATAAGAACTCATGAATAGTAACCCCGACATGAAAAAGTTCTAAATTTGATAAAAAGTTCCAATCAATATTTCGACATAATGATATTGAAGAAATAATATCATTTTTAAAAAAATAATATCCATTACCTCGTAAAGAGTAGTCTTACATTAGAATCTTTGGATATAGTCTTTGAAAGAACTTGCACCAGATAGCAATACTCAAAGTGCTAAAATACTCTCACAAAATACGCCGATATTATAGAGGCGAAAGAGAGAAAATCTTTAGTTTACGTGTGATTTTCAATTCTAACATAAGCACCCTATTTATAGGAAAATGCTTAGAACACCAAAGCAAAAAATTGAATATAAGAATAATATTTATAAAAATAGTATACGCACTCCTTGAAATCTGATTTTCAGCAATACACACATGCTAACCTTCTAGAAAAAAGTAAGAAAAAACGGTTTTCTTAAAATAATTATTTAAAACTTCCAAAAATCAATTATTTCGGAACTTCGGAACTTCAATAATTCATAATAAATAGCCCTTTTATCAGAAAATTGAATCTTGAGAATTTTTATAGGAAATTCAATTCTCTACAACTTTGCGAAGAAAATTTTTCCAAATTCCAAATGCGAAATTGACCAAATTTATAAACTATTTGGGTTTTACAGCTATAATCAAATTTCAAATAAGAAATGGGGTCCACCGAACACACAAAAAACATGTGTTAATCATTTAATGCAACAAAAATACTCTTTCTCCTCATATACTCATATATCCCACATTCATAGTGTGACGCCCCCAAAATTAGGTATACATCACCCATCTTGGGTCGCCGACATCGTGGTACAAAATTCAAATACAACTTACTAATACAACTGTCGTGGTACAATACGACAAAACATAACTGTGAGTTTGAATACAATTATTGTCTACTAGAGATTATACAAACTCAAAAGGAGTCCTCATTATAATTATTAACACACTATTTCACGAATAGTGAGGACTACTAATGCTATCCTTTGACCGCCACTCCGCTCCCCGACTAGTCCTCGCTATGTTCTCATTTCAAGAAGAAACGATGAAAGAAAGGAGAGCTCAACTAGCTCAAGAAGAAATATTATGACTAAGATAATGCGAAATAAATTATCGTTAGCCTTCAACAAAGTGTTAAACCGATAAAATATAACAACATCAAGTTTAATCTGCGGTGAACAAGCAATCCATTAAAAGAGTCAAGTAGATAATAAAATCTACTATCTTTTATGATTTAAAAGGTTTTCATGACTTTTATCGGCTGGGACTCGACAATAAATAATCCACATCATCGAATCACCCATGCACTACTGGCCAGGATATTCTTTAAGTATCACGACCACAAATTATCCATACACTTCTGACCCAAGGACATTCGTGTATTTATTAATGGTCATGATCATGCCAACAATCGTCCATCAATGCACTACGGCCAATGAGGACTTTTTCCACATCATTTGTAACATTACTACCATGATTACAATCAATAATCCCTCGGTCATAATCATACCAAGTCCATCTATGCACTACAAAGCCACGTGATGACTTTCAACATAATATAAACATGAGGATGATGACAATGATATAAGAATTCAATAAAACAAGTTCAAGAATTAATTTATCTAGAACTAATAACGTCCAAATTGTCAACATGATCTTTCGCTTTGTAGAGTAAAATTCAAGAATGCTCGTAAGAATATTTTCACGAAAAGATCGGATGAAGCGCAAATATCAAGGATATTCCACTAATTTCATGGAGTATAAAGTCAAAACTTTAACCAACCGAGTATAATGACGAATGGAATAACAAAAAAATCACCACGCACGCAGCGATTGCACATGTATAGCGAAGTTATTCCAATGAGATTAATAAGTAACGGAACCAAGTCAAAGTAAAATTACTTGCACCGATGCGGGATGTTCCAACAGAATAATACAGACGGAACCGGTGTCCCATAAACGCATGAATGTGATGTTCCAACAATAATAATAATAAAGAGAGAACCAGTCCTGTAAAAACACACGCATGTGATGTTCCAATGAATAATAATAAGAATGTCACCAAGTATAGGTAAACATGCGATACAAAGTTATTCCAATGTAATAATAAGCAATGGAATAACAACAGCTTCTTCATGAATAATAAGAAGAATAACACCCCTTACATTAGTAGTAGATTGAATACTGCAAAGTGGTGTAGAATGTAATACTCTTCTTCTTTCTCTCTATTCTCTCTATACTTTCTCTCTCTATACCTATGAATGAATTCGTGAAAAATAATGAAGCACTAAGTCTCTATTTATAGAAGATTTCTAGCTTAACACTTGAAATGTGAAAAGGCAAGTGGCTTGACGAATGGTGATGTGAAAAGAAAAGTGGATTGGCCGCTCAGTAATGTGAAACGACAATTGGTTCGGCGCTTTTGTAATATAAAACGGCAAGTGGTTTGACGTCTGGTAAAGGTAGTTACTATTGAGGAAGGTAATTACTATTGAGGAAGGTAATTACTATTGACGAAGGTAATTACTATTGACGAATGTAATTACTATTGACGAAGAGACTCTTAGATGATGACATATGGGCCCCCCATAAAATAACCAAACTTACCACAAACGTCTCATAATAGACTCTTTATATACATCAAGGATTGAATAAATATTACCACAAATCATTTTATTTTTAATCAACACATATTTAATCTTTCAACAATTATTAATTATTTATAACTTGTCGTCTCAATTATTGATTTAATAATATAACATATTATACGTATGATCTTGTGACAATAATTGAATCAATAATATAAGAGATATGATGCAAGATAATTATTTGTAATAATAATTGAGTATAGCTAAGTGACTTCTCACGTAAGTATCAATAATCATTACTGTAGTGTACTTTCTTAACCACGCCAGACATCGTATTTTTACTACTAGGGTAGTTCAACAGCTTTTAACGGTAACACCTCCGCCATATTTTCATAAAAAGTATTTTTATCGCTTTTCTCGATCCGATAATAATTCCGTTGTGGGGTCCACCAATGATTGTGCCGTCAGCATTTAATATTTCCCCGACAAAAAAGAATATTCCCACCAAACGAATATTTTATAACAACTTGCTTACTTTGCAAAATTTATAAATATTACCCACAACTATAACATTATATCAAATTTACTCAATAATATTCAAAAATAATATTTATAGAAAATTCATCTTTATTTATAAAAGTTGGGGTCTTACATATAGTAAAAATATCACCATTAATATATTATTAAAATAATATATTCAAATGAATTATTTTATCGTAAAAGATAAAATATCAATTTTCAACAATTGTCACTTTAAAAATTTTCTCCATCTATATCCACATAAAATTAATATTTTCCTCATTATATAAATTAATAATTAATTATTCATAAATAATATTACGTAGAATCACAATCTTGGGCAACGAGACTGCTCCTGTGAAAGAGGGGCTTTCAATAAGAATTTCTCCTCACTAAATAGCCTTAATTAGGTGACCAAACCTCTCCTTGATGTAATTTTCTAGACATTGCCAATAATGTTTTCTAATAATATTATTCGGATAATATGAATTATTGTTTCGATAATGGAAAATACTTGTGTAGTGACAATTATCAAAACAACAAGAATATAAAATATCAACGCAACAATTATTGAATCAATAAAATAAAATATTGAATAGTAATTACCGTAATAATTATTGAGTAGTGGCCTTCTTCACGTAAGAATCAATAATTGGTGCAATACCATATCTTCTTCGTCTTGACAACGCGTACATCGTGTTTTAAACCAACGGGTATTCCAACAATATTAATAATCAGAATAACTACGCCAAGTATTTATAAACAACTTATACTGTCTTTTTCTTCATCCAATCGCTTTTCAGTTATGGGGCCCACACAAATCAGGTCGTCGCATTTAATATTCCCTACAAAGAGTAAGAATATTCCACGACCAAACGAATATTCTCCGACAACAATGAATATTTTATAACCACTTGCTTATTTAAAATATTTGCGCATTTTACCCATAACTAACCACATTAATCAAATCAACCCCTTACTATTTCAAAATAATAAATAGAGAAAATTACATCTTCATTTATAAAAAGTTGGGGCCTTACACAACTTTTGATATAAATTGAGGGGTTTGTCACGAGTCGTTTGTTGTAAGTTTGGCTTATTATTCTATGGGGAGATGTGCTAATTTTTAAAGAAAAATCAGATAATTCTTCTTCTATAATATTGTGTGTATTTTATTTGTATAAATATACTCTGAGTAATGCTAGAATCTCTTCAGATAACCTCTTTCATAACAGTCAGATCTAGTCTCCTAAGGTAATAAGAGTGTAGCTGGGTCGAGCGGGGATAACAGGGGAATATAGTGATGGTGTATGATTGTTGAAGTTTCTCAAAAAATAGTATGGTAATAATTGTATTGAAGACATAAAATGTGTGCGTCGTATTTTATACGTCATTTAATAATTGATTTTGATGAACAACAATAAGGTTATGAGAACCCGACTTTAGAAGGGTGTGTTGCCACTATCATACAAAATGTCTACCCACATACGAATTCGTGTTATCATAAGATATTGTTGTGTGTATCCACTTGGTGATATATCTATGAGCATTATCTATATAATCTTGGAGTATAGTTGGTATATAATTCTCAGTTTGAGACAATGAAGATAATTATATGGCAAGAAGATATACACCAAAATGAACAAGATAGTAATCTTCTCGTTCTTCTTTAGGATCTATTGGGTCAAACATGGTTAATTATCAAGTCATGTGATATCTATTATAACTTAGAAGTATGACCTCCCATGTACGAAAGTTTTCTTAAACATTTTTTTAAATATTTTAATATTTAAAAACGTTATTGACTGTACCTTTATATAAATTGTTATTGGTTTAGAGTGTGAATACTGTTGTTATAATATTTGTATTGAAATTCACAGTTTATGTGTTATCATATTTTGTACAACAGAGTAATAGTTGGAATAAGAATATTTGTATTTGAATTCTATAATGTGTATTTTTGACGACTCAAAATAGATTGTATAGATATATTTTAGGGACGTCACAATAGACATAGTATTATTTAAACAAATATTAGAGAGGTTGCGCATTGAATCTTAGAAAGATGGGTGTTAAGGCTATTAGAGCGTCTAACAACTAATAAAAAAGCTAAACATTTTACAAGACAACATGTCCGCTAAGACTCGTTCTATTAAAAAAAAATTACTCTTATGGAAAGGAAGGTGTCTTATTATGAGAATGAATCTTATTTTTAGTAAAAGTATTATTTTTGAAATGTCCTATTTTAAATAGGAAGATGAGATCGTATGTACTCTACAAATACAAATAGAATATAATGTTTAATTGTTAAAGTCTAGAACAATAAAAGTAACGTAACATCTTAAGAGTTGAGAGAGTATGACTGAATTTTGTGTTTCTGTGAGGGATAAGTTTTTTGCAACTTTTATATTTTGTGCAAAAAATTTGTATCGTAAGTGGAAATTTTTTGCAATTTTTAGTCCGTGTAAAAAGTCGTTTCATGGTATTGTGGAATCTCAAGTTTTAGGACGTAAAACTTGTGTGTATTATTATAAGCCCATTATGTTGATATAGTATATATTTAGAGTTTGACCAATGATTTTTCATAAATATCGTCTTGTTTTATCTCTCTTTATTTTATTTTTCTATCTCATTCTATCAATGCAAAGGTTATATTAAATCCTAACATGTTCTTCTTTCTTTAGAAGCAACTCGAGCATAAAAACCAATAATAAAAAACCAAAAACCAATAATTAATAATAATCTTATATAAAAAACCCAATAATAACCTTGACGGATAGAGTACTTCTTAATACTTTTAAGTAATTTACAATATTAGTTATTTCATCAATTAAAACTAAATAAAACTCCCATTAACGTTGAGTTTAACATTTGATAAATAAACTAGTGACAAATAAATAATTTTACTTTATTACGAAAGTAGATTTTAATGAAATGAGTGTAAATTTTAATATAGAGATCCTTGCTTGCTATCATTTCTACCGGAAAAGAAAGGTGCGACGTTATGTTTTATCAGAGAAAGTTGTGTGTTTAATTTGTTCTTTATCAGAGAAAGTTGTGTGTTTAATTTGTTCTTTATCAGAGAAAGGTGGGGATTTGTTTGTTAGTAGTCCACAAAATCACCTTTCTGCAAGACTTTTAACAGATAAAAAAAAAACAAAAAATCATTTTCATACTTGTAGCACTCTATTATTTACACTGATAATAGCGCGGTGCTTATCAAATCTAGTAAATAAAAAATAAATTGTAGCCAAGCTAAATTCATCTAATGGTAGACGAAAATACAACTCCAACAGATTCAAGATGAATTTCATAACAATTCAGGGGAAAAGAAATTCACTATTGCAAAAGTAAATACAAATAGAGCAAAAATAAAAATAAAAATACTATCAGCTGAACAAGATCCCGATCCCACCCAACCTATTCAAAACGTAGTTCCTCCTGTAATACTAGCCCAAATGAGGCTCCATCAGAGCTACAAAGATACTAAATAACAGTGTAAACTAGTAGTAGTATGTCACCGTGATGCAGGTTGCACTCAGCACAAAATATTGAAATAAATTCACATAAGAATCCAACCTAAATTTCACACGTGTTTTTCTTTTGTAACCCTCAGTGATTACACAAAAACATTTCTCTTTTGTAACCCTCAGTGATTTGAGCTACTTTTATGAGGCAATTGAGTGCTCCACTACTAGAGTATGTGAGAACAAGGGCAGACTACTCTACAATTAGCTTCTTACCACACTCCACATCAGTTCATTTTTTTGGCTAATTTTGCTGCAATATCTACCCGAAGAGATTGATCATGCTCCTCTGTCAACAAAACACTGAGGATTGAACTCTAGCGATTACACAACAACCATGCTCCTCTGTGAACAAAACACTGAGGATTGAACTCTAGCAATTACACAACGGTTATTCAATATAAACCTATATATAGTCCACAGAAGATAAAACTGAACAACCAAGTAGAAAATTAGATGCAAATATGAAGAACAAATCAAATATAAATTAGAGTCGAATTGGAATTGTCACCCATACTAATTCAAATTGTAAGCTAATAGGTGATCAAAATTCCAAATCCACTAGAAAGCATGGATTATACATGATCCGTTACGCTATGTGAATCTCTTTACCCATGCCCGAAAAATATGTGGCCACATTTAACATATTAAAAATCATTCTCTAACAAATAATCTTACACAGACAAGCTCATTCAATTCCAAAACTGATGCAACATATATTCAAAAGACTTCATTAAAGGAGTATTAGACTTAAATGAATCAATATCAGGAACTAATGAGCATATCAATCAGAGTCAAGTCAGATCCAAATGTACAAGTAAAATTTGTTCAATGTCAAAAAGAAACCAAATATAAACTATATTTATATTAGTATGTATATATATGTTTTACGTTTATTACATATTAGTATGCAAGTTCATTATTCTCAAAGGTATCATCAGAGAATTTTTATTAGAATAGACCAACTTGCATTGAGTTTTCTCAAAATAGACAAATTAGTTCAAACTTACTAGTAATATCATAAACCTACATGTGGTGGCAATAGCCATCTTCACAATATTTTGTTACATATTGCTATTACCAATAGTAACTGTCTTATCACTTTGCTAATAGCGGTATGCAGGTTTTAGGCTATTTTATCGTTTCTCTTACGAAAACTCGGTTTTATTCCAAAAAAGGGTCCAATGTATCTTACAAGACTTGCTTGTCTTTCACTTGTATCCACTCAGAAAAAAATTAATCAATGTAGTAATAGGGGCATAAGGAAAGCATAAGTACACATGAATCCCATATAGTCAGTCCTTGCTTAAGCTAGGGGTGTCTGCAGGTGATTCTCTATAACTCAACATATAAATCCAGTTGCACATTTATGCATGCCTAATCAACATAACCATAACATATTCACAACTTATTAAATATAATACCCAAAAAATCCCATGAAACTCAAAATTCAACACATACTAGTACAAAACACTACAACCAAATTAGGGTCAAAAGCAGTGATGGCAATAACAAGCAAGTGAACATTCAATAGTATTTAGTCAAATTCACAAATCAGTAAAATTAAGTACCTGAAATATGAGATATAATCCAAGATACCTCTAATTCTACTATGTGATGTTGGTCTGCAGACAGGACTCAACCTAACCTCCCAAAACACAATCACAAGTAATATCCTAAACAGTCTATCTGTTCATTCTATATAGTTACTACCATCCCATACGACTGTTCATTAGATTTAGTTACCATCACATATAAATTTCAGCATTTAAACGGGGTATAAACAAAATAAGCTCAAAAAGTAAATCCAAATTCACAATTCAATTAATTTACAAATCAAGTTCCAGTGATATCAAATAGAAATCCAGACAATATATATCACATATAATAAAACTCAAGTCAAATACCATGTCATTCATTAGCCACGGGCCTTGAGCTCAGCAAGGCGCCTAGAGAGATCATCCTCATCGACCTTCTCCGTAGTCTTCAGGGGCACCGCATGGGCCGCCGGTTGTGGCAGGCCAACTGAGACCTCAAGGCCGTAATCATCAGCCACTTGCTGCATCAAGCTGTTGACTTCACCCTCGGGAGTCGAAAGAGAAGTGCTTCCGGCCATCGAACTCTCCATAAACTCGGCCTGAACCTCCATATTTACAAATTGGCGCTCGAAACTGTCCATAGTCTCGGACATCTTCTGCAGGTTCCCCGTGGCGAGCGTGGACTCGAGCGATTTGACGATGTTGGACATGGATTTACTGATGGTGGTCATCTTGGCTTGGGTGTCGAGCCTGGCAACGACGGCGTCGAGACGAGAGGCTAATCGGAGGTAATTCATCTGCTCGTTGCGCTTCCGGATGGCGTTCTCGGCATAGATGCGAGCGCCGTCCATGTTGCCTTTCTCGATGGCTTTTTTGACCTTCAATTTCTCCGATTTCTCATCTTTCTCGCACTTTCTTGCTTGGCGTTGGAGGCTCTTGGCTGTGAACTTGAGCTCCATAATCTGGTTCATCAGCTTCTCCGTGTTCCCCATTTGCTTTGATTTTGATTTCTAGGTCAGGAACAGCTGATGATCGAGGAATTTAAGGGTTTCTTTCTGATATATTTCTACGAATTGGGGATCTTGTGGGTTATATATATATTCTCCGCTTTTGTTAGATGTGGTTCCACCATTGACTCCTTAGTCTGAAATTTAATTGCTTCAACAATACGCGTTTTTATTTAAAATGAAAAAGGGAAATGTATTAATTTTATAACTATAAATATTAATGAGTTAATTAAAATATTTAAATCTTTCTAACAAAATACAATTGATTTTAATTTTTTCGTTCATCTTAATAAATTATTTTGATCATTCAAAGTTTGGAATCTCACCGTCCATTAAGAACACAACTAGTCTCATATAAAATAAAATTATAAAACACTCGATTTAATTTTTATGTCTAACTAAATTTTTTCAAATATTTCCAATTTTGTTCTAACATAATACTACATTAATAATTTTAAATATTAAAATGACATGATGGCTAATAATTTATTTTTATTGTTATTTTTAAGTGTAATTCTGAAACCAAAATACTATAGTGTACTTTCTTAGTAGAAATCTTTTTTACAGAACCAGAAAAGTAATTTTATACATTTTTTTTATACATTTTTTTGGGGCTAAAGATGACACTTATTTGATTACCAGCCAAAATTCAAAAAAGAAATTAGTTCTTTCTTTTTTGTAGGTCCGGAACGAGAAATTATTAACAACCTGCAAAAGAAAGAAGGAATATAAAAAATTTAAAAGAAAGCTGCCAAATGAAATCGTGTTTCCTTATTCATCAGAAGATTAATCAGTCCGCAATCTTCATCTGCAACTTGCAAATTGCAGACATGAGAGGGAAGGAAGTGGATCCCCCATTTGATTTGTCACAGACACCGATGACGCATTGGCTCTTGTGCCTTTTCAAAATCCAAATTCCGACTGTAGCGTCTATCCTGTTTTTGTCTATAGCTTCTACAATTCGATTTTTATCAACAAATAATGAAGACCCAAATGGCCAATTTTGCAGAACTTAATACTACTAGGCAGTCAACCCATGTTGTCACTATTTCCGAGAAATTGACCCTTTGGGTTGATTAAATGCCTTTTTGGTTGTTCAAGTTTTGCAAGTCCTATTGGTTTTCTTTTTTCCTCCTTCTCTTTCTCTTGGGAAATGAAAGGGCAACAAGCAGACGAAGAACAAACTGCCTTTGAAATAGGGGTGGTGGTTCCAAAGAGGGTTGTGAAGCCAGGTGACGAGTGTTATGACTGTGTTGAGGTTCTTGTAAATGAGTTCAATAAGGTCGGGTTAATAGTTGACAGAGTTATTGGCATGCAATATGAATTTATCAAGGTCCAATCTTTACCCTTTCGGCTCTCATGGATATTACTGATCTGATGATTCCTTTCTATTCATGTTTTATAAATATGTCTGATCTATTTGCTGAGGTTTTTAACTTATGTTTACTTATTGACACATTGCTGTTTGGTGCAGCTTTATAATTAAGAAAAGTTACTTACCTTTGAATTATTTTTTGCTTCCCTTATCCATTGCTGGTGTTCCAAGTTTATATTGTACTACTATTGCTGCATTGTTGAATGGTGTGTATTCAATTAGACTAGGTAACTTGGTTTGGTTGTTTGAAATAATGTAATCATACAATCAATTGATTGACTTATTGAAATAAGAAGAAATTTGGGAGGCTAAGGATGGGTTCCATAAATCTTCAAATCAGTAGCTGCATTTGTTCCAAAGGGAATTCTTCATGGTGGTTTCATATAATGATTGCCTAAAATTTAATTCCCTGGGCACTTGGGCAGCACAAGATAGTGTCTTGGAGATTGGTAGTCTGATTTATGTTTCTGGTTGATATAGCATCTGATGCAAGAGGTTAATGAGTGCAATCTATGTTCATCTCGTGTTATTATATTCAGTTGGCAGCTCCTTTGGAAGTTTTTGGGAGGGCAGCGGCCGCGTTGCAGTTGAAAAAACGAACTCATATTGGTCTCTCTCTCTCTCTCTCTCTCTCTTTCTGAATATTCTGTTCTTTGGATAATAACTTTTATTACACTACATAACCGTTAGTCATTTGCAATTTCCTTGGTATTTGATTTTGATTTCAGGAGTGGATATACAATTTGAGTGGGAGGAAGTTGAAGCTTTTATCAGACAGCCCGATGGTTCATTGTTCAGTTGGTGCGAGCGTTTCTGTTGCTACCATTACATAATATATGGGATTGTGAGTTATCATATACTCTTCTATTAGAATTTCTTGCCGTCTCGGTTTCATTTAACTAAAAACAAAGTTTGTATTATTTAGACAATCTAAGTACATATATCCTATAGGATACTGCAGAATGACATGACAACTCAATGTAAAGTAGCTTTTATATATTTGTCTTTTCATTTGGTCTTGTTAATAGTTTCTCTATGATGCTGAGGAATGACTTCAACTCTTTTTAGTTATTTGATGCACAAACTGTACATAACAATTTCAGTACTTTTTTGTGTGCAATAATTAATCTATGCACGTGTGTAGTAAATGAAGTATCGAAATGATATTACTCATACATTATAAGATTAGAGTCTTTCAGGTTGTGGTTTCCTGGTGATTTCAACCAGCATGTCTTTCAAATAACTTGGAGAGTGAATTTCACAGGTGAACAAGAGTGAGTCGGGCATAGTCCTACTATCCGAATCAAAAGAAATCCGCTGGGAGCTGAGGGAACCTCTACTACAGAAGTTGGAATCAGGGGGCATTGTTAAAGAAGTCTTCCCTTTGCATGGTATATCAATTTCCATGTCTAAATATTACTCATAATTTTGCAGAATCCCAAAAATGATTATATTTGTTTATAGATGAAACTAAGAGGAAGCAACTTATTAAAAGTTGGGCACTGAACTGGTGGTACATCACAAATCAGCCTATTGATGAGATCTATTCATATTTTGGGATGAAGGCAAATGCTCATAATATAGAAGTCGTTGGAACTTAATATGTATTGGCATCCAAGTTTTTACCTACAAAATACAAATGCAATTCTTGTTCAGGTTCAAATTTGATTGTTATATGTACACTGTAGATTATAACCTATTTTGCTTTCCTTGGAATGTACACGTGGTAGCTGTTATTTCCTGGGGCATTTGGCCTTATTTTGAAATTGGTTGATTTTGGGTAGGTCATCTTACCTTCGCCTTTGCATGCTAGTTAACTTTTTTGTTGATGTGTTTTTCAGTTTTCCTTTATCTAGCTTAATGTTTTCTGTTGTGTTTCAGAGCATTGCAGTTGCTGGTCCTCCCTGTTTTCTTTATAAGCATAATATCATGGGTGGTATTATTTTCTCAATTCTGGAAACGAAAAAATGCTGCCATGTTAGCCAGGTACTTTTGTATAATATTGTCGTACTAAACTTATGGTGTTGCTAGGCATTTTGATTTACTTGTTGTTTATCCACATTCTTATTTTTTATTCTCCAAGTATCGACATTCTTATTTTGTTTTACAGTTTATTTCGTTTTTTTCTTTGTTACTTGTGTGGGTTTGAAGGTGGCAGATTAATTATTCTGTTGGACCAGACTCCAGAAGTAAGTTTCTGGAAATGGAGTGGAGTTCCTTTCAATCCCCTGTGGAACTTATAAAGAAATGGGGGACTGACAGACCAAAAGAAAAAGAAGTATTACAAAGGGAGGAATGGCTTGGACGTATGATGAGATTCAGAAATGATGCCATCATTATCTTGAGTATCATATGTCTCCAGCTGCCATTTGAATTGGCTTATGCTCATCTCTACGAGGTTATTGGATCTGATGTTGCGAAGTAAGCATCTGATTTATGTTACTTTTATTTGTAAAATCATCCCTCTGGTTTAGCAAAAATTAGTAGTTCTCTGGCCCATCTTACTAAACACTAGTCTAATTTCGTGATTTATGCTTGGTAATTGGTAAGAATTAAAAATGCAGTCTTTATATGCTACTTTTGGGTATATTTCACGAGCCACTTGTTGAGTATATTCCCACTTGCTTTTGACATGCTATGTTATCTCATGCAATTCTAAGTCCTGTCTACATAAGCTCTTTTCAGATGTCATTGTCATTTGAAGTTTTATGGCAAAAAGGGGTAATACCCCATTGTAGTTGTCTGAGTTTAAGCATTACCCACTGAACTTTTAAAAAATGGAATTGGCACACTGAACTTTTTAAAAATTATTAATCGGACCATTCCGTCCAAGAAATTGGACGGGCGTTAAATTGAATTGCATATTTACATGTGGCAGCAAGAGAAAAAGAGAACAAAATATTTACTGATTGGTCAATGATTTGCCAACCATGTAAGAATTTAACACTCCTCTTTGACCCTTTAATTCATTGTAGTTGTCTGAGTTTAAGCATTACCCACTGAACTTTTAAAAAATGGAATTGGCACACTGAACTTTTTAAAAATTATTAATCGGACCATTCCGTCCAAGAAATTGGACGGGCGTTAAATTGAATTGCATATTTACATGTGGCAGTAAGAGAAAAAGAGAACAAAATATTTACTGATTGGTCAATGATTTGCCAACCATGTAAGAATTTAACACTCCTCTTTGACCCTTTAATTCATTCCCTCTATCCTCTCTCCTCTCTCCTCTCTCCTCTCTCCTCTACAGGCATTTGATTCAACGTAGCAGCATTCAATGGTTAATCCAAATCATCTACATAACAAGCTAATATTTTTTTCATGGTATTATATTTTGAGTTGATTTGATAATCAAAAATGGTGATGGAAGGGCTTCAAGATGATTATGGTGATGGCCACAATCAAAATCGCCATTATAATCACTTTAAAAAGTCCAAAATTCCTTTTTTCCTAACCCAAAAGAAGAAGAAAAATCCAGCTTCAGATCACACCAATAATATCATTTTCAAGATAAGTAAATCCTCTGTTACACCTAGACGTGGTGTACATTTCATGGAAGCTAATGAAATCGACGATTTAATCCCCATAAGTGAATATTTTGGTCATTTCTTCACTTATCTAAGCACCCCACTACCAAATATTTTCCCGAAGTGAAAGACATTTGTTTCCCATCATCATCATCATCATCTGCAAACGTTTGTTCTTTCTCGCAGCATAGATCAAGAGAGAGAATTAAAAAGGAGTTCGTGGTGGTGGAAGAAAATGAAAGTCCAGACCAAGTTTTATATCGCAAGGTTTCACAGTCCAGATTTGTTAGATGTGGAAGTCGGAGCTTCTCCGACGACCTTTTCGAGCGAATCTCAACTGGGTTCGACGACTGAACTCTCTGGTGAGTGAAGATTATTAGAGGAATCCCTTAGTTTCATTGGAGAACAAGAGAAGAAGAAGCAAAGAGCAATTTCAAAATACAAGCATATAGACCTAGAAAAACCCCAATTTCATCTCCGACAAATGAAAAAAAATGAAAACCCATAAAAGCCCCAATTTCATCTCCAACTAATTTCATTGAAAACGATTGTAAAATTTAAAGTGGCTTGGATTATCCGCAGTTAGATTCAGTGGTGCCACCACTGGTGGGACGTGAGACCTAAAGTTATGAAGCTAAAAACTAGAAAGATTGAAGAGGAAGAAGAAAAGATGAAGACGAGAAGAGAGAGATATAGAAAGAAAAAAGGTTTTAATTTGAGATTTCTTTGAGCATTTTTTTAATTTTTTTTTATCCATGTAGGCAATAATTTAATTTTTTATTTTATTTGCATAGACACGTGGATACTAATTAGACTGTCGTTCAATTAATTGGACGGAATGTCTAATTTTAAAATTTTAATTAGTTCAATGGATTGATTGCATATTTTTAAAGTTCAGTGAAAATATGATAACCATAGTGGGGTAATACCTCTTTTTGCCAAAGTTTTATATTTCCTGTTTTATAATTGGCATCAAAGTGGATGGAGCAAAAAACTTTGGTCAAGGGTCTTGTGTGTCATTTTGGACTAAACATTTAATTTTGAGCTATGTTTAATGAATTTTCTAATAGGTTAATGTTGTAACAATGTTGCAAAAAAATTATTTTTTCAGGTTTGGGCTGACAGCAGCTTACCTTTTTGTCATTCAATATTTCACAAAATTTGGTGGTAAGATATCAGTGAAACTCATTCGGCATGAAAAGAATGAAAACAAAGAATATAGAGCTGACAGCTTAGTTTACAAGGTAAACAGTCGAAGCCCTTCTTGTGTATCTAGGAATTTTAATTACTTTAAATTTGCACTTTCTCTGGCAGGTGTTTGGTCTATATTTTATGCAGTCATATGTAGGAATTTTCTATCATGCTCTTTTGCACCGCAACTTTGTGACCCTTCGCCAAGTTTTGATTCAGCGCTTAATTGTATCGGAGGTAGGAATTGTTATTGATGATCTTTTACATTCCTACCTTTTCCTCTCCGATTTATTTGCTTCTTTTATGGAAAATGTTATCCAGGTTCTGGAAAATCTGATGGAAAATTCATTACCTTACCTGAAGTACAGTTACAGAAAACATAGAGCTATATGGTAAGCATTATTTGTTATCAATTCCTCTATTCTCAGTAACTTAAATTGTATACTATAGCTTGTTAACTCTGTCTTGAGATGCGTGAAGAAATAAGAGAGAATGTGATGAAGGATCATCAGCAGAGAAGACCCAATTCATATCAAGGGTAGAGAAAGAGTATCTTAAACCTGCTTATTCTGCAAGTGTGGGCGAGGAACTTGAAGATGGACTTTTTGACGGTAACACACATTCATACAGCTATAAAAATAAGATTGTAACAAAAAGAATGGAAAAATATACTACCTTTGTTCCAAAATTAGAGATATATTTTCATTTTTAGTCTGTTCCTAAAGATACATTTCTATTTACTATAAAGTGACATGATGTCCCTAATTTGCCATTACTTTTTACTATCATTTTCAATATCAAACCACCACAGTTGAATTCATAGCTACTACTAAGGCTATATTTGAGAATATAAAATTATCCTTAAACGTCGTCGTTTTACAAATGTATCTCTAATTTTTGAATGAAGGGAGTATATGATAGTGATGGGATCTCATTTTGCTTCTGAAACTAATTGAGGTATTTTCACCCTTACTTTAAACAAATTCATTTTGTATGTGGGTGTGGCCAACAATTGCACCGAGTTTTGAGGCTTAATTTATTCAGCTGAAGTTCACTGTAGCCTCAACAGTCAAATGGGCTGTTAATAATTGTATATTGACCAACGAACTTGTTACTTTGTATATGATATTTGAGATATTTCAGTTTCATGTAGTTTTGATTAAGCTATGAAGGTTTCAAAACATTTTCCAGTTCTTCAGCTGATAGCATTCCGAACCACATGCAGACTTACTGGAAATGGCGTTGCAGTTTGGAATGATCATGATGTTTGCTTGTGTGTACCCTCCTGCATTTGCCTTTGCTGCATTGGTAATTAATGAGCGGACGTTCTCTTGCAGTAGTTGACATGCTCTGAGTTGCTTCAACTTATGAGGTAAAAGAAGTTATAAACTCTATATGGTTCTGTTTTGCAGAATAACATTACAGAAATAAGAGCAGATGCACTAAAACTGCTGGTTATGTTGAGAAGGCCTATTCCTCGTCCCGCTGCAACAATTGGAGCTTGGCTAAACATATTTCAGGTACTGAATTTTTTTCCTTCCAGACCGAAGGCATCACTTTACCCAATTATGATGTTGATGGTATCCCATTTTGGAATACTGAAGGTGGTTGAACAAATTTTCTTTATTTTTATTCTGGTATGGGAGTTGGTGGAAGGTATGGTAACATGTGAATTGGCAAGAAGTTCAGTATATAATTGTAAATGGTTAGTACCCCCGACCGACACTGCCGGCAAACGTTGGTCATTGGATTAACCAAAGTTTGATGGGCAGGAGCAGCAGCTTTTATGTCATGAAACCATGGAAAGTGTCTGAATTTCACCCGTTGAGACCTTTCAATTCTAACATGAAACATCGCGTTAAATCATTAGTTATCGTGTATCTAGACACACCTTATCTTTAGCTCTAACTCTTTCAAAAAATTGTTTATATGGAAAATTATCTGTGATGCAAAGCAGTAAATTGTGACACTAAGCATTAAATTCAGGTAACTATCCTCAGACACTAACAAGTTCAGAAATTAATTTAAGAATTTGATTATTTGAGATGAGTACTGCAATATCTTTAACCAATATATCATGAAAATCTGAGATGGGGTTATATTTGAATTTTCAGTTTCTGATAGTAATGTCAATATGCACCAACTGCGTGCTTTTAGTATGCTTATATGATCAGGAAGGGAAGTGGAACATCTCCCCTGGCCTTGCAGCAATTCTAATCATGGAACATGTACTACTACTATTTAAATTTGGATTCTCTCGCATGGTTCCTGAGGTTACCTTCTCTCATTCTTCTCATGCATATAATTCATTCATTCCTCTAGTGAGGGGATTTATTTTCAAATAATTGTTAAACATAATTATTTTTTGAGAAACCATGGAGCATAATGCATTTTTTTTACTCTCTGATAGGAGCCCGACTGGGTAAAAGCTAACCGCATGAAGAATGCAACTCAAGCACAAAACATGTACTCTAAGCAGCTTTTGAGGAGAATTTCTGGCAATGAAAAAATGTTTGGTGAATTAGTAAAGGATGACTGACAAAAGCGTTCAATGTAGTGCCTTGTGCACTTCTTTTTGACGGCACCACAGAGGACACGGAAACAAGAATTGAGGCCGATGTTGGAAGAGAGCATATCCTCTGTCCTCATTTTCCCTGTCCGCTTGTGTCCCCCCACTTAAATTTTGATACATACCCTTTTACTTAACACCAAATAATTCTAAAATTAAATAAGAGGTTAGGTGTCAAAATTTAAGTGGAGGGACACAAGGGGGACAGAGGATCTGGTCTCATGTTGGAACCATTTGTTTAAGATTGACATGAGCAATGTTTTGTAATGGCTGTGCAATGTTGTTTGTAATTATGTATCCTGATATTTCTTTCTGTCTGAATATACAGTTGTTTAGCAGATAACTTTTAATCTGTTCTTTCGGTATCTCAAAACAAATAAAAATTTGTAATTTTTGCAAGGATTACAATGCATTTTGAAGTAGGATTATGTTATGTTTTGAAATATAGACAGGTTGCTTTAAATCATCATGTTGGACAGAATGATAACTTTGGGATAGTAGGTCATCAATTTTGCATGCGGGGCAAGTACAAAACAACATGCTGAAAATCAAAGTGGTTCTGAGAAACAAGCTTTGTTAATAAGAAAGTGTTTTCATCAAGGAAAAAAGGAAATGAAATAATGCATGTTTATTTTGTTGCTCAAAAGAGATTGAGAACTTACATAGTTAGAACACAAATTCCCTAATTATGATAGAATTATAATATTAACACAAATCATATGTACATTTATTTGTCATCAATACATACATCATGATTTAAGCACAAAAGAAAGCCTTGATATTCTTCATCAGCGGCCGAAGTGATCACTGACCTGTCTGGCATAAGTTACAACTTTTTTAGCCCATTTCTTGATCTGAATTTTGAACTTGTTTGAATCGAGGTGTTTCAATGATTTTATCCCTGGATCTATTGAAATCTCCATAAAGGAGAAGCAACTGTCTGAGCGCCAACTCTTTACAGTTTCTTTTCTTTTAACAATTTCGCCATGATGATTGGTAGAACTTGCAGCAATGGAGCTCTCTTCCATTTTAAGCAAACAAAAAACCAAGATAGGTTCATCTTTTCTCCAAACAACCTCTCTAATTTATAAAGTTAGGAAGAAATTAACTAATTCCACTGAATATTCCATTACAAAAACAGTGTTGTATTGTTTTCTAGCCCGTCTACCTATCAACTCCTTAATTTGACTTGGACTTTTCAGCAAAACCCAACCCCAGATCAAAGTTTGTGGTGGGGTTTTTTCAGAAGGTGAGGATTCCAATTAAAAATAGACCAATTTATTCTGATAATGAAACTTGTCCACTGCATATGACCATAACACGCATTCTCCTTATTTTTGAATTGTGGTTACAAGGATGACTAGAAAAGGCTACTAATAAATTTTTTGAACTTTATTTTCGCATTCTAGTTTTTTATTTTCCTATACCTTGCAGTTGTATTCTTATCAACTCATTCCTAAAAATAAAATATACATATATATATATATATATCAAATATTAAGATTTGCATTAGATATTTTTTTAATGTTTTATTTTTTATTTTTATATTAAAATTTTAAAAAACTAAAATCGGACCAAGTATATTTATAAATTAACTTTGTCAGAAGCGTGTACGCCCTAAAATTAATATAAAGTCAATAACGTCCCATCTACTATAATATCCCACTTTTGACTCAACAACTATGTCTTGTGCACGTTTGGATTTATGATAGTTCTTGGAGATGAGGCAGAATCTGGGTTCTAACTTGTTTGCCAAGTCAAGCATATGAATGAGTTGCAGTCGGAAGTAAATGAAGATACTGCAAAGAAGGTATCCTTCAAGATTAAATTACTTCACAACAAAAACAGGGCATCGAAACTCAAAACTTTGGAAGCCTAATGACAACAAAAACAGTATCCAACCCTACTAATCATTCTGACTTGTTGCTTCATTCATCTGCTTGACAACCAAAAGAGTATCCAAACCCACTAAACATTCTGACTTGTTGCTTCATTCATCTGCTTGCTTTCAACCGTTAAGATGCCATGGATATTTGCAGCATTTCCATGTTACAGAATTCAGGCCTCTTCAGCATTGGTTTGGTTTTCACAAAACTCCATCCATTCATCCATTCATTCAAAATCATAGATTTAATTAAGTACCAGTACTAATACATAGCCATGCAAAACAATAAACTAAAAAAAACGGGAGTATTCCGGCATTCTTTGGTCCACAAACTAAATCTATTACCATTCCAAAAGAGGGTCTGAACAAGGGAAAAAATAACTCGATTATGGTGAGGGGACAGACTGCGACAACTCATCTAACTTCACTTCCTGCCAGGGACCTTAAATGCCTGCCTGTTCCTCTTCTTGACACCAGACTTGGCAACCTTTAGGCTTCTGTTGACAGCACTCAACCTTGCAAGGGCTGCCTTCTTCAAATCTGGCCTGTAGTAATTCTCAGCCACCTGAAAGGAATAATGAGTAGAATCAACAACTCATCTTCTGGAAGACAAACTTCTTTATTGCATATTTTGGTCTTGAAGACGAGCATTACAAATAAAAGAGAGGACTTCCAAAAGGTTAGGGAAATCAATAACTGGAAAAGTAAATACTCCTCTCACAAAAAGATTCCTACTTGCCAATTTTTTTGGTCATCAGATAACCAAATGGCATTATGTCCTCAAATTTACCACAGCATTTTCATTATCATGTCCTCACTACAAAACTATACACTAATTTATCAAGGGGTAAACACTGAACAAGACAATATCCTTAAAGTTTGCAAGTTTTGCAAATAGGACTCTTGTTATTGCACAGAGGGAGTAACATTCAATAGTTATATTAAATAAATAAACAAACTTGAGATAGGTTAACAAGGGAAAATGGGTAATATAGAAAGAGATACTGTTGTAAACTTCCTACCAACTCCAATCAATGGTCCACTATACTCACAATTATCTCCAATGTCAGTCCCAAAGGCCAACAAAATCCGATTATAAATTATGTAGAACAAGATTTACCGGGCGATGTATAAGTTTCAACATTATTAATAGATGACTGCAGCAAGGAATGGTTATCCGCCAATCTCAACAGTATATTGGGCGCCAATGTCAGTCACAAAAAAGAATGTTCCATCAGATAGTTAAAGACATAGAAGTCTATGCTATAAGTTCAGATCCTTTAAACCCTTAGAAAAAGCCGCCTAAATTTACTAGTTACACTGTTTCTGTTTGGCATCATCATTTCGGAAAACAATACCGAAATCTAATCAACTAGAGTTCAAAACAGTTATCACTCTTTGCTACAAATATCATTAGAAATACAATAACAAATAACACCGTGTGGTTTCACAACAAATACAATAAATAAGGCTACCAAAAATATTAGCAGTACCTGGTTTGAAACAGCCTTGGCCATACGGTTGAACTCCTTCTTCATGACAGACTTGTTGAGCAAACTTGCAGGCTTGCTCTGTTTCTTAGTCCTCGCTGTTGCGAGCAACACACCCTGATCTTTACCAGCTGGCTGGATGGTCACGGTTTTCTTGTTGGCTAAACCTAAAAGTCAAACCCCATAAAATAAACCTTAAAATACAATCAAAAGGCCAAAGTTTGATTTGATCCGAATCCCACCAAAACAGAATCCCTAAACATAAATGATCTATTCATTTCATTGAAAACAAGGGAAAACATAAAAATGAGTCAAATTCAACACACATAGTTCTCATTATTTAATAAATCATACAAAACCGAACGATAAGATATCTAAAGGCAACCCAACACTTGGTCGGTAGTCTTATACTTCAGGTTCTCAAACTACAATAACCAATAACATATAAATTAAAATTTACTAGATTAAAATGACAAATCATTAACAGTTAACAATTACCAGAATGCTTGTAGGAGTTGAGATTGTAGAGATTGTTGGGCTCTTTGCTAAACTGGACACTGGCAGTTCCGTTACCGAACTCCTTCACAAGAAAGGAATTGTTCTTCTTCACAATCTCCCATATCAGCTGCCCTGGTACCGTCGTCATTTTACTGCACTCACACATTTAGATTATTAAAACCTATATATATAGACATATACGTATACAGCTCCGAAGAGATAATCATCTAGTCGAGATAGAAAAGTAGATAACCAGGAGCAGATGAAGACTTCTAGGGTTTGCTTCGACGGCCTTCACTAGGGAGAGATTTTGGAGAGACGACGAAGATCGATATTTACATTATATACTGCTTTTGAAACCCTAGGTAGCATATAGACATTTACCCACGTTACTAAAATTGCACATCTAATTTCTTTGAATTACGCTCATGTCCTATTGACTTGAATGACAAAACTGCCCTGGTTCATTTACATTTTGTTTTTCGTATTTATTTATTTACATATATGTGTAATGTTGTTTTTATTAGATATATGAAACGCCTTCAAAATAAAGGCAATATTAAATTTATTTTTCTATCTATTTTATTTGTAATGATTAAAATTTTATAAAGGTGTGACTTTTTTTTTTCTTACATTTTATCTCTACAATATTTCATATACTTTCTTATACATATTTATAGTTTTAATTTATAATTTATTTATTTTAACTACACACATAGTGTATGCCACAATTAATAGTTAAAATAGTGAAAGAAAAATAAATTATGTATCTAGTGTTTAAAAACAATACTCCTTTCGCTCCAAATTATAGGCTCGTTATTAACTTTTAAAAGTCAAAATAAGACTCAAACTTAAAATTTAAATAATTTATTAAAATTATGAAATAATAAATTTACAATGAATAATATTTGTTAACTTTTTTATGATATTCATTATTATATCAACTAAAATTAAAGAAAATTATGTTAATTTTGAGTTTGAAACTTGATTTCAACAAGTCAATGATGACCATGTATTTAAAAAATGGAAGAAATATAAAAAAAATTAAGTAACTAAAATGATTTATTAAAATTTGCAAATGACCTATAAAAATGGTGCATGGATTAAATGTATTTTGTACATCTCAAATTTATATGATTTTGCACATTGTATCTTATATTTTAAAAAGTAATATTTTGCGTTTTGTACTGTGACGCCCCAAAATAAGTCCACACAACCTATTTTGGGTTGTCACATACACACTATTAAATTCAAATACAAATCTTCTTATTTACAACTATTAAACTGTCGTGCAAAATATGATAACACATAAGTTGTGAGTTTCAATATAAATAACAATACTCACACTCCAAACCAGTGATACTTTACATAAAGGTAAACGATAATTGTTTTAGGAATTAAAATATTTGGAAAATGCTCAAAAAAGCCTTCATACGTATGAGGTAATGCATTTAAGTTATAATAGATATCATAGGACTTGAGAATTAACCTTGGTTGACCCAATAGACCCCAAAGAAGAACGAGAAGATTACTATTTTGCTCATTCCAATGGTGTGAATCTTTTTGTCATATCTTATGATAACACGAATTTGTATGTGGATAAACATCATATATGATAGTGGCAACACACCTTTTAACATCTTTGTACAATTATGTCATCCTCATTTTAATGGGGTGCATTTTTGAAGTTTTCAAAGTCGGGTTCATCTCACCCATCACTCTATTCCCTTGTTATCTCCGCTCGATCCTGGTACATTTTTACTACCATAATTGCAGCGGAATCAACAATTTATTAAAAGAGTCAAGTATAACATAATGTCTATTATCTCATCTAAATTAAAAGTCTATCATTAATATTTCATTAATGTAATACTCGTCAACAGTTCTTTGTTGTACCCAAGACAATGAGAACTTAGAATATTCTTCTTTTTTCTTTCCCACTCTCTGTTTATAGTTTTAGTAAATTCGTGAATAACTAATGAATTAAGCTCTCAATTTATAAGAAAACATAGTTTCGATAATTGCACGTTATGGGCTCAGCTTATTACAACTTAGTACCTCATTAATTGCACCTTAATCCATGTGACATCATCATGATGTCATTATATTTGTGTTTCTTTAAGGATGATGTAATCATTACATCATGTTTGCATCATATCTTTTCTGTTTGGTTGATTCAAGTTCACATGTATTGGTCGACTTATTGCATTTTGGTACCCCTAAAGTTTTTCAAGTTCACGTTATTCCCCCTTAACTTTTGCAATTCCCTTATCTTTAATCAACAAAATCTTTAATCTATTCAACAATTATTCACCATTAATATTATAGCTTTCAATATTGACAACTAGATCGTTCCAAAGAAAGACGGGGATTTCCGATAAGAATTTATCCTTATTGGCGCGCAATTAGATAACCTAACTCATTTCCTCGATAGAACTTTATACAATTGTCAATAATGTTTATCTAATAATATCATTTCAATAATACGAGTTACTGTGTCGTGACAATTATTAATTTAATAATATAAAATATTGTGCAAATGTTACTGTGATAATAATTGAATCAATAATATGAGATACTATGCAACAACTACTTTGGCAATTATTGAATGAAATAGTGAGTGACTTTTAACGTAAGCATCAATAATTAGAGATATTGTGCAATATCGTGTGCTACTGTGTAAAAATGTGTATTACTGTACTTTTATCACCGAGTATTTCAATAGTTTAACGGTAAAAGTCTTGTCGTTATTTTTTATAAAAATGTTGTTTTTGTCTCTTTCTATATCCCACAATTATTCCGTTGTGGTGTTCAACAATGATTACGTCGTTGTACGAATATTCCCCGACACAACGAATATTTTATGACAACTTGTTTACTTTGTAAAATTTGCACATATCACCTATAACTATAGTATTTATAAAATTATAACATTAATATTTAAAATAATATTTATAAGAAAAATTAAATACTTTTATTTCATAAAATTCGGGGGCTTACATGTACTTTTAGTGAATGCGTACATAAACTCTTCAACCCAAAATTCGTAAGTAAAAGTGTCGGGCTACTGTTTAGAAGTGACGAATTTTGCACTTTTAGCGACGATTTTTGGGTTGAAGGGTGTTTATGTGTCGATATATTTGCTAAAAACGTGGGATATAAAGTGTCACGTTTTGAAGTTAAAATGCAAGTTGTAAAATAAAATAAACTTGAGAGATACAAAGTGTATGTGACAACCCCAAAATAGGTCCATTTCATCAAACCCATTCTAGGTCGCCAAATACATGGTACAGAAAATAACTAAAACTTTATTAATACAATTGTCGTGCAAGATACAACAGCACTTAAACTGTGAGTTTAAATACAAATATATACCAACTGTGACTCATGTCCCAACCGTGGACAACACCTCATAATTACACCTTACATAAAGGTATAGTCGAAAACTGTTTTAGAAATTAAAATCTTTGGGAAGTGCTCAAGGAAACCTTCGTACATAGGAGGCCATGCGTCTAGGTTATGATAGATATCATATGGCCACATAATTATCCTTGGTTGACCCAATAGACCCCAAAGAAAAACGAGAAGATTACTATCATATTCTTCCCAATGGTGAGTCTTCTCCTGACATATCATTATCTCCACTGTCTCTAATTGGGTATTATACTCCAAACAAACACCAAGATTATATAGGTAGTGCTTGTAAATATACTCAGCAAGTGGATGAGCACAACCCTATCTTATGATGACACGAGGTTGTTGTTAGAGTTTATGCCCTAGAGGCCAATTATTTGATATAATTGCTTAACGTTTTGATATTATATTTGATTGAATAAATATATGATTTTATTATGGTTTTATTTACTGCATAATATAATTGTTAACATAATAAAATTCCTTAGAATAGTGATACAAATTATATAGTTTCAAGTATGTGACTTGAACATGAGATTATATATTACCATTAGTATCGTTGTTCTTAAATGTCCTTAATCGAGTATCATTGTTGATGGGACAACAATGATGCATTGAGACTAGTATGTGGATCGACCGATGACCAAATCTCATTGGTCATAAATATATGAGATATTAAGTCAATGCATAGATACATGTTAGAAACGATGTCTTTGGATGGACCCACCATGAGAATTCTATATGGAGCATTATGCGAAGTGTCATTAGCAATTCTCATAGTGATAATGATGTAATGGTCCTCCGACCTAAAATCGCTATATATTACTACACGAGAATTTATGTACTTTGATATCATCAAATGTCACCTTTAATAGGGTGGGACTATAAAGGTGATTATTGGGTTCATCATTAATCGTGTGAAAATATGAGTGATCTAGATGGAATTTAACCATCCTATATATTATGGGTGATATCCATAGGCCTCTTGATTGAGTAGGACTATGAAATGCATGGCCATGCTCAAATAGTGATTTGTTTCATATAGTCTACTCATTGATCAAGAAAACTTCGATTAAATTATGAAGAGTATGACACATTCCATGACTCGAGTTTAATCTAGGATATTAAGGTTAAAAGGATTAAATTACATTGAAACATTGGTCACGAAAAGGTTGCATCGAATCATCGATCTTATTATTACTTGGGTAGCAGTGATGCATTACTAGATGCATTTCATTGCTTATAATTTTATAATATGATTTTAAAATTATTGCCAACGTAATAATAACCTATAGGGTCACACACATAGAACGTTATTTAAAAGGGAATTAATTTAAATTTTAAGGATTTAAATATATTAATATGATTAATAGTATTTAAATCACGAATTTAAATTAAAAGGATAATTTGTATATATGTATATTAATTAAGTAAGACTTAATTAAGAGATATATATATATATAAATTCGGATTTTATAAAATTAGGTTTTGATTTGATTAATTCCTTTTAACTACTATATATATGATATATATAGCCTACTTAGGTAATATATCATAATTGAAAAACCTAGCCATTTCTTGAGAGAGACTAGAGAAAAAACAATTTCGTAAAATCCATTCCTTTTGGTGGCTAGTCTGCAAGAAGTCCTTCTTATTGCAGAAATCGTTCGACGGTTCGATGCGGCGGCGTTCGTGGTGGATACTGCAGTAAGCGCAATCGGTTTGTATTGCGTTGGAGATTCGAGGCGCATCGGTTTGATTCTCGTTCTTTTGTTTATATCCGTATAATCTCTAAACCTCTGAATTAATTGATTTTCGCATGGATCCTGTTTTTAGGGTTTGAAATTGCTTTAAAATTTAAATTCCATTGTGCTTTAAATGTCAAAGCCCAGCGGTTGTATGTCATTAGACATCTTGTATGATAGTGGCAAAACACCTTCCAACGTTGGGTTCGCTTTTACCTAGTTGATTCACCAAATATAACTACTAAATGATGACCACCGCTCTATTCCTCACATTCTCTCGCCAATTCCGCCTACACTCTTATTACCGAAAGGAATTGTGAAGCAAAAGGGTGAAGCACAACTAACTTCGATAAAGAATATCATGACTAAAGATAAATAAATTATCAATAGCCTTCAACAATAATAAATCGTAGATTTAGAACATATAGTAGATGATAAAACTTTTCAACCATAGTTGCAATGAACGAAGCAATCCATTAGAAGAGTCAAATAGACCATAAAATCTATTATCTTCTCCATGTTAAAAGTCCATCAACAATGTTTTATCCCTGTAACATTAATCAACAATTCATGTCCACAATCACGTGTATAACTCATAATCGTAATTGTAGTTCTAAATTCTTTTCTTCATCCAGGACAAAGTTAATTTTTTTCACCTGAAACATCAAAGATCATGGTTATACCAAATCACGCTTCTGCTCATAATCATACCGATAAATTCATCTTTGCACTACGGGCCAAAAATATTCATCAACAGCCCATCTTTGCACTCTCGCCAAAGATATTCAACAACATGTCATCTTTTCTGCACTACAGTGCCAAAGATATTCATCAGTTGGTCATGTTCATCTAAACACATGTTCATCTTCGCACTACTGACCAAAGATATTCATTAGAAATCATTCATCTTTGCACTACAGGCCAAAGATATTCAGTTATATCATCATTTAGGACTGAGGATGATGAAAAATATTTTAAAGAAAACGAATCCAAAGAAACAAAAAATAATAAATATTAAGGATTAAGTACTTGGTTATTCCATGTCCAAAATATCTCATAAATAATCATAGTGGAGTAAAATTCAAGAATGATCAAAACATAGATCCAATCAAATATATAAATCATAATGCATAATCTTGGACACAAAGAAGAAAACTTAATTTTTCCGTGAATAATGTCGATTTGTGAATAGTCCGAGTATCGTGAATAAGAATCTCAACACCAAAAAGATAGAAATTTCACAAAAAACATCATCATGCTTCGTGAATAGTAACTCATGAATAGTAACTCGTGAATAGTAACTCATGAATAGTAACTATCATATTCTTCCCAACGGTGAGTCTTCTCCTGACATATCATTATCTCCACTGTCTCTAATTGGGTATTATATGTGACGCCCCCAAAATAGGTCCATTCCATCCAACCCATTCTGAGTCGCCAAATACATGGTACAGAAATAACTACAACTTTATTATTACAACATATAAACTGTGAGTTTAAATACAAATATTATCTTCTAGACAATATCTATACCCAAATAAATCCTCATCACATTTATTGATATATTATTTTACAAAAATGGTGAGGACTACTACACAACTCTCTCTAGAACCTTCATTCCATACCCCGACTAGTACTCGCTACATTCTCGCCTCCTGAGAAGAAAAATGGAACAAAAAGGAAAAGGGTGAGCTCAACTAGCCCAGTAAAGAATATTATGACTAAGATAATATACAACAAATTATCGTTAGTCTTCAACAGGGAAAAATCTAATAGAATACAATAACAACCAGTTTTAAATCAACAACTGAAGCGAAAACAACAATTCATTAGAAGAGTTAAGTAGAGAATGCAAACTACTATCTTCTATATATGAATTTAAAAGTTCATTGTCGATATTTTATCCCTGTAACATCAATCAATATATATCCGAATCAAATATTCATCTTTGCACTACAGGCCAAAAAGATATTCATCACCGGTCATGTTCATCTAAACACTGCTCATCTTTGCACTACTACCAAAGATATTAATCGATCGGTCATGTTTATCTCAACACTGCTCATCTTTGCACTACGGCCAAAGATATTCATCAAAAAATCATTCATCTTTTTGCACTACAGGGCCAAAGATATTCAAGAATATCATCATTTAGGACCAGGATGATGAAAAATATTTTAAAGAAAACGAATCCAGTGAAGCAAAATAACAAATATTAAGGATTTGTACTTTAAACAATTCCCATTCAAAAATACTTCATAAATAACCGAATGGGGTAAAATTCAAGAATGATCAAAACATGGATACAATCAAAGCTAAGATCCGAATAGATATTTTGGATAAAAGAAGAAATTTCATTTTTCTATGAATAAGAACTCGACACCAAAAGATAGAAATTTCACAAAAAACATCTTCACGCTTAGTAAATAATACTTTGTGAATAAGAATCGTGAATAGTAATTCATGAATAAGAACTCGTGAATAAGAACTCATGAATAAGTAACCCCGACATGAAAAAGTTCCAAATTTGATAAAAATTTCCAACCAATATTTCGGCATAATGATATTGAAGAAATAATATCATTTTCGAATAAAATAACATCTCTTACCTCGAAAGACAAGATTTCTAAATGAAACACCTGATATAAAGTTATGACTTGAACTTGCACCGTATAGCAATACTCAAAGTATACTCAAAATACTCACAAAAATACGCCGATAATATAGAGAGAAAACTTCAGTTTCTGGTGTGATTTTCAATTCTAACCTAAGCACCCTATTTATAGGAAAATGCTTAGAACACCAAAGTAGAAAATTTAATATAATAATATTATTATTATTTCCACAACTTCCTACGCACCAAGAATCTGAATTCAACTATTAAAACACATGCAAGAACCACACTCAAATCACCAAAAACGTTTTTCATATTAAAAATATTTTAAACTTCAAAAATTAATTATTTCGGAGCTTCAGAACTTCAATAATTCATAATAAATATCCCTTTTATCAGAAAATTCGAATCTCGCGAGTTTTTATAGGAAATTTAATTCTCTACAACTTTGCTGAAGAAAGTTTTTTCAAATTGCAAACAGAAATTGACCAAAATCCACAAACGGGCGATTTTACAGGCTATAATCAAATTTCGGTCAATAATTGTGTCCACCAACACACAGAATATGTGTTAAACATTTAATGCCACAAAAATACTCTTCCTCCTCATATACTCATATTTCCCACATTCATTATAAAAATATCACCGTTAATATATTATTAAAATAATATATTTAAATGAATTATTTTATCAAAAAAAGATAAAATATTAATTTTCAACAATTATCACATTAAAAATTTTCTCCATCTATATTCACATAAAATCAATATTTTTCTCATCATATAAATCAATAATTAATTATTCACAAATAATATTACAGAATCACAAGATCGCAACCGTGCCGCTCCTCAGAAAGAGGGGCTTTCCAATAAGGATCTCTCCTTTCTTGGCCGCAATTAGGTGACCAAACCTCTCTTAGATGAACTTTCTAGACATTGCCAATAATATTATCCAATAATATTATTCGGATAATATGAATTATTGTTCTGATAATGGAAAATACCGTAATGACAATTTATTGAAACAACAAGAATATAAAATATCAATGCAAAGAATTATTGAATCAATAAAATAAAATAATCGAATAAGAATTATCGTAACAATTATTGAGTAGTGCCTTCACGTAAGAATCAATAATTGGTGCAATACTGTACTACTACTATTCAACAACGCCAGATTAGTGTGTTTTAACCAATTCGGGTATTCCAATAAGATTAATTAACAATAACTACGCCGTTATTTATAAACAACTTATATTTGTCGCTTTCTTCATCCAATCGCTTTCAGTTATGGGACCCACAAAAAGATCACACCATTGCATGCGAATATTCTCGAGCGATTTAATATTCCACGACCAAACGAATATTCCCCGACAATAATGAATATTTTATAACCACTTGTTTATTCAAATATTTGCGTATTTTACCCATAACTATCCACATTAATCAAATCAACCCTTACTATTTCAAAATAATAAATAGAGGAAAATAAATTTCATTTATTAATAATTTGGGGTCTTACAACCTCCCTCCTTATGAAATTTCGTCCCTCGAAATTGACGTCGACGCACTGCAGTGTTTTTCAAAAGATGAGAATACCTCGCTTTCATTTCCGCTTCCAACTCCCGTGTCATTTCCTCAATATCATGGTTTCTCCACAAAACCTTAACTTGTGGTATAACCTCGATACATGGGACATGTTCTTTTCATATCCAAGATCTTGACAGTACATCCTCGTCGCGTTAAGTCTTCTTCTTTTATCTCGTCCGGTTCTAACTCAATGACGTGGTTCGTCGTCCACATATTTACGTAACATCGATACGTGAAAAACGTTATGAACACGCGTCATACTTGGCGGTAAAACGAGTCTATAGGCCTCAATTCCTATTCGATCGAGAATTTCAAATGGATTAATAAATCGAAGGTTTGAGCTTTCCTCACCTCACCGATTCTCGCTTTTGAAATAACAACTTCTTGCACCTCCTTCTTCAAATTCATCATCTCGGTGTGTGTAGCTTGAATAGCTTTTAACTTTATCGATTAAAGTCGATTATACTCAGATATCATCACGTGGGTACTTAGAGTTTTCATCTCCATCTCTATTATTTATAAATTATACTGAAATGAGTCTTTGACAATATCGTACTCAGATTTTGATACGATCTTCTACTCAACACGCCACCTACCACGTTCGCTTTTTTCTAGGATGGCATGGTCGTAACATGTCTTTGAAATGAGTCTCCTCTTGAGTTCTTCAAGCTCTTTCCACATTCCTCGCTTGCATCCAATTCAATTTTTGTATCTCTATAGTCAGTCACCACGTTAATGGAATAAATGATTCGAGAATATCCTTCAACGAATCTCCGATAATAACCAACTAAGCCTGTAAAGCTATGTATTTCGATTCTGACTTAGGTTGTTCTCAATCGTGACTCATATCCCAACCTTGGATAAAGACGTTATAATGACACCTATCGCTTTACTATTGCACGAATATGGCGTCCCTACGGATGAGAAAGCGGTGCATTCCACAAAGGAAGTCACCGATAAAGGCTCGGTACCAAATTTATAGTTGAATTTTTAACTCACGAAGTTCAATAGAGCCATTCGATATGAGATTTTAGAAATGAGTTTTATACCGGTTCAAAGTCGATACAAAATTTAATATCGCTTTGGGAGTAAGCCAAGAAATTCTTCAGAAATACGTCGGAAAAATCAATAACAACAGAATATTATTCAAATCGACGTGTCATTATTCAAATCCATAACATGGACTAAGAAAATTTGACATCCGTAATAAACGAATGACTTCATGGCTTGATATGAAAATGTTTGACTACAATGGTTTGATTGTTTGAATTGAATAACAAAGTTGTTTAGGAATATGAAAACTAACAACCTTACGAAAAGTAATCAATTTCGGCATGATGAGTAGTTAACCTTAAAATCACATCAAAAGCAAATATCTCTATAGAAATAAGGTTAACAGTAATGTGATAGTGCCAACCCCGAATCAAACAAGATTTCTAAACAACGGATGTAATGAAAGTTTCTCCTAATGGAGTCTCCATAAATAGTCAAAGTCTAATTTCTCCGTAGTCAAGTTCAAACGCTTAAAGCGCAAAGCAAGAGAGATAAAAGAATGGGTAGAACCGGTATCTAATAAGGTATAAACTTCGCAAGAATTTATATTTAACTAACCCATGCTAACTTCGTTCGGGTTCCTCGTATTTTGATCGGTCACGACAAACGCTCTTCCAGGAACCGTTGACTTTGACTTTTCTGGGACATCCTTTTGAGTCACAATTCCCGCTGGACTGGGTTTCGACACCGTACAATCTCGAGCGATATGTCCTTCTTTTCCATAATTATAGCATACCTTAAACTGTTGTGGGTAATTTGGGCTGATATGTCCCTCTTTCCCGCATTTGTAACATACGACCGGTGGTCTTTTCTCTCCTCGGAACCGGGCTTTCAAGCGGCGACGCGTCTTCACATGGTCGTTGTTGAATCTCCTTTTTAAAATCTCCTCCCGACTAGCTTCTTCTATTTTCATGGCCATGATTACCACCAGAATGGTTACCATCTTTGTCCGTCTTTTTCTTTCTCCGCTGGTTATCGTTATTCTGATGACTACTATCTTCGGTATGATCCTGGTTATGGTCCCTCGATTGAACGTACTCACTACTCGCTCTAATAATTGAGCCCAGTTGACAACATCTGAATATAAAGAAAATTTTTGAGAGATAAGATATTCAATCTCGGGTTTTAAACCTCTCGAAACATCCTCGTCATTCGCTCCTCATTCTCTACCAAATGAGGTGCAAACTCGATAACTCGCGAACTTCGCCTCGTATTGGGACACCGCCATGTTGTTTTTGTTCTAGTCTATTAAACTCCACTTCCTTCATATGACGAATACTTTCGTGGAAGTACTTGTCATTGAACTGCTTCAAACGTCTCACACGACAAAATTCGAAAGGCAAATTTGGATGGGTACGCTTCATGATTCCCACCGATAATTTGCCTCACATTTAACATAAAAGTAGCGAATGGAACTTTCTGTTCCTCCGCATCCCAAGACATCGAATATCTTGGTAATTTGTTTGACCCACGCTCCGCCTTTAATCGGATCCGCTTTTCCTGCAATTCGTGTGGTCCCAACTCTTTGAACTGCTTGTCACGACCACCCGTGAATTGCTATCATTTCTCCTCAGATTTTGAACACGAAGTCTCCTCGTCTGCGATTTTGCATGAATCTGCAAAGCTTCTAAACATCCCTCGCTCATCATCTCGCCAAGTGGTGTTGTTCACAGAGGAACATTGCCACTGTTGCACGCTTCTCCTCGTTGGTAAAGACAAAGCATCTCCACTGGTCTCATTTACTCCATCGTTAATATTCTCAATCGACATTCTCAAATACCGTCATAAAACAAGGGTTAATTAAGGAAATCAATATATCACATAATATCCCTATATACTAACCAACTAACAAATAAGCTTAGGTAGGACACACTAACAAGGATTTACTCGCCTCTCCTCCTAGTTCTATTCCCCGATCTCCGCCAGAGATCATATCCGTAAGCTCGATATACCAACCGCGACGCCTCAAAATAGGTCCATTCCATCCAACCCATTCTCGAGTCGCCAAATACATGGTATGTAAATAACTACAACTTTATTATTACAACATATAAACTGTGAGTTTAAATACAAATATTATCTTCAAGACAATATCTATACCCAAATAAATCCTCATCACATTTATTGATACATTATTTTACAAAAATGGTGAGGACTACTACACAACTCTCTTTAGAACCTTCATTCCATACCCCGACTAAGACTTCGCCACATTCTCGCCTCCCGAGAAGAAAAATGGAACAAAAAGGAAAAGGGTGAGCTCAACTAGCCCAAAGAAAGAATATTATTACTAAGATAATATACAACAAATTATCGTTAGTCTTCAACAGGGAAAATCTAATGAATACAATAGACAACCAGTTTTAAATCAACAATCAAGAAGTGGAAACAACAATTCATTAGAAGAGTTAAGTAGAAATGCAAACTACTATCTTCTATATATGAATTTAAAAGTTCATCGTCGATATTTTATCCTCGTAACATCAATCAATATATATCTCGAATCAAATATTCATCTTTGCACTATGTGCCAAAGATATTCATCACCGGTCATGTTCATCTAAACATCTCTGCTCATCTTTGCACTACTACCAAAGATATTAATCGATCGGTCATGTTCATCTCAACACTGCTCATCTTTTTACTACGGGCCAAAGATATTCATCAAGAAATCATTCATCTTTGCACTACTACGTGCCAAAGATATTCAAAGAATATCATCATTTAGACTCGAGGATGATGAAAATATTTTAAAGAAAACGAATCCAAAATGAAGCAAAAGAACAAATATTAAGGATTTATACTTTAAACAATTCCCATTCAAAAATACTTTATAAATAACCAGAGTGGGGTAAAATTCAAGAATAATCAAAACATGGATACAATCAAGTATCCAGAATAGATATTTTGGACAAAAAGAAGAAATTTTATTTTTCGGGAATAAGGTCTTGTTCGTGAATAAAGTCATATACGTGAATAAAGGCCGAGATATCGTGAATAGTAACTCGACACCAAAAGATAGAAATTTCACAAAAAACATCTTCAAGCTTCAGTAAATAGTAATCGTGAATAAGAATCTCGTGAATAGTAATTCATGAATAGTAATCGTGAATAAGAACTCATGAATAAGAACCCCGACATGAAAAAAGTTCCAAATTTGATAAAAATTTCCAACCAATATTTCGATAATGATATTGAAGAAATAATATCATTTTCAATTAAATAACATCCCTTACCTCGAAAGATCTGATTTCTAAATAAACACCTTGATATAGGATATGATACTTAACTTGCAGCACCGTATAGCAATACTCAAAGTATACTCAAAATATTCACAAGAATACGCTTGATAATATAGAGAGAAAAACTTCACTTACCGGTGTGATTTTCAATTCTAACCTAAGCACCCTATTTATAGAAAATGCTTAGAACACCAAAGTAGAAAATTTAATATAATAATATTATTATTATTTCCACAACTTCCTACGCACCAAGAATCTGAATTCAGCTATTAAAACACATGCAAGAACCACACTCAAATCACCAAAAACGTTTTTCATATTAAAAATATTTTAAACTTCAAAAATTAATTATTTCAGAGCTTCAGAACTTCAATAATTCATAATAAATATCCCTTTTATCAGAAAATTCGAATCTCGCGAGTTTTTATAGGAAATTTAATTCTCTACAACTTTGCTGAAGAAAATTTTTTCAAATTCCAAATAGAAATTGACCGAAATCCACAAACGGGCAATTTTACAAGCTATAATCAAATTTCGATCAATAATTGTGTCCACCAACACACAGAATATGTGTTAAACATTTAATGCCACAAAAATACTCTTCCTCCTCATATACTCATATATCCCACATTCATTATAAAATATCACCGTAATATATATTATTAAAATAATATATTTAAATGAATTATTTTATCAAAAAAGATAAAATATTAATTTTCAACAATTGTCACATTAAAAATTTTCTCCATCTATATTCACATAAAATTAATATTTTTCTCATCATATAAATCAATAATTAATTATTCACAAATAATATTACAGAATCACAAGATCGCAACCAGGTGCCTCCTCAGAAAGAGGGGGCTTTCCAATAAGGATCTCTCCTTACTGGCGCGAAATTAGGTGACCAAACCTCTCCTTAGACAAAACTTTCTAGACATTGCCAATAATGTTATCCAATAATATTATTCAGATAATATGAATTATTGCTCCGATAATGGAAAATACCGCAGTAATGACAATTTATCAAAACAACAAGAATATAAAATATCAATGCAAAGAATTATTGAATCAATAAAATAAAATACTCGAATAAGAATCTACCGTAACAATTATTAGTAGTGGCCTCTCTACATAAGAATCAATAATTGGTGCAATACCGCAGCTTCTTGCTCAACAACGCGTATTAGTGTGTTTTAACCAATAGGGTATTCCAATAAGATAATAATCAGAATAACTACGTCGTTATTTATAAACAACTTATATATGTCGCTTTCTTCATCCAATCGCTTTCCGTTATGGGGCCCACAAAGACTACGCCAGTCGTCACATTTAATATTCCCCACAAAGATCTGAATATTCCACGACCAAACGAATATTCCCTAATAATAATCAATATTTTATAACCACTTACTTATTCAAATATTTGCGTATTTTACCCATAACTATCCACATTAATCAAATCAACCCTTACTATTTCAAAATAATAAATAGAGGAAAATAAATTTTATTTATTAATAATTTGGGGTCTAACATTATACTCCAAACAAATACCAAGATTATATAGGTAGTGCTTGTAAATATACTCAGCAAGTGGATAAGCACAACCATATCTTATGATGACACGAGGTTATATGTCATTAGACATCTTGTATGATAGTGGCAAAACACCCTTCCAACGTTGACCCAATAGACCTCAAAGAAAAACGAGAAGATTACTATCATATTCTTCCCAATGGTGAGTCTTCTCCTGACATATCATTATCTCCACTGTCTCTAATTGGGTATTATACTCCAAACAAACACCAAGATTATATAGGTAGTGCTTGTAAATATACTCAAAGCAGTGGATGAAGACAACCCTATCTTATGATGACACGAGGTTGTATGTCATTAGACATCTTGTATGATAGTGGCAAAACACCCTTCCAACGTTGGGTTCGCTTTCACCCTAGTTGATTCACCAAATATAACTACTAAATGATGACCAACGTTTCTATTCCCCTCATACCTCGCCGACCCCAAATTTACACTCTTATTACACGAAAGGAATTGTGAAGCAAAAGGGTGAGCACAACTAGCTTCGAAGAAAGAATATCATGACTAAAGATAAATAAATTATCAATAGCCTTCAACAGTAATAAATCAGAGATTTATAACATATAGTAGATGATAAAACTTTTCAACCATAGTTGCAGCGGAACGAGCAATTCATTAGAAGAGTCAAATAGACCATAAAATTTATTATCTTCTCCATGTTAAAAGTCCATCAATAATGTTTTATCCCTGTAACATTAATCAACAATTCATGTCCACAATCACGTGTATAACTCATAATCGTAATTGTAGTTCTAAATTCTTTTCTTCATCCAGGACAAAGTTAATTTATATCACCTGAAACATCAAAGATCATGGTTATACCAAATCACAGTTCATGTTCATAATCATACTGATAAATTCATCTTTTGCACTACGGGCCAAAGATATTCATCAACAGCTTCATCTTTGCACCATCGACAAAGATATTCAACAACATGTCATCTTTGCACTACAGGCCAAAGATATTCATCAGTTGGTCATGTTCATTTAAACACTTGTTCATCTTCGCACTATCGCCAAAGATATTCATCGAAATCATTCATCTTTTTCTACAAGCCAAAGATATTCATTATATCATCATTTAGACCGAGGATGATGAAAAATATTTTAAAGAAAACGAATCCAGTGAAACAAAATAATAGATATTATGGATTCGTACTTCAGCTATTCCATGTCCAAAAATATCTCATAAATAATCATAGTGGAGTAAAATTCAAGAATGATCAAAACATAGATCCAATCAAATATAGGAATCATAACAGACAATCTTGGACACAAAGAAGAAAACTTAATTTTTCTGTGAATAATGTCGTATTTGTGAATAAGGTCGATACGTGAATAAAGTCTTGATACGTGAATAGTAACTCTACACCAAAAGATAAAAATTTTACAAAAACATCATCACGCTTCGTGAATAGTACTCATGAATAAGAACTCGTGAATAAGAAACTCATAAATAGTAATCCCGATATGAAAAAAAGTTCTAAATTTGATAAAATTTCAAACCAATATTTCGGATAATGATATTGAAGAAATAATATCATTTATGAAGAAAATAATCTCCCTTACCTCGTGAAAGAATAAAAGATTACGATCGGAATATTTGGATATAGTTAAAAAGAACTTGCACCGTCAGATAGCAATACTCAAGTACTAAAATATCGACAAAAATACGCCTTATATATAGAGAGTGAAAGAGAGGGAAAACTTCAGCTTCGGTGTGATTTTCAATTTTAACCTAAGCACCCTATTTATAGAAAAATGCTTAGAACACCAAAGTAGAAAATTTAATATAATATTAATATATATATCAAAAATTCTTACGCCCACTTTCTCAGATCTGAATTCAGCCAACAAATAATAACAAAAACAAAAAAAACGTTTTTGTTATTAAAAATAATTTAAACTTTCAAAAATCAATTATTGTGGAACTTCAGAACTTCTATAATACATAATGAATAGTCCTTTTATTAGAAAATTCGAATCTCGCTACTCTTTATAGGAAATTCAATTCTCTACAACTTTGCAGAAGAAAGTTTTTCTAAATTCCAAACAGAAATTGACCGAAATTCACATACGGACAATTTTACAGGCTATAATTAAATTTCAGTCAAGAAATGGGGTCTACCGACATGTTTAACATGTTTTAAACAATTTTTCCAACAAAAATACTCTTCCTCCTCATATACTCATATATACCACATTCATTGTAAAAATATCACCATTATTATATTATTAAAATATAATAATAAATTATTTTATCAGAAAAGATAAAATATCAATTTTCAACAATTGTCACTTTAAAAAATTTTCTCCATCTATATCCACATAAAATGAATATTTTAAGACCCCAACTTATTATAAATAAAATCAAATTTCCTCTAATTATATTTGTGAATAATAAGGTATTAATTTGATATAATTCTCTAGTTATGGGTGAAATGTGCAAATTTTACAAAATATGCAAGTGGTTATAAAATAATCATTGTGTCAGGGAATATTCATTTGGTCGTGGAATATTCTTGTTGTCGGAGAATATTCGTTCGACGACGCAATCATTTGTGGGCCCCATAATAGAATAACTGTCGGATGAAGAAAACGACAAGTTTGAGTTTTTATAAATAACTACAGTAGTAGTTATTCAAGTTAACACCGTTGGAATACCCGGTGGTTAAAATACAAGAAAAGCGCGTGGATGCACAGATATTGATGAATTATTGATCCTTACGTAAGAAGGCACTACTTACTCAATAATTATTCACGATGAGCTATCTTGTTCAATATTTTATTTTATTGATTCAATAATTGTTGCGTTGATATTTTATATTATTGTTGTTTCAATAATTGTCATCAAGCAAGATTTTCCATTATCGGATCAATAATTCATATTATTTGAATAATATTATTAGATAAAGATTATTGGCAATGTCTATAAAGTTCATCAAGGAGAGGTTTGGTCACCTAATTGAGCGCCAATAAGGAGAAATTCTTATTGGAAAGCCCCCTCTTTCCTGGGAACGGCCTGATTGTCATAAATGTGATTCTATAATATTATTTGTGAATAATTAATTATTGATTCATATGATAAGGAAATATTTATTTTATGTGGATATAAATGTTGGATATATTTATTGTGGTTAAAAATGAAGGAGTTAATGTTGAGGTGTTTTATCAGTATTTTTATCGGAATGAAGGTATTAAAAATTAAACTAGTTTTTTTGAGATATATTGTGTGAGTTATTATTTTTAATCCGACCGTTGGATCGTTGTAATTTTTGGATATATTATACATATATAAGTTGAGTATATGTCCACAAATTTTGAACCATTAAAAATGAGCGTATGATTTGTTATGAATTTTAAGAGGTGACTGATTCAGAAATTAGGTTTATAAATGATTTTGGTGGAAAATTCTAGAATTTAGTGGGCCCCACTTGTGATTGGTGAAGAAATGTGCTGAATTTATTTTAAATGTGGTGGGTGGGAATAGTAGCAGGTAAAGCCATCAGGTTGCAAGTCAAGTCTGCTAACATTTTCCTATAAATAGAGGGCTAAGTTAGAATTAAAAATCACACTAGAAACAAGTTTTCTCTCTTTCTCTCTCTAGATTATTGAGTGTATTTTGTGAGTATTTAGATATTTTGTGAGTTTCTATTCATCGCTGCAAGTTTCCTTCACTTTATAATCTTATATTCCATCAAAAGTAATCGATATTTTTGAGGTAAGAGATGTTATTTTCTTCATATATGATATTATTTCTTCAATATCATTATCTTAGAAGTATTGATCTGAATTTTTATCAAATTTGGAACTTTTTGTGTCGTGGTTACTATTCACGATACTGACCTTATTCACGATATCGACACTATTCACGAATACTGCACCTTATCAATAGAAAAATGAAATTTTCTTCTTTTTTTCAAGATGTCTATTATGGTTATTATCTTTGATTGTATCCATGTTTTGATCTTTATTTTTGAATTCTGCTTCAAAATTGGTATTTATGAAGTATTATTAATCTTGGATAAACTGTTATACTTAATCCTTACTATTTGTCCTTCCGCTTCAATCGGATTCGCTTTTCTTTAAAATATTTTTCATCATCCTCACTCCTAAATGATGATATTACTAAATATCTTCTACCAGTAGTGTAGAGATGAACAGTGTTGAGATGAACACGACCAACCGGTGATACAAATAAATATCTTTGGCACAGAGTGCAAAGTTGAATATTTGATTAAAGATGTATATTGATTGTTGTTACGGGGATAAAATATTGATGATGGACTTTTAAATCTTAGAAGATAGTAGAACTCATTCTCTCTTGACTTCTTCTAATGGATTGATGTTTCATTGCAGATTGTTGATCTAAAACTTGTTGGCTATTATATTTTATCGATTTTTCCCTCGTCAAGACTAACGATAATTTGTTGTATATTATCTTAGTCATAATATTCTTTACCGGGCTAGTTGAGCTCACCCTTTTCTTTTTTGTTCCATTTTTCTCGTAAGGTGAGAACATAGCGAGAACTAGTCGAGGGTAACGGAGTGATGGTTCTAGAAAGATATTTTAGCAGTCCTCACTATTTATGTAAAATAATGTTTGAATAATTGTAACGAGGACTTATTTGAGTGTGGATATTGTCTAGAAGACAATATTTGTATTTAAACTCACAAGATGTGTATGTGTTATTGTATTTTGCCAATCAATTGTATTGTTGAAGTTGTAGTTTGCTTTTCATACCATGTATTTGGCGACTCAGAATGGGTGTTGTATACCTATTTTGGGGGCGTCACAAATATTTTTCTTATCATATAAATCAATAATTAATTATTCACAAATAATATTACGTAATCACAATAATGACAACCAGAGGCGGCTTCCTCAGGAAGAGGGGCTTTCCAATAAGAATTTCTCCTCTTCTTGGCGCCGCAATTAGGTGACTAAACCTCTCATTAGACAGAACTTTCTAGACATTGTCAGTAATGTTATCTAATAATATTATTCAGATAATATAAATTATTGCTTCGATAATGGAAAATACTATGTAGTGACAATTATTAAAACAACAGTAATATAAAATATCAACGCAGCAATTATTGAATCAATAAAATACTGAACAGTAATTACTGTAACAATTATTGAGTAGTGCCTTCTTACGTAAGAATCAATAATTGGAGCAATACTGGTGCCTTCTTGTGTAACAATGCGTATTCTTGTATTTTAACCACCGGGTATTCCAACAAAGGTGTTAATTGCAGAATAACTACGCCAAGTTATTTATAAAAACTCCCCTTTTGTCGCTTTTCTTCATCCGATATTATTATTACATTATGGGGCCCATCAATGGTCAAGCTTGGCATGCATTTAATAATATTCTCTACGTAAAAGAATATTCCACGAAACAAACGAATATTCCCGATAGAAATGAGTATTTTATAACCACTTGCGTATTTTGAAAAAAAAAAATTCATATATCACCCTTAACTTTAACTTTTATCAATTTAACCATTTACTGAATAGTAATTATAAGAAAAATTGAATACTTTTATTTCATAAAATTCGGGGTCTTACAGTGTATTTAAATTTTTTTTTTGTTTCTAAATAGGCTTAATTATAGATAGTTACCCTGAAATATTAATTTTTGTCTACTTTGATGTCAAAATTTTTAATTTGGTCTTTAAACTATTAATTTTTTTCCACTTTCGTTCAAATGAACTTGCCATGTTATAATGGCATGACTCCGCTAAGTAAACTAATCAATGCTTACGTGTAATTAAAAAATAAATTTAAATATAGATTACTACTTTAAAGTATTAACATTTTTTCACTTTGGTGATCGATCTTTCAATTTTTTTCAATCACATGATCAAAGTATTAAATTTTTTTTTTTTGATTCAATTGAAGTTGTCACGTTATAAATTAATGACCGTGACTTTAACACTTAATAGACTTGGTAACCAAGCAAGGCGTCGGGTAGAAGCGGAAATAAGCAATGGTCAGCCAAATGACCCGAGTTTTGGTGGGCTAAAATTGTGAGGCTCGTGGCCCAGGTTGGCCCGGCCCGCGGACTTCTTCCTTTATTTATTTTTTAAAATCTTGCTACACCAGAAATAGTAATAATAATAAAGATTAAAAATAATAAAATAATTAATAATAAACAATAATACAAATAGACACGATTAATTAATTAACTACATATCTCAAGCAATTAAAATTTTAATAGTATTATAAATTAATTAATTACATATCTTAATTACTCAATACTCATGTTCTTAACAAATCATATTCTTCTTCTCTATAAAAAATATTCATAATTAATGAGATTAGTAATAATTCGTATTACAAAACCTATAATCATAAAATGAGACTAGATTAATAGATTGATATGTCAATATTTAACTCAAGTAATTATCTCAAACAATTCAAGTCTTGAACATCAATAACAAATAATTCAATTCAAGTCTTGATGATAATGACTAGACACAATTTATTGATGATAATGACGTAGTTGTATTGATGATAATATTATAAATTAGGCACGATTTAGGTTTTACTTTTTAAGAATAGTAAAATTTGAAAAAAATAAAGAAATAATATATTGAAGATTGTATTAAAAACAAATAGTTGTAACTAAGTTGGTTTGAACTTTTATTTATTTACTTACAAGTCTTGTGTTCAAGACTCACAACCCACAAGTAGTAACATTTTATTTTAAAAAGAAAAGAAGTAGTGGGCCCGGTTTGCCAAGACCAAAAAGCAGTAGACCAAAAACGCTTGAATTTTATTGGGCTAAAATCTGTGAACTGCCCGCAGAAACTTCAGGCCTTTGTTTGCAGTGTCTAACACTTAAGATGTGATTAATGATGTGTTAAAACAATACTAATTATGTAATTAGTTTAAACCATCTTATAAAAACTAAATAGGCATAAATGTAATATTATATTATAATTTAACAATAAAAGTTAAAATGCAATTTAAAATGAAACATCTATTTAAGATGTTCTTTTTTATTCGAAAAAAGAACCAAGTAATAATTAGGAAAAAAATTACTTATCACTATCATTAACATAAAAATTTAAAACAAAACAAAAGAAAAAATAACTATCTATAACTAATTATTAGATACCACCTTACTTACAACTATCAATAATGATTTATTTTCTACAAAATAAAAAATGATATTAAATTATTAAAACATAATTTGCACATAATCACTTTTCATATACTTTAGTTAATGGATAAAATCAATTAAAACTAGTAATTAAAAAGTAAATAACTCTCATCATTAAAACTAGTAATTAAAAAGTAAATAACTCTCATCATTTTGTCTATTTGAACCCACCATCTTCAACTTCAATTGAACTAAAGTGAAATTTTTTTGAAAGATCGATCACCAAAATAGAAAAAAGTCAACAGTTCCGGATAATAATTTATATTTAAGCCTAATTTTTAATTATACATAGGCATTGATTAGTTTAGTCAGAAGAATCACATCATTAATTTACGACGTGACAAGTTCAATTGTACAAAAGAATAAAAAATTAAAAGTTTAATGATATGATTAAAAAAATTAAAAAGTTGATCACCGAATCGAAAAAATGTTAATAGTTTAGAATAATTATTTATATCTTAGCCAATAGTCGTGACGATGTGAATTTAGGAGAGCCTATTTTAAGATTTTAAAATTTTGGATATTTAAATAGTTTATAAAAATTTATTAATATTAAATTACAACTGTTGTAATATCTTTAAAAATGAAGTGATACTAAATTGAGACTTTTAGAAAGTCTTTTAAAAGAAATTGGGGCGTCCCTATGCCATTAACGAATTAGTAGTCCTTGAATTAACTTTTTTTTTTTACAATTATGAGAAAAATAAAAAAAAAATAATAGAGTAAGTTTGAATAAAAAATTGTAAAAGAAAGTATATTTTTTATAAAAAAAATACTGTAAACAGTTTTTTATTTAAAATTGCTCTATTATTTTTTATTTATTTTTGTCATAATAATTGTGGTTAAAAAAAAATAATAATTTAAAAATACCAGACCGGTTGTTAAGGGCACCGGACGCCCCCGTCCCAACCCTTTTAAAAGTCGATGAAATCCACAAACTCTACAAAAAGTATGTTACTTGAAAATACTACAAAAAGTCAAAAAGTATGTTTATTGAATACACACTTGTTAATCAATTGTCGGAGTTCTACTGTATTTTCGCTGCGAGTGCATACTTTTAGCAAAAGCTAGTTCTGTAGTCTATCGGTGGAGCTCTCTCTAGGGTTTCGACACTGTAAAAGCTGGGAGGCGAGAGAGAAGGCTTTATAAGACAAAAGAGTTACAGTCATGACGGGTAATTTCTTTAAAGATGCGATTTTTAACTTGGATTACTTGGAGATTTGACTCAATTCCAGTTTATAATTTGATCACGATGAGTATGTTGTTTCTTTTTTGAAGATATTTACATTTGGTGTAATTCGTATCCCACTTGTGATGATTACTCGGTTTTGATTTTTGCCCTTCTTTTATAGTATGAACGTCTGGTATAAAGAAAAGCTACTCAGTATATTGACAATTTTTTAATTTTTTTGTTCCCTTTACCTGTGGCCAAAATCACAAATACCCATAAGCATGAATGACATGTTTGTGTTGGATTCAAAAGGTTTTATTATTGTGTGACCTCGGGCTGTGTACTAAAGTCATATTTTTAGTTAATTGAAACTCATTGAAGTCAATTCAAGAATAAGGATTTGAACTTTTATTACATTCATGCTTTATAATTGGTTACTTTGCGATGCTTTTAATTATAATCTAAAGAAAAGAGTCATGGATGCATTGGACCTATGCCTGACTTAAAACATACTTGCATTCAGTTTGGTGGCATTTGTAGGACTTCATTAAAAAAATTGAGAAGTAAAAAAAAAGTGTACTGAACCTCAAGACAGATTATTTGCAGGATCAGGAGATGGAAATTGAAGCACTAGAAGCCATACTTATGGATGAGTTTAAAGGTACGTAGGGTGCATGCCTTTGTACTTGTGTTTATAACTTGTTAACAAGTTGTTTCTTTCTATTCCCTGTTCAAAACCATGCAATAAACACCATTTTCCATGTGATAATTTTCCAGAAATTCACCCCAGTGAAAGTGGTCTGAACACTTCAAATCGTTGCTTTCAAATTACATTATCTCCACAGGTACATATTATCCTAAGGGAAGAAGAAAAGCTCTGACAGTTATTAGAAATATATTTTTTAAGCGAGTATATATTGTATATTTTTGGGGAATGAGATTCTCTTTATGGCATCGTCTTATGATATTTGTTGTTGTTCTTCAATATATATTTATGTCTTTGTTTATGTTCAACAGGATGATGAGGCTGATAATTCAACAACTACTCCAGGTTTTGGATTTTATATACCACTATTGTTTTCACTTATCCTCTGTTTGTTTGTGTCCTAGTTCAGTACACTTTAGGTCCCTTGATAACAATACTTTTTTGCTTGCAGTTCAGTTGGGTTTGATTTTCTCGCACACAGAAAAATATCCAGATGAACCACCACTTCTGAATGTGACGAGGTAACTGTCTACATCTGGTGTTATTTGGATTGAGTAGTCACCGTTTTTTGTATTTCCCTCTCTACTATTCCACTCTTATTATAACAACCCATATTCATCTTTTTGGTACCTCTCAGTCTGATTGTCTCCACTTCTAAGTGAACTGCTTGAATCCCACAAGATTATTCCTTACCAAAACTACAGTTTTTTGTTCACCTACCACATTGCTATATTTAAATTTGGCAAGCAGGTTCCTGCTTTTGCGCCTCAATTCACATTTTTGTACACCTAACACTAGGAACTTTTATTTAATGACCTTTTCTTTTATACCTAATCTGCTAATTCATGTATATGTTTTTACTTAAATGTTATACTCTATGGTGTAAACCCCTGTCCCTTTTCTTTTTTCTTCAGTTTAAGAGGAATTCAGATGGGAGACCTTAAGATTTTGAAAGACAAACTCGAACAGGAGGTATATTCTTAAGCAATCCTTATTCTTTTTGCAATTGTTCTTTGGTGTACTAAGAATCAATAAATACTTTTGAATATACGATATTTGTATAAGCTCATGAGTTTTAACTCATTAATTTTCATAATAACTACTATTTATTGACATTATTGGAATTATATGGAAGTAAAAAGTAACATCCCTTGGGAAGGGGGGTAAGAGGAAGGAAAATAAAAATAAAAATTTATAAACAAATGCTTGGAGATAAATTGAAAAAAGAGATGACAACAACTTGAATCTCAAGAATTATTTAGCAAAAAAAAGAGAAAAGAATCTCAAGAATTGGAATTAGATGTAGATATCTGGTGATAGTGAAATATTACCACGAGCTCTGTTTCCATGGATTCTTCTACCTTTCATTCCCATCTCCACTTTTCTAAACTCATTTGGTTTGAGTGGTTCTCTAAAAAATTAAAAGTAGAGGAAAAAGAGTAAAAAAATTCCAAATTTATCCCTAGTGGTCCCACAAGATTATATAAAGTGATGAGTACTTTTTTTTATATTAATGGACCCTATTAAATGACTTAATTAACTGTTAACCCACACTTTATGTATGTTATCTTATCCTTTTAGGGACAAAAAAATTTGAACCTTGAGTCATCCTTTTGGTGATGGAGGGAGTATGCTTTAGAAGCCTATATACCTTGTTTTAGTATCTATAATTAATAAATGGTTATCAACTCATGAAGCTTTTAATCCAATCTTTAACTTATTCACTGCAGGCATTTGAGAATCTTGGTATGTCTATGGTCTACACACTAGTTACTTCAGCTAAGGACTGGCTTTCTGAAAGGTTTGCTCAAGATGATGATGTTGAGAACACCGAAGAAGATGAGAATGCAAAAGATGAAGTATGATTATTTGTCCTACCTTTGTTATGTTTTCAACTTTAGAATGTGTGGATAGTTAGTATTGCTTAGCACTTATGCTGTCTCGTGCCCTCAAGATATTCCCAATTTTAAGCTATTGCCCACTACCTTGGATGTTCATGTTTTAATTTTCATTCTCAAGTGATTTGTGAATTTTGAAGATACTGAGCCGTGCATTGCACCTTTTCAGCTCACCCAACTATGAAATAAATTGCATAAAAATATTGTCGTTACAGACTCATAGTTGTCACGGCGCCTCAACGAGTCATGGCTGTAGCCGTTGTGGACGCCTAGGTGATTGCCATGACGTCCGTATGGCGACAAGTTGTTTATAATGTGCAATTTATATATTATTTATTTATTTAACAAGTATATTGGCAATAAAATTTCATATACATTAAAACCCAAAACATAACACCATGAAATAACATTAAAAACACAATTATGTAAAAGTATCTCGAGAAGCATCATAGTTATCGGCTAGATTGCTTAAATTTCCGTTGTCTAATCGTCATTTCTCTCGCAAAAGTATCTCGAGAAGCATCATAGTTATCTGTTAGATTGCTTATCTTGTCTAGCAAATAGCTCAGGCACCATCTTTGCAAGAATGTCATTGAAGTCTTCTTGTAGAGAGTACCAACTAACACCGAACGTTCCTCTTTGATATCAAAGTACTTGCCCGGATTAGAAACAACGTAGTCCCATTTTTGCTCTATTTAGCTTTCTCATTGTCGCTAAAAAATGTTAATCACCTTCTTGTAGAGTCTTTGTTTGTTGTCAAATGAATCTTTGATTTTTTTTCTCACACATTCCATCGCAGCGAAAATTTCTGGCATAACAGACTTCTCATCACCATCAACAATCCTTATGTAACACCCCCTTTGTGAAATAGAAAGAGAGGTTACACAAAACACAATATAACTGATGAATTTATAATAAAACTCAAAGCTATAAAAAAAATCTCATAACCATTAAATGTCACAAGACAAACTGGTTTATAATAGATGCGAAACCGACTTTAACCACAATGTAAGATAATTATTACAACTTCAAATAAACTAATGTATCATAACCTAAACAGAATATATCTAAACCATTGGAAAGAAGGGAGTTGAGGAGCTCTTATCACACTTGCTATTGATCTCCTTGATTCCCTATCTGAAGGAAAAATACAGTACGAGTCAAATGCCCAATACGGATATAGAGTACAAGAATAATGAACTGAAATAACTAATTCAATCGAATGAACCGAACAAAACTAACACAACAAAATAATTGGCTGAATTAAATGGCGGGGTGCTATTTCATACTGAGCTTAAAACAAAACAGAAATATACTTTGCTACACAGACAAGTCAAAATAATGTCACACATGCATAACATACATCAGACCGGTCGGATTCAGACGCATGCAAAATCGGATGGCGTGTTTGGCACAAACATCATCAATCCACAAAATAGAACAGAAAACTAGGGTCGACCCATACGCCTCCCACAACAAAATCACCAAATGGCTAACTCCCACCGGAGCACAAAACGGAGACGTTGTTGACTGATCACACTGCCACGGAAGGTGTCATGCCTCGGTGCCAAAAGGACATGTCTATAGTACCCCACATGTAGTTATAGCTCAAGTATACCCTATGATATATTCTAATAAAAAATCATGTCACAACACATGCGACACAATATCAACACAAAAGGGGTTCTAATACGTACATGTTAAATCAAAACGAATTATCAACACAATTTTGCAAAATATATTAACATGTACTTTTCTATGACGATCGAAATAAATACTAAACATGATACACTAGATCAAAGAGTACAAACACGAGTTCTAAGTATTAATGTAAAGGCTAAACCATCACATGATTTTGAAAATGAACAATTATGTGAAACAATAACCAACTTCTAAAAGAAAAGCAAAATGACCAAATCAAAAGTAAAAGAATTATTGTTGAAGTAGTACGGAATCTGTACCTAGAGTAAGTAATGTAATACCCCAAAAATTTATATTCCAAATAGAACTCCTTAAATTCCCTCCGTCCGATCTAATTAAAGAAAATAATAATGCACTTATTAGTTACTTAATAACTATAATTTATAATACCATAAATTATTTCCCAATTTACATCAGTTTTACAAAAATAAACCCAAACTAAATTACAAAAGCCTTCTAATCAGATATATTCTATTTATGTATTACATCCTATAGGTGAAGGACGGTTGACTTATATGCTTATTTGCTTATATGCTTATATGCTTATATGCTTATATGCTTCCTTTCCTTTGGAACTCAATAATTAACAATCAAAAGGAGATTGAATCTCATATATGCAACTTTTTCAAATTCTTAATACATATATATATACATACATATATATATATAATACATAGTTATCAAGGCGCTATGTCGAGGCGAGGCGACAACCGAGAGCTTAAGCGCTTAGGCGACAAAGCGCTCGACTAGTCGTCGACAAGTCGTTAACAATGTAAATTTTATACGTATAAAATTCTATATATTTAACATGTTCATTGTGACATTGCCAAAAACAAACATAATATAGAAATGAAAACAAAGTCATAAAAATTCAGTATTTTTTAAGTCAAAATTCTCATTTTTCATAATGAAAATATCACTCAAGCTATCAAACAAAATCATCAAAGATCAAATCATCATCATCTCTCCCAAAGAAGCAGCATCATCACTCAAAGCAAGAGTTACTCTTTACTACCATAATCATCATCAACATCCTCATCATCATTAGGAAGGCTCTCCTCTTCTCCAACATCAGAATCAGATTCATTCACAGCTCTTGAAGTCGAAGCATTACCACGCCGCGAGTAGTAGAATAGACCCGTCCCTACGAGGAAGATTAAGTCCTCGACGGCATCGAGATCGATGCACCAACAAATTTCTATCAACAGTTAAAGTGTTAAACAATAAATAGAGTCAATAGACATCCACATGACACAAGTCAGAACTCAGAACTCAGAACTCAAAAGAATAGAAGAACCAAAAAAGAAAAAACAAAAGCATACTCAGAAGTCAGTTGATTTCCAGAAGAAGACGAGAAGAAGAGAGGAAGTCGGAACTCAGAAGACGAGAAAAGATGAAGAGAAGAAGGAAGCATACTGCATACCTGCAAGTCGCCGAACTGAGTTGCCACTCGCCGAAGCTAGTCGCCGAAGCAAGTCAAAGATGGTACGTACTTCTTCTCTCACTTCACTCGCCGAAGCTAGTCGAATAACTGAGATCTCCCTGTTTGGTCTCGTTTCTCCCTCTCCAATCTTCCGAATCAATCGATTTCCCTAACTTCAGAGTTCAGACTGTTTAGTCGAACTTTAGGTTCTTTTTTTAACCCAGTAAGAATCGGGTCGAACCAAGTCGACCGCTTAGCTACGTAGGCGTCCAAGTCGCTCGCCAGTCGTTCAAGTCGTCCAAGTCGTAGCCTAGTCGCTCGTCTCTCGAATCTGCACCCAAGTCGCCCCGACGCCTTGAAATTTTATACCGCTCGGACGACTAAGCGTCGCCTAGGCTACGACTTGATAAGCTTGATATAATATACATCAGTTAGTGCTCCTACATTAGGTATTGATAATTTTAACGAATTTTTTTTTATAACCAATCAGTACATGCCCGCTATAATATTATGCAGTTAGATTTAGAATGATAAGAGCCAAGACCTATTAGTGAATGATATACAGAAAACAAAAAGAGAAAAGGCACACCTGCTTTTGCTTCTTCAGTAACTAATTTGATCTCACAATCACAACTCTCTCTCTCGGTTTACGGCAATAAGCGACGACTCCCCTCTTTTTTTTTTATAACAGATGAATAATAGTTCGAGTAAAATATAGGGTTTGTGTTTTAGTTATTTATTATCAATATATATTATTAATTCTCCTAATTTTAATAGGATTTATTATTACTAACATATAAATTAAACCCAATTTTACCAAATTATTTTATCCATAACTTATTAATAGTTATTAGCCCACATAAATTAAATGACTAGTTTGGCTCAAATAAAAGACAAAGCCCAAACAATATATTTTTAAAAATATATATATATATTTTTGGGTATTACACCTTAAGGCTACAAGAAGTGGTTGTGAACCCTAATGTAATCATGAATAGGATGCCAAAATATAGTTGAAATTACATTATCACATACTTTTTTCCTCGCTTCGGTAGCTGACAAACTTAGATTTTGGCTAATCTTCGCTTATAAACAAATGCCTCAATGCATTTCTATGCTTGTACAAACTCTGCAAGGTGAGAAAATCTGTAACAAATCTAATAACTTCGGGTCTCACAAGATTCCTTCAATTTGTTTTCCCCCTCATCACATCAAGAAGACGACCATGCCTATAAATAAATGTTGTGATTTTTTTCGCATTTGTGATTGTGGGCTGGAATTGCTTCAGCTTGCGTATGTCCTCTGGCATAAGGTCTATGCAGTGAGCAACACAAGGTGTCCAAAACAGTGTAGTCCTCCTCTCCTTGTAATTAGAGGCATTGTGACCACCTGAACAACATTCTCGAGGCCAATTTCCTCAATCTTACTATCAAGGAGATTTGCCAACATTGTGGCATCTTGCGACTAACTGGAGGCATCAACATAACTGATGTAGTAAGTCCCCTCCGGACTATTAACAAGGAAATTCAACAAGTGCCCTCCCTTCCTATCTGTTCAATTATCCGAAATTAGTGTGCAACCATATTGCTTCCAAGAAACTACATGTTTCGCCTTTAACTCGTCGGTTTGTTTCTTTGTCTTCTCAAGTAAAGGAACTCTCAACTCATGATACGTTGGAGGCTTTAAACCTAGCTCATATAGCCATATGGACTCGATCATTACCTCAAAGTTCTTTGCATTAAGATTTGACAAAATATGGTTATGGATGGGTGGGTGGGTGGGTGGGTGGGGGTGGGGTGTGGGTGGGTGGGTGGGAGTGGGCAGGGTGGAGGTGGGTGGGGGTGTATACATAATCACTGAATATTATTTTTTTGAATCAAAAATTTTTAAATCTGGGGTGGAAAGAACTTTTGATTTATATTTGAAAATTGAAATGAAACATGGGTCGAAAAATAGTTAACCTATTTGGACATATATATATTTTTTAAAAAATATGGTTCCAAACCTTAACCAACTTAAATAAATAAAAAGTTAACTAACCAATTTGGTTCTAGTTAATATGGGTTGACCCAATAGTTAATCAACTATATTATCAGGTCTACTTGCATTTGCAACATTGAATGGTATGCTACATTCGTAGAAAAAGTTGGCAATGTGCATATGGACTCTCCTTTTCCTCCAGTGTGCACAAACAATTTTGAATAGTCGTTTGACTCAAACACTTGTTATGCCTCTCCTCTATTACTTTTTCCGGAGTGTTCTTAGGAGTACTTCAACCGTCATTGTTAGAGCTTTTAGTTGTGACTTTTGAAATTGAAAAGTAACTTTCTTTCTTTTGGAAGCGTTCCCAGAACGTGGGATACTGTTAGATGAAGCATTAGAAGTCATGCTTGGAGGAGCAGATGATTGTTGTTCTTGCAGTTCTACTACATCATCATCATCATCATCATCATCCAACTCAATTGGCTTGTTCCTCTTTTTACTATTCAAAGCCAATTGCACTCCCTCATAATTTCGGTAGATGTTTTAAGGCACTTTGCTACATCTCCAAAATTTCCTGCTAGATGTTGCTTTAGCCTTTTGATTTCCGATGGACATTGCTTTTCGCAAAGGATGCACTATATCCTTATTACTTATATATGACTATACCCATATTTTCAACCCAAATCGTTTGATTTGGCCTTTCTTTTCGGGTCCTTGGTTATATCATAACCATCGGTTCCTGAACTTTCCACCATTTTGCTTTCTAGTTTCTACACAATACAATCAAACAAAAAATATAAGAGACAATTGACAAATTTTTATTTTTACTTGTGAATGTATTAGTATATTACTAGTTTAGTAAATAGTAACCATTTACACTCAACACTTGATAGATAGTGTTTACACTTTGTAAATTGCACCAAAAAAAAGAAGTAAACAATAAATATAACTTATTAAAAAGTTGAATCACCTCTCACATAATTTTGTTTTGTTTAAACTTTAAAGTATAATCACAATTCACAAAACACAATAAATGTACTAACCTAAGTGGCTAACTGTTCTCTCTATATATTTAATTAAGCTTTATGTATTAGCAAGGATAAAATATATTTCTAAATCCTAAGTCATTAAGTCTTAAAAAAAATTATGTCCTAATGTTCAACTTGGGGTTGAGTATTGTTTTACACATTCATTGCAATAAATACATCAACTTGGCATAATCAGGGGCGGATCCAGCCCCTTGGTTCGGTGGGGTCATATTTGAAGAAAAATTTTCAATAAAAAATAAAAATATAATACAATAAATCACAAAATTAAATAATGCTCATATATTGTTTACAATAACACCATAACTTGAAATTGTTGCATGATAGTCTCATTATCAATAGTTACAAAAATATCATATTCAATAATGTAAGTTACTAAACAATCATTCATCCATTAATCTTTAATTTTTTATTTTTTTATGGGTCGACGTTGTAAAAATATCATGATAGCCTCATTTTAAACAATTGTAAAAATTCACAAACAATTACTAAATTTGTGAAGTTATAAAAAAGAAAAATTACAATATGTTTTAAAGATTTTTTCTTTGATGGGTTAACATTGTGCCTAGATAATTGAAAAAGAAATAGCACTGGGTACAAATTTGAGACATTCATTAATTTTTTAGGTAAATTATAAAGAGGTGAGAGTGTGGGGGGTCTTTTACCATCATTTGATTTCTTCTCCTAACCCCGTAAAAGTGTGAGCCTACTACACTCTTATCCTAATTAATTTTCATAATCTCCACAGCTTCCGAGGCTAGCACCATGCTTCAAAGCAAGTTGGTCTGAGAATAAAATTCACTTGTCTGATAGTCTGACCTGAAAATTGATAGATTAGAACATTCATTTTTTGGGAATATTCATTTTCCGAGGAGGAGGACAAATTGACTATTTGAAAATTATGTGGGGTCAATTGCCCCCACTGCCCTCAAGTGGATCTACCCCTGTCTAGGGTACATTAATTAGCTTTATATATATGAAAATTTTAGTTGGCACTTGGCATACGTATATGCATGACAAATATCAGAGAAAGATATATTTTTAAAGATGAAGTTCCATTATTTGTTCAAACCTTCTGAAAAAAGAAAAAGTTAAGGACAGAAACAAAGTAACATAGAAATAGTGAAACAGAGAGAAGGTTACGGCTGGATCAAGGTTGTGTGAGAGAAGGTCAAAGCAAAACAAAGCAAGAAGAATAAGAAGAACCTATGTGAGAGAAAGTTGGGTCGACTCACAGTCGCCGCCAACTATGGACTCACTTGCTATGATGGTTTCGATGGGCTGCGATAGTGGTTGAGCTATGATGGGCCTGTTATGGAGTCGATGGAGCTGTGATGGGTCGAAGAAGTCACGATCAAGTCCAAACTTTGGAGATGCTGCGAATCCCGATTGCAGTATTCAGATAAGGGTTTTATTGCCTTTCTCCTGCTTTTTTAATCGATGGGTCATGAGATAATGTTCATGAGTGATGGGTTAATGCCCACGGGTCAATGGGTAACATTTAAGTTGGCCCAGAGTTGCCAAAGCGCACACCTTAGCAACTCCTCCTCAAGTCGCCGTGACATTTTTCTCCATCGCCTGGACGCTTAGGCGATGACATGACAACTATGGTTACAGTTTTTGCATTAATCTTTTTGGGAAATTAGTTCTCTTAATGAACTACTATTAAAACTTAAGATAGTTTCAAACACTCCCTAGTATGCCTAAAACTAGACCAAACAATGGATTATGCAGATTAGGCTTGACGATATATATTAGAACAGTGCGTGTTTATAAAGATCTCATTAGACATTATTTAGTGTTATAAATAGCTAAATATGAGTTGATGGTTATGAACCTGAGGTCCACTAATATACTTTTTCTTTCATCAGGTATGAATACCTTTGATTTCCTCTATTAATAATAACCTTTGAATTGTATTGATAATAAAATAGTAGCTTCGGATGATGTTTTTGAGGAAGAAGAAAACAGGAGAGAACTACATCTTGAGAGAAAGCCACTGGATTCTAAGATTTAGTTCTGTGTGATATTTGTTTACAGTTCTGTTTGTGAGATTATGTTCCGCGTCAAAGCTTTAGCCGAATTTGTGTTGTTCGTTGAATCTTTTGCTTCAGAGTGTTAAGTGTTTGGTAATGTGCAACACTTCATTTTTGTTATTACAGACGGTTCGGTCATTAGATCCTTGCAGTTGAATAGCGTTTTAAGCAAAGCGTTCACGGACGTACGACTCTACTTCTAGTAGTGAACTTCATTATTTGATTTGATCTTCTCTCATTCTATATTTACAGTTCTGTTGAAAGTCATTGTTACATAGTACATTCCCCTTGTGTTTGACTCGGTGAATGGAGGAATAGGGGATAACCAAATATCTGAATCTACAAGCATCTGTAAATAGAGGAAACTTTTACTGTGAAAATATTAAAACATATCTTTGAATCTTATATGTTTAAGTTGATGAGTAACAAGACAACAAAATTAAAATGAAGGCCCTGTTAGAAGCTAAAATGGACATTTATGTCATAAGCAGGTTAGATGTTGGTTGTGTGTAGATATGGGGTATGGCAAGGTGGGTTACTTGATTCAGAAATGAATGTAGGTGTGAGAAGATAGATGTACTGGCAGCAATTTAATAAAAAGAGAGTATCTTGAATAAAAGCTTGGGTCTAAATGAAAAATAAGATGAATGCACTATTGAGTAACTTGATATGGTTTGAGTTATGGACGTCAAATAAATATGAGATGGCCAAAAAGAACGTTATGAGATGTCATACTGATATCAGATATTATTTGCGCTCACACTCAAGCATGCATTGTTACTCTTGAAATAGTTAAGACTGCTAGGCTTTTGTTGTTCGACCAATCAATATTATGTCTTCTATGCCCCAAGGCTAACATGGTTCACCTCCATGGGGTGTAGGTATCGTTACTTATCCAAAATAACAGTCTCTCAACTTTCGTATGTCGGGCATGGAACCGGGAAAATTATAGGGTGGATGGGTTCAATCATCAACCAGTGATTGAACGTTACTGAACCGATGATGTCATAAATATATAAAAATATATTATTAATAATTAATAAAATTTAAAAAAATCTCGTTTTTATGAACTAAAACATAATAAAGTTGAGTTATAATATTACTAAAAGTGACTTATTTTAGTAATTAAAAAATTTTGGTACCAAAAATAATTAAAACCGGTTCACTGGGTCAAGTTAACCGGTTGAACCACCGATTCGACCGGTGGTCAACCGGTTCAATTCGGGTTTTGACCAAAATGGGGTAATTAGTAAAATCCGGACCGGAGTGCCGACCGGTTTCGGTTTGAACTGGTTCAACTGCGGGTCCAGTCTGGGTTTCACAACCATGTATACATCTCAATCGGAAAGGGATCAAAAGAACATGTCTGAGTAGAGGAAGTAAATGAAAATAATGCAAAAGTGGAGACATTAATCTTGAACCAACTAATCTTCTGTGGACTTATTTAAAAAAATAGAATCCTTACTTAAATGCAATTATATGAAGTTTGGACCGAGAAGCACATATTTTCTGACTTGTGGGGTTTGTGATTCCTATGTTGTTGCTTCTGGTCCCACCTGAACTTCTCGTTACTGACTAAAATTTGAAGCTTGTTGCATCAGTGGATATCAAATGAAAAAAGGCTTTCTAGTGTTATATTTGTCCTTTTATGCATTTTTAAACTATCAGGGTATATAAATTGAACTTGTCCTGAATAAGGCAAGGCATGCTAGCCAGCTAGCCTTTGCAGAAATGGGAATACAGAATGAAGTTATGATGAATACTTCACCATCTGGCACCAGCCAAAAACATTAATTATATTCTTCTGTCCATTTTTAATGTATGCGTTATTCTTCCAACTTAATTATTGCACATGTTTACATTTTACTTATTTTGAGGAGATGCATCATTTTTTACTTCAGATAATTGTACCACATGGAGAACCAGTAACTGTTGATACATTTTTGGCATGGAGAGAAAGATTTGAAGCAGAATTAGCCTTAGAAAGAGCCAAGTAAGTTTTCATAAGTAGCGGCTATATTGTATTTCTTTTTTGGCGGTTATCTCCCCTGGCTCCACCCCGCCCCGCCCCGCTCCGCTCTCTCTCCCTGCAAAAGTAGTGTGTTGGCCATTGTCTTGCAAAGTCTATGAAAGTCTAAAGTATCTGCCAATGTTATCGAAGAAACAGATATGAAATCAGTTTGAATTGATGTTAAATGTTAATATGTTATTGATTGTATTGAGTATTGCATTCTTGAATACATCCTGGATTTACATGGCCAGTGAGAGACGGAAAGAAAAAAGCGCATTAGAATCTATATATATAGAGCAACAATTATGATTAGCTTCACGGTTACAGAGAAATTCAGGAAAAGATTATTTGATGTTTTCAGTTATACAAATTCAGAACTCCAAATCTAGACATTCACCTTGGCCTCTTGCATTGATGTTTCTTTTTGTATTCATTGACATCCAACCTTATATTTAGCACAAAAAAAGAAAAAAAGAGAAAGACATCCTAACGCTATGCTATTTACTAAAAATACAAATAAATTACATTTCAACCTTACAATTCATGTTTTATTTGATATAATCAGTGTGCTTGATTCATAATCGTCTGTTGTTGTTTTTCCGTATAAATTTGTTTTCGACCTCTGTTTTCATCTAAACGAACAGTGTACTGTTTCAGGTTAATGCCCGAGGCAGCACTTTCGGCACCTAAGGAAAAGAAGCTAACAGGCAGACAGTGGTTTGAAAGTGGAAGAGCTACTACGGTATCCATTGATTTGTTCTATTTTGGATTACAATATTATATTTACCCTCTCATCATAGGTTTCATAGATTAATGATCAGGAAATTTGCACTTGGTTTGACAATATTAATATTTAGATTGTTTTTTCCAATTTTAGTTTGCAAGCAGTGAAATAAATTTGGCCATCAAGGAAGAATATTTGTGGAAACTAGTTAACAGTCGATCTAGTAGAATTGGTGGAAGGCTATCTAGTATAATTTGAATTGTTCTAGTAAGAGATCGTCTAAAAATTTAGTCAACATAATATGATTAAACAGCGGTAACTTAGAAATTCTATAGTTAATATTTAACATCAAATTTATAGTTTGAATTTTCTAACAAGGTTAATTATATCTCGAGTCTGACCATTACAGATATCTATAACTTCTTTAGGCCACCAAACAACTGCAGTTTTTTGGTATTCCTCTTTTCTGTGAATGATTATGATTCCTTGTTGTGATGTTTTCACATGTTATTAGGAATTCAAACTCACAGGAATACAAGTCTAGAATCTAGATGTATATAATTATCAAGAGGTTTTAAGTCCTGGCAGATGAGGGGTTTTATGAAACAGATTGGCCTCAAAGCAATATAGGCTTTAAAGCTAATTCCAGTATTGCTATATTTTATGTGCAGAAAGGTGCAACAGCAATCACTGAAGGTTCTGACGAAGAGGATGATGAAGACATTGACTTGGATGATGATGACTTCGAAGGTGATTTTATTTTCAATTTTTTTCTCCCTGAATTAAGCACAATATATGAAAATCGATGACTTCTGGTGGCAGATGATGAAGAAGAAGATATGCTTGAGCACTACCTGGCTGAGAAATCAGACTCATCGACCCATTCTTCGAGGAGAGCCAATTAAAAGTAGTGTGCTGGACAGAAGATTTACTAAACATGGAAACGGTTTTATCCGGTACCGAATTGAACAAAAGCTTCTAATCTTGTTTGTATTTTTTTCTTCTTCTTCCTAAAGTGTCATTTATTCTACAAGATGTTTCCAGTTTTATCCTTCAGCATCTTTTCCCTTTCTCTGAACAACATTGTTCTACAATCTCCCTCAGTTAATTAGTATTATATTGACTATTAATGACATTAACCATTAAATGACTATCTATTGTCCTTATCTGGCTAAGTGGAATTTTTATCCATATCCAGGACGGATGATTTGCTAATTCCTCCTGTATCAGGAATCAGGATTCAGGGGGGAATGATATTTTCATAATCAAGACTAAGAAAATCTAGTAGACATCCTATGTTCATGGTTTGGTGAGATGGCACGAAGAAGATGGATTTGCTTGTATCGGCAAACTTCAATGTTTAATATTTTGGTAAAATCCAAAAATCAACCGGAAAAGCAATAATTGAAATAAAACTGGTCAATTGACTTGTAATATTAAGTAGTAGTATAATATAATTGTTTTAAAAATGAAAATAATATCATGTGATGATTTTACATGTAAAAATATTTTGAATTATCAATTAAAATGTTTTGGTCATTACTAACAAAATTATGAAAATAATAAGCAAAAGAAGAAATACTGTCAAGCATGCTAGAAAATTATGAAACTTTATCCCACTTTGAATCAAGATACTTTATTCCATCTAAATTTTATCACAAGACTGCATAATATCCTCCTAGCTGGGGCAACAATTTAAATATTTTCAGTATACAGTCGGTGTTCCTGCCCCGTATTCACTAAACCTGCATTTATCTTCATGTTACATCACATCACATGTATCCCCAATCAAATAAAAAACTACACTCAACCCTCAGCAATAACATTACATCTATTTTACAGAGAGAACCCATCATTTCCCAACCACAGTAGCATCAGCAACCACAGGATCAAGAAATCTGTATGAAAAAGCTCGAGGGGGTCAGCAGCTGGTACTACTACTTCAGTTTTGCACCCAAAAAATGCACATGTCATCCACATTCTAGGTACAGCTTTTTAAGCAAGCAGCTCTTGGTAGCGTATAAAATATGCTGCTGAATCCCTAATTATACACATCCTTGATCCGACATACTGTTACCAACTGTCAGAAACGCAGAGATGAGCGCTCCATGAACCAAAGCCCTGGGCAGCACATAGAAGAAGAAGATTAAAGAATTAGACAATTAACAGTTTATTTAGTCACAACTTTCACATATTTCTTGAAATCACTAGAAGACCAAGTAAAAGAAAACAAGGTTTACTGTTTCCAAAATTAAACAGAAACAAATTGCAATGATAAGGTATGCCAGTACATGTAAATTAATAAAGGAGATCACCAAATGGACCATTTGTTTTTACTGTAACTTTTATTTTTATAACCATATGCAACTCGGTAAAATGACAATCTATATCAATTCAAATAAACTATGTTCCAGTCGGTCACTAGGAACCTACATATGAGTGAACCTACTGAAATATCTTTGCCATCAGCCAAATATACACTGCAAGTAGGACTTTGCCGGCGCTCTATAATTAAACAAGCCAAAACTTAACCTTAATCAGGCATCATGACCACATGCAAACTTTCTACTACACCTAAATAACAGCAAAATATAACATAATGTATCCTTGGTCCAGAAACTCAGCTGCCTGTTCGCAACTGAGTGATGTTCTTAGCAGGTTAATGTATACTTCATATATTGAACAATTCTACACCTCTGGTAACTTCAATCACACAAGATACACAAGAATATGACAAAATCAAAAAGGGAGGCAGTATTCATAGTACGTCCACAGTGATTTGAGAGGACCCATGTGGGTTCCACACTCCAATAGCTATGAAAAAACCATAGTGGAGGCGCTTCACACTACCCCAATGTACTTTTTCCTAAAGAAATCGCATAGAACTAACAATCCTAAGATTCATATAATGCTGTTATCTTACTCTGGACTCTCTTTCAGATAACCAAAATCAGTTGCTGTTTTGAGAGCTCTCTGGTATGTCTGCTTCATTGATTCCTGCCAGTAAATTGAAAAGTCAATGTGCCATAATCGAATAACCTAAAACTAAAAGTGTTTGAATCAGAAACAGAAAAAGGCCAAACTAACTCTGTACTGGAGTTTATGACTAACAAAGCACTTTTGCGCCAAATGAAGGTTGTATTGGTTTCACTAAAAGAAAAATTACAAATGAATTCCACGAGAATAACATAAGATGTAAGAGCATCCAAGAGACCCAGGATCTGCGGACACATGTGTATTTGCATATAGCACATTCAGTAAAACAATATTCTCATCAAATGATTTGTAACATAACTTTGTCAGATAGAGAACTTAAAACCCATACAAGAAGTAGATAAACAGCAATGACCAACTGTATATTCTAACTGTAATTAAGAAAAGTGGGAAAGTCCAAGGAGAAAAGAGGAGATGGATGACCCTTATAGTATTTCAGTACACAGCTATCTTCATTGCATCTCTTCCTATCCCAAGATTGGGTTGAAGAATGTGCAAGAAAAAGCCAAGAAATTGATTACTGGATTAAGTTGAAGCCTAGTAGTGCACACGTAATAGATGATGGTGGTCAGTAAGCCAAGAAAAAGAAAAGATAAAAGGAAATATGGCTTAATATAAAGCTTAATGGTCAGCAAATATTCATAGCGATTGTTTGGTTTTTTCTTTTTCCTTAAATTTTACCAAAAGGATTACTCTCTACATCTGAATTTCGTTTACATTATTTCTAGCAGGTATGTGGACTTGATCATTATTACTATATATTGTCTGCATCGTGGGACTGAAATTAGCCAATTTGACAGTGCCATAGAATTCAAAGTCCAAACCCAACTTTGCACGTGAATTCTACACAGAAACTGCACAGCCAGGAATCAGGCATAGTAATTCAAGACGAATCAAATTAAATCCGACAGAAATCAAAAACTTAAAAAGTGCAAGTAAATTGCACTCATCTCTTCTTGAGCTGATTGTTGCTACTGTAGCAAAAACCATGGATTTAACACATTCTATAAAATATTTGTTTCTGAAACTTGTGCACATTGAGAAAATGCAGGAAGCAATTCCAAGGAAAAGGTGCAATAAAATTGCACCATATATTTATTCAATGTTTTCAAGTTATAATTAAGGCATAAGATAAGTTATAACAGAAACAGTGGTCAATTTAAGATATGATTTTAACAGCAGTACTTCATTATCAGCATCAAAGTAAATTTCGTATACATAATTATGAAGCTACAAAATCCCAACAACTGTAAGTTAATAGATTCAACATGGAAAATTAAGGTGAATAACAATCTATTCTTTATCCAAAAAATACTTGGTTCCAAGGTCCAACCAAATATAATAAAGAAGTCCCAATTCGAAGCCCTGACAAATGCAGCAGCTAGTTGCACTTATAGATAACCAACACCATTAACATGAAATTTGAATAAATGGGTTGTCACCTGTAATTTAGATTCAAAGTCTTCAGGGGACCAATTTACATTGGTCTCTTTTAATTCGTATTCCCCAGCAACAACCTGTATTTCAGTGATCATAAATTTAGCCGGCATACAGTTTGGGAGGACAGTGGATGGAAAACCAAGCAAGAACAGCATAAACATAAACAACTGAGAATATATAATTAACTTTAAAGATTAACATGGAAGCGCAACAATTTAAGTTTTTTATATATATATATATATATATATATATATATATATAGGTAAAAATGGAGTACACGGCGTGTAACTTTTAAAGTTACACGGTCTCACGATCGTAGAGTGATTTCACTCTCTGATCGTAGATAATCACTCCACGATTTGTGAATTCACTCTTGATCGTAAACCATGTAAATTTAAAAGTTACACGGCTGTGTACCTCCATATTCCCCATATATATATATATATATATATACTTCCTTTTCTTTGGGATCCTGTTTAATCACTTGTTGCATATATTGCCAATAATTGATGTTTGCAGTTGTGTTGTAATCAAATTTATTGCCCCTAACTCCCAAACTTATATATTGTGATTGTTTGTTTCAGCTATAAATAACGGCTGAAACTGTGAGTTCTGCTTATAATTTGATTACAAGTGATTGTTGAACTAATTCAGAACTCAGGAAGGTATGTTTGTATAAGCTGAAAATAATTGATGTAGTAGTATAAATCAATTCCTAAAACTGTTTCTGATTTAAGGGTACTCTTAGTATTGCAATTGATTTCATAGGGTAAAATAGTCAAAATAGATTAGAGCGGCCCTCTAGCCTGATTATTGCTTTTTGGTCATAATCACTTGAATTTTCCCTATAAAACTTAGAAAAGCCCAAACTCAATTACCAATTAAGAAACAACTGAAAAAAAACCAACATAAGCTGAAACAAGCATGCCCTTGTACACCCCCCCGCCCCCCCCCCAAAAAAAAACCCTTGATATATCTTTCTTATACTGTCCACCACTCCACTTTTTCTGATGCCAAGAAGTCTTCCCTTTTGATTCGTCTTGACCCTTTTTCTCATTGCCAGGAATTGTCTTATCCCATTTATTGATGCGTGTATTATGAATTCTCAAAGGCGTACTCGCATAACTCATGAAAAATAAGATATTACTAATCAGAGCCAAAAATATAATAAAACCAAATCAGAAAAGAATTAAGAACCCTGTCCCACGAGTGGAGATTTTTGTAAGTCATCAGTAGATGGGGGATAGATTCCATCATAGTGTCCTTATATTTTGGAAGTGCCGATAGTTACATGATGAATGAAAAATGATTTTGAACATAATAAGTTTGACCCATATAAAAGAGATTATTGACAACTGTTCCACTAACTGCATCGTCATTAAACAGATTGACAGCACATATACTAGACATAGGGTAGAAAAGGTAAAAAATTGATACCCCTCCTACACCAGCAGCCATGGAAGGAGCAATTAAAACATTAGCCTTCCTCAGCACATCAACTGCTTCAGGGGTGCAGGGCATGTTTGAACCTAAACAGAATTGAGACATAATTAGCAGCCACTAGAAGACAAATAATAATAATAATATAATTATACAAGAAAATGGAAAATTCCAAGGCTACAAAGCTGACTCAATATATTGAGAAACTACCTTCTACAAGTATACGACAACCTGAATTGACCAAATTAATGGCATCAGAAGGATCAATTTCATTTTGTGAAGCACAAGGGAATGCAACATCACACCTCTCATTCCAAGGCTTCGCTTCATCATAATACTTTGAGCGAGCATAAGTCTTTGAATAGTCTCTGCGCGTGACACTTCATGAATAAAGAGAGAATGAAGAAACTAAAAGGTTTCAGTTTAAATCACAAACCTTAAACTTCTCTGTTGGGCTTTAATATCCTTCAGAAAAGATATCTTCATGTAATCAAATCCATCTTCATCCACCAAATAACCCTTTGAATCTGTATAATTTTGTGTAGCAACATCACATATATAAACAAAGTTGTCACATTTACATTGTGCCATTCTAAATACCCTATAAATCAAAGAAAATTATGGTAAGCAAATGTATGATGAGAAAGGACTCGACGTAAAGGACTAGAGTTTTCCTCTATGTTTTCACAAGTCTACGGGACTAACACTAACTACAGCTTGTATCCCTTCTTGTACACACTAATTTGTCTAAAGGCAAAAGTTTCATTAACATCATTTCTGATCAGGTAGTTGATATATGAATCAAATTCTGCTGAGATAATACTATTAGAAGACATCCCAATAGAAGAAACATGCCATGTGACTACGTTGATGACTGTTTCAGAAAAAATCCACAGCTTGGAGTTGACCTAAGCACACATTTTGCAAATGTGACAGAATTTTGCCCCAAATTCGTGAATTGAGAGCAAATCCACCCCTCTCAAAAATTTGGTGACTAAATCCCACTATGTGCTATAATAAAATGCTTAAATTGCAAAGGTCCCCTGACTGTGACCACCAGAAGAAAAAGGCTCATAATAATAGGCTGTAAAATATACTAATAACTAGCATAACCATTTATGACAAAAATAAGAAAGATATCTTTTTAAAATATCTGTCCTACAGTTCGTAAGACCAAAATTATGTTTAGACATACAAAATGGACGTGTGTGTGGGACGAAGCCAGGATTTTTATTCTGGGGTCAAAATATTGTGATGCTATAAATAATTTGGCGGGGTTTCAGCAATTTTTTTAGATAATTGTGCTTTCCGGCCAGTTACATATGTAAAACATATATTTGGTTACAATATTGTTAATATAACAAATAATAACATTATATATATATTATATACACCTCTTATTGACCCCTAATACGCCTTTCTAATAACAATTTTGTTAATAAATATTTAAATTCCTTATGTTATAAAAATAATCTAAATTAGATTATTATTTATTTTTTTTAAATTTGAGAGGAAGATGCATACATAAAGGAGTAGAAGTAATAAGAAATTGAGAAAGTTAAAAAAAATTCAATTTGACCTCATATATTAAAAAAAATTATAAAGTTTTAGTGGGGTCAATTTGTTCATTACACTTATATTTCTTCTAAATTTATCATATATTATAAAATATTTTTTTTTCTAGTGGGGTCAATTGACCCCACACCCTCCAACATGGCTTCGTCCCTGGCTATGAGTATAAATTATATCAAGAAGAGATGGGCGTTTTATGTTGCATAATACATCCTACCTTGAGCAAATTTATACAATCGAAAAATGATTTAATTCTGAATATCTAGCCATTGACATTTACCTGACACTGTGATAGGAAGAGCACCGTAGGCGATAAGCTTCTCTAAAACATGCAGTGCAATCTTTCCAGAACCACTAACAACACATCTGGATGGGAAAAATATCAGAATGAAATTGTTAAAACTAACATCTTTCCTAATTAACTTCATTGATTATCCAACTAAAATGTCAAGAAGCTCAGAAGAGTAACAAATATAAGCAAATTACAATTGGTCTCCCTTTGTTTATGACCATTGTGAATTGTGACCAAAGTGTTTCACTCGTACTCCAACCTAGCCTATGGTTTGTAACACTTTAACACCACCTTTCTACCGAAAACTGTCAGCCGATGAGCCATGAGAATTTGTTATTGCCATAAATATACTAATTTGGTACCTAGTATACGCTTTACTATTTAACTCCTCTCTCTTTTGATATATTTTACTCTGGACGTAGGTTGACAAAACATAACAATTCTAACTCATCTGTCTCCCTCAATTGATAACTAGGCCATATCTTTTTTACTGCTCAATTTCAAGCCATGAGGGCAAGTGGAAATGAATCAAATGATAAGACACCTGCATCTTTATCCTAACTTCTCTTGAAAAATGCCAGAGCAACAGTAATCATTTTCCTAAATGGGGATTGGGAAAATTTTCAAGTGAAGAAAAGAGGTTTCCACTTTGATTAAGCTGTTGTGAAGATTTTGCTCAAATCCCCCTTTGGCATAATTATTCGGACGCTAATCTCTTCTAAAGGAAGACTCACTTTCCAGTTTTGGCCATGGAAAGCCACCCTCAATAGATAATATGAACTCTGTATTCATATGCAGTTCATTATTCGCAACAGATCTAGCATACTTTTTTCTGTAGATTTTTTTTTAATTCTTTATTTTTCTTTGGGCTGTGATGGATTAGTAGTTTCCAAACTCCGATAGTTTCTTTGGGCTGTTATTTGACATGAAACTTCCATTCTAGAAGTGTAAAAACCGACAGGCAGACAAAGTTCTTCGCCTCTCTATTCCTAATATAATCTACATATCGGCATCCAATATGGACAAAATAATCTGTACATACATATAATCTATATGTTTTCTTCACGTTGTAAAATCCGTGTCACATAAGATACTGTTTAAACTGCAAAGGATAAGCAAACAAACTTTGGATATTCTTCTCTACAACAGTAAAAAACTCAATTCACGACTATATCCAACCTCTGACAGTCACTGAATCTCAACATTACCAACTTATCTCTCATTGTTAATATCTTTTGATCTCTTCTAACAACCTCTCCACATAAAACCAGATCACCTTGTTTTCTTATTAACCAAGAAAATCACAAAATGATCACTGGTCCACTAGAATTGAAGGATTTCAAAGAATATTTATGTGAGTCTAACTTGTTAGACAACAAACAACGTATTTGCTCAATCCAAGACTAACCCATGTTTGACTGGCTAATAGCTGGCTCTGTCCGTATGCATCCCCACATGAGATTTTCAATGTAATGGCAAAGATGTGGAGAGCATGTGACTGTCAAAAACCTCATAAAGAAACAACTGTATACACGAAAATGAAAGTACCTAAAACATACAATGGGTAAATATGTAATTTTCTACTCTCACAAATGAGAAGAATTATTACCTTGGTGTTTTGGGGGGAAAAAAACTCCTACCCCCCACGGCAAAAAAAAGAATAATAATAATTAGGAAAGCGTCAATTCATAAAAGCTACAACCAAATTCAAAAGCTTTCAAAGTCAAGCATGAAACCTGAGTCCTTTTAAGTCTTTATTCATGTCTGCGAGTATAAGTTGTGCAAAGAAAACCTGCAAATTAAAAGGGATTCATTAAATTTCAAGATATGTAATTGGAGCAGTGCAAGACTCGCATAACACTATATGTAAAGGCGGGCATCTAAAAATAATTAAGAATTTAATCTTCTGCAGAGAATTATTAAGATATTCACAAAACATTTTCTCTAATCACAAATTCAAATGCAAACGTGTGCACGAACACGCACAGACACGTAAGAAAGCACACACAAAAGCATGTACAGATAGAAGTAAAGATGAAGATGAGAGAATCACCAGTCCATAGGCAGTAGCTTCAGTTCGGAGGCTAGTGTTGGACCAGATTGTTCTTGGTCCTGTAAAACTTCCCTGCATGTGTGAAGTCAATATAACAGTTACAAAAGTTTAACCCCATGATAATCTGCAAGGGATACTAGCTTAAAATATATCAAGAAAACTAAGTGAGCGTAAAGTGGATTTTTAGTAGTCTATCGGAAAGGTTTAAATTTCAAAGAAACTGATGATTAGAAATTGACATAAGGAAAAACCTACAGTTACTACTTGTGGTCTGTTGACGGAGCACACTTCATTTTAACATTGTCTGACCAAGTAATGCAAATACTAAATGTTACAAAATAGTGCAATTACCAAAATTGCAATCTTGTCTAATACATATAATAAGCTGAAAGCCTGAGCCTAATATTGCCAAATTTACATTACGAAGATATGAAAAATTATGTGACATGATCACAAAAGGGACCCAAAACAAAAGCAGAAACCCACGAAGAATCAAAACCTTTTCTGATTGGAAGAATAGCAGCTCCTTCCAGGACAAAATTATAAAATAAATTAAATATTAGAACTAGCATATCATATTCTGATAATGGCTTTTAGAAGCCAATGGAATCAGTGAAGCTTCTATATAACATGCCTGACAATGTTAATGAATCATCCTTGGATATCAAATAAGTGCCAAGATGATAACATCGTATAGTCATAGAGATGTCAGGAATATCTTGCAAGGCAACGGACTTGGACTGGCATGTTGATTCCCCTTAATTATCCAAATAGCTTGTCCATATCTAGCCCAAGTATTTCTTAAATATGTGTGGAAAATACAAAACACCGTGGGCATATAACAATTAAACCTGGACCAGTGACAGTAAAAAAGTACCATTTGAAGCAAAAAAAAAAATAACATGTCATATGTGCTACTTAGTTTTCCAACTTAATGATACTTGCACGAACAAAATTTCCAACATAATTTGTCCCGAACTCTATGTACAGAACTAACAGACAAAAAGGGCCGATTTACAGAAATTTAACCATCTAGAAGTTCCTCTTCTGTTTTTACCTTCTCATTTTTTTATTTCTGTTTAGGATGGAGTGGTTTTTCTCAAAACTTTATTCTGTCGACCTCGTGAAGATGATACAGCAAATTCTTGTGGTGTGAGATTCAAATCTAGGTGAATTTGGTATAGTGTTTTATTTTTTATTTAGAGATAATGTTGCACCACCATATTTAAACATACATAAACATAAAGGATGAAAAATTTTATAGTTAAGAAAGAATGAGATGATAAAGGTAGGTACATAAGTGATATGTAAAAGGGGTATAAACATCCGTTTATGATAACTAAGCTCTATATGACATAGACCAATATACCAGACCATCAGCATGACAAAGTTTCAAAACATATCTATCTATATATGTAGAAGAAACCGTAGCCAAACTATATGTAGCAGATTATATGATATATTTCAAAAAACATCTTTTTGTATTCTCGTGTGTAGGGCACACAGGGAGTGGGGGTGGTGTTCAACAAATCCAGAAAATGACACAGCTCGCACCTGAGAATGACCAGCCAGCTTTCGATATTGTCCATACAGATAATTCATTTCACGATTACCGACACCCATCTCTTCTGAAGGAAGATCCTAATATTTGCAACAATAGGGCAACAATGAAACTGAACAAGTGAAAAATTGTAGTTATATATACCAATATATGGGAAATAAAGAGGCAGAAATTTTAGATGTATACCTTGTCAGGACCCAAAAAACGAAAAAGTTCATTCATAAAACTCTGACAAAACCGCATGACCTACAAACATGGGTATCACATCAGAAATAGAAACCTTAGAGATCATAAAAAGTACATTATTAGCAACTAATTTTACCAGTAAAGTCAATACCTCATTATCACTTTTTCCTTTTGGATCAAAATCACTTCCACCTGATGCCCCTCCTAGTCTGTATGGAGATAATGTGTTCTTTAAAGTCTGCACGGGAGTAATAATAACTTAAATTGCTCCTTGAAATAATTAGTATGTTCACCGTTTACATTATTTAGAATAAATAATGCCAAGATTACCAATGACTGAAGGAAAGGTGAAAGCAAAGTCAACTATGGGTACACAGATATAAGGTGTCAAACAAGAAGCTCAAATATTGATCGTGCCTCAACTGCATAAATTTATAGAATTTTTAATCAAAATTACCAAATTTTTATGTGAAAGTAGAAATCTCATAAGATAATATAGGAAACACACAGTAATTTTATATGCGATTTTGTAATAAAAGTAACTGATTTAGGGAAAACCTAAACAACGCAAAATTACGGTGTCCCGCTATCAAGTACAGCGTGTAGGATTCAAAATTTCCATGTTTTTTATTTAAATTTAAAAAATGGTATGATAAAGTTAGGGTTTAATATTGAAGTTTTTGCTTGAACTAATTGATGTTAAAGGCTAACTTTACTAAAACTCAAATAGAGATCACTGAATTTTCTGGACAGCAAAGTTACTTCAAGGGTTAGGACTACCGATAAGATAGGCCTTTAAGATCAAAGGTTAACTGTTCAAGACTGAGAATAGCCAGATTGAATGGCTACGGTTTTGATTCTTCACACTATGGGATCTAAAATTTCAACCACAAAAAAAAGGAAGAAAATTTTAAGAAAAAGAAATTCTGCCAGAAGTTGTTATTTATTGACTTCTTGTAGGTATAACTCCAATTATGTACTAAATTAAACTTTCCGACTACATATGCAATTTTCTTACTAAACTACAACCTTATAATATAGACCAAGTAAAGGTTTGGCAAAACCCACAAGTAATAACCTCAAAACTAAATTACTAAAAGTACCCCTAACTTGTGAAAATTTCCATAACATCACGAGTAGCATCAAGTCAAAATGAGTAATAAACAGATTCATACCAACCCACAAAACCTGATAACACCTAAGCCTCCATATTGGACAATAAGAGGGTGAGCCCTCATGGATTTTTTTTCTTTTAATGTATAGCCTTAAAGGTCTTAATCCACATAAAGATACCACACTTTAAAAAGAAAAAGAAAAAATTGAGTTAATGTTGTCTGCCGACATAAACAGCTTCGTTGCTAGAGCAACAAGCAACAAACTAGAAAGCAAAGGAAAAATATTTTAGTAAGGTATAGCAAACAAGTTTTAGCCTAGAATAAAGACAAGCAAAACAGAAGTACAATCAACAATAAGTTTCATACCAAATCGGAAATGTGGAAAACGTGAAAACCTAAGAATGGAAGGTATAACAATACCTGTTCAAAACCAAGAAACTTCGCAATGCTCAAGTTCATTGATGGATGGAAACGAAGACCACCCCTACATGGACCCAAGCTCTGGTTGAAATGAATTCGATATCCTCGATTGACATGTGTCTCACCCCTATCATCAACCCATGGAACTCGGAAAATAATCATACGCTCAGGTTCTAACAAGCGCTCCATGGTGTTGACATAACTGTAAAATTATAAAGCCAATTTGTAGGTTTTGTAATAAAATCTATCAAGACTTAATTGTTCTTTGAATAATCTACGCTGAAAATAGATTCCGCCTTGAGGTAACTCACATAGAGTTTTTCGAAATTACTCTTTCTAAAGCATGAACCACTTCTTGCACAGATTGTATGAACTCAACCTCGTGAGGGTCCCTTTTCAGCACAGCTTCAAGGATTGATCCAGCCGTTTTCGACATAAGAGCTTTTTACAAAGTTCATCCCCGGAGAAGCCAATTAAAAAAGAAAATTAGGAAAAAGAGTGTTGCAAATTATATAATATAACCAGAAACCCTTTAAATAAGCATTCATGTGAAAGAAATTAAAAAAACAACTACTTATTCATTGATTATATTTATGTCCATTTTATTTTTCATATAAAGATAGGATTCCGGGGAAACTTGGATAAAATGGGTAATGGACCATAATTATCATTTATCACCACAAATGACCACCTAATTCTTACAAGAAACCACTGAGAATCAAACTCCCGACTCCGCAACCACTTTTTTCATGTCATTTTTAAACTTCTGTAGTCGTGCTAAAACAACTTGGCTATATTTGCCCCTTATTTAATTAAGTTGATGGAATTTATTTACACTCAAACAAAAAAAAATTACAAAATATTATAGCAGAGGACCACAATGCTACAATGGCATAGCATCATACAACAGCAGAATTTAATAACCACAGGTGAGCACCTGGATGTTTCCGTTCAAGTACTTATTTGTTGTTCAATTACAAAAATAACATAATATAAACAGGGGCTAACCTTTTACGAATATGGGTTTATCAGCAATGACCTTATCTTTAGAAGCCATCTGGAGACGAAGAGCCTCTTTGTGCAGCAAACTGTTGTTGTGTTCTTCCAACGCACTCATCTGCATATTCCTACTACCTTCATTCCCGTAAGGGTTCCTCCTGTGCTTCCTACCATACTCTCTACAAATAGAGCAGAATATCCTCGCTGTCCCTTCCTTCACATCGACATACGCCCACTTATATGTATCAGCCCATTCCTCTCTCCATCTTTTCACAACCTTCTTTTTCCTTTTCATGGGTTGGCTCCTTAATAAATCCTGATCATCGCTGGGAACATGAGACACCAATAACATCTGCTTGCTCTCATCATGCTCATCTGCGGAAGATTCCCGTGGTGGAACAACACCAATAAGTGGGGTGTGCGCAAATGAAGGGTCATCGTCACCCGGCCCAATTTCCAAATCAATCTCTTCTCCTAGCTCCCTAACCACTAAATGATGATGTCTTTGTGCCTGCTGAATTAGGTTTATATCATCCATTGTGGAATTCATCCCTAACCCACCAACCGGAACCAACATTCAGCATCACAATTTATCGAACACCTTATGCTCTTTCCCTCTCTGCATACACAAACACCCAATTAAACTCAAAATTGTTCCTCTGAACACGAACGTATCTCAAATAACTAAACCACAAATCCGCAATTTATTAGGACTTCTGAAGGAAAAATTTCACCTTTACAACTATACAAGACAGAATAAAAGCTAAATTTATTCGGTAGCCATGACTTCTCTGTTTGTAAGACTTGAACCAATTAAAAAAGAAAAAAGAAATAAAAGAAAAGCGAATTACGCCTCCATAAAATCATTTACAGTAGAATTCGCGTATCGGCAAAACCATAGCTGCGGCTTACTTACAGTATTTCTCGTCTTCTCTTTCCCTTTTTCGGTCGAAATTGTTCCGTCGTTGAATCAAACAACGTAAAAACAAGTCCCAACCCGCACACAGTACAATCACTAGTCACTGCTTACTTTACTCGTGCAATTGAGACAGTCGGACAGACCACTCAGACACAAGAGTTACTCCTCTTTTTTAATTTCCAAAAGTGCCCCCAATCTTATTACAAATTTTCATAAATTTTTCTATGCATTATTCCTAATAGATTGTGGTTTTAGAATAAAATTTTTGTTTCAAAATGTTTGTTGTTTATAACTTTCTAAAAAAATAAATTATTTACTTTCTTATATTACTGCTTCTTTCTCTCATTGTCCTAAGAGCATTCACAACAGTTTCTTTATATTTATCCCTACTCTGCAGTGTTATTGGGTCATTTGCAAAATAGAGATTTAATTTTTTTACTATGTACCCAACAGGTTCCTTATATTGATTCCTTAAATAATGAAATTTAAAAGTTAAAAGTTAAAATTTTAAATTTTCAATAGTCAAAATATCAAATTAATAATAATCTTATAATTTATAAAAGAGAGTATGATTTATCAATTATATTTCACTGAAAATAATTTTTATTTTTTTAAAATTTTAAGTAATTTATTAAATGAGTATTGAATGGATTGTAGTTGTGACGCCCCCAAAATAGGTCCATTCCACCCAACCCATTCTCGAAATCGCCAAATACATGATGCGAAATAACTACAACTTGATAAATACAAATGTGTGAAATACGAATACATCTTAATGAGTTTAAATACGATATTGCCGTCCGGATAATATCCACACGCAAATAAATCCCCATCATAATTATTGATACATTATTTTACAAAATGGTGAGGACTACTAAACAACTCTCTACAGAACCTTCATTCCATACCCCAGGCTCGATCCTGCTTGTGTTACCACCTCCACGAGAAGAAAAATGGAACAACAAGGAAAAGGGTGAGCTCAACTAGCCCGATAAAGAATATTATGACTAAGATAATATACAACAAATTATCGTTAGTCTTGACGAGGAAAAATCTAATAGAATCTGATAGATAACAAGTTTTAGATCAACAAATCAATGAAATAACAATCCATTAGAAGAGTCACGTGAGAAAAGAATTCTCTTGTCTTACAAGGTTTAAAAGTCCATCATCAATATTTTATCCTCAGAACAACAATCAATATTCATCTTTGCACTACTGGCCAAAGATATTCATTTAAATCACCAATTGGTTGGTGTTCATTAACACTCTCAACACATTCATCTTTACCTTTCTGAGCGAGAGATTCATCGGTTTTAATCATTCATCTTTTTGCTACGGCCAAAGATATTCATCAAAATATCACCATTAAGGACCGAGGATGATGAAAAACATTTTAAACGAACCGGTCACGATAGAAAGACAAATATTAGGGATTCGTTTAACGGTTTATCCAAGATCGATAATACTTCATAATAAAACGATTTTGAAGCGGAACTCAAAAATAACGATCAAAACATGGATCTGATCAAAGATAGTAGCCAAAATAGACATCTTGGACCAAAAAGAAAATTTTTCATTTTTCTATGAATAGTCAAGTGATAAGTGAATAGTCTTGAGTATCGTGAATAATAACTCAGACACAAAAAGATAGAAATTTCACAAAAGACATCTTCACGCTTACGTGAATAGTACTCGTGAATAAGTAACTCGTGAATAGTAACTCTGAATAATAACCCCGACATGAAAAAGTTCTAAATTTGATAAAAGTTCAAACAATATTTTGGCATAATGATATTGAAGAAAATAATATCATTTGCGAAAGAAATAACATCCTTTACCTCAAAATAACCGTCTTACATTTGAATTTCGGTATATAGTCTTGTGAAACTTCATGACCGTATAAAGAATACTCAAAGTATACGCTACAAGAATACGCTTCGATAATATAGAGAGAAAGAGAAAACTTAGTTTACGGTGTGATTTTCAATTCTAACTTAGCCCTCTATTTATAGGAAAATGTTAGAACGCCAAAGGAGACTAAATTAATAAAATATATTATTATTTATTCAAAATTCCTACCCACGTGTTTTGAAAACTCTAGCATGCCTTCTTTGGTCAAAAACATCAGTCACCCATGTGCCAACAACCACAAAAACGTTTTTCTTATATAAAATTAAAATTTCCAAAAATCAATTATTTGAACTCCTAACTTCAATAATTCATGATAAATAGCCCTTTTATCGAAAAATTGAATCTCGCGAATTTTTATAGGAAATTCAATTCTCTACAACTTTACTGAAGGAAGTTTTCCCAAATTCCAAGCGAGAATTGACCAAAATTCACAAGCGGTAGATTTCACGATTACTATAATAAATTTTCATCGAGAATTGTGTCCAATGAACACACAAAACATGTGTTAAAACATTTAATGCCACAAAATACTCTACCTCCTCATATACTCATATATCCCACATTTATTATAAAAATATCACCGTTAATATATTATTAAAATAATATATTTAAATGAATTATTTTATCGAAAAAGATAAAATATTAATTTTCAACAATTGTCACATTAAAAATTTTCTCCATCTATATCCACATAAAATCAATATCATATAAATCAATAATTAATTATTCACAAATAATATTATAGAATCACATTACTAACAACCGTGCGGTTCAGGGAAGAGGGGCTTTCCGATAAGAGATTTCTCCTTCTTGGCTAGCCATGATTAGGTGACCAAACCTCTCCTTGAGATGAACTTTCTAGACATTGCCAATAATGTTATCCGATAATATTATTCAAATAATATGAATTATTGATTTGATAATGAAAAAATCTGATGCGGTGACAATTATTGAAACAATAATAATATAAACTAAAGAACGCAACAATTATTGAATCAATAAAATATTGAGCGATAACTCACTGTAATAATTATTGAGTAGTGCCCTTTACGTAAGAATCAATAATTCAACAATCACATGCAATCTGGTAATAATATCTTTGTCAACCACGCGACATTCAGATTTTTAACCACCGTAAATCCAACGATTGTTACTTGTAACAACTACTGTAAGATTTATAAAAGCTCAAACTTGTCATTTTCTTCATCCGAAGCTTATTTTGTTATGGGGCCCATGATTGGCTACTTGCAAATAAATTTAATATTCCCCAACAAAGAAGAATATTCCACTACCAAACTAATATTCCCAGAGCAAAAATAAATATTTTAATAACCACTTGTTTATTTTGCAAAAAAATTACATTTTCACCCATAACTAAAGCATTATATCAAATTACCACCTTATTAATCAAGAATAATAATTAGAGGAAATTAGATTTTTATTTATAAAAATTTGGGGTCTTCTGATAGTTGCAAATGTACATAAGATTAATATTAACTTTTAAAAAGTTAATTTGTAATATTTTAAATTTAAATTTAATATGATTCATTTAAATTTTGAAAATAATAAATTTTATAATAATTATTATTTTATAATATTTATAATTATATTGACATAAATTAAATAAATTTATATCGGTTTTAAATTTGAATACGTTTGAAATTATTTTTTAAAATATTAGTTAATATTAAGTTTATAATTTGAAAATAAAGTAATAAAAAATGTCAAGATGTGTATGATTGATGAGTTGTCCACTTAAATGAGGGTGTGAAATGTCATTTTGTATATATAGAGAATGATCTTTTGACTCCCTCACTTTGGGAATAAAATCCTATATAGGGATTAAAATAGAGAGTCAAATAAGGATAAGGAAGCTGTTGGATAATAATTTGTTGATGCATTCTTCAAAATTGGGGATAGAGAATTAATTAGAGAAACTGTTGTTAATGCTCTAAGATATTAATAGTTTTCAATTTCCTATAAAGGGGTAATGATAAAATTTCAAATAAATTTTAATTGTTAAATGATAATAATAAATGACTTTCTTAATCCATGTACAAAACGACAATCTTTTAAAAATAGAGAAATTACTACTGTACTGTTTAAATTGTTCTGTGTATACATTGTTACTCGTGTTACATTGATAGTATATTCAGATATGTTTAACCCTCTTGCATAATCTATGCATAAGCAAAGTCGTCAGTCAAGTATGTGAACATTATTAAGCTTGAGACTTGCATTAATAATAGTTCAGAAGTAAAATATGAGAACTGGATTTTTACACTTGTTTATGCTACCCGGGAAATTAACATTTACCGGACCGTGTTGGAAAATAAAATAAAAGGAATGAAACAATGAAAGCTATGGATTGTTGGTGATTATATTAATAAATATGGGCCCTCCCCCTTATAGTAAATTTTGATTCTTCGATTGGGCAAGACAATGAGAAATCAGTGCTTGTGACAAGAGAACACATGCTTTAGCATATTTGCTCTATTATAGTGTGTGTGTGTATATATATATACACATATATATCAACGGATCGTTTTCGGCCTTCCTGTCCAAAGCAAAAAACTTTTCATCTCAAATTCATCCCTAAATTTGATAACACAATGAACTAGAATCCAAAATCTCTACATGTCATGCCTCTGGTGGCATAAACAGCTGAAACCTTATTCAAGTCTACTACAAAAGGGGTTTCTGAATTTTGTAGTAAAAACTATGTCCCCTTGCTGCCAAGTGCCAACACAGAGTATACATTGTTCAACACAAAATGAGAAGTGCTTCATTTTTTTGGAACGATCCAACCAAAACTCAATAAAAGAACCCGAGAACCTGACCACCCACATTTTGTCGGATTGCTTCTTCATGATCCAAAACCCCATTGGGTGTTGAAATCACAACATAGCCCCACTGCACAAGAAAAAGGAAAACAAACTCAGTAGCAGTCAATCAATCCCAATTATCATCTTTGTTTCTTCTCTCTTTGTGGGAAATAGGTGTTTACATACAACAAAATTTAGACCAAAAAACAAAAGAGAAGCTTCTCTTTCAAAATGAAGCTATGATCTCTTAATTCTTCATGAATTAAATGTCCCTTTCCTATCTTACTAAAAGATAAATACATTATGTCAATGTCATACATACAGACACTCAACCATGTACTTGACACTGCTCAAAGCATGTTGATTATAATCTGATATATTGCGAGTAGTCTCTTGCTACTCAATGACAGTTCCATTTCAAAGGATCAATGTACATGATATACTTTACAAAGTGGAGAATAATGAGCAATACCTACGATGCCAAGTCACAATAATTAATAATTAGGGGTCTGCAAAGGCGAATGAAGAGTGATAGAAATTAATGCTTGAAGAAGATTTATAGATTGAACAGATCAAACACATTTCACAAGGCCTTAACAAATCCCAAGAACATAACTAACAAGGAATTGTCATGATTCAGCAACCCTCCTGGTCAGTCCAGGTTCAGTAACACTGCTAATTGCTAAACTGTACATCCAAAGTGCATATATCGTACATGTACATAAACAGAAGCAAAGTCCCCATCTTATTTCTCTGCAGTCTCTTTTGAAGGTCTCTGTCTATCTGACAAAGATCTCCAACAACCCCATGTCTTAAAATGCCAATTGCCAAATAATTGCGCCAGTCTATCTAATTTCTCTATTTCTCATGCATTTATACTACTCTCTTCTATCCATATGTATGTTTGTGTGTATGCATGCGCTCAGGTGATTCAATAACATTATAAATAGACTAAACATATCAATTTTAGATATCATTAAGACATAAATATAAACACTAATCCTCATGAATGTAATGTTTAGAGCTTTAAGCTTTAATGTAACATTGTCACTTGAAGTTGTGCTCTACTTTATTGGGAAAATGGTTCTTCTATACTCATACACTGTTGATTCAGTGTTCTCATATTGTGTAACCTGTTAACAAAGATAATGGAAATGTATAAGACCTGACGTGTCGGAAGGGTGTGCAATCTATAATTCTCAATATCTCGAGCTTTGATGTCTTGTCGATAAGTCAGAACCCGACAATCTTTAACCCTGCCTTGCAGACCAACAGAAATCCTTCCAACCCTGTGGGGATCATGTACTTGAAAATCTTTAATGTAGCCTGTAAAGCAGATCAATGAGTTAGGAACATTTTTGAAAATCATATTTAAGTTCACTTTCAAGTCGCAAATATATAGGACTGCTCATTCCTCTGATGATTATAGATTTTTCTAAATAATGCCAAAAAAAAACATACATGACTAACAATTCTTTATGGATAATACCACAATTTGACCTCAGTTTAAAAGTAGCCAAAAGGACAGAAATTGATTGACTATGGTCATTGCATACTTGTTATATTTGTTTGAATAGTTAACCGTTATAGAAGTAAAGGTGCTTCAGCAGTCTTCATAGACAAACACCAATCCTTGTCAAAATGACAAAAATGTGACTGAATAATACAAATTAATGACCGGGGCAGGTAATGGTTTTTAAACTCCTTAGCTAAAGGTCCCCCATTACAAAATAACTGGCACTTAGTAACACCAATTTCTGCCATCAACTAACAAGATGAGGAGAGACTACTGTTCCACGACATCTAGAACATCTTGTCTATCAAATTTGTAGTCTAACAGAGTTTTGAAGAACCTTATCAACAACAACAATAACCAAAAAAAATATAGAGGCTTGGAGGCTGGATCAATCTTGAATGATGGTTAAAAATAGTGAAATTTCAATCAATGTTAATTATTGACCACGAATAATATTCACATAATTTTTTCAAGGATCTATAATCAAATCACAACCCTGGGACAATATTTGAGCCTAAACAATCTTCTCCACTACCACTGGTCTCTAGCTTTGACGTAAATCAAATGCAAAAAGTAAATAAGAAAACAGTTGTCATCTTTTTCATCGTATCATAATTACAATAATCGGAAAAGCCATGACTACTAACAAGTTTATAAATAAACCTTCACAGTATGTGATTAACATTGTTAAATTTGAAAAAACGCATTCTTATCCGGAACATTAACTGAAACACTAAATGAATATGCAAAATTTTAATCCAATACAGCTTAAAATGATAAAATCAAAAATTGAACAGTATTTTAGGGTTTTGCATCTGTGCGTGTATGTACCTACCTCTATGCTTCATGATTTGGAGGAAAGAAGAAGTGACATTAGAGACGGGCTGAAGTTGAGTGGTGGCGAATCCTCTCTTTTCCGCATTCACGAGCTTCCTCAACGCCTCGTTCAATATCCGCCTTCCCATTCTTCAAGACGGTCGACAAATTACAAACCCTTTCAGCTTCGGCTTCAGCTTCAGCTTTCAGTACCAGTAGTATCAAAGAGTCCTTCTACGCCGACATCGGTTTTGTGAGCGATATTCTTTTTTTTTTAGTTATTTTCAAAAAATGTATAATATTTATTTTAAAAAATTTATAAAAAATATTATTTTAGATGTAATTCCAACTAGCGACATTTTATTTATTTTAATTATATTTGTAAATTTATTAAAGAAAATGTCATTATACATAATTTATAGATGTTAACATTTCTTTATAAGAAAATAAAAGAAAGTATAAAAGTTTTTAAGTTTGGAATTAAAATAAGTCTATATAACAATTTAAATTTTAAATTAAGATCGAAATTTTATGAAGAGGAGAATCTAACATGTTTAAAATCACCATTCTACGTTTAGTTTATGAATTATATTATGAATGGTAGGGTTGAGCAAGTAATCAAATTGGAATCGAAATCGCACCAAAAATCGTACAAATCGCACCAATTAAAACCGCACTAACGATTCCGGCGTATGTGGCGGTTTTAGGTGGGTTGAATAACCAAATTTACGGTTCCGATTTGGTTACTAGCCAAAACCGCACCCATAAAACCGAAACCGCACCATGTGTATGTATGTATGTATTATCTCTAGTAAATTTTAAAGTTACTTTTCACTTGAACACGTTCAGAGAAAACCTCAGTCTTGTATTGTTATTTTTTCACCAATTGAAAGAAGATGTTAGAGGTTATAGAGTCAAAAATTAAGCAATTAGTTTTGGAATTTCAAATTTGTTTGATACGTTATTGGAGGGGCTTATAGCTGATGGGCTCGAGCACTTGATGCATTGGTTAATGTCAATGCTATAATAGTAATAGCCTAATAGATTATTGTTCAAATTATGTATAGTTAGGATTATATTTTATAAGTCATCTGTGACACCCCCAAAATAGGTCTACATCCCCATTTCTCGAGGTTGTCAATACACAGAATGCAAACAACTACAACTTTATTATTACAATAGTAAAGCTGTGAGTTTAAATACGAGATATTGCCATCTGAACAATATCCACATACAAATAAATCCTCATCATAATTATTGATACATTATTTTACAACAATGGTGAGGACTACTAAACAACTCTCCTAGAAACTTTCATTCCATACCCACTTGCGTCTTGCTTATATTACCGCCTCTGAGAAGAAAAATGGAACAAAAAGGAAAAGGGTGAGCTCATTAGCCCAAATAAAGAATATTATGACTAAGATAATATACAACAAAATTATCGTTAGTCTTCAACGAGGAAAAAATATAATAGAATACAATAGACAACAAGTTTTAAATCAATATTCGCAGTGAAATAATAATTCATTAGAAGAGTTAAGTAGAGAATGCAAGCTACTATCTTACATGTATGAATTTTAAAGTTCATCGTCTATTTTATCCCCTGTAGCATCAATCAATATATATCTGGGATCAAATATTCATCCTTGCACTACAGTGCGAGGACATTCACCGATTAGTCATGTTCATCTAAACACTGTTCATCTTTGCACTACTGGGCGAAAGATATTCATCGAAATCATTCATCTTTGTCTACGAGCCAAAGATATTCATCGAAATCATTCATCTTTTGCACCTTGGCGCCAAAGATATTCATCATAAATCATTCATCTTTTTTCTACGGTGCAAAAGATATTCAATAATATCATCATTTAAGACCGAGGATGATAAAAATATTTTTTAAAAAAGCGAATCCGATGAATCAAAATGAGCAAGGATTAAGGATTACGTACTTTGTTTTATCCACGTCCAAAATACCTCAAAAATAATCATAGTGGCGTAAAATTCAAGAATGATCAAAACATGGATACAATCAAAGCTAGTATCCACAATAGATATTTTGACGAAAAAGAAAATTTTTTATTTTTTTGATGAATAGTGTCAAGTATTCGTGAATAAAGTCAGTATCGTGAATAGTCTTGAGTATCGTGAATAGTAACCGACACCAAAAGTTCCAAATTTGATAAAACTTCCAACCAATATTTGGCATAATGATATTGAAGAAATAATATCATTTTCGAATAAAATAACATCCCTTACCTCGAAAGATCGATCTTAGCGGAATCTTTGGATATAGACTATATCTTGAACTTTCACCGTATATAGCAATACTCAAAGTATACTCAAAATACTCACAAGAATACGCTCGATAATATAGAGAGAAAAACTTGATTTACGGTGTGATTTTCAATTATAACTAAAGACCTATTTATAGGAAATTCTTTAGAACACCAAAAGCGAAAATTTAATATAATATTAATATATATAAAAATATTATACGTATTCCTTGAAATCTTAATCTCAGCAATTCACACATGCCAACCTTCTAGAAAAAATAAAAAAACGTTTTTCTAATTTAAAATAATTTAAACTTCAAAAATCAATTATTTGAGACTTGAACTTCAATAATTCATAATAAATAGCCCTTTTATCAGAAAATTCGAATCTCATGAGTTTTTATAGGAAATTCAATTCTCTACAACTTTGCGGAAGAAAGTTTTTCCAAATTTCTAACAGAAATTGACCGAAATCCTAAACGGGTGATTTTAGAAATTTATACTCAAATTTCGATCGATAAATGGGGTCCACCGACATGTTTAACATGTTTTAAACATTTATTGCAACAAAAATACTCTTTCTCCTCGTATACTCATATATCCCACATTCGTTGTAAAAATATCACCATTATTATATTATTAAAATATAATAATATATATTTAAATGAATTATTTTATCAGAAAAAGATAAAATTTTAATTTTCAACAATTGTCACATTAAAATTTTCTCCATCTATATCCACATAAAATCAATATTTTCCTCATCATATGAATCAATAATTAATTATTCACAAATAATATTAGAGAATCACAATATTGTGACGGTACCGGCGCTCAGGAAGAGGGGGCTTTCGATAAGAATTTCTCTCACTTCTTGGCAAGCAATTAGGTGACCAAACCTCTCCTTAGAGCAGAACTTTCTAGACATTTCCAATAATGTTATCTAATAATATTATTCGGATAATATGAATTATTGTTTACGACGATGAAAAATCTTGTGTAATGACATTATTAAAAACAACAAAGAATATATAAAATATCAACGCAACAATTATTGAATCAATAAAATAAAACACTAAATGAAGAATTCTTGTAACCATTATTGAGTAGTGCCTTCTTACGTAAGAGTCAATAATTGGTGCAATCTGCTGGTATCTTCTGCTCAACAACAGCGTATTCTTGTGTTTTTAACACCGGGTATTCCAACAAAGGTAAATCTAGTATAACTACTACTGTTATTTTTAAACAACTTATATTTGTCATTTTCTTCCTCCAATCGCTTTTTAGTTATGGGGCCCACACATGGTCGCTACTGGTCGTCTAATATTCCCAAACAATCTGAATATTCCACGACCAAACGAATATTCCCAAACAACAATGAATATTTTATAACCACTTGCTTATTTTGAAATATTTGCGTATTTTACCCGTAAATATATCCACATTAATCACATCAACCCTTACTATTTCAAAATAATAATTAGAAGAAATTAAATTTCATTTATTAATTATTTGGGATCTTCTGACCTCCCTCCTTATGAAATTTAAGTCCTCGAAATTGGCGTACGTACTGGTGTTTGAAAGATGAGGATACCTCGCTTTCATTTCGTTTCAACTCCCGGTCATTTCTCTATATAGCATGGTTTCTCCATGAGACTTTAACTTGTGGTATGACCTTCGTCGTGTAGGACGTCTCCTTCCTATCCAAGATCTTGGCAGTACTTCCTCATACGTTAAGTCTTGGCTATCTCGTCCGGGTTCTAACTCAATAACTTGATTCGGGTCTTTCACATATTTACTGAAATCTGGATATGTGAAACACATTATGAACACGAGACATACTTGGAGGTAACGCGAGTCTATAGGCTACATTTCTACTTTCGGTCAAGAATTTGAAATGGACCAATAAATCGTGGATTGAGCTTTCCTCTCTTCCGAATCTTGTAACTCCTTCCATGGGGCAACACGCAACAATACATGATCCCCTATACTAAATTCCACATCCTTTCGATGAAGATCCGCATAACTCTTTTGTCGATCTTGTCTTGGTTTGTATCGTTGTCGAATTATTTGGATCTTTTAGGTAGTCATACGTCTTAACTTCGGGTCCCAACAATGTTCTTTCCCCCTCATCCCAACATATTGGAGAAATGACACTTTCGTCCATATAATGCTTGAATGGGGCCACCTTATATACTTGCGATAAGCTGTTGTTGTAGGAGAATTCCACCAATGGTAAATACTTATCCCAACCGCCCTTGAAGTCTAGACCAGAGTCTTAATAAATCTTGAAGAGTTTGAATAGTCCTCTCGATTGTCCGTCCGTTTGAGGATGGTATGGTATGCAATCCGAATCTTAAATCCGTACCCATAGCTTTTTGCAAGCTAACCCAAAATCTTGAAGTGAATCTTGGGTCACGATCCGAAACTATGGATCTTGGCATGCCATGCAATCTCACAATCATTTTTACGTTTATTTGAGCAAGATGTTCAAGGAATAAGTCTCCGTATTGGCAAGAAATGAAGCGGACTTGGTTAATCTATCAACAATAACCCAAATAGCATTTATGCCTTGAGAAACCGTGGGAAGTCCGTGTGAAATCCATGGTAATGTGTTCCCACTTCCATTTCCGGAATCTCAAGTGGTTGCAATGGTCCCTTAGGCACTTGATGCTCTGCCTTTACGCGTTGACAAGTTAAACATGTTGAGATAAACTTTGCAATCTCTCTCTTATTGTTCCACCAAAATGTATGTCGAAGATCACGATACATTTTAGTACTTCGGGATGGATTGCAAATGGTGTATTGTGTGCCTCCATCATAATTTTGTACTTCAAATCGAATCGTTAGAACACAAAGTGCAGGTGTGGACTCGAAGTATTCCTTCTTCATCAATTCTCGCCCTAGGAATAGCTCCTTCTTGTACTTTCTTCTTCATATGCATCATTTCCGGGTTCGGTGGCTTGAAAGCAACCTTAACTTTTCTATTAAAGTTGGCTCTATCGTATATTTGACATCATCGCTTTCGTTCACTTACATGATCTTCTACTCAACGCGTCAATTACCACGCTCGCTTTTCGGGATGGTATTGAATAGTGTGGTAAGTAGTCTTTCAATAGCTCGAGCCAACGTCATTGCCGCGTGTTAAGTTCTTTTGAGTGAAGAAATATTTAAGGCTTTTATGGTGCGAATATATCTCCACTTTCTCTCCATATAGATAGTGCCTCCGGATCTTTAAGCAGCGATCACATTTTTGCTAACTCTAGATCATGAGTAGGATAATTCCTCTCATATTCTTTAAGTTGTCATGAGGCATAGGCTATGACTTTCCCGTTGCATGAGAACACATCCTAACCCTTTTGCTCAAGCATCGTTGTAGATAACAAATCCATCCGAACCCGGATGGTATTGTTAGAACAGTCTTAAATAAGTCTCCTTTTAAGCTCTTGGAAACTCTTCTCGCACTCTTCGCTCCCAACGAATTTTGTATCCTTCCGAGTTAGATGAGTTAGCGGAGTAGCGATTCGAAAAACCTTCCACGAATCTCCGATAATAACCAAATAAGCCCAAAAAGCTACGTGACTTTAGTCACCGACTTGGTTTGCTCCCAACTTTGTATTGCTTGATCTTGGCGTCAACAGATACTCCATGTTTTTGACACCACATGCCCAAAAATGCTACTTCCTCGAGCGAACTCGCATTTCTTTAACTTGGCATAAAGCTTGTTTTCATAAAGCCTTTGGAGTACCGAATTTCAAATGGTGCTTCATGATCTTCACGGCTTTTGGAATATATGAGGATGTCATCAATAAAGACAACAACGAATCGATCCAAATACTCTTTGTATACTCGGTTCATCATATCCATGAAAGCAGCGGGAGCATTAGTCAATCCGAAAGACATAACTAAGAATCCATAATGCCCGCAAGAATTAAAAAGCGGTCTTTGGAATATCCTCGATTCTAATCTTGGTGATGATATCCGAGCGAAGATCGATTTTTGAAAAGAATTGTGCTCCTTGCAATGTTGGTCAAACAAGTCATCAATACGAGGTGAGAGGATACCTATTCTTGATAGTGACATGGTTCAATTCCAGATAAATCGATACAAAGTCGCATACTCCCGTCTTTCTTCTTTACAAATAAAGCAGAGCAGCACCCGAGGAGATGTCTTAGGGCCGAATGAAACCAATGTCCAACAACTCTGTAGTTGGACCTTTAACTCTGAAGTTCAATAGAGCCATTCGATATGGGGTTTTAGAAATGGGCTTTGTACGGGTTTCAAGGTCAATAAAGAATTCAACTTCACGTTACGGGGGGTGAGCGAGGAAGTTCTTGAAATCGTCGGAAAGTTAATAACAACGGAAATATTATTCAATTTTGGCGTGTCTTTATTCAAATCCATAACATGGGCTAAGAAAGCTTGACATCCGTTTTTAATAAGCGAATAGCTTTATGATTAGATATGACGATGATTGATTTTAATGGTTTAGTTGCTTGAATTGAACAACGGGTTGTTTAGGAATATGAAAGCTAACAACCTTACGAAAACAATCAATTTTGGCATGATCGATGATTAACCAATCAATCCCTAAAATCACATCAAAAGCAAGTATCTTTAAAGAGATAAGGTCATCGGGTAAGATAAGGGTGCCAACATGGATTAGACAAGATTTATAAGCAGTGGATGTGATGAAAGTTTCTCTAACGGAGTTTCCACGAGATAGGTCAAAGTCTAATTTCTCCGAGTCAAGTTTAAGCGTTGAGCCAAGCGGAGAGATAAATGAATGGGTATGCCCTGTATCTAGTAAAGTATAAACTTCACAAGAATTTATAAATAAACTTACCCGTGATCACCTCGTTTGGGTTCCTCGCATTTTGACCAATCACAACAAACGCTCTTCCGAGAACAGTTGACTTTGACTTTTACGGGACGATCTTTTGAGTCACCGTCCCATTGAACTAGGTTTCGCCTACCGTGCGATCTCGGCGATATGTCCTTCCTTTCCACAATTATAGCATACACGAGGCTAACGTGGGCGCTTTGGTGATATGTCCCTCTTTTCCGCATTTATAGCATATGGCCAATGGGTGGGTCGTTCTCCTCCTTACTGAACCCGATTCTTTACTTGGCAATGTTGTCTTCACATGGTCGTTGTTGAATCTCCTCTTTTTAAAATCTCCTCCCGACTCGCTTCTTCTATTTTCATGGCCATGATTACCACCGAGTGGTTACCATTTTTGTCCTTTTTTTCTTTCTCCACTTGATTATTGTTGTTTTGTTGATTTTGCTATCTCCTGGTATGATCCTCGATTGTGGTACCTCGGTTGGCCGTACTCGTTATCTCGCTTCTAACAATTGAGCCACAATTAACAACATCTGAATAGAGAAAATTTATGAGAGATAAGATCTCGACGTATCTGGGTTTGAAACCTCTCGAAACATCCGCGTCATCGTTCCTCATTCTCCACCAAATGAGGTGCTGAAACACAGATAACTCTGCAAATTTACCTCGTCTTTGAGACACCGCCATGTTGTTACGCTCCAGGTCTAATAAACTCCACTTCCTTCATATACGAACACTTTCGGAAAGTATTTGTCATTAAGTAGTTCTGAAACGTCTCCGAGAGACATCGAAGCCAGGCGGTGGATGGAGTACGCTTCCAGACTCCCACCAAGATGATCTGCTCGCCACGGAACATAAAAATGGCGAATGGAACCTTCTGTTCTCTGTGCATCCCAAGACATCGAATATCATGGTAATTTGCTTGACCCATGTTTACGCCGTGATCGGATCTGGCTTTCCTTAAATTCGTGGTCCCAACTCTTTGAAGCTGCTTGCATTTGTGAAACCCGTGAATTCTATCATTTCTCCTATGTTTTGAACACGAGTCTCCTCGTGCGATTTTGCATGAATCGCAAAAAGCTTCTAAATATCCCTCGTTCATCATCTGCCACCGGTGGTGTTGTTCACGGGAGGAACATTGTCGACTGTTGCCGCGTTCTCCTCGTTGGTGAGTCAGAGCGTCTCCACGGTCTCATTTCCATTGTTAATATTCTCGATCGACATTCTCAAATCATCATGTAGAAAACAAGGGTTAATTAAGAAATCAATATATCACATAATATCCTATATCTTGACCAACTATCAAATAAGCTTGGGTAGGACACCTTTAGCGAAAAAGATTTACTCGTCTCTCCCTCCTAGTTCTATTCCCCGATCTCCGCCAGAGATCATATCCTAAGCTCGATATACCAGCCATGACACCCCAAAATAGGTCTACATCCCCCATTACGAGTTGTCAATACACCTGCGATGTAAACAACTACAACTTTATTATTACAATAAGAAAAGCTGAGTTTAAATCTGAGATATTGCCATCTGCATAATATCCACATACAAATAAATCCTCATCATAATTATTGATACATTATTTTACAACAATGGTGAGGACTACTAAACAACTCTCCTAGAACTTTCATTCCATACCCCAGGCTTCGTCTTTGCTTTATATTCTCGCCTCACGAGAAGAAAAATGGAACAAAAAGGAAAAGGGTGAGCTCGACTAGCCTAGTAAAAGAATATTATGACTAAGATAATATACAACAAAATTATCGTTAGTCTTCAACAGGAAAAATAATAGAATACAATAGACAACAAGTTTTAAATCAATATTCGCAGCGAAATAATAATTCATTAGAAGAGTTAAGTAGAGAATGCAAACTCTACTATCTTACATGTATGAATTTTAAAGTTCATCGTCTATTTTTATCCTGTAGCATCAATCAATATATATCTGGGATCAAATATTCATCCTTTACTTACTGGGCCGAGGACATTCACCAAATTAGTCATGTTTAATCTAAACACTGCTCATCTTTGCTTCATCGCCAAAGATATTCATCGAAATCATTCATCTTTGCCTACTGAGCCAAAGATATTCATCGAAAATCATTCATCTTTTACTACTGACAAGCCAAAGATATTCAATAATATCATCATTTAAGGTAGGATGATGAAAAATATTTTTAAAAAAGCGAATCCAATGAATCAAAAAACGACAAGGATTAAGGATTAAGGATTAAAGACTTTGTTTTATCCACGTCCAAAATACCTCAAAAATAATCATAGTGGCGTAAAATTCAAGAATGATCAAAACATGGATACTGATCAAAGCTAGTATCCACAATAGATATTTTGAGACGAAAGAAAAATTTTCATTTTTCGATGAATAGTCTTGATTAAATGAATAGTCATAGTAGATATCGTGAATAAATAACCCGACACCAAAAGTTCCAAATTTGATAAAAACTTCCAACCAATATTTCGGCATAATGATATTGAAGAAATAATATCATTTTCGAATAAAATAACATCCACTTACCTCGAAAGATCAAGATTTAAACTGGAATCTTTGGATATAGACTATATCTTGAACTTTCACCGTATAGCAATACTCAAAGTATACTCAAAATACTCACAAGAATACGCTCGATAATATAGAGAGAAAACTTGATTTAGGTGTGATTTTCAATTATAACCCAAGCACTTTATTTATAGAAATTCTTAGAACACCAAAGTTGAGAAAATTTAATATAATATTAATATATATAAAAATATTATACGTATTCCTTGAAATCTTAATCTCAACAATTCACACATGCCAACCTTCTAGAAAAATAAAAAAAAAAACGTTTTTCTAATTTAAAATAATTTAAACTTCCAAAAATCAATTATTTGAGTTTTGAACTTCAATAATTCATAATAAATAGCCCTTTTATCAGAAAATTCGAATCTCGCGAGTTTTTATAGGAAATTCAATTCTCTACAACTTTACAGAAGAAAGTTTTTCCAAATTTCTAACAGAAATTGACCGAAATCCACAAGCACGGGTGATTTTAGAAATTTATATACTCAAATTTGAAATAATAAATGGGGTCCACCGACATGTTTGACATGTTTTAAACATTTATTGCAACAAAAATACTCTTTCTCCTCGTATACTCATATATCCCACATTCGTTGTAAAAAATATCACCATTATTATATTATTAAAATATAATAATATATATTTAAATGAATTATTTTATCGAGAAAAAGATAAAATTTTAATTTTCAACAATTGTCACATTAAAATTTTCTCCATCTATATCCACATAAAATCAATATTTTCCTCATCATATGAATCAATAATTAATTATTCACAAATAATATTACGAGAATCACAATATTGACAACGAGCGGTTCCTGGAAGAGAACTTTCCAATAAAATTTCTCCTTCTTTGCAAGCCTTGATTAGGTGACCAAACCTCTCCTTAGATGAACTTTCTAGACATTTCCAATAATGTTATCTAATAATATTATTCGGATAATATGAATTATTGTTTCGACGAATGAAAAATCTTTGTGTAATGACAATTATTAAAACAACAACAAATATAAAATATCAACGCAGCAATTATTGAATCAATAAAATAAAACACTAAAACAATAATTCATCGTAACCATTATTGAGTAGTGCCTTCTTACGTAAGAGTCAATAATTGGTGCAATACTGAGTGTCTTCTGCTTCAACAACGCGTATTCTTGTTTTTTAACCACCGTATTCCAACAATTAAATGGTAACAACTACGCCAAGTTATTTTTAAACAACTTATATTTGTCATTTTTTCCTCCAATCGCTTTTTCGTTATGGGGCCCACACATGGTCATGCTTGTGGCGTCATTTAATATTCTCAAAATAATCTGAATATTCCACGACCAAACGAATATTCCCCAAACAATGATGAATATTTTATAACCACTTGCTTATTTTGAAATATTTATGTATTTTACCCGTAAATATCCACATTAATCACATCAACCCTTACTATTTCAAAATAATAATTAGAAGAAATTAAATTTCATTTATTAATTATTTGGGATCTTACAACCTCCCTCCTTATGAAATTTAGTCCTCGAAATTGGCGTCACGCACTGGTGTTTGAAAAGATGAGGATACCTCGCTTTCATTTCCGTTTCCAACTCCCGGTCATTTCCTCTATAGCATGGTTTCTCCACAAGACTTTAACTTGTGGTATGACCTTCGTCGTGGGACATCTCCTTCCTATCCAAGATCTTGTGAGTCTTCCTCATCGTTAAGTCTTGGCTATCTCGTCCGGTTCTAACTCAATAACTTGATTCGGGTCTTTCACATATTTACTGAAATGCGGATATGTGAAACACATTATGAACACGAGACATACTTGGAGGTAACGCGAGTCTATAGGCTACATTTCCTACTTTCGGTCAAGAATTTGAAATGGACCAATAAATCGTGGATTGAGCTTTCCTCTCTTCCGAATCTTGTAACTCCTTCCATGGGGCAACACGCAACAATACATGATCCCCTATACTAAATTCCACATCCTTTCGATGAAGATCCGCATAACTCTTTTGTCGATCTTGTCTTGGTTTGTATACGTTATCGAATTATTTGGATCTTTTAGGTAGTCATATCGTCTTAACTTTCGGGTCCCAACAATGTTGCTTCACCCACCTCATCCCAACATATTGGAGAGCGACACTTTCGTCCATATAATGCTTGAATGGGGCCACACCTATACTTGCTGATAATCTGTTGTTGTAGGAGAATTCCACCATGGTAAATACTTATCCCAACCGCCTTTTGAAGTCTGGGACACAGAGTCTTAATAAATCTTCAAGAGTTTGAATAGTCCTCTCTACGATTGTCCGTCCGTTTGAGGATGGTATCTGAATCGAATCTTAAATCCGTACCATAGCTTTTTGCAAGCTAACCCAAAATCTTGAAGTGAATCTTGGGTCACGATCCAAACTATGGATCTTGGCATGCCATGCAATCTCACAATCTCATTTACGTACATTTGAGCAAGATGTTCAAGGGAATAAGTCTCCGTATTGGCAAAAAATGAAGCGGACTTGGTTAATCTATCAACAATAACCCAAATAGCATTTATGCCTTGAGAAACCGTGGGAAGTCCCGTGAACGAAATCCATGGTAATGTGTTCCCACTTCCATTTCGGAATCTCAAGTGGTTGCTGATGGTCCCTTAGGCACTTGATGCTCTGCCTTTACACGTTGACAAGTTAAACATGTTGAGATAAACTTTGCAATCTCTCTCTTCATATTGTTCCACCAAAATGTATGTCGAAGATCACGATACATTTTAGTACTTCCGGATGGATTGCAAATGGTGTATTGTGTGCCTCCATCATAATTTTGTACTTCAAATCGAAATCGTTAGGAACACAAAGTCAGGAGTGGACTCAAGTATTCCTTCTTCATCAATTCTCGCTTAGGAATAGCTCCTTCAGTACTTTCTTCTTCATATGCATCATTTCAAGATTGGTGGCTTGAAAGCAACCTTAACTTTTTATTAAAGTTGGCTCTATCGTATATTTGACATCATCGCACTCGTTCTTGCTTATGATCTTCTACTCAACGCCACGTCATTTTACGTTCGCTTTTCGGGATGGTATTGAATAGTGTGGTCGTAGTCTTTCAATAGCTCGAGCCAACGTCATTGCTTGCGTGTTAAGTTCTTTTTGAGTGAAGAAATATTTAAGGCTTTTATGGTGCGAATATATCTCCACTTTCTCTCCATATAGATAGTGCCTCCAGATCTTTAAGCATGAAAACGATCTGCTGCTAACTCTAGATCATGAGTAGGATAATTCCTCTCATATTCTTTAAGTTATCGCGAGGCATAAAGGCTATGACTTTCCCACGTTGCATGAGAACACATCCTAACCCTTTGCTCAAGAATCATCATTTGAGATAACAAATCCATCCGAACCGGATGGTATTGTTAGAAACAGTCTTAAAATAAGTCTCCTTTTAAGCTCTTGGAAACTCTTCTCGCACTTTCTTCCTCCAAAGCGAATTTTGTATCCTTAGAGTTAGATGAGTTAGCAGAGTAGCGATTCGAAAAACCCTTCCACGAATCTCCGATAATAACCAATTAAGCCCAAAAAGCTACGTGCTTTAGTCACCGACTTGGTTGCTCTAACTTTGTATTGCTTGAATCTTGGCACGGGTCAATGAGATACTCCATGTTTTGACACCACATGCCCAAGAAATGCTACTTCCTCGAGCGAACTCGCATTTCTTTAACTTGGCATAAAGCTTGTTTTCATAAAGCCTTTGGAGTACCAAACTCAAATGGTGCTCATGATCTTCACGGCTTTTGGAATATATGAGGATGTCATCAATAAAGACAACAACGAATCGATCCAAATACTCTTTGTATACTTTCGGTTCATCATATCCATGAAAGCCGCGAGGAGCATTAGTCAATCCGAAAGACATAACTAAGAATCCATAATGCCGTGCATCAATTCTAAAGCGGTCTTTGGAATATCCTCGATTCTAATCTTGGTGATGATATCCGAGCGAAGATCGATTTTTGAAAAGAATTGTGCTCCTTGCAATCGGTCAAACAAGTCATCAATACGAGGTAGAGGATACCTATTCTTGATAGTGACATGGTTCAATTCCCGATAATCGATACAAAGTCGCATACTCCGTCTTTCTTCTTTACAAATAAAGCAGGAGCACCCCGAGGAGATGTACTGGGGCGAATGAAACCAATGTCCAACAACTCACAGTAGTTGGACCTTTAACTCCTGAAGTTCAATAGGAGCCATTCGATATGGGATTTTAGAAATGGGCTTTGTGCAGGGTTCAAGGTCAATAAAGAATTCAACTTCACGTTACGGGGGTAGGCCAGGAAGTTCTTCAGAAATCGTCGGAAAGTTAATAACAACAGAATATTATTCAATTTTGACGTGTCTTTATTCAAATCCATAACATGGGCTAAGAAAGCTTGACATCCGTTTTTTAATAAGCGAATAGCTTTATGATTAGATATGATGATGATTGATTTTAATGGTTTAGTTCCTTGAATTGAACAACGGGGTTGTTTAGGAATATGAAAAGCTAACAACCTTACGAAAACAATCAATTTTGGCATGATCGATGAGTTAACCAATCAATCCTAAAATCACATCAAAAGCAAGTATCTTTAAAGAGATAAGGTCATCGGGTAAAGATAAGGGTGCCAACATGGATTAGACAAGATTTATAAGCGATTGGATGTGATGAAAGTTTCTCTAACGGAGTTTCCACAGATAGGTCAAAGTCTAATTTCTCGGAGTCAAGTTTAAACGTTGAGCACAAGCGGAGAGAGATAAATGAATGGGTAAGACCGTGTCTAGTAAAGTATAAACTTCACAAGAATTTATAAATAAACTTACCCGTGATCACCTCGTTTGGGTTCTCGCATTTTGACCATCCACAACAAACGCTTCTTCCGAGAACCGTTGACTTTGACTTTTACGGGATGATCTTTTGAGTCACCGTCCCATTGAACTAGGTTTCATTCTACCGCGATCTCGGCGATATGTCCTTCCTTTCCACAATTATAGCATACCGAGGCTAACGTAGGCGGTTTGGTGATATGTCCCTCTTTTCCGCATTTATAGCATATGACCGGTGGTCGTTCTCTCCTCTTGCAACCGATTCTTTCTTGCATTTATTGTCTTCACATGGTCGTTGTTGAATCTCCTTTTTAAAATCTCTCCTCGACTTCGCTTCTTCTATTTTCATGGCCATGATTACCACCACCAGTGGTTACCATTTTTGTCCGCTTTTTTTTTTCTCCACCGATTATTGTTGTTTTGTTGATTGCTATCTCCCAGATGATCCTCGATTGTGGTACCTCGGTTGGCCGTACTCGTTATCTCGCTTCTAACAATTGAGCCACATTAACAACATCTCCGAATAGAGAAAAATTTATGAGAGATGAGATCTTGACGTATCTGGGTTTCAAACCTCTCGAAACATCCGCGTATATCGTTCCTCATTCTCCACCAAAATGAGGTCTGAAACTGGATAGATAGTCTGTATATCGTGAATAAGTAACTCAGAGCACCAAAAGTTCCAAATTTGATAAAAACTTCAGATCAATATTTCAACATAATGATATTGAAGAAATAATATCATTCTGAAAAAAATAATATCCCTTACCTCGGAAAAAGCGATTCTTTAACTGGAATCTTTGGATATAGCTATAACTTGAACTTTCACCATATATATACTTTCAAAGTATACTCAAAATACTCACAAGAATAAACTCGATAATATATATGAGAAAACTTGAGTTTACGGTGTGATTTTCAATTCTAACCTAAGCACCTATTTATAGGAAAATGCTTTAGAACACCAAAAAGTAAAATTTAATAAATTAATAATATTAATTTTCCACATCTTCTTCTACGCATACTAGAAATCTGAATTCAAATACATCCTAACACATGTTAAATGAGTTCCAACAATGAAAAAACGTTTTTTGTAATTAAAATTATTTTAAACTTTCAAAATTAATTATTTGAGCTTTGAAACTTCAATAATTCATAATAAATAGGTCTTTTATCGGAAAATTCAATCTAAATGCGTTTTATAGGAAATTCAATTCTCTACAACTTTACGTAAGAAAGTTTTTCCAAATTCCAAATGAAATTGATCGAAATCTACAAACGGATAATTTTACGGTATAATCAAATTTCGGTCGATAAATGGGGTCCAATTTACATGTTTAACATGTTTTAAACATTTATTGCAACAAAAATACTCTTCCTCCTCAGATACTCATATATCCCACATTCGTTGTAAAAATATCACCATTATTATATTATTAAAATATAATAATATATATATTTAAATGAATTATTTTATCGAGAAAAAGATAAATTTTCAATTTTCAACAATTGTCACGTTAAAATTTTCTCCATCTATATCCACATAAAATCAATATTTTTCTCATCATATGAATCAATAATTAATTATTCACAAATAATATTACGAATCACAATATTGACAACCAGTGCGGGTTCTGGGAAGAGGGGCTTTCGATAAGAATTTCTCCTTCTTGGCGGCAATTAGGTGACCAAACCTCTCCTTAGATGAACTTTCTAGACATTGCCAATAATGTTATCTAATAATATTATTCGGATAATATGAATTATTGTTTCGACGATGAAAAATACGTGTAATGACAATTATTAAAACAACAACAATATAAAATATCAACGAACAATTATTGAATCAATAAAATAAAACACCGAGCAATAATTCATAACCATTATTGAGTAGTGCCTTCTTACGTAAGATTCAATAATTGGTGCAATACTGCAGTGTCTTCTGCTCAACAACGCCGTATTCTTGTGTTTAAACCAACGGGTATTCCAACAATTAGTAAGCGGTAACAACTACTGCCGTTATTTTTAAACAACTTATATTTGTCATTTTCTTCCTCCAATCGCTTTTCGTTATGGGGGGCATTTTACATGGTCATACTTGTTCGTCGTTTAATATTCTAAAGCGATAATAATATTCCACGACCAAACGAATATTCCCCAAACAACAATGAATATTTTATAACCACTTGCTTATTTTGAAATATTTGCGTATTTTACCCGTAACTATCCACATTAATCACATCAACCCTTACTATTTCAAAATAATAATTAGAGGAAATTAAATTTTATTTATTAATTATTTGGGATCTTACATCATCCCTGTAATATAGGGCAAAGGTGCAAAAATACCCTTGACTTTTACCCCGAAATCCCACTTACACCCTAAACTATTTTTTTTCTTCTAAAAGTACCTTTAATGTTATAAAACGTGGCTCAAATATGCCCTTCCCGTTAAAAAAATGACACCTAGACAAACGAAAATTAATTTATTTGAGATGTGGCTGCCACGTGGCAAAATTTTCTGAGTGGCAAATAATTAAAATAAAAATTACTAATATGACATCTTATGGATATAAGAAATAATATTTTAAATATATTTTATAATTTATATATTATATATATTTTATTAATTAAGTTTTATTTATTACTAATTTTATTAAGTATAAATGATTAGGTAGAATGAAATATCTTTTTTAAATAATTATATTTTATGTAAATAATTATTATTTTTAATAATTATATTTTATGTAAATAATTATTTCTTTTCAGACTTATTTTTTAAGTAATTATCACATGAATATTTAGTGAAATAAATTTTTTCGGATTTAATTAATTCAGATATCCATCATCATCCACCACCATGCACCGTCACGCCATCAACAGATCCACCACCACCACCACGAGATCCACCCGCCGCCAAGGCGTTAGCACAACCCACCACCACCGCTAAGGCATTAGCACAACCCATCACCGTTAACGCCACCATAGCCTAAATCGAAAAAAATAAAAAAACGTAAGATGGAAAGAAATAACCCAATTTGGAAAATTTCATCATTACCATCACCCACAATAAGATAAACCAAAACACAATAACAACAATTTTAACAAAAGCGGAGAAATGAAATAAAGCAAAATCAACCACTCAAATAAATCAAATTTAAAAGAGCCCCAAATTGAGCAAAACCACGAAACCTAAATCAACAAATTTATTGTCACCAACAAGCCCAAACGAAAAGCAAAAGAAAAAAAAAAAGAAAATAAAATAAAGATGAAAAAAAAAGCGAGAGAGAAAACGGTGAAAATGAAAGTATGTTTATAGATCATTTTGTGGGTGTCTTCTAACTTTCTTGGATTAGATCATGCATCTTCACTCGTATGGATGAAAGGAATGAAATTTTAGATGAAAGGGAATGAAATATTTGCTAAAGGGAATGGGGAAAGGGAAGGGAATAGGGGGCCAGGGTTGACGGGGAAGGAGCAGGGAAGAGAGAGGGGGGAAGAGGGGAAGGGGGGAAGGGATAGGGAAGGAGGGAAGTGGGGAAAGGGGAACGAGAAGGAGAAAGGGCGGGGGAGGAGGGTAGTTTATTTACTTTTTTATTTTTTTTGGTTAATTGTTTAATTTAACTATTAATTTATTTTTATTAGTATTATTTTTGCTTTTTATCTCACATAAATAATAAAAAAAATTTATAAAATAACTCATTTTTTACACATAAGCATCAATCTTGACACGTGGCAGTCACATCATAAATAAATTAATATTCGTTTGTCTAGTTGTCATTTTTTTAACGGGAGGGGCATATTTGAGCCACGTTTTATAACGTTAGAGGTACTTTTGGAAAAAAAATAGTTTAGGATGTAAGTGGAATTTCGGAGTAAACGTCAAGGGTATTTTTGGACCTTTGCCCCTGTAATATATGAGATATAATTTCATTTTATCTCCAGTATATACTTTTAATTTTTGGAGAACTAGATAAACATTTGTGTTTGTTATCGAATATATGGTCTCCGTTGTTTTATATATCGTATGTTTTAGTTTTAAAACATGCTTGATATAATTCTCATTGCCGACTCTGTCATTAAGTTAATTGCTTGATGTAAGTTTTATGTTAAATTTTATTGAAGGCTTAGACTTTTTTGTTGTTTCAATTGGTTTTGGAACCGAAATCGCACCAATTAAAATCGCACTTTTTTCAAATCACAAGCGATTTAGGTAATGCGGTTTTGAATTTTTCAAACCGCACCTATGCGGTTTCGGGTGCGGTTTAGACTTCAAACTATACCAAACCGCACCATGCTCACCCCTAATGAATGGGATGTGAAATAATTTTTTTCGTTTTTTATATACTACAAACTTATAAAATGAATGAAAAATAATATTGCGAGGTCTTTAAGTATATATTTGAAATTCTTTTATTCTATTTTTTTACTTTTATTTTTTTAATTTGTGTGAAAAATTATACTTTATTCAATTTTTTAATTTTTTTAAAAATGGAGAGTAGTATTCTGTAAATAAGTATAAATATATATAAACAATTAGTGAAAACATAAATCATAATATTTTCTTTGCATCGTATATAATTTCTCATATTTATTTATAATATTTTTTATATTTATTATTATTATAATTGCATATAGCTTTTGATGCTTTTATTTCTTTGTACTCTCACGTAGGAAAAATTTAACGTCAATTAATTTTTTTTTAACGTAAAGAATTGTAATTATAATATTTCAAGATGTATTTACAAAAATAAAAATATAAACATTAATCAAACATGTTTTTTATAGTATATATTTAGTAAAAATTAATTATATGAATACCAATATTCATATTCTATTTTATAAGAAAAAATGCATACTATAATTTATAAAAACGTTACTTTTTACTAAGTACAATATATATATTACAAAACGTTAATATTTATATTCTATTTTTGCATATTTTTAATATTTATATTCTATTTTTGTAAAAAAATTACTGTATGTATATTTTTGTAAATACCTAAAAACGTTAATTGTTTAGTATGTATTTAGTACAAATTAAATACTAGATACAATATTTACAAAATTACAAAAAAACGTTAATACAATATTTACAAAAACGTTAATACAATATTTACAAAAAGCGTTAATATTTATATTCTATTTTTGCAGATTTTTAATATTCATATTCTATTTTTGTAAAAAAATTACAGTATGTATATTTTTGTAAATACCTAAAAATGTTAATTGTTTAGTATGTATTTAGTAAAAATTAAATACTAGATACAATATTTACAAAATTACAAAAACGTTAATACAATATGTAATATTTTTTACAAAAATATTACTAAACGTTAATATTTATAGTATGTATTTTAGTAAAAATTAATTATATGAATACTAATATTCATATTCTATTTTTACAAGAAAAAATACATATTGTTAACATGTTTTTTTTTAATTTTTGCAAATACAAACATGCTTTTTATTAATAAAATAAAAATTAGTATATATTTTCTAATAAAAATAGAATATGAATATTTTTATAAACATATTTTTTTTGACTCTAATATTAGTCAAAAAATATTAATCTGAAAATAATACAAAAAAATACTTCATAATAAACATAAACATAACGTTTTTTTGTAAAGAAAGTGAAGTAACCTAAAAAAAAAATAGGAAAATAAAAGAAATGATGATAGCGAAGAGAATAGGAAAAGAGTGACTAGGCATGCACAACAGACCGGTCATGTCCTATCTGACCTGAACTTAGCAGACCTTGGGCTTTGACCAGACCAGGATAGACCGTTAACTTTTGGCCTCCAGGTCAGGCCTTGGTCACTAGGCTGTGGTCTGGCTAGACCTGCAGGCCAGGGCAGACCCAGGACCAAGGTTAGGCCTGGTGGGCCAAGGCCTTAGCTAGTCTGGTCTTTTAAAAAATTTTTTTGTTACATATTAAATATTAAAAATATAAATTAATAAATTTTGTAAAAATGATGCAAGATTTTTGAGATTTATTTTATTTTAACATTCTACTACACACCAATATATGTTGAATGTTTAGAACAAAAATAAATATATTCATCTTAAATTACAGAAAAATGTAATTTAAGTATAACTAGAATATAAAACAAATTGATTTCTTAAATATATGTCTAATTGTCTACTATGCACTTCGTATAAAATATTGTAGATTACCTAAATACTGTAGATTACACTTTTATTTTTTGATTATAAAGTTAGTTTCGAGTTAATTTTCTTATAGTACTAGGATCGGTTGGACATATATTTTGAAAAGTTTAAACACACACATCTCTTTTCATTTATGGTCATTAAACTATTACATAGTTATATTTCAAGTATTAATTCCAGTTAGTTTTCTAATTGCTTTATGGAATTTTTATTTAAATTGGTATAACGAGAATACCTAAAATAACGAATCATAAATACCCCAAGAATTTAATATATCCCAATTAATGAAGAACTTAAATATTTACAGAAACTAAATTATTATTAATATTAAAAATAAGTTTATTGATATATTAATTAATGTTAATATTTAACATTAAAGTAGCAAAAATATTAATAAAATTTATTTTTAAATACTAGTAATTTAGTATTTACAATAAATTAACTTATTATTAATATTTAACCAACTAAGTAACTAACGTATTATTAAAATTAAATATACTAACTAGTTATATTCATTGAAGAAGTATATTAATTAAATGTATCTACAAGAAATCAAGAATGAATAATTAATTTTTTAATTTTATTGATGTATTAATTAAAACTAATGTATTATAATTTATAAATTACAATAATGAATAAGTTAAAATTTATATTTTATTGTTGAATAATTATAAATTTAAAGTTCAAAAATTACAAATAATTGAATAAAAAATCATGTAAGAGTCTCGCCGGCCATATCTCATGCCAGCCCGGCCAGTCAAAGCAGGACCCAGTCGAGGCCATTACCATATATTTTGTCTAAAAATAATGGTATTTTCAAGTCTTCCAGGCCAGGCCTAATCGGACGATGTCTTGACCAGGACGGGCTTTGACCAGGTCAGGCTCAGGCCAGACCGCAGGTCTCGGGCCTTTTGTGCATCCCTAAATATGACAATGACTTTGTAGAAGTAATTTTTGTTTAACATTAATTTAAATATTTGTATTTAATTATAAAAATTTTTCTTTGATTAAATTTATTTTGTATATTTTTATTCGTTATTCAATGGTTATAATTAATATAAAGGTAAATTTATAAAAGTGATAATTTTCTTTTCTTTTCATTAGAACTCAAAAACGCAAGAAAATAATTTTTTAAAATTTTCTATTAAAAACTCAAAAACAACACAAAAAAAAAACTTTAAATTTTCTATTCTTTTCTTTTTTTTTTCTAATTTAAGTTTTCTATTTTTTTTCTTCAAAAACTCGAATGCAGAGGGTTAATTATTTTATTTTTTTAAGAACAAAATAAAAATGATTATTTTTTTCATATATATAAAATATCCAAAAAAAATTTATTGAACGACTAATAAGGAAAGGAGGGAGTAATAAACAAACAACATAAAACCAAATTAAACAATTACAATCCAACATTCGTTCATATACAATCGACAAGTAGAGCGATAAAAATGAATTCATAGTGAGTCGACGGAGCATTCGTCAGTGTCGGGATTCTCTTGACAAAATGACTCGAGAGGATCTTGATCTTTGTCCAGCTTCAGCCGAAGATCGGCCATGGCCTGGCTTACTTCTTCAACCTCATCCCAGGCCACCTTGCACTCGTCGGAGCTCCTTAGATCTCCCTCGCAAACTTGCTTTGCTTCCATAACTTTATTCTCTATCATATCCGTCAGCTTTTTCTCTCTCATCTGCGTCCCTTTGTACTTGCCCACTCCTCCCCCCATCGCTTTTACTACTACTACAGATCTCACACATCTCGATGGAGATATCATCAACCAACGTGTTGATCCCATCGAACTAACGCTTAAAGTCGTCATCGTTGGAAGAGATGCGAGTTTTCTTCAAGTTCAACAACTAGAACAATCTAGTGCAATAATGTTGGAAGGGAGGAGAATAGAGAAGAAAACGGGGGCGATTGAGTCGCTGAAATTACCATACCAGCCTTTTATAAGGAAGACCAGTTGAGTTCACCAACCGTCATCCCGCCCCCTCGGCCCAACCTATTACTTTACCGGGCCATGGGCAGTCGCTAGTAAAGCTTGGTGGTCATCAAGAGGCTAAAATGAGTTTTGTTTTAGGATTAATTACATATTTAGTGTATACACAAAGTGTTAAAATTATTATATAATATTTATATTAAACTAATTTACTCTTATTTTAATGGGATGTTATAATTGTAACAAATTTTAAAGTAGGCCATAATCCATAACAAAACTGATTCCAAACTTAGTAGTATTTCAATGGTAACTCTGGAGATCCACTTCGGATATTAATATCAGTCAGCTGTGTTAATTCAAATGCATACTACACATGCAGATCACATATGTAGCAAAGATAAATCAACTGTTACCATCAGGGGAAAAACTGCTGTCAAGTGAAATTACCAAAAAAAATTTAAAAAAATTGGAACCAAAGAGTGATACACTAGTACAACTTATGTACATATATATAAGACCTAATCACAAAATTGCCTCTTGATCCTTCGCCCCAAGGCACTTTAAATGCTTCCCAACCTCCATTAGGTGTGTTATATCCTCCAGCTCCATTCTGGTGAAGGCCAGAAGTTGACGACTTCTTTGAAAACATTCTATTCTGACAAATATTTTTAATAGGGCTTTCCCTGAATACATTTAGAATGGACTCCCGCCATCATTTAATGATGCATATACGTGTTTTAAATATAACACCTCCCTCCGCCCCCATCCCCACCTCGCATAAGTGGAGAAATCAAGGTTCACCCCACGCAACTTTGCGTGCACAAGCATGAAAAGGCATCAATCTTTTGTATACGACGATTCCGCATAGTCTTTAATCATCTCCTTCAAGCACTGTGAACATAAACAGATACAGACAACAAATCATTCAACAGCTCTAAGTATCACAAGAAATACTCCCTCAAGTCCAAAACATAGGATCATGTTTGACTTTTTAAAGTCAAATTTAGATATTTTTAATTTGGAATTTGAAGAAATATGTTAAATTGACTTCAAAAAGTCAAATTTTGATTGAATATTTTAGAATGGAGGGAATTATAGAATATGGATATTAGCAAATTTGACCGGTTGAGTGATAACCTTTAATTCTTCATGAAGCACAACAAATACTTTCTTCAGCCGTTTGTGTGTCTGCATAAATTAAACTCGTAATATGAGCTGATTAAACATTGAAGAAGACAGAAATCCAATCAGTCAATCTTTAGTCTAATAGACTAATACCAACTTGCGAAGAAGCTTTTAAATTTTAATGCAAGTCTTAAAACCACAATCTCACCAAGTAGGAACTCCACAGCTTCACCGCAAATTAAAAGTCCAACTAACCTTTCTAGGACCCCCCCAAACCAAAAAAAAACACATTCTAAACTAAACAATCATATCTCATTATATTTAAGTACATTTTGATATAGGACGTTTTGAAACCTTGATGTAGGACTTTGATTATGTTAAAAGTTTCTTTTAAAAATAACTTCCAATTGGAGATTTCATTTTGGGATGGGAGATCATATGAGAGATGAAAAAGCCGTTGCACATTATTCTTGGAGAAGATGTTCTCTTAGAAATATATTTTGGTCAACAACTGTATTGGTTAAAATATTACTCCCTCAGTCCTCAAAAGGGATGACATAAGGTAAAAAAAATTGTCCTCACAAGGATGGCCTAAAGTACATAAAGGTCAAGAATGTCATTTAGTGGGGTCCGCTAGTATAAATAAAAAAGACTCGTTGCTTAATGTAATCTTGTGGGACCACTAAGGATAAATTTACTCTACTTTACTTTTCTTAATTTGTGAAAAAAATGTATTTAGGACATCCTTTTGGGGATGGGAGGAGTATGTAAAATAAGTTCTTAATATGATTTAGCACACAAGATATGAATAATAAATAACACAAACAAATACTAACATTTCGCCAATTTACTGCAGCACATTAATCACCCACATATGCAAAATCACATTTGATGAAGAGAAAATAAAACATACCGTGCCACACTGGCGATAAGATTCCTGTAACTGCCCCAGGATGCTATAATATCTATTCATATCCCTTCCCTTTGCAGTTTCAAGGTCCCTTCCAAATTTATGGAACTCATTCCTAAGCATTTAGATACACATTAAATTGCATTAGATAAACATATTTGGATTGGACTAACCAAGGGATTGCAACATTCATTAAGTAAAGAACAATAATGATAATTGTGAAATCTCAATAGGAAAGAGATCAAGTTTCATAGTACCTTTCGGCCTCTAAAATTTTGTTTATAGAGGAGTAGCTATTATATTTCTCACGATACTCTTCCACATATTCCATATACCTAAAAGATTCAAGAAGAACAATACATTAATTAAAAGTAAATTCACAAATTCAAGTATTTTCAACTTAAGAACTATATATATATAGAAGTAAGATAGAAATTATACTACTTACTGGGAGTAATCTTTAATTGGACCTTTCAGATCCGGTTCCTCCTTCTCATACTTAGAATACAGAAAACTATTCTCGTCTGAAAAGGATTCTCTCTTCTTTCGTCCACCATCATGACTGTCCGTCAAGGAAGGAGCCTTGCATCTAACACTGGAGTCAGTCAATGTATTAGCTTTTTCCCTTTTACTTTCTTTAGTGGAATATGGAACTCGTCCCCATAGAGTATCATGCTGATGTGGTGCACTAACAGGAACTTTTCTATGAGCATCTTCATACCCTTCCAGACCAATCCCCTGACTTGTAATAGCTTCATAATGTCTACTTTTACTATTCACATCCGCTAGTTTATTAACCTGGGACCCAACTTCAGCTTGATCTACTCTTGGCAGCGGTGCAGGCTGAGGTTGCACAATCCTGAATTGAGGTTTTGTTGAATCTTCGGCAAAATGTTCAGGGCTCCTCTTCTTAGAAAACCCTTCAGGATTGCTAAGACTCCCAATATTTGAATTGGGCGGGGAAGGCTTGACTGAATCCATACCTGTTCTCCCAGCAGGTTTTCCTTTACTTGCATCGAAATTCCAGTAATCTGAAGTGGTGTGTTTGTTCTCTGACTGTTTAAAGGAGCCTTTTCTCTCAAATTGCTTATTAACTCCAGGTATTTCCTCGGGCAAGGGATCACGAAGTTCACCCAGCTCTAAGTCTGAGAGTTCTCTTCGAAGAATAGCACCTCGTCCATTCATCATAGGGGATCTGTCCATGTCTGATCTGTTGTTATCCTTTGGAGGATATCCCATGTGGGAGTTTGAAGCTGATCCAGCCTCCTTGAACTTCCCAGCGGTTTCACCTCGTTTCCTGTAATGGGAGTCAACTGGTGTTGAATGTTTGTCTATACCACCAACTTCTTTAGAATTTTTGGGCGGCCTTTTATCAGTGTTATAACCATCTTCGCCATGTAGTTCTCTATTAACTTTATCTTTCTGCATGGGAATTTGAAGGCTCCTTTCAGTAAACTTAACACTGCTTCCCAGGTTCTCAGCACATTTACCTGGCCTATCCATTGCAGAAGGAGCCTTTCCCCGTCCACTAAGATCAACAGGCCTAAGACCAGACTGCTGAGAATCAGATATAGATTTTCCAGGGATTGGTGGGTTGAAACCTCTATGCAGTCCGAAATCAGTTCTGTCCCTAGAAGCTCTATCGGTTATTTGGGTGGTAAGGCCCCTGTATGGACCTTCATTGGGCCTCGCAGGAGACAAATGTCCCGTACTCTCTGAGAAAAGAAAGTTCCTGTCCTCAGACATTTGTGCTTGAGTCACGTTTCCTGCTTTTACTTTTTTAGCGCGCTCAGCATTATCATTAAAGTTCTTCCCATCAGAACGCCTTTTTAATTTGCCTTCTGATTTTCTCCGAGAGCTATCAGACTGCTCATGGTTGAAAGCATCCTTCACCGTCTTTTCCCTTTCACCATACAAGTTTCCCGTATATGTTTGGCTTTCCTGAGGCACACAACGATCAGATGAAGAAGGTATGATCTTTTCTGCGGTCTTTTCAACTTCTTTATTAGAAACTGAATGAGTAACTGCAACTATTTCAGCTCCCTGGTCATCACTAGGTGAGTTTTTCATAATCTCAACTAACTCAGAATCATGAACATCTTGCTTTTCATCAATCACATTATGCACAGGTTGACCATCTATTCTCCATGGAATTGGTGGCGTGAGATAGCCTGGGTTCAGGAGCTTCTTGCTTTATCCTTGGTTCTTTGTCATCATCACTTGTCATAATATCCACATCCTCATCTGATCCCTCCTTACTGTTGGAAGAGGCATCACTCTCACTGTCGCTGGTACTCCCACTCCCACTCCCACTTCCACCAGGGCTTTTACTCTTGCTTCTGCTATGGCTTCCGCTGTCACTTTCACTATCGCTGCTATCACTTTCACTATCGCTTTCACTTCCGCTGTCACTAGAGGTAGCCACCAGCCCTTCACTATTATTGTCAGAAACCTTTTTCTCAGCATAATGATCAGGTGAATGAAGTGGAATATCAATTTTTTCTACAACACTTAATACTTCGCCAGGCTCAGAATTTAGCTGTGCCTGTTCATCAATCTCTGTGGCTGTGCTATGAGTTTTGACAGTAACACTATGTTTGGGATCAGGTACTTGATCACAGTTGTCATCAAATGCTGGTTTTTGGTGTTGATTATTTTCAGGAGAACTGAGAAGGTAAAACATGCATGTAAACTCTGTCAATAACCATGAATGAAAAGTACAGTGGAAATTTTCTGTTACTACAGCAGAAATATGGAGCCCACACAACCATATTACAGTTACATCTAATAGCTTTGTAATGAAAGTTGCAAAGAAACACAATGAACCATGACTCTACCCTATTGAACCTGAGGTAAGAGAATAAAGTCAGGAAGAGCATGCAGGTTGATCAATGTAACAACCCGGAATCTTAGTCCAGAAAAAGGTTCAAATCTAATGTCCCAAGAGCACCTATTTGGGTTATCTTGTCCCATCACAGGTCCACCAAAAGATCATAAATGTTGGTACTCTTAATAGTAGAGTTGATATCTTATATACAGTTCAGTCTATCCCACATACCGGGTATTACAATCTCTAAATTTCATCCTCGTCAGGGCTCATTGACCTATTACTCGTAGTCATAGCCCAGAGGCCAGAAACTCCTCCTCTAGGCCTTATGGGACAATTTCAGTAGCCCTTTCGTTTGCCCCAATCATTGTCTTCTAATGTGGGATATACCCGTGTTCCCCACCTCCGACAATTCTATTGGTTGGCCCAATCCAAACTTTCAAGAGTTGGCTTTAATAACATTTGTAATGACCCATACCCGAATCTGAGTCTGCTTGAGGCAAGTACACTGTCACAAGAGTACCAAATTAGGGTCACTTATCCCACCACAGGCCCGCCAAAAATGATGATTACTAGAGTTGATGAATATACAATTCAAATCATCCCACATGTTCCAGCAAGGGACTGGGGTATCACATTCAAGGAGCTCATTTATTTTTTATTTTTTTATATGTTCAAGAAGCTCATTTTTTATGAACATATAGCATACACCTTCTGATTAACCAAATCAAAATTACTACCATAGAGTAAAATCAAATAGATAAAACAGAAATATCGAACAGAACATACAGGAATGCAGATTACAAAACCAATTCACATAGATATATGAATAAGTACAATTGACTACGGCAAACAGAATATAATAACCTATAGAAGCCAAGAATATATAACCAAAAACAAATTTATACACTCACTTTGAAATGCAAGAAAGCATAAAAATAATATAGGGAATTGAGATTTCCACAGAAAATTGATATTTCCGCAAGTCACATGAATAACTAATGGGACCCACATGTAAGTAGGACCTTGTGGAAATATCAATTCCCATAATATAACCCATATATGATATATTATGACTGATACTTTATGACTATGCTATAAAGAATTTCATATGAAATTAATTATAAAATTAATTACATTTATTAATGATATACGAAAATTTCTGTGTTTTGTTTGAAATCATATTGTAAGAGACAACATTTTTAGTTAGTAGTTCAATAGGTTCTTTCCTTTTTCACTCTTTCCACTTTCAACAGAATTACGCCTTAAATTTGACTAGCCAGTAAGTAGATATGCTAATACTGAAACAAAACAATTAAGAAGGGCCCGGGAAGCACTGTAGATTAGACCGAAATAACTAATACCTTCCACTTTCGGATAGAGGTTTCTTTAAGCTTTCCAGATCCACTCCTGCTTTCAATAAATATTTTCCAGGAGTTTGGAAAGTTGCAATCTGATGTTCAAAATTCAATAAGAAGATGTAAGATCACAATAAGGCCCTCACAAACAATTAAAAAGTTTCCGAAAGACTTACTTTTTTCAAAATGGGCTCAATCTGCCTTACAGAGTTGGGGATTGTTTCTCCAATAGCTTTCTCCAATGCCTATAAGACATTATGAGAATGGACATGAAAATCAACCTTTTCTCCTATGAAGAATCCATTTGCAACAACATTTAAACACAAAAGTTGTAATTCCGATTGTGCTTACCTTGAGGCTCATTCCCTTGGGATTCTCCATTAGTAGAGAAATCAGTATACTCCTCAAGTCAGTAGGTTTAGCATCCAAATTTACCTTGCGCACTGTTCTATCCAGTACTGCAGCACTAGTTACCATGTTGGGCGTTTCTTTCTCAGAGCTGGTAGGTTTTTCTTTACTCATTGCATGAGTGGGTATAATATCTTCTACACTAACATGGCCCTTACTAAGACTGCCAAGTCCAAATGGGGATGCTGAAGCAAGAGGTTGCTCAGGTGTAGATAGAGGCGAAGCTGAAGTCCTACCCTTTGAGGGCGTTGTCGAGGACACTCCATATTTATAAACAGATTTAGGAGGGCCTATGAGGTAAAAGATAAGAAACATGGAAGGATCAGAAAACAGGGAAAAGTCAGGTAATGCACTATCAAAATGTTTGAACCTGAACAAGTAACAATAACAGCTAGGCTGCTTATGTTTTCTATTCAGCACACTTAACAGAAACATGAAAGAAAAAGTCATTACAAGGGAAGAACTAATCAAATATAAGCAACCCTAAGTACCTGGAGGAGGTTCGGCTTTTCGTTTTTTGTGAGGAGGTTCTTTCTTCTGTTTAAAAGGCATTTTCCATGGATTAACTGCAATAACGAAATAATGTAACAGACAACTTAAATATTAAACATTGATAGCTAAATTCATATTGCAGTTTTAAATGGTATTCATGTACAAGCAAACAGAAAGCTAAATACACGCTCACCTATCTAAAAAGGTAACATCTACAAAGATTTTATTAGGGAATTTATATTTCGACAAGAAAATATGATATTTCCACATGGTTCCTCACACATTAATAGTAAGTGGGTCCCACATCGACGTGAGAGAGACATGCGTGGAAATATAAGTCTCTCATATATATAATGTACATATATCTTATATCCAGATCTAACAATATATTCTTCTCAAGGAAAGCACTATCATAATGTCAACAATGAAAATGTTGGCCTCGGTCAGATAAAGTTCCATTAATTGCTTTCTCATTACGTATCTTCATAAACTTGAATTGCTTGTTATGTTCACTTAAATAAATTACTCAATATGGATTGTTAACTAAATTGTTTGTTTTAACACTACTTTTCTTAAGCATAAGACAAGTGATAGAGACTTCTGTAAATTACCTTCCTTTCCTCAATAATGGGGAAAGTATTAATTACCAAATCCCAATTTTAATGGGGAAACACAATGCCCTGTTGCAATGATTGTAAACTGTGTCTGCGTTACATAAACAGAAATCACTGTCGTAATGATTGTAAACTGTGACTACAATACATTAACAGAAATCAAAAGGTATCATCATGAAAGTTACCATCCTTGAGCTTCCTTATTGATTTTCTACAATCACAATCTGCTAGAAGATAAGAAGATTGGCTCAACCAACTTCTGATGAGTTCTCTCTCTCTAATAGACTTGAAATGCTAGTTTAGGTTCACTCAAAAAGTACTCCATGTGGATCATGTTAATTATAAGAATTTCAAGCAAGGAAACCTTTCTCCTAAGCATAGGAAAACCAGGGAGAAGGAAACCTAGTGTATAGAGGGAAATTGACCCCCATAGGTTTTTGGGATCTTTTTTATTGGTAAAAAATGAATGAAATTGTTTTGAAAAATTATATAGCCATGATGTAATAATATTTGAGTTTGACCCCCTCTTAATGTTAAGATTTGTTTAATTGATTAAATTTTGACCCTCTACTTTTTAACTCGAAGATTTTTCCGTTATTTATATTTATACTTAAAATTTTGTATGGAAGAAATTTTTCAAGATGAATAATCTTTTTCATTAATTCTGATAAAATAGCAAAAGGTAGGATTTTTATGTTAATTATACACATAGTTAAGATTTTGTTACTAATTATTGGGACAAACTTTAGAAAAAACTGCATACATTTGTTCTTAAACCAGTTTTAGATATACAGTACTAATCCTACAAATTTCCACTACATCGTACAAGTTGAGAGCAAGTTATAGTTGTAAATTAGTTGATAATTAAGTTCTCCCTTCATTATGATTCCATGATTAATTTATGAAACACATAGATCTGATGCCAGATGGTAAACAAAATATATAAAAGTAAATAGAACAAATAGATACTCTTTCCATCGAAGAAAAAAAGTCCAACTTTTTATGTATTTTACAAAGAAAATTATACACCTTTTACAGAACAATGGGAATAATAGTGAAGCCCCACCAAGTAATAGCTTTTTATCAAGTTTTAGGGGATCTTCTTAGGGCATAGGGATGCCTTTCTGTACAAAGATATTACAATCATATAGATTACTTGTTTTATAATGAAATTAAAGTATACTATTCTATATATGTTTTTTTAACACGTACTTTCTGAAATTCAGTGTTCTAAAAAGCGGCCTAGGCGCTAGGCCCCCTGGCGGCAAAAAAATGCCTCCAGAAAATTAAGCAGGGCTAGGCGGGGGCCTAGGCGAAGAGGTTTTTTTATTTTAATAACCACCTAAACCAGATCTTGATATATTTATTTTTCTAATGATTTACCATATTCATAATGCAGATTATAGCATATCAAATCACAACAAGAAATGAACAAGATCAAGTCAAAATGGATAATTTTATTATAGTTGTAATTTTTTGAACTTGTGCTAACTTCAAATTAATTATAAATGATGATACATTTGTAATATTTAGTTTAATTCAATATAATTCTTAAATTTATGTTTAGTTTCTTAAGTTTTAATATTGAATTAAATTCTTAAAATTTTAAATTTTATTATTTAATGGCAATCTTATTTATGAATAAAATTAATACGTTAAAGATATGTTAGCCATACTTAGCATACAGTATTTGTCATTTTCTTTAAGTCCTGAATTTTGAAGATTACACAAATAAAAATAATTTCATAATTAATAATATCAAATGTCTCATTCAATAAACTTCACACTAATTTCATAATTAATAATATCAAATGTCTCATTCAATAAACTTCACACTAATTTCATAATTAATAATATCAAATGTCTCATTCAATAAACTTCACACTAAGTTTGTATTTTTGATTATTTGTTTTGTGTTTGAACTTTGAACAATTGTATGTTTGTGTTTGAACCTTTGACATTGGCAATATGAATGTGTTTGAACTTTAAGCAAAAGTCTTTATTATCTTTATTATAGATTGTTTTGCTTTATATTATATTATTTTTTTGTTTGGATAAATGTAAGATAAATATTAAAATTGGCTTAAAATAAAAAATCAGGCCTAGGCCCCTTAAGTGCTAGGCCCCCGGCCGCCTGCCTAGCTCCTTTCAAAAAATTGCTGAAATTGACTATGACCTATGCCCTTCTTATGCTAATTATATGCAATACATTCAAATGAAAATTTTAATACTTTATTATAAATATATTAAGATATCACGTTTGATAAGTATAGACACACAGACGCACAAACTTATATATCTACATAAATTAAACATTGAATATATATATATATATATATATATATATGAAGTACTGTAGTTGAAGTTTTATAATTATTTTAAATAACAATTTAAATTTTTTGTCTTTGCCCCTTATAGTCTAAAATTTCCTCGTTCCCAAGTAGAAGTATCAAACTATAAAAGGTTCCAAACTTAATGGAGCAAGGGATAATAAATTGTGTCTACAATGCATTCATATAAGTTAAATAGGGGCATGAAGACTGAAGGATTATTAGTCTATCATTTTATATTAGTTTTTATGGATAAATTCATTGTAGTTAATAGATATTTTAATTATAGTAAATATTAATTAGGAATATGCTTTCGTATTAGATCTTTACATAGTACGCAGTAATTACTAATTGGTAGGTCTTTTAATTAGGAGTTTGTTACCTTATTAAATTCCGGAGTTATATAAGAAATAGCGATTTCTATGTTCCATGTAAACTGTTGAAAACTGCATAGCAATATGGTCCTGAATAATTCAAAATAAAACTTTTTATACTTCTAATGATTTCGAGGATAGTTTCTCCCTTCACCATTATTTCTTTCTCCTTTATCCTTTTTCTAAACCCTTCTAGACCTTGTTTTGCATCAGTATCATCACGAAATATATGTCTTGAGCATTTTTAGTATTCTAAATTTTTTTACTTAGGTCCAGTTAATCCCCTTAGGCGATAGTTTTCTACTGCCTCGATTTGGTTGGGTACCTAGACCCCCACCTACAAAGAACCAGACCTCTACTTTGAAGCACCATAGTCACTATTCTAAAAATTTTCGCCTAGCGCCTAAGCGGGTCCTCTACAACCTCTATTTGGTTGGGCGCCTAAGTCCCCGATTAAGAAAAATAAAACCTATACTTTGAAGTTCTATAATACTTGAAATAAATTTATTAATCCTTAAAGTGTTTTTTTTTTAATATTTTCCGTAAAATTTTAGAAAGGTACATCTAATATGTGTTATGTGTTTTGCATAGCATAATAAGTATGTACAATAGAAAAATAAATAAATGAGATCGCCTAAGAAAACGCCTAGTTCGTCTACAAAAATGCATAGGTATAGCCTAGACGGCTTAGGCACTAGGCCCCCCTCCGCCGCATAGTTTGCCTAATGATTTTTGGAACACCGACTATAATACTTGAATTGAATTCTTTAAGCCTGAGAGATTTTTTTCCCCTGTAATTTTTCATCTAAAATTTAAAAAAGATAAATGTTAGAGGTATCACATTTTTAGTCCCAAATGACATGACATTTAATATTTTAATAATAATTTATGACATAGTCAATCACATGATATCCACCCAATCAATCCTTACGATGACACATCATTTGAAATATTTTTTGAGATACAATTTGAAACCCCTAGCATCACCCTTTAAAAAAAATTACATCTATGACGTGCTTTGTCTAATATAACAAGTGTTAGTAAAAAAAATAATTAATTAAACCGCCTAAGAAAACATCTAGGCGCCCCATAGCCTAGGTCCGCCTAGCGATTTTTAAAACACTGTGTGTTTCTTATTAATTTTCTACCATCACAATCTGTTAAAAGTCAATAAGAGGGTAGCTAGAGTAACTTTGATAAGCTTGATGGTCTGATTCATGGAACTAAGAGTATTAAAGTCGCTTTGAGAGAATCATCTCTTACCTTCTCCCTCATCTCCTAAGTGGAGAACCATGCATCTCTCTCCTACAACATACTTAAATGAATAAGATCTATAGTTTTGCATCAACAACCCACGTATTCTCAAATCACCTTTATCCTTCAATCCCCATCACAAACCTACTGCGGGGTGGTGGGGGTAGACAAACCTCATCTCATTCCTACCATTCTTTTAATATTAACTCTGAAAATTATTCTTTCATCTGTAACTTCAAAAAACTGCAGAAGAATATTCTTATATTTGGCATGGAGGGTCTTAATGGCAGTTATGCATACCATAATGCCATTGAGTGAGATATTATTAGATGTCTGAGCACTAAGAAAACATATTTTTCAAAAATTATTTAAGTTTGACAGACTATAGTAAAACTTAACAATTAACATATATCAGACCACTTAGATAACTTCTTCAATAGCAAGCAGAATAATTTCTTCGTTTGAATAATAAAACTTACCTTCAGCAGCAGCTAACGCCTTCATTTGACTCTTCATTGATGGGTTCCCATGGTCCAAAACAATGGCTCTGTTATCAAGAAATGCAATCAATATAGCCTTAAAGTGTAGAAGAACTACTAAAAAGAGAGATAGGGTGCGTAAATCAAGACAATATTTCTGAACAAGATCCTTCGATTCAAGCTCATAGCAATTATTCTGACAATAAAACTTATGAAAATAAAGACATTACTTCAACGTTAAAGTACTAGTACTCTAGTAAAATGTCAGATGACATCAGCTATCCTTTTAGCACAGTTTGAAGTTGTTGTCAATGACAATACTCAATAATTTCATGTCGTGCATAGCTTCAACCATACAAACTTGCAGGAAGGTAGAAAGCAAAATTCAAAGTTAAAATCTTCCTATTACTCTAGGAGTGTAAAACGTTGGTGTATAAAAATCATACCATAAACTGGATTAACTATAATTAGAAATGCCAAAACAAATTCCATTACAAATAAAAGATGCTTCAATTGATTATATTAGGAGACTCCGTATGTCAGTAGTAACTTGGATGAGATGCATCAACATCCCCGGTAAAATATACACTATGCCAAATGTTGAAATTTCTTTACATTCAAAAGAAGCAAAACATGGTGATATTATTTATTTATTTATAGAAAATAGAGATTGCAAAATGATAAACGGAGGATAATATATCCTCCAAAACTAGAAAAGTGAACAAATTATAAATAATAATAATAAAGTTAACACATAAAAAGCCCTTATAAAAGGCCTGCCCTCCAATCCCTTTGCAAATCTAAACACAAATCCCACCAAATAGCACCCCTCGCCTGAGGACGACAAAGAAACCAAAAAAATAAGGAATCTTATGAAGAGTGAGAAAGAGATTTTAATTAAAGTAGTACCATGAGTATGAGGAGAAAGGCAAACACCTCCAGTAGTGAACATATCAGAAAGAATGGTTCAACTCAGTTGAGAGGCTTTACAATTCCATAAACCTTCCAAATTTAGACAGACAAAGTAACAAGACCACTTTACAGCAACTATAAATGTATACTCATAACTGCATCTCCATATTCACTTCAACACTGAAATGCTGCTATAATTCTGAACTTTGAAGGATTTCTATACACAGATTAAATTAATATTTAGCATAAAGTTACTATTAGACAGCCTCCAAAATACTTTAATTATCATAACAAACTATAACATGTGCGAAAAAATATTCAACTTAAAATCTACTAATTAACAAGTATGTAAAGAATGAAAATCAGAAAGTTGGAAAAAGTTAACCAATAAGATAAGGGTCATAAAACTAACTACCAAAATTAACATCTCTACATCAATGATCAACTCACAACTTACTTGCGTGATTTAAGCTTTCGTTCAGCTTCCTCCGACCGCATTTTAACATGGTTTTTAGTTGATTCATCCAAGACTCGCTGTACATTAAGCTTTCGCCAAGCACACCCGGATTCCACAAACAAGCCATTTCCATCCTCACCACTTCGGCGTTCTTCATATATATCACAAAGGTCTCCCATCTCCCGTGACCATGTGAATCTAAAGTCCTTACCTCCGACATCAATAACCTGATACAAAATTAGACTGTTTAATGCTATTATTGATCAAACCAAAGTAAGTCAAAACCATGTGAAAAGTGGATTAAGACTCATCGGCATTGTTAGTCAAGGAAATCTCTAGCTATAATTATAAAATGCAAAGATAAGCACATAGTTAAGTTGGTCATTGTTAAAACATTACAACTATACAAGTGGAAAATTGAGGAGATAATAGTAGCTTTCGCACTGTTTATATCTTGAAATAGGTGAAGAAAAAGTGAAGGAAATGTAAAAAATGATCAAAGCTTTTAAACAAACACAATTTCAACTACTTGAATTTCTAGAAAATAGAAAACAAGGTGTAGTGCTAAAATCAAGTGCAATTGTACGTTACATAAGTTCATATATAGTTGCTTCTCATTTTATTTTCCTTATAATTTTAACAGAGTACTAAATTTAATTTAGCAATTTAGTTTCCCAATGACCTAATCAGAAAAAGTTATAGCAATTACCTCAACAACACTATATGTGTATATATAACAAACCCTAGAAAAAACATCACAGTAATCCAGAATTATTGACAATAAACCACTACAGTATCGAACTGAACAAACAATCAAATAAGCTAACTAAACATATAACTCAAAACTACATCAAGTTTAATTTTACATAAAACACAATAAGATAATCTAATTACTAATACGGCTAAATTTCAATTAATGGAAACTTACATTTCCTGAAGGATGATTGGCATTGGCGTCAAATTTGATCCGAGCCGAGCATCCCTGCGACTCAGCACGCTTGATCTCATCAACAAGGTCTGGTGCGAGCCGAATAATCATAGCGAAATCCAGAGGGTTACCGGTGACGAGACTGAAAGTTTCTTCCGCCGCGGAAGGGGCTGAAGCGATAGCACCACCCGGAGTACTGCTACGATTGTTGCGAGGGCCGGCGGCGTGACCGACTGATATGCGGCCGCCGGAGGGACGATTGAGAGAGGATTGATGGAAGTTGGGGTGGATATTACGCTTGCCGCCGCTTCCTCCTCCACCTCGGCCGCCACCGCCGCCACGGCCGGTCTTTCCGGAACTTCCGAACATTGTGGTCCGACTCTTTGGTGCGTTCTGATGCTGTTGAAACTGAGAGGGATAGAGATTGAAAGATAATTGAACCTGGAGATGCCAGTGGCAGGGCAACCGAACGGGGAATTGCAATTGGGAATTTTAGTTTTCATTATATACTTCTCTTTTATTTTGGAAAATAAAATTGTAGTCACCATAAATCTTTAAAATTGCGAGTTAAAATTATTTTGTGGAAAGGATTGTTACCATTTGACTACTAAATTGGTAGAAAAATTAATGATAATTTTTTTAATAGATAGTATATAATAAGTATGATTTTTTAATAAGTTTTGTAATTATACTTGAACGTAAATATATAGCAATACATAATATGATTAAAATTGTTACTCCATTCGTTTTATATTATTTAATTATAAATGTCTTATTTATTTTTAAATTTAGATTTGTGATTATTCGTCTAGATATTATAAAATGACTTAAATAGTCTTAAAATTATAATTATAATATCGTGATTATAATTATACGATTAATAATCTTGACATTATAATTGCAAATAAACATAGCCATAGACAATATATTATTTAGGCCAATTGTGATAGTTTATTTAGCTTTCTGGGCTAATTGACTCATTTGAACCACGTATTCATAGTTTGATTTATTTTAATCCGTGTATATTAATTTTTTCACAAATTTATGTACACTTTTTTGAACTATTTTGAATAGTATTAATACGGCCGTCAACTCATTAAATATTAAGATGAAAATTGATATTTACACAAGTAAATTTAATAGTTTCACAATTTATTACTCACATAAATAATAAGTGAGGTTCAATCTCATATGAGAGAAAAAATAACACTTTCACCCGAGTTCATTAGTAATTTACCGTGTTGAATCGATTACCGAAAATACCTAAAACTATATACTGGTACCTAGGGGTGAGCATGGTACGGTTTAAAGTTCAAACCGCACCCGAAACCGCTTAGGTGCGGTTTGAAAAATTCAAAATCGCACACGAAACCACTTATGATTGGTGCGGTGCGGTTTTAATTGGTGCAGTTTCAGTTCCAAAATCAATTGAAACAACAAAAAAGTCTAAGCATTCAATAAAATTTAACATATAACTTACATCGAGCAATTAACTTAGTGACAGAGTCGGCAATGGGAATAATATCAAGTATAGAACCAAAGTTTCTTCTGCCAAACATGTTAAATTCAGCATCAAATCATAGAACAGTGAGACACGTAAAATAGTTTTAGTTTATAATAAAGGAATGATACTTTAAAACTAAAATATACGCTATATAAAATAACGGAGACCATATATTCGATAACAAGTAAGAAGATTTATCTAGTCCCCCAAAAATTAAAAGTATATACTGGAGATAGAATGAAATTATATCTTATATATTGTAGGGAGGACTTATAGAATATAATCATAACTATATCTAATTTGAAAAATAATCTATTAGACTATTACTATTATAGCATTGACCTTAACCAATGCATCAAGTGCTCGAACCAACGAATTTGGCCCCTCAGCTATAAGCCCATCCAATAACGCATCAAACAAATTTAAAATTCTAAATCTCAATTGCTTAATTTTTGACTCTATAACCTCTAACAATCTTCTTTCAATTGGTGAAAAAATGACAATGCAAGACTGGGGTTTTCTCTGAGCGTGTTTATGTGACACCCCCAAAATTAGGTATACATCACCCATCTTGAGTCGCCAGATACATGATACAGAATTCAAATACAACTTTATAATACAACTGTCGTGTACAATACGACAAAATATAAAGCTGTGAGTTTGAATACAAATATTGTCTACTAGAGATTATACAAACTCAAAAGGAGTCTTCATTACAATTATTATCACACTATTTCACGAAATAGTGAGGACTACTAATGCACCATCTAGGACCATCACTCTTTTCCCCGACTATTAGTCATTTCGTTCTCGTTTCAAGAGAATAAAGGAAAGAAAGGGTGAGCTTAACTAGCCCAATGAAATATTATGACTAAGATAATGCGTAATAATTTATCGTTAGCCTTCAACAATGTTAAACTGATAAAATATAATAAATATCAAGTTTAACTGCAGCGGAACAAGCAATCCATTAAAAGAGTCAAGTAGAGAATGAAATCTACTATCTTTTATGATTTAAAAGGTTTTTCATCACTTTTATCACGGGACTCAACAATAAATAATCCACATCATCGAACCACCCCCTACTACTACTACCAATTATATTCTTTAGTATCACGACCACAATTATCCATGCACTACAACCCAAGAATATTTGTGTATTCATTAATGGTCATGATCATGCCAACAACTGTCCATCAATGCACTATGGGCCAATGAGGACTTTTACCACATCACTTATAACATTACGGTAATGATTACACCGAATAATCCCTGGTCATAATCATACCAAGTCCATCTATGCACTACATGCCACAAATGACTTTCAATATAATATAAACATGAAGATGATGACAATGATATAAGAATTCAATAAAACAAGTTCAAGAATTAATTTATCCAAGAACTAATAACGTCCAAATTGTCAACATGATACTGCTTTGTAGAGTAAAATTTAAGAATGTTCAAAAGAATATTTCCATGAAAAGATACTGAATGAAACGCAAATATCAAGGATATTCCACTAATTTCATGGAGTATAGAAGTCAAAGTTTTAACCAACTGAGTATAATAAAGAATGGAATAATAAAAGAAATCACCGTGCATGCGATGGCCCATCACGTACGCAGTTTATTCTAACGAATAATAAATAACGGAACGGTCCCATAGAAAAGCGCATGAATGATATTCCAATGTAATAATAAAGGATGGAACCAGGTCCGGCGTAAACGCACAGAAAGGATATTCCAACAGAATAATTGTGACGTCCCCAAAATAGGTCCATTCCATCCAACCCATTCTGGGTCGCCAAATACATGGTACAGAAATAACTACAACTTTATTAATACATTTGTCGTGCAAAATACGACAACATATATACTGTGAGTTTAAATACAATTATTGTCTTCTAGACAATATACATACCCAAATAAATCCTCATCATAATTATTTATACATTATTTTATAAAAATGGTGAGGACTACTAAACAACTCTCTCTATAACCATCATTCCATACTCCACTCTGTATCTTCTACATTCTCGCCAATTCGAGAAGAAAAATGGAACAAAAAGGAAAAGGGTGAGCTCAACTAGCCCAAGAAAGAATATTATGACTAAGATAATATACAACAAATTATCGTTAGTTTCCAATAGGAAAAATTTAATAGAATACAATAGACAAACCGCTTTTAAATAAATCTTAATGAAATAATAATTCATTAGAAGAGTTAAGTAGAGAATGCAAACTACTATCTTCTATATATGATTTTAAAAGTTCATCGTCGATATTTTATCCTGTAACATCAATCAATATATATCCGAATCAAATATTCATCTTTGCACTACTGCCAAAAAGATATTCATCACTAATCATGTTCATCTAAACACTGCTCATCTTTGCACTACTGGTTAAAGATATTAATCGATCGGTCATGTTCATCTCAACACATGTTCATCTTTTTACTACTAGCCAAAGATATTCATCAAGAAATCATTCATCTTTGCACTACTGTGCCAAATATATTCAAGAATATCATCATTTAGACCGAGGATGATGAAAAATATTTTAAAGGAAACGAATCCAAAGAAACAAAAGAACAAATATTAAGGATTCATATTTTAAATAATTCAAGTTCAAAAATACTTCATAAGTAATCGAGTGGAGTAAAATTCAAGAATGATCAAAACATGGATACAATTAAAGCTAGTATCCATAATAGATATTTTGACGAAAAATAAAAATTTAATTTTTCGTGAATGAATAATGTAAATATTCGTGAATAATGTCGATATCGTGAATAAAGTAAATATCGTGAATAAGTAACTCAAACACCTAAAGATAGAAATTTCACAAAAAAACATCATAATGCTTCGTGAATAAGAACTCGTGAATAGTAACTCATGAATAAGAACTCATGAATAAGAATCTCACATGAAAAAGTTCCAAATTTGATAAAAATTTCCAACCAATATTTCTAAGATAATGATATTGAAGAAATAATATCATTTTCAAATAAAATAACATCCCTTACCTCGAAAGACAAGATTTCTAGTTGAAACAGGATATAAAGCTATAACTTGAACTTGCACCAGTATAGCAATACTCAAAGTATACTCAAAATACTCACAAGAATACGCTCGATAATATAGAGAGAGAAAACTTGAGTTTACGGTGTGATTTTCAATTCTAACCCCAAGCGCACTATTTTATAGGAAAATCGCTTAGAACACCAAAGTAGAAAATTTAATATAATAATAATATATATATTAATTTGTCTCACGCCTCACTTAGAATCATCTGAATTCAAAGAACTTAGCATGTTTTAAAGATGCCCACCAAATGAAAAAAACCGTTTTTCTTATTTAAATTATTTTAAACTTCCAAAAATCAATTATTTCGGAGCTTCGGAACTTCAATAATTCATAATAATTAGCACTTTTATCAAAAAAATTCGAAACTCGCATCTTTCCATAGGAAATTCTATTATCTACAACTTTACAGAAGGAAGTTTTTCCAAATTTCAAACAAAAATTGACCGAAATCCATAAACGGACGATTTTACAAGCTATAATCAAATTTTAGTCAAGAAATGGGTCTACCGACACACAAATCTGTTTTTAATATTTATTGCAACAAAATTACTCTTTTTCCTCGTATACTCATATATCCCACATTCATTGTAAAAATATCACCATTATTATATTATTAAAATATAATAATATATTTAAATGAATTATTTTATCAGAAAAAGATAAAATTTCAATTTTCAACAATTGTCACTTTAAAAATTTTCTCCATCTATATCCAAATAAAATTAATATTTTTCTTATCATATAAATTAATAATTAATTATTCCCAAATAATATTACAGAATCACAATCTTCGCAACCGTGCCGCCTCCTGAGAAGAGGGCTTTCCAATAAGGATCTCTCCTTACTGGCGCGCAATTAGGTGACCAAACCTCTCCTTAGACAGAACTTTCTAGACATTGCCAATAATGTTATCCAATAATATTATTCAGATAATATGAATTATTTCTCCGATAATGGAAAATACTTTGTGTAATGACAATTTATTAAAACAACAAAGAATATAAAATATCAATGCAAAGAATTATTGAATCAATAAAATAAAATATCGAATAAAGAATTATCGTAACAATTATTGAGTAGTGTCTTTTTACGTAAGAATCAATAATTGGTGCAATACTGCATACTTCTTGTTCAACAACGCCAGATTAGAGTGTTTTAACCAAACGGTATTCCAACAAGATTAATGGTAACAACTACGCCGCTATTTATAAACAACTTATATTTGTCATTTTTTCATCCAATCGCTTTCAGTTATGGGGCCCACAAAAAGATCGCTACAGGTCGCATTTAATATTCCCTGACAAGACGAATATTCCACGACCAAACGAATATTCCCCGACAATAATGAATATTTTATAACCACTTGCTTATTCAAATATTTATGTGATTTTACCCATAACTATCCACATTAATCAAATCAACCCTTACTATTTCAAAATAATAAATAGAGGAAAATAAATTTCATTTATTAATAATTTGGGGTCTTACAACCTCCTTCTTATGAAATTTCGTCCCTCGAAATTGACGTGACGCATTCTGGTGTTTTTGAAAAGATGAGAATACCTCGCTTTCATTTCCGCTTCCAACTCCCGTGTCATTTCCTCAATAAGCATGGTTTCTCCACAAAACTTGAACTTGTGGTATAACCTCGATACATGGGACATGTTCTTTCATATCCAAGATCTTGACAATACCTCCACTACAAGAAAAAGATTTATCAACGAATCGCTTTCAATGACCGCAGAAACGTCGTCATGAGATATATGATCGTGACCGCGACGCGGTCATTGAAAGGCGTCATACAAAAATCTTGTCGCTAAAATGCACATCAATGACCACTATTAGCGGCAAATCCTTATCCATGATGATCGATATAAGCGAATTTAATGACAAATCCGGTCATTGAAATTGAAATCGAGATGGTCCATAAATTTGAAGTCGACGTGTTCCACGTGTCGTGATCGCCGTATCGATGACCGAGCGGTCATTGAATCTCACAAATTATTATCCGTCATTATTGATATCAAATGACCGCGTCGCGGTCATTGATACTGAAAAAATAAAATAACAGAATCTTGCTGTTTTGCATAAATCCCAAAAACCTGTACCTGTTTTGTACCTGTTTTATCCCAACACACATACACAACTATATAAACATCCATCGCCCACCATATAACACATACACCAAACTAGTATATAAACCATTCAAAACCAATTTGAATAAATATAATAACATTTCAAAACTTGTTTAAGTAACAATATACAAACATCCTAAGAATGAAACAAGTACAAACTTATACTATAACTACAAAAATCGATATATCTGGCAGTACGTCGAGGATCATCGCCTCCTTGATCACCCTGCAATTAATAAAATAATAAAACAAGTTACAAATATATACTAACTATGTTAATATTGGTATATTACGACAATATATATACAACATATTGATTTTATACCTCATCGACATTCCCATGTTGTGATCTTCTTTGCATATACATCGCTTTTAGCTAACTCCTCAGGATCCAGAGCCCCCAAATGCCCGCCCAGTATCGTCAGAAGATTTCGATCCTGACATATAGCTCTCACACAACAAATAGGAGTATGAACAACCGGATGACTGGATGACTCGATGATTATGTGGTAATCGGGTAGAAAGAAGCGACTGAGCCATCAAGGATGGGCGTCGTCGTTGTCCTTGACCTTTAATGTAGTTCTTCTTCACAACGACGCCTCTCCCACAACTCTTGATCAATAAAGCGGACGTGGAGTGCCTTCGGGGATAAATTTCGTTCAATAAACGCTTATAAGTGTCCTGTCATCATGTTAACAATAAAATAGTTAAAAATAAATTAATTACAAAGCATTGATAAACAAGGTCAAGTTGTTAAAATTTATTACCGCTTATCTGGATAACCTCGAGTGGACCATCACGGTGTACGTACATATCCAAACCAATGGATAGGTGACCTTGAGACTCGAACTCTATACAAAAAAAAAGCATAATATTACTAAGTAAAATTAATGTGATATATTTTCTACAATTTAATATGATTGTAAACATATTAAAACTTGTAATTAAATCGTTACCTGGCGGTGATATGTTATAATCGTGAAATACTACCGCCTTGTATGTCCCTTTAGCCTTTTCGCCATCGGGTACACCCGAGGATCTGTTGCTGGCGGCAGTCTTTCGTCTCTTCACCCAGCTCTCAGCCGTCCATTGGGCACACATCTCAGCCCATATGGACTGGGTGCACCACCAGGGACTATGCTCGTGCATATAATCTTCTCCCTGGCCTGGATGGTCGATCTCGGCATTGTGAAGGGCTTTTTGTCTTTCTTTATTCAAATTATCTTTGGTGCGGACCGCATGACTTCGCTTGAAATAATGTACGTATCAGACATCGAAGCTGTAAGGCCTCCCATCTATACCGTTTCTGCAAATAAAACAACAATAATAACATTACTAAATAATTATCCTTTGAATATTATATTAATATTATATTAATATTATCTGTCATAATTAAAAAAGGATACCTGAAATTCAGCCCAAACAGCATCCTTGTGGGCGATAGGTGTGCTCGCCCACGTAATCACAGGTGTAGGCCAATTCTGTAAACACAACTGTGATATGCATTTGACGATCTTATTATCTGAAAAATCACTATAATATACAACATCAATTAGCATATATTAAAGCAATTTATATCTAAGTTATAATATTTATGAACAATTTTCAAACTTATACTTATAATACTTAAAAAAATTAGCGAAGTCTCCCTACAATATAGACTAGCCATATATACGCGACGGCGCGTGCATATATTGACATTTCTAGGCACCCAAGACACAAACCAAGAGAAATATACAAATTTTAAATACAATAAGACCAAAACAATAACGATTGATCGAATGCAAATTAAAGCGATAAAAATTCGGACTCATATACATTACCAATATAATATCAATCAAAACATTACCAATATACAATAAATGGAATCTTAAATGCTTATATATAAATGATATATGTGGGACGACGTCTTTATTCGGAGGAGGGATGAATCAATAAGAATCCGATCATCCGGATTAGTAGGGGCCTTGGGCACTTGATTAGGCCCCCTACCCAAGCCATAGCTTTTTCTCTCATTACCGCTTTTAGAAGCCATCTGATATTAAATAGTTTAGTACATACACATGACAATGATATAAACATGTATATATATGAATATAAAATGACAATAAACAAAAATTGCATTTAAATAGTTTAGTACATAAACATGACGATTGATATAAACATGTATATATATGAATATAAAATGACAATAAACAAAATTGCATTTAAATAGTTTAGTACATAAACATGACAATGATATAAAAAACATGTAATGCTAAACATACATTTCATTTGTTCAAGTGTCAATGTCTGATTCAGAATCATCTTGTATACGTGTTGCAGATTCATAACCATCATCTGCTTCAGATTCATCTTTGTCGATTCGATCAATAACTCTTCCTCCTCAGTATCAATGTCATCTGACACAAGTATTGACTCAGGATCTAATTCACGTGGTTCATCTCCACCATCTAACTGGATTACTTCATTGTCGTCCTCCACATTTATTATAGTTTGACTATGAAGCATCTGCTCTTGGTAAATCTCCCCATCAAATAATTCTACACGACTACGCTCGGGAGTATGAATTACAACTTGCCAATCTATAAAGCGGTCTATCCCTTTTCTAACAGGACTAGGAGTGTAGTATACTTGTCTTTGTTTGAGTTGGTAAAACAAACGGTTCGTTGGAGTCACGCAGACCCTATGGAGGTCAATATCGGCGATTCCATGTCTATCAACACGTATCCCTTTTTCGAATTAAACCAACGGCACTTGAACAAATGAATATGACCCCGACGTGCCTCCTTGTACGACAACTCTACAATTTCCTCCAACTCCCCATAAAAAGGCACGACCAAGCTCATTGTAACAATCTCCTTGGACACACACTCGAGTTCGTTGTTCTTTTACTGGCGCCCGTATGCCTTTGTGTGAAATTCACAACCATTTATTTTGTAACCATCATGGGTGACTTGGTCCTATGCGGGCCCATAGCTAGGACTTGTACATTAAGCCTAATCGTTGATCCTCAATCAAAGCCTACAAAACTCCATCTTATTAAATGAAGTCATAGTTAACATGGAGTGTATATATATATACTACGTCTTAAAAATTGAACTTACTTTGTCCTTTAGCCAAAGTGCAAAGTTTTTATCCCGATTGATTTGAATATCTTTATTAGTTATCTTGGGATGCTTCACTTTTAACTCATCATCGTCACAATCTATACCATGTTATAAACATTAAGATATTGGAATAAATTTTCAACTTAAAAGATAAATTATCAAGTTTACATGTGTACCTCACAAATTAAATCAATCTCCTCACAATTGAGAAGAATGTAAGTATGATGCGACATGTAATTCTTGCTCGAGACAGAATATCGCTTCTCTTTTCCATAAGTGCGGCCGAGATAGACCAAATACTGAGAGGCCACCATTTAGTTCAACATTTCCCCATCATCATGTCTCGATACTCGATTGGCCTTTGTCAAGATTTTCGTCCCGAAAAATAGATGCGAGACAAACGTAGATATCTCATCGAAATCAGATGCCTCGCATATCGACCCCTCGACATAAGCTCTATTCTTCACCTTTCTCTTAAGGTTTCCCATCACCCTTTCGAAAGTGTACATCCATCTATATTGAATCGGACCCCAACACGAGCTTCATAGGGAAGATGGATTTGCAAATGCTCCATGGAGTCAAAAAAACCGGTGGGAATATTTTTTCCGGTTTACGCGTGATCTCTATGATGTTCTTCTCAAGTATGCGGACATGTCCTTCTCATTTAATGATTTTGAACATAAGTCTTTGAAGAAACGACTAAGATCCGTCAAAGCATCCCATATTGGTTTATCAAGCGGATCCCGAAATCTTATATATGAGCCTCTCCATGAACACATGACAATCATGACTCTTCATCCCTTGCAATTTCCCACCTGTAACACACCTTGCAATGTTTGACGCGTATCCATCTGGTAGTTTTAGAGACTTAACCCATGTGGACACATCTTCAACTTGCTTTTTGGACAATGTGTACCTTGCATGCGGTTTGACAATCTTACCATTAGGAGAATCGTAAAGTTCTAATCCGGGACGCTTACAAATATCTTTCATGTCCAAACGTGCCTTATCGTTATCTTTTGTCTTCCCCGTAACATTCATCATAGTGTTAAACACATTGTCAAACACATTCTTCTCAATATGCATCACATCTAGATTATGACGAATCAAATTTGTAGACCAATAAGGCAGTTCCCAAAAGATGCTTCTCTGAACCCAATTATGAGATTCACCAAACCCATTGATTATGTTTGTGGCATCAACCTTACCAAATGGGATAACCGGCAATCTCATCACACGATCTCGCATCTCCGTTTCCCGACAATCGCGGATGCGGGCATATCATTGTCTACTTTCCCTTTCTGAAGTGTTCTCTATTTTTTGAAATGGGTGATCTACCTAAGAAGGCAAGCGATGACGATCAAACCAACAAGGCTTTCGACCTTTTGATAGATTAAACGACTTTGTATGCTCCATACAATACTGACAAGCCAACTTCCGTGTGTGTACTCCATCCAAATAACATACCATAAGTTTGGGAAGTCACTTATAGTCCACATAACCACGCCTTAAGGTTGAAATTTGTTTTCGTTGCAACATCCCAAATCAGCTCCATCCTCCCACAATACCTTTAACTCGTCTATAAGAGGTCTCAAGTAAACTTCTAAGTTCTTTCCAGGGACTCTTGGGACCGGGAACCACGAGTGAAAGAAACAAGTATGGCTGTTTCATACACATCTAAGGAGGCAAGTTATACGGAGTAACAATCACAAGCCAACATGAATGCGGAATAATTGAGTGGCCAAACGGATTGAAACCATCGGTGGACAATCCAAGCCTCACATTTCTAGGTTCCAATGCAAATCCGGGATGTGCTAAGTTGAAATCTTTCCAAGCCTTCCCATCTGCGGGGATGATTTAGTTCTCCATCTTTAGTTTGGAGATTTCGCATGCCAACTCATATGTTCACCGCTTGAAGACATGTACAATCTTTTTAGCCGATGTGTTATTGGAAAATACCTTAGAATCTTAAATCGGTATACTTGATTTCTTTGTAGTCACACCCTCTTTATTAGGCCTAAACCGATCATGACTTCAAAACGCGTGCACTTGTCATCATCTGCTCATTTTCCTTATAAAACAACATGCAATCGTTGGGACATGCATCGATCTTTTGGTATCGAAGACCCAACTTCTTCACCATTTTCTTACAAAAGTAATAGTTACCAGGTAATTTCTCACCGTCAGGCAACATACTCTTAATGGCCTTCAAGAGCGACTCAAAACACTCATGGCTCATGTTGTGATCAGCCTTGATGTTAAGTAATGTCGCCACTGCAGATAATGTAGTGTGTTTGGTGCAACCATGCCACAATGGCTCGCTACCCTCGTCTAACAACTTAAAGAAGTCTTTGGCATCAGAATTCATAGGTTGCTCTCTGCCTTGCTCCCAATCAAAATCTTTCCCTGCAATATCATGAACCATTTCATTCATACGATAAAGATCTTCTTGCCTCGAATTGTGTACTTGTGTGATGCCACCATCTCTTCTTTGCCCATGTGCCCACCAGCTTTCTTCGTAATTTCTCATGAACCCAGAAATAAGTAAATGATAGTTTACCATGTCTCTGTCCATATAATTTACATTCTTACACTTCAAACATGGACATCGTATCTGCGACTTACCATTCATACATTCCGGGTGACTATCGCATACTCTAAAAACACTTGGCAACCAAATTTCTAAATTCATCTTGTAAGACTTATCTGGGCACTTGACTTTCGTCGTGTGCCATCCAACTACTGATGCGAATAGAGGTCCATGATTCCACTAAGTACCTACTACAGATAACATTATAAATGTTAACATATGACTTGAGCATACTTGTAACCATATGACTTGAGCATACTTGTAAACATGCATATGATTAACATTTAAGAATACTTCTAAGCATATAACTTAAGCATACTTGTAAGCATATGACTTGAGAATACTTGTAATCATATGACTTGAGCATACTTGTAAGCATATGAATGACATTTAAGCATACTTATTAGCATATGACTTGAGTGCATACTTTTGTAGTTTTATTCTTGTATACATAAGTGTTAAATACCCTTATTTTTCTGTTATAGCAAAAATAGTCTCTTTATTGACCAAGTGAATCTAGTTACCTTCTCTATTGCACTAACAGTTCTCTAGCACTGCCTATTTTGGCTTAACAGCCCCCTAATAGCTTACCATGTTAACAACCAAGCTTGGCTTGGCCCCGTGAGGCTTGGCTAAGCTTGGTGTGGCCTCGTGTGGCCTCATGATGCCAAGCCCAAATTTCCATCGACTCAACATCCCCTTAATAGGCTCTAGTGGATCACCAATAGGCTCGGTAATAGTATAAATGTTCGCAACTACCCGGCCAATAAAATTTTTTTGCCAGAGTCTCCCCTGTAATATGGACTAGCCACATGCACGACGGCATGTATATAATATTCAATCAATCAGACTATAACAGGAATAAAAAGATATTCAATCAACCAACAGATGATCTTCAATATTTACTCTCAAGTCCTATCTGGGTTTTTAGTTTATTTATTTTTTCTACATGAGTAATGTTAGATGTTTCAAATGATTTGATATTATTATATTGATATTTCGATATTTTTGTGTACATCACATTAATTAGTCACTGATTTCTAAGGATACATGTTTGGTGAAAATGATAATTTGTGGCATGTTTAGAAACCTCTATGGGCCTTTCCTTCCTCCAGAGGAATGGTAGTGACTAGTGAGTGAGATTGCCATTGTCTTTTTTATTTTGACTAGTTCATTATGTTTATTGATACCAAGGAATATGATAATATTAATTATTAGGATATTATGGCATGTTTTTCATGATACATCATATGTGATGCGAGAGGCCTGTAATGTTAATGATACATCATGTTTTTCTGTATGGGTTTTTGCACCATTTTCGATTATCAATGATAATCTTTAGCAACAAATCTATTTTGATATTAAATATAAGAAGTATGTGGAAACACGAGATATGTGACTCCATTTTATCGTTCATAATTTTTATGTTACTTGCAAATTTGCAATCAACATTCCACATAAAATTAGTCGAAGATATAAATCATTTATAGAGAATTAACTTGTCTACACAACTATCATAACGGTTGTGCTGATTAGGGTCTCACATTTAAAAAAAGTCGATTAACAGTTGTCTATATTAGATAATTGTTTTTTTTAATGTGGGACCTTAATCAACACAATCATTATCTGAATCACTGAAATGGACGTGTTATGCGAATCAGGTTACTTATTTGATCACGAAATGGACGGTTGTCCTCATTCATGTATGTGCAATTACGAAATTGGATGATCACAAAAAAAAAAAAAATAAAGCCTACTTATCATCATCCAATTACAACAGTGTGCAAGACTTGGCCTCTTTCTTAAAAAGAGTTGGTTGGCAAATTTGGAATTTTCAAGTAAAATGCAAGTCAGTCGGTGTTGATGACATGGTTAATGAATGAAAACGTTTGAGTCAGTCACAAACTCGTATTGATTAGAAAAGAAAATTACAAGAAGTCATCGAAGATGGCATCATAAATTAAATTGAATTTCTCCTCCAAAATTCAAAATTTATTTCTCTTTCCTTCTCCTTCCATCTACTTTCTTCCTCTCCAATTCTAATCCTTTCCCTTTCTTCTCTAAATTCTTCCTTAACAAAATGACAATTGGTTAGAATCTTTTACGACTTACAAATATATAATTATCAAGATTTAAGTTTAATCAAATTTGAGCATCAAACCAAATGCATCAAGATTAACATTAGAGAGAGAGAGAGGGAACTACCAATCATATCGTAGCTTTTACCTACGTAAACATTACAGGAACTACAAACCATTGAATTTTTATTGTTGGTTTCAAACCGACAACTAAATGCTATACAAGTGAACATTGAAAACAAGGTTGCAAACTCAATATCTAACTCGATGTAAATGCCCTCGTAGCAAACTCAATTCCAAACAGAACAAAAACTTTAAAATGCAGATAGATAAATAAAGGAATTTTCAAGCAACAAATTAAAACATCTCAAACAGTATTATGCACTAACCAACTATAATTTAAATTTAATAAAATTGAGTTGGAGGGCATACCTTAATTTAGATGATTCCAAATTAAAGAAGGAAAAGAAAAGGTAGCATTGAAGAAAGAGAAAATTTATAGGCAATATGAACATAAAGTTTCATATATACAGCATAAATAAATAGTGTACCGACTCATCAGTACAAAGATTTAGGGATTTAGGGATTTAGGGATAATTGACGGTTACCGGCGTGGTGCAGTGGTGGTGCAGCGGTGGAGCAGTGGTGCGGTGGTGCGGTGGTGTGGTGGTGTGGTAGTGCGGCAGTGGTCGATTCTCTTCCCCCCTACTCCCTCTTCTCACTCGTCTGTGTAACTCCCTCTTTTTTTTTCTTCTGTGATACTGATGTCGCGAGCCTGAGACTGATTTGTTTTATTTGATCAGCGACTGCTTTCTGCGACCGCGTGCGGTCGCAGATATTTAATGATGTGGACATATCAGCGACCGCATGCGGTCGCTGATTTTAAGTGGTCGCACAAAACCTTGGTGCCAACATTTCCTACCAAAAATTGGGAGGCAAACTTATGGTAGCGACCGATCAGCGACCGCATGCGGTCGCAGAGAGTGGTATTAGCGACTGGGTTAAGTCGGTCGCAGATAAGCGATTCAGAGATATTAGTATTAGCGGCTGCGTATCGCGGTCGATATATTATCGTCATTTATTAGGCTGCTTTTTGTAGTCTTCCTCGTATGTTAAGTCTTCGGCTATCCCGTCCGGTTCTAACTCAATGACGTGATTCGGGTCGTCCACATATTTACGTAACATCGATACGTGAAAAACGTTATGAACACACGTCATACTTGGCGGTAAAACGAGTCTATAGGTCACAGTTCCTATTCGATCGAGAATTTTTAATGGATTAATAAATCGAAGGTTTGAGCTTTCCTCACCTCACCGATTCTCGCTTTTGAAATAACAACTTCTTGCACCTCCTTCTTCAAATTCATCAACTCCGGTGTGTAGCTTGAACAACTTTAACTTTATCGATTAAAGTCGATTATACTCGTATATCATCGCGTGGGTACCTAGAGTTTTCATCTTCATCTCTATTATTTGTAAATTATACGAAATTAGTCTTTGACAATATCGTACTCGTACTTGTATACAATCTTTTACTCAACACGTCAGCTACCACGTTCGCTTTTCCAGGATGGTATTGAATAGTGTGGTCATAGTCTTTCAATAGCTCGAGCCAACGTCGCTGCCGCATGTTGAGTTCTTTTTGAGTGAAGAAATATTTAAGGCTTTTATGGTCCGAATATATCTCCACTTTCTCCCCATATAGATAAGTGCTCTCCAGGATCTTTAAGCGCCAAAATGATCTGCCGCTAACTCTAGATCATGAGTAGGATAATTCCTCTCTCATATTCTTTAAGTTGTCATGCGAGGCATAGCTATGACTTTCCCATGTTGCATGAGAACACATCCTAACCCTTTGCGAAGCATCATTTGTAGATAACAAATCCATCCGAACCGGATGGTATTGTTAGAGCAGTCTTAAAATAAGTCTCCTCTTAAGCTCTTGGAAACACTTCTCGCATTCTTCACTCCAACGAATTTTGTATCCTTCCGAGTCAACTGAAGTTAATCTGAGTAGCGATTCGAGAAAACCCTTCCACGAATCTCCGATAATAACCACTTAGACCCGTAAAGTTACGCGACTTGATCACCGTCTTCATTGCTCCCAACTTTGTATTGCTTCAATCTTCACGTCAATGAGATACTCCATGTTTTGACACCACGTGCCCAAAGAAATGCTACTTCCTCGCCGTAACTCGCATTTCTTTAACTTGGCATATAACTTATTTTCACGAAGCCTTTATAGTACCAAATTTTCTTCAAATGGTGCTCATGATCTTCACGACTTTTGGAATATATGAGAATGTCATCAATAAAGACAACAACGAATCGATCCAAATATTCCTCAATACTTTGTTCATCATATCCATGAAAGCCAGCAGGGCATTAGTCAATCCAAAAGACATGACTAGAATTCATAATGCCCGCATCGAGTTCTAAAGCGCGCTTTGGAATATCCTCGCCTCTAATCTTCAAATGATGATATCCGAATCGAAGATCGATTTTTGAAAAGAATTGCGCTCCTTGAATCGGTCAAACAAGTCATCAATACGAGGTAGAGGATACCTATTCTTGATAGTGACATGGTTTAATTCCCGATAGTCAATACAAATTCGCATACTCCCGCTCTTTCTTCTTTACGAATAAAGCAGAGAGCACCCCAAGGAGATGTACTTAGATCGAATGAAACCGATGTCCAACAACTCTCGTAGTTGGACCTTTAACTCCCAAGTTCAATAGAGCTATTCGATATGGGGTTTTAGAAATGGGCTTTGTACGGGTTCAAGGTCAATAAAGAATTCAACTTCACGCTCGGGGATAGATCGGAAGTTCTTCAGAAATACGCCGAAAGTCAATAACAACAGAATATTATTCAAATTTGACGTGTCTTTATTCAAATCCATAACATGGGCTAAGAAAGCTTGACATCCGCTTTTTAATAAACGAATAGCTTTATGATTAGATATGACGAAAGGATTGATTTTAATGGTTTAGTTGCTTGAATTGCATAACAAAGTTGTTTAGGAATATGAAAGCTAACAACCTTACGAAAAACAATCAATTTTGGCATGATGAGTAGTTAACCAATCAATCCCTAAAATCACATCAAAAACAAGTATCTTTAAAGAGATAAGGTCAATGGTAAGGTGATGGTGCCAACTTGAATCAAACAAGATTTATAAACAATGGATGTGATGAAAGTTTCTCCCAACGGAGTTTCCACAGATAGTCAAAGTCTAATTTCTCCGAGGAGTTAAGTTTAAACGTTGAGCACAAGCGGAGAGATAAATGAATGGGTAAGACCCAGATATCTAGTAAAGTATAAACTTCACAAGAATTTATAAATAGCTTACCCGTGTTCACCTCGTTTGGGTTCCTCGCATTTTGACTAGTCACAACAAACGCTCTTCCAGGAACCGTTGACTTTGACTTTTTTGGGATAGTCTTTTGAGTCACCGTCCCCGCTGAACTAGGTTTCGCTACCATGCAATCCCGAGCGATATGTCATTCCTTTCCACAATTATAGCATACCTTGAACTGTTGTGGGCAGTTTGGACTGATATGTCCCTCTTTCCGCATTTTAGAAGATATATGGGTGGTCGCTCCTCCCTTGAACCCGATTCTTCTCACCGGTGCTACCATTTTCACATTGTCGTTGTTGAATCTCCTCTTTTTAAAATCTCGTCCCGATTCGCTTCTTCTATTCTCATGGCCATGATTACCACCAGAGTGGTTACCATTTTTGTCCGTCTTTTTCTTTCTCCGCTGGTTATCGTTGTTTTGTTGACTACCATCTCCGGTATGATCCTGGTTGTGGTCACTCAGTTGACCGTACTCGTTATCTCGGTCTAATAATTGAGCCCTGTTTACAACATCTGAATAGAGAGAAAATTTATGAGAAATGAGATACTGACGTATGCCGGGTTTCAAACCTCTAAGAAACACCCGCGTCATACGTTCCTCATTCTCCACCAAATGAGTTGCAAAACCTAGATAACTCTGCAAACTTTGCCTCGTCTTCGAGACACCGCCATGTTGTTTTGCTCTAATCGATGAATCGCACACTTCCTTCATACGACGAACACTTTCGTGAAAGTATTTGTCATTAAATAGTTCTCAAATGTCTCCCAAGACATCTTTGAGTCTTTTGGATGGGTACGCTTCACGAGACACCCACCAAGAAGTCTCGCTTCGCCACTTTAACATAAAGGTGGCGAATGGAACCTTCTGCTCTCTGTACATCCCAAGACATCGAATATCATGGTAATTTGCTTGACAAATGTTTCCGCCATGATCGGATCCGCTTTCCTTTAAATTCGTGGTCCCAACTCTTTGAATCGCTTGTTTGTGACAACCCGTGAATTGCTATCATTTCCTCCTCAGTATTTTGAACACGAGTCTCCCTCGCCTAATTTTTCATGAATCTGCAAAAAGCTTCTAAACATCCCTCGTTCATCATCTCGCTTTCGGTGGTGTTGTTCACAGGAGGAACATTGCCACTTATTATGCGCTTCTCCTCGCTTGGTAAGACATGCATTTTCACGATCTCATTTACTCCATCATTAATATTCTCATTGACATTCTCAAATCACCGCCATAAAACAAGGGGTTAATTAAGGAAATCAATATATCACATAATATCCCTATATACTAACTAACTAACAAATAAGCTTAGTAGGACACACTAACGAAGGATTTACTCGTCTCTCCCCTCCTAGTTTCTATTCCCCGATCTCCACCGAGAGATCATATCCCTAAGCTTTGATACCAACCGTGGCGCCCCCAAAATAGGTCCATTCCATCCAACCCATTCGGGTCGCCAAATACATGGTACGAAATAACTACAACTTTATTAATACATTTGTCGTGCAAAATACGACAACATATATATACTGTGAGTTTAAATACAATTATTATCTTCTGCATAATATACATACCCAAATAAATCCTCATCACAATTATTTATACATTATTTTATAAAAATGGTGAGGACTACTAAACAACTCTCTCTATAACCATCATTCCATACCCCACTGCGTCTTCGCTACACATTCTTGCCTCCCCGAAAGAAAAATGGAACAAAAAGGAAAAGGGTGAGCTCAACTAGCCCAAAGAAGAATATTATGACTAAGATAATATACAACAAATTATCGTTAGTCTCAACAGGAAAAATTTAATAGAATACAATAGACAACCAGCTTTTAAATCAATCTTCGCAATGAAATAATAATTCATTAGAAGAGTTAAGTAGAGAATGCAAACTACTATCTTCTATATATGAATTTAAAAGTTCATCGTCGATATTTTATCCTCAGAACATCAATCAATATATATCTGAATCAAATATTCATCTTTGCACTACTGTGCCAAAGATATTCATCACTTAAGTCATGTTCATCTAAACACTGCTCATCTTTGTACTACGGCCAAAGATATTAATCGATCGGCCATGTTCATCTCAACACTGCTCATCTTTTGACTACGGGCCAAAGATATTCATCAAGAAATCATTCATCTTTGCACTACAGTGCCAAAGATATTCGAAGAATATCATCATTTAGGACCGAGGATGATGAAAAATATTTTAAAGGAAACGAATCCAAAGGAAACAAAAGAACAAATATTAAGGATTCATATTTTAAACAATCCAAGTTCAAAAATACTTCATAAGTAATCGTAGTGGAGTAAAATTCAAGAATGATCAAAACATGGATACAATCAAAGCTAGTATCCATAATAGATATTTTGGACGAAAAATAAAAATTTAATTTTTCCGTGAATAAAGGTCGTATTCGTGAATAAGGTCGTTATACGTGAATAAAGTCGTATACGTGAATAGTAACTCCGACACCTAAAGATAGAAATTTCACAAAAAACATCATCATGCTTCGTGAATAGTAACTCGTGAATAGTAACGCATGAATACTAAATCTACTATCTTTTATGATTTAAAAGGTTTTTCATCACTTTTATCGCTGGGACTCAGCTTAATAAATAATCCACATCATCGAACCACCCCTGCACTACGGCCAATTATATTCTTTAGTATCACGACCACAATTATCCATGCACTACAACCCAAGAATATTTGTGTATTCATTAATGGTCATGATCATGCCAACAACTGTCCATCAATGCACTATGGGCCAATGAGGACTTTTACCACATCACTTATAACATTACGGTAATGATTACAATCAATAATCCCCAGTCATAATCATACCAAGTCCATCTATGCACTACATGTGCCACGATGACTTTCAATATAATATAAACATGAAGATGATGACAATGATATAAGAATTCAATAAAACAAGTTCAAGAATTAATTTATCCAAGAACTAATAACGCCCAAATTGTCAACATGATATCGCTTTGTAGAGTAAAATTTAAGAATGCTCAAAAGAATATTTCCATGAAAATCTCTCGAATGAAACGCAAATATCAAGGATATTCCACTAATTTCATGGAGTATAAAGTCAAAGTTTTAACCAACCGAGTATAATAAAGAATGGAATAACAAAAGAAATCACCGTGCATGCGATAGACCGCATACGCAGTTATTCCAATGTAATAATAAATAACGGAACCAGTCCCACAGAAAACGCATGCATGTGATATTCCAATGTAATAATAAAGGATGGAACCGGTCCCAAAATAACGCACGTAAAGGATATTCCAATGTAATAATTGTGGCGTCCCCAAAATAGGTCCATTCCATCCAACCCATTCTCGGTCGCCAAATACATGGTACGTAAATAACTACAACTTTATTAATACATTTGTCGTGCAAAATACGACAACATATATATATTGTGAGTTTAAATACAATTATTGTCTTCTGCATAATATACATACCCAAATAAATCCTCATCATAATTATTTATACATTATTTTATAAAATGGTGAGGACTACTAAACAACTCTCTCTATAACCATCATTCCATACTCTCCTGCTAATTACTCGCTACATTCTCGCCAATTTGAGAAGAAAAATGGAACAAAAAGGAAAAGGGTGAGCTCAACTAGCCCACTAAAGAATATTATGACTAAGATAATATACAACAAATTATCGTTAGTCTCCAATAGGGAAAAATTTAATAGAATACAATAGACAACCAGTTTTAAATCAATCTTCGCAGCGGAAATAATAATTCATTAGAAGAGTTAAGTAGAGAATGCAAACTACTATCTTCTATATATGATTTTAAAAGTTCATCGTCGATATTTTATCCCTGTAACATCAATCAATATATATCTGAATCAAATATTCATCTTTGCACTACAGCCAAAGATATTCATCACCGTCATGTTCATCTAAACACTGCTCATCTTTGCACTACTTGCCAAAGATATTAATCGGTCGGTCATGTTCATCTCAACACATGTTCATCTTTTAACTACACGGCCAAAGATATTCATCAAGAAATCATTCATCTTTGCACTACTGTGCCAAAGATATTCAAAGAATATCATCATTTAGGACCGAGGATGATGAAAAATATTTTAAAGGAAACAAATCCAAAGAAACAAAAGAACAATATTAAGGATTCGTATTTTAAACAATTCAAGTTCAAAAATACTTCATAAGTAATCGTAGTGGAGTAAAATTCAAGAATGATCAAAACATGGATACAATTAAAGCTAGTATCCATAATAGATATTTTGGACTAAAAATGAAAATTTAATTTTTCCGTGAATAAAGGTCGTATTCGTGAATAATGTCAGATATCGTGAATAAAGGTCGATACGTGAATAAGAATCTCGACACCAAAAAGATAGAAATTTCACAAAACATCATCATGTTTCGTGAATAAGAATCATGAATAGTAACTCGTGAATAAGAACTCATGAATAAGAACTCCGACATGAAAAAGTTCCAAATTTGATAAAATTTCCAACTAATATTTCTAAGATAATGATATCAAGAAATAATATCATTTTCAATAAAATAACATCCCTTACCTCGAAAAGACAAGACTTCTAATGAAACACCTGGATATAGGCTATGACTTGAACTTGCACCGTGATAGCAATACTCAAAAGTATACTCAAAATACTCACAAGAATACGCCGATAATATAGAGAGAGAAAACTTCAGTTTTTGGTGTGATTTTCAATTCTAACCTAAGCACCCAATAATAATATATATATATTAATTTGTCTACGCCCACTTAGAATCATCTGAATTCAGCAACTTAGCATGTGTTAAAGATGCCCACCAAACACAAAAAATGTTTTTCTTATTTAAATTATTTTAAACTTCCAAAAATCAATTATTTCGGAGCTTCGGAACTTCAATAATTCATAATAATTAGCTCTTTTATCAAAAAAATTCGAAACTTACATCTTTCCATAGGAAATTCCATTATCTACAACTTTACAGAAGGAAGTTTTTCCAAATTTCAAACAAAAATTGACCGAAATCCATAAACGGGCGATTTTACAAGCTATAATCAAATTTCAGTCAAGAAATGGGTCTACCGACACACAAAATCTGTTTTTAATATTTATTGCAACAAAATTACTCTTTTTCCTCAGATATATTATATATCCCACATTCATTGTAAAAATATCACCATTATTATATTATTAAAATATAATAATATATTTAAATGAATTATTTTATCAGAAAAAGATAAAATTTCAATTTTCAACAATTGTCACTTTAAAAATTTTCTCCATCTATATCCACATAAAATCAATATTTTTCTTATCATATAAATCAATAATTAATTATTCACAAATAATATTACAGAATCACAAGATCGGCAACCAGTGCCGCTCCTGTGAAAGAGGGGCTTTCCAATAAGGATCTCTCCTTACTGGCGCGCAATTAGGTGACCAAACCTCTCCTTAGATAGAACTTTCTAGACATTGCCAATAATATTATTCAGATAATATGAATTATTGCTCCGATAATGAAAAATACTGTGTAATGATAATTTATTGAAACAACAGTAATATAAAATATCAATGCAAAGAATTATTGAATCAATAAAATAAAATATCGAATAAAATTAATTACAGTAACAATTATTGAGTAATGCCTTCTTTACGTAAGAATCAATAATTGGTGCATACCGCGTGCCATCTTGCTCAACAACGCCGTATTAGTGTATTTTAACCACCGGTATTCCAATATTATTAATGGTAAACTACTACTGCTATTTATAAACAACTTATATTTGTCATTTTTTCATCCAATCGCTTTTAGTTATGGGGCCCATAAAAGACTACGCCGCATTTTAATATTCTCGACAGCATTTAATATTCCACGCGACCAAACGAATATTCTCCGACAATAATGAATATTTTATAACCACTTGCTTATTCAAAATATTTGCATATTTTACCCATAACTATCCACATTAATCAAATCAACCCTTATTATTTCAAAATAATAAATAGAGGAAAATAAATTTTATTTATTAATAATTTGGGGTTTTACAATAATAAAGGATGGAACCAGTCCAAATAGAAAGCATTGCATGTGATATATTCTACGAAATAATAAATAATGGAATATTAGAAGAATGTCACCATGTATAGGGTAATACAGCATTATCTGAGTTATTCCAATGTAATAATAAATAATGGAATAACATAAGTTCTCTTCATTAAGACGAAAGAAAGAAATAACACCCTTACCGTAAAAAGAAACCGAATATAAGAGTAGGAAAATAGCGAATACTTTTCTATAGGTTCTCTTATAATTCTCTCTAGGGTTTCAAAGAATTCGTAAGAAATAATGAAGGAATGAGCTTATTTATAGGAAAATGGAATGAATAAGAATTAATTCATGAACGGTCTGTATTGATTTACTATTAAACTGGACGATCCAGTTTGGTTTACTATTAAAACTTAAAACAACGGTCCATACTAATTTACTATTAAAACTTTAAACCAAATGATTCATATTGATTTAATATTATAACTCCATCAGCGGTCCATATTGACTTACTATTATATCTTCAACCAACTATTCAAAAATTAGTACATCTCCTCATGGAATAATATTGTACCCAAATACCCGAATGCACAATACTAGATTAAATAAGAATCCGGTGAATAGTAATTAAATGAATAGTACTTCTAAACCTAAAAGTGTCCCGAATACCCAATCGAACAATATATCCTCCGGACATCAATTATACTAACACAAATAAGTCCAACACAATGGAACTATAAAATTCATCTTTAATCGACACGAACTTATTCATCATTAATATTATAATTCACAATATTTAACAACCGTGTCGTTCCTGGAAAAGAGGGGCTTTCCGATAAGGATTTCTCATTATTGGCGCCGATTAGGTGACCAAACCTCTCCTCGATGTAACTTTTAGACATTGTCAATATTGCGAATAATAATATGAATAACTTTGCCGTCTCAATTATTGATTTAATAATATATCATATAATGCGATGATATTGTAACAATAATTGAATCAATAATATGAGAAATATGATGCAAAGAATCTTTGTAGCAATATTTGAGTATAACCGAGTGACTTCTCACGTAAGTATCACTAATCAATACCGTAGTGCCTTCTTTAACTACGCTGGCACATTCATCTTGTACTTTTTACTAAGGGTAGTTCAATAGTTTTAACGGTAACACCTCCGCCGTTATTTTCATAAAGTATTTTTGTCGTTTTCTCAATCCAACAATAATTTCGTTGTGGGGTCCACCAATGATTGTGCCATTGTACGAATATTCCATGTTAAAACGAATATTCCCCAACCAATCGAATATTATATAACAACTTGCGTACTCTGCAAAATTTATAAATATTACCCACAACTATAACATTATATCAAATCAATACCATTATATTCAAAAATATAATTCGAGAAAATTATTCTTTATTCATAAAAGTTGGGGTCTTACAACCTCCCATTCTTATGAAATTTCGTCCTCGAAATTAGGGTACATACCTGGTATGTCGAAGAGATGAGGATACCTTGACTTCATCTCAGATTCTAACTCCCAAGTCATTTCCTCCATATCGTGGTTTCTCCTCAAAACTTTGACTTGAGGTATAACCTTGGAGCGTAGAACATGATCCTTCTTATCCAAGATTTTAATAGGTAACTCTTTATACGTTAAATCTTCCTCTATCTCGTCTGGTTCTAACTCAATAATGTGGTTCGGGTCTTTCACATATTTACGTAAAGATATGTGAAAAACATTATGAACACGAGACATACTTGGCGGTAAGACGAGTCTATAGGCCACAGTTCCCACTCGCTCAAGAATTAAAAATGGGCCAATGAATCGAGGATTGAGCTTTCCTCTTCCAAATCTTGTAACTCCTTTTCATGGAGCAACACGTAACAACACATGATCTCCAATATCGAATTCTACGTCCTTTTGATGAAGATCAGAATAACTCTTTTGTCGATCTTGTGAAGTTTTTATACGTTGTCGGATCGTTTGAATCTTTTCTGTAGTCATACGTACCAACTCCGGTTCCAAGAACGTTGCTTCACCCACCTCATCCCAAAGATAATTTGGAGAAACACTTTCTTCCATACAACGCCTCAAATGGAGCCATGTCAATACTTGTTTGATAACTGTTGTTGTAGGAAAACTCCACCAATGGTAAGAACTTGTCCCAACTTCCCTTGAAGTCAAGGACACAGAGTCTTAATAGATCTTCAAGAGTTTAAATAGTCCACTCCGACTGTCCGTCCGTCTGAGGATGATATGCCGAGCTAAATCGTAAGTCTGTGCCCATAGCTTTTTGCAAACTAACCCAAAATCGTGAAATGAATCTTGGGTCTCGATCAGAAACTATGGATACCGGCATACCATGCAGTCTTACAATCTCATTTATATACATACGAGCAAGACGTTCAAGTGTATAAGTTTCTCGTATCGGTAAGAAATGAGCAGACTTGGTAAATCTATCAACAATGACCCAAATCGCATCTATGCCTTGAGAAACCTTAGGAAGACCGGTAACGAAATCCATGGTAATGTGCTCCCACTTCCATTCTGGAATTTCAAGTGGTTGCAATGGACCTTTTGGTACTTGATGCTCCGCTTTGACTCGTTGACAAGTTAAACACCTTGATATAAACTCCCCTATCTCTCTCTTCATATTGCTCCACCAAAATGTATGTCGAAGATCCTGATACATTTTAGTACTCCCAGGATGGATTGCGAACGGTGTGTTGTGCGCCTCCATCATGATTTTATACTTTAAATCGTGGTCGTTAGAACACAAAGTCCGAGTTGACTCAAGTATTCCTTCTTCATCGATTCTTGCTTCCTATGATAAGACCTTCTTGGACTTTCTTCCTCATACGCAGTGCAGCCTCCGGTCTCAGCTTCGAAGCGGCTTTAACTTTATCAATTAAAGTCGGTTCTACTTGTATATTCGCCATCATCACATGGGTCCACTGAGTCTTTAATTCTATCTCCATCCTTTGCAAGTCACATAAAATGGGCCTTTGCGTTGACAATATCGCACTCAGTGCTGTAGCATATGATCTTCTACTCAATGCGTCCGCTACCACGTCGCTTTTTCGGGATGGTATTGGATGGTATGATCATAATCTTTCAACAGCTTCAAGCCAACGTCATTGTCGCATGTTGAGTTCCTTTTGAGTGAAGAAATATTTGAGGCTTTTATGATCCGTAAAGATCTCCAATTTCTCCCCATACAAGTAATGCCTCCAAATTTTAAGTCACGAAGACAACAAATGCTAACTCTAGATCATGAGTAGGATAATTCCTCTCATATTCTTTGAGTTGTCTTGAGGCATAAAGCTATGACTTTCCCATGTTGCATGAGAACACATCCCAACCCTTTGCTCAAGCATCACCGTAGAGATGACAAATCCTCCGAGCCGATGGTATTGTCGTAAGCAGTCTTTGAAATGAGTCTCCTCTTGAGTTCTTAAAAAATCTTCTCACATTCTTCGCTCCAATCGAACTTTATATCTTTTCGAGTCAGCTGAGTTAATGGAGTAGCGATTCGAGAAAAACCTTCCACGAATCTCCGATAATAACCAGCTAAACCGAGAAAGCTACGTTTTGGTCATCGATTTAGGTTGCTCCCACTTTGAATAGCTTCAATTTCTTGCCGGTCAATAGATATTCCATGACTTAATACTACGTGCCCAAGGAATGCTACTTCCTCAAGCCAGAACTCGCATTTCTTCAACTTGGCATAAAGCTTGTATTCACGAAGCTTTTGGAGTGTCAGCCTCAAGTGTTGCTCATGATCTTCACGGCTTTTGGAATAAATAAGGATGTTATCAATAAAGACGACCACAAAGTGATCCAAATATTCATTGAATACTCGGTTCATCATATCCATTAAGGCAACATGAGTATTAGTCAATCCAAAGGACATGACTAGGAATTCATAATGCCCGTACCGAGTTCTAAAAGACGTCTTTGGAATGTCATCGGTTCTAATCTTCAATTGGTGATATCCGGAACGAAGATCAATCTTTGAAAAGAATTTGGTTCCTTGCAACTGGTCAAACAGGTCATCAATACGTGGCAATGGATACCTATTTTTGATGGTGACATGATTCAACTCCCGATAAACAATACAAAGTCGCATACTCCCATCTTTCTTCTTCACGAATAGAACCGGAGCACCCCAAGGAGACGTACTAGGATGAATGAAACCAATGTCTAACAATTCCTGCAATTGGGTCTTTAACTCATGAAGTTCAATAGAGCTATTCGATATGGGGCTTTGAAATGGGTTTTGTACCGTGTTTAAGGTCGATACAAAATTCAATTTCACGCCTGGGGTAGGCCGTGTTAGTTCTTCGAATACGTCAGAAATTTATTAACAATAGAAATATCATTCAAAAGCGACGTATTTTTGTTTAAATCACATACATAAGCTAATAAATCTTGACATCCGTTTTTCAATAAACGAATAGCTTTATGGCTTGAAATGACCGTGATTGATATTAATGGTTTGGTCGCTTGAATTCGCATAATAGGTTGATTAGGAATATAAAAACTAACAACCTTACGAAAACAATCAATTTTTGCATGATGAGTAGTTAACCAATCAATCCCTAGAATTACGTCAAACGCATGTATTTTTAAAGAAATAAGATTGACAGGTAATGTGCGGTTACCGATTTGAACCAAACAAGACTTATAACCAGTGGATGTAGTGAAGGTTTCTCCCAATGGAGTTTCCATAGATAAGTCAAAGTCTAATTACTCCGGAGTCAAATTTAATCGTTGAGCGGAAATAGGAGAAATAAAAGAATGGGTAGAACCGGTATCAAATAAAGTATAGACTTCACTAGAGTTTATGATAAGCTTACCCGTGATGACCTTATTCGGGTTCCTTGCTTTCTGGGAGGTCACAACAAATGCTCTCCTCAGACCATCTTGGCTTTGACTTTTCTCGGATGGCCTTTGGTGCCTCCATCCTAGTTGAACTTGTCTTGGTGAACGATAAAATCGGGCTAAGTGACCTTCTCTTCCACAATTATAACATGCTTTGGACGGCATCGCGCAGTTTGGAGTGATGTGTCCCTCCTCTCCGCATTTGAAGCATATGATAGGTGGTCGTTCTCCTTCCTTAACAACGGGTGCTGGTGCTGACGTCCTTCCATTATTGTTGAATCTCCTCTTCTTGAAATGTCCGTTCTTATTGGTTTGGCCTTGATTACCACCGAAGTGCTAACCACTTCTGGCCTGTTGATTCCCTCCACGCTTGTTGTCACCGCTCGATGATCGCTTCTCCTTTGGTTGCGTTGACTCGTTATCGCGCTCCCACTAATCGACCCTATTTACAACATCTGAATACAAACACAGTTTATGAGAAATAAGATATTGACGTATCTCAGGTTTTAAACCTCGCAAAAACATTCGCGTCATTCGCTTCCTCATTATCCACCAAATGGGATGCAAACCGGGACAACTCGAAATTTAGCCTCATATCGCGACACACGGTCATATTATTTTGCTCCAGCTTGATAAACTCAACCTCTTTTATGTGACGAATACTTTTGGGAAAGTACTTGTCGTTGAATAGTTCTTGGAATTTCTCCCAAGACATCTTCGGTCTGTGGGCAGTTGAGTACGCTTTTGGATTCCCACCGATGTCTGCCTCTCTCTCGCAACATAAAAGCGTAAGTGGAACCTTTTTGCTCATCAAGCATCCCAAGACATCAAATATCTTGGTGATCTGCTTTATCCATGCTTTCGCCTTTAGTGGTTTTGGCTCTCCAATAAACTCCGGTGGTCCCAGCTCCTTGAATGGTTTAGCGGTGACCGTCCGAGAGTTTCAATGATGCCCACCTACATTGTGGACGAGGCGCATTTCTCTCTTTCTTTGTTGCATGAATTTCATAAAGCCTCCTAACACTCCGTCATTCATCATTTGGTCGTTGTTGTTATTTGCGTGAGGATTGTCGCCTTCCCTCGATGCACATTATCCTCGATTATTGATATGTTGTGAATCAACGATCGCAGTGCTCCATTGCTATTCTCAACATTCTCGGATGTCATTTTCGAGATCATCGCCACAAAACAAAAGGTTAATTAACATGTCACATATTATCCCTATATTCTGACCGACCAATTAAATACAAAAAACTTAGGTAGGTCATACTAGCGAAGGAATTCCCTGTCTCTCCCCTCCTAGTTCTATTCTCACATCTTAGCCAAAGATTATATAACCTGGCTCTGATACCAACTGTGACGCCCCCAAAATTAGGTATACATCACCCATCTTGAGTTGCCAGATACATGATATAGAATTCAAATACAACTTTATAATACAACTGTCGTGTACAATACGACAAAACATAAACTGTGAGTTTGAATACAAATATTGTCTACTAGAGATTATACAAACTCAAAAGGAGTCCTCATTACAATTATTATCACACTATTTCACGTAATAGTGAAGACTACTAATGCACCATCTAGGACCATCACTGCTCCCTCGACTAGTAGTCAAATTCGCTTTTCATTTCACGAAGAAAAGCGTTGAAAGAAAGGGTGAGCTCAACTAGCCCAAGAAGAAATATTATGTCTAAGATAATGCGAAATAATTTATCGTTAGCCTTCAACAATGTTAAACCGATAAAATATAATAAATATCAAGTTTAACTGCAGTGAATGCTAATCCATTAAAAGAGTTAAGTAGAGAATGAAATCTATTATCTTTTATGATTTAAAAGGTTTTCATTACTTTTATCATTTGGGACTCAAATTTTAATAAATAATCCACATCATCAAATCACCCTCAAGACTACTACCAAAGATATTCTTTAGTATCACGACCATAATTATCCATGCACTACTACTGACACAAGAATATTTGTGTATTCATTAATGGTCATGATCATGCCAACAACTGTCCATCAATGCACTATGGGCCAATGAGGACTTTTATCACATCACTTATAACATTACGGTAATGATTACACCGAATAATCCCTGATCATAATCATACCAAGTCCATCTATGCACTACAGGCCACAGATGACTTTCAATATAATATAAACATGAAGATGATGACAATGATATAAGAATTCAATAAAATAAGTTGAAGAATTAATTTATCCAGGAACTAATAACGTCCAAATTGTCAACATGATACTGCTTTGTAGAGTAAAATTTAAGAATGCTCAAAAGAATATAAATAGAATATATTATATTTTATTTAAAAGATTTTTCTTTAAATATGGACCGTCAGATTAAAATAAATCAATCTGGACCGTTCATGGATTAGTTACTATGCATTCCATTTTCCTATAAATAGAAGCTCATTCCTTCATTATTTTCTTACGAATTCACTGAACTCTAGAGAGAAAAACTATAGAGAGAGACTATAGAGAGATAGAAGAAAAGTTTTCTACTACTTCACTACTCTTATATCAAGTATTATTTTACGGTAAGGGATATTATTCTTTTTTATTCGAGAAGAGAACTTCTGTTATTCCATTTTTTTATTGTTCTGTTGGAATAACCTATACTTGGTGACATTCTTTTATTATTTTGTCTTTATTATTCTGTCGGAATATCCTGTCTGTGCTATACGCCGGACCTGGTTCCATTTCTATTATTCTATCTTTATTATTCGTCGGAATATCCTCATGCATGCTACGCCTGGGACCGGTTCCATTTTTTATTATTCCGCTTTTATTATTCTCGCTTAATATCCTCATCTGCATCTTTATCTGTGGGACCGGTTCCATCATTTATTATTCCGCATTTATTATTCTCATGGAACATCCCTCGGTGTGAATTTCACCGACCGTTTCCGTTATTATTATTCTCGTTGAAATAACCGCTCATGCCAAGTACCGCATGCATGGTGATATCTTTTGTTATTCCATTCGGATTATACTCAATTGATTAAAATTTTGACTTCTATACTCCATGAAATTAGTGGAATATCCTTGATATTTGCGCTTCATCCAAAGATCTTTTGATGAAAATATTTTTCTGAGCATTCTTGAATTTTACTCTACAAAGTAGTATCATGTTGACAATTTGGACGTTATCGGTTCCTGGATAAATTAATTCTTGAACTTGTTTTATTGAATTCTTATATCATTGTCATCATCCTCATGTTTATGTTATGTTGAAAGTCATCTCATGGCTCAGGTGGCATAGATGGACTTGGTATGATTATAACCAGGATTATTCGGTATAATCATGACCGTAATGTTACAAATGATGTGAAAATTAAAAGTCCTCATTGGCCCGTAGTGCATTGATGGACAGTTTTTGGTATGATTATGACTATGGATTCTCTTCGCCAAGGAGCAAAGATGAATTATTTTATGGCATGATCGGGACCGCTGATGAAAAAACACGATTATCTTTGGCTCAGTAGGTACGGATAATTCGTGGTCGTGATACTAAAGAATATCCTTGGCCTGTAGTGCAGGGATGATTTAATGATGTGGATTATTTATTGAGCAGGGATGATTTAATGATGTGGATTATTTATTGAGCTGAGTCTCAGCGATAAAAGTGATGAAAAACTTTTTAAATCATAAAAGATAATAGATTCAATTATCTACTTGACTCTTTTAATGAATTGCTTGTTCCGTTGCAGTTAAACTTGATGTCTATTGTATTTTATCGCTTAATATGGTCAAGGCTAATGATAATTTATTATGCATTATCTTAGTCATAATATTTCTTCTCGGGCTAGTTGAGCTCACCCTTTTCTTCACTATTCTCTTCGTGAAATGAGAATATATTTGGACGAGTCGTGAAACGGAGTGATGGTCCAGATGATAAGATTAGTAGTCCTCACTATTCGTGAAATAGTGTGATAATAATTGTAATGAGGACTCCTTTTGAGTTTGTATAATCTCTAGTAGATAATATTTGTATTCAAACTCACAGCTTTATGTTTTGTCGTATTGTACACCGATGCTTGGTATTAGTAAGTTGTATTTGAATTATGTACCATGTATCTGGCGACCCAAGATGGGTGATGTATACCTAATTTTAGGGGCGTCACTTAAGTTCTCTTCATTAAGACGAAAGAAAGAAATAACACCCCTTACCGTAAAAAAAAACTGAAAATAAGAGTAGGGAAATAGCAGAATATTTTTCTATAGGTTCTCTTATAATTCTCTCTCTAGAGTTTCAGTGAATTCGTAAGAAATAATGAAGGAATGAGCTTCTATTTATAGGAAAATGGAATGAATAGTAACTAATTCATGAACGGTCCAGATTGATTTACTATTAAACGGACGATCCGGATTGGTTTACTATTAAAACTTAAAACAACGGTCCATACTGATTTACTATTAAAACTTTAAACCAGCGATCCATATTGATTTACTATTATAACTCCATCAGCGGTCCATATTGACTTACTATTATATCTTCAACCAACTATTCAAAAATTAGCACATCTCCTCATGGAATAATATTGTACCCAAATACCCGAATGCACAATACTAGAGTGAATAAGAATCAGGGTGAATAGAACTCGTGAATAAGAACTCATGAATAATAACTCGTGAATTGTAACTCATGAATAGTAAATCGTGAATAAAGATCTACACCTAAAAGTGTCCCGAATACCCAATTGAACAATATATCCTCCAGACATCAATTATACTAACACAAATAAGTCCAACACAATGGAACTATAAAATTCATCTTTAATCGACACGAACTTATTCATCATTAATATTATAATTCACAATATTTAACAACCAGATCATTCCCAGGAAAGAGGGTGTGACAACCCCAAAATAGGTATACAACACCCAACCTATTCTGAGTCGCCAAATACATGGTACAGAAAACAACTACAACTTTATTACAATAATTGTCGTGCAAAATATAACAACACATATGCTATGAGTTTTGATACAAATATATACCAACTGTGACACATGTCCCAACCGTGACAAAGACCTCACATGATGACACCTTACATAAAGGTATAGTCAAAAACTGCTTTTAGAAACTAAAATCTTTTGGAAGTGCTCAAGAAACCTTCGTATACGGGAGGCCACGCGCCTAAGGTTATGATAGATATCATATGGCCACGTAATTATCCTTGGTTGACCCAAAGACCCCAAAGAAAAACAAGAAGATTACTATCATATTCTTCCCAATGGTAAGTCTTCTCTTGACATATCATTATCTCCACTCGCCTCTAATTGAGAATTATACTTCAAACAAACACCAAGATTATATAGGTAGTGCTCGATATATACTCAATGAGTGGATGAAAGACATCCCTGCCTCTTATGATGATACGAGGTTGTATGTCATTAGACATCTTGTATAATAAAGTGACAAAACACCCTTCCAACGTTGGGTTAAATCTCACCTCAACAAATTTATAGACCACCGCTTCTATTCCCCTATTATCCCCCACTCGACCCAAATACACTTTTATTACCTCGAAAGGAATTGTGAAGCAAAAGGGTGAAACACAACTAGCTTCGATAAAAAGAATATCACGACTAAAGATAATTAAATTATCAATAGCCTTCATCAGTAATAAATCAGAGATTTAGAACATATGGTAGATGATAAAACTTTTCAACCATAGTTGCAGCGGAACGAGCAATCCATTAGAAGAGTCAAATAGACCATAAAATCTATTATCTTCTCCATGTTAAAAGTCCACCAACAATGTTTTATCCCTGTAACATCAATCAACAATTCCTGTCCACAATCACATGTATAACTCATAATCGTAATTGTAGTTCTAAATTCCTTTTCTCATCCAGGACAAAAAATTCATATATCACCCTTAACTTTAACTTTTATCAATGTAACCATTTACTGAATAGGAAAATTGAATACTTTTATTTCATAAAATTTGGGGTCTTACAATCTCCCCTCCTTATGAAATTTCATCCCCAAAATTTACATACCTGGTATTTCAAAGAATTGAGAATACCTTGCTTTCATTTCAGATTCCATCTTCCCTGTCATCATGATTTTTTCATTGCTCATCTCCTGTATTTCAGATATCATTCTAGAATACAGCTTCAAAACAAGGGTTAATTGAACAAATTAACATATCACATAATATTCCGATATTATGACTGACGAACAAATAAGCTTAGGTAGTAGGACACATTTGCGAAGGATTTACTCATTTCTCCCCTCCTAGTTCTATTCCCCGATCTCCACCAGAGACTATATCCCTAAGCTCTGATACCAACTGTGAAGACCCCAAAATAGGTATACAACACCCAACCTATTCCGAGTCGCCAAATACATGGTACAGAAAACAACTACAACTTTATTACAACAATTGTCGTGCAAAATACAACAACAACACATATCTTATGAGTTTTGATACAAATATATACCAATCATGACACATGTCCCAACCGTGGACAAAGACTCACAAAGACACCTTTACATAAAGGTATAGTCAAAACTGCTTTTTAGAAACTAAAATCTTTTGGAAGTGCTCAAGAAACCTTCGTGCATACGGGAGGCCACGCGTCAGGTTATGATAGATATCATATGGCCACGCAATTATCCTTGGTTGACCTATAGACCTCAAAGAAAAACAAGAAGATTACTATCATATTCTTCTCGAATGGTAAGTCTTCTCTCGACATATCATTATCTCCACTGCTCTAATTGAGAATTATACTTCAAACAAACACCAAGATTATATAGGTAGTGCTCAGATATATACTCAAAGTGGATGAAAGATATCCTCGCTCTTATGTATGATACAAGGTTGTATGTCAAATTGAAAATTTATAACTTTGTCAATCAAATTTTAATCACATATGACTCATATCCTCTTAATATATGTATCTCTCTATAATATTTTAAACTAAATAATAATCTAATTTATATTATTTTTAAAAATAAATAATGAATTATTTACTTATGAACAATTGTGATTAAAAAAATCTAGTATAAGTCAATATAGTGTATATATACCATATATTATTACTCATTATATTTTTATTGTAATATAGTATATATATATATATATATATATATATATATATATATATATATATATATATACTCAAAAGTATAAAATATTAAAAAAAAATTGGCTCGGACGCCGCTTTTCTAACCCCCCACCAAATTATTTGTAACTCAGTAATAATTTCGACCAGACAAAAATTCTTGGCTTTGCCACTGGTCGGATCCGTCACTAAAAGAGAATAACGGACCGAGTACGACAGATCGAGCAATAACATCGCCATCGTTCTTACCCGTGTCGAGGATGATATCAAGTGGTTGTCGGTAAAGATGAGGCCGCACATATGTGAAGCTCAATGGATGTCGCTTATTTTTCTGTGTTCTGACAGATGAGTATAGGAGGGAAAACGATGAGAAGGGTGATAATTTGTTGAGTTGGTTGGGATTTTGGAGAATTATAGTGGGTTTTCGGTGGAGGAGATTAACATTGGATGTAAATTGGGAAAGCTCCAAATGAAGTGTCGCCGGAGGAAATGGCAGCGGGTGCAGGGAAAAAATTGTAAGTAGATGCAATGGAATTCAGATCAAGATGAGATCGCTTCCGCCTCGAGTGTGTGCAAGTGCGTTGGTCTGAATAATGATTAGGGGGTTTTGTGGCGTGGAGGAGATATTCTTGTTGATACTAGACCGCAAACGGAGGGGGGTCCGGCGAAGGCAGGCAAGTGCGGGCCAAAAAAGCTGCCTGGCTAAAAACTACCAAGCTTCTTTCGACGGCGAGAAAGTGAGGCCGTGGGTCTTGGTCAAGGGTTTGCCTACCACGGCTTTTTTCTTTTCTTTTTTTTTGCAAAATCTTGATACACCAAAAATAGTAATAATAATAAATATTAATAATAATTTTAATTACTTAAATTAACTACATATCTCAATCAATTAAAATTTTAATAGTATTATAATTTTAGATATTATTCTAAAGGCATGATTTGGGATAATGATTGATTTACTTTCCAAATAAGTAGGGGGAATGCATAATTAAGGGATAATGATTGATTTACTTTCCAAATGTACTACAATAAGTAGGGGGATTGCATAATTAAGGGATAAAATTATCTATATTATTGTGTATAGATTTTGGACTTGCAATCTAAAAAATTAGTGGTTGATTCAGATTATATATTGCTAGTAATTCAAAGTATATAATCAAATTTGATTCTTTAAAATTAATATAATTTATTTAACTTTTAAAAATAATAAATACTGTAATTAATACTAATATATAGATAATTTTAAATTTTTATAATTATATTATCTAACTTAAACTAATAATTGTTAGTTTAATAGTTTTATACTTTGAAATTATTAACTACATATCTCAATCAATTAAAATTTTAATAGTATTATAAATTAGTATTATTAATTAATTACCTACATTAACTACATATCTTAATTATAATTTTCAAATATAGTTAAAATTTATCAAGATTGCATTAAAACAAATAGTTGTTGTAGCTTAGTTGGTTTGAACTCTTATTTATTTACTTACAAGTCTTGTGTTTCTTTCCTACAAGTAGCAAAATTTTATTTAAAAAAAAAAAAAAAAACTATTAAAATTTGGGCCAAAAACGCCTAAATTTCCATGGCTTTAAAAGCTAGTTAAAAAACTCAATTTTTACGGACCAACCCGATCCGACCCGCGGGCCTGGACCAATTTTGTCACATCTAGTTGGTACGTTGAAATGATGGATGAGTTTTTTAGGAAGAGGATGTGGCCGGAGTCAAGAACTTTGACAAGGATGAACTTTTTTGGATTTTTTTAATCAAATGCTTATTATTTACTATACTTTTTTTTTTGATAATTATTATTTACTATACTTTTACTTTGTAGATATAATGCTTTATTTATTTATTTTTCAAACTATTTTATCCCGTTGAGAGGAAGGAATTACGAAAATACAGTATTACCCTTTTTTACATACAGTTGGGAGAACCTAAAATGCATGTCATCATTTTTGTTTATTTTTTATCAAATTATTTAGTAAGTTGGCATAGGTTGAGGATCTAAAATAGTTTTAAAAATATTTTATTTTACTATTACAACATTATCATAGTCTGTTTTATTACGAAAAATACAGTATCGACACATAAACCGTAAAGTAATATCACTCCCTACGTGTCAATATTGTACTATTAATTCATGATAACCGGATCCTTTCATTAGATTACCCACTCGTTCATGAAACATAAAAATCGTAAATTTACAATTTATTGTTATATATCACGAGTTTGGTATGATGAATTAAGTGTATGATAAAAAATATCATTAATCTCGTTTGGTTAGGCTGTAAATTTTTCATTATCCTTCAAGAATTCACTAAACAAATCAATGGATAATCTATCTAAATATATTGTTAGGAATTTAGTATGTAATTGGAAGGTTAAGAAATATAACCACGTATAATTAAATGTTTATGCGTAAATTGTATTGATTCATTAATTTATTTTATTTTCAGTATTAAGTGGAGCATTGAATCTATATATATTTTCATATTAAGTGAGAAGAAATGATCTGGATAAAATTAGAAATTTCAAATTAATTCGTTAATTTATAGATTATTTCTTATATATATATAGATACAAGACATGCCTTTTATATATGTAAATAATATATATTTGCCGAAAATATATTACAAATTATAAAATAATACTCCATCTCTTCTAAAAATAGAGATATAATTTGATTTTTACCGTTAAACGATGACATTAAACTTCAAAATTAGTAAAACTCATAGAAGTTTACAATGAAATAATTTTTTTGATTTATAGTTTTTGCTATATATTATACAATTTAATTGTTTAACTAAAATTAAATGCATTCACATTAATTTAAAATATTATATATCGTTATTTGACCTCAAAAATCAAAATTGTATCTCACACTAATTAAATGAAACACGACTACTAAAAAAGAAGAAGTAGCAAATATCATTTGGAAATAAAATAAAATAAAAAAGAGTGAAACATATAAGTACTAAAAACATTCATAAGTAACAAATATCAGTTGGACTGAAAAAATAAAATAAAAAAGAGTGTGAAACATATACTAAAAATATTCATAAGTCACAAATATCATTTCGAGTGAAAAAATAAAATAAGAAAGAGTGTGAAACATATACTAAAAATATTCCCCCGGCCCAAAAAATGAATAGAAAGGTATCTGGTCCCAATTCAAGTGATAGGTTTTAGTTTCTAATGTATTTTAATAAGAAATTATATTTCGTTCTATATTATAAAATAATTATTAACATTTGATTGATATTTTGAAATAATTTTAAACTTAAGATAATTAATTAAAAATTATGAAATAATTTTTTTTATAATGAGTAATACTATTTAGATAATTTACAAAGATTCATCATTATATTAACTTAAAATTTTAAAACTATATAAATTTCTAGCTTCAAAATGATTTTATTTCACAAATTCAACATGATATTATATTTTGGAATGGATGATGTATTTATCTTTATATACTAGTTTTAATTATGTTAGAAATATATTAAAAGAACATATTTAAATATCTTGAGTCTTTGACTAGAGTTACAAATTACAATGTCTCAAAATATATTTAAATTAAATGCAAAATTACATTAGGTAAAAAACGTGAAAAGTGAAAACCGAAAACCTACTTGGGCTTATGATCCAGATAGACAGACGGACTCATTAGAATTTGGCTTGGAAGGCTTAAAAAAGAGGCCCAGTACATCAAAACAAATAAATGTTTGTACAATTTTATCCCTCGCTCTCTCTATTATTTCCGCTGGTTTTTGCCCTTTTGTGCAAGTAAAGAGCAGAGAAAGAAGAACGAACGAACGAACGAACACAATAGAAGTCTCTCCCGATCCTGCGAATTCCAAGTCTATCTCTATCTGTAGCCATGCCGACAGGTCAGTTTTGAGCTGATTTGAATGAAAGTTTAGTCATTTATATGCACAATCATCATCTCATTAGTGTCTTTTCGATTGTATCACCGATGCTCTTTACCGTTATTCATCCTTACGTTTCCTGTAATCTGAGACACAGCTTGAGCTTTCAGTTTTATTTATATATAGTAATGATTTTAGTTTAAATCTCAGAGTTCACTTCCAAGCTATTTGGGTCTAGTTTAAACATAACCTTCTCTGGGTTCTTATAAAAGTTGCTTTCCTTTTTATTTTGTACGGGCATTCTTAGTTTTAAATGTTTAGGGCTAGGACAATTGAAGTTACTCGAATTATTGATCTCACGTGCAATATATTGTAAAACCTTGTTGTTTAGACACATTTCTATCAATTTAAAATTAACTCAAACTTAAATAGTTGTCCTTTATTTTTTAGTCTACAGTAGACTCCGGAAAATATTAGTGAACGCTTTTGTATCGGGTGTGAACATACTAGTTTGTGTCTGTGGAACACATAACTCAGTTACCTTAGACCTTGTGTACTAAATTTTGGGATTGGCTCAAGTCCTTTTTGGATTCCCTCCGCTCCATATTTAGGTATCATTTTTATGATTTTTTTTTTTGCGGTTTTGAACTGATCATACGAATTAAAGTTTAAGGGATCAAATTTGTGGTCCTCAATTAAGTTTTGATATATACTGTTGATTACCCTGATCACTAAAGTATGTCAAAGCTCCATGTTATTGACTCGTAAGTGAACTTGGTTCCGGTTATAGCTTTAAAACACTATAATGCGCATTGGGCAGGCTTGGAAACTTTATGAACTACATTAAGGTTCTCTTTTTGATGTTATTGACATGACAACTGGGTAATATCTGTGCAGTGAGTGTAAAATGGCAAAAAGAGCTATTTTCAGCTGTGGAAATCGATACTAGCCAGCCACCATATGTTTTCAAATGTCAGTTATATGACCTAACAGGAGTACCTCCAGAAAGGCAGAAGATTATGGTGAAAGGTGGTTTATTAAAGGTGACAAGTTTGTAAATGCTAGTAAAGAGTTTTTGTTACATTTTGTATGGTTTATAATGTTATTTTAGATAGCTCTGCAAATTATGATTAATCTGAATGCTGCTGTTAAGCTTTTTGGCGTGTTCATTGACAATGTAGGATGATGCAGATTGGTCAACATTAGGAGTGAAAGAGGTGGGTGATATTTATGTTGCACATGAAACTTACTCATGGAATTAGTTGTTGCTATAATGCTTCTCGCTTGTATAGGGTCAAAAATTGATGATGATGGGAACAGCAGATGAGATTGTGAAGGCCCCAGAGAAGGGCCCTGTTTTTATGGAAGACCTTCCGGAAGAAGAACAAGTGGTTGCTGTGGTAAGGTTTTTTGCTTTTCTATTATACACAAATTTGAATTTTAACTCCTTTATCCCTGTATATTTGGTAGGAATACCATTTTCATTAGTGTAACTGATGTTTTTTTATCATGTTAAGTTGGCTTTACTACATTGGAATATTGCTTGATTATGAGGAATTTGTTTCTCCTTTTTATTATTCTTTATCATTACCAACATTCTCATTTGATCCCCACACTCTATTTGTTTTTTCCCCTTTTACTTTAGAGTATGCTTTTCCTCTAAATACAGGGTAGCCACTCTCCTTTCTTTTAAAATTTAAATCGTATCTGAAGCATTCAATCCCTAATTTACTTAAATCAAAAAGTGGAAAGTAAGATTAACATTTCAAGTCTGGTTGACAATTCTTGTACCTTTAAATCACTGATATTATAATTTTGTTCGAGATCAATTTACAAGAAGAATCCGTGTCACTTTTCATATTCTATACTGCGCATGCTTCAACCAGTCTTAAGCAAAGGGGTGATGTTTGGATCTGCAACTGAATAGTTGTTGCATTCTAGTGAAATAAATGTCTGTCTAGCTGATTTAGTTAGTTTCACCCTGCATTCGCTTGTTAGGTTGATGACATATACTATCTGGCTCAGTGTGGCATATACCATTTTCCCTGAGTTCACAAGTGATCTTTCCATTTACTGAACTAGTTAGTTCAGAGTAACATGTATCCTTATTTTTTCTACCAGACTATAAAGAAGAAGGTTTACTGCTAGTTTGTAGATTAATTATGCTATTAATTCCTACTTTAAAGCTTTAGTCAATACCAAATCTGCTTGCAGGGTCATTCAGCTGGCTTATTTAACCTTGGGAATACCTGTTACATGAACTCCACTGTACAATGCTTGCATTCGGTTCCAGAGCTAAAGTCTGCTTTAATCAAGTAAATTATTTGTTTTGTGAGCAAACAATGAAACAAACATGTTGCATTCAGAATTTGCCCAGAAATTTGGTCTTCAATCTTCATATGTTTGGGAATTTTCTACTTAAATGACTAAAACTTTACTCTCAATCTATTGTTCTGATCAGGTATCCACATTCTGGTAGAAGCAACGAGTTGGATCAGCCGTCTCATCTCTTGACTGTTGCAACACGGGATTTATTTGGTGAGCTTGATAAAAATGTCAAGCCAGTTGCACCAATGCAGTTTTGGATGGTATGTCGACCGTTTTATTGAAAGGAGTAAAATAGAGGATTATACAATAGGCTACAGATTAGTTACTCCATGGTTGAAACAAGGCATGTGAGTGAGTCTGCAAATTTCTGTATAATACGCTGTTATTAATTTGTGACCTTAGCAGAAAAGTTATGCTTCTTGAAGTTAGAGGTTAAGGAAGCTTGCTTCTCTCCAGAATGGAGTTCATTACTCTCCAAAATGCTTCTTGCTTCTTAGTGATATTATGATTAAGATGGTTGGTTGGCCATATATGATTTATTGTGATCCTTACCCGTATTGTATTTCCCTCGGAAGGGTTGCTCGCCCATCTATTTGTTATGGACGAAGAGAACAATAATATAGTTGATCATCACTATGCACTTACCTTTGGCCCATAGAACATGGAACTTTATCTACTTTAGAAGTCTTATCTCAAATGAAGTTTACATGTCTTTGCTACTTTGAGATTGCTTATGGTTGAGCTTGCTTGGTAAAAGATGTCTTTGATAGTGTTTTAGATAACCTGTTCCCATATTTGGTTTTATCTTATTCATTTTCGTTTGCAGGTTTTACGGAAAAAGTATCCTCAATTAGGCCAGCTGAATAATGGGGCCTTTATGCAACAGGTTTATTTAATTTCTTCACCGCATCATATTTAGTTAATGTTTTGAATTGGCTGTTGTGCCTTTTGTTTTACATCTTTATATAACGGACAGGATGCCGAAGAATGCTGGACACAACTTTTGTACACACTTTCTCAGTCTCTTAGAACACCAAATTCCAGGTAATTTAGCAGCTGTAATATACTTGGTGGATTGATCTATGAAATCGGCGAAAATATTTTTGACTTTTGAAGAATTGTCTGCAAACACCATCTGTCTTGGTCTTGGATATCTTAAACTGGCATCTTTTGTTGGTATATATATATATATATTTGTTCCTTTTAATTTTTTTAATTATTAGGAACTAGTGTGGTGTATATTGTTATTTTGGGGCAAATTGCAAACATATATTATGGGTATTTGGCTCCAGTTCCGGGGATGTGAATTAAAAACTTTTATCTCTTTCTTTTGGTCTAACTTATAAATTTGTTAGCTGAACTAGGATACTTTACTTGTGCTTTATTATATGATGAGGCATACTTTTGAATATATCCTACTGATCAGAAAACTGTTACTTTGTTAAAATTCCAAGTGTGTATAACAATTATGTGCAGTGAAAATCTTGATGCGGTAAAGGGACTTTTTGGCGTTGAACTTGTTAGCAGGTAATTTATTTGTTATGAATTATTTTAGATAAGCAATCATATTATTAATTACTCTGGGTCCTAATTTGGTCAGATGAAAAGGTTTTGCATTAAGTGGTGTTATCTGTTTGATATTAATGATGCTTCTCTTGCGGAATTTACATATATATTGATCTTTCTTAAATGCTTATTCATTGGAAAAATATTGCTCGTGGATAACACAAGATATGATACTTTTTTGTGTGTTGTATTTTATGTATCTCCTTTTGCTCTCTTTCATGATATGCTTTTTCCTCCATGGCAGTCGTCTTACAAAGCCAGTAAACCAGGAAACTTTTGATAAACGTTATTGTTCATTTGAGCTCCCCATTTTCATTAACAATACATAATTTCCATTATTAGATGGTATGCAAGTTCTAATGCATTAATGTTATTTATAAGCTTGTTGTCTTGAGTCTCAACTCCTTGTAAGAGTTATCTTCTTAAGAAATAAATTGTCAGCTTCTAAGTTCTAAGTCTATATCTATCTTTGATTTCTTTAGTGTTTTATGTGACGATCTTGGGTAGGATATGCTGGCTCTGGCATTGCATTAAACTGTTAAATGTGTGGCGTCTTCCTTTTTTCTTTCTCTAAATCACTCGCTCACTCACTCTTTCACTAAAAAAGAAGTAAAAAAGTCGGTAATATTCTTTAAATTCCTGAATAGTTTGGACATCTAAGCATATTACAGAGTACAGACATTCCATATGCCTGGAAATAGTTTCATTTTATCAACTCAAAGGGGTTATGATCTTTGAATCCATATTCTTGGAAGAATTGTTTCCCTTTCTGCTAATGATGGATTTGGTAAGACGACGAAACTCTATTAATATGTTGATGAGAATTACGACGAAGTCAACTTCTTCTTGAAAAATACAATTTCATTACTATTATACTCCCTCTGGCCTCAAAAGTATGAGCAAAGTACATTTTTCACACATTAACATAAGTAGAGTAGAGGAAAGAGAGTAAAAAAAGTTCCAATTTATCCTTAATTAGTGTTCTCACTAGGGATAAACACTTTATTTTTGTATACTAATGGACCCCACTAAATTACATACTTACCCTTCACTTTATGTATCTTAGCTCATCCTTTTGAGGACAAAAAAAATTGTACCTTTAGTCATACTTTTGAGGACGGAGGGAGTAGCAGTTAATAAGATTAATTAGTTCTGATTTCGCTTTTGAATATATATGCCTTCTGCTATATATTTTTGATCAAGCGTTAATTGGCGAACTGCCATTGTAGCATATTTTAAGAAACATTTATGATATATCCGTTTTCACAAGGTCCAGTGAGCTATTAAATTTTACCCCTTAAAAGGAAAAATAACACCGACTTTTCTATGCACATGGTCACACTTGATATATCTGTCTCTGGTAACCATGGGGCTTTACTATTTTTTTTCTTACTGTATTTTACAGTTACTACTTAGGAAATCATTAATAAGCAAATCATGTCTGTAACCATCTAGTGGATATGGTTTCTAGTATTAAAGAGAGTTATGTTGTAGCATAGTTAGGCTTTTGAGTTTGAATTGTACTCTGAATAAGTAGATACTAAGTATTTTGTTGTTTTATTTGGCTGTTGATGCTCAACATTAGTTTTTTACTTTCTGGTAGAGCAGCAAGCACTTTATAGTACATTTGGTCTTTGATTGCATAACTGTGGAAAAACCTGAAAGATGTTTGGCTCATTTATTCATCTATATTTTGGTGTTAATAGGGTGCACTGTGCAGAAAGTGGTGAAGAAAGCACAGAGACAGAGTCGGTTTACTCTCTAAAATGCCACATATCACATGAAGTCAATCATTTACACGAAGGGTTAAAACACGTAAGTTGTGTTTTCAAAATCATTGCTGATCTCACTTTATTGTTAAAGCTGTTTCAGACATTGTTTCAAGTTCTCACGTTTGATTCTTGATAAAATTAAATTGATCTTGTCCAATTTTGAACCTGTTCAATAATCCCTAACTTTGCCAGATGGTGAATGCTTAGTTGGCAAACTGAGCTGATGTCCAATCTTTTTGCTCATTTTGTAACTAATGGTCTAATCATGTCTGGAATCACCATTTTCCTCTCTCTAGATTCTCATTGAAAATAGTGTGTAATATTTATAATGATATTGTTCTTGATAAAATCTGGCCTTCATCCCTGGGGTGGTGGACCCAGTTGACAATTTACTCATTCTAGGGACTGATTACAGGGTCTGAAATCAGAATTGGAAAAGTCTTCTCCTTCATTGGGGCGCAGTGCAATTTATGTGAAAGACTCACGTATCAATGGATTGCCAAGGTAACAACTTAATGTAATGCTCAACACCCTGTCGGTTGGCAGCTACTGGAATCTGACTTAACTTACTCTAGACTATGCAACTTTACTACTAATGATGTGCTCATTTCTGTTGTCATGGACTGGCTGATTTCTAGGGCTCTGCTCCCTCTACACCGCTCGTATGTGCTCTATTTGCAATGATGGAGAGTGTGAGCAGTGAATACTAAATTACTAAGGGTTTATAACATCTCTAATGCATCAGCAGAAGTACTATATATTTTATCAGCCTATGTAAATAAAGCATGCAAAAATGAATTGAACTGATGCTAATTGTCTGATGGTAATTAGTGCTTTAATTAGCCGTAGGCCCCTAGCGCTCTGTGGTTCGACATTCCCAAACCTCTTAAAGTGTCTTTTGATAACTTATGTGATTTTGATGAACTCTACACTCACACATGAATGCTTATGAATTTGCGAATTGAATGCTTATTTGGGTTAGGAGTCCCACATCCCACGAATGAGGGAACTTAACTCCTGTTGTCTGCATCAAGTGCTTCATTTCATTGCTTTACTTGTACATATGGAAATAAAGCAAGGTCTAGTAGGCTTGTATCTCACTTTCTGGTACTTCACCTTTTAACTTTGATTTCTTGTGAACAGGTACCTAACAGTTCAGTTTGTCCGGTTTTTCTGGAAGAGGGAATCCAACCAGAAGGCAAAGATTTTGCGGGTAATCCTTTTCTTCTTTATATTGTGAATCAGTCAAGCTTAGTAGGCGATGCCATTATGTTTCCTTGTAAAAGAAATGAACACTGAGGATTTGAAAGTATTTGCTTGGTATATGCTACTTGATAGCTCTTTAATTCTTGTTCATGTAAGCTCAGCTCTTGTTTTTATGACCTACTGCAGAAAGTGGATTATCCATTGGAGTTGGACATTTATGATCTGTGTTCAGATGATCTTCGAAAAAAATTGGAAGCTCCTCGACAGGTTTATTATTTTTCCTTTTGTTTTGATATACTCAAGTCGTCTTTATCTACAATAGGAGATTTGCTTATTCTTCTGTTGATGAATTTCATTTTAATATCCAACTTTAGACTCTGAGAGATGAGGAAGGTAAAAAGCTTGGTTTAAAATCTAACCAGAAGAGCTCCATTTCAGTGGACAACGATGTCAAGATGTCTGAAGCTGAGGTACATAACTGGTCAATCTACCTACAGATAGATACACCAAACCTTGTGCAAATGTGGTAACATATGCGTGTTTCTCATGCAGGGATCATCAAATGGAAGCGGAGAATCATCCAAAGCAACTTCTGAAGGAGGTTAAACATTTTATTTTTTCTTCAATTATCTGGTGGACCGGTTTATCTTTGTCTAAACGGATCCACTACTGTGGTTCAAAACCTTCACAGTGATTGAGGTTAGCTTGTTTTTGGGCTATGCCCATCTACACAAAAATGATTTATGCCCTTTAGTGAAGTGTCATAATTGCAGTGTGAGTGATGAGTGGAAGCTATTTTTTGTTGCAGATACCTTTATATCAAGCTTTCTAGTGAATACATTACTTTCTGTACATTTAGGGAGTTCTGGCAACCTAGTTAATAACCCTTGTGTTTGATGGTGATTCCATTTACAAGTTTCATACCCTTCCTCAAAAGTCCTTTTGTGAAAGTGATCCACTTTGAAGGAGCACAAGGGCTACTTGAATTAAACCATATAACTTCTTTTCATTCTATATTTTTGTATTACTCTTATCTCAGGTGTTGTGCCTGCCAAAGAAATGCAGTTGACTGGAATATATGATTTGGTTGCTGTGCTGACTCACAAGGGTAGAAGTGCTGATTCCGGGCATTATGTTGCTTGGGTCAAGCAAGAAAGTGGTTAGTTCTTATATCACAAAAGATTGCTGAACTATTCAGTCCTTTTGAAACTTTTTCGTGAATGAAATAAAAAAATATTATCCATCACAGGTAAGTGGATTCAATATGACGATGATAACCCTATCCCGCAACAAGAGGAAGATATCGTAAAACTTTCAGGAGGAGGTTAGAGCTCTAAAATAAATCTCTAGTCCTGTTATCACACTTGCAGCTTTCCTTTGTTAAAACAAGAGAGCTGCCTGTTTTTTTTTGTTGGTGTTATAATTTCTATGATGTTCCCATTTTAAACACCAACCCGTAAACGCAACGTTTGATTTGTCTGTTTTGGACTGTTTAGTTCACTTCTCTCTCTATATTTATTAATTGCTTCATGTTGTTTCTTTTCAGGTGATTGGCATATGGCGTACATTTGCATGTACAAGGCTCGATCTGTTCCTATGTAATATCATTTTTCTTGCGGTCTTCAATGCAATTTGGATCATCAAAATTGAACTTGATGGTTGCATAGGATATACATTAAGTTGAAACTTTTGCATTTTCAAGGTACTTTCGAAACCGAGTATAATTTGATGATGAATAATATCTCAAATTAAAAATTTTCTTTGCTCTTAATTTAGAATTCAGGAGGTGAGTTGACTATAAATGCTCTGAATCTATACCTATATAAGTTTAAAGAATGAATCAATGGGTCAAAGCAAAATTAGCAACCAGGAAGTAATCATATGCTTTCTTTCTAAACTGAATTGTTGGTCCCTGGGAGTCTTTGCTCTCGTCTGTTGGTATGAATGACAATAACTAATGAACTAGATAAATTTTATTGTACAGGGGCAGGTGGGGTTGGGGGTAATATAGTTACTATACTACTGTAATGTTTAATTCCCAAATATTATTCATAAATTTATTTTAATATGTCCTAAATGTATACTCCGTCAGTCATATTTTGAAGTTTGGGGGAAATGTTTTTCATTTCATGTTTATCTTTAATTATAATTTTAAACAAATATTTAGTCTAGGTATTGTGATATGATAGTAAAAAAATTTGTTTTTTGTTTTTCTTGTTATGTCGGCAATGACAACTACTGAATTGCATATTTGCATTGCCCGTCTTTGCTGGAACACAATCATAAATGTCTATTAATTAAAGCAATGTACTAATGCCTATGGAATGGAATTGAATTGAATTGAATGGCCACAATCATCAATCACTACTTGTAGTGTATGGATCTCTCTCTCTCTCTCTCTCTCTCTCACTATATATATTGGATTTCATATGTAGCACTTGGTTTAAGCCTTGAGTCTTCATTCAAAGAATGAGTTTGTAGTACAATGTAAGGCCACAATAAATTTTAATAAAGTCCTTTGCCGCTACAGCCTGTAGAGGCAGTCACCCAATTTCAAAAATGATGCCAAGTTATAAGAATGACTAAAGTATATTATTATTATTATTATTATTATTATTATTATTATTATTAATAATAATAATAATAATAATTATTATTATTACTATTATTAATTATTATTAATATTAGTAAGCAGTCACATTGGGAGTTTGAAGGATACATTGGGAGTTTAAAGTCCCGTGGCGCATAAGATGCCCTGCCGCATGAGCATGTAGCGGCAAGGGGTTTTAAAAATTCATCATTTACATCAAATAAAGAAGGGGCTATTCGGTAACTTGGCATCATTTTTGAAATTGGGTGACTGTCGCTACAGATTGTAGCGGCAGGGGCTTTATTAAAATTTATCGTGGCCTTATATTGTACTGATCAACAGTTATAAACTCGGTTACTGAACAGTACTCAAGGCAACCGGTTGCCACATATTAAATCCCTATATATATATACGGTTCGGATCTTAAGCTCACCCTTTATCCAACTCACCCGAGCTCACCCCTCCTTTAGCGGACGGTTAAATGACGGTTCGGTCATATACAATCATTGTTCATACTTTTAGCGACGGACAACATATAAGCGTCGTTAAAAGTATAGATTTACGCCAGTATGACCAAACCGTCGTCGAGTCCGTCCGCCAAAGGGGTGAGCTTCAGTGAGTTTTGATAAAGAAATGAGATTAAAATCCGGACTATATATATATATATATCATGGTCCAACTTCAACGGTTGAATGGCATTTGTCTCTCCAAGTGTCATTCACTTTCAAAATCGTCTTTAAAGTTCATTTTTTGTAAATTAAGTCCTTAAAGTGATTTTTTTAAGAGTTTTCGTTCCTCCTATTTGGTCCCAACCTCACCAATTTTGACTCAATCCGACTCAGTTTGACTCAACTCAAAATTTTAATATTTTAAAATAAAATAATTATTTTTAATATTTTAAAATAAAATTTTTAAAAAAATAATAGTAATATTTAATATTTTAAAATAAATTATTATTTTTAAAATAGTTATTTTCTTATTTTAAAAGAAAATATTATTTTAAAAAAAATTAAAATAAAAGTAATATTTAATGTTTTAAAATAAAACATTTTTAAGTAATTATTATTTTTAATATTTTAAAATAAAATATAATTTTAAAATAATAATTATATTTAATATTGAGGGACAAAATGTCATTCAAATTTTAAAATAATTATTATTTTAATAAAATATTTTTGTAAAGCATTAAATTAAATAATTATTTTAAAAAATATTTTATTTTAAAATATTAAATATAATTATTATTTGCAAATTATTTTAAAAATAATTATTTAAAAAATATATTAAAAGTAACTATTTTAAAAATAATTAATTTATTTTAAAATATTAAAAATAAATATTTTATTTTAAAATATCAAACTGGATCGAGTTGAGCTCAAATCGGGTAGGAGGAACGGAGATGTTAAAAAATATTAGTTTATTTTTAAAATATTAAAAAAGAAATATTTATTTTATATACTGTTACTATTTGCTATGTAATATCCGTTCCATGTGATTAGACTAGTCGGCACAATTATATAAGAGGGTCAAAGGTTAACTAAATTGAAAACAATATATATTATACTAGTAGTATTTGCTAGCTCCTAGGTCCTAGCTACTTCAAACTTTGGATAACTATTACTCTTAAAAAATAATAATAAAAAAGAATAAAATATAATTTACACATTAAAAAAATAAAAATAAAGAAAAAAAGTATTTTTTTAAATTTATGGTTAGTGGATCTATAAAATTATATATAATATATAAAGTGATAACTGATAATTTTTTTTATTTTCCTTATATCACTAAATGAGTAGCAGGCCCACGCACGTGCATGGTTTGTTGAGGTTGGAGTCGTAAAAATCAATCTATTCAAACATACACACTAGGTAGATTGGTCCCACCCAAATTGCACATCAATTGGTTGACCATGTCAAATTAGGATTATATATTTATTGCTTAGATTAGATTAGATTAGATTAGAATGGACCACGGAGGTGAGGTCCATATTGAATGAAGGAGTGAGTACCCAGTCGTTTGCTGGTAAACGTTAACAATCAAATTATCTCGGGTCGGGTCGGGTCGGGTCATAATAATAATAATAATAATAATAATAATAATAATAATAATAATAATAATAATATAATACTATATGCACTAGCTCATTTAAAAAATGACTCAAAAACAAGACAGACAGACAGACATTTGTTTGTTTTGTTTTGTTTTGTTTTTTGAAATGATGATATAACAAGGGAGATGGGACATAATAAAATTTATTTAAGAATTTGGGTGTTGGAGAAACCAAATGCTGGTAATAAAATGTAGAAGTAGAAGTAGAAGTAGAAGTAGAAGTAGAGGAATCAAAGGGTCTAAGTGCAGGTTAGGTAAGACTTAAAGAGAGTAGTAAGAAGTAGAATTATCAAATATATCTTTTCTTTACACCACTCCCATCTCTATGGAGACATTACTGCCATATATCAAATATAATGTGTATATTATTTGTTAAATTTGATCTCCTTTTTGAGACGACAGAGTGTGGTACTGGTATTATTAGTCCAAAGCAGATGTTAAACAAATGCTTACATGCTTATTTGAACTTTGTATCTAATTAAACAAGGTATGGAATATGTGAGCAGATAGATGGACTGGACCTCCCATCAAGTTCCGGTTGGTCGGTCGGTCGGTATAATAATATAAAGGAGCTCACCAGGCATAATAATTTCACACCTCAATTAAATGACATGCTATTATTTTCATACCCATTAAAAGAAGGGCGATGGGCGATGGGCGATGATAAAGAAACACACTTGGATTTTTTACAAAATACACATCATAGTGTTAAGTAGTAAAGTGATAATTAGATGGCAAGATCAGGCCACCCATTGGTACCGTACCAGTACTCCTCCAACAGCTAGAATCTTCAACACCCAAAAAGCTTTCTGAATTCTTGCTACTCAGAAATGAGTTTCTTATCACGTACCCATAATTCTGATTCTCAGCAACTTCACCCGTGGAAGTTAGACCCTCTAACATATTCCGGCCATTCGCCTCCAAAAGCGAGCAGCTGAAACTCCCACCAGAACGATCTTGATTGAAGTAGTACCCCGAGGCATAAGAAGAAGGTGCATGCTCTTCTTTTTGTTTTGGCTGAGTTGAAATTGACGAATACCGTTTTGGGTTTGAAGAGCGCTTTGTGTTCTTGCGGCTGCCACCACCGATGGGAATGTTGCGAAGAGTTCCCCCTTTAGTCCAATACCTTCTACAATTCTTGCAAAAGTGGCGTGGCTGAGAGAGATTGTAATTGTTGTAGTAACAAAATTTGGTATTTAATGAGTCACATCTCGGGCATTTCAAGTGTTCTTGTTCAGGGAATTGAGGGTTCATCTGTGAATTATAACTTGATGGATGATCTTGCATTTCGATATCTCCAAATTCAATTAATATTGCTATCAGCTTCTTGGATGATATATGTCCTTGGGTTTATAAAGATCGAGACAGTAGGAAAAGTGTACGCACGTGATCTATCTAGTTCTAGCTAGCTAAATATATAGTATGAGTTTTAGAACAAACCAGAACCAGAATAATTTAGTCGTTCAGAGAACAGAGAAGAAGGTTCAAGAGAAAAGAAGAAGAAGAGAGAAGACAATTTGGAATTGAGCTAAGAATTCCTTCATGTGAATTAATGAACAAGCATCTTATATAGATATAGATATAGAGAGAGAGAGAATTTGAGTACATGCATGAGTCGTTCTCAGTTCGACTCTGTGAATTGGTTAAACCTTGTCCTAGAGACTCATTCCGTAATAGTATAGTGAGAGTCCCACAGCCTGCATAATTAATTTGTACAAAGCCCGCAAGCTTTGACATTCGGAGTATGCCGAAACCAACTAATAATTTAAATTCAGTTTCTCACTTCTCATGTCACAATGTAAAACCGACCACTTTGTTGTGTTAAAATACAACTGTGATGGTAAATTTGGTAATATTATCTTATTTTATTTTAAAAAAGATCTTTATTAATATTTAAAAAATTCAATTAAAAATAAGACTCTTGTAGTTGGCGTGCAAATGAAGCAGAATTATTATTATCATTATTAGGAAAAGAATGATGAAGAATCATTCGGATTGGATTTTCCCTCAAATTCTCGCATTTTTTCCCTTCAATTCTATCAGCCAGCCAGGATGGATGAAGAACCATCAGCCAATGCTAGTAGACAGTAGTTTCTCTTTCTCTCTCTCTTTCCAAAATATTCCATCTGGACTTTAATATAAATCGTTTTAAAATTGTACACAAGTAGTATTAAGTAAATAATTATATAATATTAAATATAATATCAATTATCTATATTATCTTTGTATTGAAAAAAAATAGTGTTATTTATTGGATAAAAAATAGTGAGAGAACTAAAATTATCTAAACAATTAATATTTACTTAAAATTCTAAAACGACTTATATTAAGAGACAAAAACACTTCTCTAAAACAACTATTTATATTAAGGGACGGTTAATAATTTCATAAGAGTAAGATTTCTGGTATTGTTTATGTTATTAGAGTAGTTTTTGATCCCCGGAAAATTGCTACACTACTATTTTAAGTGGTAGGATCCTGATTTGATTTATGGGTAAAATTATTAGACTTCTTAATCAAGCTCATTTGATGCCATCCAGGAATCATCTCATCTCACTGAATAAAGGGGATGCTTAGTACTCTATCTATCCTTTAATATATGTCGTTTTAAATATTTTTTTTAATTATTTGTTATTTTATATTCTTTCCGTCTCAGAATAAATGTTAAGAAGAATAATGAAATAACAAAATTGACCATAATAATATGTCATTAATTATTTTCAATGTAGGTGAGAGAGTGACTTTCTAGCTACTCAATTCAAAATATTCTCTCTTCATACTTATTAAATATGGAGAGAAAATTAAAATAAGAAAAATATGAGATATTTAATGCGACGGACGTAATAGAAAAAAATATGTAAAAATTTGATTATTAAAGGAAAGTGAACATTTAACATAGGACTATCCAAAATAGTACTACCTCCATTCCAAAATAAGTGACGTTTTGGAAGAAAACTTTTGTTCCAAATTATCTGTCGTTTACAACTTTCAAGAAGAATAAATTATTTACTTTCCTATATCACCCTTACCTTCTCTCATTGTCCCAAGAAATTCTCACACTTAGGTGATGTTTGTTTACATTTGATTGTCTCTTAATAGATTGTCTCTTATTCGCTAAGAGGTATGATGCTGTTTGTTTTATTTTTTGTTACCTCTGAATGCCTCTTAATCGGTAAAATAGAAAATGAAATCTTAATAATTAAGAGGTACCTCTTAATGAATTTTTTTTTGATAAATTTTTTTTATATAAATATATTCAACAATATTATGCACTCATTTTTATTAAATTGAATATTTAAAATTATTAAATAAAATTTTACTCTTTAAAATGGTAAAATAGTGTCATTAAGAGATAACTTACTTTTCAGTTATCAAACAATTTTTTAGATTCAGACCTCATAACCATTTAGATGATCTATATATTAAGACATCATAATCATTCAGATCATAATTTCCAAGTTTATAAAACACAACCTTAGTATTAATAGTTTTCAACTTCCCATAAAGGGGTAGTGATGGAATTTTACACAGATTTTAATTATTAAATGATAGTATTAAATGACTTTCTTAATCCATGTGCAAAAACCTTAAACGACACTTATTTTGGAATGGAGGGAGTACTAAAGACTTTTATTACTACCCAAAATAGTAATAAAGACTTTTATCATGGGACAGAGGGAGTATAATCTAAAATAATTAATTACAATCTTTTCAAAATTACTCTTCATGGGAAAATGTTACAAAGAAGAGAGAGTAAGATAAGAGGGTGTTTGATAAAAACTGAATGAATCTGAATCTGAATATGAATTAGCTGAATCTGAATGAAAAAAGTTACTACTATTTGATAATTGACTTGTCTGAAACATCTTAATGACAAAACATTATTATTTTACCCCTCTGAAAAAATTCAAAATTATTGTAAATTTATTTAATATTACTTAATATAATAGTTAGTATTTTTTTTTAAATTTTTTTTACTTCATTCAGCTCAAAAAATTTGACTTAGCCATTCAACTCGTTCATCTTACTGATTCAGCCATTCAAACCAAAACAAACGCACTGACTGATTTTGCTATTCAAATTTAGCTCCATTTAGCTCTAAACAAACACTCCCTAAGTATGATAATTATAAGAATTTAACGACAATTAATATTATACACTTATTTTCTTAACTTTTGTGTACAATTCTAAAACCAGGAACGAGTAGGTGAGATTATTTTAGGAACAATTACATATTATAGTACATTTTTAAAAGTAATTACAAAAATTATACATTCATAAAATAATTACAAAAATATATTACACTTCATCATTTTTATTTTCAATACTAATACAATTAAAAGTCCTTAAATTAAGGGATTAATATTAATAGACTGAAATAACAAATTAGTTTTCATCTTTCTTCGGTCTCTCTCTCTCCCCTTACTATTTCTCTCTCTTCTCCCTTACTACTTCTCTTTCTCCTCTCGAAGCCACTCGATCGTCAAGTAAATCTCTTCATGCATGTACTTTCATGAACACCATAGTCTATCAACTCGATGAAAAATTGAATACGTGACTTTCAGGCTATGTTTTCAGGCTAATACGTGACTTTCTCTCTCCAACTCTGACAGTCGAATACGCGACTTTCTCTCTCCAACTCTTTCACAACTGAAAGGATTCTGGTTTCTCTCTCTAAGGTCTGTTTCTAATTTCTGTTAATTCTCATTCTACTAATTAATTGTCAATATGATCATATATATACGCTATGTTTCTAACAGAATGGGGTATTGATTGTTTGGATTTGTGTTGGTTTTATATTTTGTATAGAATGGTTGATACAAGGAAGAAGGATGGAAAGAGAAAAAGAATCACAGAGGGTGATTCTATTAAGGACTTGAAGAAATTTGTTTGGGTTTGTGCAGTTGGATTCTGATTTTGATGTTCCTATAGTTAAGACAGAAGCTCAAGTTCATAGCCAGAAGATATTTTCAACCCAAAAAATTTTAAAGGTGTGCTAATTTAAATTTTGTTATTGTTACTATCATATAACTATTTGGTTACTTCTGTATTATGTTTTGGTTACTGTTATCTTGTGATTCGGATACCATTTTTGTTACCTTGATTTGGTATTTTGGTTATTTTTTTATGTTGTTATGGTTACCATGTATTTGCTTAGTATACATGGTTGACTAAACTGATTTTGGTGTACATGTTGTTTATGTATTGATTACCATTAAAACATATTTTGGTTACTATCATATAAATATTTGGTTACTTCTTTAGTATGTTTTTGGTTATTGTTAATTTTTGATTTGGATTCTATTTTTATTTTCTTGAGTTGGGATTTTGGTTACTGTTTTTTGTTGTTCTGGTTACCATATATTTGCTTAGTATATATGGGTTGACTAAACTGTGTTTGCTCTATATGTTGTTTATGTATTGGTTACCATTAATATATATTTTGGTTACTAACATATAACTGTTTGGTTACTTCATTCACATATTTTTTGTTGTTGTTGGCTTATGATTTGGATACCATTTTTTTCTCTCAATTGGGATTTTGGTTACTTTTATATGTTATTTTGGTTCTGATGTATTTGCTTAGTATACATTGGTTGACTAAACTGGGTTTGGTATACATGTTGTTTATGTGTTAGTTACCATTAAAATATAGTTTAGTTACTATCATATAACTGTTTGGTTACTTATTTAGTATATTTTTTGGTACACATGTTTTTGTTTTGGTGACCTTTAAATTATGTTTTGGTTAATATTATATATAACTGTTTGTTTACTACATAAAATGGTATGTACTACATGTTGTTTATATTTTGGTCACTATTACATTATATAATATAATTTTTTGCTTACTGCTTTATTATGGTATGGTTAATGTTATATAATGATATGATAATTATTATTGTGCAGTCAATGTGGGATGTTGGTTATTTGTTATAGTATATTTTGGCTACTGTGTAATTGTTATATTATGTTTTGGTTAGTATGCTTTTATTTGTTGGTTACTACGTAACTGTTTATGTTATAAATATTGTTTATATTTGGTTACTAATGACTGTGTAAATCTAATTTTGTTTATTTGCAGTTATGAGATCTTTACTATGATGAATGCAACAGAAAATTCACTGGAATTAAAAGTTATATATTGGTGTGACATGGAAGTCCCCAGCATTATTACCAAGAAATTGAACCCAAGCCAGTTGGAGAAGTTTAAGGCATCATTAGTTTGTGGATGTATTATTTTTGTAAATAATAAACTCAAGTCATAATAAATCATGTATTTTCTTAGTATACATTGATGTATTATTTTTGTAAATTCTTTCAAATATCTTCTACAAGGGTTATGCTCTTCTAGAAAATTTATTGAAAAAGTTATGGTTAAATGTACATGTGAGAGTATACATGGGTTGCCTAAACTTGGTTGGATATACAGGTTGTTTCTGTTTTGGTTACCATTAAAACATGTTCTGGTTACTTTCATATAACTATTTGGTTACTTCTTTATTATGTTTTTGGTTACTGTTACCTTATGATTGGCTACTATTATTGTGTCCTCAATGTGGGATTTCGGTTACTTTTATTTTTTATTTTGATTAATATGTAATTGTTTAGTATACATGGATTTCCTAAAATGGGTTTCATTACATGATGTTTCTATTTTGGTTACCATTAAAACATGTTCTAGTTACTGTTTTATTATGTTACATTATGGTTTCTGTTATTAGTAACCAGATAGTTACAAGCTTGTATCAGAACAAACATTAATTGTTAAATGTACATGTGTGAGTGTCCTATTTATCTACAAGCTTGTTAGTAACCAGATAATTATCATAGATAGTTACAAGCATGTTAGTAACCAGATAATTATAAGCTTGTATCAAGACTGTTATAAAGTGTTAAATGTATATGTTTTATTTATACTGATAGAATAAGAAACTCCAATTAAGAGTTCTCGTTTATATATATGATGGTCACTTATAGATCTCATATTAAAATAAAAATAACAGAAATCAAATTACATAATCTTAGTAACCAAATTAATATTAGACAATAACCAAATTACATAATCTAACAACTGAATAAACATTGTAAAGTAACCAAATTAATATTAGACAGTAACCAAATTACATAATCTTAGTAACCAGAATATAAATCACATTTTTACATGCAATTTTGAAGGCCTAAATGATGGAATTGGCCAAAAAACCCTGCAGTTCACAAGTAACGCTTGTGACTTTTGATCGTTAACCCGTTTTCAATGAAATTAGGCTCCGAAAATGCTAAAATCTGACACTTCAAACTTGATAAAAATTGCCAAATTGTCACTGCAACCAAATAAACATTATACTGTAACCAATTAAATAGTATACAACAACCAATATATATAATCAGATTAACAGTTGTATGAAGGTAACCAATATAGTCAATAAGTAACCACCAATATAAAAGAAACAATTATAAAACTCAATAACATTATAGAGTAACCAAATAAACACCTTACAATATCTAAATACATATTATACAGTAACCAAGATATATGTAATTAGTAGGCAAGATTATAAAAAATATTTTTACATTCATTTTACAACCAAAACAATCAGTAATGACTTTGTTACAAATTAAAGACTAACAGGTGTATGAAGGTAACCAATGTAGTTAATCAGTAACCATCAATATAAAAAAAATCAGTATAAAACACAGTAATATTATGTAGTAACCATGGTAATATTACACGATAAACAAAGTCAAGATTATATATACTAACCAAATCCAGTTAGACAAAGAACTCAACATATATTTACTTAGTATCCATAATGTGACACCCCCAAAATAGGTATACATCACCCATTCCGAGTTGTCATATACACTGATGCAAACAACTACAACTTTATTATTACAACAAAGAAATCGCGAGTTTTAAATACGAGATATTGCCATCTAAACAATATCCACATACAAATAAATCCTATCATAATTATTGATACATTATTTTACAAAAATGGTGAGGACTACTAAACAACTCTCTAAAACCATCATTCCATACCCCGACTCAAATTCGTTACATTCTCGCCTTCTACGAGAAGAAAAATGGAACAAAAGGAAAAGGATGAGCTCAACTAGCCCAATAAAAGAATATTATGACTAAGATAATACATAACAAATTATCGTTAGTCTTCAACAGGGAAAAATTTAATAGAATACAATAGACAACAAGTTTTAAATCAATACTCGCAGCGAAAAATATTAATTCATAGAAGAGTTACGTAGATGATGAAATCTACTAATATCTATGAATTTAACGATCCATCATCAATATTTTTATCCTCAGTAACATCAATCAATATATATCCGAATCATATATTCATCCTTGCACTACTGTGCCAAGGATATTCATCGATTAATTCATGTTCATCTTAACACTGCTCATCTTTGCACTACGGGCCAAAGATATTCATCGAAATCATTCATCTTTGCACTACTGAGCCAAAGATATTCATCATTTAAGACTGAGAATGATGAAAAATATTTTTAAAGAAACGAATCCAGTAAAACAAAATGACAAGGATTAAGGATTAAAGATTCGTACTTTGTTTTATCCACGTCCAAAAATACCTCAAAAATAATCATAGTGGTGTAAAATTCAAGAATGATCAAAACATGGATACAATCAAAGCTAGTATCCAGAATAGATATTTTGACGAAAAAGAAAATTTTTCATTTTTCGATGAATAATGTCGTATTCGTGAATAATAGATCAGATATCGTGAATAGTCTTGTATATCGTGAATAAGAATCTCAGACACCAAAAGTTCCAAATTTGATAAAACTTGAGATCAATATTTCAAATAATGATATTGAAGAAATAATATCATTACGAAAAAAATAATATCCCTTACCTCGGAAGAGCAAGATTTAACTGGAATCTCGGATATAAAGCTATAACTTGAAATTTCACCATATAGCAATACTCAAAGTATACTCAAAATACTCACAAGAATACGCTCGATAATATATAGAGAGAAAACTTCAGTTTCTGGTGTGATTTTCAATTCTAACCTAAGCACCCTATTTATAGGAAAATGCTTAGAACACCAAAGCAGAAAATTTAATAAATTAATAATATTAATTTTCCACATCTTCTTACGCATACTAGAAATCTGAATTCAGCCATCCTAACACATGTTAAATGAGTTCCAACAATGAAAAAAACGTTTTTTGTAATTAAAATTATTTTAAACTTTCAAAAATTAATTATTTCGGAGCTTTGAAACTTTAATAATTCATAATAAATAGGTCTTTTATCAGAAAATTCGAATCTCGTACGTTTTTATAGGAAATTCAATTCTCTACAACTTTACAGAAGAAAGTTTTTCCAAATTCCAAACAGAAATTGATCGAAATCTACAAACGGATAATTTTACAGGCTATAATCAAATTTCAGTCAATAAATGGGGTCCACCAACATGTTTAACATGTTTTAAACATTTATTGCAACAAAAATACTCTTCCTCCTCGTATACTCATATATCCCACATTCGTTGTAAAAATATCACCATTATTATATTATTAAAATATAATAATATATATATTTAAATGAATTATTTTATCAGAAAAAGATAAATTTTCAATTTTCAACAATTGTCACGTTAAAAATTTTCTCCATCTATATCCACATAAAATCAATATTTTTCTCATCATATGAATCAATAATTAATTATTCACAAATAATATTACAGAATCACAATATTGACAACCAGGCGGTTCACCAGGAAAGATGGGGCTTTCGAATAAGAATTTTTCCTCTTCTTGGTAATGAATTAGGTGACCAAACCTCTCCTTAAATGAACTTTCTAGACATTGCCAATAATTTTATCTAATAATATTATTCGGATAATATGAATTATTGCTTCGATAATGAAAAATAATGTAATGACAATTATTGAAACAACAACAATATAAAATATCAACGCAACAATTATTGAACCAATAAAATCTTTGAATATAATTACATCAGTAACCATTATTGAGTAGTGCCTTCTTATGTAAGAGTCAATAATTGGTGCAATCTGCAAGTATCTTCTTGTCAACAACGCGTATTATTGGCCCATATACGCTACGCTGCTCGCATTTAAATATTCCCCAACAAAGATGCGAATATTCCACGACCAAACGAATATTCCCAACAACAATGAATATTTTATAACCACTTGCTTATTTCAAATATTTACGTATTTTACCCATAACTATCCACATTAATCAAATCAACCCTTACTATTTCAAAATAATAATTAGAGGAAATTAAATTTCATTTATTAATTATTTGGGGTCTTATGACCTCCCTCCTTATGAAATTTCGTCCCTCGAAATTGTCATACGATACACAGTGTTTGAAAAGGTGAGGATACCTCGCTTTCATTTCCGCTTTCCAATTCCCGTGTCATTTCCTCTATAGCATGGTTCCTCCACAAAACTTTAACTTGTGGTATGACTCTTGAGTCGTAGGACATGCTCTTTCCTATCCAAGATCTTGACATGTACCTCCTCACACGTTAAGTCTTCTTTATCTCTTTCTTTGGTTCTAACTCAATAACGTGGTTCGGTCTTTCACATATTTACGAAATGCGGATATGTGAAACACATTATGAACACGAGACATACTTGGAGGTAAAGCGAGTCTATAGGCTACATTTCCTACTTTCGGTCAAGAATTTGAAATGGACCAATAAATCGTGGATTGAGCTTTCCTCTCTTCTCAAATCTTATAACTCCCTTCCATGGGGCAACACGCAACAATACATGATCCCCTATACTAAACTCCACGTCCTTTCGATGAAGATCCGCATAACTCTTTTGTCGATCCAAAGGCCGCTTGTATCGTTGTCTAATCATTTGGATCTTTTACGTGGGTCATACGTACCAACTCGGGTCCCAACAATGTTGCTTCACCCACCTCGTCCCACCATACTTTGGAGAGCGACATTTTCGTCCCATATAATGCTTGAATGGGGCCACACCTATACTTGCTTTGATAAGCTGTTGTTGTAGGAGAATTCCACCAATGGTAAATACTTATCCCAACCGCCCTTGAAGTCTAGGACATAGAGTCTTAATAAATCTTCAAGAGTTTGAATAGTCCTCTCTCGATTGTCCGTCCTGGTTTGAGGATGGTATCTTGAATCAATCGTAAATTGCACCCATAGCTTTTTGCAAGCTAACCCAAAATCTTGAAGTGAATCTTGGGTTACGATCCGAAACTATAGATCTTGGCATGCCATGCAACCTCACAATCTCATTTACATACATACTAAAGAAGACGTTCAAGAGAATAAGTCTCCGTGACGGCAAGAAATGTGCGAGACTTGGTTAATCTATCAACAATAACCCAAATAGCATTTATGCCTTGAGAAACCGTGGGAAGACCCGTAATTGAAATCCATGGTAATGTGTTCCCACTTCCATTTCGAATCTCAAGTGGTTGCAATGGTCCCTTAGGCACTTGATGCTCCGCCTTTACACGTTGACAAGTTAAACATGTTGAGATAAACTTTGCAATCTCTCTCTTCATATTGTTCCACCAAAATGTATGTCAAGATCACGATACATTTTAGTACTTCCGGATGGATTGCAAATGGTGTATTGTGTGCCTCCATCATGATCTTGTACTTTAAATTAGAATCGTTAGGAACACAAAGTCCGGAGTGGACTCAAGTATTCCTTCTTCATCAATTCTCGCCTTAGGAATAGACCTTCTTGTACTTTCTTCTTCATATGCATCATTTCCGCCTTCGGTGGCTTGAAAGAACCTTAACTTTTTCTATTAAAGTTGGCTCTGTCGTATACTTGACATCATCGCACTTGTTCCTCATATGATCTTCTACTCAACGCGTCGCCTACCACGTTCGCTTTTCCGGGATGGTATTGAATAGTGTGGTCGTAGTCTTTCAATAGCTCGAGCCAACGTCATTGCCGCGTGTTAAGTTCTTTTTGAGTGAAGAAATATTTAAGGCTTTTATGGTGCGAATATATCTCCACTTTCTCCCCATAAAGATAGTGCCTCCAGGATCTTTAAGCGCGAAACGATGCCGCCAACTCTAGATCATGAGTAGGATAATTCTTCTCATATTCTTTAAGTTGTCGTGAGGCATAAAGGCTATGACTTTCCCATGTTGCATGAGAACACATCCTAACCCTTTGCCCGAAGCATCGTTTGTAGATAACAAATCCATCCGAACCGGATGGTATTGTTAGAAAAAGTCTTAAAATAAGTCTCCTCTTAAGCTCTTGGAAACTCTTCTCGCGTTCTTCACTCCAAACGAATTTTGTATCCTTCCGAGTCAACTGAAGTTAACGGAGTAGCGATTCGAGAAAACCCTTCCACGAATCTCCGATAATAACCAAATTTAGACCCGAAAGCTACGTCTTGATCCACCGTCTTGGTTGCTCCCAACTTTGTATTGCTTGAATCTTCGCCGTCAGCAGATACTCCATGTTTTGACACCACGTGCCCAAGAAATGCTACTTCCTCGAGCCGAACTCGTATTTCTTTAACTTGGCATATAACTTATTTTCACGAAGCCTTTGTAGTACCAAATTTTCAAATGGTGCTCATGATCTTCACGACTTTTGGAATATATGAGAATGTCATCAATAAAGACAACAACGAATGATCCAAATATTCCTTGAATACTCGGTTCATCATATCCATGAAAGCCAGCGAGGGCATTAGTCGATCAAAAAGACATGACTAGGAATTCATAATGCCCGTGTCGAGTTCTAAAGCGCAGCTTTGGAATATCCTCAATTCTAATCTTCAAATTGATGATATCCGAAGCGAAGATCGATTTTTGAAAAGAATTGTGCTCCTTGCATTTAGTCAAATAAGTCATCAATACGAGGTAGAGGATACCTATTCTTGATAGTGACATGGTTCAATTCCCGATAGTCAATACAAAAGTCGCATACTCCCGTCTTTCTTCTTTCTGAAATAAAACAGAGCACCCCCAAGGAGATGTCTTGATTTAAGATGAAACCGATGTCCAACAACTCCACGTAGTTGGACCTTTACCTCTGAAGTTCAATAGGAGCCATTCGATATGGGGTTTTAGAAATTGGCTTTGTACCGGTTCAAGGTCAATAAAGAATTCAACTTCACGCTTACGGGATAGGCCGGAAGTTCTTCGTGAAATCGTCGGAAAGTCAATAACAACAGAATATTATTCAAATTTGGCGTGTCTTTATTCAAATCCATAACATGGGCTAAGAAAGCTTGACATCCGCTTTTTAATAAACGAATAGCTTTATGATTAGATATGACGGTGATTGATTTTAATGGTTTAGTTGCTTGAATTACGTCTGACAAAGTTGTTTAGGAATATGAAAGCTAACAATCTTACGAAAACAATCAATTTTGGCATGATGAGTAGTTAACCAATCAATCCCTAAAATCACATCAAAACAAGTATCTTTAAAGAGATAAGGTCAACGGTAAGGTGATGGTGCCAACTTGAATCAAACAAGATTTATAAGCAAAGGATGTGATGAAAGTTTCTCTAACGGAGTTTCCACAGAGATAGGTCAAAGTCTAATTTCTCCTGAGTCAAGTTTAAGCGTTGAGCACAAGCGGGAGAGATAAATGAATGGGTAAAGACCAGGTATCTAGTAAAGTATAAACTTCACAAGAATTTATAAATAGCTTACCCGTGATCACCTCGTTTGGGTTCCTCGCATTTTGACCAATCCACAACAAACGTTCTTCCAGAACCGCTTGACTTTGACTTTTCGGGATAGTCTTTTGAGTCACCGTCCCATTGAACTAGGTTTCGCCACTCGTGTGCAATCTCAAGCGATATGTCCTTCCTTTCCACAATTATAGCATACTGAATCTGTTGTGGGCGGTTTGACCGATATGTCCCTCTTTCCGCATTTATAGCATATAATGGGTGGTCGTTCTCCTCTCCTTGGAACCATTCTTCTTTGGCCTTTATCGTCTTCACATGGTCGTTGTTGAATCTCCTCTTTTAAAATCTCCTCCTCCCGACTCGTTTCTTATTTTCATGGCCATGATTACCACCAGTGAGTGGTTACCATTTTTGTCCGTCTTTTCTTTCTCCACCGGTTATTGTTGTTTTGTTGATCGCTATCTCCCAGATGATCCTCGATTGTGGTACCTCGGTTGGCCGTACTCGTTATCTCGCTTTCTAACAATTGAGCCTGTTAACAACATCTCGAATAGAGAGAAAATTTATGAGAGATGAGATCTTGACGTATCTTGGGTTTCAAACCTCTCGTAAACATCCGCGTCATCGTTCATCATTCTCCACCAAATGAGGTGCAAACACGGATAACTCTGCAAACTTCACCTCGTCTTGAGACACCGCTCGTGTTGTTACGCTCGGTCTAATAAACTCCACTTCCTTCATATATGACGAACACTTTCGTGAAAGTATTTGTCATTAAATAGTTCTCAAACGTCTCCCAAGACATCTTTGAGTCTTGGATGGATGGATGCAACTTCACGACTCCCACCAATGTCACTTCACCACGGAACATAAAGGTGGCGAATGGAACCTTCAGTTCTTCTGTGCATCCCAAGACATCGAATATCTTGGTAATTTGTTTGACCCATGTTTCTACCATGATCGGATCTGGCTTTCCCTTAAATTCTGGTGGTCCCAACTCTTTGAACTGCTTGGCTGTGACAACCCGTGAATTGCTATCATTTCCTCCTATGTTTTGAACACGAGTCTCCCTCGTCTGATTTTGCATGAACTGCAAAAAGCTTCTAAACATTGCGTCGTTCATCGTCTCGATCGTCGGTGTGTTGTTCACGGGAGGAACATTGCCACTGCTGTTGCGTTCTCCTCGTTGGTGAGTATGCAGGCGTCTCCACGGTCTCATTTCTATTGTTAATATTCTCGATCGACATTCTCAAATCATCGTATAAAACAAGGGTTAATTAAGGAAATTAATATATCACATAATATCCATATATCTTGACCAAATATCAAATAAGCTTAGGTAGGACACCTTTAGCGAAGGATTTACTCGCTCTCCCCTCCTAGTTCTATTCCCCGATCTCCGCCAGAGATCATATCCCTAAGCTCGATACCAACTATGACACCCCAAAAATAGGTATACATCACCCATTCCGAGTTGTCAATACACCTGCATGTAAATAACTACAACTTTATTATTACAACAAGAAAAGCGTGAGTTTAAATACGAGATATTGCCATCTAAACAATATCCACATACAAATAAATCCTCATCATAATTATTGATACATTATTTTACAAAAATGGTGAGGACTACTAAACAACTCTACAAAACCATCATTCTATACCCCGACTTCGTACTGCTTACATTCTCGCTTTCGAGAAGAAAAATGGAACAAAAGGAAAAGGGTGAGCTCAACTAGCCCAATAAAAGAATATTATGACTAAGATAATACTGAACAAATTATCGTTAGTCTTCAACGAGGAAAAATTTAATAGAATACAATAGATAACAAGTTTTAAATCAATACTCATGATGAAAAAAATATTAATTCATAGAAGAGTTACGTAGAGGATGAAATCTACTAATATCTATGAATTTAACGATCCATCATCAATATTTTTATCCTGTAACATCAATCAATATATATCTGGAATCATATATTCATCCTTGCACTACTGGTGCCGAGGATATTCATAAAGATTAATCATGTTTCATCTAAACACTGTTCATCTTTTTACTACTGGGCCAAAGATATTCATCGAAAATCATTCATCTTTGCACTACTGGGCCAAAGATATTCATCATTAAAGATCGAGAATGATGAAAAATATTTTTAAAGAAACGAATCCGGTGAAACAAAATGACAAGGATTAAGGATTAAGAATTAAATACTTTGTTTTATCCACGTCCAAAAATACCTCAAAAATAATCATAGTGGTGTAAAATTCAAGAATGATCAAAACATGGATACAATCAAAGCTAGTATCCGAATAGATATTTTGACGAAAAAGAAAATTTTCATTTTTCGATGAATAATTATCGTATATCGTGAATAGTCTTAGTATCGTGAATAAGTAACTCAGACACCAAAAGTTCCAAATTTGATAAAATTTCATATCAATATTTCAAATAATGATATTGAAGAAATAATATCATTACGAAAAAAAAAATATCCTTACCTCGGAAAGCAGTCATTTAACCTGGAATCTTGGATATAAAATTTATAACTCGAACTTTCACCATATAGCAATACTCAAAGTATACTCAAAATACTCACAAGAATACGCTCGATAATATAGAGAGAAAAACTTTAGTTTTCGGTGTGATTTTTAATTCTAACCTAAACACCCTATTTATAGGAAAATGCTTTAGAACACCAAAGCAGAAAATTTAATAAATTAATAATATTAATTTTCCACATCTTCCTACGCATACTAGAAATCTGAATTCAGCCATCCTAACACATGTTAAATGAGTTCCAACAATGAAAAAAACGTTTTTTGTAATTAAAATTATTTTAAACTTCCAAAAATTAATTATTTCGGAGCTTTGAAACTTCAATAATTCATAATAAATAGGCCTTTTATCGGAAAATTCGAATCTTGCGAGTTTTTATAGGAAATTCAATTCTCTACAACTTTACGTAAGAAAGTTTTTCCAAATTCCAAAGTGCGAAATTGACCAAAATCTACAAACAGACGATTTTACAAAAGTATAATCAAATTTCACCAATAAATGGGGTCCACCAGACATGTTTAACATGTTTTAAATATTTATTACAACAAAAATACTCTTCTTCCTCAGATACTCATATATCCCACATTCGTTGTAAAAATATCACCATTATTATATTATTAAAATATAATATATATATATATATATATATATATATATTTAAATGAATTATTTTATCGTAAAAGATAAAATTTCAATTTTCAACAATTGTCACGTTAAAAATTTTCTCCATCTATATCCACATAAAATTAATATTTTCCTCATCATATGAATCAATAATTAATTATTCACAAAATAATATTACGAGAATCACAATATTAATGACTGGGCGGTTCCTGTGAAAGGGGGCTTTCCAATAAGAATTTCTCCTTCTTGGCGGCGTAATTAGGTGACCAAACCTCTCCTTGAAGCGAACTTTCTAGACATTGCCAATAATGTTATCTAATAATATTATTCGATAATATGAATTATTGCTTCGATAATGAAAAATCTTTGTGTAATGACAATTATTGAAACAACAACAATATAAAATATCAACGCAACAATTATTGAACCAATAAAATCTTTGAGCGATAATTATCGTAACCATTATTGAGTAGTGCCTTTTACGTGAAGAGTCAATAATTAGTGCGATACTGCGCGTCTTCTTGTGCAACAATCGCGACATCGTGTTTTAACCACCGGGTATTCCAACGATTAAATCAGTAATAACTACTGTGATTATTTTTAAACAACTTATATTTGTCGCTTTCTTCCTCCAATCGCTTTTCCGTTATTGGGCCCACACATAGCTACTGGCAAAATAAATTTAATATTCCCAAGACGATGCGAATATTCCACGACCAAACGAATATTCCCAAACAACAATGAATATTTTATAACCACTTGCTTATTTCAAATATTTACGTATTTTACCCATAACTATCCACATTAATCAAATCAACCTTTACTATTTCAAAATAATAATTAGAGGAAATTAAATTTTATTTATTAATTATTTGGGGTCTTACACATAACATAAAACATATTTTTTTTCATGCATTTTACAGCAAAAATAAACAATATAAAAAACATTAATATGTACTTAAAGATCCAACTGTTGTAGGAAGGTAACCAATGTATTTAATAAGTAACCATCAATATAAAAAACATCAGGAAAATATACATTTAAAGTATACAGCAACCAAATAAATATTACACAGTAACCAAATCAATAACAATCAGTAACCAATTTCTATGTACTTAGTAACCAAAATATAAAACATATTTTTCATGCATTTTGCTATCAAAACAGTCAGTATACTGCCTTTGTGACCAATTAAAGAGCGAAAAACTTAAGAAAGGTAACCAATATACGAGTATATAGTAACCACGGGGTAACTATATGCATATAAATTTTAAACTCAAATACCTCAGTATACAAATCTATAACGAATCAATCAACAATCAACAATCAAATTTGTTACAGATCGAGGCTGGTTACTAATCTTGAAGTTGTTGTTGATCTGAAGTTGCTGTTGATCTTCTTCGATATTATCCGATCTCAGAGTTGCATCGCCGTTGGAGAAGTCGTCTTCTCCGATCTGTCGTTGCTCTATTTTTTCGAATCTGAAAGTTGCTTGTTTTCTTCATTAGCGTGAATTGTTAATCGGTTGGTTAGAAATATAAAAGTCAGTAACTGACGTGTAGGGAGTTAATGACCGTAATTTTAGCAACATAATATTGTGTTGTATTATTTTTGTAATTATTTTGTGGATGTTTTGTTTTTTATAAATACTTTTTAATTGTTGTATATTAGTGTTAAAGACCCATTATTTTATGTTGGTTGTCATCATCATTTCCCGCGTTTCGTTTGGTTTGTTGGCGTGCAAGTGAGTTGAATGCTTACTTGGTTTTTGCCTCTTCGTCTTCCATCACCAAAATCCCACGCGGAATTTGTTGGGCTCAATAAGCGGTTTGCTTATAATTACTATTACTGACCAATATCAGTTTTAATTTTGTTCCAAAACAAGTGGAGTATTCAAAAGCTAATGGCTTAATTTATTAGGAATTTTTTTTTAGTCTAAAGTAATACTCTCTCCATCCCAAATTATTTTTTCAGTCAAATTGACTATTTTTAAAATTAATAATTAAATATATTAAAAAATATTTTTAAAAATACAAAAAATTAAGATTAATAATAAATTTTATATACTTTCTTTTTTTATACAATAATTAGTTTTAAAAATGATCAATTTAACTTTAAAAAGTGGAGTATTTAGCTTATATTTTGAAACAGATGAGTATTATTTAGCTCTTCTTTTCTTCTTTTTTTCTTTTTTAAAGTAAATGTTTTAAACTTTTTGCTTTAAATGTAGATTTCCGTTGACTTGATTTGTGTTTCCTATTGCAGCTCTTAGTTTTGCCCACAGTACATTAAAGGACAAGCAAGGAAGAAGAAGAAGAAGAAGTGAAAAAGTATCCATCAGGTAAAGCCTAAAAGCTCCAACTTAACTCGCTAAATATGAGTACATGTTCTCTTTAATATGGAGCCACGATTCCCAATTCAACCTTTCTACTGGATTAATAGCCAAATTAAATCCAAGCTTGTTCACATATTATCCATATCTTCAGCTACATGTCACTCATCTTTCTAGCTTATAAATCTCACAACAAGCCCTTATAATGCTGAAGTTGTCGTTCAACCTTATATTGACACTTCAAAACGGATGTTGCATTATCGTTTCCAAAATGGAAAGATATAATTTCTATTGGTTCTGGATACAGATGTTGAGGATGCAGTTTCAGTCATTGATACATTCGTTTCAAGTTCAAAAGCAAGGTTCTGTCGGTGATTTGAATGGAAACGGCCAGTAAAAAGTTCCTAAAAAGGATTGATCACAGGAGGACACATTGCCCCTATAAGCCTTTCTTTTACTACCTTATATCTAACCAACCAGCCACCAAAAAGATACTACTATAAACGATGACCCCTAAAAGGCATTTTTTAAGAAACAAATGTCGCACGCAGCACAGGCTTCATATACATGTAAACTCAAAAGTTATTAAATCCTTTTCTAAACATAACCAACTTATTCATGATATTAAAATCCAGATATGAAATCACCTGGACGGACACCAAGAAACCAAATTAGATCCACTCGGAGAGCCTATAGCTACAAGTGAAACATGATAGCATTAGTTCAATGTACAACATAAATATTACAAATCAAAAAACAGCCGAGTCACTTAATTTCCTTCTACAAAAAAAAATACTTTAATTAAAAATCTGTTAACAAAGACAGGCTACAATGATCCTAAGAAATTTAATGGTATCCAATAAACTTAATAAGCTAGAGGCCCTGCAAGTTAGCAGCAGCTCCTCCCTACAAGATTTGAGTAAACTACAGTCACCCTAAAACTTAAGGGCAAATACTGGTGACATCCTTTAGTTCATGGTTGTAGGAGAGCTACAAGTCCTTTAAATTCTTCACTTCAACCCAACACAATAAGAAGGCAACTGCATCTTTCCTCGAGCAGAACGTTTAAAAAATAAAATAAATGGAGATAGTGCAGAAATGGGACAAAGTAAACAGGAAGGAAAGGTAACCGTAGACAAGTTACTTGCAGATTCCAAGACAGCGGACTCTCTGAACGTCGACATTAACTCATTAAGGCACATTCTACATATTTTACGAGACACTTGAACGCAAATGGCTATAAAGCCTTGAGATGTTCAGGGAAAAGCCTTCTCCATCAGAGACCCAAAAATGTTAATCCAAGAAATACATTTCTGTCGGGATCCATATTTTACGCATAATACATGTACAAGCTATTCGCAGCAGCACAGGCAATTGAGTTTTCACTTGGATGCCATGCCAGGTGGAGTAACTTTGTTGTGAAATCAAATGAATTTCCATTTGCATCAATCCCTGGACTTTCGACCCCTGTCATAAGATATTCAAATATTTATTAATTTGCTTTGAACTGGAAAATACAACTTCTGGAAACAAGAGGGAAAAGGAGACGGGAAAGGGAAAGGAAGAATGCTTTGACCTCGTCTGACAACACGTGTAATGCTGCTTAGGGATCTAGAAGGCCTTGAAGGCATCTGAACTTGTCTCCTGTAAAAACAAATAAAATTTTACCGTCAGTACTAGGGGCCACCCATGTGATAAGATGAAACTGCTCCATAGGCATTTTAATGAAAAGTTAACAACCCAAGATAAGCTTGAAAGGGAAAGGCAAAGGGGAAGTTATTTGTTTTTTGACTTAACATGTTCAGCCAGAAATAGAGTGACAAGGAGTGCAGTTTGACCAATTGAAACATTTTAAGGGTGAAGAAACCAAACTCCCTCGAATGATTTATAAAGTAGTATTCAGACCCTGACAGGGAAATAATTTTGGTCTCCTACTTGTAAAGATCCATTTAGTCATATAGATACCTCATGGGATTTTTGCTAGCTTCCAGAGTAGTTGCTTCAGTACTGCCCGGAGCAGATCCAAAAACTCTGAATAGATTGCTGAAATCATATAAATTGATATTAGATGCATGGTAAAGGAAGCAGGGATATCAATAACTGAAAAAAATGTGGTAGTAGACCTGTAGGAACCAGTTGCTACCCGCTGACCATCGCCACTCAAGCAACACTCAAATTTGTCAAAGATGGAATCATTTTCATATAAATCACATAGCTGCACATAATAATTGTACAATATCATCAATTCAGTCACAATATATAACAGCAAGAATTGCTTAAATGTCTTGGGAGAGGAATTCACCTTTGGTCTTAAATACTCATGAACCTGGAAGGTGGATACTGGCCCAGAATCCATATTAATGTCCCATAACTAAAGAAAAGCAAGACATGCCATGGTGAGAATTGAAAAAGGCCATGCCATATAGACAAAGTAGAATTTAAACAATAATAATGCAAAGGAAATAAAAAAGAAAAATAGATTGAGTGAGATAATAATGATGTAGGTTCTAGTGGACATATTTTGATAACAAGCAAAAACATGCATACATGCATTATTACATGGCTAAACATCATCAGGATCCAATATGCTTACAAGTTTCAACACTAACAAAAAACAGAGGCTTATGTAATAGAAGCTCCTACAAACCTAATGAACTAACTTCAACAGTTCCAAATCATAATATTGCCAATCTGATGTAGAACAAGCTCTTATTGATTTTAAGGAGAAACTTGATCAAAGCAAGTCCAGACGAGGAAACCACAAATATTAACTTCAGAAATTCATATCTTTTGAGTTTAGAGTCACATTGTAATCATATATATTATACTCTGTAATATACATTTATCTGGCAGCTTATGATTAATAGAAACAGAAGATTTCTCATCTTTTCTCATAGAGGATTATAGGATTGTTTCTTCACCTTTACTTTTCACATACCACAGCTGCCTCACAATCTCAATAAATGCTGACATTACGTATAAATTAGAAGACAATTATTTATCCATGTTCACATAGAAGAGTAGAGAAGCTTCTGTTTTCCTGATCAGGTAATTAAAATACCATTTTCCTTAGCAACACAGCCCTAGTAGTTTACAAGCCTGAACCTTCGGTTGGATGATGAAAATTTTCTTAGGTTTTGAGATTTTATGTAGGCTTCAAAATAGATTTCAAGCCATCATTATATCATTGATTGGGATGGCTCGGACTTTAAACTTCCAGTTTCTAAATTTAATACACAATGACATGATCAAATTATCACCTTGACCAAAAATCAAGTGAATCTATTTTTCTGCAAGCACCTTTGCACATGTCCTAGTATATCAATGGACCTGAGTAAATACGGCATATTGGATGTTGAATACAGCACAAATTCAAAGACAAACAAAGTTCTCAAACTCCAAAGTATTAGCATCTAAAATGCTACAATAGCAGAAAATTCATAACAAGTGTACCAATCAAGTAAATAACAAGTATCTAGCAACATAATGTATCAAATCTTTAGGGCCGTGAAATCATTAAGTAACTAGCAACTTAATGTATCACACCTCTAGGATCATGTAATCATCTAGTAACTAGCAACATAATGTATCAAACCTTTAGGGTCATGTAATCACGACTTAATATATATCTTCCATCTCTTCCAAATTTAATATCAGAAATTGAGGCTATTATCTCGGTGAAAAAAGATCTTGAACCAGGTGCCTCCTGTTCCTCAAACCTGTAGAAATCAATAATGGGAAAAATCATGTAAATAAGAGCATGAGGGGGAAATGTGAAACGCCAGGTGCAGCGTCAGGAGTAAACACTTACAATTTAGAATGTGTGTCACACAAAGCTGATTGCCGCAAATCAATAAGACGGATGGATCCTTTCGAACTACTATATGCTAACGTGTTGCAATGTGTAGGATGAAACTCTGCTGATGTTATTACCTCTGCAATCAGAAGTAAATACACAGTAATTACTTGTCAAAACACACTCAGAGAGAGAAGGGCAACAACATCTAAAATCATAAAACAAATAAGCATAGATCTTAAACCTAGAAAATGTAGCATAATTCAGAATTTTTTATCAGGACAGGAGGCTCCAATTCATTCATTCATTACAAAAGTGAACACTAAGCTGGTCTCTGTCCAAGTATGTGCATACTTCAGCAAATTCAGAAACAACTGATTTACCATACATATACACCACCAACGAATAGCCCCCAACCACCACGAAGAAAAGTTTAACAAACAGGAGGATTTTTTATTTTTTGATAACTCCAACGGAGGAATAATTTAACCATATTAAAGAAATAAAGCTACGGAAATCCAGATAGTATGTGCAGATTACTAAAATGTTTGACAATAATTTAGTAAAGCAGGTATCGTCTTTTTTTAATCAATTGTAATTATTTTCGGTTTTAGCTTTAATAATCTTTCTTTTTTCATCTCAATTTTCAATTCTTATATCCAAGTTTCTTAGAAAAAGTCACAATTTCAAAAGCCATTTAGCAAAAATATATTTAGCTAATTATGTGAAATAAACAGGAAAAGCAAATTCTTTCGAATCTAAAGTACAAAGTAGAAGCTATGCTGCATTTGAGCATGTTTTATTGGTCGTTCTATACCGACTATTATCTGATATTGGATTACTGTTTACATTATTTTTGAAAATAAAGAGAAACGTTATCCAAAGGCATTCTGTGTGTTCTCATACATGAAAAAGAAAACCTGGGTTTGAAAATGTTGTCATAACAGAACCTTAATAACCATCGATAAGAGAATAGTGACCAGTGGGTTCCATACAGGCAAAACCTTGGTTATCTACTTTTTTATTTCTATAATCAATTTTAGCAAATACTAAATCAAAAAGACCATCACTGAATCCCCACAGCAGAAAACTATTTGATCAGTGAAGATATAATAAATTATGCAAAATGTATGTGGTCCCGTGCACAGCCAAAGACTAGGTCATATGCTACCTCAAAATTATAGATGCACAGGATTTTCCAATAACCATACCAGTTAGATCCTCCATATTTGCAGGCTTCACATCAACAATGTTAAAACTTTGATTACTAATTTCCAAGTTCCAAAGGTTTATTCGCAAGTCATCAGCTGATATAAATGTTTCACCATCACTGAAAGGTAAGAGAGGGAGTTGTTAGTCATCCAGAAACCATGTTACTATTAAGAGACAGACTAGAGCTGCATGCATATAAAGACAGTGGCAGTGCATTACATTGCAGTTCACTCATCACTGAGTTAAAAACATGAAGCTATGTAAATTCGCCAAAGTGATATTCAAATACTGGATTGGAAGAAAGTTATTAACTTAGATGAAAAATGTAACAAACAAAATATGCCAGAACAATAAAGATCAACAGAAACACTTTGTACAACTAATCCGAAGAAAATCCCTCCCCCAATCCCCCAAAAAAAAAAAAAACAAAGGGGCTGAACTCACTTCTTCGTTTAATTTATTGGTCAGAAACTAGAAAATTCACCTATATCCCACAAAGAAAAGGAGAGAAGCTTGTATCAAATGTTCTGATGGTCAAACTTCATTTATAATTAGGAAATAACAATGCGATGCAAAACCTATGTCATCACATGCTGCATAAGACTGAGTGACCAACATATCACATGCCAAAGCAAAACCAGCAGCCACTCAAACTTGTAACCATAAAGCACCATTTTGGGTTTAATTATATACCCTGAAAAGACAATTGATACATGCTCAATCCAGATGACTGACTTTAGCTTTTGATTGAAATCAGCGTATTCAGGGATGATAGATTTTGCTTTTTTCTTTAGCCTTGCGGAAATATCACATGTAGCGCAAAAGACATCAGCAGTGTAAAAATAACAAACAAGTGCAAATACAGAACCATCACCGTCATTCACCGAGCCAGTAGCAATAATGTAATAGTATTGTGATCATATTTTTTTCAGAAGCAAATTTTCTCCTTTTATTTTCTGAAACGAGTGTGGGGTGTGTTTTACCAAAAGCTCTAATTTGTTTAAGATTTAGTAGGTTTTTTTATTTGATAAGTCGGGTTTAGTAGGTTCCTTGAATGCAGAATATAAAAATAGCTAGATTTTACCATTTCAAATTACACTTCCAGCGGAACAACTCAATAAAATATTTCACAAATATCATGACCATCATAACTATCATGATTGCCTTTGCAAATAAATCTCTAAGACAGGAACTCAGAATAAGTTAGTACCACAACGCAATCAGATGATTTCAAGACTTCTGTTATATACCTTCATCTAGAAAAGAAAGTTCTATTTGATTATTGACCTTTTCTTTTACACATATCAAGGTTTGCTTAGGACTCCTTATATATCGTCTTTACTTGTATATAAAAGCAAACGTTTGCCTAGGCCAGGGGTGGGTAACTGTTCCGGGTTTTTTTGGTTTTTGGGCTAACTGAACCGGTTCGAACCAGCCGGTTCAGAACAAAACGAAGCTGGTTGGGCATCGGTACATGTAATCGGTATATACCGACCGTACCGAACCGGTTTACTGGTTGAATATTAAATCCTTAAATTTTATTCCCTAATTGTAAGTTATCCATTTATTCCCAATTCCCAAATCAAAACTCAGCCATTGCCAGCATCTCTAATACTACTCTCTATAGCTCACTGCACATCATTGTCATCGACTCTCTACAACATCATCGTCACCATTATCTTTCTCTCTCCAATCTCATTTTCTATCTGTTTCCCGGTCTCCGACTCTCCATCGTGTTTTGCTTCATGGGTCTTGGGTGCATTGCTCATTTCAAGTTGCAAATTATATCACAATTGAGATTATGATCTGGGATTTTTTTAATTACCTTTTTAGTACATTATGTAGTTTTGTGGGGTTTTCAATTAATAAATGGGTAATCTAAATATGGAATTCCTTGAGCTAAGGCCTAGGGTATGTTCAAATTGGATGGAGAGTTTGTTGTTTAAACTTGAATCTGTCTATTTCTTCTTTCCCGGATGCTTTCTATCTCCTTATTTATTTCTAATTTTAGGTAAACGGCATGTGATGGAATGAATACAACTATCTATAACTATAAGATAGACTAATTGATCTGCAAATGTTCAATTTGTGGTTATAATAATTAGAGTTAGTTTTCCTGAACAAAGTTGTATGGTTTGAATAAATTATGCATCAGTAATTTTTTTATTTTTTGGATCACTAGTTTGTACTCTTATTATATTTTTATGTTCACATGTTCTGATCAAGTGTTTTGCTTCATGGGTCTTATAGTGTATTGCTCATTTCAAGCTGCAAATTAGGATTATGATATGCAAATAAATAAACCAGTACAACTTATGTAAAAACAGGTATCGTTCCGGTACCAAACCGGCTAACCGGTTCGGGACACCGGTCTACCTGGTACCGGTACGTAATTTTGGACACTTTCGATAACTGGTTCGGGTCAGTCCAGTACGGTTATTTATCGATGCACAGTTATAGCCTAGGCCACACTCAAATATAACTTTGCACAAGTAGTATAAAATTTAATACTAAAAATTTATAAAAGAAATTGTCCAAGTGTGCCCTAAGCAAATAATACTAATACGCGTAAAAAAATTAACAAGTCAAATAGGACTATCATTTCTGAGTAAAGGAAGCATATAAATAATATGTATTTTTATGCTAAAAATTTGCATTTTCATCTTCAGTTAAGTTTCATTCTTAACTTCATAGCCCATAGGTGTAGCTAAATCGTCTGAACCTTTAAATTCTTCACGGGATAATAATATATATAAATGGGAAGAGAAAATTACAGATTATGAGAAAAATTAGTCATTTGAAAAATAGAGTACATGGAGACAAAAAAAAAATCATATTAGTGAAGGCTTTGGAGTTCTTTGTAATCTATACAGTTCTGAAAATCAAAAAAAAAATCTACACCAACATATTATTTGAAAAGCTTTATGTTTTGATAAATCAGATAGAAAAACCTACTAAACACTTTCAAAAAAAAAACATGATGTTATAAGAAAGCCGTTGACTGACCTAACTGTAGAAAAGCTTGCCTCTGTCATTGCTACATATTCCAGTACAAGACAGACAGGTAATTATGTGCTCCTTTATAATTATATATATATATATATATATATATAATTATATATATATGTGTGTTTGTGTGTGTGTGTGTGTGTGTGTACATATGCAAAGAGGAGACAGAGAGAGAGACCATTATCCACAAGCTAAAAGTTGCAACTCACAAAGGCATACTAAACAATTGAAGTAAGCAAGGCATATACTACTCTGTCCAATTCACCCCACTATTGTGTCTACTGAATACGTGAATAGGCCAACACAGCCCAACTGAAAGGAGTGAAAAACAAAATATACATTCTGACAATAAATCTCATTACCGCAACACCTTTCCATTTTCTGTGCCACTGGTTTAGCTTTCATCTTATGCAATTGATTTTGGAAAAATGGTATAAAATTCTAATAAAATCTAAGCCATTCATCAATTCTGAAGCCTTCAAACAACATTTTTAGAATAGTTAGGATAATAATAATTGTTCTTTACCAAAAGGAAGACAATGGAGTGAGCATAATCAATTTAATCATATAAAAATAAATGCATAGCACCTTTTCAAACCCATGGAAATGCCAAACAAGCATAGAGCAATGAAAATAACTATGTTCAACCATATCTACAAGATAAAGAGAAGAAAATTCAACTGACGTATGGATTCCCACCTGTTATTTGAAATAGAATTGATATGATAGTCATGGGCATGGGCATATACTCTTCTACATCTTGCCACAAGGCTGGTCTCGTTGATTGTTACCTACATATTATACTCGTTAAATTTTACACAAAAACAAATGTAGCATTTGAAAAATAATGAATAAAACTAAAATGATAATAACCATGAGATTCGACATTCTCAAGCACAATGGCAATATAAATTCTTCAAAACCTTGAGAATTGAGAAACACCGATAAATTGTCCAATTCTCAAGTGCAAATAACTACAATATTTTGAGTATTTACTAGTTTGTTTTTCCACATCAAGGAACATTGAAGAAGTATAAACATAACTATGCTTTTTAACCAAAACATGATCTTCAGTGTTCTAAAAGTCGCTAGTCAGTCTCAGGTAGGTTGGCTACCGACTAGAGACTAGGGGATTAATCGGGATTAATAGGCTAGTCGGATTTTTTTTTTAAATATATATTCTCCTTCATCCTTCATAAGTTTTGAGAAAGTAGGATTACATAAATAACACAAATCATCAAATAAAAACATGGAAACTAAGTAAAACGAAATAGTTCGACGCTCTAAGTTCAAAAACCAATTAACCAAATGAAACTAAGTAGCACAAAATCAATAGACAATCACTCCTCTTCTCCATATCCCTCCAAGACTTGCTCTCCATCGGACTCAAACTCATAATCCTCATCTTCCTCTTCGTTGTCATCATCTTCTGACACAAACTCGTCTTCATCTAGTTCTCTCACATTTCTACTTCTTCTAGGTAGAAGGACCTCATTTGCTCTGATTTTTTCCGATTTTCCCCGACTTCTTCCAATTTTTTTGATTTACTCTGACTGGGCGACTTTCCCGACTAGGCGACTTTACCGACTAGTCGACGACTGGAGCCCGACTAAGTCAGTCAACGACTAAATCAAAGGACTAGGCCCTAGTCGACTCGTTGAGGCTCCGACCCCGACCTAGTCGCCGACTAGGCCGACTTTTCGAACACTGATGATCTTTACTTTTGTGTATATAATAGAAGTGAGAAACAAGATGAACTCAATTCTAGAGATTATCCAAATTTCAAAATGAAAAAAGGTATAAGACACGTTGTACATCACTTGAATGTATACAAATGCCAAAGACCACCTTGATTTACTACTATTTTTTAGTCAAAAGCATACAAGGATGGTGACATTGGTGTACGTTGTAGCAACTCTTTTCTTTTCCAACTTTTACTAGTTTTGATGAATAAATGAGTATTGAAAAACTGAAAAACATTGCAATGCAACAATAGGGAGCTTAAGTTGAGTACAACTACCACGGGTAAACGTAGTGACGAAATTTCCCCTGGTGGGAATGATAAGTCATTGCTTGAAAAAGAAGAAGATGTATCTGAACATCCTCCATTTGCAAGATATGAGTTTGAGCAGGAAGAAACACTTGAAGTGGCAACACCACCATTTCCAATACTTTTGGAAGGGTCCGTGTTCATCTCTGAAATTTTCTTCACCTTTTTCTCTTGAACCTGTCAAACAGAATTATTATCCTCTGACTTTGAACACAATTTAAGAAAACTGATCGATGCATTTGACAAAGTTATTGTTTTCCGTACTTTCCAATTTTACCCTTCATTAATGATGGATGTCTGAAAGGATATAATTATGTTGATGCATTAACAAAACAGTATATTTGAGAAGTAGCATCAAAAGTTTACCATGTCAAAGTGGAGAGTATTTGGGACATCCCAAAAAAGAAACGAGGACAATAATTTGAGAGTATTGTTATATCTAGGAGTTTTTTTCCCTTTTAATGGTAATATTTTTGTCTTAATGTATCAGATAGCTTGATGAAAATATTAAAAAATATATATATATATATAAGTATGCTACAAAAAGGAAATAAATCACCTACCTTCCAAAATTTAATGGTCTTGTCATTAGTAGAAAGAAGAAATAGGGCACCATTAGCTGTTTGGCACCATCTGATTTTGTTGATTTTCTCCTCAATCTCCAAGCTCTTGAGATAATCAAACTGAATGCAAAAAGTGAAGATTAAAAAAGAGTACAAAAATCAAAATCAGTAACCATAAAGAGAGAACTAGTCAGAAGGTATTTTGAGGAAACATGCCCCTAATACAGAAACTACACAAGTTTTTTGGAATGTGCATTTTCATTTTGGTCGATCAAAATCTATCCGGGGTTATTACATTCAATGATTCAGTTCATGGTAATTTGGCTTTGGAGTTTCGATGATATACCTCAGGTTCGTGGCTCTGGAACTCCGTCTTGTAACGAAACTCTGGGTGCCTACTAATTGGACAATCCATCCTCTCTAAATCCCTTCGACTTCCACCATTCTACGCAACACATTAAAAAGAAAATTCAGACTTTGCAACAAATAGAAAATGTAAGATGATGCATAACCTTCAGTTTTATTTAATCAAATATTTAAGATTTGCAAAAAATGACCTCTTTTGTGTCGGTCCTTTCAAATAACACCACTCTACCCCCACGGTCACCAGTAGCAAGATGGTCACCAGATTTATCAAACTCAATAGCCGATATGATATCAACTGCCAAGTTAAGACAAGCAAAGTAGTAAAGTGTATGTTTGTCAAGATGTACTAGAAACAGTTAGTTAGATCCACAAAAAAGCACAACAGAGCAATCAAAATTAGCAAAATGTAAAATCATATCACAGTTGTTGTCATTTTATCAAAAACACGTACTGACAGCTGGAGTGTGACACCACAGTAAAATTCTCAACCATTAGATGGCTCTCAGTTAGACGAACTAGATTATTTCTGCCACATTGCCATCTGAGAGTAGATTACGCCAACCACATTACGACAAAATCATCAGACAAACAATACAACAAACTATAAAATGTCATCTTCCTCATGCAAGACACATAAACAGTTGTCTCAGTGTAGCTATAATAAGGTTAAATGAATGGCACTAAAGAACAGATCTAGGAAATCCTATACCAATTACTCAGAGTAGCATAGGTCCGTGAGCGACAACCTCCAAAGATCCAAATGATACCAAAATACCATAATCAGGATTGTCGTATGTTCATCACAACGAGTGCAGCATCTGAATTCTGACATGCAACTCATGCCTGCGTCTCTGTCGTTTCGTGTCATGTCTACCCTGAACCTTGGGATGTAATCTCAATTACATTTAACACTGATCTTGATACAACCCAGAAAAATTCCTAACCATTAAATTGTCTTTTTATGATCGATGATTTTTTATTCTTTTTCCAGCATGTACCTATGCGTGAATCATCATGTTAGGGCAACCTTGTTCAATCTGCAGGGATCATGAAAATACTTGGGCCCCTTCCCTACTATTTTGGATGAATGGGGTGGTTTAGAAGGCGCATTCCAATCTACGGTCCATACATGACCGCATGTGGCTGCAGTTTCGTTCCAGGTTTTAACTAACTACCAGGATCACCAAAGGGCTTGAGTAGTTGTCAATGATCTCTAACAGTTTTTCCCCAAACTCCTAAGCTAGCCACAACTCAGATTCCGCATGCTCAATACTGCATTCACTCGTGAGCATTTTCAAGTACACAGAGGCAGGAGTCACATAATAAGTCTTCATGCAGAAAATCTCAAAAGTTTGTGCATAAACCATAACATATGTTTTCACTGTCTGCAATACAGTACTAAAAAAGCTTCCAGCTATGAGTTGCATCGATTAAAAAGTTCTAAACTAAGGAAATTCTGTTATCAGTTATGAAAATATAATGAAATGATGGATATATAAATCTTCAGGAATACAAGAGGCTGACAGTAGAGGGTGGATTAAAAAAAGTTAAGTTAATTAAGATGGTTCAAATCTAGAAACTTGGTATGCATCTCTAATAATCTACAACTACTTAAAATTACGGAGTACGAGCAATGAGTATCTAACAAAACCTTGTAGATCTGAATCCTATATTACTACATCTGGTGATATTCCACTGGAACATTGATTCACCCATCTGTTTACTGCTAAACTAATGGAACAATAAAATAGAGTCAAAATCATAGTCAAATTAAAATAAGGCATGAGGCAAAATCTCTATGATTAACCAACATGGTGACGAGCTATATTTAAACTTTTCAGTTTTTGCGATAAATATAACAGATATGAATACGTATCCGTAAGTATATCTTAAACCTTCAGGTCTCCCATCTGAATGTCTGTAGACGTACCGTTTAAGCTTAACAATAAGATATAAGATATGGTACACGTGAATAGATAATGGGAAGTTGATTGAAAAACATTTACTATGGTAAGCTACTACCTCCATCCACCAAAGAATGGCGCAAGAACCAAAAAAAAAATTGTCAGCCAAAGAATCGAGTCAAAACCAGGCTGTGGGAGAAAGACTAGTACCCCGTACGTGTGTCATAATTATATGGGGTCCACTAGTATTGTATTAATGCTAATTTCAAGTGTAAAGTTAGAACTTATTTTATACCTTCTCCTCTATTTTGACATGTTTAATTTGCGTGAAAATTGTATTTGAGACATTCTTGGGTGGACGGAGTAATTGCTAAATCCTTCTACTGATATTGCCGACGTAAATGTCATTAACATACAACATTTTCAAGTTTCAAACATGACTATTGCTGACATAGTAATGTCATTAATACATACTTATGACCTTGATAATATGACATTGAAGAAGGTGTGACGTAACTCACAATTAAAAGAGAAGAGCTTTATAATATTAACTATTTGTTGACCTTTATAAAACGAAACTGCAAAAGTGATCTCCATAAATAGACCTGTCACGAAGAGTGACGAGCAAGGTGTCATGCCACCAGTTCTTAACCTCGCATAACAATTTACAGCAAGTTACTTGAAAATATGTCAAAAAGAAATAGAATGTCTTGTATGGCTGACTTCCTTTAGCACCTAAACAATTACAAATAACATGGGATGTATTTGCTTGCAATAAACCAAAAAATCAAGCAGGCTACACTGGATAACCAATTATTGCATACAGATAACTCAAAAAACTTCTTTGTAACCCACTCAAGGACATTAGAACAATGCCTTTCAGAACAATATTATTACACCATTCAGACATCAGATGAGATCCAAACTACAGTCCATGACTTAATGTTAAGACTACCAAAACCAATTGTTTAAGTCGTGCAGCGGTTAAAAACACTATCAAAATCAGACCAACACTAACACTTCTTAAACCATTATTTAAAATAACAGCTAGCTCAATTAAGTTCGATTGCCTACTTTCATATGAATACTGAATCAACATAAATATACAGCAGTAAATCTCTTTCAAAACCTAAATCTACTTACTAAAACGAATCAATAATAAACCAACTAACAATTCATAAATTAACAATGAAAAAACAGATCAGTAACACTCAACCAAACCTAATCAGATAATACACTCAAAACAAAATCGGATCCAAAGAAATTAGAGGCAATATTTGAAGTGTAATAATACCTTCCTGAACTTCTTCACCTGCGGTCCGTTCACCAAATACCTGAGAAAATTTCCATTCGAGCGGCGGTGGTGGACCCGCCGGAGCTGTCGCGACCTCTCCATCACCACCGTTCATTCTTTATTTTATATGTGTAATTTTTCTAATCAAACGCCAGACGAAACAAATACAAACAAATTGTATCAAATCAGTTGCATCAAAGCGATCGGCTTTCTTTAAGTTTGTAAGCTTCGGTGAAAAGATCGCAGGTTCAGAATCAATGATAAATGCATAAAATTTTGTTTGCTTTTAAGATTCAACCATTACACGTCGAATACAATGGAAAAACAACAGCACAAGGCTTGAAGAACATAGATTAAGATTTTCTCTCTCCTCTCCCTACCTTCCTAGGCTTCCTTACTTTCTTTTTCTCTGCGTGAGTGGAGAGGATAAAATTGGGATTTTGAGCAGCAAACCGTTCTGGAAAACCAAAATACTGTTCTCGCTCTTTCTCTGTCAATAATACTATCTCTCTTCTCCTTTTTATATTTTCATAAGTTTCGATAAAATTACCTAGATAATACCTTCGCTACGTGCACTATAAAAAAATAATTAGGAGTGGATCGAGATTGAGTTGTGATTTATTGGTGGGATATGTGATTAATGTGACGGGAGGTGAGTTTAGTGAATACTATATATTAGTGAAAAATATGTTACTGAAGCTCTGAACAAGACAGGCATGGATGATAGAGGAGACGGGGTGAGAGTTGTTACATTTTTGTCCTTGTATTTTTATCTTTTACTTTTTTTTAGAATTAAATTTAGATGATGAGATGGGATGACTTGACTTTTTAATGTTTTTATTTTAGAAATGAATGAGGTTGATGGAAATGTGCAATAAATCTAAGAAAATCTATGGTTATGTTGTGAGGGGGGTGGTTTTTTATTTTTTATTTTTTATTTTAAGGTAATGAGTGTGTATTATAGGAAATTATTCTCACATGCAAAGAATGAAATATCACTTCTACACGTCAACCATCAGCTTTTAGTTACTGTGTGATGTGTCAACTAAATAAGACAGTAGTACTCTCTCTCCAACCAACATGAGATATACTCACTCCGTCCCAAAATAAAAATGTTGGTGGACTTTTTACGTATATTAAGAAAATGAATAAAATGATAAAATTACTCATAATAATGTCATTAAATATGGAGTAAAAATTAGAATAAAAAAAGTATGAGATATTTAATGATACGAGTATAATAGGAAAATATGTGTAAAAATTTGGTTATTAAAGGAAAATAGACATTTAACATGAGACTATCCAAAATAGTAATAAGGACTTTTATCATGGGACGGATGAAATAGTATATTTTGATTTTAAAAAACTGAATTTAAAAAAATTTAAAACTTTAAATGGACACAAAATCATTCAACTTTATTTATTGTAATAGTAGTATATAGGCATTTATTAAGCTTAAATGTCGAAATACCACCAATTGTTAGGACGATCTCAAACCACATTTTGGTTCAAAAAATTAATCTATTAGATCTATGATTCAATAATATATATGTTTTCATTTTTCCACTTTGTGTTTCAATGTAAGACTTTTATTACACGCGTTAGTGTTACCTCAATAATCTCTCTTAATGTGTGATATCTCTATCCACATCGACACCGAGCTCAATATCCCTTACTATTGAGTCTATCACGTCTTTCTCTAATGACGAAATGATAAGCCTACACTTTTCAATATCTCTTATTAAAAGTTAACAAAACCAAGAGACCCTGCGAGAAGATTCCACCGAACCCACACTTTCAATATCTATTGTTAAGAGTCAATTGAGAGACTGAATTTCACTACTCGACCACTTGCTCAATGAATTGTTTTTTGTTCATCATTGTGCAACCCATATCATATTTATGACCCAAGCTCATAATCATTATTCTAATACCAGTTGTTGAGAATATCTGGCGCATATATGTTCATCTGAAATCACATCTTAATTCAAAAAGATAAACTATATATTAGGTATACGGTCCAAAAGCATATATGTCCTCATTTTTTCTACTTATATTCCAATGCGAAATTTTTATTGTCAGGCGATCTCTCAAGTAAGTAGTAAGCAGGGTGTTGGAGTATTATTTTGATCAATGATAAGGTAAAATGAAAAAACAAGATGCTTTAACAATGTTTGAAGTAGGTAGGATATAGGAGTATTATTTTGATCAATGATAAAGTAGAATGAGAAAACAAGATAGTACCTTATGATAACGTTAGTAAAAATTGAAAATACTGTGTCTTCATAGTTCATACAAAACGGTGGACAAGTCATATACTGACTTAACAGGGCTAAGCTAAGCTACCTCGTGCATATCTTACTCGTATGTAAATTCCAGATTCAGAATATGAATCATAAGGCTAGGTGACCATAAAATAAATTATAGTCTATATATTTTTGTTTCCGAAGTAAGGCCCAAACGAGGTCCAGAAAGTGGCCAGGCCCAGCCCAGCCTTCCCACATTGGGCTAGTGACCAACTTAAGTTGTCTCAATATGTTGGACTAAATCCTGGCATTAAAACTAGCCTTTATCTCATAAAAACACATCTCCGAAATTAATAGTCTATATAAAATTTATTAATTTCAGAAAAAAAAACAATAATTACATAGAAAACACAAGGACATATTGAATTAGTTCAATATTGAATGACGAGAATAGAAGTTGAGGCCCATTTGATTGTGCTGCGCCGGTACTGTAGGCTGCAGCTAACAATATTTAAGCTTACTAAAAAGAGTGTCTTTCATCGTACACAGCTAGAATATGTATTTTTATTTTATAGAGCTCCAATAAGTTGATAACATTTATGGTGTGTCAAGATATAACATGTGTAATGGTATTTTTAAAAATGTCTTAATTTATGTTAAACGTAATAATATATATATACTAGTTGGCTCCCGTGTCTCTGATACTGTATGGACGGTGAAATTTATCTCAAACTTTGAACGGCCCAAATAATTTATTGAGTGAGCAGGAAATTTAAAATTATTTATATTTTATTAGATAGACTAAATATATATATACACACGTAATTGGAAGGTGGATGAAGTGATGGTACAATTGGTTTTAAACCTCATCCAGTCTAATTAATGTTCACCTTAAATTAAAAGTATAAATTATATATTTAGATTTGTTTTTTTATATTAATTCTGAAAAGTCCCATCTACATATACATATTTAAATTCAAATAAAGTCTCACCCACGTCATGTGAAATTTGTTATATATCAATACATGATATTGAACAGAATTATAAAATTGTTGACATATATTACGCAACAACAAAAAACTCGATATATAAAATCTAAAGATTTATTTTATTTTTTATTTTTTTTAGTACTACTATACATGTACATATACATATACATATACATATAATATGGGGCAGTTAAGCAAATAGTCTAAATTATCATCATTTTATGTTTTTCTACGCGAAAAAGTAAACAGATTCACTTTTTGTTTATTTTTTCCTTTTTAAAAAGATAAGTAATAAACGTGTGTGTTTATAATCTTTCAAAATTAAGGGAAGAATTTTTAACTGAATTACTTTTTTTAGCACCACCACTAGTACATAGTACATACTGCAGCTATGTACATAATTTTTCTTATAATTAATAAACATAGCCCAACAACAAATATTAGGGCTGTATTTTGTACTTTATGACACCATTTTTTAAGCAGGTTCATTGTCAGGTATTGGTTGCTGGGCTTTTGTTGAACATGGTCATTTTAAGTTCTATTGTTGATGCATATGCAACCTGTGGGAAATTAGAGGATGCCAGGAAATTGTTTGATGAATCTCCCAATAGGGATGTTTTGGCTTGGACCACCTTGATTTCAGGATATGCCAAGTCGGGGGAGATGAAATTGGCTAGGGAATTGTTTGATTTCATGCCTGTGAAGAACTATGTCTCTTGGTAAGCACATCTACATGGTAAGCAATTATTTATGCTTTTGATTCATTTGGTATATTTATAATTTGCTTTGAATAGTTACCATGAGAAACATGATATCAAATTGAACTATAGTGTGTCTCCTACTCTCCTTTCTAGCTACAAATTTTTGTGTAGCATTATGAAGGGAAAATGAGAAACAAACCCGAAAATAAATTACAATAATTATTTAGTTGTGTTGTTATTTACTGATATCAACATGCATCTGGATTCATTCTTTATTTTGGATCTTGCCTTTACATTTTTGGCGTGAAATGTATACAAATGGAGCGAAAATTATATAATAACATAGGGAACTTGGCCGACTTGGCGCACCGTAAATGTTTGAAATAATCTTAATGCTTTATGGATCCCACTATTATGCTTGAATAGAAGATAGTGTTTTTTTGGTGGGAAATTCAAGGAGCAAACTGTGTAATGTTATTACTGGATGTATTATTTGACAACGGAAAGAGAGCATGGTTTTACGATTAAAATTAGATGGAAGAAGAATTGTGTTGTTGATATTTTAACTTACTTTATGCCATAATAATGGAAGTGGAATCGTGGATTTCATCATCTTAAAACTAAGCTTTTAAGGTTATCATGTTGCCGAGAATGGTTACGTATATTTATTTCTTAATATATTTTTATTTAGCCGGTTTTGACATTTACACTAATCTTAGCTTTGGTGTCCTTAAATTGAAGGTTATTAACTCCTCCCCACACTCTCTCTCTTCTTCTTCTGCGGATGATGAGGCGCCATGCGATTAATCTTTGCACGGAGGGGCGGACCTCGAAATCGACACATTTCTATCTCAAGATCATCCACGGTATCATGAATTCAATTTAGAAGGATATGGAGCAACCTTTGGATATGGAGGGCTAATGCCCTGAATATGAATGTTTACATTTGTTTGAACATCAATGCTTTTGTTAGATTTTTGAGTCCCTCCCCATGTTTGGAAGTTTTAAAATTATTGAGTTCGATCGACTTATATTCTTGGGTTCTTTAGTGGTTGTTAATTGCTTTCTAATCTATCTGATATGGATTATTGAGTTCGAAATTCACATAGTAGAGTCCACTTGAATTTGTTTGAGTCATTTGCGGTTGATTAATGGATTTAAATCATTGTCTATTTGTTTATGTTTTCATCGTAATTTTGTAAATAAAACTTGATAGCAAATTTTAGAAGGGTCAAACATATAGAGTTCTGAATGATTAATCATTTTATTGTGTTTTGCATAAATCTTTGGCAAAAATGTTCTATTTGATTGTTCCCAAAAATAAATTTGATAATTAATACTATTTATTTAGGCGTGTGTTATTATTCTTGATATCAACATGCATCTGAATTCATTCTTTATTTTGATCTTGGGGTTTCTTAGAACAAATAATTTTGGTACCTGACTTTATAAATTTTACCTAATAAGTATGATATACATCTCGGGTTTGGCGATGGTTGAATGGAATTTTATCATCCTCTTTATGTAATAAATGCTTAGAAGTCACTGCAGAAATTGATAAGCGGGTGCATTGCGATCTACTTTACACATACACTCAAGATTTACTATTTTCTTCATGAATTTGTATCAGTTTGTTCAAAAAGGAAATCGTTCACTATATTATTATGGTTTCATGTTTCTAGCCCGTGCATTGCATGGGCTACCAACTAGTATATATAAATTCAGCAAAAACGATCCTAAACTGAGTAAATTTAAAATAAATTAGGAGTTAACTCGCTCAATTGGAAAAAAACTCACGCGAGATTGGAATCCGGCCTTCAATCGACAAAACAGTTCTGTCTCTTCAGATTTCCCAAATCCTTTCCCTTCCCCTTCCTCTTCATCTTCCCCTTCCCCTTACTCTTCCTCTTTCTCATAATCAACCCCAGCCACCGATCAGAAGAATAAATCCGTCCCCAAATATATACCAATTCAACTAACATCGATGCAACGGGCAAATCCCAAATATCTTTTCTCTATCTCTGATTAAACGAATACGATTTGTGGCTTTTTTGGGTGGAGCAATTCGAGAAATTGTAAATTATGAAGTTTGTCGATCGTTCGATTTTTGTTGCTTAAAACGGCGTTAATCGGTGAGTCCAACGCTAAATTACACGTGAAAATATCTTTGAGATCGCTCGAATCCAGATTAACGTTTTATAATATTTCGGTGTATTCTTGAAAAATATCTTTGAGATGCTTTTGATTCGAGTTTGTTTAGCGATGCTTTGAAATGCCGGGAGATTGGAGTGTTAACAGAGTGTTGGGAAAGGTTTTTATTGAAGCGAGAGGTTACTGGGAAAGTCTTGGCGCCGTCCGGACGAAGAAGTAAGGAAAAGGAGTTGGTGCTTTCGATGTCAAGATTTTTATTGAAGAACAATTGCTCGACGATCCTGAAATGATGGTATCCCTTTCTATATATATCGCATATTATTGTTTGTAAATATAAATTATATGATTGTTTTAAACGTTTATTTAGTTTATGCCTTCTGCGGATATCTTAACAACCGTGCTTAAAATGTTGAATGCCAACATTTCAAACTCTTGAGTATATATATTTTGGAGAGGGATCGAGCATGAAAATGTGTTGATTTTTGCAGTTTATATATGAGGCTTTGATTCTGTGTTCTAATAGTAACAAAGAAATGGAGATTCTGTGTTCTGCAAATTTTGTTATACAGAGTGTCGATTTCATCATGAATTTGTACAAAAATAGGTATGTGATTTGGGTTTTTTGGAATTTGTTCTTAATTATTTATTAATTTGAAGTTCTTATACTTAATTGTTCAAGATTTTTGACTAATTTGAGATGGGGTTTGCTGCTTCTCATGCTCCAATTTTACATACAGATAAAGCTACCAGTGTCTATCTCTCTTTATAAAGTTTAATGCAAGAGTGGTGTGTGTTAAGTAAGCTATATATTTTAATGCAAGAGTGGAGTGTGTTAAGCTATATTCTTACCAGTATCTGTCTCTCTTTATATAATTTAATGCAAGAGTAGAGTGTGTTAAGCTATATTCTTACTGCATTTATCACTTCCCAATCTCTTTTGAGGTCCTCTGAAATTACAAAGTGGAGTGTTTTAAGCTATATTCTTACCGCATGTATCACTTTCCCAATCTCCTTTGAGGTCCTCTAAAATGGTAAAAATTAATTTCTCATCTTCTTTTTAGTAATTTTGATTCTTTGACAGGAAGTTCTTTTATAGTGTTACCAAATAGAATCAAACTCAAAAGGTGTAGGTACAGTAAAGTATGCCTACAAAAATTAACACCAAGAGTTGCTTGCTTAGGAAATAGACAAACGAGTATATCACTTTAAGGTTTTGATCAGGTAGCAACCATGTCTCTAAGAACAAATGGGGAAAAGTAGGTACAAAGTTTCTGTCGATATCGATGGAGGGAGGACAACATAGTTGAGATCCGAAAGAACAAAAGAGAAGAGAGGTTGCTTAAGATGCGTCGCGAAGGCCTTCAAGCTAACTAATTGAATAATTTCTCCGCTGCCTCTGCTTCTCAGCTCGAAAAGATGGTATACATCTATGTTATTTTTTTTGGTTGATTGAAGGAATGATGACCTCAATCGCAAATTTTAATTCCCGAGCTATTCAGTTAGTTGGCGGTAAAATCCCCAATAACAATGCTTTGTGAGAAGTGTAAGTACCTATACTCTTTTGTCATGATTCTTACATACAATATATGTTTAATCATATGATATTTATGTTCTAGGAGGCATATATTATAATTAAGATCGAATTTGAAAGCTAGGGTTTTGAATTGAGTTGAGTTTGAATAATTGAGAAGAAGTTGTCGAAGGTGATAAGACTTGACAAGTGGAAAGAAGGTGCCAGCAACGCCACCGAAGGTGGTGGCCGCAAGATCAACGAGAACAAACTCTTCTCCATGAAAAACAAGTTTCTCTTTCTCCTTTCCCTTATCTACATACGTTTTTCTATTTAGGCTTATTTGTTTTTATATATAATTTACATTGGTTTAATTGATGTTGTGTGCTAGAAGTTTACTAACTGGAGTTTTTGAGACCTAGATTTTAGATTGAAACCTAAATTTGCAACCAAGACACAAATCTATATGACTTAAACTGACAGTTATAATGTTTGAATACTGTAATATACTACATTCATTCCAAAATATTAGATCACTTGGACTTTGTTTTTGCAAGTGGAGTTGTATTTTGGGAACGGATGGAGTATATGTGAAGCACGAATACTTATATAGAAGGTAGACATGCTCATGTTGCACATGTGTTGGTCCACAAAAAAGTTGGTCATTATCTCTCCTATTTCACTCGATTCACTTAAGACCTTCACATATATGGGTAATTGTTCATCAAACTTTCGATTACTTTTAATGTTTTTTTATGATTTCTATTTGTTCTTTGAAATTAATATGTGGGTATTTGGAATTTATCCTTTTATGCCTAATATAATATAGGTCTAATTAATTGGATTTTGCTTTAACTTATGGGGCTTTGTAGTTTTTGCTTCCCCAATTGTGAAATTTATTTATTTTAATATTTTTTTCTCTATGGTTCTTCACTCCATCCCTCTCCTTCGTCATTGAGCAAGAATCAAACCAATTAAGAGGTAAGTCATATGTTATGAATATGAACATAGAAAGTTAGTTGAATAATGTCTTATATGGTCATGTTTGTTATGTTTGGTTGGGAAATTGTGTGTGGTAAAGGGATTCTATGATGGTTGGAGCTATAAGTAAGGATTATCATGCAAAATCCTTGGCTAAACAGTACCTAAACATCTATGAAAATCTAGAAAATAAACTGTACACACATAGTGTTTGATAAAATACCTCAAAGAGGTTTAATGCTTAAAAATCAAAAATTAAGCAAAGCTTGGGGCTAGGTAACCTTTATATATGTGTTACGATGTTAATTAAGCTAATTGGGTGAATCAAATCAAGCTCAAAGCAAGTTTTAAAGAATTTCTAAACATTTGAATTTGATGAAAAAATGGCTAACATTGCATTTTCAAGCCTATGAAATCAGGTCATAACGAGTCCGAATTGGGCATAATATATTTTTATAAAATACTATGTAGTACCGTGTATAGCATATCAAAATTTGGGAATAATCGAATAAAAGGATTGCAAGATACAAAATCGTGAAGTAGCTAAGAAATCATCAAAAGTCTTTGAAATTCAGGCAAATTTCGCTCCAAATCCTAACTTCATTTAATTACGCTTACGCCACAAGTGTATATTAAGAAATTCTCTAAGACATATTGAAAATATGGATATATTACTTCATTCATATGGTTGATTATAGTGTTCTCTCGCTTAATATCTTTGCTCAAGAAATATGTGTTCTATTTATTAAATTTATTGTTTGGGCAAGAAAAAAAAAACATTTATGCTCATTAGAAATATTAGTTTTTGTATTAACTTAAGGAAAAGGGAAGTTAGAAATAGGAGTGAGAGAAAGAGGCGTGAAAAGAGAAAGAAGAGGAGGCCACAACCCAACATTAGAAGATTAAGGAAAAGAGGAACACAAATGGTAATATTTTCACAATTAGAATCTTTTTACTATTTTCTTAAATAAGCATGATTATTTCATAAATTTGGATTCAAAGGAAAGCAACTTTTCTAATTTGGGAAGTTTTGTTTATGGATGTATTGATTTTCTATCTAATTTGCAGGGCAAGAAGATTACAATAGATTAAGGCCATTAAGGTAGAGACATTGATGTTTTTTTCCTGACTTTTTCATTAGTTAATCGTCTGAACTATGGAAAAATTCTTAATCGTGTGCATTACATTATCGACTTCACATACCAATTTCTTGTTTTGGTGGGGTTATTACTATCTATTTTGTTCTCTCGATTGGCAATTTCTTCCATGGGCTTCTTCTTCACTTTTGCTTCTAAACAAATTTCAATGCACTTCATTTGTTTTTGAGAAAAAGCTAGCTCAATTTTATTATTGTAATTTGTTTTTTGGTTGTAGTTGTAGTGATGATTTTGTTAAACAATGTCAAAAAGTTTTATTCAAAGAAATTTGTGTGTAAACTTATGGAACCAAATGGTTTGCTTTACACACGTTTAGATATTGTTGATTTCTACAATGATGGATTTTATCGTGTATATTACATCCATACAAGCATTTAGCTATTAGATAGTACATTATATCTTTGGAAAAAGAAAACCTCGCTTTTTTGTGTTGAATATCCCATAAATTGATTAGAAAGCTTTGAAGGGCATAATTAATTTACATGAATTGTTTACTTCGAGTTTGTTTTTTTATATGAATGTTAAACAAATTATTAAATACATTATTTAAATTGCACGGGCTACCAACTAGTATATATAAATACAGCAAATGCTATCTTTTCAAATCAATTTGAAATCAATTTCAGATCAAATTGATTTTCAATTGTAGTAACAGATCCAAAATCAATTTCAAATCAATGTCTTCCAATTTGATTTTCAACAGCATTCAATGACATTATCCTCCTCAATCAATTTCAAATCCAACTCAATCAATTTCAACCTTAATCAACAAAGACACCATTTCAATTAACTCAATCACTCACACTACAATCGATCGAAAAACCGCTCCTCTTTCTAGATTTTCCAACTCTTCCTCTTCCTCTTCCTCTTCCTCTTCCTCTTCTTCACTACCTCACACCCCTATTTCACTTCCATACACATGTTCCCCTTCTTCTTCCTTTCACTTGGTCCAATGCCTCATCTACCCTTCTTCTTCCTCCTCTCTTCTTCCACATCCCCCGTCAGCCGCCCACCGCCTCCTCCTCGACCATGGAGATGTCTCACGGCAATGAGACTAGCTTCCATAGTAGAAATACAGAGGAAAGTTCAAATGACCTTATGGGTATGGTTCAAGGCTCAAATGGGTCAATTTCTCGGATTTTATCACCGTGGCTTGCTACGACTCGCCAATCGATCCAACATGGGTTATGGATAGCCTCTGAGAAAGGAAGAATACCACGGTATATTTTATTTTTATTCTATTTTATTTTGAATATGTTATGTTTCTTTCTCTTTATTTTGTAAGTGTTCTTAATATTCCTACTCTTCCACATCCCCGCACTGCCCTCCTCGCCTCTCATGAGAGATGTCTCATGGGCAATGAGACCTGCTTCCATAAGAGAAATAGAGAGAGGAAAGTTCAAATGACCTTATGGGTATGGTTCAAGGCTTCGAAATGGGTCAATTTCCTGAGATTTTATCACCGGCATCGGCGACTCTGCCACCGATCCAACATGGGTTATGGATAGTGTAAGACCCCAAAAAATTTTTTAAATAAAAAGGAATTTCCTTTATTTATTATTTTGAAATAGTAAGGGTGGATTTGATTAATGTGGTTAGTTATGGGTAAAATGCGCAAATATTTTAAATAAGCAAGTGGTGATATAATATTCATTATTGTCGGAGAATATTCGTTTGGTCGTGGAATATTCAAATCTTTCGAGAAATATTCGTGCATTTACTGCTTGTAGCTTTTTGGGGCCCCATAACGAAAAAGCGATTGGATGAAGAAAACGACAAATATAAGTTGTTTAAAAATAACTCTACAGTAGTTGTTATTCTGCTTTACATCGTTGGAATACCCGGTGGTTAAAACACGATGTCTAATGTTGTTGCGATAGTAGCACACCAGTATTGCACCAATTATTGACTCTTACATAAGAAGGCACTTTACTCGATAATTATTCTGATAATTACTTTATTCGATTATTTTATTTTATTGATTCAATAATTGCTTTGCGTTGATATTTTATATTCTTTGTTGTTTTAATAAATTGTTATTACACAAGATTTTTTCATTATCGAACCAATAATTCATATTATCTGAATAATATTATTAGATAACATTATTGGCAATGTCTAGAAAGTTCTGTCAAGGAGAGGTTTGGTCACCTAATCATACGCTTGTAGAGTGAGAGATTCTTATTTGAAAGCCCCTCTTCCTGAATCGCACGGTTGTCAATATTGTGATTCTCGTAATATTATTTGTGAATAATTAATTATTGATTCATATGATGAGGAAAATATTGATTTTATGTGGATATAGATGGAGAAAATTTTTATAGTGACAATTGTTGAAAATTAATATTTTATCTTTTTTTTGATAAAATAATTCATTTAAATATATTATTTTAATAATATATTAACGATGATATTTTTACGATGAATGTGGGATATATGAGTATATGTGGAGGAGTATTTTTGTTACCAAAATGTTTAAAACATGTTAAACATGTCTCTGGGACCCCATTTATTGATGAAATTTGATTATAGCACAGAAAATCGCCCATTTGTGGATTTCGATCAATTTCATTTGGAATTTGGAAAAACTTTCTTCCAGAAAGTTGTAGAGAATTGAATTTCCTATAAAAACACTCGAGATTTGAATTTTTACGCAAAAGGGCTATTTATTGTGAATTATTGAAGTTCAAGTTCAAATAATTTGATTTTGGAAGTTTTAAATATTTATATTAATAAAAACGTTTTTTTTGTTGTGTGGGTAGCCCTAGCATGTGTTTAATGATCTGATATCAGTTGTCAAAGTGGGCGTAGAAGATTATTAAATATATTAATATTATAATAAATTTTCTAACTTTTGGTGTTCTAAGCGATTTCCTATAAATAGGTCTTGGGTTAGAATTGAAAATCACACCGTAAACTCAAGTTTTCTATCTATATTATCGAGCGTATTCTTGTGATTATTTTGAGTATACTTTGAGTATTGTTATACGGTGCAAGTTCAAGTCATAGCTTTATATCCTGTTTCAACTGTAAGATCTTGTCTTTTCGAGGTAAGGATGTTATTTTCTTCTCAAATGATATTATTTCTTCAATATCATTATCTTTGAAATATTGGTTGAAACTTTTTATCAAATTTGGAACTTTTTCATGTATGCTCCGGGTTACTATTCATGAGTTCTTATTCACGAGTTCTTATTCACGAGTACTATTCACGAAGCGTCAGAGATGTTTTTTTGTGAAATTTCTATCTTTTGGTGTCGAGATTCTTATTTCACGTATACTTTGACTATTCACGTATCACGATACTATTCACACGAATCGGCACTATTCATCGAAAAATGAAAATTTTTCTTTTCGTCCAAAATATCTATTTTGGATACTAAACTTCTGATTAGATCCATGTTTTGATCATTCTTGAATTTTACACCACTATGATTATTTTTGAGGTATTTTTGGACGTGGGATAAAACAAAGTACGAATCCTTAATCCTTAATCCTTGTCATTTTGTTTCACCGGATTCGTTTCTTTAAAAATATTTTTCATCATCCTCGATCTTAAATGATGATATTATGGAATATCTTTGGCACAGAAGTGCAAGATGAATGATTTATGATGAATATCTTTGGCCAAGATGGTGCAAAGATGAATGATTTCTGATGAATATCTTTGGCCCAGTAGTGCAAAAAGATGAATGATTTCGATGAATATCTTTGGCCCGTAGTGAAAAAAATGAACAGTGTTTAGATGAACATGACCAATCGGGTGAATGTCCTTGGCCTCAGTAGTCTGAGGATGAATATTTGATCCCATATATATATTGATTGATGTTACGGGGATAAAATAGACAATGAACTTTAAAATTCATACATAAGAAGATAGTAGTTTGCATTCTCTACTTAACTCTTCTAATGAATTATTATTTCATCTGCGAATATTGATTTAAAACTTGTTGTCTATTGTATTCTATTATATTTTTCCTCATTGAAGACTAACGATAATTTTGTTGTATATTATCTTAGTCATAATATTCTTTCTTGGGCTAATCGAGCTCACCCTTTTCCTTTTTGTTCCATTTTCTTCTCGGAGGCGAGAATATAAGCGAGTACTAGTCGGGTTATGGAATAAAGGTTCTAGAAAGAGTTGTTTAGTAGTCCTCACCATTTTGTAAAATAATTTATAAATAATTGTGATGAGGATTTATTTGGGTATGTATATTGTCTAGAAGACAATAATTGTTTTTTTTAAACTCACAGTATATATGTTGTCGTATTTTGCACGACAAATGTATTAATAAAGTTGTAGTTATCTCTGTACTATGTATTTGGCGACTCAGAATGGGTTGGATGGAATGGACCTATTTTGGGGGCGTCACAGATAGCCTCTAAGAATGAAGAATACCACAGTATATTTAATTTTTATTCTATTGTATTTTGAATCTGTTATGTTTCTTTCTCTTTATTTTGTAAGTGTTCTTAATATTAAAAGAAATTGTTACACCCTTTACTGTATCCATCTATCAATACATATAATTTGTGACACCCCCAAAATTAGGTATACATCACCCATCTTGGGTCGCCAGATACATGGTACAGAATTCGAATACAACTTACTAATACCACTGTCGTGTACAATACGACAAAACATAAACTGTGAGTTTGAATACAAATATTATCTACTAGAGATTATACAAACTCAAAAGTAATCCTCATTACAATTATTATCACACTATTTCACAGAATAGTGAGAACTACTAATGCTATCCTCTGGACCATCACTCCGTTCCCCGACTCGTCCCAACTATATTATCATTTCACAAGAGAACGATGAAGAAAGGTGAGCTCAACTAGCCCAAAAAAAAATATTATGATTAAGATAATCGAGAATAAATTATCATTAGCCTCTAACAATGTTAAACCGATAAAATACAATAGACATCAAGTTTAATCTACAATGAAACAAGCAATCCATTAAAAGAGTCAGTAGAAATAGAATCTACTATCTTTTCTCGATTTAAAAGTTTTTCCATCACTTTTATCGCCGAGACTCAAATTCAATAAATAATCCATATCATTAAATCATCCCCGCACTACAAAAGCCAAGGATATTCTTTAAGATCACGACCACGAATTATCCATGCACTACAAAAGCCAAAGATAATCATGTTTTCATCAATCGGTCCCCGATCATGCCATAAAACAATTCATCTTTGCTCCTCGGGCCGAAGAGAATCCATAGCCATAATCATACCAAAATCATCCCATCAATGCACTTCTGGGCCAATGAGGACTTTTAATTTTCACATCATTTGTAACATTATGGTCATGATTATACCGAGATAATCCTCAGTCATAATCATACCAAGTCCATCTATGCACCTACAGACACGTATGACTTTCAACATAACATAAACACGAGGATGATGACAATGATATACTGAATTCAATAAAATAAGTTCAAGAATTAATTTATCCGAGAACCAATAACGTCCAAATTGTCAACATGATATCGCATTGTAGAGTAAAATTCAAGAATGCTCGAAAAATATTTTCATGAAAAGATCTTTGGATGAAGCACAAATATCAAGGATATTCCACTAATTTCATGGAGTATAAAGTCAAAATTTTAATCAACTGAGTATAATACCGAATGGAATAACAAAAGATATCACCACGCATGCGATACTTTGCATGAGGCGGTTATTTCAACGGAAGAATAATAACGGAACCGGTCGTGAAATTCACAATCGACGGGATGTTCCAACAGAGAATAATAAATACTGAATAATAAATGATGGAACCAGTCCCACAGATATAAGATGTATGAGGATATTCCGACAGAATAATAAAGACGGAATAATAAAAATGAAACCAGGTCCGACGTATAGCACAGACATGATATTCCGACAGAATAATAAAGACAGAATAATAGAAGAATGTCACTAAGTATAGGGTAACCCGCGTATACAGGTTTGTCAGGAATAAACATGTGAATGATATTCCTATTTAATATATGATTTGATTATGATATATATATAAATGAATATGCAAGTATGCTTGCAGGAAAAAAAGCTGTAAAGTCCTTTGATAGATAATAGAAATATATGTACAAGGACTTAGAATGAATTGATCAAATATGTTAGGTTGATCCTACATAAAGAAAAAAACTTTTGTGAAGTCCTTAAAAAGAAATGATGTACAAGGACTATAAATATAGAAAGATCAAGCATGTTAGGTTGATCTTATGTTGTAATAGATAGGCTTGTCTGATCGTCGATCATTGCACCAAAAGTCGTAGTCTGCTAGGAGAGTCAGAGTCAACTCGGGAGCTATCGAGGCAGAATAGGAGTATGCAAGATAGTGAGATCTCTGAGTTCGTAGACTTCCGAGGAAAATGAAGAAGGATCGTAGTGGTATCGAGAAGAGCTTTCTGGATCATCGTAGTGTCTTTGAGGAAGTCATGTTCGTAATCGTAGAGACACTGTCCTACAATTCGAACGACCATCTCCGGGTTGAGTATGAACGTAGACTACACTCGTAGTCGTAGAGTCTAGCGATGCCAAAGCCAAGACAAGGATCGTAGGCTACACTCGAGATCGTAGAGTCCAATCGAATGAATGCGTAGATCGTGGTCGGGCAAGATCGGATGAAGACAACAAGCACAAGGCGTAAATCGTAGAGTGTCAAGATCCGATCTCGGGATCGTAGTGTTCCAGACAAATAGAAGTTGAATCGTAGAAGTCACGTAACTACGACTCCAAAAGAAGTGCTAACAATGCTAAGTCAAGATCGTAGAGCGGATACGGTTCTCAACGAATGAGCACTCCTGCAATATCCAAAGGTACGAAGCCTCGGTTGGCACCGCAAAGATGCAATCCACGATGGAACCGAGAACACTCAACGAATGACATGCGCAGCGCTAGGAGAACTAAGCAACAATCCAATCAAAGATCAAGATTGAGTTGAAAGGCCATTCGTGATGAAATCTTCCACAAGATGATTCAAGGAAGACTTCAAAGAATGACTAAGAAAAAAGTCACCTAATGCAATTCGACAAGAGAACAGAAGACAACGACCTTGGAAGTAACCAAGATCGTAGTGTTTGCCAAACAAAGAAGGGACTGATGGAAAGTGAACCGAGATACTGGTTAGCCTCTGAAAAGCAAGGCTAAAGTGATTAAGTGTCGTGTCAGATCATTGATGATAAGTGAACGGGAGATCACAAGGAGAAAGTAAGCTGGACGCACCACAAATCTGAAGTGTCTTAATATTCAGAAGGGGACCAGGACAAGAAATTAGGCCATCAACATCTGAGAACTGTGAAAGCAAACAGAAGTATTGAAGCACTGCATAATACAAGGAAGGGGTGTTCTACATTGAAGATCCAATCAACACTCTTCCAGATCGTAGTGTTAACTCTACCAACCAACGAGCAACACTCAACAAGACACTACGATCGTCCTCAAGACATGCATTAGAATCGTAGTGTTCAATACACCAAAGACCAAGCATTGACAACGGTTCAATCAAGAGTAATATTCAACAAGTGCTTATTGAGAAAGATCAATGCAAAAGGACAACCTCCTCGATCTAGAAATCGGAAGAGATAAAGTCTTCAACCCCGCCCAAGACAATAAAGTGATACATCCGACAGGCGGGTGAAACAAAGAGATCGCAAAGGTCGTAAAAAGTATGACATGTCACATCAAGCAGTCTACCTCAAACAACTTGAGATCTGCGAAGACATTTGAATAGCTTCCAACGGCTACTTTCCAACGGAAGAATTGGGAAGATGTATAAATGTAGAAGAGTTTCAAAGATCAAAGGCTGCTGGAGTTGTGAGTTTTAGAGAGAAGGTGGACTGATCAAATCAAGTGATAGTGAGTCCAGAGGCTCACTCTACGATCCACCAAGAACACTCAAAAGTCAGATCAAACAAGAAGTAGAAGTGTGAGTTCTACTATATAGAAGTGAGAGCTCTACTACATGAAGAGTGTTCTGAACTGCCGAGAGAAAGAAGAGCATCATGCCATCTGGATGTCCATTATGGGAAGACTCTAAGTACAACAGAGAAGAGCTTACGGTCAACTTAGCAAGTCCATCATGGGAAGGCATCTAGTAGCAAGAAGGGAGATCACAAAAGCCATCTTTGTGTCAAACATGAGAAAGCTTTTAAGTACCTTGCAGAAGAGCTTACAGTCATCTTAGAAGCCTCTCATATGCAGCCATCAAGTACCAAGGAGAATGATCTTCAAGGCAGTTCATCAAGAGGTCATCCGGAGTAGTTGAAAGCAACCTAAGAAGGTTCGAGCATCATGCAACACTCAACCGCTTCTTCAAGGATGATTAAGCCAAGCTTTAGGGATAAAAGATGTTCGAGCATGAAGACATCTTAAGCAACTTCAAAGACCGACTCCAACAACAACAAACAAACAACTCAACGAAGCCCGGGCACGAGGGGTCCTTGTCCTGGAGGAACTAAATGAAACAGGCCAAAGGGTCCTTGTCTCCAGGATTAAACAAAGTAGGGCCAAAGAGTCCTTGTCCGGAGGGACTAAACGAAGTTCCAAGCTCTTTGGGCTTGAAGAGTTCTAGGGAACTAGAAGAGTCCCAAGGTCATTGCTTTTAAAGAGTTCTTAGTGAATCAAGACCCAAGGTCAGCCGCAAGGAATCGTAGAGATTCGTGGTCTTTGCTTTCCTTGCTGGGAAATCCTGCTAGTTGAAAGCGGAAGAGTGGATTAGAGCTCGAGTCTCGAACCACTTAAAACCTCTTGTGTCTTTTTACATTTTGTCATTTACATTATGTCTATAATCGCTACAACTCAAGCTATGTATGTTTTAACTGCTTACAACTAAACTAACCCAATGAACATTGTACGTATAATTATGAATATATCAATGAAGGAGAATCTTTTACTTATTCCGCTGTGCTTGAAAAGATTCTTATGTTTGTCATATACTCTAATATGAACAATCCATCATAAACCAGAAAAGTATTTGAAATAAAAAAGATCTATTCAACCCCCCCTTTCTAGATCTATTATGCCCTCTGGGAACTAACAAGGTTATTCCAACAGAACAATAAAGAAATGGAATAACAGAAGTTCTCTTCTTAAATACAAAAGAATAATATCTTTTACCGTAAAATAATACTTGATATAAGAGTAGTGAAGTAGCAGAAAACTTTTCTTCTATCTCTCTATAGTCTCTCTCTATAGTTTCTCTCTATAGAGTTCAGTGAATTCGTAAGAAAATAATGAAGGAATGAGCTTCTATTTTATAGGAAAATGGAATGCATAGTAACTAATCCATGAACGGTCCATATTGATTTACTTTAATCGACGGTTACATATTTAAAGAAAATCTTTTAAATAAAATATAATATATTTTATTTATATAAAAGATTTTACTACGCAAATACTTACTGCAGCACTATCTGAAACACTATGCATAATAAAATATAATATATTCTATTTATAGAATAACTTTAATAAAGTATTTTATTTTATATAAAAAAGATTTTATTATGCAAAAACACTATGCATAATAGAATATAATATATTCTATTTATAGAATAACTTTAATAAAGTATTCTGTTTTATATAAAAAGATGTTTCTATTTTATTACGAAGAAAACAAAACTTCTAAATCAACAATAATTGAATCAAATAATGTGAGATACTATGCATCAACTATTGTAGCAATAATTGAACAAAACTGAGTGACTTCTCACATAAATATTAATAATCAATACCGTGTGCTACTATGCAATAACGCGTATTATTGTACTTTTATTACCGAGTAGTTCAACAGTATCAACGGTAAAACTTCCGCCGTTATTTTCAATAAAATATTTTTGTCATTTTTTCAATCCGACAATAATTCCGTTGTGGGGTCCACCAATGATTGTGTCGTCGTACGAATATTTCCTGTTTAAAACGAATATTTCCCGACCAATCGAATATAATATGACAACTTACATACTTTACAAAATTTATAAATATTACCCACAATTATAACATTATCTCAAATTCACACCATAATATAAAAAAATTTATTTCGAAAAAATTAATTCTTTATTCATAAAATCTGGGGTTTTCCATAATTGCCCATGCCCATGAATGTTGTTATCTTATGGAATTCTGCCTTCTTTGGGTTTAGCGCCGGAGGATGGAGCGGTATTCTGTGTACTGTAAAAGAGTCAAAAGTGGTCGAATGGAGGATCAGTACTCAGCCGTTTGTGGACTTGAAGGAGATTCTAAACAGGTTTGTTAAATTAAAATTAAAAATTTTATCTTCTGGGAAAAAAATGAAAATTGGATTATTATATTTAATAATTTGAAAATCAAATGTTTGTATCGACTAAAGTGGAATTTTTTTAACTTATCATCAATCAATTCCTATATATGCTTTGTGTTTTCTTTCGTTGGATTTAAGAATTTCTCACTTTGTTTTTTAAATCAAATGGACTGGTCAAGTGTGGAGTATATGCTGTGACTATTTAAAAATTTGTTTTTGATCTTATAGTACAGTACTAATATGCTTCCTTTTTTTTTTTCTTTTTCAGCCCCTGCACTTAGCTATTTAATGTGCATGAGAACTTCTTTGTCCCCTCTTTTCTGAACTCAATCAATGATTTTATTAAGTATCATATTAAGTTTGAGACTTATTCATTATATAGCTGAGGTATCATTTTAGATGACATTGGCCTGGAAACAACGCTTGACAAGTTAATGCAACTCTATATTCTTCTTATATGACGATATCTAAAGGTAATAAATCTGTTCACAACTATAAAATTTGAGCAACAATTATATATATATATATATATATATATATATATAAAACATAAAATGGGTAACATAGTTTAATGATGGAGTATTGACTCTCTAAATCCTCTTTCTACTTTGTGCTAATTTAGTTTCTGTACAGTTTTCTTTCCTGAAGTTGGTGGAGTGACATTTGCTTCTCATTATGCATTCGTTGTCGTGTATAGAATGAATAAAAGCGTTGACCTTGGTGGGTCAGAAGAAGAAATTTATCAATTTCTATTATAACCCTCAATTAATGTGCAAGTCAGAAGGTAAGAGTTATTAAAAGAAATTATTTGATAAAGACTTTTCCAATAGTATGGTTGAATTTATGTTTTCATGTAATGGAAATACAAGTACATGAACTCTTACAAATTTTTGTAATCTTATGAAATCAAGACAAGTCATTTAATTATATTCGATCTTGACATTTTTTTTAAGTAGCCATTTACAGATTTGTAATAAATGAAATTTCTCCTATTTCTTTCTGTGTTAGATGTTTGTTTATTGATATTCTATAAATTTTACTTATCAAGGGGTTATACATCATTTTCTCTCTTTTATGTATATTATATGCGTGAATATTTGGACTTCACTGTCATTATTTATACTACCAAGTTTCATTTATGATTGATATGTTTATGTGGACTTCTGGGAACATATGGACCAAAGAATTTGATGTCTAACATGCTTCCATATATCATAAAACTATGATTATAAATAATCTATTGAATCAATAAGAAATTCATGCCAAGTAATTATAGGATGAATGATCTCTAAAGACATTTTTAATTGTTAAGTAATTATAGGATGAATGGTCTCTAAAGTTATTTTTAATTGTTATAACAGATAATACATTTTTAATTTTGAGGTTGACCATGCTAATAAAGATAATTCAATATTTCATCTTTTTAGATGATTAACATGCATACAAAACAAAATAATGGTATGGACGTAATGAGTATTTTTCTGTTTCTCGGGAAGGAATCTCTTTGTCCCTCTCATCTTATCTGCTTCGCAAATGTATAATGAATTTGGTACTGATGGTGCAACAATTGAATGACTTTTAATACAATCTTTATCGCATTAAAGGTGAAAGTATTATTATAGCAAAATCAATATACTTACAAATGTACTTCATATGTGATGCAAAAATGTATTGAAAAGTTTATAAAAAAGAATAAAAAAAATAATAAAAAATTATCGTAATTTTAATAAATTATACAATTTATTATTGAAACTATGCACCGGTTATCAACTAGTAATTATAAAATGATATAATCATAAGTTTATCAATACATTATAAATTAGTATTAACTAATCAGATATTGCCACCTTATTTAATATTTTATACTGTCTAACAATTCTTTAGTAATCACTAATCATATTAAGACTTGGATTTCCCCATTAATTTGGAACAATTACATATATTAGTACTTTTTTAGAAATAATTACATAAAATCATACACCTATAAAATAATTACAAAAATATTACACTTTTTCATATTTATTTACAATAATAGTGCAATTAGGATTCCTTAATTTAAGGGATTAGTATTAATGGGCTGATATGGCAAATTTGGTGGGTTTTTTTAAACGCGTGAAATCTTCTTCTTCTTCTCTCCGCCCTTATTATTTCTCTCACTCCTCTTGAAGCCACTCGTCGTCAATCTGAATTTGAATCTACTTTTTTCGCATTTATGGAACCGCCTCCTTTTAGAACCTACCATGCGATATGTACATGGTTGAAGTGATGTTGTCATACTATGAGTCTTTACTTCTCTGGCGACATTCGTTCGATACCAAATTGGCAGTTTAAACTTGCATATTGTCAAAGAGATGGCAGCATATCTGGGCAATTCTTCCCCATCTGAATTTGTACAAATATAATTTTGGGAGTTGCGCTAAATTTTTCCTATTTCGTACTTTGATTTTGTTGGATATTCATAACAATTTGTTATGATTTGTGAGTCTGTAATGTTTGTGAGTCTGTAATGTTTATTGGAGTTTATGTAAACTGGGTTGGATATACAGGTTGTTTCTGTTTTGGTTATCATTATTAAAACTTGTTCTGGTTACTTTCATATAACTATTTGGTTACTTTTTTATTATGTTTTGGTTACTGTTATCTTATGGTTTGGCTACTATTATTGTGCCCTCGATGTGGGATTTTGGTTACTTTTATTTTTATTCGGTTAATATATAATTGTTTAGTATATATGAATTGCTCGAATCGAGTTTTATTACATGATATTTCTTTTTGGTTACCATTAAAACTTGTTCTCGATTACTTATCATATAATTATGTAGTTCTTGTTTTATTATGTTACATTATAATTCTTCATATTTAATGGTTTTTGACTACTTATTATTGTACAATCAATGAGGTATTTTAGTTATTATTTATTGTTTCTTTTAAGTTGTGTTTGCTACATTGTTTTGAGATGTACGATTAGTAACCAAATATATATATAAAGGTAACCAACTATTATTTTTGATAGTAACCACAGAAAGTTACAAGCTTGTTTCGTGACATATATCAAATGTGAAGTGTACGTATGTCATAAGTATAATTGGGTTGCTTAAACAAACAACATCACATTCATTACAAGATGCTGGATACACATGTTGTTTTATGTTTTGGTTACCATTAAAACATATTATGGTTACTGTTATGTAACTATTTGGTTACTTATTTATTATATTTGTTTTACTGTTATTTAATGGTTTTTGACTACTATTGTTGTACAATCAATGAGGTATTTTAGTTATTATTTATTGTTGTGTTGGATACATTGTTTGAGATGTACAGTTGGTAACCAAATATGTATATAAAGGTAACTAAATATTGTTTTGATAAGTAACAGAGAGAGTTACAATCTTGTTTCGGGACATATATCAATTGTGAAATGTACATGTCATAGTATAATTGGGTTTCCTAAACAAACAATATCACATTCATTACTGGGATCTTTGGATACATGTTGTTTTTGTGTTTTGGTTACCACTAAAACATATTATGGTTCTTGTTATGTAACTATTTGGTTACTTATTTATTATATTTGTTTTCTATCGTTATTTAATTGTGTTTGACTACTATTATTGTACAATCGGTGAGGATTTTAGTTATTATAAGGGTAACCATTTTAGTTTTTGTTAGTAGCCAAATAATTAAAACTTATATCGTAATGCTTATCAAAGTCTTAATGTATACGTGAGAGTTCCCATTTATCTAGTGATGGATACTTTTAAATTACATAGTTATAAAAGTTATTTGAAAATGGTCTACATGCAGGTTGGTAACTAAATATAAATATAGAGGTAACCATTTTATTTTAGATGGAAAACCAAATTTACATAAAAATATTTCGAGCAGCGATTACCAATTGTTCAATGTATATGTTTACTTTATATTGATAACTCATGATGGAATCAAAAATTAAAATATTAATCAACATCAATTTTGGTTCTCAGACACCATCAAAAATGTTACCAACCATGTGGTTAATAATTACTAGCGAAGAAACAATTATATATTCCCGTAAACAATTAAATTTGTTGTATTGTTATTCACAATAGCCATTGTCTAACAACCTTGAATAAACATTGTAAAGTAACCAAATCAATATTAGACAAGAACTAAATTACATAATTTTAGTAACTGTAAAAATAAACCAAAATTTTACATGCAATTTTGAAGGCCTAAATGATGGAATTCGACCAAAAAACCTCATAGCTTCACTCAAAAAAGTTTGGTGACTTTTAATCGTTGACCCGCTTCCAATGAAATTAGGATCTAAAACGCCAAAATCCGACACTCCAAACTTGATGAAATTGTCAAATTGTCAACGCTATGACCAAATAAATATTATATCAGTAACCAATTAAATAGTATACAACAACCAATATATATAATCGATTAAGCGATTGTATGAAGGTAACTAATATATTCAATGTGTAACCACAAATATAAAAGAAACAATTATAAAAGCTGAATAACGAAGATAGAAGTAACCAAATAAACACCTTACAATATCTAAATACATATTATACACAGAACGAAGATATATGTAATTAGTAGCCAAGATTATAAAAAATATTTTTATATTCATTTTACAACCAAAATAATCAAGAATGACTTTGTTACAAATTAAAGACTAACGAGATGTATGAAGGTATCTACCAATATAGTTAATCAAGAACCATCAATATAAAATAATCACTATAAAAAACAAGAATATAATGCAAGAACCATGATAATATTACACAAGAACTAAGTCAAGATTATATACTAAACAAATCCAAATTAGACAAGAACTAACATATATTTACTTAGTATACACAAGATAAATACATTCTGCATTGCATTTTATAGTAAAAAACAACCAAGATAATTTTTTTGTTACCAACTAAAGGCAAACTTTTGTAAGAATGTAACCAATGTAGCTAACAAGTAACAATTAATATAAAAAACATAAGTAGAAGTGTACATTAATATGCTTCAAAGAACCAATATTACAATAACTAATTAATCATTACAAAGAATTAAGTTTGCATTAATCAATAACCAAGTCAAAGATTAGTTAGTAACCAAGTCAAAGACTATAATTTTACAAAGTAACCAAGTCAAGATTAATTGATTTGTATAAAGGTAACCAATATATATAATCGATTAACGAATTGTATAAAGGTAACTAATGTAGTCAATAAGTAACCACCAATATAAAAGAAACAATTATAAACTACAATAACATTATACAAATAACCAAATAAACACCTTACAAAGATCTAAATACATATTAGACAAGTAAACATTAATATAACCAATGTAGTTAACAAGTAACCATTAATATAAAAATATAAGTATAAGTATAATTAGATTAATGCAAAGAATCCGATTCGGATTAATGAGTATCCATTATATTTTTACATAAGATCCAAATCAAGATTATTCAAGAACTCAAAATAATGTTAAACAAAGAACTAACTCAAAGATTAGTCAAGAAACATATACATATAATTGTTCATACATAGGTAACTATATATATTTAATTGTTTTAGTAACCATATATAACCATAGGAATTTGTAGTAACCATAGGTAAATATATACATATAATTTTATAATGATACACCTAAATATTAGACGATAACTAATACAATGTAGTCAATGAGTAACCACAAATATATAATAATATAAATCGAAATTAGTTAGTAACTAATATATCAAAAATCAACATTAGTCAAGAACTAATTCATCATTTTCATTAACCAATTCAAAGATTGTTCAAGAATATTATACAAGAACCATTATAATTTTAAACAAAGAACCAGATCGTGAATATGCAAAACTACAATAAAGTTACCCAATAATCAAATCATCATGAATCAAGAATCAATATATTGTTACATAGTAACCTAGGAAGCATTAGACGATAGAATTAACATCATTAGATATTATAATGTTACAAAGTAACCAAAACATCATTAAACAAGAACCAACATAGCTTCATACAAAGAACGAAGACAACATTAGACAATATAATGTTACAAAGTAACCAAGACAACATTAGACAATAACTAACATATTGTCAATACATAAGAACTAAGATATCATTAGAGCGATAACCAAGACAAAGACTTTGAACAATATAATGTTATACAATAACCAAAACAACAATAGATAGAAAGAATAACAAACGATTCATAAGACAAGAACTAAATGTTTATGATGAGTAACCATTAATATAAAAATTCAAGAAACTTCGTTTGAAAATTATAAATTAATCAAATAAATGATTAGTGAAACGCTTTATATTTATTTAGTAACCATAATCTAAAACATATGAATGAATCAACCAAACGCTATAGAATTTGTAGTAACCATTTTAATTGTGAAAAACTTAATAAAGGTAACCAATATACATACGAATCTAGTAACCATAGGTAACTATATGCATACGAACTTTTAAATTCACATACCTCGGAGTTGATTTGTATCGAAGTTGCTCTGTGATATTGTTTTTTGTTACTGAACTTGAAGTTGATGATGATTTTGTATTCTATTTCGTCTTCTCCGATCTTAGATGTTACCGAAATTGAACTTGAAGTTGCTGTGATCTTAGTTGTTGATGATGATTTTGTATGTCGCGATCTCAGAGGTGAGTCGAAAGGGAAACGTCGATAGAAGATTTGGATTTGTCCGATATCAATGTTGCATGTTGTGTTCAGTTGCTTGAATTTAGGAGCGGTTAGTGTTAGATAGGGCAGTCGGTAACCGACGTGTGCGTGATGTTAGCAATTTTATTATTGGGTTGTTTTATTTTTGTAATTATGTTGTGTGTGTTTTATTTTTGTAATTATTTTCTAATTGTTGTATATTAGTGTTAAGGACCCCATTAATTTCATCTCTCCGTAAAAGCCCAATCCAGATTCAATAAACAAATAATATTGTAATCACACACATATATTATATTAAAGATAGAAAAAATAAGAACACACGATATACCATCAATTTGACAATCGCTTAATCTATTGGGTTGGTTAAATTTATAATTTGAAAAACAAGTCAACTTGGATTCGATCCATAACTATTTTGTGCAACCCAAAATTATTTTTTATCAGGTTTAGTCTGATGTATTTATAAGATATTTTCATACTTTATAATGATTTACGCATCGAACAATATTTTTTTAGGAACGGAGGTAGTAAATTGTAATTGATGAATGATTAGTAGCAATCAAGTCACGCAATACATGTACATGTGTCGTGTGGCATATACTAAATCCCCACTTATTATGGAAAGTAAAGAAAGGAAGAAAGTGCATGCAGTGCAATCGAGCTACGTTTTCTTATTTGTTTTTCTTGTTTAGTGCTAACTTTTTCCTATTTTATTTTATTTATTGCTAATCAACGTCATCATATATGCTTTCTCTTTAACCAATTCATTTGATTTGGTGAACCATGCAAATTAGGAGTCTTTTTAAAATCATACTCTTATCATATTAGTTTTCAATTTCAAGATGATTTTATGAACATAGGTTTTGAAGAGAACTCGCATTTTGAGGAATTTTTTTTAATTATTTTTAGACAATTCAATCCTCAAAAAGATCGATTCATTTTTTCTATTAATATATGGTAGTATACAATAAAATAATATTTTTATGTATAATAACATAAATAAAACTATTTTGGTGAAATATGTAAAATATTTAATTTAAATATAATGTTCAAAAAAATTTTCTAGGTGGACATAAAAATTGAATTTCACTTATTTATACTTTTATCTATTATTGGAGTTAAAATAAAAATGAGTAAAATTCAAATACATTTATATTTTTATGTAAGAGATAAAGCTTTTGATGTTCAAGAGGTAATATAAACTCCACCAGATGAACCAATTGACATAAAGCTTTTGATGTTCAAGAGGTAATAGTAGATGAACCTGCCTGCCTTAAAAGGTTTTAAAATACTATACTCCTAGGTTTAGGTTTTAGTTATAGGGAATGTGTTTTTATTTCTACATATAAAGACAACAATAAGATGTAAGCAGTCAAGGGTCTCAAGGACATTGCTGTGTCCCGTAGTATGAAATCATTTTACTGGATCGGTGGGGTAGTGAACATAAAAATGCCCACCTCACATTGGTGAATGGTGGGTGGGTATGTAATATGACAAACGTCCGTGATATTTTTTTATTTTTTTTTAGAGTGGGGGTAATAAATGAGATGTTCTTATAATTTTTGATAAGTTTTTATTGTAAGTTGAAATAAATTTATCGTAATATATAATAAAATTTTATAAAAAAAATTATTTATTCTACTTATTTTTATTTAAAAAAACGACGAATTTTAGAAATAATTGTATTTATTCTTTTTGAGAACTGAGATACTAGATATGATAGTTAAAATAACGAAAATTATGAACATCTTATCATATTATAGTTTTAAAATATATTTTATCTCTAATTTTAAAATAAAATAAAAGTATAAATATATCTCTAATTTTTAAATGGAGGGAGTATATGAAAACTTACAAATTCTTTCGTGATGTCACTATAATTTGTAATAAAATAACAACAATACTACTATCACATAAAAATAAACTTACAAATATTTACGTGCATACTGTGGAGAGCCCACAAATATGTATATGTTAGAAAAATATATATTTTTTTAATGTGATAATAGCATTATTTACAAAATAATGCATGGTCTAATGTAGAAGTAGAGTTTTCAACTTTTTGACCCCTCCACTCTGCGTCTCTGCGTCTGCCCTTATGGGCAGGCCTTGTTAATTTTATGATGACACTAATCTAAAAAGAGAATGAGATGGGTATATTCCATCACGAGTTCCGGAATGCGATTCAGTTCTAAGCCACGCCTAGCTTAGTAGCCTATCCTATCCTGCTGAGAATTTAATTCCCACCGAATATTCTCATATTCCCGCGTCTTCTTTTTCCTTTCAAATATGGCCACCCTTTGAACCGTCCGATCGACCATACCAGATAAAGACACGTTTCTATTTCTAGCGAGAGTGTCCATACTTGTCGCCTTCTCCTCTACTTCACGTAATATATTCTTTTGGAATCTTAAACAAATCCTTTCCACTTTTTCCTGCCTATATAAACCCTTCTCCATCGGCTGCCTCAAATTTATACCTACAACAATTATCAAGTCCTTTGGTTTTATTTGGGTCGCGGAAAATGGATGGCGGAATCGTGGTGGTTTTCGACTTCGACAAGACTATTATCGATCTGGATAGCGATAACTGGGTCATCGACGAATTGGGTGCTACCGATTTATTCAATCAGCTCCTCCCTACCATGCCTTGGAATTCTGTCATGGTCAGTTTTCTAGCTTGTACTATTTATTATTTCCCTTAATTTGCATCCCAATAGAAGAAAAAAATGGTACATCAAATACACTACTACTATATTCATTATCTCATGTAACTGTGTGTTTACAGGATCAAATGATGAAGCAGCTTCACTCGCAGGGGAAAAAAATTGAAGACATTGCGGATGTACTGAAACGGGTTCCAATCCATCCCAGGATTATTCCAGCCATCAAAGCAGCTCATGCTCTAGGGTAAATATATCAACCTCTCTCTCTCATTGAATTGAATTAAATTAATTTTGTACGAGCGACAGACATTATACTCCTCCTGGTTGTCGTAGACAATATATTAATCTATTTTATTTTATGGACAATGCAGGTGTGATTTGAGAATAGTAAGCGATGCAAATCTGTTTTATATAGAGACAATTCTGAATCATCTTGGATTGAGGGAATATTTCTCTGAAATCAACACCAACCCGGGTTTTGTGGATGAGGAAGGGAAGTTAAGAATCTTCCCTTACGTCGATTTTCATACTTCCCCACATGGCTGCACCAACCTCTGTCCTCCAAATATGTGCAAGGTAAAACATACATACATATATATAAATGGATTGACACCATTAAATATGCATATTCATAAGAATAATTAATTAAGGATAGATAGTGACGACATATGGTCATTGTATAAACTACTAGTTTATTAATAATTTCCTGATCATGTTGTTTACTTTCTTCTTAATCTTAATAGGGTCTAATAATTGAAAGGATACAAGCTTCCCTTGCAGAGGAGGGTAATATTAAAAAGATAATCTATGTTGGAGATGGCGTGGGTGATTTTTGCCCAATCTTGAAGCTAAAAGACAGAGACTATGCAATGCCAAGGAAGAATTTCCCGGTTTGGGATTTGATAAGGGAAAACCGTGGTCTAGTAAAGGCGGAAATTCATGAATGGAGTGATGGAGAGGAACTGGAGGGCGTCCTGATTCAACTTATTGCTGCGGAAGAGAGCAACAATACTATATCGGCCCAGTTGTTTTCGGCCGATTGCAAGTTTCAGACAATTGCTCATGAAGCCCTGCCACAAGCTCTCCCTGTTCGTCTTTAGTTTAGTGGACACTAACTTGTTTTCTTAGTGGTTATGGTTTTTCAATGGTTTTGTAATTGCAATTTGTGTTGATCAACAAGAAATTGACAGCCACTTTTGCGCTTCTTCCTAATTGTTGGAGCAGTGTTCCTAATTGTTTTTCAGTGTTTCTAATTGTGGTTTGTAGTTTTTCAGTGGTTGGTTAGTTTGTATAGTTGTTGCGGCTGGTGGGTGTACATTGGGATGGGGATCATATTCCTTAGAATAAACTGATATCAGAATCATATAGTAGTAAGTGTTGCTCTAGACACAAGAGAAAAATACGAGTGATGAGCAAGGTGATACTATATCCATCACTCCCAAAGTAATAAATTAACTCACTTGAATATCCGATACCATCTGAATTTCTGATCAAGTGATGCCCTGTTTTAAGGTAAGTTAAATAGGCAACGGTGACGGAAGCAAAAATTTAATTAAGGGCGGTTACTGTTTCAACTTTTAAAAAAATAGATTAATGACGTATCGATTTGTTGTTTTCGGCTCGGGTTCTCCTGGTTGATCCATTATATTTTTTCCGGGTCGGGTTTTCCTGCTGATCCAGTATCATTCTCTATTTCCTCTCACTCTCGAATAAAATGTTTAATTATTCTTAATTTGCGTATTTACGACAATTAAAAATTTCCAAGTATAAACTCGATCCGTGAATAGCGGAACGTGACGGCGACAGGCATCATAGGCCCGCCGTCGAGTTGCAGTGATATAAATGCCGGGTTACCGTGACAGTTGAGTTAGGTCAGGTAACGAAGGAACGTTAGCGTTTGCATCGGGTATTGTTCGAAAGGATCAAGGGGTGGGGTTTACTTTGGTATGACGGAGATGGATAACGGCGGTGGGTCCCACTTGAACTGAGGTATCCAATTTTAAAAGCAGTCTGTCTGTGCACGTGGTTGTTCGTTCCATTTATGGGGCCAAATTCAAAAACTAAACGTCAAACAAAAAGATGTATGACAGAAAAATGGACGAAAAGGTTCTTCAGGTAGGTTAGGAACTCCTACATTTTGGGCCTATAATCACTACAATCTACTACTTCTTTTTCAACAAGTCTAGGGGACATTTTTTAGTTACATTTTTAGTGATATTTTATTTTTTGTTTTTTTTTGGTTTTTTTATAGTTCTTTTCAAAAAATGTATAGTATATATTTTAATTGAAATTTTTATAAAAAATAATCTTTTAGGTGTAATTTAGATACATACAAGAATCATGATTGTACAGACCCTGTTTATTATATGTATCTAAATTACACATAAAACACTGTTTTTTACAAAAATTTCGATCGGAATAAATACTTTATATTTTTTGGGATGTACTAAATTTTTTTTTTTTTTTTAAAATATCACTAGAAAAATGTCCTCCTAGTAGGACTCTAACACTCTGTTTCTGAGTTTTGAACAGAAAAAAAAAAGAATAGAAAACTTAAATTAGAACAGAAAAGAAAAGAATAGAAAATTTAAAGTTTTTTTTGTGTTGTTTCTGAGTTTTTAATGGAAAAGGATAGAAAATTTAAAATTGAAGACATGAGTTGTAATTTAAAATTTATTATATTAAAAGTTGAGGATAATATGGAATTATAAAAATATTACTTATTCTAATTTCTTTTAAAATCCAAATCATGCCAATTTTGAATGGAAAAACTTTCAACGAGAAAAAGTGGCCAGAGTTTTCTATCTATTTCTTTTCTTTTCCGCTATTAAAAAACTCGTAAACATATAAGAATTGAAAAGAAAACTTAAATTTTTCGTCCATTTCTTTTCTTTTCTGTCAATTTTAAAACTGAGAAACAAAGCTTAAAGTAAAACATGGGAGTTGAGTTGATTTACATTTTCAACACAGGAAAATTGTTCAGAAGAGCAGAGTTTGTCAACCTGCAGAAATTGATTGATTGTATATAGCGATTAGAGGAAGGCGTCACACACACACACACACACAGAGTTATTAATAACGAAGGAACATAGGTAAGACTATTAGTTTTTATACTGAAGAATAGACCCTATAATAACAACTAAAATTAGTTCCTATATTGAATAGTGGATAACATTTTTGATCCATAACCTACTATATATACTAGTTAGTTATTGCTCTTATTTTCTTTATCTCATTCATGCCAACAAAAAATATGATATAGTAACAGTTTCTGAGTTTTTGACACGGGGTAACAATACTACTCACCAGCGAAGCGTTGATGGTTTAATTGCACAACTGCGGTATCAATAATACTATCTTCATTGATTGATTGATTGAGTCGGTCAGTTTGTTGAAACACATTTGTTTATTTCACACGTTATTTACTCTCTTTCTCTCATTCAATTTCCTGATATTAATAATATCTCTTTTTTTTTTTTTTTTTTTTTTTGTGTGTGTGGCTGATTTGATATTGGCTAGATTTGGGCAAAAAAACAAAACATCTACAATTCCCATTACTAACTTTGCAGTGAGCTCTCATTCATCTTTATTTTCCTTAATTGTCTACTGTTTTTATATAGGTATGTTTGTTTTTGTATATTTGTATCTGTACTTTTGTGCATATTTGATTCTCTTCTACTTTTTTTCTTTTTTCTTTTTGATTTTGCAGGTTGATTGTGATATTAGTGAATGTTCTTTTGTAGAGATGAAATTTCATGGAGTGAAGATTGCTGGTTCAGTCTTTTTCTTGGGAGTTATTAGGACTCCTCTCTCGGTAATATCAATTGAAGTAGAGAGTTAAAGGGTGCTGTATTGTATTGTATTGTATTGTATTGTAGGTGTAATCTGAGTTTGCTTGTTTCTTCATTATTCCATTTTTGATATATAAAGGGGTGAAGGGAGAATTTCATTTATGGATCTGGGAACCGTCCAACCAGCTCATTCATTCACGTATGTCTTGTTGCCTCTTTGATCGAAAAGTCTAGGGAGGTCCATTTTTGGTGCTGCCTTGTTTTCTGTCAATACACACATCTCGTGTCAAACACACTGTTTTCTTCCCCAATAATTTTTGGATCCATTTGGGCTCTTGTTTCTAAAGGAAATTTCTTGCAGAGTTGGAATATCCATTCCGTGCAAATATTCATATCTCTTGTTTGGTAGCAAGAAGTTTTTCCAATTGATCAAGTTGTTTCCAGTTTCCAGGGGTAGTTACTGGAGTAATTTGGGGGAATGTTTAGCTCAATTTCTTGTTTTACTTGATAAATCTGCTTCGATTTTTCTGTTGAAAGGTTCTTGTCTTGGGAATCATTCTGGCCCATTTACTGTTAGAAAACAGTGAGCATGTCGGTCCTACATGCATGAGTATCATGCCTTTCATGGTAGGGCACAGGTCATACCAATTGCGAATAATGTTTTGCTCTTGTTTTATTTACTATTTAGTAGACATATAATGTTTTGCTCTTGTTTTATTTACTATTTAGTAGACATATTTGCTTTCTTCAGTTACTGTACCATATGATAATGGGCGGGATGGCTTTGGAGGGTTAATAGTTCTGTTGGAAAAAAAAAGATTGGAAACAATTATATATCCCTATTCTGGGGATATTGGGATAATGACTAGGGAATTGAGGCTGGGGATGCAGGAAAAGGGCCCAGATGTTGTGGGGAAGGTCCTTGTGGCAGTCAAGGCGTCCAAGGAAGTACCTAAAACTGCTTTGGTGTGGGCTTTGACTCATGTTGTTCAGCCTGGGGACTGCATCACACTGCTTGTGGTTGTCCCTTCACAAGGTTCTGGTATTATTTTTCTTGCCTTGACATAATTTCATTTCTTTATAGTTGGGAGTAATTATAGTATGTTCATCTTTGATGATGCCTGGACTTTTATAGCAAGAGATTTTATCTGTTTTGTCCAACTTGTAGAACTCTATGAATTTTTTTATTCCTTGACCTGCTGTTGTCTGTTGCCATTGGTGCGAATCAGAGGTCTGTAGTCTTTTGCGTTAGTCTTGAGCTTGTTGATATATCTCAATAGACTTGTCAAATTTTGATTCAATTTAGGTCATAAATTTCTTTGATTGTGCAATTCTAGAGCTATTTGGCATTTATTATGTTTACCGTTGGAACTGTCAATCTGACATGTATTTATTTTTAAGTGAAGGACTGTAGATTAGGTTCTCCTTTTAATTAATGTCATCATCTCCTTGCTCTAAATTGGTGATGTTGATCAGTTTTAACATGTTATAGTTTTGTTATGGTTGCATTAAGTTTTTATTTGGTACAAAACATGAAGTTTAGGACCACATCTTTGTAGGAAATGTTTTACAATCATAATGGACAATGGAAATAGATGGTTGCCACTTTCTTGATGAGAATTGTTTTTTGGGGCTGAGCCATAGATTCCAATTTTTTTTCTTCTGTTAATTCTATGCTGATCTGGTGACGTGCAAACACAAATTACATGTATATTACTAGTCTTTTCATGCTTAAGATGTCTGGCTTTCCTGTGGTCATTGATCTCATGCTACAGCATGAAAAGTTTGGAATACATTGTAGTAGATTTTGATCCATAATCCCCTTTTGGGTGTCACAGTACTGACAATTAATCCCTCATTTAGGTAGAAAATGGGGTTTCCCAAGGTTTGCGGGAGATTGTGCTAGTAGCCACCAAAGGTCTCATTCAGGAACAAGTTCAGAACAGAAAAATAATATTACAGATTCCTGCTCTCAGATGATCCTTCAGCTCCATGATGTTTATGATCTTAACAAGGTCAGTGCACCTCAAGTTATGGGTCACTGTTTGATATTGTACTCTCCCTGATAACTGATGTAGTGATGTGCCATTCTTGTGCTTATTCTGTTACAGATAAATGTAAAGATAAAACTTGTTTCTGGATCGCCATGTGGGGCAGTAGCTGTGGAGGCAAAGAGAACTCAAGCTAGTTGGGTTGTATTGGACAAGTAATATTCTTTGTATATGATGGACCATTCATGGCGAACTAAATTTCAGTTGCCCATGTTAACTTATTGCTCACTTTTATTGCCATTGTTTGCAGACAGCTCAAACATGAGGAGAAACGTTGCATAGAAGAGCTACAATGCAACATTGTGATTATGAAGAGATCGCAGCCGAAAGTTCTACGTCTAAATTTTGTTGGATCACCTAAAAAGGAACCAGAAGCAGGTTGTCAGTTACCTTCTGAGCTAGATCAGTCGTCTGATAAACAATTGAAAAAGAATGAATATCTGGATTCCATTCGAGGAGCACTTGTTACTCCAACCAGTAGTACTGAACTTTTTACTGCTACCGACGCTGGAACTTCATCAGTTTCAAGCTGTGACCCTGGAACTTCACCATTTTTCATTCCCGAAATAAGTGGAGACTTGAAGGAGCAATTATTAATTGGAAAAGAAAATCATGATCTCAATGAATCAAGTTCCGAGTCAGACTGTGAAAAGTTTTCTACTACTTCCTCAAGTTTGGGGTTTCAACCATGGATGGCAGACATTGCCAGTTCACAATGTCAATCCTCCTGCCACGTGGAAGAAAGTTCAGAAAAATATAAATACAGGACTCAAACCTCTATAACAAAGGTCTTGCATGAGAAGTTCCCTAAACTTGATCGAGATACTGGATTTGGAATTCCAAACTACAGACCTAATCTGGAATTCAGTGGAAATTTTAGAGAAGCAATTTCTCTATCCAGAATTGCACCTCTTGGGCCCCCTCCATTATGTTCAATATGTCAACACAAGACACGTGCTTTTGGGAAGCCGCCAAGATGGTTCACCTTTGCTGAATTGGAGCTTGCTACTGGAGGATTTTCTCAAGCTAATTTCTTGGCTGAAGGGGGGTTTGGATCTGTTCACAGAGGAGTCCTCCCAGATGGTCAGGCAGTTGCTGTCAAGCAGTACAAACTGGCAAGTTCTCAAGGGGATCAAGAATTTTGCTCAGAAGTGGAAGTTCTTAGCTGTGCTCAACACCGGAACGTTGTTATGCTGATTGGATTCTGTATTGAGGATGGACGAAGACTACTGGTTTATGAATATATATGCCATGGCTCATTGGATTCTCATCTCTATGGTAATTCTTTTTACCATTTTAGCTTGTGCAATCCTCCCATAAGGCAAATGTAATATATGTCTGATGATTATAACAGAATGCTAGCATTTTCCCCTCTCCTCGTTTTCTCCTTGGAATGTCACAAGAAGGATTTCCAAGTATGTCAGACACAAGTGGTCTATGTTCATCATTAAGATTTAATACCTTGGCATATTATGATAGGGATGCATGTTTCGGCCGAAGAGTCCAGGAAAGGTGTTGTCCTTTGGTTGGACTGAAGTGTAAAAGCAAATAGCAGATATATTTTGATAGATTCATGGTTGCATGAGCTGACAAACACTTGATACGAGTATTTCACTTTGTTCCTAATAGTTTTAACTTGTATTTGCATATATAAAAGAGTTCAAAGACTTAATTTGGCTTCTTAGAATGCTTTTCTTTTTATTAAAATTTCCTGTAAGCTGTATACTCATCAATAAATATGGTATACTCAGGACATCATCGAGATCCATTAAAGTGGTCTGCACGCCAAAAAATTGCAGTGGGAGCTGCTCGAGGAGTGCGATATCTGCATGAAGAATGTAGAGTGGGTTGCATTGTCCACCGTGATATGCGACCCAACAACATTCTTATTACCCATGATTTTGAACCACTGGTATGGCAACATCTTACTTTTCACTTGGTAGTTCATTCTGAATTTTTTAAATATATGGCTGCAACGCCTGCAATGATCATGTGCTGTAAGTTATGGTTTCATTCCAAATTGCATCTCTTTTCATTTTTGTATCATAGAGAACTATTGTCATTAGTTATCACATAAAAAAGAATCATATTGTTGGTAAATAATTATAAGATATCCTGAGTTTCGTAACTCAAACTTTTGCTTGGTTGAGGTGAGTGTCCAGCTCTCCAGTTACAGGCACTCAAAATTTTTCCTTGGTTGCCTTCTTTGATAAAGTCCACAAACTCAAGTTTCAATTTTTTTTTATCAAAGATGTTATGGAGGGAAAATCATGAGTTTGGACCCTTGGGAGGGAGGGTGGAGTGGAATAAGTCACTTCTGATGACTTGTCCTAATCATACCTATGATATTATTGTTTCTTTTATGCAGAACCCTGCTTTAATGTTTAAGCATGTAGATGTGAGATTCTATAGTTTACTTCAATTAACTGCTTAAGAGATGTAATATCAACTAGGGTCTGAACTGAAACATCCAGAAGGCATAGCATATCCTAGAAATACAGAAGAAATAGATGGAAAATAATTGCAAGAACGTTGTCATTTTGCTTATTATTTTGAAGTTTACTTCTGACATTTAGCTTCCTTTAATTTTGACATCTTGTAAAAATTCAACGATTAAGTTGCATCCTTCTGGTTTTGAGAGATCGATTTGATTTGGCTATTGATATACGTATGTAATGCTAATAATTTTTGTGTACATTGTGGAGTGTTAGGGTTTATAGTGTAATTATGTTACCTTGATTCTTGGTATGCAAGGTTGGAGATTTTGGGTTAGCGAGGTGGCAGCCTGATGGGGATACTGGGGTGGATACCAGAGTAATTGGTACATTTGGGTAAATCTTTAGTGTTGGTTTTTATTTTGATTTGGACCATCTCCATGCTTTTAATGAATTAATTTAGCTACTCTGTTCTATTCAGATATGTAGCTCCAGAATATGCTCAAAGCGGCCAAATTACAGAAAAAGCTGATGTTTATTCTTTTGGGGTGGTGCTAGTGGAGCTTGTTACCGGACGAAAAGCAGTTGATCTTAACCGGCCCAAGGGTCAGCAGTGCCTCACAGAATGGGTGTGTGTGTTTCCTGTTCTGCTATAAATGGGTGTGCTTAGCAAATCTGGTTGTCCATTACAATTTAAATATCAATTCCCACCTTCCTGGTTCAAATATGAAATTCAAATTTCCATTAGAATGGAAGTGTTCTAGTATCACCATTCACCACCAACACTAAAGCATGAAACAAGTTCATCAATCCATAAGCTCAAATTTTTATGTTCTTGGATTTGTAACAGGCACGACCACTGTTGGAAGAATATGCTTTTGATGAGTTGGTCGACCCTCGGCTAGAGAACCACTATTCGGAACAGGAGGTCTATTGCATGTTGCACGCTGCATCCTTGTGCATTAGCCGGGATCCTCATTCACGGCCACGCATGTCACAGGTAAGAAGCTTCAGCTAGAACTCAGAACTTTAATACTTGGGTCCAATATGTCCAAACACCATGAAGCATTAGTAGCCTTTTCTATCTACAGTGACACAGTCTACTGGTCTAGTGTATTGGTCTGGGAAATCTATCTTAAGTTGCTTCCTCAAAACATTTAACAACAAACTATATAGATTGCTATTTTATTTTTTTTATTTGCTGGGACTTCTGAATTTGAAAGAGTCCCTATTATTTTTAGTTTTGGTCTACAGAGGTGTTTTCCAACAGATTGTGGAAAATGTAACATTAGTTAATGAAGCCAAAGACAGTAAAATTTTCAAACATGTCTAGTTAACATTAAATTCAAGCGGCGAGTAAATTTATATTTGTATTTTTTTATGCCTCACATAATTAGGAAAAAATAGGTTTTACATGCATTTTCCTATTATCCACCCCCTAGGTAGTGGAAGCCTGTTTTAGACACTTTAGCCTGGAATGGGTTCTTAGAGATGCAATGGTTTTTGTATAAATATGCATCGTTCTCAAAATAGTGACCAAAGAGTTTTCTTATTTGATAAATATGGTTTGGCAAAAGGTGATCCGTCTACTCGAGGGAGACACAATCATGGACTCAAGTCACATGTCAACACCTGGACATGATGCAGGCAGTCGGAGTGGAAGGATCACCTATTATACCAATTAAGCGCTGCAATATGAACACTTGAGTGGTCCATTGATAAACAAGACACTGGAAGGGTTTAGCGAAAAGCTCTCTCTTGACGAGATAATGTCTGCTTTATGGGAAAGGAATAGAGCCAGGAGAGCATATCATGTGAGAATGAAATGTAAACAAGTCCCATCTTGAATACACTATATAATATAATATGCAGAAGATGTTTTTACCACCCTCTGTTTAGCTATAATATAGTTCTATATTTTGTCCTTGTATAGAAGGGAACATTTGAGTTGGTATGTTTTCTAGTTCTTTAGAAATGATGTGGACCCCGGTACCAAATAGCTAGATTATAGCATGCTGTTTGCAAGTTTGGGAAGGTTTTTTCCCTCCTTTTTGTTTCAAAAAACAGAGACTCCTTTCCTTTGTATTTAATTCGACCCGTCTTCACTGTTGAGCATGCCATGCTTCCACTTCTATCTGCCACAGGGAAACGATTACATAACTGGTTTTATTTCCTACTCTCACTCACCGTGTATTTAAATTTGGCAAAAAGTACTTTTTCATCACTGTGGTTGTAGTGTTTTAAGTAATTAGCTACTGTGCTTTTAAAATATTCAATTAGCTCATTGAACTTTTTAAAATTTGTTAATCGGGTCATTCCGTCCAATTTCTTGGACGGACGTTAAATTCAATTGTATATTTACATACGTGGCAGCCAGAACAAAAAGAAAAAACAAAATATTTAATGACTGGGCAATGATGTGGCAACTAAATAATATTTTTCTATTATTTTTCTCTCTTCCCAAGTTCTTCTTTATTTACTTAAAAGAAATTAATATAAATTTATACATTTATACAAAGGAATATAAATCACTCTATGAATTCCGACTACAAGGTCAAGGAAACCCACCATGGATTCCGATGAAATTGTGAGCAAACCAGCGGTCAAACAATCAGATGAAAATGAAAGTGATGGTGTAAGCGGGGGTTTTGGAACCCTAGGTACTCGAGATCTTTCTATTACAATTAATTCCATACTCTCTTCTGAGCTTTTGAAAATGCTGTTAGTTTTCTGCTCTTCATTTCTGCTGTAATTATAATTTTCAAGGAATGCCCAATTTTTATGTTAATTAATAATTATGTACTTACTTTTTTTAATAAGATGGTTAAAATTAAAAATAAGGTTCATTAGATGTTGTATGGCGGATCTTTCAGTAGGTGCCAAATCCGAATCTGACGCCTTTTGAGGAATTTCAAAGATCTTCCTCTTTCTATCGAGCTATATCTCTCACCGGAGCTCAGACAACGAGAGATTTTAATGTCTTGATTTGGATATTTCTTTTTTGTTTTGAAGATGAACAGTAGCATATTTTAATGTCTTGATTTGGATATTTCTTTATTTATCGGGAAGAAGATGAACAATAGCATATTTCTTAATTAATGATTTTTTATTTTTAATTTTTGTAGGAATTAATATAATGTTGTAATAGATCTCATTGATATATTATTTGTATTATTTGGAATTAATTGTTAAAATAAAAATAATTATTAAAAGAAAGGAAAAGATATAAGGAAAAGAAAAATTAAAAAAATGAATTAAAATATTTATTTTAATTTTATTTTACCACATAATGATTTTATTATTTTATTTTTTTGCCATAAAAAAAAAAATGAATTAAAATATTTATTTTAATTTATTATTTTAATTATTTTTTGCCACGTAATTAATGATTTTTATTTTTAATTTTTGTAAAAATTAATGTAATGTTATAATATATCTCATTGATACAAAAATTTTGATATATTATTTGTATTATTTGGAATTAATTTTTAAAGAAAAATAATTATTAAAAGAAAGGAAAAGAAAAATTATAAAAAATGAATTAAAATATTTATTTTAATTTTATTATTATTTTAATTATTTTTTTTATCACATAATGATTTTATTATTTTGTTTTTTTGTTTGAGAAGAAAAAGTTATAAAAAAAATTCATTAAAAAATTATTTTGTTGCCACATAAGATATACCACGTAATTGTTTATTTTTTAAAAAAAAGCCACGTAGAAAATAAGAGCAAATTTGTTAACGTCCGTCTACAAAAATGGACGGAATGGCCTGATTGAATATTTTTTAAAAATACAGTGGACTAATTGAATATTTTAAAAACACAGTGGCTAATTGCTTAAAACACTATAACCACAGTGGCCAAAAAGTGTTTTTTGCCATTTAAATTTTGTTTTGTAAAAACTTGCTGCGTCCACATGCACGAGTGTCACTTGCTCAGGGAGTGCAAAATTAATTTTCCAAAAGAAATGTAGCTTGATGACATACTAGTTAGAAGTCGATCTATTTGAAATACTACTGACATGTTAGAAATTTATGTTCTACATATGTATCTTCTCTTTTATTTTTTCTGAACGGACTGAATTTTTTTTTAAAAAAAAATGAATTTCTCCTTTCAAACAGAGCAGGTAGTCATAATTACAACCATGATCAAAAACTCTAGCGTGCTTATCAACAAAGCGTACTACTATATTTGCTGTCACAATCATTTACATTGCCGATCCTGCTGGAAAGGGGGAGCTAATTATTTTCGCAGCACAAATGCTTCTAGGGCTTGCTTTCCTTGTCCCAGAAACAAATTTTACACACAATACAATCACACTAGCAAAAGCATGCTTGGTTAATGAAACGGATGGACTGAAAAAATACGACAATATTACAATACAGTAAATAGCATTTACTGTCTGGAAAAAGAATTACCAGTTTCATAGGAAATTAAAAGGAAGTAGGAATCTTTTGGCTATAGGAATTACAAAACTGAACAAGTTTCATTCTCAGTTGAAAAAAGGTTTTGCTGGGAATTCTTTCATCTTAACAAATCTCCTCCTTTAGGTTTCCTCATTTTAGACCTTGCATACCTGAAGGGAATGAACACTAAGTTTCAGTAAATGGAATGTTAAACCGGAGAAGTATAACAGAATAATGAAACAAAGCATTGTATAGATAGATACTCTATATGCATGCCACCACGATCTGATGATGGCAATGTGCTGTCCTGAAGTGCATTCATGGCCACATTAGCTTGTTCAATCTCCTGTCAATAAGTAAACAAGCAGACGAACAATCTCAATATAAAAATTATGCTTTGCTATCAGGTAACATTTTTAGTTGGATTTTTTTTTACTTGATTAGGTACTACTTTTTGAAGCATATGCAAGGGACATCTATTGATGATTGTTTCTTTTGTTATTAAAAACTGCCTTATTAATAAACCTTTTTCACCAAAAGAAAAAAGAATGTCTTGCAGTGGGTTTCAGCTTATTATGGTTAAAGCACCAACAATATTATTTGTAAAAAGAGATGTTCTATGTAGAAGACAAGTAAGGGTGTGTCTGAGTAGCTCTTAATGGATGAGGCAAAACTTGTTTGATAAATATTTTTTTCCCCTCTTAATACCTCTTAATCGGTTAGACAAAAATATAAAGCTAAACAATCTAGAGGCATGTCGGAGCGATTTTTTCTTTTTCTTGGACAAAAATAACCTATTCAATATTACAAATTCCCTTTTGTATTCCTCTCCCTCTTTCCAGATGCTCAAATTGATCATCAAATGCGGTGTTCTTGAGAAATAAGCAGCAGACCAACAAAATAACAAATAGAAAAAAGTAGTAGATTAGAGCACGGGCATCCGATCGACAACAATTGTGATTTTGGTTCAGAGCATATTTGATTTGTAGAGAGAGAATTGAAAGAATCAAGGGAAAAAAATCCTCTTTAAGGAGTTACATAGATGACCCACTCGTCTCTATCATAACTAATTTTGATTTGTAGGATGAAGACAGGTTCAATTAGAAGTGAGGGTCTATCAATTGCTCGCCAGAGATAGAGATTTTTCTGTGGTGGCATGGAGGATTAGCCGGAGGAGTCGGGCGGTGATGGTGGGTTTTGAGATAAAATTTTATTGAAACAATTTGAAATACAAATTAAGAAGCAAGAAAAGGGACAAAACCCTTGTGGGTTTTTGTGTAGATTGAATACTTTCTATGAGAAAAAAGTCATGGATTATTAGAGAGAAAAGGAGAGATGGGTGGCCTTAGTTGCGCATAGTAAAGTGGGTTTGCGAAATTGTTCAAGGGCGAAGAGAGAGAATGAAGGGAAGAAAATAGAGTAGAGGAGTTTTTTTTGCTGAAATTGGGGTGGAGGGTTAAAATAGTAAAATAGTGTTATTAAGACATTTAGAAAAGATTAATTATCAAACAACATTTCAGATACAATTCTACACAGATGCTCTATATTATTTAGATGTTTAAACTATTCAGATCTTAACATTCAATTTTATCAAACACAACCTAAGTCTTGCGAAGGGGATCCTCCATTTAAATGTCAGCTTATTATGGTTAAAGCACCCAAGAATATTATCTGCAAAAAGAGATGTTCTGTGTAGAAGAAGGATACAAAACTAGATTTCATGACAAGAAAGTTATTATTTGGGAAAGAGAGATACATAAATATGCTTATAAGTTATAATGAAAAAGGTTACTTGTGAGTTGTGATCTTACTAGCATGTGATTTTTATTTTATTGGTAATTAGTTGTTAGATCCTACTGCCTGTCAAATGGGAAAATGAGGACAACAATTGTAATTAGCAGCATGGGGTACCTCAAAATCAGCAAATGCAACAGGCATTCCACCTCTATCACGCACCTTGAGTGTGTTGAATCCAGGATACCTGATACCAAATGAATACATGTTTTTTATCATTTTTAAAATTAATATATCACTGCATATTTTAATTGAGTAAAGACAGGAGGTACTAACACCAACAGGAGAACAAACCTAAGAATACAAAATGAACAGGAGTAAAATCCATTAGAATTTGAAGGTAGCGTTCTGTGATAACTTACTGAGAAAGAACCTGCTGGAGTTCATCCTTGGTGCAATTCGGACCTAAATTTGCTATAAACAAAGTTGAACAAGGTTTGGCACCATCGCCAATCGTCTCTATCTGCTCATGTTGCTGCAAAATGCAACCAAAAGCAGGCGCCCAGTCATACATGCTTCTGACTGTTTTTCCCTCTCCGTAAGTCATAAATATTCAGACAAAAAGATAATTAAACATGTTGGTGACCCTAGCACAAATGGTTAAATATTGAAGAAGAATTCCATCGAGGAAAAATAATCAGAACCATATTACATCAATTGTAAAAAACAGTTCGTCCTCTCAAAACAGCATTTAAAATCCAAAGTATTTTGTTGAAGATAAATTGTGAAGAACAGATAGAAGCGCAGGAAGGCCACACGTGTATATTTTGCTGCATATGTAACCGTATTCAAGAAGATCACATTCTAAGGAATGGGAAAGCCAATGAGAAATGTACATCAATTCATCAAATAGCAAGATACATTTTTTTTCTTCTTATCTGTCACAGTAACCATTTCTGCTGCGCAATATTCTTGGGTTAACACTGAAAGGCTGAAAGCACTTGCACACTAACAGGTCGTACCATACATTGCATTTATAGTTTATAGTAGATATAAAGTTAAAGCTATCTGAGAAGGAAAATGATTTTTTCTCTTCATACACACACACACATAGGTGGTCATTTTACTTTTGAAACAACACCATACATTCAGCAGAAAAGCAAAACAGAACAGTATCACAATTTTCACTTACATTTTCTGCAATGACAGCATTGTCGGCATCAGCCACTGTTTCGCCACTGATCAATAACAGATGAAACAGGTGAGAGATGAACGAATAGGAATACATGTAAGAACCTAACATCTTGTATATTTTACCAACAAATTGCAGCAATCATAAAGATAGATTCCAAAATTAAACAGTTAATTTGCTTTCTGAGTGCTTTCAACCTCTTTGGGATCGCTATATCATCCTTGTCTTTGTCGGAAGAATCAGGGTTGCTGGGTCCGGATGGTAGATCACATTCAGCGTCTCCTGGTGTGCAATAACTTGTCAACATGTTCTTGTGAGGGTATTTATGTGAATAAACAGCATCTATATCTATTATTAATGAACTTCATTATATACATAACCAATTACCATCCTCACTCGATGTTTCTTGGGCATCGGCAGCAGAGTTGGTTCTTCTATCAATAACGACATAAGGCCCACTTCCTGTAAACAGCAAAAAGTGTTCAAATACAATCTCAAGAAAAATTATGGAGTAAAAGAATCAAAACTAAACCAAAATTTCAGCAGTCAATAATGGAAAGAATAAAAGGATAACTATCACCTACCTGGCCTTTTTATCCGACGAGAATTTGATCTGGCAAGTTCGATATGCAAAAGGTGTCCAGTTTGAGGATCAAATTTTACACCCTGAAAAACATCATTATCCAAATTTCAGAATTCAGAATGTGGTAACTTTTTCTGCTCTCAGAGATATAACTGAATTTTTAAAGAGGTCCATTCTTCTAGACAAATTCGAACTGAAGTCCATAATGGATGAAAGCTAGAAAGAGAATATTTATTAATTAAAAGAACCTAGTAAGAGAAGGAATGTAGGAGGATGGAAAAGGTATCCCTCACAAAATGGGCGCCTGAGTGGTCATTACCACCTGTAATTTGGCGGACAAGGAGGAATCTATGAAAATGATCTTAGTTTACTTTACCGCTATATTGTAACCCATCCTATAAGATTTTGCCAGTTGGTTTACCCATGAAGACAAGAATGATAGTTCAATAATATTAATTGATGTTTTGATAACTTCACTTTTTGTTCAAGGTTTTAGACAAACTCAAAGGTTACGAAAAGATCCTACATTTCTATTTTGACACCGTCAGAATACCTTAGGATTGCAAAAATAAAGCACAAGTATTTAACATAATGACAAAATCAATGAGTTAAGTTTTTTGTGCAAATTTTAACTCTTTTCTTAACCAATAAGAACTTTATGTGAATGAAATTCAAATGGGATATTCACAAAACAATATCTTTGGAAGTGTTATAATTCATCTAAGCAAAAATTTCTTAGCAATGAGATCATCTTAACTATCTAGAGTTGCTTGGCTTCCAAACCCAGATCCGAAATTGTACTTTTTGGACCAAGAACAGGAAAGAACTCAGGGAGAGCACAGTTGATGGAAAAATTTCTCAGCATCTAAACCACTAGGATCTCTTCAACCAAAATAATTGATCGCAACCAAAGAGTCAAATTTATCTCTTAATATCAATAATAATAGTCTGCTTAACCTTGGGGATTACAACACATATTTGAAGGAAAAATAAAACCCCAATGGAACAGGAAAGTAATGAAAGACCAAATTACCCTAATGACCTGACAATATGACTACTAGTTTATGAAAGACCACTTATTCAACATGTGGCACGTCTTTGGAAAAGTATATCCATCACAACTGAGTTATCTAAGATAATCTAAACAATACATTCGCTAACTGCGATAAAAAAAACCAAGTGAATGCATTTACTATTTACCTAAGGTTCACAAAAGGACAGATACTATATTGAAAAGGTAAAATACTGATAATTGCTCACATTCAGTGAATGCAAAGCTGCTATTGCTGAGTGATGATTTTCAAATGTAGCAAATGCAACCACCTGCAGCATGCAAAGTAAGCAAAAAAACATACAAAAATGTGAAAAGATAAAGATTCAAACCGAATATACAATGAACTAAAACTAACAAAATCTACGTAAAAAATCCGTTGCTCAAACAATGTTAAAAGGCAAAAGAAGTTAAAACCCTAATTTTACTCCCAAATCAGAGGAATGATTGTATTCTCTCCACAGTAACACAAAATTATCAGCATTTGTAAACATAAATCAACAATTTTTGTTGATGGGACAATAAGAAAGTAAAAGAAATTAACAAACAGGTTTCAAAGATGGACCTGATTACCACGACCGGTGTACTTGAGCTGGCAAGAGTCGAAGCCGGGTCGGCGTCGGAAGAGGTTGTGAATCTCTCGAGCTTTAACGTCGTCCGGAAGGCCCGACACGAACAGTGTGTTTATGCCGTTCCCGTCGTCCGAGAATCCGTAGTTCTCCGGTGCAGCGTTGGCGTAACTATATGGATCATACGGCGGATGACTTATTAATGACATCACGGCGCGGCCGAGTATACCGATAGGAATTTTCACTTCAGTTGGGTTGGGTTGAGTAGAGTAGGGATAAGAGGACTAGGGGTAGAAGTCGATTTTTAAAAAAACCAAACATTTTACTTTTTATTTATTTTAAAAAAGAAATATTTAAATGAAGAGTTAAATTTATATTGAATTATAATTATAAAATTTATTAATATTACTACATTTATTAATATTTAAAAAGAGAAAAATTGGGGAGTGATTTTGCCTCTAAAAAAGCTACGTTACACGATAAAAAATTAGAAATAAAAAACGCTATTTTTAATGATGATGCAGATACTTCAAAATTAATGGCCTGTTTGGTTTGGGAAAATGGAATGGGCATTCAAAAAAAAAGATCCATTTTTATGTTTGATTACTTTAAATGGAAGAAAATGAGTATTAGTATAATAGAATGCTTATATATATGTTTAATAAAATACTTATTCCATCAAGATGGATAAAAGATTGATCAAACGCATTTCAATGGTGTAACCAAACAAACCATAAAAGTTCATTCCAATTATAATATAAAATAAGTTGCCAAACCAAACTATACATAAAAAGTTGCAATTCTTGAAATAAAAGGTCTTGAATCTTGATGTCACAAAAGCCGTGGTGGTCACATGATAATAATAATAATGCAACAATAACCACATTTTATTTACGGGAGTGGTTAGCATAAAGTGAACTTCATGACAAGTTCACTTCTTGACACATAGGCGGGAGAGTGATCTCTCCCCCTACATGTCACACTGTATTGGTCATGAAGTGAACTTCATGCTCCTTCATCAACGATCAATTTCAAGTTGAAGTACAATAATTGCACCTCTTTGCTCATGTGCAACTCTCCTAATTTGTACTAAAGGCCCGGCCCTACATGCACACATTCGCTTTGTTCATATACTCTTGGTCAAACATAATGTAAATGTGAGAAGAAACTAATAGTATTTTGTCCCTCCGATTTTTCACTTGAACATCTTCTTAGTTTGGAGTGTTTCTTTAAATATTGACCATTGAAAAGGTCAAATATTTTGATACGACAGACTTCAAAGATATTAGTAAGCTTTTTTGGTCCGCTATTATTTTGGCAAGGCGGTGGAAATATATGGCAAGTGAAACTACTTTCATATAAACATATTTGACAAGTTACTTTTAAAAATATTACTAGTAAATTACAAGAAAAAAGAACAAGAATAACAAATGATGATTACAATGCTAACAGGAATTACAAGAAAAATTGAAATGAGACAGCACAGTACAAACAGCTTCAATCCAACGCACACAGACACGAGCACGAAAAAGAATATGGGAAGACCTGCTAAAACAATGATCTCGGATACTGATACATATAAAATACAAGATCAAGGAGAACTAGTCAACAAACCGCCAGTCTCCGCCGATTCTTCATCCAGAAACAAGTCATCCGTTTTCCTGAGAGCCGCGTGAATCGCCACAACCACCAGTCCAAACAGCACCGACAACAATATATTCCACGTAGCGCCGGTCAACAAAAGTAAAACCAGCGAAACCACGGACAGAACGATCAGAACTGTACGATCATTGATCAAGTGGTGGAAAATCACCAACGGCTCGTCGCGGAGAAAGTAGAGGAACAGCCAGACCGCCATCAATGCCACGAACACGATCAACGAGATCGGGTGCCACAAGAGGCTCAAAAACAGAATCAATAGCACGATGATTACGTAATTCATTCGGAAGTAGCCGACGTTCGTTTTGATCCGTCCGACTGCATCTCGGAATCCCGAGGGTAAGTTGATTGAGTGGATTTGGAACATCTGTTTCCATGGCCGGCGCGTGGCGAGCCCTGATTTCAGCAGATTTTTTGCGCGGGAGACGAATTCTATGCTTGTGCCTCCGGATGATGACGACGTTGGTATTGTGCCGTAATTCGTCATTCTCCGGTGAATCTGGAGTTAATTATTAGAACCTTTTAACTATGATGAGAGAGAATTGGAGCAGAATACGAAGGACACGAGGCTGTGCAAACGAGAGAGAGAGAGAGAATAGGATAGGACGTGTTGCATTGAATTACTTAATTACTCCATATATTTATTTATTTATTTATTCAGTGTGCGCTCTTATAAGGTGCGACTAAGGTGTATGATAACCAATAAGGAAAATGTGTTTAACACGTCCTTTCTCATTTTCATTATTATATAAGTCGTTTTTTTATAAAAAAAATTCTTTATAATATAATACATTTTACATATAGTTAGAAAAAAAAAATCATTTTTTATTTTATTCCTAAAAAATAAAATAATTGAGAAAGAAGAGTAAGAGTAATTAATTAGTATATGAATAACAATAAAATTTCAAACCAATCACTAAATACCTAATATTAGAATTAATGAAATTTTTTAATGTGTGATTATATACTTTTATATATATATATATACACACACACACACACTACTACTACTAGTACACCCTGGCCTGTATCTATTATCATCTACAGCCACTCATAAAACACCCATCAATGATTAGACTTGAAACACTTATCCTCCGATCCTCCCCTTATATAATTTTTTTTTTTTTTTTTTTTTTTTGGGGGTGGGGAGTGGGGAGTGGGGTTTGTGTAGTATTAAATAAAAAGGGGTGGGGTTTGTGTAGTATTAAATAAAAAGGGAACTTGTTGTGGGCTCAGGGGATAAGACCACACCCAACTTCGCGGGACGGAGATTATATAAAGACGGACAGCAACGTCCAAACTTGGTCGCTGATTTCTTTTTTTAATCAAATAGAAATACTCCTAAACAGAAGAAAAGGTTAGTACTCCCCTCACCCTACTGGCTACTCCGGAAAAATAAATAAATAAATAAATAGTAGCGTGGACTGTTGGACATAAAAAGAATAGCCTCAAAGCTAGAGGGAGGGGATAAACTAAAAAACGTACGCACACAATGACAAATAAAATTTCATTTACAAGAAAAGGTCGTAACCTTTAAATTCAAATTTCATCACTACCAATGTTGTTTGTATGTTGATAAGCTTTTTAACATCTAAATACCAGTGTAACTTTATTATATTTATTTAGAGTATTGTAATACATATAAAAAATACTGTGTCAAAATTTTTACTATATTGATCCGTTAGTCATTTAAACAGGAGGGATAGGAATCCCCCTTTTTTTAGGAAATATAAAATACATCATCTGTAAATATGCTATTTTATATGGTTATACTCGCTTAAATGATCCACAACAGATGTCAAAATATTAATTCCCCTAATCTATTTCCTTCACATAAGGACCATAATTATGATAAAATTAAAAAGAAAAATGGATGAAAATAAAAGTCAAATATAAGGCAAGTAAAAGAAGAAGGATATAAATCATTTTGGGTTTAATTAATTACTAGAAGCAACAAACTTCAACTTAAAGGAAAAACTAACAGTCAAAAGTTGCCTCCAAGACTAGATTTTAAGATGTTCACAAGTTACTTCAACTCCCTCCCCATTCAACAATGCTTTCAACCTATCCATTCATTTCTTAAATTGCAATAACAGAATAATGACCTACCCTTATATATGATCAATATGGTCTCAAATTCTTCAACTACATGCCCAAACAAGAAAGATGGAGGCATATCACAAGTTTCTACATGGCACACTTGAAGCTACCATCTTCCATGCCACCCCTTATACACCATCTTTCCCCTTCAATGTAAGGGCACTCTTTTTTGCTTTTCCTTCTGTCTAAATAATTATTCAACATTTTTGCTTATTAGATTACACTTGCATCACTAAATGAATGTAAATAGACCATTTTAATTATCAAACAAAAATATGAAAATTTCTTTTTTGCAGTGCATATTTGCAAATGGAAAGCCAACCTATGTGACCATCAAGATCAATAATCAAAAGGTAGCATCAACAAGCCATGAAATTGACAGGGTTTGGAATCAAACCTTACAAATTTTGTGTGCTCATCCACCCGATTCAACAATCACAATCTCCCTGAAAACCAACTGCTCTACCTTGGGGAAAATCCGCATTAGCGCACACCAGATATTAACTGAAGCAAGTTTAATCAATGGTTTCTTTCCACTCTGCATGGAAAATGGAAAGACAGATCAAGAACTAAAACTACGATTTATGTTATGGTTTAAACCGGCAGAACTTGAACCAAGCTGGGATAAATTACTTGAAAATTGTGGATTCCAAGGTCTAAAGAATGCTAGTTTCCCACAACGATCCAACTGCAGTGTCACACTGTATCAAGATGCTCATCATCACCCTTCTTTTCAACCACCGGTCAATCTTTGTAGGACACCAAGAAAACTATGGGAGGATGTGTATAAAGCCATCGAGGATACACAGCATTTGATATACATTGCAGGATGGTCTTTCAACCCCAAGTTGGTTCTGGTAAGTGAAAAAAGTGTCATTTCTCCCTCAATTCTTCTCTCTGTTCTTCACATTTCAAAGATAATAATACTTGGCCGCGCAGGTTCGCGATTCTCAAACAGAAATTCCACATGCAGTAGGAGTTAAACTTGGTGATTTGTTGAAGCGGAAAGCAGAAGAAGGTGTGGCTGTGAGAATCATGCTTTGGGACGATGAAACATCATTGCCTATCATTAAGAACAAAGGAGTAATGAGAACTCATGATGAAGATGCATTTTCCTACTTTAAACATACCAAGGTAATATGTAAACTTTGCCCCAGATTACACAACAAATTCCCCACACTATTTGCCCACCATCAGAAAACCATAACTTTGGACACTCGTGGACACTTGTCTTCAAATAATCTTGAAATCACAAGTTTTATTGGCGGCTTAGATCTTTGTGATGGACGGTATGATACAGAGGAACATTCCTTGTTTCGAACACTCAATACAGAATCCCATTCTCAAGACTTCTATCAGATAAACCTTGCAGGAGCAAGCCTTCATAAAGGTGGACCAAGAGAACCATGGCATGACGTTCATGCTTGTATTTCTGGGGAGGTTGCTTGGGATGTGATGGCCAATTTTGAGCAAAGGTGGACAAAGCAATGTGATCCCTCTTTGCTAGTCCCCCAAAGCACCATAACACAAATACTTTCTCGGCAGCCAAATCCTACAAGCAGCATTCACACTGAAAAGAATTGGAAAGTTCAAGTCTTTCGATCAATTGACCATGTCTCAGCAAAGAGCAACTTTCGAATTGAGAGAAGCATCCATGAAGCTTATGTAGAAGCAATTAGGCGTGCCGACAGATTTATATATATTGAGAACCAATATTTCATTGGAGGATGCCATTTCTGGGAGAAAGATCAGCACTGTGGCTGCACAAACTTAATCCCAATCGAGATTGCCCTGAAAATAGCAAATAAAATCAAAGCAAATGAGAGATTCGCAGTTTATATTCTTATACCAATGTGGCCAGAAGGAGTTCCAGAGAGTGAAACAGTACAGGACATATTACATTGGACTAGGGAAACTATGAAGATGATGTATAGGCTAGTAGGTGAAGCTTTACAAGAGAGTACTGAAACAGGGCACCCAAAAGATTACTTAAACTTTTTCTGCCTTGCTAACAGGGAAGAAGAGAGAAATGGAGAGTTCATTCCTCCATACTCACCTCATCGAGCAACACAGTACTGGAATGCTCAAAAACATAGGAGGTTCATGGTTTATCTCCATTCCAAACTCATGATAGGTATGTATAGGCATGAATTAAATTTCACAAAATTATTAGTTACTATGTCTAATTCGACTCCGTAATCAACTTTAAAAAAACTTACGACATCATTGGCAATATGTTGTTGAAAATGTTTCAAGTCTAATCATAGCAAGAAATTATAGAATGAAAAATTATAATGCTAATGCAAAGATATGGCAATTCTGATAAACATTTTTGTTTATGAAAATGCTAGTTCTCTACTAACTACTATGCTTTTGCTGGTGACTTGCTATATATTCTTTCAGTGGATGACACATACTTGTTGATTGGATCTGCAAATGTAAACCAAAGATCCATGGATGGCCAGCGCGACACTGAAATTGCAATAGGATGCTACCAGTTGAGCAACGAAGAAGGCAAAATAATTCGCGGCAATATTCATGAATACCGAAATTCATTGTGGTACGAACATACTGGACGAGCTGAAGAAATCTTTAAGGAGCCTCAAAGTTTGGAATGTGTGCGAAGATTGAGTTCAATAGGAGAGCAGATGTGGATAATTTATTGTGGAGAAGAAGTAGTAGACATGGAAGGTGTTCATTTAGTCACTTATCCAGTGAGGGTAAAAGAGGATGGTCTCATTGAAGACCTTGTGGACAACAATAGCCAATTTCCGGACACAAAAGCACCAGTTAAGGGGAAGAGATCCAAAGTTCTACCATCTCTTTGCACCACATAATGGCGATGAAATCTCTACTCTGGCCCACATTTGTTGACACAATTGCTAAATCTTAAATCCCTCAATGTATTGTTATCCACAGAAGGTGGTTAATCCGGAATAAATTGAAGTCCAAAGTTATTGGAAATCTTGAATTTTAATATAAAAAATTCATGATTCTTACATGTATTGTAGGCTTTTTTTTTATATACTGGTAAATATTAACAACTAATTTAATAAATTTAAACATTTCATGCATTTGCAATATGTTAAGAAACAAATCCTGATTTTGTAATGCATATCACTCATTGTGGGTGATCATGCATTTGTAATATAATGACATATTGTTAGGTAACTCCTTGAATCCTATTATGAAAAGGTACCCCATTCGTAGTGGGAATGTTATTTAGGAAGAAGTTCTATTTTACATAGAAATAATATTATTATATTGTAGGGTCCTGTTTTGAATAGGGGAATGAGAGGTATGGGAACTCTATTTATGTTTAGTTGTTAAATTGTAGCACAATGAAAAGTAATGTAGCATCCTAGAGAGAGGGTGTAAGTGAATTTTTTTGTGTGAGAGGGTTTTGCAGCTTTTATATTCCTACAAAAAAGTTGTAATAAAGGAGTGAGGATTTTTTAGCATTATCACGTGAAAAAAGTTGAGAGTATATTGAGGTTGTTTTATGGATTAGGTCAATTTAAATTGTTTTATCTATATCTTTACTTAATTGTTTAATTTGCGTCAACTTAATTCCCAACACATGATAAGAATCAATAAAAGACGCAATCAAATGTAAATAATGAGCTTGAAACATGCATCATGTTTGAGACTCGAGTGTAGGGAGTTGAGGTAAGAATTGGGTGGTTAAATTTTTTACTACAGCTATTGGAGATTTTTTATATAATAGACTAACAGATAAATGATTAAAGATGCTATATTTAACAGCCGTAATGATAATAGCTAAATATATGTTGAGAGAATCTTTTATAATCCTACTGCAACTTCAAAAAGGGTAAAGCTAGGAGGTCTCAAATTTTGTCTCAAATGATGTGCATCATCATTACATTAGTCGAGTACATATATTGTAATTGGCTATATATAATAAAGTATCATTTGTCTTATTCAATGCAACTCCATTTGAGAAAAAATTTGCAACCCCTATAGCATTGACTTAAAAAGAAAAGGGCTTCGAAGAAGATCAACAAGTAACATTATACTACCATATTTCATTATATATACTCCAAGAAAGGTAACTGATAAGAATTTATTTAATTTGGTAAAGTAAGATCTACATCCGGATGACTCCTCAGCTAGACACTTTAAATAAGACTCAACTTTTAACGAATGAAAGGAGAAAAGAACTGCATTACCATTTTCTTGCTCTTTTGCAAGTCCATGTCCAACAGCTACCATCTTTCAACCTGAATAATTGAAAATATTATTTGATGAAAGAAATAACAGATTCAAAACAATAATGATTTTCGCTAACCAAGCACGTATGGGATAGATAAACAACAGCTGGAAAAAGAAATAACTTAAAAACAAAATTGATTTACGCAAGCACTTAAGTGGTGAATGCAAAACTAACAAGGACTACTACTTTCGGAGTATGTCAAAGGCTATTATAATATCGACACTCTTACTGCCTTCATTTTCAATTGAACTTTGGTAGATATGCAGTAACACAATGAGTCAACCACTCATTCTGCTTCCATTTACTATATAGCATTGGTAGATATTCAGTCAAACAATGAATCACATCAAGTAAATACATTAACAGCCAGGCACAAATTTCTTCTAATAACTTCTAATGTTTAGAAAACATGACTTAGAGATACTTCATTCCCTTCCACCAAATTCTGAAAGTATCCCATCTTCATCTCTTTTCCAAATTACATGAAAAAATTTCAGTTTGGCATTAATCTAGTGCTTGGACCAACCTATCTATCATAATGTAGGTAGTAATAACAAAAGAACCATTGCTAATAACCAATTTCTCCAAAAGAAATGAACACGCAAAACAATTATGCCACTTAATATCTATCTGTGGCATTGAATTTCCTTGTGCTAAGCGATATTCACTTTTCCTACAGCTCCAACTCTACTAGGAAATTCAGCATGTGTAGTAACATCTCTATCCACAATATCTATTTTTCTCCTAATGTGTTACTAGGGAAACACCTGCAACTGCTACTACTTCTGAAACCACATTTTGATCTTACTGGTTATATGCTTAGAGCTCCTCTTTACTATATTCTTCCTTCAACAGAGCTCTAGCTATTCCATATTCCTAATAAATAGTCACAGAAAAGCAAAGGATTTTCAGTTGTATCTGAAATGAGAATAAGTTGTATTTCCTGAATATATCATTTAGAACGAAGAAAACCACCATTAATCTGCTTGTTGATCTACAAGTACAGAAGTACTACCAAAAAACTGAATAGCAAGTACTATCAAACGAGGTAATTAGGCAACGAGGCAAACAAAATTTGCTATCACTTGATCTAACCAATTAGTTGCTTGATGTTAACTTCTGCTTCCCATTCCCTCCAAGTCTATGAAATAAAGCACGGATATTTTTTACCTAAACTAAAAGAACCAGTTAAGGATAAGCTGCAAGTCTTCAACATAAGGATCTCAAGAATCCATCCAAAAACTTCACACATTCTATAGAACTGTATCATGCTGCAATACAATAACACACTAGCTTCTTCTGTAATGTTTCACACGGTTCAACAATTGTTCGGCAGCTCCATCAAAATGACAAATATCAGCAAATGTTGTGACAGGTACCAGCTAGTCCTTTTCTATATGCTTGTTTTTCTACGGGATTTAGTGCTTTTAGAAGCTCCAAAAGCACCCAACGCACTTTGAGAATCTTGTTCGTCTAACACCAATGTATTCAAACACAGTTTAATAGTTTATTTAACTCACAAACATGTTTGGGGCTCAAAGGCAACACACCAAAAATAATGCACTCCAAACACAACGCTACTGCTCCAAACGCAACATATGCTACCACTCCGAACGCACCAAAAGTTAGCAACTAAACAAACCCTTATAGAGAGGAGACACATCTATATAAATAGCCAACATAAACCAACCATCTGAATCCAATTTGCCGTTCGTGACAGTAACAGGTGTTTACATATCCACTTTTACGATTCCAAAACTACCCTGTTCAAGGTGTTATACATATTCTTGATCTTGAAACTCCTACAATTAGGCAAAACAGCAAAAAAATCCTACTTATCCTTGAGAATGATGTTAGAACTGTCAGTTGAGGACCACATAAAATCCAACAGCTTTTCAGAAAACTGTGCCATCGTAAGCAAAGTGAAAGTGGCAACCATATGAATTCCCAGCAAAAACAAAAGAAGACTAGAAAGGGAGGACTTGAACCTACGGTTCAGCAATAAACAAGCAGCTTTAACAGCTATAGCAGATTAGCATATCCCAAGCTCCATTTGTCCCCTCTCTACCGCTAATTATTATTTGCATCTAATCAAGGAACTACCCAACCACCGCCAGAGAGACAACCACATAACTAATCTTTGAAACCAACTGTCATCAGCAAAACTGGATAATACTTAATAGAACCTATCTAGGCTGTTTCATCATAAAGGGAGGAGGGGGAGGGGGAGGGGGAGGAGGAGGTGGGGTTGGTAAGCATATCAAGGACAACATCTAACTAAAAAGGAGAAGGGGGAGTGAACCCTAGAAGATAAAAAACAACTTCCCACAGAGAGAGAGAGAGAAATGGGCAGATGAATCTAATTCAAAAGTGAACAAACACCCAAGAACAGAGACAAAAATGTTACCACATTAAGTACAATTTCTAGCTTGAAAAATTACAAACATATAATTCAGGACCCATTGACCCATATAACAGAGACAGAATACTTGCCTATGATGTACAGGTCAGAAGTCGGGCTCTCTTCAAAATGGCACGCCAGCCATCCTTCCATCCAATGTTCCAAGCTGATATCAACGCATAAAGAAGTAACTTTTCCAGCATGCAGGCGGCCAGACAACTCGACTACGGAACTATATTGCAGAGCTACAATCAAATGAACAATTACATAGAAAAAAGGTGTACTATAACAAGAGACATGGGATACTGCATAACCATGGTCTACATGGCTGAATACAGATCAGAAGTATCTGTAGTAACACTTAAATCTCATAACCCAACAAGATATGCGTTCACAATTACTCTTCGTATCTTGAGGCACATAAATCATCAGATAAGACAACTCGTCCAGAGGCTATCCAAAGATATGTAATATATGGCACCTTAAACAAGCACTACCGATGTGTACTATCAGGCAGAACAATGAAGTTCACTTTTGGAGATAAAGACATGGCTTAATAGAGCAGCCCAATCAAAACTTGAATCATACAGCCTCAAATACCATTCCAGTTTTCAATACAGTAGCTTTTCTTACAAACTAATCTAAATCGCAGTTCAGCCAAAAGGTCTCTCTTACTGACATACATCATGACTAGATACTTGTATACTTCAATCAAATTCATAAACATTTTTAACCTGTTCACACACTACATCTTTTTGTGGCTGGTTTTGCAACTAAGACGAACAGTTGCAACAAACTTAAAGCCATAAAGCCCTTAGAAAACAGTTTAATTCTATATCTCATGCAAAGCAGTAACAGCTGTCTCTCCCACCCTTCAAATGCCGCCTTAAACCAAAGAAACTGTAACTTGTAACAGTGCATAAGGCAACTAACTAATTTTGTATTTACGGGTTCAACGTGCAGAAAAGGCTTAGGTATACCTAGTTTAAAAGCCACTAAAACCAATTATCCTCCAATTCAAGATGCCATTGTATTCTGTCTGTTAGATCCAAGCAAAACATAGAATTAAAATACAAATATAGGAAACACAACCCACTAAGAACCTTCAAACAACTATAGAAACCTGATGACTTGTAACTCCACATCACAACTTTGACATGCAACTAAAATAGTTAAATGAAAATATCAAAGAGCGCCATTTAGAATAGCAGTTGGACAAGCACTCACCCCATCTATTCCAACTATAAATCATAATGAAAATGATTACTCGAGTACCCAACCAATGTCAGCCCTCCAAGTTTCCTAGATGTATATTCTTTATTGTCCTTACTAAACATCTAAAGCTTTGGAACTCTGTGGTCTCCAAATAAATACAAACTTGAGTATCTTTGAAGCCGACAACAGAAGAAACTCCACAATCTATGCATTGGGATCACTTTCTTTACAATCGATATCATCCACAATAACCAGTACTACTTCTCAGCTCACACCTCGTGACAACTCAATTAACAAGACTTGTCTGAACAAATAATGTCGAGAGAAATTTTCTTAGAAGTCATGCAATTAAATGAAGAGCTCACTAATGAAACGAAATAGCTTAAAAAGTTCTAGTATTCAAGAGATATCAATTTACCATTTCAAAAAGAAATTTAACCATTACAAGATGTATCAAAAACAAAAAAGGGTCAATGGTATGACCAATAAAGCAACAGTCATTAATACATAAATCGAGAAATATTCAAATGACCAATAAAAGCAACAGCCATAAATAGGTAAATTGAGAAATATTCAAATTACTATGTGATACTTTGTAAGCAGGAAAGGAATACATGGTCTTAAGTTTAGTAAACCAACCCTAATACATATATATGAAGTAGTGAAGATAACCAACGGAGTTCAAATGAAAGACTACTGATAAGAAATGCAAACAAAAGAAGGATCATACACTTCAACTCCATTCTATACTGGACAGCAAACAAACAAGTAAGCGAAGATGCTCCTTTTCTGCTATTCATGTATGAATCCATCAAGGTCTCAACGACGAGTCATGCGATGTTTCTCAAGTCCTCCCCACGAACCCGAACCCGAACCCGAACCATACAGAGGACCCTTGTCAGCAGCACCCTAAGAATGTATGAACACCAACCCATTAAAATTTTACTGCGTATAACATGTTGTCTAATAGTAACGGAAATAAAATTCAAACACTTATTAGCATCCACACCATATGAACCCCATATCCATTGCCATAAGGTGCATGGAAACCTCCCTCTGAGCTGCTGAGATTCATCCCATATGGTCCACCTGTAGCAGAAATATACAAACATAAAAGTATTTAGAAAATCACCAGATACCTGAGAGCTGTATCAGATGTGCTGTATTGCACAATTGCTAGGAGTAACTTTAATAAATTGAGCGTGTTTAAGTATTGATTTCTAGGAAGGTAGAATCAAACACAACAACAACAAAATAGCTGGAAGACAGCCCCAAATATTCCAGCCAAGAATGGTTGTACAAGTCCATAACTTGCCTCTTGATCCCTCCACCTCCTCATCAACCAAGAGGAGCATAATGATAAATTTCACTTAAATGTGATGTATTTGCTGTGCTAATGCAGGAATGTAGAAGTCATGTAATGTGCTGAGCAACAGGGAAAAAATTAATGATAGATTAACCACAAAAGTATTTGAAGGAATTGTAAGGAGTCAACAGCTTTCCAAGTATATAATACATTTCTCCAACTCCGATTTAACTGTAGTCACGACATTAATGTTCCTTCAAATTTTCACTCTATTCCACACAGCCCCTAAACAAGATCCTCTTGACACATTAAAGCGCACCTTACAATCTTTCTAACCATAAAACCCAATAAATTAACAAAAAAATCAACTAAAGTGAAATTTTATGTATATTTTGAAAAAACTAACCTCAATTTAATGACCCGGGAAACTCATATTTCGACTTTCATAATCCAGGTTACCTGCCTAATTAAGGCAATAAAGAGTGATATCGTTCAAGTGAAAGGAGAAAATAATCAAAAGAAAATTTGTCATGGACTGGGCTAAGATTATAAGACAACTTTTTTCATATATATTAAAATTACTATGTCGCAACTGAAAGGAAAGCAAACTCTAAAATGTTCATCATTCCACGTGTAGGACATCTTTATGATGCCCACACTGTAGTGGAAAGAGAATATAGTAGCTTTCACATGTATCGCTGATGTGGAAGTTAAAAGGACAATATATAAATTAGACTATATAGTAAATCGAATATAATGTTACATAGTTCTATACAACATTTGTTTTTTTGACAACTTGACATGTACATTTTGTACTGCATATAAAGGAGACAATACATCATTCATATCAGACGACACAACAAATATAATGAATAAGACATTCTCTCTTATACATGTAAGCAGGCATTGCAAAAAAAGAAAGTGAGGTAAATACGATAGAATTACCAGCGCCCCATGGTCTAACATCAGTAGTTGCACGTTCAGCACGAAGTTTTTCAACTTCGCGTGCCATAGACACCAAGTTCTTCTCCATTGCTTGTCTCTGTTCCATCAGCTCAGTGTTTCCCTTCTTTTCATAATCGATCGCAGTTCTGAGATCCAATTCGTTGTGTTAGCAGTATATGAACAAAAATATAAATTAATTATTTAGTAAACACCACATTCATCATATGCAGGATATAGTAAACCAAAGGGAAAACAGAAACCTGGCACGCATAAGCTCCTGGTGCAGCCCATCAAACTCAGCCCTCAAGAGTGGAATCTGCTTGTTATCAGCTTGCAGTTTCCCAAGGTCTTTTGTGAGAGCCTGAACTTGCGCAGATAGATCCTGCTTAATGGAATTCAACCTCTGAACTTCAGCGCGGAGTTGAGCAGCCTCATTTTTCAAAGGCTCGGTAGCACGAAGATCAGCTTCCAGCTTCAAACCTCTCTCAATAAGCTCTCTTGAATGAAGTTCTTGTTCTGCATGTATGTCAGTGATGGCAAGATTCATCCGATGAAGTTCTTCTTTAGCAGCACCCAACTCTCGCTGCATAGCAATTCGATCATCGACTAGCCTCCGATTTTCACCCAAAAGCCTGCGGATTTTAAGATGTTGCAATTCAAGTTCTTCTTCCAAAAAAGCCGGATGAGGCGGTACTGGTCGAGGCAAAGGGCCGCGAACAACAGGTCCTTCTGGGAGATATACACGACGGTTGTCAAATGCCTCACGAGGAATGCGATTTCTACCCGCCATTGCAATTCAGCCTACTCACCAAAGATGAAGGAAAAAGAAAAACAGAAATAAAGGTAATGGTAGAAAGATACCGTGTGATATCAAACTGGAAACATTGTAAAGTTATTATTTTTATTTAACTAGTGTAAAAATTATTAAATTTCGATATCCTCCTTTCTTTTTTTGAACAATCTAAAACATCACCTTTGAATTTTCAATTGCACAAAATTTCGTAAGGTTTTTCCATTTACTTTATGTGTAGGGTCCGTAAAGTGACCCAACAGGGGTGACTCCATTAACACCAATTTTAACTCATTCACTTGTGGAGGGATGCAATTTGGAATAATGCAAACTATATAACTTGAAACCATTTTCTTTTGTTCATCAATGAGTGAAATGGTGACAATTAAATAAGGATGAAAACAAGTACTACCTTGTGAATAACATAATTATTAAAATTAAAATCCTAATTATGGTACCTACGCCCCGTTATTAGGTTGTCATTATTGAATTGGCAATAGAAGTTATGTTAAGTTTATTTAAGAAACAAATAATACTGTCTTATACAGTTATACAAGTAACTGTATAAATATGTTAAGTTTATTTATATGTGAAACAGAAAACAAGAACACAGAAATTTATTCATTACCTCAACCATTAAAAAAAAAATTAGAATTTTCACCAATTGAGATAAACGCGGTGATTCCGTCTATTAGCTAAAACCATAATTTTTATTATTATTATTATTAACAGAACTCAAAGTTTTACTTTACCTCGATTTCCCTCGAGAACAAAAATCGTGGAGGGTTATAAACAGCTAAATACAAGCCCTAGTTATGAAGTAATTGAAACTTGAAGCATAAAAATTACCAAACAAAACCCTAAGTTGGGAATTTCTGCTTAATAAAGAAAGACAAAAAGGCTGCATGGTATGATTCAAACCTTTCGCAGTAGATGAAGATGATCGAGCCCTGAGCTTTTTGTCCCTGAATACGTATGACTCTCTCTCAGAGATAGGTTTCGTAGTTTTATATATTTCGTATGTAATGTATGTACTGTTTGGGGAAAAAAAAGTAGGGTAAATCGTTCCGAAGATGAATAATATTGGGAAATGATATTTATTTATATATATATATATAATAATAATAAAACATATAATAATAAAACAGAACCAAATTCAAATTTTTACATTTGAGAAACCACAACAACGGTTCAGATATAATGTCACTTAATCTAATGGCTCATGTTCCATCTTATCCTAAAAAATCCCGCTCAAACTCACCCTTACACCACACGCTACCCTCCTCTCCTCTTCTTTTCTTCTCTTCTCTCTCGAAATTTGACAAAATTTCTCAAATCTTCCTTCTCTCTCCGAAATCTCTACGAATTTGGCAAAATTTGGGAAAATGAATAATGAAGTCACTTAGTCGGAGGAGGAGAGAGGTCATTCATGGCCATCGACAACATCCGTGTCGTCGCCTCCTGATTCTCTGTTGCCCCCAAAGTTTGTTTATTCAATTTTATAACACTCATCTTCACAAGACACCTATTTAATTAGGGCACCTCAATTTGACATTTGCTAGCACCAAAACTCGGGATGACATTTGCTTCAGCCTACCTACTTACGAACAGGCTCACCGCCTTGAACAACCAACCATCATTTCATACTTTGAAAATATTTACATTTAATGATTATTTAAAAATACAATTGATTTAGTCTTTCCATTTTTTTTTTGAGCAGAGCTCACCGCTTAGAACAATTGAATGCAGAGCTCACCGCCCCCATTTGATTTTTTTTTTATAAATTTATATATTTTAGTCTTTCCATTTTTTTAGATTTCTTTCTTTTTCTGCATTAATCATGTTTATTGACCTTTCTTTTAATCTTTTCATTAAGGCGACTGAGTTAGTAGAAGGTAAAAGTATATATTAGTGCACCACGAGTTAGAAAGTTTCATGTATATATTGTTTTGTAAATGAGTAAGGTTGGTAAGTTGGGTTAGTCTTAAAATCAATTGGTGTATTATATTATATGTTGGAGTTATGATTGATTGTGATAGTTGGTTGCTATGGAGCTATGCACACATAATGCTTGACAAAATTACGAATGGAGAATCAAAAGTTAATATATTGAGCCACTTTATGAAGCCTTATTTTGTTTCATAACCCATGGTCTTCATTTATAATCCTTTGTTGGTTAAAGATACTCCATTCTTTTTAAAATTGTAGATATACTCCATTCTAAGAAACGTGCCCTTTTTATATATATATTGCCTTTTTTTACAAAAAAAAATGCATATCTTTTAAGACTATTAAATGACATGGTAATCTTTATTTGTCCCTACTTTTTACTATTAATTTTATCATTACATAATTATTTTAGAGATGCGTTCTATCAAAATTAAAATAAAAAAAAAACTTGATTTTGGAACAAAAGGATATGTGACGAGACTTATTTTATTCTAGCAACACTTATCACATTAACATTGTGTTTGTGTTATTTACCCAAAATGTACGGTTGTTATTTTATATAATAGGCAGGTATACCATCTATATAATACCCAAAATTCAGCAGCAAGTTATAAATTGTTGAAATAAGAAGGTCAGAAAAGAAGTTATTGCCCAATTACTGCAAAGAAGAAAGCAATCATTAGTATCGACTTTCGATATGTGTTGATGAGCCATTTTGGCTTTATAATTTAATTGATAGTTACCCATAAGGTTTAGGTTATACTTTCCTATATAGACAAATGCGTGAGAGGGCATCTAACTTTGGGGTTGTTAAGCTAATAAAGACGCACACACACAACAACACACACATTTGGGTGTCTTTTAATTTGGCTATTTTATTTTATTATGAAAAATAGGTTTATGCATGTTAGAATGGAATGGATGTTGAGTTGGTTATTATTGAGTGTTCATTTTGTAAAATTTGTTGGCTTATTTTTAGGTTGTCCTTTTCCTTAATTTTGGTTATGGGAATTGGATGTGTATGTACTTTTGTGTGTGTATTATGTTTGATTAAATGCATGTTAATTGTATGAAATTTATTGTGTAGCTACAACCATTTCAACTGCACAATCATCGACTAAATGTATTGTATGTATTATGTTTGATTAAATGCATGGTAATGTAGTTATTAAATGCATGTTAATAACTTATTTGTTTTAATTTATTTTCATTAATGTCGTGACAGATGGATGGCGACTTAGAAAATACCGTATGATAAGTTTTTTTACTCATCATTTTCTTATCTTTTATCTAATCTTTTTACCCACTTATTTACTATTCATTATTTTTTTGTCTATAGGTTCGAAGATTTCGTCATAATAATGTAGGAGTCGTAATTCGCAACGAGTATGAACTAAATTGTCTCCGTATACGTGAGGTATTGTATCCCCACACCTAATTCTCATTCATTTTTTCTTTTTTCTTTTTTCTTTTTTTGCTTTTAAACATTCCATAATTTGAAGCATCGATCAATAGTGAAATCTCAACCTTATTTATAGCATACCTTTCAAGCTGTTAAATTCAATATGCTATTGATCGAGTATATTACTATAGAACATTAGTAAACAATATGTTGGATGCAACTGTGGCTATGTTGTTTTATTTTTTGCATCAAACAAAACTTTTATTATAATTATAATGTTCATAGATGGTTAGGTAGATAGTTTTGTTAATGCAACACTTTATTGTCATGTTACCTCGTATTCAAAATCAACCAAATGTCAATTAAGACAACTTGCACGTTAAATCGAGAAGCGATCAAAACATTGTGTCCTCCCCTGCTCGAATTAGATTTTTCCTTCTTTACCACCGAAGTCGTCAAATCGAGGTATGCCTAGAAACGAGAATCAAATAAAAGGTCCGTCTTTCAACCAATGACTTTGACTACCAAAATTTCTCATCCTATAACAGACAGTATAGTGACAACAAATGTTTTAGAGTCATCGTCAACCACCTTGCCAAAATCTTAATGAAGACATTACAACAGATGTTTCACGGTGGTTGTCTGTGGCCATCATGAATCTAGAAAATCCTCCTCAAAATCTTGAAAAAGGCACACCAACAAATATCTCAAGGGTGTCGCCTGTGACTACCATGCTCCAAGACTTACCTCAAAACCTATACAAAAGCACAACAACAGTCTTGGAACCATTCTCCCCATGTTCCCCAGTGGCATCGTATAATTCGAATGAAGACACCAAGTGTTTGCTATAAGTTTTAAATTTGTATTTCATTTATATATAATCAAATTGTATGACATCTATAATTTTATCTGTAGTGCCTACAGAGTAGAAGGTGTAATTATGGATGTTGCACTTAATCCTCGAAACCATGAAATTCCAAATCGTCATTTCCTCGGCTTGATGAATCGAACACGTCCTCATTGTTCTGCCTTACAATGGCTTGCTGAAAAATTAACAAAATCATCTGTATCAAATCCTCTCTTTGGTAAATGTTGTTTACAAGAAAAAATTAGACTACCTCCACTTATTGCACCTCCTTTAATGCTTAAAGCATTGTTTGAAGACAATGATGAAAAATCAAAATCGTTTAAATCACACACACACGAATATAATGCAAATTAATGCATTTACGAGTCTTGGTGCTACTTTGGATGACAGATTAATTGTTGGGAGGGGACCTAGAACATTCACCATCCATGGAGAATTACGTCATCGAACAGGATCGCTTATGTCACAGCCAGGGTGTGAACCAATTTACTCTCAATTGTACATTTATGATCCTAATTCAGCTTTAGATGTTCGCAGCAACAAAAATCCCAACTTGAGAAGAGATGTTTTGAAAACCATACAAGATTGTTTATTGCAAGTAAATCCATTTCCTAAGAAATTTCGGCAGGCTCACACAATTTTAAGTGAAATGGAATTGACGGGGTGAATTCTGACTACTATCTTCACTACTGCTTCAGAATGATTCGATGCGTATATAATCTCCCACCAACCGATGCGATTGCGGTAATATTACCGGGAGATGGAACTGAATCAAGTGGAATGAGAGATATTGTGTTACATTTGAGAGAATATAATGGTTTGATGCAAATTAATGAGTTTCATCCGGCCTATTTGCCATTGCATTATGTGGTATTGTTCTTTTATGGTGAGCTAGGATGGAATCCAGATTTGAAACAGTGGAACGCTTCCCACGGTGGACCTTCATCTACTCAACTGACACAATTGCAATATTACAGTTATCGTATGTTCCAACGTGACACTGAGTATTCAACAATTTTGATGGCAAAAAAACTATTTCAAGAATTTGTAGTAGATGTTTGGGCCGCTACTGAACAAAATCGGTTGACATACTACAAGTTGAATCAATCGAAGCTTCGTGCAGAACTTTACCAAGGTCTTACAGATGTTTGTGCAGATGAGCTTGGTCCTGAACAAGTTGGTCAACGAATGATTTTGCCATCTTCATTCACTGGTAGTGCAAGACATATGTTTGAAATTTTTCAAGATTCAATGGCTATCACGCGGAATAATCAACACCTAGATATTTTTCTAACTATGACTGCAAATCCCAAATGGCCTGAAATTACTAAATCACTATTGCCAAATCAGATGGGTCGAATTGCACCACAAATATTGTTTACCCAGAAGTTTTGTTATGATATTTTTACGACAAATGGTATAGTTTAAACAAGTTTATTTCTACTGAATTATGTAATGTTTTCAACATTTAATTTTACAATGAGGTTCATTCTTTGTAGGATTGGAGTGAATTTGTCAACGAGAACAATAGAGTATATCTGATGGACCTTTGTGGATGGGGCGGCGTGTCGTGTAAATCTGCTTTTATGTCATCGCATCAAAATAACTTTACTATTCCTACAATATAAATAGTTATTATAATTTTATTGTTTATGTAAATAATATAGGTGGTTATGCATTCTCCTCATTGGGAAAAGTGAGTTCGTATTGATACGAGGACATTAAGGATATTGATGAAGAGAAGGTTTAAAGTGATAAAGAAGACATTTAAGTGAGTTAAATGATATGCAATCCAGTACTGACATGTCCACCACTGACTAAACAATTGTCTAGGTGTGAACGTCTCTCTTACTAAGACTATATTTCTCTACTTCTCATGCAGACACACAACACACATAATACATACATGCACAAACACACACATAATCAGTAACCAATCAAACACTCATGAATCAAACTCACACACCATTATAATCGCCACCAATACATATTTATGGTACTAAGAAAACTTTATTTGATTGGAAGTCCATATCTTTTCCTAAATAAATTGATTATTTATTATAATCTCTCCAAATTCTTACTTATATCAATCTAAATCACCCCCCCCCCACTATATACAAATATGTGTGCTTATTTATTTTTTAGATAATTCAGGGTAAAGTAAGGGGTTTTATGTTTCAGATTTACAATTATTTTTTTTCGACTCACATATTTCGATAAATTTTAAATTTCAAATATTTTCAGGTATATATTGAAGGATGTTTGGTGTAAGCTGTAAAGAATATACTTGGTGTAAGCTGTAAAGTAAAAGGTTATGCTCAACATGTTGTTTCTCTATTTTTTGCATGTATGCATTTTTTGTGTTTCGTCTTTTGTAAATTTAGTTAATTATACATGGTTATGATGATTTTGGGTCTGAAATGATGGCTTTTTTTTGGTGGTTTGAATATGTATGAATGATTGTAAGTTTCTTAAACAGGTTTAAATTTTTCTGGATATCTATTTTTAAAGAAACTCTGCCGAAATTTCTTGAAATTAAGAGCGGTAAATTTAATGTTTTGGTGGTTGGATATGTGTTAATGATTGAGTATGTATTAATTTCTGCATGTATGTATTTTTTGTGTTCCGTATTTTGTAAAGTTAACTAATTATACATGGTTATGTTGATTTTGTGTATGAAATGATGGTTTTTTTGGTGGTTTGGATATATATGGATGATTGTAAGTTTTGTAGATGAGTTTTAGATTTATCCGGATTTCTATTTTTAAAAGAAACTCACAAAAAAAATTTTAAAATTAGTAGCGACTAGCTTGATGTTTTGGTGGTTAGATGTGTTGATGATTGAGTATGTATTAATTTCTGCATATGTGTATTTTTTGTGTTCCGTATTTTGTAAAGTTAATTAATTATAAATGGTTATGATGATTTTGGGTATGGAATGATGGTTGTTTTGGTAGTTTTGGTGGTTTTGTAAATAAGTTTAGATTTTCGAAGATATCTATTTTTGACGTTTTGGTGGTTGGATGTGTTGAGGATTGAGTATGTATTAATTATTGTGGCAGTATGGTGAATTATGATAATTGTTATGTTTGATTTTAAGTTTCAAAGATGTATTATTTTTTGAATTTTAATTTAATTTTTCGTTATCTCGTGCCTTCAGGCACGGATAATTACTAGTATATATATATATTTGGACCCACTCCACTCCACTCCACTCTATTACTCTAATAGTATAAAAGGTAATCATGTAAAAATAGTGCTTCCGTATTATTTTATAAAATTACGGATAGAGGAATAAAAAACCTTTACTACTACTAGTAGTATTAGACTAGGACGTTTGACCTATAAAAGTCAGCTTAATAGCGGCTCTTGAAACCTTAAAACCATGACACAAATTAAACAAAGATTCTAATATAATAAATATCTCTAACGTGTATGTATTGTTGAGATAATTATCTAGTTATTTAATAAAAAGATTTTTAAAAAATCATTATTTATAAATATAGCATCTCTGTTTTTTAACAGAAAAATAAAATATTTCACAAGTAGACAACAAAGTTAAATTGGTATTGTATTCACATAAAAAGAAGCATAGTTGAAAAAATAAAATACTAAACTAGATTTAAATTATCTTGTAACACCGCACTATTTTTATTTAATTGTTTTGTGATTTAGATGAGTTGCATTGGACACAAACAAGATTTTTAAACACAAAAAGTTTCAATAATGAAATTGAAAGTATTCTGAATTTGAAGTTGTTCCGGCCCGAGTATTATTAAAGTGAAACCGGGATACACACTCCAACATCTATCTCCAACAGAGAGCAGGCGTATCTTCCCAGGCTCTGTGACATGACATGCAGGTAGTAATGGATTTTCACCCACAAAAGCAACATTAGTGTGTGTTCCCGTGGTATAAAAACTAAAATTATAAGAAAAGCTAGTGTCAAATTTGGCGTTCCTCGCTAATTTACATATTCTAATGTAAAGCAGAACATGAAAGTTACTAGACCGACTTGGTCTCAACACATGTGACTTCTTCCTACGCTTTTCCTCCTCTATTCAATATATACCTTGACCATCCAATTCGCAAGTCAAATTTATTTGCTCCAAGGGTGACCACCACCGTAGCCCCGACCACGATCTCGGATACCCCCATGACCTGTTTAATGACCAACAAAATGAAGTTTTAACCGTAGATGCCAATTAGGTTTTAATCAATCCAATTTGTCAAGTTAACAAAATGAAGCTTCAGGGGTTCATTAGGCACAGTGCAAACATCAGAGCTGTAAATTGCAATTAAACCGAAACGAAACATTAACTTTGGGGTGCCCACTATTATCTTCTTTAGTGCAATAATACTAATTTCAATTTACCAGTGTCAAAAGGTTCTGTCAAACACTAAAGAATCGTTCAATTTTTCGTGGGGAATCTATTTGCGACTAACATTGTACAACTTTTAGAAGATTAAGACATGTTACGTTGTAGTCAAAAATACTACTGGCATGAGATGATTTTAGAATGTTCATTCCTTTTGCAATGGATGCTGAGAGGAAGAAATGACCAAATTGGAGGTCCATTTTGGAAACTCTAATCCATGTGTGGCTCAGGTAAAAGTTTAGAGAAACTGACATAGTGTAAACTCAACCAACCTGATGGAGGAGGTGCACCGCGGCCCATTGCTGCCAACTCAGGGCTGATCTTCTGCCCAGCCTCCTCAAGGATTGTAATAAGATCTTTTGCAAATCTGGCATTTGCAGCTGTAAAGAAAGAATATGCTGTTCCTTTGGCCCCAGCCCTTCCTGTTCGACCAATGCGATGAACATAATCCTCTAGAGATCCAGGAAAGTCATAGTTGATCACATATTTAACGTCTTTCACATCTGAAATACACAATAAGTTTTAGAAAAGTATAACATGACCACACCCATATATAAGTAATCTTATCTCGAGACAAAATTTAAGGGTCACAACCACCCCCTTGTAATTTGCAAAAGTATGCATCACCCACAACTGTTCACAGTTCTGAATTCATTAGCAGTTCTTCTACAGACCCAATCAGGCAAACCAAGATACCAAAAATCTTACATCAAATATAATCCACTGATCACCAAATAAAATATCGGAATTTAATCAAACCTTAAAATTGAAGCTTAAACAAATTAACCTCGCTAAGAATACATGATATCAAGAGAATATCGTGGATAAATGATAGTTGCTGATAACATATTACGGTAGAAAAGAGGCAAAAACAGAGTGGAAACAGAATGAATGTACAGCCGAAAAATGATGCAACCTGAAAAGATGAATTACGATGGAGTGAAATGAAACTTTCACTGGAGGAGTGAAAAACAAATCAGCAGACCTTTCAAAAGGTATCTCAATTATGACTTATGAGAGAAAAGGATAAATAATTAGACAATATATGGTGTCTCTGAGTTTGCTCACAGCACATTAAGTGAATGTAGAAATACAAAATTAAAGAAAACTGAAACTTTAGCTAGCGTAGTGTACAACAAATGTTGAATCCTTTTAAAAGTTCTAAATAAGTTCTTTCACTAGGGAAGAAGACAAATAATTAGGGATCATCTAATGAATGATGTATCTGAGTCTGAGGTTGCATTTGCTCTATACACTAGTGACTTTTAAAATTTTCAAAGTTCCTGCTCTCTCTCTCTCAGCCACACACAAGACACAAAGATCAGATGAAAGTAATGATGACAACAACTATGAATACAAGTTGTTACAATTCTCATAAATACAACATAGATTCAGATGCAATAGATGAAAAAGTAGAGCACATTCAAATGTATTGTGGATGTCAGACAGAACTTGAAACTCTAGAATAGTAGGTACAACTACTAAGCTTTCCCTAACTACACATACCTAAACCACGAGCTGCAACATCTGTTGCAGTCATTATAGGGCTCTTGCCAGCTTTAAACTCCGAGAGGACCCAATCCCTTTCTGCTTGACTCTTATCTCCGTGAATGGAGAGAGCGGGCCAGCCATCCATTCTTAGCTGCCGAGTAATTTGATCACACCCTTTCTTGGTGTCCATGAATATCAAAATCCGGCTACCATCCATTATATCATCCAGTAACTTCACCAATCTAAATTTATTAAAAACCCAAAAGTTTTGAAGGGCCAGAAACAGTTGATGATATTACATCAAAAGGTACAAAAATATCCAAGAACAAAAAGATAAAATAAAAGATCAACCTACTTATTGTATTTCTGATTCTCAGAAACGATGTCAACATGCTGACGAATTGCATGGTTAGCTTTCAAATCGGGTGACCCAATAATCACCTGTGCAAATTCCAATAAGAGAATGATAAAACAATAAGCACATATCTTTGTGTTGAAACTCGATAACTCCAGAAGTTTGCGACACAATATACCAGAATTTTTATTTCCGGCAATGGGAATAAAATCACAGGATTGTCTATAGACGTGTTTATTACTTCTAATAAACAAAGAGCCTATTTAATTGTGCAAATAACGAAGCAAGTGCAGAAGATGATTTAAAGATTTGTATGAATTGCCAATAAACTGAAAAGGGGGGGGAATTTCTACTGACAAAACAGTGCCTCAAATTAATACTCCCTCCATCTCAAGGTAAGTGTCCTCTATCAACTTTCATCAAATTGACCATTTTAAAAACTAATACTTAAGCATGTATATTTAAATTTTCCATAATTGCAAATGTTGGTAATAGAACTAAATTATATGTAGTTTATTATGGTCATAGTCTCTCTGCATAAATCTATAAGAATAGTAATATTATTGATTTTGAAAATGATCAATTTGATCATAAAAGTGGATGGATGACAGTTATCCTGTGACGGAGAGAGTAATCAACTAATATGGTCAAGATTCATTACTTTGTATGCATTGTAAAGGAATTGCCTTGCCAGTTGTTCAACCTCCTTCGGCCACGTAGCACTCCAGTACAGAGTTTGACGATCAGGGCGAATCTGCACACCAAAAGCCATTGAGCAACAAGAATCAACTGATAAAAAACAGAAATTGTATTACTAAAACAGAGGTAAGAACATAGAGACAATTGAAACCAGATCCTTCTCAAACATAATATGACAATGTACTTTGTTACATGTATATTGTATAGTACCCATCATATACATATATTAAATAATAGCAGCTGAAATTCTGTCATTTTCACGTCTAAATTATTTAGGATTTTACAACTAGAATGCAAATACTAAATCATAAAGTGAATTTTCATAAATTAAGATCCTTCTCTCCTGCATTTCTCTTCTCAGGAGGTGGTTACAGTGGGTGGTGTGAAAAGAAAGACGGGCATAATAGAGAAGATAGGGCTGCAGCCTGCAACTGAACTGAATAGCATATGAGGCTAAAGAGTAAAGATTGTGTCTAAACTCAGTTGTTTACGAGGGTATGAACTTAAGCGAGCTTGCTCAGAACATAACTCAAGATACTTACAAGCTCGCTTTGTAAATTTTTAAAAGTTATAGATAGAAGAAAAAAATTAGAATTGTACTGTCCTGCTGTTTTAAAAAAAGTTTTAACAGAATTAAACTTAATGACATAAAATTCAGTAATAGGCATGTTTAAGTTAAATAAATTAAAATTATATCATTGGAAGTCAAAGAACGACATGAAACTAGCTTAAGACTTGACTCAACCACAATTAAAAAAGGTAATATTAATAACAACATCCCTTTTCAAAGGCATTACTTGTATTATATATACTGTTAATTATTATAAATGGATCAAGAAAAAAAGAGAGAGTAAATCATCTTAAATATCAGGACAAAGGATATGTACTGTAATATGGTAAAGATCACAATGTTCTTGAGCTTATCCAAGCCAAGCTTTGAGATGTTCAAGCTCGGCTTGTTGATTATATGGCCCACACATTTGAGCTCAAGAGCCGCTCATTAACAAATGAGTTGCGACGAGCCAAAAACCGAGCTTTAAGTGAACAGCTTGGATACATTACAGCTTCAGAGACAACACCACATAAGGAATAACTCAAAATTATAGGGAGCATGACTATTGCCACCCAAAAAGAGGGGAGTGGGGGAGAGAGAAGAAAACAAAATATTATTATTGATAACACAGTTCATAATCAGGTTGAAGTGAAAATGCCACTCAAATTTTCACCAAGCTAAAAATCACCAAATTCATTTAGTTCAGTAACCAGGAATCATCCAAAAATACTCGATGCAGAGTAAAGTTTTACTAAATCACTTATACAGTTCTGAATATTACTAATACTTTATGATTGTTGATTCACAGAGAAATTACCACCCAGCTATTAAAGCCAAGGCATCTTTTCCTGAAAAAAATAAATAAATAGGTAAAAGCATACAGCCAACAGATGTTACTGTAACCACTTTTAAAAAATTAACAAACAGGTTAAATCCGTTAATACTCCAATGCAATTTTCTTACCATATTAAGATATCAAAACATCATCACCTAAATAGGAGGATTTTTATAGAAGCTGGAGTAAATCATCCTTTAAGAGAAAACTGTACACATACAAGTCTGATGCACTCATTTAAGGAAAATTATGTTTTTTTGTGAGAAGTCATTCCAATGGCACATTATAACAAGTCCAAATGTCTTAGATAAATGATTTAAAAATGGATATGGTAACAATGGTTATGCAATCTATCCAGAACATATAATTTCTGGTTGACCATGAACTTACTCTTTCTCAAAGCAAAAGATGCTGAAATCACTAGTATATACCCTGTTCAAGACAATTCCTATATTTTGGTTGACTAATTCATACAAACATTAATTCCACCATGTAATTGGAAGGTAATGCATAAGTAGATATATAAGACATGATGAATGTATACATAAGAAACAAACCTGCGAAACAATTTTTCGGATCTGAGGTTCAAATCCCATATCAAGCATACGATCAGCCTCATCCAACACAAGATATGTGACCCTTCGCAAGTTTGTATGATGAGTTTCCAACATGTCAATTAACCTTCCTGGTGTAGCAATAACGATTTCAACACCTAAGGCAAAATTTATGATGATGATGTCATCATGGTGTTAATTACCATCAGGATGATGGTGATACTTGATAGTAAGAAATAGAAGAGGAAGCACTAGGGTATACCCGTTTTATGAACATCACGATACAGTAGTAAAGTCATCTTGAGCTTATCACCACCTACCTTTCTGGAGATCACGAACTTGGGGTCCTTTTGGAACCCCACCATATATGCAAGTATTTTTAATCCTTGATGACGCACCAAATTTAGTAGCTTCTTGCTGTATCTGAACAGCAAGTTCACGAGTTGGAGCTAAAACTAGAACAATTGGACCATCACCAGGAGCTGAGAATATAAAGTGGATGTCAAGGATTTATTCCATCTTAGTGAACACAAAGGAAATAAATAAAAGGACAACCGTGAATACAAAAGCATAAAGATACAATTAAAAATAAACTATACACCTAAAAAAGGCTGCGCATTAACATGGACAATTGCAGGCAGTACGTATGCAAGTGTCTTTCCAGATCCTGTTTCAGCGATTCCAATGAGATCGCGCCCCTTTAAAGCCATTGGCCATCCTTGAGCTTGAATAGCTGTAGGTTCAGAAAAGCCGGCCTTTTCAATCTCTTGCATTACATAATCTGCAGTCAGATAATAACAATCAATTACTTAATATCAAACAAAACAATAAAACAATAACTCTAGGACAGTGATCAAATGTACAAATCATATCCAAAATTACCAAATACTCTCATAGACCTAGCGTGCCACGTATTATTGGTACTTGTGCACCCAAACTCTTACGTACCAATACTTTAAATTTAACGTACCAAAAAATTTCTTTGTTGTTTAACTATAATTGCGCAAATATCGATATTATAACGTAGTATTAGTTGTTCAAACATTACAGTTATACTAAAATATTTATAAAACAATCAATTGTTGATTTAACTAAAAATCTTCTATAAAACTTAGATTTATTACATTTAGATTTTAAGAGAAATCCTAACTATAAGAACGTATATAAATATACCCTAATGTATCGCGTTTTATCTATGTAGCGTACAATGTTCTAAAAGACGGGGGCGGTCGGAGGCCTAGGAGGAATTTTTTATTTTAAGCCAATTTTAATATTTTATCTTACATTTATCCAAACAAAACAATAATATAAATCAAAACAATTTATAATAAAGATAATAAAGACCTTTGCTTAAAGTTCAAACACATATCCATATTACCAATGTCAAAAGTTCAAACACAAACATGCAATTGTTCAAAATTCAAACACAAACAAACAATCAAAAATACAAACTAATAGTCCTCATCTTCATATCCCTCTATATCTCTAACCATTCTTCTCCATATCCCTCCAAGATAATGCCTCCATCGGACTCACTCATCTCCCTCTTCCTCATCAGACAAAAAATCTTCATCTTGGAATTCTCTTACTCCAACATTTCTACAACTTCTCCTAGGCTTTAGCACGTTATCCGCTCTGGATGCTTCACCATCCACCTCACCAACCGCTTCACCAACCGCCTCCCAAGATTGTAATATCTTTTTATTATAAAATTAATATTAATTTCTTAAAAATCAATTTGAGATATTTTTAATTTTAAATAAATGTTATTTTTAAAAATTAGTGTGAAGTTTATTGAATAAGATATTTGATATTATCAATTATGAAATTATTTTTATTTATGTAATCTTTAAAATTGAGGACTTAAAGAAAATGACAAATACCATATGATAAGTATAGCTAACATTTTTTAACGTATTAGTTTTATTCATAAACAAGATTACTATTAAATAATAAAATTTAAAATTTCAAGAATTCAAATCAATATTAAAACTTAAAAAACTAAATATAAATTTAATAATTATATTGAATTAAACTAAATATTACAAATGTATCATCATTTATAATTAATTTAAAGTTGGTACAAGTTCAAAAAACTACAACTATAATAAAATTATTCATTTTGACTTGATCTTGTTTACTTCTTGTTGTGATTTGATATGCTACAACCTGCATTATGAATATGACAAATCATTAGAAAAATAAATATATCAAGATATGGTTTGGGTAGTTATTAAAATTTAAAAAAAACTCCGCCTAGGCCCCGCCTAGGCCCACCTTTCCCATCTAAGCCCCACCTTGTCTGCCTAGGCCCGACTTTCCCGCCTATTTGCCTAGGCCGCCTAATTTTCTGGAGAGATTTTTTGTCGTCTTGAGTCTAAGCGAGGCGCCAGGGGGTCTAGCGCCTAGGCCGATTTTTAGAACACTGGTAGCGTATCGCGTATCCATATTTATATTTGTACCACGTACCGATACGTACCACGTTTCAAGTAACACTGAGTTCACATCCAATGATATATGTTTATCGTAAAATGTGATATTACATAGACAGTGAAAATACAATCTGTTAGTTACTGCAGTACTTTATAGAGTGGACATGGTACATACTATATAAAATGCATCCATAATCCATATATAGCATTACTAAAAACCCCACTTAGCTGTACTTTACAGTATTCCGACGGGCAATAGAGATAGGGTCAATGATGCATTTACATGAAACAGTTATTTTTTTATATAATGGATAAATAAAAAAATCCCCTCCCCAGTAAAAAAACATACACAAAGCATACATGAGAAAATACTCAAAAGGGGATAGAGAAGCATGAGACAGAAATAGAATTGATATGATGAAATACAAGAGAGAATACTGCAAGGGGGGAGGAAGCATCAGACAGAAAGAGAGAATGGAAACAATGAAGCAATGGTTTCACACCTGAAGAAAAGAAGATGAGTTGAAGAAGAGAAAAAAGAGGATAAATCCAGGGGTGGAGCATGGAGAAAGGAAGGTTGAAAGAAACAGGGAGAATAAGGAGGAACGAGTCCTATAATATCCCCACATAGTATGCTAGGAAACCAACTACAACACATAATAATATAACATCAATCCTTAAGTTGTGTGCTGTAGAACACCACATTAAGCATATTTCTCATATTCTTACGAAGTAAAGTCATCCAAGGGATCAAATAATTCTGTTAACCTGTTAACCATGAATGGATGCATACTATGTCAAAGCCGCTTTTGGCATATAAATTGTGTAGGGCAAGAATTCTAACTCAACCTAAGCTAAAAAATATAGTACTATCTAGTTCTAGGGGATAAATTCATCTCTTAGGAGTTTAAAATATCTAGCTGAAGTGCTTCAATTCCTTGATTCCCTCATTTATGTGTTTGTTATATAATTATTTAGTACATAAGAAAACAAAGGATGGTGAGATAATATCTATATTTGTTCATTACAACCATGATTTATCAAAGTCCCCAGTCCGTCAATTCTTTTGCACCATGGTTTTCATCATTTGACTCTAGGCCCTTTCAGTTTCCCCCATATAAGAAGCCAATTGAATTAAGATTCATGACTCAGCAAGTCAGCATGAGTCTGTATGTACATTAACATTTTCTTTCTTAGTTATAAAGCCCAAGGAAGCTCCGGGGGAGGGGCAACTTCAGATAGATTCCTAAAGGATGGTACTGATAGTTTATGGATACCCAGTGACATGGCAAGGATGGTAGGTGACCTCTGTTAAATGTGTGGTACAGAGAAACAAGTAACTACAGCATACAAAACAAACTCAATAAGGACATTTCTTGAATCTTGATATATGAAGAAGGAATATTTGTGGATGAAGTTGGTTGGAAAACAGGGGGGACTAGTTAGAGTTACGAGCCAAAGACTGAGGTTATTATAAAAAGGGATTGAAATACTTCTCTAAAATTCATTTTCTTAAACATGGAACAGTGTGAAATACTCCCTCCGTTCCAAATTAAAAAATTATCGTTGACTTTTGAAAGTCAATTTTAAGTCTTTTCAAACTAAAAATTGAGATGATTCATTAAAATTATGAAACAATAAATCTTATAATGAGTAGTACTTTTTAGATAGTTTACAATATCCACTATTGTATTGGAAAAAAACTAAAGAAATTCATGTTAATTTTAAGTTTGAAAATATCTTAAGTTGACTTTAAATGTCAATAATGATCTTATATTTTAAAACGGATGGAGTATTAATTTTCTACTAGTGTGGTCCTGCTTCAAATTATAGTGCCCCAATACACCCAAAGAATATAAAAAGACAAAAGACAAAATATCTTCTAATTAATTAATAAAGTAACCACATCAATGCCAACCAAAGGCCTACTAATAAGGTCAAATAATAAAGGCCGAGTATACCTTTGCTTTAAGTTTCCCTGTAGAGATTTTTCCTTTTCTGGTACCAACTAGTATATTTATCATCTCATGTTATTTTCTAGATGAAAGCGCTTTAGTCGAGATGGGGATGCACTAATCCACCTTCACTTCCTCTTCCAATTGTTTCAAATAAGATAAAACATAGTATTTAAAAACGGAGATGCAATACAATTTTTCATATAATATATGATCCTCAATTGTTAGGCAACTAGGTACAAAGTGCAAATCTTAACAGAATGCCAAAGTAACAGCAAAATTACCAACTGAGCAACCAATTCTAATTGATTGATATCCCTCACAACATCAGACCATGATAAAGCAAAAGGCCAAAACAGTGTAGCTATTAGAAAAGCGGGGTAAGGGTAGGGGAAGACGTCATAAACAATGTCCTCAAGTTCAACATTACTAGAGAAAAATTTTCTCCTTTTTGCAACTAGAAAAGCATTTCAACTCAATATACCTGGAAAGCGTACATCGCGGAAAGTTTTAATAGGCTTTGGCACATCCCGACCTTCAACAGTGATTTCTCGCCGCCGCCGATATTCCTCGACATCACTCTCTGACATAGCAGAAATTTCTGACGACTCCACATAGAAATTCTTCTCAAACGGAGTCAATCCATCCAAATCTAACTTACGTGGCGACTCTGCACCATCAAAGTCAACCCTCCTGCCGGAGGATGAACGAGGTCCACCATAACCCGAACCCCCACCCCCACCCCCACCCCCACCAAACCCTGAATCACTGGTAAAACAACAAAGTTATGTTATACCATGACAAACTCAAGCACAATGGGACAAAAACTGATTACATATGTTATTATGCTTATCAACAGGGCTCAAACCCTCTAAAACACAAACTTACATACAATCAACTACTTTCTAGCAAGATGGACATTTGTCATTGTGGTCATGCTGCATACGGTATTTCAAGGTAATTTTACACTGAAAACATTCAGTTTTTATAGTAAAACAGACAAACCCCCTCACCTTTGTGTAATGACTCAGACCTCTCTGGCTCTCTTGTTGAAACTATAACGTCAGTAAGCAAATAATAAATAATTATGCCAAAAAACACCCTTTAATTGACTCAATCAATAACATTCACAATGATTTAAATAATCTAATATAAATGAGTGGAATATGAACTTCTGTTATGTTGGGAACCCAGTTAATATCATTTTACAAAAGATAGAGATGACAACTGACTAACTGTGGGGGTCCAACAATAATTCATCCTTGCCTTACAGAACTTAAACAATAACAAGGATATGAACTTGGATACATCAACATACTACATACAAACAGAAACCAATAATTCACAACAATTAATGAAAATAAATTTGACCAAAGTGAAACAAAACTTTAATTCATTAATCATTGTGATCATGATACAGAACTCAAACCCTAAACAAAATGCACACTTGTATATGATCGACATTCAGCATACAAATATAGCCCATAAATTCACACTTGCTGAAGATAAATTCACACTTGTATATGAACTTTGATTTCACTAGCCCTCGTGGCCCAGCTTAAACCCTAAATAACTGCAACTTGCATGGAATAAACTATATATACAAATACGTAAAAGCATGTATGTATAGATGGGGAAAAAATAACAGTGGGACATATTTATTTGAGCTAGGGTTACCTTCTGCGGTCACGATACGAAGCGGGGTCACCAGAACGGCTGTCGTATCGACTCATGTTGTGAGTTTGAACCGGAAGGAAGATCTTTACACTTTTGCAGACTATACACAGTCAGGACTACAAAACTGGGACGACGAGAAGTGTCTGTTTACTCACCGCCCTTTTTCTTTCGTGATTTGTGACTTGGCAAATGGCAATAGGTGAACAAAAGCCCGACGTGGCCGGCCCAGCCCGTGAATGTTGACCGGCCCTTTACCCTAACGCTTATAAACAATGTTATTTTTTCTTTCTTAATGTCATCCTAAAATGCCTAGTTGTTTTTGAAGGGTTTATATATTACAGTCCTCCAATATATATTACGAAACTAAAATGTCTAGTTGGTTATGACCATATCGTTTTATATTCCAGCCTTCTCATATTTTTTGTTTTATTATATCCCTATTTAGAAAGGTCATCAACTGGCCTTACAATTATTTTAGTCAATTGGGTTAATGATTGTTTGGGTTTATATAGTGTTTGAAGCTAAGATCTTCTCTTAGAGCGGTTTGATTATAGTTTGTAAATATTTATGCTTAGTTTGGAATAAAATTATTTACGTTTTGTTCTGTTAGGAATAATTTTTTTTAGGGTTCTTTACAGAAATATATAATAATTAAAAAATAATTACATTATTAGTGCATCAACAAAATAATTACAAAAAGAGTGTAATTAGGACTCATATTACAAAAATAGTACAATTCACATTAATAAGGAAACCTAAAATCGAGGAGAAATAACTACCATAATTAATAATTCAAATTCAAATATCTGAGATCTAAAAACAAAAACAAATTCAAATTCAAAAAAATAATTCAAATTCAAATCTTCATCTCCCTCACATACACTTTGAAATAATAGTTAACAAATAAGTAAAAAAATAAATAAAATATATGTACATGTAAATTGGCCTCTGTTTCAGTTTATACTTTTTTAGTTCTCTTCCTCCCTAACTTCTTCTTTCCTCCATTCACCGCTTCACCGCTGAATCTCCGTTGTCCAAAACGCCAATGAAAAGAAGAAGAAAACGATTCGCCCTACAAAAAGTTTAAAAATAAATAGACGTAACTTTTACTGTTCTGAAATTTTTTTTATTACTATTTTGTTACTCATAAAAACTAAAATGGTTACCTTTGTATGAATGGTTGGCTACCAACTGCATCACATTTAAACGAAATTGTTAACTTAATAAAACTGAATTGGTTACCTTGGTCTGAAGGTTTGGCTACCAACTGCACTATGAAAAAACTGCAGGTGTGGATGTGAATTGGTTACCTTGGTATGAAGGTTTTGTGACGCCCCCAAAATAGGTATACATCACCTATTCTGAGTCGCCAAATACATGGTACAGAATATAAATACACTCTTAATTATACAACAAGAGAAATGTGAGTTTAAATACAAATACCGCCTTCTGCATATATCTACTCTCGAATAAGTCCTCATTACATTTATTGTCACACTATTTAATGTAATAATAGTGAGAACTACTAGCTAATACTATCATCCCACCATCACTCCGCTTCCCAGGACTCGTCCCAAATTTACGCTCTCATTTCCTGAAGAAAACAGTGAAAAAAAGGGTGAGCTCAACTAGCCCAGTAAAAAATATTATGACTAAGATAATGTAGAATAAATTATCGTTAGCCTTAAACAGTGTTAAACTGATACAATATAACAAACATCAAGTTTAACTGCAGCGGAACAAACAATCCATTAAAAGAGTCAAGTAGAGAATAAAATCTACTATTTTTGGGTTTGGATGTTAAAGGTTGTTGTGACGCCCCCAAAATAGGTATACATCACTCATTATGAGTCGTCAAATACATGGTACAGAATTCAAATACAAACTTAATACGACAACCGTAAACTGTGAGTTTTAACACAAATATTGTCTCATAGACAATATCCAAACTCAAATGAAGTCCTCATTACAATTATTATCACACTATTTCACATAATAGTGATGACTACTAAAACAACCATCTGGGCCATCACTCCATTTCCCGACTAGTCCCCGCTATATTCTCATTTCCTGAAGAGAACAATGAAAGAAAAGGGTGAGCTCAACTAGTCCAGTAAAAAATATTATGACTTAGATAATGCAGAATAAATTATCGTTAGCATTCAGCAGTGTTAAACTGATAGAATACAATAAACAACAAGTTTAACTGCAGCGGAACAACAATCCATTAGAAGAGTCGAGTAGAGCATGATATCTACTATCTTCTATGATTTAAAAGTTTATCATCAATATTTTATTGTTGTAACACAGCTCAATAAATAATTCACATCATCGAACTATCCATGCACTACGGGTCAAGGATATTCGTTAGTATCACATCCATGAATTATTCATGCACTACGGGCCAAGGATATTCATTATTATCACATCCACGAATTATTCATGCACTACGGGTCAAGGACATTCGTGTATTCATCAATGGTCATGATCATGCCAACAACGGTCCATCAATGCACTACGGGCCAATGAGGACTTTTACCACATCATTTATAACATTACGGTACCATGATTACAATCAATAATTCTCGTCATAATCATACCAAGTCCATCTATGCACTACAAAGCACAGATGACTTTCAAAAAATATAAACATGAGGATGATGACAATGATATAAGAATTTAATAAAAACAAGTTCAAGAATTAATTTATTCAGGAACTAATAATGTCTAAATTGTCAACATGATACTTCTTTGTAGAGTAAAATTCAAGAATGCTCGTAAGAATATTTCCATGAAAAGATATCTTTGGATGAAGCATAAATATTAAGAATATTCCACTAATTTCATGGAGTATAGAAGTCAAAACTTCAACCAACCGAGTATAATAAGGAATGGAATAACAAAAGAAATCACCAAGCATGCGATAGATCAAGACAAAAGCAAAAGTTATTCCAATAGAATAATAATTAACGGAACCAGTCCCAAGCAAGAAACGCATGCATGTGATATTCCAATGTAATAATAAAGACGGAATCAGTCCCACAGAAAATGCATAGACAAAATATTCCAATGTAATAATAAAGACAGAATCCGGTCCCACAGAAAAAGCGCATGCATGTGATATTCCAACCAATGTAATAATAAAGACGAAATCGAATAACGGCATATAAAACGCATGCATGTGATATATTCCAACAAAATAATAACGAATGGAATAATGTAAAAATTTCACCAAGTATAGGGTAGCAGCGTATCAGATTAAAGTTATTCCAATGTAATAATAAATAATGGAATAATGTGTTCTCTTCATGAATATAAAAGAAATAATACCCCTTACCGTAAAAGAAACTGGATATATGAAAAAAAGGTAGCAGACTTCTCTTCTTATCTCTCTCTATAATTTTCTCTCTCTAGAGTTTCAAAGTGAATTCGTAAGAAATAACGAAGGAATGAGCTTCTATTTATGTAAGAATGAACTACATAAGAATTCAATTCATTTAACGGTCCAGTTTGATTTACTTTTAATCGGACGGTCCATATTTAAAGCAAAATCTTTTAAATATAATATATATTATATATATAAACTCACGGGCGCTTAACAATTCGTCTGATAATTCACGGGTTGATTCTGTTGATCATCAAATGCCTAGCAATTCAACTGATACCATAATGATCAAATAAAACAAATTTATTATATAATATTTATATATATATAACAGATGCCTTTGAAAATTTTACTCCACCCGTGACAACATCAATCCCCCACCCCAAAGTCACTTTTAATATGAATATATATATATATATATATATATATATATATATATATATATATATATATCTTATATATAAATGCTAACATACCACATAATGACATCTATATATATAATATAATCACACTTCACACACACCCACATGGCACACACATAAATTATATATATATATATATATATATACTTTGTAACTTCTTAACGATTATTTTGAAAATGAGTAAGTGGGGTTCGAAATAAACCAAACCTACAACAAATACTTCATAAAAATCTTTTTAACAACATTTATCATTATTATTATAATTTACAATATTAATCGACTGTGTCGCTCCTGTGAAAGAGGGGCTTTCCAATAAAGATTTCTCCCTATCATGCAAGCAATTAGGTGACCAAACCTCTCCTCGATGTAACTTCTGTACATCGTTAATATTGCAAATAATAATATTAATAATTTTGTCGCCTCAATTATTGATTTAATAATATATAAAATATCGACAATAATTGAATCAAATAACGTGAGATACTATGCAACAATTCCATCAGAGTAATAATTGAACAAAACCGAGTGACTTCTCATATAAACATCAATAATCAATACTGTGTCTTCTTTCACAGGTAACTACGTGTATTATCAGCATTTTTTTAACACCGTGTGTTTCAACAATTAATAAAGAAACTTCCGCCGTTATTTTCATAAAGTATTTTTGCTTGGTTTTCAATCCGATAATAATTCCGCTAGGGTCCACCAATGATTGTGCTGCTTGTTGTGAATATTCCCTGTTAAAATGAATATTCCCCACCAATCGAATATTATATAACAACTTGCGTACTTTGCAAAATTTATAAATATTACCCACAACTATAACATTATATCAAACAAAAAATGATATTTATAGAAAATTGATTTTTATTTATAAAAGTTGGGGTCTTACAATCTCCCCTTCTTATGAAATTTTGCCCTCGAAATTAGGGTACGTACCTGGTATGTCAATTCTGATTCTAACTCACAGGTCATTTCCTCAACATCGTGGTTCCTCCATAAAACTTTGACTTGAGGTATAATCTTGGTGCGTAGAATATGTTCTTTCTTATCCAAGATTTGAACAGGAACCTCTTCATACGTTTAATCTTCCGCTATTTCATCCGGTTCTAACTCAATAATGTGGTTCGGGTCTTCCACATATTTACGTAATATGGATATGTGAAAAACGCATGAACACGAGACATACTCAAGCAGAAAGCGTAGTCTATAGCCACGCTCCTACTCGATCGAGGATTAAAATGGGCCAATGAATCGAGGATTGAGCTTTCTCTCTTTCCAAATCTCGTAACTCCTTTCCATGGAGCAACACGTAACAACACATGATCTCCAATATCGAATTCCACATCCTTTCGATGAAGATCAACATAACTCTTTTGTCGATCTTGTGAGGTTTTTATACGTTGCCGGATCATTTGAATCTTTTCTGTAGTCATACGCACCAACTCCGGTCCCAACAACGTTAATTCACCTACCTCATCCCAAAGATAATCAAGAATCGACACTTTCTTCCATATAATGCCTCAAATGGAGCCATGCCAATACTTCTTGCTCGATAATCGTTGTTGTAGAAACCTCCACCAATAATAAGAACTTGTACCAACTTCCCTCAAGTCAAGGACACAGAGTCTTAATAAATCTTCAAGAGTTTGAATAGTCCTCTCCGACCGCCTCGTCCGTCTTCGAGGATGATATCCGAAAGCTAAATCAGAATCTGCGCCCATAGCTTTTCTCGCAAACTAACCCAAAATCGTGAAGTGAATCTTGGGTCTCAATCGTAAACTATGGATACCGGCATACCATGCATCTTTACAATCTCGCTTATGTACATACGAGCAAGACGCTCAAGTGTATAAGTTTCTCATTGGTAATAAGTGAGCGGACTTGGTCAATCTATCAACAATGACCCAAATCAGCATCTATGCCTTGAGAAACCTTGGGAAGACCAAGAATTGAAATCCATGGTAATGTGCTCCCACTTCCATTCCGAATTTCAAGTGGTTGCAATGGACCTTTTGGTACTTGATGTCTACCGACTCATTGACAAGTTAGACACCTTGAGATAAACAAATATTTATCTCTCTCTTCATATTGCTTCCACCAAAATGTATGATCGAAGATCACGATACATTTTGGTACTCCCAAGATGGATTGTAAACGGTATTGTGCGCTCCATCATAATTTTATACTTTAAATCGTGGTCGTTAGAACACAAAGTCTTGCTTCCTAGATAACACCTTCTTGCACTTTCTTCCTCATACGCATCATCTCCCGGATTCAGAATTTGAACAACTTTAACTTTATCAATTAAAGTCTGGTTCTACTCGTATATTCGCCATCATCACGCGGGTCCCTAGAGTCTTTATCTCTATCTCCATCCTTTGCAAGTCACACAAAATGGGCCTTTATACGACAATATCGCACTCGCATTCCATATGATCTTCTACTCAATGCGCTACCACGACGCTTGTTTTTCCAGATGGTATTGGATGGTATGATCATAATCTTTCAATAATTCAAGCCAACGTCGTTGTCGCATATTGAGTTCCTTTTGAGTGAAGAAATATTTGAGGCTTTTATGATCCATAAAGATCTCCACTTTCTCCCCATACAAGTAATGCCTCCAAATCTTTAGTGCGAAAACAACAGCTGCCAACTCTAGATGATGATGAGTAGGATAATTCCTCTCATATTCTTTGAGTTGTCGTGAGGCATAAAGCTATAACTTTCCCATGTTGCATGAGAACACATCCTAACCCTTTTGCTCAAGCATCATCAGTAGATGACAAATCCTTCCGAGCCATATGGTATTGTCAGAACAGGTGCTGAAATGAGTCTCCTCTTGAGTTCTTGAAAACTCTTCTCACATTCTTTGATCCAACCGAACTTTGTATCTTTCCGAGTCAGCTGAGTTAATGGAGTAGCGATTCGAGAAAATCCTTCCACGAATCTCCGATAATAACCAGCTAAACCGAGAAAGCTACATACTTCGGTCACTGATTTAGGTTGCTCCCAACTTTGAATTGCTTCAATTTTTGCCGTCAATGATATTCCATGACTTGATACTACGTGCCCAAAAAATGCTACTTCCTCAAGTCGAACTCGATTTCTTCAATTGGCATAAAGCTTGTATTCACGAAGCTTTTTGGAGTATCGACCTCAAGTGTTGCTTTCATGATCTTCACGGCTTTTGAATAAATAAGGATGTCATCAATAAAGACGACCACAAAGTGATCCAAATATTCTTTGAATACTTGGTTCATCATATCCATGAAGGCAAAGATGAGCATTAGTTAATCCAAAGGATACGACTAGAATTCATAATGCCCGCATCGAAGTTCTGAAAAGCCGCCTTTGGAATGTCATCTGCTTCTAATCTTCAATTGGTGATATTCTAACGAAGATCAATCTTTGAAAAGAATTTGGCTCCTTGCAATCGGGTCAAACAGTCATTAATACGTGGCAATGGGTACCTATTTTGATGGTGACATGATTCAACTCCCGATAATCAATACAAAGTTGCATACTCCCATCTTTCTTCTTCACGAATAATGCGAGAGCACCCCAAGGAGACGTCTTAGACAAATGAAACCAATATCGAACAATTCTTGCAATTGGGTCTTTAACTCCTGAAGTTCAATAAGAGCCATTCGATATGGGGCTTTGGAAATGGGTTTTGTACCGGGTTCAAGGTCGATACAAAATTCAATTTCACGCTCTGGGGGTAGGCCAAGAAGTTTTTCAGGGAATACGTCAGAGAATTTATTAACAATAGAAATATCATTCAAAACTGACGTATTTTTGTTTAGATCCGTGACATGAGCTAAGAAAGCTTGACATCCATTTTTTAATAAACGAATAGCTTTATGGCTTGAGATGACAGTGATTGATTTTAATGGTTTGGTTGTTTAAATTCGCATAATAGGTTGGTTAGGATTATGAAAGCTAACAACCTTACGAAAATAATCAATTTTTGCATGATGAGTAGTTAACCAATCAATCCCTAGAATCACATCAAATGCAAGTATTTTTAATGAAATAAGATCTACAGGTAATGTGAGGGTACCGATTTGAACCAAACAAGACTTATAAACAGTGGATGTAATGAAGGTTTCTCCCAACAGAGTTTTCACAGATAAGTCAAAGTCTAATTTCTCCGGAGTCAAATTTAATCGTTGAACGCAAGTAGGAGAAATAAAAGATTGGGTAGAACCGGTATCAAATAAAGTATAGACTTCGCTAGAGTTTATGATAAGCTTACCCGTGATGACCTCATTCGTTCCTTGCTTTCTGGGAGAGGTCACTACAAACGCCTCCTCAGCCTTTCTGGCCAATGACCTTTCTTCCGGACTACTTTTGGTGCCTCCATCCTAGTTGAACTGTCTTCTATGAACGACAAAATCGGGCAGTGACCTTCTTCCACAATTATAACATGCTTTGGTTGGCATCACAGTAGTTTGACCGATGTGTCCTCTCCTCCGCATTTGAAGCATATGATAGGTGGTCGCTTCTCCTTCCTTAACAATGGGTCTTTGTATCGACGCCTTTCCATCATTGTTGAATCTTCCTTTTAAAATGTCCATTCTTATTGTTTTGGCCTCGATTACCACCAAGTGATTACCATTTCGCCCGTTGATTCCTCCACGCTTGTTGTCACTACTTCGATGATCTTTCTCACCGGGTATTATCATTTCTTAATTACCGCTTCTTTTTTTAATTACGTTGACTCGTTATCGCTACTCCAATAATCGAGCCCTATTTACAACATCCTAATACAAACACGCTTTATGAGAAATAAGATATTGACGATATCTCCGCTTTCAAACCTCTTTAAGACTTTCGCGTCATTCTCTCTCATTATCAACCAAATAGACGCAAACCGACAACTCGACAAACTTGGCTTCAGATCATGACATACGGTCATGTTGTTTTGCTCCAAATTGATGAATTCTACTTTTTTTGTGACGAAATACTTTCGGGAAAAGTACTTGTCGTTGAACAATTCTTGAAAATTCTCCCAAGTCATCTTTAGTGCGGCAGTTTGACTACGCTTTACCGATTCCCACCAGTAATCTGCGTTTCCTCGCAACATAAAGGTGGGAAAGGGAACCTTTTGCTCTTCGGAGCATCCCAAGACATCAAATATCTTGGTGATCTACTTTATCCATGCTTCCGCCTTAAGTGGTTTTGGCTCTCCAATAAACTCCGGTGGTCCCAGCTCCTTGAATTGTTTAGCGGTGACCGTCTGAGAGTTTTCAGTGTTTCCACCTACATTTTGAACAGGAGCCGTTCTCGCCTGATGTTGCATGAATTGCATAAAGCCTCTGAACATTCCATCATTCATCATTTGGTCAGTGTTGTTGTTTGCATGAGGATTGTCGCCTTCCTGATGCATATTCTCCTGATTATTGATATATAGAGACTCAACGGTCTCCTGTTCTCCATTGCTATTCTCAACATTCTCGGATGTCATTTTCAGATACTGCCACAAAACAAGGGTTAGTTGACATGTGACGCCCCCAAAATTAGGTATACATCACCCATCTTGGGTCGCCAGATATATGGTACAAAATTCAAATACAACTTAATAATACAAATTGCCGTAAAATACAAAAACATAAAGTTTTAATACATATGTTATCTAGTATCCACACTCAATGAGTTTTAATACAAATATTGTTATCTCTAGACAATATCCACACTCAATGGAGTCCTCATTACATTTATTATTACACTATTTCACGATAACAACCGATAGAATATAATAGAGGACTACTAATACACCATCTAGACCATCAAATCTACTATCTCCCCGATCACTTTTATCACCGAAACTCCCGGGCACAATAGATCTGTAAGGGGGGTTGAATAGATCCTTTTATTTCAAATACTTTTCCGTTTATGTTGTATTGTTCATATTAGAGTATATGACAAACATAAGAATCTTTTTCAAGACAAATGAATAAGTAAAAAAGATTCCCTTCATCGATATATTCATAATCATACATACATTGTTCGTAGGGTTAGTTTAGTTGTAAGCGCTAGAACTTATATAGCAGCTTATAAGCTTATATACATAATGTAAATGATAATGTAAAAGACATAATGTAAAAGACACAAGGGTTTTAAGTGGTTCGTAGACTCAAGCTCCTAATCCACTCTTCTACTTTCAACTAGCAGGATTTCCACCAAGGAAGGCAAGACCTCAATCTCTACGATTCCTTCAAGGCCAAGCAAATTTCTGGGACTTCAGCCACTAAGAACTCTTCAAGGCCAAAGCTTTTTTGGACTCCTCTAGTTCCCTAGAACTCTTCAAGCTCAAAGAAGTTTGAACTTCATTTAGTCCTTCGACAAGGACCCTTTGGCCCTCGCTTTGTTTAGTCCTCCCACAAGGACCCTCTTGGCCTCGCTTCATTTAGTCCTCCCGACAAGGACCCCTCAGCCCCGCTTCATTGAGTTGTTTGTTTGTTGTTGTTGAGTTTGCATGAGTCGCTAAGATGTCTTCATGCTCAACATCTTCTATCCCTAGCACTTGGCTTGATCATCCTTGAAGAGCAAGCTTGAGTGTTGCATGATGCTCACCTTCTTAGGTTGCTCAACTACTCCTGATGACCCTCGATGAACCGCCTTTCAAGATCATTCTCCTTGGTACTTGATGGTCGCATACATGAGAGGCTTCTAAGATGACCGTAAGCTCTTCTCAAAGGTACTTAAAAGCTTTCTCATGCTTGACACCAAGATGGCTTTTGTGATCTCCTTCTTGCTACTCGATGCCTTCCCATGATGGACTTGCTAAGATGACCGTAAGCTCTTCTCTCTATTGTACTTAGAGTCTTCCCATGATGGACATCCAGATGGCATGATGCTCTTTTTTTCTCTAAGTAGCTCGTAACACTCTTCAAGTAGTAGAACTCTCACTTCTACATAGTAGAACTCACACTTCTACTTCTTTCTCGATCCGACTTCCGAGTGTTCTTGTGGATCGTAGAGTGAGCCTTCTGACTCACTATCACATGGTTTAGATCACCCACCTTCTCTCCAAAACCGATAACTCCAAAGAAGCCTTTTGATCTTTGAAACTCTTCTACATTTATACATCTTCCCAATTCTTCCGCTGGAAAGTAGCCGCTGAAGCTATTCAAATGTCTTCGCAGATCTCGAGTCGCTTGAGGTAGATCGCTTGATGTGACATGTCATACTTTTTCCGACATCGCAGCTTATCGCTTTCACCGCCTCGCCGATGTATCACTTTTACTATCTCAAGCAAAGTCAAGACTTTATCTCTTCCGATTTCTAGATCGAGGTTGTCATCTTTTGCATCGATGCTCTCAATAAGCACTTGTTCAAATATTACTCTTCGATTGAACCGCTGCCAATGCTTCATTTTTCGTATTCGAACTCTACGATTCTCGATGCACGTCTTCAAGGACCTCGATCGTAGTGTCTTGTTGAGTGTTGCTCGTCGACTTAGAAGAGTTAACACTACGATCCTCAAGAGTGTTGATTGATCTTCAATGTAGAACACCTCTTCCTCAGATTGTGCAAAGGCTTTCAAATACTTCTATTTGCTTTCGACTCGCTCGATATCGATGGCCTAATTCCTTGCTCGTCCCCTTCTCAATATCAAGACACTTCAGATTTGTGGCGGTCCAAATTTTGCTTTCTCCCCGGTGATCTTCCGCTCACTTATCATCAATGAACCGACCTCGCACTTAATCACTTTAGTCTTGCTTCCCGAGGTCGACCAAAGATTCAGGTTCACCTTCCATCGCCTCCTTCTTTGTTTGGAAACACTACGATCTTGGTTGCTTCCAAGATCGTTGTCTTCTGCTTCTCGATACCATCGATTAGTCGACTTTTCCTTAGTCCGTCAAGTCTTCATCGATCTCCTTGTGGAAGACTTCATCACGAATGGCCTTACACCTCAATCTTAACGCCGATTGGGTTTGTGCTTAGATCTTCTCGTTAGCCTCGCATGCCATTCGCTGAGTGCTCTCTCGTTCCCTTTATCGTGGAATGCATTATTGCAAAGCACAACCAGAGGCTTCAGATTTTGATATTCTCGGGAGTGTTTATTCGCTGAGAATCGATTCTACTCTACGATTCTCGACTTAGCATTTTGAGCACTTCGTTGAGTCGTAGTCCCGCACTCTCACGATTCAAATTTTGGCTTTACGCCACACTACGATCCCGAGATCGATCTCGACACTCTACGATTTCGCCAGGTGCTGTTGTTTTCATCCGATCTTGCCCGACTACGATCTCTCGTGATTCATTCAAAGGACTCTACGATCTCAGAGTGTAGCCTACGATCCTTGTCTTGGCTTTGGCATCGATAGACTCTCACGACTGAGTGTAGTCTACGCTTTCATACTTGGCTTCTAAGATGGTCGTCTCTCTACTTTATGACATGTGTGTCAGCCTCTACGATTCTCAACACGACTTCCTCAAAGACACTACGATCCCGAGGAAGCTCTTCTCGACACACTACGATCCTTCTTCGCTTCCCTCGAAGTCTACGAACTCCGAGATCTCACTATCTTGCATACTCCTATTCCGCCTTCGATAGCTCCCGAGTTAACTCCTCGACTCCCGGCATCTACGACTTCGTGCAAAGGTTCGACGATCGATGTGCCTATCTATTACATCATAAGATCAACCTAACAAGCTTGATCTTTCTATATTTATAGTCCTTGTACATCATTTCTTTTTAAGGACTTTACAAAGTCGTTTTTGCTTATGTAGGATCAACCTAACATATTTGATCAATTCATTCTAAGTCCTTGTACATATATTTCTATTATCTATCAAAGGACTTTTATAACTTTTCTTCATGCAAGCATACTTGCATATTCATTCATATATATATCATAATCAAATCATATATTAAATAGGAATATCATTCACATGTTTATTCCCGATAATCTCCCCTATTTGATTATGATAAAACAATAATAAGTGCATATGCATGTTATGAATGAATCTTAGATACAAAGAGCAAATCAGATTTCTAAATGCTTAATCATGAATGTCATTTATATTAATATGGCAATTATATATTCGATATTCTACATCCCGGATCCGTAACATACTAACAGTATTAGAGATGTACCTCCTCGCTCCACGATGTTTCCAGATGCTTGTTGATCACCTACTCATCCGATTCTCTTCTCGCTTCGCTCCCCCCTCGATGATGATCTTCTATCTTTGCTTGGCCCCCTTCATCACCTTTCTCGATCCGGGTTTCCTTTCAAATTTCTATGATTTTGGTATCATCATCTTCAGTGCTCCCCTCGATGATGATGATTCTTTATCCGCTGCTCGCTACTTTCTTCTTCTTCTTCTTCTCCTTAACCCTCCTCTTCTTCTTCTTCTTTCTTTTCTTTTTTTTCCCCCCTTTTTGTCATCAATCATTCGAGAGAGCCGCCCATGTTGGATATAAGTCGCCCATCGTAGAGGAGTTTTGCAACTTCAAACTTTAGCTCTTGTCAGTCCGAGTTCAAGTCAGCATGTAGAAGGACTGCTTTCAGATCGTCAATCTTGTCGAGAGGGCTTCGATCCGCTTTGCATTGGCCTCCCGAACTTGTAGAGCTTCGCTTCTCGATCTTGATGGCCTTCCGATAGATGTTATCCTCTCTCAGTTTGAGAGATACATCACCAAGATGGCTTGAAGTTTGTGCTTGAAAGAATCATCTCCTCGCTTCTATCTCGCTTCGCGATTCTTTTGTGAGCATAGAGATCTTTTTGCTTAAATCATCGTAACTTTTCTCAGTAATTCCCGCCCAAAGCGCTTTGATCCTCTTGATTGGCGCCTTTTCATTTGGGTAATGGATTGACTCTCACGATTGTCATCTTTGGACAGATTTTCAAATGTTTGGATAATCCGAACAATCGTGGAATACCAATTGCTTGTGGAGGATGATGGAGTGTCCGATAGCAGTTGTTTGATCATAAGAAGGCTTCTTGATTGGGCTTGACATCATCACCGTAGAGTTAATGACTTCTACGATCGCCTCCTTGGTCATGACCCTTCTTCCTTCGTAATCTACTTCTACGATCGTAGGGGATGTAGAGATTTTCACTTGTCGATAGACCTCTGAAGTGAGGTCGGTCTCCGATCGCTTTGGTAGCAAACTTTTTACTTTTGAAAGTTCTCGAGCCACCAGCCTATGCTTGAAACCGCTTTGTAACACCAATCAAGGAGCTTCCATCTTTTCAAAGCAGTGTGCTTTGAGCCACGGCATCCAATCGAAAGAACCATCTTTCCGTGGAGCATCCGCGATCATTTGATACTTCCTCTACGATACTTCACAAATCTTTCAGAGAGGGAACTGATAATCTTCTTTCGTTCGCCTTCTTTCGAGAGGTGCGTAACCGTAATCTCCTTTAATCTCTTTTCTCTCTCGAGCCCTCGAACTTTCTTGATTATTTTCAAGCAGGAATTCATCTAGTCGCATTTCATTATCGATCCTTCTTGCTCATCTTCAACAGAGAAACCTTCTTGCTGAGTTTCATTATCAGAACTTTCTTCAGCAAGTCTTTCCTTAGATTCTTCTTCTTCACTGCTGGCTTCTTCTTCAGCATCTTCTCCTGAGGATACAGATTCATCATCACTCAATTCAATGATGGCATTTGATTGGTTGCTGTTCCTTTTGGAGGCAAACTGGGCTTGCAACAGAGCTTTCTTCCTTCTTCGTGGAGGTTCAATTAATGGAGACACCGACTTTTCTTCTTCTTCTTCTTCTTCTTCTTCTTCTTCTTCTTCTCTCTCTCATCGATAGACTTCTTCTTCGATAGATCTTCTGAGATCGCATCGGCAGTGAGCAGACTTTCTTCTTCTTCGGCCTCATCACTTTTTGAGCCATCATGAGAGCATTCTTCTTCTTCTTCTTCGAATAACATTTTCCCACCCATTCTCCGGTCGGTCAGGGCAAGTAGCAGCATTTGGGGATGCACTTTGATCATCATGAATTTCTTTTTCTTCATCGTAGTGATCGCCCGAGGATCGCCATGGGCTTTGAGCACTTTTCTTCTTCAAAGATTTTCTCTAGCTTCCTTCATCACATCTCGCTTCATTCTCATCATTGGATGTCGATCGTGGGGACTGACTACATCTTCTGCTTTTTCCCTTCACGACTCCACGCCCCTTTCTTCAAAGAGATGTATTGATTTGAGAAGCTAAGGTCGGTTTGTCATCCATCTTAACTTTCTTGCCGATTGGCCCTCAAGCAACCTCGCCGCTTCTTTTTTGTGGTTTCAGCAGCTTGGGCCTTTTCTTCTTCATTCTTGTTCAAGGAGGAGACTCTCCTTGTGGGGCTGGGCTTTCTTCACATCACCAAATTTTTTTCACCACTTTTGATTTCTTCCTCGTCAGTGTGATTTCAAATTTCGTCGCAGAGTCATCGATTCGTAGCTCTCTCTCTCTGCTATCTTCCTTTTCTTAGCAGAGGCTCTACCGCCGCTCCCATCCGTCACCCTTTTGTTCTCCTCGGGGTTCTTCTTCCAGCTTTCAAATAACTGTGGAGACATCACCTTGTGCACATTTAGGGCTTCTCCTCATCATCCTTGATCTTTCTCCCTAGCTTTTTCTTCAAGATGATACTCAACAAATTCTCCCCATGAAATACCTTGGTCAGGGGCTTCTTCTCAAATTTCTCTCTACCCATTTGAGATCCGATCAAACAAGATAGCTCCAAAGTCGATTTGTTTCTTCAAAACTATTGTTGACATGATTTTCAACCATTGGTCGATCATCGTGTCATGTGCAAAGGTTCTTACATAGTATGCACTTTCCAACTATTTCAAAGAAGAACTCATATTGCTCGTGAAACTCCTTCTTCTTCATGTCCTTGAAACTAGGGTTTCTTTTGATACCCCATAACTTCCTTTTGCTAATTCAAAGTTGACATTGTCAAGGTTCTTAGCCCTCGTTAGAAAACCTAGGCATCGATTGAGGTCAAAGATTTTAACCAAAGAGACCGACCTTTAACCTTGGTAGTAAGAGTTTCAATTTATAGAGACGCTTGAGTAGAATTCTTTAACCAAAGTTGCAGAGATCGAGTATTTGCCTCAAGGCATTCTCAAAATCCAAATTTTTTTTTACAAGCTCGAGAATGTCCCCTCAACTTCTTTTCGCATTTCTCAAACGATTTTGTTCCAAGTCAATACCAAAGAATCACTTGCCGCTTTTCCATTTTGAGTAGTTTGAAGAATGTGGGTATTAGATATAGAGAAGTTTATGCGAGATGGTCATTCGTTGGTAAGGCTCGAGGTTAACCGATTTTGCTTTCTTGAAAAGCTTTCTAGGGTTTTGAAAACGGAGGGAGAAAGGTTCGATATCTTTTGTAACTCGCTCTCAGAGATTTGAACTTGTCTTTATATGGCGCCTTCTAACTCGTGATACTTAGTGATGTGTCAATCGTCCATTGGTCAGACGCTGCTCAAGAATGAGTCAGAATTCCCCACAACTTTTCAGCTTATTAGAGGAGTGGACGCTTAATTGACGTGGCTTTGACTGCTGACCTTTTGATTCGTAGAGTAACATGATGAGATAGCTATAGACTCTACGATTTCATTTGTTTACTCAACGATCAATTTCTGAGAGATGCCAGCAGTGGATGGCTTCGTCTTTCCTCCTTACTTCGATGCAGCATAGCTCAATCACTGATGTATTCGAACTTATCTCCTCAACTTGAATGGCTTAGCAGATGTCTCATTCTTCATGCTCCTCGAATTGAATACCTTTTGTAGACTACGATCGCTGAGTTGTCTTCTTCGTCACGTCACGAGGTTGCACTACGATCGCTTAGACAAAGATTACGATCGCTGAGTTTGTACTACAATCGCTTAGTCCTCTTCAAGTTCAACTCTACGATCGCTGACCGACTTGGTTCTTTTGAGATGAACTAGATCAAGCATTCCTTCCGGGATAAGGTAGCTCAGTGAAGGGCCAACCTCTTAGAGTTAGCTAAGGGTCGTTTGTCCCCGAGGCGCTTCCGATGAAATACTAAGATGTTGATTTTCAATGACATCTCATTAGACCTTTTCCGATGGGGAGGTCTTTCACCACCGATATCTCGTATTGTCAAATCGTGGTGTCCTTCTCTTTTTACACTACGATCATGTGTTTGATCGTAGGAACTTCACGATTATGGATCGGGTGGTCAAGGGTTATCGTAGTAGTACGCTTTTGAGACGCTCCTACCGACTATGGATCTTCATATGGTTCATCACCCACAAAGTTTTGGGACTCAGAATGGTACATCTCTTCCGTGTTTAATAGTGTCATTATTCCTTAATGTATCACCGCTTCCCCATTGTTGATGTTGTCTTCTTCAGATAGATGTGATTCCTTCTTCATGTTTATTTGAAGGTCGCCCAAAGATTCTCTCCTCCTCGACCGAATCATCATCGCTGCTTAGTTTTCCTCAGATCGTAGAGATGAGTATTTTCGTGATCGATCACTCTATCATCATTTGACAAAGACTACTTAACGTAGTCTTCTTTGTCAGTCTTTTGTTTTGAGAAGTTCTCGCTTCATAAAGAACTCCTTTTGTCTTAAGCTCAATGATCTTCTCATTGTGAGCTTCCTCGAGGATCCTTTCCATAAAGCATGTCTTTCTTGATATGGGCACATAGAATCCTCTTTATCTTCTCTTTCATGGCATGCTCTCATATACACGACAAGCAAATGCATGTGAGCTCCATTCCAGTTAGCTCGTAGGGTCTTCAAGACAAAGCTTGAACATATAGGAACTTTATCGACTCATTTCAATGTACCCTAGCCTTCTCTCGTCAGATCTTCTCGATCAAGTCTTCGCTTCATCATTCCTTAGTGTGGTCGACCGCCCAAATACCGCAGTTTTAAATATATTTCTATTTTTGGTACCCATAGTTAAATGGGTCCTCGCTAGGTTAGTTTTCTAAACCCCTGCTCTCTCTTATTTGGATAATCATCATATTTATCATCAATGTATATATCCATATACATGCAACTATCTTATGATAATATATTTTGAGATGCATGATGATGAGTGTGTGTGATTTGACATTTAATAACACACTCTCTATCTATGATGGTTTCATCATTCACCGGGTTATGTTCACAATGTTTAAGTGTTCACAGAGTGAGAATCACCCACGATTTTAGGAGTATCCAAATGATTCATCGAGGTGATCGGCTTTTACAAATCAAGCCAAGATCCTCTCAGAATCGATCATGCTCGTGTGTTGTCAAACACTTAGAACATAGGCTTGTACATACATACTAACCCATCAAAGAAAGATTACTTCACATAACGCTCATTAGGTTCAGATGCTCTTATGACCATTTCGCATTTCCTTCAAGATATCATCTTCAACCTAAAACTTGGATGGAGAGAAAATTTGTAGTCATTTGAGTTTCCATCCTCATGTTACTTTCTCTCTCACCTTTTTAGGTAGATTATGACTCTCGACGTAATATCGTTATAGTTCAAAAGAAGATGCAATAATGATGTACATTTATAATAGTGAGGAACTGCACTTTTTACCGCTGCCACGAAAACAACTTTTTATCAAGATATACCGAGTTTGGGTATTGATGTGCATGGCTTTACTTTTGCTCTCGATATATTAATGCTCTTGTTGGCCTTTCATCAATCAATGTGGTCTTGAAGATGTAGATCAAGAGAATCGTAGCATTAAGATCTTTGACATTTTTTTTTTGAGTTTACAAAGATAAGACCCAGCTTGTTGGTCGGTCACTCATAAGTTTGAGAAGATTTTCTTTCTCCTCTCGATCAAGATTTCTTAAGACGCTGCGACCTCTTCATCTTTCGATCGATGAATGCTTTACTCTTTGTCACCGATGTCTCTTGCTCTCTTTCTCTCGCCTTGTCTTTTTCGACTACAAGATCGATCGCAGTTAGGATTGGTCTTGTTGATATAGAAATCGAGGATATGGACCAATCTGAAAGCCTTCTGTGTGTATACACATTTTTACCTATACACAATATTTCCAACGTGTGAGCTCTTCTCGCATATAACAAGTTACTTACTACTAAACTAAGTTTAGAACAATGTTGGTGCCTTGATCGCACTCAAAGCGATTAGCTTTTGAATATAGCATGAGAACCTCGCTTCGATACTAATTGTTAGTTCCTCGTAGGCACAATAGATCTGTATGGGGGGGGTTGAATAGATCCTTTTTATTTCAAAAACTTTTCTGGTTTATGTTGTATTGTTCATATTAGAGTATATGACAAACATAAGAATATTTTCAAGCACAGCAAAATAAGTAAAAGATTCCCCTTCATTGATATATTCATAATCATACATACATTGTTCGTAGGGTTAGTTTAGTTGTAAGCAGTTAGAACTTACATAGCAGTTATAGACATAATGTAAATGACATAATGTAAAAGACACAAGGGGTTTTAAGTGGTTCAAAGACTCAAACTCCTAATCCACTCTTCCGCTTTCAACTAGCAGATTTTTACCAAGGAAGGGCAAGACCTCAAATCTCTACGATTCCTTCAAGGCCAGCACTTTGGACTTCAGGGCCACTAAGAACTCTTTCAAGGCCAAAGAGCCTTTGGGACTCTCTAGTTCCTCTAGAACTCTTCAAGCCCAAAGAAGCTTTGAAACTTCATTTAGTCCTTCGACAAGGACCCTTTGGCCTCGCTTTGTTTAGTCCTCTCCTGACAAGGACCCTCTTGGCCTCGCTTCATTTAGTCCTCCGACAAGGACCCTCAGCCCCGGCTTCGCTGAGTTGTTTGTTTGTTGTTGTTGAGTTTGCATGAGTCGCTAAGATGTCTTCATGCTCAAACATCTTCTATCCCTAGCAACTTGGCTTTGATCATCCTTGAAGAGCAGCTTGAGTGTTGCATGATGCTCACCTTCTTAGGTTGCTCAACTACTCCTGGATGACCCTCGATGAACCGCCTTTGAAGATCATTCTCCTTGGTACTTGATGGTCGCATATGAGAGGCTTCTAAGATGACCGTAAGCTCTTCCTAAAAGGTACTTAAAAGCTTTCTCATGCTTGACACCAAGATGGCTTTTGTGATCTCCCTTCTTGCTACTCGATGCCTTCCCATGATGGACTTGCTAAGATGACCGTAAGCTCTTCTCTATTGTACTTAGATTCTTCCCATGATGGACATCCAGATGGCATGATGCTCTTTTTTCTCTCAGCAGCGTAACACTCTTCAAGTAGTAGAACTCTCACTTCTACATAGTAGAACTCACACTTCTACTTCTTTCTCGATCCGACTTCCGAGTGTTCTTGGTGGATCGTAGAGTGAGCCTTCTGACTCACTATCACACATGTTTAGATCACCCACCTTCTCTCCAAAACCGATAACCCAAAGAACCTTTTTTGATCTTTGAAACTCTTCTACATTTATACATCTTCCCAATTCTTTCCGCTGGAAAGTAGCCGCTGAAGCTATTCAAATGTCTTCGCAGATCTCGAGTTGCTTGAGGTAGATCGCTTGATGTGATATGTCATACTTTTTCCGACACCGCAGCTTCATCGCTTCACCCGCCTCACCGATGTATCACTTTACCGCCTTGGGTGTGTCAAGACTTTATCTCTTCCGATTTCTAGATCGAGGGTTGTCCTTTTGCATCGATGCTCTCAATAAGCACTTGTTCGAATATTACTCTTCGATTGAACCGCTGCCAATGCTTCACCTTCGTGTATTCGAACTCTACGATTCTCGATGCACGCCTTCAAGGACCTCGATCGTAGTGTCTTGTCGAGTGTTGCTCGTCGACTTAGAAGAGTTAACACTACGATCCTCAAGAGTGTTGATTGATCTTCAATGTAGAACACCTCTTCCTCAGTATTGTGCAAAGGCTTCAATACTTCGCTTGCTTTCGACCGCTCTCGATATCGATGGCCTAATTCTCGCTTCTCGTCCCTTCTCGAATATCAAGACACTTCAGATTTGTGGCGGTCCAAATTTTGCTTTCTCCCGGTGATCTTCCGCCACTTATCATCAATGAACCGACCTCGCACTTAATCACTTTAGTCTTGCTTCCGTAGGTCGACCAAAGATTCAGGTTCACCTTCCATCGCCTTTCTTTGTTTGGAAAACACTACGATCTTGGTTGCTTCCAAGATCGTTGTCTTCTCTTTTCTCGATAAATACATCGCATTTAGCCGACTTTTTCCTTAGTCTCGTCAATAAGTCTTCATTGATCTCCTTGTGGAAGACTTCATCACGAATGGCCTTACACCTCAATCTTAACGCTGATTGGGTTTGTGCTTAGATCTTCTGTTAGCCTGCATGCCATTCGTTGAGTGCTCTCTGGTTCCCTTACTGTGGAATGCATTATTGCAAAGTACCAACCAGAGGCTTCAGATCTTTGATATTCTAGAGTGTTTCATTCGCTGAGAATCGATTCACTCTACGATTCTCGACTTAGCATTTTGAGCACTTCGCTGGAGTCGTAGTCCCGCACTCTACGATTCAAATTTTGGCTTTGCCGACACTACGATCCCGAGATCGATCTCGACACTCTACGATTTCGCCTTGTGGCTTGTTGTCTTCATCCGATCTTGCCCGACTACGATCTCTCGATTCATTCAAAGGGACTCTACGATCTCGTGAGTGTAGCCTACGATCCTTGTCTTGGCTTTGCATCGATAGACTCTACGACTCGAGTGTGTAGTCTACGCTTCATACTTGGCTTCTAAGAGATGGTCGCGCTCGACTTATGTATGTGTCAGCTCCTCACGATTTTCGAACACGACTTCCTCAAAGACACTACGATCCCGAGGAAGCTCTTCTCGACACACTACGATCCTTCTTCGCTTCCCGAAGTCTACGAACTCCGAGATCTCACTATCTTGCATACTCCTATTCTACCGATAGCTCCCGAGTTAACTCCCGACTTCCCGCATACGACGACTTCAAAAGGTCTCGACGACGATGCCTATCTATTATTACATCATAAGATCAACCTAACAAGCTTGATCTTTCTATATTTATAGTCCTTGTACATCATTTCTTTTTAAGGACTTTACAAAGTCGTTTTGCTTATGTAGGATCAACCTAACATATTTGATCAATTCATTCTAAGTCCTTGTACATATATTTCTATTATCTATCAAAGGACTTTATAGTTTTTTCATGCAATACTAAGCATTCTTCATATATATTCATTCATATATATCAATATCATCAATCAAATATATATTAAATAGAATATCATTCACATGTTTATTTCCAATGATATAAGAATTCAATAAAACAAGTTCAAGAATTAATTTATCCAGAATTAATAACGCCTAAATTGTCAACATGATACTTCTTTGTAGAGTAAAAATTCAAGAATGCTCGTAGAATATTTCCATGAAAAGATATCTTTGGATGAAGCCTTAAATATCAAGGATATTCCACTAATTTCATGGAGTATAAAGTCAAAACTTTAACCAACCGGGTATAATAACGAATGGAATAACAAAAGAAATCACCATGCATGCGATACTTGATGTATAAAAGTTATTCCAATAGAATAATAAATAATCTTTAACCAGTCAAAGCGAAATTCCCAATCGGCGTGATGTTCCAATGTATAATAATAAAGATTTTAACCAGTCCCATGAAACGCATGCATGTGGATATTCCAATGTAATAATAAAGAATGGAACCAGTCCGATAAACGAGATCGGCGTAATATTCTACGTAATATTAAAACAAAATATTAGAAGAATTTCACCATATATACGCGATTGTGATAAACAGTTATTCCAATGTAATAATAAGAATAGAATAACAACAGCTTCTCTTCATGAATACGAAAGAATAATAATACCCTTACGAAAGACAACAAATAATATTTCCTACCTTTAGAAAAACTAAATACTCGAGTAAAAGTGAAGTAGCGAATCACTTTTTCTTCTTTCTCTATAATTTCTCTCTCTAGTTTTCAAAGAATTTGTAAGAAATAATGAAGGAATGAGCTTCTATTTATAGGAGAATGGATTAAATAAGAATAATTAATTTAACTAGCGGTCCAGATTGATTTACTATGCAATATTAATAAAAATAATATTATATATATATATATATATTACATTTATATAACATGATGTCTTTGCAAATTCACTTGATCAAAGTTGTGATAACACAATCGATGCAAATTTCAAACAAAAACAACCAATAGGATCAAAACAAAAATAAAATATAATATATATATATATATATATATATATATATATATATATATATAAAAACATGCTAGATATATTGTATATATATATATATATATATATTACAACACCCATCAACTTTTCCACCACCCAAAATCAATTTATAATAAAACAACCAATATTAATTATCAACCCATCCACTTTTCCACCAAAACCCACTACCACACACACTTACACACTAAATTCCACCAACAAGTCACTCTCACACATAACTCTCACCCATATCACATTCATATATATATATATATATATATATATATATATATATATATATATATATACACACACACACACACACATCTCACATTTATATATATAATTTCCTCCTCTATACGTAACTTCTTCTCACCCCCAATTTTAAAATCAGTTTTTCAACACATATGGGCCCCACCTTTAAATAATTTTCTACCGATTATTTTGAAAAATGGATAAATAGGAATCCAAATAATAAGCAAAACTGAGTGACTTCTCACGTAAGATCAATAATCAATACTGCGTGTCTTTCTTTATGCAACCACGCCAGACATCAGATTTTTTTACTACCGAAAGTAGTTCAACAAGATAAATTGTAAAACTTCCGCCGTTATTTTCATAAAAATATTTTTGTCGTTTTCTCAATCCGACAATAATTCCGTTAGAGGTCCACTTAATGATCATTACTTGCATTATACGAATATTCCCACCAATCGAATATAATACAACAACTTTGCATACTTTGCAAAATTTCTAAATACTACCCACAACTATAACATTATATCAAATCCACACCATAATATTAAAAAAAATATTTGAGAAATTTAAATCTTTATTCATAAAATCTGGGTCTCACATCTCTCTCCTCCTTATGGAATTTCATCCTCGAAATTTACGTATGTACTGTATCACGGAATAAAAGGACTTCGTCGATTCTAACTTTTGAGGTATAACCTTTAAGCGTAGAATATATTCCAGGATTTAAACAGGTACATCTTCATATGTTAAATCATCCGTTATCTCGTCCGGTTTTAAATCAATAATGTGGTTCGGGTCGTCCACATATTTACGTAACATCGATACGTTAAAAACGTTATGAACACGCGACATACTTAGCGGTAAAACGAGTCTATAAGCCACAGTTCCTACTCGATCGAGGATTTCAAATGGGTCAATTAAATCTAGGGTTGAGATTTCCTCTCTTCGTCGATTCTTGCTTCTAGAATAACGCCCTCTTGAACCTTCTTCTTCACATTCGTCAGCTCCGGGTTTGTAGCTTGAGCGGCTTTAACATTATCGATTAAAGTCGATTCTAATCGTATATTCGTTATCTTCACATGGGTTCGTATATTCGCACGTGTAAACGCATACGATCTTCTACTCAACGCGTCAGCTACCACGTTCACTTTTCCACAATGATATTGAATGGTACGATCGTAATCTTCAACAGCTCGAGCCAACTTCTTTGGCGCATGTTACGTTCGTTTTGGTTGAAGAAATATTTGAGGGTTTAAGAAATGGGTTTTGTACTGGGGTCAATACAAAATTCGATTTCACGCTCTAGGGGTAGGCTAAGAAGTCCTTCGAGAATACGTCAAGAGATTTATTAACAATAGAAATATCATTTAAAAACTGTGACTCTCATCCAAGACTTGGATAGCACATGAAATGAAGGTTTCTACTAACAAAGTTTCAATTGATAAGTCAAAATCCAATCTCTCTGGAGTCAAATTTAAACGTTGAGCGCAAGCAAGAGAGATAAAAAAAATGGGTAGAACCGGTATCTAATAAGGTATAGACTCCGCAAAAATTTATAATTAACTAACCCGTGATAACTTCGTTCGATTCCTCGTCAGGGTAATTCAAAACTCGATGCTGGATTCTCCCAATTGCTATCGAAAAAGAGAAATACATATCATCTATTTTAGCTTTCTTGGATCGGACTTCTTTTTCCACAATATCAACGCGTCGTGCGGCTTTTACCCATGCATCTTTCATTCTCACTCGTTCAGTTATTTCTTCTTTCAGCTACTCATTGACATTTGAATTCTTAGATTCCAGCTTTAATATCGTATACTCTGCCAAAGAGTGCTTCTGTTCAACCATCGCACATCGGGTAATACAATTTTGAATTATTGCATCCCTTTGTTCTACGGCCGATCGTCGCTCTTCTTCAAATTGACTTTCTTCTAACTCATGAATACGATTTTGCAATTCTACATTTTGATAAATAAGTTCTTCTAATAAATCATCCTTAGGTTCCTCTTCTTCCTCACTCTCAGTTGCTACCTGGATATCTCTAATCACATTATCTTGGTTGCTGATTAGAGGTGTCTCCACGGTCTCATGTGCTCCATTGCTATTCTCAACATTTTTGGATGCCATTTTCAAACACTGTCACAAAATAAGGGTTAATTGACATATCACATATTATCCCTATACTCTGACCGACCAATATTAAATACCAAATAAACTTAGGTAGGTCATACTAGTGAAGGACTTTCCCGTTTCTCCCCACCTAGTTCTTTGCCTCACTCACATCTCACCAGGATCATATCCTAGCTTTGATACCAATTGTGGCCCCCCAAATTAGGTATACGTCACCCATCTTGGGTCGCCATGATACATGGTACAAAATTCAAATACAACTTAATAATACAGCTGTCGTGTAAAATACGACAAAACATATGTTGTGAGTTTTAATACAAATATTGTCATCTAGACAATATCCACACTCAATGGAGTCTTCATTACATTTATTATTTCACTATTTCACAGAATAGTGAGGACTACTAATACACCATCTAGGACCATCACTCTGTTCCCCGACTAGTCCCAGCAACGTTCTCATTTCCTGAAGAGAACAATGAAAGCGAAAGGGTGAGCTCAATTAGCCCAGTAAAAAATATTATGACTAAGATAATGCAGAATAAATTATCATTAGCCTTCAACAATATAACAACTGATAGAATATAATAGACAACAAGTTTTAGATCAAAAATTCAGCGGAATAAGCAATCCATTAGAAGAGTCAAGTAGAGAAATAAAATCTACTATCTTCTATGATTTAAAAGGTTTTTCATCACTTTTATCGCTAAAACTCAGCTTAATAAATAATCAACATCATTAAATCAACCCTGCACTACAGGCCAAAGATATTCTTTAGTATCACGACCACGAATTTTCCATGCACTACGGGCCAAAGATAATCGTCTATTCATTAGTATCACGACCACAAATTATTCATGCACTACGGGCCAAAGATAATCGTGTATTCATTAAGATCACGACCACAAATTATCCATGCACTACGGGCCAAAGATAATCGTGTATTCATCAACCATCCCGATCATGCCATAAAACAATTCATCTTTACTTTCTACTACTAAAGAGAATCCATAGCTATAATCATACCAAAAAGCGTCCCATCAATGCACTACAATCAATGAGGACTTTTTCCACATCATTTGTAACATTACGGTTACCATGATTACAATCAATAATCCCAGTCATAATCATACCAAGTCCATCTATGCAATATAGGCCACAAAATGACTTTAGACAAAATATAAACATGAGGATGATGACAATGTTATAAGAATTCAATAAAACAAGTTCAAGAATTAATTTATCCAAGAATTAATAACGCCTAAAATTGTCAACATGATACTTTTTGTAGAGTAAAATTCAAGATTGCTCGGAAGAATATTTCCATGAAAAGATCTTCGGATGAAGCGCTAAAATATCAAGGATATTCCACTAATTTCATGGAGTATAGAAGTCAAAACTTTAACCAACCGGGTATAATAACGAATGGAATAACAAAAGAAATCATCATGCATGCGATGCTTGCATGTATGGGTTATTCCAATGAATAATAATAAGTAATCGGAACTGTGTCGGTGAAATTATTGCAAGCGTGATGTTCCAACAGAATAATAATAAAGATTTTAACCAGTCCTGTAAAACACACGTACAAGATATTCCAATGTAATAATAATAAAGAATGGAACCAGTCCCATTAAACGCATGGAGCACGGATATTCCGACGAATAATAAATAATGGAACCCGCCCTACAGAACGCATTTACGTGATATTATTCCGGCGAATATTAAAGAACGAAATATTAGAAGAATTTCACCATGTATGCGATTCAGATAAAAGCAGTTATTCCAACAGAATAATAAGAATGGAATAACAACAAATTTCTTCTTCATGAATACGAAAGAATAATACCCTTTACGAGTACAACAAATAATATTCCCTACCTTTAGAAAAAAAGCCTAATACTAGAGTAGTGAAGTAGCGAATACTTTTCTTCTTTCTCTATATAATTTATCTCTAGAGAGTTTGGGAATTTTAAGAAATAATGAAGAAATGAGCTTATTTATATGAGAATGGATTGAATAAGAATTAATTCATGAATGGTCTAGATTGATTTACTATGCAGTATTAATAAAAATAATATATATTATATATTTATATATTACATGTAAAATCCCAAATTTTACGAATAAAGATTTAATTTTCTCGAAATATTTTTTTTAATATTATGGTGTGAATTTGAGATAATATTATAGTTGTGGGTAATATTTATAAATTTTGCAAAGTATGCAAGTTGTTATATAATATTCGATTGGTCGGGGAATATTCGTTTTAACAGGAATATTCATAAAAAAACTAGACAATCATTGGTGGACCCCCATTAACTAATTATTGTCGGATTGAGAAAACGCGACAAAAATACTTAATAAAAATAACGGCGGAAGTTTTACTGTTAATCTGTTGAACTACCCTTAAAAGAAAGTACGATGTCGTGTGGTTGCATAGTAACACACGGTATTGATTATTGATGCTTACGTGAAAAGTCACTCAGTTATACTCAATTATTGCTACAGTAATTGCTACATCATATCTCTCATATTATTGATTCAATTATTGTCACAGTATCATTTGCATAATATATTATATTATTAAATCAATAATTGAGACAACAAAGTTATTCATATTATTATTTGCAATATTGACAATGTCTAGAAGTTCTGTTAAGGAGAGGTTTGGTCACCTAATTGCGCGCCAATAAGAAAAAATCCTTATCGAAAAGCCCCCTCTTTCCTGGGAATGACCTGGTTGTTAATTATTGTGAATTATAATATTAATGATGAACAAGTTGTATTGATTAAAAATGAATTTTGATAGTTCCATTGTGTTGGAATTATTAGTGTTAGTGGAAATCGACATCTATTCCGATGATAATTGATGTCTAGGGGTTATATTGATAAATCGGGTAATTAATCGGATAAATGAGCAATTAATTGCTACTAATTCACATGCTTATATAACTATTTGTTCACATGTGTGTACCATTGAATCACATTATTTACTATTAGGAGAGGTGGTGCAAGTTTGATAATACTTGCAGGACTAAATTAAAAATGAAAGAAAAGTGGGAGGTATTGTTCTGTAATTTTTCGAGCCCTAAAATTTGCAATGATCTAAACTATATTTTTCTATAAATAGAAGCTCATTCTTCCTTCATTTCTCACCAATTCACAAAAGCTTTAGAGCGATTATTATAGAGAGAAATTATAGAAAGAAGAAGAGAAGTCTGCTACCTCACTATTCCAAAGATCCGCTTTTTCTAAAGGTAGGGAGTATTATTTCTTTCTTATCCATGAAGAGAACTTATGTTATTCCATTCTTTATTATTCTGTTGGAATAACCTGTATACGCGGGCTACCCTATACTTGGTGAAATTCTTCTGTTGTTCCATTCTTTATCATTCCATTGGAACATCCCATCTGCATGCGTTCTACTTGGGACTGGTTTCGCTCTTTATTATTACATTGGAATATCCTCACATGCATGCTTTTACGCCGACTGAATTCCGCCTTTATTATTCTATTGGAATATCATATACATGCATTTACTGCGGGACTGATTCCGCCTCTTTATTATTCTCATTGGAATATCACATGCATGCGTTTCTGTGGACTTGATTCCGTTATTTATTATTTTGTTGGAATAACTTTTGCATGCGATCATCGCATGCACAGTGATTGCTTTTGTTATTCCATTCCTTATTATACTCGGTTGGTTAAAGTTTTGACTTATACTCCATGAAATTAGTGGAATATCCTTGATATTTGCTTGGCTTCATCCAATATCTTTTCATGGAAATATTTTTTTACGAGCATTCTTGAATATTACTCTACTGAAAGCGATGTCATGTTGACAATTTGGGCGTTATTAGTTCTGGATAAATTAATTCTTGAACTTGTTTTATTGAATTCTTATATCATTGTCATCATCCTCATGTTTATATTTTGTTGAAAGTCATCATGGCCTATAGTGCATAGATGGACTTGGTATGATTATGACCGAGGATTATTCGGTGTAATCATGGCCGTAATGTTACAAATGATGTGGAAAAAGTCATCATTGGCAGTAGAGCATTGATGGACGATTGTTGGCATGATCATGACCATTATTGAATACACAAATATTCTTGGCGTGTAGTGCATGGATAATTGTGGTCGTGATACTTAAAGAATATCCTTGGCCGTAGTGCGGTGGTGATTCGATGATGTGGATTATTTATTAAAATTTGAGTCGTGGCGATAAAAGTGATGAAAACCTTCTAAATCATAAAGATAGTAGATTTTATTCTCTACTGACTCTTTTAATGGATTGCTTGTTCCACTGCAGATTAAGCTTGATGGTTGTTATATTGTATCGGTTTAACCAACTTTGTTGAAGGCTAACGATAATATATTACTGCATAATCTTAGTCATAATATTTCTCTTTGGGCTAGTTGAGCTCACCTTTTACTTTAATTGTTATCTTGAGAAATGAGAACGTAGCGAGGACTAGTCGGGAACAGTGGCGGGCCGGATGATAGCATTAGTAGTCCTCACTATACGTGAAAATAGTGTGATAATAATTGTAATGAGGACTCCTTTTGAGTTTGTATAATCTCTAGTAGACAATATTTGTATTCAAACTCACAGTTTATGTTTTGTCGTATTATACACGACAGTTGTATTATTAAGTTGTATTTGAATTCTGTACCATGTATCTGGCGACTCAAGATGGGTGATGTATACATAATTTTGGGGGAGTCACATTACATTTATATAACATGATGTCTTTACAAATTCACGGATCAAAGTTGTGATAACACACTGATGCAAATTTCAAACAACCAACCAATATGATCAAAACAAAAATAAAATATAATACATATATATATATATATAAACACATGCTATATATATATATATATATATATATATATATATTACAACACCCATCCACTTTTCCACCAAAACCCACTACCACACACACTCACACACTAAATTCCACCAACAAGTCACTCTCACACATCACTCTCACCCATATCACATTCATATATATATATATACACACACACACACACATCTAACTTCCTCTCATCCCGAATTTTAAAATCAGTTTTTCAACACATATGGACCCCACATGTGGGCCCCACCTTTAAATAATTTTCTACCGATTATTTTGAAAAATGGGTAAATAGGAATCCAAATAATAAGCAAAACTGAGTGACTTCTCACGTAAGCATCGATCAATAATCAATACTGGTAGTGTCTTTCTATGCAACCACGCCAGACACAGCTTTTTACTACCGAATAGTTCAACAGTATTAACGGTAAAACTTCCGCCGTTATTTTCATAAAAATATTTTTGTCGTTTTCTCAATCCGACGATCATTCCGTTGTGGGGTCCACCAATGATTGCGTCGTTGTACGAATATTCTTTGCTAAAACGAATATTCCCCGACCAATCGAATATAATACAACAACTTGCATACTTTCCAAAATTTCTAAATACTACCCACAACTATAACATTATATCAAATCCACACCATAATATTAAAAAAAAAATTCGAGAAATTTAAATCTTTATTCATAAAATCTGGGGTCTCACATGACATGTAACATATTATCTCTAAACTCTGACCAACCAATTAAATACCAAATAAATTTAAGTAGGTCATACTAGCGAAGGAATTCTCCGTCTCTCCCCTCCTAGTTCTAGTATCACATCTTAGCCAGGGATCATATCCCTAAGCTATGATACCAACTGTGACGCCCCCAAAATAGGTATACATCACCTATTCTGAGTCGCCAAATACATGGTACATAATACAAATATAATCTTTAATATACAACAAGAGAGAATTTGTGAGTTTCAATACAAATATCGTAAATGCAGACAATATCCACTCTCGAATAAGTCCTCATTACATTTATTGTCACACTATTTAATGAATAATGAGGACTACTAGCTAATACTATCATCCGGACCATCACTCCGCTTCCCCGACTAAATCCCAATGCACGTTCTCATTTCACAAGAGAATAAAGAAAAGAAAGGGTGAGCTCAACTAACCCATTAAGAAATATTATGACTAAGATAATGCGAATAAATTATCATTAGCCTTAAACAGTGTTAAACTGATACAATATAACAAACATCAAGTTTAACTACAGCGGAACAAGCAATCCATTAAAAGAGTCAAGTAGAGAATAAAATCTACTATTTTTTATGATTTAAAAGGTTTTTCATCACTTTTATCGCTGAGACTCGGCTTAATAAATAATCCACATCATCAAATCACCCCTGCACTACGGCCAAGAATATTCTTTAGTATCACGACCATAAATTATCCATGCACTACGGGTCAAGGACATTCGTGTATTCATCAATGGCCATGATCATGCCAACAACCGTCCATCAATGCACTACGGGCCAATGAGGACTTTTACCACATCATTTATAACATTTCGGTCATAATTACACCGAATAATCCCTGGTCATAATCATAACAAGTTCATCTATACACTACAGGCCACAGACGACTTTCAAAAAAATATAAACATGAGGATGATGACAATGATATAAGAATTCAATAAAACAAGTTCAAGAATTAATTTATTTAGGAACTAATAACGTCCAAATTGTCAACATGATACTTCTTTGTAGAGTAAAATTCAAGAATGCTCAGAAGAATATTTCCATGAAAAGATATTGGATGAAGCGCAAATATCAAGAATATTCCACTAATTTCATTGAGTATAAAAGTCAAAACTTCAACCAACTGAGTATAATAAGGAATGGAATAACAAAAGAAATCACCAGTATGCGATAGAATCAAGACACAAGTGAGTTATTCCATAGAATAATAATTAACGAAACCGGTCCCACAGAAAAAGCGCATGTAGATAGGATATTCCAACAAAATAATAATGAATGGAATAACGAATAATTTCACCAGTATAAGGTAGCTTGCATATCTGAGTTATTCCAATGAATAATAAATAATAGAATAACGAAGTTATTTTCTTCATGAATACAAAAGAAATAATATCCACTTACCGTAAAAGAAACTGGATATAGGAAAAGAAAGGTAGTGCGACTTCTCTTCTTCTCTCTCTCTATAATTTTCTCTCTAGAGTTTCAAAGAATTAAGTAAGAAATAATGAAGGAATGAGTTTCATTTATAGAAGAATGGATCGTGATATTAACTAATTCATGAAACGGTCCAGATTGATTTACTTTTAATCGGACGATTCATATTTAAAGCAAAATCTTTTAAATATAATATATATTATATATATATAAACTCACGGGCGCTTAACAATTCGTCTGATAATTCACGGGTTGATTTTGTTGATTATCAAATGCCTAGCAATTCAACTGATACCATAAAATAAATTTATTATATAATATTTATATATATATAACACATGCCTTTGAAAATCTTAGTCCACCCGTGACAACATCAATCCCCCACCCCAAAGTCACTTTCATTAAGGATATATATATATATATATATATATATATATATATCTTATATATAAATGCTAACACGCCACATCTGACATCTATATATATAATCTATATATATAATATAATCACATTTGCACACACCCACATGGCACACACATAAATTATATATATATATATATATATATATATATATATATATATATATACTTTATAACTTCTTAACGATTATTTTGAAAATGAGTAAATGGGTTGAAATAAACCAAACCCACAACAAATACTTCATAAAAATCTTTTTCAATATTTTTAACAACATTTATCATCATTATTATAATTTACAATATTAATCGACTGGTCATTCCTAGGAAGAGGGGCTTTCAATAAAGATTTCTCCTATTATTACGCAAATTAGGTGACCAAACCTCTCATTGATGTAACATCTAGACATCGTTAATATTGCAAATAATAATATTAATAATTTGTCGTCTCAATTATTGATTTAATAATATATAAAATATCGACAATAATTGAATCAAATAACGTGAGATACTATCCAACAATTACTGTATCAATAATTGAACAAAACTGAGTGACTTCTCACGTAAGTATCAATAATCAATACCGTATCTACTTCATCTGCATAACTACGCAGATTCTTTTCTTTTAACAAGGTGTTTCAACAATTAATGGTAAAACTTCCGCCGTTATTTTCAAAAGTATTTTTGTCATTTTCTCATCCGACAATAATTCCGTTGTAGGGGTCCACCAATGATTGTGCCATTGTATTTAATATTTCTGTTAAAACGAATATTCCCCTACCAATTGAATATTATATAACAACTTACGTAATTTGCAAAATTTATAAATATTACCCACAACTATAACATTATATCAAATTTATTTCATAATATTCAAAAATGATATTTATAGAAAATTCATTTTTATTTATAAAAGTTGGGGTCTTGATCTGAAGGTTTGGTTACCAACTGAACTAAGAACAAATTGAAAGTGTGGAGGTTAATTGGTTACTTTGATATGACAGTTTGGTTACGAAATGCATTATGAAAACACAAACCATTGCTTACGAATAAACATCTATTCCCACAGATCTATTAATATACAACAATTAATAAATAATTACACCGGTAGTAATAATGAGAAACTATCCGACCGAGTTTCACACCCGAAGCACTCCGAGGCCTCGACGACTATTAAATGTTTCACCAAAAGCCATCTTGAATAGGTCTGAGAAAGAATTGAAATGGAATGTTCCAGATATTCCTCTAAAGGATAATCCTGGGAGGCTTAAAGCTAGGATGCTTGTGGATTCTAGTGCAGAAGATGGTTTGGAAGAAATTGAGGTTGTTGGTTACGTGAAATTTTCTTCACAGTCTTTGGATCGTTGCACGGGACTTTTATGAGATTGATCACGAGTGTTAACGCTTGAGTTTCACGTAGCGTTCAATCACGTAATCCACGCAGCTAGAACTCTGCGATATAAGAGATCACCACGAAGCTTGGCGAACTTTATCTTATGCCACGGGGATAACTCGGTGTGAGAATGAGTCTGCCGTTACAAGGTTTAACAATGGAGGGTAAGTATTTAGTGCTTAAAAGTAGGTATTACCTCATAATGATAACCTAGGCCTTAGATTTATAGTGCTTTCACCACCTTAGAATCCTTCTCCCAATCAGTTAGGACTCCAGGTGTATGGTAGTTACCATAACTTGGGTTCAACCTGATCTCCTCAAAAGGTGCAAGTAGAGTCCAATCTCATCACCACCTTGGGAGTTACCTTATATGCATATGAATAAGTACCGGACTCTGCACGCAAAGAGAGCCCAATCGCAGCGAGCCCAAACGGTCCTATAACCTAGTCCGGGCTTCTACCCAACTGGACTAGAAGACCCGACCGAACACCACAAGATGGGTTCGGATCGGCCCAGAGAGGCTCGGATCTGGGCAGAACACCTCCAACATCTTCACGGGCTTTTACCATTGGTCTCAAGCCCTTCGATATTAAGCCTTCTACCCAAATGAGGTTCGATAAACGCTCCGAACATTTTGCCCCAGATCTCGATTATAACATATTTATAATTAGAGACTTGGAAGGTCGAGACTTGAAAAGTCACGACAAACCAATGATGAAATTTTCTGGAAGTCCAACGGTTCGTTATAGATATTTGGAAAATTGCACGCCTTTTCACGCCCGGTCCTACCTTAAGCATTTAATAGCCGCCCTGGGATTCCGTGTCGTACCCCTTATAAAAACCCCTCTTCCCCCCTCATTATCACCTTTACTGACTCTCACTCCCAAACTCTCTGTTTTCATTTTTTCCGGCAAGGCGATTTCCGGCGAGCTCATTTCTTCCCCAAACTCCACGAACTCCCACTACTTTGCAGATATTTGAGTTCTATTCTTGATCATCTGTTCTTCGAAACTTCTTATTTGCATTACATTCTTTTTAAATGGCCAATTCCAGCACTATTCCGGCCACTGAGCTTATCACCGCTACCTCCACCGTCACCATCGGCGACCTTCTAGAGGTCGTACTGCCGGATGCCCCTGTCGACACCACTCCTTCGACCCTGCCTAGTCCGGTAGACGCCGAGGCTAGGATTTGAAATGCATACTACGCCTCAGAGGAGTTTTCTCACCTTCATACTCCTTCCACCATCACCCCCTCATGATTTCGACATCCCATTCCTTTTTAAGATCCTTGAAGAATACTAGCTTGATCTGATACCGATGCGATGAGAAGATGTTTTGGCGTCCCGAGGGCGAGTGGGTGGTCGTCCCCCTGTACGTTCTGAAGTACGGGGTTCGGTTCCCACTTCACGATTTCATTTCTTCTTTCTTGAGCTTCGTGGGAGTTCCGGGTTAAGCAGCATTTCGTCTTGAAACAGCGTACATCCACTTAGTCTCTTTCATAGCCGTCTGCCAAGAGGTGGGCCTCACTCCCGGGCACGATCTATTCTTCGCCCTCTTCACCATCAACGGGTTTAAAGAGCCCGGCCTTCGGCAACTAAATAAACGCCCCAATCGCTCTGTGCCGATCAAGACCCCTTCTAGTAATAAGGGATGGCACGAACAATTGTTCTTTGCAAAAGGAACCGACCTTCAGCTTCTCCCCTCTTGGGCCCATCCAGCCGACTCCTCGGCCAAAATTTCAAGGTTCCCTAAGGGTCGAGCCGATGCCTTCAAGGCATTCTACAAACGATGGAACAGATCCAGCTGGAGTTTGGGGCTTCTGATGGATGAAGCCTGGCTGTATAAACACGGTTGTAAGTACCCCTTTACTCGTTTTGTTTTTTATTATTATTTTTTATGCTTCATCCCTTAATCAGTTTGCCTTTGTGCAGTGACAATCTTCAAACCCGAGGGCGGTGACGACCTCTTCATTCCTACCATCATCACCCCAGGATTCATCCGACCCCCAGTGACCGACGACTCTCCCGAGGAGGACACAATTCCAATCACCGAGATGTCACTAAGGTCGACTTCGGGGCCCGAGCACCCGACCACACAAAGAGGGGCGCTGAAGATGAGCCGCGCGGAGAAGGCGGCTTTACTGAAGAAGTCCAAGAAGCCCTCCAAGCCGACCATCAATGCGCCTCTGATCGCCGCCCGCCTTCCCGGACGGCCGATTTCTCCCAGCCCTCCATGCCGACCGAAGTGGTCGAGGATTCGGAGGACACCGAAGAGGTTCCTCTCGAACCCCGATCAAAAAAACCTCGATTGTCGGAGGGTTTCGGTCTGCCGACGGGTGAGATGGTGGTCCCTGGTCTGGACCATGCCACTACTCCTTCTTTCGGTCCCAACTCTTCCCAGGGATCACCGACTACCTGTTGGCCCAAGAGCCCGTCAGAGGTTTTCCTTTTACCTCTTGATCACTTCAAACTACACAGTGACGACGAGCGCGGTTTAACGTAACTTCTTCGATCGATTCTTGGTGGCCTATGTTCGAGTTCAGACCCAGGTAATTTCCTTTGTCAATCCGATTGCTGCTATTAACTTTGACTTTTACTTCTTGTACTGATGCATGTGTTGACTGCAGGCCAACACTATACTCGTCCGAGCCATCCCTCCCCTCGCCCGATCTATAAAAAAAGAAGTTCAGCTGGGAACGGATGTAGAGCTGCTTGAGGCTGAGGTTCGGGGTCTGCAGTCAGACTTGAAGAAGGAACGGGATTCTCATGCTGAGACCCGAAGCAAGGCGGCCGGAACGGAGGGCCGGATCGAGGAGGCTGGAGCATAAGACAACACTTTTACAGCGGAGAGGATCATCTGCTTCTTGGAGGTCAAGGATCGTGAAGATCTTTGTTGACAAGATTACGCTCAAGTTTTTTCGAGATGCACGACAAGATGATGTTCTTGATCAAGGAGAACAACACCTTGATCGCTACTGCCAACGCCTTTCCCGAAAAGATAATCGAAGCCAGACAGCAAGCCATCACCGAATCTGAAGAATCTGAAGCCTTGAACGATAAGGTCATAGCCCAATTTGGTGAAGGGTATGAGACTCATCGGGAAAAGGCTAAAGCAAAGTCGATGGTTCTTTGGGCTTGATGTTTCCATCCTTGACTCTTCGGATGACGAGTCCGACGAAAGATGACCCCTGCCGCCGAGGTAGATATGTAGGATTTGTAATAAAGAAAATTTCCTTTTTGTCTTGCTTGAATCGTAATGGCGGCCAGGGTTTGTAAAGTAAAAATTTTCTAAGTATAAATGAGATATATTCTTTGCCCATGAATGTTTATTGTCAGTTTTACTTATGACTAATCTCTACAAGTATGTCCACTCGAACCTTCTGATCGGATCGTCCTTAGAGTTTATCTGATTTTGGAGGGTCAACAGTTATACCCGAGACTTATCTCGATCAGTGGTGTTTTTCCGAACCTCTTGATCGGATAGTGCCCGAGATCTGTACTTTAAGAATTTATTAAACTCTCGGTCAGTTATGCTCGGGACTTATCTCGATCAGTGCTGTTTTTTCGAACCTCTTGATCGGATAGTGCCCGAAGCGCATCTGTTCAAGTAGTAAGGAAATATAAGAATATAGATGAAGTTAAACACTGACAGAAATAGGAACTTTCATTTATATCATTTGAGTTGAAACGATTACATGGATAAAAACAAGAACGACATAACTATTACTGGTAAAATTTTCTAAGTCTTCCAGCATGCCATGTATTCTTTACCTCCGAACCATCTATTGCTCGGCCGATAGGTTCCGGGGCTTCTACTCTACCACCTCATAAGGCCCTCCCAGTTGGGCATTAGCTTGCCAGTGTTCTAGGGGGTTGATGCCTCCGACTCCCAGAGGACCAAATCTCCTATTGCGAACCTCCTTGTCTTCACCTTCTGATTAGGCTGTTCGCTGCTAATAGATGGCCAACCTCATCATTGCTGAATCCCGGACTTCATCTAACAAATCTAAATTCGTTCTCAAACCCTCATCATTATATAGCTCTTTGTATTGGCTGACTCGAAGAGTTGGAGATCCGATCTCAACAAGAATGAGTGCATCGGTACCGTATGCCAACCTGAATGGGGGAGTCTCTAGTTGTAGTCCTTGGGGTAGTTTGATTCGCCCACAAAATAGATAGCAGTTTTTCAGGCCACCGACCCTTTAATTCATCTAATCTGCGTTTAATCCCATTGAGTAGGGTTCGATTGGTCACTTCCACTTGGCCGTTTGACTGAGGATGGGCAACCAAAGTCTTGCGATGCTGGATCCCTAACTCTTTCAAAAATCCTTCAAACTTAGACCCCACAAATCGCTGCCATTGTCCGAGAGACCACTTGCCATCGGGATACCGAACCCAGTGACTACCCTTCTTTAAAAAACTTCAAACACTCTGTTCGGTGATCTTTTGCAGTGGTTTGGCTTCGACCCACTTTGTCATGTAATCAATAGCCACGATCACAAAGCTAACTTGTCCCTTAGCTTTTGGCAGAGGCCCCAGAATGTCGATTCCCCACACAGCAAAGGGGATCGGGGACAAGACGGAATATAGTTCCTCGGGGGGTTGATGCCGGATATTGCTATTCAGCTGACACTTGGGACACCTCCTAACGAATTCCTTTGCTTCAGTGTAGATAGTTGGCCAATAATAACCCTGCCTCAAAATCTTATGTGCCAGTGACTTTGCTCCCATGTGATCCCCACAGATCCCCTCATGCACCTCCCGAAGTGTGTAGTGCGCCTCAAGAAGGAGTCAAGCATTTGAGTAGTGGAGAGCTAAAGGCCCTTCTAAGACAGATCTCCATCTATGAGGCGAAGTTTGAGCTTCGGTGTTTGACTTTTCGTTAGGATTCTATCCGAAGGAGGTCCCATCGGCCAAGTATGAGATATAAGGTGTGAGCCAGCAATTGAGTCGGTCCAAAGCTAGGATTTCTATCTTCGGGACACTGGGTTTTTCCAGAACCTCTAAGTACACTGATCCATCCATTGAAAGAACTTGCTTCAGTAGTTGTCAGCCTTGCCAAGGCATCTGCTATCGTATTATCTAACCGGTCCACCCCCTGACAACTGTATGAAGTGAAGTACATAAGCTTATCCTTTACCTCACCGGATATTTGGTCATCCTTGCCCCGAGCTTCGTCTTTACTTAGATAATTGCTTGACCACCACCACCGTGAATCATCAGATGATCAACCTCTCAGTACCTCTGAAGCTTGGACCAATCAGTATCCTCGCTAAGATGGCCTCATACTCTCGCTTCATTATTTGTGGCCTTGAAACCAAATGAATAAATTTTGTGCACCTTGAACCCTCGGGACTTGTTAGGATGACCCTGCCCAATCGACATCCATAGTTGACGATCCATCCACGTATAGAGTCCATAAGGTCTGGATTGGTTGTGTTTTGGCCACTATACTATACTTTCTCCTCCTGGTTCGGTGAAAGAACACTCAACCACGAAAGTCTCGCCTAACGCCCTTTTGATCGCCATTCGCATGCGATACTCTATAACAAATTGTGTCAATTCCATTGCCCATGCTGCCAACCGACCTGATACTTCAGGCTTGTACAAAATCTTCTTCAAAGGCTGATCCGTGTAGACCACTATCAACCGACCCTGGAAATAGTGCCTGAGTTTCCTGCTAGCAATTATGAGGGCGTAAGCAAATTTTTCCAGGTTCGGGTATCTCGTTTCTGCGTCCCGGAGAACATGGCTGACATAGTACACCGGGAACTGCTTACCTCCCTTATCCCTTACCAGTGCCGCCCCTACTGCCATTGGGCTTGCAGCCAAGTATAAGTATAAAGGTTCTGAGGGGATCAGTTTCAGTAGCAATGGTGCCGAACCCAAATACCTCTTGATCTCTTTGAACGCGTCTTCGCATTCCGAAGTCCACTGGAAACTCTTGTCATTTTTCGGGCCCTTGAGAGTGTCAAAAAAGGGTAGACATCTTTCAGCTGACCTTGACATAAATCTCCGAAGGGCAGCAATTCGGCCCGTCATCCTCTGGACATCTTTGTATGTCTTTGGAGATTTCATGTCTAAGATCACCGAGATTTTTTTTGGATTGGCCTCGATTCCCCTCTTACTGACCAGATATCCCAGAAATTTTCCTGAACCCAATCCGAAGGTGCATTTGGTCGGGTTTAGTCTCAGCTTGTGTTGTCTCACCGTTTCGAAGCAGTCTTCTAAATCCTCCAGATGATCCCGGACTGACATGCTCTTGACGATCATGTCGTCCACATACACTTCCATACTTCGCCCCAGCTACTTTCTGAATATGAATTTCATCATTCGTTGGTAGGTTGCTCCTGCGTTTAGCAGTCTGAAGGTCATCTTCCGATACGCATATATAGCCCGATGAGTTATGAAGCTAGTCTTCGGGATATCCTCCTTGTGCATCGAGATTTGGTGATATCCCGAGAAAGCGTCCATGAAACTCAGCATTCCATACCCCGAAGTGGCATCAATCAGCTGGTCTATGTTGGGTAAGGGGTAGAAGTCTTTAGGGCATGCCTTGTTCAGTCCGTAGTCAATCGACATCCTCCACTTCCCATTTTGCTTCGAACCAATACCACATTCGCCAACCATTCGGGATAGTCGATTTCAAGATGAACCACCGCCTAACAATTTAGTAACCTCTTCGCTCTATAATCCTCTCCGCTCTTCCGGGGCAAAGATCCTTCTTTTCAGATCACCGGCTTCCTCTTGGTCGGTATGAAGCCTATGTAATGCTATTGATTCGCTTACTCGGGCATGTCGCTAAGTTCAAGCGAAGATGTCGATACACACCAAGTAATTTCCACTAGACCCGTTTCGCAATTGTTCGGATAATCCCGCTCCGATCTTGACGGTTTATCCGGATTCCCGGCACCAACTCAACATCCTCTGCTTTTCTACTCGGTAGAGCCATGGGTTCCGTCTTTCCTCGATTGAACGGCTCTATCTCGATGGACAACGTCGTAATCAACTTCTTCGACCCAGACCCACGAGGAAATCAAGGTATTCCGATAACACCTTCGAGCGATATCAAGATCCCCATTTATTTCCCCTATCCCGTTCGGTGTCGGAAACTTGACTTTGAAGTGGGGTATAGATGTTACTGCCTGCAGCACTGCTAATGTGGGCCTTCCCAAGATGGCGTTGTAGGCCGAATCCACTTGCACGACAAAAAATTTTACCATGATTTTCGTCTGCGGAGGAGGCATCCCGAATCTGACCGGCAGTTCTACCGTGCCCGACACATCAACCGGGTCGCCACTGAAGCCGTACAGCGGGCCCTCACCTCCCAGATCCATCCGTTGGTATGCATGTGTGTAGAGTATGTTGACCGAAGACCCTTTGTCGATCATCATTCTCTCCATGTCCACTGGCCCGACCTGAGCCGTTATCACCAGTGCCCCGTCATGCGGTTCGATCGCTCGTAGGGGTAGTGGAAATGTAAATGAGAAGGAGATGGTCGTGCTCGAATATGGCTTTATCCTTTTCGGGCGAGAGAGCCAGTAGTAATGATGCGGCTTGAGATGCCCACTCCTCTTCCTCGCCAGCTTACACGCCTCTACCGAGATATCATATCAATAATTCCTCGGGCTTGTGGGTTCGGTTGTGGCTGTGCTTCTTGGGTGAGCTCTCTGTTTCTCTCTCTGGGGCTTCCAGGCCCTTCTCTCGCTTAACTACGTCTTCGTACTAACCGCCTGCTCAACATTCTTTTCTATTAAATCTTTCAAGTTAGTGCAATCTTCTGTCGTGTGACCCCGACTCTGGTGATACGCACAATACTTGTTCCGACCCCTCTTCCCTGGCTTCGGGATCGTTTGACATGGTTCGAAAAAGGGCTTGCTTCGCATCTCCTCCAGTATCTTGGCCCGATCTGTATTGAGTGTGGTGTACACCTTGTTAACACTTTTGTTTGGGAAGGGTGGCCTTCCACCGCCCGGCCCCCCCGTTGTAGTTCTTCTTGTAGCTATCCGACCTCCCCTGATTGTCAGACTTCTGATAGCTCTGTTTGTCCCGATCTCTAGACTTCTCGTAGGATTGGGATTGTGGTTTAAAATTCCCCATCACTTCCTCGATCGCTATGTGACCCTCGGCCTATGGAAGGCTTCATTAGGTCGGTACGGGGGTTGATCACCAGTCCTTCATCGAACTTCTTTGATTTTCCGATGTCTAGCCCTCGTTGTGAAGAATCCCAAGGCTTGTGGGAATTCACTCCACCACCAATTCCCCACGACCTCCCCGAATCTCTTAACATATCGCCTGTGCTCTCATTTGATCTCTCGCGACTGCCTGCAGGGATCTTGTGATCTTCCCCCGTCTCTTATTACTCCCGAACCGTGCATGAAACTTTTCCCGAAGGTCCTTCCATGAAGTTATCGATCCCGATGCCAAGGTTTCCATCCATTCCCGCACTCTTCTTCGTGGTAAGAATAGCGAACATGTGGCACTTGGCGCATCAGAAAGTGGCCATAATCGTCATCAACTGTCATACCCATCGAATGGTCGTAAGGGGTCCCCAAATTCGTCATAAGTCTCCATCGGGGCATCTTCCTTTTGGGGTCCGTTATCTCTGATTAATTTCCGGCGAGAAGGCGACCTATATAGGTCGGTATTTCCGATCGACGCTCTTGACCAACAACAACTTCTCTAATTCAGCTACCCTTCGAGCGAGGGGGTCGGACTCTCCTTCATGAGGGTACGATCGGGGTCTGTCCCTCTCGCGTTCGAGAATCTCGTCTCCCCTCCTCTGCCTAGACCGACCCGGGTGCTCAGAACGTCGTCCTGCTGATCGACTCCTCCTCCAGCTTCGGCCATCCCTCGAACGACTTCGGTATCTACTTCTCTCCTATCGGCCCTTCCTTCCGGGGTGACCGAGACAGAGCTATGGTGCTTCCTACGCCTCTTAAAGGATGCCTCTTGCTCTCTCCGAAACACGTTAACCATCTGCAGTTCGAGCTCCTCCTGCCGAAGACGTAGGGTCATCATGGCATCTTTGTTTTGCTGCATCTTTTTCTGCAGGATGAATTCTCTCTGATCTCGACTACCCTGGCTACGACTCTTTTTACGCGCCTCCAGTTTCGTGAATTAACCCGTCCCATCCGACCGCCCGATTATGGTACACCGGCTTTCATGGAAGAGCCTTGGCACGAGACCAATAGCTCCATCTGATCGTCTGGATTCTCGAACCCGATCATCTTTCACCGACCCTCTCACCGAGGTGGTGCAGTGCGTTTAACCTTTTCACGGTTTGAAGCGCATACTCACACACTCGCCATAGTTTTTTTGGGAAAAAGAATTCGATTGTGATTGTTATTTAAGCACCCTCCTCCTCTACATGCCAATGATAACGCTAAGTTTTAATGCGTAGCGTCCAATCACAGAATCCACGAGCTAGAACACCGCATAATGTGAGATCACACACGGAAGCTTGACGGCACAGGCCAGAGGGATAGCTCCGGTGTGAGAATGAAAGACAGTGCCGTTACAAGGTTTAACAATGGAGGATAAGTATTTAGTGCTTAAAAGTAGGTATTACCTCATAATGATAACTAGGCCTTAAATTTATAGTCTTTCACCACCTTAGAATCCTTCTCCCAATTCGGATTAGGACTCTAGTGTATGGTAGTTACCATAACTTGGGTCCAAAGACAATCTCCTCAAAAGGTTCAAGTAGAGTCCAATCTCATCACCACCTCATGAAGTTACCTTATATGCGTATATGAATAAGTACACGACTCTGCACGCAGGAGAGCCTTTTACCGCGTGCCCAAACGGTCCTATAACCTGAGTCTGGCTTCTACCAAGGACTCAAGACCGCACTCCCAACACCACAAGATCGGTTCAGATCTCGGCAGAGGGCTCGAGATGCCGAATTCAACACCTCCAACATCTTCACGGGCTTGACCCCATCCTGGTCTCTCAAGCCCTTCTCGATATTAAGCCTTCTACCCAAATGAGGTTCTCATAAAACGCTCCCAACAATGTATGAAAGTGGGTAAAAAGAGGGCTAATAAGAATATATATATATATATATATATATATATATATATATATATAAAAAAGAATACGTTGAATGAAGAAGAAGGGTGATGACTAACTAATGCAGTTGTTCTAGATGAGGAGAGAGAGAAGAAGTTATGGGGATAACTAATCCCTAAATTAAGGAATCCTAATTGCATATTAATTTTCTAAATTAAGGAATCTTAATTGTACTAACATTGTAAATAAATATGAAATTGTATTAATTGTGTAAATATTTTATGAGTACACTATTGTTGTAATTATTTTCAAAAATTTAATAGAATATGTAATTCATCCTTTTTTTATTGCTTTAATTAACAATAAAGGATGCCCCACGACAGGGCATCGTAAGTTCCTCAAGTATTTCTTACACACATGGTTTTTTTTTTATTTCTTATTGCATATTATATTGTTCTTATTGATTATTGTAATTTGGGATAATGAGAAACATACATAACTACATGATTGAATGAAAGATTGATAACTTTCAATTGAACTTTTTTGATCATATCATCCATCCGCATAACTAAATTTCTGCATATCTACACTGGGAATTTTTTTTCAGTTTCACACCGGCAATTTTAACTACAAGTTCAATTTAAAATTTTCAAATTTTATATTTCTTATTGTATATTTTTGTGATGCCTGATTCATCTTATATGAGATAATGAGAAACATGACCTGTTTAATCAAAATCAAATGGATATATATATATATATATATATATATATATATATATATATATATATATATATATATATATAGTTCGGATCTTAAATTTCACCCTTATCCACTCACTTCAGTCACCTTCATTTAATGACGGACGACTGACGATTCGATTAAATATTATACAATAGTAAATACATACTTTTAGCGACGGACAACATATAATGTCGCTAAAAGTATAGATGACGGTTGTATGATAATGGCAAAATCATCGGGTCCGTCATCAGTAAAGGAGGTGAGCTTCGTGTGAGTTGATAAGAATGAGCTTAAAATCCGGACCGTATATATATATATATATATATATATATATATATATATATAATGGTTAAATCTAACTTTTTTTTGTAGTTAAGTCACATTCGCATAACTAAATTATAGACGATAAAAATATATGTTTTACCCGTCCGTAAAACTAAAATACGGACGATAACCCATTCACATAGCTAAAGTGCGGACGGTAGGACGTTAATATTAAAAGATATGTTTTACTCGTTTACATAACTATAAAGTGCGGACAATAAGACTGATTAACCTAAATGATCATTTTTTTTGTCAAAACTTCAATCAACTTGAGAGAGCAGAACAAGTATTGAGCATAAATACCATATCGCTTTTCTTTCTTCCTTCCTTCCTCGCTTTCTTATACCATTGAGATAACATAACCAACTAGAAAGCATATTAGGAGACGAACATCAACCAAATACGATAATTTGTAATTTAATTTTTACAAGTGATTGATTTGTTTATACATAAATTTGTTTGATGAGGAATCATTTCATTCAATTATAAGTATTGAGGACGAAATACGTGACAATAATGATATATAACAAGTCTGGTTGATGATACCATTCTTTATGTTGGTCAATTTTTAATACGTTGGAAGATACTGATATTTTTTAATAGAAAATATGCAAAACGTGTTGGATTTGAAGTGAAAATAAAAACTAGTAGAAAACATTTGTATTCTTTAAGATTTTTTGTTCTAGATTGTATTAGTGTCGTAAAACTGGATATATGTTTGTTAAGAAAAATTAGGTTGTCAGTGATGATGAAAATAATAATAATAAAGGAAGGAGGAAGATGGACTCAATTAATAGAACAAAATATAAAGTAAAATTTTATGTTGTGCATAATAAGAGTCGAGATAATTGGGTTGTGTCTACTTTTGAATTGAATCACAACCATAAATTTGTGTGCACAAGTAAAGTTTTATAGATCCAAATTAACACACAAAAATATTTAAAAGAGTTGCTATCTAAATAATATGGAGATATATTATATATTGTCATGATCATTAGTTGTATGTTTTTAGTTGAAGCTACTTATTTTTTGATGATATTTGATCTAATGTATTAATTTTTTTTATCAATTAGTTGTCAAAATGAGTTAATGTCGTTTAAATTAATAACGAATACACTGATTTTACTTTTAAGAGCATTTTCAGATAAGTATTAGAGGGAGGGAGCTGAGGGACAATAATTAATTTAATATGTATAATCCTAGAGGGAGGGACACTAATTAATTTAATATGTATAATATTCCTAAGTACATTTCCATAATGGGAGTTGGGATGGATGTTTATAGGTCAATATATAGTTATAGTTAGGTATACGTTACGTCAAAATTACTTATGGTTTCTGATTTATTTGTCTATATATTGACTCTTATATATATATAAAAATAAAAATAAAAAATAAGAAATTGTCATGCATGGGGGGGGCTTTGTGAAAAGTAGAAAAACGGCTATGATCTGACTCATCATATATCCATAGCCACAAAGATCCTTGGTAAGAGATAGATAGATAGATAAAATTAAATTAAAAAGAATAAATTAGATAAGACAACATTTCAATATCAGCAGCAGCAGCATGCATCGATCTCCATGGAGAAGCGAAGAAAACCCCACATGCAAATGCAAATATATTCACTAGTAGTGTTAATTGGATCAACTGGGTCCATATATATATCCATGCAAAGAAATTAACGGATATTAAAAAATAGAATTAATTTAGGTTATATACCGATCCGGCCACTGATTAACTTCATCCTCATCCTCATCCTCATCCTCATCCTCATCCTCTAATTAAATGTAACTTCAAGAAACGAATCAACACGTACGCAAAGCAAGTTGTGCTTCCATGGCTATCATATACTTACTTATATATACTCCATGTAGACTGTAGTAGTACGTAGAATATTACCCCCTCCGTCCCAGTATAAAAGTCCTCATAAATTTTTCACGCATATAAAGAAGATGAATGAAATGACAAAATTGTCCATAATAATGTCATTAAATATGGAGAGAGAATTATAATAAGAAAGTATGAGATACTTAATGCTACGTGTATAATAAAAAAATGTGTAAAAGTTTAGTTATTAAAGGAAAATGAACATTTAACATGGGACTACCCAAAAAAATAATAATGACTTTTATCATGAGTCGGAGGGAGTAATAATCATGCAGCTGTACGAATCAAGGCATGTTAACTCTTTTATTACTCCTTCATTTCAAAATTAGATACTTATAATATTATGATAATTATACTCGGTCAATTAAAAACAAAAACAATGATATATTGAACTTCATATCAATACAAACATATATCTAACTTTAAGGAGAATATTAAAAAATTGTATCTTAAAACGAGTGATGTGAAGTTTTCATGCAAATATATATTGGATTTGGGTCCACTTTAATTATGGTAGTTAAAACGTGTGAAATGTAATGACCCAGCTGGTTATAACTAGGTGGTTGGGCTGTTGTGTAGACAGTAGACTGAAAGAAATTGAGCATCACAAGGTTTGTGAACATGGGTGGGTTAGGACAGGAGAAAAGTAGAGAGGGACAAGTGACCAAGGGAAAAACTTGGATTTATGGCAATTGGCATGGCAACATAGCATGGTGGAATTAATCAAGTGCAAAAGTTTGAACCGGATATCAGGATATGTAAAGAATACTAGTAGTATATTGGAGGAGAGGTTTAGAGGGGTCATTTTCTCCTAAAAATAAATAATCTTTAATTGTGTAGAAGAGAAAGACTTGTTTCACTAATATTTGACAAAAGAGATTTAATTTGTTAGCCGCCTGGATATTTCTATTTCTATTAATTCCTAGTACTCATATCTTAACAATGATTTCTTGGGCACCAGTCAATGTTGTTGTGGGAAACATCATAATGCATGTTGAACACCATGCTAATCACCCAATTGATGGCTAAAACTCCTTCAATTACGAATAATATACTCCCTCCGTCCCATAGTTATAGGCTTATTTTTTTTGGCACATAGTTTAAGAAAATCAATTTAAGTGACAATTTTAACATAAATTTTCCATATATACCCCTTAATATGAAATTAATGAATAAGTTAATTACTCCTAACTTATCACACCGGAACTCTCAACTTCATTGATTGACGTGTTAAAGTCCATAACCATAGAACTTTAACCAAAGAGAATACAATAACATTAAATGTGGTGATAAAAATAATGACATTGAATGTTGTTTCTTCAAAAAAAGAGTAATGATTGAATATTTATTATAAGGGCATAAAAGTAAAACAATGAACCAACTAAATTTTATAAATAGTAAGTAGCCTATATATTGGGACATCTCAAAATAGAAAATCAGCCTATAACTATGGAACGGAAGGAGTATATAGTACTAGACTACTAGTAGTCTTTTGCATTAGGTAATATCAATACTCAAAAAATAATTAACTAATTAACACTCGTCAATTGTTTAAGAAACCGATATTTTCGCATAAAAAATGATATTTTTACATGATCCTTCTCACATGAATAGTGAGTGAGTCCCACCTCCAAGTAAGAAAGACGCATGTAAAAATATCATTTTAACATGCGAATAATATCAATTTCTATTATTTATTATTAAGAATGGTTGAATCAAACTTGGGTCCGTATTCTTCTCATATATAGTGCGTCTTAGAACTAATAAAAAAAAAATTACTTGTTGACATTTAGATTTTAAAAAAAAGGTTGTCACACACTCATGCATACGAATTTGAATAATTTTCAAGATAATCAATTCTCGTGAATCTTAATTGGGTTGGCAGTAATTATTGTAATCCATAAGAGAGCTGGACAGGCTTTTAATGGACTTTTGTCCATTACATTAAATACAAACTTTACCCTGTTACCCCTTTTCTTCTATGTGTTTCACCTTTAGGTGAAATGGAAAACCTTGTTAATTTTCCCAATTCATGTAAAATAAATAAATACTCCAAAATGTATTATGCGCATATCCACACATTTTGTAATACGGAATATATATTAAAGATATAAATTTAAATATATTTAAAAATATATATATAATTATTTGGGGTATCTATCTATCTCTACAGGTAAAATTTGTGTCCCTCTCTTTCTTTCTTTTTTAGGTGGAAATGGAATTCGTCAATGGGATAAGCCATTAGTATAACCCAAAAGGCCGAATATATATTATAGGCCCATAAATAACGATTCACTCATTTCTTCACTACCTGTATTGGATTAAGGGTTGAGTAGGGACCACCACCTTGGATATGGACGGCAATCCATAGCCGAATGGTGTGTGGCGTGACGAACTCATCCATAATCGGATAGGACACTAGGACAGGACTTGGAGGAAGCCGAGGGAGTTTGGAGTAATTAATAGAACTGCTGATCAGTCATTCTAATCTTTACATGTCCCACGACCTTTTTGCTGACTAGGCTTCTTTCCACCAAAGAAATCAATAAACTATAAATGTCATTTTTACTTGTGAAAATTAAAGAATTTCAACTAAGATTATATATGACTTGAAATAAAAACATGTTATAATAATAATTTAACTATTTGAACCCTCCAAATAAGTAGTAACATTTGGATTCTCCTCCAAATACAAAACAAAATGAAGAAAAAAGATGAGCTTATATAGGCAGTTAAATTAAGGAAGAGTGGGGTTGCATGCATGTTTCATTAGAGGATTAATAATAATTAATCTTTAAATAAATTTCAATAATTAAGGAAGGTAGTTCCATTACATAGCTTCAGTACTGTTTTGAAAGATACAGTTCAACTAAAACTAGCTAGTACTACTAGTATATACTATAATCATATCAATTAGTTCAGCTTTAATTAATTGTGCCAATAATAAAGTGAAATAGCTATTAAAGAAAATTGCATAAAATGGAATGTAAAACAAACTATCTGAGAATATGTATATATATATATATATAATACGGACTACCACAATATACTATTTTCTTTATGTCTCCAAATCAAAATATTATATTTTTGTTTGGAAGTGGCTAACACATTATTTTTGTCAAAAATACAGTGTCATAAAATAGAACTTTAATAAAATTTATCATATATATTATGCAATATATGTATGTATATTGTGTGTGTGTGTGTGTGTGTAGTATTTTCAGATCGTTGATTATGATGAGATTTGTCATGCTAGTTGAGAAGAAATATAGAGTATATGAAGATGGGGGGTGTCGAGGATATTGGGATGGGCGGTGGGTATGAGTGAGTGGGAGTTATAAAGTGGCCTAGCTAGGCTATAAACCAACCAACCAACCAACTAAGCAAGCACATATTCATTCAGAAATCAGAGGTTGTTGACTAACCATGTTCTTAATGATGGCCCAGTTTTTATTAGCTTACTACGCCTTCCAGTTCCAGCTGGGTGGAAGCTAAGCTAATAATCATGTATTGTTTGACAGATATTAATTAAAAATATATACTTAACTAGAATCAATTAATAATTAGTATATTAAAAAAATTTATATTATTTTTAAACGATCTAGAGAAAATAATACTTATGTTTCTAATTAATTTAAAGTATCCTCCTCCATTTTTATTATTAAGAGATGTTTCAAATTTCTATTTATTTTTTTCTTAATTATATATTTATAAATTCATACTTATTTTCTTCCATAATTTAACCATGTCTTTGTTCCTCATTGTTAGGTTCTTATATCACTCTAAGATGTAGATGTAGATGTAGATGTACATACCAGAGTAATTTTTTTTTAAACCTTTCCACACCATTTTAGAATTCCTTGAGAACTTGCATTTTATAAAACTTTACTTCATTTTTCTTTTAATGGTTCAATGAGATTATTAGCAAAATAACGACGCTAGCAAAAAAAAAGAGAAGAAATTATAAACAATAAACAAGATATTACATGCACAAGAGTAAACTGAGAAACATATATAATTTTTTCAATAAATGTAAATATAAATTAAGAAATTGATTCACAAAGAAAGAATTAACACTCAAATTTGTATTTATTACATCAAATAAATAAATTCAAAGTCTTTGTACTAAATATCCAAAAAATACAACTTCTTAAGTTTAGAACTTGAGATTCAGTTTAACTCCCCTCTTCTTGCACCGGTACCATTCAATGCAACTGGATCATTTAATCCCTACAAAATTTGAACTTGTTGTATTTGATAAATATGTAAACACTTGCATTTATATATTCAAATTACTAATCTCTCCCTTAGGAATTCTTTGACATATTTTTTTTTGAAAAAAAGAAAAATATCGTTAAAAAAAAGGACTAAATTATTCCTTTATTTTAGAGTATAAGGACTATTATGAAAAAAAAAATTATACATAGATAAAGTTGAAACCAACTATAGAGTAAAAAGGATTAAAATGGTTATTTAGCCACTGAAATAGCGATTACATCCAACCCGTGACAACTGGATTATTCAAATTTCCCAAACAGATAAACAAACGTTGTAGTCAAAAACAAACAAACCCATAAACTAAATTAAAATAACCGACAAAGATGACTACTCACGCGCCTTTTTAAACGTGACCACACAATCATAATGCTATGAATATATATTTTTAAAAAAGAGTTATTTTGCTCAAATATATTTTTAACATTCATTAAAAGATACTAGTGATGTGATGGAACAATATTATATATTATACTCAAATTAATAATGATGACATATTAAAATTTTTATAGTATTTATAATTTAAAATTAAAATTAAAAATTAATTTTAAAACGAATCAAAAAAATATTTAATTTTAAAACAAAAAGGATCTATATTACGCGCTGGGCAGCGTTCGGACATGACAATTTAAGACACAAAAAAGTTGTATTGGCCGAGAAAACGGGACCCGAATGTATTAGGATTGGGTGGAGAATCTTTGTGTGTATCAAAATGGAAAAATATAACAGCGTTAAAACAGAGCTTTAATATTTTACAGATATTTATTCATAGAGATAAAAAAAAACTACTTTTTTTTTTTATAAATAAAATTAAGTGAAACAGAGGGAATTAGTGTTAATAGTGTGGATGCAAGTGGGCTACAAGTCCAAAGTGGACCCCGGTGGGGGTCCAAAATGAGTCCCACTTTCACTTTCAAGCCATCCGTCCTGGTATGTTTAAAAGCAAGCTGCAAAGCACCAATCTCTGCAAGTCTCAAGGCACCAAAATCAGCCCATTAATCGCTCACACACACACACATACTGCTTAGCTTCTGTCTATTTTTTTCTCTCTCTAGAAGAAGAGAACAAAGAAAAAACACAAACACAGCTGTTTTCTATCTCTATTTCTAACTTTTTCTCTCTTATTAATAAAACCACAAGAATATAATAAAGTGCAAGGGGGAAAGAATAATAATAAGAGGAAAAAGGCCATTGAGCTCATGGGTTTGAAGATTGTAATGTGGAGCTTGTTGCTGCTGTTATTGAGCTCATGGGTTAGTTATGGTACAGCCTCTGTATCATATGACCATAAGGCTATTATTGTTAATGGCCAAAAGAGAATCCTTATTTCTGGATCCATTCACTACCCAAGAAGCACTCCTGAGGTATATCCATGTCAATGTACTTCATTGGTTTATCAAGAATCCTGTTTTTTTCCCTCTCTTCATTTTGGATTTTAAGTAAATGGGTATGTATGTATTTCTCTGTAAAAATCACCATCTTTACTGTACTCTGTTTATGAGGAGCTGTTTAATGAATTGGTGATTTCTCTTTGTTCTTTTAATGGTTTTTTTTAACTTATAATTTTTTGTTGTTTGCAGATGTGGCCCGATCTTATTCAGAAGGCAAAAGAAGGCGGATTGGATGTGATCCAGACATATGTTTTCTGGAATGGGCATGAACCCCAACCTGGCAAAGTAAACATAATTAATCTCTATTATCTTTTGTGGTTTTCTTTTAATACCAAGTTTTTTTTATTGTCTTTACTAATACTTGGTTGTTCTTTTTTGGGTGTAGTATTACTTTGAGGAGAGATATGACCTGGTTAAATTTATAAAACTAGTGGAGCAAGCTGGCCTTTATGTTCATCTCAGAATTGGTCCCTATGCTTGTGCTGAATGGAACTTTGGGTAAAAATAAAAGATAAAAAAAAACTTGCTATAAATAGAAAATTTAAAATATATGGCATTAATGTTATCTTATGCACTTGCCTTTATAATTTCAGGGGCTTTCCTGTTTGGTTAAAATATGTTCCAGGCATCAGTTTCAGAACAGATAACGGGCCTTTCAAGGTTAAGCACCTCCCAATCTTACATCTAATTTTTTCCTCACTATACTTTATTTTTATGTTTGTACTAACTTGGGCATGTAAAATGGTGAAGGCTGCTATGCAAAAATTTACAACAAAGATAGTGAATATGATGAAAGCAGAGAGGTTATATGAGACTCAAGGTGGTCCAATAATTATGTCTCAGGTAATCAAGTAGCCAAGTTCATCAGTTTTGTAAAATTTCTTTGGTTTTCTCTCTATTAGCTCATTGAGCCCAAGATAAAGTTTTCCTGCTAATCTCTAGTCATCCATTACATTCTACAAGGAGAAAAGATATTTAAGTGTATCTTTCTGCGTTTATAAATGTGACAGATTGAGAATGAATATGGACCCATGGAGTATGAACTTGGTGCTCCTGGTCAAGCGTATACAAAATGGGCAGCCCAGATGGCAGTGGGTCTAGACACTGGAGTTCCGTGGGTCATGTGCAAGCAAGATGATGCCCCTGATCCCATTGTAAGTGTCCTTGCTCGATGCAATTTCTTTTACCATTCCTTGTAATTTTCTTTGATGGTATTACTGTTTTGTTCTCTCTCCCTTAGTGGGGTTACTATGTAATAGTGTGTTGTCCCCTTATTTAGTCATTACTATTATTGAAATTTTTATCATTTGCACATGGTTGAGATTTTCTCTTTTACACATTTTTATGTGTTGTGATATGTCTAGATTTAATATTCACCTTTTGTAATGATGGGCTGATGGCCATGTTTCCTTGTTCATTATGAACACTTGTTTCACCTTCCATCAGCAGTGGGTTGTAAATAATATATGCTAATTAAATGATTTATTAAATGAGCAGTTGGGAATCAATTATATGGTTGTCTTATTATATCATAGTCATAGGAAGGATCTTTCTATCAGTTACAATTGAATGAATACTTATTTGCAATGATGCTTTTACTTCCTTTTTATTCTTAAAATCCATTTTAATTCAGTTTTGTTTTTACAGATCAATGCTTGCAATGGTTTTTATTGCGACTACTTCTCTCCTAACAAGGCTTATAAACCCAAGATGTGGACTGAAGCCTGGACAGGATGGTAAATTTGCAGGCTTCTCATCTAATATATGCTTCTTTTCTATGTCCTTGGTCCTTAACTTCTACTCACCAACAAATTTATAAGAGCGCTGCAATTCATTTCCTCACAAATTATTCCTATAAAATTTTGTTCCAGGTTTACTAATTTTGGAGGTGCAGTTCCTTACCGTCCTGCTGAAGATTTGGCATTCTCAGTTGCTAGGTTTATACAGAAGGGTGGATCTTTCGTTAATTATTATATGGTATGTAAATGTTTGTTGTAATTCCCAAGTGATCTACTCTCTTAATAAATCAAACTAATATTTGGTTCTTTGCTAATGTGTTTTCAGTACCACGGAGGAACTAACTTTGGCAGGACTGCTGGTGGTCCTTTTATTGCTACTAGTTACGATTATGATGCTCCTCTTGATGAATTTGGTAATCACAAAAAAAAATAGCATCTACAACTAGCATTTTCCGTGAAATTGTTTTCAGTTCAAGAACTGCATCATGAGTGCTCTATGTTTAGTGCTTGTTTGAATTTGAATTAAAAGTAGGCGGGCTTCAGTGTGAGTTCCACTTTTCTATGTCTGATATAATTACCAATAACCAACCTGTCACTAGTCACAGTTTTCCACGTTGTGGAAGAGGTTTGCATCTGTCATTCTAAAAGAAAAGGGTAATTTAGTCATACACTGTGTTTGGTGAAATGACAGTTAAGGCCTTCAATGTCTCTGGCATGGTTCATTCTGATTGGTCAAATGACAGGATCGTATTGACTATAAGTTGAAACCAATCATAGGTGATGTAAGCAGAAATTATTGCAATTATCATCTTTAATCTAATTATTTTTCTATCGAATGATCGTTATATTAGAGTATCACAACTCGCGATCAAGATAATTGCAACATCAAAGTTGATAAGAATGTTTATATATAGGTGCAACTAAGTGACTGGTCTACCCTTTGTCAATGACCAAGTTAACTGTCATCACTATTCAAAAAGATACTGTGTTTTCAATGCTAGTAAAATATTTATTTTATCTTATAAGAAAAGAGTTTTCCTGTCTTTTGCAGGTTCTTTGCCCTTATTTGCATCTTGCTTTTAGAAACATGCTACTTGTAGGCTGTTATTGAAAATTTTCTCTTTCTGTGTTTAGGACTATATAGGCAACCTAAATGGGGCCATCTGAAAGATCTGCATAGAGCAATAAAATTGTGTGAGCCAGCTTTAGTATCTGGAGATCCCACTAGGATACCACTGGGAAACTATCACGAGGTTAGAATTACTGCAGCTCTCTTGCAAACAGGTAGTAAATTTGAGATTTAAGGTGAATCATGAAATCTGCAATCTGCTTTTTTTATTACCATACAGGCCAACGTTTTCAAATCGAATTCAGGAGCTTGTGCTGCATTCCTTGCAAATTATGATAAACATTCTTTTGCTAAAGTGGCTTTTAATAATATGCACTACAACTTACCTCCTTGGTCTATCAGCATCCTTCCCGGCTGCAAGAACACAGTTTATAATACAGCAAGGGTGAGAAAAGAGCTCTTAGTATTTCAAACATTCCTTCTTTTATTTAAGCATGTATAGATAGGTCTTAGTATTGTTCTCATCCTTTATTAGGAAAAGGAAATAAATGTTGATATGTATCTGGCTTTAATGTACAGGTAGGTGCACAAAGCGCACAGATGAAGATGACTCCTGTTGGTAGAGCATTCTCTTGGCAATCGTACAGTGATGAGACAACATCTTATGATGACAAGACGTTTACAACAGTGGGGTTGTTGGAACAGATAAATACCACCAGAGATGTTTCTGATTATTTGTGGTACATGACAGAGTGAGTGTTATTACCTCTACATGGCTCTCTCCTTTTTCCATGTATTATGATAAAGTTTGGTTTACTTTCCTTTTTTGTAATGTTCATTTCCTTTTTCTCTTTGCCAGTGTCAGGGTCGACTCTGATGAAGGATTTTTGCGAGGTGGAAAGTGGCCTGTTCTAACAGTCCTTTCTGCTGGCCATGCTTTGCATGTTTTCATCAACGGTCAACTAACAGGTATGCAGGTGGTTTAGGACATTAAGGGTGTATTTGATTAACTTTTAGTAAATCATTCCAAGCAAAAATTTCAAAAAGTGAAATTATACTGCTTGGCTGACACCAGCACAATTAATCTGTCTTAAGCTGCCTTTTAATATTCTTCAAGAAATAATAACACAAAGAAGTTTTAAAATTAAGATAATGATTAGTTAGTACTTATCTCTGGGCAATATATGGAAGCTACATGATGATGGCTACCTTCACAGATTCATAATTTATTATCTAACATTGTGTACTTTGCTTTTGACAGGAACTGTCTATGGAAGTATAGAAAACCCAAAAATAACTTTTAGTCGTGATGTATATCTAAGAGCTGGGGTTAACAAGATTTCACTGTTAAGCATTGCTGTCGGCCTCCCGGTTTGTTCTCTCTCTCTCTCTCTGGCTCTGTGGCTCTCTTTTTTGTGACACGCATGCATATAACCCCCGCCCCTGCCCAATGTACATGGCTGCCCATAAAAGAGAAAAAGAAAAAGAACACAGATGAACAATATTGGGTTGATTATATTGAAGTTCACTAACTTTTTTGTCTCTTCTGCCTGTTTATGAACTCAGAATGTTGGTCCGCATTTTGAGACATGGAATGCTGGAGTTCTAGGTCCAGTTACACTCTATGGGCTTAATGAGGGGAGGAGAGACTTAACATGGCAGAAATGGTCTTACAAGGTACGTTTTTTATACATGCAATCAATGCCTAATTTTGCCTACTATTAATATTTATAAGCAAGTGTTTGACTTGATGTTTTGGACCAGGTTGGTCTAAATGGAGAAGCTCTGAGTCTTCATTCACTTGGTGGAAGTTCAACTGCTGAGTGGACCGTAGGTTCTTTTGTAGCTCAAAAGCAGCCACTTACGTGGTACAAGGCGAGTAATTTTCAATTCTCGCAAAGAGTTTTAACATACCTCCCTGTCTTCTACTATTACCAGATAAAATTAATTAAGAAACACAATTTCTCTTAATGCATTAAAACTGAATACTAAATTAGAGTTGTACAATAATGCTGCCGTAGCAAAGCCCACACTCGACTACTACTTTATAAAACTACTTTCTTCACTGAAACAATGCTTGACAATTTCTCTATCATGTTTCCAGACTACTTTCAATGCTCCAGCTGGAAATCAGCCTTTGGCTTTAGATATGAACACCATGGGTAAAGGTCAAATATGGATAAATGGGAAAAGCATTGGACGTCACTGGCCTGGATACAAAGCGGCTGGTACTTGTGGTGGCTGTAGTTATGCTGGTTGGTTCGACGAGAAGAAATGTCTAAGTAATTGCGGGGAAGCTTCCCAACGATGGTGAGTGTAAATTATTTGCTATATACTTTCTTCTCCCTCTACCAAGTAGTAATATAGTTGACTGACTGAAAAGAGGATTTTGATTTCAGGTATCATGTACCTCGGTCCTGGTTGAATCCAACAGGAAATTTGTTGGTTCTATTTGAAGAACTGGGTGGAAATCCATATGGGATCACTTTGGTGAAAAGAGAAGTAGCTAGCGTATGTGCTGATATTTATGAGTGGCAGCCTACCCTAATGAATTGGCAGATGCAACACTCTGGCAAAGTCAATAAACCCCTGAGGCCGAAAGCCCATCTCTGGTGTGCCCCTGGTCAGAAAATCTCTTCAATCAAGTTTGCTAGCTTTGGAACACCAGAAGGTGCTTGTGGAAGCTTCCGCGAGGGCAGCTGTCACGCTCATAAATCCTACGACGCCTTTGAAAGGGTATGTATAAATCTTGCATCACTAATTGCGGGTGTTTTGAAATTGAATAGCAGTAATAAATTTTCCTAGTCAGTAGGATAGTCAAAGTTTGAGGTAACTCCCTAATCGACTACTGTTAGTAATTTCTTATGGAGAGACTTTGAAGTGACGTTCAGAACTGCTTTGAGAAATATATTCTGATTTTGTATGTTACAGTACTGCATAGGGCAAAATGCATGTTCAGTGACAGTAGCACCTGAGCTTTTTGGTGGAGATCCATGTCCGAATTTTATGAAGAAACTCTCGGTGGAGGCAATTTGCAGCTAATTTCACAAGGACATTTGAGAAGATGGTATATATTACCAGTTGAATTTGTTCTGTTAACAATTCAATGCAGATACATTTTTTGGTCTGAAAATAGCTGCTCCAAGATCACCACAACCATTTGGTTTGGCTTTTTTGCCACGGTTAAGTTGTACATACAGAACAGATATACAACACACCATGTGCTTGAAAGCCTATATTTGATTTTTGACGATGATTGATGTATATAAAGTAGTAGCTGGTATCATCCCCCATATAGCATCGCCACGGTGCGAGGGGTTTACAGGCAGCACAGCACATTGAGATTATAGAAATGGAGTCCATGTGCCTGCCTGCCTGCAAGTAGTAATTAAGCTTCTGGCTTTAAGATTTTAATTTTATTAGTATTATTATGATGTGACTTACTGTATAACAACCAATCGATCTCATTGCTTGTTATGTTAAAACGACTGGAATGTTAATTGATAATAATAACAACATCATCAAGGTGTCGTCAGTATTCTATTTATATATATATATATATATATATATATATATATATATATATATATTGAATCTGGTCGTGACATTATATTTTATAACAACTTCAGCTCCTGGTCTGGTGGTCTCAGGCATTGAACTAAGGCAGCTACTACTGATATTTATTAGGTTGTTAATGGGATCTAAATTGCTCCACTTTCTGGGAACCTGCTGCTTGAACAATGTGAAAACGACTTGGTTACATAATTAGAGATGGGTAAGATAATAATAACTTTATTATTCTAAGCACCAATCTTGACCTCCGTTCCAAAATTAGATATACAATTTGATTTTTTAATTCAAATATGCTTACATATTATGCCATCGTTTGATTTCAAAAGTCAAATTATATCTCTAATTTTGGAACAGAGGGAGGGAGGGAATATTACTGTATAAAATAAATTCAATACAATAAAACCCCTATTTAGGAATACTCTATATAAGAATAACCTCTACAATATTATAAAAAATTTTGGTCCCAATTTGGGTCAGTTATAAATAGGAATAACCTCTAAATTGTAATATGTTATATATTAATTTTAAAAGACTACATTTTCTATAAAAGACTATATTTTCTATAAAGAATTACATTTTCCTATAAAAGACTACATTTTCTATAAAAGACCATATTTTCTTATAAAAGACTACTTTACATAAATATTTTTTGAATAATAATTATTAGGGAGTTCTTATTGATATTTTTGTTAAAATGTATATTTTTGAGTGTTCGGAAAATATTTTGTACCAATACCTCTATTTAATAATAACCTCTCAATTAGAATATAAATAACTTGGTCCCAAATCTATTCATAAATAGAGATTTTACTGTAATTCGTTTACAATGATACAGAAAATTGGACTTATTAAATTTTCAATTAGTTGACTGCCCCTAATTAAGTATAATTTTAGAGTCTAATCTTTGATCACAAATTCCAAGTCGAAGATGCAACGATTTCTTTTTTAGATAAAGCTGTATGAAGTAATAAAATTATGGTCAAACAAACTTTAGATATAATAAATGAATAAGAAATTGTTTCACATATTATAGTGACTTTTGCTATCAATCAAGAATCGGATTAGTATGAAGTTACTTTTTTTAGAAGTTAGTCATTTGGCCAATAGAATATTGATACACATATAACCTTGCATGCATGTCAATATTTTATTGATTAATTGACCAACTTACCCCAAAATAAATTTCATACTAACCAATTCCATCGGATCCGATTAGCATGAAGTTATATAAATTAAAGGATGGTCGGTAATTATTTTTTTGTTTTTTGTTTTTTTAAAAAAAATCCTTTTCTATCTTTTTAGATGATTAAAAATAGTGGAGTCAATATATATAATATCACATTTAACAAAAAATAATGATATTAAGGTCAATCATACGAAAAATTAGAATTATAAAAAAGTACTTTCACCCTTATAAGTTTAAAAGAAATTTCAACCATTAAAATTTAATTAAAAGTTTATATGTTCGGTGAAAAAATAATAGATTATTTTTATTTTTAGAACAATAATGTTATTCAATATATTAAATTAGTTGACCGATATTAATTTATATTATATTATTTATAACTATAAAAATATAATATATTAAATGAAATTAAAAAAATGTGTAATAGAAGAGAACCTTATCCATATATTCCCAAATCTCCCCCAATTAAAATTAAGGTATAGGATTTCGACAAAAATAAAATGAAAAAGAAAAGAAAATAAGATAGAGAAAGGAAAGCAAGGTATAGCCGAGAGAGGCATACAGGATACTTCAAAGTTTCAAACTTACTACAGAAATAGAATATGAGGCCTAAGGTGACACTTTAGGCATCATCACTTTAGAATTTGTCTACGATATTATTAGATAAAAAATATATATATATTAATATTTATTATGATAAATTTATCACAAATTATAATTATAAAATTTATTAATATATAAAATTTAAAAATTATAAAAAAAATTCACTTATTATATTACCTCTCTAAAAAAATTATTATTAATATTTTATCTACTTAAATGTTCTCAATATATAAAATAAAAATAAAAAACAGAATAATATTTATTAGTGTCCATCTCTTAATACAATTTAATAATTTAAATATTCAAAACATTTTTTTAATCTCAATTTCAAAATATTAAGATGCCTTAAATATGTATGAAGTTGCCTTAAACATTAATTAAGAGTTGGATTTGAATCAAAAACCACCTTATTAGAAAAGACTAAAGAGTGGTCTTTTCTTCCCCTCTCTGTCTCTGATCAAAGTGTCATCCTCGGTTAAATGACGCATTACCATGACGGCGACTGCCATTACTACTACTCTCATTTTTTCTCTCCTCTCATCTAATCCCCTTTCTCCTCAACAAACAATGTTGTTCCTTTTTTTCTTTTTCTTATTCTTCTTTACTCTCCTCTCTTTCTCCATTCTCATCTCATATCTTTATCGAAGAAGAAAACTTTTTGATAAAACAGAGCAACCAAGCTCCAAATCAATCATCAATTGTTCTCTCCCCAATCTTGTTGATAAAACCCAACAAACCCATAAATCAAACCTTACCCATTTGACCCATTCGCTTCTTGTTGAGATCTTGCCTTCCAATCCCCCCAAATGGGCGTCTCTGTTCGATGGAGAAGAGGAGGGGGATGAACCGGGTCGGAACGGGTTGGATATGGATAAGGCGATGGTGGATTCTGGTGGGGAGGAGTGCGGAAAGAAGAAGAAGAAGAGGGTGAGGAAGAAACGCCCGAGTTCCCCTAATTCGAAGGAAGAGATAGAAAGAGACAGAGTGAAAAAGGAGAAGCAAGAACTGGTGTGCTTGTATCCTTTTACGTCGTCGTCTAGTGCAACACAGAGGAAGATCAAACAACAATATGACCAGCTTGTTAAGTCACATGAGTCCAATGGACTGACTCTGGCTGAGGTTCTCTATTAATTACTCCTCCTACTTTGATTCATATTTGCCATCTTGTGTTATCTAGATTTTTATCTATTTTTTTGATTTTCCCTACTGAAATTTGTATTAAAATATTAACTTTATTATCAACTTTTAAAATGATTATACAGGATTTGAGCCTTGAAATGCTATATGAATGGTGCCAAGGATTTATAAGGGGAAATGAACACACTTACATTTGCTTTGCCTATAATGAATGGTGTTAAGAGATCATAATTGGAAATATATAAACTAGTTACTTTTTGGTTAAAATAATTTTTAAGAATATGCACGTGTGATTTTCTCAATAACAAGCAAGATGTTTGCTTGTTATGAAATTTATTTTGTCTTGACAATTCCCCTAAGGAATTCTGGCATACAAAACCTTCAAATTTACTCTTTCCCATTTTACTTCAAGGTGGAGATGCTTTGCCACCCTCCTTTATCACTTTACCGTCTACAAAAGCTAGATATTAATGCATATTTCATTTCAAGGATGATTTACTAGGAGTCTTTTTCCACAAGTCTTTCCATGGTGATTTGGTGAAAGGTCTCTCTCTTTTTTTTTGCAATAGCTTGTGCAAATGAATACATTTTTAAGTGTTAATAGAGTAGGATGTCCATAGATTTTAAGTTTATTATGTCCTTTCATTCTGAAGAATGTTTAGCTCATAAAACTTATTTGGAGTGCTTATGAGCAACAGTGGTATATAAATTTCTTCAAATTTTGTGTGATGAACTTTGTTTTACTTCTTTGAATCTTTAAATTTCCGATAGAGTAGATTGCAAAGAGTTAGTATAGATTGCTAGATGTCAATCAAGATTTATCTTAAGCCACTTTAAAATGCTGCAGCTATCATACATTTGATCAAAGTCCATTTTTTCGTTTGAGGAATAAAATGCCTAGATACCGACTTAACTTTAGTTTTCTAATAAATTAGTTGACAAGCTCCAGAGAAAGAAATTGCTACTTATTGGATTTATAAATAATTTCAAAATAAGATGAGGTCTAGCGTCTACTTGATATTTTATGGGAATTGTTTGCTGAATTAATTTGATATGGACGAAGCAATGTCAAGGCTTAAGCTAAGTTTCTGAACTTTAAGAGCTGAACAAACCCAGTCAAAGTTTCAATACATGCTCTTGTTTCTCTGAGTGCCCAATGCCAGTTATTTTTGTTAAATTCTTTTCAAAGATTTAATATTGAAAATGTGTATAAAAATAAAAAAACAATATTGTACTTCGCTTTGGGATCAATAAATTTTTGAGAACTCCTGAACTGAAGCTGAATTAATGCATTTGCATTCTGAATTATATATCTGTAAATAGAAAATAAATAATTAGTGTCCAAGTGAAGCTCTTTTTTGTTTTCACTGACTCATGTTATACGTTGGAGAAGTTTCCATCATCAGTGGTGCAGCCGATTGTAGAGTATTGCATTATGAGTGTTGGTCAGTCCTCGCTAGAGCTTGATTACCATTTGACTGCATCCGGGTTTGTGGTAGTCAATAAATATTTATCCTTCCAATAGTTTGAATTTTTCTTTACAACTGATGAGACCCTTTTCCATGTATTGTCAAGTGTAGATGCTCTATCACATGAATTGTCTTTATTCAGCATAGTACTAATAGTCTATTTACATGTAAATTTTGTAGATACTGTTTATCATATTTATGCAAAAGTAAAAAAAAAAAGTAAAGAAAGATTTAAGTTACACTATTATGCAAGAAAGATTAAGTTGTGCTATTATGTACTCAAACTTCACAAATTAATCGAGGTTATAGGCCAAACAGTTCCACAAATTCTACTCATGTAAACAAGTGCTCTACTATGTATCTTAATTGTGGACATGCATTATGGAGCATGCACGTTTCTTTGTCCTTACGTTTATGTGATTCCTTTTCTGATACCTATCCTATAAATTTCCATGGCCATGGTGATGGTGGACTTTGATCCTTGGTGTTTAGTAATATTATTTAGAACCTTTTTTGCCATGCTAGCTGTGTTCTGTGTTTAATGTTGATCCAGTTTGCTGAAGCATGTGTAGTTGTTGAGACTTATGAGAAACCCTTGGAAATTTGTTGGACATTGTTAGCAAAATAATTAAAACATCTTAAATTTTTAGAGCAATTGATCAATTGATCCCTATATATTGCGGGTTGATTATTAGTCAGCACAATGAAAAAAAAATAAGGGTGAAACCCGTCTTCTCCATGATTCCTCTTGTTGAATCAACTCTTCACAACGTATAGGTCTTCCTTCTTGCACCAGTTATAGTACTTAAATTATTCAGCTGCGAACACTGTAAATTACAAAGTTCGTGCTTTTACATTTTAATGATAGGATAAAACCTCTATATAATCTAATTCTTTGATAACTAATAGTTGCATAATTTTTCATGGTGCAACAGGTTGGCCACTTTGTTAATGTCTTGATTGAAGCAAGAAATGAGCTACAACACAAGTATGCCATTAGAAAATTTTTGATTCTTAAGCTTTCTTTTCTTTTGTTGCATAAGTTTGTTTTGCATGGTTAATCGAAAAGTCCCTTTTAGTTCATCAAACATGAGTGTTAGCTTGTGGCAGTTGTTGTAATTGTTTAACATAAAATTGTAATCTGTGAGCTTCTATGCTTGGGACATGCTCATATTTATGAATTATTATTTTTTAGATTGTATTGTAAATCCCAAAACTAAGGCAACTAGTTCCAAAAGCTTTTGTATTTCCAGATTATAGATATGATGACCATGGATCTCAAACCTTCACATTATATGTCCTTCATAGTGCCTGAAACCTAAAATTAATACTTGTTTCAATCTGTTACTACTAGTCTTAAATTTATAATTACATTTACTTGTTCAACAGATCAGGTGTCATTCAACGAAAGTTCACAATAACGAAGGCTCTACTATTCAAGGCAGACAGGTCTTCTTTTGATCGCTTTCACAACAGGTGGGTGTGAAAATGGTATATTGTATGTTAAACTGTTGTGCAAACCAAAATTTCTGTCACGTGTGCATCATTATATTTGTTAAGTGCAGATATACAAGCTTGAATTAGAGCAAAAAAGATTAGAAGAGGACGCATTTGTATATAACCGGCTCCAGCAACAGCTTAAGCTCTCGCCAGCTTACAAGAAGGTACTGTTATATCCTTTATTTGTGAATTATCTAATTCAAAATATTCTACCGGAGGGTTAAAGTAAAAGATTGCGTTGTAAAGAATGAGGTCCTAGAAGTGCACAACTTTTTTTCTATTTCATTCTTTTTCATCAATCAGATGATCATCTTCATTGTGTAGTACAATTCTTTTTCCTATTTCATTCTTTTCTATTTATTGGATGGGGGGAAACTGGAACACTTAACTGCAGCATCTTAGAAGAGTGGTGTGATTATTACAATTGGTGATAGGTTGCCCATTGGCAGCGCCTATAAAGTAATTAAATTGCAATATGAAGAGAATGGTTTACTTCAAAATTTGCCTATTTTCTTTCTCCACTTTGCCAGATCAGAGGACGTGTGTAAAAGAACCAAGATGATTGATCTCCTTTCCATTCATATTTCTATCCAAAAGTTTATTTTCTCATTTTATATACCTGTGCTGAATATTACTTGCTTGAACCAAGTTTTCGATCATGGCTTGCAAAGAAAAAACTAATCCTTTTCTGATGTTGAAGATGCTTGAAATTGGCACCTGCATGGAGCTGAAAGCCAAAACTGGCAAGCTGGAGGACAGCGTGGACACTGACTTTGCTGATATTTCTTTTGAAGAGTTATTAGCACAGGAAAAGAAAGATTATTCTTTTTGGTGGGTTTCTCATCTTGAACCTGAAATCAACAATTCTTTCCAGCAGCACTTCTCAATCATTATATTTCTGTATACAGGCAGAAGAACGGGAAACCAAGATCGTGTGCAGGCAGATGATGAGGTTACTTGCTAACTGAACTTGGTGACTTTAACTAATAGAAGGCTTGTATATCAAAATGTTCAAATCATGCGTTTAGCTGGAATTTTATGGCTGCATGTGCTCATTGGGTTTCTTATTTGAGTGGAAATGGTCTTTAGCCTCTCTTTTTTTCTTCATTGTGCTGCCCCCTTCCCCCTAAATTAAGGGTTACCCAGTTGAAGCTAGTCTGCTTGTTGATGTAAACAGTTTTGCCATATTTTGACGTGTTTTGCTAATAACTGATCCTTTACTCCTTTTCAATTTAATTTGATACTTGTATTTTCTCAAGTTAGGAAGGTAATCATCATAAGCGATGACTTCAGAGAGATTCTTCGCCCCGTCTTTTAGTAGTTGTTAATGGATTCTGAAAGATTTCACAGAATGAAGTTGTTTGAAAGGTCAGAAACGGAAGAACATTGAGTTTTAGAGGAGTGGAGCTTGGCAGACTTCTATATATAATAGGTGTTTCCCAAATCAATTTGGTGTTCTGTCTTCAGCTAAAATAAATAATAAATGGAAGGAAGAACTATGTAACGAGTTGATTCAGCCTGAGACAATCTCGCCCTAATAATAGCACAGCTTGAGTTCTTGGATGGATAGATAGAGAGGGAGGGCTTGAGTAATTTCTGTGACAATCTGAACAATCCTTTGTGGTTCAGACCTAGTAATCTAGTAGGGATGCATGATTTGCTGGGTAAGGCTGCCTAACAGGAGAGAAATTCATGGATTTTTTAGATTATTTTAAACTATGCACAAGTAGAGAGAAAATAGTACAAAAGCTCTGCCCTCCCTCTCTATCTATATCTATCCAAGAACTCAAGCTGTGCTATTATTAGGGCGAGATTGTTCTCAGGCTGAATCAAAACATAGCATAATAAGGTTCAATGTGCTTGTCTAACAATATTTTCTTTAACTTACCACAAACTCACCTAAAAGTAATGACAGAAGTATTATTGATAACAACTTGAGTCGTTATGTATGTATCCAATTATCCGACATGTTAGGTTACACAAAATCCAAATCTTATCTCTCTATTTATTGTGGGAAAATATTATCGGCCTACTAGGTCTGCCAATCTTGGACAACCCAATCAAATGACTCGACCTGAGCTTTCAAAAGTCAGTTCGAATACTATATGTAATAACTCGGGTCAAATCTTCAGTCCAAATCAAATCATAACATAAGGCATAATACGATTTCTCAATAGTATTTTCTTAGTCCACCTTGAGTCGTCTGTCATGGGTTAAGATGATTTTAAAAAATAATATTAAGAATTATAATGTAATTTAAAATCAAATATTTGACCCAGGTACAATTATTGAATGGTTTATTACTAACTTTTTACGTCATCTTTTACCATTCCTCGTACTAAATAGTGTGTATACAAGTGTGTGACCAAAAACTTGATTTTCTTTGTTACATTAGATGGATGGGTCATGGGTATGCGAGACGCCGAAGAAAAAACTTAAATGTCAATAAATATTATGTCCAAGTATACCACCATGATGAGAAAAAAACATTACTACCACCAAAGTAAATTAAGTTTTGATGACAACTTTTTTAGAAACAAAAAATATTGACAAAAAGAGCAACTAAAGCCTTCATGTATTCGGGGAAAATGGACGTGTATTCATTGGCTGGTAAAGATCGAAACTAAATACTAATCCATAATTTCCAAGACAACTAAAACATCTATTAAAGCTGTGCTACCATAACAAGTACAGTTTATAGCATCGATACTGGTGTAAACAACAACAATTAACAAGGTAACATAGAAAGAAAACATACAAGCCATTCCTATGCCGAAATCAGTGAAATGAAAAAACTGGGAAAATTTCTCTTAACCTCCTGCACAAGTGGCAATGAAGTCACTATTACATTCTGCCTTCAATAATGTACTTACTGATTGATTGTTCTGCCCCTTCCCTTCATCAATCAATCTTCACTGACGAGTAAATCTTCCTAACAAACCAGAAACAAGCGTAGAAACCAATTGTCCCCGTCAGAACAAAGAAGGCATACGATGCAATTGACATATACCCAAAGTACAGGATGCCCGAAACCAGTTTTGTGATTTCCAACTTTGTGAAGAAGTAGAAAATGGAGTAGAGGAAAAGGTATAAAGCAGAGGAGCCTGAAGTAAGGTAAGCTCTCCACCACCAATTGTAATCTTCACTGCACAACTGGAAATAGCATAGAACCACCGTTATCTCCACACATGTGATTATTAAGATAACAAAAACTATGAAGAGGAACCCAAAGATGTAATAGAACTGGTTCAGCCATATGGATGTCAAGATGAAGAATAGTTCAATGAAAACAGCACCAAACGGAAGAATGCCTCCAATAAGTACAGAGAAGATCGGTTTCATATACCATGCCTGCTCTGGTACTTGCCTTGGAATTTTATTAGTCTTAACTGGGTCTTCAATGGCTGGTTTTTTGAAACCCAAATAACTACCCACAAACACCAAGGGTACTGATATTCCAAACCATAAGCAGACCAGAGCAAACATAGTACCAAAAGGTACAGCCCCGGATGACTTCTCACCCCAGATTAAGGCGTTCAGAACAAAGAAGATGGCAAACAAAATACCAGGAAACATAAATGCTGTTTTTAAGGTATTTCTCTTCCACTCTGTTCCCTTAAACATTTTGTACAACCGCGCAGAGGAATAACCAGCAAATAACCCCATGAAGACCCATAAGAGAACCATAGCAGTCATAAGCCCACCTCGGTTTGAAGGTGACAAGAAACCCAGCAATGCAAATATCATCGTCACGAGAGTCATTGCAAATATCTGAACACCAGTTCCAACATAAACACAGAGTAATCCAGAATTCATGGGTGCCCTAAAAACATCTCCATGAACAAGTTTCCATCCTGTTTCTTCCTGAGCTTCATCTTGTGTTTCCAGTTGATTATAGTTTGCAATATCTCTGTAAAGAGTTCTCATCATGATCATGGCCACCATGCCAGAAAGGAAGAGGACAATCATCAGAGAGTTGATGATGGAAAACCAGTGAATCTGATCATCATTCATAAGGAGGTAAGTGTCCCACCGTGATGCCCATTTTATGTCACTTTCCTGAAAATAATGTAAGAAAAAAACTAGGTAACTAACTAAAGATATTGCAATAAAAAAATTGCTTGCAGACTTGCAGGAGCCCAAAATATTTAAGGGTTTCACAAGGGAATACCTTGAAAGAAACATCATACGTAAATACGACTTCCTTATCTTTCTCAACTTCCTGTGGAACAGTGCTACCTTGAATTATGTTTTTGGTGTTCTGATTGCATGTTGCTAGCTGAGGGTTCTTCTCATCCCACTCCTTGTACTCATGATTAATACTGTTCATAAAAGATGATCAAAAGACGAAACAAAGTAAATAAGCAAATAATTTGACTAACAAAGTAATGCTATTTTGGTAAAACCATAGATGCTATACTATAAACATTTTTAAAGAGAGGGGGTTTTGTGTGTGTGTGTGTGTGTTGGGGGAGGGGGTAATAGAATCCAACCATATTCAGCATGTTGTGAAGCATCATAATTTCTTTTGAGAAAACATTATATTAAACAGTAAGAAGTTGGGACACTTCCATTAGGTGGACATGAAGTGTCCCTGCTGAACAAGAATTGCACCAACACACTGTACACTGAAATATCTGACACATCTTTTACTTGCATGTCCATATATTAATATTAATATTAAATATAAAATTCTTCAGGTCGAGACTCGAGAGTTAAAAAACTTAAGACATAACAATATTTTAGTAATTCAAGAAATTTTAACTCTTTTGAGAAACAAAACACATGTTGCATCATAACAAAATTGAGATAAAATTGTGGGGTTTACTTCCTTTTTGCATATATATTATATATTTTGCAGATCGAGATACATGATGATGTGGTGGTGCTTGGTTTGTGTCTACATGATATTAAGGTCCAGCAGTTTGAATGTATGAAATTTTGAGTGGACGGTGAAATGATGAATTTAGTTTATAAACGTATTGAGTTTGATGTTATGTTCAATGGTGGAATTTAGATCCCAAAATGAATGATGATGACACAGGAATTAATGATGCTTAAAACTGTGACTTGCGCAATTTTCTAATTCAAGTAAAATTGGACTATCATATGTATACATATATCTATTCTCACGTTCATTCACACAGAATTTCAAATGTACTATTAACTCTGGGGAACTTTTTACTTAGTGCCAACTTCTTGAAAGCAACTTCTTTATGAAGAAGACAAGAGTGCTTATACTCTTATATATGTTTTAGGATACTATTGTACCTTTTGGGAAACTTTCTTCTCAGTGGTAAGGTTTCTGACCCCATGTAGGGGAAGGATATCTTATTCGTCCCATTTAATAGTCATTTCCTCTAGTAAAAGAACTTTTCATTTTTTATTATTAAAAAAACACAGAATATGTTATTTAATGTCCCTGGTATATCCAGGTCCTACATTGTTCAGAAATAGTGTTGGACTCGTGTCGAGGCTTCAAAGTCCATTAAATATATGATAATTTCAGAGAAACATTTCCACTGGAAGGAATGATCAACAACATCATCACTCTTGAAAGAAGCAATCAGTAAGCTACAAATAAAGATACTAAAAAATGATGCAAGAAAACAATTGGTTAATAACACATCAAGCTCGTCTCATATAACCAAGGAGCTGACAGGCGCATAGACTAATAATTAGTAATCAGTCTCTTCCTGGAGGCATTTGAGCATTCTCTTTCAAATTAAATAAATCCTGTAAAAGAATCCGAGCCATAATGTCTTGATCATATAGAATATATTATAAATTCAAAGAACTTACTAAAATAAGATAATTTTGTGTGAGTTGAAAACACAGAGTAACTCCAAGAAAACAAGACAGCTGAGGTCCCAAACTGTATATTTGAAGTGTTTTCATGTTTTGCTTCGTGGTTTAATAAAAATGAAACCATTAGAATGGTCACAATGTGAACGAGTTACTGAAATACTTCATCATTTATTCAACATGTTAGCCGGATATATAGTCAACATACCCACCTAGCAATTAAGGAATTGTACAGATATAATGAAGAATAACATTTTTGAAAATCACTGAACCTGTTTGGCGTAACTTCAAACCCAACAATACGAGCAGAATCGGACTCAGGATCTTTGTGATACATCACTCTAAAGCTCAAGTGGTTATTGATAAAATATTTCTCCTCTTTGCTCTACATAAGAAAATGGATACATATAATATTACAGATATTACGGGCAATCAGAACAATAAACAATAGCAATTTTAGTCTTTCCCCTCAGCTTACCCCTGCATAATTTCCTTTGAACCCAACGCGGAAACCATGCTCGTAAGTTGTTGACTGACTGCCATCCCTCCTTTGTCTAAGAACAGCAACTGGAAGGTTATCCAGAATCCTGCATTCTCATTACAGATTCAACAGTAGATATAAACAAATAAATTCATCTTTCTTCGTGACTAAAAATATAACTAACAAAGATGCCGAAAAGATCCTAACACAAACAAAAAAATAACTCAAAATTGAACAAGAAATCAAAGGGCTCTCATTCAGCACTTACATGTTAACTCGGTATTCATCATCAATTTTTTCCTTAAAGTTCTTAGCAGATTCAGCATCTAGCTTTAGTCGACAGCCTACCTTACATGGCTGCTCCTCCCTCATATGAAACTGTGATGGAATTCAAGAATATAGGTCCACAGACAGACATGATAACATGCACAGTGGATGGATGAAGAACACGTAAAGATCTTTATATTTCTTTAGATGAACCAAGTAGTAAAGTAAAAAAAAAACTAAAGTACTCACTGTATAGACTGAGTTCTCAATACGGTCACCTCGAAGTACCTCCCCCAGATTTTCTGCACTGTTCATAATTTTTTTGGGTTTGCAGTAGTTCAAGAAATAGTAGTCATATGGAAGTTGTGTCTTCGTAGATGATAGCTTGTTGACTTTAATTTGAAGTGGATCACCCTTTTAGAAGTAAAAGACACCAACAAGACTAAGAAAAATGGAAAGAGCTGAAAAACCACAATTGTCCTTATTTATAAAAGACAAGGATGAGATAGAGAACCAGAAAAGACAGTTATATGGCAAACTCACTTCTTTAAGCCAATTCGGTACACATTTTTAACAGATCAAATAAAAGTATGAAAGTTGCATCTAAATGAGATCACAAGGTATAAGAACACTCATACATCTCCAACTTATTCACAGTATAACAACTGCGCAGATCAAAACACAAAGTCAGACACATCGTCTCTTAACAGTCCAACCGCATTAATAACGAAAAATGCACACTAATAAAGACAATATAGATCTTCCAAAACTCATTGCTAAGCTTGTGAAGAAAATCTGTTGAATTGATCCGTTTAGTCTGCACTTCTCCTAGTTGGATAGCACACCCATGTAGCGAGAGGTATTTTACACAGTTAACAAACAAATACACACGCAAGAAATCCTGGTGCTGAACACCGCCTATTGCCAAAAAACAACATTTTCAAACCCATTGCTAAGATCTTGCAATTAAACATATCTACCAAGTAAGAAGCACAATCACCTTAGTACCACACATCAGAACATTTATCAAATTCAATCACATCAAATATCTACATAACTAAAAGAATACTCCCTACATAAAATTAACAAGTGATGTATAATTCAAATTCCAACTAAACCAAAATCCTTGATCAAAAACCCACTTCAACAACAATATTAGATTTGAAATAATTAAATCAGCAGTGTATCTAGTTCAAGACCCTAGATCCAAACCAAACCAATTCGATCAGCACAACATAATATGAATTAAATAAACATAATGCCTAACTAACAAACAATTGAGATAAGAATTATCGGATCGAATGATCTCCGATTTGGTTGAACAAAAATCAAAACAATGAAAAAAGTACCCTTTGAAAATCACGAGGAGCTACACCAGGTAGGTAAAACGAATGTGCAGATGAGACGAGGAGTAGGAGAGAGACGAAGATGGTGGTGACCGGAGTCATCTTGGATACTGGGTAGAGAGAGCTGAGTGAACTGAACAACAACCAAATCGACGTTAAATTTATAGGAATAGTAGATTGCTATTTCCAAGTTCGTTTTTTATGGTTCCACCCCTTTCCGTTAATTAATTTTAATTACTACTCCACTATTCAAATTATTGAGAACTAAAATATACATCCAACACAAGTTCAATTATTTTTGATAGTCAAATGGGATGGTTATCCGTCGCTTTAATCTCTACTTCACACATAATCTCTTGTTACTATTAGAGATTTATAAGAAAATTGTTGCAGAAGAAAAGCTATGAGAAAATGTCTAATAAATCATTTATACTGATATTTTTGGTTATTTAATTGATATATATATATATTACCAAATGACTTAAAAATGACAAAATATAGTACATGTAATAATTAAATAACAAACTAATCATATAAAATAAAATAACTTGTAAGAATAATAAACTAGACAAATCGCTAGGCTTGATGTATATGCAAAAGAGCATTCACATATTTCAAAGGAAACCAACCCCAAGGCAATCACAGAAAATTAAAGAAAGGTTGGTGAACCCAACCAAAAATAAAAACATACCTTAAAAGAAAATAAAAACATAACATAATCAATCAATCAATCAATAGAAAAACTAATCTTTTGTCCGATTCCATGTTTTGATAGTTTCTTACAAACAGAAAACATCCCAGAATTAAACCAGCGTCATTTGTTAACAAAACAAACATCCCAAAGAGAACATACAAGAGGCTAACAAGTCTAAAGCTTTCATCAAAAGGATGCTTTTTTGGCAACTTGTTTTTCAAGTTGAGGGTGAGGAGGAACATGTAAGCAAGTGACTTTTGAATTTCTCCAGCTCCTCAAGAACCTCCTCTTCAGGCCTGTATATCAGGTCAATCATCCGCCATATCTGCAACACCAAAACCCACAGCTTCTTAGTATATATATACTGGAGTATTTTAGAAGGAACACCAAAATAATGAAGTACCCATTATTTTTTTCACAAATATAGTACATGTAATTATTTTTATAAATAAGGCTAGTATGGTATTTTTGCTCCATATTTCATGTCAGCTTTTAACTTCCAATTTCAACCTCACTCTTCCAGTTATCATTAGAACTGATCATTTGGTTATAATAGGCTATTCGGTTATAACCGAATACCGAAATAGTCATAATTTTACTATCCAAAATACTAACCGAAATTTGACAATAACAGAAATACCAAATACTGAATTACCAAATTGTAAATTCAGTATTTCGGTTAATAACCGAATCTGTACAAATCAATTGGGTCATATGCACAATAAATATAATTTTACCATTAACAGTCTAACAGATCCAAGTCATGGATACATAAGCTAAAAATAAAACACAAGAAATTCAAATTATTCAAGAATATGCACAAGGAAGGAAAGAGAGGGAGAGAACTTGAAAGCTGTGTTTTGTCAAATTATTCAATAATATGGCGCCGGAGTTGACATCGATCCAGGCAAGAGTTACATCCGTTCGGAGGCAGAGAAGAGTGAGAGACTGAGAGATCGATCGATTTTGAGTAGTGAGAGATGATTTCGAGACTGATACTTTTGAGTAGTCAAACTGAGTAGTGAGTGAGAGATGATTTTGAGTAGTGAGAGATAATCTCAGAGATCGATCGTTTTGAAGCTCTGGGTTTTGATCCTTGACTGTGAGAGAGTGATAGTCGAGAGCGAGAGTGAGAGATCGATCGATTTTGAAGCTTTGGGTTTTGATCTTTGATTCGGTTTTGATATTTGACTGTGAGAGAGTGATAGTTGAGAGCGAGAGATCGATCGATTTTGAAGTTTTGGGTTTTGATCTTTGACTGTGAGAGAGTGATAGTCGAGAACGAGAGTTCGAGATTTGGGCTAGTGGACTGAGAGCATGAAAAAGTGAGAATTGAGATATTTTAAGTTTAAGGGTTAGTTCGTTATTCGGTTAAACCGAATAACTCAAAATTAAAACCAGTATTAACTAACCGTAAACCGTAAATAATTTCGGATATAACCGAATTATCAGAAAATTTCAGTTAAATTATCTCGGTTCGATTCAGTTATACCCGAGTTTTGCTGAGTCCTAGTTATCATCCCACTAAACCTTTTACCCTCCCCATAACAAATAAAAAAGGCACATGCACACTAGTCACATTTGTGGTGATGCTATGCAATATATAGTACAACAACTTGGGCAACACCATGCACATCATCTTACCCTCAAACAGCCTAATAATACTAGTTACCATTGTTCAACATTAGTAGTCAATTAAAACCCAAAAATGAAACATCAAATTAATTGTATTCCATAATTTTGCAAAACTGTATCTTCATTGATACTAGAATCAATCGAACAAAATTAGAAACATCACAAGATTGAGTGCCAACATATATTTACAAATACCATTGGCTATTGCACCCATTGATGTACAAATTCAAGCCAGAAACTTAGTCCATTACCTGCAGTGTTCCACCCCCATCAGTACTATCACAATCATCAGACACACTAACAATTGTCCATGGATCCGATGCATTGAAGTGAAAGTCAACAACCTTATCCCTACATTCATAAATAAACACCATTCACTTTTGGGAGAATCTAATAGAATGGGGAAAGTTTTGAACAGTAGACGTAGATATTCATAGGTAAAAGTAAATAATCAAACAATGAACACGAAGTAAACATCAATAGTTATATAACTTCAATTTCTAAAAAATTATAGTAAGCAATCCTTTCTGTGTTCTGTTAAAATCCTCCCCTTTCGGCACTTTTTTTGAAATTTTACTTTTAATAAATAAATAATGATACTATTGATTCTCCACTTCGGGTGAAGAGAATTGACAAGACAGCATTCTTAGTCTAGTGTGGACTGTATAGATGAGCAAGTGATATAGCTTTAATTATTCACCCATGCAGATGTGCCTGTCACAGATGAAAAGAAAAAAGGTGGAAACTTAATACCTGTGCCCAGAATGTCGAAAGAATAAACCTGGTGGAAGAGGTTTCGCCCTAGGATGGTCTTGCTTTTGTCCAATCTGGATCAAAGAAAACATTGTTAGATCTGCAAGGAGAGTACTCCATACGGAGATCCTACATATAGTTAAAATTGCGCTAAACATATCCCCATCATCTTTTTTAAGTCACTCCAGTCCATTTATTTTTTGTCAATTATGAAACATTTTCTTCTCTCCAAAAAACTCCCTATGGGGGAGAGTTTTTGAAAGAAATTGGGCCAATTTTCTCAATATTTTGTTTAGTCTTTCTTTCACATTAAACATCCCAAAAAACATAAGGTATATCGCTTTCTCTTCTTTCCAAAAATATTAGATCCACTATGTTGTAGCCTTCGCAGTACCATAAACTAACCCCAAACTAACATATTTTGTTTCATTCAACTAGTACCGATTGGTAGTGTGATGAGTTATGAAGTTAAGAGGAAAGAAGAACTTGAATCTATGACCAAGGCATGAGACATAAGACTCGGACCAGCTGTGCTCGTGCGCAGTGTTAAAAGAACGCTTTAATTTACAGACACAATGCAAAATAAAGTTGTTTCTCCAAGAGTATATCAAAACCATTACACAAATGTCTTATCTGGCATGATAAATAAGTAATAATTATTTTTTTACTTTTTTAGATATTATCAAACAGTATATTTGTTTTGCCACTATTTTAATTTTTACCATGCTCATATACGACTTTCACAGGTACATTACCATTTGGACTCTCCGTATAAACTTTAGTCTATATTTCGGGGAGGAAAAAGTTCTGCCAACTAGATCCTATGCATTCCATGTTCTTCAATCATATCACCATGGAAAACTCTTCCAACTAAAGAAATTAACCAACAAGGGCTTTTTCTCCGGAACTAAACCCCCCAACTGGACTATTTACAATTTTAGGAAATCATTTGGGTGATTAAATCCCTCCTCTCTCAAATGACTCCTAAGCCTCCGCTGTGTTTTCTCACTGTAGATGATGTCTCTAATGGCTGTATATTTATTACCTTTTAACCACTTCCGGTTACCTCAAACTCATATAATTCCAAGAGAAGAAAACAAAACTGGTAAAGAAAAAAAGCTGCATGAAATATAGTTAATGGGTTCACACCATCTTATGATCCCACAAATTCAGGGCACTATCCTCTGCAGAACTTCCAAAGACAGATGACCTATCTGGAGACCACTGAAATAAACAACTTTATGTTAAAGGATATTGCAACAGTTAAGTAAATGCAACTAATGGACTCGTTAGCAACAAGGAATAGAGACCACTTAACATTTGCATACCTGCACACAAAGGACAGCAGCAGTGTGACCCTCAAATATGTGGATAGGAGATCCAACACCCCCAGAAGTGAGTTTTCGGCGGTCAAACATGCGAACAGAATTATCAGCAGACCTGAAGAACAACGAAGTAAATTAAGGCTTTTGAAAGAAACAAGAATAATAGAGAAGAGTTCCAGAGAATTTAAAAGTACATTAAAAAAAGGAATTTTAATTGCTAAATCGTACATATAAACACCAGAAAAGCTAATGAGAGTCGTACATTATCCACGGTTATTGAAACTATGGATAATGAGACTAACAAAAACTCCAAAGAGTATACATTACCCAGTCAGTATTAGATTCACATCAAGAGGATTCCAATCAACACAGTGAAGATCAGCATTGTGAGCTTTCTCAACCTGTAAAAGAAACACAACCAAACCCATCAGCATGGACAGAATGTGAGAAAAATAATTAGTGCAGTTTATAATTATGACTAAGCAAGATGCAGAAAAATCTGAAACGATATTTTATGAGCTGCTGCACCACATCAGCAACAGAAAATGAAAAACTATAACAGTAAAATGTCAGACCAGGGGTAAATTGGGAAAGGAAGAATAAGTTAGTTTATTCTAGAGTAGATACAAGTTAGTATATCTTAGAATTAGATATTTTGTATACACATGCAAGCACATGGGTGGTTAGTTAGCCTGTGTGGAGGATAATGAAATGGTGTAGGTTAAGAGTAATTACAGTTTTCAGCATTTCAATAGCTATATATGTGTGTGTAATGGGTGGAGTAACTTCCAAACTTTTGAATATTATACATTTTATGAATGGGAATAGCTTGTTAAGCTTTCTCTCTCTATCTCTTTCTCTCAGTCTAACAAATTCAGTAATAAATAACTTCACCTTCTTCCTCCCTTATTCTCTGAATTCTCTCTTATTTCTATCTCTATCTTTGTTTCTATCTTATTTTCTGGTTAGGCATCAACAAGATTCTGACAAATTAATATCAAAGCACAAGTTCTATCCAAACTCATCATCTTCTTCCTCTACATCCTCTATTCTTCTCGATTTTCAACCTCTGACTATACCTTTCTATCTCTTCTACATTCTTCCAACCTTCAAACACTACCCGAAACCAACACAAACCCATCAACAGCAATTGCAGATCTCTACCCCATAGCAACAAAAAATCGATCTCAGAGGCTCTGTTTTACGTACCTGCAACTCAACAAATTCAGGTGTTAATTCACTTGTTTCAGGTATCAAACACTTTCATCTCACTCGTTTTTGTCACATACAGATAGTCCATTCCAGAAAACTCAATTACAACATCACCCACACATTTTAATTCATTTACTTGTTGTTCGATATCGGCAAAAAAATTCCAAATTCTATGAATTAGTTTTGTTTGATATGTTTTGATTTGTGTTAGGAGATTCGCATCAAGTTGCTTCAATTGAAGAGTCTTACAAACTGTTTCAATCAAAAAACCTTACAAATTGCTCCAATCGTAGAGTATAAATCGTAAAGCCTTACAAAATTGTTTCAATCGTAGAGTCTTACAAAATTATTCCAGTCGTAGAGCCTAAATTGTATAGTCTTACAAGTTGTTTTGATTGCAAAACCTTACAAGTGTTTCGGCAAACGATCGTAGAGTTTTAACAGTTGTTCCGGTCTACAATCGTAGAATCCTACTATAAGTGTTCCAGTCAACTATCGTGGAGTTCTATTGGTTGTTCTAGTCAACGATAGTAGAGTCCTATGAGTGTTCCAGTCAACGATAAGACTGTAAAATGAACAAACAGTTCGGGCTCAATTCGTACTTGCTCGACTAAAAATTCGATTCGAGCTCGACTCGAAATATAAATGATTCAAACATGAGCAAACTTTAAAGTTCGATAAATTACTCGAACCTTCTCAAATTTTCTAGTGATATTCGGTTTAAATTCGTTCAAAAAGTTCATATTGTTCGGGCTCAATTCGAGATCGTGCTCGACTTAATAGTTAAACAAGCCTCAATCAAACCTTATTTTATACTCAAAAATTTTGTGAACCAAAATCTAAGCAATTCAATACTCAGATCCATTCGGTTCATTTACACCCTTAGTCATCGATCGTAGAGTGTTATAATTTGTTCCGGTCTACGATCGTAGAGTCCTATAAGTGTTCCAGTCAACGATCGTAGAGTCTTATAATATGTTCCCGTCTACGATCGTAGAGTCTTATAAGTTATTCTAATCTACGATCGTAGAGTCTTATAAGTTATTTCCATCTACGATCGTAAAGTCTTCCCATACTAAATTTGTTTGGCCAAGGATACTCAATTTGCTTCACTGAGGAAGTTCATTTTTCATTTAAAAAAACTACTCAAGCTAACATACTTGCTCAAGTGGTGTTGCTACTGCTTTAATTCATTTTCATACTCGGAATCACACTTATTATGTACTCATTTTCTCTCTACTCTTTATGGTTGGTCCTTCACAAATGTTACAACAGGATTTCATAAACTTCATAAACTACAGAGGATACACCAATGAGAAATTACAAATCATTGATGAGAAAAAGACCACTTCATGGAAAGTATTAATGAATTGTTGAGACAGAGGAGCCCAAATAATGATGACAAGTTTAAAAATCCTTTTGGGGATAATGAAAGGGGAAAGAAGCATGTTCATATGGGGCAAAGAAGGGATATTTAGAGACCCTAGGTATGTTAAGCAAGAAAGAGCAAGGAAACATGAAGAAGATGATGCTCAACGGAAGAGGAACCAAAATGATGATGATGGTGAAGAGGAAAAAGAACTTAAAACATCTTAAATTGGTGTTCCCTTTATTTCCTGAGGGTGATGATGTTAAAAGCTAGATACAGAACTGCGAGGAATATTATGGCATATATGAGATTCATTGAGGATTGCCATAGTTGGATGCACCTCTATGGTTCCCCAAAATATTGGTACATGTCTTATGTCGATGGCAAGGACGAGCTTACTTGGAGGAAGTTTGCAAACGACTTCATTGGGGTTCACTGAGACAGCTGTGGAAAACGTATATAAACAATTAACTTGAAGCAAGTAGGAATTGTGAATGTATACTATGATGAGTTTGAAAGGCATAAGAGGAGACTGATTGAGAAGTTGCCTCACTTGACTGAGGACTTCTTTGTAAGAAACTTTGTTGGTGGACTGAAAGATGAAACAAAAAAAATAGTAAAGATGTTTGATCCATAAACTCTATCTCAAACCTTTAAACAAGCCAAGTTTTATGAGAGTCCTAATTCTAAACTTGCCAACACCCACAACTATCCTAAACCACCACCCAGCCACACCAACACTCAACCCAACTTCAAAAAGGAACTCCAAACACCCCCAACCACCAAAACTCCTATTATTGCAGCCCAAAGAGATAAGAGAAAAGCCAAGGGCCTATGTTTTTATTGTGATGAAAAGTACATCATGAGACACCAATGCAAAGCTCCTCAAAATTTCATGATCACTTGTAAGGATTTCAGGACTAAGGACTCTCAGGAGTTTATGGAATACTATGGACCTCTCTAGTTTGATGAAGAATGATAAACTAAAGGGGAAAGCTATCTTGTGTAATCTGCAACTTCAAGAAGAGGCAAATGGGTCCTGATTCTCAAAGGAAAACGTGAAGAAAAACAACTGATGATATTAATAGACAGTGGTAGTACCTTAAATTTTCTAAGTGAAGATGCTGCCAAGGCACTAAACTGCCTTATGCAGCCTATTGACCCAGTCACTATTAACCTTCCTAATGGTGAGGATCTTCAGAGTAAAGCATGGTGCCCTGAGTTTACATAGACTTTTGGCACCCACAATTTCAGCACACCTATGCGGATCATTAAGTTACAGTCATATGATGATATCTTGGAAACCACTTGGCTGAAATAGTTAAAGAGGAATATATATGGACTACAATAACCTTATTCTCACCTTTACACAACAAGGAATGAAAGTTCAGCTCCATGGATGGACCAACTTCCATAGAAGTATAGACCATAACTATTTGATAATAGCCCAGTGAGCATGGATGTCCCAGATTGTTGAAAGTTATGAAGGTGACAATAATATTTCCCAAGTTATAGCTGAGTTGGCAACTACAAAGATGGGGCCTCGTGAGTTTGAGCTAGTCCATGATCTGCTAAAGTACAGAGGGAAGTGAGTAATAGGAATTCAAGGAGACTTAAAAAGGCAACTATTTGAAGAACTCCATTAGAAAGGAGTAAGGGATCATTCAAGGGTCACTTTAAAAAGGATATTTCAATTGGGTAGAAATGAAGAATGATATCACAAGGTGGGTGGGTGAGTGCCCTATTTGTCAATTTTCCAAACATGAAAATTTGACTCCAACCATTACCCATCCCTAACCAGCCTTGGATGGACATAGCTATAGACTTTATCAGTGGGCTTCCCAACTCCAAAGGTTATGAAGTTATTTGGGTTATTACTGATAGGTATAGGAAGAGCTCTCACTTCTTACATCTCAGTCATCCTATCTCTGTCAAGACCTTATCCCAATTATTTTTTGAGGACCTCTTTAAGCTTCGATTGTAAGTGATAGGGATCCTATATTTATGAGTGACTCCTGGCAAACAATATTTAAACTCGCAGGAACAAGGCTCCACATCAGTATTTCCTATAATTCTCAAAGTAATGGGAGCACTGCTTGGAACAATACCTAAAAAACATGTGAAGCCATTCGCCAAAACAATGGAGCTCTTGGCTACCTATGGCAGAATGCAAGTTTAATACCACTTTCCACACTTCTTTACAAACAACCACATACAAAATTCTCTATGGATATGACCCTATACACCTGAGCATGCCCTCAAAATTTAGTATCAACATTGCAGCAGTTGAGGATGTTCTTGCAGAGAAACAGCAAGAAATACTCAAAGAGAGCTTAGCCAAGGCCTAACAAAGAATCAAGAGCCATGCTAATAAGGGAAGAATTGACAGAGTTTTTGAGGTTGGTGAGTGGGTATACCTGAAGCTACAACCTTACATTTGCTTTACATTATGATATTTCGTGTTTGAAACCAAAACGACTCTCATACCAGAATCTAAAAAATACATCAAACACCATAATGTTTCCTTAAAATAATAGATTGCATGATAAACCTTTGTGTAATTAAAAAACTAATGCTCCTAAACAGAAATAAAACAAATGAAATAAACTCAACCTTGACAGCTGGAGTAGAACCAGTTCTTGCATCCCATAGAATAAGGCATGAATCATCACCAACACTACAGAACTCCTGGGGACTTCAGCACAGCAAGCATAAAAGTCAGTATAAATGCACGAGGCAGATAGCTTAATGGTGAAACTAATATAAAAAAAGGAGTAAAATAAACAAGTAGGAGCCATTCTTTATTCTCTACTCATAATTAGCCTCCCAAGTGAAAACTTTCTACTGTGACTCGTCAAATCATAAAAAATCATGGTGGGTTATTTTGTTATTTGGAGGGAGAGGGATTGTAGATATTTCAAATAGACGGAACAATCCGTTGTGCATATTAGATCACACTTTTTGAGCCACTATTTATGTGACAGAATGAATATTATTCAGGATTGATAATTTCTTTTGTTGATTATTTGGCATATTTTTAGCTGTTAGCTTGAGTTTTTTTAATGTTATCCGAGCTTTGATCCCTGTGAAGGGATTGCTAGGCTGCTGTTCATGCTTTTTGTATACTTTACATGAAGTGGGATGGCATCCCCTTTCAATGCCTTTTTTATATGTATGATTACTTATCAAAAGAAAATTATTAAAATAATATTATAATGTCTAGTATTCAACAAAGAACATATCACATAGGCACTGATAGTCCTATGTCCAATTAAATATCTAAACACAATTGATGCATTTCACTGTGACCATGCCAAATACCTAGTGGGGCAGAATTGCACGTCTTCAACAGTATCCTCGTGCCCTTGGAAAATACCTCTAGCTTTAATAGAAGGGCTGTCTAAAGGTTTATCATCTCCCCCAGCACCCTTTGGGGTCTTATTGCCACCAGATCCAGAAGATTTTGTGGCCCCTGAATCTGCTGCCAAAGTAGATATATGATCATGTATACTCCATAAGACTACAGATTTGTCCTTACCTGAAACATAAATTTATATCATCAGATACATATTTGAAGTTTGATAATTGTCCTACACTATGAATTTCAAGAAACTTCATGTAAGAAGTAACTCTAAAAGTTGTTGTCATACTACCAAATTAAATGACTGCATCAAGGGAATGGATATTTTATTCTTTTCCTAAAAGATGATCCATACATGCTATACGTGGGTGAAAATTTACGCTCATTAATAGCTATAAACACTTGGTTGTGAGTTTCACAAACCTTACCAAAATTTATACTGAAAGTCAAGACAATCATTCACATATGCAAAGTTAGAAAATATAAATATACGCGTGTTTGTGAGAGAGAGATCCGCCAAAAAAATAGTGAATCCTTCGTATTTGTAATCTACATTCAATAATACAACTTCCTAATTGTAAAATCATCCACAAGATCTGAACACATAATATCAATATACTTTCTTGCCAATAACTATACCAAAATCAATATGATATGCTACGAACACGTAAATCATTCACATACAAAGTTAAGATAAAGTTACAAATTCACACATGCAAAGTTAAGTTAAATAGTGAATCGTGCGAGATAATTTACATTCATAAACAATTGTATGTGTTATCATCAACAAAATATACCATGTTGTAACCATCATATATCTACTGGTCTATTTCAAAGTACATCTGAATTTTCCCAAAAGAGCACTTAAACGTCTAAAATGTTTAACCTCCAGATAGCACAAAGGGTTCTGTTGCACACATTGCAAGAGCGAATTCCGCATTATCTTGATGCCCAGTCAGTATCTACACAATGATGGGTATCAAGTTAGGTAAAACAAATTTAAAAATGTACCTTTAATACAAAATCATTCAATATCTTAGAACTCAAAAGTTAGTGCTCTTTGAAATGACATCACAGTAAAAAAATGATATAGTGAAAAACGCAGGAGGCTCAAATTATTGATTTTGAGGTACACCCACCAAATCTGGACGAGAGAAAGTGGCTCCCAAGACAGCGTGACGATTAGGTTGACTTTCAACATCCCAGATGAGGACCTAGTTTGAGCATGTCAACAACTTTAAGCCGCATTCAAAACCATCACTAACTTTCTGAACATCAAAACAAACTAAATCTTCGGGGAAAGCTACAAAGGAAAGGATAGGATAGGAAATAAATATAAAAACTAAATGCATACATCAGGGCTGTCAGTGTGTGTAGCCACTATATTGCTGTTTTGTGGAAGTTCTCGGATTCGATTCACCTGCAATTATGTTTTCAAATGATAATTAAAAGACCAAAGCTTTGTGAGTAAGCAAAACATTTCCATATCAATATGAAACAATGTAGAAAACTATCACAATTCACAGGATCAATGGGCAATGCAAAGTAAGAATCTTGGTATCCTGATACAGTTTCATTTCTGGTTTTCACACATTGGCTTTGGACCAGTATATTGATTCACTAGTGGTTTCAGTCCTATTCATCCACGAAGATTGCTCTTGGAAGACTTTTTTTCTTCCTCGAGTATTTATTGCTAATTGATATCAACTAATGTAATGGTGCCTTGATATATAGATATTATTCTTATCATGCTCTCACTATTAAACAAGCACCCTACTTAGTATTGTTTCGGCTAATTTCCTTGTAACACCAACATTTTTTAGGTTTAAATCAACCTTGTTTTTGTAATGAGTTTTGGTAATTAAAGTGTGTTTGATGCAGAACGCTCGGTAAATAACTAGCACCTTGAAGTAAATATTTCATTTTTTAGAAGTAATGTTAATTTTAGACTTCGTATATTTTGACTCTTTCTAGTTAGTACACTTATTTTTGTGTTATACTTGTTGATGTTCTGACCAGAGTTACCACACTGAGACCGAGTTAACTACGTATTGGTACTTGTGTACCCAAACAGAGTACTTTTACATACCAATACTCTAAATTTAGCGTATCGAAAAATTTCTTTGTTGTTTAATTATAATTGCACAAACAATAATATAATAACTTAATATTGGATGTTCGAACAATACATTTATACTAAAATATTTATAAAACAATTCCTAACTATATCGCGTTTTAGCTATGTAACGTACCGCGTATCCTTACCTCGTACCGAAACGTACCACATTTCAGGTAACACTGGTTCTGGTTCTAACTTACTCTCAAAGTGTGTACATGAGTCTCACCCCTTTTGGCAACTTTTATTAATCTAATCTTTATTAATTATCAAAGGAAAAAATGTTAAGCTAAAGTAAAACAAACTTACCACTAAAGCTTAAGCAACAACCAATTGCACCTATAATTGTCCACAACTTAACTTGTATCATACATGCACACTGATTTCTAGTTAGCTAGCCACAATCTACTTCAAATAGCAATTAGATACTATCATCAAGTTTGCCTTAGCTATTAACTACGCATTAGAAAATTATATATAATTTTTTATCAGTAATTAGAAAATATTCAGCGATGTTCTCAGTTAAATACTACAAAAGAAATACAACGAACATAATTTCTCCAAAACATTAAAATGAACAGAAAACTTAATTTACAACTGATAATGTAATATTTAATGCATAGAAGGGTATTTTAATGAGCAATGGAAAAAAGTTTGGGCTGGCAAATGTCAGAACAAAGGTTCAGGACTGGAGGGTAACCACTTAAAAAAGTTCAATTATAGTCAGCTACCCCTATAAACACATCGCCTTAACAGCCAACACAACTTTGAGCGCCATGGATTAATGCAATGGTAAATGCAGGAATTACAAGCATGAGAATACAAAATCCTCCAAGAAGTTATGCTTAATTACTGCGGATAGGGAGGATTTTTCGACAACAAATAGTGTATTTCCCAATAAATTAAAATCTCCACTTTACATCGTATGTGAAGATTTTTCTGATCAAAGGATAGATAATTCCTCGACTTTTCTATAACTTAGTACTCATTAATAAGTCACCAGTGATAGATGTGTGACACTAACCAACAGGAATCAAAGTATACTGTATATGCATCACATCTGAGCAATATACAAAGAAAAAACAAAATGAGCAGTAAAAGAGCTAGACCAATAGATACCTCCCCAGGATGTATAATGGTTTTAAACTTCTTTACAAAGGGAGAACGTGCTTCTTCATTGAACTACAAGATGATAGGCATATATCAATCAAAGGAGATTAACCTGGTGAAGGAAATAGAAAAGGGGGGAAAACTGCATTTTATATCATTGGGATGTCACCTGTGATATGTGCTCCGCTGCGGCAACTCTAGGTTTTACAATTTCGCAGTTTGCTATGACGAATGTATTAGGAACACTACCATCAGTCTAGAAGAGAGAAGGGAAGCATGAAAAAAAATATTAAGATAATATCAATTACATGAAGATAACAAAACATTCTATTAACTGGAACAAAAACCATAAATTTTGTCAACATCAGTACTGAGCAAGCCAAAAATAGAAACCTATCGACCTAAAATTTCTTTCTACAACTAAACTAAAAGTCCCAATAGTGGGGGCAGCCCCACATACACCATACACATTTAGGGCTATAAAAAACACACATGCCAGCACCCACTAAATCCACCCATGTTACAACCCCACCAAACTAAGAAAAGGAGCACACAGAAAGTAGGTATAGGTCTGTCAATCGAGCTATGTGAGTCAGGTTTTAGGTTGTTCAAGCTCAGCCCAGTTTAAAATTATCGGACTTGTGTTCAGGCTTGACCCATTTGGGCTACAATAAATTTGTCCAAATAAGATCAGAAGCTTCGGGTTTTTTCGGTCAAGCCCATATTAAAATATACATTATTAATATTGACTCCTAGACCCAAAAAATATAATTTAAAGTAATTCATTTAAAACGTTTGGCATACATCATTCTTTTTATTAATCCAATTAAATTTTAAATTAACTTAAATAAGCTTTTTTATAAGTACTCTAGTATTTATGTTTTTAATATTTAATCTCAGTCTTTTTTTTAATGTTATTACTATATTTTATTATGAAAATGATACAAGTGACCACTTTACAAAAAAATATGGTACTTGATTTTTAGTTGAGAATACTATATATAAATAGAAATTGAGAGTAAATATGTAATAATTAATATATATATATATATAATACGTTTTTAACGTTGTAATTCAGTCGGGCCTATAATGGGCCGAACGACCTATTGACCAAGCTTGGCCGAATTTCACTTCGACCTTGATTTTGTCCAAGCTCGGCTCAGCTCAGCTCATTCCCAAATAGAATTCAAGTGAGCATTAAATGGGTCGAACGATCGGGCTTCGGGCTTGACCGGCCCAATTGACAGTCCTACGTAGGTACATCATGCTCCAACGCAAAATCACTATCATACTAGAAGTTGCTAAGTTACAAGTACAATGGTGTTGCACTCAGCCACATGGTTTGCAGAAACCTCTAAATTAACTTTAACATACAATTCACAATACTTCACCGATGACCTTTTATGACAGAAAAAAAAAAACATAGTGCCGGAAAATGTCAATCATATATCAAATTAAGTACCCTCAAGAATCAAACTGAAATTGCAATTCATGTAATTACTACTGAAAGATAACAGTATGATTATAAAAACTTAAGCTTACATCAATTGTACATAGGCACACAAGTACATCTTAATAGCAATACATCTAACTTCTACTTGTAGCCCTTTTACCATTAAACCTCAATTCTTGGGAATTGGTATTCGATATTCCACCTGAATAACCTCTTTTAGATAGTAATACAAAAACACATTTAAGTTTTCTAAGATAAATATCCATTGATCACATAGCATTAGTTGAGAGTTAAAATAACATTTTATTGAGAGCCATCATAAAAAGAATATACCTTCGTAGCTTATGCTAAAGAAATAAAGCACTACATCATTTTTACGAGGCATTCAGCATGCTATTAGTCTATTAACAATATAAGACGCAATAACTCATGTTGCATATTCCAGTTTTGGTCTTTCAAAATAAATCCAAAACTCAAGTACATATATTATGTTAAAATATAACTCATTTATGATTTGAATAAGCCAAGAATAATCGGGAGAAGATTCACTTGCCTGTTCAGAAAGGTATAGACGCTGGCGATTCTTGTAAGTAGCTTGCTCTAGTTGTGGCCCCCATCTATCACGATAACGCCAAACAAAAAGAAAGAGTAAGAATCACACATTAAGATGCATAACCGTGGATTATATAAAAAGGTACCATAATAACCATATAGCCCTATATAATGGAATTTCATTACTTGTTGAGTAGCCTAAATACTATTCCAAAAAATGTATTTGTTTAACCAATCTTTTTTATATTATTAAGAGTAATCCAGGAGCCCAAATTTGGGGTCTAAAGAGTTATGTTCCTTCTTGTTTTTTTAGTCCACATGCACATAGAGGCTTAAGTAAGAAAAGTGTGAAAACATTATAACATGGACTATCAAAACATAGCTAAATTCACTCTTTTCACATCTGTCCAAAATCCAAATCACAATAATACAACCCGAGATAAAAAAAAAGTAATAATAATAAATAAAAGATGAACCCGTTAGGTTGGGTTTTATAATGTCAAATTCTAATGATTAGTCCGTCCGCGTGCACTAAATTTTTAGGGGAGAAACAAATAAACTAATGGAAACCCAGCATCTTAAATTCCTGAGAAAGAAAATGAAGACTAACAAAAGGTGATGTACCAACAGATATAAACCCTAGAAATAAAACCCTAAAAAGAGGGGGATAAGAAACGGACCGACAAGAGAGAGAGGGCCAAACAAGGTTGTGGTTGGCAAGCCAGTCGTAAAGGACTGGGACCATCGACTTCCACTGCGAGTACCGCTCATCCACCGACGGCTCGCCTCCTCCTCCTCCTCCTCCTCCTCCTCCTCCTCCTTTTTTATCCTTCATCTCTTCTACGCTATACTCCCCTTTCTTCTTTCTTTTCCCTTCTCCTACTCCTCGCTGCTCTCTCTTTGTTTTTGGTTTCCCGCCCTCTACTAGTGTCATGTGTGTTCTTCTGCTCTAGTGTGTGTACTCCTGGCCTGGGCCTCGTTTTCTGTCGATCCGTCCATTGCATCGACCAACAAAATAAGTGTGTATTTCCATATTAAAATAATATCAAAATGAATCTAAAATATATAATCTTCTAAAAATTACTCGTTTTAATTTACAATTTCATTTCAAAACTCGTAAATAAAATTTAAGAAATTGTAAATTTATTTCCTCGGCCTCTTTTTTTCTCTCGGAAATTTAAAATTCCTTTATTTTTTTATGTCTCTGAAAATTTAAAATTATCTCTCTAGTTTTTTTAATAAATGTCTTAATTTTTTCATCATCTTTAATTTTTAAATTTTTTTCTCAATAAAACTTCACATTTTCTTCTTAAGATTGTGTTTTGAAATTTAAATTGTACTTTTTTTATTATCTCGTGTCTTGCACGGGTTAGTAGTCTAATATAAAATTAATTCCGACAGCATATTAGGACAAATAAATGTTACATTACTAGCTAATGAGTTTTACACATACGCATATTTATCTCAAATATTAATTTTTACCATTTGAAATATGAAATACTCCATCTATCCCAAAATATAATTGAAATATGTAAGGAAGCATATGTATTATAAAAAATGTAAAATATTAATATTTAAATACAAACAATTACTTTCGAGTAATGTTACACAACATATAAAAAGATATTACAAAATAATAAAATTGCATGATAAATTGTAACTAATTAACAATCCACCATACATAAATTAACTTTTGTGGTAAATCAACCACACAAGTTGGTATTCATTTGTTTTGATATGAAGAACTCTTTTTTTCACATCTTGGTTCGGAGATGAAGTTAAATTTAACTTCATATTATAACCATTTGGCTTCTACCCATTTATTATGAATAGACAAAGGAAAAAGGAAAATAATAAAATGTGTACCAAACTACCAATAATAGTTGCTTTACTCATATTTTTAAGTAACAAAAATGGAGTTTCAAAATAGACTCCTACATCATAAAGTTTATAATCTATTTGCAGTTTGCTACCATAAGCGTTATTAAGCATTTGAGTTGTTTTAGAATAATATGTAGAAAACACTAATCATTATGATAAACAATTTAAGTTTGCACCTGAATTTATAAGTTATCCCGTTGTTATCGATAACATTAATTATTAGCTAATGAATTTTGCACAAACGTATATATAACTCAAATACTAATTTTGACCATTTAAAATATGAAATACTCCATCTATCCCAAAGTATAATTGAAAAATATAAGTATTAACGTTAAGATTAGTCAACGCGCTTCAATTACCAAAAGCGTGCCCAATTCAGCACACCAAAAACTTGACGACTTGTGACGTCGGGGTATAGTTCATGCTGAATAAAGTTAGCTTAGAATTAGCGCAAAGTTTTGTATTTATAATGAGGTCACCGCCTTATCAGAGTTCTTCTTCGAATTGGATTAGGGTTATCCACTAGGTATAATTCCTTAATGAGATTGTATAAAATATCGTAAAAATAAGGAAGTTAATTCAAACCCTGAAACCCCTCCCCGGATTTAGAAATCAAATACAAGTAGAAATATTTGATAACTTAAAATACTCCAACTACCAAAACAGAATCCTACATGATTTAAACAAACCCATGTGAATTGCGGCCCACCATACAAATCGGACCTGACATACTATGTCTCGGAAACATACAAATTATAAAAAATGTTGAAGTACATAATTTAAATGTAAAATATTAATATTTAAATATAAACAATTACTTTCAGGTAATGTTACCCAACATATAAAAAGATATTACAGAAGTAAAAATTGCGTGATAAATTATAATTAATTAATAATCCATCATACATAAATTAACTTTTGTGGCAATAATCAACCACATAAGTTACTATTCATTTGTTTTGAAATGATTTTTTTTCTTTCACATCTCTTATCAATCTTCAAAATAAAAACTCATAAACAAAACATTAGTATTAAATCTTTACTATCTAGTCAAGGTATTAACGATTACTTCTGAGAATAATTTTTTTTTTGAATGAACTTATGCAACGTCTATTGTGAATAAAATTAAATTTATTTATATATTTTTTTTTATTTTTCTAAAATTATGTTAATTTTTTTGTAACGAAACGAATGGAGTGTATATAAACATAAAAGAAATACTCCCTCAATTCTAAAATTAATAAATATAATTTAATTTTGAGGTCAAACAAGAAATATTAAATTTTAAAATTAGTATAATTAAGTAAAAATTTAGAATATAATAATTTTTGTTATATATTATATAATTATAATAATTATGTTAATTAAAATTAAATAATTTTATATTAATTTAAAGATTATATTGTATTTCTAATTTCGTAAAACATTTATTTGGCTCGTGGTTTGCCACGATCTCATTGATCTGGGATTAGCAGCTAACTAGATTCAGTACAAATACTATAGTTCGTGATGATTGGTGCGTAATAGCACGCGCGAGAAAGGCTATAGAACGCCGTCTTACTTTTCTTAAAAAGTGTGCAATGGACGGTCAGTGGGTCCACACAAACTGACGAAGTCGGTGTTGAAAATAAATTCTTTATCCAGGCCGTTGACCAGCAAGTCTATTCACACGTAATCCAATGTCCAATATCTCATTTCTGCGATAAAGTTATGCAGAAATAACTAGTTCTAAAAAAACAAAATAAATAACAACTGCCAGATAAATTGATAGTACGATTTTGAAACTATGTAAAGAGATTTTTATAATGTGCAACTGTAACACCCATTCCCGAAAGGAGGTAACGCATGAAGTATAATAAATTTTAAAATAAATAAACAAAGTATTAATAATCAATAAAATATTTAATAATTAGTCATTTATAAATATAATTTTCTAAAATTTGATAAAATAATTAAAACTTAAAATTAATTAAACATAATGGTCATATGTAATTTTCTTCACACAAAATAAGGCTGAATCAAATGATTATAAGATAACAATTTCATACTGAACTCAAATACAAATAATCAAATGCTGACAAAATATATCGGTATCATGATGTATGTAAATCAAATCGGATAGTACACACGACACATACGTCACTAATCCGTCAATCAAATCAAATCAAATACTGGGTAGATCTATACGTATCCTGAATAAATATATCAAATCACCAAAGCTCATACCTAGAGCATACAAAATAATAATTTGTGAACTGATCACACTGTCACAGAAGGTGTTATACCCTTGTGTCAAGATGACATGTTTGTGGTACCCCATAAATGATTAGCTTAAGTATACCCCAATAAACAAATTACAAAATGTAAGTCAAAAGGGTTTCAAATTACAATGCTTACATGACCATCTTCAAATAACATTGAATTATCAAATACAAACATACCTAATTATCACAAGATACAACGATCTAAATAGTTTTAAATGTGAACAAAAATATATAAAAAGCAATACAAACGAATGAAATCTCAGAACTACAGTTTCTTAAATGATGAAATATTACATAACTGAGGTAGAAGGTGTAAGCACAACAATAAATGAAGTACGAAATTCGTACCTAAATAAAATAACAAACCCAAATATCACACTGTTAGAACTCCTCAATCTAATATATATAATCACCAAATCAATACAAGACAATTAATTTGAAGCTTAATCTGATGCTTTTGGAGTTTTTATTGCATTTATTAATATCACCAAATCAATACATGATTATTAGTGGGTCAATTTTACTTTTTTAAAGTTTAGTGGGGTAATGCTTACAATGTGACAATTATAATTGGGTAAAAGTGTTTTTTTGCTTTTTAAATTGGGCTCAATTAGTTTAAAAAGTCCAAACTTAAATACTTAGTATTTAGTTTGACTCAATTAATTTTATTATTTTTATTTTATTTGTATTATCTTATTATTGTTATTATTTATTTCTTATTTTTTCGGACATTACATTATCTCTCCCTTACAAATGATTCCGTACCCGAAATCAAAAGAGAACAAAAATTTACCTGACATCAAAGTGGTGAGGTCCGAACAGTCTCATCCGCCTCCCAAGTAGTTTCGCACTTCGGATGATTTTTCCACAAGACCTTAATAAATGGGATTGTCTTCATTCTCATAACTTGTTTTTGACAATCTAAAATTGTCTCAGCTTCTTTGTCACAAATAATATTTTCTCAAATCTTATGTAATGGGTATTGCACAACTAAAGCGGATTATAATTATATTTGTTTAACACTGAAACGTGAAAGATACTAATGCACATAAGATCGCTGTGGAGTCAAAGCCACCCAATATGCCACCTCATCAACTCTTTAAATATTAGTAGGAAATAATATACGAGTTACCAAAATTTTAATGGACTTTTCAATTTTAATTTAATCAATTATTTAATTATCTACTAAATAAATTTAACTTTCCAAATGAAACAAGAAAGAAAGAAAAAAACTTAACTTTTCCAATTTAATCACACTTTTATAAAATAAAATAAACAAATATTTAATTATTAGCAAAAATATGAGTTATTACAGTAACAATGATAAACACGTAACAAAAATATATAAATTTCTCTTATTTTTTAGAACCATGTTTTCTCACTTTTAACATACATGTACGCCAGGTCAAGAGCTCGTTCGGCAACGACTTATTTTAAGATGACTTCAAATTAAAATATAAGTTAACTTATAAGTTGTTTTAAATTGTGAGTTATAAGTCAAAACGTTCAACATCAATTTGATTTATAAGTAAGAAATTAAGTTAAAATAAGTTATTAAGGTGTTCGGGTCATAATGACTTATAAGTTGAAATCAAATATAAAGATTACTAAAAATGACATTAATAAAAAAAATAGACATTACATTTGGTCAAACTAACTTATTTTAAAATGACTTATAAGTTATTTTAAAATATGTTACAATCTTTTTTTGAATTAAAAATCAACTTATAAATAAAAAAATAAGTCATTATCAAACAAAAAAATAATAATAAATAATTTATAATTTGGTTTAACCAATTTATAAGTCGCTACCGAACACACAAACTAGTCTTAATAATCATGTAAATTTTGTTGCACACGTATATTGCATATCGTAATCTATCTAATAAAATACAAATGATTTTAAATTTATCGCTCACTCAATAAATCATCTGGGCTGTCTAAAGTTTGGGATAAATTCCACCATCCATCTATCTAATAAAATACAAATAATTTTGAATTTTTTGCTCACTCAATAAATCATCTGGACCGTTCAAAGTTTGGGATAAATCCCACCGTCCATACAGTGCCAGAGGCACGGGACCCAGCTAGTATTACTATAAAACTATAATAGCAATAAAAATTAGGGATAAGGTCCAAAAATGCCCCTGACATTTTTCTCAATGTCTACCGAGCACCCTATACCCTTTTTTTCAAAAATACCTTCAACGTTACAGTTTTGGTCGTTGGTACCCCCAGAATCGAATCAAGCGTTGCCACATGGACTAACGTTGCTCATACGTGGCCTTTTGAGTCCAAGTCAGCAACATGGAAGAGAAGAAGATTTAAACCAAAATTCAATTGTTTCCCAACAAGAACCCATGACCACCATCAACCACCGAATACGCCACCGAGTCACTGTGACGCTCCCAAAATAGGTATACATCACCCATTCTGAGTTGTCAATACATGGTACAGAAACAACTACAACTTTATTATTACAACAAGAAAGCGCGAGTTTGAATACAAATATTATCTTCTAGACAATATCTATACTCAAATAAATCCTCATCATATTTATTGATACATTATTTTACAAAAATGGTGAGGACTACTAAACAACTCTCTCTAGAACCTTCATTCCATACCCCGACTAGTACTCGCTACATTCTCGCCTCCTGAGAAGAAAAATGGAACAAAAAGGAAAAGGGTGAGTTCAACTAGCCCAGTAAAGAATATTATGACTAAGATAATATACAACAAATTATCGTTAGTCTTCAACAGGGAAAATTCCACGTCCTTTCGATGAAGATTAACATAACTCTTTTGTCGATCTTGTGAGGTTTTTATCGTTGTTTGGATCGTTTGAATCTTTTTCGTGAGTCATACATGCATGCAACTCCGGTCCCAACAATGTTCTTCACCCACCTCATCCCAAAGATCTTCGGAGAATCGACACTTTCTTCTATACAACGCGCCTCAAATGGAGCCATGCCAATACTTTGATAATTATTATTGTAGGAAAAATCCACCATAGTAAGAACTTGTCCCAACTTCCTTGAAGTCAAGGACACGAGTCTTAATAAATCTTTAAGAGCTTGAATAGTCCTTTCCAATTTGCTTGCTTGGTTTGAGGATGATATCTTTGAACTAAATCAATAAATCCGTGCCTATAGCTTTTTGCAAACTAACCCAAAATCTTGAAGTGAATCTTGGGTCTCGATCGAAACTATGGATACTAGCGTACCATGCAATCTTACGATCTCGTTTATGTCATCTTAGGAAGACGTTCAGTGTATAAGTTTCTCCGTGTCGGTAAGAAATGAAGCGGACTTGGTCAATCTATCAACAATGACCCAAATCGCATATATGCCTTGAGAAACCTTGGGAAGACCAGTAACAAAATCCATGATAATGTGCTCCCACTTCCATTCTGGAATTTCAAGTGGTTGCAATGGACATTTTGGCACTTAATGCTCCGCCTTGACTCGTTGACAAGTTAGACACCTTGAGATAAACCCCGCTGTGACGCCCCCAAAATAGGTATACATCACCCATCTTGAGTTGCCAAATACATGGTACAGAATACAAATACAAACTTAATTATACAACCGTCGTGTAATATACGACAATACATAAACTGAGAGTTCTAGTAGGGAACATGAATTTCAACTGACCATATCTCCTATTATATTTTGAATTTTTGAGTGTGGTCTAGTTCTAGAGTTAGATCTATGAGTTATATAACTTATCCAAGTGGAATCACTGGAAAAGGTATTGTAGATTTTCGTGTGGACTGATTTTAGCAAAAGAGTCAAAAACTGCCAATTTCGAAAAAGGCTACTGCCCATATATTTGAAGGGGCTTTTTCGGCCACTTAATTTATGAGAAAACTTCTGACCTTTTGGGACATGAAATTATATGGTATAAGGTACCTCCTGTCCAAAAATGAGCTCATTCCGACTTAAAATGAACAAGTTATGACCATTTCAATATTTAGGTTTTTTCGACTGAAAACGCTATAACTGGAGTTCTATAACTCATTGACCATGAAATTTAAATCGGAAGCTCACATTAACATGTGTAAGATCCTGCCAAGATTTGGGAATTTACGAGTTAAACTTGAGGTAGCTAATTTTTTAAGGAATTAATTAGAAATTGATTTTTAAAAAATAGTAAATGAATTTTAAAAATTTCGAGAAAAATATATGTTCATTATGGGACTATATTCTGCTAAATTCCAGAAAAAAAATATTTTTGGGACTGATTTAGTATTTTTTATAAAAATGGTTTAGTTACGAACATATGAGTTAAATATGTTATGTGAGTAACAAAGTTGGAAAATAGGATTTTATGGCTTGAAAATCCTATATAAGGTATATGCAGATTTTTTTATAAGGGATTTGATCATTGGTGATGAAATTTTATAAGTATGACATTTTTGAATGATTAAATGCATTATTTGGTAAAGTGTAAACAATTGAAATAAATTGTTTATAAGTTTAAGAAGTGATTAAAATATTGTTATGATATTAATAATATTAGATTATGAATGATTGATAATATTTGGATAAATTTAAAGTCTTTAATAATTATCCTTGTTTTCGTTTGATTAATGCTTATATCATTGACATCATCCTCATGCTTATATGGTGATGAAAGTTATATTTGGCTTACGTGCGAAGATGGACTGTTGATTATTGAGTTGTATATCTTTGGCTTACGTGTAAAGATGGATTGTTGAGTATTGGTTTTATTGTTGTATATCTTTGGCTTACGTGCAGAGATGGACTTGATATGATTATGACTATGGATTATTCGGTATAGTCATGATCATTGATGATTTAATGAATATCCTTGGTCCGTAGTGCAAGGATGATTCGATGATGTGGTTTATTTATTAAGCTGAGTATCAGTGATAAAAATTGATGAAAACATTTTTAAATTATAGAAGATAGTAGATATTATGCTCTACTTGACTCTTCTAATGGATTGTTTATTTCGCTGCAGTTAAACTTGATGTTTATTGTATTTTATCAGTTAACATTGTTGAAGACTATTGATAATTTATTCTGTATTATCTTAGTCATAATATTTCTTATAGGACTAGTTGTGCTTACCCTTTTTTTCACTGTTCTCTTCAGGAAATGAGAATATAGCTGGGACGAGTCGGGGAAAGGAGTGACGGTTCAGAAGATAGCATTAATAGTCCTCATTATTCTGTTAAATAGTGTGACAATAAATGTAATGAGAAATCCTTTGAGTGTGGATATTGTCTAGATGACCGATCCACTCAACAATCCATTCGGCTATCTCTGCTTCAAGCTCTCATCTCTCCAAGACCTTACTTCTCGCGGATCTAGCGCTCCATCCTCGACAAAGTCGCTCATGCCCGCTTCCTCTCTCTCCTCTCAAAACCCCACGAGCACCTCACTTACCTCTGTTTCCTCTACGCCGAGCTCCCCTCAAAACTTAACAATCGCCAAGGTTGCATTGTTATCAAAATTAGGTTATATTCAGATGCAATATGGGGATCTGAAAGGGGCAAAGGACCTTTGTTTGATGTACCTTGGGGATTTGTCGGATTCGATTAAGGTGTTGGAGAATGCATTGGAGAGGATTCCGACCATGGCTTTGAATGAAACTCTTACGATGCTGACTCTTTGTAGTAGAGAAGAAGGAGAAATATGAGAGGGTGGTGCGGTTGCCTTCTTCGTTGTTGGAGAAATACGTGATCGTTTAGCCATACGCCAACACACGGTATAGGTTGTGCCCAAGTCGATTCGATGGCTTTTCCTCTTTTTCTCGCCATTGATAAAGATCGAAAAACAGAGGTAATCAAAAATGCAGGGAAATATGGAGGAGGCGGTGAGGTTAGCTAGTTAGCTTAGTGTTCACAATGGGTTCTTTGATTTGATTTGAGCTTCTTGTTGTTTTCTTCTTGGTGCTTGAGATCTCAATTCTTGGTGCTGGAATCATTGATTCATCTTTTTGGAATGTTACTTTGTTTTATATATTTGTGGTTTACATTTTTTTTAGTCTATTAATCGTCACTTTTTTAAACGGGGGCTAACCAGATCTCAGTTCTTGCTCTTTGGGGCTTGGGTTTTGCTCTTTTCTTAATTCAGTCTCTCTTCATTTTTGGTTTGAATTCCAATATTTTTTAATTTGGCCACAAAGCAAGAACCTTTGCCGTTGTCTTTTCGTTCAATTGGAGCCCTTCCGATTGACAACAATGTTCTCTTTCTTGCTCCAAATCCTTCTTTGTCTCTCCTTCACTTCCATTTGCAGTTGTGTGATGCCATGAGAAAGGAGGGCATTGATGTAAGACCCCAACTTTTTAATGAATAAAATCAAATTTCCTTTATTGTGAATAATAAGGTATTAATTTGATATAATAACTTTGGTTATGGGTGAAATGTGAAACTTTTGCAAAATAAACAAGTGGTTATAAAATATTCATTTTGTCGGTGGAATATTTTCTCTGTCGGGAATATTAAATGCGACGAGCGTAGCCAATTTAGGGCCCCATAACGGATAGCAATCACGAATGAAGAAAACGACAAAATTGAATAACTACGTAGTTATTCACAGTTAACACCTTGTTGGAATACTCGGTGGTTAAAGTAAAGTAATACGCGTTGTTGCACAAGATGGCATACCTGATTACATGCAGTATTGTTGAATTATTGATCCGTGCGTAGAAAGCACTTACTCAATTATTGCTACGATGAATTCTTGCTTCAATATTTTATTTTATTGATTCAATAATTCTTTGCATTGATATTTTATATTATTCTTTGTTTCAATTATCGCCATCGCATGAATATCTCCTTTATCGGATCGATAATTGATTATTTGGAATAATATTATTAGATAACATTATTGGCAATGTCTATAAAGTTACATCAAGGAGAGGTTTGGTCACCTAATTGCGCGCCAGTAAGGAGAAATCCTTATTGAAAAGCCCCCTCTTCCCTGGAAACAGCCTAGTTGTCATAAATGTGATTCTGTAATATTATTTGTGAATAATTAATCATTGATTCATATGATAAGAAAATATTTATTTTATATGGATATAAATGATGGATTTATTTATGTGGTTATAAATGAAGGAATTAATATTGAGGTGCTTTATTAGTATTTTATCGGATTGGAGGTATTAAAAATCAAACCAGTATTTTTTTGAGATATATTGCGGGAGTTATAATTTTTAATCCGACCGTTGGATCATTGTAATTTTTGGATATGTTATACATATATAAGTTGAGTATATGTCCACAAATTTGAGAACTGCTAAAATGAGCATATGCTTTGTTATGAATTTTAAGAGGTGGTGATTCGAAAATCAAAGTTATAAATCATTTTGGTGAAAAATTCTAGAATTGGTGGGCCCCACTCTTGGTTGGTGAAGAAATGTGCTGAGATTTTTATTCAAATGTGGTGGGTGGGAATAGTAGCGAGTAAAGCCATCAAAGTTGCGGAGTTAAGTCTGCTTTGGCGTCTTTAACATTTTCCTATAAATAGAGGCTAAGTTATAATTGAAAATCACACCAATGAATAAGTTTTCTCTCTTTCTCTCTAGATTATTGAGTGTATTTTGTGGGTATTTAGATACTTTGTGAGTTTACATTAATCGTTGCAAGTTTCCTTGACCTTTATCTGATATTCCGATCGTAAGATTGATATTTTGAGGTAAGGAGTATTATCTTCTTCTTAAATGATATTTTCTTCAATATCATTATCTTAAAATATTGGTATGAACTTTTTATCAAATTTGGAATTTTTGTGTCGGGATTACTATTCATGTATATCGTCACTATTCACGATATATAGCACTTATTCACGAATCTGGTATTATTCAATCAAAAATAAAATTTTTTTCTTTTGTCCAAGTTATTTATTATAGTTACTATCTTTGATTGTATCCATGTTTTGATCATTGTTTTTAAATTCTCGCTTCAAAATTGATTATTTGAATATTATTGAACTTGGATAAAAGCGTAATACTGAATCCTTAATATTTGATCTGTTATCTCACCGGGATTCGTTTTCTTTAAAATATTTTTCATCATCCTCTCATCTAAAATGATGATACAAATGAATATCTTTGGCACAGTAGTGCAAAGATGAATGATTACTAAATGAATATCTTTGGCCCGTGAATGCAAAGATGAACATGTGTTGAGATGAGCATGACCAACCGTGATATGAATGAATATCTTTGGCTATATAGTGCAAAGATGAATATTTAATTCAAGATGTATATTGATTGATGTTACAGGGATAAAATATTGATGATGGACTTTTAAATCTTAGAAGATAGTAGAATTATTTCTCTACTTGACTCTTCTAATGGATTGTTGTTTTCCGCTGCAGTTGTTGATCTAAAACTTGTTGTCTATTATATTTTATCAGATTATTCCCTGTTGAAGACTAATGATAATTTGTTGTATATTATCTTAGTCATATTATTCTTTACTGGGCTAGTTGAGCTCACCCGTTTGTTCCATTTTTCTTTTCAGGAGGTGAGAACATAGCAGGAACTAGTCGGGGTACGGAGTGATGGTTCTAGAAAGTTGTTTTAGCAGTCCTCACTATTTTTAAAATAATGTATCAATAATTGTAATGAGGACTCTTTTTGAGTTTTTATACTCTCTATTTGTATTTAAACTCACAGTTTAATGAAGTTGTATTTGTTTCTGTACCATGTATTTGGCGACTCAGAATGGGTGATGTATACCTATTTTGGGGGCATCACAATTGAAATTCGGGAGGAGTACCGGTTGAGATCCGCAGGAGGAGTGAGTCGAGTTGGGCATGTGGAAAATTGATCGGCAGCGTAGAGAGAGAAATCAGAGTTGATTTGGGTCCACGTCAGTAAAATATGTCTAATTGTCAATCTCGTTTGTCTATTTGGCAAGTCTGTCAACGGCAGGGGTACAATTGACCCAAAACTGTAACGTTGAAGGTATTTTTAGAAAAAAAAAAGTATAGGATACTCGATAGACATTAAGAAAAATATGAGGGGCATTTTTGGATCTTATCCCATAAAAACTAAGAATTAAAGAGTGCTTTGCAATATAAACAGGTGATGGTGGGTAACATTGTACTGATGTACGTAATTTTTATATAATTAAAGAAATGACAAATTATGGGTCTTAAATACATATATTATTAATAAATACATACGTAATAATTGCTTAATATTTGATGTTGAATAATTAATGTATTAATCATATGCGTATTTAGGATATATTTAAAATTATAAAAATCGAGACCCTAAATAAAATAGTATTTTTTTTTATATTTTATGAATATAACTAATATTAATGAATGAATTAATACACATATGTTTTATTTATCTTTCTTCCACCTGATTTGGTAATTATTGTCAATACATAGTAATGTTTTATGTTCTGTTTATATTTCAATCTAAAAAGTCTATAGTTTATAAAGACGGAGTAATATAACCAAATAATGTTTAACTAAATTTTTTAAAACATATAAAATTAAATTATAAAAGATGTTAATTTTTGGCTGTTCAAAGTTGAATAATATTCCTAGTATTTATTTATACCAAAATTTAAATATTGTTTACTTGTTCGTGTTTTGATCATGTATATATTTATCACCATCGGACAGTACAGCCCACCATTAAAGAGTTAGAGAGAAGAAGTTAATACATATTCTGAGATCCTACTTCCCTCTCTCTCGTCTTCTTCAATACTATTGCTCAGGCCTTCATCCAATCGAGTTTCTCTCATGGGTATGAACTTTGAACATCTTCTGATCCATTCGATCTGTAATATATTCGCTTTAACATTCAATCGTTTGAGTAGAATTCGAATATTGAACCACCTGATTTAATGATCCGCGTTAGGGTTATGCTTCTGTGTATGCAAACTATATAACCCTAAAGTATATAAATTTCTCTAACTGCTTTTTAAATTTGTGTTGTTCTCAAATATCTTAGTTTGTTAATTCGTATGTTATTGGTATGCTCCAATTTGATCTTGTTTCCTGAGGTCTTGTCAAACTCAGTGCAGAACAGATATGTCTACTTATTTAATATGTTTTATAATTCGATTTAGATCTACTATCAATTTAAGTAGACTGATGATTGAGCTTGGAACATACTTTGAGCTTGGTTGGAGCTTATTTAAGCTGTTTGGTTATGACTTGTTGTGATTTGGTTATTGTTTGCTAATGAAATATGGGAATTGAAGAGAATTAGTTACTTGAGTATTGAGTTTGTATTGGGAACAGTATAAATCAATGCATTGCTTAGGGGAGCTTGAGCTTTGATGGATACCTTAGCTTAGTTGAAGTAAGTATTTTCCTCTTAGGGGAGCTTGAGGAAAGAATAAATAGATAAGGTTCAAGATTAAGCGCCTAAATTGTTGTTGTATTGAGTTTACTATGCAGACCATTCCGAGAAATGTATTGATAAGTTAGGTATGACCATTCTCATGCTTAGCTTGTTGTAGGTTCTCAAAGAAATTCCTGATTTTTAAACAAAAATATGATCTTTTTGGATTGAAGAAAGAGTATGTTATTCTGAAGCAAGTTTGTTTGCTTGAATTCGAAGTTTTTTGTAAATCTTACATAAATATTATGGCCTGACACAAGTTATAATTTTTTTTTGTTTTTTTATTAGTCACAAGCTATACTTAATAATTTGTTCTAATTCAAATGCTTACTGTTTCAGATAAAGACGGCGAATGTTGCTCCACTCACCTCATAGATGGGGATGGCACTTTCAATGTTTCTGGACTTGAAAATTTTATGAAGGAAGTGAAACTTTCCGAATGCGGACTTTCATATGCCGTTGTATCCATCATGGGTCCCCAAAGTAGTGGTATGTAATTGTCTTATGTCCTAGTAAATAACTTGTCTAGTAAATCTTTATGAGCTTAAACCAAGTAATTTTCTAACAGCTACAAGCATACTTGAATACTTAACCTCCTCGTTATTGGTTCACAATTTTATTTCTGATTATCTCCTCCCTATTTGGTTCATAAGTAAGGGGCTTAACAGGATAGCTCTCGCTTTCTTCACGAGTTTGTTTATGTTTTTTCCAACCATTTTTTTCTGTTATTCTGCCAGGGAAAAGTACACTACTCAATAATTTGTTTCGCACCAACTTCAGAGAGATGGATGCTTTTAAAGGAAGGCATGTATTTGTAATCTTCTCATGTTGGATCACTTTTTGTTTTAACCATTTATTAGGGAACTGCTGTAACCAATTCCTAACAGGTCTCAAACCACGAAAGGTATATGGATGGCAAGATGTGCTGGCATTGAGCCTTGTACCATTGTAATGGATCTGGAGGGTACTGATGGAAGAGAACGAGGAGAGGTGGAGTGCCTTTTTATGTCATGACTTAATTTGCTTTGCCATTTCTTCTTCATCACTTCTAATTTTTATATTGTATCAACTCTATTTTGTCTCATAATATCTATTATTATATTATTTTATAGCGATTCTTGTTTTTCACTTTCTTCAACATGGTTGTGGACCATTTTTTTAAACTTAAATAAGGAATGATAATGAGGGTCTCCATGCATATATAAATCTGTCAAGTAACTGTAGCTTTGCAGACGTAATATTAAACTAAAAGCACAAACCAGTTCAACTTAAACATGGTTCTTTTATACGTAAACATAGTTAACTTAAACAAGGTTCTTTTATCTTTCTATTTTATTTATTTGTATATAATGTGCTTCTTTGTCTAGCGGCGTTTGCTGCATTTAGTGCATTTGGGAGTTGCAAGCTCTCCAAGCACACTTGAGAAAAAAATATTGTTAACAACAACTTATTTTTAAACGCAACTTATTTAACTTTCAAACGTAGCATTTGAAGTCCAAACACAAAGCACCAAAACTGCGTGGTGTGTTTGGACCTTTAGACGCTATTGCACCAAACTAAGGGTGTAAACGAGTCGAATCGGAGCGAACAGAGAGCTACTCGAATTTGACTCGAAATGATAAATTCGTACTCGAATTCGGCTCGAATTCGAATTATATTTGAAAATTTCTACTCAGATTCGACTTGACTCGAATATTTATTACTCGAATTCGATCCGACTCGACTCGAATATTTATTCAAACTACTCACGAGCTTTAAATTTAAGCTCGAATTCAAGTCTCCACATAATAACTAGTTTTATAATAAATATAATTATAAATTAAATTTGTTATTTTACTTAAAAATGAGAAAATATATTTATTATTACACTTTACAAATATAAAATCACAATTAAAATTAAAAACAAAACAAAATAATAACTAATTATCCTAATTTGATTTAAATTTGTATATATTATAAGAGAATGTATCGAACATCTAATCGAATATGTATTAACCAAGTATGTATCGAATCACAATAAAAAATTCGAGTAGTTTGAATCTTAAACGAGTCGAGTATAACCTTACTCAGATTCTACTCATATTTTTATTCGAACTATTTTTAATGCTCAGATTTGGATCATATTATTAACGAATCCGAGTCTCGCTCGTAATTTTTCGAGTCGAGTCCGAATCGAACCCGAACTGTGTTGGCTTGTTTACAGCCTTACACCAAACTGAACAAACCCAATATATATGGCATACAGTAGATGTAACGATTCTAAAATGTACATGAAAATTACCAAGAAAACAATCTTATAAGGCACAAGAAACTCATTTTAAGTATTATAGAGTTTCAAAATTTTCATTAAAACGATAGGTAAAAGACTAATTCTACCTTGGCAGGTGCCTAGGCGCCCACCAAAATTGAGGCGGTAGATGACTGCCTAACACCTATTTAGGAAAAGAAAATCCTCATAGAAAATCATTTTTTTGCCTTTTTCCCCTTCCCTTGTTAAGATAGTTTGTTTTCTCCTTTCATTTGAAGAATATCAATTGCTCGACGTAGATGGTAATAAAAGTTGTGAACCTTATATATGGGTGTTGCATAAATTAGGCTTATAAACTTTGTTATTACTTGCGAAACAATATGTAAGGGGTAAAAGAATTGCTAGCGTCTCACTTATAGGGTCATACTTAAATTATATGAGGCAATCTGGGATTCATGGGTTAATTTTGAAAGTCCTGTCAGGTGGGCTTAACCATATGATGCCATATATAGCCTTTGGAAATAATCCTCGTAGCATTAGGTGTCTGATATTTGCTTTGTTGCAGTTCTGAAGAGAGTACAGACATAATTTTGCTTCCTGTTCCTCATTCAATACTTTTCCCTTATTCTTTTACAGGATGATACTGCATTTGAAAAGCAGAGTGCACTTTTTGCCCTTGCTGTTTCAGATATTGTGCTAATAAATATGTAAGTTTGTTTTCAGCACACACACGTATACTCTGGAGTCTGGATTTGGAAAAATTTCTGAAAATAATGGATGTATTTTGTTTGAAGTTTATATTTATGCTTGCAATTCTCTCAAATGATTATACTACTTAGGTGGTGCCATGACATTGGCCGTGAGCAGGCTGCAAATAAGCCTCTTCTGAAAACTGTATTTCAGGTAATCTTGCATCTATGAGCTTTAGTTTTAGATTGCAAATGCATCAAGGGTTTAACTTTTTATGATTTTCATTTACAGGTCATGATGCGATTATTTAGTCCTCGTAAAACAACTTTGATGTTTGTCATACGCGATAAAACAAGGGTGCGTTTCCACTCTTTTTCTAGTATTTCATGTTATATCTGAAGGTAGTAGTTAGTTTATTGTATAGGTAGCATACTAGCATCTCTAGATTCTTTGGAAAAGGATTTATAAGCTGTAGGAGTTTGAATATGCTTATTCTTTGTTTTTGTGTAGACACCTCTGGAAAATTTGGAACCTGTTTTAAGGGAAGATATTCAGAAGGTAAAACACATGCTGATTTTGTTGGTTATAATATTCTTGTTTTTGTTGATTTTCTAGCTTTTTCTTGGTTATAGATATGGGATTCTGTTCCTAAGCCACAAGCCCACAAAGAAACCCCACTAAGTGAATTTTTTAATGTAAGTACCTCGTGGTTACAATTAGCTTCACCATATATATGCATATTTTTTTGTTTATTGAGATGGAGAAATTTTACTCACACAACAAATGTTTGGCTGAAATGCCTAGGTTGAAGTTGTGGCTCTTTCTAGTTATGAAGAGAAGGAAGAACAATTTAAAGAGCAGGTATTCTTTAGACATGTTTGATTTTGTGTCAGTGACATTTTGGCAGCATTGGATAGCGATCTTTATTTGTTCTTTGTAGAATACAAGATGTGCTTACCATGTTACTTGTTTTAGTGGAGGAGAATGTAAAAGAAATTGCAGTATAGCTAAAATTATCCTGTTTATGATGTTTCATTATCAGCTGGGTTATTTAGTGATAATATATTTTACTTTTTTGGTACCTTTATTTTTTATGTAATCATCAAAAATATAAATGATGAAAATCATATAATCATATCGGAAGTGTCCCATTATTTCAGTGCATGGTATTGCAATGTTGTGATTCCCACGTTGAATTCAGTTCCTACTTGGATAATAAATTATATTCTGAATTTGTGTGTATTTAAAATGAAGGTCAGTAGTTTGAGGCAACGATTCTACCAGTCTATAACACCTGGTGGGCTTGCTGGAGATAGGCGGGGTGTAGTTCCTGCTTCGGGGTTCTCTTTTAGTTCACAAGAAATCTGGAAGGTCATCAAGGAGAATAAGGACCTTGACCTACCTGCCCACAAGGTAATGGTATCAAGATCTACTCTGTAGCATTTATTAACGAAATTATTTGCATAGCTTATCTTGATATCGGGCCTTTGATATTCTATAGGTCATGGTGGCTACTGTACGTTGTGAAGAAATTGCCAATGAAAAGTATTCATCTTTTATTGCAAATGAGGTACCTTGTTTTCTGTGATTATCATAACATTTTTTTTGTTTTTCTTAAACTTTGTTACTAATGTTTTTGATCTTTGATTACTGTAGAACTGGCATGAAGTGGAAGAGGCTGTACAGTCTCATCCAGTAACAGGATTTGGGAAGAAACTTAGTTTAATTCTTGACACTTGTCTATCGGAGTATGTTCATTTCCTCTGATGTGTATATATTATTTTTTGTGGTTCAGAAGCAAATTTGATGGCTAGTTAATTCCCGCTTAAAGTCAGCATCCCTAAGAAGTATGGCAGTATTAGTTGGGAAGTAACTTCTTTAAGTGTTACTGGACTGTGAGTAGGGGCATGTTTTAATGGATATGCAGCAAAATATTATAGGTTGCCTTGGGTGGCTGGGTTTGGAAAACTAATAGATTGCCAAATTGTTTGAATGCGGTCAATAGACTGGGAGTAGGGGTTGGCCTCTCAGGATAAAATTATAGCAAAACTAAAAACCAAGGGATGCGTGACAAGGGAACATAATAGAGAATTTTTATCTACTGTTGTTTAAAGGTAATGCCTTATCCATTATTGAGCAATAGACAGTGGTGTCTCCTCATTTATAAAGCGATAATAACCCACATTTCCCTTTATTGTTTAATGTGTTTGTTGTGTTAATTATCTTTTTAGACAACTCCTTTACATAGTTTTATCGTTACTGAGACATTAATAAACAGATTGATTTGATTTCATTTTGAAACAAGATCCATTTGATTTGGGTCTAAGTATATATTAGAGTAATTTTGGTATCCATGGCTATGAGAAACTTAGGAGGTCTAATCTTGTAAGCAATCAGGAAGTAATTGTGCTGGGCTAGATTGGTGCAGGCAATTGGAGTGGAGAAGGTGTTAAGTTTTGATTCATTAGTTTAGTTCGGTTTATTGTCGACTTTCTATGTGTTATTTTAAGGGTCAAGTTGGTGGTATAGCTGGTTCCAAGTGTACAGAAGTGCTATATTAAACCTAGAATTAGGAATAATGCCTCAATATAAGGTTGCATTTATCTCAGAAACTGCACATAAAATTGACAAGGCAACTCTTCTAAATGCCATGTTTTTTTTTGAGTTTGGATTGAGTTTTTAGAAAATCCATATTTTAAAGTTAGCCCAAATGAAAGATTCCTCCATAGAATTCAAAGTTAGGAAAACATATATAAATTTGTCCAATATTATACTAATCTTTGGTCGAGTATAATAGGACATCACTTGATTTAAAAGCTGAGTTTAGGTCCCAAGAAGGACTCTCATTTCAAATTTTAGTCTTGGTATATGTTCTTTCATGGGATTGCATTACTTGGACATTAGGAATTCTCATAGTGAGTCAATGTCAAAGTTTCCATACCATGCATTACCTGTGAGTTGTAACAAGTCTTTAAATGAGCTATATCATAAAATTAAAGGTGTAATTCTAATTTCTAGGATAGTTATATGAACAAGAATTTCCTCTTTGTTAGGAAGTAGTATTTATACATCATACATTTATATTATTTTTTTCATATGCTAAGAGTCAACATTTAAGGAACTGCCAAAGCGACATGTTATGATGGATTACAGAAGTAACTTATAGTGGTGGTGATGGTGGTTTAGTGGGAAGATATAGTTGATTATCTCACTGCTAAGTAAAACCATTACTTGTATGTCAAAATTATCTTTGAATTGGTTTCTTTGTCTTCCAGTGCATATAGTTAACACCAATCTGGCCTTGTAGCTTCATTTGCAGAATATCGCTGATGTTCTGTCAAGATAAAAATAAAATGTGTTTTATAAGAAATATTTCCTTTTCAGGTATGATGCAGAAGCTACATATTTTGAAGAGGGTGTTAGATCTGCTAAGCGAAAGCAGTTGGAAGAAAAATTGCTACAGGTCATTGTTTTCTATGTTTCTCTCCTGTGAAATAAAGATTTCGTTTGACGTACTTGCAGGGTGATACGGTGTTTTACAGTCTCTGTGTGAATATATATTTTCTTATCTCATTTGTTGTCTTCTTCTGATTGATTAGCTTGTCCAACCGGCCTACCATTCCATGCTTGGGCACATAAGGTCTGGAACTCTGGACAAATTTAAAGAAGCATTTGATAATGCTTTAAATGGAGGACAAGGATTTGCTGTGGCTGCTCGCGACTGCACCGACTCCTTTATGAACCTATTCGATGAAGGAAGTGCAGGTATAACTACAAGTTACAAAATGCCATTTCAGTTTTATATACTTCTAATACGTAAAACTTATTTCTCTTGTAGTTAAATTTTGTAATATTTAAAGTACTGCAGAGATAGTAGTAATCTTTGCAGTGGTACTTACCTAGCAATATACATATTGAACATTAACTCCCGTTTACATTACAGATGTCATCATCAGGCAGGCAAACTGGGACTCTGCGAAAGTAAGGGACAAGCTTCGACGTGATATAGATGCACATGTTGCTGCAGTTCGTACTTCCAAACTGTCTGAGCTTACTACATTATATGAGGTAGTAATAACTGTTACCTGACCTTAGGAGTCGGCAATGATATGGCTTTGGGTAGATTTGAAATCATTTCTAGACAAGTATTATGTAAAGTTTTGGAAATATTGGTACTTTTTACCTTCAGCATAAATGTCTGAATGTCTCGAGGAGAAATACGAGTGTTGAAATGACAAGCATAATGCAGAAAAGACCACATGTTTCCATTGTTCAGGGTGAAATACTGAAATACGTGTGCTGGAAAATGGGGCAAATCGCAGTGCAGAAAAAAGAACATATGTCATGACTTGCAATGTTAATTATATTTACACCTCATTTAACATGTTACTAATCCATAGGTCGTATAGCTAGTTGAATAGTTTAAATGTCAAAATTGTACTTGGTGGATTACTTTGATTGTATATTCAACAATCTTTGTCATACGGAGCTTGACTTCTGATGAGAATTTTTGGCGCAGGGAAAATTAAATGCGGCATTATCTGCCCCTGTGGAAGCCCTTCTAGATGGAGCTGGTGATGACACCTGGCCTGCAATTAGGAAACTTCTTCGGCGCGAGAGTGAAACAGCTTTGTCTGGGTTTTCTATTGCTCTAACTGGGTTTGAAATGGATGAACAAGACAAGGATAAAATGCTTTCAAGGTTGGAGGATTATGCAAGAGGAGTTGTTGAAGGGAAGGCAAAAGAAGAAGCTGGGAGAGTTATGATCCGTATGAAGGACAGGTACTGACTTCTTGCAATATTAGATCCTTATGTTTCATTAATTTGGATTCTTAACATTGAGTTCTTTGGGATTAGTTGTTTTAACTTTTAACTGTGGGGATCGACTGTAATATTACCATCAGGTTCACTACATTATTTAGCCACGACTCTGATTCAATGCCGCGGGTCTGGACTGGGAAGGAAGACATTCGTGCAATTACCAAAACTGCTCGCTCTGCAGTATGATATCCTTCATCACATTTATGGAATAAATATTTTAACTTTATATATATATATATATATTATTTTTGCTTGTATAGATTTATAACATCTTTACTTTATTTCAGTCGTTGAAACTGCTGTCTGTTATGGCGGCCATTCGTTTGGATGATGCTGCTGATAATATTGAAAATACCCTAGCACTTGCTTTAGTTGATACCAAGAGTGGTACTGCAACAAATAAAGCCACCACTTCACTCGACGCTCTGGCTACAAGCACTTGGGAAGAGGTGATCTATTTCATGCAAAATTTATAGACAAAGTGTAACTTTGTGCTGGCATGTTGTTGTACTATAGAAATTACTAGATTTATCAGATAATGAACATAGAACTCTAAGAAAACTTTCAGGATATAGCATTGTTATTTAATCGTCATATCCATGAGCTGATATATTTCTCTTGCATATAGCATATATAATTGTTTGAATTACTAAACTCTAGCTGTTGTAGGGTTGTATCTGTAAAACAACTTATTGTCAAAGGCTTCCATGTGGGCGATTTTTTTTTAACCTTGTATTCAGCGAGGCATAGATTGATACAAAATTAGTTTTACTGCAAAAGGTTCAAATATTTCCAATTTTAATTGTCTGGTAATTATTGCAAGTCACTGTTGCCTCAGGAAAGCTAATGCCTGTTTTCTGTCCTCCTGTGCTTTCTCTCTCTCTCTCTCTCTCACACACACACACACATATTTACATTTTACATGCAAATGAACATGCATAAGTGTACTTGCCCCCTCTCTCCCACACAAGTAACAAAATATCAGTTTGTACTTTGTAAGTTTGGTATTTTACGAGGACCTATCCTCATTCTTCTGCACTAATTTCTTCTTGCCTTATATTCTTCCAACTCAGGTTCCGGCATCAAATACATTGATTACTCCTGTCCAGTGCAAATCTTTATGGAGGCAATTTAAGACGGAGACCGAGTACACTGTTACTCAAGCTATTGCTGCTCAGGCATGATCTCATACACACTACTATTCTGAAGATCATCTTTCCCCTTCTAATGTCAGTAATTCATGATTTTATCTCTCCTATATCTTGACTTTCAGGAAGCTAGCAGGCGTAGTAACAACTGGTTACCACCTCCATGGGCTATTGTTGCCTTAATAGTGCTAGGGTTCAATGAATTTATGACACTTTTGAGGTATTTGTTTCTGTTTGTTTTGTTGGATGGATTTGCAGTTGTATTTTTTCCATCAATCGGTACGGGACTGACCTAATATTTTCTTTTCCTAATGGCAGGAATCCTCTGTGGCTTCTTGTCATCTTTGTTGGTTATCTACTTACCAAAGCCCTGTGGGTGCAGCTAGACATCTCGGGTGAATTCCGCAATGGCGCTGTGAGTGTTGAGTTATTTAAACTTTTGGTTCCCCCAGTGCTGGAAGCAAGTTCAATTAAGGAGTTCCAATAGTCCATTTTACTTGGATAAATTCTATAATTGTGTTCTATAACATGGTCCCAACTCCCAAATACTCCCTACATCCCAAAATTAGAGATACATTTTGACCCTTTGTAGTCGATTTGTGAAATCCTAAAATTTAAAAATGATTTAATTTGGTTGAAGTTGAAAACAACAAATATGATATTTTAGTAGTACTTCATACAATTGTTATAGTTGTTTGTATTGTATGAAATTGATATCTAGTTATTGACTAATTGTTGGCTTGTGTTTTTACAGCTTCCTGGAATTCTGTCCTTATCCACCAAGTTCATTCCTACTATCATGAACCTTCTCAGAAAACTAGCAGAGGAGGGCCAGGTGCCTGCAACTACTGATGGTCAAAGAAACTCGTCATTAGCAGCAAAGAGTTTCCGTAGTGGTAATAGTGATATGTCATCCAGCGGTTCATCTGAGGTAATTAGTTCGGAAAATGGAGCGGAATACTCGAGCCCCACTGTACATGATAAAACTCAGTAAGCCATATGCTCTTGGATGAAGCCGGTTTTCTGCTCCGAATATGATTTATGGCTGGACTTGCGAAAAAGCATTCATTTTTCTGTATGTGCAACACACGGGGGGCTGTGGCTTGTTGTTACAAAGCCAAGCCCCATTAATTAATTATATAGAGAATCCTTTTTCTTTTTCTTCTTTTCAATTTCAGTTGATCCCTGTTGTGGGGATTAGGTTAGAGGGTTTATTGGTTTTTCTTCAGTTTGTCTTGTGGGCCCGTCCTGTTTGTATTTTAATGATTTTCGTTGATAATTAATTTATAGACGTATATGTATTTTAATGAAATATATTTCTCCTGACCGGAATTGATTAAGAATGTGTATTTTCAATTTTCAATTTTCAATTAATAATGTGAATTCTTAATCAATTATATTTAAAATATCGAAATAATTTTTGAATTTAAAAATATGAATTTTAAATTTAAAAATATTTCAAATAATTGTTGAGAGAGTAAAGAAACAGCACCTCCAAGGAGAGTGTTGAGTCGCTCACGCAGCAGCCTTAACATTTGGTATGAATAAATATTTGTGATTAATTTGTTAGGTGCGCAAAGAAACTGCACACTGGCAGCACTGTAGTAATAGTTGCCAGTTGGTTGATTTATTATACTCTTTACCTCCTAAACCCAAAAACCACGTGACATGGGCATGCATGTATATTTTTAATGCATGGGCATGGAGGGAAATTAATACTAGTAAATGTTTGACGTTGGCTTTTTGTTTGTTGCGTGTCGTCTTATGTAAAATAGGTTTTGGCCATATTATATATGGAACGTAGATTTTATTATCATCGCCAACAACCTTCAAAGTTGGTAATTAATGGAACTACATACATATATACATACAGTTGGATTAAGTTCATACAGGAGTATCTTTTATTGGTGACACATGCATGTTTTATTGGTGACGCTATATGTTGTCTCACATTAAAAGTATAAAGCGATTTATTGTATTGTATTTGATCAAATCGTCGCCTAAAGGGGTTAAGCACGGGTGTGTAAGATTAGGGGTATGCATTTGATCCGGACCGTATATAGGGTATATAGGGTATCCATCCATCCACATCAATAGGTTGTTGGAGAAAGCAACCCATTTTACCAAATTGCCACTTAACCTTTAGCGAACATTACAATTTTTTTTTTATAAGTTCGCTATAGGTTGTGAAGCGTTTAAATAAAATGGATTGCTTCCTCAACAACAATTCCGTTCTTTGTGATGGATACCCATATATATATATATATATATATATATATTACTACTAATTAGTTTGTTTCAAAATCGAGTGTCAAAATTAAATAGTAGTAGTAGTTATATAGTAATAATTTGTTAAAGAAACAATAACTCCTGCAAGTGAGATTGCACCCACTAATTAATTAAAGGTTGTTAAATTTAATATGGTGGCAAGTAATAGTAATAGCAATAGCAATTAGCATTATTAATTAATTTGGTGCACCTATAATTAAATTACTAATATAACCAAATAAACATACGTACATAGCCTTAGATAGTGATAGTAGTAGTAATTATAAAGTAGAAAGAAGTACGTATACCTCTTAATTATTTCATGCCGGCCGGCCGGCCGGCCAGTTTTGAAACTAATTGATCGATCAAGAATCAAGATAGGTAGGTAGCATTTCATGTGCCAATATTAAAGTTTGGGGCGAGCTGGCTGGCTGGCTAGCTCAATGAATTCAATTCTATGTATATATAGATAGGTCCAGGCGTACGTACTATTAAATATTAATGGAGTAGTAGTACTACTATTTTATTATATTATATATTTATTTCATTTGATCTGCATGAACTCATTTATATACGAAAAACTCTATAACTACATCATATTTCGATATATCGAAAATTAAACATGAATATTTTATTTATTTATATTTTAACCCCAAATACGGTGGACATGATAATTAGATATATAAATATATATGTATATATTAAAAAATGATAGCTAGGGAACCTGCAGCTCTTACATTAATTATATATGAGCTGGATTTGAACCTTGTAAGAATTACTCTTCCGATCGAGAGCCACAGTTGGAACTGATCAGTTCTTAAATGTGTCAAAATTACCACTTAATTAATTTACTATATATATATATATATATATATATATATATATATATATAGTGGATTAGTATTTTCATGCCGCTGTGTGTGTATATATATAATATAATGCCAAACAAATACTTTCTTCATTACAATTTACACACACAAAAAAGAGAGAGTCGAGTCGTATTTACTTTGATCTATCTGAGTTAATTGAACGTATGATGTTAATATATTTTTATTTTTTAAAATTGTGATTAGTAGTTCATATTCATATATAATGGATAGAGAGTGGAGTATTGAGATAGTACGTAAGTACGTATTAATTAATTGTTATTCTCGTGGAATAAATGTTTGCGCCATTTATTGTTAGGAGTATTTTTCAGGTGTCATTCAAAACCAGCCGACCGCAGTATGAAAAACACAGTAGGAGTCAAATGACCCATACGAATATCAAGTGTAAAAATAATAAACAAATATAAATACAAAATTCTAAAGATACATTAACATGTACATCTCTAAAAGATTAAAATAAATGCTAGATGCATCAACCTAATTTAAAGAATACAAATATAATTTTTATCAACATCAACATGAAACTATCATATTAATTTCATAAAAAATAATTATGTCAACAATAATCAAATTCGAAACAAAAAACAAAATTATTAAATTAATTCTCATCTCCATCTCCATCTCCAACTGATGCCCACCGTTAGATTTGACAATATAATTAGTTAACTGTCGGGTCAAATCATATTAACTGAAACTAAATGGGTTGGTTAACAATTTTTATTTATTCAGGTTGGTTAAAGTTTGGACCCATATTTTTTAAAACAAATATAGTTCTGAACAGGTTAACTATTTTTCAACCCATAATCCATTCTGATCCAAATCGAAAAATATTCTAACGGAAAGTCTTGTTGACGCGCGAACTAACATATCAACCGTCGGTGTAAACATATTACTTCCTCCGTTCCTTAATATAGGTCGTTTTAGACATGTACACAAGAATTAAAAAAATGATTGAAAATCATTAAATATACTATCAATTGTCTATAGTACCCTTCACCTCACATATAAGAGTTGAGAAGTAGATGAAAGAGTTTTATTGGGAGAAGGAGAGAAAGACTTAAAGAGTAAAGAAGTAGTATAGGATAATGATAAATATGGATCAAAAAATTAGATGAAATTAATAATAAGGGATAATTTGAAAAAAATAGTGATGAATTGATAATCGAGTGTATTATATTTCTTCCTGTTCCTCCTTGAGCCGCCTTCTTCTCTCTTTTAATTTTCCCTTAACCAATTCGCGAGTAAATTATATATACGCTGTACAAATGTTAATAAAACCCTGTACGTACGTACCTTGCGTGGGTTACGTACGTACCTATCTAGTAAATTATACGGTGATCCATAATTAATGGTACGTAAGATCGATATCATTCAAGGTTTTTGTTTGGTGTTGGTGTTAGGACGACGGGAATAGTGTGTTGTAAAAAATACAAGTTGATGGTACATCATCAGTATATATGATCCAACAGATTAATTTGGATCTTCTTGGTTGGAACTTTGAAATCCTGCCAGTATATATATATATAGCTTAATTAATTCTACTTCTACTTTTAGAAGTATATATATATATATATATATATATATATATATATATATATATATATATATGAACGATCTTTAGTAAATGTTATAAAAAAAGTTTAAATTTTATAACACATCGCGACTGTCCATCAGTTCGATCAGTAGATCGAACGGTTAAATAGAGTCTCGTCCGTAGTTTAGTTTTCAATATTTTACAATTTAATACTGCGGACGAGATTTATGACCAAAATAACTCTCCTAATATAAATTTTATGTCCGCTGTTGGAGTGTGATTATTTGGATAGTGAGAGAGTCCTTATTAAAATAAGATTGTATTTTCTTATTTGGTAGGATAAGAAGGTTTAATTTGGGAAGAAATCTATTAGCCATTAATTGCAGTTATAAGGTGATTCTGAAAAAGGCCTCCTACTCCTATCTATAAATATAACAATAAGCAAGGGATTGGAGGAGGAAGGGCACAAGAGATACAACACAAATACACAACTTGTACTCCTCATATTATTATAGTGGATTACTCTCTCTCCTCCACGTAAATTATTGTGTTCATACTTTATATTTCTTTATTTATGTTTATGCGAGTGTATTTTGTGAGTTTGATTTCACAACAATTACTCCATCAACCGTTGGCGCTATTTTGGCCGGTCTTTTTTGGATGATTTCGTCAGACGTACAAAATCAAAATCAGGCGTTAACCTCCACAATATTAAACTGCAGAGCCTAAATTTTTTAAAAAAATTATCATCCGCAATCTTAAACTACCGAGTCTAAAACTAATTAATAATAATGGGTTATGACACAGAACGGAAAAAGCCATAAGCTCAATAATTGAATGAGGCTCAGAGAAGAGAGATGAGAAGTTTCTGAGGGCGGTTGCCCCCTCTTTGCCAAAAGATGATTCCGATGGATCCTCCATAAAATCTTATCCCAAATTCCATCGTCCACCGTTGCTATTAATGGAGGAATGCAAACTTCTTTTGCTAACAGATTACTGTCAGCGACATGTTTATCTCTGGCTGCAAAAATGGAGGAATGCAAACTTCTTTTGCTAACAGATTTTTCAGTGCAAGATTACAACTTTGAAGGGAAAGTGATACAGAGGATGAAGCTTTTCGTGTTGAATACATTGGAATGGAAAATTCAAAAAAAAATTAAATAGTTTGTAGGCTCCGTAGATAGTACTGCGGAAGCCGAATTATTTTTTTACTTAGCGTTCACAGTTTAATACTGTACGGATGGGGAGCTTATATTAGGAATGGTATTTTGGTCATTTGACCCGTTCATAATATTAAACTACGGAATATTAAAAATTAAACTGTGAACGAGTCTCTATTTAACTGTTTAATTTATTGATAGACGACCACGATGTATTGTAAACATAACTTTTAAGTTAACAACATTAACTATACATCGATATATATATATATATATAAAAGAAGTACAGCAGATGTGCTCCAAAGACCATTCACATGACGGCCAGCTCATTACTCCATCCCGTGCCACACATAATTTCTTTATTTGTAAAATAGTTTTGTATTTATACATAAAAAGAGTTTTTTCCTTAAAATTTCTTCATAATTTCTATAGTATTACAACTTAATTTAAAGAATAAATTTCAATATTAGTGGCTTACTGTCAGTCGGGAGATGAGGGATAATTAATGGGAAACTTACCTTAAATATGCATGTGATGCTTAACTAATAATTTAATATTTTTATTAATAAACCATGAAACATAAATACTCATTTCATTTTAAATTATATGATCATTATTGAATTTTAAAATTATTTGACACGTTTTCTAAGTCAAAATTGAGATGACTTATTAAAAATTATGAAACAATAAAACTTATAACGAGTAATACTTTTTAAATAATTTATAATATTTATCATTGTATTGATTAAAATTAAAAAAATTATGTCAATTTTGAGTTTAAAAATCCCTTAAAATTAACTTTAAAAATCAATAATAAATAAATAATATGAAACGATGATCTCTTCAATAATATTAAATAATATGTAAAATATAAAATCTCTTCAATCTATAGTTTAATTGAAAAAACAAAGATTACTTTTAAAAAGAGAATGATTACTTGTTGGAAATAGAGAAATAAGGATTACAACGAATATGACAAAAAAAACTCTCAAAACTGCAGTTTAATTGTGCGATGAGAATTAAGTTTTTTAAAAAATAATATTTTTAAAATTAAAAAATAAATCACAAAAATAGAATATAGTCTATAATTTAAGATATTAATTTATATTTAAACCTTTTATATATCCACATAACATGTCTTTTGTCTTTTGAACTAAATTGTGAGCTCCCCGTATTAAATTGGGCTCCCCATATTAAAGTATCTATTGAAATTCTATTACACCAACCAATTTATAAATGAACAACTAAAATAACTTTATCATTACAACCTTCACTATGATCAATCCCATAATATATATATATATATATATAAGATGAATAGAGGGTCAGAAGAAGGCCAACCAAAGTAAGCCACATGAAGCTAGTTAGCAGAAGTGGAAGTAAGAACTAACTCCTCATCTGGTTGGGGCAGCCGCGATCACAATGATGATGATGAAGAAGAAGCTCTCTCTTTCTCTCTCTCTCTTCCTCCTATTTCTCACTTTCTGTCAAGGTTTCTGCTCCCTGCACATTCCCCCTCTGTCTTCTTATCTTAATTTACTTTCCTTATTTTTTTTATCAAAACATAAAATGAATTGATTTTATATTTAGAACAGAGTGAATGATATTTTTCTGATATTTACTCCTCCTTGTAAGAGTTTGTTTAGGAGCTATAACTTATTTTTTTAATTCTTAATTTACAGCTCATGTTAAAAACACCTCAAGCGAACCATTCTTGGCCGTTTGCAATTCTTCTACTATTTTCTTTGCACTTTTTTTAGTTCTATTTTCTCGTCCTACTCTTCATCATCTTCTTCTTCAATCAAGATCAAAACAGTACCCTATTATGGAAAGCTTAAAGATTTCACCCCCTTTTTTTCTAAACATTTCTTCTGTAAATATTTCTTGATTAGCTAAAAATAAATAAGTAACACCAAGTTTTGACCGGAGCTTAAAAGTAAAAGCGTATAAAAGGCCTTTAATCTTTTATTTAACTTTGTGTTGATAGAGGAAGAAAAGGTTGATAGCTTTTTATTTATTGCAATGGGTGCACAATACAAAGTTCCTATTTCACAACTTGTTGTAGGGACATTAAATGTTCTTGGAAAAATTATGTTCTTTCCCATTAAAATTAAAACTCAGTTACCCAAAAAAAAAGAAAATAGATTCTTGAAATTCTGACATTAAATTTGGAACGGTGCCCGCAGGTAAGAAGTATTTCTGGGAAGATGAATACCCATTTATCAGATATGCAAGCTCTTTCTCTTCTTCACCATATTCAACCTCATCAAGTGGTGGTGAAAATGGGTATGACTATATAATAGTAGGTGGCGGCACAGTAGGGTGTCCCTTGGCTGCCACCCTGTCCCAAAACTTCAGTGTCCTATTATTGGAAAGAGGTGGGGTTCCTTTTGACAACTCAAATGTATCATTCTTGCAAAACTTTCATCTCTCTCTAGCAGACATTTCACCCACCTCAGCTTCCCAATTTTTCTTTTCCTCCGATGGAGTTTTCAATGCTAGGGCTAGAGTTTTGGGCGGAGGAACTTGCATAAATGCCGGATTCTACACCAGAGCCAGCCCAAGGTAAAATACCTATAACTCATTTCATCAAATTAAAATCTTCCTCTCTCTTTGCTTTCGTTTTCTTGATTTTGTCGTGTAATAGTTCAATTGTGTATGTGGGTCGGTGGTTGGATTTTAATGACTGTATTGTAGGTTGCTATTCATTTACTGCAGTGCATGCTAATCTGGGTGTTTCTTAAATTTAATAACTAGATTACTACAATGTAGGCTAATTGCTCCCTATTTCTTGTTTAGGTTCAACTTGTGTGGCTGTTGCATAAACATACTGCTTAACCCATAATGCGTTCACCTTAATTTTTGATTAACGGTGGGTTGCCCTTATGGCTATAGTTTTTTAGGGATTTTAAAGCATCATGTAAGTAATTATATTATCATGTAAGTAATTATATTATAGGATTGAACATAAAAGATAAGAGAAATGTAAGAATGATGGTGTTTTATTCTCGGTATTATCTAACAATGTCATTATCATGCACATAAACAATAGCAGTTATGCCATTACAATCACAATAATGGCTTATTGTAAGTCATTATTTGAGTTCTAGAAAGCATGGATTAATTTGATGTTGATATATTGATAATTATGAGCCAGTCAAGGATTAGTTGGGTCATTCATTTATTAGGTTTGAATGTGATCATGGCCATGAAATGTCATAACATAAAGAATCAGAACTATAATGGGTCTTCTAACCTTGTACAAATTGTGTGTATTACATGCTAGATAGGTGCGGTCCTCAACCAAATTTAAGTGTCCCCCCCCCCTCTTAAGTCTCTCTCTCATGGGGGGAGATTAGGTGGAGAGAACAGGCAGATCTAAAGACGAACGATACATAGTAGTCATATTATTTATGAGATAACCCTATAAATTGGCCTCATAAACACCACACAACCACCCATACTCCATTGGCATGAAATGAACTTGCTTTGTTGTAAGGTACAATCCACACAAGTTGCCTTAATAATACCATGCAATTGTACTTTATCTCTCCTTTTCACTAGGTATTCTAGGTGGAATAAATCCATATCATCCTTATTGGCCACAGAAAGTGTCTAGTTTAAAGATGTGTACCTACTGCATAACCTGCTTGACTTGTGCATAATTTAGAGCCTATTCGGCTCAGTTTTAAGCAGCTAAAAAAGATAAAAAGTTTTGACCGAGTTGGGTCTGATTGAGATTTTTTGAGCTCATAATATTGTTAATACATCAGGCCAAGACTAATAATGCAGTCTCTGTTGTGATAGTCTTCTCATGAGTCCAATACTGGTTGCAAGAAACCAACATTTTATAGCTGACCATTGACACTGAAAATGTTGGAAAAGGCTTATTATTACATGGTAAAACAAGAAATATGTAAAGCATGGACTTGTGGGTCAGACCAACATGTGATAGGCAAATATGCTTGAATAACACCATAAATTATTCCATAGAGAATGGGTAGTAAAAGCATCTCACTGGAGTTGTGTTGGTATTGATACAATGCTGTTGTATAACACGTTAACTGGTTTCTCATTGAAAAAAAGGGATGCAACCAGTCATTTGCGACCCTTAATTAACCCTTATTTGTGGTAAATAACTAAAAATTAGAGAATTTTGTGTGGATATGGCTTGCAGGGACATTGACAAGTTAGGATTGGATGCCAAACTGGTGAATGAGTCATACCCATGGATTGAGAAACAAATTGTTCACATGCCTAACCTGGCACCTTGGCAGAAAGCGGTAAGGGATGGTCTATTGGATGCTGGGATTTCACCTGACAATGGTTTCACCTATGATCACTTATATGGAACCAAGGTTGGTGGAACCATCTTTGACAACTATGGACGTCGTCACACTGCTGTTGAACTACTTCGAACTGCCAACCCTGAAAATCTTAATGTTCTGATTCATGCAACAGTTCAGAAGATTGTGTTCGATGAAACTGGTAACTGCAGCACCTTAAAATAGTCATATGCATGCCATGTTATCATCACAAAAATTTATAATCATTTGTTAATTCTAGTAAGTTTTGTTCATTAGTAAAAATCATAATGGTGCTGATGGTTAGTTAATTTTGCAATACAGGGAAGAAGCCAAGGGCTGTTGGAGTCATATTCAAAGATGAAAATGGGAAGCGACATCAAGCATTTCTTTCAAAGAGGCGTAGGAGTGAAATTATAGTGTCATCCGGTGCAATTGGGAGCCCTCAACTGCTACTACTTAGTGGCATTGGACCCAAGCCCGACCTAGAAAAAATGAACATCTCTGTGGTGCTTGACAATGAGTTTGTCGGGAAAGGCATGTCAGACAACCCTATGAATGCAGTTTTTGTTCCCTTCGATAAACCCGTGGAGCAGACGTTGATTCAAACTGTCGGGATCACCAAGATTGGCGTCTACATTGAGGCTAGTAGTGGATTTGGGCAGTCCCCTGATAGCATTAATTGCAATCATGGATTGTTATCAGCTGAGGTTAGTAAAATGCACGTATTGGGACTAGTCTTGAACTTATAATTGGGCTACCATGACTCTCTTAGTATTTTGAAGTGAATAATAGTAGAAGAATAATGACGAGTTATTGATATGTATCTGCGAAACTGGCTAATCATGTATATTATTTTTTAGTAATGGTTTAGTGGTATGAACAGATTGGGCAGCTCTCTACCATTCCTCCAAAGCAAAGAACAAGAGAAGCTATTCAAGCCTACAGAAGAAGAAAGCGAAAACTTCCACATGAAGTGTTCAAAGGAGGTTTCATCCTAGAAAAGATTGCCAGCCCAAAGTCGGCAGGGCAGCTAAGCCTGAACAACACTAATGTTGATGATAACCCCAATGTCTCCTTCAACTACTTCAGCCATCCACAAGATCTACGGCGATGTGTCAAGGGTATTCGCGTTGTAGAGAAGCTTGTCACCTCAAAACACCTCACCAACTATATGCAGTCTGACAAGGAAACCTTTGAAAAGCTGCTCAACTTAAGTGTCCAGGCTAACGTTAATTTTATCCCCAAACATACCAACGATACCAAATCGTTGGAGCAATTCTGCAAAGACACTGTAATCACAATCTGGCACTACCATGGTGGATGCCAAGTTGGCAAGGTGGTAAGCCATAACTACGAGGTTCTTGGCGTTCATAGGCTTCGTGTCGTTGATGGTTCAACATTTTCACACTCCCCGGGCACAAATCCTCAAGCCACTTTGCTGATGATGGGAAGGTAAGAAATTAAGATCATAGTAATTTATGTCTTTCATCATCTCTTCTTTATATACACATGTTTGGACCTTAATTCTCGTTATATGTGCGGATGTAGGTACATGGGACTGAAGATTCTGAGAAAGGAGTTAAGAAGAGCAGCAGGTTTTTAAACACCCGATCGAATAGCATATTAGGAGTACAGTAGTATTTTGTAGTAGTAGTGATGCTGCTATTTTAGTACCTATTATTCTAATTCTTAGCAAGCTGTTTGTTATATGTAGAGATTTGCTTGCCAAAAAAAGAATGGAATATCTACAGTTCCATTCTGTTGTAATGTCACCTGTTTGTGTCTCAATTAAAATTATCTATCCATTAAGCTTTATTTATGTTTTCAACTATAGTAGACTTTTTCTTCAGCAAGGCCGTGGAAGTTTAAAAGTTACTGTAGTGTGTCTACTCTATAAAGGTCAATTTGTGAAATTTAAAAATAAAATCACATAAAAATTTAAATTTTAGGATCAAATGAAACTCTTTGTTTTCTGGGAAGGGAAGGGAAGGGAGGGGGTATTATTGACTATTGAGAGTTGAGACCCAATTATGGGGAAAAGAAGGCCCAGCAGAAGCACTACTACCAGGTCCATAGCATGCCAGAAGTGGTGGTCGCTGTTCTGCAGGTTGAAAATGAGTTCCACTAAAGAGTTACTACTACCGTTCAAAGTCTAATGGAGTATTTCATTCTAACTACAGAAGAAACTTAAACAGTTGAACCACTTTCCAGTTAAACAAATGATGTGAATTCATCAAAGAATTTCAAGGTAAAATGACCATAGGAAAATGTCAAATGCATGCATACATATCCACAATTTGACAAATTTTCAGTTCACCTCAAGTCTATAACACTTGATTGGATTACTACAAACTACATAATGTACAACAAATACTACTAACTACTTTAAATCCTTCACTACCAGGAATTCATTTCTTATTTCGACCGTTTATACCGTCACAGAGCAACTACATGTATATAAAAAAAATCTATCTTGCTCATTCAAGTGCAACTCCAAATTTGTAAAGATTATTTCTTAAGAGATCCTGGCCTTCAATTCCCCAAAGACCCATGCTCACTCATGCTTCCTCTAGACAGCCCTCTTAATCTTTGCCAGAATTGCCTTTTCTTTCCCATTTTCAAGGGTGCGGAATTAGACATCCTCCTGAAAGACTCAGATTCTTGTTCCTCGAATCCAGCTGATACATACATTAAATCTGAAGCTGACATTGGGATCTTAGTGTCCAAACTAGAATCATATCCAGGCATTGTGTAATGAATCCTTGAGGCTTCCATAAGATCACCTGAAACACCACTATGCTTATCGGTAGAAAAGTCCTCATGGCTGCAACTTCTTGATATAGGTTCTTTTATTTCATCAAACTCATTGCACACAAGCTTTAAGGCTTGAACAACTTCACCCATAAAAGGACGGTGAGATACTTCTGGTTGCACGCACATTGATGCAATGGCTGCTACTTTGGATACAGTGTCGAATGGAATATTTAGCTTGAAAGTTGGGTCGATGATTGTTTCTAAAGCCTCTTTGTCTGTGAGCAGCGGACGTGCCCAAGCAACCAGATTTTCTTGACCTGGTGGCTGTGACAGGTCCACGGGCTTTCTTCCTGTTAAGAGTTCAAGGAGAACTACACCATAGCTGTAAACATCACTTTTCACGAGCAGATGGCCTGTCATTGCATACTCTGGAGCCAAGTAACTGGAAAAAAGTGGTTCACATCAAAAAGGGATAAGTTGTTATAGCAAACTAATGTAAAATCACAAACCTATTAAGGTGGGGATTGACTAGATAGTGTAAGACCTGAGAAAAATTTCAAACAATCTGACCACAAGTACGACACGCTGGCTGTTAATCATACAAAAAAACCAGGACGTAATCTATCTATTATATCACAGGTCAGCTCATTCCCGACTTGATTCCTTCCTTCTACTTGGATAATGTCATTCATTACTGGTAAACTTAAGTTACTAAGACCGTTAGTTCTAATAATAGGATACCTTTAAAGAATAATCTATCATATCCTTGCCTTCAGCCATATCACTCGTTGGTGTGGTTTTAACAACTTGGACTATAGTAGCATTATAATTTCCGAGCATAATTAGAGCTTTATACTAGTAGATGAAGAACAGATAATAGTGATAGTAGCAGGGTATATATGTGTGTGTGTGAGTGAGTGAGAGAGAGAGAGAAGTGAGTAAGTGGCAAAGTGCATACCCAAAAGTTCCCATAACATGTGTTGAAATGTGCTTGTTTTCCTCATCTAGTGCTGTTTTAGCTAACCCAAAATCTGAAACTTTAGGTGTAAAATCATGTTCTAACAAAATGTTGCTCGACTTGAAGTCTCTATGTATGACACGAGGGCTTGAGTCTTCATGCAGATAAGCTAAACCCCGAGCTGATCCTAGAGCAATCTTCATTCTGGCACACCAATCAAGAGGAGCAGTTTCCTTGTCTATTCCTGAGTGCACAGAAAAGAAGACATGTCAGTTGATTTAATATTATAAATAAATACGTAAAATTTGGGCAAATAAATATTTAAGGGATTATCAAGACTTATATGTACCATGCAAGTGGGATTCCACACTTCCATTAGGAACAAGTTCATAGACCAGACAGCGGCAATGGTTCTCCGTGCAGATACCAATCAATTTGACCAAGTTTCTGTGGTGCAGGCGACTAAGCATCTCAACTTCTGCTAAGAACTCACGGCCACCTTGCTGATCATCTCTCTTCAGAACCTTCACAGCCACCTTCCTTCCATCATCAAGAATGCCACTATAGACAAGTCCAAAACCACCCTCCCCGAGAATTCTTGAAGCATCAAAGCTATCAGTGGCTCTTTGTATGTCACTCAAGCTAAAAATCTTAGCAGTCCCCGTATATGCCAATATGCTAGAACTAAATGACATTGATGCTGAAGTGGGTCTGCTTCCAAAAATCAAAGACTTGGAAGTCCCTGCATATTTGCTAATTGTGTAAATAGAAACTCTGCATACAACTAAAGGTTGACTAGTAGAAACTAGCGATTTTTTAGGAATTCAAAATATCACATTATTACCGAAAAAACGAAGTTTACAAGAAAACAAGCCGGAGAAAGACTAAATATCTGGCTAAATATGCTGAATGAAAAGAATGTGACAATCTTCAGATTTTTAAGCAATTTGTCGAATTTTATGATTATAATAAAATGGTATGTACCTGATGGTTTTCCGTGGGAGGATACAAGAACATGAGGAGTTTGTTTGGGTTTGCAGATGGAACATCCACACTTCAACAACAAAATCCATAGAACTCCCACAAAAACAATGAAAGTTGCGACTGATGATAAAACAATAACAGCTATCATGCTTCCACCAGCCCCATCCTTCCTTCTCCTCGACACATCAACCCCTAAAGGTTTTATTGGCATTCCATCATTGTCATCATCAGGATATGGGCGATCATCTATATTAGCAGTGCTTGAATGTACTGATGGTGGAGCGGGTGGAAGACCTGTAAATATAAACGTTGAAAGAAATTAAGAAGCATATAATCAGGTACACCATATAAAAATTTGTGAAGAAAATATATAAGAGGACAGAATTGCATCATAAATATAATCAAGATAGCATTAAAAAGTCACTGAATAGTTCTTAGTGACATAATGCAACATAATGATCAGTACACTAAGATGATATTTCAACAGTAGTAAGACAAATCACTTATTTGTGTCTTCAAGTCGGCATGTAACTCCAATGAATTTTTTTTCTTCTAACCGACAAACTTAGCCTATTAGCTCCCCCAAGGCCCCAATACAGTGGGTGGTACCCTTCTCCAAAAAATTGATCTAATGCTGATGATAATGGGAACTAACACGGTGCATAAATATGTGAATCACAACACTATTTAGGAATACTTCAATGCAGCCAGAAAGAATCAAGGATAGTGACATAACCTGGATAGCGAACATATACCACTTTGTAGGCACCAAAGAGGGAAGTATTTATGAGAACCTGTCTCATCCAGAACATTTTGTAAATGACAAATGCAGAAGTGGAATCAAAGTTTTCTTTTAGTGGTACCAAGTGGATGAGGACCATGGTTTTATCTAGCTGCTGGGTAGCCGCATTAGCACCCATTATCCGAACTTGACTTTGGTTTAGTGAAAGGTCAGTTGCGATCTCCTTAGCTAGCTCCGTCACCAAAGGAAAAAATGTATATAAGGCAACACTGAGACCTAGTCTAACTTCAATAGGCCATACGCAACTACACGGAGCTCCACTAGGAGTGTATGTCAATGGCTCTGTGCATGTCACTGATGTACAATCTACAAGTAGTATGGAAGACAAATGTTATGATCTGCAAAGATAATAGGTTGTGAGAGAGATACTAATTCTTATTGAAATGATTTTTAAACTTCAAAAATATATCATGTATGTACCTTTATTAGGAGGTGGAGGTGGTAGTGCCAATACCTGCAAGGGTGGTAAAATCTTCTTCTTTTTCTTCAGGGAAGAGCTTAATGGAGAAATTATCGGTGGAGTCATAGACACTTGAAGATGCAGAACAAGGATAATAACATGGTATATCAATGATTACTGTAAATGAAATTGACCGATTCTTCTACAAAGTACAGAAAAAAGTGAGTTTCTACATACTTCTAGGTTTAATTGATGGAATTGTTGGTGATGGTGCAGGGCTGAATGCACTCCAGCTTTTTGACGGAGTAGAAGCAGAATCAAGCGGGGTGACTGAAGGGCTAACACCTTTCATTAAATATTAAAAGGAACAGAATGTTAGTGACAAAAAGTAAAACAACACAAAGCAATGAATAATATCTAACAACACTGACCTTGTTGCCTGTCAGTAGGAGGATGAATCTGATTAGATGGTCCATGAGCAAAGTCTTTGAATTCCTTTCTTGTATGATGATGTTTGAAAAATGAGACTGATGGTGGAGGTGAAGAAATTTCTGCTGGTTCCTTAGCATGATGATAGAAAGGTGACGTAGTAGGTGCAATTGATGGACTTTTGGAAGGTCTCAAGGTGTTGTGCTGGGTGAGAACTACAAAAGGTAAGAACATGCAACAGTTCGTAGATGTGAGCATCAAATATAGTTTTCTAGCTTTAATGTTTGAAAATTAAATAGCACAAGGTTTGCTGAAATGCTTTTGGTTGGAAAACTTTACATAGCAATAGATCAAAGGGTTTTAGAATTAGGCTACTGAAAGTGGCATTCCAGACATTTTTTAATCCATAACTCTTGAGAGTAACATTATATATGGTATTATGTTAAGTTATTAACACACGCCCACCACAACAAACTAGTAAATCTCCGGTTACTACACAAGTACACATACTAGGGACTTACGCAGAAACCTAGAAAGGTGATTAATATACCACTACCCAAGAAACAAATTTTTTTTCTTGTTTAATAAGGAACATAATATTTTAGAAATGGTCAAAATGGCAAAGACATATCTGTTTTGGAAACAATGAAACAATGATAGTGACAAAAAACTTTTCCTAGATGTTTACATTTCGAACAGACCTTAAAAACTTTCAAAAACTTTGTAGGATGTCAACAAGTGAAGGTTTACTATCCTAAGCACATAGAACCAATTCTAAATATTGTAAATCATGTAGAAGTACCATTTTGCAGAAGACTTAGTCTAATTGTTGCATAGGATTTTAGGTGAGGTGCTCCTATATTGAAGTGATTAAGCACAGATGCTGCTCTCAATGAATGTATGTTAAAGCCTGCAACAGAGTGAAAAGTTAAAATGTCAGCCAGTAAATCAAATGTTTTTACCAATCAAATAAAAAATGCCTTAACTGATATTTAGCAGTTCCAAATTTCCAAATTACCTTATTCTAATTTCCAAAAAAAAAAAGTATCGTTATTATTATTGTTTAGATAACAAACCCTGCCCAAGAAATGAATAGTTTGCCAATTTGGATATAGTAGATGTTGGATAGACCAAAAATGTAAAAGCTGAAACCTGTACTATTGAGATATAATAAATTTTTATTTCATTACTCACAGCTAAAATTAACGATCCAGTTATTCGAGTAGCCTAATGGATATAAATGAACTATGCAAGACCAACAAAGATTTATAAAGGATTTAAAAATTCGTAAATTGTACAAGGAACCTTTTCTCTTAATTGTTGATCACAGTACTATAAACTTATGAGAACCCAGATCACAAATGTTGACAGAATTCAAAGTTCGTGAAGACCCACATTGAATTAACTTATCATTGCTCAAACAAATTAAATTATGAGAAAAATTAAGCCCCATTACCTGCGAATCCAGGAATTGGAAAAACACCGAGAATTATAAAGTAGGCAATCAACAGTTGCATTCTCATCTCCCACCAAAGAAACATAGATCAACCCTCAAGATCTTTGATCCCTCTCGCTCAACCATTAACACACATAATTTGCATATAATGCAGTAATACAGAGCATGTGCAATTCCTTAAAAACAAAAAGAAGCACAAGATTTCAGATAAAAGAACACCAAGAAACAGTAGTATATGTGAAGTAATAAGAGTAGTGAAAACACAAGAATGGATTAGGTGGAAATTAAGAAACCCAATTGTAATAATTGCTCTTTAGTTGAAGCTAAGCTCTGAATTTTACAGAGCTTTTGAGAGTTGTAATGAAATTAAAGCAAAAACAGAGTATAGTTTCACAATGAAAAAGGGGTTTGATAGGAGACGGAAGGAGAGAGGGAGGAAAATATTCTCCCGAAAGAATTAAGGGGTGTGACACGTTAGTTGAAATTTGAGATCTTTGTGTTTTTTTGATTTCTTTAATTAAATTAAATTCGCCAAACCTAATTCTTCATTTCAATCGTTACTTGGGGGACCAATACGGAGTTGCGCCATTGCAAAAGGTTTTGTCTTCTCCGATCTTAGAGTTGCGCCGCTGTAAAAAGTTTCGTCTTCTTCGATCTTAGAGTTGTGTCGTGACAGAATATTTGAATTTCTCCGATATGAAAGTGACATGTTTTTTCAGTTGCTTCAATTTAGGAGCGGTTAGTTGCAAAAAGCAAAATTGGTAACTGACGTATAGAAGTTAATGACACGTGATTTTAGCAACGTAATATTGTGTTTGTTTTATTTTTATAATTATGTTGTGTGTGTTTTATTTTTGTAATTACTTTCTAATTGTTGTATATTAGTGTTAAGGACCCTAGATTTTAATCAATACTCTACTAATAATGATGATAGTAAATTGTGAACGATTTCAGAATATGTTGCATAACATAACTTGGATATAATGTTTTACACAATGCAATTCATGTTGCTGTTTATATGCTTTCGGTTTGTACAATTGTGTTCACATTCACTATGAAGTCTAAGATGTGTGTCTTCAGTTGATCGATAGAAATATGTAGTTTTAAAAAGAGAAACATGAGGAAAATGTTGTAGACTGTAAGTCATTGAAGTGCAAATTTTGGGGAAACATGGGCATGCTGTGTATAAATAAATAAATATAAAAAAAAAGAATAGTAATAACGTGACTAGTCTTAATTCGGGGCCCTGGCTACTTGAGTAAGTACGCCCGAGGGGATTGTCTCTACACCTAGCGCCCTAAGGTCTTTCATGGTCTGGGAGTCGTTGGTTGAAAACTCGCTAAGGGGTAGCAGTGTGCCTAATGGATTAAGACATTGCATACCACGTAAAAAATATAATAGCAATAAACATCATGAAAGTCATGAAATCGCCTCGTGAGTAGCAATAAAGCAATAAACCCATTGTTGAGCCTTAGTTTGCGGTGATATGTTTAAACAGTCTATGTTGCATGAATATACATGAATCTTGATTTAGACTATAATTTTCTGTTTGGAGCAATGTAGGATATATAATCTTTGCTTGGATCAAGTTTCTGTGAACAACACACACACACACAACATCTCTATGGCAGTCATGAATTATCTGAGTGTATGATGTTATGTCTATGGTTTGGTTTGAAACTATGTTCGGAATCTGGATAGTTCATTTGTGGTAATTTAATGAAATTACGTAAATGGCTAAGATTATGTGAGACTAGTTTGCATCATGTAGTATTTACATTTTCGGTGTTCATTTATACGCATTGCTTGAGGCGATGAACAGCTTCAAGTTTGGGGGTATTTGATAAGTGATATTTTTACTCACTTATCAGATATTAATCCATGCGAATTGTTCCCACCTCGAGTACATTTTATTTTGTTTTAGTTATATTTCACGTTATTTTGCATTGCATATACTTAAAACTCCTTTGGGTGAACAAGTGTAAAATCGGCTTCATTTTGGTGGAATTCGAGGTATCGGTGAAATGGATCGCGTGAAGGCTAGTTGAAAGGCGAGGATGTGCATGGCATGGGGTACAATGAGGCATGGAAATCAAGCGCAAGCATGAGGATTAAAGCAAGAAGCAGCAGCAGCAGCAAGAGAAACCGACTCGGAATTGCAGGACACAGTGCGCTATGGCCACGGCAAGATGAAGACAAAGGCGTCACTTCATACCGCCCATGGCAAAGACAAAGCTTTACATAGGAACCTTCCGTCAAGTCAAGCGCGATGAAGCGAGCGCTTGTGATGCGAGAAAGACGTCTGGGGAACTAAGCTTCTATCGCAAGTCTCATGGCATGAAGACAGATATACCGAGGACGCCACGGGCCGCTGCGTCGCGATCTTGATCTTTGTAATTTGTTTTATTTTTATTTCAACTTAATGATGTGTAATGGGGATAAAACGATTCGACGGCGTGTCGAGGAAAGAGACTTTTATTACGTAACTTTCATAGTAGAAACTAGGGTTTACACTTGGGAGAGATTCCAACGTGGGAGAAAGCCATAACGTCTATTTTTCTCTACTTCTTCTTGGAGATCTCTGTCATCGTGGATATTGATTATTGTTTATGGGAGTTCTTTGTGGATTCTATAGTTAATCATTGGTTTCTATTCAACGATTGGGTTTGATCATTCTAACTTTCTTCCATTCGTTTGTTTATTGATCATGTTTAGCCTTGATCCCATAATGGCTTTTGGTTCAGTCATGAACTAAACTCCATTATGGGATCCTAACGGATTTTAATATGTAATTTGGTTGCACATCTAAATGTTAGATTTGTTTTGCATATCATATGGATTATCTACCATGGTTGGTTTGTATGTATGAATGACTGATAATTTTCATGTTAGTATTTGTATGGAATTGGAAATGAACATATGAATATGGATGAAATCATGATAACATGCGAATATGGGGATTGCATATTTTGTGAAACAGATAGGAATATACCGCTTTTGCCGTAGTATGAGCTATAATAAGGGTTGTCTTAAAATCAATAGGATTGCAATTCACAAGCGTAGGAATATGGTAATTGTGATGGTATTGGTGATTACATAGATTCTAACATCCGTAGATGATATGTGAGTTGGTTATAGTGCATTGAAAATGGTTATAACTTCGCCTTTATGCCCTCGGCTATTATCTTGTGATATGTGAACACTTCTTGCATGACATATATGACGATTGAATGAAATATTGAATGAAGTTAGGATCCCATTGTTTTCACATTATATTTAGTCCATTTATACTCTTATTTTTAGTTGGTAATCATAATTAGTTTAAATCAACAATTAAGTCCATAGTCTTAAAGCATATAAAAATAGTGAGTTAATTAATGCATAGTAGTCTAAAGTTAACAACTTTCTCTGTGGGATCGATACTTTACTTACTCAGATTACTTGTTGACCGTATATACTTGCATGAGTTAGAGCTCTTTTATAAGAACTATAAAAGAGGCAACAAGTTTTGGCGCCAATTCACGGGGAAAGGCGTTAATTTAGATAATTATCATTAGTTTAAAGTCAGATTGTATGACTTAGACAATTACATTTCATTCCTCATTTCTATTTTTATTTTGTTTTTGGTTACAGGTACTTGTAAAGTTTTATGCACACACGATCTTTCAATTCAGAGTTAACACCAACACAAGCTAATATAAACGGAAAAGGTTGGAAAGCGAGTGTGCAAGTAAATCTGCAAGAGCAGTTAGAAAGCATTACATATCAATATGGCGGAAGAACAAAGGATTGATCCAAGAGAAGAAAGATCTGCTCTAAGGGAATATTCCATGCTTAAACATAAATGAATTACGATCTAGCGTAGTCAAATCGGCGATAGCAAGCAAACACTTTCGAAATAAAAATGGGCACTATTCAGGATGGTGCGAAATTCAAGATCTGATTTGGGGTGTCACATGCGATGATCCGAATGAGCACCTATTAAGCTTCATCGAGATTTGTGACATATTCGAGATATAATGGTGTTACTAAAGATGCCATCGGACTACGGTTATTCCCATTTTTATTGAGGATAAAGCAAGGAGTTGGTTACATTCGTTGCCTTTCTTTGGATCGATTACTACACGGGAGGATTTAGCACATATAAATTTTTAGCCAAGTTTTTCCCGATGGCTAAAACTGCAAAGATGAGACGACCATATCTCGGTTTGAGCAACAACAACAGGTGAATCCTTATATGAAGCATGGGAAAGGTATAAGGAGATGCTTAGGAAGTGTCCACATCATGGTTTACCAGACCGGTACCGTAATTAATTCATTTTACGATGGTTTGGGATGGCGGTCGCATCGATTGTAGATCTTGCAACATGGGGGCATTATGGTCAAAAAGCTATGATGAGTCCTATACACTTATCGAGACAATGACCGTGAATGACTATCAGAATCCTACAACTCGGATGTCTAAACCCAAAGTTGCAGGTATGTTGGAGGTGGATACGATTACACAGCTATCGGCACAAATAGAAGCCATGGCTAAGAAAATAGAGACGTTGGCAGAGAGTAAAGTGAATACGGTTGCTTTTGTTTGTGAGATTTGTGCGGGGTCACACTTCACGTAACTAATGTGCTATCACCGTAAGTAGTTCAAGATGTAAACTCCTACAGAAAGGACCAAGGCCAATTCCAGAACACATACCACCCCAACAACCGCAATCATCCAAACTTCAGCTGGTCTAACAACCAAGGACAACAACAAAATCAATTCCAGTCGAATCAACAGTTTCAACAACAGTCAGCACAGCCACAGTTTATATCAAAACCACCATTTCCACCGGGATTTACTCAACAGCAACAACACCACACTCCAGCTGCATCACATCCAGAGAAGAAATCAGAAGTGGAGGAGATGATGTTGAAATACATGGCAAACACCGAGGTCATGATCAAAAGCCAAGCAGTGGCTATCAAGAATTTAGAGACGCAAATGGGGCAAATGGCGACCATGCTTACTAATAGGCCCCAAGGTGTTCTGCCAAGTAACACAGAGGCAAATCCTAGAAGAGACGGGAAGGAGCAGTGTCAAGCAATAACTTTGCGATCTGGGAAAGACTTGACAAGACTGCAAAGTCGCGCGCGGCGCGCATTTATACCACTAAGGAGGCCATGCGGCCGCTCGATGCAGAGAAGGAAACTAAGGAGGATAAAAATCTGGAAAATTATGAGGTTCAGCAAAATAAAACGAATAAAGCAGGTTCAGAAGAGAAGGTCAAGAGTCCACTACAACCACTGCACCCTCGAATACCATATCTGCAAAGGTTAGCAAAGCAGAAAGATGACAAACAGTTCAGCAAGTTTTAGAGGTCTTCAAAAAGCTGCAAATCAATATACCTTTTGTCGAAGCATTGGAACAAATGCCAAGCTACGCAAAGTTCATGAAAGGTATACTGTCAAAGAAGAGGAAATTAGATGAGTTTGAAACGGTAGCTTTGACAGAAGAATGCAGTGCAGTGCTTCAACGTAATTTACCTCCAAAGCTGAAAGATCCGGGTAGCTTCACAATTCCGTGCACTATTGGGAAGATGGAGTTTAACAAGTGTTTATATGATTTGGAAAAAGTATAAATTTGATGCCACTGTCAATATTCAACCAGTTGGGATTACTACTACCCCAACCAACGAATGAACATATCATTACGATTAGCGAGGCCAAATTATTCATCGATATCCACGGGGAATTGTTGAAGATGTATTGGTTAAAGTGGATAAGTTCATCTTTCCGGCTGATTTTATCATTTTAGATTTCGAAGAGGACAAGAATATACCGATCATACTAAGAAGACCATTCTTGGCCACGGGCAGGACTTCCATAGATGTTCAGAAAGGGGAATTAACTATACGTGAAAATCAGGAGGTTACATTCAACGTCTTCAACGCAATAAAGCTCCCAGCTGATGAAGAAGAGTGTTTTCTAGTTGATCTGGTAGATGGAAACCGCAAGGATTGGATACACAACCCAAGAATAGATGACTCTCAGAGATATGTAACGGATGAAAATGCAGAGTTGAAGGTGGAGCCGTTGATGAAAGCCGAAGTGATCAAATTTCAGGGTGCCAAGGACGTGAAGGAAGGTACCACACTTATTGATATGACGTGAGAAGTTCGAGACGGTCCAAGCTTAATTGACTATAACTTAATACCGAATGGGAGGCAACCCATCAATTCTTCACCCAAGAATTCAATTATTGTCGTTATTTCCTTTTGATTATTTTCGTTAGTAGTTCAAATTCCGTGATAACGAGTTATGGGATGAGCGAGTGTAATATTAGTTAGTATACACATGATATTACTGTCGTATAACACCACCACTATTATATGTCTTATTCATGTGAATTAATATCTGTGCAGGTACAATGATTAAAGCGCATCACCGATGAAAGAGTAAATCAAAGCAGACCGTTCAGATTTGGAGTCTCATGATCGCGCGTCCCAAACAATATCAACTCATGGCTTGCTGCTTCAAATTTCGCTAATCCACGAGCCTTTCTGCAAGTCTCGCGCCCGCGCGCCAAAGAAAGCTTATCATCACACAAAGGCTGCATGTGTCTGCTCCAAATTGGATAAAAACAATTCAAAATAGAAATTGGAATCAGTTGGACTCTTATGTGCGATACTAATGTAAGCGGAAATCTCTCACTCTCCCAACTCACGCTATTATCTCTATCGATTCTGATTGAGGCGTATTTCTCTCCATAAATCTCTACGATTTCCTCCATGATTCCGTCTTCATCCCCATCTCCTTCATAATATAAAGCTAGGGCTCTCTATTGGGATAAAGACAAGCAAGAGTGAATTTCATCGGTTTACAGAAAATTACATTCGTTCCTTCAAGAAATTCATTTGCGATCTCTATCTCCAATGGGTCCAAAAGAATAAGGGCATCTTCATCCTCTTCATCTTCCTCCGACTGGTCACGAGGAGGATATTATCGATCATGCAAGTTTCGTGTTTGGAGGCCCAAAGAGAGTACTATCTCATTGTCGCGAAGACATTCATCAAGGAAAGATGATTTAGGCCGGCGGTCGGGATGGGGAACTATGTGCCATGATTCATGAACGAGGTTGAATGTGGGTATTTCTTTGCACCCACGCCGATTCCCATGAGCATAGTTCGAGAGTTCTATGCTAATGCCAAAGCCACCATGAACGATAGCTCTATGGTTAGTTGTACAGAGGTAAACTACCAACCCTCCGCCATTAGAAACGTGCTGAGGCTCCCCGCTAGACCACCAGCAGGGGCGGACAATTGGATCACGGGAGCTCATCAGGAAATAGACTTGGAGCAGGTCATCGCAGAATTGTGCATTCCCGGATCCCGATGGACTTACAAAGTCGGTACGACTCAACCTCACATTTTTCCAAAGAAATTGCGACTTGAATCGATGCGCCAAGGCATGGAATCTTTTCATTTGCGCTAAATTATTGCCCTCATCGCATCAACATGAAATCACAGCAGAGAGAGCCATAATTCTGTGGGGCATCATCACTGGCGAATATATTGACGTCGGGTATTTGATCCATCAAACATTGTCAAGTATCCGAAGGAATTACCACCGGCAAGATCCCACACGCCCAGATGATAGCCATGTTATGTACAACGCAAAGGGGTTAGTTGGGGCACGAGCAAATGCGATATCAAGCCAAGATATCACGACTCCACAATTACCAAATTTGAGGATCAAGCGGTGGCGAAGCCATATCCGCTACGGACGTGGATTCATTCTCCGACCCACCGCTTCCGCTGCCCAACCTAGCCACCTCCACGGCCCAGATGAAAGCGAGTCCATCTACCCGTGAGTAAGCGACTGTCTCAGCGATCGACACCTCCGAAGGTTGGAGCGCAAAGTCGACGCATTATATGATGACAATTGGAACTTTTGCTACGGACTCACTGTGGCTTTGGCCAAGCATTCGCCAGACAAGGAACCATCTTGAATGGCCCCGATTCGGGACCGCCGTGCCATATCCACCACTGATTCACCACCCGGAGAGGTGGTCATGCCGATCATAGGGAGTTTTTCTCGTACCTTTTACCTTCATTCAATGCGGACATTGAACATTTTAAGTTTGGGGTATTGGTGTACTTGCATGTAGTAGTTTAGTTGCATTTTATTTTAGCATGTTTAGTTTAATTTTGCATGAATATGTGTTAGTTAAATTTTAGCATAAAATTTTTATTTGTTTATTCATTGATAGTATGTTTAGTTTAATGTCTCACATAAATTCTCACAGATAAATAGAAATTTTTACTAAACCAACGATGATAGTGAATTGTGAACGATTTCGAATATGTTCATAACATAACTTGGATATAATGTTTTACAAATGCGATTCATATTATTTGTTTATATCTTTTCGGTTTGTACAATTGTGTTCACATTCACTGTAAAGTCTAAGATGTCGTCTTCAGATGATCGATAGAACGTGTAGTTTTAAAAAGAAAACATGATGAAAATGTTATAGATCGTAAGTCATTGAAGTGCAAATTTTGGGGAAACATGGGCATCTTGTGTATAAAAATAAAAAAAAGAAAAAGAATAAAGAATAACGTGATTAGTCTTAATTCGGGGCCCTAAGCTACTTGAGTAAAGACGCCTTGAGGGTATTGTCTCTACACCTAAGCGCCTAAGGTCTTTCATGGTCCGAGAGTCGTTGGTTGAAAACTCGCTAAGGGGTAGCGAGTGTGCCTAATGGATTAAGACATTGCATACCATGTAAAAAAATATAATAGCAATAAACATCATGAAAGTGTGAAATCGCCTCATGAAAGTAGCAATAAAAAGCATAAACCCATTGTTGAGCCTTAGTTTGCGGTGATATGTTTAAACAGTCTATGTTGCATGAATATATATGAATCTTGATTTAGACTATAATTTTCTGTTTGGAGCAGTGTAGGATATATAATTTTGCTTGGATCAAGTTTCTGTGAACAACACACATACACACAGCATCTCTATGGCAGTCATAAATTATCTGAGTGTATGATGTTATGTCTATGGTTTGGTTTGAAACTATGTTCTGGAATTTTGGATAGTTCACTGAGGTAATTTAGACTGAAATTCTGTTATGGCTAAGATTATGTGAAACTAGTTTGCATCATAAAATAGTTACATTTTCAATGTTCATTTATATGCATTGCTTGAGGGTGAATGAGTCCAGTCCAGTCCAGTCCCCACCAAAGTCAAATGGGTTTTGTGTTTGGAATTGGGGTGTTGGACACCACCATTTTCACATTATGACAAATGATGACCACCGTTTACTCTTTTGACATAATATAGGTTCAGATTCAGGCTCGGTGCTACTCCTGAAAAATATTACATTCATTTTATTTTCTTATAATTATTAGTTTTAGATTTTTAAATTGATGTGATGTGATGTGATAATAATATCTTTACAAAATAATAACTTCGCCCTTTGCCAAGGCCCAGGCCCAACATTCCTCACGTTTTTTACATATAATTACGCCTAGGTTAGGCCCAACATTGCATTTTTGACCTTTTTTAGTTCAAGTCCATAAAATGACTCAATTATTCATCTAGCTATACCTATGTTTGATGTTTATTTACAATGCTTATATTTGAGATATAAATATTAATCTTAAATGCTTTGTTTATTTTTAAATTTAGATTTAAGACCAAGTATAGAGATTATAAAATAAAATATTTTAATAGTCTTAAAATTATAATTATAATCCCGATATTTTTAATAATCTTGATAGTCCTTTGTAAGTATAGAAAGAGTAGAGTTCAACAATTGTAGTCCCAAATCCTAATCATATCACTCAATTTGAAATGACAAAGCTTGGTGTCAAAAATCCCTCCCCTTTTCATATTTTATTAACGGGTAGAATTAGAGATAAAATGGTCTACTTGTATGAATTTTCAAGTCTTGTCTATGCTTATATTTCTAGCACATTTTTAATTTTAAATAATTAAAATTTGTCAATTACGCCCAAAATATCATTTCTGCTAAGAGATTTAAATTTGATAGTTCACAAGATAGAGGTAGATGTTGACGGTAGTTCTAGAATGACAACTGAACTGTGGCTAATTGAACCACCCTACTCTACTCCCTTCACGGCTTTACCTTTCCAACTTTACCTTAGAAAGAAAGTCCATTTTTTAAGGGCTAAATACAGTTGAAATATCATCATATTCATATTCATGTCAAATTATTAAAATTAAATATTAATACAAACATTACCAAATACAAATTTTTTAATTTAAAATTTTAAAAAAGACTTAATTACCAAAAAATCAATAAACTTTTAAACATATAGATTATATTTTTAACACGAATAACATTAAATTTTTAAATAATTGACAAAAATGCCCAAAATTTAATTAAGTAAATAATACTCTTTTAATATTGGAAGAGCGTACAAAAGGAGGAAGAAAAAATGACCCATATTCTCCCCCCCCTCTCTCTCTCTCTCTCTTCTCTACCTCTTCCCTAATCCTTCAAATTGTTTTGTTCCTTCAAATTTATAAATTTTAACAAATTGTATGTATAAATTTTACAACTTAAATTTTGCAAATTATAAATTATATCATAAATTATTAATTTTACAAATTGTATGTATACATTTTATAACTTAAATCTTGAAAATTATAAATTATATCATAAATTATAAATTTTACGTCTTAAATTTAACAAATTGTATATATTAATTTTACAAATTAAATATTTCAAATTATAAATTATATCATAAATTGTAAATTTTAGGTCTTAAATTTAACAAATTGTATGTATACATTTTACAAATTATAAATTATAAATCTTACGTCTTAAATTTAACATATTGTATGTATACATTTTACAACTTAAATCCTACAAATTATAAATTATAATTTTGTAAATTATAAATTTTACATCTTAAATTTAATAAATTGTATGTATAAATTTTACAACTTAAATCTTGCAAATTATAAATTATGTCATAAATTATAAATTTTAGGTATTAAATTTAACAAATTGTATGTATACATTTTACAACTTAAATCTTACAAATTATAAATTATATCATAAATTATAAATTTTACTTCTTAAATTTAAAAAATTGTATGTATAAATTTTACAAATTATAAATTATCGATATTATAAATTTTACGTCTTAAATGTTACAAATTATATCACAACTTAAATTTTATAATTGTATTTATAACTTTTATAATTTTATCTTAAAATATTTATAATTTTATATCATATTTCTACAAGATTAGTTACTTTTTTAAAGGAATAAAATTATTATATTTATAATTTTTTTTATATTTTTTTTCTTTTGAAATAAATCATGAATATAGTAGTATTTGATGTTACTTTAATCAGAATAGTCCTTTTTTAAATTAAGTCAAACCGCATATTTATACAATCCAATTGATATTAAATACACAAAATCCGATTGGATTCTTGGTGGCGGCCGGCAGGCGGGCGTAGGCGGGTATATATATCTTGACCAATTTTGATCAGATTCATAAATTGAGGACTAAATTGTATCAAATTTAATGTAGTAAATTGTAAGCCCAACTTATTTGAGGGCCGAATTATGAATTTGATGATACTTCATGTAACAGAAGTGTAATTAGTCCTTATTTTAATATATATTACAAATCATTATATCAACTTTTTAATTGTAAGTTACGTGAGAAAAATATTAGTAATAATATTTTTTAGAGACATATAATAAGGGAGAGCCTTTTATAATTCTATTCAATCCTATGTTTCGATATGTTTTACGATTACAATTTAGTACAAATTTATGGCACTACATAACAAAACTTTTATTTTATAATTCGTCTAGTTTATTAGAGATATTTTGAATACAATTTTTTCATATAATTAATGAGAAATAAAAATATAAAGGAGAATATCTTATTTTACGTACAATAGATTCTACGCAAATATATTAAATATTTTTTAAAAAATAATAATAGACCATACCTAAGTTCTTTTGAAATAATATCAATTTAATGGGTAATGAATGCTAAGGTTCTATAATGTTTGGTTTTAAATATTGCGTTATTATTACATTAAATAAACGAGTATATCTTTTGTAATTAGTTATATTATAAAATATTCAATATGATATAATTTAAAATTAAAATTTTGAGACATATAATATTATTTAAATTTTATATACAAATTAAATTGTGTATTTGAAAGTTAAAAAAATATATTATAATTCTTTTTATATTTTAATCATTTTTATGAGAGACGGAGAGAGTATTTTTTATGCGTGGATATAAAAGTTGTAGATTGATGGAGAATGAGAATATTATAAAAGGAAAGAATGGTAAATTGGCAAAAACAGAAAAGAGAATTTAACAACCGACTAAACAGAGACATACCAAAATCTTTATTATTTACCATGACAGACAGAGTTTTCCCATCCTCCAAGCCCACAACCAACGGCTCCGCCGCCCCGACCACCACCAACGGCGGTGCCGCCAACAAAGCCCAACTCTACAACTCCAGCCGCCCCGCCTACCGTCCAACTCCCTACCACAACCGCCGCCGCCGTAGCTTCTGCTGCAGCTGTTGTCTCTGGACCACTATAGTCATCCTCGTCCTCCTAGTCCTGGCGGCCATCACCGGCGCCATATTCTACGTTCTCTACCACCCCCACCGCCCGTCGTTTTCTCTCTCCTCCCTCCAAGTCTCTCAATTCAACCTCACCTCCTCTTCTCAGCTCACCTCCAAATTCAACCTCACCGTCACTGCTCGTAACCCCAACAAAAAGATCACCTTCTATTACAATCCAACTAACGTATTGATCACCTCTAACGGCGTCAACGTCGGCGCCGGTTCAATTCCGGCATTCACTCACGGAACAAAAAATACAACCACTCTCAAAACAACGCTCAGCAGCACCGGTGAAAGCGTTGACGGTACTAAGTTAAATTTGAAGAAGAAGAAGAGTTTGCCGTTGAAGATTCAGTTAGATACAAAGGTGAAAGTGAAGATTGGGGGAATGAAGACTAAGAAGATCCGAATTAGAGTGAATTGTCGTGGCATCAAAGCTACGCTACCGGCCGGAAAAACAGCCACTGTGGCCACGACGGGGGATGCCAAGTGTAGGATGGATATTCGGATCAAGATCTGGAAATGGACCGTCTGATCGGACAGAATTTTCGAAGTTGTGATTATTTTATTTTATGATTTTGCCCTAACTCGGATAATTTTTTTGGGGGGTTATGTATAAATCAAGTAGAGAAGGCTTATTATATTTTTGACGTAGCTAGTAGCTGCTAGCTCGGATTTAATATGTTCCATTTTTATTTTTTTGGTTATGTATAAATTAAGTAGGGAAGGTTTGATTAATTAGAAGAAATGTTGTTGAAAACTTTAAATTTGCAAAGACAGATTTACAAAACGACGTAGTACTGTTTAAAAGAAGTATCTCATTTAAAAGATAACTAAATTATACTAGATCATTGACTTTAATTTTTCTAGTAATAATAATTGTACGTACCTACCTACTAAACAAATGTGGTAATGGTGAATATAAGTTTGATAGTGGAATGGATTAATGGAAATTGGTGCATTGTCAAGTTGTTGAATGGTGGGTTTTTTTATTGATCAGTATGTTAGATCTGGGATTAAATTATTAATTTTAAGTTTTTTTTGTTTAATTTGTTTTAAAAATTAGATTTGGGGATTAGGTATTATATTCTTTATTATTTGAAATTAATTTAACATTTAAGTTTGTTTAAAGTGACCAATATATTTTATAATATCATCTATCTATAATAAAAATAAAACTAATGACAATATGATGTATCTGTGGTATAATACTTGAAACGATAAAAATTTATTTAATCTTTTAAATAATTTTGGATAAAATAAACATAAAATAAGATGAGATTATAAAAAAAAGATTATTTAAATAATAAATAATTTTGGGATTATAATTGATAAGAATAAAGTTTTAGAAATTAGTTAACGTGATAGCTGGTAGGAATTAGGATGGAGTTGGCTGTTGAGGAAGATGGAACCTTACAAATTGTCAGCATTTGGGGGCGGCTGGCTGCTATATAATTAATATTATTTGATATGATATTAACATTCTTAAATTTATTAAAAAAATATTCAAGAAAATAAATAGGCTTTATTCATAAAAAGGGATATGTATGTATATAAAGAAAGAGCACAACAAGTGACATATTTAATTTTTGTGATTAAAAGAAACAAAACCTGTGAGTATTGTAGTATTTGGGTGTGGTTGCAGGGAGTGCATATGAATAAAGTGATATTGATATAACACTTGAAAAACGAATATTCAATCTTGTTTTAAAATTAAAAATATTCCAGAGAGCATTTTTTTGAAAATAAACTAATAAAATTTCAGAGAGAAATTTCTCACCACCACCACAGACGGCCAGACCTCCCTCAATTAATTAGGTGAGTTCCTTTTTTGCCATTTGTTGGGTCGTGATATTTTTTATTTTTAGGCCGGTTACATTAGACCTATTCACATAAACAATCTATGGGGCCTCTATTATTAATCCGTGAAAGTCACCTTTACCAACCACCATATTATATCCGTTTTAAACCTTTAAAGTAAATTCGGTCCAAAGGGGTCAACCCATTAGATATTTTAATATCTCATTACTTTGACTTGTGATGATGAAAAAGCATGACGGTTGACGAAGCTCCCGCCATGCATTAATGATGATGGGATCATAATTACCGTGGGTGGTAGAAAATGGTGACCAAAAGCGTTGGATAAACCTTATACGATCGGCAGAGCCCATCGTGTCGGAGGGGTGTCGGGTAATAGTGGGTGGCACAATAATCCAAGCAAAGATAGTATAACCTAGCAAAGCCGCCATCGCTGCAGAGGTACGTTCTCATCATATCATTTTTCGATTCCTCACATATATATTCGAAATTATTATCTCTCTCTGGACATTAGACAATACATTCCTCCATTGTTAACCTTGTGAACACATACTAATTCTCACGCTTTGAAGCTATCCCCGACGGAACCGTAATCGAAGCTTGTGGTGTTTACTGGTTTTCTCGTCTGCAGATCATGGCGTCTTACGTGATTGGGGCGTGGCGTAAGATCCTGGCGTTAACATTGGCGCTAAAGGAGGGCCTTTCTAGTGTTCTTGAGTTATCAATCACAATATTTTTAGTTGTTATACATCGGAAGTTATGGCACAAGTTAGGAGGTTCTCGTTCGAGATCCCCTACGTGGCTTAGAAGATAGTTGGTCTTTCTTTGTTGACAAAGAGCACGATCATGGCCGAAAAAGCAAGTAAAAACATCCCGCTTAGAACTTCGCAACCCGAAGTGGTCAGTACGATGAAGATGGTGGACGGGCGGAGATAGAGCTTTGGAGGTTCTCTTGGAAGCGAAAGGGATGTAGTTGTCGCGAGCGAGGATGTAGGTGAGGAACAAAGCATTCAATTATGTCTAGTCTAAAAGACGTGGTACGCCTAAAGATGGACAACCGTGAATTGGAAAGCAGTCTATATACTTTAAAGACATGTCTCGAGGCCGTCCTTGGGATCGGAGCACCCAACAGCCATTTTCCTGATTGATTGGCTGAGAAGGGTATTCCGCCCTATTGGTCTTCGGGATTATGGTCGAAGCGAGTAGATGAAGACCCAATGACCATTTTCCCATTGATTGGTCGAGAAGGGTATTCCGCCCTATTGGTCTTCGGGATTATGGTCGAAGCAGAGTAGATGAAGACCCAACAACCATTTTCCTGATTGATTGACTGAGAAGGGTATTCCGCCCTATTGGTCTTCGGGATTATGGTCGAAGCAGAGTAGATGAAGATCCAACAGCCATTTTCTTGATTAACCTAGGAGGGTACTTCACCCTATTGGTCTTTGGAATTATGGTCGCAACAGACGAATAAACTGATCCAGGGAGCATGCACCTTAGAATACAAATAAGGCATTCTGCCTTGAGTATCCTCACCACAAAGTGTAAAAGTTTCATAAAGTAGATCCGTAAATCACTCCCGAGAATCCACCGAGGCACACCGCCTCAGAGACACTTGTCTTGGAGATGCCCATCTAAGGTCAATCGGTTTTAGATTCAAAGACACAAATGCACCCATATTCCTAAGCATCCGAAGAAGGTACCTCATCCTAGGGGTTCTCGGGACTATGGCGCAAGCGGACGAGGGAGTAATTCAAGAATATATTCACCCGAGAACACAAAAAGGCACTCTGCCTTGAGTGTTCTCGCCAACAGCGAAGGACTCGTCACCAAAGCAGATCTATAAGCCGCACTCCTGGAAATTCGAACACTTAGGTAAATATTTCTAAGGTCGGTTGGCATTGTGGTCCAAAGCTGATAATAGTTAAAGAGAAGCTGAGGAGTCCGACAAAGCCGTTGCAGTTCTTCAGCAGAAGCAGAGTTCGTGGATATTGCATGCAGATGGATATTCTATTTCGGTCATCAGTACAGCAGGCTATCAAGGAGTCGATCACAATAACAATTCCACCGCCGGTGCATTATCAAAGCTGGCCACTACAGATGCTTGTAACTTCGATGACAGATGGCGTCTTTCCTTCGGATCAGATGCTGGCAAAGAAGATCAAGTACAAGAGTGTCAATTTTGTTCTCATTGATGATAATCTTTGTCGAAGGACCTTTTTCGTCATCATTGCTTAAACATTTGGTTCCATCCAAGGCGGTATGTTCTTCTTGAGAAGTTCACAAAGACATTTGTGGCAATTATTTGGCCCGGTTGTTGACCTACAAAGCACTTCTACAAATGATATTCTTGAAAGAACTGGGGATTCAAAGATGAAAGACTTGGTGGCTCACCCACATTCACTTTTTTCACTATCGTCCCGGTCCTATTTGTCCTATGGTCACTATGGTGTAAGGAGGTATGGTAGGACTCACCGCCATTCGATGGCGATCCATTTTTGTCGTTTCTACCCGAGTGGTGGCGAAGGATCCTATATTGATTTTACCAGGGTGGTAAATCAATGGTCACTATTGGTCCTAGTCCTATTTGTCCTATGGTCACTATGGTGTAAGGAGGTATGGTAGGACTCGCTGGCCATTCGATGGCAGCCCATTTTTCGTTCTACCCCCGAGTGGTGAGCGAAGGATCCTATATTGATTTTACCAGGGTGGTAAGTCAATGGTCACAATTGATCCTTATATCTTGGTCCTTATATCTTGATCCTTATATCTTGGTCCTTATATCTTGGTCCTTATATCTTTATCCTTATATCTTGGTCCTTATATCTTGATCCTTATATCTTGGTCCTTATATCTTGATCCTTATATCTTGGTCCTTATATCTTGATCCTTATATCTTGATCCTTATATAATTGTTTCACCTCGAGTGGTAAACAAATGACCGATCTCACACTTCGGAGCCGATGAGTATGTGTTACTTTATTTTTATTTAAGTGTTGAGTTCAATCCTTTCGATTCGCTTAAGTTAAATTACATCCATGAAATTCAATTCACTTCGCCTCATATATAACTATCATATGTCTTAAACCCGATTCACTTGCTTAGGTTCATCTTACTGATATTGAATTATTGACAAGAAACTAATCGAAAACATAATTCACAATTAAGGAAATTGCAGATTCATCAGGAAAACTAAAACATTCATTCGATCTATTCATTCATGAACAAAAATACACCAATATAGAAATAGTGACAAACTTCCATATATATAAAGTTTTCAAAACGATCCCGAAAACATAAAAAGTTTAAACAAATAAATTTTTACATAAGTCGAAATGAAAGCAGGAAGAACGCCTAGGCACCACCTTCGCCCTTCTTGAGTTGAGCAAAAGTCGGATCCAGTTGAGCGTGAGATTTTTTCTTTGTCTCTTTCCCGGCAGTCTTCGTAACCTTCCGAGTAGACTTTCATGATCTCGACGTTAAGCTCGTCCGAATCCCTATATTCTGCCTGTATCTGCTTTCTGAGCTCTTCGGTCAGAAGAGGACCCTTTCCCTCAAGCTCCTTTATTTTAAGACGAAGCTTGTGGCGTTTGTTCTTATGTCTCCGTCCTTCATCCTGGACCTTTGATTGAGCCTCGCCAAGTTGAATAGTCGAGCTTGTTTGGCCAAGAAAACTCCTCATTCTTGGCCCTCAAGAGCGTTTTTTCTTCGCCCGGCCGGCGTTCAGGTCGGTTAAAGTTTGTTGACTGGCTTCGGAGGCGGCCAACCCATCTCTTGTGACCCTTAGTTCATCATCAGACGTCTTCAAGTCCATCTTAGCTCGATCCAAGTTTCGTTGAGGCCATCGATGACGTGAAGAAATGCCTTCTCGATCGGCCCTTTCTCGAGCTAAGGTCGATCTCAAAGATATCGATCTCCGTCTCATGAAATCTTCCTCGGCTTCCCCATTTATGTGCCTTGGACGAAACGTCAAAAGAAAGAGATTGCTCCCGCGTATATGTCCAAAGAGTGCTCAAGTGAATACCTAGATATCCAATTAAGAACAGAAAGACAGAAAAATAAGGAAATGATTATTTACCTTAGCCAGATATAGCTCATCCCTTCATCAAAGCGATTCCCGTCCAGTATGATCATCGAACCGATGATCGCGTCGGCGTTCACTTCGAAGGCCCCGAATAGGTCGAATCGGAAAGTTAGCATTGAATCTAGGCCACGAGTTGGAGATCCCACTACCGACATGATAACCCCGACTGAAGGATCGGTCGTTCGCGAGTGGTCTCTGACCTTTCTAGGGAAGGGAGCTGGTTGCTTTCGGGGAGGAGTAGGTTCGGAGTTAATGCATACTGGTCTCCTGGAGAGGAGATTTGTTTGGATTGGGTTCTTGGAGAGGAGTGACCGATCGCAGAGCTTGGGTGGTCACAAAAAGTGCTTTCTCTTCCCCGACGGAGTTTGGGCAACTTCATCCCGATCACCCTCTTCTAATCTGTATTTCTACAAAGTGAGCGAAGGGGGGGATGACCAAGATCGGGGCACCCTAAGCTCTTGGCGGTCAAAGGCGCTTATCTTATTTTTTCAATTTTTTGTTCTGGAGGATGCTTCTTCTCGAGTATGATCGAGTAGGCCTCCTCGTCGGGCGGATGTGGTGGTTGGCTCAACTTCCGGGGTTACTTCGGAAGGGCTTGGAAAGGGTGTTGTTCTGGGTTTTCTGATTGCCCTCCTCTTCTGCCGAGGATGGAGGGTCTCTTCCGAAGCAGGAACCTCATCGGCTTCTGGTTCGTTTGTTTGGAACTCGTCTGTGTATGTTTCTGGGATTGGTTCGGTTTGGGGCGCGACCTGCGCTCGAGTTTCAACAACTTAAAGGCCTCCTGCATAAAAAAAATCTTCAAACTCTTTTATCTCTAAAGAGCTCGGTTTGATCAAAGATACTGCATAACCAATACAATTCTGTGTTAGAATCCACAATATAAAAGCATTTTCAAAAAATTCGTATACATATAAAATAGATCGATACTTACATTTATGGTCATATAACCATGTACTTTTGCTTGAGAGGAGTCCATACTTCCACTCCTCCTTGGGAAAATTATCAAAAAGTTCCATCATTTCTATTTCTCTTTCTTCGTAATGTCTCCAAAGTCGTGAGAGATCTTCTCGTCGGTGGCCCGAGATTCGGTAGGAAGAGATTTGAAGCCTTTGACGTAGAACCACTTTTCATGCCACCCTGTTCAAAGGCGTGTTCACCAAATGAACGCCTCTCGAACTTCTCTCCCGACTTGAGAATGCTTACTAATGGCCTTGAACCCTTCTCCCTAGATTGTACTATTTTGTATATTGTGAAGAAGGAGTCCGTGGAGGGCTCCACGCCCAATTCATGGCGTAAGGCCCACGAAGGCCAAGTTGTGAATGTATGAGTTCGATCTTAGTTAGCGAACCCACCCCCCCGTAAACCCAAAGCAGAAGGTTACTATGAAGATATCTGAAGGAAACGAACCCCTTCTCCAACAGAGTCACAGAATGGTAGTCCAACCTTCCGTGTTGTTGGTACATCTTTTCACCGAATCTAGGAACCCTAAATGCACGGGTATCCGGGATGTGGTATCGAGACCGAATCCTCTTTAGTTCAAATTTCTCTGTGACGATCGAGGGAGTATTGGCATGCGAGAATCGCCAAAGATTTCTGTAGTATTCGGAGGGGTTTTGGGATTTTTTGAGGAGGGTTCTTATCGATTTCACCCCTTCGGGTTCAAAGGTGTCGAGGCTCCTTCATGACAAGCGATGGGTAGGATTTGGTGGAACGCTTTGTGGCGGGGTTACCAATATAGAGAGCCTTGTGTAGAATCTCGAGGAGGCCATTGTTGATTAGTTGCGGAGAAGAAAGGAGAAAGTTCGAAAAGTCGAGAGAGTTCGGAAGGCGCCAAATTCAAATGGGCGGGTGTAAAATCATCAAAATTGGTAAAGTTACCTTTTATAATGATTTGCCACACTCAGATTCAAAGTAGGCCTACCATTAAATGTTAGCAATGATTTGGAATTTGAATGGGAAGGGTCCGGTTCCGGGTTCATGTATTTATTTGATAGGGCTTTTCTGATTTGGGCCTCCATTCTCTTTTCCTTTCATTTCGTGAACAGCAATTGGGTACACTTCAATTATCTCCTGCTATGGACCTTTAGTAAATTATCTTGGGCCATTCATAGTTTTCTACTAAACATTCTGTTTAACAAAAAACTAGGGGGCAATGTTGGGTCGTGATATTTCCTATTTTTAGGCCGGTTACATTGGGCCTATTCACATAAACAATCTATGGGGCCTCTATTATTAATCCGTGAAAGTCACTGGGCCCAGTCACCATATTATATCCGTTTTAAACCTTTAAGGCCGGGTCGGTTCAGTGGGTCAACCCATTAGATATTTTAATATCTGTTACTTTGACTTGTGATGATGAAAAAGCATGACGGTTGACCAAGGCTCCTGCCATGCATTAATGATGATGAGATCATAATTTTACGTAAATTGGTAGAAAATAGTGACCAAAAGCAGTGGATAAACCTTATACAGTCGGCAGAGCCCATCAGGTCAGAGGGGATGTCGGGTAATAGTGGGTGGCACAGTAATCCAAGCAAAGATAGTATAACCTAGCAAAGAAGCCATCGTCTAGAGGTACGTTCTCATACATATCATTTTTCAGATTCCCTCACATATATATTACTGAGAATTATTATCTCTATCTGGACATTAGACAATACATTCCTCCATTGTTAACCTTGTGAACACATACTAATTCTCACGTCTGAGCTATCCCCCGACGGAACCGCCGTCAAGCTTGTGGTATTTACCGTGTTTACTGTGCAGAATCAGGACGTCTTACGTGATTGGAACGTGACAGAAGATCCTGGCGTTAACACCATTCGAATTCGACCATGCACTACGTATAATATATCCCCTATAATTATTCTTAATTCTATTAAGAGATCGACTCACGTACATGCAGTGACATCATGATGTCATCTGAGAGAATGCATGATACTAATAAATTTCCAAAGTGATACAATAAAATATTCAAGAAAATTATATACTAGAACTAGGCTAGGCTCAGCTCATAATTAAAGTAAGAAGATGCAGCATGCATGTTGAATATCAGGCAGGCTTCGATTGTATAACATTTTAGAACATGCATGGGAAATTAACTAGTAATTAATTGGACTATATATGCATGTGCAAATTAATGTTTGACATAATTTCATTTCTCTTGTAATACTATGGTTTTTGGATTTTCCTAATGTGATAACTACTGTTGGAGTACGTTATAACTCCTTCACAATTTGCCATTTGAACGATATATATATATATATATATATATATATATATATATATATATATATATATATATATATATATAATTAAACATGATCTACGCATAATTAATTAAGAAATTGGATTTATATATAAAGCCAAAATGGGATCGATGCAGCCAATCCACAAATCCAAGGATATATAAATTATACCCGGCATGATATCTATAGGGGTACTTGCATGATATATGTCCACTTCACATACTAATTAATATTAATCTTAATTCTTATTATACAGAAATATATATATATAATGTAGCTAGCTAGGCAAGAGTTTTCAGTCTAAGATGATTGTGAACGTTGTCCATAGTTTTGTCGTCCTCGAACTCAAATTTAAACTCTTGTATTATATGATCATCACCTGCGCGTACGTGGTCTAAAAGGGGCTTCACATCTTCTTGGCATTCATCAGCTGCACAAGATTGCTTCACCTGAACCAAGTCGGTTGTCAGCATGGAGTTTTGCATGGCCGCCCATGAATTAATCTCATGCAAATGTACCTCATCATCATTCTGCAAAAGGCAGTACTTTTGTTGTAGTTGATGATGAGGATGATCATTATCTTGTTGCGGTGGTGGTTGAAGATCATCATAGACGACGTTGTTGATACAATCAAATGAACCCATCATATTTGAACCACATGAGTCGTGATTGTTGTTGTTAATATTGCCGGGCTGATCATGATCAAGAGCTAAAAGCATGTGGTGATGATGTTGATGGGACTGGTTTTGGGCTCTGCAAATGGCTAGCTGATGAAGAACCATCTGGAGCTCGGCCCGGCTGTATTCGATCTGGCGTTGGAGGTCACGTATGATGCGATAACAGCCGCCAATGGGGTCATTAGCACGGACATCAGATTGGTAAATGATGGTACGCATGGCTTGGTCCTTGTCGGGTTGGTCGAGGTATTGGATGATCTTGGTGATGTTGCTGACCCCGAACAATTTATGGGCGTTGAGGAATTGGGTTTGGCGATGGTGAGGAAAATAAGGGGCGAGAATGCAGTCGGGTGCGCACTTCCTGCGTTGGTATTTACATGCAGCGCAAGCCTGGGTTCCGTTGGACCTTGAAATATAACTATTTGTAGCAGCAGCAGCAGCAGGAGTAGGAGGAATTGTTGTTGTTTTATAATTGCTCATACTTTAATTAATTATTTTGAGGAGCGGAGAGAGATATGGGCGGGCTGCATGCGTTTCCGGCGGGGATGGGGATCGATCGGATGATGACTTGATTCCTTTTTTCTTTCTAGTTTCTTCTGCTGTTTCTTCCTTCTTTTTCTCAATGCGGACGAAAAAGATGAATGGAAAAATGGGAGATGGAGAGAAATAATGGGGAGGAATCAATTAAACACAGTAATGATTTTGTAAACGATATTATTGGCTGTCAATTAGTATGAATTTGGTAAATTGACAAGTTAAGCTTTGACTACTAACTGAAACTCCTTATTCCTTCTTCTAAAAATAAAATTATTCACTCAAATTCAAATAAATTACTACTAAATTTCTATATATATATATGACCACACAAAGCTAATTAAGTACAAATGTGAGTGTTGACGAATATTTTTATAAATAACATAGCCACATAGGTATAAACCAAAAGGGTCGAATATTTTATATAGCACATTGGATTATATAATTTAAGAAAGAAAAATCAAACATTTATTATTTCAATTGCAAAAGCTTGAAAACGATGCTGGCTTAGTGACATTATCTGAGTTTCACCCAGACGAACAAGCAGGGAAAAACTGTAGAACAAGAATCTGTTATGAATATAGAAATTTCTTGACTTCTATTACGTACCCTAAATAAATAAATAAATTCTAGGAGGAATTGAGAATTTGCTTTCCGAATTCATCAGTCAGCATATGGTCATACAGTACTAAGATCAACATAGCATCATGAAACAATTAATTTCATTTCTCATATGAGAGACATTAAGGTATCTAAGAGAGAATTCTAAGAATTCATCCAGAAAAATAATAATTTAACTACAGTTCCATGATATCCCAAATGAAACTTCAAATGACAGAATAATTAAAGTAGCAAAGCCACCTAGATAATAAGAAGATCGATCCTATACAACATAGAAAGCCTCAACTCGGAATTGCAAAGCTGAACAAAATGCTCAACCCTATATTAGGAAAAGCCTGAGTTACATGTTGACTGAACATCAACCTGAAAGAAAACAACTTTTGAGTCGGAAAATATTTATTGTCATCAGCAAAAGCACAATAGACAACTACCACCTCTAACAGAATTACTTGAGCTCAAATTATTATCCTAACAGAGTCTAACAAAAGCATTATTGTGAAGAGATGAGCACATAATAGGCATATCCTATTATAAGTGTACTACATAGTTTCCTGAAGGAATATGCACACTCGAAGATACAATACACAGTTTATGTATGCCCTTTATCTTTTCTCCGTGGTAGGTAATAATAGTCACCATATATGTTTAACAGGACGAGATGTAACAAGTGAGGAGGAGAAAGATGATGTTGTAATATCAGTTTGATAGCTAAAATGCAAAAGAAGGAAAAAAAGAAAGAAAGCTAGGCAAATATAGCAAATTGCATCATCAACAGCTAAATTGCAGAAAATGATAGCTACGTAAAATTATCTGTTTGATTGCTATTTATCTGCTTAAGAGAGGAGGAGAAAACCCATGAAACAATGATTCAACAGATTTAGACCACCAATACTGGTCGTGATCATAGGTGAAGCAATCAAATTAACCACCTTAATGACACTCAAGCCGATGAATAGAGTACATAAAATAAACCACCCCAGGTCAATCAAGAGAAACACACCTTCAAGTTGGTATATCTATATTCTATGAGAAAGAAAACAAAATATTTTATTATTAGACTGAAAAACTAGGCTAATGTATCAAAGTTCAAATCTTTAACCCGTATCACAATTTTGACATCTGGTTAAAGGTGAAAGCAAAGTCCAAGGATATATATATATATATATATATATATATATATATATATATTATTTATTTCCTTTCTTTTTTTCGATAGATCATGAACTATATTTCATAGCCATTAAATCTATCACAACAGGTTCAGAACGCTAAGAAGAGGGGATCAATCATACTTCTTTCTAGTGGCAATCAAAAGGCATTCCTGACTCTTTTTTCATTTTTTTTAATAAAAAAATGTAGCATGTTCTTTATCGTCTCCACAAGACTATATTCCTAACTGCTGATGGAGATAACAAGAGTTTGAAGGATATTTTCTAACCACGAGAAGAAATGCAACAATACATCATAGTTCAGTCTTGGTAAGGTCTTCCACTGAGTTTCTATACTTCGCAATCAGATCCCTGAAATCAGACAAAAATAATAAAATTATTATGAACAATAACACATGATGTATGTATCTTAAGATGGAACATATAACATGTTTTGTATAATTAACTTCTAGAACACACACCTTCGTTGGTTTAACAGTTGTTCACTTTCCTCCACTTTGCATTTTTGTCCCTCAACTGTCTGTAAACATAATTTAGAGAAAATAATTCTACAAGTTTTTATATGCATGAGAATTGGAAATTTAGTTGATATGTCCAGCCGTCCCAGCGAAATTCAATGATTCATTGGTTTCTTTGCAGAAATTGCAAAAACACAAAAAACATTACATGCTGTAATTTACATTACAGAGAAGGCCAGCCACTATGCAACTCACCATAAATTACATTTGCATACCATCTATCATAAAGAGTGCTTCAACAAACTGTGAATTGGTTTAATATGGAAGAAAGTTATAAACTATGAAAAAGTAGGTTCATTTAAACAGGAGGCCTATATACTTCAAGAGGAATATTTCTATAGGAATCGTATTTCCTATTAAATGATTCCATTGTCTTGTCCTGGTCTTGGGGGAGAACAAAAATAAAATAAATAATGGAGAAAGTTAGAAGAATGAGTAATAATTTAGCAGGGATGAGCAGCAATTACCATTGCTTTGGAGTTGATAGACCCTGAGATTGAGTTTAAAAGCTGCTGGCACTTCTCAAAGTGGTTGTTCAATTCATTGACCTTTCCAATGAACCAAATATGTTGATAAATCAAACACAAACAGTTAAGAAATATAACTCAGGAAAACCTAAGCAACAAGTATATCACAACACTTTAGTAATATTAAGAGAAAAACTAAAGGAGGGAAAGACCAACCAAAGCATCAGAATGTTGATCCCGAGTGCCATTTTCAATAGCATCGGCTAAATTCTCTACCAACTATATCAATCAATTGTAAAAGGAATTAGAAAGTTAGGGATAAGGAAATAAAAAATTTGTGTATATTTTTTTAATTAGGGCATAGGAAGAAAAAACAAACATGTAAGAGATGGAAGTGAGAAGCTAGTGATTGGTGCTGATGATGTTGTTGTTGTTGCTGTTGTGGACTTTGGTATTGCTGTGGACTTTGATATTGTTGCGGACTCTGATAACGCTGCTGCTGCGGTTGCTGTTGAAATTGTTGCGGTTGATTTTGAAATTGTTGGGGCTGTTGTTGAAATTGCTGCTGGTGTTGAAGATAGAGATTGTTGTTGTTGCTGTTATCTTGACTGGAGGATGAAGGTGTTGCTGGATTACTGTGCTGGCTCATCATGTTTGGAATCATCGACCAGCTCCCTCCTCCTCCTCCTCCTCCGTACGAATTATCCATTTTTGTAAAGTCAATCGAACAATGGGAGCTTCTAATAATCCAAAATAAATAGGAAGAAGAAAATGACTACAATATACAATACGAGGCCAAGTTATCTCCCTTGGCAGTCGTCATCACTATTCTTAGGGCATCCTATTAGTCGTCATCACTACGCTGCTCACTTCTCCCCTCCCAATCCATCCAGTAAGTATGTTGTACCACCTATTTATTTAAAAGGTTAACCTATTAGGTTGAGGTTTTACCATATTTATTAACCCATTTACACTCTTAAATTTATCTGATGTGAAATTCATGTGAAATATCCCAACAATCTCCACCTTTCACTTGAATACCCATCATAAATATCATATTAGAGTATTCTCATTATTAAGCACACATTCTTTGAATCCTTCAAGAGTTCTTTGCTCGACTCTAATACTACTCCACCACGCCAGCAGCAAACGTGTGTGTCTCAGCAGTTTTTTCCTAGAGCCATCCGAGCCCTGCTCCACCCGATTCAAATACTTCACCTTTGAGTCCTTCAAGAGCTTTGCTTGACTCTAATATTACTCCACCACGTCCGGGGCAAACGTGTCTCAGCAACTTCCCTAGAGCCTTCCTAAGCCCGCTCCACCCGACTCAAATCATCCTGTACTCCACCTGATTCAACTCTATTTGCTCCACCCACGAGGCCTGCGAATTTTACCTTCGCACTCCCCTCGCACCCTGGAGTTGATACTTGGACTCCCACGAGGCCTACGAATTTTTTTTACCCTCGAACTCCCTTGCACCTTGGAGTTGTTACTTGGGCCCATCGAACCATGGGCTTTGATACCAATTTGTTAGAATAATAGGATCACACACACGCACACAAACGATGGAGAATTAAGAAGAACACAAGAGATTTACGTGGTTCCCCAATTTGGGTACTCCACAGGCGGCGGCTTATTGTTTATTGATGATTCCTTTGTTACATAGGGCTTTACAATAGATAGTATATATACCTACTAATCCTATTCCAACCCTACTTCATATTATGGTCAATTACCCATAATACCCAATCCAATTAACAACCCACTAAGTTCAGGATACCGACCTTGTGTGATACATTTCACATTTTCCAAGGGCTTCCGCATGACCCACGCCATTCTTAGCCCAGACGCCCTCGCCGAGGCGGCCTTGTTGTCTTCCTCTAGCTCCAAATACATACACTTTAGTTTCCGCTTTCGCCCGGCTTCCACTACGTCATTCGACACGCCTCCATTCAACTAGCCCTTTTCCAGTGACTTCTTTATTATGAGTCACAAGTTTCCAACAAATCTCCACCTTGACGAATAACCTCGTCCCTTCAGAAGATACGTCACTTATCCTATCTAGTCTCGGGGTAATCCTCCAAACTAACATTTGAAGATATTGATCAAGTCCAAACAATGCTTGAACTTGTTCGCGGTCACAGTCTTTGTCAACATGTCAGCTGCATTTTCAGAAGTATGCACCTTTTCCAATATCACATCACCAAGAGCTATCGCCTCCTCACCAGTGATACCTTACGCTAATATGCTTGGTCCTCATGCGATACACTTGATGCTTTGCCAAGTAAATGACGCCTTTCTATCATCCTACAAATTGTATTCCACCTTGATCTATGCCCACTCATTCACAAAACCCTTCAACCACAATGCTTCCTTGCAAATCACCAATGCCATGTACTCAGATTCATGAGTAGATAGAGCTACTAGAGATTGTACCATGGATCTCCAACAAATCGGTCCACCGCCAAAAGTAAACACATACCTCGTTGTAGATCTCAAATCATCCAACCTTCCAGCATAATCCGCATCCACATACCCTATAACTAAAACTCGAGTCTGTTGTTTCAAAACATAATCCCATGAGTTGTCGTTCTCCTCGGATATCCTAACACCCACTTAATGACTTTTCCAAAGGTTCCCTACCGGATTGGCCAGTGTATTTGCTCACTTTGTCTTGATCGTGATGTGCCAAATCGGGTCTCGTACACACCATCGCATACATCAAACAACCAACTGCACTTGCATAGGGCATTTTTGACATATCCTGAATTTCTTCCGTCGATTTCGGACAATCTTGGTCAGTAGATAGCACAGGAATGACTCATTAATGAAGTGTTAACTTGCTTAGCATTAGCCATACTAAACCTCTCCAACACTTTCTCCACATAGTTCTTCTCAGGTCAACCACACTTACAAATGCTCTATCCTCATGCAATCTCCATCCCAAGTATTTTTCTAGCGACACCCAAGTCCTTCATGTGACACCCCAAAATAGGTATACATCACCCATTCCGAGTTGTCAATACACTCAGCATGAAACAACTACAACTTTATTATTACAACAATAAAACGTGAGTTTAAATACGAGATATTTCCATCTAAACAATATCCACATACAAATAAATCCTCATCATAATTATTGATACATTATTTTACGAAATGGTGAGGACTACTAAACAACTCTCTAAAACCATCATTCCATACCCCCACTAACTGCTTTCGCTACATTCTCGCCTCCCGAGAAGAAAAAAATGAACAAAAAGGAAAAGGGTGAGCTCAACTAACCCAAAGAAAGAATATTATGACTAAGATAATACTGAGAACAAATTATCGTTAGTCTTCACGAGGAAAAAAAAATCTAATAGAATACAATAGACAACAAGTTTTAAATCAATACTCGCATGACGGAAAATATTAATTCATAGAAGAGTTACGTAGAGGATGAAATCTACTAATATCTATGAATTTAACGATCCATCATCAATATTTTTATCCTCAGTAACATCAATCAATATATATCTGGAATCATATATTCATCCTTGCACTACTGACCAAGGACATTCACCGATTAATCATGTTCATCTAAACACTGCTCATCATCTTTGCTACTACGGGCCAAAGATATTCATCGAAATCATTCATCTTTGCACTACGGGCCAAAGATATTCATCGAAAATCATTCATCTTTGCACTACTGTGCCAAAGATATTCCATAATATCATCATTTAAGACCGAGGATGATGAAAAATATTTTTAAAGAAAGCGAATCCATGAATCAAAATGACAAGATTAAAGATTAAGGATTCGTACTTTGTTTTATCCACGTCCAAAATACCTCCTCAAAAATAATCATAGTGGTGTAAAATTCAAGAATGATCAAAATATGGATACAATCAAAGCTAGTATCCACAATAGATATTTTAGACGAAAAAGGAAAATTTTCATTTTCGATGAATAATGCCGATTCGTGAATAATGTCAGATATCGTGAATAGTCTTAGTATACGTGAATAAGAATCTCAGACACCAAATGTTCCAAATTTGATAAAAAACTTCAGATCAATATTTCAAACATAATGATATTGAAGAAATAATATCATTACGAAAAAAATAATATCCCTTACCTCGGAAAAGACAAGATTTAACCTGAATCTTCGGATATAAGCTATAACTCAAGTTTCACCAGATATAGCAATACTCAAAGTATACTCAAAATACTCACAAGAATACGCTCGATAATATATAGAGAAAACTTGGCTTTACGTGTGATTTTCAATTCTAACCTAAGCACCTATTTATAGGAAAATGCTTGAAACACCAAAGTTAAAAATTTATTAAAATATTAATATATATATATATATATATAATCTTCATGCACACCTTGGACAATCTGATCTCAGCTCTTTTTCCATGCTAGTGGGCACACCTACCTTGTTAAAAACGTTTTTATTATTTAAAATAATTTAAACTTCCAAAAATCAATTATTTCGGAGCTTCGGAACTTCAATAATTCACAATAAATAGCCCTTTTGTCAGAAAATTCAAATCTTGCGAGTTTTTATAGGAAATTCAATTCTCTACAACTTTGCAGAAGAAAGATTTTCCAAATTTCAAGCGTAAATTGACCGAAATCCATAAATCCAAGCGATTTTAGAGAGGCTATAATCAAATTTCACCGAATAAATGGGGTCCACCGACATGTTTAACATGTTTTAAACATTTATTGCAACAAAAATACTCTTCCTTCTCAGTATACTCATATATTCCACATTCGTTGTAAAAATATCACCATTATTATATTATTAAAATATAATAATATATATATTTAAATGAATTATTTTATCGTAAAAAGATAAAATTTCAATTTTCAACAATTGTCACATTAAAAATTTTCTCCATCTATATCCACATAAAATCAATATTTTTCTCATCATATGAATCAATAATTAATTATTCATAAATAATATTACTGAAATCACAATATCGACAACCGTGCGCCTCTCAGGAAAGAGGGGCTTCCAATAAGAATTTCTCCTTCTTTGGCGCCAAGCAATTAGGTGACCAAACCTCTCCTTAGATGTAACTTTCTAGACATTGCCAATAATGTTATCTAATAATATTATTCAGATAATATGAATTATTACTTCGATAATGAAAAATACTATGTAATGACAATTATCAAAACAACAACAATATAAAATATCAACGCAACAATTATTGAACCAATAAAATAATTGAACAATAATTATCAGAACCATTATTGAGTAGTGCCTTCTTTACGTAAAGAGTCAATAATTGGTGCAATACCGCAGCTATCTTCTTGTCTGAACGCCAGACATCGTGTGTTTTAACCACCGGTATTCCAACAAAGGTAAATTCAGTAATAACTACTGCCAAGTTATTTTTAAACAACTTATATTTGTCGCTTTTCTTCCTCCAATCGCTTTCAGGTTATGGGGCCCACACATGGTCAGCTACTGTCCGCATTTAATATTCCCCGAACGATTTAATATTCCACGACCAAACGAATATTCCCGGACAACAATGAATATTTTATAACCACTTGCTTATTTTGAAATATTTGCGTATTTTACCCATAAATATCCACATTAATCACATCAACCCTTACTATTTCAAAATAATAATTAGAGGAAATTAAATTTCATTTATTAATTATTAGGGGTCTTATACTTCATGTCAAACTTATTTCCCAACAAGTTCTTCAACATGTTTACCTCAATCATGCTCTTTGCAGCAATAAGCATGTCATCCACATACAGTAACAGAAAAATATATGAACCATCCTCAAGATTTTTCACGTAGACACAACAATCATACTCACATCGAGTGAACCCAATCCGGATCATGAAGGAATCGAACTTCTTGTACCATTGTGTTGGAGACCGTTTAAATTTCATACAAAGGACTTCTTCAACCTGCGTACCATGTGCTCGGGTCTCCTATTTGCTTGAATCCTCAGTCGCTCCATGAATATCATTTCCTCCAAATCACCACGAAGAAGGAAGGTCATCTTCACATCCAAATGCTTCTAATTCCGGATCATAGCTAGCCACCAATGCCAAAATAATCCTCGATTGAGGTGTGTCTCACCACCGGAAAAACACCTCATCATAGTCAATTCCTTCCTCTCTGCGAGTATCCCTTTCTTACCAATCGAGCTTTAAACCATTCCTTTTCCTTTTCCGATCACAAAGATCCTTTTCTTGTACACCCACTTGCACCCCTAATCGGGTTTCTTTCCCTCAGGTAATTCTCGACAATTCCCAAGTTTTATTTTTCTTCAACGACTCCATCTCCTCCACCATGGCCTCCATCCATCTGTCCCTTTCAGAACTAGCAATAGCTTCCTGAAACGTGGACTGGTCCCCACTAGTAGTAGATAGAGCGTATGTATAAGACCTCAAATAATTAATAAATGAAATTTAATTTCCTCTAATTATTATTTTGAAATAGTAAGGGTTGATGTGATTAATGTGGATATTTATGGGTAAAATACGCAAATATTTCAAAATAAGCAAGTTATTATAAATATTCATTGTTGTTTGGGAATATTCGCATCGCTGTCGGGAATATTCGTATTTACGGCAAAGTAGCGACCATGTGGGCCCCATAACTGAAAAGCGATTGGAGGAAGAAAACGACAAATATAAGTTGTTTAAAAATAACTACGTGAAGTTATTCTGGTTTTATTAATCGCTGAATACCCGGTGGTTAAAACACGATGAATACGCGCTGTCGCACAAGAAGATACCAGACAGTATTGCACCAATTATCGACTCTTACGTAAGAAGACACTACTCAATAATGGTTACACGATTAATTACTGCTCAAAGATTTTATTGGTTCAATAATTGTTGCGTTGATATTTTATATTCTTCATTGTTTCAATAATTGTCATTACACAAGATTTTTCATTATCGAAGAATAATTCATATTATCCTAATAATATTATTAGATAACATTATTGGCAATGTCTAGAAAGTTCTGCCTAAGGAGAGGTTTGGTCACCTAATCATTGCTACCAAGAAGAAGAAATTCTTATTGAAAGCCCTCTTCCTTGAACCTGCACGTCATCAATATTGTGATTCTCGTAATATTATTTGTGAATAATTAATTATTGATTCATATGATGAGAAAAATATTGATTTTATGTGGATATAGATGGAGAAAATTTTTAATGTGACAATTGTTGAAAATTGAAATTTTATCTTTTTCTCGATAAAATAATTCATTTAAATATATATATTATTATATTTTAATAATATAATAATGGTGATATTTTTACAACGAATGTGGAATATATGAGTATACGAGGAGGAAGAGTATTTTTGTTGCAATAAATATTTAAAACATGTTAAACATGCTCATGGTGGCCCCATTTATCGATCGAAATTTGATTATAAATCTAAAATCGCCTGGCTTATGGATTTCGGTCAATTTCGCTTGAATTTGGAAAATCTTTCTTACGCAAAGTTTTAGAGAATTGAATTTCCTATAAAACTCAAGAGATTTGAATTTTCCGACAAAAGGGCTATTTATTGTGAATTATTGAAGTTCAAAACTCAAAATAATTGATTTTTGGAAGTTTAAATTATTTTAAATAATAAAACGTTTTTAACAAGGTAGGTGTGCCCACTAGCATGGAAAAAAGAGTCGAGATCAGATTGTCCAAGGTGTGCGTGAAGATTATATATATATATATATATATTAATATTTTAATAAATTTTCTGCTTTTGAATGTTCTAAGCATTTTCTTATAAATAGGTGCTTAGGTTAGAATTGAAAATCACACCGTAAAACAAGTTTTCTCTATATATTATCGAGCGTATTCTTGTGAGTATTTTGAGTATACTTTGAGTATTGCTATACTATGAAACTTCAAGTTATAAATTATATCCAAAGATTCCAGCTTAAGATTTGCCTTCCCGAGGTAAGGGATATTATTTTTTTTTCGTAATGATATTATTTCTTCAATATCATTATGTCAAATATTGATCTCAAGTTTTTTATCAAATTTGGAACATTTGGTGCTCTGAGTTACTATTCACGATACTAAGACTATTTCACGATACTGACATTATTCACTTATATCAAGATTATTCATCGAAAATGAAAATTTTCCTTTTTTCGCCTAAAATATCTATTGTGGATACTAGCTTTGATCAGATCCATATTTTGATCATTCTTGAATTTTACACCACTATGATTATTTTTGAGGTATTTTTGACGGATAAAACAAAGTACTTAATCCTTAATCTTTAATCCTCACATTTTGATTCACTGGATTCGCTTTTAAAAAATATTTTTCATCATCCTCGCCTTTAAATGATGATATTATGGAATATCTTTGGCCCGTAGTGCAAAGATGAATGATTTCGATGAATATCTTTGGCTCAGTAGCAAAAAGATGAATGATTTTCGATGAATATCTTTGGCCCGTAGTGTGAAGATGAACAGTGTTTAGATGAACATGACCAATTGGTGAATGTCCTCGGCCTCAGTAGTGCAAGGATGAATATATGATTCCGTATATATATTGATTGATGTTACAGGATAAAAATATTGATGATGGATCGTTAAATTCATAGATATTAGTAGATTTCATCCTCTACGTAACTCTTCTATGAATTAATATTTTCCATCATGCAGTATTGATTTAAAACTTGTTGTCTATTGTATTCTATTAGATTTTTTTTCCCGTGAAGACTAACGATAATTTGTTCAGATTATCTTAGTCATAATATTCTTTATCGGGCTAGTTAAGCTCACCCTTTTCCTTTGTGTTCCATTTTTCTTCTCGTGAGGCGAGAATGTAATGAAAGTACGAGAGCCTGGGTATGGAATGATGGTTTTAGAGAGTTGTTTAGTAGTCCTCACCATTTTTATAAAATAATGTATCAATAATTATGATGAAGATTTATTTGTATGTGGATATTGTTTAGATGGAAATATCTCAGATTTAAACTCACAGCTTTCTTGTTGTAATAATAAAGTTGTAGTTGTTTACTTCGCACTGTATTGACAACCGTAATGGGTGATGTATACCTATTTTGGGGGTGTCACAGGTTGGTATCGAGCTTAGAGATATGATCTCCATGAGATCGGAGAATAGAACTAGGAGGGAGAGACGAGTAAATCCTTCGCTAAGTATGTCCTACCTAAGCTTTTTTTAGTTAATTGGTCAAGATATAAAGATATTATGTGATATATTGATTTGCTTAATTTACCCTTGTTTTATGACAATGATTTGAGAATGTCGATCGAGAATATTAACAATGGAAATGAGACCGTGTGGACGCCTTTGTCTCACCAATGAGGAGAACGTCTGCAATGACTGGTAATGTTCCTCCTGTGAACAACACCACAGAGCAAATGATGAACGAGGGGATGTTTAGAAGCTTTTTGCAGTTCATGCAAAATCAAACGAGGGAGACTCGTGTTCAAAACATAGGAGGAAATGATAGCAATTCACGGGTTGTCACAACCAAGCAGTTCAAAGAGTTGGGACCACTAGAATTTAAGGGAAAGCCTGATCCGATCATGGCGGAAACATGGGTCAATCAAATTACCAAGATATTCGATGTCTTGGGATGCACGGAGGAACAGAAGGTTCCATTCGCCACCTTTATGTTCCGTGGCGAAAGTGCGTATCATCGGTGGGAGTCATGAAGCGTACCCATCCAAATTGTCATTTCGGCGATGTCTTGGGAGACGTTTGAAACTATTTAATGACAAATACTTTCACGAAAGTGTTCGCGTATACGAAGGAAGTTGAGTTTATTAGACCGGAGCGTAAATGCGAGTTTCGCTTAAGGAAGTAGCATTCCTTGGGCACGTGGTGTCAAAACATGGAGTATCTGAATGACGACGAAGATTGAAGCAATACAAAGTTAGGGAGCAACCAAGTCGGTGGATCAAGACGTAGCTTTTTGGGTTTAGTTTGGTTATTATCGAGATTCGTGGAAGGATTTTCTCGAATCTCTACTCAGTTAACTCATCGACTCGAAAGGATACAAAATTCATATGGAGCGAGGAATGCGAGAAGAGTTTCCAAGAGCTTAAGAGGAGACTCATTTCGACTGTTCTAACAATACCATCCGGTACGGATGGATTTGTTATCTCACAACGATGCTTCCGGCAAAGGGTTAGGATGTGTTCTCTTGCAACATGGGAAAGTCATAGCCTATGCCTGCGACAACTTAAAGAATATAAGAGGAATTATCCTACTCATGATCTAGAGTTGGCGTGATCGTTTTGCTGCTAAAGATCCGGAGGCACTATCTATATGGGGAGAAAGTGGAGATATATTCGCACCATAAAAGCCTTAAATATTTCTTCACTCAAAAAGAACTCAACACGCAAGCAATGACATTGGCTCGAGCTATTGAAAGACTACGACCACACTATTATTCAATACCATCCCGGAAAAGCGAACGTGGTAGTGACGCGTTAAGTAGAAGATCATATCACGAGAACGAAAAGGATGATGTCAAGTATATGCATAGAGCCAACTTTAATAGAAAAAGTTAAGGTTGCTTTCGAGCCACCGAATCTTGAGTCGATGCATACGTATGAAGAAGAAAGTACAAGAAGGTGCTATTCCTAAGCGAGAATTGATGAAGAAGGAATACTTGAGTCCACTCTGCACTTTGTGTTCCAAACGATTACGATTTGAAGTACAAGATCATGATGGAGGCACACAATACACCATTTGCAATCCATCCTCGAAGTACTAAAATGTATCGTGATCTTCACATACATTTTGGTGGAACAATATGAAGAGAGAGAGATTGCAAAGTTTATCTCAACATGTTTAACTTGTCAACGTGTAAAGGCGGAACATCAAGTGCCTAAGAGACCATTGCAACCACTTGAGATTCCGAAATGGAAGTGGGAACACATTACCATGGATTTCGTTCACGGTCTTCCCACGGTTTCTCAAGGCATAAATGCTATTTGGGTTATTGTTGATAGATTAACCAAGTCGCACATTTCTTGCCGATACGGAGACTTATTCTCTTGAACGTCTTGCTAGTATGTATGTAAATGAGATTGTGAGGTTGTATGGCATGCCAAGATCTATAGTTTCGGATCGTGACCCAAGATTCACTTCAAGATTTTGGGTTAGCTTGCAAAAAAGCTATGGGTGCGGATTTACGATTGTCATTGGCATACCATCCTCAAACAGATGGACAATCGTGAGAGGACTATTCAAACTCTTGAAGATTTATTAAGACTCGTGTCCTGACTTCAAGGCGGTTGGGATAAGTATTTACCATTGGTGGAATTCTCCTACAACAACAGTTATCGAGCAAGTATAGGTGTGGCTCCATATGAAGCATTATATGGACGAAAGTGTCGCTTCTCCAATATGTTGGGATGAGGTGGGTGAAGCAACATTGTTGGGACCCGAGTTAAGACGTATGACTTCCTAAAAGATCCAAATGATTCGATAACGATACAAACGGCATAAGATCGACAAAAGAGTTATCACGAATCTTCATCGAAATGACGTGGAATTTAGTATAGGGGATCATGTATTGTTGCGAGTTGCTCCACGGAAGGGAGTTACAAGATTTGGGGAAGAAAGGAAAGCTCAATCCACGATTTATTGGTCCATTTCAAATTCTTGACCGAGAGTAGACAATGTAGCCTATATAGACTCGCGTTACCTCCAAGTATGTCTCGTGTTCATAATGTGTTTCACATATCTCAGATTTAAATAATATGCAAGACCCGAACCACGTTATTGAGTTAGAAACCGGATGAGATAAATAGAAGACTTAACGTATGAGGAGGTACTGTCAAGATCTTGGATAGGAAGGAGCATGTCCCTACGCACGAAGGTCATCATACCACAAGTTAAAGTCTTGTGGAGGAACCATGCTATAGAAGAAATGACACAGGGAATTGGAAATGCGAAATGAAAGCGAGGTATCCTCACCTTTTCAAACACCAGTGCACGTATGTCAATTTTGAGGACGAAAATTTCATAAGGAGGGAGGTTGTAAGACCCCAAATAATTAATAAATGAAATTTAATTTTCTCTAATTATTATTTTGAAATAGTAAGGGTTGATGTGATTAATGTGGATATTTATGGGTAAAATACGCAAATATTTCAAAATAAGCAGTGGTTATAAAATATTCATTGTTGTCGGGAATATTCGTTTGGTCGTGGAATATTCAATCTTTTTCGGGGAATATTAAATGCGACATTTGCCTGCAACCATGTGTGGGGCCCCATGTGGAAAGCGATTGGAGGAAGAAAACGACAAATATAAGTTGTTTAAAAATAATAGCAGAGTGGTTATTCTGATTTACCTTGAATACTCCCCGTTGGTTAAAACACAAGATACTGGCGTTGTTGCACAAGAAGAAGATACGGTATTGCACCAATTATTGACTCTTACGTAAGAAGACACTACTCAATAATGGTTACGATAATTCTTCGCTCAATATTTTATTGGTTCAATAATTGTTGCGTTGATATTTTATATTCTTTGTTGTTTGATAATTGTCATTACACAAGATTTTTCATTATCGAAGCAATAATTCATATTATCTGAATAATATTATTAGATAACATTATTGGCAATGTCTAGAAAGTTACATCTCAAGGAGAGGTTTGGTCACCTAATTGCATGGCCAAGGAGTGAAGAAATTCTTATTGAAAGCCCTCTCTTTCCTGGTGAACCGCCTCGGTTGTCGATATTGTGATTACGTAATATTATTTGTGAATAATTAATTATTGATTCATATGATGAGAAAAATATTGATTTTATGTGGATATAGATGGAGAAAATTTTTAATGTGACAATTGTTGAAAATTGAAATTTTATCTTTTTACGATAAAATAATTCATTTAAATATATATATATATATTATTATATTTTAATAATATAATAATGGTGATATTTTTACAACGAATGTGGAATATATGAGTATCTGAGGAGGAAGAGTATTTTTGTTGCAATAAATGTTTAAAACATGTTAAACATGTCAATTGGACCTCATTTATCGACCGAATTTGATTATAGCCTAAAATCTCGGTAGTTTGTAGATTTCAATCAATTTCGCTTGGAATTTGGAAAAATTTCTTCTCGCAAAATTGTAGAGAATTGAATTTCCTATAAAAACCCGCGAGATTTGAATTTTCTGACAAAAGAACTATTTATTGTGAATTATTGAAGTTCCAAAGCTCCGAAATAATTGATTTTTGGAAGTTTAAATTATTTTAAATATTAAAAAACATTTTTAACAAGGTAGGTGTGCCCACTAGCATGGAAAAAGACCTGAGATCAGATTGTCCAAGGTGCGCGTGAAGATTATATATATATATTAATATTTTAATAAATTTTCTGCTTTGGTGTTCTAAGCATTTTCCTATAAATAGGTGCTTGGGTTAGAATTAAAAATCACACCGTAAATCAAGTTTTCTCTCTATATTATCGGCGTATTCTTGTGAGTATTTTGAGTATACTTTGAGTATTGCTATACGGTGAAACTTCAAGTTATAAACTTATATCCAAAGATTCCAGCTTAAATCTTTGTCTTTCCGAGTAAGAGATATTTTTTTTTTCCGTAATGATATTATTTCTTCAATATCATTATCTTTGAAATATTGATCTGAAGTTTTATCAAATTTGGAACTTTTGGTGCTCTGAGTTACTTATTCACGTATACGACACTTATTCACGATATCTGATCTTATTCACGAATCATTTAAGACTATTCATCTAAAAATGAAAATTTTTCTTTTCGTCCAAAATATCTATTGTGGATACTAGCTTTGATTGTATCCATGTTTTGATCATTCTTGAATTTTACACCACTATGATTATTTTTGAGGTATTTTTGGACGTGGATAAAACAAAGTACGAATTCTTAATCCTTAATCCTTGTCATTTTGTTTCACTGGATTCGTTTCTTTAAAATATATATATATATATATATATATATATATATATATATTTCATCATCCTCGATCTTAAATGATGATATTATGGAATATCTTTGGCTCAGTAGTCTGCAAGATGAATGATTTCGATGAATATCTTTGGCACCGTAGTGCAAAGATGAATGATTTCGATGAATATTTTTGGCCCGTAGTGCAAAGATGAGCAGTGTTTAGATGAACATGACCAATTTGGTGAATGTCCTTGGCTCATAGTATGAGGATGAATATATGATTCCGTATATATATTGATTGATGTTACAGGATAAAAATATTGATGATGGATCGTTAAATTCATAGATATTAGTAGATTTCATCCTCTACGTAACTCTTCTATGAATTAATATTTTCCGTCATGAGTATTGATTTAAAACTTGTTGTCTATTGTATTCTATTAGATTTTTTTCCTTGTTGAAGACTAACGATAATTTGTTCAGATTATCTTAGTCATAATATTCTTTATCGGCTAGTTGAGCTCACCCTTTTCCTTTTTGTTCCATTTTTCTTCTCGTGAGGCGAGAATGTAACGAGTACGCAGTCGGGGTATAGAATGATGGTTTTAGAGAGTTGTTTAGTAGTCCTCACCATTTTTTGTAAAATAATGTATCAATAATTATGATGAGGATTTATTTGTATGTGGATATTGTTTAGATGGCAATATCGATTTAAACTCACAGTTTCTTGTTGTAATAATAAAGTTGTAGTTGTTTCGCATCTGCAGTATCGACAACTCAAAATGGGTGATGTATACCTATTTTGGGGGTGTCACAGTATGCAACCATATCCTCAAACCTGTACCTCTCCGGTGGTTTGATAGTACGTTTGGGTCTCCTTGCGGCAATGCTTTCGTCCTGTTGTTCCTTATTTTCCTGTTCCACTGGTGGTAAATTTCCAGTGTCATTACTTTCCAGTTCAATTTGAACTTCCTGCTGCAGATTGCCGGTTACACCACCAACCTCGATTTTCTGACCTTCCTGTTGTGTCTTAACCATGGAAGCCTCATCAAAAACCACATCTCTACTGATTACTACATTCTTTGAATTCGGATCCCGTGAGCTTGTACCCTTTACACCTTTCTTATACCCAAGAAAGATACACCGTTTGGACTTGGCATCAAGCTTTGATCTCTCATCACCCTAACGCAGACGATTATCTTTGGATATCCAAGATCCTCATACCCGAGTAGTCTATCTCCTTACTCGTCCCACACCTCTTGTCTTTCGCTTTATTACCAGGAGCAAGATTTCGTGACTTGTTTATCAAATAAACCGCCATACTAATCGCCTCACCGAAATCCTTCAAATCCTCGTTTTTTAGTCTCACGCACCGCGCCCAGCTCTGCAATAGTTCTCGTTTATTCTCTCTGCCACTCCGTTTTGCTGTGGAGTTTTCCTGACAGTCCAGTGACGTTGTATCCCGTGCTTTTCACAAAACTTCACAAATGGTTCGTACTTGTACTCTGTCCCATTATCTGACCTGAGGCACTTAATTCTTTTCCCTGTTTGATTTTCCACTTCAGTTTTCCACACCCTGAACTTATCGTAGACTTCAGGCTTGTGTCGCATGAAGTACACCCAAACCTTTCTCAAAAAGTCATCAATGAAAGTTAAGAAATACATCGATCCCGCTTTCGAAGCTACTCTCACTGGTCCTCATACATCAGAATGCACATAGTCAAGTTTCCCATTCGTTTTGTTCACTGCACTCTTAAACTTTACCTTACAATCGCTTTTCCCAAGACACGAAATTTGCGTAAGTCTAACTTGCACGACTTTATTCCTTTCAATGATTTCTCCTATGTAATTCCAAAGATCCCACGTTTCTCCCATATGCGCTAACCGCATATGCTATAGTGTAGTATCATCAATATCTTCCGCTATAGTGGCGAGTAGCTCCACCTACAATCGTATTCCCTATCATCCGATAGATATTCCTGCTAACCTTAGAACCTTTCATTATTACTGGGCACCTTTTGTCACTCTTATGGCTCCACCACGGCTTTGAACTCACAGCCATTAGAGTCTAGAGTTCCCAATGAAATCAAATTCTTCTTTAAACCTGGAATATGCCTCACCTCAGCCAGAGTCCTTACAACACCATCGAACATCCTTATCTTCACTATGCCTATCCCAAATGACGTTGCACGAAGCATCGTTACCCATTAGAACTGTCCCACAGTTCACCGACTTGTAGGTGTCAAACCACTCCCTGTTAGGTGACATGTGAAACGAACATGCTGAATCCAAAATCCATGAGTCTGTTACGTCCGTGTTTGTTGACACTGACAACATATCCCCATCATCCGATGATTCTTCCATGACGTTTGCCGATTTTGTAGATTCAGTTTGTTTCCCTGTTCCTTCACCCTTATTCTTATATGGGCAATCCCTTTTGAAGTGCCCTGTCTCGCGACATCTAAAATACTTATCCTCCTTTGGCCTAGGAGTCTTGCCCCTCGACTTAGATTTCCACTGCGTTCTTAGTTTCCCTCTATCCGATTTTCTGCCACGTTGCAAGTCACTAATTGTTTGATTGAACGTGTGAATATGTTGAATAAGCTTCGAACCTTCAATCATCTTTAGCCCAAACAGTTTTTGCTTCAGAAACAATTTATTCGTCAACGACTTTGACATATACCTGGATTCCAATTTACTCCATACACCCGATGGCGATTCATCACCGATCACGTGATACATAACTTCGTCTGCTAGGAACAAACGAATTGTCTTTTACCGCCATCGGCTTGGAATTCATCCTACCATCGATCGTCGTAGAATCCGGTTTCTTCTTTAATGCCTTTACCAATCCCTGTTGCACCAACAGATCCTTTACCCTCTGTTGCCATAGCCCAAAATTCCCAGTCCCATCAAACTTCATCACATCAAACTTTGTTACCGATGAATTTGATAACATTGTTACCACGTGTTATACCTATACTCTGATACCAATTTTGTAACGGAATTATACGATCCATCCCACATCAATTCATCACCATGCAGCGCACACTTGTGTAGACGGGGCCAATAAGTATGTTGGACCACCTCCTTACCTAAAAGGTTAATCTATTAGGTTGAGACTCTACCATACTTATTAACCCATTTACACTCTTAAATTTATCCGATGTGGGATTCATGTGAAATATCCCAAGAAAGAGCTAGTTTGTCCTCTTACCCCTCCCCTCCCTATATTAACAAATTACTATATTTTATTATTAATATTTTAGCCCTTTAAAAAGAAACAATCATGGTATATAAAAATGAAAAACTTAAAAGCCTAACTTTTTAAAATTAAATCCAAGTAGAAAAGGCTAAAAAATTAACATTGATCAAAGCCTCCTACGGTTTTTTCTTCTTTTTTTGAAATTTGGTTCTTCCGTTGCATAATATAAGTTTTAGAGTTATGCACATGTATTAAAGAATTAATTGAATAATATTAAATATAATATTAATTATTTATATTGTTTTTGTATTAAAAAAGAAAATATTATTTATTAGACAAAAACTATTGAGTAACTAAAGTTATACTTATTAGTTGGGATAATATTAAAAATTAAATAATTAATATTTACTTGAAATTTTTAAACGATTTATATTAAGAAACTGAGGAAGGGAGTAGTAAATATTACTCCAATCCGGTTTACCATCAAACTCTATCACGCTTCTTTCCCATCAATCATCATACTCTATCACATATTCGGTTAGCATGAAATTTATTTTTTAGTAAGTTGGACAATTAGCCAATAAAATACTGATACATATAGAATATCGCTTGTATGTCAGTACTCTATTGGTCAATTAATCAACTTACTCAATAAACTTCATACTAACCACTTCCCACTATCACCTACTTTCGGTTTACACTCTACAACCATAAGAGGGGTACACAAAAGGATGAACTGAGAGTTGCTTGATTCTTATTGAGATCATTATTACTTTTTTGAACTTTAAAAATAAAAAAAATAAAAAAGTGGAGATTATAGAGATATATAGTTGCGTGCTGCCACCCACTGATGAAGAAGATAAAGGAGAGTGGTTAATTCTAATTATACTTTTGATTTTATTTTTTAATACTTGATATATGTTATGTATAGTTACATTTTTTTTACCCTTTTACTTAATTAAAATTATAATAATTAAATAAAAAATTATTCTTTTTGACACAAAAATTGACATGCTATGGCATCATAGCAAATTTAATTGAATTAAAATGAAAAAAAATTAAAAAATCAATCACCGAAATAAATAAAAAATATTCAATAATTCTAAAGTCGATAATAATTTATATTTAAACCTTACTGTTATTATTAAGACTTGTGATCACAATAGGTTAATCATCTGTTCAAATCATGTGTGACCCGACATCAACTGCTTCCAATGTTGTGAATTTGAATTATTAAGTTATATATCATTTCAAGTCATCTAGCATAACTACAGGGGCTATGAAGATTGCAAAATAATCTACACTAGCTCCTATACAAAACCAAAATACAACATTCCAATGAGCAAAACACAATTCTAGCAACTAGACTTTCAGTGAGGAAACATAAAACACATAACACTAGCAACTAGACAAAGCTATGCCTAAAATTATCCAGTGCCATGAACAAGTGAAACAACACTTAATAGATTATGATCATATTTACAAGACAAAGAGCTAAACACAAGATTATGATGGACAAATTGACTGTCTACATTCTAGTGCTTCAACTACTCAAAACACAATTGTAGCTTCCAATACCATTCAGTAGTTATGCAAATGAAGTAATATAGAACACACTAAATATATATTTCATTAACAGCACAAAACACTAAATATATTTTAATAATCCATTCCAGAATTCACAATGGCAACCTAATAAAAATATTAAATATAACTCATATAAAACACCTCCTAAATATGAGAACTGCATACACAAGATGCAAAAATTAAAGAGCCAAAACCCTCGACAACCAAGGATACCAAGAAACCACCCAGCTTCCATGTTCTGTTTTATGCATTTAAACATTTACTGTTGCTTGCACTCTGGAGGACGATCACCCTGCTGACCTTCCCCAGCTTGAGCTCTTCCACTCTTCTGCAGTTTACAGAAAGAACCCATGAAAATCACATTCCACTGAAGGGCTTATATACTTGAGTAAGAGAGTAAAGAAAAAGAGTTCATTTCTCACCTTTGTACCAGATGACTGGAAGATATTCAAAAAACGACAAGGGTAAAATATTAGCAAACTCAAAAGCTGAAAATCCAGATTTAAATTGCAAGAGAGAATTCTGAATATACCTTCTTCCTACTCTTGCCCTCTTCTTCATCTTCATCATCATTCTCCTCGTCATCATCATCATCTTCTTCATCTTCGTCCTCATCTTCCTCATCCTTGTCCTCAATATCTTCAAACTCATCACCCTGCACGGCTTCCCCAGTAAACCATGACACAGCATGAGGAATAATTTTGTCCCGAATGGTTGACCTGCATAGAAGAACAAACACCACATTGCATTGGTTTACATCTGAATGCACACTTCAGATTTTCAAGAAAACATATTCAGCATTCAAACTCAACTTCCTTCCTCTCTTTTTTCCTCTTTTCTCTATGGACTAACTTTAAGAATACAAAGATTTAAAGATGCATTTATGCAACAAATGCAGGGATTGTTAGCAGCAGCAGCATGCAAAACACAATGCAATACACCATTGACAATAAAATGATAAATGTAATGATTAAATTACAATAATTTAGAACCAATTGACTCAAGTACTCAATAGGTTGTACATATATCACCATTCATCACATATATTATTGAATTAAACTCTGCGGCTGAAATCACAGACTCACCCAATGTCATAGTCTTGCTCCATTTGATTTTGGAGCTCCTCAGCCTGTTATGCATACAACAATTTACAGAGCATCAGAATGTGTAAGTGGCCTCATTGCTATATTACAAATGAGGAGCTTCAGAACTTACAGCATCTTCATCGATATCATCATCCTCCTCAGGCACCTGTGGGGGACTAAAGAAATTGAAGAAACTCTCACAACTTTCAGTCTTGGTAATAGGTTTTGCATTCTTTGACCCCTTTTTTGGCTTCTTCTTTAGAATCTTCTGGGTTAAGCATTTCCCAGGATACCATTCAATATCCGTCCTATAAAGTTGCCAATATGCATGAGATACAAAGAAAAAGCGCACATGAGGACTACAACATGAAACAAGGTAAATAGCGAGTTACCCGATGGCCTTCTCCAAAATAGGTTCATCATCATCAATCATGTGATAGGTTTTTGTCAAAACTGAGTTCTTAAAAAAAGGATTTGTATCAAAAAAGAACTCTAGCTTAAAACCCTTGGGATTATCAATCCTGCACCATTTGATATCCTTGAGATACTTCAGAGCCTCCTCATCACGCTCAGATATCTAGAAAAACAACAATCATAAACAGTTCTAGCTAGGGGGAAAAATATTTTTAAATAAGCAGAGTAAAACACAGGAATTAAGGTCTATGAATTATCAATATCGCACCTCCTCGGCCAATATTTCATTAGTTTTCATTGCAATGAGCCAGAAATCGGGCACACCTTTCTCTGCATCAATTGTTTCAAAATACCAAATTCAAAATCCCATATCAAACAATTTTACCGAAAAGAATAATAAATATGAAAAATAACAGGCAATCTTTGAATGTGATAATCACCTTTTTCTTTATATTCCTCTTGGTCCATTGCAGTTTCACTTTTAACTCCTTCAGCTTCAACAATACCATTCACTATTTTATATCTCTGAAATTATTATCAAAGAAAATGATTGAATAAGAAATAGGAGAAATCATATAATGCAATTATTCAATTAAAAGTTGCAAATATTCATCCTGCCAATAGCTTCCATACCTTGGTGTATAGAGGTTCATAAATTTTCTGGTATTTAGCTTCAAGTGCTGCTCTCTCCTCAAAGAACTTTGCCTCTAACTCATCATGATGGCTCTGCAATTTGAGAAATTCATGTCAGCTTCAGCATCGCGCTATACTTCACCATACAAACCACGAATCCTCAATTAAAGCATCACTAATAAATCACTAAACTACTCATATCAGATATTCAAGATCTATAACACGACGCAATCCAAATGAGACAAGGTTCCACATGGATCCAAGCTTATCAGTATTGAAAGTGAATGCCACAAATATATCTGAAAAAGCAAAGGCAACAGCCTTTCACAAAGAATGACGTCTACCGTGGAAAAAATGGGGAAGAGCATACAATCTACAAATATAGATACAAGTATTCACCCACGTACTCCATTCTAATCTTTGTGCTTCTTAGCAATCCTTTTATAAGGTAAATAAGCTCAACAGGAAAAATTATTCCTTCACCACTTAGCAAATGAAATATCATTGATACTGAAAAACAAGCCATAGAATTGTGCAAAAAGAGATGTATTCACACAGTAGCCAAGGGAATTTTCTTCTTCAATACTTGAATATGTCTTGACCAAATATTCCTGTCAAAGTCCCTAAACACGAAAGTATTCTAAAAGATATCCATTAGAATGAATTCGCTACTCAGCATTTCACTAAATTAAGACAACAAGACAAGACACCAGTCCATTACTTAATCATTTATTAGAGTTGCAGATCGACTATGTCTTAGATCTATACTTTCAGAGCAAAGTTAAGTTGCAATTCTCGGGATAGTAAGGGGACCAATCTGTATCAACAACTGTTATGCTGTTTATTTTCTTCCGTTTATAAACGAAAACTCAAATTCTAAACAAGAATACAAATCTTTCCCATCCTCAAACACTTGAACTAACTCTTACCCCATTCTATCTTTTGATGATCATTCACTGCCTCTGGTTGAAGACGAAACCGACTTTTATGAGTTATCCCTAAGTTTAAAGGTTTGTATGAGCTATCTATAATTTTAATAGTCAAATCGCTTGAAAAATCTAGTTTGAAGCCTTCAACTTGATAAATATTCTCTATGTATATAACAACATTATACAAAACCTACATAAAAATAGTGGTTTAAGTAGTAAAGAAAATTGATTTTTGCAAAACTTAGTGACCCACATTATAAAATATGCACCAACAAAACTACCATACAACCAAATTATAAACTCCATTGCAACAGAAAAGATAGCTCTTCTAATTACGTAACCCACAAACCTGAATCTCTCTCAAAGCCTCAACACGCTTTCGGACCACAGGTGTCAAGGTCTCGAGTACATCGGAGTGTTGCCCAGCCAAGTTCTGAAGCTTATTCTGCATAAACCCCCCAAAAGAATACAGGGATAAATTAACCGTGTCATCTAATCATAATACCGATACACATAGAGGTAAAAGTGTAGAAATGACCAACCTTCAGGGCATTTACAAGACCAGCACGATCCTCCGCACTAAGAGCTACAAAACAGTAACAATTAAAGTTTTGCTTGCGCTATATATGAATAAAAAGAAAGTAAAAATTAGTGCTTAATAGAGAGAGAGAGAAAAAAGGGGGGAAAGGTAAAAGGATAGGTCGTGGGGTTAGATTTTGGGAAGTTACCGGCGGCGGCGGCAGGCAGCGCGGCGCCGAGATCGGACATGTCCAGCTGATCTTTGTTAGAGTTACTCATGCTTAAAACGACTGAGAAAAAACTAGAAAAAGAAAGAAAATGAAAAACCCTAGATAGAAAGTTGAAGAGAAAAGGAGGGAAAGTGAAGAAGGAAATAGATTAGGAGGCGAGTGGGGCTGGGCTGTTCTCACTCCTGTTTCTCGCGTCGCGTCGTAACCTAAGGACGTTGCGACTATACTTGTTTATATATACAGAACTGCGAAGTTTATGCACCCAACTGTTTGGCTGAGGGCCTAGGGACCGACCCTGTCCCTGTCCTGTCAAGGGGTTTAGGCCAAACTTATAATTAATAATTTTTGGTAATTAATAAATAATTAAAAATACGCAACAGCTGGTAAATGCCAACAATATTAGTATTAAAAAACAGTCAAACTCCAAAATAACAATAGATTATTATGTATATTGAGTAGTTATTCAACACACGTAATAATAAGATGATAAAACTGATTTAATATCTCTGCACTTAAATTTGAAAAGATTTATCATTGTTAATCTACATAGATTCAAAAATAAAATAAAACAAAATTATTTATCTCGATAATGAAACTCTTTCCCAAATTAATCGTGTCATGGATAAAACAAATTCCAAACCAAAAACAAAAACAAAACAGACTCCACACAAAATAATAAGATAACACAACCCGCAATAAAAGAGCAAAAGAAAATAAGTCAGGATCTGAAAATAGAGATCGATCCTCAATTAGAGTTTTTGGCTACAGAGGTAATAGAGGAAGGAAAATAGAGATCGATCCTCATTTTCACAAGGTCATTAGAGTCGCATACCACCATTTTTCCTAATAAAACGAGGTTGCAAATTGCAATACAAGGCTATCTTTTATTTAGAAATGCGAGCTTTTTACACAGGCCTAACGACAAAGAAATGGCCATAACCTTGGTGAAGGCCACCAATTACAGTCACGTCTCGTTATTATTATCCACAGCTATTCTAAATTCCCCACCAAACACTGGTACCAGTGCCTCAACGCCCATGGCAATGTGTTCCAGCTTATGCCCTTCTCTACCCACCCACTTTGGAAGCAGACCCATCTTTTCTCTCCCCAAACTTCCACAAGTTTCAGTTTCTTTCAAGCCTTTTTCTTCTCAAACTTCGGAGTCTGCTACCAAAGGTACCATATCTCTTTTAATTTTGTGTATCGTGTTCGTTTTTATTTTGGTTTGATATTTTAGTTCAGTGTGTCGTATGCTTACTGCAAGTATGTAAAAAAATTTAATCTGGGGATTTTGATATGAACCATTTATATACCGATCAACAATTCACGAATAATTTGCTCATTTGATACTAATTCTCTTAGCTTGGGCCCATCCAGGGCCGGCCTTGAGTTTTTAAGGGCTTAAAGCTAAAAAAAAAATGGGCTTTTTGCTAATTACTATTAAGATAGACATAAAAAAAACTAAGAACTTTTCTTGAACAAAAGAGCATAAATACAAATGAATACCAAATATAATAACCGACTATTTCAATATTTCTAAAGCATCATTTAGATATCACATTATCACTAAGTCTGTCATTAAAATTTGGGTCTATTTCATTGGGTAATTTTTTTATAGGCCTTTAAATTTAAAGTGACGTGAACTGGGTTCTTTTATATGGGTATATATATACATAACAAAAATACATATTGGGGGCCCTAAAAATTTATTAATTTTAGTGGGCCTAAAGCCCGGGCACCTTGGACTTTAGCCCAGGGCCGGTGCTGGGCCCATCTATGGCTATAAACACTGTACTAGCTTAGTTATTGTGTAGTGTTGAAATCCATAGGAGTAGTTCATCTGATTCAATAGTGGGATACCATTTGGTCATACTTGGATGTCACATGGAATTTGAATTGGGCATTGTTTTTAACTTGGTTTGAAGATATGAATATATATCTCACTCCAGGATAGAGGAAACTGATATGTACAAGCAGTTGGTATGTAGGAAGTGCAGCAGTACGTGGGTATGTAGGAAGTCTGCAATGATGACGTGGGTGTGTGGGGGATATTTCCCATTCTTAGGGTAGTGTGTTAGTGGGTAGTGTGGTAGTGTTTCATATTTCCTAGTTAGTTGTTTATGCTTCCTAATAGTGGGGCTATATAATATAGCCAGTAGATTGTTCTTTGTTTTTATGCAGATTATTAATAACTTCCCACAAAGCTCTCTGTTTCTCTCTATTTTTCTTCCTTTATCTTAATTCCTCTATCTGTCACAAATTATCATACCAATTGGTATCAAAGCCAGGTTCCGACTATGGATACTCGGGGAAAGTCTAATGCTGAATTCCGTAATGACGTAAACGAGACATTAGCCAAACATGAATCTCATTTTGATCAACTCCAAAACAGTATTGATCAGCTGCATGCCTCCATGCAAACAGTCATCACGGAGCTTCACGCCTTGCGTTTACAACGGCATCAAGGTCCTCCTCAACCTCATCCTCACCTTTCTGATACTAACCCGGTTGCTGTGGGTCGTGACCATGTTCATCAACACCTTAAGCTTTCCTTTCCAAAGTTCAGCGGTGATGATCCCACAGGTTGGATTTACAAGGCGGAGCAATATTTTGAGTTCAACAATGTACCTCAGGACCAACGAGTCTAGTTGGCATCCTTTCATTTCGAAGACATTGCTCTTCAATGGCATCAGTGGTTGATTAAGTTCCGTGGTCCTCTCACTTGGGCCGACCTCACTCGAGCGGTTCTTCTTCGTTTTGGACCCACGGAGTACGACGACCCATCCGAGGCTCTCACTCGCCTTCGCCAAACCACAACTGTTGCTGCCTACCAGGAAGTTTTTGAACGACTTTCACATCGCGTGGATGGCTTACCTGAAGCCTTCCTCATTAGTTGCTTCATTGCGGGGTTACGAGACGATGTTACTACTTTCGACGTTAAAATTAAACATCCAACCTCCTTATCAGAGGCAATTGGCGTTGCCAGACGATTAATTGAGAACGGAATCGATTCTTGCGTGACGAGTCACTCCATCTTCGTCCATTACCGTTCCATCTAAGGCAACGACCAATCCAGTGGCTGGGTTGCTTGGACCTCCACCCACCCTGCGTCCATCGGTACCCTTAAATTCGACACCATTACGGCGTATCACGAACCAAGAAGCTAAGGAACGGCGGGAGAAAGGCTTGTGTTATTATTGCGACGAAAAGTTTATTCCGGGCCACCGTTACAAATCTCCCCAGTTTTTCATGATAGAGGATTCAATGCATCAAGAATTGGAGGAGAAAGAGGATACCAACCAAGAGCAGTAAGACAACGCCCCACCCTGTAAATCTCATTCCATGCAATTGCAGGAACAAATCATCCACAAACCATCAGGGTATCCGGCAAGTTGAAGAACAAGGAGGTTACGGTGTTGGTCGATGGTGGGAGCACTCACAACTTTATCGACCAAGCCATTGTGTCAAAACATGGCCTACCAATAAAAAAAAATGAGAAATTGCAGGTAACCGTGGCCAATAAAGAGAAGATAGAATGTGTTGGGCTTTATCATCTCTCTCGACGATCGTCATCCAGGACACTTTCAAACGGAGGATTACTACGTGCTTCCCGATCGCACTTGTCGTAGTAGTCTAGGCGTTCAATGGTTAGCTACTTTGGGACCAATAGAGACTGACTACAAGAAGCTTATGATGACTTTCCAAAAAGGAGGGGTCCCATGCACCCTTCATGGAATGAAACAAATGGGGTTAGAAGTCTTATCACAGAAGGATTTTAATAATTTGTATGGCACTGGGAATCTATTTGCCATTATTCCAACGGGTACCCATGCCCACCAGGAATCACACCCCCCAGATTTGGCCCACCTATTATCAACCTTCTCTCACGTGTTCAAGAATCCTACTGAACTACCCCCACAACGCACATGTGACCACCGAATTACATTACAACCTGACGCCAAACCAGTTAGTGTAAGGCCGTATCGATATCCCTATTATCAGAAGGATGAGATTGAAAGGATGGTGAAAGAACTACTTCAGCAAGGGCTCATTCGACCCAGTCATAGCCCTTACTCGTCCCCGGTGTTATTGGTGCGCAAAGCTGATGGAGAATGGAGGTTCTGTATCGATTACAGAGCTTTAAACAATTTAACAGTGAAAGACAAGTACCCGATCCCAATAATTGATGAACTCTTGGATGAACTCCATGGTGCAAGGTATTTTTCAAAACTCGATCTCCGATCTGGCTATCACCAAATTAGGGTACAGGAAGAAGATATTCCAAAGACAGCCTTTAGGACTCATGAAGGGCACTATGAGTTTATTGTGATGCCTTTTGGCCTCACCAACGCACCGACAACCTTCCAAAGCCTTATGAACGACGTCTTCCGACCCTATATGCGACAATTCATTTTAGTTTTTTTTGATGATATTTTGGTGTACTCCAAATCTTGGGAAGAGCATATGTCTCACCTTCGCACAGTCTTAGAGATTTTGTCATCAAACCACTTGTTTGCAAAAGAATCTAAATGCAGGTTTGGCGTGACCTCTGTGGATTATCTGGGACACGTTTTTTCTGAGCAAGGCGTCCAAGTCAACCCAACCAAGATAATAACCGTACAAAATTGGCCAAGACTGACGAACACCAAAGGAGTAAAAGGATTTTTGGGTCTGGCGGGATACTATCGAAATTCATCCGACACTTTGCTAGCATCGCAACACCTCTCAATCAACTGTTGACAAAAGATGGCTTCCAGTGGCATGAAGCAGCAGAAGAGGCATTTCAGAGATTGAAACACGCATTGACAACTACCCCAGTTCTCAACCTTCCCGACTTTACACAATGTTTCGAAATTGAGTGTGATGCTTGTGGAATTTGTATTGGCGCTTAAGCTTACCCAAAATAATGACCGTTGCTTATTTTAGTGAAGCACTAAAAGAATATCGTCACTATCTCCGTCCCACATCTGAAAAGGAAATGTTGGCCATCGTGAAATCAGTGAAAAAGTGGCGACCATACTTGCTTGGAAAGCCTTTCATTGTGCGTACAGATCACAAAAGCTTGAAATACCTCTTAGAAAGCAAATAAGATCACTACTCCAAATTTCGGACTAGGTGGCTTCCAAAAATCATGGGCTATGAATATACAATTGAATACAAGAAAGGGGCCGACAATAAAGCTGCAGACTCATTATCCAGGTTAGTGGAATTTCAATGTTTGTCCATTTCAATTCCTAGAGCTGATTGGTGGACCCAACTTAAAGATGAAGTGGCCCGGGATCCTTTTTATTTGGATTTGAAATTAAATACTACGTTCTCTCAACGTGATGGTGTATGGTTGAAACAAGGAAGGATTTATTTGAATCCCAATTCACCACTAGTTCAAGACATTGTATCTGAGTGTCATTCCTCACCTTCTGGTGGTCACTTCGGTTTCCATAAGACACTCTCACATCTCAAAAAAAATTTCTCTTGGTTGCACATGCAACGTACTGTCAAAGAATTTTTGCAATGTTGTGAGACGTGTCAACGTTATAAAATCGATACTATGAAGCCCGCGGGACTTCTACATCCACTCTGATTCCCGGATCGTATATGGACCGACATCTCTATGGATTTTATAGAGGGATTGCCTCCATCTAATGGCCACACAATTATTATGGTAGTTGTTGATCGTCTGTCGAAATATGCCCATTTTATCCCAATGAAACATCCCTTCACAGCAACTGTAGTCGCTAAGGTATTCGTTGCTAATGTAGTACGTCTACATGGGGTTCCCAAGACCATTGTTAGTGACAGAGACAAAGTGTTCACAAGTTCTTTTTGGCGTGCTTTATTTTAGCTTCAAGGGTTTAAACTTTGCATGAGCTCTAGTTACCATCCACAGTCTGACGGTCAAACGGAGGTAATAAATCGTATTTTAGAGCAATATCTGCGATGCTTTGCAGGGGAACAACCACGGAAATGGGTGGAATGGGTACCCTGGGCTGAATTCAGCTATAATACATCCATTCACTCTTCTACCAAGATGACACCTTTTGAAGCTATTTATGGGATTCCTCCACCAGACTTCTTGTCATATGTTCCGGGCACTTAACCAGTACAGGCAGTGGATGACTACTTAAGAGACAGAGATACCATTCTTCGCGAGTTACGTTTGAATCTCTCTCGAGCTCAAGAACGAATGAAAAACCATGCTGACCAACACCGTCGAGAAGAGACCTTTGAAGTCGGAGATTATGTGTATTTAAAACTCCAGCCTTACCGTCAAACAACGGTAGCGTTTCGCAGTTCTTTGAAGTTGTCTCCCCGGTATTTTGGTCCATATGAAGTTATTAACAAAGTGGGTCCAATAGCCTATCGCCTTGCCTTGCCTTCGGGGTCACTAATTCATAACGTCTTTCACGTGAGTATGTTGCGCAAACATTTGGGACCGGTATCTACTGTATCTACTCAACTTCCACCGGTGACTGATGAATCCGTCATCCTTCCACAACCTGAAACCGTGCTTGATCGTCGTACAGTACAAAAAAACCATTATCGTCCTAAAGCTGAAATTTTGGTTAAGTGAAAGGGGGCACCGATTGAAGATGCCACGTGGGAAGATGCCAGACGCTTGTCTCGAACCTATCCCGATTTTCCTTGCGGACAAGGAAATTTAAGGGGGTAGGATTGATATGTACAAGCAGTTGGTATGTAGGAAGTGCAGCAGTACGTGGGTATGTAGGAAGTGCAGCTGTACGTGGGTGTGTGGGGGGATATTTCCTGATTCTTAGGGTAGTGTGTTAGTGGGTAGTGTGGTAGTGTTTCCTATTTCCTAGTTAGTTGTTTATGCTTCCTAATAGTGGGGCTATATAATATAGCCAGTAGATTGTTCTTTGTTTTTATGCAGATTATTAATAACTTCCCACAAAGCTTTCTGTTTCTCTCTGTTTTTCTTCCTTTATCTTAATTCCTCTATCTGTCACAAATTATCATACCAGAAACATCGGGAATATGATGCATGGAACACAAGCTTGTATATCATACATACAAATCTTTACTGTTTCATTTCTGGTCATTCTGGTTTCAAAATAAAATTTTATTTTTCCCTTGCAAGGAATGGGTTATACGATAGTCTCTTTATTTTAGTTGGGTGGGAGTTGGATTCCGATTTCCGTTATAATCATATTAAATTGGTGCAACCTGTAGTTGGTGACTTAATTTTATCAAAGGGATTCTAGAGATTTTGACAGGCCTTAATAGTTTAAGCCGTAGTGAAATTTATAAATTTAAAGGCAAACGAGAGCTAATATCAAACTATGTTTCTCTGCTTGTTTGTTTAGCAGGAAGTAAAGCAAAAAGGAGCATTATATGCGTACATAATTATAAAATTGTAGTGGGATCTCTATAGATTATTATATTGATTTTGTTATAGCTTCAATGATGTCATGGTGGTGGTGTTGGCAACAATAGATTTTCCCCGTTCTTGGTGATTTCTCTGGATTAGCAAAAGTGTTGTTTACGGACCAGGTGGTGGAATTGTAATTGACGAGTCAGGTGCTGAACTTGTAGCAAAAATGATCTAGAAGTCGTTTGAGCTTCAAGTTCAAACTAATATTAATATACATCTTTCCAGTTTTTGTATTAACTATTGGTGAATGCAATATGAGTTATTGGCTGAACTTGAATCATATCCCTTCCAACCAAGTTTTAGCATGCATGCAACAGATGATATTCCAGCACGGCTTGGTTTTTTGGGTCTTGGCATTATGGGTTCTCCAATGGCACAAAACCTCATAAAATCAGGGTATGATTCTATTTATTTACGGAGCTCAAGCTAAGGGGACTGACATAAATGATTGAAGGGATTTATTTGAACCACAGTGTTTCTTTCAGATGAAAATTTAGCTTACATCTTTTCTTTTCTATAAATAAATAATACTATATGATTTTATCTTTTATGTACAACATTTCTAATATGAATGTGCTTAGAAATCATATAATGTCCGTAGAACATAGTGAAGTGTTTGAAATTGAAAGAGTATCTTTGGCGTCTCCAGAGACAATAATTAATGGGCTTTTGATTCTCTTTGAAGCATGAAATGCTGCTCTGATAAATAAACTTTCTTATTATATATATATATATATATATATATATATATATATATATATATATATAAAGGGATTTTATTTATTGATCGGCTTATTGTAGATGCGATGTGACCGTTTGGAATAGGACAAAGAGCAAATGTGATCCCCTCATCTCCTTGGGTGCAAAGTAAGTAGTTATGTATAAGCTACATAATACATCTTTGCAGCACCAATATTTTAGTTATTTGCTGGATCATCTATAATCTTCATGGTGCACTATGTCTATGTCAACTTCAGTTCATCACCCTAGCACTGCACACCTCTTTAAAAATGAGAAGTTAGTTTCAATATGATAACTACAAATCCTAGGAAAGGAATCGATCAAGTTACAAGTTACAAGTGACACAAGCACTAGGATCTTATTTTATTGTTTAGCTGCTAGCCTCACCCTGAAAATTTGATGGAAATATTGCTCATATATACTTTTGAGTGGCATAATGACCTCTATATGAGTTTAGATTGGACTAAAAAAGCTGTCATACACATGTAATTAGAAAATGGCATAAAACTGAGTACATGGCTAGTCTTTTTTTGTCTTTACTTATTCACTTTTGTATTGTTGATGCAAATCTAATTATGCACAGCACGCAAGTATACATGGTCAACAAGTAATATAATGTAAGTAAAGTATCGATCCTACAGAGAAAAATATTAAACTGTATTTTAATCTAACAAGCACCAGTTTTGTAATTATCTCAGTCTCTTTAAACAGATGGACAAGCTAGCTAAATATCTAAAATTACTAATTAACATGTTTAAACTAATTAATACGTCACATAAAAGAGATTTAAGACTACAACTTCACTTAATGATTCATTTAGACTGACACACTTCCTGTTAAACCAAATTAATTATCTCGGATTGTTAATCAAGAACACGAAAGTAAAATATGACCATCTCTTGATGTACCATACCCATACCAACTCAAATCCATAGATGATAGAATTAAGGAGAACATCGTAATTAACTAATCCATTATATCTTTATGTGAATTACAATTAAAGAGGGTTTAAGCACAAGTTCCTATCGGACATGCGGTGCATAGGTATATCTCTATCCTAGGCACGAATCATGAATTTCATCACCATGTAGAAGTCACAAACACATGCAATTATGATCAGATCTAAACCTATAATCCGTCTCTCAATTTCATATAGGTTATCACGGTAATTGATGGCCAAGCAATTAAGTAATGAAACACAAATCATAATAGACAATCCACTAACAATTAATAAGTCTAACAAGGAAGAATATCAAAATAAACTACTCATTAAGATCAATTGTAATCTCAAAATAAATTTAACTCATACTTGAGCTAAAATCTATGATCCACAATTGAATATACATTAGAAGAATACAAATAGAATTAAAAGAGAAAGTAGGAATAAAAGTGCAAATCTGATCTCTCTTGCTCCTCCTTGATTCTCTAATGATCTTCAAGTTGCTTCAATCCCCAAGATCTAATCTAGGGTTTGATCTAATCTAATCTAAGATAGAAATTAAAGATGGAATATACAAGATAGATCCCAACAAGGGATTTATTAAGTCTAAGCTATCATCTATGATGTAATACAAGCTGCCAATATGCCTAAATATAGGCTAAAGTTCGTTTGGCCTCTTGCCCAAGCTTCAATCCAATTGGTCAATTAAAATAAAAAGTCAACTGTTGGTCGACAGAAACAGTATTTGCTATGTTGTCCCATAAACTATTTTAGGGCTAACAGGCACTTTGAGGCGTGAACTAAGCATGGCTAGGGGTGTTCATCGGTAAATAACCGAACCGAACCGGTCCGAACAGAACCGGACCGAATATTAATAGTACCCAAAATAGGGTATCAAAACCGATACTCGGACCGATTAGATTAGCCTGACTTGGTTTTTTTTATTAAAACCGACCCAAATTTAAACCAAAACTCAGCCCAAATTTAATTCAAAACCGGCCCAAGAGCTGCCCAAGACTTGCTTTTAAGCCAAAATTCGGCCCAAGGTCAAGCAACTTGCACAAGGCCCAGCCTTCTTTGAGCCAAAATTCGGCCCAATAAAGATAAAAGACTTAGATGTCTTTTTAAAAGGAAAATTTTCTTACTATTTGATAAAGAAACCAATGTGGGACTTAGTTATTAAGAACCAATGTGGGACTTATCTATTAAGAACTCACTTGGTTGTATTTTTATAAGAAAAACTTCCTTAAACTTTTATAAAATAACCAATGTGGGACTTACTATTAAGGTTTCACTTGTAGTTTTTTTATAGGAAAACTTCCTTAGACTTTTATAAAATAACCAATGTGGGACTTGACTATATGTTTTTTTATAGAAAAAATTTCTTAGACTTTTTATAAATTAACCCATCAATGTGGGACTTGCAAACAAAAATATTCTATCCAATTAATTAAGACTTTTAATCTAACTTAATAGCAAATCTTTCCCAACTTATTGATAAATAATTTAGTGTATCTAATTTCTTTTACTTTTACCAATTTAATCAATATAGAACTTCTAAACCACCAACTATTAATATATTTAAGTTTATCTAATTTCTTTTACTTTTACCAATTTAATCAATTTAAACTTGTAAACCACCAACTATTAATAGTTGATAGTCTTTTTATAAAGCAAAACTTCCTCAGACTTTCCAATGTGGGACTTGGCTATTAAGGTTTCAATTACTTACCACTAATTACTAAGTTTTCATTTTATAACAAAAGTGGGACTTTAGACTTTTAAAAGTGAACCAATGTGGGACTTGACTATCAAGGTTTCATTTTGAAGTCTTTTTATAAGGAAAACTTCCTTAGACTTTTACAAGTTATACCAATGTGGGACTTGGCTCAAGGTTTCACTTTGAAGTCTTTTTATAAGGAAAACTTCATTAGACTTTTACAAGTTATACCAATGTGGGACTTGGCTCAAGGTTTCACTTTGAAGTCTTTTTATAAGGAAAACTTCCTTAGACTTTTACAAGTTATACCAATGTGGGACTTGGCTATATGTTATTCTCTTGTCTTACCAATATCCCACATTGTCTAATTTGTGTTCTCATGTCTTACTTCTATTCTATAAATAGGGGAGACCACCAATTCAAATTTTATTCAAGTCCCAAGTATTCTATAGTTCTATTTGATAATTAGAGGTCAGGAGACTCTAATCCAATTTTACGAAGATAAGTAAAATATTTTTAAAAAAAATGAATTGAACCGATACAACCGGTTCGGTTCGGTCCGGTATATACCGAACTTTTGAAATAGGTAACCGGAACCGGTACCGAAAAACCGGTATATACCGGGTTTTTTGTACCAAACCGGACCGGTTCTTTTTTATACAGAACCAACCGGTTCGGTCCGGTTCGGAAAACCGAAAAATCGGAAAAACCGAACGAAATGAACAGCCCTAGGTGCGACCGTGTCGCACCCAAGGCTAATTTAAGGCGGCCGCATGCGTACACAGAATCTTGATTATTCTTTTTCTTCTTTGAATCGTCATCGCTCTTCCAAGTCTTGATCAATTAGCTTCCAACACACCAGATTTTCATCCATTATAAGCCATTTTGTCTTCAAATGCCACCAAGCTAACTCCCAAATATGCAACCTACAAAATGAGAATGAAATGAATGAAAAGTAACTTATAAACATGGGATTAAGCAACAAATGAAGTTAGTTGATACCGAACCGACTTATCATGTATTTTGATATCGAAAACAGAATGACCTAGTATGTCACTCCCCATCCTTGATGACACACCTGAAATTAGCCATTAAGCTACAATAACTTTAGATAGACCAATCATTGATTTATGCCAGCCACTTGTGTAATTTTTTTGGGATATATGTTAATTTTTTAGTACAATCTCATCTTGATTATATTGCTTATGCATTTTTTTATCAGAATTATCCACATAAATGGGTTTCCTTTGCCTAGCCAGTGTTCTAAAAATCCCCGCCTAGGTCCGCTTAGGCCCCGCCTAGGTGCTAGGCCCTCCTTTGGCGCCCCGCCTAGGTGCTAGGCCCCTCCTTGGCGCCTCGCCTAGGTGTTAGGCCCCCCTGACACCTCACCTAGGCGGCAAAAAAATCCTTCTAGGAAATTAGGCGGGGTCTAGACAGAAAGTTTTTTTATTTTATTTTAATAACTACCCAAACCAGATCTTGATATATTTATTTTTCTAATGATTTACCATATTGATAATACATATTGTAGCATATCAAATCACAACAAGAAGTAAACAATATCAAGTCAAAATGGATAATTTTATTATAGTTGTAATTTTTTGAACTTGTACCAACTTTAAATTATATAAATGATGATACATTTGTAATATTTAATTTAATTCAATATAATTCTTAAATTTATGTTTAGTTTCTTAAGTTTTATTATTGAATTAAATTCTTGAAAATTTAAATTTTATTATTTAATAGCAATCTTGTTTATGAATAAAACTAATACGTTAAAAATATGTTTGAACTTTGAACAATTGCATGTTTGTGTTTGAACTTTGACATTAATAATATGGATATGTGTTTGAACTTCAAGCAAATGCCTTTATTATATTTATTATAGGTTGTTTTGCTTTATATTATTGTTTTGTTTGGATAAATGTTAGATAAAATATTAAAATCCTAGGCCCCCTAGGCGCTAGGCCCCATCCGGCCGCCCGCCTCCGGCCGCCCGCCTCCCGCCTAGCGCCTTTTAGAACATTGTGCCTAGCTTGTTTCACAAGTGTTATAATACTGAAGCAATGGTCTTAGGTGCTTGCATTTACAAGTTACCCTACATCAAGATCTCTTTTCATGTATCAATACATACTCCTTCAGTTCGAAATTGACTATGGTAGTGCAAAAAGCACAGTTTAAGAAAAATTTATTCCTCATCCTTAAATCAGTATCTCTTTAAATTTATTTTTATTATAGTGTAATAATGACCGCAATGAAGGAAAGTTGAAATTAAAATCATTTAAATGTTTCGGATTCTCGGAATACATCCAGTTTGGGAAATGTGTACCAACAAATAAATGGGAGTGAAGGAGTTTTTTTTAATAATACTAAACTGGAATACATCCAGTTTAGTATTATTGTTGCTACAAAAGCTCGTGCTTGAGCCCATAAGGAGATTTATCTCCTGTTCTGTAGGACATAAAGTGTGCAGTTTAAGCGAGATTGCATGGTAATTAGATATGGTCTGTGGCATTTTCTTATCCCCACTCCCTCCTACACAGGAAAATAAAGTGTTATCCTTCTATACTAGAGGAAGTAGATGTTAAATCATTGGTTTGTATAATTATACCTTCAAATTTCAATATGAACTAAATTTATTAATCTGTCAGGTTATAAATAATTAGTTGTTCTATATGTGCAGATATATGTCCTCACCAGAGGAAGTAGCTGCATCTTGTGATGTGACGTTTGCCATGCTTGCTGATCCTGAAAGTGCAGTGCGTATGTTACAACATAGTGTATTTGATTTGATATATTGAGGATGTCTAAAAAGCATAAAGTCTTATTAGGTGGATGTTGCTTGCGGGAAGCATGGGGCTGCAAATGGAATGAGTCCAGGAAAAGGGTATTTGCATTGTGTTCCCTTAGATATGAATTTTCAATGTCTCAGAATCTCCAACACAATCAACAAGTTAATTAATTAGCTTAGTTTTAATGGTTTACAAGTTGCTTAGCTACTAATTTCATGATGATCTCTTGAAAAATGAGTTGTTCATTGTCTAATAACTTTACTGTTACTGAAGCTGGTTAAATGTTCTGCATTAGTAACAGTTTCCAAAAATATCTCATTTATAGTTTATACTTTTTGATTCTTAGATTTGCCTGCCATTACCACTCACCTTACAAATAACATTCACTGTGGGTTATCACCAGCGGATGTGTATAAATGTGCATCTTGTCTTGTAAAATTTGGTTCCATCAATATGTTTTTTTTCCTTTTCAAATTTGTGATGACTTTCATCATCATATTCTTTTTGGTGCTTGCAGATATGTTGATGTCTCAACAGTTGATGGTACCACTTCTAAATTGATCAATGGACATATCAAAGCTACTGGGGCGCTATTTTTGGAGGTAAATTACTCAAGTTTTCCTTTTTAATTGTCTCAATTAAATATCTCGAGTACGAAAGTAGTTGTAGTTTAGTTTTTCTCTTTCAGTTAATACCATAGAAGAACCATTGAAACTCCAGTCCGTTAAAATACCTCGAAGTATGTGCATTTTATTTTCATGTTTCAGTGACATGCTCAGAGTGTATACAATAAAATATTTATAAGCTTTACTTGTTCCTCAATAGGCCCCTGTTTCAGGTTCCAAAAAGCCAGCAGAGGATGGACAGTTGATATTCTTAACTGCAGGCAAGCATCCTACCCAATTTTACCTCTTAGACAGTCCTTTTAATATGATTGTCCTGACTATTTAATAAAAAGTTTGTACTTTGTTACAAAGTGCAATTAATTATCCAATCAAAATGTATTCTCGTTAGTAAAGTTTTTTCATTTGTACATTGTTAAACTGTTGGCTTTCTATTTATCCAAAAGCAATGTGTTCTAAAAAGTAAAAGAGGCTTCCATAAACTGAAGTGTAGATGCAATCTTTCAGGTGACAGGTCTCTATATGAAACCGTCGCTCCATTCCTGGACATTATGGGGAAGGTATTATTAGCCTTCTTTCGTGAAGTTACCTACCTAAACGCCTTTTTTTCTATTCACACAGACATGTAAATGTATATTTTATAGGTTTAAATTCATGGTTTATTGCAGTCACGATTTTACCTTGGGGATGTTGGAAATGGAGCAGCAATGAAACTTGTTGTCAACATGATCATGGGAAGGTTCTGCGTGATTTTTGTTTGAGATGTTTAAATTTTTTTGTTGTGCTTTCTCTGAGTAATAACCAAAACATAATTTATTATTTTATTTTATTTTTGTTTTCAAACTATTTGCAGCATGATGGCATCTTTTTCTGAAGGATTGCTTCTCAGCAAGAAAGTAGGACTGGACCCAAGTGTACTGGTGGAGGTATGCCCTAAAGACCGGTTTTATTCTTGCATTACATTTAATTTCTCATTGGTTTATAGTTATGTTATTGAAGATTGATGAGGTATCCTTTTGGTCAGTTGAGACAAGTTGTTGATTTGGCAGGTATTGTCACAGGGTGCAATCAGTGTCCCAATGTTCTCCATGAAAGGCCCTTCCATGGTCCAATCCAAGTATCCCACTGCTTTTCCGTTGAAGCATCAGCAAAAGGTTGTAAGTTGTAAAGTTTGTAATTTTTGGCAGCGCCTATACTATATCAAGTTGTTTAATTTGGCAGGACCTAAGGCTTGCTCTTGGATTAGCTGAATCAGTTTCGCAACCCACTCCAATTGCAGCAGCTGCTAATGAACTTTACAAGGTCGCAAAGTCCAATGGCCTCAGCGACCACGACTTCTCAGCTGTAATTGAAGCGCTGAAAATGAAATTGCAGCATCATCAAACATAAAAGCTAGCTGTCTGTCTGTCTTGGTATAGTATGGTGGCTTTAAAATGGATGATTTTGTAATATTAGTCTGTTTGTGAAATACAAATTCAATTAAAACAGCAGCAACTGCTGTTTGAATACTAGTAGTAGTAGTAGTAGTAGTAGTATAAAGCCTTTTGGGACATTAAATATTTATTATTCATCTCTTCCATGTCTCATTTAATGTTAGAATAATAGTAATAGAAATTGAAGCCACCTCTCGGTACTCGAGAGCAGATTTTTTGTTTCCATTTTTTCTGTCTTTTACTTAAATTTTGACACCTGAATTTTTATTTAATTTTAGAATTAATTAATATTAAATAAAAAATTATGTGTGAAAATTTAAATGAGGAACACAATGATACACGGTGCTCTCCTCCCTCTCCCTCTCCCTCTCCCTCTCCCTCTCCTGTTAAAACTGTCTCTCTGCCAGTAACTTAATTACTAGCTGTTACTTGTATATGCCGACACTCACTCTGAACGTGAAATTTAATGGTATTACTAAACTCATGTAAGATGCTACTTAAGAAAAATAATAATAATAATAAAATAACATAGGATATGATGCCACCAAATTATATCCAAAACTAATTGAATATTTTATAATATAAATATATAAATAATAGAATTTGTGATGTACCGTACATCCATCCTATGGAAGATTATTTCCTTTTCAATGTTACCACTATTTGTTTTTTATTTTTTTTTAAAAAGCAAAAAAAAATCTCATAAATGGCCCCACAAACACAGTGAATCGCAAGTTGCCACGTGTGAAGATGCTCACATCATCTATTACACGACGCTCTTCTATAGCAAGTGGCCAATTTTTATCAGTCGTCAGTAGTATTGGTCTTGATATTGTTATCCACGCGCAGAAAAACGCGAGCTGTCTTTCATTTAACTACCCCTTCTTTAAACTTTCTTCTATGATTCATCTCACACTGCTCCTCCTTCATCCTCTCTCTCCCTCTCTCGTATTGAAACCAATTACTTTCTCTCTCTAAACTTATGTGTGTGTATATATATATAATCGCTTTCTTTCTTTCTTTCTTTCTTTCTTTTTTCTCTAAATAACAGCGTTTGAAGCGATCTATCCATCTCTCCCAGCAATCTCACTTACTTTTTCAATTGCACATTATTAGCATCTTTTCCTTCTCTCTCTAGGGTTTTGATTCATCTCTCTTCCCTATACGAACAGAATGAGTAGCTCTGATGTAAAGAATAACTTCTTGCCTCCGGGTCTAGTATCGAATCTTCAAGAGGTTCTCCAAAGCAGAAAGGGCAGTGGAGATGAACAATCCAATGATGAACCTTCTTCTTCTTCTGATGGCGTTGAGCTCAATCTGGATGATTCAGAAACTTCTGGAAAGCCACTTGTTTTGGTTACAAATGCTGATGGGATTGACTCACCGGGTCTTACATATCTTGTTGAAGCTCTGGTTCGTGAAGGTCTCTACAATGTCCACGTCTGCGCTCCCCAATCGTAATTGTTTTTCCCCTATCCTTTCAATTTATTTATCTATTTATGATTTTCTTTTGATCGTAAATTATTTGAATTTCATTTGTGGCTTGGTTTTTGCTGATTTTTTTTGTTTGACAATGTGGGTGTTCTTGATTTGCTTTATTAACCGTTATTAACCTATTGTGTTTTTATCAGATTGAAATTTGTTATATCTCCCCCTTTAGATTCTCTTAAGTTTTAATATTGCTTTTGGATATGTAGGGGTCTTCTTTCTTAAATTTATAATTTACTCTGTCTTTGGTTCACTTTGAGATTCGTTTTTGGTGGTTTGCTGATTTGTTGGTGATGATTCAGGGACAAGTCTTTATCAGGTCATTCTGTGACTCTGCGAGAAACAGTTACTGTTAATTCTGCTGCAATTAGTGGTGCAACTGCTTATGAAGTTTCTGGTATGGATTTATGGATATTTATGTTGCTTTCAGCAATTTACTCATATATTGTCTATAATGAATTTGTGAAAATTTTTATTTTTATTATGATTATTAAGATTTTACTCATCTATTTCATCATCTGATATTGGTATTCTATGGTGCTTAGAAAAGTTGTTCTTTCAAAGGTTGTAGCTTTGATGCAACTATTGGATTTAAAAAGATGGCTTTAAGTTGAGGCTTTCTTTCAGGGACTCCTGTGGACTGTGTGTCATTAGCATTGTCAGGGGCATTGTTTTCTTGGTCTAAGCCTCTGCTGGTATGATTTAATATGATGTAAGTCTTCACTGAGATTATACAGTTGATCCCTTGAGGAGTCAAAATTTTAATATAATTTTCAGGTAATTAGTGGAGTCCACAGGGGTTCAAGTTGCGGACATAATAGGTAAGTGGTTATGGCTCTTTGACTTCCCTGTTAGCTAGATCTTCATGCATTACATATAGAATGGCAAATTTCTTTCTATATGGAGCAAAAATTCGACGTATGGAAATGTGTTGTTTTGAGTCTCAATTTATTTTTGATACTTATGGTAGGCCTTTCTCTGCAAATTTATTATTATGATTTTTATTAGCTTAATTTCTGCAGGTTTTATTCAGGTGCTGTAGCAGGTGCTAGAGAAGCTTTAATTAGTGGTGTGCCATCTATATCTATATCGCTAAACTGGTGAGTTGAATGTTCTATGGTACTTGTTGGTGCTCCATTGTTATTATTAAATAATGTAATACATTGGGTAATAATCTATTTCAGGAAAAAGGATGAAAGCCAAGAAAATGATTTCAAGGATGCAGTGTCTGTCTGTTTGCCACTAATAAATGCAGCTATAATTGACATAGAGAAGGGAGTGTTTCCAAAAAATATCTCACTAAATATAGATGTTCCTTTATCTCCTTTGAAAAACAAGGTTAGCTTCAAAGAAGATTTTATATTTCATTTATGACAGTGTTCTGCAACAGAAAATCATGGGATACATTTCTCATAAAATAATTCTCGCATATGCATTCTTAACCATGTTTTACTAGTATTGAATTTTAGCTAATGCAAAATCTGTTGAAGTGATTTTTTTCTTGCTAGTTCTGCAGTTCCATCTCATTAGGATATGTTTTTCCTAGTTTCATTCTTCAAATTTGGCTAATAATCTATTGCTTCAACCATTGCTCAGAGTTTAGAAAATTTCTGTTACTAGTCACTTCATAATGTTGATGTAACAAATTTGGTTCCTGCTCATTACATGGCTACTAGAGAGAGGGGTTTGTGTGTGGTTAACCTCATCATGTAAGATACTTAGTCCACCATTTCTATATTTGATAAGATGCAAATGAACTTTTTAATTTTTTTAATAAGATACAAACGAAAGATATAGGTAACCATGTAGCACTGTGGTAAAGTCTTTTACTTGAAGTTCTATATATCTTAATTTCTCCACTTCAATATTTTAAAATAAAAATAATTGCTTCTAGTGGCATTAAATATCAATTTTTATATTATAATTATACAAATACTTTTCCTGATGCTTTATTGGAAAGTACCTACTTCAATACTTCATTCATATGCTTGCGTCATTTGCTCGTGTCATTATACTTGCTCATCACAATAAAAATGTTGGTGCCGTTATTTCTTATTTGGCAGGGATTCAAATCAACTACACAAAGTTTATGGAGGTCCACACCAAGCTGGCAAGCTATCTCAGCCGGAAGGCAGCCATCTGCTGCACGCTTCATGTCTAATCAGCAAAGCCTGGGCATGCAGCTTGCACAGCTCAGTCGTGATGCCTCTGCTGCCGTAAATTGCTCTTATAAGATACATTACTGGCTGTTATTCTACCATACTTCATTCTGTTGTTCTCATTCTGTTAGTGTGTATCGTGTTGTTTCTCAGGGTGCAGCTAGGCGGTTGACCACTCAGAAAAAGAATGTGGAGGTTGATTCAGTTGGAGTTGCTGGGAAATCTGGCTCTAACCGGAGTGTGAAGTACTTCATACAAGAGGTAAAGAGAACTTTCACAAGTTGGTTTGCACATTGGAAGCATTGCTAATCCAATTTTAAGAAAATCTTAGTCAGATTTCAGATTTTCTATATAAGAATCAATCATTCTTTTTCTTGTTTATGATGCATTTTACTGTAGTAAGAAGTTCAAGTATTCTAGATCAGAATACTAGCATAGTTTTTTAGTAGTGCTTTCTCAAGTTATTTTTTCGCGTGTTTCCCATAATAATGAAAAAGTTTTTTCCACAAAATGGTTTTTTATCTACTACTGAATAAATGACTGTTTACCATTTGGGATTATGGTTGCAGTTTGTGGAGAAGGATCAAGAAGATGTAAATGAGGATTTAGATTTCAGAGCACTTGAAAATGGATATGTAAGTATATACTAGTAACATTCTTAATTTGGTTTAGAGGGATTTAAGAATCTTGGAGTTTTTCATGAGAGGCATGTCTGTTGTGTTTTTAACTTTATATAGGCATTGGAAACCTTACTGGGATTTTGAAAAATTAGATCATTTTTTATTTTATTATCATTGGTAATGATGGGTAGCATCTTCAATAATATGTCTTTCAGATAATTATTTTCATAAGTTGGATCTCACTCGTGCTTTCGATTTCCATTGTTCTGAAGCGTAGTGTTGCATTTGTATATTTCCTCCAACTTTGTAGTAGATATTAAGTTGTATTAACTTTCTCTTGATTATCATCAAATTAGAAGTTAGTTGGATATTGTAACATTTTGACTACTGATTTTTTATTTTTGTTTAAAATGTGGGTCGGAAAATTATCTGACCTGCTAATTTGCTATAAAAGTAGTTTATTGAAGTACTCTGTCTTTGAATATTCTCTTCTCTCTTCAAAACCCCCTTACATTTATCTATCGGTGGTTGTCATTTTTGAACAGGTTGCAATCACTCCGCTATCTCTTTCTCCATATATAGAGGCAGACACCCAAACAGCTTCTTCCAGTTGGATCTCTAGTACACTTGAAGCGGAACAACAGTAAAGCTTCCAGATTTTGACAAGATCAGTTCGTTTATATACATTTGAAGATGCAGCAGCTACATGGTTTCCAATGTTGAAGTTGTTTCTGAGTTGTGCTGTTCTTTTAATTTAGAATTTTTGTTTCTTCGATTTAGTTAATGGCTTTCCACTCTTTATTTATAAGGTTGGCAGGCATGCTGTAAAATGTTAAGTCAGTTGGTTGTTTCTTCACTACTGACATGACTTGTGTCTCAGTTTGGGTTTCCTCAACCCACCCTTTTTTTTTTTTTTGGCCTTGGAAAATTATTGGGGATGGTTTATTTTTACTTGTTCATAGCCAGATAGGAATTTTTGAATCTGTGCTTTTCAGGTAAAATGCTGATTTATATCTTTCAATCTCTTGGTTATTTCTTTGAATGCAATACTTGATTTTTTTAATTGCCAGATGGATTATTATAATTGCAGTGATAAATTTATCATTTGGCTGTTAATTTGCATTCATTTATTCTTTGTTAATTTAAGATAGAATTTAATCTCGCACACATTATTTTGATATCTTAAACTAATGGGTAAGGAAAACAAAACGTCCTTGAAAATTCTGGCAGTCAAATCAGTAGAAATGAAAAAAATGTGATAAACTTGAAATAACTCTACTGTCTTCCAGTTATCTTTGGCAAAAAACGTTATAATAGGAGTGGAGTGGAGTGGAGTTTGTAAATGGAACTTCATTTTTTCAAGTTTAATACTAGTACTTATTTGCTTCTGAGTTCTGTGTCATTTGTAAAAATAGAGTAGTACATATCAGTATATCATCAGCTCAGCTCTCCCGAGTTCAAACTTGAAACACCGCCACCTCTTTCCCTCTCTCTCTCTCTCTCTCTCTCTCTCTCTCTAGGGTTTTAGTAGTATAACAAGCGGACCTCACCAGTTGTGGAAAATGTCGGGTAAAACCCTAATACGCACCGGTGCTACTTTCATGAACCGATTCATCAATCCGCTTGTCCATAAGCACCCTAATTTGAATCATCAATTTGTATCGCGCGACATTGATACCATCCCCAAGCTCTTTCCATCGCAATTTATCTCCAAGCTCGAGAACTCCCCCCATTTTCCCCAAAATGACGTCGAAACCCTAAATAGAGCATCTTCCCAAGGATTCCTATACCCCTGCGGCCTTCCTTCTCTCCGATTCTTCCTCCCTGATGGTACTCTCTCTCTTTCCACTCTCCCCATAATCTAGAAAAAAACTATTATAAATTTAGCTTTCACTTCAATAATAATGTAGTTTTATTTTGTATTCGCTGTTATGTATAAACTTTATTCATAGGGCCTGTTTTGCTTAATTTCGAGTGCCTGTGTTTTATGTAAATCTTCAAAGGAAAGTGCTTTGGATGTTTAGTTTCGTTTTGTATTTACTTGTTTTTGACTATGTTAATATATCCGAATTACTAGCCAGTTTGTCTTTTGAAAAAGCATGTCCATTACTGTTGATTGTTCCCTTTGTTTGTGGTAGCAATGGAAAGTAGATTACTAGAGTTTTAGATAATTGTAGCTCTTCATAAATGGACAAAAGTTAAATATACTCTGCTAGACCGGGTAGTAAACAACTGTCCGAACCAATGAAAAGTATTTATGCCATGAGTAAGTCACCTGCCAGACTCTTTATGATTGTGATCATATTCATCTAGCTAAGGCATTTGAATTAATTGTCTAGGTGAAATGGAATCAATTTTGTAGTTTAATTATTGAATATAGGAAAATTTGTAGAGACGGCAATGAAAAGAATTCATTGGATTAGTAGAAGATTAGAGGTTGAACTTTTGGCTTAGATCAACAACAAAACTCAAATTGTCTATATTTTCCAATTAAATTTTAGATGGTACATGATTACTGCTCGTGATTCTATTACAGGGACATATTTTATTTTTCTTGTAATGTCAAATGCATGTGTTTTCTTATAAAGGATTGTTTGCAAAGCAGATTTCCCCCAATATCTTGAGTGAAAAGTGTCACTACCCTCTTGGTTTAGGTCTTGTAAAGATATTTCCTTGACTTGGATTAAGTTAGTGGCTTTGGATACATTAGTTTGACTTCTTTTGGAGAAAGAGACCAGTTCATCCTTTTCCGCATCAAATTAACGTTTCCTTAAGAGTTAAAACAACACTTTCAGTTGCTGTTGTGGTTCGTGGTTTCTTGTTTTCTTTCAGTGTTTTTTAGCATAAACTGTTGGGTTCTAAGCAGATAATGCTATTGATATCTTCTGTTGGCTTTTTACGAGTCTTGAAACTTTTCAATTTTCATATTAAACTGCTGCTCGTTCTTTTCTATAGGCAATGACTCTTTGCCAAGTGAGCCAATGCTGTTATTTCCCAAACGAACATACCAACCAAGCACCATTAGGCGCAAAAGGAATCATGGGTTCTTGGCTCGGTATATCTATCTTCTTGTGTATATGTTTGTGTTTGTGTGTGTGTGTGTGTGCATGTGTATCTTCATACTCATCTCGTGCCCTTTCTTTTGCTTTTAACATTGATCAAGTAACTTCTGTATACTGGTAGAAGTTTTTTTAAAATCTATATTGTCCCCTTGCCCCATATTAATTTCTAATGATTAATATAGCAGTTTGTAGTTTCTAATCTGTGAAAATTACTAGGGTTGGGTGGAGGAAAATATAGATTTTAAATGTGTGAATAGATACATCTTTTTTATTAATGCACCTTTGCACATGAGCAGCAAAGCAACAAAGGGTGGTCGCAGAGTCATTGCTCGGAGAATTGCCAAGGGTCGGGCAAGAGTCACAGCATAAACTTTGCATCTGCCAATGAAGCATGAGATTTCAAGTCTGAGAAATCTCATAGTCCATGACAATACCAAGAAAAGTAAGTTATTTGCTCCATTGTGGTGGCTCAAGCTGTTATTAATAACTTTTGAGGGATTTTGAGACACTCCTTTGTGGTGGCTCAGGCTGTTATTAATAACTTTTGAGGGATTTTGAGACGCTTCTTTGTCTTATAAGCTCCTTGGTTTGTTTACGTCGGACATATACTCTTTTGGATTACTCTTATTTTTATTGTTGGAATTCTAATCCGGAATGATTTCTTACTGATGTGTATTTTGAAATGTACCTATCATTATAATAATTGTAGTAAGATATACTTTAAAGTATTCTTTTAATGCTTGTGTAAGGATTATATGACCTTTATTAATACTCGGAAGCTTTGTAAGCAATGTACCAAAAAATTTAAATACAGTAAGTTTTGGTGCAATTGTACCAGTAGTTCGCTTGACCGTATTCAATGGGGCCTTGTCAAATTGCATAAGCATTAGAAAATGGTTTGTCTAATACTACAGGTTTTCAATAATTTTTCTTCCCATAATGGGAGGGACGCTGCTTTAAGCGATCTTGTTTCTTATACATATGTTGAGGGGAAAGTGTACCAATTTCGGTTTAAACTACAGCAAGGGTAGTACTCATTTATTGAGGGAAATATTATGCAAATATGATATTGGCGTTGCTGTTGTACATATGTTGATTCAATCTCAAACTTTCCCAAGGCAAGTAGTATTGTTCGGATGAGTAGACCAATAGGAGTTGTTTGTTTAAACAGAAACAAATGCAAACATCACATTGAGAAATAGAAGGGCATCAACAATGTATCCATGTAAGATATTCTTCCTATTCAACATTACAGATATAAGAAAAATGCAAACCAAACCAAAGCCAACACAATAGCATTACATATTCGATTCTCTCTATAGCTTTTGCAACAATCTCAACTACCTTCCTGTAACTTGTTTGGGTTCTTCAAGATGGATCCTTTGACCAACTTCTCTTAACTTTTGCAATTCAAAAATCATAAGAGCCAACAAGCTGTTGGACTCATAGAACGAAAGCACGCACCAAAAGGAAGTTTAGCTTTGTAATCATATTAAGATTGGCGGGTACAAATCCTTGACCAAATCAACTGAATAAAGATCACAATCATCACTCCTCCTTGCTAGCCCCCCTTTATGAAGTGGACTTTTCTTTAAGAACTGAAGATCCTTCATTTTGGAAGGTCTCTGCTTGGCCTTTATGGACTCGGTGAGCTTCATGTAGCTTCGTTTAGCATTTCTGCCTTCTGCTAGAATTTTGCTGGACACTGGAGTACCAAAAGTGGATGCGGATGAATTTGATGTTGTGCTGTCATCGTAAAGAAATTCAGAACATGTATCCGAAGCTGAATGTGTTGTCGGACAGTCAGTTGAAATAGGTGGCTTAGCTGAAATCCTAGTTGAGATGTTGTTGCGTCTAATTTTCACAGTATCATGTTGAGTAACACTGTAATCTTCTTTTTGCTTAGGTCTGTGAAGTTCTTCCATGGACCTAACCTCCCATGACTTGGTTGCCATCCAACCCTCTAAGCAGTTCCAACCAGAGCTGCTATTCTTTACCAACTTATTTTTTCTTGAATTTAAGACGGGGTTTGTTCTGAGTTGCTGCAAGAAAAATAGTTGAATCTATATATTATAGATTGATTACCAAAAACAAGACGAGAGTAGAGACTATAATATTGATTGATGTATTTCAGATATTAATTAATTACCTGTTGAGAGAGAGAGAGGGAGTATGTAGTTGCCCTCTCCCTCTTGATTGCTCCTTCTTGCTTCATTTGTAGCTTTGCCCTCACTTCCTCTATTGTTCCATAACTATCACACCACCATCCACCCTGTTAATTACGAGGCAAATGATTAATTATCCAAAAGTCATTTTACTACCGAACAGAAGATGATAATATTTAACCTGTTTAATGGGATCAAGTTGGTCGAGTTCGTCCTTTGCAGCAGCCTGTCCTTCCGAGGAAGGGAGACTACATTGAGCTCTGACTCTTGCCTGCACTCGAACAAGAGTCTGCATGTACCTTAATGTCACAGTAGCTTGCTTCCTAACCTGCCGTCCGCGAACTAGAGCTTGAAGCCTCACCAATGCTTTTAAGGCCCTCAGAGCTCTTCTTGCCTAATCACATAATTACCAAATTGTGATCATTACTTGTTGTCATTTGAAAACATTTAACCAAAAATAATAAATAGTTGCTGCAGTTAAAGGGTAACTATCTGTTACTTGTGATCCATAGAGCAACTATCACTTAAATTTGGCATGAATTTATTACTAAAATATTACCAAGAATGCCCGAAAGGCGGTTTGGATCCGAATGACGGCCCATTCTTGTCGGATGAGCTTGAAATCTCTAGCAGAAGCTTGAACCATTGCAGCCATAGCAGCCATATATGAAGAATCAGAGGCCACAGATTCAGACAAACGGCCTGCTGCTACTTTGGCACCGGAATGAGAACTCCTCCACAGCTTCCATTTATTAGTCTTACCAGTACCCACCAGCTTATCCTACAAATTCAAAAACAGTAAATATATAATTAATTGTATGAATTATTAATTACACACACTTACAGCAGGGTCGGGCGGTGGTGTGTGGGTCTTTTTGAAGCCAATCATCAATGATGTAATCCATTTTCCCATTTGAAATTCTCTGCTTTTCTTCTGTTTTTTTTCAACGCCACCCTAACTCCTCTATCTCTCTATACTCGAAGTTGAACCTCGGTTTTTTTTTATGTTTCTCTATAAACAATGTTTGAAATTTGAAATTTGAAAATGCAAGAGAAAGTTGTAACGGATATACTAATAAAATGGCTTTTCCCATATTATTACTTTACTTTACTTAACTTTTTGATTATTTATTAGTAGTTAGCCTTTATCTAATTTCATATCTACGGTTCCAAATTCTCAATCTTTATAATGAAACAATAAATCTGATTTTTATCTATATAAATTTAAATATATTACTATTTTGTCATTTTTATATTAATTTATGTTATTTAATCTTTCAAATTTATAGAAGTTTTATTCTATATCACATAATTTATATAGGCAAGGCAAGTACCACCGGGTGTACTTGGAATAATTTTTTAAAATTTCGAGGACAAATATCCCTCCTCGTAAATATATATATATGTACATATTTTGTCCTTCCCCTTGAAAAAGTAATATGGATCGGAACATAATGAGTTCATTTTGAAATAATTACGTAAAAATATCAAAAATTTAAATGAAAAGATCAGTTTTCTAAATTTATCATACAAGTCGCTGTTTATTTGGTTGGGTTAATTTTTTAATCCTGTTCAAATTTTAAATTTTATTATTTAAAGAATACATAGTAAAAAAAATGAATCAATAATAATATTATAGACTAGTCAAGAGCGAATTTTCTAAATTGGACGTTGAATTTTAACACCTTTTTATTTCTCAACTCCCGACAAACCCAAGTTGTGTCCTACTACTCGTGCGTGCGATAAGAGTAGAGTGTAATGGGAGAAACCCGAGCTGCGGCATCGAACCCTCCACATCCTGATCCAGGTACAAACAAATGCCTCCTCCTGTTATTTATTCTCAATTATGTGTAGGTATTTTATAAGATCTATGATTTTATTTTCTAATTGCAAAGAATCAAATTAAAACAATAGTAGTAATTGGGATAACCGCACTCGAAAGTCTCGATTTTAGGTTTCCTGTAACAGATCCTATCTAATTTTTTCCCTTTTTGTTGTGATTCCAGTCCCGGTCATTAATATATCACTTCCATTAGTTGGGTTTTTCGCTTTAGATTGGAAGTGAAGTTTTCTTCCTTTTTATTAAATTTCTTTTCTCACTGATGGCCTTTCTGGAGTATCAATTCCACATTTCAAGTCCTTTTTTGTTCGGCCCTGTCGTTTACAGATAAGATATATACTGATTGTCTTTATAATTCTAAGCTGCTTATGTTTCTTTTACCTTTATACTAGAAGAGACAGATGTAAAAGCGCCTAATTTGATTGAATCTGAGAAATCGCCTCCCCATCACAAGGAAACACATGGAACTAGTGATGACATTGATGAGAATACACCAACTGATGAAATCAAAGGACCTAATTTATTCCAATGGGTTAAGGAAGAGGTTGAAGCCGTTGTCGAAGCAGCAGTTCATCCTAAGAAATAATAATCCAAACAGTGGACATTTATCTTCCTAAGGAGACCACCCCTGGTCTTAACATGATTTCGGAAGAGGATATAAGTGGCGGTAATGTTTAGCATTTGCCTGTTTACTTTTTGCTTTGTAGTGTGTAGTGCTACTATTGAGCATGAAATGAAGAATAGAGTGGCTTGTTCGATGTTTCAATTGTGCTTTTTGAGAGACGGCATTTATATTTTTTTCATTCATGTGGATATGGATCATGCCGCATTTACGTTACATGTATTGAGAATGAGCCATACTAATAGCTTAAAAGTTAAAACTAGTTATCTCTATGGGCCATTTAAAAACTAATAGAAAGAGTTGAAATGGACATGGGGTTGATCTTACTTTGTGAATTTGTACTTGAGATCTGTACTAACTCGCGTTTTTTGTATAAAAGCAATTTCAGAGAAAGGTGAGAGAAGAACACAATATAGGCTCGACTATTGTAATGTTCATCTCGTTAAGTTTCTTTCTACTAAACATATTACTAGTAGTGTTGTATGTTGTGCAACTTGTCCTGTTTCCATGACAGCGTGTGGTTTAAAGTATGCTCCACATTAGTATTGTGTGTGTTATTTTACATGTAATGTAAGAGCGGCTATTTGCATAGCAGTACATCTGCTCAGTGGAAATCAGTTTTTTCTGGGAAACCATGTTATTTTATCATATTCTGCTCTTAATTTGTTGAAGATTTTAGAAAAGCCCGAGTATACCCTGATCGTGCAATTCTTTGTTTCATGTCTTCTTTAGAATCCTCCAGAAATTGGGTGGTATTTTTACTATCTAGTGGGTTTGATATTCAGAATTTTGGCATTCAATAGAAGAAATTGAAGAAGCTCTCATCAATGTTACATAACTAGTAAGTGTGTTCTTTATCAGTAAGTGTTTTTGTTGGGATGTGATTATTTGGGTCTAGTCAAGGTGTATCCCAATTTATTTAATGGACCGTATTTGGTGTTGGCCCATGTTTATTATTTATTTGCTCAAATATTGGGAGAGTTGTTATTAAAGCAAGAACAACACTTCATTTGTCACGAGTGGCGTGTAATTTTTTGATCTGATTGCATATATAGTAGCTGTCGGGTGGAGTAATAGATAGGCTTCAGCTGTTCTGTTCTGTTCTGTCTACTAAGGTTTGCAGGAGTTTGGTTTATAACTGTCCTTGCTGATAATGAATAGTGGCATAATCATTATGAGCGATTTAGGGGTAAAAATTGGAATATAGAATTGCATTGACATGCATCTAGTTATAGTATGAGATCTTATGCAGGATTTATTTTCCGAGGTGGCCTGTAACACGTTCAAATATAAAGTAATTTTAATAATTAACAACATCAAATTTATATAACAAAAATAATGATAATATATTAAACATGAACATTTTTAATCCTACATTACAACTTAAAAGAATTGTGATATTCGTTTATTGATTCTAAAGAGAATTGTATTACCTATTTCTCTCTCAATATTCACCATCAAATAATTTTTCACCAATTTCTTTTATATGTTATTAGTTTTTACCAAAAAAAAAACTTGGGGGCCTAAAGATTTAAAAAGCTAGGGTAGCCTGGCCCCGAGATTATTATTATTATTATTATTATTACCTAAAGATTTATTATTATTATTATTATTATTTTTAAATAAAAAATAGTTATAACGTTCAAAATATGATTTGACAGTTGAAACTTTCAAATTTTAACTTTTAAATTTCAAAAATTAATATTTAAGGAATCAATATAAGGAACATATTGGGTACATAGTGAAAAAATTGAATCCCTATCTTACAGAATGACCCAATAGCACTGCAGAGTAGGGATAGAGATAAGAAAATTGTTGTGAATGCTCTTAGAATTCATATGAATATATAAATACCTAATGATGCATTTGGATTAAAAAATTGGAATGAAGGACGGAATTGAATGGTTTTAAGGTAATTTAAGTATATATTTGGTGGACAGTGGTGGTTGTTATATAATAACACATATATCCATTCTATTGGAACAATTTTATTTCACCTTCATAGAATAGAAAAACAAAATAATAAAATTTTATTGGAATGATTTATCCTCTAAAATGATTATCAAATACACTATTTATATTTCATTCATTCCCTCCGTCTAAACATAGCAAAAAAAAAAGGAAAATGGGAGAAATAAAAGGGACGATGGTGGGCATATATATATATATATATATATATATATATATATATATATATATATATATAGTATAGGTCGAGATCGTAAGATTCACTTACTTTGTTAAAATCGCGACTTTTTTTTTGGTTTTTATTTTTAAATAACTAAAAAAAAGTTTAATATTTTATGGAATTGAAATTTTTCATAATACAATGTTTTGGATGTGATTTGGATCATTATAACAAAAAGCAGTGCGTGCATGCAGATCGTACCACTATTTTTTTGGTATAGGTATTCAAATCACGCCTTTAAAACATTATATTATGGAAAAATATCAGTTCCATAAAATATTAAATATTTTTTTTTAGTTGTTTTAAAAAAAAACAAAAAAAAATGTCCCCATTTTAACAAAGTAAGGGAGTCCTCACCTGATGGATTCTATATATATATATATATATATATTGTAGGCTTTGAAGAACATTATTATTACCACTTGTATCAATGCTCTCCTGGTAAATGATAAGATAACGGAATAATAATAATAATAATAATAATAATAATAATAATAATAATAGCATATCCTGTTGAATTGTATGCACACACACACAATGAATATATTAACCTTACAGCCTTTGACAGAAGGAAGAATTTTGAACTAAACTGTTGGTGCCAACTGTACAAGTGGCCAAATATCTGTAGAATGCAGTAAATTTAGACTTTGTTTTTGATGATGAAATTAAACTACTTAGGCTCAAGCTAATTACAAATAATGACAGAATAATATTCTTTGCCTTCAATTTTTACTTTGTTGTTGCCCTTATATGACAACACCCATTACCACTAACAACTAAACATACACTTAAAATTATTTCATTCCGTTTTTCAGTCCAATCAATCCAAAGGAAGCATTATGTTAGGAGGCATTAGAGTTGAGCTCCAATTATAATTATTCAATCAAGTGTCTCTTCGGCTGATCCGGAAGGATTTATATTTTATTTTATTGGGTTAAGTTATATTTGAAGGATCACATTGTCAAAAATCCATGATTTTGTTTAGAACATTTTTCATGTCTTTATTTTTTGCAAAATACCCTTTGTAGTAATATATGTGTATATATGGATAGAAATGGGTGCAAGGCTTAAATCTAAAGAAACAAGTTTTCCATGGGCAAAGAGGTGTTTGAGGGGCTTGTATTTTCAATTGCCCTTGGAAATTTGTGTTTTAAAAGAAGGAGATTTAGGCTAAAAAGAGTAGTAGTGCAGAGATTGGAGTGTGATGAGTATCATCAACTCCAGCTGCTAACTGATAGATATACGAGGTGTGCCTCTACAGTAGCAGTAGCAGTAGCAGTAGCAGTAGCTTGATGCGATGAATTTTCGTACCAAATTTGGCTGTGCCTGCCTATTACTATGTCTAGCCTCACCAGCTACACCTACTACCCCAATTCATAGAACGGAAGAAGTTGACTTGGATACACTTTTGTATACTGGCACTCGGTAGGATGATGCGTATTAAGTTATTATAACTACCTCATTAACTTTTTGGTACTGAGTATCTCTGACACTGATGCTCTATAATGATAGTAGTATGAAAAGTAATCTGCATAATTCTGCCACACACTGCTGATTTTATTTATTTTCTTCCCATTCTGGAATGAAAAGAAATACTAAAATACTGGAGTTGTATCAGAGGAGGCTCTGCAATCAAGGCAAGACAACAAAGATTTTCTTCTCTACCCACCAGTCTTTTTTAGGTGGCTGCCACAAGTTTTCTCAGACCCAAAAACACAAAGTGTTGTTGTGGACAAAAGTGAGTTGTCAAATACATTTTTTATTTTTTGCTTTTGCACAAGAAAGAGAGTAGAAAGTAGAATCCCTTGTTTGTGAAGCAAAAGATCTCTCTCTCTCTCTCTCTCTATTCTCTACAAATGAAAATGAACCTATTTTGTTGTATGTAATACACCAATCCAAGAAAATTTAGGAGGTGCCATTCTTAATTGCTTTTTGGGAAATGGATCCTATTTTAGTTTGTTTAATTTGTAGGCCATAGGTATCTTCTCCCCCTTTATATATTATATATGTCAGCAGACACAGATCATCATCATCATCATCATCATCATCATCATTATCATCAATTGAGGTTCCAATGAAGAAGATGAAAGGGAATAATGGATATTTGGTAGTAATATTCCTCCAAATAGTGATGAGTTGGGTTTGTGTAACAAGAAGCAGCAGACCTTTTGCACCACATGATCATGCTTCTTCTTCTTCTGCTCATGTTCATCAACTACCAGGTGCAGGTGCAGGTTAGTTACTTAATTTCTCTGATTTCTGGTAGCCAGAAACAGAGAATAAAAATATATATATATATATATATATATGTTCTTAATTTTCATTGCTATGGTCGTAACATTTACTAACTTCTGAAGTCAAGTTGTAACAAAGTTGATCCACGTTGTTAATTTTTCAGCACAACAGGAGGGGAGATTTATCTATCTAGCATTCTAGCTTAATTATGTTCTTGACCTTTAATATTTCAATTTTCTGTGCAGCCCAAATATTATTGGAAACTATTTAACTATAAATCCATTAATCCTATATAATTCCCAGTAGCAAATTAAAGTTTTCCATCACTTAAAATTAATAATATGATTTTCTTGTCATTGCTGCAATCTAGCTTGGTGTCTTTATGTTGCATGTGGTCACGATTCACTTGAAACAATTGATTTTTAATATTCCAGCTGCCCTTCTCATCATGCATCTGTTTACAACTACAATAATAATTCTGGAATTAAATAATGACATCGTTTTTGTTTTTGTTTTTGTTCGATCAGGCTCAGACCAGAGTCATTATACTTTGAAAATCAAGTTGAGCAAAAAAGAGGTGTTTCTCTATCTAATTTCTCTCATATAAGTGTAATTAAAATGTTAAAACTGATTATTATTTGTATGTGTGTGTTTCATGCATGCATAAAGGTGAATTACATGACAAGCAGCAGCAACATGAGCAATGAAGAAGCAGCAACGTCGTCATTGAAAGGGGAAGTAGAAGACCTGGCAGTGGTGGTGGGGAGAATAGGATCAAGCCCACCAAACTGTGAGCATAAATGTTATGGATGTATTCCATGTGAACCCACCCAAGTACCCACCACCCATGCCCATACCCATGTGGGAATCCAGTATGCTAATTATGAGCCTGAGGGTTGGAAATGCAAGTGCGGCCCTTCCTTCTACACTCCTTAATTAATACTACCTGCTAGTACTTTATATATATATATATATATATATATATATATATATATATATATATATATATATATGTAAAATTAGTAGCTAGCTCCAACTCCAATATCCAATTAATGATGAGACTTTTAGTAGGTAGGGAATGAATTTTATGTAGAAAAAAGAAAGTTGAATTTGTTGATAATGGATGTAATTGTAGTTACTACTTAACTAGTACTTGGGAGTTATTTTGGATTTGGTGGAGGATGGAAGTGGAGTAATAAAAGCATGCATGATAAGATTATATATAAGCTGCTGGTGCTGGACATGAGAATGAATTGACATGCATAAATCAATCAACAAGACATATATATATATATATATATATATATATATATATATAGGGATTTCATCCATGGCAACCGGTTGCTATGGACACTCTTCTAACAACCCTTTTTCGGACCGTTGATCAACTTATTGATAGGCTAAGATTGAAACATAAAATATTTCCAGCCGGCACAACTTGTACCGACTTTTATTTTAATATAAGGACCCTACATGGTCAACATCTTGTTAGTACATTTAAAAAAACGAATTTTTATTATTAAAAAACACCAACCGGCACAGCTTATATCGGCTGTGTCTTTTTTATAAGGCATAACAGTAACTCCTATATATATATTACTCTCTTCATTCATTATAGTATACTACTCTATTATTCCATTTTTTATGGAGTATTTTCTTAGTTTTAATTGCATATTTTTCTTAATTCTTTTGTATATATTTTAAAGTTAAACATACAAAATTTAAATTATAAAGTCATATTAAATTTATAATAAGTTATTATTTATATTTTAGGGTGATATATTATATTGAGTACTATCATGGCCAATACTACACTTCTTGTTAATATTAACCGTATATTTAAAAAAAACTAAAATACTACATTTGTTCTGAATTATAAAATTATTATTAATTTTTAAAAATCTATTTTTGCTTTTTCAAAATCAAAATTATACAACAATAAATCTTATAATTAATAATATTTTTAAATATATAATTTGTAATATTCGTCATTATATTCAAAAAACAACATAATCATGTCAATTTTAATTTTAAAATATCTAAACTAATTTCAAAATGTTAAAATAATCTTAACATAATATTATAAATTTAATATCACTTTATTATTTAAATTTTGTATGTTTAACTTTAGAATATATACAAAAGAATTAAGAAAAATATGTCTCTACAATTAAAACTAAGAAAATACTCCATAAAAATGGAATAATAAAGTAGCCATTAGTAGTATAATGAATCAAGAGAGTAATATATATATATATATAGGAGTTACAATTATGCCTTAAAAAAAGACATAGTCAGTACAAGTTGTGTCGGCTGGTGTTTTTAATAATAAAAATTCATTTTTTTTAAATGTACCGACAAGATGTTGACCATGTAGCCTACCAATAAGTTGATCATCGATCCGAAAAGGGGTTGTTAGAACAGTGTCAATGACAACTGGTTGTCATGAATGAAATCCATATATATATATATATATATACTACCATTTAGTACTCAAACTCGTCCATCATCCCATTTGAGACTCGAGTTTTGAAAGAACGTACGTACGTGGTACGTGTACGTTCAGCAGCAGTTGTTTTCCTTAAAAAACACATCCATCCAACTACCAAAGCTTTAACCAATCTCCCTCAGTTGAAAGAAAAAAAGAAAGAAAGAAAGAAATAGTTTCATTTAATTTATAAATTTAGTCGAAATTTTAAAGTTAATTTATGAAATCCCTGAATATGCATTTTGATTCATTAGGCAAATTAACGTAAAAATTTGTTATTTCAAAAAATTCAAATTATAAATTTTGACATATTAACCATTAATTAAATGGGATAACAAAGTTATTATTACTACTAAAAACAAAAGTATTACTAGTACTTTCACAAACTAGTTTGATTTTTGGTCAATTATTATAGCTAGGGCGGTAAATGGTAACCGGAAAATTCGTATTCGTCCGCATCCGTATTCGAAAAAAAACGAATATTATCGCATTCGAAAAAAAACGGATATATCCGTATTCGGTTTAAAGGTATCCATAAATAAACGGATACGAATACGGATATAGGCGTATTCGTATTCGATTAACATCCGTCCGTAAATATATTCGACGGATACGGATATTCGGAATCCGATATCCGATCAACTTATATATATATATATATATATATATAGCGAGGATCAAGAAGATTCTCCTAAATAAGCATTCTCCCTAAATAAGACTCCTTTATTAAAACTACGCTGCTTTGGAGTCTTTTTTTTAAGAGTGGTCCCACTTACTTTTTTTTATTTACAAAAATGCCACCCACTACCCCATTTGTTTTTTTTTTTAAAAAAGACTCCAAAACAGATTTAATTTTAATAAAGAGTCTTATTTAATGTGGAATCTTATTTAAGAGGAATCGCTCTTGACCTTGTTCTATATATATATATATATATATGTTAGTAACTTTACATATACATTTATATATATAAGTTATTATATATATATATATATATATATATATATATATATATATATATATATATATATACAATATACACACATATATTAATAACTTACATTCATTAATTAATCACATACATTCATTTATGTAAGATATTAATATATATTTATATATATATATACACGTATATATTAACAATTTACATTCATTTATATAAGTTATTAATATATATATATATATATATATATAAATATATTAATAACTTACATTAATTAGTTAATAACTTATATATATATATATATATATATGTGTGTGTGTGTGTGTGTGTGTGTGTGTATTAATAACTTACGTTCATTAATTAATCACTATCATTTATTTAAATAAGTTATTAATATATATATATATATATATATATATATATATATACACACACACATATATAAATTAATAACTTATATTCATTATTTAATAACTTACATATATAAATTATAAATATTCATCCATAATCCAAAGATTACTTAACAAACATAAAAGAGACATCTACTTATTAATGGATATCTAAACATCAATAAGTAAAGCATTCATTCATTAATGAACTATACTTTAATTAAATTTAACAAAGCTCTAAATTGTGTTTAATTAATATGTATGATTTAAACTTTATTTTTCGTAAATATTTTGAATGAATTTTATATTAGGTTACTGATAAACGAATTCGGATATTCGGATATCTAAATAATTTGTCTATTCGGATAAAATAAACGGTAACAGATATTATCCGTATTCGAATATTTTTCCGAATACCGGATACGGATAATATTTTTAAAATCCGCCAAATATAAATACGGATAGCGAATTGATTTTTCGGATACGGATACGGATATACCTGTATCCGTATCCGTTTAATACCGTTTACACTCCTAATTATAGCCATAGGATTACCAATTACCAACAAAACAGAAAACATATTAATAGTGAGAGCAGATCTTTTGTTTTCAAATTTTTTGTTTTTTTGTGTCGTTTCACTTAAATTTTGACACCTAATCTCTTATTTAATATTAATTAATTTTAAAATTAAATAAAAAGATATGTGTCAATATTTAAGCGGATGGAAACAAAAGAAACAAAGGAGACAGAGAATTTGGACACAATTTGGAGACAGAGTCTCATCTCCGGCGTATTCCGATTCGGCCCTACTATTATTAATGCAATTTGCTATTCATCCTGCCCTCTCTGTTACTCCCATCTCAACCATGCCCAACTTTTATCGAGTATGTATCTCTCTCCATCTCTCGTCTCTGGAATGATCATCAGTTTCAACCATTTAATGTTATACGTATACAATTATTTGCTAGATCCAATACCTGATGCATTTTCGAATACTACATAAATGTTTAGGATCACTAGTCTCTCTACGTTGGTACACGCTAGGTCTGATTGATTCTCGTTTAAACAATTAGGTCTTCATGCTTTACATCAAAATGTATGTCAGGCGATTTTGTTTAGCGGATGTCATTGTTGTGCATTCATACACACTTTTGTGTTACATTCATATGCATTATACACATATAGGTGATTATGTTCTGAAAACTTAAATATTGTCCGCTCTTGCCTATTTGCACTCCACTGCAAATGATGAAAGTCTTTGTATTGCCATTTATACTTTATATTGAATGATAGGAATGAAATTAAAACTTTTTCCCCAAACCTCTTCTTCTTTCTCATCTACAAATTCTTCTCTCTAATTTCTGGGTTAGTACGAAGACTAGAAAATCTGTAACAAATGGTGCCTTCATTGAGAGATGATTCTATCAAGGCTGCTTTTGACAAATTTGCAGAATTTTCTGCTTCAATGGCTAAATGGTTTGAAGCTAGGAAACAAGTTCGTGCCAAGCTTGAACCAGAGCATCATCGAAAAATACTCATCTGCGGTTATACCCAAGAAGAGGATTGCCTTTGTGTAGCAACAGATACCATTGGGTCAACATATTATGAAAGTGAGGATTCAATTGCTCCGGAGGATACAACAATTTCAAATTCAATCTCACCAAACCAGTTCAAGAAGGGTTCAGTAGTTGCAAACATAGTAATCCTTTAAACGAGAATGTTGATCAATTGAAGGTGGACAAAACTAATTTGTTATGAATGGCAATGTGAGCTTGTCAATGTTGAGGAGAAAATTGGGGTTGTACATTTGTATCCGTTGAACTATAAGAGGCCAAATTAAAATACTGATAGTTGTAAAGGACATCGGGTCAGTGTCGCTAGGGTGAAGCTAACTTGGATATCTAACTTTTTAGGAGGAAATTGGGATTTGAACTTATATAGTAACAAATACCTTTATGAGAAAGGTCACATAATATAAGACCTCGATTTTTAATGAAAAACCGAGGTATACCTTGGATGTAATCACATTCTTGGTCAGCTTTGGATCTTTTTCCCATAAACTCCTCAGCTGAAAATTTGTCGTGCTCCACTTTGTAAGAAATTTCAAACCTCTGATCCTTACTATTGCAAAATTCCACAAAAACTTATTCAAACGTTTCTTCATTCTCATTTGGAAGCATAAAATTCTGCTTTGTCACATCTTCATAGGTCTCTCAACACACAAACATTCTTCATCTTGATTAAATACATAAATTAAGAGCTTCCTGTTTGACATACCTCTTGTAGATTTTTCATTAAACACCTTGTGAGCACCACCATTTCCTTGATTCACATCTGTTGTAGCTTTGATTTCTTCACTATTTGAGCCTAAGATCTTCATTTCAGATATCACCTCCAGACCTCTTCCATTGAACTTTTCATCCATAGAACTCTACAATTTTTTCATAGATCTCGAAATGGTTTTCTAGGGCTGTAGAATTTTGATTGTAAGTTGCCATTGTCCATTGGGACGACTTTGATACTAATCGTAAGGAACATAGAAGTAGAATAAGGATTTGAGAAGAATTATGAGAGAATTTTGGAAAAGAAAAAGACAAAGAGGAAAATCAGGAGATAGAATATCACATCAACCATTTACTAACTAAAACACAATTACAACTTAGCTTATAAAACTAGCTTAGAATACTACTATTACAACTATGCCCATACTAATCCTATATTTACTTATATCCTACCTATTCCTTACATAATTCTCTGCATCAAAAAGGATTGCCTTTGGTGGGCAACATCAAGATAAGGAACATTGTGCAAATGAGAATGGAATACCTGATGAAGGGAGTTTGATGAAAGTCTCGAACGAGAATTGGGTTACAAGTGGCAACCAAATACCAAAGGAATTGCAGAGTTTCAATCACCTACTAACCACATGGCTTGCGAAATCAAAAATGAACAAGTAAATGGAATTGGTACTCATGGTTAATTGTTTAAAATCAATGATAGAAATAGAGTATACAGTAAGATTACAAATGTGGATAGGTTTTTCGAGGGCGTTCATGTAGTTCTGTAGGTTCAATTAAAGCTTGATAAGGAATTTTTAGACAAATTTGAATTGACATATAATCCGAACAAAGTTGCACATCTTGAAGAGAGAACATTATCCGAGGAAGCACCTCAACCCACAATTTTTAAAAGTGTTGTGGACTCAACTGTTGAGAATTATTTCAATTTGAATAGCTTGTATGAAGGAGCTTATGGAGCGCATATTGCACCAAAACCACCAACAATAGTGAGAATACAGGTTGTTTAAAGATGTTTGAGGAAAGGCCAAAACGAGGAGTTGAGCTAAATTTTAGTCAAGGAAATTGAACTGAAGTGTCATGCTATGTACTCTTGTTGGGGAAATTCAAAAGAAAAAAATAGTGACACTACTTCAAACAACTTTGCCATAAACTACTATGTGGATCAAAAGTTTGATATGTTACAATATGGTTGTTCGATTAAAGGCAAATGTGATATGATCATCATCGTTGCACCAACAAAACAAAAAGGAGCAGGTGTTTGAATGGATTGAAAGAGGAGGACAACAGAAACTGGACCAAATTTAGCTTTGGAAATTTCAGTAACATATGTGTGACGGATGGAGGTTTACATCTTGAATGTATGAGAATTCAACTTTGGAGGGAAGGTGATGACATAAAGTTAGATGGCAGGGAGCTTTTTCTGTTACCGGCTTGTTTAACATCCAAATATCTTCAAGAGATTCGGGATAAATTTGGTAGGAACTGAGCTGATCTTGTTGCAGTAACATCCAAATATCTTCAAGAGATTCGGGATAAATTTGGTAGAAACCGAGCTGATCTTGTTGCAGCAGAGAGTCCAAACCATTATGGGACAATTGAAACCATTTCACGGCTTGTTTACCCAACTTGGTGGTCATGGATGCCAAAGTAAATGCTACCTTATTGCTGAAATTGTGTTCAGTAAAATGCTTGATATGAGAGGGAGTATATACATAGCGCTGGAGGACAGAGGAGAACCTCTCTTGCCAAGTGAAGCAAGTAAGAAGAATATTCAACTTATGAGGGTTACTAACAAGGAAGTCTACAGGTTTTCTATCTCAGGGCTGAAACTTATCACTTATGGAGGAAGACTTGTCAACTCAAAAGGCTTACAATACACAAGTACACAACAATGTTATCAAAGTAGTTTTAAGCCATGGGATACAAAATGTTATAGTGATTTATTTTGATCGGCGACATACATTTGAGGATGAATATGGAGGAGGTTGTAATACAAAAGAAGTGAGAGACTTTAACACATATATTGATGTTTGCCTCAAAGAATTGACTACTTCTAATGATGCCAATATGTTAATAATGGCATGTTATGGTATAGGAATCATGGCAACAAGTTGTCGGTCTTTTCTATTATGTTTGGGGTGTACTAAAGAGTGGCAAGTTAGTATATGCAAGGAGAATTTTCAATTTTGTCGGATGCATGTTATACTCATATTTACTCTGACTTGTCTGTATCGTATACTTGTCCTATGTTTTCTTGAGATGTTTAATAAGTGGACGAAAAAATGATGGGAGTTTAAGCCAAAGCACATGGACAAGGTTCTATTTTATAAGATGGACAAGTTTTATGAGTATTTGGGAATGAACAAGCATGTTACTGGAGTACACAATTTATTCGACAAAATTAAATCATCACTTGACGAAATCAAGTATTGGACATGGTATGAAACTTTGGCAACCATAAAGTAGAAAGAGGTGGTATCTCACTTTTTAGTGGGGATGCCTAAAATTGAGATCCTTTTGGCAATTGCTTCTGCTCCTGGGGAGAAGGGAAAACAATGGGAATTAATTCCATTTGTGAATAAGAACAATGATGGTAAGGTATTGCTTGCAATGATGGTAGAGTTAAGAGTGTTTATACATGATATTGAAGGTTTGGAGCATGCCCATGTTTTGAGTTCCTCTCTGGTGTCTAACATTCCAATGGCGAGGAGGTCCACTGCTATACATTTGGTTTTGCTGAAATTGTGTACCCAATCATAAAGCATGATAGCACTATTAGAGCTTTACTAGTAGCTTATACACGTGGAGTTGAGAAGGAGACTTGCACTGGGTAGCAGTTTGCATGTTTCTCAAGTTGGTTTCTTATGAGCTCCTGACTAGAGGTTTGCATGTGTGTTGGTGACCATTTTATAATGGAGCTTAGAAAGAGTTTTGATGGGTCCAAATTGTCAAGTAGCTTGCATTTCCACCTTGAGGACAATGTAGATTTTTAGGGGATGGTAATGTAACAAATATAGACTAATATATATAAATAAATGTAGGGCCGAGATTAGACTTAATAGCTATGAGATGAATGGCTAGGATTAAAGCCTTGTATTGTCATGTATCCCTTTATATTGTGGCTTGTAAACACTGGGAAATATATGAATGAAATTAATAAAATTTCCCCAAACCTCGCTTCTTCTTTCTCATCTACAAATTCTTCTGGTCTTCTCTCTAATTTCTGAAGTTCGTACGTAGACTAGAAAATCCGTAACAATTTATCAATTCCGCATTGTGCTGTATAAAAGTTTTTTTAGATTTATATTATGATCAAATGTGAAGTTTTTTTAGATTTATATTAGTTTTTTTAGATTTATATTATGATCAATTTATCAATTCCGCATTGTGCTGCATCAATTGTTATGTTTATGATTAAAAAAAAGGTCTTTTTGAGACATGGGTGTGTTTGTTTGTGAAATTTTTTTGTTAAGTGAATTTGTAATGAAGTAGTCAGCATTCCATTCTTTTACACAAACTTGGGACTCTAATTGATGATTTATGACTATTTATATCTGGTAAATTTCATTCATCACTGCAATTGAGTATTCATAATAATATTGTTGACTGGGATTTATAGGAGGTATGCCCGAGTATCAAAAACATTCTTCTTTTGGATTCTGAAGGAAAGCGTGTAGCAGTTAAGTATTATTCAGATGATTGGCCAACAAACAACGCAAAGTTAGCTTTTGAAAAATCTTTGTTTACTAAAACTCAAAAGACAAATGCTAGGACGGAAGGTATGTCAATGTTTGCCTATACTCACACTTAAATGTGGATTTATTTATTTTTTTGTTAAATCTTAAATGTGGATATTGTTTGAATGTTGCCATTTAGTAGTTTGATTACTAACCCAGGTTTTCATGTCTTGTTCAAAGTATTGGATGAGCATATCATGTAGAGAATAAACATGAGTTTAATGTCTTGATTTTCAGCGGAAATATCATTGTTAGACAACGACATTGTTGTCTATAAGTTTGTCCAAGATTTGCACTTCTTTGTGACTGGAGGTGATGATGAAAATGAACTAATACTAGCGACAGTCCTCCAGGGGTTCTTTGATGCAGTTACCATTCTCCTCAGGTTGTTGGTCTGAAGATTCTGAACTTTGTTATTGTTACTTAGGTTATGTTTGGGAACCACCCCAAAAGTATATTGACCTACTTTGACCTTTAAATAAGGAGCTTAATTGTTTGTGGGGAACCATGTACCTTTTCCCTTTTTTTGGCAGATTACCAAGATGTCCCTAAAAGTGATAATATGATATGGAAAGTGAATATATTTTTGTCATAATAAAGAATTGGACCCATCATAGTGCACCTCCGTATAAAATAAAGAACATGTTTGCTCCTATCCATCTGTTTTAAGTTACTTGAAAATTAATGAGGTACCTTTTGCTGCACCAAGGACTTTGATGTTTCCAAAATGTACCTCCTTACTGTATAAATGTAATTTGGGTGGCAGCCCAAACATATCCGTAAATTTAGTTACGATGAAGTCTTATTGTGTGACTATGCTGCCTAATTTAGTGTCTCGTTGCTGCAGGAATAATGTTGACCAAAGGGAGGCACTTGAGAACTTGGATCTGATTCTTTTGTGCCTAGACGAGATTGTTGATGGAGGGTAGAAAATATACTCTCTTTTTTATTGATATTCCTTATATATACATGAGCATTTGATTCTCCAGCCTTTCAAGTTTTTTACTTTGCAAGAGAAATAAATGTATCCCTGAAGATGATTATTATTCGATGAACATGTGATTTAGTGTGATTTCTATGTGGCTAAACTAAGTTCTATAATTGAACATGTCAAGGATGTTCACTTTTTTCCTTGGAAAAGTATTTTTGTTACAACAAGTTGTCACGATCATATTTTTTTTAAAAGTTTCACAAACATCATATATCTGGCAGGATGATTCTTGAAACTGATGGCACTATTATTGCTGGAAAAGTGGCTAGCCATAGCATAATAGATGATGGGGCACCTTTGTCTGAGCAGGTAATTTTAGCTTGGTCTCCCCTCTTATTGAGCAATATGAATAGCCTGCGATAGAAACTGTATTCCCCAATTCCTTATAGGAATATTATATATTTGCTTGAAACATAAAGTCTAAATTCTAAAAGCATGGCACACCTTTTAATTATTTTGGACACAATCAGCACTAACTAAACCCATAACTGTTTATGACTCAAATTTCTCATGGGCTTCTTGCAACTAAAATGACTTTATTCCTGTGTAGTTTGTTGTTAATCTAACACAAATTTGTCTTGCAGACTATTACTCAAGCTTTGGCTACAGCTCGCGAACATTTTAGTAGATCACTTCTTAGATGATGCTTCTATATGCATATACACAACACAAATGAGTTGGCTTCTCATTCTTACAGTTATTTTTCTTTTTCTTGGTTGGTGGAGAATAGCTTGTTTTCTTCTTCTCTCTATTGATCTTGTGATTCAGATTATAATGTTTGCTTAAAAATTTCTCGCATCGAAATTCACAGAAATTGCAGTTGGACCCAACTTATTTAACATAATACATTTGAAAAAGGGCACTAAGCTACCCTGTTATTGGAGTCTGGTGGAAGCACGTGGAATTTTTACTTGGAGATGAGAATGATAACCGGATGGATTTTATGTTTGACCTTAACAAAGGGCCAAACCACCCTGTGGAGAGCTGAGCAGGAAAGGAGAAGCCTAATTTTGTATCTTCTTTATTCAATTAGACAAATATATGAAAATTGTCATCGATATAGATACATTTGCATATGCAGTACATGTTTTGTATTTTTGGGGTTGGGACAAAAAGTAGGAGGGCAGAGAATATAGCAATTTTGGGTATTTTGTATATGATATTGCTTAATATTTATAACAGATTTGGCTATAGTTGACTTGGTCAACAATCCGAACATTTTCTTGAGTTGGTGTAAAATTCACTATTGGAGTCAACCGGAAGCACAATTACCATATGTGCAAGTAAAAACAGATATCAGTGCATAATTATTGTTTGTGGCTTGTTCATACTGTATGTAGGGTTGCCTTTTGTTCCTTGTAGTAGTATTTTTGTGATATACGCAAAAGTTTATCAAGGAATTGATAGTTTGTTGCCCTTGGCAGTCTTTTGTTGACTATTGTTAAATAATAGCCTAGATTTGATTTGAATTGAAATTAGGGCACTATTATCTGGTGGTAAAAGGCAATTATGAAGGGGCAGTAGCAGATTCAAATGCAAAAATGATGGTATATATTTTGGTTGTTGCTGCAATCATGTTATTTAATTTTAGTTTATTACTCCATTATGTTGTAAATTACACATGCATGTGTGTGTGTGTGTGTGTATATATATATATAGAGAGAGAGAGAGAGTAATGGTTTTGGGTTGCAAATTCAAATTCAAATTCATGTGTTGTCGGTTTTTATGTTTTGTCTTTCTTGTGGGATATCTTATTCTCAATCAATAAATGGAGAATGGAGATATCTATCTACCCCGGGCCCGGCTCTTTGATTCAAAGTTTCAATAATCCACTAGACTTTTTCTATGTTACTACTACTTTGAATCCTGGTGAGCGGGCACTGGGCAGGCAGGATACATACATAAAATTTGTCCACAAAAATGAAAGAAAACGACATTGACTAGGGGTCTAAACGATACTAATCTCAACGAACATCTTTATGTTCAGATTCGGTTCGACTCAAAAAAATTGAGCTCGAATTCGATAAGAAATTTATATTTTTGCGCCAAATTTGACTAGATTATTATTTCGGACCTACTTCATTGTAAAGACTCTTTTTGCTTACAAAAGCGAGTTACTCATGAAATTTTCAAATCGAGTTTTCAATATGAACCAATTCACTTCAAATTGAACCACTACATACTAAATTGGTTACTTAACTTATTTATATATAAAAAAAATTCACTTTTATTTATGTATTGAAATTATAAAGAATGTAATATAAATTGACATGCAATTAATTGATTTATTCAAGTACAAGTTTACACAATTTTATACTACACTTTATAAATTATAAAGATCGATACAAATATCACATATTTAAACTTTACTAGCATGGATCGTACCAATATTCGAATATGATCCATCGAAAGTGTGATCGAGTATGGGTTCGAGAAAAAATGAAATACTCGAACCCTAATATGAAATAATACTTGGTATCGCTTCGAAATCATTCTCGCATGTATCATTAAATAGAAAATGAGTATGGATCAGATTTGACTCGGATCAACTTCAAATTCGAACTTCATATCATATTTTTGAAATAATCTCGAGTCGAGTATTGAACTACTTGGCTCGACTTATACCCCTAACATTAATTAGCCAATGACAAATATATAGATATACCTACGGTACTACTACTAATTTCTTAACCTTTTATTTTCAAGACAATGTAGACCCCCACTTTCAATTTTCAAAACTAACACAAACACTTATGGGCAATTGTCGTGTTCCACCGTCTTCCAATAAAAGTTTTAATACTTCGTTATTATAAAAAAATAATTTTTTTAAGGTAAATATACACGTAAGAGGCCACAATAATCAAAAGAAAAACTATATATATATATATATATATATATATATATATATATATATATATATATCTGAAGATCAAGATTCTTTTCTTAAATAGCGTTCACTTTAAAATAGCGTTTTTTTTCAAAAGCGACGTAGTTTTGGAGGACGATGGCATTTTTGTAAATACAATTCCACCGTATTTACAAAAAAATACCACCGCGTCCTCCAAAACTACGCTGCTTTGATAAAAGAATGTTATTTAAGCGAAATGCTATTTAGAGATAACGCTTCGATCTCGACCAATATATATATATATATATATATATATATACCAAGAAAGAAAGAGAAGGGATTTAAAGATGGTGGAAAGATAAATTTAATACTAATAGATTTTTACTAGTAATAAATAATATGTAATAGGCTTAAATATGAATTAGTATCCTAAATTATAGGTCATATTTTATTTCGGTGATCCACCTTTCAATTTTGTCAATTAGATGATTAAACTATCAATTTTTTTCAATTACAACAAATTGAACACGCCACGTCAGAAATTGCTGACGTGGCTAATTGTGTGGGACCATAGGAAGCTTGTGTGGCAAAAAAATATAGTTTTTTAATCCTAAATTAAACAAATATGATTTTATAAAGGGTAAATTGGTCAAACAATAATTAAAATAAAACAAACATTAAATTAAAATATATATCCTATATCGGATCATCGATCTAAACCGGATTGGATCCAAATAGATGCCTTGGATGCCGAGCTTGGAATCGGCCATTATTAGAAGAGGAGAGGTGATCTTTGGTCTGCAAAGGTTGCCGTGGCGTTTAGAAGGCCAAGAGGGTGAGGTAGAGCTTCACTAAAATCCCTCTTCTTCCCATACCCACATTCCAAATTCAGTTCCCCCGAAGCAAAGCCTAAATCCAGACACTTCAAAACCCTAACTCACCTCTATTTTTTCTCTTTTAAACCTCTCTATCTTGTTTTTAATTTGACATTTCAATGGAAACTTACTTCATAAATACTACCGAATCCCACTCTCCACCACCAGATCCAGATATTTTCCAGCAAATCATTAGTGGATCTTCACCAAATTCACCTCATTTTCCAACTCCTGCAGAAATTCAAGAGGATCAGGGGAACCCATTGGTAGTTCCTGGGTTCGAGTTCTCTGATTTTTATGGTTAAACTTAGTTCCTCTTCCAAAAAGAAGTCAAAAGTCAAAGAAAAAGTTGCTACTTAGTCTCGCTTGCTGCTTGGTGGTCGACATCCATCTCATCTTTGGTGGATGGATCTGTTCGGATCTGGTCAGATGTGTTTCGGTCATCTTCGCTCATCGAAGATCTTGATTTGATTTGGGTTTGCGGGTTTTGAGCTTTATGGTGTCGATTCTTTTTGGGTCAATTTGATGGGGCACCTTTTGATTTATGTTTGTCCGATCCGAGCTTCATTGTTGCTTTAATGGCTTTTTTCCATTCAAAGATTCGATTATTTGATAAGTCGTAGACGTAAACCTCAACCAATTCTAAGAATACGATACTTTGATTCTCGTCAGTTGGGCCTGTTTGGAACATTACCATCTACATCTGACCTTCGCTTAAAAATTATTTGGCACTTTGATCAATTCTCGAATAAAAGATTTTTTATCAGATAAATTGATTCCAACAACTTCCTCCAATTTCCGTCGAATGGTAGCCGTTGTGCAGTTCGATACCATTTTTCTTCCAAATTTGGTTCGGCAAATGGGTTAGAATAGAGATGGTCTTGGTCGATCGATTGTAATGGTCTAAAAGCTGATATATGTTTGTTTTATATTAATTAGAAATGTTAATTTATGTTTTGACTGTTTTGTCCTTTGTTTAATAAGAGTTGCTTATTTAATAATTAAAAAATATATTTTTTTGCCACATAAGTTTCTTAAGGCCCCACATAATAAGCCACGTCAGCAATTTCTGACGTGGCATGTTCAATTTAGTTTAATTGAAAAAAATTGATAGTTTAATCATCTAATTGACAAAATTGAAATGTGAATCACCGAAGTAGAATATGACCTATAATTTAAAGTTGTTGGGATAGAGAACAAATAATAATTTAATTAGGTGTATAAAGTTTTGGGGACGTGAGCCTCACACATTTTTGCAATTGTTCAAACACATCACACACGCGCACTCTCTCTCTCTCTCTCCTCGCCATAAAATAAAATCACCAAAATGCATCACATACTATTTGTAATCAACTAATTTTCTCCAAGAAGTAGAATAAATATGGCTTTCAATTATAAAAGAAGAGAAATATGGAGTATTCCTTTCATCTTCCCAGCAATTTGAATGAATGAATGAATATTTTTTATACAAATAAAAATTATGTTATAAATTACATATGACTTTATAAACTTTAATTTTTTAACACACACAAACAAATGGAGTAATTTGTATGTATAGTTTTTGGAAGACTTGTTATTATATGGGGGACCTATACCTATTTCTGTAATTTCCCAATCCATTAAATCCTTCATGTCCACGTAGGACTTTGTGGGACCCATACAGCTCTCGGTGGTTGCTCATTCTTCTTGCGACTTTTTTTTTTTTTTTGCCAGCCTGTTTATTTAGGACAAATATTTTTAATTAATTTCAAAAAAATAAAAGAAATACTAACAAGGAAAAAGAGAGAGCGGTAGACCAGTAGTAATTTACAAACGGAGAGGGGCCCTGAAGCTATTGGCGTTGGTTCGGACTCGGGACGGGTTGCTTAAACCCCTCCGCCTCTCTCTCTCTCATCTTTCGGTGATCTCTGCAAGTTTGGAGCTGGGTTTTACTTGATCTCATTACTTCTCTTTCACTGTTCTGAAAAGATCACCACCCATCTTAATTACAGGTAAAACCTTTTTCTATCCTCATTGTATATGTATGTTTGTCTCTCTGTATATATTATATATATGTGTGTGTCAAGATTTGTTCTTTTTCTTTATGGATCTTTTTTTTGAGTTCGGGGTTGATTCACTGATAGTAATCTGAAGCTGTATTATATATTTAAATTTTTGCATATTCTCTTTAAATTCTTTATTGTTTAGCTGGGAAATGCAATTCTTTTTCTTTAATCGTATATGTAAATTTGCCTTTGGTACTTTTTTGACAACTAGGATGTGGCTATTATATGAAGGGACTATTGGGGTATACAGTTTTAAATGACAATTTTGAATTATTGGGCTAATTTTTGTGTTTGGTCCCTTATTTTCAAGATTTTGGATATGAAAATTTTAGCAGTGTTTGAGGTTTTGAATTCTGAAAATGAGTTTTAAATTTGGCAGGATCTATGTTATATTTATAGTTAAGATTGACTAATAGTTCAATTTGAATCTCAGAGTTTATAATTTGTAAATCTGAGGATAAAGCATTTTTGAATTTTAACTGATTTTTTATTAGAGTGTTAATGCAAAATTCCCTTTCGGGGGTGTGTTTTATTTACTATTTGTGGAGTTTGATTTATGTTCTTGGGTTTGATGCATTCACAGATTGTGCTCAGCTGGATTTTGTCCAATCAGTTTGTTTGACTTAATAAACTCCAATACTATTGAAATTCAGTCTTGGGAGTAGTTTAACGTGCACATTGAGTTCTTTTGATTGACTGGTGAATGCTAAAGTTCTTATGTGGTAATCGCAATTAAATTGAGCTGAAGCCTGGGAAATGGCACACGGAGGATCAGGGCAAAGCTTGAAGGAGCAGTCTTTACACATTTGGATGTGTTAGGGCAACTCCTGACGATGTGGAGGGTCCACATCAATTCCAAGGCCCTGGATATTCACGAATTGTATACTGCAACCAGCCCCGTATCCACCAAAAGAAACCTCTTAAATACTGCTCAAATTATATATCAACCACAAAGTACAATATCATAACTTTCATACCCAAGGCAACCTTTGAGCAATTCCGGCGCGTTGCCAATGTTTACTTTCTACTGGCTGCAATTCTGTCACTTACACCTGTTACTCCATTCTCAGCTGTCAGTATGATTGCTCCTCTGGCCTTTGTGGTTGGGCTTAGTATGGCAAAAGAAGCTCTGGAAGACTGGCGCAGATTTATACAGGATATGAAGGTTAATCTACGGAAAGCCAGCGTTCATAAAGAGAATGGGGTATTTGCTTATAAGCCATGGATGAAGATTCAGGTCGGAGACGTTGTAAAAGTAGAAAAGGATCAGTTTTTCCCTGCAGATTTATTTCTTTTGTCATCTAGTTATGAAGATGGGATCTGTTATGTGGAGACTATGAACTTAGATGGAGAGACAAACTTGAAGGTTAAAAGAGCTTTAGAGGTAACTTTACCCCTGGATGATGACGAATCTTTCAAGAGTTTCTTGGGAACAATTAAATCTGAAGACCCCAACCCTAACCTTTACAGTTTCGTGGGTAATCTTGAATTTGACCGCCAGCTCTATCCTCTCGATCCCAATCAGATTCTCCTCAGAGATTCAAAGCTTAGGAATACAACTTATGTGTATGGAGTGGTAATATTCACCGGTCATGATAGCAAAGTCATGCAGAATGCTACAAAATCTCCTTCAAAAAGGAGCAGGATTGAAAAACAGATGGACAAAATCATTTATATCCTCTTCACACTCCTTGTGCTGATCTCAATAATTAGCTCTGTAGGGTTCGCTGTAAAGACAAAATTCCAGATGCCGGATTGGTGGTATTTGCCTCCAGATGATAAGGGTCTTTATGATCCTAGCAGGGCCAACTTGTCTGGCTTTTATCATCTGGTCACTGCTCTTATCCTTTATGGATACCTAATTCCCATCTCACTCTATGTTTCTATTGAGGTTGTGAAGGTCCTGCAGGCAAAATTCATTAACCAAGACATACACATGTATGATGAAGAGACAGGAACCCCTGCTCAAGCACGAACATCAAATTTAAATGAGGAGTTAGGCCAGGTTGACACTATTCTCTCTGATAAAACTGGAACTTTGACATGCAACCAGATGGATTTTCTCAAGTGTTCCATAGCTGGAACTGCATACGGCCTGTCTGCTAGTGAAGTAGAAGTAGCAGCTGCAAAGCAGATGGCAATGGACTTTGACCAGGATCCCGACTTTTTAAGCAATCCCATCCATAGAAATAGTGCAGATGTTTCATGGGGAAAGAACGGGCGTAGTTTTGGACAACCAGAAATCGAGTTGGAGAGTATCATTAATTCTAAAGATGAAAAGTATCAGAAGCCTGTGATCAAGGGGTTTAGCTTCGAGGACAATCGTATCATGAATGGAAATTGGTCTAGAGAACCCTATGCAGATGTCATTTTGTTATTCTTCCGGATACTTGCAGTTTGTCACACTGCAATCCCTGAGCTAAATGAGGAGACCGGGAGCTTTAACTATGAAGCAGAGTCACCAGATGAAGGAGCTTTTCTTGTCGCAGCAAGAGAACTTGGCTTTGAGTATTGTAAAAGATCTCAAACAAGCATATTTGTGCGTGAAAGACATCCTTCTTCTCAAGAATCTGTTGAAAGGTCAGACATGTTCAATTTACTTTTTATATTAGTTCACCTTGGATTCGATGTCTTGACAGACCATGAATTTCTTGGTAATTTTCAGGGAGTTCAAGATTCTCAATCTGCTGAATTTTACTAGCAAAAGGAAGCGAATGTCTGTCATTGTCAGGGATGGTGATGGACAGATTCTTCTGCTGTGCAAAGGCGCAGACAGGTCTGGCTCTGGACTTTGTGCTGTTTTCGACTCTTTTAATTTTTCATTCAAGTAGCTATGCGTTGATATAATTAGTTTCGCACGTTTAGATTCTTCACTTAGCTCCTAGTGGTGTTGTTGTAGCGTGCATCTCTTCATTTCATTCGCATATTATTCTTAAATTGGACGTACAATGAGATTATGTTTGAACTTTTTGACTTGTCATTGTCTCTTCTAGTTCGTCTCTTTGGGCTAGACTTCTTCTAGTTCTTCTCTTTGGGATAGACTGTATTCAGTGTATATTGATTTATTGAGATTTAGTTTTCTTTGTATGGGTTACGCAGCATCATCTTTGATCGTTTATCAAGGAATGGAAGAATGTTTGAGGAAGCTACTACGAAGCATCTGAATGAATATGGGGAAACAGGGTTGCGTACACTAGCACTTGCTTACAAGAAGCTTGAAGAGGCTGAGTATTCTGCTTGGAATGAGGAATTTCTTAGAGCAAAGACTTCTATTGGTGGTGACAGGGAGGCAGTGCTTGAAAGAGTATCAGATTTGATGGAAAGGGATTTGATCCTTCTTGGTGCAACTGCTGTGGAGGACAAACTGCAGAAAGGGGTAGGAGATATGGTTGCCATAGAGCAATAATTAACTAATCTATAATATTTCTCGTTTTCTTTTTTAGGTTCATCTCTAACTCAGTTACTGCATCTCAACTCCAGGTTCCTCAGTGTATAGATAAACTAGCACAAGCTGGTCTCAAAATCTGGGTTCTGACAGGTGATAAAATGGAAACTGCAATCAACATAGGGTATGTAAGGCTCTGCTAATCCATAGTTACTTTGTGACTTGACTTTTCATTTAAGAATGTCTAATAACTGAAATAAAGCTCTATTTTCCTGGTGAAGATTTGCCTGCAGTCTGCTTCGACAGGGAATGAAACAAATCTGTATAGCAACGAATGCCGGCACGTTAGCCCAAGATTCCAAAGAGGTACTTGTTTTTAGAAGCATGATAAAATTTCAGGAGTGTATTTGAATTCATGTTAGGTCTAATTTATGTATGTTACTGAGCAGGTAGTAAAGGAGAATATTTTGAGGCAAATCACCAATGCCTCTCAAATGGTTAAGCTTGAAAAGGACCCTCATGCTGCGTTTGCTTTAATAATCGATGGAAAAACACTAACTTACGCGTTGGAGAATGATATGAAGCATCAGTTCTTAAATTTAGCAGTTGATTGTGCATCTGTTATATGCTGTCGCGTCTCTCCTAAGCAGAAGGCTCTGGTAAAATACTTCTATTCACCATAAAACTTTGTCTTCTTTCTCTCATTACTGTTATTCAATTTTCAACAATAATATTTATAATTGTTATATTTTATTTGGATTTCAGGTAACAAGATTAGTAAAAGAAGGAACTGGAAAGACAACCTTAGCAATTGGTGACGGTGCAAATGATGTTGGAATGATTCAAGAGGCAGATATTGGTGTAGGCATCAGTGGCGTGGAAGGAATGCAGGTTTGTAATACCTCTAACAGGCTGATTTTAAAGTATACTTCTTGTAAACAATTGTACTTCTGTTTGTAGTTTTAAAATGTATATAATTTTACGAAATCTTCATCCTAGAGCGCATATCATATTATCTTTAGAAAAAATAACTTATGACCTTGACAAAATTATTGAATTTCAAGACGTGCATTTTTAAATCAAAGAAGGCCAATGACTTAATTTTCTATAAAATATACAGACCCTTTGTTAATACTATTTGTAAATGAAATTTCTGGGAGTTTCTCTGGTAAGTATAGTAAGTGCAGGCTATGATTTTCCTGTCAATGGTTGTGTGTCGGCACTTCTCTCTTCTCCAGTGAGCTTACTACATTCACCCTCACGCCGGAGATGAGACTCTGTCAACTAGCCCATCTCTAGCCAGGTTCTATGGACTTTCAGTGAAGAGGAATTATCATATGCTTAAGTGCATAACTTGCACTGTTTTCTATATTATTTTATTCAAACATTCAGCATTGCTTTGTGCATTATTTGGATACAACCCTTGTGATATTCTGATACACACCAGTCACTGTTGGCATGTCATTATGAACAGACAACACTTCATTATTTAGGAGTATCTAACGATAGAAGCTCTATGGACCCAATCCAAATCTTCCTAACCTTTTAAAAAACCCCACATGTTGTAAAGGGAAATATATTTTACATTCCTTAATCTGTATCAAGCAAACAACTTTTCCACCGGGGATTCTTTACTAAACTGATGATTGTTCAGGGGATTTGGCAGACCAATTAACTTTCTGGCAATAGACCAAGTTGTGCATATCCTTATTAGCAATAGGGATACATTCAATTTTGCAAAATACTAAAAACTACTGGCAATAATGATGAAGTGAAAACTCAAGTTACTGCATACTGCAAGTGGCACTTGCGATATGTACATGACTAGCTTAATTCCCATAGACACTTAACCACTGGGTTGCTAATCACTTTTTGACAAAATCCCTACTAGTTATAGTGAAGTATTACTACTGTTACCGACTATATATAGTACAAATGACATATTCCCCTCTTCAATCTTCTTCAATTTTGTTTTCAAGCTCACAAAGTTCTCAGCTTTTTGCAGGCTGTGATGGCTAGTGATTTTGCTATTGCACAATTTCGGTTTCTGGAGAGACTTCTGGTTGTCCATGGGCACTGGTGCTACAAGCGGATAGCTCAAATGGTAATAATTAAGAAGTGGCCAAATTAATCCTTGCCATATTTATTATAAACCAATCAGTTTTTTGCATGTTCACAAGCAGAAATGTTTATTTATTTTGGCATGTCAAACTAGACTGAACTCACAGGCATGCGCTTGCGCACATAAACACAGACACACATCCACACATCTGGCATAACACAACTAATTCTTTTTTCTTGTGTTGATCAGTACTTAGTCTTTCTCATTGAACTGCAATTCTCTGCATTCAGATTTGTTATTTCTTCTACAAGAACATCGCCTTTGGCCTTACACTGTTCTACTTTGAAGCATTCACCGGCTTTTCTGGGCAATCAGTTTATGACGACTGGTATATGCTGCTATTCAATGTCGTTCTTACCTCATTACCTGTCATTTCGCTTGGGGTCTTCGAACAAGATGTTTCTTCTGAGGTCTGCTTACAGGTCAGTCTTCCAGTGACATTTGTTTTGAACTTTAATGTACATTCACTTCACCAATGCTTTCGCACTCACATGAACTACTTGTGACTTCACAGTTTCCAGCATTGTATCAGCAAGGACCCAGAAACTTGTTCTTTGACTGGTATCGGATATTTGGATGGATGGGAAATGGTCTCTATTCGTCCCTCGTTATTTTCTTTGTAAACATTATCATCTTCTATGACCAGGCCTTCCGCTCAGGAGGCCAGACTGCAGACATGGCTGCTGTAGGTACCACTATGTTCACTTGCATTATATGGGCTGTGAACTGTCAGATTGCTCTCACAATGAGTCACTTCACATGGATACAACACTTCCTTGTATGGGGAAGCGTCGTCACTTGGTACCTATTTCTATTTCTCTATGGCATGATATCACCAGTTTACTCTAGGAATGCCTTTAGAATATTCATCGAAGCTCTTGCTCCTGCCCCTCTATACTGGGTTACCACACTCTTGGTAACAGCTGCGTGTAATCTCCCCTACCTGGCTCATATAGCTTTCCAGAGAGCATTCAATCCTATGGATCATCATGTTATCCAAGAAATCAAGTACTACAAAAAAGACGAGGAGGATCGAATTATGTGGACAAGAGAGCGGTCCAAAGCTAGACAAGAGACGAAAATAGGATTCACAGCAAGAGTCGATGCAACGATCAGGCAGTTTAGAGGGAGGTTGCACAAGAAACATTCCTCATCGAGTCCACGTGGTGTAATGTCCCCCGGATGATTGTGCACAGTAATTATACGATACATTATTCATATTTTTTTTTTCTACCGTCTCTTGGTTAGGGTTTTGGCCGTATGCAATTTTGTTTAGTGGCCCTTTTCTAATTCATTCTTCATGAGTTTTGTTCAGTATTATAGTATATAGGTTAGGTTGGTTGAAGCAATAGTATTGAGAAGGTTGTATGTACAGTATTTAAAAGATCTGATTGCAGCTTATGAAAATACTACTACCTAGTTGATATAATTATATCTATATAGTTGCTTGTTTCTCATTTGAGATGGTAACTAGCTGGCTTAATTGTTAGTATAAATGTTTGTGGACTGAAACTATATACTCTTTCTTCAATTATTACTAAGAAAAACTAGCAACTCCCACACAAGAAATGCTATATGAGATGTTACCCTTGTAGCTTATTAGTTTTTTTCTATTTACTGCCTTTTAGTTATTTTTTATGCTAAACTTTTTCAGCATTCCATTCTATAAAAAAGAATTTCTTTGTTAATTCTTGAAATCTTAAAATGTGAAATTATTTCAGTTAATAAACAGAAGTTAATATTGTAAATCAGATATTTCAAATTTCAAATAAATTCACATTACAATTTAATGTATAATATTTCATATATTAGCCATAATAAAAAATAAGTGTGACTTTTAATATTACATTCAGGTTCGTAATTATTATTGGTCGGAATTAATTTATAGTTATATTTATTTAATAAAATACAATGGATTTTGAATTTTTCGTTTATCCTAATAAATTATCTGGTCCGTCCAAAGTTTAAGATAAATTTAGTGCCGGAGTTACGGAACACAGCTACTATATAAATAGATTAGAGTTATTTGTAATAATTTATTGTTTTCTCTTTTATTTGATACTTGGAGGAAGAAGAAAGTTATTTTATTTATTTATGAAAGTTAGAATTTCAGCTTGTGTTATAAAGAGGACGGTGTCGTTTTTACAACTCATGAAACGAAAGAGGAAAAAACGAAAAAGAAAGATGATAATAATAAAATTAATTAGAGTAAAAACCAAAAAAGTATAGCTTCGATTAGATCAAAGCAACAGGGAGTGGTGATATGATAATGCCTCCTCCTCCTCCTCCTCCTCCTCCTCGTTTTCTCTCTCTTTTTCTGCAACTTAAACCTCCGTTGGAGTAGCTCCAACGAAGAGAGATTGAATTCCCATTGATCTTCTTCAAAAATCTATTTATTAATTTAATTATCCCATTTGATTCATGAAATCATTTTCCTACAAGTCCAGCAGCTAGGTGCGGGACCCTTCCGTCCGCGGCTGATTTTTCCCGATCGACCGATTGGCTAGCCGTCGATCCATTTTGATTTTTTTATATTTCAATTTCGTGAGTTATTAGGGTTTTAGTTTATAGCGGGTTTCGGGTAATCAGCGATTCTGGAATGGAACCTCGGGTTGGTAATAAGTTCCGACTTGGTCGGAAAATCGGTAGCGGCTCGTTTGGAGAGATCTATCTTGGTTTGTTTATAGATGTTGATGTTCAAATTAGTCAATTTATTTTTCTTTTGTTTGTTTATGATGGATTGTTGCTGAAAGATTAATTATTTTTGCTTTGCAGGTACTAATATTCAAACAAATGAAGAAGTAGCTATTAAGCTAGTGAGTGATATGTTCTTTTTTGTACTTTTCAATTCTAGAAATTATTCAGTACACACATAAATATATTGGCGTTATCTTATAGAGCTGTCAGTAAGGAGGGTATTGATGGTGCAACAGATTTGTATTTATAACTTTGTTACTTATTTGTTCATATTGTGCATAAAATTATCCTATTATGTATATGTTTTCTTTCATAACACATGGACATTTGAAATTCTTCTGTATACAACCAAAATACACTTTCTTAAAGTGAGTTATGTTATGTATATATTTAACCCTTTCGCACCTATGGAAATTGACCATAAACTCGCACTTTAGTACATGGAAAAATGCATTGGCAAGCATGAGAACACCCATTGGAGCTTGTAGTACACATGCATTGGTATACGTGACAAATTTCTTTTTGTAACACTACAACTAGATGAATAAAGGTTATAAGCTGTGGTGGCTGAACACTGCTGGAGTAACAGTACTGAGATTAGAGAAATATGTTTATTTGGAGACGGGCATTTATACATCTTGTAAAAATACTTTAAATTTTTATGTGCCCAAAAAACTTTTACCAAATGCCAAAATAAATGCATATCCTCTATTGTTTTGATATTCTCGATTTCAATCAAATTCTTATAAAAATTGCAAGGGTTAAAGCCATATGAAGACCAAGGGCTGTGAAGAATTTTATGAAAAGCTCTATTAAATACATGAACACTCTTTTGGTGTTTCTAGCAACCTTATTGTAAGGACTACCTTTTCACTTTGCCCTTCTCCTTGTTATGAACCCCCCACTTGGCAGCACAAATTACTAGTTTCAGTCTTGTGACATGGACTCTACTTAACAGATGAAGTACTCGTGTTGGACACCCGACACCTAGACGTGTGTGGAGGTATGGCATCCATGTTGGGCACGCCACATTATAGATTGAGAAGAATAAAAATGAGGCAAAAAAAATGTGGAAAAGGAAACATATTTTCTGCGAAAGATGAAAAAAGATGTAGTTGCACGACTTGTCAAACTTTTCATCTAAGCATGGTGTCTACGCACCCATATCCAAATATTAGGCACTTTTCAGCCATTTCCATGTGTATAAAGAACTGATTTTACAGAATTTGATACCTAGACACATACCTGTACCTCACACCCCACCTGTGTCCATGTAACATAGGCCTTGATAATTGTTATAACCTTCAACATGGTTCTGAACAATTTTTCATTTCCTCTCACATCTCTCATTCTTTGTTTACTTTTGATTTCTCGTGTTTTTACTACTAAAATTAAGAACAATTTGGCGTAAGAACTTTTGGAGTAAACATTTGATTGCTATTTCCCTATGGAATTTACAAGCATTGGTACATCCTTTGTAATTTTTTTTCTTAGCGTCTTAAGAAAACACTTGCTCTTACTTGACATAAATTTGGTGAGAACATTTGTTCAGATTTTGCAGCATTAAAAATGATTGTTTGGTCGGGTGTTGCCAGATTTTTGGGGAACAAGTTAAGATTTTATATATGAATTGTTTAAAGAAAATGTTAACCAACTGATAATGTTAAAATTTTCTTTATGAATTTTTTTATGGAAATGCTAAACAATTGTAAGTTCTGGTGTCCATGGCTTGCATAAATGATTGATTAGTAATCATAGTTGTCATGGCGTCGCCATGGCGACGACTAGGCGTCCTGGCGCTAGAGAAGAACAAAAGAACGCCTTGGACTCCGAGCCGCCGAGCCGCAAAACCTTACCCCTTGGTAGTTGGCTCAAGTTAAGTGATTAAGTCATTTTGTACCCATGACTCATCATAACGGACTAGTTATATGATGTAATTTTTATTATTTATTAGGCTTGTAATGTGTGATGATTGTTGACTTGGTCGATCTTTTATTCTCTACGTAGTATTCGTTAACTTGTTCTACTAGTTTTTAATGTCAAAGTATTTTATTTTTGAATTTTAATTGTAGAGTATTCATATAATTGTGTTTTTAGTTGTATTCCATAGTGTTAGGTATTATGTTTTGAGTTTTAATATATATAAAATTTTATTGTCGAATATGTTTTTAAAGTAAAAATAATAATGTATAAATTGTACATTGTTAACGATTTGTCGCCTTATGGACGCCATGACGGGCGCCTTATCGCCTAGGCTTCCTGGCGGTCAACTACCGTCGCGTCTCGTCATGGTGCCGTAACAACTATGTTAGAAATATGTCTGGTAGCCTAAGGCTTGATAGTTGAGTAGAAATGGAGTAAGCATATAAGCTCGAGTTACATTCTTTATTGCAGAACTTTGTTTATGATATTGAAGGTCTGTGAATCACCAATTTTTTTTGTTGTTTCTTACTTTACTCTACTCAGGAAAATATCAAGACAAAGCATCCTCAATTATTATATGAATCAAAGTTGTACAAAATACTACAGGGAGGAAGTAATGAACTTTTCGTTTTTTCCCTTACTCTTGTTGCATTATTTTTTCCTTGTTTTTTGCTAAATCATTTTTTTTTCCTTTTCCTGTTACATATCTGATATCCTTGTGTTTTGGCTATGATTTCTAATTTTAAAGCTGGAATTCCGAACGTAAGATGGTTTGGGGTTGAAGGAGACTATAATGTTCTCGTATTGGATTTGTTGGGACCTAGTCTTGAGGATTTATTTAATTTTTGTAGTAGGAAGCTGTCTCTGAAGACTGTTCTGATGCTTGCAGATCAGATGGTATATTTTTTTATTACAAATGTTGACGTTGAGCATTGAAATATATATTCGTCTTTCACCATTTAGTGGCGATTATATGTTTAACAGGTAAATCGGGTTGAATTTGTACATTCAAAATCATTCCTTCATCGCGATATTAAGCCAGACAACTTCCTTATGGGACTAGGAAGACGCGCAAATCAGGTTTTATTTAAATTTCATGGCTACCTTCATTTATTCTTTTTTACTTTTATATTGTCTATTTCATTGAATGCTATCCGATTATGATGTAGGTTTATGCCATTGACTTTGGACTGGCCAAGAAGTATAGGGACTCCTCAACTCATCAACACATACCATATAGGTGAGCTCCTTTTGCTTATACTGAAAATAAGGTTTTCATTAATTATCACTTTATCGAGCTGATTTGTAAGCGAAGGTGGCAATATGATTTTTCTATTTAACCCTTTTGTTGGGGACTGGGTATTTGGGAAACAAGGGAAATATAACACAGATAATCTCACACAAAAGTCAATTAATTCTTATGATCAAAATAATAATGAAGTACACTATTTATAATACTTCTAGACAACTTTCTTAACCTAAATTGGACTCTAATAAGATAACTACAAATTAAATAAGATAATTGCATTAAAAAAACTAATTAAAATACAATTTCTAATCCATGGGCTTCCAAAACCTCTTATATTGTTCCAACCAACTTTCACGGGCTTGTCCTACATCACCTTTGACATGCTATATTTATATTTTTTCCTTAATTTCTTAATTCTTACTGTTCTTTTATTGCTTTTGGCAATACTTTATGTTTTTGATACATTTTCTTTTTTGCACCGGTTGTGTCGGTCTTTAAAACTCATTTACTATATTTTTTGACACAATATGCACTTGGCATAATGTGTCTGGTTGAATGAATGCGGAATAGTCTCAGTGTTCGAAAAGTCGGCCTAGTCGTGACGCGACTAGGTCGGAGTCGGAGTCGGAGTCTCAACGAGTCGACTAGGGCCTAGTCCTTTGATTTAGTTGTTGGCCGACTTAGTCGGACTCCAGTCGGCGACTAGTCGGTAAAGTCGCTCAGTCGGAGTAAATCAAAAAATCGGAATAAGTCGGGGAAAATCGAAAAAAATGGGAGCGAATGAGGTCCTTCTACCTAGAAAAAGTAGAAATGTGCAAAAACTAGATGAAGACGAGTTTGTGTCGGAAGATGATGACAACGAAGAGGAAGATGAGGATTATGAGTTTGAGTCCGATGGAGAGCAAGTCTTGGAGGGATATGGAGAAGAAGAGGAGTGATTGACTATTGATTTTGTGCTACTTAGTTTCATTTGGTTAATTGGTTTTGAACTTAGAGTGTCGAACTATTTGTTTTACTTAGTTTTCATGTTTTTATTTGATGATTTATGTTATTCTAATTCCTCAAAACTTATGAAGGATGAAGGAGAATATATTTAAAAAATTGAAACTCCGACTAGCTGATTAATCTCCGACTAATCCCCTAGTCTCTAGTCAGTAGCCAACCGACTTGGGATCGACTAGCGACTTTTAGAAAACTGAATGGTCTAGGCAATAAAGTGGTTACCCCCTATCCACTTTAGCATATCATTGTTTATTTTTGTTTAGTACTCCCTCCGTCCAATTTTGTTGTCCTAGTTTGAAAATACACGCCTATTAAGAACATTTTCTTATCTTTAAATTACCCATCTTAAATACTCTATTATCATCGTGTTTGTTTTAAATAATTTCCTAACTCTTTCTTTCTCTTTCTTGGAATAATAAAATAGAGGAGAGGGGAGAAAATGAGTTTAGTTGTGCTTCCAATGCAAAAGTTAATAGTGCTACTTTTTCCAATGTATATCATGTTATTTTCAATGAATTTTTTTTATAAAGTTAAATGAGGGTAGTTTTGGGAAAATAAGGACAAAAATAGAATTAAAATGAAAAGAGGACAAATATATTTGGACAAACTAAAAATAAATTAGGACAAGTAAACTTGGACGGAGGGAGTATTATTTTTCTTTGTCAAATCAACATTACTTGCCTAATTTGGAACATTCAAATATCATGATCTACTTCAGCTAACCTGCGACCTTTTTATGCTGCTCCTTGGGTGGTTATGATGCATTAAAACAATTCTATGTTATCTTAAAAGTGAATTTGATTGATAGTATAAAGTTGCTTTTTAGGATATTAAATATAAATGTTGAATTTAGCATGATTATAATATTACATTCGTCCAACTTTATGTATATTGTTCTGTGTTTGTACATAACTGTTTGGTCTTAGTTTTCGTAATATCATTTGATTTATGATAGGGTTTAAGCATGTATAATCGGGTTAGATTTCCAATTATGCTAATTTTTTAGACATGAAATATTATATTTATAAATTCTGGCATGTATGTTGTATTTGTTATGTGTATGGATGTAGCCCCTGATCCCTAAGTTGTATATCCAAGGTTTGGATGATTGTACGAGTTCTCTTAGTCCATGTTTAACATACCATCAAAGTAACATTAGACTCTAGGTACAGGAATATTTATTTAGCTAGTTTCCCCATTATTGTTGTTATTTTGTGCTTGGGCAGCAACTTTTTGTCTTGATGCGATTTAAGTGGGCAGCAACTTTTTGTCATCTTGTCTTTGATGCGACTTTTCTTAGGGATTTTTGTACAGTTTTTCCTTGTTGCGTCAGTTTTGAAAATATTTCTCGACTTTTTTGCGCTTTTTTCTTGGAAATGACGTCGTATCAAATGCAGAGAAAATAAAAATTTGACAGGAACAGCAAGATATGCTAGCATGAATACGCACCTTGGCATTGGTATGCTTACTTCATGCTTAATTTTGTTTTTGTATCTTTCTTGTGCAGTCACATAATTATATAGGTCTTACTAAGCACCTTTTTCCTGGTGGTTTTACTTTTTCTTCTTTCTAGAACAAAGCAGAAGGGATGATTTAGAATCACTTGGATACGTTCTTATGTATTTTTTAAGAGGAAGGTAAACATACTTTTTTGCATTATTATTATTATTGAACTCTTGATTACATCAGTATTTATTTATGCCTGCATTGTTTCTCTTGTGTAGCCTACCTTGGCAGGGACTGAAAGCAGGAAACAAGAAACAAAAGTATGAAAAGATTAGTGAGAAAAAAGTTTCAACTTCTATTGAGGTAATTTTTTGTTTTTTGGGGTTATGATGCTAGTGAATATATGCACCATGAAAACTGAGTAGAGAGCTCATTGCTTATCCCTTAGGCTTTATGTCGAGGATATCCTACAGAATTTGTGTCATACTTCCATTACTGTCGTTCACTACGGTTTGATGAAAAACCAGATTATGCGTATCTTAAGAGAATCTTCCGTGACCTTTTTATTCGTGAAGGTTTGTATTTTCCAAATGCTTTATGGTATTTATGGTTAATAGTGTTATCTTGTGTCATCAATCTGTTGGTCATCTTCTTGCTTCAGGCTTTCAGTTTGACTACGTGTTTGACTGGACAATTTTGAAATACCAGCAATCACAGCTTGCAAATCCTCCATCGCGTGCTCTTGTAAGTCACATATCTTTGCAGTAGTTTGCCTACTTTTGGTCCAATCATACTGGCTTAATATGATCTTGCAAACAGGGAGCTATTGTTGGAACAAGTTCTGGGATGCTTCCGAATGCTGCGAATGTTAGTAGACAAACAGGTGGGTCTGTGTTTTCATTTCCAAATCCATGTTATTGTGGAGCTTACTTTTATTATGTTCGCAATAACTTGTTATTCAAACAAACCAGCTGTTTTAGTTTTTGTGATTTGATAATGTAGCAATAGTTTGTCACATGTCCTTCTATGTGATCACTATGTTATTCAAGTCTTGTACGAAATCAGCTTAATATTCTGCGAATCATGTGTCTGAAGTTTTTGTGCTCTTTTTATGGCACATGGTACTGTGTTAGCTCTTGATATGCTAGAAGCTTAATATATTCATGCTATTGCAAATGCAGGTGGTGATGAAGGTAGGCCTATTGGTTGGTCTTCGGCAAATCCCACTCGTAATAGAAGTACTGGATTGCCTTTTATTTCTGGAAGCTTATCTAAACAAAAAAATCCACTTGCAGATGATGTGGCCGTGAGTAAAGAAGTAAGTTTTGCTTTTACTCAGAAAGAAAGCAGAAAAGAATAAACGAAAGAAAGAAAGACGAGTTATTTATTTCTTAAAAAGGTCTATGAACTTTACTGCTCCATTGCATACAAAACCCATTGCGAGTTGAGTTACTGTTCATTTGATTTATGCATATACTGCATGTGGGTAAGGGTGAGGTTGTCTTTGTGCTAGTTTCGTAGGAATTACTCCCTCTGTTTCAAAATTAGAGATACATTTTCCTTTCAAGTCTGTTCCATTATTAGAGTGACATTCCTAACATGCCATTATTTTAATTGTTAGTTGATTGAGTATTATCATGCCAACACTATTACATTTCTAGCTAATGTAAGGGATATATTTGGAAAAATAAAGCTTTCCTTTAAAGTCATCTTTTTAGAAAATTATCTTTAATTTTGGAATCGAGGGAGCAGTTGATAGAATTATTTTGTGGTAGTAACAGTATTGCATTACTGGTTGTTCTCCGGATTAGTTTTTGGTTGTTTTCCTGATTAGTTTTAGGTGCTTTTCCATGTTGTTCCTTTTCTCTCAGTGCATCCCCTTACTGGGACTAGTACTATCAAATGATCTCTATGCATTTCTCTTGCTCTCTGTGGCCGGGGAAGTGGACGAGTGGTTCCACCTTCTTTGTGTTATATCTGAAGGATCCACTTTGGTCATCCTTATAATTTTTTCTAGAGTTAATTTTGTTGGAAAAACGACTATGGCCAATCTACCTTAGGAACGATATTGTATCTCTGATTTTCATTATGTGAATTTCCTTGGTGTTAGCTTATCTGGGTTAGTTGCTTCAAGATATAGTTGGCCTTGAATTATTATTTACTGCTTCTTTTATTTGCTACTTGACTTGACTTGGGCTCTGCAGTTATCTAGTTCTAATTTTTTGAGGTCAAGTGGATCTTCAAGGCGACCTGCTGTCTCAAGCAGTCATGAGCCAGTAGTTGCTGGGGGCGACTCTGACCCCTCACGTGCCTGCACAACTGATGCAAGCCCAGGGGCGGTCCGCAAGATTTCTAGTACTGCACAATTAAGTTCACCAGTTTTATCGTCAGATCAGAAGCGCAGCTCTTCTAGTAGAAACCCCTCTAACATAAAGAACTTTGAATCCACTCTCAAAGGTATCGAAGGCCTGCATTTTAATGATGAGAGGTTGCATTTTTAGAAGTTGCGACCTAGTCACTTCCCTAGTGTAAATTTTGAAAGGTTATATGTTATCAAGAATGGGTTTTTCTGCATAATATTACTTTTGAGGAAATTTGGTATCTGGTATGTGTATTGGTACGAGTTTGGTATTGTCTATCCAAAAACCACAACATGGAAGAGTTGATGCGGTTACAGATTCCCAGTGGAGATCCATCCCAGTTAGCCTTGGTCAACATGTTGGAGTTGTGTTGGCATTTTTCTGTTCTGTTTGTGCTTTCTTTCTCTCTGTCTACATCCCTAAAGCCCAAGGTGACTTGAGCACATGAGTTGTGTTGGCATTGTTCTGTTCTCTCTTACTTACACACACTCACTCTCTCCAAATCCTCAAGTACAGGCTTTCTTCAATACCATAAGATAGTGTTGTCCCCGGAATATGGTGACTAAGGTCATTGTATTGATTTTTCTTCTCTCGCGTTTGTGTAATAAAATTCTTTGTTTTAGTTCACCTGTTTGTATCTTTTTTGATGATGGAACTTTTATTTTGATTAATGACGAGCATATTTTCTCCATTTGGCGGGTTTACTGAATCTGCATTCTTTTGTATTAATATTGAGTTGGCCAAATAACTATGGACTTGTTGCCTGTATGTATTGGGATGGTTTGACATGGGAACTGATGGTTTAACATAAACAATTGAAATTCTACCAAATGTCTCTGCCTATGCATGTTATGTAATTTCCTCTGAATGTTTTGATTCATTTATCATCATTATCATTACTGCATGGAATGGAGCTAGGGAAAGATTTATGCTGTCCTGTAATGGTTATTGGTAGGAGGAGTTGCAAATTTTCTAGTAAAATATATGATGAGTTATGATGTTCATCTTAATAGTAGGAGAGGCAGGCATAACCGTTGTTGAGGTTAAAGCGTACACGTTGTTTATTGGAATTGGAACCAGCATTATTCTATTCTTTAATCAAAGTCATTTTTGGTTTGCGTAGAATAGAAGAAAAGGTTATTCTTTTTGCTACAATTTCCTTGCCATTATAACCCCAACCCAGCCATAATGAGGTTTTTTATTGACAAGGAAGTGGAAAAAATACATTTATATTATTCTCAGAAATGCAGGGATGATCTTAGTGCTTGATGATATAAAGGTAGTCACTTCCTTCACCCTGTACCTGTAGAAGGAGCCCACGGATTTTTAGAATAAGATTAGTAGTGATTAGACGTTTGAAGGTTGATATATATATATATATATATATTATATAATAAATACTTGATGCAGAAAAGGAATGGAGGCACCACCAGTGTAATGGAACGTTTACTTTTGTTAAGTCTCCATCCATCATCAATTCAATTAATTCGTACATCTATCTCATAAATTATAATTTCTGAGTTTTTAAACTAAATTCAAAAATATCAATCGATTCTAACCAAACTAATAAGCAATTCAATCTCTTTTCTTAAAATGCAATGCAATGCAATGCAATTTCTTGTAGAAAACAAAACTAGGATGGATATAAACGACAACAATTATATAATATACATTAATTGGCAATAATAATAATATTCAAAGATTTTATGGGAAAGAGAAGTCTGTCTATGATAATATTACCATACCAAGATTATCAAATAGATACTCAAGGGAAGGGAGAATTAGTGAACCCAGTAGTCACCTAGCTAGCTCCGTCCGCCCATAGACAATGTCCTTGATCCACCTGAAGCTCTTACTGAGAGAACCTTTCATCTTACCCTCAACAGAATACACTTGATAGCCAGCCAGCAACCCTCTTCTTTCTCTTCAATTCTGGATCATTCAAACTCCCAAAACTACTACTACTAGTGTTCTTCCCTTTCTTCATCTTACTACCCATCATCATATAACTAGCAGCTGCCTGATTACTACTGTAACTCCTCAGATCATGCATCATGTCATTTGGCCTTTCTCCTCCATTACTATTACTATTATAGCTCTTACCATCTCTACATGATTTGGATCTAAAATCCTCCATTACCAACCCATATCATCATTTTGTGTTGTATTTTCTTCTTTGTTTTGTATCAAATTTTTTTATCACCAAAACATTATTATTGTTAAAATATGAAATTTCGTGTGTTGGTTATGATTATTGTATCAGTGAAGTAAGGCAAGCCAACAAAACTTTCCAAAATAGAGTTGTTCACTTGTTTGAATGAACTCCCCCAAGAAGACGCTAACAAAACAAAATCCTTCAAGTAACTTGTTTGCTTGCGTTTGTCAATTAGAAAAAGGAAGAAGATGGAATTCGCGGTTGCAAATTTGGACAAGCAAAAATACTAGTATATAATAATAGATACTATTTACCAGTAAATCATCATACAATAGTATAGTATTTATAATCAAACACTTTTTGCCACAGGGCTTCACCTCTCTTGAATCAAATCTAATCACGTGAATTTTCACATGCACAAAATTAATCCCACTTTGTAACTACCGAAAGATAAAAAAATCTCAATTATATCAGAGGATAAATCCAAACAAACCATCCTTATAATTAAAAATAATCAAACAAAAAATGAAAATTAAACATGAGGGACGTAGGGGGAATACAATACAAAATCCTACCTGAAACAAAACTTGCAATTGCTTATGCCCGCCTGACTATATGGTAACCTGACAAATCCACCCTCAATTGCAATACGCAATAACCATATCAATTTAATGGCATAACTGCTTTTGCAACATTAAATATGAAACTGGATCCAGAACCCCAAAATAATGCTAATTAGGTTTAAGAACAACTTAGCTAAGAAAAACCCCAGAAAAACCCTTCCCTTCCATTAAAGGAGTTCAGCCACATTTGATGGCAATTCCTCAACAACCACGTTGTAGAACTTCTGAATGTCAAACAGCATTCTTTCATCGTCCTTGGTCACAAAATTTATGGCAACACCTTTTCTTCCAAACCGTCCACTTCGTCCAATACGGTGGAGGTAATTTTCTGGCTGAGTCGGCAAATCGTAGTTTATGACAAGAGAGACTTGTTGAACATCAATACCACGAGCCAATAGATCAGTGGTGATAAGAACACGGGAAGAGCCTGAGCGAAATTCACGCATAATTATATCCCTGGTATTCTGATCCATGTCCCCATGGGTAGCTGAAACTGTGTGGTCACGGCTTCTCATTTTGTCAGTAAGCCAGTCAACCTTGCGCCGGGTGTTCACAAAAATGACACTTTGGGTGATTGCCAGGGTCTCATAGAGATCACAAAGTGTTTCAAGCTTCCATTCTTCCTTTTCAACATTAACATGAAACTGCTTAATACCCTCAAGTGTTAGCTCATCGCGCTTTACCAATATCCTCACAGGCTTATTCATGAACTTCCTAGTGATCTCAAGGGCTTCTGGTGGCATTGTGGCTGAGAAGACTCCGACTTGAACTTTAGCAGGCAGCAGCTGGAAAATGTCATAGATCTAACAAGACATGTATCAAACATCAGAAACCCAACCACACTACCAACTCAAGAAAACCAAATCAAGTAAAAGCTTTATAACCAATTGAACTGAGCAACAGAACTGAACTGAATACCAGCACAAAGGAAAAAGGAAAAGGGAACTGAATCTAAAAACCATCCGTGGACAGGACCAAGTTAAATACCCAGGATTGGTATAAATGCGGCAGGTATGGAATCCAAAAATGTAAATACATAGCCCCAAAATGAAATTTATATATGGTCAATGTAAACTACCAGTGTTAGAAAATCCTGTATAAAATGGCTGTCCCTCTATGAGTTATTTTTATTATATGCAATACTGATAATTTAATTAGCTCTATCCAGAAATCATACGACCATAGAATTTGATGAAGTAACTGCAAGGATCCCTACAGCTTAATAACTTCCAGTAGAACATTAATAAACAACTATTATTGACAAAAATTAACACTCACGTGTATACTTATAGAGATTGTACGAGTACTAGATTTAAGAATATTATATCGGCACATTAATGTGATTGACCAAAACATACATAAATGTGCAAAACTGTAGTACGTTCATATACACACCAAGAGAAGAGAAAACAGAAAATAAAAGAAAAATAATAACATACCTGATCCTTAAAACCACGTGAAAGCATTTCATCTGCCTCATCCAATACAAACATCTTAATATAATCTGGACGAAGTGACTGCCTTCGCAACATATCAAACACACGACCAGGGGTGCCAACAACAACATGAACACCGCTTGAAAGAATTCTCTGATCCTCACGAACACTGGTCCCACCAACACAAGCATGAACCTTCACTCCAAGATAGTCGCCAAGTGCACGCATAACCTTCTCAATCTGTTGGGCAAGTTCTCGAGTGGGTGCCAGAACCAATGCCTGACATTGGACTACGCCATAATCAAGTTGCTGCAATATTCCAGAACAGAAAGTTGCTGTTTTCCCAGTTCCAGACTGAGCCTGCTGAATAACATCAAGGCCCTTGCAGAAAGGGACAATTCCCCTTTGCTGGATTGCAGAGGGCTTCTCAAAACCTTCAAAATTAATATGGAAAAAACTTCCATCAGCCAACAGCGAAAAGATTAGGACTAAAAAGAAGTTAAATATCAAATATCTAAAAATAAGCATGCAAGCTTAAAAATATGATAGCTGTGACGTAGAAAACACACACAAAGAGGTGATCACTTGGAGACCTTATGAGGTCTATGTCCCATGTACAATATACAAAAAATAAAAAATCAAATTCATATCTAAACACAGAAAATAGCATCAGAAAACAAACCATAAGCATAAATGCCCCTTAGGAGATTCTCTTGCAATTCCATAGCATCAAAGCTGTCATAAACTTCATCATATGATGTGAAGAAATCTTGCCCATCAGAAGAGAGACTGCAACAATCAATTCATTATAAAAAGCATAGATGTTAATATCTACCACTTTCAGGTAAATAATTGATTTTAATAAAACTCAGTCAAGACGTGTATTAATCTAAATTGACAAAAAAAATGTTGTGTATGAGTAAGGAGCTTACAGATCACTCATTTTGGCATCATATTGACGAGCATCAAATTGTGTTCCCTCTGCTGCCAAACCTGCCATGACTGCAACCAAGAAGCCAAATAGATGAAACAAAAAAACAATTAAAAAGACATCAAATGCAAAAGATGGAAAACTGAGAAATGTGGCAGTACAAACATATAATATGCGAGGAAAAGTAAAAATATCCTACAGACAACCAAAAAGCTTCCAGCTTGCAGAATTTTTTCAATCAGAACTAGCTCTATATTATTCTATATCAAACAACTAACTTCTGATTTGAATCACAAAGTAATCCAATCTTTGATGTCTATAATCAAATCAATTAAAAAATATTTTCAAATAGCAATACACAAAATTTCGGTTGGTATATACTCTCAAAGACAATCATGTCAGATTTACTTATAAAAAAATCAAATCAAAACATATTTATGAAGCGTTCAATTCAAAACTCAAAATTAAGAAAACAACATACATATAGAATATAACATGAATAAATCGATCTATGTAATACAGTTAGGATGCATGGGATCGATAATTGAAAGAAAGATAGAAGACGAACTTGCGTATGATGCTTTTGAGAGGTAAAAAAACAAGGCTCTGCTTTTGCCAGGGTTTGTATTTCCCCAACTCCTCGGATCTGTCTGCGCCGTGGAGTTTGACAGTAGTAGTATTGTTTTTGAGGGGAAAAGAGGATTAGCAAACCGCGACAGATTTTGTTTATATCTTCTGTTGCCCTTTCACAGTTTCACCATATTTTTATATTCCGACTTTGCCCCGGATTTCTTTTCCAATAAATTAATGGATAATTAGTAATTAATTTAAGATGTTTTTCTCATAAGTTATTTTACCATGATAAATCAGTTTTAGATTACTAGCCGTAACATGATATGGATATTTTTATCCCAAAAAAAAAATCATATATATATACTTGGCTTTTAATAATTTTATGTTATTCCTGTATTAACTTATCAAAAATAATAATTATGATATTATTTACTTATCCACTAATTAATCCAAAAGTATATAGTTTTTATGCAAATTAAAAATTTTAATTTTAATTTTAGCTCTTAGAATATGCTTATTGTGTATAAAATATTAGTAAGTTTTATGTTTAAGTTAGGTGGAGTTTGTTTACCTTTTAACAGTTTTATATTTAATTCGGTAGAAGGGTAAAGTTGTCTCTCAATCAGTAATGAAAATATATAAATCCAAACCATAAGAGTGGTATCTTAACGAAAAATTTAAATCTATGGATAGAAATAGTCTTAATGAATATTGTACTCCTTCCATTCTAAATGTTAAGATCATTATTGATTTTTGAAAAGTGAATTTGAGATATTTTTAAAATTGAAATAATTAAAAACTATGAACAATAAATCTTATAATGAGTATTAGTTCTTTGATGTTTTTCAAGTCATTGTATAAATTAAACTAAAAAAATCATGTTAATTATGAGTTTAAAAATATTTTAAACCGACTTTATGAAATAAGAATGATCTTGTATTTTGAAACGGAAGAAATATAATCCTTATATTGAACTATTTTATTATGTTGTTGTTTTATTAAACTTGACACATTTATTTTATATAATTAACGTAATAGTCATCGTATTATACATTGTTGCTAATAGTCAATCATCATAAAATATATACTAATAAAATATGTAAAGCGGATTTCTTTTTAATATTTGACTAAATATAATTATTAATCTAATTTTATATAGGTTGTGTTTTGTATAAATATCATTATATTTTCTATATTTTAATTTTCATTTATTTGGTGAGTAACAACTAACATGAAACCATATTCAACATGTTAGGCCCTTTAATGAAAAATAACTTGGAAATTTTCGGGTTCAAAATTTTAATAATAAATATATGCGTATAATTAATAAATTAAAATATAATAAAAAAATAGTATATTATTGTGCGATGATCAAATAGTATAATCGGATTAGAGATAAGTCAAAAAAGAAGAAGACCATAACACATTTAAAACAAATAAGTCTAAAAGAGTAAATTTGTACTAAACAAAGGCAACAATTAAAAAATAAATTTGTACACGAGACTTGGGAGTGTGGATTAGAACCGAAACTCTACGGGCCATACCAATAAAATACCTCATGTCCTCATCATTTACATGCATACTTACATGTTTGTGTTTATTTATAATATTAACAAAACTAAAATACAGACTTAAAATGAAAATACTAAATAATCAAATTATGAAATAAACCTAGTTCCTTACTGTTGATATAAGAAACGTGAACAACTCTAATCTAAACACAAACTTTCAAATCGAAAACCCACCAAAATTTTCAATTAAACACGATTGACAACACAAATATTAGATCAATCAAATCAATTACAAACATTATTCCGCATATCAGCAACTAAATGCAAATGCAATAATCTCAAAATTTAGCACATAATATCTAAAAATTTATAAAATAGGCAAACCAATGAAATAATTCCACCCGCTTCTGGGTTATGTTTCACATTCCTGCATATAGCTGTAACCTGTAAATAATAATGTGTGTATATAATGGCTCTTCCATCGTGCGAAACGTGAATGACATAAGTAGAAGAAAGACAGAGAGACAAAACGGAAAAGAAGAGGAAAATTGACCGTGAAAGAAGAAGAAACCATGGTTGCTATTCACTATATATATATATATATATATATGTATGTATATGCAGGGAGGATTATGTCATGTGATCATTAACATTATTTCAAACTCTAATTCAGTTATGAAGTTTTATCCATATAAAATTGTGCTCATTAGTTGTTGAAGAGATTAAATTATACTTGGTTTGTTATTATTTATCCATAATTTAAAAAAAGATATGATATAATTAAGATAATTGGTTTGTTATTATTTATCCATAATTTAAAAAAGGATAGAATATAATTAAGATAATTGGTTTGTTATTATTTTTTCATAATTTAAAAAATGATAGGATATAATTAAGATAATTGGGACATAATTAAAACTATTTAAGATGGACAAGTGTTGAATTTGTAGAAGAACATTTGTCAATATATGGTGCCATGTACTGTCATCTATAATAGATAATAGATATTAGGGCCAAAATATAATTTACGTGATTATACCCGTACAAGTACAACAAACAAAAATTAATTACTCCCTCCGTTCCAGGATAAAAATTCTGGTGGACTTTTTACGCATATTAAGAAAAGGAATAAAATGACAAAATTATCTATAATAATGTTATTAAATATGGAGAGATAATTAAAATAAGAAAAGTATGAGATATTTAATGTTACAGACATAATAGAAAAAAATATGTAAAAGTTGGGTTATTAAAAAAAAGCGGACATTAGACAACCCAAAATAGTAGACGGAGGGAGTATTTAACCGTGTTCTCTTTCCCTTCGAATCGTATATAGGTTAGGGCTTCACAGTTCACATAGAAAAACTCGGACAAGAAGAACACGGTGGGATAAAACTGATCGGAGACGACGACATCGTTTCGAACTAGGCTTCCCGTTTGAGTTGTGAGTAATATGTTTCTATTATATTCTCTATAGTCGTTCTTCAGCTTCAAAGCAGGTTTATAGAGTATCAATCTAGCTATTATCAGTTAATTCATATAGATTTAAGCCAGAATTGAGTTCATGAATTATAGAAGAACACATATACACATGCATACAAGTATGTAACTTTGTGAATCGGCATTTATTTATCTCAACTAGCTGTTAAACAGACTTGTACAAGATCTTGAATTTGTTGCTTTCATGGAACTATTGCTATTTTTGGATACTCTTGATCTTGTTTTGTTCAATTTTTTTGGAGGGAATTGAAAGCCAAAAGGATCCATTTTTTCCTTGTTTTGTTACCATTAAAAGGTTGAAAAAGAAAATATGAGGACGAGCAAGAGAGAATTTAAATTTGTTTTCCTTTTCCATGAAAAGTTGCAATCGTATGCCTCAGAAAACTATTCTTTTATTTTATCCTTGGATCTCAGTGTGAGAGGAATGCTAACACAGAAGAATATCAATACTGACTGAAGGTAGTAATCAAATCAACTGTTCACTAAGTGCGTCTCCCCCCCCTCCCTTTAAAGGGTTACTATCAGGCCTTTGTTGAAGCCCAACCAGAAAATAAGAGTGAAACGGAGATAGAGATAGAAATAAGAGAGAATTCAGAGAGGATAAGGGAGGAAGAAGGAGAACTCAGTTATTTTTCAGTGAATTCGGGAGAGATAGAGAGAGAAAGCTTAACAAGCTGTTCCCATACATAAAATGCATAATATTCAAAAGCTTGAAGGTTGCTCCCTTTAGATTGTCCCTTAGAATCTTAAATACCTCTTGAAGATGTTTCTAGTGTCTATCCAATTCTTTGGAGTAGATTAGGATGTCATCAAAAAACACCAAAACACTTTTTCTAAGAAGGGGTTGAAAGACCTGATTCATCAAATTTTGAAATGTGGCAGGGACATTAGTTTACCCAAACACCATGACTCTGAATTCGAATAGCCCTTGATGTGTCCTAAATGTTGTCGTTTCAATGTCCTCTTCTTTCATTATGACTTGGTGATATCCAACCCTTAAGTCCAGCTTAGTAAAATTTTTAGCCCCTTGTAATTCATCTATTAGCTCATCAATGAGGGGAATAAGGTATTTATTTTTGATTGTTAGAGAGTTGAGGTGTTGTCTGTAGTTAATTCAAAATCTCCAACTGCCATCTTTTTTCTTAACTAGGAGCAACGAAGAAGCATACGGACTCTAGCTTAATCTTATGATCCCTGTGTGTAGCATTTTCAACACTAGTCTCTCTATTTCATTTTTTTGGTCATAAGAGCACTTGTAGGGTCTGATGGAAAAAGTTGAAGAGTTGGCTTTAAGAGGAATGTTATGGTCCAGAGATCTTTTTGGTGGCATACCTTGAGGTTCTTGAAAAATATATGAGTATTCTTTTAGTAAGGACTTTATTTTTGGGTCTATAGTGGTAGAGTTTAAGGAATAACAATTGGAGTTGGTTTGGGGTGGGGTGGCTGCACAATCACTAGGAACCCATGTTCTTCCTTGTTGACATGTTGGACCAGACCTAGTGATAATTTTCTATTTTGGGCATGTATTTTTATTTTGCCCTTGTAGATGTACCATTTCTCCTCCATAGTGAATTGTAAAGTTAGCTTCTCATAGTCAAAGGTGGTTGGTTCCAGTTGTTTCAACCCCTGAACTCCTAATACCATGTCACATCCCTTAGAGGTAGTATTCTCATTGCATCCTGAAAAAAATTCTCCCATTTTCCATCTAAACTGTGAACATTGTTGGTTGTTAGGGAGTTGAATACCATCTGACACAAAAATCATCATAGGTGAGGTGGGTTGTAGAGCACATTTGAACCTCTGTGCTGCTCTAGGATCCAAGAAATTATGGGTCAGAGTATTGATATAGACTTTTTTCCAATATAACCAGTCATTTTTATGGTTTGGGGACTAACTTGGCCTTCAGAAGCATTAAAGGATACCTCAATATTTTCTTTGGTTGGTAAATTTCTGTAACCTCACAGGCCGGTTCTTCATCATATTGGGGAGGTCCAGAGTATTCTCCAAACTCTTGAAAGTCCTTACAGTTCTGGAAATCCTCACATGTGATCATGAAATTTTGAGGAGCTTTGCATTGATGTCCTATGGTGTACTTCTCATCACAATAGAAACATAGTCCTTTGGATCTTCTCTCATATCTTTGAGTTACAATAATAGGTTTAGGCTTGTTAAAGTCATTTTTAGGATATGTGAGCATAAGAGTTTTGGTTGTTGGTGGTGCATGGAGTTCCTTTTTGTAGTTGAGCTGATTGTTGGTGTGGCTGGGTTGTGGTTTAGGATAGTTGTGGGTGTTGGCGAGTTTAGGAATAGGACTCTCATAGAACTTGGCTTGTTTGAAGGCTTGGGATAGAGTTTCTGGGCCAAACATCTTTACCATTTTTTTGGTTTCATCCTTCAATCCACCAACAAAGTTCCCAACAAAGAAGTCCTCAGTCAAGTGAGGCAATTTCTCAAGTAGTCTCCCCTTATTATACCTTTCAAACTCATCATAGTATACATTCACAGTTCCTACTTGTTTCAGCAACTTGAATTGTTCATGTTTTCTACACCTGTCTCAGTGAACCTCACAGTGAAATCATTTGCAAACTCCCTTCAAGTAAGTCCCTCATTGCCATTGACATAAGATTTGTACCAATATTTTGGAAAATCATGGAGGTACATCCCAGCTATGGCAATCCTCCTATGAGAATGAATCTCATATATGCCAAAATACTCCTCGCAGTCCTATATCCAGCTCTTAGCATCATCACCCTCATCAAATAATGGGAACACCAATTTAAGATGTTTAAGTTCTCTCTACTCTTCACCATCATCATTTTTTTGGTTCCTCCATTGAGCATCATCTTCTTGATGTTTTCTTACTCTTTCTTGTTTAGCATGCCTAGGGTCTCAAAAGAAGCCTTTATCCCTCCTTTGCACCATATGCAAAAGCCTCTTGCCCTTTCTATTATACCCAAAAGGATTTTCAAATTTGTCATCATTATCTAGGCTCCTCTGTCTCAGCAGTTCATTCATACTTTCCATGAAGTGGTCCATTTTCTCATCAATGACTTGTAATTTCTCATTGGTGTACTCTTTGTAGTTTATGAAATCCTGCTACAACATTTGTGAAGGACCAACCATATTTATGGAGAGTAGTGAGAAAATGAGTCACAAAATAATTGTGATTCCGAGTTTGAAAATGAATTCAAGCAGTAACAACACTACTTGACATAAGTAATAGTAAGTGAGCTTGAGTAGCTATATAAGTGAGAAGTGAATTTCCTCGGTGAAATATCCTTGGCCAAACAAGTTTAGTATTGGAAGGTTCTACAATCGTAGGCGGGAACAACTTATAAGACTCTATGTTCGTAGACCGGAACAAATTATTAGACTCTACGATCGTAGACTGGAACAACTGATAAGACTCTACGATCGTTGATCGGAACAATTAATAAGATTCTACGATCGTAGACTAGAACAACTTATGCGATCGTAGACTGAAACTACTTGTAAGACCCTACGATTGAAACACTTGTAAGACTCTACGATTGAAACAACTTGTTAGACTCTACGACTGAAACAACTTGTAAGACTGTACGATCGGAACAATTTGTAAGACTACGATAAGTGTTCTAAAAATCCCGCCTAGGCGCTAGGCCTCCCTTGGCGCTTAGGCCCCCCTTTGTGCCTCGCCTATGCGCCATGCCTCCTTGGCGCCTCAACTAGGCCCAAGGCGGCAAAAAAATCCTTCCAGGAAATTAGGCGGGGTCTAGGCGAGGTTTTTTTAAATTTTAATAACTACCCAAACTATATCTTGATTTATTTTTCTAATGATTTACCATATTCATAACACAGGTTGTAGCATATCAAATCACAACATGATGTGAACAATATCAAGTCAAAATGGATAATTTTATTATAATTGTAATTTTTTAAACTTGTGCCAACTTCAAATTATATAAATGATGATACATTTGTAATATTTAGTTTAATTCAATATAATTATTAAATATATGTTTAGTTTCTTAAGTTTAATATTGAATTAAATTTTTGAAATTTTAAATTTTATTATTTAATATCAATCTTGTTTATGAAAAAATTAATACGTTAAAAATATGTTTGAACGTTGAACAATTGCATGTTTGTGTTTGAACTTTAACATTAGCAATATTGTGTTTGAACTTTAAGTAACGACCTTTATAGATTGTTTTACTTTATATTATTGTTTTGTTTGGATAAATGTAAAATAAAATATTAAAATTGACTTAAAATAAAAAAATTACCCATATCAAGCCTAGGCGCTAGGCCCCGCCCCCACCTCCCGCCTCTTAAATAGCTTTTAGAACATTGACTACAATTGAAATAATTTGTACGAATCATCTAACACAAATCAAAACAGATCAAACAAAACTAATTCATATAATCTGAAAAAAAAAGTTGTCGACAAAGAAGAACAAGCAAAATATGTGTGGGGTTAAATGCTTTCTAAATCACTGTACTATAGGTCGACTTACAAATGGGTCACTGAACTTTTTTTTCTTACAGTCAACTCACTGAACTTTAGTTTACTAACAAAAAGTTTAATATTCTGTTAAAGATGTTGACTTTGGACGGAAATTGCCACGTAAGCTGCTGACGTGGCAATTTTTTTGATGTGGCACAGATCTGTCCCATGTGGCTTTTATGATGTGGAAATGGAGGAAAATTTACAAATGTAATAATATAAATGTACATAAAACACAATTTTTTTATTAAAAATTTTTAAAAATCGCAGTTTTTTTATAATAGAAATAAAAAAAACGCAGTTTTTTTTAATAAAAAAATTATTATTATTTTTATTTAAAAAAAAAACCAAATAATGCTCTCTCTCTCCTTCCCCGTCACAAAAAAACAGTTTGGTTTTTAAAAAATAAAACACAGTTTTTTTAATAAAAATAATTATTTTAATATAAAAAACAATATTTTTATTAATAAAAATAATTATGTTTAATAAAAATAAAAAAAGAGCACAGGTTTTTTTTAATAAAAAGATAATAAAACGCATTTTTTTAATAAAAATAAAAAAAGCGCAGGCTTTTATTTAAAAAGTAAAATAAAACTGTTTTTTAAATAAAAATAAAAAAACACAGTTTTTTAAAAAAATAATAAAATGCAGTTTTTTAATAAAAAATTTATTTTTAATTAAAAAAGCGCAGTTTTTTAAATAAAAAATAAAATGCAGTTTTTTTAAATAAAAAAATAAAATAAAACTGTTTTTTTAATAAAAATAAAAAACACAGTTTTTAAATAAAAAAAATAAAATGCAGTTTTTTTAATAAAAATAAAAAAACAGTTTTTTAAAAAATAAATAAAATGCAGTTTTTTAATAAAAAACAGTTTTATTTTATTTAAAAAACTGCGCTTTTTTTAATTAAAAATAAATTTTTTTATTAAAAAAATTATTTTTTAAAAAAGAAACTGCACTTTTTTTATTTTTATTAAAAAAATGCGTTTTATTATCTTTTTATTAAAAAAACTGTGTTTTTTTTTTTTTTATTTAAAAAAACTCCGTTTTTTATTTTTATTAAACATAATTATTTTTATTAAAAATAATTGTGTTTTTTTTATATTAAAAATAATTATTTTTTATTAAAAAAAACTGTGTTTTATTTTTTAAATACCAAACTGCGTTGTTGTGACGGAGAAGGAGATAGAGAGCGTTGTTTGGTTTTTTTTAAATAAAAAGAATAATTATTTTTTTTTAAATAAAAGAATAATTAATTTTTTTATTAAAAAAAACTGCGTTTTTTTTAATTTTTATTATAATTTTTTTAAAAATTTTATTTAAAAACTTGCGTTTTATGTACATTTATATTATTACATTTGTCCTCTATTTCCACATCATGAAAGCCACATGGGACAGATCTGCGCCATATCAAAAAAAATTGCCACGTCAGCAGCTTACGTTGCAATTTCCGTCCAAAGTTAACATCTTTTATGGAATATTAAACTTTTTGTTAATAAACTAAAGTTAAGTGACCCATTTGTAAGTCGACCTATAGTACAGTGACTTAGAAAGCATTTAACCCAATATGTGTGATGTTGTAATTGAGTTTTATGGAATGGGTTATATGTATGTGACAGAATTCGAGTGAAATGGAAGTGTTTAATATTTGAAACAAGTAAATTAACTCTTGAACTTGCTGAGTTGAAGGTACGCTGGAAACCAGAGCCTCCGATATCTATTTTCTATTGCTATGGGTTAGAGATTTGCAGTTGTTACCCATGGTTTTGTGCTGTTCTGGTAGTGTTTGAAGGTTGGAAGGAGGTATAAGAGATAAAATTCAAATAGAAGGGTATAAAAGTAGAAATCAAAGGTTGTAGATCAAGAAGAAGAGGATGTAGAGGAAGAAGATGATGTGTTTGGATAGAACTTGAGCTCTGATACCAATTTGTCAGGCCTTTGTTGAAGCTCAACCAAAAAATATGAGAGAATAAGGGAGGAAGAAGGAGAAGAACTCAACTATTTTTCACTGAATTCGTGAGAGAGAGAGCTTAACAAGTTGTTCACATATATAAAATGCATAATATTCAAAAGTTTGAAGGTTACTCCACCCATTACACACATATATAGTTACTAAAAAATGCTGAAAAAGTGTAAATACTCTTAACCTACACACATATGCTAACTAACCACTCATGTGCTTACATGTGCATACAAAATATCTAATTCTAGAATATACCAACTACTCTAGAATATACTATCTTTTCCTTCCCAATTTGCCCCCTGGCCTGACAGTTACATATTGTATGAGATCTGAATAAGAATGCAGAGTTGTGTTTGAGGTAAATTTATATTGCATTTCTTTCTCTACTTATGCAGAGTTGTGTTTTGTGTTCATATATAGTGCATTTCTTTCTCTACTTGTCATTTCATTTTCTCCCTACCCTCTCAAAGATCCAAAAGGAGTTTTATTTCTTTTACTGCTAGTGTCCAAATAAATCACAGTTTTGTTATCTTACAGTCTACCATATCAGAATTAATTGGAGATGGCTGACAACGATTCAACTTCTAATTCACTGTCGGAAAACCAAGCCCCTAATCCTGATGGGAATTCCGCTTCAGAGAATGAGAGTGATATATCAATTGATGCTCTAGCCAGACAGGTTCAAGAATCACTTTCTCTTGCAAAAAGACATAAATTTTGGGAAACCCAACCTGTTGGTCAGTTCAAGGATCTCGGTGATTCGAGCTTGCCTGAAGGACCTATTGAACCTCCAACACCACTGTCTGAAGTCAAACAAGAACCTTATAATCTTCCCAGTCTCTATGAATGGATTACTTGCGACATGGAATCAACGGATATGTGCACTGAGGTTTATAACCTCCTCACTAACAATTATGTGGAGGATGATGATAACATGTTCAGGTTTAATTATTCAAAGGAGTTTCTCCATTGGGCTCTTCGGCCTACAGGTTATTACAAGAGCTGGCATATTGGAGTCCGAGTGAAAAGTTCAAAAAAGCTGGTTGCTTTTATAACTGGGGTTCCTGCAAGAATCCGGGTGCGAGATAGTATTGTCCATATGGCGGAGATCAATTTCCTGTGTGTTCATAAGAAGCTTAGGTCGAAACGACTTGCTCCAGTCATGATTAAAGAGGTGACTAGGAGGGTTCACATGGAAAATATTTGGCAAGCAGCTTATACAGCTGGGGTGGTTCTCCCTACACCCATATCTACTTGTCAATATTGGCATAGATCATTGAATCCAAAGAAGCTTATTGATGTTGGGTTTTCCAGACTTGGGGCAAGAATGACAATGAGCCGCACAATAAAGCTTTACAAGTTACCGGATTTGACAGTTACTCCCGGTTTCAGGAAGATGGAGCTCCATGATGTTCCTGCTGTTACCCGTTTGCTTAGGAATTACTTAAAGCAGTTTGTTGTTGCACCTGACCTTGATGAAAATGATGTAGAGCACTGGCTTCTTCCGAAGGAGGATGTTGTGGACAGTTTTCTGGTTGAGAGCCCTGACACTCATGAGATCACTGATTTCTGCAGTTTTTACACACTTCCCTCATCCATTTTGGGCAATCCAAATTACTCGATTTTGAAGGCTGCTTATTCCTACTACAATGTATCTACTAAAACTCCTTTGCTTCAGCTGATGAATGACTGTCTTATTGTGGCAAAACGGAAGGATTATGATGTTTTCAATGCATTAGATGTTATGCAAAACGAATCTTTTTTGAAGGAGCTGAAATTTGGGCAAGGTGACGGAAAGCTCCACTATTATCTTTATAACTACAGAGTAAAACATGTCCTTAGACCATCGGAACTTGGGCTTGTACTATTGTAGTTTGATCGTCTTATGAAAGCATTTCTGGTATTCTGTGATGATTATTCAGGTTTCAAAGATGTATCTGTTGCTCTGTCATAGTATCGGCAATCTGTGATTGGATTCTTGTTTAATTTCTGTGACGCTGTGGAAGACAAATTTTGCGACTATGAACTTATCTTTATTTTTATTAGTTTCATGGGCATTTGGCCATTGTTGAGTTTGTGTATCTGGATTTTTTGGTTTCATTTGCATGTGCTGTACTTGATTCAGCACATGATTGATACTGATACCTCAAGAGAGTTATTTTTGGGTTTCATCTAGTTATGCTTCTTTATAATGGCACCAATGAACAGATTTGAGTAGTTAATTGTGATTTATTCTTACTATGACACTGTTTGTTTACTAATCAACTATGTTTGTAAATGATATCTAGGAAATCTTGAAGCCTTGGAGTTTGATTTTTGTTATTATAGGATTTTATTGATTCTTTCTTCATAGCATCAGTATTGGCATCTATCTTTAGCCATTCGTTTATACTTGCAATTAGTTACCAAATGCTGGCATGGAGATATTTAAATGGAGCCTAGGCTAATTTGTAATCATCGATCGGTTTCTTCCATGCTGCAGTCGATCTTTGTTTTTATTGCCAATTTCAAGGCAATGTTTGTTTTATTGTCCGTATGAACCCTCCCTGAAGACCTACCTTTAATCTTCACCAAAGATCTTAATTACGATATTTACATTTGTGTAAATGAATTTGGAGTTGGGGTTTCATTTGTGTAAATGAATTTGGGTTTTTTTTGTTGAATCATTGGCAGGGATGATATTACATTTGTAGACGTTGTTAACAAATTTATTGGGTTTGAATTTAGGGTTTCTTAAAATCAGTCATAACCTTAGACTCTCCGCATCCTTTTCTTCCTTTTTTTTTTTTCCCGTGAACTTGCTATTGCATGCACCGTCACAATCACAAACCCAACACCCGTGCCGCTACAATCACAAACCCAACACCCACACCGCTACAATCCCAATCCCCAAATTCCTCTCCACCCCCACCATCCACCATAAACAAATAACTATTACTCACCAACCCCTCAAAGCACCACATACATTTACAAATTTAAACAAAAACACCACAAAAAATATAAATCAGGAGGGAAAAAAATGAGAGATCTACAAAAGACAAATCTGAAAAATAAAGAGACATGGCGACGCAAGATTGTGAATCGGAGAAAATTTACTTATTTAAGATGGTGATTCTGGTGTCAGTGATGGCTTCACAACAACTCTCCTCTTGGGTTAAATACATTAAAAATACACTGAAATACATGACTTATTTGGTTTTAATGTCAAAATACACCGAAAATACAAATTAAATTACAAATACAGTGAAATACAAGCATTTCCGGTGAAGTCAAACATTCAAGCATATTTTTTGGTCGGAAAAGTTTTTGGGGTCAACTTTGTTTATTGTGTATTTGGAGTATGCTAATGTAAGATTTTAAACATTAGAATCACAAGTGCAAAAAGATATATATTTTGAGGAAAATAAGTGTATTTCACCCTAAATTAATTAATTACTATTGTTCTCTCCGTTTGAGTCTGATATAGGTTAGGGCTTCACATTTCACACAGAGAAACTCGGACGAGAAGAAAACAAACAATTGCGGCATCGATGGGATAAAACGGATCGGCGGCGACATCGTTCGAACGAGGCTTCCCGTTTGAGTTGTGAGTAATTTATTTCTATTATTATTTTCTATATAGTCGTTCTTCAGCTTCAAAGCAGATTTTATAGGGTATTAATCTACCTATTACCAGTTGATTCACGTAGATTTAAGCCATAATTGAGTTCAAGGATTATAGAAGAACACATATAATCACACATACAAGTATATAACTTTGTGAATCGGTATTTATCAATCTCAACTAGTCGTTAAACAGACTTGTACAAGATCTTGGATTTGCCACTCGTGGAATTATTGTCATTTTTGGATGCTCTTGAGCTGTTTTTGAGGGAATTTAACGTGCAAAAGAATCCAATTTTCCTTGTTTTGTTAATATGAAAAGGGATGAAAAAGAAAACCGAAGGAAGAAAAAGAGGGTATCTGAATTTGAACACTATTCTTTTACTTTATCGTTGGAGCTCAGTGTGAGAAAGAAATGCAAATATAAAAGAATATTAATACTGACTGAAGGTAATAATCAAATCAACTGTTCATTTAAGTTTTTTTTTTAATTTTAATTATACTATTTAAAGAGCTACATATGTTATGAGATCTGAATAAGAATGTAGAGTTGTGCTTGTGTTAATTTATAGTGCATTTCTTTCTCTACTTATGCAGAGTTGTGTTTGTGCTCATATGTAGTACATTTCTTTTGCTATTTTTCATTTCATTTTCTTCATACCCTCTCAATGATCCAAATTGAGTTTTATTTTCTTTTAGTGCTATAATGGCCAAATAAATCATAGTTTTGTTATCTTACAGTCTACCGTAATGGCTGACAACGATTCAACTTCTAATTCACTGTCGGAAAACCAAGCCCCTAATCCTGATGGGAATTCCGCTTCAGAGAATGAGAGTGATATATCAATTGATGCTCTAGCCAGACAGGTTCAAGAATCACTTTCTCTTGCAAAAAGACATAAATTTTGGGAAACCCAACCTGTTGGTCAGTTCAAGGATCTCGGTGATTCGAGCTTGCCTGAAGGACCTATTGAACCTCCAATACCACTGTCTGAAGTCAAACAAGAACCTTATAATCTTCCCAGTCTCTATGAATGGATTACTTGCGACATGGAATCAACGGATATGTGCACTGAGGTTTATAACCTCCTCACTAACAATTATGTGGAGGATGATGATAACATGTTCAGGTTTAAATATTCAAAGGAGTTTCTCCATTGGGCTCTTCGGCCTCCAGGTTATTATAAGAGCTGGCATATTGGGGTCCGAGTGAAAAGTTCAAAAAAGCTGGTTGCTTTTATAACTGGGGTTCCTGCAAGAATCCGGGTGCGAGATAGTATTGTCCATATGGCGGAGATCAATTTCCTGTGTGTTCATAAGAAGCTGAGATCAAAACGACTTGCTCCAGTCATGATTAAAGAGGTGACTAGGAGGGTTCACATGGAAAATATTTGGCAAGCTGCTTATACAGCTGGGGTGGTTCTCCCTACACCCATATCTACTTGTCAATATTGGCATAGATCATTGAATCCAAAGAAGCTTATTGATGTTGGGTTTTCTAGACTTGGGGCAAGAATGACAATGAGCCGCATTAATAAAGCTTTACAAATTACGGATTCGACAGTTACTCCCGGGTTCAGGAAGATGGAGCTCCATGATGTTCCTGCTGTTACCCGTTTGCTTAGGAATTACTTGAAGCAGTTTGTTGTTGCACCTGACCTTGATGAAAATGACGTAGAGCACTGGCTTCTTCCGAAGAAGGATGTTGTGGACAGTTTTCTGGTTGAGAGCCCTGATACTCATGAGATCACTGATTTCTGCAGTTTCTACACACTTCCCTCGTCCATTTTGGGCAATCCAAATTACTCAATTTTGAAGGCTGCTTATTCTTACTACAATGTTTCTACTAAAACTCCTTTGCTGCAGCTGATGAATGATGCTCTTATTGTGGCAAAACGGAAGGATTATGATGTTTTCAATGCATTAGATGTTATGCAAAATGAATCTTTCTTGAAGGAGCTGAAATTTGGGCAAGGTGACGGAAAGCTCCACTATTATCTTTATAACTACAGAGTAAAACATGTCCTTAGACCATCGGAACTTGGGCTTGTACTCTTGTAGTTTGAGCTTCAAAGTTTGATTGCGTGGTGAACTTATGAAAGCATTTCTGGTAACCTGTGATTATTACTCTTGTTTCAAAGATGTATCCATTGCTTGGTCATAGGATCAGCAATCTGTGATTGGATTCTAGTTTTATTACTCTGTGACGCTGTGGAAGACAAATTTTGTGACCCATGAACTTCTCTTTGTTTTATTAGTTTCATGGGCATTTGTCCATTGTTGAGTCTTTGTAACTGAATTTTTTTGTTTCATTTGCTTGTGCTGCACTTGTTTCGGTACTTGATTGATACCTCAAGAGAATTTGAAATTTACTCTTCTGATTTTTGGTTTTCTTTGAGTTATGCTTTCTCTATAATGGCACCAATGAGCAAATTTGAGTTGTTAATTGTGATTGATTCTCACTATGATGTGCTGTCTACGTTGGCCAATTGTTTACTAATCAACGATCCTTCTAAATGATATTTAGAGGACTGCTTGGACATCTTGAGGAAGAAAGGCTTTCAACTTTTTGGTTTTTTATAGGATTTTATCGATTTTTTCTTCATAGCATCAGTATTGGCTTCTTTAGCCATATTATTGTAATTGCAATTAGTAAGGAGATGATGGCATGGAGCAATAACCGTTCCCCCCTTTCCCTTTCCCCTTTACAATTTCTAACGAGATGATGGCATGGAGCAATAACCATTCCCCCTTCCTCCTTTCCCCTGGTTGGGGTAAGTTATGGGAGTTGGACATCTGTGTGCTGCGCTTGTTGTGGTTGCTTTTCTAAATTAAGGGGTCAGATAAATATTAGATGTGCAGGGATAATGACTATGTTTCTCATGATTCAGTGGTGAAAGGTTCTCATTTAAGAATTAACATGGGGACAAACATGCTGGTTTATACACACAAACCATATCAATTAAAGGCATGGAGGATTCTTCGTAATTGCTTCTTCTACTTTCATATGTCTACTTCCTAGTTCTTCTACTTTCTGTATGTTGATGTTTTTACTTGCTTTCATGGTGAAAGAAAAAAATCAAGAAGTATTTGTTGATAACTATGTTTAAATGTCGGTTTTATTTCATTTTATGATGAATTAGGTTTTGAAATTTTGTTGTTCATAAAATTTGATGTCTGAACCTCGTTAAAGTTGGAATGGTTCCTTAACTCCCTTGTGTTGACAAACGATCACTTTGATACAGTAAGCAGCATCTATCCGTCCTCAGTTTCAATAACCTTAGCTCACTGTGTTGTGTTGGAAAGATATTGATAACCAATCAGGTTAATGCAAGTAAATTGCAATCTTAATCATTAACTACTGACAAACTGACTTTTAGACTTTAAAAGTGGAACCAAGGGAAGGGAGTATTAACTTGATTGGAAAGTATTATCGTCTATGAAATGGTATGAAACAGCTACAGGGACGTCAAGTATCTGACAGCTACAAGGACCTTGAAACCAATTGCCAACTATCATCTTGGTCATAAATGCATCTGCCTGCTTTCAAGGGCTTTTCCCAATAGCGTTTTGAGAAATGAAGATGGTAGTCCTTTTTGCTACATGAAATCTAAATAGTCATACCTACTTCCCATGTCATTTCTTATATCAACAAAATTACAAAGGATGACCTGTATCAGAGTCGCAGACAAAAAAATTTGTCTCCTGAACCTGCAACAATGAAAAATCAAGTCAGTTTCTCTAGTATACAGAAAATAAAACACGAATTGATGATAATTTCTTTTGTTCCCCCAAAATGAATATGGGTTTCAAAAATTACATTCTTCATAGATCCCCTTCACTATTTCTAGCATAGACTCAGTCTCTTCAGCCATATTTGAGACTCTTTCTGCCTCTTTGACTGCTTCAGATGCCACAAATGATTTGTTTCTGCGTCAGCTATCCTGTAGGCAGTCGTTCTTACAGCCCCTTCTCGTGTGCTAGGGATCACAAACCCAGAATTTGGAACATCCTTCTGTTTCGGGGAAGGTGTTTTTGTTCCCGAAACTGAATCTTTGATCTTGTAACGTTTCTGAACCTGCATTGAAGAAAACCTACAAGTGATACAATTGATGAAAACAATTCTTTAGGCAAATAAATAATAAAACCTACAAGTGATACAATTGATGAAAAGCAATGCTTTAGGCAAATAAATAATTAGTAAATGGGGATAAAGCTGAAATAACAGTTTAGATACAAGTTGAAAGTTGTTGCTCTCGGGAAGATAGTGGGTGCATTCAAGTGTATAACTTATTCTCACTTAGGTTTGCAAAACAAAAAAAATATGAGGCAATTGGTTCTGTAAGAAACTTGCTCAAATAATTCTCAAAATGGTTACAATGTTATATTTTAAAGTAAACAATGGGGAATCCGTAATGAAAGTAAAATTAAAAGTCTAAAGAGTTTACACCAGACAATATGAAAATAGGGGCTTATCTATCAGCGGGAACTTGTCATAGGCTCATAGCAAAGAAAGTGTAAAGATGCAAAATTATTACTATGCTTCCATTTAAAGATCAAGATTCAAGAAAGTCCTTCACCTTTTCAAGTTTCCCTTGCAAAATAAGTCTTCTAACCATTGAACTTAATGATCTTCTGAAATTCTGGGGTACATCATTCCTTTGCTGCATTATGTATACAATCAGAATCACTTACTAAAGTTGAATAGATAAAAACTGGTTACTGCAATTAATTTTCTGCACAGGGTGTTAGGTATAGGATTTTTCTTTCTTGCATTTAAGACACTTCAATCAGGGGGTATTCTTAATCAGGGCACAGCCAGAAACTTTTATTAAAGGGTCAATGAATTACCTCAATAAAATTACACCACCAGCAGCAAAATTATCACTACATACCAAAAGCATAACTATTTTACAACTGATTTTCCTTGAAGTTTAAAGAATCCATGCTTATCTTTTCTAGATAAAGTATTCTTGTATAAATTTTGGGTACGTAATATACAAAAGATAAGGTGGTCAAACCTTTGAAATATGAGGGTCAACTTTATTTTTATTTTTTGAGGATTTTAGAGCTACTTAAATAAATCTTCCAAGAAGATAAGAGGGCCAATTGTCCACCATGCACTTAAGGTGGCTTCGCCCCTGCAATTTTTTGACACTAAATGGAGGATCTGAATATCGATATAATAAAATTACTTTTGTATGCACTTTTTAGGAAAAAGAAAAGACTCGAATAACAATTTACTGATGTACATTTCTTGCAATATATAAACTACTCTTCACCCTTATCATGCTAAATAGTTTTGTTGTATGAAATATGAAGAGTGGTAACCAACTATTAGCTTGAGGACATAATATATTTACTTTAGCAAGTCTTAGCAGGCTTCAGAACCAAATTGCAAATACAACATCAGCCAAGGAGAAATTTTCACATAAACACCCAGATCTTTAGCAGTTGTTGAAAGAGTTGGAACATAAATCTTTGCTTGGGTGCCTACAGTGTGAATTGACCACTAGAAAATGAGATCCACTGGAAAAAGCATATAGATGTATAACGTTCAAAGCTTCCTAACTACTAGTAAACCTGATTTAAAATAAAAAGTTACTGGTTTTAATAAGTCATAATAAACTACTTTTTGTTCAAGGTAGTTTTAATAACAGTTTCTGTTTTCTTATGCTTACTCTTCTCTTATCTGCTTCTTCTTCTAGTATTTTTTTTTGTGTATTTAACAGGGTCTTTTTGTTTTCTTACTAAGACATCCTTGATAACACCTTACATGAAGAAAAATAATAGATTCATCCTCAGAATATTTAAATTCTACAATTCATTTCAAAATCAATCAAACATCACACGAAATACATGTGAACAAGTCTGGCCTCATTATATTATTCACTAAATTACCTCCACCATAAAACTTTCCATAGTCTATAGAACAACGTAAAATATATACTTCTCATGAGAAAAATGAAAGATCCCTATATCTGACCTCAATAAATCTGGCAATAGCACCAAGATCAGACCCCCTTGAATCTTTTATGGTAAATAGTGCTTCAAAAATCAAAGGGTAGTACCTGATACAACGCATTGACATCAAGTATCTGATGAAGATCCGGTGAACGTATGCATGAATGAGCTATGGAAATAAATTTTGAATAGAGACAAATACAATAGTGGAATAAGCATATCAGAGAAATGCAAAAGTAACACCAAGGTAAAGTTTATTACTCACGGACAAGATTGTTAACTCAAAATAAATTGCAACCGTCGCCAGTTCAGGAGTGCTTTTGTAATGTCCAAAAGGACCGAAACCAAACAGCTTAAGTTGCAAGTATTCCACGATCCACGTCAAAATTTAGGATAGATGGAGATCTCATTTTGGGCTAACTCGTAACAAGGTTCAATACTGATAACTGTAATCTTGCACCAAATTCTTGATTATTAATGGGTACAATAGTGTGTTGAGGAATCAGATTTATAATAAAAGTATAAGTCTGTCTAGTAAGGTAATTTTAATTTTAATTTTGCATCCTTTTCTTTATAATTGTAGTGTTCTAAAAATCCCCGCCTAGGCTTGGCGTCCCGCCTAGATGTTAGGCCCCCCTGGCGCCTCACCTAGGCCCAAGGCGGCAAAGAAATCCCTCCAGAAAATTAGGCGCTAGGCAAGGTCTAGGCGAAGAGGTTTTTTTTTTAATAACTATCCGAACCAGATCTTAATATATTTATTTTTCTAATAATTTACCATATTCATAATACAGATTGTCGCATATCAAATCACAACAAGTGAATAATATCAAGTCAAAATGGATAATTTTATTATAGTTGTAATTTTTTGAACTTGTACCAACTTTAAATTATATAAATGATGATACATTTGTAATATTTAGTTTAATTCAATATAATTCCTAAATTTATGTTTAGTTTCTTAAGTTTTAATATTGAATTAAATTCTTGAAATTTTAAATTTTATTATTTAATAGCAATCTTGTTTATGAATAAAACTAATACGTTAAAAATATGTTTGAACTGTGAAAATTTGCATATTTGTGTTTGAACTTTTGACATTAACAATATGGATATGTGTTTGAACTTTAAGTAAATACCTTTATTATCTTAATTATAAATTATTTTGCTTTATAGTATTGTTTTGTTTGGATAAATGTAAGATAAAATATTAAAATTAGCTTAAAATAAAAAATATGTCTAGGCCCCCTAGGCGCTAGGCCCCCCGGCCGCCCGCCTCCTGCCTAGTGCCTTTTAGAACATTGTATAATTGTTAAAACCTCGCCAATGCCTTCCACGGGAACATAGGGCAATTTTAATTCATGAAATGAAGTAGCAAATTTCACTGTTCTTATTAGCAAATTTTCCCAATAAGATATATAGTAAATATAAACTGCGACTACAAAAGGTTCCACGCAGACTCGAGTCGAGGCAATTTCCAAATTATTCTTGCTTGTTTTAAATTTCTTTTGCTTGAAGCTTTTACTTGCTGCATCACCCTGGCACAACCCGCTATCTTCTGTCAAACCCTTCCCGAATATCGTCCATGAGCTGAAGAACTAATGAGTCATACTAAGTGCCACCAAAATATCAGATGCATTCATGCCAAAAAAGAAAAAGAAGTCCAACAGCTAGAATGAAACGCATTGGATTGATTTGATATTGGCTGATCCTCCTAGAAATATGTCAAACTACAATGTGTTAATGCCAAAGACGAACTTTCCAAACCAATACAGATTTAAAGCAAAATAGGTTAATCTGACTTTTCACTGATCAGCTGTGAGTTCAGACCCATGCATGTTTATGGCGGCTTAATGTCTGTCAATTCAGGTTCGGTAATTGATATGGCTAACGTAAATGTGAGGAAGAGCGCATCGGTACCAACTCAGTCCTCATTCATCTTACGTCTAATCTTACAGATGTAAAATTACATCGGTACCTTTGTTAATTAGTGATGTAAAATTACAGATGTCGATAATGACTATAGGTTTCTCAAGCTCGGCTAAACAAATTCACAAGCTGATATTTAATCTAATTTACATTATTCGACTCTCAAGCCAAGCATCCCAAGCAGGTCGAGTATTTTGGATTTTTATGGTCTTAGAATGCTTGTTAGTTTGTCAGTTAAGTCATGCAAATAAAACAATAAGTTTAAGATATTATCAAGTTTGGTTCATTTGTTTTACAAGCCAGTTTCAACCTTCTAGCCAAGTCTATAACAAACAAGATCTATCAACTTATTCATTTTACATCACTAATTAACAAAGGTACATGTGATAGTCGCATCAATTGGTTTAGGTGCTAGTAATCATAGCTTTAACTAGGTCAAAGAAAATGAATTTTCTATTTTCTATTATATTTTTCCCTTCCTCTACATCTAAGCATAGATAGGAAAAAAAATAATTAAATTAATATCTTTAACTAGCCTAAAATCTGACACAAGAGGACAGCAAACACTGAGGTGAATCCTTCCTCTACTCTTTGCACATCAGACAAATAAATGATCTGTACGATAATAAGTTCCTCCATGTAGCTGAAGAATAATAATGAAGAGCTAGAAAAAAAGCAAAATCTATATTCCCACTTAGAAAAAATGTATAAACCTTCAAGACCACTTATAAGTACAAACTTTATAATAAGTACTTAAAAGTACTAGCATAGAAATGCATAGCTGTAAAAAGTAATGGACCATTGCCAAATACCAAAGGAAAGAAAGTTCGATCCGAATGTCAAATAGTAAGCCAGGAAAAGTAACAGAAAAAACACACACCGCTAAGCTGTTATTCCATCTGGTGGAATTCTGGAAGAATAATAGGTAACATCGTTCCCAGCAAGAGAAGCAGCAGTTTTCGAGTTCTGAGAACTGGAAATTGGACCGTATGTGATTGTTAAGCTAGAAACTTTATCTCCATCTTTAGAGCCTTGCAGACCAGTACTAATACCCAAGTTACGCCATTTATCCTGGCCATTCAAACAAAAGTGCGGCTTATTACTAAAATAGCCCGTGAAGATTAAATATTGCAATTTAATAAGTTATAAATAAGTAACAAAGACATAATATATAGATGGGCACCAATATATCCTAATGTTTAAATATATGTACCTTTGATATTTGCACAATACAATTATAGATCAAATAAAAATCAGTAGTAACAAATAGCATTCAACTTATGGTGATAAATAATGCACCAAGCATTCTGTTGGTAACTCCATTCAATAATTTGAAAGAAACAATATATATATATATATATATATATATATATATATATATATATATATATATATATATATATACAAGTCTGTGTGTATAAGCCTTAATAATTTGTACCAAAACACATTGAATCTCATTAGATCAGTAAGTACTCAAATTACACAATTTGTCCTGGTCATTCAAACTAAAGTCTAATAATTAATAAATAGCCTGATAAGCATTCTATTTGGTAATTTCATTTTAGAACTTGCAAGCAAGCGCACCCACCCAAGAGACAAAAAAACTCCCTCCATCTGAAAATTAGAGTCCCACTCTAGAAAAACATAGAAAAGTTGTCAATTAATAAGGTATTACAGGAACAAAATGAACATACAAACAGCACAGTAGCATCAGCCTTGGTTCAGTGTACTCAAGCACAAGCATTGCAGGCTAATGTAATTACATCAAAGATACAGCAAGGACAAGCCAAGTTATCAAGTTCTATACAGCTGTCACTAGCGTAGGAGGTAGTTTGAGAGCTATTATACTAGGCACGTGATGATTGAAATGTATAACTTCTTATTTGTTATTAGTCCACGTGTACAGTTAATTAGATTAGTCTAATCAGTCTATATATACATCAAGTTGCAGTATCAGTTGTAGTAATGAGAAATAAGATTTTCCTTTCACACTTGTTATCATGGTATTAGAGCTTCTCTAGAATCTTCTTCTTCACTTTCATCATGTATCTTCGGTCTTCAAATCGTTTATTTGTTCTTCATTTACGATTCCTTCTGCTTTGATCTTGTAATTTTTTGTTTTTTTATCTTCATCATAATTCAGTTTATCATTGTTCAGTTTTCTTCTGGATCCATTTCCAGATCAGAGTTTGATTCTTCAATTTTAGGCATTGAATCTGAAATTTGTTCTGATTCTTCATTGCTTGGTTACTCATCAAGTCATCATGGTGAATCCTGCAAATACTGCAAATCCTTGGAACAGAGCTTCAACTTTGCAAAACACATTAAATTTGCAAACACAGCAAGGCAATCATGAGCATCTATTGAATGATGTAGCTACAGGAGTACAAACGTTTGAGCAGATCACTATATCGATTGATACAAATACTCATCCATTGTATTTGCACAACAATGATCAGCCTGGTTTGCATTTCATTTTGAAGAAACTTACAGGTTCTGAAAACTATAACCCTTGGCAAAGATCTATGCAGATTGCTCTTAATGCTAAAAATAAAATGGCTATTGTAAATGGTACGTATGTTATACCTGCTTCAGATTCTCCTATTTTTCCACAGTGGGATCGTGTGAATGATATTGTTACCTCATGGATACTCAATTGTGTGTCTGATGAAATAAGTAATAGTATGAATTTTATACACACTGCACAGTCAGTTTGGGTTGAATTGAGAGAAAGGTTATCTACAATTGATGGTCATAGGCAACTCTTAAGAGACTTGCATACACTAGAACAAGGGACAGCTTTTGTGGATTTCTATTATCACAAAATGAAAGGAATCTGGAATGAATACTTTGTTCTAGAAACTCCACCACTTTGCACTTGTGGAGCATATAGAATTCTTGAAGAACAGGATCAAAGGAGAAAGTTAACACAATTCATAATAGGACTAGATGGGAGCTATGCTAATGCTAGAGGACAGATCCTCATGATGAGTTCTCTCCCAAATGTAACACTGGCTTTTGCACTAATTAGGCAGGATGAAAGACAGAGGCAAGGGTATGTTCCTAATCCTACTAATAGCACAGCTTTGATGGCTAATAATAATAGAAAGGCTAAAATGGTCTATGGTGAAGCCGTGAAGGACAACAGTAACATCCTATGCATGGATCTAGTTCCCATACTAGTTTACAACAACATATTTCTGGTTCTAATGCTGGCGTTGATAGTACATATTCCAGATATGTTCCCATTCCAAGAGGGGATATTATTTGTTCACATTGTCACAAAGAATGCCACATTAAGGAGGAATGTTACAAACTCAATGGATATCCTCCAAGTCATCCAGCTGCAAAATGGAATAAAGGAAAAAGTATTGGTATTGGTGCACCACAAATTTTCTACATTATACAAGAAGAACAACAATGTCAATTACAAACACAAAACTACAGTTGGAGGTACTACTGGGACCAGGGCAATGCAAGTGACAAAGATAGCGGATGATCCTGGGGTTTCATCAGATCCTATTATAAAACTGCAGATGCAAATGGATCAGTTATTCTCAATGTTTGGTAAGCCTCAAAAACATGAATCTCTTGATAATCCAGAGGATCACATCATGGCGGGTATGGTTACTTCTTTTGCCTCCTTCACAAATACTAATATAAATGTTTGGATTGTGGATACTGGTGCAACTGACCATATGACATGTAACAAGATCCTTTTTCATACTCTCACTAACCTAGCTACACCTGTTTTTGTCAGTTTACCCAATGGAAGTCATATTAAAGTTACACAGTCAGGATCTATTCCTTTGAATTCTTCTATTTCCCTGCATAATGTTTTGTATATATCAGATTTTCATTGCAATCTATTGTCTGTTAGCAAACTGGTATTGGCTGATTCTTTACATATTGTTTTAATTCCAATTCTTGTATTCTTCAGGACCAACATCAGATGCAAATCTTGGCAACTGGTGAACTGGTCAATGGTCTCTACTATCTTCATTTTCCATTACCAGTTGCTGCTACAGCTGTTTCTTCTTCTTCCAGAGTCTTATGGCATCAAAGACTTGGGCATGCACCTTATTCTATCTGGAATAAAATTCCAATGCTTTCATCATTACAAGATAAACTCTGTGACACATGTGATATTTGTCCTTTAACAAAACAGACCACTTTACCTTTTCCTACTAGTTTATCTTGTACCTCAGATTTGTTTGAAATAATACATTGTGATCTTTGGGGTCCTTACTGGACATCTACAAGAAATGGTTGCAAATATTTCCTAACAGTTGTAGATGATTTTTCCAAGGCTGTATGGACTTTTCTTGTTTCCACCAAGCAACACATTTTCTCTATCGTAAATAATGTTCTCATCACTGTCCAGACTCAGTTTAACAAACATGTTAAAACCTTAAGAAGTGATAATGGGACTGAGTTTGTTAATAAATTCATGTATTCAATATTAAGTCAGCTTGAAATTATACATCATACTTCTTGTCCTCAAACACCACAGCAGAATGGTGTGGTAGAAAGAAAACACAGAACCATTCTCAATATGGCTAGGGCTTTAAGATTTCAAGCAGGACTTCCTATTTATTTATGGGGAGATTGTGTCCTTACAGCTACTTATTTGTTAAATAGGATACCTGTTTCATCTTTACAATATAAAACTCCAAATGAATTGTTATTTCATCATGCCCCATCTTATTCACACTTAAAATCTTTTGGTTGTTTATGCTTTCCCTCACAACACTTGAGTGACAAATTTGCACCAAGGGCTATAAAATCAATTTTCATTTCCTACAGCCCAAAAAGGTTATAAGTTGTTGAATTTAGATTCTAAACAAGTTTTCATTTCAAGTCATGTCATTTTTCATGAACATGTTTTTCCTTATCTTCATTCCAATCAGGTTTCTTCTTTTATTCCTTCTAGCATTGTTCATGAATTTTCTCATTTTAATACATCTCCATCTGTACCTTCACAGCCACCTAATCCACTTAATTCACCAAGATCTTCTCTGCCAACTACTTCATCTCCCATACACTTCCACATGTATCTGCATCTATACCTACACTTACACCTGTTTCAAATCCACCACGTGCTTCTATTCCTGCTAGAGTTTCAACACTAAACAAATTCCCACATAGCATGAGGATTATGATTTCCCTCCATTACCAAAATCTTCTACACAATTTTTCTCCAAATTTCCCATTTATAAATACATATCATATGACTCTTTCGCACCTTCACATCAGCATTTTGTTAGCAATTTGTGTACTATACAGGAGCCTACTACGTATTCTCAAGCTGCAAAAGATCCAAAGTGGGTAGAAGCCATGAATAAAGAATTACAATCTTTAGAGGCAAACCTTGCCAAGTTAATAAACTTCCACCTCATAAAGTTCCTATTGGTTGTAAATGGTTTTTAAGGTCAAATATAATATTGATGGGTCTGTGGAGAGATATAAGGCTAGGTTGGTGGCAAAAGGTTACACCCAAACTGAAGGAGTAGATTACACATAAACCTTTGCACTAGTGGCCAAGATGGTAACTATCAGATCTATCCTAGCTTTAACTGATGTTAAAGGTTGGCAATTACATCAACTGGATGTAAACAATGTGTTTCTCCATGGGGATCTCAATGATGAAGTTTATATGGAACCTCTTCCTGGATGCACTCAATTAAAACAATCTTTCTTGGTCTCATGGTCTGTCAATTAAAGAAATCTTTATATGGGCTTAAGCAAGCTTCTCGACAATGGTATGCAAAACTGACTTCTGCATTGATTTCTGCTGGTTTTACTCAGTCTAGGACTGATTATTCATTATTCACTCTTCATACAGATAACTTTATTACTCTAGTGGTGATTTATGTTGATGACATATTAGTCACGGGCTCTAATTCTGCAGAAATTACTAAGCTCAAGTTATTATTGGATACTTCTTTTAGCATTAAAGATTTGGGACCATTAAAATATTACTTGGGGTTAGAATTTTCTAGGTCATCTCAAGGTATATTTGTTCATGAGAGAAATATGTTTTGAATTTACTTGACGAATCTAATTTATCTGAATCCAAACCTTTCTCCATTCTTTGGAACAGTATCTCAAACTTAACGACTCCGCTAGTGCTGTTATTCCTGATGTTGCTTCCTATAGGTGTTTGATTGGAAAGTTGCAATACCTCACCATCACTAGACCAGATATCATCACTGTGAATCAACTAAGTCAATTCTTACAAGCTCCACTCTTTGATCATCGTAAAGTTGTTATCCAAGTATTGAGGTATCTCAAAGGCACAATAGGACAAGGTTTGTTTTCCCTGCTTCTAATACTCTTATTTTAAGAGCTTACTCAGACAGTGATTGGGCAGGAGAGACAGGGGGAGAAGATCTATATCAGGCTACTGTATGTTCTTGGGTAATTCTTTAATTTCATGGGGTGCCAAGAAACAAACAGTTGTGAGTAGGTCTTCAGCCAAGGCTGATTATAGGGCTGTTGCAGATGCTACTTGTGAACATGTATGGCTAAAAAGTTTACTTGTTGATTACGGTATTTCTGTTCCACTTTCAGTTGTGTTACATGTTGACAATTAGTCTACCATTTCTTTAGCTGATAATCCTATGTTGCATGCTCGAACCAAGCATATTGAGGTGGATTGTCATTTTATTAGAGATAAGGTTCAGGAAGGTTTTATTATGCCTACATTTGTTCCTAGTTCTCATCAGCTAGCAGATATTTTCACCAAGGCATTAGGCAGGCATGCTCATTGGACAAATGTTTCCAAATTGGGTGTCCACAACCCCTGTGGAAACACAATTTGTGGGGGAGTAATAAGGTATTACAGGAACAAAATGAACATACAGCACACTAGCATCAGCCTTGGTTCAGTGTACTCAAGCACGGGCATTGCAGGCTAATGTAATTACATCAAAGATACAACAGGGACAAACCAAGTTATCAAGTTCTATACAGCTGTTACTAGCATAGGAAGTAGTTTGAGAGTTATTATAATAGGCACGTGATGATTGAAATGTATAACAACTTCTTATTTGTTATTCGTCCACGTGTACAGCTAATTAGAGTAGTCTAATCTGTTTATATTTACATCAAGTTGTAGTATCAGCTGTAGTAATGAGAAATAAGATTTTCCTTTCACACTTGTTATCATCAATTTAATTTTATTTCCTTATTTTTGCTAATTTCCTATTTCACCTAGTCACTCATTTTATATAAACATATAAAGTGAAGACGAAGTCTAGAGACTTCACATAAGAGCAAATTTGGAATTACATCATTTTACATCTAGCTTATTTTTAGGAAGCAAACTCTTATTTTGGGAAACACAAACAAGTACTAAGGTGGTATTTGATAAAATTGAGTAATTAAGATATGAATGGTTAGTATATCTTAAAAAATTAGACCATCTACTTAGCAAAAAATAAATAAATAAATTAGACCATCTGAATAAAATAGTATTTGAATTTAAAAGGACTGTTTGGTAACTAATATGTATAAAACATCTAAATGACATTATTTTACCATTTTGACCCTCTGAACTGTTTAAAAATTTTATTTGGTAATTTTATATATGCAATCTAATAAAAAAGTGAGTGAATGATATTTTCACTCATAATTGATTAATTTCTTTGATTTTAGTTCATACAATGATGAATATTGAAAAATATCAAAAAAGTAACACTCATCGTAAGGTTTAGGGTTTCATAATTTTTAATCATCTCAATTTTAATTTTGAAAATATTTCAAATTGACTTTTTAAAAATCAATAATGATCTTAGAATTTAAAATTGAGGGAGTAAAATATTTATTGAGTTCATAGATTTAAATTTTTTGGAAGGAGGTAATTGTTAGTGGTTTGGATTTGATTTCATCGCTTACCAATTTAGAGGCGCTTAGAGGTATGATTATCTTTTACCAAACAATTTGAGCTTCTTACCGAATCTTATAGAAGGCTATTAAGAGTCTTAAAGACCCAAACAAACACCACCTAAGACTCTGGTTTTGGGACTTGGGATGGAGGGAGTGCATAATACATAGATGAACCTGACTGATATATTATATATGTATACATATATATACAAATGCCTTAAGTTTCCAGACATAAGAATAATAGTTTAAGCTCTATGACCACAATAAAATCATAATAAGTATTAGTTATACAAGCAAAAAAGTTGAGGCTAACAAATAAAATATCATGCTAATAAAAAATCAAATCAGAAGTTGGACAGAATCCCAAAATACATAATTTTATAGCATATATAAACATATTTTAGAGCTTGAATTGCGATCCGAAGTACAATCAATTCAGTAAAACCATAAAATCCAGTGATTGAGCATACTGGGTCGAGACTGAAACAAACTAAGAAATCAAACATCCTAGTAATTGGTAATTTCAACTCAATAAGTTGGACAGAAGAATAAGATACATTATTTAAAGACTCAGAGGAGCATAGAGATGCCCAAATTGAGAAGTTAAAGCTCAAATCAAACCAATGAAGAAGCCGCGGATTACAAAATTAAGCAAATGTCAGGCACAGAATAAAAAAATACCAGTTGCATGTCAAGAATGCAAGGCTGGATAAAGAGAATGTATCTTCTTTTGCTGTTTCTCTCTACTTTACTCTTTTTAGAAATTATCTAGCTTAATCGTAACATTGCAGTGGAATAAAAGATACTAGTTACATGGAGTACGATAAAAGGAGGAGGAGAAGAACCTTGAGGTCAATGTTGGAACGTTGGGTAAGGAAAGGTTCGAAGTGAGGATCGGTGAGGATGTTCTTCCACTTGCCGGTGCCGTGCTTGGCTACCCCGGCTTTAAGGGCTTCTTCTTCCTCCGAAGTCCATTTCTGCTTTTGATTCCCCATCTATTTTTTCTCTCTCTAAAAAATGGAGCAATGCTGCTAGGGATTTGCAGGGCTGTGGATACGAACTCCGGTGAAGAGGAAACGGAGATTTGTATATACAGTATTTATCGATTCGGTCATTTAACTTTAGGCCTTTATCCAGTTTTTAGTTGTTCGTGCCTTTTTTTTATATAGAGTACCATCCAACGGAAGAGAATTCATATATCTATAATAATAAAACAGAACCAAATTCAAATTTTTATATTTGAGAAACCACAACAACGATTCAGATTTAATATCACTTAATTTAATGGCTTATGTTTCATTTTATCCTAAAAAAATCCCGCTCAAACTCACCCTTACATCACACGCTACCCCTCCCTAATTTTTTCTTCTCTCTTCTCTCTCTGAAATTTGACAAAATTTCTCAAATCTTTCTTCTCTCTCTGAAATCTCTGGAATTTGGCGAAATTTGGAGAAATGAATAGCGAGGTCACTTCCGTCGGAGGAGGGAGAGGTCGGTCATGGCCGTCGACAACATCCGTATCGTCAGCTCCTGATTCCTCTGTTGCCCCCCAAGTTTGTTTATTCAATTTTATAACACTCACCTTCACAAGACACCTATTTAATTAGGGCACCTCAATTTGACATTTGCTAGCACCAAAACTCTGGGATGACATTTGCTAGCCTACTGATTTTAACAGGGCTCACCGCCTTGAACAACCAACCATCACCACATACTTTGAAAATATTTACATCTAATGATTATTTAAAAATACAATTGATTTAGTCTTTCCATTTTTTTTTTTGCAGCTCACCGCTTAGAACAATTGAACAGAGCTCACCGCCTTTGATTTTTTTTTTTTTTATAAATTTATATATTTTAGTCTTTCTATTTTTTTAGATTTCTTTCTTTTTCTCGCATTAATCATGTTTATTGACCTTTTTTTTAGTCTTTTCATTAGTGCAAATGAGTTAGTAGAAGGTAAAAGTATATATTAGTGCACCTGAGTTTAGAAAGTTTCATGTATATATTGTTTTGCAAATGAGTAAGGTTGGTAAGTTGGGTTAGTCTTAAAATCAATTGGTGTATTATATTATATGTTGGAGTTATGATTGATTGTGATAGTTGGTTCTTTGGAGCTATGCATACATAATACTTGACAAAATACTACGATGGAGAATCAAAAGTTAATATATTGAGCCACTATGAAGCCTATTTTGTTTCATAACCCATGGTCTTCATTTATAATCCTTTGTTGGTTAAAGATACTCCATTCTTTTTAAAATTGTAGATATACTCCATTCTAAGAAACGTGCACCCTTTTTACTATATATATATTGCCTTTTTTTACAAAAAAAAGATGCATATCTTTAAGACTATTAAATGACATGGTATTCTTTATTTGTCCCTACTTTTTACTATTAATTTTATCATTACATAATTATTTTAGAGATGCATTCTATCAAAATTAAAATAAATAAAAAACTTGATTTTGGAACAAAAGGATATGTGATTTAGAGTTATTTTATTCTAAAGCAACACTTATCACATTAACATTGTGTTTGTGTTATTTACCCAAAATGTACGGTTGTTATTTTATATAATAAGCGGTATACCATCTATATAATACCCAAAATTCAAAGACAGTTATAAATTGTTGAAATAAGAAGGTCAAAAAGAAGTCTTTGCTTAATTGCAAATGATAAGAAGAATCATTAAGATCGCCTTTGGTATGACGTGTTGATGAGCCATTTTGGCTTTATAATTTAATTGATAGTTACCCATAAGGTTTAGGTTATACTTTTCTATATATGACAAGTACATGAGAGGCATCTAACTTTGGGGTTGTTAAGCTAATAAGACGCTTTAATACACAACAACACACATTTAGGTGTCTTTTAATTTGGCTATTTTTATTTTTATTATGAAAAATAGGTTTATGCATGTTAGAATGGAATGGATGTTGAGTTGGTTATTATTGAGTGTTCATTTTGTAAAATTTGTTGGCTTATTTAGGTTGTCCTTTTCCTTAATTTTGGTTATGGGAATTGGATGTGTATGTACTTTTGTGTGTGTATTATGTTTGATTAAATACATGTTAATTGTATGAAATTTATTGTGTAGCTACAACCATTTCAACTGCACAATCATCGACTAAATGTATTGTATGTATTATGTTTGATTAAATGCATGGTAATGTAGTTATTAAATGCATGTTAATAACTTATTTGTTTTAATTTATTTTCATTAATGTCGTGACAGATGGATGGCGACTTAGAAAATACCGTATGATAAGTTTTTTTACTCATCATTTTCTTATCTTTTATCTAATCTTTTTACCCACTTATTTACTATTCATTATTTTTTTTTTTTTTACGTGTTCAAGATTTCACGTATAAATAATGTAGAGTCGTAATTGATTATGACAGTATGAACTAAATTGTCTCCAGATACGTGAGGTAGTGTATCCTCACACCTAATTCTCATTCATTTTTTCTTTTTTTTTTCTTTTTTTGCTTTTAAACATTCCATAATTTGAAGCATCGATCAATAGTGAAACCTCAACCTTATTTATAGCATACCTTTCAAGCTGTTAAATTCAATATGCTATTGATCGAGTATATTACTATAGAACATTAGTAAACAATATGTTGGATGCAACTGTGGCTATGTTATTTTATTTTTTGCATCAAACAAAACTTTTATTATAATTATAATGTTCATAGATGGTTAGGTAGATAGTTTTGTTAATGCAACACTTTATTGTCATGTTACCTCATATTCAAAATCAACCAAATGTCAATTAAGACAACTTGCACGTTAAATCGAGAAGCGATCAAAATATTGTGTCCTCCCCTGTTCAAATTTAGATTTTTTCCTTCTTTACCAAGGTAAATCGTAAATCATTTAGTATGCCTAGAACAGAATCAAATAAAAGGTCCCGTCTTCAACCAATGACTTTGACTACCAAAATTTCTCATCCTATAACAGAGACAAAGATAGTAATGACAACAAATGTTTTAGAGTCATCGTCAACCACCTTGCCAAAATCTTAATGAAGACATTACAACAGATGTTTCACGGTGGTTGTCTGTGGCCATCATGAATCTAAAAAATCCTCCTCAAAATCTTGAAGAAGGCACACCAACAAATATCTCAAGGGTGTCGCCTGTGACTACCATGCTCCAAGACTTACCTCAAAACCTATACAAAAGCACAACAACAGTCTTGGAACCATTCTCCCCATGTTCCCCAGTGGCATCGTATAATTCGAATGAAGACACCAGGTGTTTGCTATAAGTTTTAAATTTGTATTTCATTTATATATAATCAAATTGTATGACATCTATAATTTTATCTGTAGTGCCTACAGAGTAGAAGGTGTAATTATGGATGTTGCACTTAATCCTCGAAACCATGAAATTCCAAATCGTCATTTCCTCGGCTTGATGAATCGAACATGTCCTCATTGTTCTGCCTTACAATGGCTTGCTGAAAAATTAACAAAATCATCTGTATCAAATCCTCTCTTTGGTAAATGTTGTTTACAAGGAAAAATTAGACTACCTCCACTTATTGAACCTCTTTTAATGCTTAAAGCATTGTATGAAGACAATGATGAAAAATCAAAATCGTTTCGTCAGCACACACGAGAATATAATGTAGCTAATGCATTTACGAGTCTTGGTGCTACTTTGGATGACAGATTAATTATTGGGAGGGGACCTAGAACATTCACCATCCATGGAGAATTACGCCATCGAACAGGATCGCTTATGTCACAGCCAGGGTGTGAACCAATTTACTCTCAATTGTACATTTATGATCCTAATTCAGCTTTAGATGTTCGCAGCAACAGAAATCCCAACTTGAGAAGAGATGTTTTGAAAACCATACAAGATTGTTTATTGCAAGTAAATCCATTTCCTATGAAATTTCGGCAGGCTCACACAATTTTAAGTGAATTGGAATTGACGTGGGTGAATTTACCTGCCTATCTTCACTACAGTTCTGTAACAGATCGGCGTCGATATAATCTCCCACCAACCGATGCGATTGCGGTAATATTACCGAGAGATGGAACTGAATCAAGTGGAATGAGAGATATTGTGTTACATTTGAGAGGATATAATGGTTTGATGCAAATTAATGAGTTTCATCCGGCCTATTTGCCATTGCATTATGTGGTATTGTTCCCTTATGGTGAGCTAGGATGGAATTCAGATTTGAAACAATTGGAACGCTTCCACGCGGTGGACCTTCATCTACTCGACCGACACAATTGCAATATTACAGTTATCGTATGTTCCAACGTGACACTGAGTATTCAACAATTTTGATGGCCAAAAAACTATTTCAAGAATTTGTAGTAGATGTTTGGGCCGCTACTGAACAAAATCGGTTGACATCTACAAGTTGAATCAATCGAAGCTTCGTGCGAACTTTACCAAGGTCTTACGAGATGTTTGTGCGGAGATGAGCTTGGTCCCGAACTAGTTAATCAACGAATGATTTTGCCATCTTCATTCACCGGGTAGTCTGCAAGACATATGTTTGAAATTTTTCAGATTCAATGGCTATCACGCGGTATAATCAACACCCAGAATTTTTCTAACTATGACTGCAAATCCCAAATGGCCTGAAATTACTAAATCATTATTGCCAAATCAGATGGGTCGAATTGCACCACAAATATTGTTTACCCAGAAGTTTTGTTATGATATTTTTACGACAAATGGTATAGTTTAAACAAGTTTATTTCTACTGAATTATGTAATGTTTTCAATATTTAATTTTACAATGAGGTTCATTCTTTGTAGGATTGGAGTGAATTTGTCAACGAGAACAATAGAGTATATACAATGGACCTTTGTGGATGGGGCAACGTAATCAGGTAAATCTACTTTTATGTCACTGCATCAAAATAACTTTACTATTCCTACAATATAAATAGTTATTATAATTTTATTGTTTATGTAAATAATATAGGTGGTTATGCATTCTCCTCGTTGGGCAAAAGTGAGTTCGTATTGATCACGAGGACATTAAGGATATTGATGAAGAGAAGGTTTAAAGTGATAAAGAAGACATTTAAGTGAGTTAAATGATATGCAATCTGATCTTGACATGTCCACCACCGACCTAACAATTGTCTAAAGTGAGCGCCTCTCTTACTAAGACTATATTTCTCTACTTCTCATGCAGACACACAACACGCATAATACATGCACAAACACACACACATAACTGTAACCAATCAAACACTCACAAATCAAACTCACACACCATTATACTGCCACCAATACATATTTATGGTACAAAGAAAACTTTATTTGATTGGAAGTCCATATCTTTTCCTAAATAAATTGATTATTTATTATAATCTCTCTAAATTCGTACTTATATCAATCTAAATCATTCCCCCCCCCACTACATACAAATATGTGTGCTTATTTGTTTTTTAGATAATTCAGGGTAAAGTAAGGGGTCTTATGTTTTAGATTTACAATTTTTTTTTTTGACTCACATATTTCGATAAATTTTAAATTTCAAATATTTTCAGGTATATATTGAAGGATGCTTGGTGTAAGCTGTAAAGTAAATGGTTATGCTCATCATGTTGTTTCTCTATTTTTTGCATGTATGCATTTTTGTGTTTCGTCTTTTGTAAATTTAGTTAATTATACATGGTTATGATGATTTTGGGTCTGGAATGATGGCTTTTTTTGGTGGTTTGGATATGTATGAATGATTGTAAGTTTCTTAAACAGGTTTAAATTTTTCTGGATATCTATTTTTAAAGAAACTCTGTAAAATTTCTTGAAATTAGTAGCGACTAAATTTTAATGTTTTGGTGGTTGGATATGTGTTAATGATTGAGTATGTATTAATTTCTGCATGTATGTATTTTTTGTGTTCCGTATTTTGTAAAGTTAATTAATTATACATGGTTATGTTGATTTTGGGTATGAAATGATGGTTTTTTTGGTGGTTTGGATATATATGGATGATTGTAAGTTTTGTAGACGGGTTTAGATTTGTGCGGATTTCTATTTTAAAAGAAACTCTCACAAAAAATTTAAAATTAGTAGCGACTAAACTTGATGTTTTGGTGGTTAGATGTGTTGATGATTGAGTATGTATTAATTTACTGCGTATGTATTTTTTTTGTGTTCGTATTTTGTAAAGTTAATTAATTATAAATGGTTATGATGATTTTGGGTATGGAATGATGGTTGTTTTGGTAGTTTTGGTGGTTTTGTAGACAAGTTTAGATTTTCGAAGATATCTATTTTTGACGTTTTGGTGGTTGGATGTGTTGAGGATTGAGTATGTATTAATTATTGTGGCGGTATGGTGAATTATGATAATTGTTATGTTTGATTTTAAGTTTCAAAGATGTATTATTTTTTGAATTTTAATTTAATTTTTCGTTACATCGTGCCTTCAGGCACGGGCAATTACTAGTATATATATATAACCAGGATCCCGGACATAATAAAATGCGGAGCAAAATTTTATTTTTATTTTTTTGTTTTTTTTATATGTATTCAAATTACATCCAAAATATTATATTATGGAAAAATTTCAGTTTTATAAAATATTAAAAAAATTAATTAATTATTTTTAAAAAAAGTCCGTATTTTAACAAAATACGGGAGTCTAGACCTGATCTGCTCCCTATATATATATATATATATGCACGCACATCCTTCATCCTTAATTCACAATGGCACACTCAAATATAATGGATCATTACCCTTAAAAATAGAAAATCAATTAATACATTCAACATCTGGCCAATTTGTCCTTGAGTTAGCTTTTGTAAAATTTGTGTGTATTGTTAAATATATATTTATGCGGTCCGGATCTTAAGTTCACTTCTTATCTAACAAACATATAACGACGGACAAAATATAGCGACCGACCGAACCTATAGCGATGGACCAAATCGCCGTCCGGTCCGTCGCTAAAAGGATATGCAATGTATGTTAGATAAAGGGTGAGCTTAAGATCCGGACGGTATATATATATACAATCCCGTTCAAGAGCATTCTCCTTAGATGATATTACTCCCTTAAAGAGCATTCCTATTTAAAAGGCTCCGTGTTTGAGCTCTCAAACTAGTTCCTTTTCCATTCGAATCTTCACAAAAACTTCTCCAAATCTTCTAAAAATTGAAGTATTCCACATAAATCAAAGTCGAAGCCCTTAGTTCGTAACCCTTGATCCCCTTCAGAAAATCGATTACTGCAAAATCGAAGCCCTTAAAATCTCAGTTTAATCCCCCTCAAGCCCCGGAATTGAAGCCCTTGAAATCTCAGTTCGATCCCCCTCAAGCTCTATAAAGGGGTTAGGTTATTTAATTGTGCGCCAATAAGGAGAAATTCTTATCGGAAAGCCCCTCTTTCCCGGTGTGACGCCCCCAAAATAGGTATACATCACATATTCTGAGTTGCCAAATACATGGTACAGAATACAAATACAATCTTTAATATACAACAAGAGAGCTGTGAGTTTTAATACAAATACTGTCTTCTAGGCAATATCCACTCTCAGAATAAGTCCTCATTACATTTATTGTCACACTATTTCACTGAATAGTGAAAACTACTAATGCTATCATCTGGTCCGTCACTTCGTTCCCCGACTAGTCCTTGTTACGTTCTCATTTCCTGAAGAGAACAATAAAAGTAAAAAGGTGAACTCAACTAGCCCAGTAAAAAATATTATGACTAGGATAATGCAGAATATATTATCGTTAGCCTTCAACAGTGTTAAACTGATACAATATAACAACCATCAAGTTTAACTGCAGCGGAACAAACAATCCATTAAAAGAGTCAGTAGAGAATAAAATCTACTATCTTTTATGATTTAAAAGGTTTTCATCACTTTTATCGGCTGGGACTCGACAATAAATAATTCACATCATCGAATCACCAACTGCGACTACTGCCAAGGATATTCTTTAGTATCACGACCACAATTATTCATGCACTACGGGCCAAGAATATTTGTGTATTCAATAATGGTCATGATCATACCAACAATCGTCCATCAATGCACTACGGGCCAATGAGGACTTTTACCACATCATTTGTAACATTACGGTTAATGATTACACCGAATAATCCCCAGTCATAATCATACCAAGTCCATCTATGCACTATAGGCCACGAGATGACTTTCAACAAAATATAAACATGAGGATGATGACAATGATATAAGAATTCAATAAAACAAGTTCAAGAATTATTTTATCCAGAACTAATAACGTCCAAATTGTCAACATAATACTTTGCTTTGTAGAGTAAAATTCAAGAATGCTCGGAAGAATATTTTCATGAAAAGATCTTTGGATGAAGCGCAAATATCAAGGATATTCCACTAATTTCATGGAGTATAGAAGTCAAAACTTTAACCAACCGAGTATAATAACGAATGGAATAACAAAAGAAATCACCGTGCATGCGGTACTTGGCATGATGGCAGTTTATTCCAATGATTAATAAATGCGGAACGGTCGTGCGAAATTATGCCGATAGGATATTCCAACGAGAATAATAAAGAGCGGAACGGTGTCAAAGCGTAAGCCGCACGAGATATTCCAATGTAATAATAATAAAGACGGAACCAGGTCCAAATAAACGCATTACATCAGTGATATTTCAATGATTAATAATAAAGAAGATTAAATCAAGTCCCACAGAACGTAGCGCATGACGGTGATATTCCAATGTAATAATAATAAAGGCGGAATATTAGAAGAATGTCACCAAGTATAGGGTAGTCACAGATATCTCTGGTTATTCCAAAGAGAATAATAAAGAATGGAATAACAAAAGAATTTCACCAATAAGAAAGAAGGAATACCCCTAATGAGTACAACAAATAATATCCCTTACCGTAAAAAAAGCTGAATATATAAGAGTAGGGAAGGAGGCGAGAATACTTTTCTATAAACTTTCTATAATTTCTCTCTTTTAGAGTTTCAAAGAATTAAATGAAATGATGAATGAATGAGCTTCATTTATAGAAAAATGGACCGTATAAGAATTAACTCATGAACTATTAGAGATTGATTTACTTTAATCTGACGATCCATATTTAAAGCAAAATTTTTAAATAAAATATAATATATTCTATTTATAATCTAATAAAATGAATAACTTTATAAAAGATTTTACTATCTGAAATACTATGCAGAGCACTATGCAAACACTATGCATAATAAAATATAATATATTCTAATTATTATCTAATAAAATAGATAACTTTATAAAAGTATTATGTTTTATATAAAAAGATTTTCTATTTTATTACATTAATAATACCAATAAAACAAAACCGAGTGACTTATCACATAAACATCAATAATCAAAACCGGTGTCTTTCTTGTACTTATACGCTGTATATCGCATTTTTTTAACGGGTGTTTGTTTCAATGCTTAACTGTAAAACTTCCGCCGTTATTTTCATAAAGTATTTTTGTCGTTTTCTCGATCAATCCGATAATAATTACATTAGGGGGTCCACCAATAATTGTGTCGTTGTACGAATATTCCCATTAAAACGAATATTTCAATTAATCGAATATTATATAACAACTTGCGTACTTTGCAAAATTTATAAATATTACCCACAACTATAATATTATATCAATTTTACTCCATAATATTCAAAAATAATATTTATAAAAAATTCATCTTTATTTATAAAAGTTGGGGTCTTACACCTGGGAATGATCTGGTTGTCAATATTGTGAGTTATAATATTAATGATGAATAATTGTTGAAAGATTAAAAATGTGTTTATTGAATATAAGTGATTTGTGATAAATATTTATTCAATTTTTGATATAAATAGAGGGGTTTGTCATAAAGTATTTGTTGTAAATTTTACTTATTACATGGACATCCAGTTACTCATTTTTAAAATCGCCGGTAAAAAGTTGTCTCAGCTTTGTTTTATTATTATTATTATAATAGTAATAAAACAGATTTTTTTATATAAAACAAAATACTTTTTATAATATATATAAAGTTATTTATTTTATTAGATTATAATTAGAATGTATTATATTTTATATAAATTTTTATTTTATTAGAATATTTTATTGCACAGTGATGAATATTAAAATCAGATTTTCGCTGAATTCGTCCGTGAACTTCACCCGTGAATTTTTTTCATGTGCGTCCGTGATTATATTTAAATAGTGTCTTGCCATTCTCCTATAAATAGGATGCTTAGTTAAAAATGAAAATCACACCAGAATTAGAGAATTATTCTTCTATAATGTTGTGTGTATTTCTTTATAGTATAAGAATACTTTGAGTGTTATTAATGATGCAAGATTTACTTAAGAATATCTCCGCTATATGAGTCAGATTTAGTCTTCTACTAAGGTAAATGATATTATTTTTTTCATAAGATATAATTTTTTCGTTCTCTATATAGTATGTAAATGATATTATTTCATTTCATATTCCTAAATCTACACTTATTTTGATAAGTATTGCTTTTATAATCCCTGAAATTAGTAGAATATCGGGATAAATAACGTTTTGGTTATTGTACTGGAGTCCGATTTTCATTGTGGTTACCGAAACTTGTTTTTATTACAATCGAATAACTGTACTTTCAAAAACTTACAAAATGGTCATTCTGTCCGATTTTCCGTCCAAAAACCGTTAGAATACTGACTGTGCAAGTTGACCTGACTTTTTTGCTTACGTGAAACACAGAAAAGACAAGCAGGTGGATTATTATAGCACAAATTACCAAAACTATTAACTACTTCACCTAAACAATTCCAAAACTAATAATAATAATAATAATAATAATAATAATAATTTCAAAATAATAATAATAATAATAATAATAAATACTATTAATAGTAATAATTTTAAAATTCTATTTTAAATTTTTTAAAAAAATCATTTGATTTTAAAAAGTCTTTTGTTTAAAAAAAGCATTTTACAAAAAATTTGTTTTTAAAAAATCTGTTTTTTAAAAAACGTTAATTTTTATAAAATGTATTTTTTAAAAAACGTTAATTTTTTTAATCGAACTAATATTTTTTAAAAGCGTTAATTTTTATAAAAACATAAAATTTTAAATTTTTTAGAAAATTATTGTTTTTAAATTTTTTAAAATTTAACGTTTTTAATTTTTCTTAGAAAAGTAACGTTTTCAAATTTTTTTAGAAAATAACGTTCTTAAATATTTTTTAGAAAATTAATGCTTTTAAAATTTTTTTAAAATTAACGTTTTTAAATATTTAGAAAAGTAAGGTTTTTAAATTTTTAAAATTAACATTTTTAAATTTTTAAAAATTAACGTTTTTTAAATTTAATAATTTTTAAAATAAATATTAGTTCAGTTTAAAAAAATTAACGCTTTTAAAAAATTTAAAAATTTGTTTTTTTAAAAAGTAACGCTTTTTAAATTTTAGAATTTTTTTAAAAAATAGACTTTTTTTAAAAAATATTAGTTTGGTTTAAAAAAATTAACGTTTTTTAAAAAAACAGACTTTTTTGAAAAAATATCAGTTTAGTTAAAAAAAATTAACGTTTTTTAAAAAATTAAAAAAAATTTGTTTTTATAAAAAATTAACTTTTTTTAAAAAAACAGACTTTTTTTAAAAAATTGAATTTTAAAAAACATATTCTTTTTTAAAAACAGCTTTTTTTTAACAAAGACTTTTTTAAAATTAACAGATTTTTTTTAAAAAAATAGAATTTTAAAATTATTACTATTATTATTATTATTATTATTAGTTTTGAAATTATTTAAGTGAAGTAGTTAATAGTTTTGGTCATTTGTGCGATAATAATCCTCCTACTTATATTTTTTGTGCTCCACGTAAGTAAAAAAGTCAAGTTAACTTGCATCGTCAGCATTCTTAACGTTTTTTGGACGAAAAATCGGACAGATTGACCATTTTGTAAGTTTTTGAAAGTATAGTTATTCGATTGTAATAAAAAAAGTTTCAATAACCACAATGAAAACCGGACCCCAGTACAATGACCAAAACGTTATTTATCCCGTAGAATATCATTAAATTGTGCGCTTTATCTAGTATCATTTCATTGGAATATTGGTCTGAACTTTTCTTATTAAATTTTAATATTTTTATTCGAGGTACTATTCACTCGGATACTATTTACGGGGTACTATTCACGACAAAATTGGGTTCTTTTATGTCCAAATTATTATTGATACATGAATATCATTCTTAAATTTTACTCCAAAATTAATTATTGTAAGACCCCAACTTTTTATAAATAAAATTGAATTTTCTCTTATTATTATTTTGAATAATAAGATGTTAATTTGATATAATGCTTGGGTTATAGGTGAAGTGTGCAAATTTTGCAAAATAAGCAAAGTGGTTATAAAATATTCATTGTTGTCGGGGAATATTCGTTTGGTCGTGGAATATTCTTTTGTTTCGGGAATATTCGTAAATGCGGCCAGTAAAACCATTTTTGGGCCCCATAACTTAAAAAAAATCGGATAAAGAAAACGATAAGTTTGAGTTTTTACAAATAACGGCATAGTTGTTACCGTTAACATTGTTGGAATACCCTGTGGTTAAAATACAGTAACACATAATATTGCAAAGTATTTTTGAATTATTGATTCTTACGTAAGAAGACACTACTCAATAATTGTTACAGTAATTATTGTTCAATATTTTATTTTATTGATTCAATAATTGCTACGTTGATATTTTATATTATTGTTGTTTCAATAATTGTCACTGCACTTAATATTTCCAATTATCAGATAAATAATTCATATTATTTAAATAATATTATTAGATAGCATTATTGGCAATGTCTAAGGAAGTTCTGTTTAGGAAAGGGGTTTGGTCACCTAATTGCGCCTGTAAAGAGAAATTCTTATTGGAAAGCTCCCTCTTTCTTGGGAACGACCTGATTGTCATTATTGTGATTCTATAATATTATTTGTGAATAATTAATTATTAATTTATATGATAAGAAAATATTTATTTTATGTGGACATAAATGAAGAAATTAATACTGAGGTGTTTTATCAGTATTTTGTCGGAATGGAGGTATTAAATATGAAATAAATTTAAGATTCAATTTTTTTTGATAAAAGAGCTATTTATTATGAATTATTGAATTTCGTAAATAAATATTTTTATTAAAAACATGGTGGGCCGATTATTGAGCGTATTTTATGAGTATTTAGATACTTTATGAGTTTTTATTCAGTGCAAGTTTCCTTCATCTTTATATTCGATATTTCAGACAGAAGTACTATTCTTTTGAGGTAAGGGGTGTTATTTTCTTCGTAAATAATGTTATTCTTTCAATATCATTATACAGAAATATTGGTATAAATTTTATTATGTAATTTTTATCTTTTCATGCCGGGGTTACTATTTACGTATATGACACTATTCACATATACGACACTATACATGTATACGACACTAGTATTCACGAATACAGTACTATTCATGAAATATGATTTTTCTTGTGAAATTTCTACCTTTTCGTGTTGGGGTTACTGTGACGCCCCCAAAAATAAGTATACATTACCCATCTTGAGTCGCCAGATACATGGTACAGAATTCAAATACAACTTAATAATACAACTGTCGTGTACAATACGACAAAACATAAACCGTGAGTTTGAATACAAATATTGTCTACTGTAGAGTATACAAACTCAAAAGAAGTCTTCATTACAATTATTGTCACACTATTTAATGTAATAGTGAGGACTACTAATACTATCATCCGGTCCATCACTCCGCTTCTCCAGACTCGTCCCAAATTTATATTCTCATTTCACTCAGAGAAAACAAAAGAAAGAAAGGGTGAGCTCAACTAGCCTAAGTAAGAAAATATTATGACTAAGATAATGCGTAATAAATTATCATTAGCCTTCAACAAAGTTAAAACCGATAAAATATAACAAACATCAAGTTTAATCTGCGGTGAATAAGCAATCCATTAGAAGAGTAAAGTAGAGAATAAAATCTACTATCTTCTATGGTTTAAAAAGTTTTTCATGACTTTTATCGCTGAGACTCAGCTAAAAAAATAATCCACATCATTGAATCACCCAAGGATATTCTTTAGTATCACGACCATAAATTATCCATGCACTTCTGACCCGAAGGACATTCGTATATTCATTAATGGTCATGATCATGCCAACAACTGTCCATCAATGCGCTACGGGCCAATGAGGACTTTTACCACATCATTTGTAACATTACGGTCATGATTACACCGAATAATCCCTGGTCATAATCATACCAAGTTCATCTATGCACTACAAGCCACAGATGACTTTCAACATAATATAAACATGAGGATGATGACAATGATATAAGAATTCAATAAAACAAGTTCAAGAATTAATTTATCCAGAACCGATAACGTCCAAATTGTCAACATGATCTTCGCTTTGTAGAGTAAAATTCAAGAATGCTCGTAAGAATATTTCCATGAAAAGATATTGGAAGAAGCGCAAATATCAAGGATATTCCACTAATTTCATGGAGTATAAAGTCAAAACTTTAACCAACCGAGTATAATAACGAATGGAATAACAAAAGAAATCACCATGCATGCGATTTCGCTTGCATGGACAAAGTTATTCCAACAGATTAATAAATGTAATGTAACCGGTCGTGCAAAATTATGACCGATACGCTGATGTTCCAACGGAATAATAATAAAGACGGAACCCGGTCGGTCCTCCCAAAACGCACAAAAACGGGATATTCCAATGAATAATAATAAAGATGGAACCGTCGGTAAAAAGCGCACGCACATGATATTCCAAATGTAATAATAATAAAGACGAAATATTAGAAGAATGTCACCAAGTATAGGGTAGTCATTCAGCATATCAAGTTATTCCAAAGAGAATAATAAAGAATGGAATAATGTAAGTATTTCACCAATAAGAAAGAAGGAATACCCCTAACGAGTACAACATATAATATCCCTTACCGTAAAAGAAAAGCTGAATATAAGAGTAGGAAAGAGCATAATACTTTTCTATAAACCTATAATTTCTCTCTCTGAGTTTCAAAGAATTAAGTAATAAATAATAAAGGAATGAGCTTCTATTTATGAAAAATGGGATTTGCATAAGAATTAACTCATGAATCAATCGAGATTGATTTACTTTAATCTGACGGTCCATATTTAAAGCAAAATCTTTTAAATAAAATATATTATATTCTATTTATAGTCTAATAAAACAAAATTTATATAATATATATATATAATATCGATTTCAAGTGATATATATAATACTGAGCACAATTTAATTTTACAAGCACCAAAACATTTTCTCAACTTGTTTTGACAAGCTACGCAACCTTCCAGTCTTTTCATAATATGGCCAATGAGAAAAACTAACACATGTCATTATAAAAGCGTTGACAAATAAGGAGACAACCTAGTGCACAAGTTATTAATAATAATGCCTAATTGGAAAAGTTTGGCCAAAATGTCAAGCTTGAGCAAATAATCACATAACCTGCCAAATAAAGCTACCGAATGGCATTCTTTGAAAATGATTGAGGGTCCCCCTTCATAATTTAATCTGTATACTAAAAAAATCAAATAGAACTAATACCAGTTTAACAAAATAATTGAACAAAACTGAGTGACTTCTCACGTAAGCATCAATAATCAATACTGGTATCTTCTCGTAACTACGCCAGACATCGCATTTTTAACACCGGGTGTTTCAACAGTTAACGGTAAAACTTCCGCCGTTATTTTCATAAAGTATTTTTGTCATTTTTTCAACCCGACAATAATTACGTTGTGGGGTCCATCAATGATTGTGCCGTTGTACGAATATTTCCTGTTAAAACGAATATTCCCTGACCAATCGAATATAATATATAAAACTTGCGTACTTTGCAAAATTTATAAATATTACCCACAACTATAACATTATATCAAATTCATTCCATAATATTCAAAAATGATATTTATAGAAAATTCATCTTTTATTCATAAAAGTTGGGGTCTTACAGTTACTATTCACGTATACGACACTATTCACAGAAAAAATAAATGTTCTTCTCTTTGTCTAAGTTATCTATTATGGTTACTATCTTGATTGTATCCATGTTTTAATCTTTATTTTTGAAATTTTGTTCCACAATTGGTTATTCTGGAGTATTTTTAAACTTGGATAAACTAAAGTACGAATCCCTAATCTTTCATCTTTTACCTCACTAAATTCGTAATTCTGATGATATAACTGAATATCTTTGGCATGTAGTGCAAAGATGAATGATTACCTGACGGAATATCTTTGGCCCGTAGAGCAAAGATGAATATTTGATTCAAGATGTATATTGATTGATGTTACAGGGATAAAATATTGATGATGGACTTTTAATTCATAGATGATAGTAGATTTCATTCTCTATTTAACTCTTCTAATGAATTGTTATTTTCACTGCGAATATTGATCTAAAATTGGTTGTCCATTATATTTTATCTGATTTATTGAAGGCTGTCGATAATTTATTCTACATTATCTTAGTCATAATATTCTTTACTGGGCTAGTTGAGCTCACTCTTTTCCTTTTTGTTCCATTTTTCTTCCCATGAGGCGAGAATATAACGGGAACTAGTCGAGGTATGGAGTGATGTTTTGAGACAGTTGTTTTAGCAGTCCTCACTATTTTTGTAAAATAGTGTATCAATAATTGTAATGAGGACTTATTTGAGTGTGGATATTGTCTAGAAGACAATATTTGTATTTAAACTCACAGTATATGTGTTATCGTATTTTGCACGATAATTGTAGTAATGATGCTGTAGTTGTTTCTATACCATGTATTTGGCAACTCAGAATGGATGATGTATACCTATTTTGGCGGCGTCAGTAATCATGTTAACAATTTGGACATTCTTGAACTCTGGATAAATTGAATTATAAATCTCTAATATTTATCATTGATGTCACTTGATTGATTCTTTATATCATTGTTATCATCCTCATGCTTATTGTGATGAAAGTCATTTTTGGGCCGTAGTGCAAAGATGGACTGTTGATTGATATGATTATGATCAAGAATTGTGTATTGGTATAATCATGACTTGTAAATTTACAGACAAATGTTGTGGTGAAAGTCCTATTTGGCTCGTAGTGCATAGATGGACAGCTGTTTGACATGATCATGACTACTGGTGATACAAACGAATATCCTTGGCCCGTAGTGCATGGATAATTTATTGATTTAAAATATGTATTGATTGGTGTTACAAAGACGAAATATTGATGATGTACTTTTAAATCATAGAAGATAGTAGACATCATGCTCTACTTTACTCTTCTAATGGATTGTTATTTCCGTTGCAATTGTTGATCTAAAACTTGTTGTATATTGTATTCTATTAGATTTTTTCTCTGTTGAGGACTAAGGAATTTATTTTGCATTATCTTAGTCATAATATTATGTTATTAGGCTAGTTGAGCTCACTCTTTTCTTTCATTGTTCTTAAGAAATGAAAATATATTTGGGACTAGTCATGGAATTGAGTGATGATCCAATATGGTTGCTATAGTAGTCCTCACTGTTTTATAAAATAGTGTGATAATAATTGTAATGAGGATTTTATTTGAGTTTGGATATTGTCTACTATACGATATTTGTTTTAAAACTTACAACGTATGTTTTGTTGTATTTTACACGATAATTAACAGTTGTATAAATAAAGTTATATTTAATTTTTGTACCATGTATTTGACGACTCATAATGTGTTGTGTGGACCTATTTTGGGAGCGTCACAACTACTGCGGAATACCCTATATTAAATTGTGAAGCCAATATCCTCCTTACTCTTCCTTACCGTTCGATTCGCGGATAGATGACTAAGATAAATTATAAAGATTACTTTATCCTTACAACATTTATTATGGATCAGTCTCATATATATATAGAACCATGGGGAGCAAATTAAAAACGAACCGGCTATAGCGACGATTTTATCCATCACAATAGCGTAGAAATAGAGTTTTCTATATTATAGTGACGGATAAAATCGTTGTTATAGCCGGTTCATTTTTAGTTCGCTCTCTATGATTCGCTAAAAAGAGTCAGCCTATATATATATATATATATATATATATATATATATATGGGGTTGTATCCACAACAACCGGTTGCTGGGAGCAACCCCTTTTTGGCCCAATACTACAATATGTAATGCATTGTTACAAATTTTTTTTGCTTCAAAGTTACAACATGGGCCAAAAAGGGGTTGCTTCTCAAAGAACCTAGCTGGTTCTTGTGGATGCAACCCTTATATATATATAGCAAAGTTGGTAATCAAAAGACCATATACATATTTATATTTATTTAAATGTATGTTTTATTTATACTGTATAAGTTCATTATATCTATAACGGATTAAACTATATTTTGGTTATACAATACATTAACCAAAATTTTAAGATACCATATTTTAAATCAAATAGTCTATCATTAAGTATGAAGTATTATTAATGATTGAAACCCTTCAAGTTATTAACAATAATTATTTAAAAGTTAATATATACTTCACACATGAATGCTTGGATAAAGAACTCTTTTTGAAACTCAATTCCTTAAGGACAATATCTTTTAGAATATTGTAATTAGGCCTGTAAACAAACACAACCGTTCACGAATCGGTTCAGTTTGGTTCAAGTTCGAGTTTGATGCATTGCCGAGTATAGTTCGTTCATGATTTTTCGTTCGATTGCTTGATCGAACATGTTCGTGAACCATGTGGTTTAGTTCGTTTATGTTCGCGAATAATTCGGGTTCGGTTCAGTTCGAGTAGTGCGATTTCTAACACGTGTTCGAGTGGTTTGATTTTTTACATGTGAAATTTATTAACCAACTTAAAAGTTGACAATATAATCAGTTAACGTGGTTTGTCAAAATGTTCGCAAACTTGATCACGTTTGCGAACAAGTATGTGTTCGTGAATATACGCAAACTGTTTATGTTCGTAAACATTCGCAAAGTCGATCATATTCGACTATGTTTTGCGAACTATTTGCGAACTCGATCATGTTCGCGAACAACTAACGATCAAACTCGCACATGAATGTTGGTTCAATCATGTTACTCGAACATGTTAGAGTTCGACCAACAGTGTTCGAGTTCGACTAACAATATTCGAGTTTGACAAAGTTCGAATCGATTAGGTTCGTTTGCAGACCTAGTGCTAATGCATTAACGACCTATTCAGTGTAAAACTAGGTGTTACATAATACATGGTGATTTACTATAAATAATTTTAAAAAATAAATGGGATGATTTCTTAAAATGGCAATATATAATACTCCCTCCGTCCGATGATAAAAGTTATTATTACTATTTTGGGTAGTCCCGTATTAAATGTTCAATTTCCTTTAATAATCAAACTTTTACATATTTTTTTCTATTATGCCCGTAGCATTAAATATTTAATACTTTTCTTATTCCAATTCGCTCTCCATATTTAATAAGTATAGAGAGAGAAATATTTTGAATTGAATAACTAGAAAGTCACTCTATCACCTACATTGAAAATACTTAATGACATATTATTATGGATAATTTTGTCATTTTATTCTTCTTCTTAATATGCGTGAAAAGTTCACTAAGACTTTTATCCTATGACGGAGGGAGTATATGAACAAAAAAGAGAGTATTGCTATATATATGGCTACAAAATTATATTCACCTTAAATACTGACATGTTATGTGATATAGTATAGGATTTGGATACCCTTCAATACTTATTTTCTTTAATTTTATTCCGCACACCATTTATTTGATCTTAACAATTTTGTTAATAGTGATTAAAATATATTACTAAATAGTTGATTTTAATCATACCAAAAATTAAAATTATTAAAAAAATTTATTATTTAAAATAATTTTTAACTATTAAAATTTTAATGAAAACTATTCATAATTCATCAAACGGTGAAAAAATGACACGTTACTTTAATTTTTGAAACAATTATAATACTAAAAAATATAAATTAATTGTCTGGTGTTAATTTTAATTATACTATCAATTATATTTATACTTAATAAAATTTGAGAGAATGTATAATGGATGAGAGCCGAATCAAATAAATATAAATACAAAGTAATTAGTTTATTGACTAAAATACAGTTTGGACCCGAAAGTTTGCACGGTAGTTGAGGTTTGCACTACAAATGTTTAAAACATCACGCTAAACAAAATGTACCTTTCGAGGTAGGGGAGAGCAGGAAACCACATTTGTAACTGCAATCGCATAAAATCTCATAATTTGTGGATGAAATGCAGTGTGATTATGTAAGACCCCGAATTTTATGAAATAAAAGTATTCAATTTTTCTTATAATTACTATTCAGTAAATGGTTAAATTGATAAAAGTTAAAGTTAAGGGTGATATATGAATTTTTTTTTCAAAATATGCAAATGGTTATAAAATACTCATTGTTGTCGGGGAATATTCGTTTGGTCGTGGAATATTCTTGCTGTCGGGGAATATTCGTACGACGGTGCAGTCTTTTGTGGGCCCCATAACGGAAAGCGATTGGATGAAGAAAACGACAAGTATGAGTTTTTTTTATAAATAACGGCGTAATTGTTACCGTTAATACTGTTGGAATACCCGGTGGTTAAAATACGATGTCTGGCGTTGTTGCACAAGAAGACACGCGGTATTGCACCAATTATTGATTCTTACGTAAGAAGGCAATACTCAATAATTGTTACAGTAATTACTGTTCAATATTTTATTTTATTGATTCAATAATGGCTACATTGATAGTTTATATTATTGTTGTTTTAATCATTGACACTACATAGTATTTTCCATTATCGAAGCAATAATTCATATTATCTGAATAATATTATTAGATAACATTATTGGCAATGTCTAGAAAGTCCTGTCTAAGGAGAGGTTTGGTCACCTAATTGCGCGTCAGTAAGGAGAAATTATTATTGGAAAGCCCCCTCTTTCTTGGGAACTGCCTGGTTGTCAGTATTATGATTCTGTAATATTATTTATAAATAATTAATTATTGATTTATATGATGAGGAAAATATTCATTTTATGTGGATATAGATGGAGAAAAAATTTTAAAGTGACAATTGTTGAAAATTGATATTTTATCTTTTCTGATAAAATAATATTTTATTATATTATTATAATATAATAATGGTGATATTTTTACAATGAATGTGGGATATATGAGTATATAAGGAGGAAGAGTATTTTTGTTGCAAAAGTTGTTTAAAACATGTTAAACATGTTTGTGGACCCATTTCTTGACTGAAATTTTATTATAGCCTGTAAAATCGCCCGTTTATGAATTTCGGTCAATTTTTGTTTTGGAATTTGGAAAAACTTTCTTCTGCAAAGTTGTAGAGAATTGAATTTACTATAAAAAATCGCGAGATTCGAATTTTCTGATAAAAAGGCTATTTATTATGAATTATTGAAGTTCCAAAGTTCTGAAATAATTAATTTTTGGAGTTTAAAATATTTTAAATATAAAAAAACATTTTTTGTATTGTTGGTGGGTTGTCAAACATGCTGAATTGGATGATTCAAAGGTTGGCGTGAAAATTTAATATATATTATTAATTTATTAAATTTTCTGCTTTGGTGTTCTAAGCATTTTTCTATAAATAGGGTGCTTAGGTTAGAATTGAAAATCACACCAGAAACTGAAGTTTCCTCTCTACTTCTCTCTATATTTGTGACGCCCCCAAAATTAGGTATACATCACCCATCTTGGGTCGCCACTTACATGGTACATAAATCCAAATACAACTTAATAATACAACTGTCGTAAAAAAGTACGAAAAACATAAAGTATGAGTTTTGAATACAAATATTATCTACTAGAGATTATCCAAACTCAATGGAGTCCTCATTACATTTATTATCACACTATTTCACAGAATAGTGAGGACTACTAATGCTCCATCTAGGACCATCACTCGTTATCCCACTCATCCCAAATTTATATTCTTATTTCACGAAGAGAAACGAAAGAAAGAAAGGGTGAGCTCAACTAGCCTAAGTAAGAAATATTATGACTAAGATAATGCGTAATAAATTATCATTAGCCTTAAACAAAGGTTAAACCGATACAATATAACAAACATCAAGTTTAACTACACGATGAACAAGCAATCCATTAAAAGAGTCAAGAGAGAATAATATCTACTATCTTTTAAAATTTAAAAGGTTTTCATCACTTTTATCATTTGGGACTCGACTTAATAAATAATCCACATCATCGAATCACCCCTACACTACGGCGAAGGATATTCTTTAGTATCACGACCACGAATTATCCATGCACTACGACTAAAGATAATCATGTTTTCATCAACGGTCCTGATCATGCCATAAAACAATTCATCTTTGCACTACGGCGAAAAGAGAATCCATAGCCATAATCATACTAAAAACCATCCCATCAATGCAATCGCGAGTCAATGAGGACTTTTTCCATATCATTTGTAACATTACGGTTATGATTATACCCTAATAATCCTCGTCATAATCATACCAAGTCCATCTATGCACTACAGGCCACAGATGACTTTCAACATAATATAAACATGAGGATGATGACAATGACATAATATTCAATAAAACAAGTTCAAGAATTAATTTATCCAGGAATCAATAACGTCCAAATTGTCAACATGATACTGCTTTGTGGAGTAAAATTCAAGAATGCTCAGAAGAATATTTTCATGAAAAGATACTGAATGAAGTGCAAATATCAAGGATATTCCACTAATTTCATGGAGTATAGAAGTCAAAACTTTAACCAACTGAGTATAATAAATAATGGAATAACAAAAGAAATCACCAGGCATGCGATAAACGCATACGTGCAGAGTTATTCCAACGAGAATAATAAAGACGGAACCAGTCCCATGTAGAACACACGATGTGGATATTCCAATGAATAATAAAGAATGGAATAATAGAAGAATTTCACCAAGTATGCGGTCTTGACAAAACAAAAGTTATTCCAACATAATAACAAAGAATGGAATAACAGAAGTTCTCTTCATGAAGATGAAGGAAAGAAATAATATCCCCTACCTTTTAAAGAAACTGGATACTGAAATAGTGAGGTAGCAGACTTCTCTTCTTCTTTCTCTCTAAAATTTCTCTCTATAATAACTGCTCTATAGCTTGAGTGAATTGGTGAAGAATGATGAAGAAATGAGCTTCTATTTATAGAAAAATATAGTTTTGATAATTGCACGTTTTGGGGCTCAGAATATTACAGTACAATACCTTCCTCTTTTTTTCCACTTTTAATTTAGTCCTGCAAGTATTATCAAACTTGCACCAACTCCCCTAATAGTAAATAATGTGAATCAATAGTAAATCATGTGACTCAATAGTTCTAATCATGTGATAAAAACAATTACAGTATAGTACCTCCATCTATACCTCCATTTTTAACTTAGTTATGCAAGTATTATCAATTTTGCACCACCACCCCTTATAGTATAAGAATGTGAATCAATAGTACCCCGTGAATAATAACTCATGAATAGTAACTCGTGAATAGTAACTTGTGAATAGTAACTCGTGAATAGTAACTTGTGAATAAGATCTTTCAGACACAAAAAAAGTGTCCCGAATACTTCATTGAATAACAATCTGAGTGACTTCTCACATAAGCATCAATAATCAATACCGCAGTCTACTACGCAACCACGCCAGAGCACATCATTATTTTTACTACCGGGTAGTTCAACAAAGATTAACGGTAAAACTTCCGCCGTTATTTTCATAAAAAGTATTTTTGTCGTTTTCTCAATCCGCCAATAATTTCACGTTAGGGGGTCCACCAATGATTGTGTCATTGTATTTAATATTCTCCAACCAATCGAATATTATATAACAACTTCATGACTTTTGCAAAATTTATAAATATTACCCACAACTATAACATTATATCAAATCCACACCATAATATTCAAAAATATATTTCGAGAAAATTTAATCTTTATTTAAAAAAAAATCTGGGGTCTTACAATATTATCGAGTGTATTCTTGTGAGTATTTTGATATTTTGAGTGTTGTTATACGGTGCAAGTTTAGTTTCAAAGATTATTCCAAATAAGAAATCTTTCTTTTTGAGGTAAGGGATAGTAAGGGATTGAAAGGGATGTTAATTATTTACTATTTATGATTTACTATTCATGAGTTACTATTCACGAGTTACTATTCATGATTTACTATTCATAAGTTACTATTCGTGAGTTACTATTCACGAGTTACTACTTACGAGTTACTATTCACGGGTACTATTCACTACAAAATTAGTTTATTTTTCTAACCAAATTATAGTTGATTTATGAATATTACTTTGGAGATTAAAACTATGTATTGATTAAATTGATTTTATTATCATATATAACATTTTTATAACCCTGATGTTGAAATTCTCTTTCACTAGAGTGTAAAGATGGGTAGATTATTGGTATGATCATGACTAGGGTTCTATTTGGCCAGTAGTGAAAAGTTGAATTGTGACTGATATGATCATGACTATTCAATTTATAATTGAATATCTTTAGCTTAAGTGCAAAGGTGAATTGATCAACATGGTTATAATTATTGTTTATATAAATTCTGAAATGATTATATATTTCTTTGAGATATGAATATCTTTGGCCTATAGTGCAAAGATCAATTATTAATGAATATCTTTGGTCCGTAGTGCAAAGATGACCTGTTGTTGAATATCTTTGGCCCGTAGTGAAAAGATGACTTGTTGTTGAATATCTTTGGCATGTAGTGCAAAGATGAACTGTTGATAAATATCTTTGGTCGTGGTGCAAAGATGAATTTATTAGTATGATTATGAATGTGAACTGTGATTTGGTATAACCATGATCTTTGATGTTTCGTGTAAAGACAATTGATGAAAATTATCTTCGCCTTGGATGCGAAGAGGAATTTAGAATCACAATAAGAATATTAGTTATTCATATGATTGTGGAAAGGAATTGTTGATTGATGTTACAGGGATAAAATATTGTTGGTAGACTTTTAATGTGGAGAAGATAATAGACTTTATGGTCTATTTGATTCTTCAAATGGATTGCTCGTTCCGCTGCAACTATGATTAAAATTTTTATCATCTACCATATGTTCTAAATTTTTGATTTATTACTGATGAAGTCTATTGATAATGTAATTATCTTTAGTCATGATATTCTTTCTTTGAAGCTAGTTGTCTTTCACCCTTTTTGCTACACAATTTCTTTCGTGTAATAAGAGTGTAAATTGGGTCGAAATGGGGATAACGAGGGATAGTGTGATAGTTCTGTCTCACAAAGTTTCTCAACACATTATAAAACGGCATGACATACAATATATAATTGTATTGAGGACCTAAGATGTGTGTGTCGTATATTATACGTTACTTAATAATTGATTTTGGTGAATAACAATAGGGTGAGGCGAACCCAACTTTGGAAGGGTGTTTTGCACTATCATACAAGATGTCTAAGACATACAACCTCGCGTTATCATAAGACAGGGTTGTGCAAATCCACTCGCCAAGTATATTTACAAGCACTACCTATATAATCTTGGTGTTTGTTTGGAGTATAATACCCAATTAGAGACAGTGGAGATAATGATATGTTAAGAGAAGACTCACCATTGGGAAGAATATGATAGTAATCTTCTCGTTTTTCTTTGGGGTCTATTGGGTCAACCAAGGATAATTCTGTGACCATATGATATCTATCATAACCTGTAAGTAAGGCCTCCTCATGACGAAGGTTTCTCGAGCATTTCCCAAAGATTCTAATTTCTAAAACAGTTTTTGACTATACCTTTATGTAAGGTGTCATTGTGACGTGCTATCCAAAGTTAATGTCCAGAGTTACAGTTGGTATGTATTTGTATCCAAACTCACAGGATATGTGTTGTTGTATTTTGCACGACAATTGTTGTAATAAAGTTGTAGTTGTTTTCTGTACCATGTATTTGGCGACTCAGAATGGGTTGGATGGTATGACCCTGTTTTGGGGGCGTCACAGATTATGCAATGCGATTTTTATTTTTTACTAACCGCACATTATGGTTGCAGATACACCCCTAAAACCGCATCAGAGCTTTATAATAAAATATATATGCTTTATATCAAACTGTAGTGCATATAATAAAATTGTAAGTGAATTATGTAATTTAACTTGTTTCTTGTGAGTTGTGACTTGTACGTGTAATATTACATTTAGTGTATATTTTTCTTAAAAGATCATTGGTTCCCTTCATGTTTATGTAAATTAATATGAAAGATAAGATAATCCATGATAATCACTACTAGTACAAGAAACATAAATCACGTGTTATAACTTTATTTGCGGTGAATTATTAAATATCTTTAATTAATGTAATTAAGTCAATAACTTTATTTATTTTTAATTTAACATATGTAATAATAGTTCCTTGCATATTATTCATTTATAGTTGTAATTTGTATATTGATTTTTTTTATTATTTGTGTTATACATAAGATTTTAAAATAATTTTGTTTAAGTGTAAATAATTTTCATAATGTGAATTAGTAGCATAAAAATTATATATTATATATTTTTAAATATATATAAAATTGGTTATGCAACCGTAACACCACCGCACCACATGTAATCGCAACCGCAAGTAACCACATAGTTGTAATTGTTAATATTAATAATCGCATATTGTGATTGCTGTTACAGTTGATGTTTATAATCGCACCACATCGGATCGCGTTCTACCATACTTTGAGGTTTAAATTAGTCAAAATGCACCTAAAATTCTTTTTAGCTCAATAAAATGCACTTCAAAATTTGATGCGCTAAACAAAATGGACCCTCACTTTTAAATGGTAAAATATCGAATTTTATTTTTTTGGAATTTTGGTGTACACTCAGATATATTTTAAATATTGAAATACATAACTCAACAACCTAACAAATTTTAATGTGCAAACTATATTTTAGACTAGTTTATTTTATTTTATAAGCCAAGCTATACATTCTCCAAATATTAGCGAATTGACTCCTAAAATGAAAGGGGAAAAAAGTTGGAAGACGTAACCAAACGCGGCATATGGGAAGAAAGAAAGCACGACTACATAGTACATATACAAGTACAACGTGGAATTGCGTAAAAAAAACAAACAGAAAACAAAAGGAAGGACAGGTGTCCGGAAGACGGATTGTGCAAGCCCTAATTTTTAACATCACTACGCTACCAATTCCAATTCCAATTCCGTAAAACGACGATCAATTGCCGGAGAAGAATTAAGAAATCGAGTAAAAGGAGTACCCAGCCATCATGTATTACGCTTCTCACATCTTTCGTCACTCTAAAAAGGTTCAGATTTCGCAATTTCCACTGTTGTTTTCCTTCTTTTTGTTTACATGTGTAATGACATATATTTACGTAGCTGATGGATTTTGATTCAAAATTAATTGCGGATGTAACTGTGAGTGCATTAGGTATGCTGTTTAAGGATATATCTGTAGTCTAATCTGACAAGTTAAAGGTCGTGTCTAATCAGAAAATCACTTAATATATTCGAGCTAAGACCAAAGGGAAACACTCATTTGTTTCAAATTATTCGATGTGGGGGGATGGGGGAATATTTATGTCTACATGCATTGGAATCATATGGTCAACTGATTGATTAAAGCTCCAATTTGATCTGATACTGTATTATGTTATCAGTGGTAATCCTATAAATAATTTGGTTTATAATTTGGCGGGGGTTCAGGGGCTGCGCCCCTGAGCCAATTTATTTAGATAATTTTGTGCTTTCCGACCGGTTGCAGATGTAAAACATGTATTTGGTTACAATATTGTTAATATAACAATATTGACATAATATATATATATACACACACACACACACACACATATATACACATATTGACCCCTAATACTCATTTTTAATCACAAATTTGTTAATAAATATTTAAATTCCTTATGTTATGAAAATAATCTAAATTAGATTACTATTTATTTTAAAAATATTAGAGGAAGATGCATACATAAAGGAGTAGAAGTAATATGGAATTGAACAAGTTATAAAAATTTCAATTTGACCCCGTATATTAAACAATTTATAAAGTTTTAGTGGGGTCAATTTGTTCATTACACTTAAATTTCTTCTAAATTTATCATATATCATAAAATATTTTTTTTCTAGTGGGTTCAATTGACCCCACAAGTTCCAACGTGGCTTCGCCACTGTATGTTATGGTGAAGACTTACGAATTAATGTTTACCGCATGTAGTTATTCTTCGACTATTTGTCTGTTTATCATATGCAAAGTAATAAATCCACTGTCCCAATTGTATCTTCCTAGTTTTTTTTCCCACAACAGGATTGGTAGTAGATTGTGACCTTATATACCGTGTTCCGACGTAGGATTGAGGTGTCACATATCGGTTCACCTTTTGAGTTTTGTGAAGTCAAAATCGGTTGATCCTTGATTATTGTGAAATCTGCCTGCTTCTGCTAAATGTTCAGCTTTGATACAATGAATATGCATCTTATTGAATGACAACATGAATGTTAAACTTACTTGCACATCTGATTTAGTTAAAATTGTATAATAGCCAGATTTGCTGTCAGTGCTTATGTGTTAACTGTGTTTATGTTGTGTCTTTCTATAAATCGAGGTCATATTTTCCCCAGCACAATTCGGCCTGCTTCCTTATAGTCAAGTAGCTGATTATGGGTTATTAATAATTTTTAATTTTGGGACAATCACATTACTCTTTGGATTAGAGTAATAAGAATCTTATCTGAAGCCATTTGCATTGGTGGTTTGGACAATTTCACATTTTTACCAACTTTGGAAGCCTTGAAAAGTCGCAAGATTGTTAATGGCCAGTAGTCAAACTTTACACTATATGGAGGTATAGATTGTCCTATTCAGTAGAAGGATTGCATGGAAGTAATGAACTGAAGTATTACAAATTTGCAAGATCAATGCATTATTCACAAAATTAAAAATGTAGATCTACAGGTTAAAATACAAAGATAATAGAGCATTGGCTGCTGATGCAAATCAGGATCAGTATCATAGAGAGGAGAAGAACAAAGAAAGACGACAAGACAGCAATTTGTCACACTCAATTTTTAGCTTAAGGGCCATGCAAATGCGGGATTGAGTCTAGTTCAACCAACAGCTTTGTGCTATGATATGGAAAACCCCTCTAACCTACCTGTCTAAGCACCTACCTAAGGGGATGTGGTTGATTTCTTTTTATTGTTGATCATATTAGTTTGACCTTGAACTTGATGACATAGACTATCAGTGACATATTTGCTTGGTACTTGGTAGCAAAGATAACTATTGGTTGTTTCATTTAAGTTTCTGGCTTGTTTTATCTCTACGTTACATATGATACTGAACTTTTTTATTTTTTTGTTATTCAATCTACAGTTAAAAAATGCTTCAGGCTTATTACAACATGATCATGCCATCTTCGTCCGTTGTCTTGCTAGCGATGCACGCCCCTTCATAAACAGTGGAGATGGTAAGTAGCTGTCATTATCTAATCATAAAACCATTATTTCTTGCTGTATTGTCCTATATGGATGATGATTTGTTCAGGTACATTGTTTTTTAATTTAGATGAGAAAAAGATATAACTTGTTTTCCAGACCGATGCGCTTTATGTAAAATTAGAAAGTTTCCTCCTGGTTTTGGTATTCAAGCATGGTAAATAAGGAATATACTGTTGTGATTATGTGAAACATGAGAAGCTGATTCATATTGTTACTCACTGTGGAACTTAGAGTAGGTACAAACTTGATATTGTTCAGTTTATAGCCTACTGTATATTGATGTAGATAGTTATACACTTATGTTGTTCACAATTATGTTTAGAAGTTTTTCCCAGTGTTTTTTTTATAAATCTTGGAGTGTTTATTCGAAATTTTGTAGTTCAGTCCAAACGTGTACATTCACATTATGTAGGCATAGGGCTTTTCTAGCTAGTTAGCATTTATATAACTTGCGAGAACACCTGTCTTAGTATGGTGTTTGAGGAGATATGCAGTCTTGGTTCTTCTTTACGTAAAGTTCATTGATTGTGTTATTTCTCAGATATTTTGAAGCTTCGTCGACTTGGTTATGTGCCTCGAGAAAGGGATGGGGCTCGCAGTAGCAACGCTTCAACTACTACCTGCTTTAGTCACAGCTATAGCACAATAAATCCTGCCATGGTGATTAAATCCATACAGTATTTTTTGCAATCCCCCATTCCCCCTTAATCTCCTACTTGTGTTTTCCTCTTTTGTTACTTAATCATTGCAGTGTGATGATATGTTATCACTCCCAGCGTCTACTGAAGGGGATCACTTTTACCTTTAAATTTTGTCCCTAGACAAGAGTCACTTGCTGATGGGTCAAAGTTTTTAAAATTATCTTAGTTCACTAGTTCACTAAATTAGCCTGTTCATAGTTAACCATATTGATTAAGCTACCATGAGAAATTAATTCATATAACGTACTGTTAAAGCCAAGGTTATGACGTCATCGCTTAATCGCCGACTAGTCGTCTGGTCAGTGTTTGCTGTCCAAGTCGAGAGCTCGACTTGGGTTCCATATCTAAGTTGCGCGATTTGAAAAATTGGTTGTCGCCTAGTCGTGGAAAATCGACGATTTGCTCGATTTGGAGGTTAATCAACTGACTAGGTAACAATTGAAAAAAGGGCACGATCTGGAAAAGGAAAAAAAAAAGAAAAGGAAAGGAAGAAGGAAAGAAGAGATCTCTGCTGTCAGAAGCTTCCAATCGCCATCGCCAGAGTCGATTGCCGGTGCCATCTTGTTTGTCGCCGCTGTAGTTTGTGTCGACTTTGCCTCTCTCGATCTTGTCCATACTCCATGCCCATTTAGCCCTTGCTGCTCTGTTTACGTAAGAAAATAATTAAAGGGAATCTGAGATTTAATAATATCTTGGCCAAATTCAGTTTAGTACCCTAAACTTTTCTTAAACTTTAGATCTAGTTCTTTATGTTGCAAACTTTTCATCCCTGCTTTTCTTTCGTAATCACCTCAAAGTTTTCTGATTTTACATTTTAACCTTTGGATCCCCATATTTTCAGTATTAGCCCTACTCATTTGTTTAGTTTTCAGTTAGGTCCCTCTAAATGTGTATTTGTAATTGTGATATAAATTTGTATTATTTGTAAATGAGATATAGATGTGAAATGTGAACATATTTTTATTTTTAAGGGTATTTCTTGTGAAATAGTAATATATTTGTGAGAAATTCTTTTATATTTAATGTAATTGAAGTAAACTATATGTATAGAATTTTACATGTATAAGATATACATAGAAAATGACTTGTCGACTTGTGAGCGAGCGACTAGTCGGGTGCCTAGTTGTAGTCGATTAAGCTTCTGGCTACCGACTCGACTTGACTCGACTTAACGACTTGACAACTATGATTAAAGCAATAAGAGTCTTTCTTAAAACCCTTCCAATTAGCAAAACTGACACTCTTTATAGGACGGAGGAGTGTTACACATGAAATGGCAATGTTAATTTACGATTTCATGTTAACTTGTGCAGGTAACATTTATAGGAATACAGCAAGGAAATTCTGTAAGGGCGACGATGGAACTGGAAGGATTGGTTGGTCCAGTTCTTGGTCGAGGATTCTCAAGGTAAGTTGTGCACCCAGAATCCTCTGATTATTTTCACACATGTGCCTGATCGTATGCTTTTTATGCCAGTGCACAGGGACAATCTAGGAGGAGTTTTTCTACTGATTCAGGTATGGATGGTCTCACGACATCATTTTGGTAGAATTCATTATTTGACTATATAGACTTTTTCTGTTTAGAAATGTTCCTATTTGATGACCACTGAAAAACAAGTTTGGTTATTGTCTAAATGCTTAAGAGCATCCTGAGCCAAATAGTGCTCTTGACTAACTCATGCTGTGGAATGATTTGAGATGAATATATAGTAGAAAACTTGTTGACAAGTGAAACTATACTTCTATTGCGTTCATGGGTTTTCTTGAACTAATTGTCTGGAAAAAGATAAGTATATTCTTAAACAATGTCTTAGCCCTACTGAGCTATTGCTACCAGATATTAAATAATATGAACAATTGAAACTAAAGATAAACATATGAATTCAGCTAAGTTTAACTTGTTGATACGATGACAAGCCTGAATTCAATCTGATTAAAATGTTTGGAAAATGTAGTTTGTTTTGAGCAACCAACAAAACTGTTTGTTACAGATAACATCGTGTTGTTGCATCCAAGCATATAAATATAGGAATGGGTTAGTTATAATAAAAAAAGTTGCCATCCCCCCCCTCCCTCTCCTCCTCGTGAATTCCTTTCTACTAGTCTCACTTTTGTCAATTCTTATTGAGCTATCTACATCCGTGATGTTGAATGTTATTCACTGAAGCATAAAACATGTTAGGTATCATCATATAAAATGAGTTACATTACTGGGCCAACTTTATATGACAGGATAACAGTGTTAGTTTGTTAAAGTGTTCCATATGAGACAAACCCTCTGTTAATTAAATTCTTCATCATATCTGGATAAAGTATGAGGGAACCTGTGACCTTGTGTTGTACAAGCTTTCTTGTTGTAACTTTTGTGCGAACATCTATTAAGTAACCATCATGTCAGTAGAACCAAACTGCAGAAGATCCTGTGTGGTCAGTTTAGTTATTTCATTGGTTTTGTGTTGAGCATTACTTAACTTGAAAGTAAAAAGTTGTCTGCCCAAATGTAACAACTTTCTTTCGTTCATGTGGTACAAAAAGCATAAATATCGTAATTTGGTCATAGTTCTGAGATTTTCATGGTTTGAATAAAAGAATCACATTAATTTTCCAATGTACTTGCCAATATGTGATGGTTGTCTGCTTTTCTCAGTAGGTTTTATATGAATCTAGTTTTTTTAGAGGGTCTAGATAACTAATAGTGCATTTCGTAACCAAACTTACCAGTTATTTGTGCATTTACTTTCAGGCCTTCCCCCACACCAAGAGATTGGAATGCCTTCTCTTTCACCGACGATGACAGAGGCATGCATATTTAAAGTTTTGAAGAGTTGCTCTATTCTTTATTTAAAAGTTGTTCTCGAAATGATTGTATCCCTGTGAATTCAGGGTAATATTGCAAGGTGGTTGAAGAAAGAGGGTGATAAAGTTTCTCCCGGTGATGTTCTTTGTGAAGTTGAAACAGTATGTCCGTTTCTTTTGTATATCATAATGTTTTCCTTAATTTTACCTTAATCATATGATAAACTGTATAGTTCTTTGTGTACATCTGTTTAATTTGTAGGATAAAGCAACAGTTGAGATGGAATGCATGGAGGAAGGCTATTTAGCTAAGATACTTCATGGGGATGGGGCAAAAGAGCTTAAAGTTGGTGAGGTATTGATTTGACACATTGTTAGGGATCTTACTCTGATTTCTGATTGCCTTTAAAATAATAATAATAATAATAATAATTATTATTATTATTATGTTTTTTGTTGATAAAAGATTGTTGGAGTTGCAGAGAATGTACACAACCTAATCTAACAACAATCTATCGAGTCTATGTTTGTCCAATTGCATTAACCTTAAATTCTAGTTTGAGATTATTTAGGTAATCTGACATTAGATTAGTTTTCTGCTTTTGGTTCACTTGTTATTTGTTTTACTGTATTCCATGATCTCATCTCACAAAGTCACTTTTCCGTTTCCTCCCCCTTCTCCTTCCTCCTCTCTCCTCACCTACTGCACTACTTGTTTATCAGTATAGTCTATACCTCTACTTGTTGGTTCATTCACTGGAAAGTTTTGGACACATCCAAATTTCCTTGGTTGTTTCTTTTTAGTCCACAATTTCTACTTCCCTGTAGCTAAGCAATAATATCTATCCTAATTATATGTTGCGATGATACTTGTCTATCTTGATGCTTAATTTATCTATTCTCAAATAAGTGTATATTGAAATTATTGATTTTTCTCGCATCTCTTATTTGTATTTTACTTATTATTGGTGCTGTTCGGAAAATATTCTGCCTCGTACATTTAAATTTCTACTTGAAATCAACTGGAAAGCTAATCCATTCTATGTATAAAAGCTGGCTCATATGTGCCTCATAATTTTTTTCACCATATGTAATCCTTGTTACTTCAGCTCTAACACCTGCGATGTTACCTACAGTGTTCTAAAACTTTCCCCGCCTAGGTCCACTTAATCCCCACCTGGGCGCCAGGCAGTCCGTTACTACCTCAATTTGGCTAGGCGCCTAGGTCCTAGCCTAGCAGAATCGGACCTTTACTTTGAAGTTGTACAATACTTAAAATGAATTTGTTAAGTCTTAAAAGATTGTTTTCTTGATAATGTTTCATGTAAAATTTTAAAAAATTACATATACTATATGCTTAGTATAGTATAACAAGTATGTACAATAGAAAAATAAATAAATTAGATCGCCTAAGAAAACACCTAGGCGCCCCCCTCCTCCGCCTAGGTCCGCCTAACGATTTTTAGAAGACTGGTTACCTAAGTTGTTTCTTTTTTGTTTTCCTCAGTTTTGTGGAATCATTCAGCATTGTTAAAAGCACCAACTCCAGTTATATGTTTTCCTTGCTAGTAATCCATTATGACATCGTTATTCCACGTCAATTTGGTGGACAAATGTCTTGAATGCCCGACATTCCCGACATTCTAGTCTGTAGAGGTTATCTGTCATTTTTCTAAATTCAAGTAACAAATGATGACTTTGTAGTGTGTGTGTGTGTATATATATGATACAAAATAAGCATGACTTTTTTGTGAGCATTGCATTAATTGGATTGCTGTTTGGTCACTTCCAATAATCACTTGTACTGGTTTCACTTTCTCCTTTATAGTCAGCAATAAGTAAATTTCATTTTGAAACATGGAAAATTAAATGTTTTCTTGCAGGTCATTGCCATAACTGTTGAAGATGAGGATGATGTTACAAAATTTAAAGATTACAAACCTTCAAAGTCAGATGATGCAGCTGCCCCTAAAGAGCCTTCTGTTTCTACTCCACCCAAAGAAGATGTAGCTACGAAACCTATCACTTCTCCAGAGCCAAATGTTATGAAGCTCAGTGAAGCACAGGAGTCTGGGACTCGAATTTTCGCTAGTCCTTTGGCTAAAAAGTTGGCTGAAGATAACAACGTATATTATCTAAATCAAAATTTACAACATTAGTAATCTTTGATAGAGGATATATTTTGTATATTATCCATTTCTTTTAATATGTTTGATTTGATGAAAGCCTAATTTCATGAATCAGGTACCTCTCTCAAGTATCAGAGGAACGGGGCCTGATGGACACATTGTAAAGGCTGATATTGAAGATTACTTGGGTATTGTTTAATGTATCTATTTGTATTCTGAGGTTCTAAGAAGCTCTTAATTTATTTACTATACTACTTTCTTTTCGAGGTCCTGTGCTTTCAGGCAGTATAACTGCTCGCTTGAAAAAACTGCTCCCTATGAAATTCCCCACCACGAGGAGTTGGCAAAAGTTGTAGTTCATTTGCAGTAGTCAATTGGTTGGGTTATGAACAATTTACTAGGTTTTTATCAATTATTGTTTATTTGTTTACACTCCCCCTTTCATGTAGCTTCTCGTGGAAAGGAAGGTTCTCCGGCAACCCCCAAGGCTGATAAGACTTCAGTTTCAGCTTTAAATTATACAGACATCCCTCTTTCTCAGATAAGAAAGGTAATTTTGGTATCTTCATATCATTGTCCTTATACCCCTTAAATTTATCAAAACAATTTTAAGTTTTGGACAGACATCCTTTTCCAAACGCAGACCCAATTCAATTTATTTCTTTTGGGTTATGTTTGTTTGCAATGATTATAGATAAGAATATTAATTCCAAGTGTCTTGTTTATTTTCAAATTTAGACTTGGGACTATGTCTAGGGATTATTATAGAATGGCTTAATATAGTCTTGGGATTATAATCCTTGCAAACAAAGCTTCGTCTTTCGTTATCTAATTCATGCTATAATCTTGACAGGTCACAGCTTCACGCTTGTTGCTCTCAAAGCAAACAATTCCGCATTATTATCTGACGGTAGATACATGTGTTGACAAACTTATGGAGTGAGTGTTGATCACAACTTATTGTAAAGTTAAATATAACTACACTTTCTCAAGTCTGAAGTGCCGACTTTATCTGCAGGTTGAGAGGGAAACTTAATTCACTACAAGAAGCTTCAGGGGGGAAGAGGATATCCGTTAATGATCTAGTAATTAAGGTATTAGTTATTAATTATCCAAGGTGAACTTTTTTCAACACTTTACAGGAAACACATGGGAGAATGGTTTCAATACCTTTGATTATATTATAATGCCTGGGTAATTTTTTGAATGAAGTAGCAACTGCTTGGGTTGGGAATTTTTATGTGATTATCAATATGGGAGGGCATAGACTACTAGTAATCTGCTGTGCCTCTTCAAGCTTGTCACTTGTCAATTATAGGAGTCTTTTGGTCACTGTCAGTTGTAAGAGTCTGTTGGCCACTTGTCATATATCTTCTATCACATATACCCCCACTTGATACATGCACACAATTAAAAAGAAGAGGAAAACAGTGTTGCACACTTGGAAAAAGTAAAATCCACCACAGCACAGTAAAAAATGTTGAATTGGTCTTCAAAATTACTCAACCAGTTAACTGTAAGGGAACTCTCATGCAGGCTGCTGCTTTGGCACTTCGAAAAGTTCCTCAGTGCAACAGTTCATGGACCAATGACTATATTCGCCAGTAAGTGTAGGACAATGAACATTATATTTTAGTAAGCATACGACAACCATAATGACATCTTGTGTGGCAAATTATACAGGTATCATAATGTGAACATTAATGTCGCAGTGCAAACAGATAATGGATTGTTTGTCCCTGTCATTAGGGTGAGTCATTTTCCCAAGTTAATGCCCCAAAATATTCATGCTTGCGAGCAACATTTTATGTTTATAATTTATATCTTCAAAACCATATGCTGGGATTTGTAGGATGCTGACATGAAAGGCTTATCCAAAATCGGCGAGGAAGTAAAGCATTTGGCACAGAAAGCCAAAGACAACAACTTAAAACCTGAAGATTATGAGGTTAGAATTGTACTTGAAAGTAATTCACTTAATTTACAGCTGGTCTGCTTGGGACATTTGAACATGATTATTGAGCATCCTCTTTACAGGGGGGTACATTTACCGTTTCAAATTTGGGAGGGCCATTTGGCATCAAGCAATTTTGTGCCATCATTAATCCTCCTCAGGCAGGCATTCTCGCAGTTGGTTCTGGTGAGATTGGTTTATAGTGCAGTTCCTTGATCCTGAACATGATTTCTTAGTATCATACCTTAATAAATCATCCCATAATAAATTGTTGTTGAGCAGCTGAGAAGAGGGTTATACCTGGTTCGGGTCCTGATCAATTCAAGTTTGCTTCCTTAATGTCTGTAACACTGAGCTGTGACCATCGTGTTATTGATGGTAGGTTCCTCTGACAAATGCTTTCAGATAATGAATGTCTAAAGCCATTTAACATGTTATTTGATATAATAAATTTGGTACTGTCTGTAGGAGCTATTGGTGCAGAATGGTTGAAAGCATTCAAGGGCTACATTGAGAATCCGGAGACAATGTTGCTTTAGAGCTATTATTATTATTTTTTGTATCTTCAAATATTGATTTCTCTACTTATCAATCTATGAGGCGACCAACTGTTCCTCGGCTCAATATAATCGCTGTGTTCTTTTGCCCATGCGACACTGTAGAAAGTTTTAGAATAAAGGGACCTCTTCGAGTATCATGACTCGGTTTTGCCCATTGTAGAGTGTAAAGATCCCTTGAAAAGGACAGAATTCATTTGAGCAACACTTCTTGCTTTAGTTAATTTTAAGAATTTGTTGTGCATTATGTTTGCTGGTTTCAGCTGTTGAGATGAATGACTGCTAAAGATGCTTCAGTTCGTTGCAAACTGCAACTAAGGCGTAAATACCAAAATGAGCAAAACATAACCGAAACAAAAAATATCTCAATAAAGTAGATTTTGTTGAGCAAGTTAAATTGGATTTTTCCTGTAATAGAAATTTTCACCCAATATTCGTAATTACGAGTAATTTATGGACACAAATAATATACCAAATGTTGTGTACATGTGTAGGTATTTGGTGGATCCATTCATAAGGAGGATTGATTTTTGTGGTGAACCCAAATGTTACAAATCATATGCTTGTGTCCATGGCATTTACTCATCTGCAGTCATGCAATTGACAATGAGCAAGTTGACGATGGATGAAATTGTGAGGCAATACATGGATATTAGTTGGATGAGCTATTGTTAGATAGTAACAGTGTTATCTCAAAATCAGAAGCAAAACTAACACAAGTAAATTCTATTTTTAATGGACCCCCCCCCCCCCCCCTCCCCTCCCCCTCTTAATATCACACAGCAGCATGACAAAAATAAAATGCAAACATTTCATATTTCAACGTAATTGTTGTATGACACTGATTTGTCATGCTACCCAAGTTTTAAGGGACAAAAAAGCCCCCAACATCAAAGTAACGATACTCTCACTAACCCCATTCTATGGAAGAACAGGGCATGGCAACAACTGGAGTGTATTCCCAGTTGTGTCACTGATGCTATGTATTTAATTTGATAAGTTTGCTGCAGATAAAACACATGCATTCTAATAAACCCATAATTCACAATTTTAGTACTGCATTTTGTAATGCATCCAGAATTTACCCTCACTATCTGCACGTCCTGTTAAGAATACATGTCACCAGAAAATTATAAAATTTATCAATACTCTGCGGCAGACAGTTTTGAAATAATAGCAGTATTTAAAATATAAAAAAAAAAGTTTAACTGGAACAGCATTGAATTGGAATCCAAGAACCGTCTTAAGTAAACTTACCAACTGAAACCACCCACCATCCAGTCCGAACTTTGAAGTTTACATCCAGACACTTCAATTTTTATTTTTATTTTGATCACTACCAGGTACAATACCACCTTTAATACTACTTTCTTGACCCTAAGTTTATTTTATTCACATTTTCACGAGGATACATGTCTCCGCCTCACTTGGTTTAACAGAACGTCAGCTATGAGAATTTTATAATCGGTTATGTAAGATATGTTTAGCCGAAACTTTTAATTTTTATTTTCAAAAGTTTCCCGTATCAATTCTACTAAAGATCATGGCTTTATAAAGAAGCTTTACAACATATATGATTTTAATTTTCCTCCACATATATTAAACTCAATATAGCTAAGAACTCTTCTAGTATTCATTGACTTGGTGAAACTATTGAAGTCAATCATATTTGATATGATGAAGCATATATTTTATAACAATCTTTTTCGTTTATTAATAAAATAATTAAACTCATAGTTTTAAACAATGCTTTTAAAATCTAATCATGCTAATAAGATCTAAATTTTTAGATAGCTTAAAACTAAAATAGTTCACAATTGTTGGATTAATAAAAAAAGGATTACTGAATCTGGATAGATTGGAACATACGTTACATGCTCTTAGGAAGAAGATGATTGATCTCATAATTATTTGTGTGGAGACACTAAAGCAAGTATGTATGTGCTTATTGGAGAATAAGTTCACTGAACGTGGCTCGCTAAGGAATACCTAATAGAGTTTTACTTGTCTGTCAATAGTAATTCCTATAATGATAGTAGTATAAGTGATCCTTAGACTTGAGATCATCATAATATTTTGTGTATAATGAATTATACTTTGACATGTCTTTTAAGACACTTAGAATTATCAAAGGGTATGCTTGAGTGTAATAAGTTGTACATGAAGATAATGAATGATCAACAAAGAATCTACCGCTTCTACTAAAAGAAGAAAATGTCCTATGTAATTCGATAACAAAGGACTTGGAGTTGAACTCGTACCTGAGGAAGTTAGTTTCTACAAAGTATGAATCTGATATCCTTCTCCTTTATATTGATTGATAATTGAGCACAAAGTTTGATCATGGTGATGATTTGTATAAAAAAAATTAAATTCCGTTTTATCGAGCTTCCTCTACTTTTATGTGATTTGCTTGCATGATCGCGCTATATACAAACCTAACAACCATCACTTTTATTTGTTCGGTCCTATATGATTTGTTAATTTCCAACCACTGTGTTCTACATGACACATTTCCCTTTTTTCCTTTTTGTCTGTCGCAGAAAATGACACCTAATGTTTGGGGATCAGTGATCACTTGAACATAGTTATACTTGTTGCTTTCTCCTTGTCTTTAAACACCACCTATAAAAATCTCCCACATTCAATTTTAACCTTAAAAGTGTGTTTTTTCTCGCATGTTGCCATCATTCATCCTTCCAAAGTCTAAAATATTTTAGATGACCATATAGAACTCCTTGTGCAAAGTCATAACATGTCTCCCTCATCTTGTATTCATCCCTGTGACTTTCAATCCAATAGATAAGGCATGTGCAATACACAGAAATTCCACTGTAGCATAAATATAAAGTAAACTCCCCAAATAGTATTAAGCTCCTTTTTTAGACCATGTACTTAGCTTCAATCTTGTAAACTATATTCAAGGGAGATCCTATGCTTCAAATATAAAATCAACTGCCTCCTGGCATCCAAACTCCCCAAGGACTTAATACACCTGTAATCAATCATCAAACTAAAACACATTCTCACCCTATAAGGCTAGCGAACTCCAAATATACAATATTCTCTCAAACCTGTCAGAAAACTTCCCATTTCGACAGTACCGGCAGTGTCTTCAATATTGCATCCACAATAATGAAAGTCTGAAACTGATCATTTTCTCCAATTCTCCAAGTTCCAAAATTCACAGGGTACTCTATTGCAAAAGATAGACTCGAGAAAATAACTCTTAACTGTTGAAGTTGGGGTTGGGGAAGGACAGTGGTAGGTCATGAGCCATAGATTTTCCTAAGCTCTAACAATATTAAAAAGCAGGAATTTAGACTCCTGTGATTTTTATAGACTCTGGTGCTGTTAATGGTTTCTTGGGTACCCAAAATAGGATTTGGGGTCAGAAACTTATAGCAAGGAGAATACCTTCAACTGTTACTAAAAGAAACTAAATACAAGGCAATAGAATCCTCCACGTACAATTTTATTATTTACCATAATCTCAAGAAAGCTAGATATTCCTTAAAGAAAAGTATATAGATATAGTAAATAATGCCAACTAATACTACTCAAGCTAAATAAGTATGTTCTTTGTATAGAAAGAGTAAAAACATCCAATGCAGCCAATATCTTCCGTGTCCATAGACCTCAGAAGAATAGAAAGTTAGACTCATTTCAACAAAATGACATATTAGGTTTATAAAATTCCAGTAATGCAATTAGCAATCAACCCAGAAGAAAACCCTTAACAACAAAAATCATTTTTTGAAAAATAATCTCTGCATAGCAGTGTAGATGACAAACGTCAATTATTCATCACCTAAACCTTCAGTAGAGTACATTGGAATAAATATATAGTAGATATTATACTACAACAGTTGAAAATGAACACATTTCATTTCATATCTCAACATATCAAAATTGTACTGATTGGGAGAGAGGAACCCCACAAACCCTTAAATTAAATCAGCACGTATCGCCTCAGCATTTGCTTCCCCGTGACCGCCAATCCAACTACCACGCCACCTATAGCCCCAGCCACAGCCGCCGATCTCGGCCCAGCAGCCGCCTTATACAGAGCTCCCGTCCCGAGTCCCGCCACCACACTGTTGAAAATATCATCAGCGTCCCTCACAGCCACCATCCCGCTCTCCAACCCGGCATACATCAACCCAATCACGCCCGCCCGGTTTCCGAAATTCCGACCCGTGTGGCCAGATGCGTTAAGAATCCGATTAACCCGGAGCTTCGTGGTATCTCCCGGCTCCGAGGACTTAATACCTTCAATAAGGCCTTTTCCGGCACCGGAAACGGAGCCTGCGAGGTAGCCGATGCCAGTATAGTAAGTGAGATTCTCGCCCCAGGAGCGGCGCTGGGCGATGGATTCTTCTTGGAAGAGAAATTCAGGGGAAGTGGGGAGCTTGTAGAGATTCTGAATGGGGACTTGGAGATCCTGATAGGGGTTGTAGAGACGACGATTGTCATCATTTTGATCGTCGTGATTTGACGGTGATGGTTGGTACGCCATCGTTATTATTATTGTAGGGTTAGGGTTTTGTAATTTGGGATTGGTTATCGGAATATTCGTAGGAGAGAGAGAGAGGTTCGTGTTTATTGACAATATATAATTGGTCGCCCGTCTTTTTTCCTTTTTTTATTTGTATTTTCACCTGGACCGGTCTACTAATAGAGATGAAAATGAGAGTTCTTTACGCTTCGTTTGGCTGATATTATTTTTTTAAAAAAAATTATATATAAATATTTTTAGTAAAGAATTGAAAATGTTACTAATAATAATAATTAACATGGCAAAAGAAAAAGTTAAAATAAAATTTTAATTTCCCATTTTATTTCCATATACTTATTTTACGATGTGAAATCATTTTAAATTTTGAGCAATATGTGTGGTGGAAAATAATAATTTATGTTGGAATTTAAGTCATTTCTAATCTATATAACATAAAAAAGTTAACTTTTAGGAAGTTAAAATAATGTTCTTAAAAAGTAGTAGTAAATGAGTGATCGAAAACAAAACTTGAAGATTAGTTTTGGGGAGTTTTTGATATTTCTACGTGTTTATGTTCATATAAAAATATCAAAAAATGCATGTGAAAATATGAATTTCTTTAATTTTTGGAGGTTAAAAGTAATTAACCTCTAATAGTAATAGTAATAGTAATAGTAATAGTAATATATTGGGGGCGGGTAAAGTAAGTTTCTTCTGATTCAAAACTACTAGTAATACTAACTAGCATAACAGCACTGATATCTGTCTTCTGCCTATGGAATTAAAGCCTGTCTTTCAAATATAATAACAACACAACAATGGTTATGTAAAGGACATGAATAATACGACACAGGGATAAGACCCTTTCTGCATCAACCCACTGATGCTTTCTTCTTTCTAGAAATACTTGAAGCAAATTAAACACATTTTTAGGATTAGGGGAGGCAGATTTCTAGGATTCAGAATTCATTACCATTTTGTATTTTAGAAAAAAGAAAGGGGAGACTGGGCAGATAGAGATGTCTGTCCATACTATCTATGTCCATTCTTTTCTGTAAATGTTATATACTCCTATTAATTATACAATGGAACAGTTATACGGTAAATGTAATTAAACTACACCATCCAATCCATGAACGTTAAGATGTAGTACTAGTATACATTTTCAGACAGAAAATTTGTTCCCAACAACAACAACAGATAGAAAAGTGAAGAGCAAAGATTTCAACAACAAGATGTAGTACAAATTTTCAGGTTTGAATCATAAAAGAGTTATTTTCCCTGAACTGCATTGAGATCCTTGAGCTAAACAACTTCACAACCTACCAAATTCTTTATTTATTTGGGCATTCAACCTATTTAAACTGGTGAAAGGGATCTAACTTTTCAGCGGTAGGCTTTGAAATTTTCCAGTGTGCTTGAATCGTAGCCACCTTCTTATACTGATCTGCATTCATCTCCAGCTGCAGCACTTTAAGATTGCTTAATCCTGTTAAACATGAAAACAAAATTTCAATTACAATCGTCCAAGTTTGAGGGTCATAGTTAACTAGACCATCAAGAAACTAGCCACATCAACAGCGACAGATCAAGGATCTCTCTCTCTCTCTCTCTCTCTCTCTCTCTCTCTGTCTCTAGAACAAGTAATCTCATCTAATTGTCATTTCCTCGACTTCGCTGATTTTTCTTAGTTTTTTACATTAATAATTCTAGCCTTACATTTACATACCAAGCAACCAGTATGGTTGGCCTTGAATCAATCTGTACAGGCTAGACACACAAATTTGCTTAATTTCCAGTCTCTAGGATCAAGCAGCAAGTAATATGTACCATATTGCTTTATGTATAAATTTGGGTAAAAGTAAGCACAAAGAGATAATAAATTCTGGGAAAAAAGGGCTACAAAAACTGTGATTTGGACTCTACCAAAAGAACTTTCCACTTGAAATAGAGATATTAGATATTCAATTAGTTAAGTATTACTAATACCAAGCTATCAATTTAGAGAGTCTAGTCAAATTAATGACATCATTGGTTTCAAAAAAAATATATCTGTAGTACCTTTTGCACTATTCAAAAGCAAACAGAGTCTATGAAATGGCTAGAAGGTTATGGATGAATGCAGAGTTAAGAGAAAAGAGGTATATGCAAGTGAATTCTAGTTCAGAGGTTTCAAAATGGGAACTGACCTGACTAGAATATGAGCTTCCTTCAAAACTTGTAGCTGTGTGTTGACTCACACCATAGGCACTTCCATCTATGTAAATTTGGTTTCATCATCATATCCAAGCTCTCTTAGTCGATTCAGTTCAGGCAATATGACCTTATCAAGGTCTGGCCTGTCCTTCCTCCTCAGTTCACAACATTGTAAACTCAATTTCGCAAATGATGTAGCCTCCTCGACAGGCCAATCAGGCACTGTCGGATCAAGAACTTCTAATAATGTTCCTTTCTCAATTGCCCTCGACACCTGGTGGGTTATACCAATTGGAGGCTTTGCTGTAATAAGCTGCAACAACATTACGCCCAGTGAGTATAGGTCTGATTTTGTCCCCAACATTCCAGTTTGTTGGTACTCTGGGTCAATGTAACAAAATGTTCCAGCCGCGGCTGTCATGTGATATTGGGTAACGCTGTCAGCCACAGATGGTGGAACCATCCTGGCCAAGCCAACATCACTTATCTTGCTTACATAGTTTCCACTTAAGAGAATGTTGGCAGGTTTAAGGTCACGATGCACCAGGGGCTCTGGCTTTGACTGGTGAAGGAAAAGAAGGGCAGTGCCAATTTCGGCAGCTATTTTGAAACGGGTTTTCCAGGAGAGTGGGGGAGTGTTGTTTTTTCGAAATAGACGATCTTCTAAGCTGCCATTTTCCATGTACTCATATACAAGGCAGCCGTACTCAGGGCAGGCACCTAAAAGGAGAACCATGTGAGGATGTCTCATGCAGCTTAATACCTCGATCTGCATTAGAAAAGACAACATTAGATGGGAATTTAGAAATACAAATTTGATATCCTTTTTTATTCGTGCAACCATCACATGTGCTCGTAAGTTCCATTATATATATTCGGTTGTGGACATGACCATTGACTTTGTTCTTTCTTCTCAATATTCACTTAGTTTGCTATATAAATCAAGGCACAAGAATCTGTTGCACTGGGAAGCTAGGTCCTACAGTGGTCGTGAAGGTTTGCTACTGAGGTGTAAGGTGGATAGATCAACTAATTTTGGAACTTTGGGTTTTTTGACAAATAAAATTTGAATGCCACGAAAACTAAGCTGGCTTTACCCCCAATACTGAAAGTAAGTGATGGTCAGTGAATAGTGTGTTCAACACTAAGTCAAAGTGAGTTTGATGGGGTTATTCTCTGTGCTCATCTTGATGGATCTTTACTATCGCAATGAAAACTACATAGACTTCAGGTCATGAGGATTGGTTACACTTTTAGCTTTTCCAATTACACCATGAAGAAATTATTATCTTTCGACAATAATACTGTTAATTAACAACTGCTAAAAGCCAGAGGATCTGGTATCTTGGATAGATGATGGTGATATTTGGTTGTGAAGTTTAAAGTAACAGCAGACATTGTTCATTTGTCATATGTTTGAATTATCTAGATCTAGACACACAATTTTCCTCAAGTCTAATACACAATACAGCCTTTATAACTAATGACAGAGTCATCGATTTATAAGAAAAGAGAGTCATCTTAATTTAACTGGAACTTGGATTTTTCTATCACGTACATGATCAAGTTCTAATGTGGTGCTAGCAAGATATTAAAAACAAAGAAAGAAATAGATCAAAGTCAATTTTAAATCTGAACAATATTTTAATATGGAGTATTTGCTTGTTGTGGGTGTAGCCTAATTAATTGGTGAACCCCCAACCATGCTTTTGAGCATGGTTCAAGTCTCACCAGCTGCGGCAATCTTTCCCTCCTTCCCCTAGCCTAGGTTAGAGTAGAGTAGATTGTTTCCTACAGTCAACAAAAAAACAAAAAATATAGGATACCTCTCTTTGAAATTGCTCTAGCCCTTGAGAAATGTTAGGCCTTAAAACCTTTATGGCAACAGCAGTGTGATCGAGAAAGCCTTTATAAACAGGTCCGTACCCTCCTTCACCGATCTTTACAGAATCAGAGAAGTTATTTGTTGCAATTTCAATATCTTCAATGGTGTACTTTCTATACCGGAGGTCAGTGCGAGTCAATGCACCCATCATTTTCCTCATCTCTTCTGCCTCCTGCTCAGCCTTGCGTTCTGCATTTTTCCGCTTCTTGAACTCCAGTTCTGCTATACGTTGCGCCATCTGTGCTGTTTCCATTGCAGCCCTGCACTTTTGCTTCTCCATCTCTACCATAGCTAATGCATCCTCTCCGGCTTGCTTGGCTTCATCCATCATCCTACGTGCCTCTGATGACTTCCACTGATCAATCTCTCTTACCTGGAAACATAACTTACTGTGAGATTTCCCCCCTCACACTATGAATGTAACAAATAGTTTATCTGGATCTAGTTATAATCTTACCTTCTGTTTAGCATTCATACTTTCATTGTAAGCTGAGTTGTACATTTCCATGGTTTGCTTCAGTTCAAGTTTCAATCTCCTCATCTCATCCTCTAGGTCTCCCTGTAAAAAGCAACTCATTCAGTACATTCAAACCAGATTCAAAATCTGCTGTCTGGGACTTTTACTACATTCAAAAGACAATTGGAGTCAAAGAATGAAAAAATTGCATTACTGGGAACAATTATGACAAGAAAAGGATAGAAAATAAATGAAGTCCAAAAATTGTTTCAATTTGTGATGGAAACACTCAACCAGTCGAAGTCCTGATCGGTTTACTTGGAGTCAACTTAAAAAATCCTGCTTTTGAATACTCCCTCTGTTCCACATTGAGCACCCAATTTCACTTTTTAGGATGTCTCAAGATGAGAGTCCAGTTTCAAAATTAATGAAACAAACTTATTTGAACTTAAGAAAGTTGTGATATATTGATTAATATATATATATATATATATGTATATATATATATATATATATATATATATTTGTTGTTGTTGAAGAAATCAATTAGTTATATATTAAGGATAAACTTTATTTCAAAACCTTGACTTTAAAGGTGGGACTCTCATTTTGGAAAGGATGGATTACATATAGTCTAAAAGAAGTTGGCTGCTGGGTTCAGTCAACATAAATCTTCCAATTTAATCCTAAGAAGTAGCAGAAGATTTCTTGGGGTTCACAATTACAAAGTAACACATCATTTCTAGTACAATATTGCATACTCTATCGCACAAAGTAACACATCATTTTTATAGCAAGCTAGTTGGGGTATAGTTAAATAGTTAGCTTATAAGTATCCCAATTCAGCACCATTCATTAACAATAACCATAATCGTTAGGTTTGTTCTGTGACCCTTCAAATATATATTTTAGTGAACTTACTACTTGTTGGGAGGATGTATAACTATTCATCCTGGATCCTTCTGATGTGTGGGAGTGGTCCAAATTCTCAAAGGAGAAATCAGATGATTGGAAGCTAGAAGGCCCAGAAAGATCGCTGCCCTCAAAGGAGAAAGCTGGATGCTGTGGACTAGAACTAGCCTTTGTGCGAACCATATGATTAAGATTGTTAATCGACTGTTGTAATGGAATTTTACTGCCGGAGTGCCTGTCAAGTGGATTCATTTGCATAAAATCACTGCTCTTATCAGTAAATGAACTATTGTCACTGCTTCTATCGAAGGATGTTCTCTCGGAGCCTCCACTTTTCCAACTCGACTGGCTAAAAGATCTGCATTAGCAGGAATACTGTGAAATTGAGTATAAGAAGTCTTTTAAGGTAAAGGAATTGCTCGTCTTAATCAACATGCAATATCCAAATTATGTCACAACATGTTGTGATCTTAACACTGACCATCTTCTCTTAATTTCTAGTGGAAAAAATTAAGAGAATAATAAAATGCATAAGATTATAAATAATTCATCCAAAAACATGAGAAATAGAGATTGAAGAAAGGAAGAACATATACCGGAGAAAAAAATTTGATAGGGTAGATTTAAAAAGCGAAAGAGGAGAATTCAGAGGGAAGCAAGAGGTGATATGAAAGAATTTCAATAATATATGCATAACTTTCTCAGTCAGAAGGCTCCGTTACTCCACTAACAACCAGATAACTACTATTCCTATCTACTAACAGTAGATAACTACTATCCCTACTGTGAACTAGCTAAAAACCCAACTCTACACTTTATTCATGTTAGTTAACTGGTTGATTATCATGACAATTCCTCGTGTCATTTACAAGAACAATGGGATAATAAAAGTCTAAGACCACATACAATGTTATTTGTTCAATTTTATTACCCACTTCAGTATATTCTTACCCATCTGAAGTATATCCGGATTGAAATGGTGGCTTTGAACTGGCTGTAATGCAAGGTATAGCTGGTCGACTAGCTGATTTTACGTTCTGAACTCTTCCTTTTGATATTGCATATACTGAGCAGAAGTCTGGTGCAGATTTGCCTAAGCTAGTTGGCACATCTGGATTTCTAAATGCCCTGGTGGAAACAACAAAAAATGTATACATACGGATGAAAAAGATGAGGTCCAAGGCACTAAAACCTAGGCCACTTTGTTACAGAATAGTGTTTTATAGGGCGTAGAATGTGTTTTTAGACACGAGAGAGAGAGAGAGAAGGAATGATATATATATATATATATATATATATATATATATATATATATATATATATATCGAGAGAGAAACACCTTGTTAGAGCACTTCGGTTTGAAATACCAACAACAATAGAGCTGATGGAGTTTCTGATTATAAAGTCAACCAATGCAGTCGTAACATCAATGTCATTGAAGACTACCTCTACCACTCGAATCTGTAAAACCTCATTCCCATCAGATCAGGGATAAGTGATCAAAACATTGTTCTAGCCTTTTACCAGCTCTCCTGTATTATATACACCTATCAGAGTTTGTGATTAATTTATTTTGAAAACTCAGCTACGCGCATCTTTATATTAAAGTGACCCTAATCCACTTCAATTTACCTTTCTAGTGATAACGTGATTAAATGGATCATACAGGCCTTCTCTGTAGCCTTTGGACTTGGTACTTTATTGCATTTTTGTCTTTCTTTTTGGGAAACTTGTTAGTTTAATAAGTGCCACCTTAGCAATTGATTGTAAAAACTAAAGTTGGGATGTGCGGGAAGAGTAGACAAGAATGTTAAATGCACAAGGTATAGGATGATCGATTACCCCTTTTCGAGCACAAAATCCACGATATGGAAGAAAGAAATGCTGCATTTCATATTCTGTTGGTGCACGACCTTCTTTAGGGACAGCATCCTCTGCATAACATATGATAAAGACTTAATTGATTGCATAATTGGAAATACGACATTTTGATATTTCTACATAAAAACCGTTGCTATTGTGGAAATATTAATTTCCTATATTTAAACCTAAATTCTATTAAGCAGTGGCACAGATAAATTTGACAAAATGTAACAAAACTCCATACCGCACAATATAATAACAGGACTTTACCGAGACTCTAGACCTCTTGCTAAGCAAGAGGTCATAGGTGCAATCCCCCTCCCCAAATTAACAGATAATAATAATAATGATAACAACAGGACTTTGATTGATGAAACCTATAAATCCCACCTTAAATTGAAATCCAATTCAAAATATATGGTAGATTCAAAATTATAATATATAAAAATCGGAGATATCCAACCCAATCAATGAATCCTGAATTCCAATATTGGAAAAGGGAGGTGGGTAACGTACGGGGTTGTAAGACCTGGGTACGGACATGGACAAGGAAGACCCGAGAATTCTTTTTCAAAAGATTCTCAACGGCCCATCGGACGGCGTGTGGGCTGTTTTTATCTTTATCAATGGCTACAGCCGTTGATATATTAGTGCCATCTCCGGAATTGCTAGCCATGGGGTGTTGCGTCTGTTGTACAGGGCCGGAAACCTCCAATTTCACGGCGGCACAACCACTGGCTAACACCACCTCAACCCACACAACACGAGAAAGATTTGTGTTTTTATATTTTTTTGGGGGAAAAATGTAAACATGTAAGCGGTTAGGTGCCTTATTTAGTGCCTGTATATAAGCGGGGCTTTTACCTGATTACCTAAATTTGGCGGCAAAATGATATGCCATTTGTGTGGACCATTGTTGGTTCTGGTATCCTCTCTGTATTACAGGTATATCTCGCGCGCTGATTTTATATGTTGATTTCAGTCAATTTTATAATATTATCTATTGATTTCTCACAATCATTTGCATCATAATTATAAGAGGACGAATTTTTTTTAGCAAAAAAAAAAAAAATTAGCAATAATTTGTATTAATTTTTTAATCACATCAATAAGCGCTAATTATAATATCTTTTTTATTTTTTTGGGTATATTGCCTATTACAATATTAATAAATTTATATGAGTGATAATTTTTTTTTTTTATCTTTATCAGTTGGGAGGCTCGCAAATTTGGGTCTATATAATTTAATTTGAATTTACAAAATAATATAGATAAATTTCTCTAATTATTATTATTATAATGTTGTGTATAGTATATGACACATGGGCGGAACTAAAGGGGTCATATGACTCCCAAACTCTGGAATTTGAAGCATATTAATATTAGTTAAATTTAAAATTTGTTATGAGATGGTATTAATTTATTTGTTTTTTCATGTATTTTCACATATAATAAATTAACAATATTACTATAAGATAAAATAATATTAAATAAGTTTGATGATTAATTAATTAATATTATACTCATTTGTCTTATTGACTTAATCATACATTGGTATCAATTTTTTAGTAAATGAGAATAACTTAATTCATTTTCTTGCTTTGAGTGACTACTCTCAGTTGTCTCCAAAGAATATGATTAGGACCACAATATAAGATTTTGAATATATAATATTATAATTTATCCATAAAAATAGCTAATCAGTTGACTAAAAAATTCAAAGTATATATATAGAGAGAGAGAGAGAGCAAGGATCAAGAGCATTTTTCTCCTTATCTAGGATGTTGTGAAATACTATAATTGGGCAAAATAAATTTGAAAGAAGCACTGCAAGCGTCAATAAATAAATTTTTTTATTGATATATTTTGACCCTCTCTAAAAATGTTCTGGTTCCGCCACTGATATGACAACATACTCACCAAGTCCTCACCATAACTATTTGCATACTATTTTACAACTTAGTGATCACTATCACAACTATTAAATCTAATTATCACTCCATTCACGTACTCTCTTCGCTAGCTCCAGCTAAATTCTCATTATTTAAAAATAAAAGGGTGAACTCAAATAACTCAATAAGAAATATCATGATTATAATAAATAAAAAATAATAAAATTATCTTTAACATTCAACAGTGATAAAATCAGAGATTTATAAAACACTAAATAACATATTTTTTTAAACAAATAACTGCATCGAAATGAGAAATTCATTATGAGAGTCAGATAGACAATAATATGTACTATATTCTCCAATTTAAAATTCATCATCAAGATCACATCACCTGTAACACCAATGATCATAAGAGTACTTCTAGGGGGACCGGGCTTTACCGACCTGGGTATTTATCGTCGGAATTTTTTTTATTTTTTTATTTTTATTTTTTACTTTTGACTACAAAATAATTAATGTGATTTATTGAAACTGAAATTTTTATAAAATACAGTGATTTAGGTGTCATTTGGATACATGTAAAAAATAGGGTTGTACAGACTATATAACCCTTTTTGTTGTGTGTATCGAAAGACACCTAAATCACTGTATTTTGTAAAAATTTCAGTTCTAATAAATTACATTAATTATTTTGTAGTCAAAAGCAAAAAAAAAAAAAATCCGGCCAGTCACTACCCCGGTCGAAAATTCCCGGTCCCCCTAGACTTTCTGTGATCATAATTATGACAAACAACAATTATTCTTCACATCATACCAAATAGAACTTTCACCATGTGTTTTTTCTACACAAGTTAAAAACACTCAACAATTATATTGTCTTTACATTCATGTCAAAGACATTTACAACAACATGAGTCCTGATTAAGGGTGTAAACGAGTCGAACTGGAGCGAACAAAGAGCTACTCGAATTCGACTCGAAATGATAAATTCGTATTCGAATTCGGCTCGAATTCGAATTATATTTAAAAAATCCTACTCAGATTCGACTCGACTCGAATATGTATTACTCGAATTCGATCTGACTCGACTCGAATATTTATTCAAACTTCTCGCGAGATTCAAATTTAAGCTCGAATTCGAGTAACCACATAATAACTAGTTTTATAATAAATACTATAATTATAAATTGAATTTGTTATTTTACTTAAAAATGAGAAAATATATTTATTATTACACTTTACAAATATAAAATCACAATTAAAATTTAAAATAAAATAAAATAATAACTAATTATCCTAATTTGATTTAAATTTGTATATATTATAAGAGAATGTATTGAACATCTAATCGAATATGTATTAACCGAGTATGTATCGAATCACAGTCAAAAATTCGAGTAGTTTGAATCTTAAACGAGTCGAGTATAACCTTGTTCAGATTCTACTCATATTTTTATTCGAACTATTTTTAATGCTCAGATTTGGATCATATTATTAACGAATCCGAGTCTCGCTCGTATTTTTTCGAGTTGAGCCCGAATCGAGCCCGAACTGTGTTGGCTCGTTTACAGCCTTAGTCATGATGGTTAGTACAAACAACAAAAAATAAACAGAAATAGTAGGAATAATAAAACAATGAATAAATATTAGAGATCTTAAATTTATTTATGTTTAAGGACTAATTTAATTTGTCCATACTCCAATAATGTCCAAATTATCAACACGATACCCATAATATTGGAATGAGTTCAAGTCCAAGGGTAGTGTCCATAATTCAAAGATAGAAAGTTCAATGGTAAGGTTCACGGTACAATGAATATTTAACAGTCTAAAATGTTCACAATTCAAATAAAAAATTCAAGTCAAAATGTTCATAGTCAAAATGTAAAGTTCAAAATTCAAAATGTTCACAGTTCAAATACAACGATTATTGTGACGCCCCCAAAACAGGTATACACCACCCATCTTGAGTCGCCAGATACATGGTACAGGATTCAAATACAACTTAATAATACAATTGTCGTGTACAATACGACAAAACATAAACTGTGAGTTTGAATACAAATATTGTCTACTAGAGAGTATACGAACTCAAAAGGAGTCCTCATTACAATTATTATCACACTATTTCATAGAATAGTGAGAACTACTAATGCACCATCTAGGACTATCACTCTGTTCCTCGACTAGTCCTAGCTACTTTCTCATTTTCTGAAGAGAACAGTGAAAGAAAGAGTGAGCTCAACTAGCCCAGTAAGAAATAGTGTAAGACCCCGAATTTTATGAAATAAAATTATTCAATTTTTCTTATAATTATTATTCAGTAAATGTTAAAATTGATAAAAATTTAAAGTTATGGGTGAAATATGCAAATTTTACAAAACACACAAGTGGCTATAAAATATTCATTGTTGTTAGAGAATATTCGTTTGGTCGTAGAATATTCTTTTTGTCGGGAATATCCGTCTTACTTTACACAATCATTTGTGGGCCCATAACTAATAACTGCTTGATGAAGAAAGCGACATAAGTTTGAGTTTTCTACCGTTAACAACATTGTTGAATACACAGTGGTTAAAATACAATAATACTACGTTGTTGCACAAGCAGAAAGCATACCAGTATTACACGGTATTTTTTTGAATTATTGATTCTTACGTAAAAGGCACTACTCAATAATTGTTACGATAATTCTTGCTCAATATTTTATTTTATTAATTCAATAATTCTTTAGCGTTGATATTATATATTATTATTGTTTCAATAATTGTCACTTTGCTGATGATTTTTTTATTATCGATCAATAATTTAAATTATTTGAATAATATTATCGAGATAACATTATTGGCAATGTCTAGAAAGTTCATCTTCAAGGAGAGGTTTGGTCACCTAATTGCTTGCGCAAAGAAGGAGAAATCCTTATTGAAAGCCCTTCTTCTGAGGACCTGCTCGTCACAAGATCTTGTGAGTCATAATATTATTTGTGAATAATTAATTATTGATTATTATAAAAAAGAAAATATTTATTGTGGATATAGATGGAGAAAATTTTTAATGTGACAACTATTGAAAATTAATATTTTATCTTTTCTCGATAAAATAATTTATTTAAATATATTATTTTAATAGTATATTAACTGAGTAATATTTTTACAATGAATGTGGGATATATGAGTATATGAGGAAGAAGAGTATTTTTGTGGCATTAAATATTTAACATATGTTTTGGGTGTCGGTGGACACAATTCTTGACCGAAAATTGATTATAGACTGTAAAATCGCTCGTTTGTTGATTTTGGTCAATTTCTGTTTGGAATTTGGAAAATTTTTCTTCTGCAAAGTTGTAGATGTAAGACCCCAACTTATTATAAATAAAATTGAATTTTCCTTTATTCATTATTCTAAATTAATAAGGGTTAATTTGATATAATTCTTTGGTTATGGGTGAAATGTGCAAAGTTTACAAAATAAGCAAGTGGTTATAAAATATTTATTATTGTCGGAGAATATTAGTTTGGTAGAGTAGAATATTCTTTTTCGTTTCGAAATCTCCGTCTGACGCCTAGCAATCATTAGTGGGCCCCATAACTGAAAAAACGGTTGGATGAAGGAAAACGACAAAGATTGAGTTTTATAAATAACGACGTAAATTGTTACCATTAACACCATTTGGGTTACCTGGTGACTAAAATCTGATGAATACGCGTGGTTGCACAAAGAAGCGCGGTATTATTGCATATTATTATGAATTATTGATCCTTACGTAAAAGGCACTACTCAATAATTATTACGATGAATTCTTTCGCTCAATATTATATTTTATTGATTCAATAATTCTTTGCGTTGATATTTTGTATTCTTTGTTGTTTCAATAATTGTCATTACACAAGATTTTCCATTATCAAATCAATAATTCATATTATCCTAATAATATTATCATATAACATTATTGGCAATGTCTAGAAAGTTCGTCATAAAGGAGAGGTTTGGTCACCTAATCATAGGCTTGCCAAGAAGAGAGAAATCCTTATTGAAAGCCCTCTTCTCACAGGAGCTATTCAGTTTATCGATCTTGTGATTCAGTAATATTATTTTTAAATAAGTAATTATTGATTATTATGATAAAGAAAATATTTATTTTATGTGGATATAGATGGAGAAAATTTTTAATGTCACAATTGTTGAAAATTAATATTTTATCTTTTTCGATAAAATAATTCATTTAAATATATTATTTTAATAATATATTAACGGTGATATTTTATAATGAATGTGGGATATATGAGTATATGAGGAGGTAGAGTATTTTGTGGCATTAAATGTTTAACATATGTTTTGTGTGTCGGTGGACACAATTCTTAATCAAAATTGATTATAGATCGTGAAAATCGCCTGGTTTGTGGATTTCGGTCAATTTCATTTGGAATTTGGAAAAATTTTTTCGCAAAGTTGTAGAGAATGGAATTTCCCATGGAAAGTCGCGAGTTTCAATTTTTCCGATAAACGAGCTATTTTCACTTAATTATTGAAGTTTCTAAGATAAAATAATTTTTATTAAATAATGGGTGGGACCCACTCTTGTTTGAACATGTGGGCTGCTGGAAATTGGGTCAAGGTTGGATGGTGGCTGAAGTGTTCAAATGGCATGCGTAGAAATATAATTTTAAATAATAATAATTTATTAATTTAGTCTCGCTTTAGGCTCTAACATTTTCCTATAAATAGAGGCTAAGTTAGAATTGAAAATCACACGAAAGCAAAAAGTTTCTCTTTTCTCTCTCTAAATTATCGAGCGTATTCTTGTGAGTATACTTTGAGTGTTGCTATCTGGTCTGGGTTTACACAAGACTATACCGAAATTCAATCGTAAGATGGTTATTTTGAGGTAAGGGGTATTATTTTCTTCTTAAATGATATTTTTCTTCAATATCATTATGCTTGAGTATTGGTGAACTTTTTATCAAATTTGGAACTTGTTGTGTTTGGAGTTCTTATTCACGTATCATGGACTATTCACGATATCGACACTTATTCACAAATCGGCCAAGATATTCAATTAAAAATAAAATTTTTCTTTTGTCCAAAATATCTATTCGGATACTAGCTTTGATTGTATCCATGTTTTGATCATTCTTGAATTTTAAACCAATATGATTATTTTCAAGTATTTTTGGACATGGGTAAAACAAAGTACGAATCCTTAATCCTTAATCCTTGTCATTTTTTTGTTTCACCGGATTCGTTTCTTTAAAAATGTTTTTCATCATCCTCACCCTAAATGGTGATATAAATGAATATCTTTGGCACCGTAGTGCAAAGATGAACGATTAACCGATGAATATATTTGGCACAGTAGTGCAAAGATGAACAGTGTTGAGATGAACATGACCCAACTGGTGATATGAATGAATATCTTTGGCACATGGTGCAAAGATGATTAAAGATGTATATTGATTGTTATTACGAGGATAAACTATTGATGATGGACTTTTAAACCTTAGAAGACGGTAGAATTCTTTCTCTACGTGACTCTTCTAAATGGATTGTTGTTTCACGCATTTGTTGATCTAAAACTTGTTGTACATTGTATTCTATTAGATTTTTCTCATTGAAGACTAACGATAATTTGTTGTATATTATCTTAGTCATAATATTCTTTACTTTGGGCTAGTTGAGCTCACCCTTTTTCCTTTTTGTTCCATTTTCTTCTTCTGGGAGGTGAGAACATAGCGAGGATCGAGTCGGGTATGGAGTGATGGTTCTAGGAAGATGTTTTAATTGTCCTCACTATTTACGTAAAATAGTGTATGAATAATTAATGAGGACTTATTTGGGTGTGTATATTGCCAGAAGATAATATTTGTATTCAAACTCACAACAGTATTGTCGTATTCTACACGACATCGGTATTGTCAAAGTTGTAGTTTGCTTTCTATACCATGTATTTTGGCGACTCGGAATGGGTGTTGTATACCTATTTTGGGGGCGCAGTTGGTATCGAGCTTAGGGATATGATTTCCAAGCGGAAATCGGGGAATAGAACTAGGAGGAGAGAGCAGAGTAAATCCTTCGCTAGTGTGTCCTACCTAAGCTTATTTGTTGGTGGATCATTATAATATAGATATTATGTGATATGTTAATTTGTTTAATTAACCCTTGTTTTATGGCGATATTTAAAAATGGTCACGAGAACGTTAACAATGGAGTTTATGAGACCGTGGAGACGCCAGCAGTACTCCACCGAGGAGAAACGTGCAACAGTGGCAATGTTCCTCCCGTGAACAACGCCAATCGAGCAAATGATGAACGACGGGGATGTTTAGAAGCTTTTTGCGAGTTCATGCAAAATCGACGAGAGGAGACTCGTGTACAAAATACGGGAGGAAATGATAGTAACGTGCGCGGTTTGTCACGGCCAAACAATTCAAAGAGTTGGGACCACCAGATTTCCATAAAAGCGGATCCGATCAAGGCGTAAACGTGGGTCAAGCAAATTACCAAGATATTCGATGTCTTGGGGTGCGGAGGAATGTAAGGTTCCATTCGCCACCTTTATGTTTAAATGTGTGTGAGCGGATTCATGGTGGGAATCATGAAGCGTACTTTCGCCGATGCACTTAACATGTCTTGGGAAAGATTTGAATCGTTCAATGACAAGTACTTTCCGAAAGTATTCGTCATATGAAGGAGGTAGAGTTTATTAGACTCGAGCATGTAACAACATACGATTGTCTCAATGCGAGGCGAGGGTTCGCAGAATTATCCGTGTTTGCACCTCATTTGGTGGAGAATGAGGAACGAATGACGCGTATGTTTTCGAGAGGTCTAAAACCGTAGATTCGTCAATACCTTATCTCTCATAAATTTTCTCAGTATTCGAGATGTTGTCAACATGGCTCGATTATTAGGCGAGATAGTGAGTATACTCAACCGAGGGACCCTGTCGTGGTAGTCATCGAACGATGATAACCAAATGAGGAGGAAAGAATCTTTAAAAAGCGGTAACCACTCGGTGGTAATCGTGGACATGATAATAGGAGAGGTGACTCAAGTGGAAATTTCAGAAAGAGAAGATTCAACAATGACGGGAAGATATCAATGGCTAGCAGACACAAAGACCAACAACAAATGCTAGGGGAGGAGAACGACCGCGCTTATATGTTACAAATGCGGGAAGGAGGGACATATCATTAAACTCGTCCACAACAATCCAAGGTATGTTACAACCGTGTGGAAAGGAAGGCCACATCGCTCGAGATTGTCTTATCGCGAAACCAAGTTCAATGAGGAGTGGTGATTTCAAGGCTCATCCGAATAAGTCGAAATCACGGTTCTCGGAAGAAATGCTTTGTCGTGGATTGGACAAAACGTGAGGAACCCAAACGAGGTGATCACGGGTAAGCTAATCTTGAATTCTTGCGAAGTTTATACCTTAATAGATCTGGGCTCTACCCATTCTTTTATCTCTCCCGCTTGTGCTCAACGTTTAAACTTGACTCGGAGAAATTAGATTTTGATTTATCTGTTGAAACTCCGTTGGGTGAAACCTTCGTTACATCTACAGCTTTATAAATCTTGCATAATCCAAGTTAGCACTATCATTATTACTCGTTGATCTTATCTCTTTAAATATACTTGCTTTTGATGTGATTTTAGGAATTGATTGGTTAACCACTCATCATGCCAAAATTGATTGTTTTCGTAAGGTTGTTAGTTTTCATATTCCTAACCAACCCTCACATAATGCAATTCAAACCACTAAACCACTAAAATCGACCATCATCATATCAAGCCACAAAGCTATTCGCTTATTGAAAAGCGGATGTCAAGCTTTCTTAGCCCATGTTATGGATTTGAATAAAGACAAGTCGATAATATTTACGTGGTTAGAGAATTCCTGATGTATTTCAAGAGCTTCCCGGCCTACCCCTCGAACGTGATGTTGAATTCTTTATTGACCTTGAACCGCATACAAAGCCCATTTCTAAAACCCCATATCGAATGGCTCTATTGAACTTCGAGAGTTAAAAGTCCAACTACAGGAGTTATTAGACATCGGTTTCATTCGGCCCCAAAGACGCTCCTTGGGGTGCTCTCTGCTTTATTCGTAAAGAAGAAAGACGGGAAATATGCGATTTTGTATTGACTATCGAGAATTGAACCATGTCACCATCAAGAATAGGTATCCGCTACCTCGCGTTGATGACCTGCTCGACCCGATTATAAGGCGCAATTCTTTCAAAGATCGATCTTCGCTCGATATCATCAATCAAGATTAAAACCGAGGATATTCCAAAGACGGCATTCGGGACTCGATCTGGGCATTATGAATTCTTGGTCATGTCTTTTGGATTGACTAATGCTCCTCTTTGCTTTCATGGATATGATGAACCGTGTATTTAAGGAATATTTGGATCGATTCGTTGTTGTCTTTATTGATGACATCCTCATCTATTCCAAAAGCCGTGAAGATCATGAGCACCATTTGAAGGGGTACTACAAAGACTTCGTGAACACAAGCTTTATGCCAAGTCAAGAAATGCGAGTTCGGCTTGAGGAAGTAGCATTCCTTGGGCACGTGGTGTCAAAACAAGGAGTATCTGTTGACCCAAATAAGATTGAAGCAATACAAAGTTAGGAGCAACCAAGTCGATGATCAAGACGCAGACTTTACGGGCTTAAATTGGTTATTATCGGAGATTTGTGGAAGGATTTTCTCGAATCACTACTCCGCTAACTCAAATGACTCGGAAGGATGCAAAATTCTTATGGAAGCGAGGAATGCGAGAAGGGCTTCCAAGAGCTCAAGAGAGACTCATTTCAAGACTGTTACGACAATACCATCCGGTTCGGATGGATTTGTTATCTACGGCCGATGCTTCCGGTAAGGGGTTAGGATGTGTTCTCATGCAACATGGGAAAGTCATAGCCTATGCCTCACGACAACTCAAAGAATATGAGAGAATTATCCTACTCATGATCCGGAGTTAGCGGCCGATCGTGTTTTGCGTTGAAGATATGGAGACACTACTTATGCGGGGAGAAAGTAGAGATTTATACTGAGATCATAAAAGCCTCAAATATTTCTTCACCTAAAAGAACTCAACATGCGGCAACGACGTTGGTTGGAGCTCATAAAAGATTACGATCACACTATTCAATATCATCCCCGAAAAGCGAACGTAGAAATGACGCGTTAAGTAGAAGATCATATGCAAAATCACGAGTGCGATATATGTGTCAACGCAAAGGCCCATTTTGTTTGACTTGCAAAGGATGGAGGTAGAATTAAAGACTCAGGGGACCCACATAATGATGGCGAATATACAAGTAGAATCGACTTTAATCGATAAAGTTAAAGTTTTGCTTTCAAGCTACGGACACAAATGATGCGTCGTATGAAGAAGAAAGTGCAAGAAGGAGCTATTCCTAAGCAAGTATTGATGAGGAAGGAATACTTGAGTCAATTCTAGACTTTGCGTTCCTAACGATTCTCGACCAAAGCATAAAATCATGATGAAGGCACACAACACCCCGCTTGCAATCCATCGTAGAGTACCAAAATGTATCATGATATTCGACATACATTTTGGTGGAACAATATGAAGAGAGAGATTGCGGAGTTTATCTCAAGATGTTTAACTTTGTCAACGTGTAAAGGCGGAAGATCAAGTACCAAAAGGTCCATTGCAACCACTCGAGATTCCTGAATGGAAATGGGAACACATTACTATGGATTTTGTTACGTGTCTTCCCAAAGTTTCTCAAGGCGTGAGATGCAATTTGGGTTATTATTGATAGATTAACCAAGTCTCCCATTTTCTTCTGCCGATCTGCGAGACTTATCCCTCGAACGTCTTGCTCAGTATGTACATGAATGAGATTATGCGATTGCATGGCATGCCAAGATCCATAGTTTGGATCGTGACCCGAGATTCACTTCAAGATTTTGGGTTAGCTTGCGAAAAGCTATGGGCATGGATTTACGATTCGATTCAAAGATACCATCCTCAAACGGACGGACAATCGAAAGGACTATTCAAACCCTCAAGATCTATTAAGACTCGGTGTCCTAGATTTCAAAGGAAGTTGGGATAAGTACTACTACCACCGTGAATTCTCCTACAACAACAATGCTTATCAAAGCAAGTATAGGCATGGCTCCATTTGAGGCGTTGTATGGATTTAAAATGTCGTTCCAAAGATCTTTGGGGCGAGGTGGGAGAAGCAACATTGTTGGGACCGAATTAAGTACGCATTGACTGAAAAGATCCAAATGATTCGACAACGATTCAAACTTCACAAGATCGACAAAAGAGTTATCTTGATCTTCATGTAGAAAGGGACGTGGAATTTAATATTGGAGATCATGTATTGTTATGTATTGCTCCATGGAAAGGAGTTACAAGATTTGGGAAAGAGGAAAGCTCAATCCAAGGTTTGTTGGTCCATTTGAGATTCTTGACCGAATAGGAAACGTGGCGTATAGACTCGCGTTACCTCCAGTATGTCTCGTGTTCACAATGTATTCCACATATCTATGCTTCGTAAATATGTGAAAGACCCGAACCACATTATTGCATTAGAACCCGAGCATTTAGATAGTGAAGATTTAACCTACGAGGAGATACTGTTGAGATTTTGGATAGGAAGAAGCATGTCTTACGCATACGAAGGTTATACCACAAGTTAAGGTTTTGTGGAGAAACCATGCAATTGAGGAAATGACATGGGAGTTGGAATCGAAGATGAAAGCGAGGTACCTCACCTTTTCGATATACCAGTATCGTCGTCAATTTCGAGACGAAATTTCATAAGGAGGGAGGTTGTAAGACCCCAACTTATTATAAATAAAATTGAATTTTCCTTTATTCATTATTCTAAATTAATAAGGGTTAATTTGATATAATTCTTTGGTTATGGGTGAAATGTGCAAAGTTTACAAAATAAGCAAGTGGTTATAAAATATTCATTATTGTTTGGGGAATATTCGTTTGGTCGTAGAATATTCTTTTTTTTCGGAATCTCCGTGCGACCTAGCGCTAAATATCATTGGTGGGCCCCATAACGGAAAAGCGGTTGGATGAAGGAAAACGACAAAGATTGAGTTTTATAAATAACGACGTAAATTGTTAGCATTAACAATTTGTTGGGTTACCCGGTGGTTACAATCTGATGTCTGGCGCGCAAGGTTGCACAAGAAGACACTTAGTATTGCATGTTATTGAATTATTGATCCTTACGTAAGAAGGCACTACTCAATAATTGTTACGATGAATTCTTGCTCAATATTATATTTTATTGATTCAATAATTCTTTGCGTTGATATTTTGTATTCTTTGTTGTTTTAATAATTGTCATTACACAAGATTTTCCATTATCAAATCAATAATTCATATTATTTGAATAATATTATCGAGATAACATTATTGGCAATGTCTAGAAAGTTCTGCCTAAGGAGAGGTTTGGTCACCTAATTGCAAGGCCAAGAAGGAAAAATCCTTATTGAAAAGCCCTCTTTCTGAGGAGCTACTGGTTGTCGATCTTGTGATTACTCAATATAATTTTTAAATAATTAATTATTGATTATTATGATAAAGAAAATATTTATTTTATGTGGATATAGATGGAGAAAATTTTTAATGTGACAATTGTTGAAAATTAATATTTTATCTTTTTCTGATAAAATAATTCATTTAAATATATTATTTTAATAATATATTAACGGTGATATTTTTATAATGAATGTGGGATATATGAGTATATGAGGAGGTAGAGTATTTTGTGGCATTAAATGTTTAACATATGTTTTGTGTGTCGGTGGACACAATTCTTGACCAAAATTGATTATAGACTTGTAAAATCGCCCGTTTGTGGATTTCGGTCAATTTCTGTTTGGAATTTGGAAAAATTTTCTTCTGTAAAGTTGTAGAGAATGGAATTTCCCATGGAAAGTCGCGAGTTTTGAATTTTCTGATAAACGAGCTATTTTCTATGAATTATTGAAGTTTCGGAAGATAAAATAATTTTTATTAAATAATGGGTGGGACCCACTCTTGTTTGAACATGTGGGCTGCTGGAAATTGGGTCAAGGTTGGCTGGTGGCTGAAGTGTTCAAATGGCATGCGTAGAAATATAATTTTAAATAATAATAATTTATTAATTTAGTCTCCTTTGGCGTTCTAACATTTTCCTATAAATAGAGGGCTAAGTTAGAATTGAAAATCACACCAGAAACAAAGTTTTCTCTCTTTCTCTCTCTAAATTATCGAGCGTATTCTTGTGAGTATACTTTGAGTGTTGCTATACTATCATGGTTTCACAAGACTATATCAAAATTCAATCGGAAGACGGTTATTTTGAGGTAAGGGGTATTATTTTCTTCTTAAATGATATTTTTCTTCAATATCATTGCCTTGAAGTATTGGTGAACTTTTTTTATCAAATTTAGAACTTGTTGTGTCTGGGTTACTATTCACGATTCACGATATCGACACTTTATTCACAAATCTGACCTTATTCTCCTAAAATAAAAATTTTTCTTTTTGTCCAAAATATCTATTCGGATACTAGCTTTGATTGTATCCATGTTTTGATCATTCTTGAATTTTACACCAATATGATTATTTTCAAGTATTTTTGGACATGGGTAAAACAAAAAGTACTAATCCTTAATCCTTAATCCTTGTCATTTTGTTTCAATTTGGATTCGTTTCTTTAAAAATGTTTTTCATCATCCTCGATCTAAATGGTGATATAAATGAATATCTTTGGCACGTAGTGCAAAGATGAACGATTAATCGATGAATATCTTTGGCTCAGTAGTGCAAAGATGAACATGTGTTGAGATGAACATGACCAATCGGTGATATAAATGAATATCTTTGGCTCAGTAGTGCAAAGATGATTAAAGATGTATATTGATTGTTATTACGAGGATAAACTATTGATGATGGACTTTTAAACCTTATAAGACAAAGAGAATTCTTTCTCTACGTGACTCTTCTAATGGATTCTTTGTTTCATTTGCATTTGTTGATCTAAAACTTGTTGTCTATTGTATTCTATTAGATTTTTCCCTGTTGAAGACTAACGATAATTTGTTGTATATTATCTTAGTCATAATATTCTTTATCAGCTAGTTGAGCTCACCCTTTTCCTTTTTGTTCCATTTTTCTTCTCGTGAGAGGTGAGAACATACAGGATCGAGTGGGGTATGGAGTGATGGTTCTAGGAAGATGTTTTAAATTGTCCTCACTATTTCGTAAAATATTGTATGAATAATTAATGAGGACTTATTTGGGTGTGTATATTGTCTGTAAGACAATATTTGTATTCAAACTCACAAACAGTATTGTCGTATTCACGACACTCCAGATTGTCAAAGTTGTAGTTTGCTTTCATACCATGTATTTTGGCGACTCGAAATGGGTGTTGTATACCTATTTTGGGGGCGCCACAAAATTCTATAACATTTTATAATTCTAGTGTTGAAATTTCTCTTTGACTTGAGTATAAAGATGGGTAAATTATTGGTATGATCGTGATTAGGGGTTCTCTTGGCGTAGTGCAAAGTTGAATCGTTGATCGGGTATGATCATGACCATTGAATATATAATCAATATCTTTAGCTTAAAGGTGAAATGATCAACATGGTTATAATTATTGTTTATATAAATTCGAAATGATTATATATTTCTTTGAGATAATAATATATTTGGCCTATAGTGCAAATATGAACTGTTGAGGAATATCTTTGGCCTGTAGTGCAAAGATGAATTATTGATGAATATCTTTGGCCGTAGTGCAAAGATGACATGTTGTTGAATATCTTTGGCCATGAGGCAAAGATGAATATGTGTTGAGATGAACATGACCAACTGGTGATACAAATGAATATCTTTGGTAGTAGTGCAAAAGATGAAATTTTTAGTATGATTATGAACAAGAAATGTGATTTGGTGTAACCATGATCTTTGATGTTTCAGGTAAAGATAGGTGATGAAAATTATCTTCGTCCTGGATGAGAAGAGGAATTTAGAACTACAATTATGATTATGAGTTATTCATATGATTGTGGACCGTAATTGTTGATTTATGTTACGGGATAAAACATTGTTGGTGGATTTTTAACATGGAGAAGATAATAGACTTTATAGTCTATTTGACTCTTCTAATGGATTGCTTTTCGTTCACCGCAACTATGGTTGAAATTTTTATCATCTACCATATGTTTTAAATCTCTGATTTATTATTAATGGAGGCTATTGATAATTTAATTATCTTTAGTCATGATATTCTTTACTGAGCTAGTTGTGCTCACCCTTTTGCTTTTACAATTCCTTTCGGTGTAATAAGAGTGTAAATTTGGTCGAAGCGGGGTAACAGGGGAATAGAATCGGTGGTCATCGTTTAGTAGTTATATTTGGTGAATCTAATAGGTGTGAGTAACCCAACGTTGGAAGGGTGTTTTGTCACTTTCATACAAGATGTCTAAATGACATACAACCACGTATCATCATAAGATGGGATGTGCTCATCCACTTGCTAAGTATATATATATGAGCACTACCTATATAATCTTGGTGTTTGTTTGAAGTATAATTCTCAATTTGAGATAGTGGAGATAATGATAAATCAAGAGAAGACTCACCATTGGGAAGAATATGATAGTAATCTTCTCGCTTTTCTTTGGGGTCTATTAGTCAACCAAGGATAATTCTTTGGACATATGATATCTATCATAACCTGCACGCACGGCCTCCCATATGTGCGAAGGTTTCTCGAGCACTTCCCAAAGATTTTAGTTTCTAAAAAGCATCTTTCGACTATACCTTTATGTAAGGTGTCATGTGGAGGTGTTGTCCACGGCAGTTGGGACATGTGTCACATTTGGTATATATTTGTATCCAAACTCACAGTATATGTGTTGTTGTATTTTGCACGACAATTGTTGTAATAAAATTGTAGTTATATTCTGTACCATGTATTTGGCGACTCAGAATGGGTTGGATGGAATGGACCTATTTTGGGGTCGTTACAAATAGTATGACTAAGATAATGCAGAATAATTTATCGTTAACCTTCAACAGTGTTAAACTGATAAAATATAATAACTATCAAGTTTAACTGCAGCGGAACAAGCAATCCATTAGAAGAGTCAAGTAGAGAATAAAATCTACTATCTTCTATGATTTAAAAGGTTTTTCATCACTTTTATCGCTGAGACTCAGCTTAATAAATAATCCACATCATCGAATAACCCCTGCACTACGGCCAAGGATATTCTTTAGTATCACGACCACGAATTATCCATGCACTACGGCTAAAGACAATCATATTTTCATCAACGGTCCTGATCATGCCATAAAATAATTCATCTTTGCACTACTGCCAAATAGAATCCATAGCCATAATCATACCAAAAACTGTCCATCAATGCACTACGGGCCAATGAGGACTTTTCCACATCATTTGTAACATTACGGTTATGATTATACCGAATAATCCCTGGTCATAATCATACCAAGTCCATCTATGCACTACAGGCCACAGAAGTCTTTTAACATAATATAAACATGAGGATGATGACAATGATATAAGAATTCAATATAAACAAGTTCAAGAATTTATTTATCCAGGAACTAATAACGTCCACATTGTCAACATGATACTTCTTTGTAGAGTAAAATTCAAGAATGCTCGGAAGAATATTTTCATGAAAAGATCTTTGGATGAAGCGCAAAATATCAAGGATATTCCATTAATTTCATGGAGTATAGAAGTCAAAACTTTAACCAACCGAGTATAATAAAGAATGGAATAACAAAAGAAATCACCACGACGTGCAGATTGCATGATTGTGTTATTCCAATGTATACTAAATAACGAACTGTGTCGGTAGTAAATTCAAGACCGGCTGTGATGTTCCAATGAATAATAAAGAATGGAATAACAACAGAAATCACCATGCATGCGGTGATTGCAGATGTATGTGTTATTCCAATGAATAATAAAGACGGAACCAGTCCCACAGAAAATGCAATGCGAATATTCCAATGTAATAATAAAGATTTTAACCCGTGTCCGTGTAAAACACACGTATATGATATTTCAACGAATAATAAAGAATGGAATATTAGAAGAATTTCACCATATATGCAGATTTTTATATAGATGTGTTATTCCAACATAATAATAAAGAATGGAATAATGTAAGAATTTCACCAAGTATAGGGTAGCACAGATACAAAAGTTATTCCAATGTAATAATAAAGAATGGAATAATGTAAGTTCTCTTCATAAATAAGAAAGAAAGAGTACCCCTTACGAGTACAACAAATAATATTCCCTACTTTAAAAAAAAAACGGATACTGGAATAGTGAGGTAGCAGACTTCTCTTCTTCTTTTTCTCTATAGATTTTTTCTCTATAGCTTTTCTCTATAATAATTGCTCTAAAGCTTTAGTGAATTGGTGAGAAATGAAGAAGAATGAGCTTCTATTTATAGGAAAATATAGTTTCGATAATTGCACGCTTTGGGCTCGAAATATTACAATCTGATACCTTCATCTTTTTCTTCATTTTTAATTTAGTCCTGCAAGTATTATCAAACTTGCACCACTTCCCCTAATAGTAAATCATGTGAATCAATAGTAAATCATGTGACTCAATAGTTCTAATCATGTGATAAAAATAATTACAAGATAATAGTACTCCATCTATACCTCCATTTTTAACTTAGTCATGAAAGTATTATCAATTTTGTACCAACTCCCCTAATAAGACAAGAATGTGATTCAATAGTACACACATGTGAACAAATAGTTATATAAGCATGTGAATTAGTAGCAATTAATTGCTCATTTATCCGATAAATTACCCGATTTATCATTATAACCCCTAGACATCAATTATCATCGGAATAGATGTCGATTTTCACTAACACAAACAATTCCAACATAACCAAACTATTTTTATCAACAATATAAATTTTGAAATTTTGAAGTTTGACTTTTCCCGAAAAAGTCAACTGTTGACTTTTTGACCAAATAGTGAATCCCAGAAATTTTTTTACTAATTTCATCGTTCCGGACTCAAATATCACGTCCGCGTCTCCAAATTCAACTCCGAGCACGACTTCAATTTCAATAACATTCATCATTAATATCATAACTCACAATATTTAACAACCAGGTCGTTCCCAAGAAAGAGGGGGCTTTCCGATAAGGATTTCTCCCTATTGGCGCGCAATTAGATTATCTAACCTCTCATTGACAGAACTTCTAGACATTGTAAATATTGCAATTTATAATATGAATAACTTTGCCGTCTCAATCATTGATTTAATAATATATCATATTATGCGATGATACTATAACAATAATTGAATCAATAATATGATGATATGATGCAAAGAATCTTCAGTAGCAATAATTGAGTATAACCGAGTGACTTCTCACGTAAGATCAATAATCAATACCGTGTCTTCTACTATGCAACCACGCCAGATTCGCATTTTTTAACACCGGTGTTTCAATAGTTTTAACGGTAACAATACTTCTCCGCTATTATTTTTATAGAAAGATAATTTTGTCGCTTTTCTAACTACGACAATACTTCCGCTTAATGGGTCCACTAATGATTGTCTTGCATCATACGAATATTCCCTGTTAAAATGAATATTCCCCGACCAATCGAATATAATACAACAACTTGTATACTTTGCAAAATTTATAAATACTACCCACAACTATAACATTATATCAAATCCACACCATAATATTAAAAAAATTATTTCGAGAAAATTAAATATTTATTCATAAAATCTGGGGTCTCACAATTATAATTCAACAAGAAAGTTTAGGTCAAAAGATATTAGATGAAACACAAACTATTAAAGGAATTTTAACAAATTGTTATTTTATAAATTTGTTTAATGTTAAGGACTGTATAAACTAATAATAATTTCTTACCATAGTAGGTTTAAATTTAGGAGTATAAAAAAATGTTATCCCTTACCTTCTTAGCACATGACTAGATTTTGCTTTCTATGTAGGAAATAAACCTAAATATATATTTATGATTTAATTAGTAATTGCCTTATATAAATTTTATGGTGTACACACTAACTCGTATCTTGTAAAATTGTTAAAAATATATTGATAGCATTTGTAAAAATAAATTTGTGTAGTGTACAAAATAAAATGGAATAAACTTTTAAAATAATTTTTGAATTAATAAAATAACATTTTGAAACAATCTTCCAGATGAAACTTTTCATAATGAATCTTATAAATGAATAGTTACAAATATTGTGTAATGTGTGTATGTGTTTGTGTAATTATACTATAAAAATAATAATCACCTGAGCAATCCTTACATTCATATTGATGTTACCAACACTCAAGTATTCTTAGCACACTTAAAGAAATTCTCGCACAAAAAAAAATTAGAAAGGGGGAAGAACAAGTAAGAAGATTATGTTAACTCCTTCTACTAAAACCCTCATTTTATAGTCAAAACTTAATCAATATTTACCATAAATCAACTTTAGCACACTTTTTAAATTTAAAGATTATTCTTAATCTACCACACATTATTTTCTCACACTTTTCACATTTCAAGATTACCTTCAATCGACCACACATAAATTTTGGCACAACTTTCACATTTAAAGATTACATTAATCTACCACATATAATTTTGGCACAATTTTCACATTTCAAGATTACATTTTCATTATTATGTTTGTCCATCTTATGTATTATTTACTTAATGTATTAATATCACAAATATACAGTGTTATTTAGCTAACGTATTAATGAGTCTGTCTAACTTTTCAGTACCTGCGACTTTTAAATACGTAGTTTTCCATTATTACCCTTGTTACGATAACAATTATTGGTTCAATACTGTGGAATATTGTAGTGACACTATACTTTACTATTCCTTTATTGTTAGGTATTTTAACAGTTAAATGTAATAGTTTCACAACTAACTTTTATTTTATGTTATTTTATATCTTATAATCATTATGTTATGGGGTTCACCAATGATTGGTTGCTACGGCGCAGTCGTACGGTACTAAATATCTTTTGGTTTATCCGTCGAATTTTTTTTGTTTCTTGTAATTTGCACATAGCATCCTTAACTTTAACTTTTTATCAATGTAACACTTTACTATTTTAGAAACAGCTTAAATATGATTTACTATCTTAAACTATAGGCCATATTCCACTTCGGTGATTCACCTTTCAATTTTGTCAATTAGATGATTGAACTATTAATTATTTTTTTTCAATTTCATTCAATTGAGGCTACTGTGACGCCCCCAAAATAGGTATACATCACCTATTCTGAGTCGCCAAATATATGGTACAGAATACAAATACAATCTTTAATATACAACAACAGAGAAAATGTGAGTTTTAATACAAATCATCCTTCTGCACAATATCCACTCTCGAATAAGTCCTCATTATATTTATTGTCACACTATTTAATAGAATAGTGAGGACTACTAATAATATCATCCGGTCCATCACTCCGCTTCCCAACTCGTCCCAAATTTATATTCTCATTTCACAGAAGAAATAAAAGAAAGAAAAGGGTGAACTAAAACTAGCCCAAGAAAAATATTATGACTAAGATAATGCAAAATAAATTATCATTAGCCTTCAACAGTGTTAAACCGATAAAATATAATAAACATCAAGTTTAATCAAGCAATCTTAACAAAGCAATCCATTAGAAGAGTCAGTAGAGAATAAAATCTACTATCTTCTATGATTTAAAAGGTTTTTCATGACTTTTATCGGAGACTCAAAACAATAAATAATCCACATCATCGAATCACCCCCCGCACTACGGGCCAAGGATATTCTTTAAGTATCACGACCACAATTATCCATGCTTCTACGGGCCAAGAATATTTGTGTATTCATTAATGGTCGTGATCATGCCAACAATCGTCCATCAATGCACTACGTACCAATGAGGATTTTTTCCACATCATTTGTAATATTACGGTCATGATTACAATTTGAATAATCCCCATTATAATCATACCAAATCCATCTACGCACTACTGAAAGCCACGATGACTTTCAACATAATATAAACACGGGATGATGACAATGATATAAGAATTCAATAAAACAAGTTCAAGAATTAATTTATCTAGTAACTAATAACGTCCAAATTGTCAACATGACATCGCTTTTGAGAGAGTAAAATTCAAGAATGCTCGGAAGAATATTTCCACGAAAAGATCTTAGATGAAGCCCAAATATCGAGGATATTCCACTAATTTCATGGAGTATAAGTCAAAAACTTTAACCAAAGTGTATAATAACGAATGGAATAACAAAAGAAATCACCACGCATGCGATTTGGCGATGTATGTTATTCCAACAGAATAATAAGTAATCTTAACCAGTCAAAGAAATTGCATGACCGCGGGATGTTCAACGAATAATACTGACGGAACCAAGTCCCATAACGCACGCAACAAGATATTCCAATGAATAATAATAAAGATGGAACCGTGTCCCACAGAACGCATGCATGTGATGTCCCAACATAATAATAATAAAGATTTTAACCAGTCCCAGTAAAACCATGCATGCACAGGATGTTCCAAATGTAATAATAATAAAGACGGAATAATAGAAGAATGTCACCAAGTATAGGGTAGAATCACGTGATACTTTGGTTATTCCATGAGAATAATAAAGAATGGAATAACGTAAGTTATCTTCATGAATCTGAAAAGAAATAATATTCTTACCGTAAAATAAACCAATATAAGAGTAGGGAATGAGCGAATAATATTTTTCTATAAACTTTCTATAATTTTTCTCTCTGTAGTTTCAATTGAATTAAATAAGAAATAATGAAGGAATGAAACTTTTATTTATAGAAAAATGGATTGCGTAAGAATTAACTCAATGATTGGTCCAGATTGATTTACTTTAATCTGACTATTCATATTTAAAGAAAATCTTTTAAATAAAATATAATATATTCTATTTATAATCTAATAAAACGAATAATTTTATAAAAAGATTTTACTACGCAACACTACGCAGTATTATCTGCAAAACACTATCGTAATAAAATATAATATATTCTAATTATTATACAATAAAATGTATAACTTTATAAAAAGTATTTTGTTTTATATAAAAAGATTTTACTATTAGTCAATAAAACGAATAACTTTATAAAAGTATTACATTTTTTATATAAAAAACTTTTTTTTTTATTACATTAATAATACCAATAAAACAAAACCGGTTGAAACTTATCACATAAGCATCAATAATCAATACCGCAGTGTCTTCTTGCAAGTAACTCTGGCGTATTCATCGTACTTTTAACACCGGTGTTTCAATAGCTTAATTAAACTTCCGCCGTTATTTTCTAAAATATTTTTTGTCGCTTTCTCGATCCGATGATAATTTTATCATGAGGTCCACCAACGATTAGTTATATACGAATATTCCCCTCGTTAAAAGAATATTTCCACCAATCTAATATTATATAACAACTTGTGTACTTTGCAAAATTTATAAATATTAACCACAATTATATCATTATATCAAATTCATTCTATAATATTCAAAAATAATATGTATAAAAAATTCATCTTTATTTATAAAAGTTGGGGTCTTACAGCTATCACGTCAGAATGGCCCGTTAACGAGACAAACTAATACTTATGTGTAATTAAAAAATATTATTTTAATTATCTCTTCCAAACATCAATAGTAAATATATCAAATCATTTTAAATATAACCAAACCTAACCAATATCATTAAACTCATTCGCTGCCAAGTACTTAGTTTTCCATCTGTTGACCTCAGCCCAACCGGCCTCATCGCTTACGCCGCCGGTAGCAGCGTCTCCGTCGTCGATTCACGCTCTATGCAGCTCATCACTGTTATCCCCCTTCCTCCTCCCTCCTCCCTCCTCCCTCCTCCCTCTCTATCCTCAAACTCCACCTCCACTCCATCTCTCTCTCCTTTTGTAACTTCCGTCCGTTGGTCTCCTCACTCGCTCCGCCGCGACATCCTCTCGCACGACCCCTCCTCCGCGCCCTCCCACCTTCTCCTTTCCGCCGGGGACCAACAGGGCATCGCTCTCCTCGACCTCCGCCTCAAATCCCCTCTTCTCTTTCTCGACACCGATGATTCCAAGCTCGTCATCCAAGACCTCTGCTGGATCTAATCGGCAATCGCGACCCGACTCGTGGATCCTCGCCGCCTTATCCGGACCTTCCCACCTGTCTCTCTGCAACACCTCCACAGGGAGATGTTTCTTCAAATACGACGCCGGACCGGAACTCTTCTCTTGCATCCACCGCGATCCATTTGATTCTCGACATTTTTGTGCTCTAGTACTCAGAGGCTTCCTCTTATCAGTCAAAGTCCTTAACGATAATTCCGAAGACGACGTCTCTCTAAAGGAGCTCCAAATTCCCCCAGACTCCTCAGAATTGCAGAGGCTGGGTTTGATTGTTTTTTTTTTCTTTTGATTAATTAATTAATTTTGTTTAGTTGGACTAAATGGGTGAGAAATTGATTTGGTTTGATTTTATTAAATTATTATTATATTTTATTACGTTTTTGTCCTTTTAAAACATTAAAATCATAAAAATAAATTAAATAAAGATTTTTGAAAACACATCAGTACTAAATATCCTATGTGTCCTAATCACATCACCAAATTGTGACATGTCGGTACTAATTGAATCAAAGTAAAAAAATTAATAGTTTAATCATCTGATTGAAAAAATTAAAACGTTCATCACCGAAATAAAATATGGCCTATAGTTTAAAATAGTAATTTATATTTAAACCTTTTAGAAAAACATATAAAACGAATAAGTTTTATTAACTAAAGGCTTAAATATAACCCCTTTTTTCACTTCGGTAATCCATTTTATAATTTTTTCAATTAAATAATTAATTTTTTTCACTTTCGTTCAATTGTATCCGTCAATTTGATAACGTAAAACCAAGAATAAGCCGAATTGCAGTTTATGTGTAATTAAAAAAAAATATTTTGATATCTTTTTGCACATTCATTATACAAAATAGGGTAAATTTGTCAAATCACTCCCAAAATCATCAATAAAACAAATCAATGCCATCCAAACGATTGCGTCATTGATCAATATTATCTTCACTGATGAAGTTACATTCACATATCTCTCTTTCTTAACAATTCAAAAATTATTGTGAAAATTCTCAAATATGAATAACTATATATATTCGAATTTAAAAAATTCAGCATAACTGCAAACAAAAGATGGAGGAAAATAGAGATATTTTCATTGATCATCTTAATTAAGACCAAAAACATCATATCATTTATTGTAAAACTCTACTTAATTCATACATATTCCACTATTATCATCAAACTTATGACAACCCCCAAAACCCCATTTCCACCTTCCAATTCCTTTACAAATCTCAAAACAGACTGCCAATGTATGTTAAGCAAAACCCCTCCATTTGCAATGATCACAGGTCCCAACAGCTTGCTCAATTCCCCATCGTTCCCGATCATTGCCAACTGAATATGCCCTGGAATTATTCTACTATTCTTGTTATCCATCGCAACATTCCTAACTAGCTCCAAAAGCTATTACATACATATAACCAAAAAAATAATTTAGTCTAACAGATATAATCAAAACAGAGAGAGTAGAAAACTGTGTACCTCCACTGCGAAATATTCGACTACGGCGAAACGGTAACGTCCGGCCTTGAGGAATTTGGCAATTCGGCCGACGGGAAATTGGAGCTGACCTTTGGAGATCTGGAGAGAAATAAATTACTATACTTATTTTGCATCCAAATTACTATAGTTTAGCAGAGTTAATAACATGCAAGGTAATTAAACCGGTGAAGATATGACATGTGTCAATTTTATAAACTAATTTAATGTCATTAAGAAATCGGTGAGAACACCCCCATTTACTTGTAAGTTGTAAGCCAATTTATATATTTATATTTATAATTTTTATAGAAATTTATGGTTTAATATTCAAAATGTAGTTGGAGTTATACCTAACAAATTTTGTTAGAGCATTCACAATAGTTTTCTTATTTTTATCTCTACTTTGCAGTGTCATTGGATCATTATACAGGATAAAGATTCAATTTTTTTATATTGATTCCTTAAATAAGGAAATTTAAAATTTAAAAGTTGAAATTCCAACAGTCAAAATATGTTTTGACCGTTATAACTATTTGACATTTGTATTGGCTTCATGCGTTAAAGTTTATGATAGTTGTAATATATTACAACCTCTTATTTTTAATTATAAAATTGCTATTAATTTATTAATCTTTTTTAAAATAAGTATGTGATATTTTTAAATTTAAAATTAATTTAAATTTAATCAATACATATTGTAACTTATTTAGAAAAAAATACTACTATTACTTATAAAATTTATTATTTTTTCAATTCTTAGAAAAATTATTAAGTTTGATAATGCATCAAATTGACTTATAAAAATTAATAATAATCTTATAATTTATAAAAGAGTATAATTTATCAATTGTATTCCACTATAAAATAACTTTTATTTTATTTTAAATTTTAAGTAATTTATGGAGTGAGTATTGAATGGATTGTAGTTGCAAATGTACATAAGATCAATATTAACTTTTAAAAAAGTTAATTTGTGATATTTTTAAATTTACAATTAATATGATTCATTTAATTTAAAATTTGAAAATAATAAATTTTATAATTAATAGTAATTTTATAATATTTATAATTATATGGACATAAATTAAATAAATTTATATAAATTTTAAATTTGAATACGTTTGAAATTAATTTTTAAAAAACAAGTCAATATTAATTTTATAATTTGAAAACGAAGTAGTAAAAAAGTCGTTTGATAATAATGTCAAGATGTGTATGATTGATGAGTTGTCTACTTAAATGATTATGTGAAATGTCATTTTGCATATATAGATAACTGTCTTTTGACTCCCTCACTCCAGGAGAGTAAAATCCTATATAGAAATTAAAATAGAGAGTTAAATAAGGATAAGAAAACGATTAGATAATAATTTTGTTGATATATTCTTTAAAAGTTTATTAAGTAAACTGTTGTGAATGCTCTTGTACCTATAAAAATCTCTTATTTACCGTAATATTTTTTTAACAATTCAATTTGGAATCAACCGTTTGTATACCAAAGTGCGGGAATGTAATGAGCTTTATTATCTTGCAAGTCTTTCTAATGTACAAACAAAATAAGATTTCAAATACTACAAGTTATGACCAATATATTTTATAGATTAAGAGGGAGGAGGAAATTAGGTCTACCTGTGAGAGAAATGAACCAAAATGAAGAGAAAGAGTTGTAAGAAATACTCCATCATCCGTCCGTCCATTACTATATGTCGTTTTAAATGATTTTTTTTAAATTGTTTATTATTTTATATAATTTAGGAGAATTAATTATAATATTTTTAAAATTATCACTCATGTAAAAATATTAAGAATGAGAGAGAATGAGATAAGTATGATAATTATGAGAATTTAAAAGTATTATAGACAATTAATATTATATTTAATGTTATATAATTATTTTTTTAATTCTTGTGTATAATTTTAAAATGATATATATTAAAGGACTGAGGGAGTAAGTGAGTATAGAGATTACTTTAAGAATGAAAAGGGTTTTAAGTAAAAATTAATAAAAAAATAACTTAATTTTAATAAAATTATGTAATTTTAGTAAATAACTTTAAAAAAAAATTATGTAAGGTTAACCTTAGAATGAATATACATATTGTCTTGTTGTTTTCCATATAGGAGTACTATCTATTTCGATCATTTTTAGGTATGGGGTGGGCGTATGAATCCTTAGATGCAGGGACACGTGTTGTTATTGTTGCTTTTCTCATGAAAAGTCCACGAGGACTTGTGTATCATGTAAACTCTACTGTATCCTAAACCATTTTTATGTCCATTGCATTGATTGAGGTTAAATAATTGAATTTATACGTGTCACCCAATGGAGTAAAGGCTGTTCCAAGGAGCTCTGTCTCTCCTCTCTCCTCCCTGCCTCCCTGCCTCCTAGCCCAGAAAGAAAAAAATCTAGGAAAGAGGCAAAACAGAATAACTGACCAATATTTGGATTTTGGAGGCTTCAGCTCTTGGGTGTTTTCCATTGGTAAGCACCTTACCAGTTGTTTCTCTGTTTGTTAGTGAATTTCAGTTGTTCTGGGAGGTTCTCCTCCCTCCCTCCCTTCCTTTTTTTATTATAATATTTTCCTTTGTTTACAGTTGTTGAATTTGTTCAGATTACAAGTTGTTGTATGTATTTGAGGAACCAAAAAAATTAAAAAGAACAAATATTTTTAAGAGGATGTGAATGGTTGCTTCAGTTCAGATCCATGAAACCCAAGTTCTATATGTCAAAAAGACTGGACCTTTTGATGGTTTTCTTGTGATTCATGAGGGTTTAGTTTCCTTTTCCTAGGTTCTTTCTCATGAAATCCTTTTGCTTTCCTTCTTGGGTTTATGGATAAGGATAATTAATTTTGGCTTTTTATCACATACTCTTGGTTATTTAAGGGCTGGTATTGGAGATAGGATTTTGATATTCTAGGGTCGGTTCTTTTTCTACGAGTGGAAGAATTTGTTGTTCTAGATATAATGGAAAAATCAACTCTATTCAACCTTAAAATTCTCATATATGGATGCTTAGATCCATTGTTTACGACTAGATGATCCATTCTTCACCACCAGATCTGATGACCCATTTTCCTTTTGCTTATCACTAGCTTATTCAGACTTTTGCTTGAGCTTGCTTTATGTGCTTAGTGTTTTTTGTATCCCAAATTTGTAGGTTTGGATGCCCAAATTTACATTTTGCTCATCTTTAGCTCATTCCAGTTGAAATCTGCCCTTGGTGTTACTTGGTGTTCGTCCTATCAATTGTTGTTCAAGTTGTTTGAAGTTTATCCCCAGTCAAGGAGTGGATTTAGTGAAACCTGTTAGTCTTGTGGAGTATGGTGGAATAAAAAGTGTTGATTATGTAAGTTTGGTGGGATCTGGGGTAATCATTATTTTGTCAGTGCTATACAAAGTGGCATTCATGGAAGATATGTCTCCGGCTGTTGCAGTTACACTTAGCTTAAGTAATCCAATCTGTGATACTTCTGGGATCACAGGCAACGTGGAAATAACACGGGTGAAGATACTGACTGAAACAGCAAGCTTGTTATCTGATCCTTCATCGGTGCTGCATGCTAGGTCTGTTTCTAGTTGGGAGAGGAGTTGCAATGGTCTAAAGAGAACCTTTTCTGGATCTGGAGAAAGCAGAGGGAAATCTGATCTCTCAGGGACTGTACTAAGTGATAGCAATTGGGTTTCTACGGATGCCATGATTCAGCAAAGTGAGGAAGATGAAATTTTTACGGTTTCTGATGATCCCAATGGTGAGCAATTGCTAGCTCTGAATACTAGTTCAGGGACAAGCCTGCCAATTGCTGTTGAAATCAAGGAAATAGACTATGGTCAAATTGTTGCTAAAGTTATTAGCTTTGACAAACAAAGTATGGAGGGGAAGCTGGCAGATGAATTATTAACAGTTTCGGCCTGTGCAAATGAAGCAAGCTCTAATGGGCTTACTGTAAAGGCATCCCTAATTGCTGTTCAGTTGCCTACAGAGAAGATTACTGGAAATGGAGGGATCAGGGATGTGTTTGAAGTGGAGTATGTTCCCCTATGGGGATCTGTGTCTATTTGTGGAAAGAGGCCAGAGATGGAAGATGCTGTTGCCGCTGTGCCTCAATTTATGAAAGTTCCTACTAAAATGTTTGTTGGTGATCGTGTAATTGACGGGATAAGTCAAAAATTGGGTCACATGACAACTCATTTCTTTGGAGTGTATGATGGTCATGGAGGTTCTCAGGTATGTTTGATTCTGAGGTTCATCTTTGCTATATGGACGTTTTATTTCTTTCTTTGAGAGCAACGTGACACGATTTTCTGGATTTGAATGTACTTTTGATTGTCCAACTTCATCGCAAGCATTTGTCCCAAATTCATAAACTATTCTGAACTAGTTTCTAGCGTTGGATTTATTCTGAACCCTCTAGAATAATATTATCTAACTGTTAATGTTTTATCATATTAAATCGTCTTTTAGTATCTCATTTGTATGTCTGTTATCATAAGCACATTGCTTACCTTTTATTCATAATTTTTCTATATATCATGTGATAAATTAACCTTTAATATCATAGTCATTGTCTCAAGTGTAGAAATGTTACCTTACACAGGTTGCAAATTACTGTCGTGACCGTGTCCATTTTGCTTTAGAGGAGAAGTTACAAGGTATACAGGATGATGAGGCTGAAGTAAGAATGAGAAACACTCAACAGATGCAGTGGGAGGAAGTCTTCACCAGCTGCTTTCTAAAGATTGATGATGAAGTTGGAGGAAGAGTTAGCAGAAGCATTCCTGGAGGAAATTCCGATGCCTTTACCAGTACTTTAGAACCTGTTGCCCCTGAAACTGTGGGATCTACTGCTGTGGTTGCATTAATATGCTCATCCCATATTATTGTTGCAAACTGTGGTGATTCAAGAGCAGTCCTTTATCGTGGCAAAGACGCATTGGCTTTGTCAAATGATCATAAAGTAAGGCATGTTTGTAAAGCTCTACATTTTTTAGTAACAAATCAAGCTCTTTGTGGTAAATAAACTTTTTCACCTTTATTTTTTGTCTTTTTTCCACTTAAATTCAGCCAAACAGAGAAGATGAATATGCAAGGATTGAAGCATCCGGGGGGAAGGTCATACAGTGGAATGGACACCGTGTTTTTGGTGTACTTGCAATGTCAAGGTCCATTGGTAGGTTTACTTTTGCATGGTTTCAAAATAGTGGCTTTGTGGGAATATCCTTTCTGGCAGCTATTTAAACCTCAGTTGATCAAACTGCATATTGCTCATTGATGTTGAATATCTGATCTTACCAAAAAATAATTCTTCTTTTTGGACACAAATAGCCTTCTTCTACAATGTCTGGATTACATCCTTAAGCTGCACTGATTTCGAAATAAGTGATCTAAGACAAATAGCCTTCTTCTAGAACTTCTGAAAATAATTATGTTACAGTAAAACTAATGAACATAATGAAAACAACTTCGGAAAAAGAATTTTCTAGACCTAAAACTTTAACACAAGTTCCAATGTGTGCCTACAAAGATTAATTTCTGAAACACCTTGCTCTATCGGTCAAGATCCTATCCTTTTCTAACAGCACCAAAAGGGTGCCAGTGACACCTTGCACTAATACATATATATTGCCTGAAAAACAATTCCAGAATTGCCTTGAGCAATGAAATCTATAGAAGTGATTGCAGTTTAGTGCTTCCGGACTAGAATCTACAAAGGTGATTGAAAAAATATTGGAAACATACTTGTAATGTTAGTTCCTATCAATTCGAGCATCATATATCTACTATGTACTCATAGGCTGTTTTTTTTTATTTGCTCTGTTATGAATACATGGTACAGAAAAGGAGCTGTTACTTTTCTTGTCTGTTTGGAGTGCATTTATGAACAGGCCTTTCAATGTGATTCTATATTTCAGCTTGCTTGAGAAATTATTTGATAAAGGGATGTTCCTCAGGTGATAGATATTTGAGACCGTGGATTATACCTGAACCGGAAGTCATGTTTGTACCACGAGCTAGAGAGGATGAATGCCTTATTTTAGCCAGTGATGGTCTGTGGGATGTCATGACAAATGAGGAAGTGTGTGAAGTGGCTAGAAGGCGTATCCTGCTTTGGCACAAAAAGAATGGACCTATTACTACTCATGTAGAGAGAGGTGAGGGAGTTGATGCTGCAGCTCAAGCAGCAGCAGAATACCTTTCAGTGCTTGCTCTCCAGAAGGGAAGCAAGGACAACATTTCCGTGATTGTGGTGGACTTGAAAGCTCAAAGGAAGTTTAAGAGCAAATCATGAATAAGAACTCCACCCATCATTTGCTTCCAATATAGGAGTATAATTCTACACAATATAAAGCTGCCCTTGTTATTAGATAGCTTGGTCCATTATTTTACATATGGGCTTAATGCGTGTATCAGAATAGTTATTACTAGCTAGTGCCTGTTATTGAAAACAATGTATTAATTTCTAAACTTTCTCGAGCCCCATACTGTTATGTATATTGGGTCTCATAGAGTGTTGGTATAATTTGTTGAATCTCAAGTTTCTCTCACTTTGAATACATTTTCCTTGTAAAGGCAAGCATAAACTGTAGGAGAATCACGAGTTTCCGTACAGATCGGAGTACTTGTGTTAATAAGCGGTTAAGATGATGAAACACATTTTGTATTCATGGCGGCTGAGTTCCAAGGAAAATGAGAAAATCCATTTCTTTTTCTTGATGTCTCTACCGGATTTGATATGGTGGTCCGTCAGGCACTCGCGTTGAAAGGTCCTTAGAACTTTTACTTTTACTCTAGTCAGTAGCAGGCACTCATGTTGGAAGACCCACAAAAACTTCTTAAAATCAATAGCAATCTGTACATAACTGAGGCTTGTCTTAATTGTAATTAGTTAATTATTCATCATGGGTGTTTCTAATAGTTATTAGAACACGTCATTTTGTAAGTTAATTCAAATTTCCATGTTCTTATTGGTACGTACTCAATACAATAAATACAGATCCAAGTATAAAAATAAGTCAACAGCAATCTCCTCCTATGGATCTGATTTAAATGAAATTGTAACATGATATTCCAAAAACGCAATACTTAGATTCCTTACAAGAAGGATGTCATCAAAATTGTCCATCTTTACTTTAACCTTGAAACAATATTTAATACACTACTACGCTGAGATACTCGTCCATAATTCCCACCATTCTAAACTACTGTCTAACCAGTACAAAAAGAAAAAAGTTTGAACCCATCGGTCTACCTTTGACGCTTCCTTCTTATCCTAATAACTGGGAATTGCAGTGGGACAGGAAGTGTAGCCAGCAGAACAGTTCCCTCACGAACAAACTTGCAACCCAATTGTTCATAATGTGTTCTCAGTTCTATGGCATTCATTCTCAGATCCTTAGCTATATCTGATGGGTCAGACCGATAACCATCAGCAAAAAGAGTTAGCACCAAGACATAGCTGATAAGAAGATTCCTTTTTTCATCCGAAAGCCTTTTTTTATCTGATTCCTCAAACATAGCTCGGAACTTCTGGGATAAGATGCTTGGAATTTTGTGATTCTTTGCGGATAAATGACCATCCATCGAATGCTTATCCTTGAACTTGATAAGATGTGTAATGTATGAAAATACACAAGCAATCGTACCCATCTCATACTCATTCTGTAACATGAAAAGAGTGCAGCATATCACATACTAGTCTCAGATGTCAATAAAAGAAACATGTAGTTTATAGAATAATTTACTTTTACTGAAAACTTGATACACATTGTAATATAGTGATATATTTCAGTGCTAGATGCCTTCGTTATCTCTTTAGTAACCAAAGAGGGAAAAGATGAGGAAAACAATCTTAGGATGCAAATGACACTCAAAAAGAAAGGTAAAATAGTAAAATTTGTTCATGTATTTCTTAGGTTCCAGTCTTATGTCGGTTATGTGACGATATTATCAAAATTAATAATGAAATTACAATCAGAATTATGTATTTTTACTATTTTGTTTTCGTGGAATAATTTTTCTTAAAAGTGACACAATTGTACTCCCGCTGTAATGAAATAAGAATACTACTTTTTGTTGACTTATTTCTCTTTTCTAAAAATTAAGCTTTGTATATGACAACTTCAAGGTAAATATTTTAAGTAATTTTTATTCTGTATAACATTTGTTATTTAAAGTTTAATATTGAAAAGAAAAACTTTGAAAAATATATCCAAGTATGTTCTTTAAAGTTTAATTTTCTAAGTAACTTTTATTTTCTGCAATAACTTTTGGGCCATGCAAACCTTAATATTTGCAAGAAAACAAATAATACTCTTGTTTAAGAACATAGGCAGTATAATCTGATGTCATATTCTAAACCAGTTGGGTGAAAGTTGAATTAATTTTAAGTGCTTACCTTAATCTCTTCCAATTTATAAACTCTGTTACAAACAAAGCTCGGGTAAACATCGGGTGCCACTTCTGCTATCTCGAGTAAATCTTTAAGGTAATTCCACTCTCCTTCAAAAATAATCTTTTCAAGTGGATAAGCCTTCTGAGGTGTAGAAGCTGATATATCATGGGGTGGAATATTACGAGCATTAGTAGTTGCAGTAACTTCAAGAGCATCCTTGTTTATCTCAATGTCCTCTAATTTACTGTCTAGATCCTTCTGAGATCTAGGATCTTGTTTTTGGCGTAAAGACTCGAGTTTTTTAGTCTGCAATATAAGAAATAACCATATTATAATGAGATTTTCCGCAGAAAGATCAATGAAAAAAGTCAGTACGACAGATGATTTTACTTCTGGTAAGATGTTAATGCATTAAAGAACTCTCTTGATGTTCTCCTCTTCACTAAAGCTAGTGGCGTGTGCTTGAGAGGGTTACTGTTATTCTCTTTTACGTTTTATTTTATTTTTTGTGTTGGGGGGGATTGGGGGAACTGGGGAAGGGGCTATTACCTTATTTATAGTCTTCTTTGTCGAATACAGGAATGTGAGATCTCTTAATTTTTCAGCTGTCTCTTCTGCATTGAGCTCTTCCTTTGAATTGTCTTGAGCTTCATTTTGAGTCACTTGACTCACATCTGAGCCACTAAGCTTAGGCTCCAACCTAAATATCTGTAATCAGTAGCAAGTCAGGTCAGTTGTCCAAAAACACATTTCAATTCTTAATATAGATAGTATACTGGAAAAAATGATAAAGCTAAATAAATAGAGCTTGGAGTTCTCATCATTAAACGAAGACCAAGAGGCATTCATTAAAAGATGGTAATTTTAGGTTCATTTGTCTTATCAGAATATTACAGTCAAATTATTCTCAGGACTGGTAAAAATTTTCTCTATGCTGTTATAGAAAATATAGATTAGCACCACACTTTCTACCTGCCTACCTCAACTACACCATATCAATAAACAAAAGAAATGTAAATCCAGAACTTAAACATAACTTCATAAATATTTTAATCAACTCCTTATGAGTGAATCCTGGAGTAAACAGTGAAAAATAAGGGAAAAAGTAGGATGGATGAAATATTTAAAAGTACAATTTGAGGTTTCTGGATTATCTCGTATCTTTGGGACTCTGAAAAAAATAAATTTTCCACTCCCAAATCCTAGTTCACAAATTAATTAATTAATTAAGCATGCCCAGAAAGTAACCTCATCCATTACAACCACACAATTCAAAATCACAAAACATTTTCATGTTATTAGCTTCTCTTCATTTAATTATAAGAAATAATTCCCTTCAACTTTCTCAACATCAAGCAAACAAGCATAGTCAAACTCACATCAAAGTTTTTACCTTATTAGCAGCAATAGGAACAATCTTCAGGGTTTGAGTGGCTTTATCCAGAACCCCAAGAGCATAAGTACATAGCTGAGGAGCAGCCCCTTCGCCTGAATAATTGGTCCCAACAAAATCGACGTGAGACCCATTTGGGCTCACAACCACCTGCAGTCGATTGTTCCGCTTCACGTTCCTGTAAACCCTAACACTGTGCTCCGGCGGGCCGGATGCTTCGGCTTCCATCGGCCCATTCTTGAGTGGGTCGAAGCCTGTAGGGAAGTAACCGACGAGCGGCGATGTCTTGTCGGACTGCTCACGGAGTGTCAGAATCTTGACATCTATTGTGTCTTTCTTCTTCTTCTTTATATTCTTTTGGGACTCGCTATACGCTTCGTTTTCTTCTTCTTCCTTCTGATCCTGGACTGGACTAGTAGTATTTTGTAGCTGCTCCTTCTTTCTCTTTCCCATCGAGTCTGCGAGTGATTAGCTATGTCGTTGAGAGTGATTAGCTATTTTATATGAGAAACCCTAGCTCGTCACCAGTGGTTCGGCTCGACCCATATATTCAGGTCAGGGTATTACTCGGTCCGACGAAGAGACCCATATATCATAATAATGCTACCCTCCTTCCATTCAAAATTGAAAAATGATACACATTACAAATATTTAACAAAATTAGATTTGTATTGTCAAAATAATTTGTAAATTTTAAGAATATGATTTGAGTATTTGGGAAAAATATGATTATAGATATTATTTTTATTTTAAGAATTTAATTCTATAGATACATTAAGATTATGTTTGTTTGCAAGGAATACACTTGAGATATGATTATTAATCTCAAATATTTTATTTGTTTCTAAATTTGAATTTAAGACTATTAGTTCAGGAATTATAAAATGATTTAATATATGTGATTATTTAATACATGTTCAATGATGTATTATAATTCCTACCATTTGGGACTAAAAATTTATAGACAAAATTAACCTCAATTTTTTTTAAATGACCATGATATCCACACAAATTAATTTCCAAAATATCTACACCTGAACATTAAATAAATATTCCAATTACCTCATTAATTAATTCATCGATGTCACTACATGTGGAATATTTTTTTCAATCTCCAAACTGACGTAGAAATATATATATATATATATATATATATATATATATATATATATATATATAAACCTGATAGTTCCATTACTAAATCACCATAATACTGTTACCAGATAGTTAGTTCTATATACATATTACCCGATAACACACATATATATATATATATACGAAAGTTCAGGAGCTGAATTCTTAACTAACATAATTCTTTAAATGACATAATTTTTAAAAGTCAAGCCTTTCTTCGCTCTCTCTCCTCACTTTTTTGAAAAAAAACCCAAATCGTGAATATTTTAAAAATAAACTTAAGAATATTATTTCATTTTATACTATCATTAAACTTTAAGATTTCGTAAATTAACTAGAATCAAACTCTCTTTGCGGAACACTGGGAGTAGTAAACAGATGTTCAAAGAGCACTAAGCCATTTTCACATGAGACTGAGCAGCAAGGACTTGATCACTTGTTGTTTATATGAAACTGAGCACTAAGCTGGGGCTATGTTGTTTATATTTCCAGGACATTTCAACAATGCAACAAACTAAATTGCACACTTGTGATGCATAAAATCTAACCAGAATCAACTGGACATCCCAACTTCCTATAAAGCAAGTCCCATTTCCATGAACATTACTCATAGTCATATAATATATGGAATACTGAACAAAAATTATTAAACTATTATTATTACATTTTGACTAAACCAAAAACATTACTGATGCTTCACCTCTGACCAAAAAGCCAAAACATTACTGAAAGGCACAAGTTAAAACTTCCAAAAAACATCTTACTAAACTATAACATTCTTTTGGAGTTCCTGAACAAAAATTCTTCCATTAATCTTTGAAATCGACGATAGCCTTGTCAAATTTCAAAAGCTTCACCTCTGACCAAAAAACCAATTTGGGATTTTGAGCTGCATTTCACTGCAAGTAACATGAACAACAATCAGTGGTGGGGTGAAATACTGCATCCAACAGAACTACAATAATATTCAAGTTCCAAAACAGACATTAACATAAACTATAAACCAAAAAACCAAAAAATAAACCAAAACAGACATATAACCAAAAAATCAAAACATAATAACATACATAAACCAAAAAACAAACATAATTTACCAAAAACCAAACCAAAACAAAATAAACCAAAACAAAAAACAACAGACATAAATTATTAAACCAAAAAACCAAAACAGACATAAACACCAAAAAACCATAAACAGACAAAACTGTGACCAAATAAACTAAAAAATATAAACCAAAACAGACATGTAAACTGACATAAACCAAAAAACAAAAAATCACTTCCCTTTCCTTATACTTAAATCAACATTATCTTCTGAGTTGTGAGGACAAAAGAAACACAATCTCTATAGTGTAGTTTACTTTAGTAAGGTAATTGGTTGTATAAATATGGTTTATGTTAAACGGTCTTGGTGTGTCTATTGATTACCTTCTGAGATTATATTTGAACTGAGTTGAATTTAGCGAGTAATACTCACACTGATGGGAATAAGAAGGAACTTAACTTTAAAGATGCGGTTTAGAACTTATGCAATGGAATAAGTTAATTTCACAGTTCAAAATTTTGTTTTGTGACAAATTATGCAACATGCTTAGTATGTGCTAACACAACAGAACAAAAATGCACATTCAAGTGATGAAAATGTAATTCCACCTTCTTTACAGTGAATTGCATGTTTTAGTTAAATAAGTTGTATTTGTCTAAAATATAATTTATAATCTATGGGTGTATTTATCAATTTATATTTGGTTGGATGGACAAATGATGAAATCACTAGGACAAATTTCATAGATTGATCTGATATCCTTGTTGGCTGTTGCTAGTTCAGGAATTTAAACCCCTACACCCCCCATCACACCCACCACCCCACCCCACCCTCACAAATAAAATAAAATAAAATAAAATAAATTCAAGAAAATTATCATTTAGTTTGCTAGTATAAAGTACACAATAGCCTCTCATTTGCCATCAGCCCATCACTATTTAACTAAAGAATAAATAAATTTAAGAATAAAATGAAATATGTAAATTCTGTAGATTTTTGTAACATTCTCAAAACAGCTCTGTCCTCAAAACAGCTTCCTCCCGTTACACGTTTAATACAATTAATAGGCCACGTCAATATTTACATGACTTTAGCCCTTTTTTTTTTCTTCTTATTAATTCACGTATAAATATTTCAGCTTACATTTGACGTTGATCTAATTAATTTGACAGAGTAATTTAATCAATAATTTTTTAAAAAATCAATCGGTCAAGTGATATTTTTTAAGTTACAGTGGGATAATATCCCTTATTGTTTTAATGTGTATGAATATTTGGGTGGTGGTTGATTACACGAGTAAGTTTCGTTGGAATTTCCCATATTCCCATGTTTCTTAATTGATACTAGATGGTACTAAGACGTGACTCAATAACACAAATACAATAATAATCGTAACTAATGTTTCAGATTTACAAAAATACACAATACGCGGCCTTGATTCGGGCCGTCATATCCTTGAAAGAATAGGCAAACCATGTTACCTTGGGATCAAGTTGTATGTTAACTTTATGCTAAATTAGTAAATTCATCGGTATATTGATGACACGTAGATATTATTTTTATCTGTGCATTGATATTATATTGATCAATTAATTAAAATCAACTTCATATTAACTTTTTTCATGAATATAGGCAGAGCAGATAATGGGCCCACATTTTTATTTTAATTATTACTTTATCTCCATCACGGATCCGGTTAGCATGAAGTTATTTTTTTGGTAACTTGATCGATTGGCCAATAGAATACTGACACACATACAACCTCGCCTGCGTATCAATATTCTATTAATTAATTGACCAACTTATATCAAAATAAACTTCATACTAACCCCTTCCATATATCACCATTCCACTTCCGCCCCCCCAAACTCGTATTATAAATGAATACAGCACAACCCTTTAGCTTTTTATAACCAAAGCAAACTGAAAAGCAAAAAGGTGTCACAGAAAGCCCACGTCTCTCTCTCTTTTCCCCTAAAGTAAAAGTCTTTAGAAGCTCAAGTTATGGATGAAGAAGGGGAAAATCTGGCAACATTTTGGCTACAAAGCACCACCAATCTCCGCCCTGTTGACCGCTACCGCCACCGCTTATCTTCTCTCTTCTTCAACCTCGGCGTCTTGCTTATACTCCTACTGGTAACCGCAGTTTTCATGGCCGTCTTTGTAATTCCTACACTTTTGTCTTTTAGTGCTCAAATCTTTAGGCCAAACACGGTTAAAAAAAGCTGGGATTCATTAAATCTAGTTCTAGTTCTATTTGCTCTGCTCTTTGGATTTCTTAGTAGAAACAGAAACGATAATAATGATTCAAGTTTTGATCATCAATATCATCGTCAAACTAGTTCCCATCCTACAAATGTTGTCCAAAATTCAAACCCATTGTTGGGTCGTGATATTTCTATCTTTTGGTAGAATGCGTTTGGGCTTTTTATTTTTAATCCGTTAAAGTCATCGAGCCCAGGTCCTCATACTATAGCCATTTTAATCTTTAAGACCGGATCGGTCCAGAGGTCGACTCGTTAAATATTTTAATATCTGTTACTTTGACTTGTGATGATGAAAAAGCATGACGGTTGACTAAAGTTCCTGCCATGCATTAATGTGGATGAGATCATAAATAAATTCATGAAAACAATTACAAAAGCGATGGATAAACTATATACTGATCGGCAGAGCCATCGATCGAGAGGGGTGTGTCAGATAGTAGTGGGTGGCACAGTAATCCAGGCGGAGATAGTATAACCTAGCAAGGAAGCTTTCATGAAGAGGTACATTCTCATACATTTTAAGATTTCATTTTATCTCACATACACAAAAGGAAAAATTATCATCTCTCTCTCAGACACTGAGACGATTACATTCCTCCACCATTAACCTTGTGAACACATACTAATTCTCATGCTCGAAGCTATCCCCGACGGAACCGTAAAGTCGCTTGTGGTGTTTATCAGTTTCTTGTCTGCGGATCGGGGCGTCTTTAGTGATTGGGGCGTGGAGAAAGATCCCAGGCGTTAACATCAAGCGCCAGAAGGAGGGCTTGAGTTCTAGTGTCATTAAATTTTCAATCACAAATCGTTTAAACATACTTCTAAGATGGCGAGGAGTAGGGATGAGTACGCCGAAAGGCGGCGATGGTCATTAGCTCGTCATCGCCTGCGTGTTTCGATGAAGGATCGTTTGAGTCCTTCTAAAAGTGCTCACGAGCCACGACCTCTAAGCATAATTCAGGAGATCTCCGTCCGAAGATTCATGGTGGGGCCAGACGAAGATTGGTCTTCGGTGCGAATAAAGAGCGAGATCATGGTCGAGGGCAGATGGAAGGCTCACCGACCAAGATTTATCATAGAAGTGGTCAGGAAGATAGAGCCGCCAAGTTGGCGAAGATGGCGAATGGCGAAGCGAGATAGATAGAAACCGTGGAGGTCTGTTAAAAGCAAAGAGAGGATATAGCCGAACAGATGCTTCGGGTGGCGGAATTACGGGACGAAGCATCTAGCCATGATTAGTCCGAAGGACGAAGTGGGCATAAGGAGGAGTCGCGACGAAAGAGTAAGGAGCCGAAGCGTTCCATGCGTGTTTCTAGGGATCATTCTCGAAGTAGGAGGAGATCGAGGAGCAGAACTCCCGTGGCCTCGAAGAAGGCAATAATGGCCGTTACCTCTCAGCATCGAGATGATTATCGACAAAGGAGCAGGTCGAGGGAGGTCGTACCCGAAGTCAGGGTAATGGACTATCAACGTGATCATTCTCACCATAAGGAAAGAGTTGTGTACCGAAGCAGATCAAGAAGTCCTCCGTAGGCGGTGGGATCGGCAAGCAGAGGTCGATCCTCTCGAGACATAATGTTGTTCACGAAAGAGGTTTCCCCACGACTGAAGGCGTTGATTTTACAGTAAAGGAGCCGAAAGAGCTCGAGAAAGCAATCGTCGAGTCCGTCCAAGTGAAGGGAGGGACGCCCGGAAAAAAGCATCCCTTTTTCCTCGGATATTCTCGAGGAAAAGGCGGATATCACTAAAAATTGTCTCACACGGAAAGTTACTGATGGAACAAGGGATCCTTATGACCATAGCCGGAGCATTCGATAAATTAATGGACTATTACGACTTCACCGAGGCGCGCCAAGTGCCACACCTTTATTCTGTACGACGAGAAGGATCTTGAGGCGATGGTTGGGAACTTTGCCTTCTGGATTCAATATCCTCTTGGACCGAACTTTGTGATAAATTCCATGCCGTTTTGGGAGTAATGGAGAAGAGGAGAAAGCTTCGGGTTCTTTAGCACAGTCGAGCAATTTACCAAATGAATCTTTGGGCCAATATGTAAAGAGGTTCAGAGAAGTTGTCGGTCAAGTGTCCGACCTTAATGATCTCCATGCTGTGGGTTTATTCCAGAACGGATTGGATTTGGTGAAGTCCGAGAAGTTGGTGAAGAAGTTGATGTTTCATCATCCGAAGAGCTTGGCCGAAGCCTTTGACAAGGCAGAAGGCTATATTGTTGTGGAAAAAGCCATGAACAGCCTGAAATATCCTTCTTCGGACCAATTGAAAGAAATGGTAGTTCCCAAGGCCGAAGTTGATCAGAGGAGAACGGGGAGTATAATGATCGGCGGAAAGCGATTCAAGAAGAAAATAACTCTGGCGGCGAGGAAGCGATCGTCCCCTGTTTGACCCGAAGGTGAATAAGGTCTATACCAAATTGAACACAGATAGATCTGTGATTCTAGATCAGATCAGAAACCAACCTTTCTACGAGCCACCCCGTGATAACTACCGAACAGGGCAGGGTAACTCTCGTAAGTATTGTGGCTATCATCAAGCTGCGGGCCACGACACTAACGAGTGTTGCAATTTGAAAGACTTTGTGGAGAGGAAGATTAAAGATGGCTTGTTGGTACAGTATGTGGCCGCGAATGATCGGAGGAGACTAAGAACCTTTGTTCGGACAAATTCGATGGCTCCAAAGATCGCTTCCAAGGCATGTCATCGATGTGATAACCGGGGTGGGTCCGTAGGGAAGTTGATTGGGAAGAAAAGAAGGGCTTACACGGATTCGGCCACGACCGCGATGATCTTTCTCTAAGGTTGATGAGAACATTTCGAGGATCTGTCGTATCATTTATTGACGATGATTATCCTTGAGCCCATTGAACCACATGAGGGGCCTTGGTGATCACAAAGACAAGTGGGCACGGTGGACATGGCGCGTGATGATGACAATGGATCTTCGATGGATATTTTATCGCCCGTACCTATCGAAGGATGCATCTTGATGGGCGAAAAATGGAGGTCGGGCGGGGAGGCTCCTTTATGCGGCTTGATGAACGATCCGGTCGAAGTTGCGAGCCTTATTGAACTCCAGTTATCTTCAAGACAAAGACCTCAAAGAAGTCGAAATAATGTGCAAATTCTATGTTGTACACGTTGATTGACTTATAACGCTTATCTTTGGAAGACTACCTTAATTCTTCTCCAAGTCGTGACCTCCATCCCTCATTTCAAAATCAAGTTCCCCACAGCGCACGGAGTAGGTGAAGTGGCGGGGACTTGGATCTGGCCCGACGATGCTACCGGAATGCTGTTATTTCCTCCGGAGTGGGGGTCAGCAAACAAAAACAGACTATGGCAATTGAGATTGAGCCCTTTACCGAAAGTAGTTCCGAACCAATGGTGATTCCCGCAGGTGGGACGGAGGAGGTTGAATTGATCATCGGAAAGCCAGACAAGACCGTGAAGATCGGTTCGGGTCTATTAGAACCTCTTCTGACAAACCTTATAGAACTCTTACGTATTTGCATGGATATTTTTGCATGGAATCGAAGGACATGCCGGAGTTAAGCCGGAAGATAACTGAGCACAGCCTGAATGTAGATCCCTCGAAGAAGCCAGTTCGGCAGAAAAGACGGATCTTTGCACCCGAGCGACAGAAAATCATTGATGAGAAATCGCAAAATTTGTTGGCCACCGACTTCATCTACGAGATTGATTATCCCGAGTGGATGATTTAATGTGGTGTTGGTGCGAAGCGAGAATGGAAAATGGCGGGTTTGCATCGACTACACAGACCTCAATAAAGCTTGTCAGAAGGACTTTTATCCTCCGCCCCATATCGATCAAATTTCATCGATGCCACTTGGGGTATGCATTACTAAGCTTTATGGATGCTTTTTCGGTTATCACCAAATATCCATGCGTAAAGAGGACATCCCAAAGACCGCGTTTATTACATTACAGATTCGGTGTATGCTGCGTCTGAAGATGACTTTTGGCCTTATAAATCTTTAGAGCCACTTACCGGAGAATGATGAACTTCATCTTCGATAGCAGTAATAGGAAGGAACATGGAGGTATCGTCGATGACATGATCGTGAAAAGCATGCGGAGTTCGAGAATCATTTAGACGATCTGAAGGAGTGCTTTCGGGTCGTCCGTCATCGTCAATCGAGACTTAATCCGGCTAAAGTGCACTTTTGGCCTCGGTGCGAGGAAGTTTTTGGGTTATCTTGTCAGTTAAAGGGGTATCGAGGCCAATCCGGAGAAGATTCAGGCCATTCTTGATATGAAGACTCCTCAGTCGTTCAAAGATGTCCAACGTCTGACTGGCAGGATTGCAGCTTTGAGGAGGTTAAATCGCCGGATCTGCGGAGAGGTGTCTTCCTTTCTTTGATACATTGAAAAGTAGAAGAATGCGAAGACGTTCCAGTGGACTTCAGAGTGTGAAGATGCCTTCCAGAGCATAAAGGCGTATCTTTCTTCGGCTCCTTTATTGGTGAAGCCCGCTCCAGCAGAGACCTTATATCTGTACCTTGCAGCAAGTTCGTTAGCGGTTGGTGCAGTACTGGTTCGGGAGGTCAATGGAAAGCAGCATCCGGTCTATTATGTCAGTCACGTCCTGCGAGATGCTGAAACCAGGTATCCGAATATTGAGAAATTTGCCTTCGCCTTGATAATTGCTAGTAGAAAGCTTCGGCAGTATTTTCAAGGTCGGCTCCTGGTCGTCTACACGGATCAGCCATTGAAGAAGGTGATGGGCAAGCCAGAAGTTTCAGGAAGATTAAGCGGCACGAAAAATGGAGTTATCACGCTTTTTCATCGAATACCATCCACGAACCGCTTATCAAAGGTCAAGCTTTGGCGATTTCATGGTAGAATGTTCGTTCAAAAGCGAGATCTTAAGAAATTCTGCCGGTTTGAATCGTCCGTCGAAAGATTCAGCGTTCTTCAACAGAGCGCGAATGTTTGGACTCTATATGCGGATGGTTCCTCTACCCTAGCTATCGTTAGTGGGGCGAAATTATCTTGACAAGTCCGGACGGATTCAAAGTTGAATGAGCCATCGATTGGATTTAAAGCAACGAACAACGGCCGAGTATGAAGCGATCTTGTGGTGTTCGATTGGCAAAGAGTCTGAGAGGTCCGTGCTTATCATTTACTGATGACTCTCGGTTGGTCGTCGTGGTTGCTCGGGAGATTATGAGGCTCGTGGAACTCGGATGATCAAATATCCGGCGGAGTTAAAGGACCGAACTTGAGATTTCTCTTCATACAATTTCGTGGCATAGGCGTAATGACAATTCCATTCTTAGATGCCTTTATCGAAGTTGGCCACTACTGGATGCGGATGTCTTCAACGGATCGGTTTATTTGGAAGTATTACGAAGAATCGAAAGTGTTCAAAGATGAAGCGGTGATGTGTATCGAAGCGATCTAACTATTTGGATGACCCCTACATCGAGTATTTGGCGGATGGCGTCCTTCCTTCCGGATCGAGATGTTGGCAAAGAAGATCAAGTACAGGAGTGTCAATTTTGTTCTTATTGATGGGGATCTTTATCGATTGGCCTTTTCTTCCCTGATTCATCGAAGTGTACGGTCCCATCCGAAAGCGAATATATGCTCTTCGGGAAGTTCACGAGGAATTTGAGGTGATCATATGGTCGCTAAATCTTTGGCTTACAAAGTACTTGGCGAGGATACTATTGGCCTACAATTTTCAAGGAAGCTACAGAGTATGTCAAGAAATGTGAAAAGTGCCAACTCAACAATCCGATCCATTATCACCACCGGAAGAAGAGCTATACTCGATTTTATCTCCTATACCCTTCATTTATCTCGGGGGTAGATATACTAGTCCATTGCCTAAAGCTAAAAGGTCGGGTTAGCTTTATGCATGAATTCTTATTGATTACATGACTAAGTGGGTAGAAAGTAAAGCCACTTTGGTTAATAACGAACAAGAATGTTTGAAGTTCATAAAAGAGTCCGTAGTGTTTAACCCGGGATCCCTAGAGTATTAATATCGAATAACGGACGCCATTCGTGGGATCAAAATTTGAAGCATTTTAAAGGAGTTGGATTCAAGATAAGAGAAGACTTGATGGCTCATCCACAATCAAATGGCCAGTTGAAGTGACCAACGGAATGACTGAATCAGGATCAGCCACAGATGGATGAAGCTAAAGGAAGATGGCGGAAAGAGTTTGCTTTCGGCGTGTTGTGGGCTTACCGGACTACACCGGGACTACCAATCGAGATTCACCTTTTGATCGGCCTATAGATGCGATGCCTTATAGTCCTGTCGAAATTGGATCTCCCACTTGGTCGAATTGACCAATCTGAAGAGATCTATAATGACGAAGGATGAAGGCCCAATTTGGATCTGCTTAGAAGAAGTCGGAGAGGTGGCTCTACTTTAAACCGGCCGCTTATCAACGAAGAGTAGCTAAGCATTATAACAAAGGAGTCAAGTTCATAGATTGAAGTAGAGACTTCGTCCTCGGAGAAGCCGAAGCTTCTACACCTCAAAAACACGGAAAGTTAATGCCAAACTGGGAAGGGCCTTACGAAGTAATCAAGTATCAAAGCCGGGCACTTATCGGTTAAAGGCGTTAGATGGTTCCAAATCAAAAACACTTAGCACTTATTGGCGAGCTTGAAATACTTTCAATAAAGATCAAGTTAATTCATCTAAGTCTCAGATATTATTGTTCATTATCAATAAAAAGTCACTTTTTCACTATTGATCCCGGTCCTATTTGTCCTATGGTCACTATGGTGTAAGGAGGTATGGTAGGACTTCTTTGGCCATTCGATGGCGACCCATTTGTCGTTCCCCGAGTGGTGAGCGAAGGTCCTATATTGATTTTACCGGTGGTAAATCAATGGTCACTATTGATCCCGGTCCTATTTGTCTTATAGGTCACTATGGTGTAAGGAGGTATGGTAGGACTTCTTTGGCCATTCGATGGCGACCCATTTATCGTTCTACCCCGAGTGGTGATTTAATGATCTATATTGATTTTACCAGGGTGGTAAGTCAATGGTCACAATTGGTCCTTATATCTTGGTCCTTATATCTTGATCCTTATATATTGGTCCTTATATGATTGTTCCACCCCGAGTGGTAAACAAATGACCGATCTCACACTTCGGAACCGATGAGTATGTGTTACTTTATTTTATTTAAATGTTGAGTTCAGTCCTTTCTGTTCAGTTAAGTTAAATTATGTCCATGAAATTCAATTCACTTCGTCTCATACATTAACTATTATATGTCTTAACTGATTCAATGTTTAGGTTCATTTCTTGATATTGAATTATTGACAAGAAACTAACCGAAAAACATAGTTCACAATTAAGGAGATTGCAGATTCATCGGAAAACTAAAACATTCATTCGATCTATTCATTCATGAACTAAATACACCAATATAGAACATTGACAACCTCCATATATAAAATTTCAAAATGATCCCAAAAACATAAAAAGTTTAAACAGACAAATTTTTATATAAGTCGAAATGAAAGCGGGAAGAACAACACTGGCACCACCTTCGTCTTGAGTTGAGCAAAGTTGGATCCAGTTGAGCAGCAGACAGTTTTTCTTTGCCTCTCTCTCTGCAGTCTTCGTAGCCTTCCGAATAGACCTTTATGATTTCGACGTTAAGTTAAATACGAATCCTCAGATTCTGCTTTGAATCGCTTTCCGACTCTTGGTCGAAGAGGACCCTTCCCTCAAGCTCCTTTATTTTATGCATGAAGTTTGTGGCGTTTGTTCTTATGTCTCCGCTTCTTCGTCTCCGGCTTTCGATTAAGCGTCGCTGTTTGAATTACTGAGCTCGGTTGGTCAAGAAAATTCCTCATTTTGGCCTTGATAGGGTTTTCTTAGACCAGCCGGCGTTCGGATCGATTAAAGTTTGTTGGTTTGCTTTGATGCGCCAACCCATCCTCAATATTCTTTAGTTCATCGTCGACGTCTTGAGTCCATCTTGGCTCGATCTAAGTCTCATTGGAGGCCATCGATGGTTTGAAGAACGTCTTCGTGATTAGTTCTTTCTCGAGCGAGGTCGATCTCGGCGATGTTTATTTCTTGTCTCATGAAATCTTCCTCGCTTCCCCATTTACGTGCCTTGGACGAAAACTCCCGAAGACAAACATTGGCTGCGTATATTCAAACGAAGACTCAAGTCAATACCCAAATATCCAAGCAAGAACAGAGATATAGGAAATAAAGAAATGCTTATTTACCTTAGCGGATAAGCTTCATCCCTTCATCGAAAGATTCAATTCCGTCAGGTGATCATCGAACCGATGATCGCTGGCGTTCACTTACGAAGGCCCCGAAAAGGTCGAAGGAAAAGTTAGCATTGAATCTGAGCCCAGAGTTTGGAGACCCCATGGCCTCGGCGTGATAACCCCGACTGAAGGATCCAAGGGTCGTTTCGAGGCGGTCTCGACCTTTCCGGGAAGGAACCGGTTGCTTTCGGGAGGAGTAGGTTCGTGTTCAGCGTACACACGCTTTGGAGATGGAGATTTGTTTGGGTTGGATTCTTGGAAAGGAGCTGCAGATCAGAGCTCGGATGGTTGTCGAGTCGCTTCCTCTTCTTGACGATGGTTTGGATAAATATTCATCCCGATCACCTTCTTCTGAATCTGTATTTCTGGTGAGACGAAGGAGGATGATCAAGACCGGGGCACCCTAAGCTCTTGGCCATGGTCGGAGGAGTTATTTTACTTTTCGCTTTTTTGGTGCGGAGGATGCTTCTTGATCGGAGACGATCGAGTAGACCTCCTCTGGCGTGGGGCGGATGTGGTGGTTGGCTCAACTTGAGCGTGGTTTCGAAGGGGTTGGAAAGGGTGTTGATCTTGGCTTTCCGATTGCCTCTCTTACGACGAGGACGGAGGGACTCGTCCGAGCTGGAACCTCATCGACTTCGGTTCGTCAATTACGAACTCAATCAGATGTGTGTTTAAAGGATTGGTTCGGCCGGGAGCAGCTTTCATTGCGTAGTTTCCACCGCTCAAGACTTCCGGATAAAAATCTTCGAACTCTTTTATTTCCAAAGAACTTCGGTTTGATCAAAGATATTGCATAACCAACCAACTCGTGTTAGAATCCACCTTATAAAAGCGCGTTTCAAAAATTCAGATACATATAAAATAGATCGATACTTACATTTATGGTCATACAACCATGCTTGTTTCGATAGAGTCCATACTTCCATTCCTCCTTCGAAATGGTCAAAAGTTCCATCATTTCCACTTCTTTCTTCTTGAAATATCGCCAAAGTCGTGAGAATCTTCTCATCAAGGCCCGATTCGGTAAGTGAAGAAATTTCGGCCCTCGACGTAAAACCACTTCTCATGCCACATTTTATTGCTCAAGGCGTGTTCACCAAATGAACGTCTTTTCGAACTTCTCCCGACTTCGAGAGTGCTTACTAATGGCCTTGAACCCTTCTCCCTAGATTAGACTTATCTTGTATACGGTGAAGAAGAAATCGAGGAGGATCCACGCCCAATTCATGTGAAGGCCACGAAGGCCAAGATGTGGATGTATGAATTTGGTACCAACATGGACCCCACCCCCGGGAACCCCAAAGAAGGTTACTATGAAAATGTGCAAAGAAAACGACCCCTTCTCTAACAGAGTCACAGGGATGATCCAGTCCAACTCTCTGTGCTGATACATCTTCTCTCACCGGATCTGGGAGCCCTAATCGCGTGGGTATCCTAATGTGGTACCGGATCGAATCCTCTGTAAATCACCCTCGATCCACGATAGAGGAGTATTGCACGCGTCGAAAGAAACGCCAAAGGTTCTCAGTAGTACTCGAGAGGGGTTTTGGAATTTTTGGGAGAGGATTCTTGTTGGTTTTTGACCCTTTTTGGATTCGAGGTCAAGTTTCTTCGTGAGCGGTAGGGGGTTTGGCGAGCAGCGACGATGATCGGTGTTACTTAGTATGGGAGAACCTTGTTCGAGAATTTTGGGAAGCCATTGTTGACAAGTTGCAGAAGAAAAAAGAAAGTTCAGAAAGTTAGAGAGTTCAGAAGGCGCTCAAATTTCAAATGGGCGTAAAAAAGCTGCCAAAATTGGTAAAGTTACCTTTTATAATCGATTTGCCACACCATGTTCAAGGCCTACCATTAAATGTTAGTAATGATTTGGAATTTGAATGGGAAGGGTCCGGTTAAAATCCGTGTATTTATTAAATAGGGCTTTTCTGATTTGGGCCTCCGTTCTCTTCTCCTTTCATTTTGTGAACAACAACTGGGTACACTTCAATTATCTCTCACTATGGACTTTTAGTAAATTATCTTGGGCCATTCATAGTTTTCTACTAAACATTCTGTTTAACAAAAAACTAGGGGGCAATGTTGGGTCGTGATATTTCCTATCTTTTGGTCGGGTACATTGGGCCTTTATTTTTAATCCGTTAAAGTCATCGGGCCCAGTCCTCATACTATATCCATTTTAATCTTTAAGACCGGATCGGTCCAGTAGGTCGACCCGTTAAATATTTTAAAATCTGTTATTTTGACTTGTGATGATGAAAAAGCATGACGGTTGACCAAAGTTCCCCGCCACGCATTAATGTGAATGGGATCATAAATTTCACCATGAAAACAATGGCCAAAAGCAGTGGATAAACTATATACGATCAGCAGAGCCATCGATCGAGAGGATGTGTCGATAAGAGTGGGTGGCACAAATAATTCAAAGTGAGATAGTATAACCTAAAGAGAAGCCTTCACGAAGAGTGCGTTCTCATACATTTTAAGATTTCATTTTTATCTCACATACACAAAAGGAAAAATTATTATCTCTCTCTGCACCTCTAGACAAAGACATTCCTCCACCGTTAACCTTGTGAACACATACTAATTCTCACGCTCGAAGCTATCCCCGCTCGATTTTAAACCGCCGCCGAGCTTGTGGTGTTCTTTATGCGGATCGGGGACGTCTTTAGTGATTGGGACGTGGAGAAAGATCCTGGCGTTAACACCCATCAACCCCGAATAAATGGTATGATTATCCAGATCGGACGGTTTTTAATAATCCTACTTAGATCAATGGGTGGACTAATGAGAAGAATAGTATCTCATACCCTCGAACTTCATCTACGTGAACTTTCATCACCACGGGGTCACCGGAGATGATCAAGTATGCGATTTTATAACGATACCCACGCCAATGCAATATCGGACCGTAGATTCCGATCACCGTGTTTATTATCGTCATGGAGCTTGGAAAGAAGTCGATAAACAAGATATTGAAACTAAAAATATTCACGTTGATACATTTGTTTCTAAAGTACCGTAGAAGAATCTCCGTATGTTTCATTCCCCTATTCTCCATCATCACATGCATGTACTAGTAGGCGAAAGCAGCCAAAAAGAAGAAAAAAGAATATATTAGAGTATTGCATACGAGGAGAAAACACGCCAAAGTCTTGTGAGGAATGATTTAGAACCCATGAGTATTTTGACACCACCACCAAAGGCGCCACCATTTCCGATGTTCTTTGGGAGGCAGAAGAGCGAGATGATCACAAGAAAAGAGATGGAGGAAATGCAAGTAAAGATAATTTCCTGACATCATTTTATCATAAAAAGAAGAAGAAAAGCGAAAGACAAAGAAGTGTCGAAAATTTAGATAATTTCCTTCATCATTCTCAACCTCCTCTTATTCATTCACAGTACCTCGCCTCCGCTCCTCCTCCTCCGCCACCTCCTTCCGGCTTTTCCATAATTTGTTTTCATCGAGAAAAGGCAAGAGGAGAATTCTGTCAGACCCACATCCGGCCATCCAAAGGTCGCCACCTCCGCCACCTCCTCCTCGCCCACCATTCATTCAAGCAAGTGCGTGTTGAAATCCAGAACCCAAACTCAACCAAATACCACCTATCAACCCCCATTACCGAGAAGATCAGTGAGCTTCAAAAGCGTGGATGAAAATTCAAGCGGTGGCGGATCCTCGCCGTTGGTTCCTATACTGCCTCCGCCACCACCACCGCTGCTCAAAATGCCAGACCGAAGTTTGTAAGATAAGGTGATTATGTTAAGATCCGAGCAACCCTAGCTCCCGCCTCGATCTCCGAGATCTTCGACGACGTTGGCGGCGATGCGACGTCTTCTACATCTTCTTTGTTCTCGTCCAGAGCCTGATGTGGACACTAAAAGTCGATAACTTCATTGCAAGGTTCAGAGTGAATTGAAGCTTCGTAAGATCGATTCTTTCAATCAAAAGCAAGGGCCCAGAATGTCTAATCTAGGTCCAGGTCTTGGTCTTGGCCCAACTCAGATTTGAATTTGCTAATTGCAATATTTTATTTTTTTTACCCCACCCCATCCATATTTTTGGAGTTCGATTGAGTTGTTCTAACCCAAAATATATCCATAGATAATAATAATAATAATTGTAATGTTGTTTTTATGGACTCCATTTTGTTTGCGAGAATTCTGTGTTGGTTATGAATTATTACTACAACTTGCTTTATTTTTGTATATAGTTACTATTTTGACTTGACTTTGGATTCTATTTTCTAGCTGTCTTGAGATATAAAAAGGAGATGGATTAGGTATTGTTTGGCATGTCTAGTCTAGCTTGTGTGATGTATTATGAGTAAACGATCAGCCACTGCTGCGTGGTAGCAGATTCCTCTTGCTTTGATTCGGATTTGCGCTTTTTCATGGCTACACAACTTAAGGAAGAAGATAGGATATAAACGAGTGATATCTCAAGCAGCGAATGACCCAACAATATATTTTGGGTTAACTTCAGATGAACACTTGGGGTTTGAGCGGTTTTTCACTTAACCACTTGTAGTCAGTAAAGTTACATTTAAACTCCCGACTTTTTGAATTGAAGTGAAAACGTTAAATTTTCCATCCAAATTAACCGTGCGTGCATGTCAGACGCCAAAAACACGTGAAAAGAGGGTGTAACAGGAAAAAAAAAACTAGAAAATGTCTAAAATACCCTTCTTCTCCCTCTTATTCATCTCCTCTAATTCTCCTTCAAACCGATTCTCGAGCTCTTTCTCATAATTTCATTTCAGCTTTATATATAGGGCTAGTAGAGAGAGAGCAATCGTGGTGAATATATATATATATATATATATATATATATATATATATATATATATATATATATATATATGTCCGACCATGATCAAGTAATGGCCAAACTATGATGATGTTGATGAGATAGTGGTGGGATTCACCTAAAAAAATGATCGGAGAAGCGGGGTGGGGATGTTTGTGAAAAAAATCACAAAACGGAGAAAAGGGTGTCGATTTTGATTTAGAAAGCTTCATAGAAGGAACAAGCTGTCTTCTTCTTCTTCTAAATCTTCTTGTTTTTTAGGTAAGAGAGAGAAAATTGGAGAGTGTTTTATGTGTTTTAAAAAAACCCCAAATGTGGATTCCCCTGTTGAGTCACAAGAAAGCGACCCAAATGGTTCTAAGTTTACATTTGAGATGTTGAGAAGTATAATTGAGGAAAATGAGCTGTACGAGTGGGCATGTAGAATATATTCTACTTCTTTAATTCCCACTATGCTGGCATGTAGAATTTATGGCTTACGGGGGGTTCCTTAAATATCCAATTTTGATCATTTTTCTCTGTATATGTTTGTATGTATACAGTGAAACTGAATTTTTGATTAGATGGATGAAAAAGAAAAATATTTGCAGTATATATGCTTTATAATTGGCAGGCGGTTTGATTCTATGCATGCTCTCAACTTAATTTTAGCTGCATATAAGTTGTTCGATGAAATTTCTCAGCCAAGGTCAGTACCTAAAAGGTGCATATAAGTTGTTCGATGTCATGTACTAGGACATTATGTGTTCTTAGTTCAATTTTACTATTGTATTTTAAACTTACATAAACTTCTAACTGTCGTTTATATATAAGGAGGGTAATTAAGTCTTTATCCAACTTAAGTAATAGAGTTATGACAGAAAGCAATTATTCACTTCTACTCAAAAAGTTGGGAGTTTAAATGTAGCTTTAGTGACTACAGGTGGTTAAGTGGAAAACCGCTCAAACCTCAGGTGGTCATCTGAACTTAACCCATATCAATAGTAGATGCATGTAGCAATTAATAGTATTTACTTACTAATACTGGTGTGATTATTTGTGTCTAATGAAATGATGGAGTATCATTTCTTTATGATTGGATGGATCCCAGAATCAATGGCCTTTTATGAGGCATGGAATTCAACAAACAGCCCACCCACCCACCAACCCACCTAACTGGTATTAGCAGCATTGAAAAGAAGCATTGTATATGAATATTCAGTAACCATATTGCCATCAGAGATTATTAACTTTTATTAATACTAGCAAGTCTTCCTAGAATTTTACCTTGTTTATGGATAATTAATAATTTAGGATTAAAACATGTGCTTCCTTCATTCGTCATTTGTTTCTCTTTCCTCTACCGAAAACCATTCTTAGACTTCTATTTCAGTTTAATTTCGAAATTGTTTGTCTAGCAGGGTGTTGATTTTACTTCCATATTTCCATGCTTGATCCATTGATTTCTGACCTAAATTTGTTTCTACATTGCCACTCATGATCTTCAATTAATTCGTATCCCAGAAACAACATACATACCTTTAACCATATCCATGCTGTTTCGCGGCCTTCCAAGCAACCCTGCAACTACATATATTGCATCTTCTTGTTCACAAACCTGAGATGGAATATATATATAATCTCAGAAGGGAATTAGTGGTGAATGAAGTCACATATACAATTGGCAATGTTTTCATACCTCAACAGAAAACATAAAATCCAGAACCTCTACAACTATGCCGGGGTCTGACCTAAAGAAGGTGAATATATATACTTGTATGAATCAACAAACACTCGGAAGAAAAATGAAGTGGATATTTATGCTATTGGAAACCACTACAATTTAAGATAAATCATCTATTCAAAGCTTACGCAATATACTGGTCGGCATCAGTTTCCTTATATACGTACCTTTAGTAGGGATTCAAATCCATTTCTGTTGATAGTACTGGTAGCCTGCAAAACATCTATAAGTTCTGGTTATATATATATAAAAGGCCCACAGAATTAAACATAATGATCAACATACAAAGCTTCATGTTTTACTCTTTTAATGTCAACTGAAACAAGTGAAGTGTCTATCATTCAAGTATGATTGAAAGCGCTTGATTGACTCTTGGTGAGTTTCAGTATGGCCAAAAGTAGCCTCAACAGTGAACTCAAATGGTTTTCTCCAGCTACAGCTTCCAAGCCTAATTTTCTGCACAATATTACAAGAGAAGACTAAAAGTTCATGTCACGATGAGAAATTTATTTACAGGTTCATTCATTTTCACCTTCGATGAATCCCTTTAATGATGTATTAGAAATAAAGAACATAAATTCGATGAAAACAAATTATCAACATCGCATCAAATCTAAGAGTATCGACTAATGTCTTAACAGATGGAACAAAGTATTCTTTTTCTTTAACATTTGATAATAAAGAAAGTAGAACTCAGATCTTCAAGTGCAGGATCCCAAGTACTTGGAGAAATTCAAAATTTCCAATGCATTCAAATAAGGTAACCCTAAGCTCGACTTAGAGCAAGAGGTTTAAACTAACTGCCCAAACAGGCCAAACCAGATATAAGTCACAAACTGGTAAAAGATTGCCTATGAACAAATCAAAATACAAAAATTTGCAACAAATGCAGTCAAGGCCCTAGCTTCCCAGAAGAAGCAACTGGCGAAGCAAAGCTTATAATAAACCAAGCACAAGCAAGAGGATAAAAAAGTTTCCTATTACCGTGTAAGTCATAAGTTGGAATGAACAACACTAATAACAATTGGGAAACTTAGTAGTAGACATTCTTACTCAGCAGAAAAGAGGATCAGTTTTGTAAAGAACTGTTTCAAGTCATCCACTGAATCAGGGACAGCTTCACTGGAGATCTTTGCTATAGAATAACATATCTGTCACACAGTAACATAATAAGGTCATGTTGCCATTATTTGATCACGTGAATCATTACAAGTTATACATTAACGAGTCTTGATAATACTATATACTCAATACACATTCATCAAGATGATAATGACACTTCACAAGCCTCACAAAGGGCATATGTATCGTCCAAAATACCTGGCATTGCAAATCAATATGAAGTAAAGAAAAACATCCCATAAAAACAAGATGTAGCTAGGTGGTAATTGTTGTAGTAGTGAAAACATCATTTTGCAAAGATAATGGCTTCTGATCAGGATTCAAAAAACACTCAAGTATTCACTAATTTTACCATCTAGTGTGATTGACGGTAGCCAAACACCAAGGAACTGCGCTGTGACCTAATTAATGGACTAGGTCCAAAAAAGTGAGATTAGACCCTGGTTATCAGTTACAAAAAGAGTGCTAGAACCCAAAAAACACATTCTAACTAGTAGTAGTACATACCAAGGTTGTCTGCTGCTGACAAGCAATTTTCCTTTATTGCTTTCCTCAGTTGAGCTGCGAGTCATACTTTACCCTATAAATTCCAGTCTGCCCGACATTTACTTTTACCCAAGAATTTTTATCAAAAAAAAATTCATTCTTCCCACGTGAACTTGAACTGCCATCATAAAACTGACACAATTCGGATTCATCCAAAAGAATTATTGTATGAACCAATTGACAGGGTGATTGGAACAATCCATTGCCCGTCATCATGCAAGCCAGATGATAGAAATTGTGACTGAATTTTTTTTTAAAGATATTGTTTTGTGTAATCCCACATCACTTCCATTTATGTCTTTAATAAAAAATAAAACCTGCTCAAACTACAAAGTACGATCTTTGGATTTAACAGAAATAAACAGATAGCCATTTCGCTTTGTCCATGTCTCCATGATTTTGTTCACATCAATTCCAGATTCTTCAGAAAGCACGCTCCACAAATCTTCTGTTTTTGCATTTTTGCTAGCATATCTCTTTATATATGAACCTAAAGATTTCTGTTTTAAAGCAAAGAAATCATAGTCAGACATGATAGCGATTTGGTAATCATACTACACATCGAAGAAGTATATGACTAAGCGAAGCAAAGATAACATTAACTTCATGACAAGTTCAGCAATGTTCATTACTCTCATACACATCTAACAACTTATTTTTGTGTTCTTAGTTTTTCCTCTCCCTCTTCTTAAAAGTTTACTACTCTTGTCCATCTAAGCTAGTGCTACTTAAAGAAGCTGAATGTGATCAGTGAAGACCTTACTGTTGCATGATATCTTGGAAAATGGGAAGACATAAGTGAGAGATAGAGAGAGAACATTATAAATAACACAACTAGTAGCACATGCTGGCAGCAAATCTCCTTTTACATGCCTGCTGAGCAACAGGATCATGAAAATTCAAGATACTTATTTAATCTATCATTTCTTAAACTAGAAATATAAGGTTCTCGGTGCAATAGCCATGCAAACAGTTCCCCCCCCCCCCCCCCCCTTGAAAACACGTGTATGTAATGTGATTTTGTAATGCAAGTATGGTTTTAATGATAATACATATGCACTATACTATTTTGAAAATGTTATTTTTCAAACTTTCCAGCCTTGAAAATGTCATCACCAAGATTGTCATGTAACATCCAAATAACAGAGGACCTTTTTTTATAGTTATAGCATCAAAAGTATCATCAACTGAACAAGCAGTGTGTACCTCCACCTGAAAAGACATACTCATCATCATGCTGATTTTTCTGCATTATGAACTGTATACAGTACTAAAGAACATCAAGAAATTGAGCCTTTTTTTCTTGAATGACAATATTTTTCTCCTCAATTGGATGCGAGCTTTCCAGTGCATCCACACGTTGGCCGCCAGTAGTAACGTCAAGAAATTGAATCCAAATTCTCCACTCAGGAAATAAGATGTCAGTGGCCAAATAACTTACCTGGAAAAATCATATTTCATGACAACACAACATTATATCCTGTAGAAGGCTCAAAGCAGAGGATATATAATCGGAAAAAAGAATTAACGATGTGGCAAAACCCTCATTAAGCCATAAATGAGTCCACCATTCCATTGTTACTAAGTTGCCAAACCATTGATGGGCAACTTCATGTGTAACAACAATTGCAAGCTGGCACAATAGAGGATGCAAGTAAATGACTGTCAAGGTTCCAAATCCCAAAGTTTTGAATTTTTTGCTTCTTTATCTATGTTTTGGTACCTATGATCATATTAGGAGGACAAGAAAAAGTGAAGTACCGTGTTGGTGAAACGTTCCTATACATCAGAGCTATAAACTTTTAGAGTTTTTCTTTTTAATCTTGGTGTCATAAAATTAAAAAAAGACAAAGCAAAAAAAACAAAAAACAAACAAACGCACATTTAGATTTCAACCTACCCTTTGTGTGTTAGCTGCAGCAGAATGCAAACCATCGTGCAGTACCTCAGTCTCGGGATATGTGATCAAGCCATAATTTTCCATGGCCCCACCAGAAAAATCAGGAACGGCAACCATATTCAGCTTAGGAAGTGTGTAAGGCATTGAGAAGTAGCTAAGCATTCCAGCATAGAGTCAATCTAATGTCCAGACAGTGTACCGAAACAACAGTTTTCATTACAAAGCGTAAGCATATCTATATCTTTCTTTGATCTTCTGAAACCTCCATAAAACATGGACTCACTAACTGCTGAAATAAGAGTCAAGTACCAATTCGTTGACAGGTTTAGTGGTTCTATTACTTGCAAACCTTCATTACAGCAGTTTCCATGTCAATAGTGAAAGAGACAAGATTCCTGGATCATTTATTTGCATAATTTAGGTTTTCTTTCTCTCCTTTTCATTTTAGTTGGAGAGATTCAAGCTTTCATGTATAAATTATATCCGTGTAGGTGGAGGGACTTAAATGATTGTCACAAACAACAGATTGTGAAAGGCACTCTCATCTCTTTTTGAACATTAACATTGCTCTTTTACACAGCAGAAGTTGTTTCTTTGTCAGTATTACGGATAAGGTCATATATCTCAAGGTCAGATTCACCACAGAAAAGAAAGCGAAAGAATCACTTACTTCCTAAATATATCAAGTGCCTTAACAGCAATACTTGGAGCAAATTTTCCCTCGTCACTTTTTCCAACAGGACAGTATGCACAAACAACAATCCCTGCATGACCAATTATCAGAATCCAGGAAGAGAGGATAAAAGTAAAAATAAAATAAAATTGGAGTAATCAGCCTTTAACTTGTATGCATACCATCAGATGTTTTATCTTCAACGCGATCAAACAAACCCATTACAACAGCCACCAAATAAGTTGACATGATAGATGAGACCTCAAAATGAACAGCCTTTAGGTGCCTATTATGATTTTCCTGACAAACTGGCATGTTAGACAACACTGCCAATTCAGATGGTATATCATCTACCGTAATCTTGAAGGTAGCCTGCAAGGATAAGTATAATATTAAAAGAAGTTTAATACTAAAGTTAGTTAAATGCACAGTAATCATCACCTCCAAACCACTAATAGGAACAAATGAAACAAATCAAGTTTTCACTTTCTCCTCTTGTACATTTTCCTTGTAATGGGTCATTCATTTTCAATAGGTTCCGTAAACTGTCTTGATTCCAGTGAAGCTGAAAAAAGTTTTTCTGCACAGTAGTTTCTAAAACTGAGCCCTCTCAAAAAAGACCAAGTTTCATGACTAGGTCTGGTTTGGACAAATTAATCACAATACCAAAACTGGTAGTCATATGACATCTGCTTTCCTCAAGGCTTTGAGATCATGTAGAAGCTATTTAAAGCGGTGTTAAGAATTTGAAATATTAGCCATGGTTGAGAGCTTGAACACTATTCTTTGCGAACTAGCGTTTCAATTAAAGGTATGAGGCTCAACACATCGACAGTTTGTGTAAACAAATCCTTTATCTATCGCTATTCATGACTTGTTTGCAAATTGTTGATCCATAAGGAAAGATTCAGGCATAAGATATCTTGAACAAATATGACACAGCATATGCTCTCCATTCTCCAACGAAGGTATTAAACAATTACTTATCAGTCAGTATATATTTTCATTCTTTCACATTGAAAAAGTAATGATAATCAAGTTTGTCTTAATTCTTGCATAACTTTCAACGCTATTCCAGATGGCATTTCACAATAAACGTTATTTATACTAAATCAAAGAAGAGAAAACCATCCGACCAATACAGGAATAAGAGGTTACTAACTTTAGGTGAAAATTAAGAAATTAAAGTTCACCCCCCCAAAAAATCAAGAATCATAGCAACTGCTTGCATATGCCTCCTTGAGAGAAATTTAGCAACAACAAAAAATGCTACCTTGAGAGCAGATTCATCCCAACAGGGGAAACATTTGCATGCATCCACAGCTTCAAATTGTGTCATTGCCATATTTTTCTTCACTCCTCCATCCACATAGGTCCTGTATGATGATAGTCAATAGAGGTGTCCCCAAAAAAATCCATTTGATTCCTGTAAAAGTTGGTTTCAAATTTTCTTGGCTCATAAACATTGAAAACAAATTCCTTTTACGTCAATCTACCCACTACAACTAGTAATCACCTCAGGTCCTCGGTCGGATAAGAATTTTGATAAGTTCCCTTTTGTTATCTTTTTATAAACAGATTTGTCATCAACCAAATTAAACAGGTGAAAAGAAAGAAAGAAAGAAAGAAAGAAAGAAAGAAAGAAAACAGATACCCTCTGTAGAAACCCTTCATGTGTTCATTTAAAATTCCAGAAAAGTTAATCGTCAAAACTCTATCCCCCAAAGGAAGAGCCTACTCAAAGACCAACACAAGTATCTCATCGTCACCGTCCACCACCACATCACAAGGAATATATTTCTGCTTTAAAATCACAAAAACACCATTTGTGACAATGGATGAAGTGTACAATATTACTCTAGTTGTTATGATATTGATTATAAAAGCATATATAAATAAGTAGTAATGAGTGAGAGTAGTAGTAGAGTTGAGTACTAATTGGTTTCGAGAATTAGTTAATGAAACTTGATTGGATGAGCAGGTCAAGTGCGTTCAAGACGAGGTAGTGGGTGACATCAAGTAGGGAGAGGTTGATTAATACATTGCCAGAGAAGTTGGAGGCTGAAAGATTGAGTTTAGAGTAAGAACATAATGTTTTGGGACTGCAAATTTTGGAAGCCTGGTTTGCCCTTTGAACTCATGCCTCCTCTGTTCTTCTTTATCAACATCAGCCATAGCCATGTTTAAGTTTAAAACTCTCTCTCTCTCTCACACACACACATACACACGCTGATCACTTTATTGCAGTGGATATATGAGTGAAGTCAAGTCAACTATACTAAAGAAGGTGATCCATGGAGGAGCTTGGAGATATTTTCTTTGCTACTAATTTTAGTTACATTAATAATGTTTCAGTGGTTTCTTCTTTAGCAGCCTTTCTTTAATATTAAGACATATATACGTATAATTGTTATATTGGACATTAGCAAATCCAATGTTAGTTGTCTTAATTTAATATACTCCCTCTCTGTTTAAAAAAGATCAATTGTAAAAAAAAATTTAAATTTTTTTATGGTAGTATAAATTGACATAATATTCTCAATTTTATTGTCATGATTTCAAAATTCTGTTACTATTACTAAACTAACAAACTATTATTTTCAAGGATAAACATGCAACAAAAATATATATTCTGTTTACAAATGAGAGTTTTTCGGTGTGAAATGGAGGGAATAGTATGTATGCATTTAAATTACAACAGACATATTTTGCATTTAAGATGGAAATATTTTTCTTCATAAAACATAAATATGACATATATAGGGATCAGTTTGTTTATGTGGGAATCACCTTGTATTCTCCTGTATTTTCTCGATTGCCAATTAGACCAAGAGGATGCCATCATCTCCAAAGACAATCAGAATAAGACCATGCCGACACTCTTCAGGCTCTGGAAAATAGAGGACCCCGTCCCCGTATAAATATATACACTTCACAAGAACGAGCTTGAGCAGGTACAATTCCCCGACCATTAAAGCTGAAAGATCTAATTTCTTCCTTCAAATAGTTGTGTTGATTGAGAAACTGACAACAACTCAGTTATGCCAGGTGCTTTGCAGGCTGCAGCAAACTTTTGCCACCATAATACAAATTCTAACAACTAAGTTCATATTGGCTGCTGTATAAAAAATATCTGAATGTATTTTTAGAAGACCCTGAACTTTTATCAGAAAGACAATTGAGATTATTACCAGTACAAGACACAATTGTGTACACATCAAACACCAAGTAATGTGGAGGATGAGAGCACCATTCGGCATATGACAAAATAGTAGATACAAATGCGAGAACATGGAGGTTCTGGAGACACTTTTAATTCCTCTAGAGCTTTCAAATGAATCGCGTGTGACCCTGTCATGAAGGTTTCAAAATCTTAAAAAGGAATTATTATTTTTTTGGCGTCGATGACGTACAAGTTAATTCTTCATTTGCTGCTTCACTAGCAAATACTCGGTATATAGGTTAGCAAGCAATAAAAAATGAGGAACACTATTTCCACATGTGTTTATGATATTTTCACATAATTCTTTCTCACATGAAAATGAAAGTGTGACCCACTGTATGCTCATGTGAGACCATGTAGAAATATCAAAAATACATATATTAGTTCCCTAAAAAATAAATACATTATAGGAAAAATTTACTAAAGAATCCATTCCTCTCAATCTATTTTGTTATGTCTTAGTGACTCAACAAAGCAAGGTGGACAGTAGCACGTACCAACATGGAAAGCTATCTAAGAATTAGAAAGCAAATTACCCATTCAAAAATGCTATCTTTTGCAACAAAAATGTCATTGAATTCAAGTTATTCTCTTAAAATGGCAACATGCCTTACAAAAGGTTTTTGCTGATCTATCAAAGAACTCCTAATCTGCAAAAGAGTAATGCAACAATAAAGCCATGACAACACTTAGCTTGGAATCCTTGCTTAACCATAACAATAACTAATAAACTGAAACAAGGATAACATAGAGTACATGGCCAAAACTTACAATGCTCATAATAAATCTAAAAGTTTGAGTCTTTGCTTAGCAAATACTTCTTCAAAACATCCATAACCGATCCGAAATCTGCTTTCACATGCACAGGCGGATTAGCATATCTGCAAGCCATATCTGGTATCTCTTTCGAGTGATAATCAATCTTTGATTGCGTGAACTTCAACCCATGAGCAGTGCTCACCACCACAGTCCTATCAGTGGGACTAATCACCCCACTATTCCTGAGCTTAATCAATGCAGTTAATGCAACTCCAGTATGGGGGCATATAAACATCCCAGTTGAGTCTGCTTGAGCCATGGCATCCATTAACTCTTCCTCAGTAGCTTCCTCAACAATCCCATTTGAATTAGTGAGAGCAAAAACAGCTCTATCGATAGAAACCGGATCACCAATTTGAATAGCGGATGCAAAAGTTGTATTAGCTTTAACTGCTTTAAAGTCCTTCCAGCCAGACTTAAAATGGAGGTAAAGCGGATTAGCATTGGCAGCTTGAGCACAAACCAGCCGTGGAATCCGATCAACTAACCCTAATTCTTTACACATTTGAAACCCTTTATAAAAGGCATATATATTACCCAAATTTCCTCCCGGAACAATCACCCAATCCGGCACTTCCCAATCAAACTGCTGCAAAATCTCAATAGCAGCAGTTTTTTGCCCTTCTAACCTCAAACTATTCAATGAATTTGCCAAATATATTGGTAGTTCAGCGGTTACTTCACGAATCAACTGCATACACCCATCGAAATCTGTATCAAGACTCAAAACAAAAGCCCCATTTGCAATAGGCTGAACCAACTGTGCTATAGAAATTCTATTAGCAGGTAAAAACACAATAGACGGAATCCCAGCAGCAGCACAATAAGCAGATAGTGCGGCTGATGTGTCGCCAGTGGAGGCGCAGCCAACGCCGATGACTGGGCGGTTCATTTTGCGTAACCGGTTAACTTGACTAACCAAAACAGTCATACCCAAATCTTTAAAACTACCCGTGTGACTGATCCCACAATGTTTAACCCACAAATCATTCATGCCCAGAAACTGTTTGCCGTAACGTTCAGCCCAGAAAAGGTTAGAATTACCTTCAAATGCACTAACGATATCGTCGCTGTCAATTTCCGGCAAGACCCATTCTTTCTTGGACCAGACGCCGGATCCATACGGCCATGTGGTCTTTCCCACACGAGAATCGAAGAGGGATTTCCAGTACTTCGCGTCGTATTTTTTCAGGGCGGTGAGGTCGTGTTGAACGTCAAGGAGGCCGCCTGAACGGCTGCGATAGACGATTTCGTCCAGGGAGTAGGATTCGGTGGAGAATGGATCGGCGTTGAAAGGAACGTATTTGGCGGAGAAACCATGGTCAGAGTTGGTAGAGCTGTGGCGGCGGGCCTCTTGGCGGATAGTTTCGTCGGCGGGTCGGCGGTGTTTTTGTGGGGGTGAGTCAGGTGAGGTTGTGGAGGCTTTAATCGGAAGGAAGTGAGTGGTGGTTCTGGAGTTGTAAGAGGTGGGATTGAATTGGGGCTGGAAAGAAATTGCGGGACATCGGAATACGGTAGAAGCCGCCATTAAAGAGACAGAGAGATAGACAGGCCAGAGGAGGGAGGCGGCCCAGGCGGGTAGGAGTGAATGCGTTTAATTTTGCTGGGTGCTATATCGGTCAGCCAAATCCTAACCCTAACAAAAAAATTGAATGGGATATATTTTCTCATTTTGGCCCCAATAAATAGAATGACAAACATTTTTGAAATTGCAAAATATTTCACAAAATAATTCACATCCTGTCTCTCTAAAGTCAATTTTTTTTATAAAAAAAACTAAAATTTAAAATCAATATGGTTATAATTAATTAATATATTTTAAAGTTATTTAAGAAGTGTTTTAATTCCATTTTTTTTTATTTATTAGTTAAATGAATTAACATCGAATTTAGATCAAGAATTTTCACAAATTAATTTACAAAATTTGAAATACAACTATCTTATAAATTAAATAAGTAATATATTTAAATTATTAAACAACAAATATTGTGCGAATGCAGTCCACCATCCGATTATATCCTATTCGCACAGTTATTGTGCGGATACAGTCCATCATCCACATAACAATTATGAGAATAAAAATTATTATATTTTTTAGATCATAAAAATGAATGGTGAAATCTACATTGAATGGACGAAACTCTCAACTAACTTTGGCTATGAATTTTTTTTATAGTTTATTTTAAATATTGAGTTTTAGATTTATTAAATATTTTTTTAAACATATTATTGTGTATTTTATTAAATATATAAAATTGTGGTGAATAAATTACGTTATAATTAAAAAAAAATAAGTGCTTGGTATGTACTATTGTTTTCTTTAAAAATTTTAATTGGTGTACTAAATTTTTTTAATTTGAAGTGTTTAAAATATATATATTATGCACACACCAGATCGAAGCTTAAAAGTTGGTATTGTAACACGTGACATGACGTGTCGAGTCCAAATTGGGCTCTCGGACAAACCGGATTGAGTCCAGCACTTTAGCCAATAACCGACACGTGTAAAGATAATTATCCTTTTCCTGTTTCGCCTAAAATTTTCCGCACTCCCGTCCCCCCTCTCTCTCTCACTCCCACCCCAACTGCTTATACCGATTCTCTCTCCTCCCCAATTTATCTTTCTCCATTGATTAAGTCACTTAAAAGCTGTTGTAAATTGCTCCGGTCGATCTGCTCTCTCCGGCGAACGCTATCAATCGCCGCGCTCGGTATTCAACGGTCCACGGCGAGATGATTCACTTGCAAGCAGCTTCTCCGGTAAGAACAGTCGAGAAATGCTAGATCCCTTTGCTGTGATTCACGTTCGATCCAAAATATGGCTTCGCAAGAAGGAAAAAAACTCCCTAAATCATTAACCTAACAAATCCTTAAATCTTTAACATCAGTTAGTTTTTGTTTTTGTAAGAACCTTGTTATATAAACTAACGACGGTTTCAAATTTGTACAGTCAAGTAGTTAGGGGTTTAGGCTTTTCGTTTTTGTATATATACAGTTTGAGAGATGCATATTGTATACAAATTACTTACATGAAGGTGCAAAGTGAATATAGACGAAGAGGATTTGTTCTGTATTGAGTTCTTGAAAGTGGCGAAAATGAGTTTAAGTGCGGCCGAGGAAGATTCAGCTCAAGATATCAATTTACCGGCGGATATTGATTGGAAAATGCTCGATAAGTCCAAGTTTTTCTTCCTCGGTGCAGCGTTGTTTTCTGGTGTGTCCGTCGCTCTTTACCCTGTTGTGGTGTTGAAAACTAGGCAACAAGTTTATTTGTCTCAGGTTTCTTGCATTAAGACTGCATTTTCCATTCCTCGGCATGAGGGTTTGTGTGGTCTTTACAGAGGATTTGGGACTTCTTTGATGGGCACAATCCCAGCTCGGGCTCTTTACATGACTGCTCTTGAGGTTACCAAGAGTAATGTTGTGACCGCTACAATTAGGCTTGGGTTTCCGGAGGCGACTGCTGCTGCTATTGCCAATGCTTCAGCTGGTTTAAGTGCTGCAATGGCTGCACAGCTTGTTTGGACACCAGTAGATGTTGTAAGTCAAAGGTTAATGGTACAAGGTCATGCTAATCCCAAATTCCCCAATGCATCATCGTGTAAATATCTTAATGGGATAGATGCATTTCGGAAAATTCTCAGTACTGATGGACTTAGAGGTCTGTATAGAGGATTTGGGATGTCTATATTGACCTATGCACCATCGAATGCAGTTTGGTGGGCATCCTATTCTGTCACACAACGGCTCGTTTGGGGAGGGTTAGGTTGTTATGTCTGTAGGAAAGAAAGTGAGAACAGTGAGAATGGTGTAAACGCTATGAGACCAGATTTGAAAACAGTGATGGCAGTTCAAGGTGTTAGTGCAGCCATGGCTGGTGGTGTTTCAGCTATAATTACAATGCCACTTGATACAATTAAGACCAGATTGCAGGTTTTGGATGGTGATGAGAATGGGCGTAGAGGGCCAACTATTGGACACACAGCGAGAAAATTGGTGAAGGAGGGTGGATGGATGGCTTGCTACAGAGGATTGGGACCTCGTGCAGCTTCCATGTCCATGTCTGCTACGACAATGATAACTACATATGAGTTTCTGAAACGGCTTTCTACAAAGAATCAAGAGGGTTTGACATCATGAATACAAAAAAGTTGGGAAGAAATAATGTCTTTTCTCTTTAGTACAAATTTAGTTTCCTTAATTTGTCAATTGTTGTATTCTCTGTTTTCACTCTTTCCGGCCGGTTTGTAAAGAATCATGATCATTGAAACAGTGATAGCAAGTTTTTTGTTCAAATTATCATTTTCTTTCCACCTTATTCATACATTATCTTGTCCACAACCTTTGATGCACTATCATTTAATGGTCACGGTGTTTTCGAGGGCCATTTTATTTTCTATTTAACAATTAGGATTTCCTAATTTCTGGTCTTGTGAAAAGGACAGAATCAAGATCTACTTTATTTTATTTTTTGGTTCTAGATCTAGTTTTGGAAAACGGGTAACCTAAATATAACCTATTTATAAAAGCTTAGTGGAGGGAGGCTACTGGTTTATTGGGTTAATCCCTAGGATCCATTCGAGCAATGGACCAATGGTCCTGTTCTCTTCCTGATAGCCATGTTGTGGTGATTGGAAAAAAGCTTTGGATCAGTATACACTAGTTGGTGCTAATACATATTTCATGCAATGCACTTCTTTTTAATTGGTAAAGCTTCCTACCAATTTGGATGGATGGATCCGAATGGATTCAGATGTCTTTCATCCAATATTAAACATACCAGCGGTTTGCATATTAGACTCGCGTGTTCTCTGTATACCTCCTTATACTAGGAAACAACATCAATTATAGACAAGTAGTATAACTTCTACCCAAGTGTAAGATACTAATACAAAATCCAAGACATAAATTCCATAACTTGACATAAAATGTCAAAAGAAACCAATGGAATAAAATGAAAAGTATTTTCACATTTTCTAAAATCCCTGACATTGACCCTTTATCAAAGGGGCAAAGCAGCACCAGACAGAGGCATTCAAAAACAAGAATATTTGAATGAAACTTGCAAATAATTTATAGCCCCTATATCAGAAGGCAAATCACATAACTGCACTTAATCATCAAGCAAGACATAACCTCATCTGTCTGCCCTGAACGGTGGTGTACAACAGTTAAAAATTTCAACATCATGTGTATTGACAAGTTATGTAAACATGGAATTGAACACTAACGAATAATGGAACGAACTGAGCCAAGGATGACTTCCCTTTTAACAAAATATCAACTGCTGATCATCATAGCAACTCTCAACGTATAACTGCGAGAAAGTTCTGGTTCCCACCAGGCAGACCCTCCCCACCACTTTGTGTGGACCTGCCAACATAAGAAGGGTAAACAGAAAACCTGAATTCTTGCTGCTGGAGGATGCTGTCATCGTTGGAGAGAGTAGTGATGTCAGAGCAGGAGTTTGTGGACAGAGCTTCTTTATTGTTTTCTCGTGGATGATAAATTTCAGATTCCAACATTTTTGTGGTCATATGGTGCTGAGATGATCTTGGGACATCTTGTTCATTGTGCGCGGCATTTGGAGTGAACTCTTCAAGTTTCTTCATGTTGAGAAAGCGCCCCCCTGATCCTCTAGCCCTCTTCAATGCGTGAAGATGCCTGGACTCATGGAGATATGGCTGCATAAGTTCAACAGCAAGATTAATAAGGGAATACTGTGATCACTGTTGAGACAAAAGGAAGGTGAGGCTGCACCTGTAGACTTACCTTTCGATTTTTTGAGAGTTTGTTCTGAGCCTCAAGCTTGGCACGGTACTGTCTCTGCCTTAGAATCGCACGGTACTGTTTTGCATTGACATATATGGGTTCGTCTTGAGCAAGATCAAGAGGTAGCGGCACTCGAGTAGAAGCCGTACCCATCATAGGGGTATGATGAATCTGGTGAGATGTTAATTCTGTGTCATATAAATGGGAAGTATTGCAAGTTCATTTCTGGCAGTATATAAACGTAAGTGTTGAGGTTAATATAGCCTGCAGGATCAATTTATAAATTGATTTACGGACCAAGGTACAAGAATCTATACAAAAAATGATGGATTTTGGATTCCACAGGATAAACCTGATGTTCCAACCAGTATAAAATCTATTACACACTTGAAAAGTCTGTTTCCACTTCCAGAAATAATGTCAATAAGAATAACCTCATATTGTTATAATCAACTTGCATCTATGCGTTGAAAGTCTAGACCTTTTTCAAAAGGCACGGAGGATATTATTGAATAGAATACTACTGGTATAATAGAATCATTCAGCTAAGAAAAGCACAGAAGAATAAGAGTAAAGGAGATGCAAAAGGAAAACTCTGAATAATGGCACCAAATATACATACATTTTATATATAAGGGAAGCTGAAGGGAGGAGAGGGAGACCGCATGCAAGGAGATTAGTATATATATCATAGTAAGCATATATAACTACATTGATGCACTTTTTGTTTTACATAACTGCCTTCTAGAGCTGCAGGAAATAATAGACCGGTGGATCTAACTACATTAACTTCTTATATTTTATTTCATAACAAGTACTTATAACTACATTAACTTCTTATATTTTATTTCATATTAGAAGATAGTAAAGATGCAGAAAGAATACATCCTAACAATAAAAATAAAGAGAGAATTAAACCACATAAACTCACCATTGAATGTGGCCCATAAGTAGCAAGTGAACCACAGTAATTTGGATCAGGATACACAAGTGGAACACAAGCCTGAAAAAGGCAAAATATTTATTTCATATAGACCCTAAAACTTAAAGTCAAAATAAATGGTGAATTCAGCTTACATATTCCTGGCCATAATCAACTTGAGGAGGAAAAACATAGTCCTGAGTTCTCATTGACAAAGTTGACTTACTGTGAACCTCTTCATGCTTTACATGACTTCCATTATAACCTGAATAAGGAAAAACAGAATAATGTAAATTCTGATGAGCTTATCAATATGTAGAGTTATAAAAAGTAACATAGGGACAACAAGATTTGAGGCAAAAGTTCAAATAGTTTGTCAATAGTCCATACATAGAAAATTGGCTTCACCATGTTTACACCAGCATTGGAAATGGAATGAGTGGTGAACATTATCCATGTTACATGGCATAAAAACTCATCCAACTATCAAGAAAGGTTACTTATATCTTAAAGACGGACAGATTTAGAAGATAACATATACACTTTGGTCAACAACAATGTTCAACTATACAAAACAAAAAGATCTGATGACTGGTGACACAGAATTTTATTACCAACAATCAACATAAAGTAGACATAAATACAAGTAAAATTATCAGGATACCAAACTGATGAGCCATACAATCAACAAGGGGATAGAAAGATAAAGCCCCAAGTATGACTCAGAAGTCAGAGCAAGCTTAACAGAATAATCAAAACTAGAAGCTATCTGCATTCTGCTGATTGAGAAGGATAATAATCCAAAATAAGATAATAGGAAAAGTTACTTGGTTCTGACAAATTTGGAGAAATGAAGGGATAAGCCATGGCATGATTGCATGTGCCAAGCATCAATAAGGGTTTCCAGTTCTGAAAGTCTTGCAACCTCAACTGATTGCAAACTAACGTCCAGAGAAACATCCATAGTCATTTCCAGCTATTCTAATCACACTGCAACTTATTTAACATCAATTATACATCATATCCTGAAAGTTCAATATAATTGCCCTCTACAGAACCGAGCAGTTCTGCTTTCGCTTGACACAATCTTTTCTTTAACTAAATCTCAAGGTCAGGTGTCGCATTTTAGAGGATTTTTAGGGAAAAGAGTTCAACTATATGTTGATAGATGTTTGTTTGCTAACAAAAGTTTAGGAATAGTAGTATTAATACCAACCCAAATATCAAGCCTAGCTGGTATACTCCCACTACAGATTGTAGAATTCATCACGTCTTTCTCCAAAATCCAGTCACAAATTGTGGAACCAAAAGGACAACACATTCACAGGCCAACTAGTCTCCCAGCTCCAAATTGTGAATTCCTCAAAGATAAAGGCTCATCGCCAAATTCTAACTCTGAATACTACTACTACTACTACTAATAATAATAATAATAGTAGTAGTAGTAAATAATAATAATAATAATAATAATAAAGTACTACATATTGTCAGCAGAAATATTTGGAAAGTCATCTTCATAGCTGATAGCTTTAATCAACTTCAAGTAATACAGATAAATTTAGCTTCTAAAACAAAGAATAGAAAAGGAACATAGCCTATGTTTGTTTGCAAGAATTATACTTGGGATAGGAATATTAATCCCAATGTTTTGTTTGCTATCAAATTTAGACTTGAGACTATTAATCTAGGGATTAGAAAATGACTTAATAATCTTGATATTATAATTATAATCCCGGGATTATAATCCTAGGATTAATAGTCTTGGGATTATAATCTCATGGATTATAATCCTTGCAAACAAACATAACCATAGAGAATTGAAGTTCTTAACCTGATATCATGGAGAGTAAACTTTGCCCATTTGGGTTGCTTTCTCCACCACTAACCACTTCAGGGTATGACTGACCAGTTGACTGAGTTGAGGATGAGTCCTGGTCTTGAAAATGGAAGCCCAATTGGTTGGCACTCTGACAATATGGGGGTGGAGTTGCCATCTTCAAACTTAAACTTTTAGATAGACATGATTGTTGAGATTGGGATTCGGTAGAAGTCCACCACGGTGAGCAGCCAATAATACATGGGGCCATTGAATGGGCAGTACTCATATCAGAATCTTTCTTCAGAAAATTGTTCATTCTTTTGAACTATGAACGACCTCAGAAAGTGTCGAGTCTTCAAATCGTCTTGATCTTTAAACAATGCATAAAAAGGAGAACTTCACTTCAGTTTAGCTGAACGGCTAACAAAGTGTTTGCTGCAACAGCATGGTAGACATTGAATATAAGTAACAAACATAGCACCAATCAGAGGTAAGGCATCATGGTTGAGAGAAGGAGCTGGCTCTAAACAGGAATGAAATGAATTTTCAACATTAGAACGTGTTTTCTATGGCTGAAAATGAAGAAGCTGATGAAAACAACAAATTTTTTATAAGAACGTAAGCAACAAGCTTCATCCATTATATATTCATTGAGACATAACACTTGGTAGGCTACACAACAAAAAGAAAAAAGCTCACAGATAGAATAGAATATACTCATAGTCTAATAACATGTGTACTGGATGTTTCACAATTAAGTAAGTAATCAGTCCCTCAACAACTCAATGTGAGCTGAGCCCAACACATTGATCGACTTCCGGCTTTCTTAAACTTCCAATACATAATTAACATGTAAGCAACTATTTTTTGGGAGGAAAATCATTTTTCAGTATCCGGACAACAAATGGTAGAGACTTAACCTAACTACCTGATATGCTCAACAAATGGTAGAGACTTAACTAACTACCTGATATGCTCAAAGAGTCATAAATTTGATGAAGAACCCAAAAAACAAATGCATGCTTTTGATTTAATTTCGGTTGCTAAAAACAAATCAGAATTTTAATTAAAAAAAGAAAAGAAAAAGCATTAATCAGTAATGCCATAGTGGAAACAAAAACCGTTAAACATACATACAGACCTAAAAATAATTTAAAGACCAAAATCTAGAACAACAAAAAACGAGATATTTCTCCTGAGAAATGGGATAATCAGAAGCAGAGTGAAGACAGAAAGAGAAGGAAGAAATAGGACCTTTGGGAATTAGTAATTGGTAGTGTAATAAGACTGGAGGGATGTTGGGATAGACTTGGGCATGTCTCCTTTCCTTTATACAAAACCCAATTTCCCCACAAATGGCTCTCTCCTCTGGGATTTATCTTCTAGTGTTTGCTGCCAATTAAAGTCTCTACTTCCTTAACACCTAAAACAATGGCTCCTTACTTCCAATCCTCCTTCCTCCTCCTCCACCACCACCACCACCACCTTCATTTTTTATATTTTCGGGATTCTTGTACCAACGGACTAGGCGTATTCTTTTAAGAATATTTGTATTGTTATTGTCGTTTAGTGTGATGCTTTTCTATGAACTAACTAATGACTAATCAATTCTTGTTCCACAAGTCTACAAACAATAATAAATTCTGAAATTGGGTTTGGGACTCCTAAAATTATAAATAATAATACTCCTTTTTCTTCTCTACCACAAAAAGAATTTAATCATGATAATTTATCAAGTTTCTAAAATAAAATTGAAATTTCAAAATAACATGTTTCTTATATTTTAAATACTAGTTTTCAATATATTAAAATTAATTTAGAAATGTTAAAATTTCGCAATATTTTATCATTTATTTTTGAAAACTTATAGTACTAATTAAAAATAAATAAGACTATTTTTACAGGAGTGACTTATAGTAGTAACATTCGCATGTGATTTTTTATTTTAATTTATAAATTGACTTATAAGTAGTTTTTAAGAAGTAACAATTTAGTATTATAAGTTATTTTAAAATAAGCAAGTTTAACAAAATGTAAAGACTCTTTTGTCTTTATTTTTACTAATTTTAAAATTTATTTTAACTTATAAATTATTTTAGCCAAACACTTTGAGAACTTATTTTAACATAAATTTTGACTTATAAATCAAAAGTTAAAGCAGAAAAGGAAGGACCACCACCAAGCACAAACAATTATATAGTAGCACTACTAGTAGTTTTAACAATGTTAGGATAAAGCAAATTATTGATAAAGAAAGCCACGTATTCCCCACCCCCCCACCCACCCACCCACCCACCCAGGTTGGAGAACAGATGGATGAGGATGAAATGTTTAATTATTTGAAAAGCAAGTTGAGTATTAGTCTATTAAGATGACAAAATGTTAAATAAGTTTGGATGTTGTTTGTTCTTATCATCATCATCTGGAATCTTTAGGTTCCATAACCTCGTACATAAGAAGCTAACCAATGCGTCAAATACATTGGGATTTTGAAATCAAATAATCCCGAAGTGGAGTGGGGGACTCCCAATATTAAGATATACTCCCTCAGTTCCTAAAAAATTATGGTTTAAGGTTTTAATTAGATTAAAAAAATATCATTTATCAAGTAAAATTTATTTAAAATTTCATCACTACCCCTTTATGGGAAGTTAAAAACTATTAATACAAAAGAGATAATTTCTTAGAACAATGAGAAAAAATAAGAATAATATAAAAAAATAAATAATTTATTCTCCTCGAAAGTTGTAAACGACAAACTTTTTAGAAATTTTTTTTTTTTCTAAAATGATAACCTTTTAGGAACGGAGGGGTACTAATATCAGACTTGATTGATGGTGAGTCTGAATAAAAAAGGTCAAGAATGAGAAAAATGTAAATAAATTGTTCATGTTAGACGACTCCTTTAAGCCAATGCAACTTCTTCAACTCAAAACTCTTATTATCGTGGGCTAAAAAGACCTTTTCCTAATATAAAAAATAAAATAATTTAGTATTAGATGTTCTAAACATCAAGAATCCATCAACACCTGCAAATACTTCTCCTCCTAGTTTCAAATCAATTATCCAATTATTTCAGTGGAAAAACCCTCCCTCAACCACCATGCCTAATAAGGCACAAATTCGGTAAACAAACAAAACAAGTAAAAATTTACTATGCACTTTGAGCTCCTCCCAAATACTTTTTATCTTTAATAAAAACACCCAACACCAAAGGGTAATAATTCATATTTTAAGAACATTGAAAAGAGGCCCAGGGATGAGTGAAGTCATAAAGGTTATAAATTTATAATACAAAATGATATGCTGCTTCCCCTATCACAAATGGTACTAGAGAAACATTGGATCTTGTCAGCAGCAGCCTGCACTGTAGGACCTTTTACAGGGAAATAAATATTTTCCAATAATTCCACTCCCAAAAAATCCTTTTCCAGCACAGCTTGTAGGGGGATGCATCTGCCAAAAAAAATGCCTAAAACTCTCTTCCTTTATACTGCATTTCCTGTCCAAACAAAGTACCAAAACCATGAGTTGCTCAACATTTATCAACGAAAAAAGAAAAAAAGAGGGATTGTTCTTATAAATTTCGATAACATCTACAGCACCAATCAGTAATGTTATAAAGATGTATTTGTCCACCTAAAATGCTGCCCTTTTCACCACTCATAACTGATGTGATCATTTCAAGCACATATTCAATCTGTAATTTCAACATGACCCAAAAAGTAGATGAAGCATAATATTGAGTTAATTATAACATTGCTTGCTAGGTCTTGCCCACACCATTCATTCATAATTTAAAGCTATATATTCGCATGGCCCAATTGCAGAACAAAACAATACATAATTTGTATTCATCTGGCTGCTGGCAAAATGACTAGTTGTGTTTTTCAAAAAATGACTTGTCGATGAAAAAACATTAACTCATTTTCTGGAAAAGAAAGCTTAATCGCACATTGGTCCATAAAACAATTTCTATTGAACACGTACCAAAAACCAGAAATGTTTTTTCAAAATAATTCCCTTGAAAGAAATGGATCTTAAGCGACTAGGCCAGTAAAAACAGAGGCATAAAACAACAATCTTACAGGAGGATATGTTGGCATGTACAGGACCTGGCGAGGCTGACCAAGAAGCATCTGCTGCCCGTACTGCAACAAATAGTGAATAATTGTTGCCTAAGCTCTGGAATACATTGATAACCATGAACAAAGGACAAAATTTGAAATACCTGAGGTCCATTAGATTGAAAATACGCCTGTGGTGATTGCATTGATGCAGCCTGGGGATTGAACATAACAGGTGGGTGCCCAGCAAACGATGGTCCAATCTGCCAGCAAATGACATAATAAGACACCAACAGCACACCAATAGAAATGAATGTGAAATGAGACACGTGTATAAATCTCATAAGATTGCATACTGACGCCCTCTCATTAGTCACGTCAAACCATCTACTGCAATCTAAGGACCTGTGAGTATTTAATTGGAGTGGCAATTTAATTAACATCAAAGATGAGTAACATCTGCCCTGTTCTGAAGACATAATCCACACATTAAAATTTCCAGGTGAAATAGGAACGAAGACATTGCTTTACGAGTGGAATCTCTCCAAAAGAATACTAAAGCTTTAATAAGCAAGTCCCAGTCTAGCAGACATAATACACAAGATGCAGATTAAAGTCTAACATGTTGCCACCTTAAAAACTGACATTCCTACATATTATAAAGGAACAAATATGCCCAGTTATCACAATGCTGTATGGAAAAACGACAGGTAAGATGGAGGAGGTTCAGTCAGCCATGTTATCCAATGATAAGAGAAAGAACCAAATTAAGGATTCTCTTCGGCCAAGGGTGCAAAGATGAATTGTTTTATGGCATGATCAGGACCGTTGATGAAAACATGATTAATGGATAAATTTGTAATAAATATTTTATTTTATTTTATTAGATTGACTTGAAGGGGATTAGCATAATTTTGTTTAAACTTTGGGTATTGCATTATCGATTCTAGGTCAATCACTGTCATATCAAGCCATAAAGCTATTCATTTATTGAAAAACGGATGTTAAGCTTTCTTAGCCCCATGTCACGGATTTAAAAAAATACGTCAGATATTCTCTCGCCTCTCTAGCCCTAGAAATCACCACGATCGCTCGCTTCTCTATCCCTCGATATCAAACTGAAATAAAATGAAACAAAACCCTTATGTTTCTGTCATTTTCAATATATATATGAAGGGTAAATAAGTCATTAGCCAACCCAAATAACAGAGTGAAGAATAAAAGTCCATAATCAATCCAGGTAGAATATAGTATTCTATATGTGCATGCTTATACTTATATATATATTATATTATGCAAACATGCTTCGCATGTTCATTAATATAATGACGCGTATTTTATATATATATATATATATATATATATATATATATATATATATATATATATATATTATATTATGCAAACATGCTTCGTATGTTCATTAATATAATGGCGTATTTTATATATATATATATATATATATATATATATATATATATGTGTGTGTGTGTGTGTGTGTGTGTGTGTGTGTGTGTGTGTGTGTATGCACTAAACAAGATGAGACAAATTAATAACATCTCCTTCTTTGTGTTGAGGAAGAGGATTGTCTTGCACATGAGGTTGGTCGGGTTTAGTCACGACAATCTCCCCATTGTCGATTAAGTCCCGGATCTTGTGTTTCAAGGCCCAGCAATCCTGACACAATACTCACAAAATACGCTCGATATTATAGAGAGAGAAAGAGAGAGAAATCTTTAGTTTCTGGTGTGTTTTTCAATTCTAACCTAAGCACCCTATTTATAGGAAATTGCTTAGAACACCAAAGCAGAAAATTTAATATAATATTAATATAATTTTCTTAAACATCCTACGCCCACTTCTTTGGCAAAAACATCAGCCACACATGTTCTAAAACAACAAAAACGAGGAAACCTTCGTACATGGGAGGCCATGTGTCTAGGTTATGATAGATATCATATGTCCACAGAATTCTCCTTGGTTGACCCAAAAGTCCCCAAAGAATATATATATATATATATATATATATATATATATATATATATATATATGTATATAATTGTTGTCAGCCATATCTGATGAGCCTGGATTTTACATCCGATGCATTTACTCGCTTATATATATATATTCATATATTTTTTGACTTTTGAAACAGTCAAATTGGTACTTTTTTCTGCTATTTCTTATCCTATTTGACAAATGAACGAAGGTAGTAAAATAAAGTAATCCTGATAATTAGTCTACCTTCATGAATTGTGACATTGATATTTGTATGCATGTAGGATGTTAATGCATTTAATCATTCAAAAATGTCATACTCATAAGATTTCATCACCAATATTTAGAAGAAACTAAATATTGGAATATTGGATGAAGTTGTCAATGATGGGAGCAGGCAGTTATAAAATATCATTGGAAATAATTCCAATAAAAACATTCAGCATCTATAACATCATCATGCTGCATTCAATGACATCATTTAAATTTTGTCGTATTTCAAGTGTCTAGTACTCTTTGTTAGATCACTTGATGTGAAAAAGGATCCTTTTAGACCTCGTGAGGATAATGAAGAATTACTTGGTCCTGAAGTACCATATCTTAGTGCAATTGGTGCATTAATGTATATTATGCTTATATGGCAAAAAATGTCAATCCGTTTCTTGTTGCATGAAAGTGGCATTCATCATTGCTCATTGCAAACACATTTCCCAATGCCTGGTCAATTAGTGATTTCCACATGGCCATTTATGAAGAGTGAATGTCAACTTCTCAAAAGCCCATTCAAAACTTTGGCCAACCATTGGATTGCTTAAAACTGTGGGACAGTCTAATGGAAATTGAAAGCTACTAAAAAACCACTTACCCCAATGCCTACAGGCATCCCATGTATTTGCGAAACAGTGGTCACATTAGCTGGGTAGTAGAAAGAACTATCAGACACTGGAGATGCCGGCCTCAATGGAGTCTGGGTTGGCACAAAACTCTTTGCATTTGGATTCAGTTTAAATTCCTGATAAAACATTTAAGAGAAAACACAATGTAAGGCAATAATTATTAATCATGAATAAGTCGCTAAGGAATCAATCCCTTATCAAGAAAGAAACAAAAATAGCCTAATATGAAATCTACCTTAGCATGGGGATTAAGTGTTGATCTTTCTGAAAGCGAACCCACTGATGAGCTTGGAGATAACCCAGGAACACTTGATACTGAAACAGCATTTCCACAATCTGACGTGGATGATGCTGAGCTACCAGGCCTCGTACGTGCTATCACAGATTGTGTTGTCCCATGCGGTTTGACAGATGGAGCATTCTCTGACAAATCAGTAGGACAATTCTTCTCTTGAACCATAGAAGAAGGTGGAGCATATGCAGTCGCATTTGGGGAGAGTCCCCCTTTATCAGAACTCTCTTTCTTCGGCCTCAATGATGACTGTGAATCTGCATAAACCAAGCAATAGCCCAAGAGTCAAAAATAAGTAAAAACTTGCAGAGCAGCAGAAAGGAATGCATAAATATTTTAAAGCCAAAAGAAAGATGAAACTCAAGAAATATAAATGATTAATTTAATCAAGGTTCAGTTATCAATAAAACCTACTTAAAAGCTTGCTGAAATCAAATACTCCCCCATCCCAAATTATTCTTATTCCTTTCCTTTCTGTTTGTCCCAGAATCATGTCCCCCAACACCGTGTTTGTGAGTTTGGAGAGGGAAAAAAAGAAAATAATTTAAAAAAGAGGGAGGAAAGAAATTTACTTTTTTTCCCTTGTGTTTGTGAGTTTTGAAAGGACATTTTAACTTAAAAGAGTATATTACTATTTTACCCTTGTGAGATAACATTTTAGAATCATTATAAGGATATTTATGGTATTTCAATATCTTATCTAAGTCTTTAATAAATTTCCTCCCAAATCTTCCAAGTTTGGGAGGAAATGTGTATAAAATTTCTCTCTACTTTTGTTCTCTCCTCAAAAAACTCACAAACAAAGGGCCTTTGAATCTCCTCTGAATTTCGCTCCTTTCTTTTCTCTCCTTTTTGAAACTCACAAACAATAGTGCAAGTGTAGAAATAAGTGAATGTTACCCAGTTGCCGTTTATTTTGAGCATTACCAGGAGAGGGGCATATCAAGGAAATGTACTTTTAGAACTTTACAAAACTTTTACATCAATTTCTCAAAGGAAACAAGTAATTTGGAATGAGGGAGTAGAATGTAACTAAAACTACATATTCCAGTGCCAGTGCAGCAAGAGAGGTACAACAACAAAAGCAACAGTAGCTTAACTTGTTATTAGCTAAGCATCATCATGACACTTCTGTATTTCATTTAGTAAAGCAACATGAAAGATCAGAAACATTACTTGAATTACAGTTTTACACTTTAAGCTCACACCAAACTCATTCCAAGTTGATTGAGCTACAGGAATATATAGACAAAGTAAACGTGGAATATATAGACAAAGTAAACGTGGAATATAGTAAATTTACAATAAATTATGAAAGCAGATTCCATATACGAAAGTAACATTTTCATTTTTACTTTTGGTGTGAATCCTCATAACCTATGTAAGATCTCTAAAGATAATGCATTAGTTAGCGAAAGACGTAGACTTGTATATTAGTGAACCCGTCACCGCAATTTTGGATGCTGTTCAGCTGCAAAATGCAACAACCCATCCCTATTCCTGCCTATTGATTGAAGTAAGAGAATACAAAAACCAATGTTCTAAAAGGCGCTAAGCGGGAGGCCAGGGGGCCTGGTCGGGATTTTTTATTTTAAACCAATTTTAATATTTTATCTTATATTTATCCAAACAAAACAATAATATAAAGCAAAACAATCTATAATAAAGATAATAAAGGTCTTTGCTTAAAGTTCAAACACATATCCATATTGTTAATGTCAAAGTTCAAACACAAACATGCAATTGTTCAAAGTTCAAACATATTTTTAACGTATTAATATTATTCATAAACAAGATTGCTATTAAATAATAAATTTTAAAATTTCAAAAATTTAATTCAATATTAAAACTTAAGAAACTAAACATAAATTTAAGAATTATATTGAATTAAACTAAATATTTGATAAGTGCATATTATTCATTTATTTTGATTCCTTTATGTTTAGTTTTATTGTATGTTTCATGTGTATATGAGCTTATTAAGGTGTTTAATGATTTCAAGAAGAATTGGAGCTGAAATGACAAAAAATAGAAAAATTGCAGGGTTTTTAGCATTAAGTTGGATGCATGGTCTTGGCTTGGGACTTGGATTTTATTGTAAAGCTCTTCCTTAGCTTTCTGCAACATCTTGAATCGTCTCAATCGGAATTCATATGAAAAAGTTATGATCTTTTTATCAGACGGACGCTGAACCTCAAAGTATGGAAGTTATAATTTACACAGCAGTCACTTGGAGTCCGCGTTTGACCTTGATGTAGCCAAAAACTGTCAATTCTCAAATAATGAAAGTTGTAGATCTCGTCGATATCTTCGTTTTGATAGGTAGCAGGTCCCGTAACTCCTTCCGGGTCAAAAGTTATGGTCGTTTTACCAAAGGACAACGCAGAAAATGAAAATTCGCCCTAGAGAATTTGAGCGCGAAAATTAGGAAATCTTGGATTTTTGGAAAGTTTCTAAAATCAGATTTTGACATATTTCTACATGGAATTGGATTGATATTTCTATTAGAATTAGGATATCTTTAGACTAAGATTTATTTCCAAATTGGATTCTATTTTTTTATGGAAACTAGTTATGATTTGTAATTCCTTTTAGGATTTGGATTTCTACTTCCCATAGGATTTAGGACTTTGTCTAGCACTATAAATAAAGGATGATAGTCAGGGTTTTATTCATTCAATCATCTACTACATTCCCTCATCTACAACATTGGAGGATTGAAGACATGAGCTAAGTTATTTTTATTCAGTTCTAAGGGATGTTGAACCTTATTTATAATTAATGGTTAATTGAGTATTCATTATTTATTCCTTGTCACATGAAATTCATTCTTGATAATCTGATTTAATTTTTGAATGTTATTTGGCTTAACTGATTTGATTTCTGCAAGATTGAGTTGGTTAACGAATGTCATATGCTAGATCAAGGAATAATATTACGTGTAATTGATATTGTTTCTAATCACAAGTAGTAATTAGTAATACCTGATTGTGGACAAGTTTTGAGTATTGCTATGATTATCAGAAGACAAGTTAAACAATCCGAACTTATGTGTTTGTTGTTTGGAATAGTCTAATTCCCTAGTTCTTAATGCTGCTGTTATATTAAATCTAGAGAGCTTGTTCTAGGTTATATAATTGTTAGAATCTTGTGAAGAACTTATTTCATTGAGTGACAATCTAAAGGGAGTTTCAGATAACAGAGCTTGTTGTTACCTAGGGCAATTAGTTTCATTGAAGGGTAAATAATGTTACACTTTATTAATCTATTGCTATAAAAAGGTGATACTGAACTGAAGAACTGAAGCTTTTTATTCATTGTTTATTCTTATTAGTTTATTCTTGTTAATTTAGATAATTAATTCAAAATCCCCTTTTCATTAGAAATCATAGGATAAATATAAAACAAATCACTCGCTATAGGATCGATCCTTGCTTACTACTGTGCTAATTGTTTGAATTTGTAATGTGAAAGTGAGGTTAATTTAGGAGTGTAAACGACAACTCCCAAATTTTGGAGCCGCTGTCGGGGAGTGTTATTTGTTTTTGTTTATTTTTTGTTTTCGTTTATTTTGGTTATTTTGTTTTTCTTTTTATTTTATGACTCAATGTTGACTTAAATTTTGATCAAGAGATTGAGAAAACTGCAGATATAGAAGAAGCTCTTGTTCCATCACTTGAAGAGGAAAAGATAGCGGTGCCACACAAAAATAGGACTTTAAAAGAACTGGCTACTCTCGATCTTGATCAATCATCATTTTGTATTGAGTATCCTACTTTAGATGTTGCTTTTGAACTTAACTCTAGACTAATTCGTCTTTTACCTATTTTTCGTGGTCTTACATGTGAAAATCCCTATAAACATTTAAAGGAGTTCCATGTGGTGTGTTCCACGATGAAAGCATAAGGAGTGGCAGAGGCGCAGATCAAGCTTAGACTTTTTCCATTCTCATTAGCAGATTTGGCTAAAGACTGGTTATACTATCTACCTTCAGGATCAATACGATCATGGACTGATATGCAAAAGTTATTCTTGGAAGAGGATGGAAACAAGAAAATAATTGCTACCTTTATTAAACATATTATATTATTAATTATAGATAAAGCCTTGGTAATCTTTTAATTATACTAGTAGATCATTGTAGTATAGCAATAGATAATCATTAGAGATATTGTTTCCTTTTTTAAATTAGCATACTTGGTTTCCAATTTTAGGGATTTTTTTTATCTATATAAAAATATGTAATCTAAATCTTTGAAGATATTGAATTGATTATACTGATTTCAAGGCTTGTGTCTTAGTGGTTTGTAGCCTTATTATCCTTCTTTGTACCCCTTTGTTCCTTTCTTTCAAACTTGTCATACATAAGACTTACCTTATTAGTTATTCTTATTCAACTTAAATCAAATCCGAGGAAGTTACTATTCACAATTACCAAAGAAAATAACACAGCCAAATTTTGCGTGCAGAAACTAGAAAGATGCATAACTACAACTCTAAGCTTTAAGTGCAGAGTGATAAATTAATAAAAGAATATCAATCTTCAGAGCAAGTACAGAGTTTTAAATAATTAAATATACAAAACCACAGAAAATAACCACATTGTTCTTGTTTTTTCGTGATGAGTACAAAATATAATGACCTCCTAAGAAAGACCAAGTTGGCATTTCAACAAAAAAAGATTAACAGAAGAAAGATGCAAACATACAAGATTATTTTTTAAAAGATATTTTATTAGAAAGATAATTACATTAAACTATTAAAGGAGGACAAGGAGTCCCACCAAATGACATAAAAGAAAGAAGCATGTAAACTCTTAACAAACAACCAAGAGAAGCGAGAAGTAAACATAGAAGAGCCACACAATACACTAATCACCTACTAAATAAGCAAATTCTTAAATTTAAAATTAATAAATAAATAAATTTATTAATACAGCAGCATTGATCTATTTTAGAAACACTAAACTATATACAAATATCAAATGTCAACTGGTCTAATGAATATTTTAATCCACTGATCATCTGTACTGAAGAACCATAAAAGTAGACTAAAAACAAAAGGGATTGGAAGGGGATGTCCTGATTAGTCATAGATCAGCAAGGGATCTCCCATGACATACAACTTAACCTGTTGGTTGAGAAATTAAAAAACAGCCAATATGCCTGTAATCCAGGTTGGTTAGGATGTCAACAAAAATAAAGACATCCAATTGAAATAGTCCAGATATAACTTTATTTGCAATTCAAATACTGAACTACAAGGGAAAGTAATGAGGTACGGGCTAAAACTGAGATGTGGTGTCTAAGCCTTAAATTCAGATTTAGTCATTCAATTTTTATATAGTAAAAAATAAAATTTTCATGTAATATGGCATCCAAATTAAGTTATTACCATTCAAGCCTCATTAATAGATATACATAAAGAGAGATTATGGACAGCCGAGAGAAGAAATTAAAGATTAAAAATTTCTTGTAATATGACATCCGAATTAAGTGATTACCATCAAGCCCCATTAATAGATATTCATAAAGAGAGATTATAGAGAGACGAGATAAGAAATTAAAGATTACAGAGAGAAAAGGAGACTTACCCATGATGATGTGCGAGAAACGCAGGAGTATGTGCAGTATTTGCTAGAGCAATGAGAGGGAGGTGCACTGACGATTAGTAATAGTGTTAGGGTTATAAAGGGTTTTAACCCATTGGATGCCTCGGATGACCCATTACAACCCACGGAATTTCAGTTACCCGACTGACCTTGTACATTTAATACCACCCTAAAAATTAATGAGCTATTCAACCTGCTAAATTGTGGGCGGTCTCGGGGGCAAGTTTAAGTTCATAGGTTGCAACTGCCAGCTCTACTTGTGATTAAATGCACTCATATTTCAGTAATACAAATCTCCTATTTTCTTTTTCTCTCATTCTATTCTTTTTAGGTAAAAAAAATATTATTGTTTTTTTAAAATTAAAAGGTCATTATTGTTGTAGCCGTGGTGCTAGATTCAATATCTTCAAACTAAAACACGTCCTCAAATACAATATGTTTCCAGGGTTTGGGGCTTTTATTCTCTTGTATCTTGAGCCTGGTAACCATCAATCAGATAATTACAACAATCAACTAATAGCATTACAAAGATCATCATTTATCCAAATTCATATAATCTAAACAAAAGTTCAAGTAGCTAAAAAGTGAATGACTATACCAACAATAGTGAGCTAGTGAACAGTAACTTAAATTTAACCAGGAAACATGTATCAGGATGAAGCACTTGACTCACCCTCAGTTTTTGAAACTTGAGTCTCCTCAGCTAACTGCACCATATACAAATAAAAATCATGATTATTGGCAGAGAAAATAAAAGGCAGGATAAAGGCTTAACTTACAGTTTTCTTTTCAGAGTCTTCCTTGGTGTAATTTCTTCCAACAAGTATTTCATTGAACTGATTCTCTTGAACCCTGAAATAAGAAATGCTCAATTAAAGGCGCAAGAACCTCTTATAATGATAACGAACAAACTATTAACATATTATGAGCAAGACTAAAGATAACAGGAACCTGCTTCCACCATCGAAAGATAAAAGACTTTTAGGAAGACGGTCGGATGACAATTGTCTACCATGATCATGAGAAACAGAACGGTATAGTTCCCTGCCAGTAATTGACTGAGGAGATTGTACATCATCCTGAATACCACACAACACAGAAACAATGTTTGTCTAAATCAAGCACTGATTAGTAATTTTGTTAGAAGAAACATAAATGGATACAAACAAATTGAAGTAATTAACTCAATTATAGCCACAAACTAAACAGAAATGTTATGAATCCAATGGAAAGCTTCTAACAGACTATGCATCTTTATGTATTTCTTAGAAAGATCTTCCATGAATCTAGGTTCCAACTTTCCCATTTATCATTGTAATCCCTCAAGGCCATAAAATCCTTCAATAAATACCTCCTCAAAATGGATTTTCAATAGTGTAATAGATATTATTATAAAATCAGATAAAGGCTTGCAGCAAGAGGTTTTAACTTCAAGACTGGCATACCAAAGATGAAAGATCAAAGGGAACTTTCATTTAGTTGGTCTGATAGAGAAACACCCATTTAGTTGCCTCCTACAAAGAATGATATAGAATAGTTGATAAATACCACAGATGAAGAGCTTGAGGGAACTTGAGCTCCATCATTACTTTTCCCGCTTATGAAGCCAGTAAACGACTTGCTAATGATAGAATCAGAGACATCACCAAAGGTTTCAATATTCCGTGAATCCAAAAGGTTCTCTTTTCCATCATATCCACTATCATTAACCCCCCTAAAGACTGATGAGAACCTGGTTTCCTCATCCATTTCAAAGTCTCCATTAAGTTGAATACCTCTTTCCTGTTAAATATTAAAAAGAAAATGTTATACAATCAATTTAAAATTGAAATATTATTTTTAAAATGAAAAGGAAAATACAATATCGATTATTGAAATTGAGCTAAAGCCTGACCTCCGCTAAATGAAGATCTTGGGTATCCTCACCCTCAATTTCTCTTGCTATTCTTAAGGCCACCCTTTCCAGCTCTCTCATTTGAGGTCCTCTATCGAGTTTGGTTGTATACAGATCCTCATTAAATGTGCTTTTTACTCCAAACAATGTTTCATTTGCTTCAAATTGATCCCAGCCCCTATATAATACAAAGTCACGTTGGTGAAAAGGATACATGATCAGACTGCCAAGAAACAGCATTCACAACTAAAAAGTTACTAAAAAAAATGTTAGTTACAAATACTAACTATGTTAAGGAACTGACATATGGGGGTAAGGGAATGTGCTTAAGTTGCATCAACTTGACTCCCAATTCTGAGAACATACCTAAACATTAAATGTTACTCATTTAATATATTCCAGGCTACAATCACATTCCAAGTATCACAGTTCACAAATGAATACTTAAACTCATTTAGAGCAATCATCAAACAAAAACAACATATAGTGTATAATTGTGGGTACATATGCACATGGAAATGTTGGATATTATCTCTACTCTCTAAAAGAAAGACCACAGTGCTAATGTTCATACCACAAATAAAACATATAACCATAGTTGTCAACATAGTTGCCACGGCGAGACGTGGTGGTAGTTAACCGCTAGGATACCTAGGATAAGGCGCTAGTCATGACGTCCATATGGTGACAAGTCGTTAACAATTTATACATTTATTTATTTTACTTCAAAAGTATTTTGCACAATAAAATTTTATATACATTAAAATTCAAAAATCATAACAAACACCATGAAATACAATTAAAAACACAATTATATGAATACTTCATAATCAAAATTCAAAAATAAAACAATCGACATTGAAAACTAGTAGAACAAGTCAACAAATATGTAAAAGATAAAAAATCAACCAAGTCAACATCCATCACGCATTACAAGTCTAATAAGTAATAAACTTACACCACATAGCAAATCTATGGGTTATGATGAGTCATGGGGTCAACTACCAATGCGTGAGCCTTGGCAGCTTGGCGTCCGAGGCGTAGCTTGTCCTTCTCTAGCGCCAGAACGTCTAGTCGTCGCCTAGGCGACGTCATGACAACTATGGTCGTCAAATCGAGAATCGTATCATGAATCGAAAACCCCCGTATCGTGTTTCATGGATCATATCATAAGATATAAAAAATAAATAAATAATAATTATATTTATTTATATTGAGAACACAATTTATGACTTAAATTTCATAACAATTAAGCATATAGTCCAACAAAAAGCCAAGTCCTCAATGTTTTAAGTTGTCAAGAAGCAAAGACAGAAAATTAGTAACTAAAGTTTATCAAATATGATTTGATATATAAAGCTGAAAATTACAAAACATATTTTAATTAAAACCATATTAAGTATTTAAGTGAATAAATTGATTAATTAATTAATTTTAAATTACAAACAAATTGGAATATAAAATTTGTGTATAATATAATAATATAAAAAGGAAAAAAGTAAATAAGTACTTTATGCGAGTGGAGAGTTTGGAAATGTGGATAAGCTTTAATGTTAATATAATATAATAGTATTATACATACTATAATACTTACCTGCTGTTTAATGTTAATATACTATAATAGTATTATACATACTATAATACTTGCCCACTGTTTAATGTTAATATAATATAATAGTATTATACATACTATAATACTTGGCCATTGTCCTGCGATAAGGAAAGGAAAATAAAACACGTCAATTGATTTAGGGGAGAAAACATCGGTGACGATGGAGAGAAAATTAAAGTCGACGATGATGGAGATAATCAAACTAATCAACAGATTAAGACGATGGAGATAATCGAACCAATCCAGCGACGGAAAACTGGTAAATTTTCAGATTTGTCTTTTTCTCTTTCTTTTTTTTTCATGTCTGTCTGTATTGATGATGTATCGCACGATACATGCGATTCCCCTTCGATACCTACGATTCTAGTACAATTTTAGATACCCATACCATTATGTATCGATTGCTACCTGTATCATGTCAAATAGGATTTTGACAACTATGCTTATAACATTTTCAACCACATGGATCTCTAAAGATTTTGCTTAGATACAAATGGTAATATACCAGATATTCCAGCACGATGCTAATAGAAGGCACTTTTACAAGAAACACCAAGGTAAAAATTACATAATTGTATTCCAAACAAAAATAGTGAGAAAGATTGTTGTATCATATTGATAACCTTCCCGAAACAGCTCCAAATAAGATCAGCATTAGCATGGTTCAGTTATTATTAATTAAGTTCACAATAAGGTAAGCACAAGACCCCATGAGCATTATCACACATATTAAGTAGAGATCACTAGAATAACCCAAGAAAGAATAAGAATATAGATGAAAGGAAGAATAATTAACAACCTATTCCAAGGGCCATCAAATATGTTGTCCAATTCAGGACAATCTGGATCATCTTCATCAGGGACCCAACGTCCCAATTCTCTCTCCACCTCAACATAACGAGATTGTGATATGGAGGAGTCCGTCATTATATCCTGCTGCTTTTCACGCTGGAGCTCATTTGCTATCCCATCTCTAGTTACAGACACACCCTGGTCCAAGTGAACAACAGAAAGATTCATGACAAATTGACGTAACTGCTTCATCAAATAAGCACATCACAAATTTAATACAAGAACAATACTACGACGAGGGTTTACATGACAAACAAGTGTGTCAAATACTTGAAGTTACTTTAACCAATACCCAGTAAGTTCCACAATTGATATAATGTCAAGCACAAAAGAACAAGAACCTTTGCAATGATTTGCACAAGTTCTCTAGCTGGTATAATCAGAGTCTTTGAAGGAGGCTTGTTAACGGAATCTGAAATATTCTTCTGTCCTCGGGAAGAGCCAGCCTTCGTTAAGCGAGCCATTTTCAAGATAATTCCTACAAATGACAACAAGGTAAATCTTAAGAAAGAATATTTCCAAGTGCATAGCAGCATGTCACTTGTTGACATAGAATCCAGAATCCAGCAGCAACAACCAATATGAAATGAGCATTACTTATAAGGTGGATTCATAGTTTCAGGACATACCAAAATCTTTGTCAGCATTAGTAGCATGGAAGATTCCAGAGAATACAGATCCATCTATCACCTGGATTTCCACATGATGTCCAATAAGACATGTTGTCAAATAAACTAGTCGCTCGCGTGAGGGACTTTCAATTCCTCCCTCTTTGTTGCCACTCAGTACACCTGATCTGACAAACAGTTAAAATGACAATGATGACACAAACATAAATAATTAGGTCACTGATTCTCACCTGCAGTTGTCAATCTGCTGGAGTTAGTCTTTCCAGTCACCAACTTATTATCAACCCTAGTTCCACTTTCTTTTTCAACTTTTCGACGACCAAATCCATTAGCAGATCTGGGCTGTACAACTTGTTGCAGATTCATTCTTAAAATCAACCTCTACTCAACTGATGAAAAAGAAAAGCTGCTGTAAAGAGGAATCATCAGATAATTAGCTAACCTTTCAGAGAATAAAACAACAGACAACCGGCAAGGTAATTGAATCTAATTTTTCCTCTTCACTCATCACATGTTGCCAACACCCAACCCAACCCTAGAAACCAACAAAACTAACATATAAGTTTCATGCAATTGATAGGGAAAAGATTTAAATAAAGAGAAAACAGACCAATTGAAAGACAATAGTGCTATCCATACTTCATCAAAGAAAGAGAAGAGTGTTATCTATGTAAATATTGCAACATAACAACATGGTGGTTACCCTCCTAACCAAAAAGTTCATATTCTGGAGGGGACTTTTTAGTCAGCACTCTCTCCAAGAGCAAGTCATATTGGTATTAAATGCTAGAGGGGCATCTAGTTATTCTGGCTATATCTGGATTGCAGTTTATCAGGTAAAAGCGGTTATCCTCCTCCCCATCCCTAATGGAATCGTTTTAGAAAATTCCAATAGGACTTGGGATAGGTCATAGTATTTACAGTAGTTACGGCTATAAAGTTCAAGACAAGGTTGAAGGAAGGAATAATGGAGAAAATAAGAAGAACAATAAGGCCACAAAAGCGCAAAGTTTTGAATAATAATTCAATTTTATATTCCACTGTTGGAGATTACATCACTTATATTAAACATATAAAACCCCAATAGTAACCTAATTTAATAAGAAACAAACTCCTATTAATATCTACTAAAATTATAAGATATCAAATTATTATCTGGCAAAAATAAACTATTACAATTGATTTATCTTTAAATAATAATATAATTTAATCAATTAATAATCTCCTAATTTTCTTGTTCTTAATCGCATCACCAATGGTGGAATATAGGGACTACAGTAGGTATCCTATATGGTTTAATAGAGGTAGTGTAAGCCACCCCTAGGGCACCACGTTCCAATATAAAATTTTAAAGTGTACCTACTGATACTTTTGTTTTAAAACAAATTTAAGTATTTTAAATTGTATAAATATTTCTAGAAGTATGATAATCGCCTTTGAGATCAGGTGACCACAAAAACGATAACAATTAGTCCATAGGATTGAATAAAGGACAAATCATGGGATATAATAATTAATAGTGGTATTAAATTAGTACAAATAATCATATCCATCTATCATTTTTTTTCAAATAAACGTAGACCAGGAGGTGGGAGAAATGGCAAAGGCAGGCCTTGAGAAATAACCTCAAAGTCGGTGGTTTCAATCCCATTACCATACTAAAACTTACCTATCAAAAAAATATATATGATAACTTTTTGTAAGTTATAAAACATGATAAATTAAAATTTGTATGTGAAACAAATGAATATATAATGAGCTTTGAGATGCATGCTCATTACCATTGCCTTGTTGCTTGGGGTTGATGGAGCTCTCTATTTGGAGTATTCATACAGGAATAATTGTGTCCTGCTTCCATTATATGGTGTTAATTCACTTGGCAAAAACATTTCAAAGTGTTTTTTCTTTTCAGTTTTATAGTGAATTTGAAATAAATGTAATTCTAGACTGTTTAGAGCAGGTTCCTTTTCTTTTAAGTTGTAGCCCAAAAAAGCATTCTTGAAGTTCCATGTAGTTATTAACCAATGTTCTAAAAATCCCCGCCAAAGCCCCGCCTAGGCACTAGGCACCCTGACACGTCACCTAGGCTCAAGGCGGCAAAAAAATTCCTCCAGAAAATTAGGCGGGGTCTAGATGGAGAGATTTTTTTTATTTTAATAACTATCCAAACCAGATATTGATATATTTAGTGTTTTAATTATTTACCATATTCATAATACAGGTTGTAGCATATCAAATCACAACAAGAAATGAACAATATCAAGTCAAAATGGATAATTTCATTATGGTTGTAATTTTTTTGAACTTGTACCAACTTCAAATTATATAAATGATAATACATTTGTAATATTTAGTTTAATTCAATATAATACTTAATTTTATGTTTACTTTCTTAAGTTTTAATATTGAATTAAATTCTTGAAATTTTAAATTTTATTATTTAATAGCAATCTTGTTTATGAATAAAATTAATACATTAAAAATATGTTTGAACTTTGAACAATTGCATGTTGTGTTTAAACTTTGACATTAACAATATGAATGTGTGTTTGAACTTTAAGCAAAAGCTTTTATTATCTTTATTATAGATTGTTTTACTTTATATTATTGTTTTTTTTGGATAAATGTAAGATAAAATATTAAAATTGACTTAAAATAAAAATTCCGCCTAGGCCTTCTAGGCGCTAGGACCCCCGCCCGCCCGCCTTTTAGAACATTGTTATTAACATATTGCTAGCTCATGAAGGGGTGAAAGGGTATGTTGTCAGCATAATGTCTTTTTGGAAGCCAAAAATACACATTATGTAGATGCCAAGAATAAAAAAATGGTAAAGGAAAGTGGCATTGGGTACAATACCACAGCACTATTTAACAATATACATACGAGTATCTGCTTCTGAGGGTTTACAAAAAGGAACGTGTTTCCCTTCTGGTATATGCTTGTGGTATATGCTTGGGAATAAAAATGAAGTCTTGACGTGTTAATGATTTACTGTTAACTAGGAGGCAGAAGTTTTCATACAATGATATTGCTTATGGAGTTTTACGAAGCCCAAAATAGACCACCAGAAACCAAGATTGTAAAGACAGAGAAGAATTAAAATCAGAACGGAATTCAATAAGGACTTGCTGAGTCCACTATTTTAATCCTTTGAACAAAAACCCTAAAAGTCCTGCAAGTCTCCAACTTGCATTGCAATAAGGGCATTATTTATCTAATACTAATAAACAAATAGCATATCAACTAGGCTCTAAATTCAGACTCAAATTAATTGTTGAGGTGGAGATACATGAGCAACGAAAAATGATGCACAAGTGAAGTGCCTAATCAAGGAAAAGTTCATAATCAAAAAAGAAAAGTATGCAGCTCTACTAGGTAAAAGTACCAAATTCAGAGCCTCAATAAGTTATCAATAGACTATGTAGCACTAGAATAACGAACAAACAAGGGTATTCAGGAATAGTAAAATCCTGAATAGTAGCAATAATCCCGATTGAGTAATCCCGATTGAGTAATTGCAGTGTAACAATCACATGGCACATTCTATAAATCATTGAAAATCTTCGTATCAAGCATGCATGTATTTTCTCTAATCAAAACCCTATGATCAAATCAATTCTTACATAAGATTTATATATACATAAACAAAAACGAATAGTGAGAGAGGGAAAAAAAGTTAATTTACCAGAGAGGGAGGAAGAAAGATAGTGTCCGATCTGTGGGAAGAAAAAATAGAGAGAGAGAGAGAGAGAGAGAGAGAGAGAGATTCGATGAAAGAGGCCAAGCCGAGAGAAGAATGGATGCGCGGCTCGTGTGTTCTGTCGGGGTAGCGCCACTCGATTACGAACCAGATCGGACCTTAGACTAATTCTATATTCCTGACAGGAGTCACTACCCGGACCCGAATACAACCGTTCTAATTTTTGGTAAAATAACCAGGGTTAAATATCCCTCAAAGTATTACCCCTTTTACCCTTGGAACTAATGTTTAGAACCTTACATTAACATTAGCATAATCTAAGTATAGTAAACAAAAGTGACCCTAAATCAACAAAATGATGGAAATATTGGTTTTAAAATATACATCAGCTGCTTTATGCTCCACTCAAATAGTCATATTAGTAATTTATGACGTGACAGGCTCAATTTGATCAAATTGGAAAAAATTAATAGTTCAATTATCTAATTCAAAAAATTTAAAGGTGAATCACCAAAGTTGAATATGTCAAATAGTTTAGGGCAGTGAAATATATTTAAACATTTATTTAATAACATACTAAAATTTTAATTTATGTAATTATTCCATTAAACTAATTTAAAATTTTCAATCAGTACATTTTTTTAACGTCCCATTATTATTTTTCTTATGTGGCTATATGAAAAAAATAAAAGAATGGCGTGGAATAATTAAAGTTGCATCTGAAACAAAATAAAGCCAAAAAAAAAAAATCTATCCGGATATGATAGTTGGACATGAAAATTAAACAAAAGTGTTTTACAATTTCACAATGGTCAAAATATAAATATGTGAAATTGTAAAACACTCATGTTGAGGGTCAAAATACAAATAGATAAAATTATAAAACACTTGTATTCAATTTTCATGCCCTCGTATAATTTTTCAAGAAAAAAATGATTGGTTGGCAAGTGAATTCTCTTCCTTGCCTTCATCAACGTTTCTCCCTCTATAATATCAACCACCAACGGCACTCCATAATACTTTCTCAACGAAGGCAATATTGCACAAATTGAAAACAATAAAAAGAGAAATTTACATTTCCTAGCACATTTTTAGAAAAAAAATACAACAAAAGTACATTCACAAAATATTTACAGAATTAATACATTTTTAATATTTTATTTATAAAATTAGTGCATTTAATATATGGTGTAGTTGGTAGTCAAACCTTCATACAAAAATAATCATTTTAGTTTTTGTGGATAACTAAATAATCATAGAAAAATTAAGAACAGTTACAAAGTGTTACATGTATTTGTTTTCTTTATATTTTAAAATCATGATGGAAGATTTTACATGTAGTCGTGTGATTTTCCTATTACTTAATGTAAGAAAAAAAAAATACAAAATATTATTCAATATTGTGTAACACAATCTCGATTACCTTACATCAATAAAAAGGTGCAGTTGGTAGCCAAACATTCATACAAAATAGTACATGGTTATTGAAAAATAATACAACATATCAAGTAAAAGATACATTGAAAGAGTTAACCATTTTGTATCTTAATTTTGTAAGGGAGGGATTATGAGCAGAACTCTGTATTGTATATAGCTAAAGTTCCAGGAAATAGTACATGGCTATAGAAAAATATGCTGGAATGGAATGGTAGAGGAAGAGGACGGTGTAATCGTGCGGGCATGCAAATAACACTTGCATTGCTTAAAATGTTCAAGTCATAGTCACGAGCATCATATGGCTAAGTAGCGCTCATAAACAAGATTGACTTTCATTACCAATCAAAGCTCTCACAATTTGAATTTATAGGCGTAACTTGATGTTATCCGACCACTTCATGATGTCTGAATAAATTTGATCTCCTCCCAACTCTTCTCCTGTAGCCCCAGCTGCAACTCGTAAGATATCTTCAATCAAGGCAAAGTTTCCCATTATATCCACATGGGCGCCACTTTGAGTTCCGCGACCCTCCAAAAGATTAGCTGGGGGAGCATGATCATACTCCCTAATGTAAGTTTTAATCCCAAAAGGATTGAATCTGGTTTTCCCACGCCACCCTTTCGCACACATGAATCCTGCACTTAAAGTAGGCACAGTTTCATCCCCGTCTACAGTAAAAACACCATCAGTCAAACAGCTATCTTCATCTTCGCCATCTGCTGAAGTATCTATCTGAAATGGAATGTAACATTCTGCCGAATGAGCGAGCCTGTAAACATATGCTCTTTCAGTTGGGATGCCAACTCCATACATTGAAAAGATTTCCATATCAGGAGCATTTGGTAACCTGAAGGGAAAAACGAACCAAAGCAAGTATAAGCAACAATGGTTGCCAGGTTATGTGATATATTAGTTTAATTTTCAATGAAGTTGGATCAATTCTTAAGCAAAAACTCTAGTCATATCATATCTCCCGAACTAATTTAATAACTATGATCGGTAAAGAATCTTAAAAAAATTCAATCCAACTAAAATAGCGGGGACGAAATAAATAATCTTCAACGACGACAAAATATAAGACGAAATATTGGTATATAGGAAATGGTGACAGGACTAATGGTATGCATAAAACTAATAATACTGGATGTAGTGGTTATCAATTAATTGTATTGAATAAACAAGGCATGTATGGCCAATCTGTTTTCATAAGAATATATCCCACGGTAAACAGGAGGAATTGGGAAAAGTAAAAAACTAAAACAAATAGAGGGGATTTCTTCATTATAAATAAAAAAAAGTTTGCAACAAAAATATGTCACTCTACAACTGTAGTAAATGCATACTAATTTGGCAATATACAAATTATTAAGTTAAATGGAAATCTACAACTGAAATAACAGTTGAACATAAACTTTAAAGCATTTGAAGTGAGCAAGGCTTTATGCGCGAAATAGCTGAGCTACTAGTTATCAGCCACCTTCTAGAATAACAATTATAGATGATTAATCAAAATTAAAAAGTGTTGTAATAACTAGAGTTCTTACTTTGTTTCCAATGGGTTGGACCAATATTTGTAATGTTTGTATTTTGGGTCATCCAAATTCTCAGCTATCCCATATGCAAAATGAGCACTACCACGTGCCATCATTTTTGGAGCAACGAATTGAAGCAATTCCAATATTTCCCCAGCTGTATAAACTTTGTATTCTGCAACAGCCTTGATACCGCCAAATCCCATGTCATGGTACTCTGTCCACACATCCCGACAGGTACTATTTGCAACATTGTTACCCTTGACAGCATCCTGTGCATTAACAATCAGTTAAGCAAATAATGTTGGATCCTACTGACACGACTTGAATATACATGCTTCCAGCTTCCTTATAAGATACAGTGAATAAACCACCACAGAAAGTGAACCAACTGATAAACTGTTGCAATTCATTCACAAGCACAAGATGGTTGAGAAAAAACATCATATGTAGGAATATTGCAATTTACAACGAGCATATGTATGGAAAGTAGATGGGTTCTTCGATCATCCTTTTGAAAAGGCTGGGAAATAAATATATCTAACACCATGGTAATAGAGGAAATAAGGAAAAAACATATAATTCTATTTTTCCCTTCTCCCTCTCTTCCTCCCCCACCCCAGGTTTGGGGAAGGTACAATTACCGGGCTTCAAAGAGGTTGGATTAGTTTGGTCCGGTTCATGGAGGTCTGACTAGAAGTGCTTTATTCAGTAGAGTTAACCATGACTAACATGTGATATTCTTTTTTATAAATTAATGAACATGACTAGATTCCCATTTTCTAATAATTCCCCCCCCCCCCCCCTTGGGGAATTTCCTATTTTGTTTTTCTTAACTTCTACAAGAAGTGTTTTACAAAAACCCTTTTAAGAACTCGTTGAGGAAGCAAATCAAACATGTCCTCCTCCCCCCCCCTCCTCCCCCTCCCCCTCCCGTCCCCCCCCGACACACAATAGGCAGAACGAAAGAGGAATCCAACTATGAACATGTTTGATCTATGAACATGGAATCCAACTCAAAACAAATCGACAAGAGTGGAGTAGTGATGCAGAACGAAAGAGGAAAATAAAGATTTTTAATTAATTTTGAATGGTTCTTTAGAGATAAATATTTGATTATTAATGTAATTATTTATTGAATATATTAATTTGAGATTAAAGCTTTGTGCTTTTGTGTGTCTTTCTTGTGGGGATAAGTACTTTTACTCCTTCCACTTTGTCCTACATCAAGTAGCCACTGAGGTAATATTTAGGACATTCAAGCTTTACTTGTCCGATGAGAGACTTTATATTATCAACACGAACACGTAGGGGTGGACATAATTTCCGAACCAGTTCAAACGAGCCGGTTCGGGACAAATGGTAACGGTTCGGGAACCGGAACCGGTATATACCGGATATGCGGGAACGGGAAGTGATTTGGCTCATTCGGTATATACCGAACCGAACCAGTTGTAACGTATTGCTCCATTCTTCACAATCCGAAAAACAAAAATTTCTCAGCCTCCACCTTTTTCTGTCCTGCCTAAGCTAATAATACTCTCTCTATCTCTATATATGATTGTGAAGTCGTCACCCTCCAATCAATATTCTATTCCTCATCATTCTAAGGTAAACACAACAATTAATTCCTTTGATTTTGTTAAATCTATGAATCTAACGTTATATTTTAGGGGGGTTTTCCCTCTTAATTTTTGATATTATCTCAATCCATTCAATTAAATATTGCTCTGCTTTTGTTAGTTGATTTTATCTTTCTTTGCTAATTAATTAGTTTGATTTGTTTATGTTAAATAGTAACATGCTTGTTGTTGTTTAATTGATGAGGGTTTTTTTTTCTTCTTATTTATGAATCTAATTAAGAATTGCTATATATGTATATATATATATATATATATATATATATATATATATATATATATATTTATTTATTTATTTATTTTTTCCTGTCCTCTTCCCAGCAGATAAGCATCGAATCAAACTCCAAACTTCACTGGGTAAGCTCGTACGAACCAAATTGTTCATCTCCTGATATTTTCTACTACCAATATCATAGTTTTTGTGTTCCTCACAAACTTTACTTTGAATTGCATTTGAGGTGTTTGTAAATTTGTCACATACGGGTAGTGGTGGACTGCAGGTAGTAGTGCTCACTGCCTTGTTCCTTGGATGTGCTTCTTGTAATTTATGATTTGTAGAAACTTTCCACGGAATCATGGCAGAGAAAACAATCGGTACAGAATGAGATAAAAGTCGGCACCGAACTGGCTAACCGGTTCGGTATACCGGTTCAACCGCAACCGACACCAGTATCGGGACCAAATTTTGGGTAGATTCGGTAACCGATTCGGTCCGGTCCGGTACGGGCTGGTTAATTACCGATGCTCAATCCTATCAACATAAATAACAGCCGAAACCCAATCATCTAAGCATATATGTTTCAAACACCAGTTGACATGTTGCTTTGACTCAAGTTTTGATTTCCATGAGCAGCCACATAGGTCCAACAGAGTTAGAGATTATTTCTACTACTAAGCACCCCCCCCTCTCTAGCACAAGAGATTGGAGGGATCAAGGATGAGTAGGGATGGCTTTTCTATTTTCTTTTTAAATGGATGTGTCCTTACTTTAACACTCTTGTCCAGCTCTTTTTCAACAACTTAAAGTTTGAAGCAGTAAATTTCTTGTTTTTAGATAGAAGTTTAAAGTAAACCTTAAGGCTTTCTTCTTTCTTCTAATATTGCAAGACTTGAATTATTTATACTCTTCGCCATGTGATACTGAGGATTTCAGCTGTAGGAATAATTTTTCAAATGCTACATTTGAAAACCTCTATTATATACGCATGATGAGTGTTATAATAAAAACAACTGAGATGGATTTAGAAAAATTATCCCAGATAAACAAAGACCACTAGTAAAAAACATCTAAGTCAACTGACAGAAAATCTTACCCTAAAGTCAATCCTCTCAAGCTCCGAAGAAGTAGCCTCAGCCACATCTTTCCCAAATGATATAATTCTTCCAAAATTAGCATGTTTTGCTTTAGAGACCAGACTTCCGGTCTCATTTTGGCTTGAAACTTGCGTATTGTTATTGTTCCTCTGATTTCTTTTGGCATGAGAATAGCCTTCCTCAGGAGACCAGTCAATACCACCCCAAATGGTGTCTCCACCTTTTGGTAGCATTGACATAGTCGAATCCCAAGTGCGGGTCATCTTCATCATGTGTTGTAACATCATTTGAAGGCGAAATAGATCCTTATCCAAAACCCCTGGTGCAATGGCTCTGCATTTTAGGTGAAATTTTACTACTCATTACATGCAAGATCAATGTACAAGTACAGATGATAGAACAAAGTGAGAGGTTTATCTAACTTACTATTGACATTGACTAAATTCTGAGTAGGGAATGCCTATTCGAAGAATTATGAGCATAGGCAAGAGTAAACTACACCCATCATAACACGGAATATGTCCTCGTCAATGTGAAAACAGTTGCAACAAATTTTGGGGAGAGTAAAGTGAAAAAACTAAAATGAAAATATTAAGACAAAAGTCCGATAGAGGTATTTTCTAACTTCAAATTAACATGCTTTTCTCTCGCATTTAAATCAAATATTGACTTCAAAAAGATCAAAAATGTTTTCCTTTAGAGGCTTATCTGGAACCATAAAAGCCATGTTATTTATGCAAAAGAATGTCTTTCAGTTGGCTGATGTTTAGCACTGGAAAAAAGTAAGAACATCCCCATGAGCAGCTTTTCTTTACTCATCCACACAGAGCACATAATTACTCCCTCCGTCTCTTTTTAAATGACATTTTAGAAGGAGGCACATAGATTAAGAAATGGAATTAATACTTTGTCTAATTGATTAAATTGGGTATAAAATATCAACATTATCCTTCTACAAGTCATTGGAAAGATGAGAGAGAAAACATGGAAGGTTATTTCATTGGAGTAAATTAGTTGAAGAGATGAGAGAGAAACAAATTTGTGTTTAATGTCAAGGATAATATGGGAAACAAAGTAAATAATCCTTATATGAAATCTACAAAAAAGGTACCCATTTTTTTCTCCAAGAGACAGTTAAAATGGAACAGAGGGAGTACTAGCTTATCATTGTCGTTTCTCTTCTTTATCAGGGAAAAAACAAACTTCTTAGCGATGCAAGCTTTTGCAAACATGATACCAAAATTAGCTATTTGAACTATCTGGCATGCCTATCAGGGTGACAAGATATTTTCTCCAAATTTCACAATAGAAACAGTGACTGAAGCAAGCTTCCAGCAGCCAGTCCAGTTTATTTCTGAGATTTAGAAAGTATTAAAAACCAAGAATCATAAAAACTCTTGTCCTCCCATTTTGTAAAGATTATTTCTCTGGGAAACCTTATTTCTTACTAGGCGCTTATAATGTCTACCTTTGATTTTTCTATGATAGAACAACAAAGAGGAAGGCATTATTTTTTTTTAAGAAAGAGAGTTGGAGGGAAAAACCTGGCAACTGCAATATCTCTGGCTTCAGCAGATAAAAGCCCAGGGACAGCTTTTGGAACACCTAAAAATGGTCCACCAATATTCATTACAGCCTTTATATGCTTAGCACACCAGTCTGATCCTCCACCACCGCCCATTGGAGTTGGTGCTTCCACCCATTTCATGAAATGCAAGAAGTACAAAACACCCATTGAATGTGGGATAATAACCGCCTTCTTGCCACCACTTGTAGCAACCATCAGTTCGATATTACTTTTTATCCGACTTGGTGTTTGGTCCCTTACCTGAAAATAGTGTTCAGCATCAAAGATCAAAATCAATGGAAGAACTCAAACTGAATCTAATCTAAATAAAGTTGCCTTTTATGTGAGAATCCATGCTTGCATTATGACACCAAATAAAAAGCCAAAACAATACCTCCGTGTTTTGAAATGAAAGTCTCCAATCATAAGAAGCCATGTACATGTTTTTCTCCTCATACCCAATTCGAGCCAAATTAGCAATCAGAACAGCCCAAACAAAATATCCAGCAGTAAAGTAGTCTGCAGCCACAAGTCCGGTGACAGGCCTGACCCTTATACCGATAGGATCCATCCCAGTGTCATTGTCCAAGGACATATGCTCCACCCAACATAAAGGCCTGCAGAATATGCATTTATAAGATCCAGTTAATTATTCCCCCAACAAGCAAACCTTAAATAGAAAAATGAGCCTGCGAACCCCGAAAGTACAAATAAACCAAATGACAAAGTGTCAAGGGTTAACACCTCCACGCGTCCTCAAACTTATTGTCAATTTTACATTTGGTCCCTAAACAATTTTTCCCGCGCGTTTGGTCAGCGAACTTTTTAAATATGTTAATCTTAGTAAAACTCCTCTAATTAAAACGGAAGCCCTAATTTGTTAACGAAATTCACACGAGTGGGAATAACACAAGTATATTTTGAGGGGTAAATTCGTCTCTCCACTTCCGATAATGTCTCCACCTTCATCACCTTCCTCAATATCATCACCGCTTTCCCCCAAACCCCAACACTCAAAAATATTCCCAGCCTATATGGTACCTTCAAAACAGTGATTACTACTCCTGAAACAGCATAATTTAAAATTTAAATTAAAGCACCAAATGGAATTAAAGACATAAGGAACATTCTGAGAAATAAATACATAACATCGAGAACAATTAGAAATTCCTAAATTCAAGAATAAATCTAAGACCTTAGAAGCCCCGCCTGAAGACATAAGAAAGACCAAATGGAGTGTGAATTCTAGAGTGATAAAAAGCAATTCAATGCATCAAATTGGTTTGAAAATGAAGAAGCAATGACAGAACCAAAGTATGGTCTAGGAAGTTCCTATGGAGATAAGTGTGCCAGTTCAGAAACTCAAAAACAGCAAATTGATAAAAGAGCAATTGAAAATAGAAAGAGCAAAATGTGAGAACCTAAATAAAATAATAGAATGAGAAGATATATTAAACTCTATAACCTTAAATACAGGTCCAATTAAGATGATCCATAATTTACAATTAAAATTATAACAAAATTTCAAAAGCAAATATGAACAATTAAAACCGAAACCTAAAAAGAAATGGAGAAGTAGTTTCAGAAAGTGAGATATATACAAAAGGTACTAGCTCGACCATTTTGATGAGACCTTTAAGTAAGTTCTTGATAATGATGGTGAAACTGACTCCAATCGGCCCAGGGGAGACTAGTTGACGGTTCAAGCAAGTGTCTAAACATCCACCGCAAATGCCTTGTGTGGCGTCTCCGCCATCAGCTTCTAGCACAGGTGAGATCCTATAAAACCTCTGGCACCCATGGGCCTAGTGTAATTAAGAGTAATTTGATAGGAAATATGTGAAATGTCTATTATACCCCTATTTAGTTATCTTTAGTAAACGTGCCATTAATAAAATTGAAAATTCCATCTAAATTTGAGTAATTTTACTAAGATTAAAAGAATTAAATAGATCAGAGACCAAACATGCGGGAAAAAATGTTTCGGGACCAAACGTGAATTGACAATAAATTTGGGGACCACTGAAGGGGTATCTCAAGTGTTAATTATGTGGATAGGGCAAGAGTTCAAGACATAAATTTTATAAAAGAGATTTGGTTAAATCGCCAAAAATGATATACAAGAGGTTATATGACTCTCTTTCCCCTTTTACTGGACAAAAAGAGGTTAATACTACCAACGTGGATCCTTTTATGTTGGTGAGGACATCTTTGGGGAAGTCTTTAAAGTGTTATAATTTGCTCATTGATACCCTAAGCCTCTGTTGTTAGCCAGCCAAGCAACATCTGCCACCACCTCGTGGCAACCCGCAATTCATATGCAACTGTGCAAGCTTCACCATTGAGCTTGCTAGGTCAGAAAAGCTTGTCAAAAGTATAGGTAGTTAAGAAAAGCTTGTCCCGACTATAGGATAGTAAATTTGCCCGTGCCTCTTGCGTATGAACTTCCAGATTTAATACAAGCCTAGATAGGTAGATTTTAATTGTTTATTCCTTTGATAGGTGAGAAGGGTTCATTTATATGAGCAGAAAGTGCACATAAAACACCTTGAATCCTTCTAGTTGGATACTCTGCTAAGCTTTTATACCCGAAATACCAACACCTTCATGTAAATATCTCCACTACCCATACAAAACAAAAAAATAATCCATATCTAAAAGAAAAAACAGTTCCCACAATGGAAACATTACTCATTTTCTCTTTCCTGTTGCTAGAAGCTACTCCAATATAGGTAACTAAAGCACAATTCTTTTCCATCCTCTGTTGTGCACATCAAGAAAAAAAAGATAGAAACTTTTTCCCATCTCATTAAATGGATGCTTATTTGTTACCATTTGCATGCGAGCAACAAAAAAACAGAAAAATCAGAACTCGGTGATAATTTTTACCAGATTTATAGACAATACCAAAATCTGAAGTTTTATTACCATCCTAAGTAGAATGCAATATTTAAAAATGTACCTACAATAAGTAGTGAATCTAACCGAATTTTATCACATACCTCAAAAAACATGAAGTACCAGGTTTCATTTTTGAAACCTCACTAATAAATTGATCACCTCTCATGAACCAAGGGCGGATTGGGGGGGGGGGGGGGTCCCGGGGGGTCCACGGCCCCCCTGTTGCGAGAAATTTTTTTATGTACTAGGGAGGGTCCAGCTTGAAATTCGGGAAGTCCGGGCGGTCCGAGGTGCGCTGAGAAGAAGAAGGAATGGGAAGAAAAAAAAAATAATTTTTTTTTATAACTTAGGATTGGGTTGTTTGACTTGTTTCAGAACTAGCCCGCACAAAGAAAAATATTTCTCATGTAGTCATGTTCGTATGTATTTTTTCTAAAAGTCATGATGGCCCATTAAGCCACTAAAGTCAACATATTACATATGTGATATTACCAAATAACAAAACTGCCACCACAAAGACAACATGAAAATATGGTGGAGCGTTTAGAAAAAGGTGATATTTCCACAGGAAGAGGTTTGAATCAAGAAACTAGTTTAGCTCGGCCGAGTGCTACACTGGGGTTCACACTACAAAACAATTGTTCGTCTTCTATCTATGTGGTCATCAGTGGTTGAAGTTCTTCAGAATATATATGAAGATGGACAGGAATCCAAAAGTAAAGGCATTGTTGTGGGCTTGATCGATAAGATGGAAACATATGAGTTTGTATTCATTGCTCACTTGATGAAGGTAGTGTTGGGGTTGACAAATATTTTGTCACAGTTTTTGCAACAAAAAGATCGGAATATTGTAGAAGTCATGAATTTGGTTGTTACTACCAAGAGACAATTGCAACATCTCAGGGAGAATGGATGGGATGATCTATTAGGAGATGTGAACAGTTTTTGTTCTGAACATAATATTAGCATCCCTAATATGGAAGATAATGTTCCAGGTCGCCTTCGTTGCAAACACACATACTTTCACCACTTTCGAGTTGAGATATTTTGTCAGGTATTCAATTGTTTTTCTCTATTTATACTTCTAATTATGTTTTGAATATAGAAGTAATTTTATTTTATATTTTTAGGTTGTTGATCGTATTAGTCAAGAGATGGATAATCGTTTCAATCGAGACGAACACGAATTGCTCTTGTGCATAAAGCATGTCTTGATCCTAAGAATTCGCTCTTCAATTTTAGTTTTTCAAAGTTAGTTCGACTTGCGTAACTATATCCACAAGACTTTTCAATGGATGATCGAATGGAGCTTAAAGAACAACTAAAAATGTGGATTTCTGAAATGAGAGGAAATACAAGATTTTCTAAACTAGAAAATGTCGGAGAACTTGCAACTGATATGGTTGAGGTGGGATATCACACTACTTTTCATTTAGTATATCTTCTTATCAAGTCGGCTTTAGTTTTGCTCATTATGATTCGCTAGTGTGGAACGAGTATTTTATGCGATGAATATTGTTAAGACAAATTTATGCAACAAGATGGGAGATGACTTTCTCACCGAATCGCTTGGTGTGCTATGTCGAGAGAGATATTTTAGGCGCATTGATAATGAAGTGATTATCCAACATTTTCGTAATATGAGAACTCATGGGTTGGATTTACCGCTTTTACTATCTCGAACTCAAGACTATCTCGAACTTCAAGAGAGACTCGGTTGTTCTAGTACTCAACTCTGGGCTCAACAACAACAATGTGTTTCAATTTGTAATTGATTTTTTTTTTTCAATTGAATTTGAGTAACTAATTGAAATGTTGAATTACTTGTGATTTAGGATTATGATTTTGTTGAATGTTGAATTATTTGTGATTTAGGAATATGGAAAAAAATCAACGAACTAAGAGGTCAGTCGAAAAAAAAAATTACATGCATAATCCCACCCCTCGTTGAAATCCTCTCGCTCACTTGTTTATGCCATGAACAATTTAAAGTAAATCTCCAAGTCCCGCAACATTCATTAAAGTATAATTTTTAGAATTTCACATTATCGACAACTATGATAAACAAATTTCTAACCTCAAATTTAGACATTAACGCTCTGTTTCGAGTTTTAAAATAGAGAAAAGAAAAAAAATGGACGTAAAATTTAAGTTTTCTTTTCAATTCTTATGTTTCGAGTTTTTAATAAACTAAAAGAAAAGAAAAGAAAATGGATAGAAAACTTGGCCACTTTTCTCCTTAAAGTTTTCCGTCCAAAATTGGCATGATTTGGATGGAAAAGAAATTAGAATAAGTAATATTTTTATAATTCTCATATTATCCTCAACTTTTAATATAATAAATTTTAAATTACAACTCATATCCTCAATTTTAAATTTTCTATCCTTTTCCATTAAAAATTCAGAAACAACACAAAGGAAAACTTTAAGTTTTCTATTTTTTTCTTTTTTGTTCTAATTTATATTTTCTATTCTTTTCTTTTCAATTAAAAACTCAGAAACAGAGTGTAAAAAAAGAAATTGATATTTTCCTAAGCAAAAATAATAATTCCATAAGGTCCCTCTCACGTTAATAGTAAATGGTCAGACACTTTGTTACCTCTTGTACACTTCTCCGAAAGTGCCGCCCCAAAGCCGCTTACGGAACAATCCATCAGCGCATTCGTGGCCTTCCCAGAGCTCAAGCCCGCCGGTAACAATTCCAGGCACAAACACGACCGGATGTTTTGCCGTTAATCCTTCTTTCTGCAGTTTAACCCCGGGAGGGTCCTGTAACGGTCCTGTAATTGCTTCCGTAACGAACTGCGGAAAGGACGCCGGCATCGCATTGTATAAGAAGAGCAAAAGCCACCAAACAGTGCATATACAGCCTATGAACCAGCAGCAACTATCGACACACGACCACTTGTTCTTCTTATCTTTGGCCGCTTGCTTAACATTCGTCTTCTTTTTGTCATCTTCTCCGTCGGATGGATTTGCATCTGAATTTTCAGGTGTTTTTTTCCTTCTAATCAGTGCCATATTTGTTTAAAGTTATCTGACGTGTGTATTATGTTAGGGTTTTGATGAAACCCTAGACAGCGGCCACGATGACGGGGCGACCGGAGACAGGAGGAGCGGCTAAATGTGGCGTAGACATGGAAGTTAATTCTCATCAGAACAGTGTGCACAGCTGCCTGTTCAGGGTGGGCCCCTACCTATCCAAAACTGGATTCGAATCATCTAGACTAGCCACACATGTCACTACGGGTGTTTATCCGGTAAAAATCCGTCCGAATCGGACCGGTACTGAACCAAATCGAAATTGAAATAGGCCAAATATTGATACCGAGATATCGAACCCGATTGGACTCAGATATCGAATCCCATGTAGACGGGTTCGTATGGGTTTTTATCAAAAATTAATATAATTATTATTTTTATTATTATTATTATTATTATTATCATTTTATTATTATTTTTATTAATATTATGATTATTTTATTATTACAATTATTATTTTATTATTATTTTATTAATATTATTATTATTATAATCATTATTTTATTATTATTATTTTAATAAATTATTAATAAAAAAAAATTAAAAACCGGTATATACCGGTTCGGTTTTTACCGAACAATAAAAACGCCGAACCAAAAGCCTAAGATCAAAAATCCAGATATACCATTTTTTTGTATCAAAATCGGACTTGATTCTTTTTATACCGAATCAATTTATCTTCGGTCCAATTAAAAAACAAAAACCGAAAAACTTAACAAAATGAACACCCCTACACATGTGCACTCGGTTATCTATGTAAATATTCAATAATAATAAATGAAAAAAACACATTCTCTTAATTTCCTAAGATAATATTTGAACTTTTAAAATTAATTCAAGATATTTATAAATATAAATTAATATAATTTATTTAATTATATACAATACAATAATACATATTTTAAACAATTAAAAAGGTATGAATACTTTTAAAGTATATTATTTTATAATTTTTAGAATTTTATTAAATTTAAATTTAAAAATATAAAGATTAATTTTTAAAATAATAATAATAATTTTTATAATTTAAAACGAATGAAGTAAATAAATTTTCAAAATAATAATAATAATTTTTTATAATTAATCTGAGTTTAATGATTATAGTCATGATTATTATAGGCGTCATTTTATGTTTTATTTTATTTTTAATCTTTAGTCACCATTTACTACTGAGAAGAGGAAAAATATTAAAACTAAGGTCTAATTTTAATTCATAACATATTATGATGTCATTAATTTTATTATTTAAACTGTTTCAAAATAAAATATATATTTAACTTGTTTTTTAAAATAATAAATAAGTTATTATTTTCTCATTTTCGATGGCTAACTTCGTTTATTATATTTTTCGAGTACAATTTTATATTTTTTTATATTTTTCGGGGGATCCTCTGCGCCGATTCCTCATATACTTTGGCTAAACGACTCATTGTCGCCAATCAGACCGTACCCGTCCCTCGTCAAGGTTTCGGAGAGTTTTTATCTTGATGAGATCTGGATCGACTTTGAGGTATAGATTCCCGACATCCGTGTTGACCTAAGGAGACCTCTCTTTCTCTTTCCAATTCAACCAACAATGCATCCCATTCTTCTTACTGGAGGTATAACGTCTCCAATGCCTCATTCGCCTGTTGATTTTTTTTTCATCCGTATTAACTCACGTTTGTCTTGTCATTCCTATTCCCAATTTCAATTATGACGAATATGTGTTCAAGACTGACTAGTAGAAAACAAATGTCGTCAAACCGGTGCTGACTGAGCTTTTGTCGGGACCACAATAGGGTTGTTGGACTCGAATCTATCTTTAACAGAATTACGAACTTGTATTAGTGTGACACCTCCAAAATAGATATATATATCATCCATTCCGGTTGTACAATACACTGCATGTAAAAGCAACTACAACTTTATTATTACAACCTCAAATCGTGAGTTTAAATACGATATTGTCATATAGACAATATCCACATACAAATAAATCCTCATCATAATTATTGATACATTATTTTACAACAATGGTGAGGATTACTAAAACAACTCTCCTAGAACCCTTCATTCCATACCCCGACTGCACTCACTATATTCTCGCCTCCCGAGAAGAAAATGGAACAAAAAAGAAAAGGGTGAGCTCAATCTAGCCCAAGAAAAGAATATTATGACTAAGATAATATACAACAAATTATCGTTAGTCTTCAACGGGAAAAATCTAATAGAATACAATAGACAACCAGCTTTTAAATCAACAACTGCAATGAAACAACAATTCATTAGAAGAGTTAAGTAGAGAATGCAAACTACTATCTTCTATATATGAATTTAAAAGTTCATCGTCGATATTTTATCCTCGTAACATCAATCAATATATATCCGAATCAAATATTCATCTTTTGCAACAAGCCAAAGATATTCATCACCGGTCATGTTCATCTAAACACTGCTCATCTTTGCACTACTACGCCAAAGATTATTAATCACTCGCCATGTTCATCTCAACACTGCTCATCTTTGCTGCAGACTACGCCAAAGATATTCATCAAGAAATCATTCATCTTTACACTACGGCCAAAGATATTCAAGAATATCATCATTTAGACCCAAAGATGATGAAAAATATTTTAAAGGAAACGAATCCAAAGAAACAAAAGAACAAATATTAAGGATTCAGTATTTTAAACAATCCAAGTTCAAAAATACTTCATAAGTAATCGAGTGGAGTAAAATTCAAGAATGATCAAAACATGGATACAATAAAAGCTAGTATCCGTATTAGATATTTTGGACAAAAGAAGAAATTTCATTTTTTGATGAATAATTAATATCGATTCGTGAATAAAGGTCGTATACGTGAATAAATAGTCAGATATCGTGAATAAAGTCGTATCATACGTGAATAGTAACTCAAACACCAAAATGATAGAAATTTCACAAAAAAAACATCTTCACGCTTCGTGAATAAGACTCATGAATAAGAATCTCGTGAATAAGAACTCATGAATAAGAATCGTGAATAAGAACTCCATACTGAAAAATTTCCAAATTTGATAAAAATTCCAACCAATATTTTGGCATAATAATATTGAAGAAATAATATCATTTTCGAATAAAATAACATCCCTTACCTCGAAAGACAAGATTTAAATGAAATAATTTGATATAAAGCTATGACTTGAACTTGCACCGTATATCAATACTCAAATTATACTCAAAATACTCACAAGAATACGCTCGATAATATAGAGAGAGAAAACTTCAGTTTCTGGTGTGATTTTCAATTCTAACCCAAGACCCTATTTAAAGGAAAATGCTTAGAACACCAAAGCGTAAAAATTTAATAAATTAATAATATATATATTAAGTTTTCTACGCCAACCTTTGAATCTGATTTCAGCCATTGAACACATGTATATCACATGTGAAACACTCACCAAAAACGTTTTTTTAAAAAAAAATATTTTAAACTTCAAAATTAATTATTTTGGAGCTTCGAACTTCAATAATTTACAATAAATAGCCTTTTACCGTAAAAAATTCAATCTTGCGAGTTTTTATAGGAAATTCAATTCTCTACAACTTTGCGTAAAAAAAGTTTTTCCAAATTCCAAATGTAAATTGGCCAAATTCACAAACGGGCGATTTTACAAGCTATAATCAAATTTCAGTCAAGAAATGGGGTCCACCGACACATAACACATGCTTTAAATATTTTTGGTAACAAAAATACTCCTCCTCCACATATACTCATATATCCCACATTCATCGTAAAAATATCACCATTATTATATTATTAAAATATAATAATATATTTAAATGAATTATTTTATCAGAAAAAGATAAAATTTCAATTTTCAACAATTGTCACATTAAGAAAATTTTCTCCATCTATATCCACATAAAATCAATATTTTCCTCATCATATGAATCAATAATTAATTATTCACAAATAATATTATAGAATCACAATATTGACAACCAGTGCGCTTCCAGGAAAGAGGGCTTTTCAATAAGGATCTCTCTTACTTGGCCAAGAATTAGGTGACCAAACCTCTCCTTAGATGAACTTTCTAGACATTACCAATAATGTTATCTAATAATATTATTCGGATAATATGAATTATTGCTTCGATAATGAAAATACCGTATAATGACAATTATTAAAACAACAAAGAATAGAAAATATCAATGCAAAGAATTATTGAATCAATAAAATAAAATAATCGAATAATAATTATCGTAACCATTATTGAGTAGTGCCTTCTTACGTAAGAATCAATAATTGGTGCAATACCGCGCTACTGCTCAACAACGCGACATTAGTGTGTTTTAACCACCGGGTATTCCAACAAAGATAAACGATAACAACTACGCCAGTTATTTTTAAACAACTTATATTTGTCGCTTTTTCCTCCAATCGCTTTTCTAGTTATGGGGCTCACACATGGTCATTACTGGTCGCATTTAATATTCCCGACAAAGATTTAATATTCCACGACCAAACGAATATTCCCCGACAACAATGAATATTTTATAACCACTTGCTTATTTTGAAATATTTGCGTATTTTACCCATAACTAACCACATTAATCAAATCCACCCTTACTATTTCAAAATAATAAATAAAGGAAATTCCTTTTATTTAAAAAATTTCGGGTCTTACAACCTCCCTCCTTATGAAATTTCGTCCTCGAAATTGACGTGACGTCTGGTGTTTTCAAAAGATGAGAATACCTCACTTTCATTTCCGCTTCCAACTCTCGTGTCATTTCCTCAATAAAGATGGTTTCTCCACAAAACTTTAACTTGTGGTATAACCCCTGTCATGGGACATGTTCTTTCCCCATCCAAGATCCCGATAGTACCTCCTCGTGACGTTAAGTCTTCTGCTATCTCGTCTCGGTTCTAACTCAATGACGTGGTTCGGGTCATCCATATATTTACGTAACATCGATCGTGAAAAAACGTTATGAACACGCTGTCATATTTGGCAGAAAACGAGTCTATAGGCCACAGCCCTATTCGATCGAGAATTTTAAATGGATTAATAAATCGAAGGTTTGAGCTTTCCTCACCTCACCGATTCTCGATTTTGAAATAACAACTTCTTGCACCTCCTTTTTCAAATTCATCAGCTCCGGTGTGTAGCTTGAACAACTTTAACTTTATCGATTAAAGTCGATTATACTCATATATCATCACGTGGGTACCTAGAGTTTTCATCTCCATCTCTATTATTTGTAAATTATACGAAATGAGTCTTTGACAATATCGTGACTCAGACTTGTATATCGATCTTCTTCTCAACACGCCGCCTACCACGTTCGCTTTTCCGAGATGGCATGGTCGTAACATGTCTTTGAAATGAGTCTCTCTTAAGCTCTTGAAACTCTTATCACATTCTTCGCCCACACACGAATTTTGTATCCTTCAGAGTTAATCGAAGTTAACGAAGTAGCGATTCGAGAAAACCCTTCCACGAATCTCCGATAATAACCAAATTAAGCCAAGAAAACTACGTGATTTCATCCACCGCCTTGGTTTGCTCCCAACTTTGTATTGCTTCAATCTTCGTCGGTCAACAGATACTCCAAGTTTTGACACCATGCCCAAGAAATGCTACTTCCTCGCCCGTAACTCGCATTTCTTTAACTTGCATATAACTTGTTTTCACGAAGCCTTTGTAGTACTAACTTCAAATGGTGCTCATGATCTTCACGACTTTTGGAATATATGAGGATGTCATCAATAAAGACAACAACGAACCGATCCAAATATTCCTTAAATACTTGGTTCATCATATCCATGAAAGTCACTGGAGCATTAGTCAATCCGAAAAGACATGACTAAGAATTCATAATGCCCGCATGAAGTTCTCAAGGTCGTTTTTGGAATATCCTCGCCTCTAATCTTCAACTGATGATATCCGAATCGAAGATCGATCTTTGAAAAGAATTGTGCTCCTTGAATCGGTCAAACAAGTCATCAATACGAGGTGAAGATACCTATTCTTGATGGTGACATGGTTCAATTCCCGATAGTCAATACAAAGTTGCATACTCCGCCTTTTCTTTTTTACGAATAAAATAGAGCACCCCAAGGAGATGTACTTGGGGATTTAATGAAACCAATGTCCAACAACTCCTGTAGTTGGACCTTTAACTCCTGAAGTTCAATAGAGCCATTCGATATGGGGTTTTAGAAATGGGCTTTGTACTGTGTTCAAGGTCAATAAAGAATTCAACTTCACGCTCGGGGTAGACCGGAAGTTATTCAGAAATACGTCGGAAAGTCAATAACAACAGAATATTATTCAAATTTGACGTGTCTTTATTCAAATCCATAACATGGGCTAAGAAAGCTTGACATCCATTTTTCAATAAACGAATAGCTTTATGATTAGATATGACAGTGATTGATTTTAATGGTTTAGTTGCTTGAATTGCATTTACAAAGTTGTTTAGGAATATGAAAACTAACAACCTTACGAAAGTAATCAATTTCTAATGATGAGTAGTTAACCTTAAAATTACATCAAAAGCAAATATCTTTATAGAAATAAGGTTAACGGGTAATGTGATAGTGCTAACCTGAATCAAGCAAGATTTCTAAACAACGGATGTAATGAAAGTTTCTCCTAACGGAGTCTCCATAAATAGGTCAAAGTCTAATTTCTCCGTAGTCAAGTTCAAACGTTGAGCGTAAAAATGAGAGATAAAAGAATGGGTAGAACCCAGATTCTAGTAAGGTATAAACTTCGCAAGAATTTATAATTAACTAACCCGTTCTAACTTCGTTCGAGTTCTCGCGCATTCTCGACCGGCCACGACAAACGCTCTTCCAGGAATCGTTGACTTTGACTTTCTGGGACATCCTTTTGAGTCACCAATCCTCACCGGACTGGGTTTCGCTTATAGTCAATCTCGAAGCGATATGTCCCTTAAACTGTTGTGGGCGATTTGAATGATATGTCCTCTTCTCGCATTTGTAACATACGATCGGTGGTCTTTCTCCTCCTTGAACCAGATTCTTCTTTGCCGGCACGCGTCTTCACACGGTCGTTGTTGAATCTCCTCTTTTTAAAATCTCCTCCCACTCGCTTTTTCTATTCTCACGGCCATGATTACCACCGGAGTGGTTACCATTTTTGTCCGTCTTTTTTTTTTCTCTCACGTTATCGTTGTTTTGTTGATGCCATCTCCTAGATGATGATCTGGTTGTGGTCCTCAATTATCAGTACTCGTTATCTCGCTTCTAACAATTGAGCCACATAACAACATCCGAATAGAGAGAAAATTTATGAGAGATGAGATCTTGACGTATGCCAGTTTCAATCCTCTTAGAAACATCCGCCATCGCTCCTCATTCTCCACCAAATGAGGTCTGAACTCGATAACTCTGCGAACTTCGCCTCGTCTTTGACACCACCATCATTATTATTACGCTCCATCCTAATAAACTCCACTTCCTTCATATGATGAACACTTTCGTGAAAGTATTTGTCATTAAATAGTTCTGAAATGTCTCCCAAGACATCTTTGAGTCTTGGATGGATACGCTTTTCTGAGACTCCCACCAAAGAGTCCGCTTCGCCACTTTAACATAAGGTGGCGAATGGAACCTTCGTTCTCCGTGCATCCCAAGACATCGAATATCTTGGTAATTTGCTTGACCCATGTTTCCGCCATGATCGAATCGCTTTCCCTTAAATTCTGGTGGTCCCAACTCTTTGAATGCTTGCATTCAGACAACCCGTGAATTGCTATCATTTCCTCCTCAGATTTTGAACACGAGTCTCCTCGTCTGATTTTGCATGAACTGCAAAAAGCTTCTAAATATCCCTCGCTCATCATCTCGCTTTCAAAGGTGTTGTTCATGGGAGGTACATTGCCACTGTTGCACGCTTCTCCTCGTTGGTAAAGACAGCATCTCCACGGTCCTCATTTACTCCAATCATAATATTCTCAACGACATTCTCAAATACTATCATAAAACAAGGGTTAATTAAGCAAATCAATATATCACATAATATCCTTATATACTTGACCAACTAACAAATAAGCTTAGGTAGGACACACTATCGAAGGATTTACTCGTCTCTCCCTTCCTAGTTCTATTCCCCGATCTCCGCCAGAGAGCATTTCCCTAATCTTTGATACCAACTGTGACACCCCCAAAATAGGTCTACATCACCCATTTTGAGTTGTCAATACACTAGATGTAAAAAACAACTACAACTTTATTATTACAATAGTAAAATCTGTGAGTTTAAATACAAATATTGCCATCTGACAATATCCACATACAAATAAATTCTCATCATAATTATTGATACATTATTTTACAACAATGGTGAGGACTACTAAACAACTCTCCTAGAACCTTCATTACATACCCCACTTCGTACTCGCTATATTCTCGCCTCCCGAGAGAAAAAAAATAAACAAAAAGAAAAAGGGTGAGCTCAACTAGCCCAAAGAAGAATATTATGACTAAGATAATATACAACAAATTATCGTTAGTCTTCAACAGGAAAAATCTAATAGAATACAATAGACAACCAATTTTAAATTAACAATCGCAATGAAACAACAATTCATTAGAAGAGTTAAGTAGAGAATGCAAACTACTATCTTCTATATATGAATTTAAAAGTTCATCGTCGATATTTTATCCTCGTAACATCAATCAATATATATCTGAATCAAATATTCATCTTTGCACTACAGCCAAAGATATTCATCACCGTCATGTTCATCTAAACACTGCTCATCTTTGCACTACGGGCCAAAGATATTAATCAATCGGTCATGTTCATCTCAACACCTTTTCATCTTTGCACTACAGGCCAAAGATATTCAAGAATATCATCATTTAGACCGAGGATGATGAAAAATATTTTAAAGGAAACGAATCCAAAGGAAACAAAAGAACAAATATTAAGGATTCGTATTTTAAACAATCCAAGTTCAAAAATACTTCATAAGTAATCGAGTGGAGTAAAATTCAAGAATGATCAAAACATGGATACAATAAAAGCTAGTATCCGTAATAGATATTTTGACAAAAAGAAAAAATTTCATTTTTCGATGAATAAGGTCGATTCGTGAATAGTCCGATACGTGAATAAGAATCTACACCAAAAGATAGAAATTTCACAAAAAATATCTTCACGCTTCGTGAATAAGACTCATGAATAAGTAACTCATGAATAAGAACTCGTGAATAAGTAACCCCATACATGAAAAATTTCCAAATTTGATAAAAAATTCCAACCAATATTTCTAAGATAATGATATTGAAGAAATAATATCATTTTCGAATAAAATAACATCCCTTTACCTCGAAAGACAAGATTTCTAGTTGAAATACTGGGATATAGGATATGACTTGAACTTGCACCAGATAAAGCAATACTCAAAGTATACTCAAAATACTCACAAGAATACGCCAATAATATAGAGAGAAAAACTTCAGCTTAAATGTGATTTTCAATTCTAACTCAAGACTTCTATGTGACGCCCCCAAAACATGTATACAACACTCATTCTCGAGTCGCCAAAATACATGGTATAGAAAAGCAACTACAACTTCATTAATACAAGTGTCGTAGAAAATACGACAATACATAATCGTGAGTTTAAATACAATATCCACACGCAAAATAAGTCCTCATTACAATTATTCAAACACTATTTTATAGAAATAGTGAGGATCGCTAAAAAATCTCTTCTGTAACCATCACTCCATACCCCGACTCGATCCTCGCCATGTTCTCACCTCCCGAGAAGAAAATGGAACAAAAGGAAAGGGTGAGCTCAATTAGCCCAAAAAGAATATTATGACTAAGATAATATACAACAAATTATCGTTAGTCTTCAACAGGAAAAATCTAATAGAATACAATAGACAACAAGTTTTAGATCAACAAATGCAATGGAACAAAGAATCCATTAGAAGAGTCACGTGAGAAAGAATTCTACCGCCTTCTAAGGTTTAAAAGTCCATCATCAATATTTTATCCTCAGAATAACAATCAATATTCATCTTTGCACTACACAGCCAAAGATATTCATTTAAATCACCAAATGGTTATGTTCATCTCAACACTGCTCATCTTTGCACTTCTACAAAGCAAAGATATTCATCGCTTAATCGCTCATCTTTTGCACTACTGAGCCAAAGATATTCATTTATATCGCCATTTAAGACCGAGGATGATGAAAATATTTTTAAAGAAACGAATCCAAAGAAACAAAATGATGAGGATTAAGGATTAAGGATTCGTACTTTGTTTTACCCATGTCCAAAAATACCTCAAAAATAATCATAGTGGTGTAAAATTCAAGAATGATCAAAACATGGATACAATCAAAGCTAGTATCCCGAATAGATATTTTGGACAAAAAGAAAAATTTTTATTTTTCTATGAATAAAGGTCAGATATCGTGAATAAAGGCCGTATCACGTGAATAAGAAACTCCGACACAACAAGTTCCAAATTTGATAAAAAAGTTCACCAATACTTCTAAGATAATGATATTGAAGAAAAAATATCATTTAAGAAGAAAATAATACCCCTTACCTCAAAATAACCGTATCTTACGATCGAATTTCTAGATATAGTCACATGTAAACTCAAGACCAGATAAAGAACACTCAAAGTATACTCACAAGAATACGCTCGATAATATAGAGAGAAAAGAGAAAACTTAGTTTCGGTGTGATTTTCAATTCTAACTTAGCCTCTATTTATAGGAAAATGTTAGAACGCCTGAAGCGAGACTAAATAATAAAATATTATTTATTATTATTATTTTCAAAACCAATTACGGATGCCCAAGACCAGCACATCAACTTGGAACAAAATTTTCCAAAGAATTTTATATGATTAATTACACCAACCAAAGTGGGTCCCACCATATAATTTAATAAAAATTATTTTATTTTTGAAACTTTAATAATTAAGTAGAAAATAGCTCGTTTATCGTAAAAATTAAAACTCGCGAATTTCCATGGGAAATTCCATTCTCTAACTGCGAGAAGAAAATTTTTCCAAATTCCAAATGTAAATGGACCGAAATCCACAAACTGACGATTTTACGATTTATAATCAATTTTCTATTAAGAATTGTGTCCACCGAAACACAAAAACATATATGTTAAACATTTAATGCCACAAAATACTCTACCTCCTCATATACTCATATATCCCACATTCATTATAAAAATATCACCGTTAATATATTATTAAAAATAATATATTTAAATGAATTATTTTATCGTAAAAGATAAAATATTAATTTTCAACAATTGTCACATTAAAGATTTTCTCCATCTATATCCACATAAAATAAATATTTTCTTTATCATAATAATCAATAATTAATTATTCAAAAATAATATTACAGAATCACAATCTTCGACAACCAAAGTTTCAGAGAAGAGGAGGCTTTCCAATAAGGATTTCTCCTTATTGGCGCGTTGATTAGGTGACCAAACCTCTCATTAGACAGAACTTTATAGACATTGCCAATAATGTTATCTAATAATATTATTCAAATAATATGAATTATTGATTTGATAATGGAAAATACTGTGTAATGACAATTATTAAAACAATAATAATATAAATATCAACGCAGCAACTATTGAATCAATAAGATAAAATAATGAACAGTAATTACTATAACAATTATTGAGTAGTGCCTTCTTACGTAAGGATCAATAATTCAACAAATCATCGTGCAATCAAGTGTCTTCTTCGCTAGAACCACGCATATTATCGTATTTTAACTACCGGGTAACCCAACAAAGGTTAATTGGTAACAATTTACGTCGTTATTTATAAAACTCAATCTTTGTCGCTTTCCTTCATCCACCCGCTTTTCCGTTATGGGGCCCACCAATGATCAAGCTACCAATCAGATTTGAGATTCCCGGCAAAAAAAAGAATATTCCACGACCAAACGAATATTCCCTAATAATAATGAATATTTTATAACCACTTTGCTTATTTTGTAAACTTTGCACATTTCACCCATAACAAAAGAATTATATCAAATTAACCCTTATTAATTTAGAATAATGAATAAAGGAAAATTCAATTTTATTTATAATAAGTTGGGGTCTTACAACCTCCCTCCTTATGAAATTTCGTCCTCGAAATTGACGTGCGACTCGGTATATCGAAAAGGTGAGGTACCTCGCTTTCATCTCCGATTCCAACTCCCATGTCATTTCCTCAATTGCATGGTTTCTCCACAAAACCTTAACTTGTGGTATAACCTTCGTCGTAAGATATATCTCTTTCCTATCCAAAATCTCAACAGTATCTCCTCGTAGGTTAAATCTTCACTATCTCGTCCGGTTCTAATGCAATAATGTGGTTCGGGTCTTTCACATATTTACTGAAGCATAGATATGTGGAATACATTGTGAACACGAGACATACTTGGAGGTAACGCGAGTCTATAGCTACGCTTCCTATTCGGCCAAGAATCTCAAATGGACCAACAAACCTTGATCGAGCTTTCCTCTTTTTCCAAATCTTGTAACTCCTTTCCATGGAGCAATACGTAATAATACATGGTCTCCAATATTAAACTCCACTTCCTTTCTATGAAGATCGGCATAACTCATTTGTCGATCTTGTGAAGTTTGAATACGTTGTCGAATCATTTGGATCTTTTCGTAGTCACGCGCGTCTTAATTCGGGTCCCAACAATGTTGCTTCTCCCACCTCGTCCCAAAGATACCGGAGAATCGACATTTTCGGCCCATACAACGCCTCAAATGGAGCCATGCCTATACTTGCTTGATAACCGTTGTTGTAGGAGAATTCCACCAGTGGTAGTACTTATCCCAACTTCCTTTGAAATCTAGGACACGAGTCTTAATAGATCTTCAGGGTTTGAATAGTCCTCTCGATTGTCGTCTGCTTGAGGATGGTATCTTTGAATCAATCAGAATCCGCGCCCATAGCTTTCTCGCAAGCTAACCCAAAATCTTGAAGTGAATCTCGTCACGTTCAAAACTATGGATATCGGCACGCCATGCAATCGCTCAATCTCATTCACGCATATACGAGCAAGCAAGACGCTCAAGGGATAAGTCTCACAGATCGGTAAGAAATGGGCGACTTGGTTAATCTATCAACAATAACCCAAATTGCATCTACGCCTTTGAGAAACTTTTGGGAAGACTCAGTAACAAAATCCATAAGTAATGTGTTCCCATTTCCATTCCTAATCTCAAGTGGTTGCTGATGGACCTTTTGGCACTTGATGCTCCGCTTTACACGTTGACAGTTAAACATCTTAAGATAAACTCCGCAATCTCTCTTCATATTGTTCCACCAAAATGTATGTCGAATATCATGATACATTTTGGTACTCCTGAGATGGATTACAAAATCGGGGTGTTGTGTGCCTCCATCATGATTTTATGCTTGGTCGAAATCGTTAGAACGCAAAGTCTAGAATTGACTCAAGTATTCCTTCCTCATCAATTCTTGCTTCCTAATAGCTCCTTCTTGCACTTTCTTCTTCATACGCATCAACCCCAGTGTCCGTAGCTTAAGCAGCTTTAACTTTATCGATTAAAGTCGGTTCTACTTGTATATTCGCCATCATTATGTGGGTCCCTGGAGTCTTTAATTCTACCTCCATCCTTTGCAAGTCCTACAAAATGGGCCTTTGCGTTAACAATATCGCACTCAGATTTGCATATGATCTTCTACTTTAATGCGTCGACCACTACGTTCGCTTTTCCAGGATGATATTGAATAGTGTGATCGTAATCTTTTAACTCCCCAAATAACGTCGTTGTCGTATGTTGAGTTCTTTTTGGGTGAAGAAATATTTGAGGCTTTTATGATCCGTATAAATCTCTACTTTCTCCCCTTACAAGTAGTGTCTCCATATCTTCAACGAACACGATCACTGCTAACTCCGGATCATGAGTAGGATAATTCCTCTCATATTCTTTGAGTTGTCGTGAGGCATAAAGCTATGACTTTCCCATGTTGCGAGAACACATCCTAACCCCTTGCCGTAAGCATCATCAGAGATAACAAATCCATCCGAACCAGATGGTATTGTCGTAAACGTTGCTTAAATGAGTCTCTCTTGAGCTCTTGGAAGCTCTTCTCGCGTTCCTCGCCCATAAGAATTTTGCATCCTTCCGAGTCACCGAGTTAACGGAGTAGCGATTCGAGAAAATCCTTCCACAAATCTCCGATAATAACCAAATTTAGCCCGTAAAGTCTGCGACTTGGCCACCGACTTGGTTGCTCCCAACTTTGTATTGCTTCAATCTTCACCGTCAATGAGATACTCCTTGTTTTGACACCACGTGCCCAAGGAATGCTACTTCCTCGAGCGAACTCGCATTTCTTCAAATTGCATAAAGCTTGTGTTCACAAAGTCTTTGTAGTACCGACTTTCAAATGGTGCTCATGATCTTCACGGCTTTTAGAATAGATGAGGATGTCATCAATAAAAGACAACAACGAACCGATCCAAATATTCCTTAAATACACGGTTCATCATATCCATGAAAGCGGCGGAGCATTAGTCAATCCAAAAGACACGACCAAGAATTCATAATGCCCGTGATCGAGTCCCGAATGCCGTCTTTGGAATATCCTCGCTTTTAATCTTCAAATTGATGATATCCGAAACAAAGATTGATCTTTGAAAAGAATCATGCGCTCTTGTAATCGGCTCTAATGCAGGTCATCAATGCGAGGTAATGGATACTCTATTCTTGATGGTGACATGGTTCAATTCTCGATAGTCAATACAAAATCGATACTCCCGCTTTTCTTCTTTACGAATAAAACAGAGGATCCCAAGGAGACGTCTTAGGACGAATGAAACCGATGTCTAATAACTCCTCAGTAGTTGGACTTTTAACTCAAGTTCAATAGAGCCATTCGATATGGGGTTTTAGAAATGGGCTTTGTATCTTGCCCAAGGTCAATAAAGAATTCAACATCACGCTCGGGGTAGGCCAGGAAGCTCTTCAGAAATACATCGAGGAATTCTCTAACCACAGAAATATTATTCAAATCTGACTTGTCTTTATTCAAATCCATAACATGGGCTAAGAAAGCTTGACATCCGTTTTTCAATAAACGAATAGCTTTGTGGCTTGATATGACAGTGACTGATTTTAGTGGTTTGAATTCGTATGACATGTTGGTTAGGAATATGAAAACTAACAACCTTACAAAAACAATCAATTTTGGCATGATGAGTGGTTAACCAATCAATTCCTAAAATCACATCAAAAGCAAGTATCTTTAATGAGATAAGATCAACAGTAATGTGATAGTGCTAACTTGGATCATGCAAGATTTATAAACCGTAGTTATAACGAAGGTTTCACCTAACGGAGTTTCAACAGATAAATCAAAATCTAATTTCTCCTGAGTCAAGTTTAAACGCTGAGCACAAGCGGAGAGAGATAAAAGAATGGGTAGAACCAGAGATTCTAGTAAGGTATAAACTTCGAAGAATTCAAGATTAGCTTACCCGTGATCACCTAGTTTGGGTTCCTCACGTTTTGTCCAAATACGACAAACGCCTTCCAGAACCGCTTGATTTCGACTTATCCGGACACGATTTCGGAATCACCACTCCTGCTTGAACTTGGTTTCGCGATAAGACAATCTCGAGCGATGTGGCCTTCCTTTCCACAACAGTAACATACCTTGGATTGTTGTGGACAGGTTTGAATGATATGTCCTCTCTTCCCGCATTTGTAACATCTAACTCAATGATCGTTCTCCTCCCCAGCATTTGTTGTTGGTCTTTGGTGTTACCGCTGATATCTTCCCGTCATTGTTGAATCTTCTTTCTCGAAATTTCCACTTGAGTCACCTCTCCTATTATCATGTCCACCATTACCACCGAGTGGTTACCGCTTTGTCCGTATTATTTCCTCCTCACCGGGTTATCATCGCTCGATGACTACCTCGATTGTGGTCCCTCGATTGAGTATACTCACTATCTCGCCTAATAATCGAGCCCCGCCACAACATCCGAATACGAGAGAAAATTTATGAAAGATAAGGTATTGACGAATCTCCGGTTTTAGACCTCTCTAAACATACGCGTCATTCGCTCCTCATTCTCCACCAAATGAGGTGCAAACTCGATAATTCTGCGAACCTTGCCTCGTCTTTGAGACACCGCCATGTTATTCTATTCGAGTCTAATAAACTCTACTTCCTTCATATAGCGAATACTTTCTCGGAAAGTACTTGTCATTGAACAGCTTCAAAATCTTTCCCGAGACATGTTAAGTGCATCCGGTCAGGTACGCCTTCACGATTCCCACCAAAGAATCGCTTTCACCACGAAACATAAAGGTGGCGAATGGAACCTTTTGTTCCTCCGCACCCCAAGACATCGAATATCTTGGTAATTTGCTTGACCCACGTTTACGCCTTGATCGGATCCGGATTTCCATGGAAATCTGTGGTCCCAACTCTTTGAATTGTTTGGCCGTGACAAACCGCACGTTACTATCATTTTCTCCCCGATTATTTTGTACATCGAGTCTCCTCATTCGATTTTGCATGAACCGCAAAAAGCTTCTAAACATCCCGTCGTTCATCATTTGCTCAATGGCGTTGTTCACGGGAGGAACATTGCACCGCTTGCTGTTACGCTTTTCCTTTGTTGGAGTAGTATCGGCGTCTCCACGGTCTCATAAACTCCATTGTTAATGTTCTCGCAGCCCATTCTTAAATCATCGCCATAAAACAAGGGTTAATTAAACAAATTAACATATCACATAATATCCTATATTATGACCGACCAACCAATAAGCTTAGGTAGGACACACACTAGTGAAGGATTTACTCGCCTCTCCCTCCTAGTTCTAATCCCCGATCTCCGCCAGAGAGATCATATCCCTAAGCTCGATACCAACCGTGACGCCCCCAAAATGTGTATAACACCCATTCGAGTCGCCAAAATACATGGTATAGAAAGCAACTACAACTTCAATAATACAAGTGTCGTGTGAAATACGACAATACATACTGTGAGTTTAAATACAATATCCACACGCAAATAAGTCCTCATTACAATTATTCAAACACTATTTTATAGAAATAGTGAGGACTGCTAAAACATCTTCCTAGAACCATCACTCCATACCCCGACTCGATCCTGCTATGTTCTCACCTCCTGAGAAGAAAATGGAACAAAAAGGAAAGGGTGAGCTCAACTAGCCCAGTAAAGAATATTATGACTAAGATATTATACAACAAATTATCGTTAGTCTTCAACAGGGAAAAATCTAATAGAATACAATAGATAACAAGTTTTAGATCAACAAATACAATGGAAATAAAGAATCCATTAGAAGAGTCACGTAGAGAAAAGAATTCTACCGTTCTTCTAAGGTTTAAAAGTCCATCATCAATATTTTATCCACTCAGAATAACAATCAATATTCATCTTTGCACTACAGTGCCAAAGATATTCATTTAAATCACCAATTTGGTTATGTTCATCTCAACACTGCTCATCTTTGCACTACAAAAAGCAAAGATATTCATCGGGTTAATCGCTCATCTTTGCACTACGTGCCAAAAGATATTCATTTATATCGTCATTTAAGACCGAGGATGATGAAAAATATTTTTAAAGAAAAATCGATCCAAAGGAAACAAAATGACAAGGATTAAGGATTAAGGATTCGTACTTTGTTTTACCCATGTCCAAAAAATACCTCAAAAATAATCATAGTGGTGTAAAATTCAAGAATGATCAAAACATGGATACAATCAAAGCTAGTATCCCGAATAGATATTTTGGACAAAAGAAAAATTTTATTTTTCTAGGAATAGTCAGATATCGTGAATAAAGTATCAGATACGTGAATAAGAACTCCCACACAACAAGTTCCAAATTTGATAAAAAGTTCACCAATACTTCTAAGATAATGATATTGAAGAAAAAATATCATTTAAGAAGAAAATAATACCCTTTACCTCAAAATAACCGTATTTCCGATCAAATTTCAGATATAGTCCTCGATGTAAACTCGCATCAGATAAAGAACACTCAAAGTATACTCACAAGAATACGCCGATAATATAGAGAGAAAAGAGAAAAAACTTAGTTTCGTGTGATTTTCAATTCTAACTTAGCCCTCTTTTATAGGAAAATGTTAGAACGCCAAAAAGGAGACTAAATAATAAAATATTATTTATTATTATTATTTTCAAAACCAATTACGGATGCCCAAGACCAGCACATCAACTTGGAACAAAATTTTCCAAAGAAATTTCATATGATTAATTACACCAACCAAAGTGGGTCCCACCATATAATTTAATAAAAATTATTTTATTTTTTGAAACTTCAATAATTAAGTGAAAATAGCTCGTTTATCGAAAAATTAAAACTCATGAATTTCCATGGGAAATTCCATTCTCTAACTTTTGCGTAAGAAAAATTTTTCCAAATTCCAAATGCGAAATGGACCAAAATCCACAAACAGACGATTTTACGATACCTATAATCAATTTTCTATTAAGAATTGTGTCCACCGACACACAAAACATATATTAAACATTTAATGCCACAAAATACTCTACCTCCTCATATACTCATATATCCCACATTCATTATAAAAATATCACCGTTAATATATTATTAAAATAATATATTTAAATGAATTATTTTATCGTAAAAAGATAAAATATTAATTTTCAACAATTGTCACATTAAAGATTTTCTCCATCTATATCCACATAAAATAAATATTTTCTTTATCATAATAATCAATAATTAATTATTCAAAAATAATATTACGTAATCACAAAGATCGATAACCAGTAGCTTCAGGAAAGAGGAGGCTTTCCAATAAGGATTTCTCCTTATTGGCGCGCAATTAGGTGACCAAACCTCTCATTAGACAGAACTTTATAGACATTGCCAATAATGTTATCTAATAATATTATTCAAATAATATGAATTATTGATTTGATAATGGAAAATACTTGTAAATGACAATTATTAAAACAATAATAATATAAATATCAACGCAAAGAACTATCAATCAATAAGATAAAATAATGAATAAAGAATTACTATAACAATTATTGAGTAGTGCCTTCTTCACGTAAGGATCAATAATTCAACAAATCTCGTAATGCAATACTGCAATCTTCTTGTGCGACCACGCGATATTATCAGATTTTAACTACCGTGTAACCCAACAAAGGTTAATTGCAGTAACAATTTACGTCGTTATTTATAAAACTCAATCTTTGTCGCTTTCCTTCATCCACCCGCTTTTCAGTTATGGGGCCCACCAATGATCTACCATTGTCATTTGAGATTCCCGACAAAAAGAATATTCCACGACCAAACGAATATTCCCACGACAATAATGAATATTTTATAACCACTTTAGCTTTATTTTGTAAACTTTGCACATTTCACCCATAACAAAAGAATTATATCAAATTAACCCTTATTAATTTAGAATAATGAATAAAGGAAAATTCAATTTTATTTATAATAAGTTGGGGTCTTACAACCTCCCTCCTTATGAAATTTCGTCCTCGAAATTGACGTCACGACTGGTATATCGAAAAGGTGAGGGTACCTCGCTTTCATCTCCGATTCCAACTCCCATGTCATTTCCTCAATTGCATGGTTTCTCCACAAAACCTTAACTTGTGGTATAACCTTCGTAAGTAAGATATGCTCTTTCCTATCCAAAATCTCAACAGTATCTCCTCGTGAGGTTAAATCTTCACTATATCTCGTTCGCGGTTCTAATGCAATAATGTGGTTCGGGTCTTTCACATATTTACTGAAGCATAGATATGTGGAATACATTGTGAACACGAGACATACTGGAGGTAACGCGAGTCTATAGGCTACGCTTCCTATTCTGGTCAAGAATCTCAAATGGACCAACAAACCTTGATTGAGCTTTCCTCTTTTCCAAATCTTGTAACTCCTTTCCATGGAGCAATACGTAACAATACATGGTCTCCAATATTAAACTCCACTTCCTTTCTACGAAGATCAAGATAACTCATTTGTCGATCTTGTGAAGTTTGAATACGTTGTCGAATCATTTGGATCTTTTCAGTAGTCATGCGACTAATTCTCGGTCCCAACAATGTTGCTTTTCTCCCACCTCGTCCCAAAGATATCGGAGAACGACATTTTCGGCCCATACAACGCCTCAAATGGAGCCATGCCTATACTTGCTTCGATAATCTGTTGTTGTAGGAGAATTCCACCAGGTGGTAGGTACTTATCCCAACTTCCTTTGAAATCTAGGACACGAGTCTTAATAGATCTTCAAGGGTTTGAATAGTCCTCTCGATTGTCCGTCTGCTTTGAGGATGGTATCTTTGTATGATAAATCAATCAGAACTGCGTTCATAGCTTTACTCGCAAGCTAACCCAAAATCTTGAAGTGAATCTCGGTCACGATCCAAACTATGGATACCTGGCATGCCATGCAATCGCTCAATCTCATTCACGTGATATACTGAGCAAGACGCTTCGAGGGATAAGTCTCGTGATTTGTAAGAAATGGGCGGAACTTGGTTAATCTATCAACAATAACCCAAATTGCATCTACGCCTTGAGAAACTTTGGGAAGACACAGTAACAAAATCCATAGTAATGTGTTCCCATTTCCATTCCTAATCTCAAGTGGTTCAGATGGACCTTTTGGCACTGATGCTCCGCCTTTACACGCCGACAAAGTTAAACATCTTGAGATAAACTCCGCAATCTCTCTCTTCATATTGTTCCACCAAAATGTATGTCGAATATCATGATACATTTTGGTACTCCTGAGATGGATCGCAAATCGGGGTGTTGTGTGCCTCCATCATGATTTTATGCTTCGTGTCGTAATCGTTAGAACGCAAAAGTCTAGAATTGACTCAAGTATTCCTTCCTCATCAATTCTTGCTTCCTAATAGCTCCTTCTTGCACTTTCTTCTTCATACGACGCCCTGTGTCCGTAGCTTGAGCGAAATTTAACTTTATCGATTAAAGTCTGTTCTACTTGTATATTCGCCATCATTATGTGGGTCCCCAGAGTCTTTAATTCTACCTCCATCCTTTGCAAGTCCTACAAAATGGGCCTTTATGCGTAACAATATCGCACTCAGTGCTTGCATATGATCTTCTTCTACTTAATCGCCGCTACCACTACGTTCGCTTTTCGAGATGATATTGAATAGTGTGATCGTAATCTTTTATGACTCCAATAACGTCGTTCTGCGCATGTTGAGTTCTTTTTGGGTGAAGAAATATTTGAGGCTTTTATGATCCGTATAAATCTCTACTTTCTCCCTTACAAGTAGTGTCTCCATATCTTCAACGAACACACGATCGCTTTGCCGACTCCATCACGAAGTAGGATAATTCCTCTCATATTCTTTGAGTTGTCGTGAGGCATAAAGCTATGACTTTCCCATGTTGCATGAGAACACATCCTAACCCCTTGCCGTAAGCATCAGAGATAACAAATCCATCCGAACCAGATGGTATTGTCGTAACGAGATGCTTAAAATGAGTCTCCTCTCGAGCTCTTGGAAGCTCTTCTCTCGCATTCCTCGCCCATAAGAATTTTGCATCCTTCCGAGTCACCGAGTTAAGTTAACGAGATGGCGATTCGAGAAAATCCTTCCACAAATCTCCGATAATAACCAGCTAAGCCATGTGTGGGCCCCATAACGGAAAGCGATTGGAGGAAGAAAACGACAAATATAACTTGTTTAAAAATAACGGCGTAGTTGTCATCGTTTATACTGTTGGAATACCCGGTGGTTAAAACACACTAATACGCGTTGTTGAACAGTAGCACACGGTATTGCACTGTGACACCCCCAAAATAGGTCTACATCATCCATTTTGAGTTGTCAATACACGGTACAGAAACAACTACAACTTTATTATTACAATAGTAAAACTATGAGTTTAAATACAGATATTGCCATCTAGACAATATCCAAATACAAATAAATTCTCATCATAATTATTGATATATTATTTTACAACAATGGTGAGGACTACTAAACAACTCTCCCTAGAACCTTCATTCCATACCCCGACTCAGATTTCATCGCTATATTCTCGCCTCCCGAGAAGAAAAAATGGAACAAAAAGGAAAAGGGTGAGCTCGACTAGCCCATAAAGAATATTATGACTAAGATAATATACAACAAAATTATCGTTAGTCTTCAACAGGAAAAAATATAATAGAATACAATAGACAACAAGTTTTAAATCAATATTCATGCTGAAATAATAATTCATTAGAAGAGTTAAGTAGAGAATGCAAACTACTATCTTACATGTATGAATTTTAAAGTTCATCGCCTCTATTTTTTTATCCCCTGTAACATCAATCAATATATATCTGAGATCAAATATTCATCCTTGCACTACAGGCCAAGGACATTCACCAGTTGGTCATGTTCATCTAAATACTTGCTCATCTTTGCACTACTACGCCAAAGATATTCATCGAAATCATTCATCTTTGCTACTACAGGCCATAGATATTCATCATAAATCATTCATCTTTGCACTACAGGCCAAAGATATTCAATAATATCATCATTTAAGACTGAGGATGATGAAAAATATTTTTAAAGAAACGAATCCAGTGAAACAAAATGACAAGGATTAAGGATTAAGGATTCGTACTTTGTTTTATCCACGTCCAAAATACCTCAAAAATAATCATAGTGGTGTAAAATTCAAGAATGATCAAAACATGGATACAATCAAAGCTAGTATCCGGGATAGATATTTTAGACGAAAAGAAAAATTTTCATTTTTCGATGAATACTTCCAGTATTCGTGAATAATGTCGTATATCGTGAATAAGAACCCGTCGCCACTAAAAGTTCCAAATTTGATAAAAACTTCATATCAATATTTCGGGATAATGATATTGAAGAAATAATATCATTACGAAAAAATAATATCCTTTACTCTCGGAAAGACAAGATTTACCACCTGGAATCTTTGGATATAAAGCTATAACTTGAACTTGCACTGTAGATATAGCAATACTCAAAGTATACTCAAAATACTCACAAGAATAAACTCGATAATATAGAGAGAAAAACTTGATTTAAGGTGTAATTTTCAATTCTAACCCAAGACCCTATTTATAGGAAAATGCTTAGAACACCAAAAAAAAAAAATTTAATTAAAATATTAATATATATTAAATTTTCCTACGCAAACTCTCTAAGATCTGAAATTCAGCATTTCATCACACGCAAGCCCCACCTTTAATGACAAAAACGTTTTTCATAATAAAAATAATTAAAACTTCCAAAAATCAATTATTTGAACTCCTAACTTCAATAATTCACAATAAATAGCCCTTTTGTCGGAAAATTCGAATCGGTGATTTTTATAGGAAATTCAATTCTCTACAACTTTGCGTAAGAAAGTTTTTCCAAATTCCAAATGTAAATTGGTAAAATCCACAAACCAAGGCGATTTTAGAGGCTATAATCAAATTTCAATCAATAAATGGGGTCCACCGAGCATGTTTAACATGTTTTAAACATTTATTGTAACAAAAATACTCTCTTCCTCCTCGTATACTCATATATCCCACATTCGTTGTAAAAAATATCACCATTATTATATTATTAAAATATAATAATATATATATTTAAATGAATTATTTTATCGTAAAAAAGATAAAATATTAATTTTCAACAATTGTCACATTAAAAATTTTCTCCATCTATATCCACATAAAATCAATATTTTCCTCATCATATGAATCAATAATTAATTATTCACAAATAATATTACGTAATCACAATATTCACAACCAGCGGTTCCTGAAGAGGGCTTTCCAATAAGAATTTCTCCTTCTTGGCGCCGCAATTAGGTGACCAAACCTCTCCTTAGATGAACTTTCTAGACATTGCCAATAATGTTATCTAATAATATTATTCAGATAATATGAATTATTGCTTCGATAATGAAAATAATCGCGTGTAATGACAATTATCAAACAACAAAGAATATAAAATATCAACGCAACAATTATTGAACCAATAAAATAAAATAATCGAATAAGAATTATTGTAACCATTATTGAGTAATGCCTTCTTACGTAAGAGTCAATAATTGGTGCAATACTGCAGTGCATCTTCTTGTCTGCAACAACGCCAGACATTCTTGTGTTTTAACCAATCGAGTATTCCAACAATGTAAGCGGTAATAACTACTGCCGATTATTTTTAAACAACTTATATTTTTCGCTTTTCTTCCTCCAATCGCTTTCAGTTATGGGGCCCACATATAGGCTCTGCGCCGTATCGTCGCGAATATTCCCAACAGATTTAATATTCCACGACCAAACGAATATTCTCCGACAACAATGAATATTTTATAACCACTTGCTTATTTTGAAATATTTGTGTATTTTACCCATAACTATCCACATTAATCACATCAACCCTTACTATTTCAAAATAATAAATAAAGGAAATTAAATTTCATTTATTAATTATTTGGGGTCTTACATGCACCAATTATTGATTCTTACGTAAGACACTACTCAATAATGGTTACAGAATTACTTGCTCAAGATTTTATTTTATTGATTCAATAATTCTTTGCATTGATATTTTCTATTGTTTGTTGTTTCAATAATTGTCATTATACAAAGATTTTTCATTATCGAAGCAATAATTCATATTATCCTAATAATATTATTAGATAACATTATTGGCAATGTCTATAAAGTTATGTCTAAGGAGAGGTTTGGTCACCTAATCAAGGCGCCAAGAAGTGAGAGAGATCCTTATTGAAAGCCCCTCTTCCTGAACCTGCACGGTTGTCAATATTGTGATTTTATAATATTATTTGTGAATAATTAATTATTGATTCATATGATGAGGAAAATATTGATTTTATGTGGATATAGATGGAGAAAATTTTCTTAATGTGACAATTGTTGAAAATTGAAATTTTATCTTTTTCTGATAAAATAATTCATTTAAATATATTATTATATTTTAATAATATAATAATGATGATATTTTTACGATGAATGTGGGATATATGAGTATATATGGAGGAGGAGTATTTTTGTTACCAAAAATATTTAAAGCATGTGTTATGTGTCTGTGGACCCCATTTCTTGATCGAAATTTGATTATAAATGTAAAAATCGCCTGCTTGTGAATTTCCCAAATTTCTATTGGAATTTGGAAAAACTTTCTTCTGCAAAGTTGTAGAGAATTGAATTTCCTATAAAAACTCTTGAGATTTGAATTTTCTAGCAAAAAGGCTATTTATTGTGAATTATTAAAGTTCTGAAGCTCCAAAATAATTAATTTTTGAAGTTTAAAATATTTTTTTAAAAAAAAATGTTTTTGGTGAGTGTTTCACATGTGATATACATGTGTTCAATGGCTGAAATCAGATTCAAAGGTTGGCGTAGAAAACTTAATATATATATTATTAATTTATTAAATTTTCTGCTTTGGTGTTCTAAGCATTTTCCTTTAAATAGGGTCTTTAGTTAGAATTGAAAATCACACCGTAAATCAAGTTTTCTCTCTATATTATCGAGCGTATTCTTGTGAGTATTTTGAGTATAATTTGAGTATTGCTATATTGCAAGTTCAAGTCATAGCTTTATATCCCAGTATTTCAACTAAAGACTGCTTTTCGAGGTAAGGGATGTTATTTTATTCAAAATGATATTATTTCTTCAATATCATTATCTTTGAAATATTGGTTGGAAATTTTTATCAAATTTGGAACTTTTTCATGTCGGGGTTACTATTCACGAGTTACTATTCATGAGTTACTATTTACGAGTTATTATTTACGAGTTACTATTCATGAGTACTATTCACGAAGCGTGAAGATGTTTTTTTGCAAAATTTCTATCTTTTGGTGTCGGAGTTACTTATTCATGTATACAACACTATTCACGATACTTACCTTTATTCACGAATACTGCCTTTATTCATCGAAAAATAAAATTTCTTTTTTTTTGTCCAAAATATCTATTCGGATACTAGCTTTTATATTGTATCCATGTTTTGATTATTCTTGAATTTTACTCCACTGATTACTTATGAAGTATTTTTGAACTTGGATTGTTTAAAATACGAATCCTTAATATTTGTTCTTTTGTTTCACCGGATTCGTTTCCTTTAAAATATTTTTCATCATCCTCACCCTAAATGATGATATTATCAATATCTTTGGCTGTGTAGTGCAAAGATGAATGATTTGATGATGAATATCTTTGGCCCGTAGTAAAAGATGAAACAGTGTTGAGATGAACACGACCGATCGATTAATATCTTTGGCCCAGTGCAAATATGAACAGTGTTTAGATGAACATGACCAATCGATGAATATCTTTGGCCTCAGAAGTGCAAAGATGAATATTTGATTCCGTATATATATTGATTGATGTTACAAGGATAAAATATCGACGATGAACTTTTAAATTCATATATAGAAGATAGTAGTTTGCATTCTCTACTTAACTCTTCTAATGAATTGTTGTTTCACCGCAGCTTGTTGATTTAAAACCGGTTTGTCTATTGTATTCTATTAGATTTTTCCTCAATTGAAGACTAACGATAATTTGTTGTATATTATCTTAGTCATAATATTCTTCTTTATCGGCTAGTTGAGCTCACCCTTTTCCTTTTTGTTCCATTTTTCTTCTCGTGAGGCGAGAATATAAATGAAAGTACGAAGTCGGGTATGGAATGAAGGTTCTAGGAGAGTTGTTTAGTAGTCCTCACCATTGTTGTAAAATAATGTATCAATAATTATGATGAGGATTTATTTGTATGTGGATATTGTCTAAATGGCAATATCTGTATTTAAACTCACAGTTTATAGGTTGTAATAATAAAGTTGTAGTTATTTCTGTACCGTGTATTGACAACTCAGAATGGGTGATGTATACCTATTTTGGGGGTGTCACACCTGGTCATAATCATACCAAGTCCATCTATGCACTACAGGTCACAGATGATTTTCAACATAATATAAACATGAGGATGATGACAGTGATATAAGAATTCAATAAAACAAGTTCAAGAATTAATTTGTCCAAGATCTATTAATGTCCAAATTGTCAACATGATACTGCTTTGTAGAGTAAAATTCAAGAATGATCAGAAGAATATTTCCATGAAAAGATAATGGACGAAGCGCAAATATCAAGGATATTCTACTAATTTCATGGAGTATAGAAGTCAAAACTTTAACCAACCGAGTATAATAAAGAATGGAATAACAAAAGAAATCACCATGCATGCGGTACTTTTGCATAGATGAGTTATTCCAATGTAATAATAATAACGGAACCAGATTAGGCAAAATTTGCACCGAGCGTGATGTTTCAACAGAGAATAAAGATTTTAACCGGAACCCGTCAAAAAACACATGCATGACGATGTTCCAACAAAATAATAATAAGATAGAACTAGGTCCTGTGTAAAACACACGCAGAGCAGGATGTTCCAACTAATAATAATAAAGATTTTAACCAGTCCAGTGTAAAACACACGACAAGATGTTCCAACGAGAATAATAGAAGAATGTCACCAAGTATAGGGTGAGACAGATACAAATCTGAGTTATTCCAACAAAATAATAAGAAATGGAATAACAACAGTTCTCTTCATGAATAAGAAAGAATAACACCCTCACTGTAAAAAAAAAACTAATATAAAAGTAGTTAAGTAGTAGAATACTTTTCTTCTATCTCTCTATAGTCTCTCCCTATAGTTTCTCTATCTAGAGTTCAAATGAATTAAATAAGAAAATAATGAAGGAATGAGCTTCTATTTATAGGAAAATGGAATACATAGTAACTAATCCATGAACGGTCCAGATTGATTTACTTTAATCTGACGGTCCATATTTAAAGAAAAATCTTTTAAATAAAATATAATATATAATATATTATATATATATATATATATATATAAACCATCAGTACCTTATATATATATATATAATAATACTAATAATCACTCCCTCCCGACCAATTCACCCAATTCTCCCCCCACCCAAGACTTTTCATGCCAATTTTTGTCCAACTTGTACATATATATATAATACTCCCTTTTTCCATCCTATATATATATATATATATATATATATATATATATATCCTATATAACAACAATAATACATCTCCTGCAATTTTCTAAATCCGTGACAAACATATCTTCCCTACCACAATGTCATTTTCACTAGTGGACCCCACATGTGGGTCCCCCGCCATTATAAAAATAATTTTCTACCGATTATTTAAAAAAAATGGGTAAGTGAAAATCCAAATAATAAGCCAATTTATAACAAATACTTCATAAAATATCCTCAATATTTTTAACAACATTTATCATTTTTATTACAATTCACAATATTAATCGACCAGGTCGTTCCCAGGAAAGAGGGGCTTTCCAATAAGGATTTCTCCCTATTGGCGCGCAATTAGGTGACCAAACCTCTCCTCGATGTAACTTCTGACATCGTTAATATTGCAAATAATAATATTAATAACTTTGTCGTCTTAATTATTGATTTTAACAATATATAAAATATCGACAATAATCAATCAAATAACGTGAGATATTATGCAACAATTACTATAGCGAATAATTGAACAAAACCGAATGACTTCTCACGTAAGCATCAATAATCAATACCGGTATGCTTCTTATGCAACCACGCCAGATTCTCGTACTTTTTACTACCGAGTAGTTCAACGAAGATCAACCAGTAAAACTTCCATTGTTATTTCAATAAAATATTTTTGTCGCTTTCTCAATCGACAATAATTACATTGTGTGGGGTCCACCAATGATTGCTCCGTTGTACGAATATTCCCTGTTAAAATGAATATTCCCCGACCAATCGAATATTATATAATAACTTGCGTACTTTGCAAAATTTATAAATATTACCCACAACTATTATATCAATTTCACTCCATAATATTCAAAATTAATATTTATAGAAAATTCATCTTTATTCAAAAAGTTGGGGTTTTACATATATTATATTAGTTTTGTTTTTTTATGAAAAATATAATATATTATATTTTATTATGCATATTACTGCACAACATAATAAAATAAAAAAATTTCAGAAAATTTATGTGTCGGTTCGTCTGTGATTTCGCTCCTGTTCACCCGTGAAAAAAAATCTGAATAGTATCATGCCATTATCCTATAAATAGGATACTTAGTTTATAAATGAAAATCACACAAGAATGAGAGAATCGTTCTTCTATAATATTGAGCGTATTTCTTTAGAATTTAAGGATGCTTTGAGTGTAGAAAACAGTGCAAGTTTTCTTCAATAATATCATCGCCCTACTAGTCAGAAATACTTTCCTTTTAAGGCAAGAGATATTATTTTTGTTAAGTATTCGTAAGAAATAATATTTTCTTTCGTACTCTGTAGTATGTGAGTACTATTATTTCGTTTCAGACTCTGAATTCTACACTCATTTTGTATACTTCTTGATATTTGCGCTTCATCTAGTATCGTTTCATAAGGATATTTTTCTAAATATTTTTGTTAAATTTTGTTCTTTTCATGTCGGGATACTATTCACGAAATACTATTCACCCGGGGTACTATTCATGACAAAGTTGATTTCTTTTCTGTCCAAATTATTTTTCAGAATATTATTCTTGAATTTTACTCCTCAAAGCAGTTATCATGTTAATAATTTGGAAATTTTTAAATTCTGGATAAATTAAAAATAGTTAATATTTATCCTTGATTTCGTTGATTGATGCTTATGTCATTGTCATCATCCTTATGCTTATATTATGATAAAAGTCATCTTTGGCTTGTAGTGTATAAATGGACTGTTGATTGGTATGATTATGATTATGAATTGGTATAATCATGACCTGTAATGTTACAAATGATGTAGTAAATGTTCTCATTGTCCCGTAGTGGATTGATGGACAGTTGTTGGCATGCTCATGACCATTGATAATAACGAATATCCTTGGCCCGTAGTGCATGGATGATTCGTGGATGTGATAATAATGAATATCCTTGGCCCGTAGTGCATGAATAATTCAGTGATGTTGATTATTTATTGAGTTGAGTTTCAGCGATAAAATTGATGATAAACTTTTAAATCATAGAAGATAGTAGATATCATGCTCTATTTGACTATTCTAATGGATTGTTTGTTCAGCTTCAATTAAACTTGTTGTCTGTTGTATTCTATCAGTTTAACACTGTTGAAGGTTAACGATAATTTATTCTGTATTATCTTAGTCATAATATCATTTACTAGGCTAGTTGAGCTCATCCTTTGCTTTCATTGTTCTTTTCAGAAAATGAGAATATAGCTCGGACTAGTCGGGGAACAAAGTGATGGTCCGAGATGATGGCTTTAGTAGTCTTCACTATTTTATAAAATAGCGTGATAATAATTGTAATGATGACTCTATTTGAATTTGGATATTGTCTACGAGATAATATTCGTGTTAAAACTTTCAGCTACGTTTTGTTGTATTGTATAAATGAAGTTTGTATTTGATTTCTGTACCATGTATTTGACGACTCGTAATAGGCGATGTATACCTATTTTGGGAACGTCACAACTAGCGCCAATGTTAACGTTGATAATATATGTCTGTTCGCCGAATCATCAAACAACAAATTTAAACCTGCATAGTGAGCAAACAATCACACCCGAAAGCTTGACGGCGAGGGCCACCGGTGGATAATTTAGGTGTGAGAATAATTACATGCCATAAATGTTAAGAATGGAGGTATGTAATTGTTCTGGTGCATAAAAATAGAATAGATAATGTGTCAGTGTTTACCTTCAACTTGGATCATGATTGTATTTATAATTTGACCACACCACCTAAATTTACTATGCTCGTTCTCAAGTAAGAATAAAAGTTATGTGTATAAATTTCTTATATCAGATAAGAAAATAAGTCAATTTAGACCGTGACTTTCTAAAATATCTAACTCCTTACTCTCAATATAAATATCCAACCATGTGACGTGGGCCTCCCAAATTCTTCGGATCCATCAAATCACACTCCAACAAAAGATCCTCAAACAAAATTATTAGTATTTTATTGAAACATTATAATATTTTCCATCATTTCAATTATATTAAACCTATTAATGTTTGTAGGGCAATCTAACAATATAGAAATTAGACCAAAGGTGAGTATAGCGCAAAGTCAAATTTCGACAAGCACTCCATAAGGTTAAAAAAATAATAAATTTTATATCCTTAATTTTTTTTAAAAAACGTAAAAAGAGGTTAAGTTTCCTTTAGCTGATTTATTACATTACAAGTGAGCAGGTTCTCTACAAAACTAAAAACAATATATAAATTGACATTTCTTAATAAATTAGTAAGTATATCGTTTAAAGAAAAAATAAAAATCAAACAGAACAAAACAAAACAAAAACTCCCTCCGTCCCTAATTATTTGATATTTTAGAGTTTTTTATTTGTCCTTAATTATTTAACGTTTGTTCAAATTTAAAAAAATTAATGATAATTTTTTCAAAATTACCCCTTATTAGTATGACTATTTTTCAAAATCTAGGAGTAATATTTTGAGGAGTACATTTGATTATTAGTCTATATCATCTCCTCTTTTTGACACAAGACAGAATAGGACAATACCAATCATGTCATTACTCATTAGTAATGTTATTAACGGATAAGCACGAAGTGAGTGTAGTAAATTTAAAATCAAACTAATAATTTATTAAGGGGGTATTTGAGATTGGTTATTAGTAATTAAATTTGGTTATAATTAATTTTAAAAAACAAAAAGTATTTTATCACCTTATTTTAAGAGAATTGTTAAATTCACAATATTTTTTTTATTTTTTACAATAAAAGTGTCATTTGTAGATGTATAGCGACGGTTAACTTAATCATTATAGGATCTATAAATGACACTTTTATTAATAAATAATATTTTCTACTTTTTATTGTATCATTATCATAAGTATGATACATTAATTTAATAAGTACGAAACATTGTATCAAAAAATGTATGATATAAACATCAATAAAATGCAATAATTTTAATGTAATTAAATTTATGTTCACCAATTAAAAAATATTATTTAAATTAATAAATTATTAATTTATCGATTAAATAATAACTCTATAAATTAATAAAAAATTTAATTTTAATAATATTAATTTATAGAGATTCTACTTTACTTTAAATATGACAAGTAGGGGCATTCCTATAAATTAAGGGTAATTAAAATTATATAAAATTGTATTTAATTTATTTTTTAAAACCCAAACTCACTCATTATTAAGTGGTGTATTTTTATTTTCTCTTATTATTGAGTCATTGAGTGGGTAAATTTATTTTCAAAACCCTCGCTGGCAAAACTCTCTAGTCTGTTTTATGCTCTGCTTTCTCTTTGTATCTCTGCCTCTATATACAGATATATCTTTTCATCATTACGAATGCAAAGTACTCCACTTGCTTTACTAAAACTTGTATTAATCTTCGATTACTATCCGAGGTGGAGGTTGTGTAATCTGTGTAGGCAATTGGTTGGAGATGGTCTCCGGTTCACGAATTGAGGGTGGTCATCAAGTTCTTTCTGCCGGAGTCCGTAAAACCATTCAATCTATTAAAGAAATTGTGGGTAATCACTCTGATGCTGATATTTACGTTACCCTTAAAGAGACTGATATGGATCCTAATGAAACGGCTCAGAAACTGTTAAACCAAGGTTTGTTTTTATTCTTTCACTATGCCCACTTTGTTGTTTAATTTTTTCCTCTCCTCTTAACATTTGATTGTTGAGATGTTTCTCGTGATATACGCTATTGTGGTTTTGCTAATTAGTTATATCAGATGCACAGGAACTTAGTTTCATAAAGTTCTCGAGTGAAAATTAGGGTTTTACGATTAATTAAGATATATTTGGTATTCTGTGCTATAAAGTTCTTTCATTTTTTTTTAATATTATCAATATTTGTTGGTTTTTATTTTATTGGTATAGGGTTTGTTTGACTCATGAGAAGTTTAATAGGTTATACCTATTACAAAACCAATTGGCAACATTACACTAATATTATTTGTTAGAAAAATGGACAAAGAGAATAGGGATGAGTGAGTAGACAATTCATTTGATTGTTAATCTAGTCAGTCAGATGGTTTGATGTATAGTCTAACATTTGAACATCAAAAAAAGGTATAGTGAACACAGAGAAGGGGAGTGAGCAAGCAGACAAGTTATTAGTATTTAAAGAACTCTATTAGGAGTTGAGATTTATTAGTGTTAATTCAATAAATATGCTAATCTTACATATATCTATCAAACAGTTGTTGCTTTTCGATAGCTTAATCTTATCCGTACATTAGGGCATTGTTTAGCAAATTGAAAACGCTTGAACCGGACAGGCGTGGCTTGGATTGTGTTATGACCAGTTTTTTCAGGAAGTGCCAAAGCCTAGGTCTGTACCTAGGCCATTAACCAGAACATAATTTTTTTTTGGGTATTATAATGAGCTATAAAACCGTTGTATACTGGAGATGTGTCTATTTTTGGAGATGCATTTGCATTGCAAAAAAATATGTCTTAAAGCTTATATATTTATTTGAACATGTAAACTACATATAGAATGGTGTTGAGAATGGGGTGAACGTAATGTGTAAAAGTTATTTATTTGTAGTGACTAATCTCAGGGACGGATCCAGGATTTGATATTGGGGGGGCCAAGAATTTTTTTAACAACATAATATATATTCATCACTAAAAAGTAAAGTTCCACAATTACAAAATATATTTTTACTAAAACAAAGATAATGTAGTAATGTAATTTTTTTTGACAAAGACAACAAAACATAGCAAAAAAAAGTCTTTTAGAACATAACAAAGATTCGTCAGAATTGCACCCGACGTTCTTTTAAATCACGAAATCCATCTATTATACTAAATAGGAAAATAGAAAAATATCTACTCTTGGAATTATCTTCACAATAGTCATTAGTTATACTATTTTTAGACTATTCTATTTTTGTAAGGCCCACTTGGTATTCTAATGAATTTAGCCCAATAGTCATTAGCTAATGTTTATCTTCACAATAGTCATTAGTCCACTTGATATTCTATTGCATGGCCCAAAAATCTTGGGGGGGCCATGGCCCCCTCCAACCCTAAGGCAGCTCCGTCCCTGACTAATCTTGATGTAATGGTACTGTTCACTTTGTAGTGTTTTTTATAAAAATTTTTTTTAGACGAATCACATGTTGATATAATATAGAACCTAGAGAGGGAGCATACTTTAAAAAAGAAGATCTCAACACTTACTAAAAAATTCACTAATAATTTAATGCTGACACCAACTTTTGTTTCACGAGAAACTTATTTTGTTGGATTTATGGCAATTATCAGGAACGAATAATATAGTATATTTAGGTCATTTTATGTTGGTAGTTGAAACCAATTATACCTGAAACGTGGTACGTTTTGGTACGCGGTACGAATACGAGTATACGCTACATAGCTAAAACGCGATATGCTAGGTTATCTTTATATAAGTTCTTATAGTTAGGAATTCTATTGTAATCTAGTTTAATAGATCTAAGTTTTGTAGAAGATTTTTTGTTGACTCAACAAGTTGATTATTTTATAAATATTTTAGTAGAAATGTAATGTTTGACAGTTTGAGCATCTAATACTAAAGTGGTGTTTGATAAAACTGATTATTAAGATCTGAACAGTTTAGACATCTGAATAATTTAGAGTTTCTGTCCAGAATTGTGTCTGAATGAAAAAATGTTGTTTGATAATTAATTTTTCCAAAATGTTTGAATAACAGTATTTGACCATTTTAACCCTCTGAACAGTTTAAACAAAACCTGTTTGATTAAATATGTATTTTAAATACATATTTATAATATTTTGACCACAATATGATAAAATAAAAATGAAAACGTACAAATTAAATTAACTTCAAACATAATATCATGTCCCAAAAATATCAATATAGCATAATAATTCAACCATACAAATTAAATTAACTTTAAACAGTTGTTAAGAGTTGTAGTGCAATTTATTCACGTAGATTAACCATAAATTATACGCCTTGATCACTCCATTGTGGTTCATCTTGTCACTCTTCTTCGTTTCCTTCATTTTGCTCCGCTTCATCGTCAAACATGTTATCTCGATCATATTGAGCAAACAATTCATCCTCAATGTTATGCTTCCTTATGAAATTATGGACTGCGAAGCAAGCGATAACTATATTCTTTGTACTGTGAAAGGGTAAGGAGCCATTCGTTTCAAAATTGGTGTATCTGATGAAAACTATCTGATGAAGTTGGTGTATCAGGAATTTTCTCATCCTCAATCCCATTTTGGTCTGTACTTAGAGAAAACTGATTGTTTTTCATGTGGTCGCTCAACTTAATTGATAAGTTTCTGAATTCAACTGTTTCTTCTTGGGATTTCCTCTCAGAACCTAACATTCAAAAAAGGACACATTTTTATTAGTCATGAAATTAGCAAAGAAAAGAATTTATCTTTAAAGTGATAAAACAAAAAACCCAAGCTTACCATGTTCAAGATTTTCATGAAAATTGGTAGAACTTGTGGTTGGATCTTCATGCAAACAAACAATGTCATGATCTCGAGTCTCCTCTGTTGAATTCAGATTAGGAATCTCTGTCCCTATGGAGACATCTTCTGTTTCGGTTTCATTGATTATAATTTGAGATACTTCTTCAGAAACTGTTTATATAGCAGCATTCATATTAAAAATGTTACTCCATAAAACTTAACATCAGAAAAGCACAAACAGAAAACAAATTAAATGTTCATAGCCTAATTACCTGTAGGAACATTTGAGTCTCTTTCTTCAGCATCTAGTGCTGCAGTTTGTGTCTCAACTGAAACCTCGGGTTCAATTTCATTGATTTGCATTTGAGATACTTCATTACATACTGCATAATATTGAACAATGTGTAACTATTTAAAATTGGTTCAACACAGAAAGAATGGAAATATTAATCAAAAACAACTTTAAATCCAAGTTACCTGGAGGAAAATTGGATTCCCTTTCTCCCCCCTCCAATGCTACAATTTCTTGAACATCATCGTGGATAATATCATTGATATCCACATATAGGGTTTGTTTTGCTAACATTCTTTTGAATGAAAAACCAGGGTAAGGAGCCATTTGTACTGTGCATGTTTTAATTTTTTATTTATTTTTTGGGCAGCTGTTATTCATCCATTTGTGGGGCATATAGCCTATTTCATTCTATTTGCAATACCGTTAACAAAATGTTAATTGATACAGAGAGTGAATAGAACTATTTATATGATTATATCAAGATAGAAAAGGTATACATTTCCATTTGATGTGACAGAACAGGGGGGCTGGTGCTCCGGCGCCTCCTGCCCAGAATTCCAACAAATTCGATAATCTAGCTACTTTGATTTTGGAACTTGCAATCCTTTCATCAGATTGACTTCAATTTTTGAATATGTTTGAGATGTTACTACATAGTATTTTATAAAAATATAACATGACCAATTTGGTTTCTTTAAAATGTACTTTCAAAGGCCCCAATATGCCCTGATACCTTAGATATCTAGTTAAACTCAATTTGATTCAAAATTCACCAAGTTGCTTTTAAACTCACTTTGATTCACTCAATCAACTTGGTTTACATCATAATACATATATAAAGGTTAGCTAATTCCAAACTTTGTTTAATTCTCACTTTTTAAGCATTAAACCTCTTTGAGGTATTTTATCAAACATCATACATGCAAGGCTTAATTTCCAGAATTTCATAGACATTACATTAAGGTATTGTTTTAACCAAAATTTCATCCTTTATTACTCCTAATAACATGCATAACACTTCATCCATACCAATCCACAACCAATCATAACAATTATATTAACATTTACATATATTTTCACTTAATTTTGTATGAGCATAATGGAAATACATGGGTTACCTTTTTAATTGATGTAATAACTGAATCCTTATTTCAATTTTGTAATTGATTGAGTTTACTCCCTCTTTAAAACTGCACCTTGTTCCACTCTTCTCAAATTTTCAGTTGTTGGCTTCAATTTTAGAGGAATTTGGTAGTTCAGTAGAATTTGGGAGTTTGGTAATTGAGAGAGAAGAAAAAATGGAACGGAAATGAAGAGGAAGGCCGAGAATGGTTATTGATTACAAGCTCTCTAACTCTGTCTCTCATCCTGACTTTAGAATCCAGAACTTTAGACAGATAAACCAACTTATGTTGATTGCTCATTACCCAAAAAAACCATATCATGTAGCAATTGATAATAACGAACAATAGATGAAAAAGGGAGAGAAGATTTACCGACGAAAGAAGAAGATCGAGCATCAACCTTGATAAGATCAATAGCGAAGGAGAAGAGCAGCAACGCGAGATTGTAGGTTAAATTAGTTTTAGGGATATTAACAGAATTTGTAATATTGAAGAGAGTATTTTTGTCCCAAAAAATTATTTTCTCGCTCAGACTTGCCTCTAGATGGTACATAATTATTTTTGTGTAACCGATTAAGAGCCATTAAGAGGCAAAATTTTTTTATCAAACAAGATTTTTGCCTCTGACCGAATCTGTGATGCTCCTAAATTCGGGTATCTTCCAACCCGATAGATGGTGCTACAGTTCACATAAACATTCAATTGAAATGCCTTAAAAGAACGGATGTCTAATATATATATAAAAAGAATATTTACATTCCCCAGATTCTTTACAACCAATACATTTGTCTTTATCATAATATCAATATTATTCTTACAAAACCTATACTATTACATAGATAATTTACGGGATCGCCTTACGCTTCCCTTTATCCTTGCAGGATCCATCGATGCATTAGGTCTTAAATTTGCGTTCATATGGTTCAAGCAAGAATGAGCCTAACTAGCCCAACAAGTACGACAATTCTAGTAAAATAGCATGCTTGAAATATAGGAATAATATATCTTCAATAACTGAACAATAGCTATGAAGTACTATCGACAATTCAAAATAGCACTTCTTTTCATTCAAAGCGTTTTACAACAACAATACTCGAAGAAAACATCAATTCCGGTTCAAGGCCGTAAGCATATCATAAGTACTTTGAAAAGGACGTCCCGACACTAAGTCCGTAAAGTCCCAAGCGTAGCTTACGAAAGCACGTCTGGGTGATCGACTATAAGACTTTCATGTTGATCAACACTACATTCGTTAAACGTGTATACGTTTAAGTTGTGGCAACCTCACGTGCCTGTCGTTTGACGACAAAACAATTTAGCATACTCAGTCTACTTTTGAAAACCACAACAATATTAGTTTGGTAAATCCTTATCAACACTTGATAGAATAACATAACATACGTCTAGCCGAAAGAATTGGCTTTGACTTCCTCAAACATTAACTCATACGAAGAATACATGAATAACAAAGATTTGTCCAGATCGAACTGGAACAAGGGTTAGAGTACTTGCCTTAAGCGTCTGCTTATAGATATAACACGTGCACTTTACGTCTTTAAGGTCTCTACAGTAAATGATAACATAGTACATTAGGTCATGAATGATCATACATGGTTCCTAAAGAATCTTACCCTTCTTCTCAATCTAATTACGTATTAGATTTATTATTATTGGTTCCGGCTTTCCGTTACATCATTCTTACGTTCATAAGTAATTGACTTAACTTAATCCTAAACGTTCATACTTAAGGCTTAATTATGTCTTAACAATGTTTCATTAAGATCTTTATTTAATTGTTTATCAATTATTATTCCTGCTGAACATGTAAACAATTTTCAGTATCTAGGTCTTGAGGCTTCTTGACTGCTGACACCTGGCTATAACACTTGGTTCATGACATGCTGGCATCACCCATTAATGCTAGAAAGCCGGACTTCATTGTTGCAAGCGCGAGTCCCTTTATTCTTAGTCGTATTGCTGGCTGAGTTTCTGTTGAGGCTCATTTTGGAGTCTGCGACACTTACATTAAATGGCTTTCGTCGCGCGCCGATGACTCAGCATGCCTCGAAACTTTTGACAGATTTTTCAAATGGTGAGATTCCCGGACTCGTAACTTCTTTGTTATAAGTCCGAATTGGCTCGTTCAAGAGCCTACGGTTCACAAATTACGTACTCTATGCGTTCATGCAAGAATTTTATCTATTCGACTTCGTTTGCTAAGATTTCACCTATTAGTCCATTTTTAACGAAAACGATAAACGTTCGTGAACGTTCAACGCTCGTTTCTTCGTTCTAAGTCGGAATCCGGCCATTTTCGAGTCCGCAACTCTATAATGCCAAATATGACTTGTCTTCATCGAAAACCAACGTTTCCGACTTCAAACACAAAATACGACTTCCATTCCGAGAATTTCACGAATTCGACGATTATCGTCCAATCGTGTGAATTCCGACGAAACCTCATTACTAATCATTACAAATTACGTACTCTATAGTGTTTTTTCATAAACTTTCTCGGAAAACTTTTATTTTCTTCTTGGAAATTCAAACACTTTAATTCATTCACGTGGTTCAAATACTACGATGTTCCGACGTTTCTAGGTTATAGAACGACATACATCTTATTAACACATATAATGACAAATAAGATTATTTTATTCATTATTTAATTCTTTCAAATATTTTACAAAAGATCCGAATTTCTTGGTCGTTACAGAATCAGAGGCAAATCCATTAAGAGCCATTAAGAGGTAATCAAACAGAACCTAAGTTATAATACTGACGTTTGTGCAATTATAGTTAAAAAACAAAGAAATTTTTTGGTTTGCTAGGTTTATGAGAGTATCTTGTAACTCTGGTTGAAACTTACCTTGTATTTGAATTTTTTAGTCATTATAGATTTTGGTCCCAATGTTTACACATTACTGGTCTAAATGGTTAGTGTTATGGTAGCTGTGGTAGTTTCTTTAGTAAATATATTTGAAAAGCAGAATGGCTTTTTCATTTTTGGGGTGGGGTGGGGTGGGGTGGGGGGCGTGGGGTCCCGGTTTTGGGTTTGGGTTGGGGCTGCAATGCATGTACGCGCGATCTATAGAAAAAGTAACCAAGAATTGAAACCCCAAAGCTTCAGGGAGAAGACTTCAGATCTTAGGCAATTAGTACTTAAGTACCCCATAATTTCCGCAGGAAAATAAAAAATACATGTAACGGGATAGAGCGGAAATATTCGTTTCTTGTTTTATTTTGGATCAATTGGTTGCTTTGATGACTGTAACTCTGGTTCTTTACTATATGATTGGTATCAGTGTATCACATAGTTGATTGTGTTGACTGATTTTGGTGGGATATACATACTTATTGACAAGACGGTAGTGATGTATGAACATAAGCTAGTATTATGTAATAAGTGTGGACAAATTGTTCTAGACTTGTCTATTAAAATTTTCTTTTTTATATATATATATATTTTAAAAATATTCTTATTTTTTTTTATTTCACTCCTTTTTGTTTGACAAGTTTTGATTTCTCAATAGGGAGGGAGGGAGGGAATACAATAGTGTTGGCTATTGCTGTTATTCTTTATGTACTTGTCTATAATTTTGTTAGTTTGTCAATTTCATATGAATATTACTAGCTTGAATTTCTTAAAACGCTGAATGCATTTCCATTGAAGCATACATTACCTAGGACATCAATCATAGATTGAACAATGGAAGGGATACTATTTTACAGTGGTGTCGAAGGCAGGTGTCTTAGCATAATTTAAGACACACTGCACAATTTTGGGGAGTAAGTGTGTGGCATAGCTCTGCTGTTGTTGGAAGTTGTAGAACATGGATATAGCCATATAGGTAATAGGTGAACTGAAAAAGAGGACAAAAGCTTCAAGGCTGAGAAGAATTTTCTATATAGTGTTGGGATATTTGCAACCAGGGTTACCTAATTTGTCTCTACCCCCTTACGAACCACGAATTCATACAGCCAAAAACGTGAGTCGTTCGCGAACCAAATTGTTATATTTGGCGATCCGATTAACCAAGTGTGAAGTAAAAAAATAACTAATAAGTTAGGGAGCAAACGTGTAACTAAACAAAAGATGAAATCGATGAGTGTACCTTACAGAGATCTCACCATCATCTTCAACGAAATCTATTGATTTAGTTACCTACCGTGTTTCCACCCAACTACTGGGCTGAGAGAGAGGAGGGAGAAGAGAAGGGACAACGCGCCAGTGAGTGGTTTTTGGAAGCGAGCGTTTTAACCGATGGGTTCTTTTTGGATTTCCTCTTTTGTTTTATTTTGAAAAGGAAAAGATAATTCTTGTTTATTTACCATTGATTGGTAATTGATTGTAATAGGTAAGATAGAGAAGTTTAGAAAGAATGTTAAAAGTTATCAGTTAAATTTAAGCCGTAACAATCTATGTTTTTAATTTAAAATAAATAAATACTGTAATAATGTTGTAAAATATCATATTGTAGTAATTATAATTGAATATTAACTACATGTTAATAATAAACATAACGTTTTTTATTATTCTAGTTCTTTATTATTTTAAGATTTTTACCTATTATTAACTTTAATAGAATTAAAATTCTTACTGTTAATAAATACAAACTCAAAATAAAGTTTAAATTCTGAAAATCATATCAAGTTCCTTTTTGTTATACACTTTATATACTTATAAATATACACATATAGAGACGTATCAGGTGCTTATGAATTGCGACCTAATTATCGTACCAATTAAGTATACCCATTCCGAATTACGTATTTATAGCTTAATGAACCCCGTATTCGTAGTTTCGTACTCGTACCCCGTACCCATCGTACCACGAATTGGGTAACACTGCTTGCAATAAAGAAAATATAGTATGCATATTGTACATCTTAATGCTGTGATTTTTTTCCTTGGTGATGGGAGCTCCTCTAGTGAGTAGAGAGTACCGGCCATTCCCTGCTCTTATGTTGAATTTGATGTACAATTCCCCACCCCTCGTGTTTTTGTGAAGATGTCATATAATTCTAAATATATTCTTGATATTTTGTTCACTCAACACATCAATGATAGACAAATTTGGGAAATTTTCATGGTTTTGGTTATACAGTTCAATATTTGCTAGCCTAGGTGGTTCAGTTTTTCTTTTGCTGATGAGGCTAAAGGAGAGATGATGTTTGTGACAGTTGGTTTGGATAATAATCCTGGGATGTGCTTATTAAGTGTTAAGAAAATTTTACCATACAGTAAAATTGCTTGAATGAATTATTATCTACCAGTTGAAAGAGTTAACTTTGATATCAAGAAGGTTAACTTTAGTGGAAATTTCTCTTGGTAGAGTATGTATTTTGTGGTCGTGTTTTTGACTTTTTGTAAGGAAGGGTATCCTATTGAGTGTTTGCTGCATTCGACAAATGATAAGTTATGATGGTTTTGCTAGGTGCTTATGTGGAGACGTTGGATTTTTCTTAAAATTGTTTTGGGCTTTCAAGTCTGTTTTCTTTTGTTTTGGATACTATCTCGTCCGGGCTTTAATTGGAGGAAGTTTCCTGATCATATTTTTTTGGACTTATTGTTTTAGGACGGTTCATCAGAATTTGTTTTCATAATTTTAACTGTGATGCATTTTTTTCTAATGTGCTAATGTAGTATGCTACCTTTTTCTCTTACTTTGTAAGTTTTTTTTAAATCTTATTTACTGGTAATTTTTCTGATGCTATCATGTATTTGTATTTATTCAGATATATTTCACGAGGTTAGGAGAAAAAGAGACAAAAGGAAGGAGGTATGTTTTTGCTTAAATTGTGTTTCAATTTTTTAAATTCCTCCCCCATTTTCTTTTAGGCTAATTTATGTACTGGAAAACTAGTTTCTTCACTTTTCTTCGATAGCTCGATTGTTGTTGGCACAAATGCTTAATTTGGCTGCAACATAAAGCAAATGTTTCTTTAAAAGGTAAATACTTGTTACTTGTTGTTTCTACGTCAAAATGGGATGGAGTTTAATACGATCTGTTATTATGTTTCATCTTCGAATGATTAAGTTCATTAGCGAAGCCTTGTGATCAAATTTAACTAATCAAGTTATTCTGCTTTGAGTTATGAGCTGAGTGAGGTGAACATAGGTGTTGAGTCAATGAACTGTGAGCTAGGAGTTCTTAGCAGCCTCTCCGAGTTAGAGCTAAGAGTTAAGAAGAGGAAGAGAAACAATTTGCCAATTATGGTATTCTCCCGGGTTCCCCCACCAACCCAGTGACACACCAACCACGCCTCCATTAGCTCAAGAAGATTATGGGGTGCAGCATGTGAGGAAGCGATTGATTGACCCAATGTGAGACCTCTCATGAGTAGCAAACTCTACCTCTACTCCATGAATGGGGTCATAAGCTAATCAAGCTATTCTGTTGAGTTATGAGATTTAAGTGAGGAGACCATAGGTATGATGCCGAACGAGCTATAGGAGTTCTCAGTAGTCTCTCTAAGTTAGAGCTATGACTTAAGAACAGGAAGATAGTCCTTATATGCACGAATGCTAATAAAGGTACTCCCCTCGAGGAAACATAGCGGGAGGAGAAACATGTCCACTTTATTATGATTCCTCTTCGAACTGTAGGAGATAGTTGCCTATCGCACGTCTCATCAACTTCCCTTGCGTTGTTGGGGGGGATCACTTTGGGCAGGTTCGATCACTTCAAATGTGTCCTACACAGCGCTATTAAGGAAGTGGTTAATTAGGATCTGAAAACAAGCTTACCTTGTGCTTGTGGGCGATAGCCGATAAGACGTAAAACCATGATCTAATCCAATCGAGCCAAAGGAGGAGTTCCGGTATGGAAACCACTCAAAAAAGAGCTCCTTCCCATACTGAGGGGAGGTGAAGCAGAGATGACCGCAATAACAGGAAACTATGACTAATAAAGGCAAACATTAGCTAGCAAGGGGATAGACGTATAGACGTTGTGCAGCCAAAACAGAAGAGGCTAAACAGAAAAAAGGATATCTCATGAGACACTAAAGGTCTCGGCATATATGAGGCATTAAAGAGACCTGATATATTGTAAATAGCTCTTACCATTTTGAAAAATACATAGAAATAGGATATTGATGTTGACTTTACCAAATATTTTGTTAAATTCTTTGTAGGTTTTAACCTTATAAAAAATGCATGTATCCGGTCAACTACCTAAATAGCCATCCTCCTTAGAAATACTGGATTTTTAATAAAGTAGAACTTGAATGTTCGTGGTATTGACTATTGAGATAGACTGAGTGGGTGAAGTGGATTTGTCTCATTTTTCTTTCTCTTCCTTTTGTTATAGGTATATGGCACATTTTAGGGTGTGAATTTATTTAACTTGTACTTTTTTATATTGTTTTTTTGGCCAGACTTTATAAACTCCTCTTTTTGGGATCTTTGACGAGGTGTGGTTGCTCCCTTATTCTTTGGCAAGTTTGCTTTACATAAGGTTTAGAGATTTGGGGAGGCACAAATATGCCCATATTTTATGGTGGTGTTTGCAATTTTTGCTATTTTGTTAGGCATTTGGACTGACAGGAACAATAGATATTTTTTTTTGATGAATTTCTCATTTGTATTTCTACTCTTTGGGATAGGGTATTGTTCCTCCAAGCTATGGTCACTATTGAGGGTAGTTATCTCAGGCGGGCAGTGCTTTATTAGTTTTTATTTACTTTTTTCTTGTGTATTTAGCTGCAGGATTCCTTGTCCTTCCTTATTGTTCACTCTCTTCTTTTTAATAATAATTTTTCTTTACTAAAAATATCCATGTTACTCTGATTGGCTGATATCGATGTATTTTGTGTCAGGTTCCAGTGTTCAAGGGTTTCATATCATTGCAGGCAAAAAAACAAACTGAACATGTAAATCAAGGGATGAAATTGAACTCATATTCTGATCGCAATTTTCGAAGAGCTGGATATAGTCGAAATGCTTTACCTGGTAATGTGACAAACTGAGAAGATTCTTATGAACTCTACATCCTCCATTTCATCCCTTGAAATATACTTTAGGTGGTGTTGATATGTGGAGCATGTTTAGCTTCACCATAGAGATGTTGTTCTAGGTGTAGTTGCATAGAGGCTCACAGCATTTTATGATATGTAGCCTTTTGGTAAGCCTTTTATATTTAATTTAAGACATTTGAAGGAAGAATGTATGTAGTGAATACAGTATATAGAAACTTAAATTGTATAATGTGCATATACAAACATCTAAGGCTTGTAACCCATAATGAATCTGCTCTCTCTATGAGATTTATTGTTGTATTTTTAAAAGAGGCAGCATTGTGACATTTCACTGCAAAGTCATGACTCGGAAAGACTCGTTTCGTGACCTGTTGAATCTATGTAGTAATGCATCTGAAAATCATAGCATTTTTCTACTTAAAGGTGAACAAGCAATTTCTTGCTCATTCTTTTCAAATTTTCATATTTTTTCAGCTGACGCAGGATAATTTTCTGTTTTGTTTTTTTAATGTTTTCATTTAAGATCTTGTTTTTTGATTCTTCTTGTTCGCTAAATAGGATTGGACTATATAGTTGGTTTTTTTTATAAATAAAATTCCTTGTTCTATAAGTTCCTTGTGATGACAGATTGTATGCTTATATACATGCTAGTAAGATTTGCTCCACCTTGTAGAGGTGGTCTTCCAGGGTTCTTCGCGTAATAACTACAACCAATCCATGTTGTCTGCTTGTAAACTATGTGCCACATACGATAGCTTTCTTCTGCCTTTTCCCTTTTCTGTTACTGTTCTGCAGCTTCCTTTACTTCAATAATCAATCTGTATAAGTACTTCAAAATCCAACTTGTCTGACCTTTTATATTTGGTGGTGTTTCCAAGTGAGATCTCTCATCCATGATCTATACTCTTGATTGACTTGTCATTAACCCCTTCCTATTGGTTTGTTTGTTGATGGATGAATTCTTACTAGATTTAAGAGTCAGTAGAGAGTTTCGTGTAGTGAGGGACAACAGAATTAATCAAAAGGCGAAAAGCGAGATAAAGCCTCCTCCTGAGCATAGTCCAATAGCCACAAATGGGCTAATGGTCTCAAAAGTTTCTGAAAAGAGGTACAGTTTTGTTTGCCTTTAAATGATTTTCAATTAGCTATATTTACTTGTCCTTTCTGTGAATTAGTTTTCAAAGAATATATTTGACCTGTCCATATTTTTGGATTTTTTGATAGGTTATTTTGCCCATACTTGGGATAGAAACCTTGCCTTATTCCTGAAAGCCTATGCCATTTCTCCCTCCCCATGGGATGTCGATATTGTTGAATTATTTCGTTATGTTCTCAACTTTTCCTTATGGGTACCTGCGGGACCTGAAGGTTTCAAAAGTGTCAATAGTGGCCTAGACATATTTTTTTGGGGTGAGTCCTTGTCTTCTTTGACCACCCCTAGTTGTTCAGTCCATCTTTAGTTTTATATGTTACACATTTGTTCTGATTGGAAATCAGTGTGTATTTTCAGTTATCTTGTAAAGATGTTTCCTTTGACTTACAACCTTGGTGTCTATTTAAAAAACTACTTAATTCAGATTAGTAGCCTCTATCACTTCATTCAGATTATTAGCTTCTACCGTGTGATAATCTTATGGCACCTACATATAACATAGAAGAGGACATCACTCCCTGTACATTTGAATCTTTTGGGTTTGTAATTTTTATGGTTTTCATATAGCAAACATATTGATTCATGTGCGTTTCTTAGCAGTTCTATTGGGGCTTCCAATAATCGGAAACCACCAGTTGGACAACATTCATCTCAATCCTCCAACGGGACAACTAAATTACATCCTTTACATCCTAGGCAAGCCAGTGATGCTCATTTAAGAGATGGGAAATATTCATTGGAGGAGAGGGGACTCTTGGTTCTGAACGCTGGTTCACCAATGCAATCTCTGAAGCCAAATGATTCTCAACCAAATTTTACAACTTCATCAAACAACTCTATTGGAGGAGTTTATTCGTCATCTTCAGACCCTGTTCATGTACCTTCTCCTGATTCCAGGCCAGCTGCTAATATTGGGGCTATCAAGCGTGAAGTTGGAGTGGGTGTGGAACGTCAGTCTACCGAAAAGTCGGTCAAGCTTTCATATGCACAACCCAACTCTTTTTCTAATTCACATTTGGGACGTGATGGCCCCTCAAGAGAAACAGTTCGATCTGCCACCTCTAAAAGTGACCAACTTAGTCAAACTCCTGTTCCTGGATCAGCTATTCCCATCATCGCAGTCAGCAGACCTTTTATAAGTACTCAGTATAGTAGTAGCAGACAGCATCAACCTGTGGGCCATCAGAAAGGTATGTCCTTTTGAAGTTCTAATTTTTTCACTATTAGAATGGAAATCTTGTGTAGATGGAAGTATGGAACTTGTTTTTGTGCAAATCCTATATTCTATGTGCAATTGACTACTTTTAGGATTCTTGCTTTCTGGTGTTTTAATACTGTTTTCTGGTGTTCTAAGACTGTTGTATGGTAGTTCGGTGAGGTCTGAAGAATGTTGTATGTCCACATTCAATTATACCTGATCTTCAAGGTTGGTCGCAGTTTAGACTGTTCTATTAGTGTTGATGGAGATTTCTTTTAAGACTATAACTTGGACGTGTGTGTATGCCTTTGATGTTTTTCATATGCAACCATCTGTTCCCTTCTTGTCCTTCTGTGTTCTATTAAGGTTCAGGGGCGTGCAAAATTTTAGAAGACAAACTAATCTGATTATTTGCAGACCAAACCTTTGCGGTAATTAGTCCTTTAACTTCTTGTGTTAGCAGTGCCTTGTTTAGTTAGTGTTTATGGGTAGGGTTCTAAGACCTATGAACGATTAAGAATACTTTCTATAGTCCGGTTTATCCTCAAACCAGATCTCTTAGAAAACCTGAACCCCATACCTACACAAACTTGTGTGACAAAACCCATCTTAGAAATTTTTGAAGCCTATAATTTACTGCTGCCACTTTTTATCATCGAGTCCAATAATCTCTTTAGTGTGTTACTGTACCAATGACCTTAGAAACTTCAGAGTTCTTTAAAAATTTTAATGTTCCATATATCATTTTAGTTTTTAAGACAACTAACCATGATGTCTATTAATGTAGCTTCTCAGTCTAATAAGGAGTGGAAACCGAAATCAAGCAAAAAACAAAGTTCTACTGGTCCTGGAATTATTGGAACACCTGCAAAATCGGCTTCACCTCCTGATGTTTCTAAGGATTTAGAAACAGAAGCAGCTCAGTTGCAAGATAAATTGTCACGAGTAAACATCTCCCAGAACCAGAATGTGTTTCTAGCTGCACATATTCGAGTCTCTGAAACTGATCGACATCGATTGACATTTGGCAGCTTGGGGACAGGGTTGAAACGGAATCCTGGGTTTCAAGCACTTGAAGGTGCTGAGGAATACATTGAACCTTCATCAAGGTTTGTTTCTTACATGAGTTGTGCTTTAATTGAATACTCACATTTGTGCCTTATTGTAATTCCTGGTCTTGACTCTTGAATATTATACTCTGGCTTCAGTTCATTTCAGAATTGATTGACATATAGTTTGTTAATTTAATAACTCCGATTTTTCAGATTTGCAGGGTCATGCCGGTCAATTTTGTGTTTTAGTATCGTTTAGAGAATTTAAGCTGTTTAAAATATTTTGAGAAAATCTATATTCATTTCAAATTCAATATGCTCAGTTTTATTTTTATTTGCAAATTGATTTTATTATTTGTACGACAGTTTATCAAATTCTCCTCCCAAGTCTTCTAGCGATGAAACTTCTGGAAGTAAGCAAGTAGATTTGCTTGATGAACATGTTCAAAATTCTGGAACCGATTCTCCTGGATTCGGTGCAGTGTCTGAACAACAATTGGTTGATAGAAAAGAGTCTTCAAGTCCTCATGGTTTGGAGAATTATACAGATATTGGATTGGTACGAGACAGCAGCCCATCCTACAATCCTTCGGAGTCACAACAGCAGCAAGATCCTCCTCAATTACCAAATTTCTCAGTGAGTCCATTAATATATTAATCACAGTTGAAATATTGGACAATTATGAAGATATTGGGTTGGGCTTTTGTCTTCAAGTCCTTAGGATTTGAACAATTATGCAGATTTGTGTTGAGCTTGTGTTTGTTAGTCATCTTTTAATTTGTTCTGGATGAAAATATTAAATTGTTTTCTCCTGGCCTTTTTCTTTATTTTTTTAATCCTAATCAGCGATCCTAATTTGTGGTGGTTCACAAGCAGGCAAATGATACTCAGACTATGTATGATCCGTATTTCAGACCGACAGTTGATGAAACTGTGAGGGGGCAAGGTCTGCAGTATCCCCAGGAGGTAAATTTTGAAAGTTACTAATATTTGAATTTATAAAAACTATAAATCTCTCACGCTGCCCCACACATGATCATGCAGAATGCACTTGTATTGACTGCCTCTTTTTCTTGATGTACAGTTAATTGGTTATTAATGATTTCTTCTGTTTACAGGCCTTGAGCTCGCTTACAGCAAATAGCATTCCTGCATCCACAATAGCCATGGTACAACAGCAACAACAACCACCACCCATGGCCCAGATGTACCCACAAGTTCATGTTTCCCATTATGCTAATCTTATGCCATATCGTCAGTTCCTCTCCCCAGTCTATGTTCCACCGATGGCTGTGCCTGGCTACTCTAATAACCCTGCCTATACTCATCCCTCAAACGGTAACAATTACTTGCTAATGCCCGGAGCTGCAAGCAGTCTCAAGTATGGAATCCAGCCGTTTAAGCCTGTACCTACTGCCAGTCCTACTGGGTTTGGAAACTTCACTAGTCCAACCGGTTATGCTATTAATGCTCCAGGAGTTGGTAGTGCAACAGGACTTGAAGATTCTTCCAGGCTGAAGTACAAAGATGGGAATCTGTATGTTCCAAATCCACAGGTGCGTTTTGTATCGTTTGGCGACTTTTGCTGATTGTTTTGTAGTTTTATATTACATAAAAAGTGGCATGTTAGATTGAGGAATTCCACAACTAATTAAAGCCATTAGCTGAGAGACAATGACACATAGGAGAAAGAGGAAATAAAGCACACCAACACAATCAGTCAATCAACCTCTTACTTTTTGCATAAATTGACACAAGAACTTCCATTTAAAGAGGTCAAATATGTCCATTGCTATCTTATTTTAATTATTGTTTCTGGGAGAAGCTTAGGACCTATGTAAGGATTGTTGAGATTGATTGCTTGCATATGTTGTTCTACAGGCTGAGACTTCTGAAATGTGGATGAATCCAAGAGATGTACCTAGTTTGCAGTCACCTTCATACTACAATATGACGGGACAAACAGCTCATGCTGCTGCATATTTGCCATCCCACACTGGTCATGCTTCTTTCAACGCCGCAGCAGCACAATCTTCTCGCATGCAATTCCCAGGCATGTACCATCCTCCACAACCTACCGGGATCCCCAGTCAGCATCATTTGGGCCCTGCTATGGGTAGTAACGTCGGAGTTGGGGTGGGTGCAGGGGCTCCTGGGGCCCAAGTTAGTGCCTATCAGCAACCTCAACTCGGTCACATGAATTGGACAGGGAACTTCTGAGAGGATTTTTCTTGCAAGGATGATGGATTGAATCTACTAATAGCAATAGAAAGTTTTCCCCTTTTCTTTATCAAATCAAGAAAAAACTCGATATTTATTTTCAAATTAATGCATCAAGTTGTTTTTTGTTTTTTGGCCCGTGTTATAGTGAATGTCTTCTGAAGGAGGAGCCCAAAACTAACATAGACAAGTAGCCTTAGATTGGAATCATAAAGTGCATTTCAACACAGACATGATGCAATTCATGATATCATCTTATTATATATAAACCGTCCAAGGGCAGATCTTTTTCTCGTAGGGACGAATTTAACTAATTTTTTTGTTGAAATTAAATAAAGAAAGTATAAATTACAATAGATATTCATAATGAAAGTAGTAGTAAATCAGTATTATAATGAATTACTATTGTTTCTTTTGGGGTTTAGTGTTGTGCTGTTTTGTCTATTTAAGAAAAATGATTGATTTTTGGTTTAATCACCTAGTTGTAATGCTAGTAGTCAAATTTGAAAAATCATAAAACTACAAGTATTAGAAAAAATCTTGAAAAAATAGCACTGGTGTAACTTTTTCTTGTATGACCGTAGGAAAAAAAATGCATATAGTTTTGATTTTTTATTCAAGTGCTTTATCTTTATCTTTTTAGAGAACACAACTCTATTGAAACTCAGATAAAAGAAGAGGCAGAACTATAGATAAAAATAATTGGACACAAATCCGATTCTCGACATAGTGCATCATTTCATTTGAACACTAAAACTACGTGGTCATCCAATATTAACAACAGTTGTACTCAGTCACCCGAAGTCCCAAACCCACAAGGCTACACCAAATTCAAATAAACTATAAAAAAATGAGCCATAATTAATTACCTCTTAATTCCAAAAATATAACAAATTCATCAAATAAATTAAATTGGGTTTAACCCCAAGTTCTCAATTAACAACAAATTCAAACAAACTACAAAATTTAAATTATCAAACAAAAAAAATTCAAATTTAGTTACCTTTTAAGTTTGATTAGTCTGAAAGACCTAATGGTGTAATGGAGATATAGAAAAAGTAGTGGGTCTAGTGGCGAAGATGTAGAAGTAGTGGAGGAGAATGAAGAATGGAGATGCAGAAGAAGTACTGGCGAAGCTATGGAGGCGGAGATGTAAAAATAAAAGTGGAATAAATTTACGTTTATTTATAAATTTAGAATATGAAAGAATTTTTTTTAACTCTCCCTCAATTGTGGAAAGAAGTCTGAACATAATGTGCCGCCTGCTTGTAGCAGGCAGTATGAAGTATTATAAATATTCAATTTTCTAAAGTTGGACATTTTATTTGATTTTTTTCTTGTCCATGTCTTGTGTGAACGAACAGGAGAAGAAAAATAGAGAGATAATAACTTGGGTCGGGTTATGGGGTTGGTTTGATAACCTTTTGTCAGAGAGACAAAAAGAAAGATAGGGGAGGGGAGGGGGGGGGGGGGGAGGCGGAGGGGGTGGGCGTGGGGTGGGGGTGGGGTTTCTTCTTCATCCTCGGGATCTGCAACATGCTTCTTTTTATGATTTTAGTATCAAATATCTGTTCTGTCCCTGTCCGTGTCCAGAAGAAGAAGAAGGTTCAAACTAAAGCTCCCCCACAGGCCACACCCCATATGTTTAAAATTGACTAAAAGAAAATAATTTAAATAAGGCTATTTTTTAAGAAGAAAAAAAAATTATATTTCAATTTGTTCGGTAAATGATACATCAGCATGGTGAGATGTTAGGTAGCAGTGCCTAAATTTATAGATGAAAGAAGAAATTATTGGTTGATTGGTACCGGGGTACCGGTACGGCGGTACTCGTACTACTGTTATTAATAATCTCTTTTGAAAAAGATTAACTACTTCTTCTTTAATTCTATCAAAGTGAGGGATTCGATTCTTGTATTTATAAATTTATTCTATTTATATACATCTACATCTAGTCTAGGTTCTATATTAGACCTAAAGCTTTAGGTGTCCCACTTATGTTCATCTGTGGAATGAACGAACGAACGAACTATTTCAATTTTCAACCAAATTATTTGTTGTTTAGTGTGGATGCATGGGTTTGAAAAAATTAAGTGATTAATTAGACTTGAAAGGAAGACCCACCAATTTAAATATTTAATGCTTTTATGCACCCACCCCATCTGCCGATCATTTCATAACCATATATGCATCTGATGAATCGCGTTGCACTTAATTTATTGCCTTCCAATTTTCTGACTCCATTATTCATGCTTCCATCCAACATTTACGTATACACAAATTAACTCATATATATATATATATATATATATATATATATATATATATATATATATATATATATATATATATGCATGGTATATATAAGATATACAATGATGAATGATGTTCGAGGAGGAACGTAAGTGATGAAAAAGGTTACGCAATGGACGTTGAATGAACGTTTTGGAAATAGTAAAATCAAACACAAATCTTTTAGTTTTTATGTGTTACATGAACTCAATCTATATATGTTATGTGCATGAAAACTGTTAGATTTACTTGTAATATGATTTCTAGCTGTTCAGATGATAAAGATTAGAAACATATGCGCATGAAAATTATTATTTTTAGTTAAAGATTGTACTTCATTGTATTGACAGTTGTGATTAGTGTAAATGCAACTCTGTAAATATTGAATTATTCGATAAATAAAGAATGTTATCTTGAGACTTGAATTCTCATATTTACTCTGATAAAGCGAATCCTAAAATAAAGATGATTCTGATATATATATATATATATATATATATATATATATATAATTGTAAAGGTTGTTATTCAGGGAATAAAAGGAAAAAAAGAAAAAAATATTAAATTATCCGCATTTTCGAATGATATTTCATCTAAATATGTTATAAAGATCGTTATTATAAATGGCCATTAGTATTACTACACAAATATATATATACGTTTTTTAATATATATATATATATATATATATATATATATATATATATATATATATATATATATATATATTGTGAAGCAAACGATATAATCTTAGGTGGAATGATTGTGTTATTAAGTAGTGAAAGATTAATGACAAACTTTTTTCTTCTTCTTCTTTCTTCTAGCCAAGGGGTACATATCAAATACACATCTCATCTTGATTTTTGTCACCAAATTGGCATATATTGCCCAATATTTCCATGATCTGAATGGAATCTTTATTCCTTTTCCTCTGGGCACATGAATGAAGAATTTGATCCACCCCAGTCGCGATCACCAATTCTAAGGAACATTTATATATTTAACATGAATATCTCATGCATTATTGATTATTAGATTTATACTCTTCATGTCGCCAAAAAAATTAATGAGATGATCAGTTTTTTACAATTTATTTCTTTTCTTAAAATTTTCAATTAGTAATTGAGACTTGAGAGAGTAGTTGCAAAAACTTCTATATATCAAAAGCTTACTTAAGTACAAAGATAATAAAATTTAATATTGTAATTTATTTAAGATTATTAATTCGTTCAAGATTTATCAACATGATATGCTTAAGGTCAAAAGACTAGAGTTCATTGCTGATTGAGGTACCAGGATATATATATATATATATATATATATATATATATATATATATATATATATATATATATATATATATTATACATATAAAATAAATGTGTATTAAATAAATATGAGTTACATATTTTATATTTAATTTGTGTAACTTTAGACATTTCTATGTGGACAAAATTTTTTACTTATGCGAAGGTAAAAAATGAAATGAAAAAAAAGCTGTGTTTTAAAATGAAATAAATCATTCTCATTCATGTTAAATTTATTATTTGAAAGAGAGAATATAAAATAACTTATTCCATTTATCATTCTATTTCTTTCATTATTTAATTTCTTTATTAATTTCATTATTTTAATTAATGATCTAAATGTAACATTATAGTTAGTTTGTAGACAATTAAAGCTACACACGCATGGAGGTTGCCTTTTTGAGGAGTTGTTACATATATCTTTAATTAATACGATTAAAGTATATGATGAGTTTTAAGTAGAAGCATATAATCTTACTTTATCTTTTCATGACATTTGTAATTCTATTGTTTATTCAATCAAATCAAGTCTCGTCTCATCTCGATCCTTTTCCTTTATTCCTTTTCTATGCCTCAATCTTCTTTCCCTTATCTCTTGAAACCCACAAGTGCAATCATTGTTAATATAACAATGATATGCTCTTCGCCCATTAGAATCCTCTTTATTTTAAATTAATTAACTTTTTTTATTTTATAATTTAGATTTAAAATATGTTAATGCGACATCATAATGATAAAAAAAACATTTGAAATAGAGAGGAACCTAATCAACTCTTCACGGACCAACAACTCATCCAAACAATCGTAAAATATTCTATTATGTTCTCTTAAAATTAAAGATATATCTTTGAAATGCCAATTTTTATAAATAAAATAAATTTATTTCATAAACTTATTTTTAAAATTAATTAAAAATATAGTACTCAATTAATAAAAAATAAAAATAATAACATATTAAAATTTTTATGTCACTATATAAAAAGTGTGTGTATATATATATATATATGTATTCATTTGTGGCAACCGATTATCACGGGTACTATTCCAACAACCATAATTTCTATCGTTGATCAACAGAATGGATGGCTTGGATTGACAAAAAAAAATTCCGAGCCGCTAGAGCGCCTGTAACCACAGTAACAAAGGTGAGTTAATTACTTCTATTCCATTCCACTTCTTTGAATTTATTTTATTAATATATTAATTTGCAATCATGCATGCGGCTACAGACTAAACTGGGGTACTAATTTGATGACTTCATCCTTATGATATGTTTGATTTAAAGAAAATGATTTTCAAAACATTTTATGAGAAATTGTTTTCAACAAAAGTAATATGCTCTCTTAGTCTCTTTGTATAAAAATATAAATTATTTTTTGGTTTTTTTAAGAATTAATTTGACATATTTTTAAATTTAAATTTAATATAATTTATAATATTTATTAATAAAATTGACTAAAACTTGAACGAATTTATATTTAGTTAGAGTTCAATAATATTTGAAACTAATATTTAAAAAATCAATAATAATCTATAATTGTTTCGAGACAAATAAAGTATTATTGTCAATAATATTTTGAGTTCTATAAGACTCGTGTTAAATAATAAAGTATTAGTATATGTGTTAATAAACTCACATAAAAATTGGACAGAAGTGTATTTGAATTTCACGTATTTCTATTTTTACTCATTATTAAGAATTAAAATATAAATAGATAAAATTTAAATACACTCGTATCTAATTTTTATGTCCAAAAAATGTTTTTGATGATATATATATATATACACACGTAGGCCTTTTCTCAAGAATAATTAAGCAATAATAATCCATTTCAACACTGCCTTTCATCATTATTGGCATCCAGCTATAAATGGCTATATATGCCAAGACCTCTAACGCGTTTATAAAAGCAGTAGTAAAAGGAAGAGAGACAGAATTGAATTCTCTCTCTCTCTTTCTCTAGCACGCCCTTCGGCTTTCATTTCATAACGCACGCACGCACTGATCTCTTTTTCTCCTCTAATTGTTCAAATCAAATAATGCATGTATAGTAGTAACACTAGTTACTACACCTGCTCTGCTCTTTCTCTCTCCATGTTTGCAGCTTTTCACCCTCTCACACCCAATAATAAAGTGCATGCAGTAGCTAGCTCGTATATTAATTTGATCTCTATTTTCTTTTTCTTCATTTTGTACTCGTATATATATATATATATGGACAATTACTGGAATCGTAGTGACTCAGCAGGGGTTCGAGACAGATCACACCAAACTCGCGGCGAAAGAGAGAACCCGTCTTTCTCATCCACTCTCCTCGACCAGATTTACCGTTCTATCGATGGTGAAGATGAATTAGTCCTTTACACAGAAACCATGAGGAAGAAGAAACACCACTCCACTAGTACTAGTACTTTAAAAAACGACCAAGATGTTGCAAATTTTCGACGGATGGAGAAAAACAAGGTAATTAGCAGCACTAGCGAAAAGATCATACCCCATAACAATTCTGCTGCTGCTGATTACAGAAGAAAATCACTAGAAAATGCAGGTGATATTTCTTCGATGCTCCTAAATTCGAGCTGGAGTTCTTCAGATTCTAGCTCTGGCTTCTTCTCGTCGGAGGCCGAGTCCAGTTTTGGAGTTTCTTCAAACAGTAATTATAGGCCCAAGCCTATTAGAACCAGCATCTCTACTCAGCAGCCGGCTGGAACATTCCAAAATCATCAACTTTCAGAGCAGAAATTAAAGCACCAAGGCGGTACCGGTGGTTTTGTGAAGACCGAGTCGAAAGCGTTGAAGATTTACGGCAATCTGAAGAAGGTTAAGCAGCCAATTTCACCTGGCGGAAGGATTGCAAGTTTTCTCAATTCTATTTTTAGTAGTGCAGGTAATACTAAGAAAGCTAAGATATCTTCAACCGAGGAGGCGGAGGATGAGAGGAGTTTGGAGAGAAAGTCCAAGTCAGCTCATGCCTCCAGTTGTTCATCGGCCTCTTCATTTTCACGGTCGTGTTTGAGCAAAACTCCGTCCAGTAATGGCACCAAAAGGTCAGTTCGGTTTTATCCCGTGACTACTGTGATAGTGGACGCAGATTATCAACAATCACGTGGACATAAATATAATTTGCATCGAGACGAAAGAAATAACTTGAACAGTACTGAAAAGCATAGGCTTCATATTAAGGAAAAGAATCGGCGTGTTGAAGAAGCTGCAAGGGATTTGTTGAAGAATTATCACAAAAAAGTTGAATGCCAGATGGATGATCAGGAAGATGATGATGCTGCTAGTTATGCGAGCTCTGATCTGTTCGAGCTTGATAATCTTAATTCTGCCTTTGAAAGGTATCGGGAGGAATTGCCGGTGTACGAAACTACCTATTTTGATACTAATCGTGCAATTGCTAATGGTTTGATTAACTAATCCCAGGTTAACTCATGTAATCTTTTAGTAGACTGTTACATATATATATATATATATATATATATATATATATATATATATATATATATAGTTAATTAGTTAGTTAGTTAGTTAGTTAAGCATTGGTTTGGGGTTTACATCATGAGAAATATAATAATAATTAGATTTCTTTTCCTAATGACCTTTTCTGTTCTTTAGTCTTGTTCTTTCTATTTTTTTTAATTTTTGAATAATTTTAAATATTGTTTTCTGATTTATGAGTGAAATGGTACCAAACATTTTTTATTTATAAATCACCATTTAAAATAAATTATAAATCATTTTAAAATCTAACTTTTTAATCATTCTAAAATAAATCCTCCCCTAACAGGCCTAAATCTAAATTAAAGATTAAAGATTAGATTTGTAGATGATGTTGTTCACATGCCAATTAACATGATTAGGTAAAAGTTAAGCAAAGGAAAATCTTTCAAAATAATAAAAGTAATTAATTAATGATTTACCTAATTTTCAATGTTCTAAGAGCATCTCTAACGATCTTTTTAATCACTTTGGATCACATCACAAAAATTATCTCCAATAGCCTTTCTAACTTTAGTCATAAAATCTGCAACATCATTCTCTTTTCAAAACTGATAAATTGATATTGTCTCTTCAAAATATTTATTTTGTTTTGGGAGATTCAAAATCATATGAAAAATGCTAAAAACATTTATTTTGCTTGATAAATTTGATGTACAACTCATTTTAAAATTTAATATCATTCTTTTTTATTTATTTAAGTCAAATATTATATTAATTGAATTGAAGGTCAATAAATTTCAATTTGAAGATTTTTTTTTTCTTTTTTATTAGAGAAGCTGTTTCATTCATGGTAAAATAAAAATAAAAAAAAAAAGAAGAGTGAATTAGGTGTGGGTGCGTGGGTGGGGGCAGGGGGCGGGGGAGGGTGGGGGGCGGGGCGGCGGAGTAGTGGATGGATTAAAGATGGATACCGGTCTCCAAAAGCTTTGGACAAAGTATCTAATGTTAGATTTTTGTTGGGTTGGATGAATGAATTAGTCATCATATGTAAAAATATTAATAAATTAAATAACTTGACCGAAATTTGAAATTTGTCCTCAAGAGCTTGATGTCAAATTGGATTGGCTTGCCCTATAATTGCATATTACTCACAAGTGATTGGACCTTTTTTGCCTAATAGATCTCCTCTTATATATATATATATATATATATATATATATATTGAGTTCTATCCACAGTAATTGGTTGTTGTGAAATATTTTTTTTTTTTTGGCGTTGAAATTTGTTGAGTAAAAAAAAAAAAAATTCAACAGGCCAAAAAAGAGTTGATCCACAGCAACCGATTGCTGTGGATGAAATCTCTCTCTATATATACAAAATTGATCAGGTCCGAACTCCCGTACGGGAGTAAAATTCGGACATTTTTTTTTGTGTTTTTTTTAAAAAAAAACTAATTTTTTTTTTTAATATTTTATGGGCTGAAATTTTTCATAATCTGATGTGTTTTTGGTGTGATTTGAATACATATAACAAAATATGTATGTATAGTCTATACATACATTGCTTTTTTATATGTATCTAAATCACACCCAAAACATCATATATGAAAAAAATTCGATTCCATAAAATATTAAAAAAAATTAGTTATTTTAAAAAAAGAAAAAGAAAAGAAAAAAAATCAATTTTACTCTATACGGTAGTTTCTGACATGATTCTCTTATATATATATATATATATATATATATATATATATATAAGAGGATCTTAGGCTCACCTTATTGAAATCACCTGCGTTTTTTTATAAAAAAAATAACTAATAAAAATGTATAATAATTTTTGGAATTGAAAATTTTTTAAAAAAATATTTTGGGTGTGATTTGAGTGCATATAACAAAACAAAGGTTATACAATTGCATAACAACCTTTGCTTTGTTATATATACTCAAATCACACCAAAAACACTTTTTTTTAAAACTTTCAATTCCAAAATTATTATATACATTTTTATTAGTTATGTTTTATTAAAAAAAAAAACAAGATAAACTCAAAGTGAGCTCAATAAAGATGAAACCTAAAAAATGGACTATATATATATATATATATATATATATATATATATATATATATATATATATATAGACACACACACACGTTATGCAATTTTTTTACTATTATTGTCTCTAATGCTAGCTCATCATATTTAAATTCATAAATTTAAAGCCACCTTGTTAATTACTACGACTTTTCTTACATTGACACACTTGCTGTTGAGTTTTCAAAATGCATGGCCTGAAAAAAAAAAAAAAATGAAAATTTTAAATTTTTTTGTCCAATTTTTTTGTTATTCGACGAAAAAGAAAAAAAATGATCGAAAAACTTAACTAATTTTCTTGTCAAATTTTTTGGCCTAAAAATGGACTTGTTTGAATGAAAAACTAAATAATAAAAGATTATATTTTATAATCCCTATTATACACTCTAGATTATAAACATAATAAAACTAATATATATATATATATATATATATATATAAATTTATATCCGAACCTTGTAAATAAAAAAAAATAAAATAAAATTCAACTAAAAAAGAAATTGTTTAGGATTATAATTAATTCGAGCTTACTCCTCGTTTGATCTGAGTACAAATTAAATTGATCTATAGTATATATATATATATATATATATATATATATATATATATATAGACCAATTTTAAAGTTTAAAAAGTTTATGAACTGGCATGGTTCGGAGTGGAGTATGTGAAAAGTAAAGGCTATCCATTCTAGCTCTCTTTCAAAAGTGTTAGACTTTAATTGAATACACTACAAAAAAGAAAAGAAAAGGTTATTGTCTACGGACATTATTGTCATCAATCATTCTTCTGCCGTCGTTAATGAGGTTATTGGCGACATCACCATCCATCGTCTCGTCGCTATTGAGATCATTGGCGACGAAATCATTAGCAACGACAGGGGCGACGGACAATACGTCGCTAATGACTATTAAAACTTATTTATTAAAATGTTCATTAGCGATGAGCTACCTGTCGCCAATAACTTTATGTCCGTCGCCAATAAAATTTATTTATATTATTTAAATAATCAATTGTCTGTAAATAAAATCGCCGCTATAAGTCATTAGCGACGGGCAAACCGATGCCAATGACCCCGTCGCCAATGACCTTATTTAATACTCCCTCCGTTTCTAAAATATTGTCATTTAAAGTTTTGACTCATGGATGTATAATCTCTAGTAGACAATATTTGTATTCAAACTCACAGCTTATGTTTTGTCGTATTGTACACAACAGTTGTATTATTAAGTTGTATTTGAATTTATGTACCATGTAAGTGGCGACCCAAGATGGGTGACGTATACCTAATTTTGGGGGCATCACAGTTGGTATCAAAGCTTAGGGATATGATCCCTAGCTAAGATGTGAGACTAGAACTAGGAGGGGAGAGACGGGGAATTCTTTCGCTAGTATGACCTACCTAAGTTTATTTGATATTTGATTGGTCGGTCAGAGTATAGTGATAATATGTTGCATGTCAATTAACCCTTGTTTTGTGGTAGTGTTTGAAAATGGCATCCGGAATGTTGAGAACATCAATGGAGCACAGGAGGCCGTTGAGTCTCCACGAGATCAATAACCGGGACAACGTCGCATCGGAAAGGCGACAATCCTCATGCAAATAATAACAACAACCAAATAATGAGCGATGGAATGTTTGAGGGCTTCATGCAATTCATGCAACATCGGTAGAGTGACTCTGCTCAAAATACAGGTGTAAACACAGGAAACTCTCGGACGGTCACCGCTAAACAGTTTAAGGAGCTGGGACCACCCGAGTTTATTGGAGAGCCTAAACCACTTAAGGCGGAAGCATGGATAAAGCAGATCACCAAGATATTTGATGTCTTGGGATGCTCCGAGAGCAAAAGGTTCCTTCCATACCTTCATATTGCGTGAAGAAAGCGATTCTTGGTGGGAATCAGAAAAGCATCCACTGACTCACTTCAAGATGTCTTGGGAGAAGTTCCAAGAGCTATTCAACAACAAGTACTTTCAAAAGTATTCGTCACATGAAAGAGGTGGAGTTTATCGAGTTGGAATAAAATAATATGGCCGTGTACAATACGAGGCTAAATTTGCGAGTTATCCCGGTTTGCATCCCATTTGGTCGATAATGAGGAGGCGAATGACACGAATATTTTAAGAGGTTTGAAACCAAAGATACGTCGATATCTTATTTCTCATAAAGCGTGTTTTGTACTCGGATGTTGTAAATAGGGCTCGATTATTGGAGTAGCGATAACGAGTCAACGAACCAAGGAAAGCGGTAAATGACATGAAAATACCATTAATGCTAAATATCGAAACGGTGACAACAAGCGTGGAGGAATCAACATGCCGAAATGGTAACCACTTTGGTGGTAATCATGGCGAAGACAAGAAAATGGACATTTCGAAAAAGAGATTCAACAATGATGGAAAGACGTCGTCCAAAGAACTGTGTGGTCTAGGAAGGAGAATCGACCACCTATCATATGCTTCAAATGCAGGAGGGAGGGACACATCACCAAATCTGCGCGATGCCATCCAAAGCGTGATATAATTGTGGAAGAGAAGGTCACTAGCAGATTTTGTCGCTCAATCAAGACAAGTTCAATTTAGGATGGAGGCACCAAAAGTAGTCCCGAAAAGTCAAAAGCCCGAGAGTGCAAGGAGGCGTTGTTGTGACCTCCCGGAAAGCAAGGAACCCGAACGAGATCATCACGGTAAAGCTTATCATAAACTCTAAATAAGTCTATACCTTATTTGATACCGGTTCTACCCATTCTTTTATTTCTCCTACTTGCACTCAATGATTAAAATTTGCCTCGGAGAAATTAGACTTTGACTTATCTGTTGAAACTCCATTAGGAGAAACCTTCATTACATCCACTGTTTATAAGTCTTGTTTGATTCAAATCGGTAACCGCACGTTACCTGTCAATCTTATCTCCTTAAAAATACTTGCATTTGACGTGATTCTAGGGATTGATTGGTTAACTACTCATCATCCTAAAATTGATTGTTTTCGTAAGGTTGTTAGCTTTCATATTCCTAATAAACCTATTATGCGAATTCAAGCGACCAAACCATTAAAATCAATCACGGTCATCTTAAGCCATAAAGTTATTCGTTTATTGAAAAACGGATGTCAAGATTTCTTAGCTCATGTCACGGATTTAAACAAAAATACGTCAAATTTGAAGGATATTTCTATTGTTAATAAATTTCTGACGTATTCCCTCAAGAACTTCTGGCCTACCCCCTCAGGCGTGAAGTTGAATTTTGTATCGACCTTGAACCCGGTGACAAAACCCTTTTCCAAAGCCCCATATCGAATGGCTCATATTGAACTTCGTGGAGTTAAAGACCCAATTGCGGGAATTGTTAGACATTGGTTTCATTCGTCCCAAGACGCCTCCTCGGGGTGCTCTGCTCTATTCGTGAAGAAGAAAGATGGGAGTATGCGACTTTGTATTGATTATCGGGAGTTGAATCATGTCACCATCAAAAATAGGTACCCATTGACACGTATTGATGACTGTTTGATCGATTATGAGGGCACAATTTTTTCAAAGATCGATCTTAGATTACGGATATCATCACCGAAGGTTAAAATCGAGGATATTCCAAAGATCGCCTTGAGAACTCGATGCGGGCATTATGAATTCTTAGTCATGTCTTTTGGATTGACTAATACTCCTCTTTGCCTTCATGGATATGATGAACCGAGTATTCAAGGAATATTTGGATCACTTTGTGGTCGTCTTTATTGATGACATCCTTATTTATTCCAAAAGTCGTGAAGATCACGAAGCAACACTTGAGGTCGATACTCCAAAAGCTTCGTGAATATAAGCTTTATGCCAAGTTAAAGAAATGCGAGTTAAGGCGAGGAAGTAGCATTCCTTGGGCACGTAGTATCAAGTCATGGAATATCCGTTGACCTTTAAGAAAGATTGAAGCTATTCAAAGTTGGGAGCAACTAAATCGATGGATCAAGAAATCGTAGCTTTCTCGGTTTAAATGGTTATTATCGGAGATTCGTGGAAGGATTTTCTCGAATCGCTACTCCATTAACTCAGCTGACTCGGAAAGATACAAAGTTCGGTTGGAGCGAGGAATGTGAGAAGAGTTTTCAAGAACTCAAAAGGAGACTCATTTCAGCACTTGTTCTGACAATACCATCTGGTTCGGAGGGATTTGTCATCTACAGTGATGCTTCGGGAAAAGGATTAGGATGTGTTCTCATGCAACATGGTAAAGTCACAGCCTATGCCTCAAGACAACTCAAAGAATATAAGGGGAATTATCCTACTCATGATTTAGAGTTGGCAACTGTTGTCTTCGCACTTAAAATTTGGAGGCATTACTTGTATGGAGAGAAAGTGAAGATCTTTACGGATCATAAAAGCCTCAAATATTTCTTCACTCAAAAGGAACTCAACATGCGACAACGACGTTGGTTTGAACTGTTGAAAGATTATGATCATACCATCCAATACCATCCTGGAAAAGTGAACGTGGTAACTGACGCATTGAGTAGAAGATCATATGCGGGTACGAGTGCAATATTCACAACACAAAAGCCCATTTTGTGTGGCTTGCAAAGGATGGAGATAGAGTTAAAGACTCCGGGACCCATGTGATGATGATTTAATATACGAGTAGAGCCAGACTTTAATCGATAAAGTTAAAGGCTGCTCAAGCTACGGACACGGAGTTAATGCGTATGAAAAGAAAGTGCAAGAAGGTCTTATTCCTAAGCAAGAATCGATGAGGAAGGAATACTTGAGTCAACTCCAAACTTTTTGTTCCTAACGACCACGATTTAAAGTATAAAATCATGATGGAGGCGCACAACACACCGCTTTGCAATCCATCACAGGAGTACCAAAATGTATCATGATCTTGACATACATTTTGATGGTGCAATATGAAGAGAGATACGAGTTTATCTCAAGGTGTTTAACTTATCAACGAGTCAAGCGCGACATCAAGTACCAAAAGGTCCATCGCAACCACTTGAAATTCCAGAATGGAAGTAGGAGCACATTACCATAGATTTAAATTCTGGCCTTCCCAAAGTTTCTCAAGGCATAGATGCGATTTGGGTCATTGTTGATAGATTGACCAAGTCTTCTCATTTCTTACCGATACGAGAAACTTATACACTTGAACGTCTTGATCGTATGTATATAAACGAGGTTGTAAGATTGCATGGTATACCAGTATCCATAGTTTCTGATCGAGACCCAAGATTCACTTCAAGATTTTGGGTTAGTTTGCAAAAAGCTATGGGCACGGATCTACGATTTAGCTTCGGCATAAGATCCTCGATTCGGACGGGCGATCGGAGAGGACGATTCAAACTCTTGAAGATCTATTAAGACTCTGTGTCCTTGACTTCAAGGGAAGTTAGGACAAGTTCTTACCATTGGTGGAGTTTTCCTACAATAATAGTTATCAAACAAGTATTGGCATGGCTCCATTCGAGGCGTTGTATGGAAGAAAGTGTCATTCTCCGGTATCTTTGGGATGAGGTGGGTGAAGCAACGTTGTTGGGACCCAGAGTTGATATGCGTATGACTACGGAAAAAGATTCAAATGATCCGACAACGTATAAAAACCTCACAAGATCGACAAAAGAGTTATCTTGATCTTCATCGAAAGGACGTAGAATTCGATATTGGAGATCGTGTGTTGTTACGTGTTCTTTCCATGGAAAGGAGTTACAAGATTTGGAAAGAGAAAGCTCAATCCTCGATTCATTGGCCCATTTTAATCCTCTGTCGAGTAGGAACTGTGGCCTATAGATTTGCGTTACTGCCAAGTATGTCTCGTGTTCATAACGTTGTTCACATATCCATGTTACGAAAATATGTGAAAAAGACCCGAACCAAATTATTGAGTTAGAACCGGACGAAATAGAAAAGATTTAACGTATGAAGAGGTTCTGTTAAAATCTTGGATAAGAAGGAACATATTCTACGCTCAAGGTTATACCTCAAGTCAAAGTTTTGTGGAGAAACCCAATGATGTTGAGAAATGACTTGGGAATTAGAATCCGAAATGAAATCAAGTATCCTCACCTCTTCGACATACCAGTATCGCACCACTAATTTCGAGGACAAAATTTCATAAGAAGGGAGGTTGTAAGACCCTTCCTTTTGAATAAAGATTAAATTTTTTCAAAATATATTTTGAATATTATGGTGTGGATTTGATATAATGTTATAGTTGTGGGTAATATTTATAAATTTTGCAAAATCACATGAAGTTGTTATATAATATTCGATTGGTGGGGAATATTCGTTTTAACAGAAATATTAAATAACAAAGACAATCATTGGTGGACCCCACAACGGAATTATTGTCGGATTGAGAAAATGACAAAAATACTTTATGAAAATAACGGCGGAAGTTTTACTGTTAATCTGTTGAAACACCCGTGTTAAAAGTACGATATCTGGCGTGGTTGCATAAGAGCACACGATATTGATTATTGATACTTACGTGAGAAGTCACTCGCTTATACTCAATTATTACTTCTGATGAATCACGTGCATCATATCTATCATATTATTGATTCAATTATTGTCACAGTATCATCTGCATAAAATATTTTTTTTAAATCAATATTTGAGACGACAAAGTTATTCATATTATAAACTGTAATATTTACAATGTCTAGAAGTTCTGTCAAGGAGAGGTTTGGTCACCTAATTGCACGCCAATAAGGAGAAATCTTTATTGGAAAGCCCCCTCTTTCCTGGGAACGACCTTGTTGATAAATATTGTGAGTTATAATATTAATGATGAATGTTGTTCGGAGTTGAATTTGGAGACGCGGACGTGATATTTGAGTCCTAACAGCGAAATTAGTAAAATAGTCTATAAACACAAAATTTTCCGTGATTCACTATTTGGTCAAAAAAGTCAACAGTTGACTTTTTTCTTGAAAAGTCAAACTTCAAAATTTCAAAATTTATATTTTTGATGAAAATAGTTTCATTATGTTGGAATTGTTTGTGTTAGTGAAAATTGACATTTATTCCGATGATAATTGATGTATAGGGGTTATATTGATAAATCGGGTAATTTATCGGATAAATGAGCAATTAATTGCTACTAATTCACATGCTTATATAACTATTTGTTCACATATGTGTACTATTGAATCACATTATTTACTATTAGGGGAGTTGGTGCAAGATTGATAATACTTGCATGACTAAGTTAAAAATTGAGGTATAAATGGAGGTATAAATGACTAAGTTAAAGATTGATAATCATGTCTTATGATGACTTGAGGTTGTATGTCATTAAACATCTTGTATAATAGTGACAAAACACCCTTCCAAAGTTGAATTCACCTCACCTCAACATCTATAGACCACCGCTTCTATTCCCCCGTTATTCCCATTTGTCCCAAATTTACACTTTTATTACACAGAAAGGAATTGTGAAGCAAAAGGGTGAAGCCAACTAGCTCATAAAAATATCATGACTAAAGATAATTAAATTATCAATAGCCTTCATCAATAATAAATCGGAGATTTAGAACATATGGTAGATGATAAAAAATTCAACCATAGTTTTAGCGTAACGAAGCGATCCATTAGAAGAGTCAAATAGATATAAAGTCTATTATCTTCTCCATGTTAAAAGTCCACCAACAATGTTTTATCCCCGTAACATCAATCAACAATTCCCCATCCCACAATCACATGTATAACTCATAATCGTAATTGTTGTTCTAACTTCCTTTTCTCATTCGGAATGAAGATAATTTTCATCACTTGTCTTTACCCGAAATATCAAAGATCATGGTTATACCAAATTACGAGTTCTGCTTACATAATCATACTAATAAATTCATCTTTGCACTACGGGCCAAAGATATTCATCAACAGATTCATCTTTTGCTTACTGAGCCCAAAGATATTCATCAATGAGCTCATCTTTGCACTACGGGCCAAAGATATTCAACTGGTCGTCATCTTTGCACTACGACCCAAAGATATTCATCAACAATTCATCTTTGCACTACAGGCCAAAGATATTCATCAACAAGTCATCTTTGCACTACGGACCAAAGATATTCATATCTCAAAGAAATACATAATCATTTCAAAATTTATATAAACCATAATTATAACCATATATGTTGATCAATTCACCTTTGCACTTGAGCTAAAGATATTCAATTATAAATTCAATGGTCATGATCATACCAGTAAATAATTCAACTTTGCACTACTGGCCAAAGAGAACCTATAGTCACGATCATACCAATAATCTATCCATCTTTACACTCAAGTCAAAGAGAAATATCATCATTAGGGTTATAAGAATGTTATATAAAAACAATATAATCAACATATAGATTTAATCTCAAGAGTAAGATTCATAAATCAATGATTTCATAACAACTTAATCAAAATATTGTAAATCACTTAATAATCTCATAATCTAATATTATTAAAACTACCACAATATTTTAATCATTTCTTAAACTTATAAACAATTTATTTTAATTGTTTACACTTTACTAATAAATGCATTTAATCATCTTAAAATGTCAACCTCATAAGATCTCATCACCAATAGCCAAAACCCTCATCAAAAATCTGCATATATCTCATATATAATTCTCAAGCCATAAAATCATATTTTCCAATTTTTTTAATTCACATAACATATTTAATTCATTTACTCATAACTAGAACATTTTCATGAAAAATACCAAATCAATTTTAAAAATATTTCTTTTCTGGGATTTAGAAGAATATAGTCCCATATTGAATATATATTTTTCTCAAAATTTTTAAAATTCATTTATTATTTTTCATATGGCCAAAACCACCGAATATTCAGACAACTATCATAAATTGTACTTTTATCCAAAAATTTTGAAATTTACACGATATACTGATATTATATAGATGTACTCACAATAAAAATTTCATCAATTTTGGAGTTAATCACAAGGAGTTATAAGCAGTTACTTTAAAATAGTCTTTTCTCATAAAATCCATAACTCCTAATCTATACATCCAAAAATCGCCATTTTTGGACACAATCAACAAAACTCATCAAATTATCATTTCAAATTTTTCAAAAATTTTTGAAGGTTCAGAAGAATTTCGAAATAATAACTCTTAAAATCCCTTATTATCCCTTACCTCAAAAGAAAGCATTACCTCTGGAATAATATTTTGAAACGAACTTGCAATAGTATAGCAATACTCAAAGTATACTCAAAATACTCACAAGAATACGCGATAATATAGAGAGAAAAACTTGAGTTTAAAGTGTGAATTTCAATTATAACCTAAGCACTTTCTATTTATAGGAAAATGCTTAGAACACCAAAGCAGAAAATTTAATTTAATGATAATATATATAAATCAAGATTCCTACGCCTCTAAAAATCTGATTTTAGCTTAATAAGCACATGGTAGGGCTGCCCACAAAACAAAAAACGTTTTTCACACTTTAAATATTTTAAACTTCCAAAATCAATTATTTGAACTTGAAACTTCAATAATTCATAATAAATAGCCCTTTTATCCGAAAATTCGAATCTCGCGTGTTTTTATAGGAAATTCAATTCTCTACAACTTTGCAGAAGAAAGTTTTTCCAAATTCCAAATGAAATTGACTGAAATCTATAAACAGACGATTTTACGTTTATAATCAAATTTCAAATTCGAAATGGGGTCCACCGAGCATGTTTAACATGTTTTAAACATTTTTAGTAACAAAATACTCCTCCTCCTCATATATTCATATATCCCACATTCAATTGTAAAAATATCACCATTATTATATTATTAAAAATATATTTAAATGAATTATTTTATCGAAAAAAGATAAAATATTAATTTTCAACAATTGTCACATTAAAAATTTTCTCCATCTATATCCACAAAAATGAATATTTTCCTCATCATAAAAATCAATAATTAATTATTCACAAATAATATTACATAATCACAATATTGATGACCTGTGCGCGGGTTCCTGTGAGAGGGGCTTTCCAATAAGAATTTCTCCTTCTTGGTGGCGCCAATTAGGTGACCAAACCTCTCCTTAGACAGTAACTTTCTAGACATTGCCAATAATGTTATCTAATAATATTATTCAAATAATATAAATTATTGATCCGATAATTAATGAAAAATATTGTGTAGTAACAATTATAAAATATCAACGCAAAGAATTATTGAATCAAAATAAAATATTGAGCGATAATTCTTACCGTAACAATTATTGAGTAGTGTCTTCTTTACGTAAGAATCAATAATTGGTGCAATCTGCGTCCTTTCTTGTGCAACAACGCCAGATTACTTTACTTTACCCACCGGGTATTCCAACAATGATAAACGATAACAACTACGCCAGTTATTTATAAACAACTTATTGTTGTTGTTTTCTTCCTCCAATCGCTTTCTGTTATGGGGCCCACAAAAGATCAAGGCCGTCGTCTAATATTCCCCGACAAAGAAGAATATTCCACGACCAAACGAATATTCCCGACAACAATGAATATTTTATAGCCACTTGCGTATTTTGTAAAATTTGCATAATTCACCCATAACTTTAAACTTTTATCAATTTAACCATTTACTGTATAATAATTATAAGAAAAAATTGAATAATTTTATTTCATAAAATTCGGGGTCTTACAGTTATATTGTATCAGTTTAACACTGTTGAAGGCTACGATAATATATTCTGCATTATCTTAGTCATAATATTTTCTACTGGGCTAATTGAGATCACCCTTTTATTTTTATTGTTCTCTTCAGAAAATGAGAACGTAGCAGGGACTAGTCGGGGAACGGAGTGACGGACTAGATGATAGCATTAGTAGTCTTCACTATTCTGTAAAATAGTGTGATAATAATTGTAATGAGGACTCCTTTTGAGTTTGTATAATCTCTAGTAGACAATATTTGTATTCAAACTCACAGCTTATGTTTTGTCATATTGTATGTATTATTAAGTTGTATTTGAATTTATGTACCATGTAAGTGGCGACCCAAGATGGGTGACGTATACCTAATTTTGGGGGCGTCACAATTATACCAAGCAAGGGAACTAAATCAGAGCATACACCCTCTGAAATTTTCTAATTTAATGTAAAATTAGAGTATACCTAAACTTAATTCAAGAAATAACTAAATTCTTCAACACAATAACTTATCAATAGAAATTGGGTATATGTCAAAAAGCTATGAAAACCCCAGTTCAGCACTAAACGGAAAGAAGGAAGTAATACACTGCAATTGGGTTTCTGTCACATTAAAATTTTCATGTAAATTTGTAAACTATAAACTAGTAATACACTGCAATTGATATTTTGGGGAAAATAAAGTGAAATCGTAGAAGAAGATATTATAAAATTTGGGGCAGAAATGAAATAGAGAAAACTTACGAGAGACATAGAGGGACGGCGACATGAGATGAGATCACGGCGATGGCAAGAATAATACAGAGGGTGACAACGCGAGGAAGAGGGGAAAGCAGAATCGAGGGGAAGAAAAAATGGAAGAGCATAAATGAAAAATTAAATCGACTCTAATTAAATACAGACTCATTCTCTACGGCAGTGCCGTCGATAATGAGGTCAATATCGCCGACATTTTCCATCGTTATGATTTGAGTCTGTTGACCTATATTTTTAACAAAAAGAATAAATACTCATTGGCGACGATACACATTATCGACGATAATATCGTCAACATTAAGGTCATTTACGACGGCGTTTCTGCCGTCAGTATTAAGCCCGTCGATAATACCCTATTTTTTTTATAATAATAACCTATATATATATAAATATGGCAAAATAATATTATATAATTAATGGGAGGTAGTTAGGCCAGTTTTATGCATTCCATTGCAATTTGAAGACTTACATCCAGCGAAGGCATGATTTTTAATCTAATCAAGGGAGAAAGTTCTCATTAGCAATATTAATATTTATACCAAGGTATACTGTTACTCTAAGTTAAAAGCCTTTAAGACTTATTAGCTCTATAAGACAGTTTAAAAAACACTAGTCCCTTCAGTTGCAGACCATATTAATTACTATAGCACAAAGAATTAGTATATTGATGAAGGAAAATACTCCCCCTCCCTTCCCTGGACTAAGATCCTCTTTTATTTTAAATGAAATAAAATTTTTTTACTTTTTATATATTTTTTATTATCATCTTTCTCTCCTATCATTATGATATCACATTTAAATCTAGACCATGAAATGAAGACTCCAATTTATTTAAAATGAAGAGGATCTTAATTCCCTTCCCCTCGATCATACATAAAGTGAAAGATAAATATGTCATTTAGTAAGATCCATTAATATAAAAATAAAACTACTGATCTTCACTTTATATAATCTTAATTATGAGTAAGTATATATTAACTTGAATTTTTTTTAGTTTACTTTTACTTTTGTTAATTATGGGAGACGTAAATTAATAAATTTAAAGGGGCATATTAATGGAAGAGTTAAATTTGGAATGGAAAAATAAATTTCATAAATCAATTCTAAATACAAGTACAAAATTTTCTTAGTTTTTAGGTTTGGTGAAATCTTAGAAGTACAAAACTAGTTTATACTTTGAAATTAATTCATGGTCTTGTTTGAATATAGAAATTAAACTTGGTTTGAGGCTTTGAGCATGAGGGAATCATTCAAATTGAAATATGACAAGTATTCCAAATAAGTTTTTAAATTGTATCTAAATGTTTTTTATTTGAAATTCAATTTTTAGTTTAAATTATGAATATTTATTGTAATTTCTAAATATGTATTATTGTGATTAGTTAATATTATGATTAATTTAAAAATTTTTTATTTAACTTCAACAAAAATATTAATTAAAATCCGTCCATGCTGAGAAAAAAATTCTGAATTCGCATCAGTCCCCTGTTATTGAATATGTGCATGGACAATGATTGATAGTATTTCACTAATTTTGATGAAAAAAAGAAGTTGAATCACATGTCAATATTTAATTTGTGATGCAAGGCAAAACCTAGATATTAGTACTGATCACCTATGCTGTAAGTCCTGAATATATGGCGTGCGCGATTTATATGCCAGTCATAGCTGAGCTATATATATATATATTCCCTCTTATTCAGATTAAATATTATTTTAGAGTTAAACACACTTATTAAGTAATAACACAAAATATCTTTTGTGTTCTTAATTAATTATTTTTCTCTTCACAATTGTCTCTTCTCATTCTCCACAATTGTCTCTAATTAATTATTTCTCTCTCCACAATTGTATTTACTAAGCATATTAAATAAAGGGATAAATTAAAAAAAAATAGTGTAATATTTCATAGAGATTCTAAAATATATAAATATATATGGTTCATGACTATTTGTTTTCTCCATCTCTTCTTTTAGTGAGAAACATTTCAAACGCTATGCGTGACAGGCAAATGCACTGAAGTGGTCCAGATGGAGGAAACACGAATGGTGATAAATCTCCATCCATCCTAAAGGGGCAGTTAATTAGACCAAGAGTACTGCATGTGATCTATCATATATGCATGCTGATTGCTGATTGCTGAATTAATGCCACCAATAACAGTGTGTGTGTGTCTATATATATATATATATATATATATATATATATATATATATATATATATATATATATTAGTTGATCCAAATATATAATTAATTATCTAATATTTCCAAACTGAGTTGTTGCAATCCATGTCAATTCCATTATATTGTCGTGGGCAGCCTGGTTTGGGCATGTTTCGTAACAACCATGCATGACTCGTCACTCATCACTCATGATCACTCATCACTAGCTAGCTAGCCATTTTTAATTATTTGCAAATGCTAGCTAGCTATTTGTTTTTATTACTGTAGGATCCGACCTAATTAATACAGGATTGAAGTGAAATATATAGCACAAACAAACACGTACCATGGATAATTACTACTTGCATGCATGGGCTCAACCGGCCTGGCTAGCTTAGCCTCCTATAATTATGAATTATATATATGTGTCCATGTAGAAGGATGCATGCCGGGTCACGCAACTTATTCTTCACACGTCATTTCTGTCTCTAAACATACATGCATTAATTCAGATATCAGACCAGAACAGCTAGACCACACGTACGTATGTTTTAAATTTTCAATTAATATATGGTTCGTTGTTATAATCAAATAGTAGTACTATTATTTAGCTAGCTAGAAACTTTAATTGTTCGACCTTGTTTTAGATTAATTAGAGGAGCTATCTATCTATCTATCTATCTATCTAGGGACACTAATAATTATATATTTTTGCGAATATATATATATATATATATATATATATATATATATATATATATATATAAAAAGCATGCATATATATTCATCTATCTATCGATCTTTCTAACAAGGGATGGACGTACTTGTCACATATTATTTCAACACTTAAATCACAAATTGCATGTGCATATTTAATTTAAGCTCAAAGTTATAATTAATTTTCACTCTAAATTTTATTTTCATAAAAGCACACAATCTTCTCATGGTGCTGAAGAATTAATGTTTTTGCTTTGGGTTATGGGGCATCATGTAGATATATATATATATATATATATATATATATATATATATATATATATATATATATATATGCAGGCCTCCTCTAGGCTCTAGCTAGCTAGCTAAAATCTTCAAGCTAGAATGAGGAAGTTGATCAGTGGACTCAATTCAAAGTGCGTCTCAACATACCCCTTAATTATATATATATATATATATATATATATATATATATATATATATATATATATATATATATATATATATATATATCAGCAGCAAATGATCTCTTGGCTGGCCAATGGCCTAATGGATTATAATTCTTAGATTTAAAATCCAGTCGTCTTTATAAGAGATCGATACTAGCCATATATACATACATATATATGTTAATTTGTTTCAAACTTTGAATCCTCAACTCATTTAACAAACATACTATTAGGGTAAGGAACTAAGGTAAGTACGCAGTCTTTAATTGTGGATGCATGGATATATAATGCATTATCATATATGTAACAATTAATTGTCGATGATTCAATTATAGTAATATGGAGTAGTATCAAATATATATGAGATTAAAATTATTATATAATCAATCAACCCAAATCTTATTAACAATAATAATTCTTAAAACATAACATAGTTTTTAAAGTATAGGTCTTGTTAACTACGTCAAATTATAATTATAATTTTTATCAATACATAAAATTAAATTGGTAGGAATTAATATAGTAAAACTAGATATTATGCATTTTTTAAAAATAATTTATTATTAATATTTATTTACTTAACATATAATAAAAAAAATTACGTAAATATTTCGTAGTTTATCATTTTCTTTAAAAGTAGGTGGGGGCTAGTTGCACCCTTTACTTTCCCATTCACACCCATGGTTCACCAAAAAACTTTAGGCTAATAAACACCCCATTCCCTCCTTCCCTCCTTCTCCACTATTCTTCTCTCTTGCTTATGTTTCCTCTCTCTACCCCATTATCACCACATTGTATTAATAGACGACGAAGATTACCAAGTCGATCCAGACTAATGAGACTTCACCGACGAAGAGATGGAGTATCCAGAAGAGATGGAGAGTACCCAAATGACCTGGTAAGTTTCATCTTTTATCTTCGTCTTCTCTAGTTTGAAATAACTGATTCGCCTAGGGTTAAATTAAAATGTCCACTGAAGTTCTTAGTTATTGAGCTTACTTTTGTTGTTGAATGCTTAAGTTTTAATGTCTAGTTTATGTAAAAATTTAATTTCCAATTCATGTAAATGGTATTTGCTCTGTCTTTTATAGTTTTACTGTATTTGTAGTGTCTTTGACTTTTTTTAAAAAAAATATGAAGAAAAAAAATGTACACAGAATCATATGATTTTTAATAAAAAAAATTAACTGTGGTATAAATGGAAAAATAAAAAATGCAACTAGGCCCTACCTTAAAAGTATTATCCCGTCCTGTCTATAATTGAAATAAATTTGATTCTTATATATATATTTGGGGTTGGGTTGAGATACACGAGGTTTGCACGTACTATTTTTATATGATGCGGCACACGAGATGAGTGAGTGTGGTGGCCCGGTGGGTGGGGATGGAGTGAAAAGTAAGAGCATTTACAACAGTTTTTTTAATAAACTCTTTATCTTCACATTTAAAGAATACATCAATAAATTAGTATCCAACAGTTTTCTTATCCTTATATAATTCTCTATTTTAATCCCTATATATGATTTGACTCCTCAGTGTGAGGGAATCAAAATAGCGTTCCCTATTTATGTAAAATGACATTTCATACCTTATTTATTGCGATTTTATGTTGATTAAAAGATCTTATCTCACTTAATTGCTGATTTGGGTATGCCTATCAAATTCACTTATTTTTATTTTTTAAACAGAGGATTTAGAGAAGAGAAGAAACTATAAAAAATTAAAAATCACCAAATTTTAATTTTGATCATTTTGTAAAAATATTACTACTAATTATAAATTTTATTATTTTATAATTAAAATAATGTTGTTTTAGTTCTCATAAACATATAATGATCGTTGCACATTTTGATTTCTAGCAATATCTATTTTTAAATTAAAATAATTGCAATTTTTAAATTCAAACAACAATTACTTTTAAATAAAAAATAGTTACAACGTTCAAAACATGATTTGACTGATGGAACTTTCAAAATTTAAATTTTAAATTTCAAATTTTAATATTTAAGGAATCAATATAAGGAACGTGTTGGGTACATAGTGAAAAAATTGAATCCATATCATACATAATGACCCAATAACACTACAGAGTAGAGATAGAGATAAAGAAACTGTTGTGAATTAATGCTCTTAGTTGGTTAGATAGGGAGGGTTTGGAGTGGTGCACGTGGCCAGCATGTCCCAAAACCCTATCGCGCATGCACACGTGTATTAGGATGGTTGTTCTTGAGTTATCATAAGTACTACCATATTCATGATTCAATCGAGTAACATCATATTTATAATTAAACTCTAACAGAAATATTCATGACTAGCTAGTAAAAATCTTTCTTTTCCCATCCTTTTTAGACTTAGTGCGCATAATACAAAAAAAAATACAAAAAATGGTAAAATAAAATTTTCTAATTGTGAGTCCAAGTGCAAATTAGGTTTACATGATTCTAATTGAATTAAATGCATAATTAGGGTCCACGACCTCATTAAATGTGCAAATTAGGGTTCGCATGACCTAATTGAATAAAGACGAAAAAGCCGGAAATAAATGTAATAGACCCGAGAGAAAGCCTCCACGTGTCTCGAGGCAGAAGACTCGTGGAGACGGCTCATTTTGGGAATTGATTGAGGAATTAGATTGGTGGCTAGAAAGACAGGACGATATGTGCATTATTCTAATAACTAAAGGGTATTTTTGGAATATTTTTCCTAAAAACATGTGCCTGACATGTGACTATTTAAGTTGCAGGAAACTCTATAATTAAATACCCCTTCCATTCTATAAAGGAGGGGACACTTTTTAGACTTTAGACTTTTGGGAGCTGAGACCTCTTGTTGGACTTGGTAGCTTGAATCTCTGGGAATCCCTACTACCCTAACAAGGTTTTCATATTCTAAGAGTTCTTGGACATTCTCTCAACCCGAAGCACTCAAGAAGGCTCCCTGAATCCCCGTCACCCTAATAAGGTTTCAGGATTCTAGGAGTTCTGCCACACGTCATTGGATTAATTGCTCACATGTTCTTCTCTCCTCTTCAATCAATCAATCAATTCCATACTCTTCGTAGATTTTTCTCCTCCTCGGCCAACACGAAACCCTAGCTAGCAAGGCACGGTTCTGCAGACACGGGACTAAATAAGCTAGTAATTGGTTTCTTCAACCTATTAATGATTGGACAATGCATACAATAAACCCTAGCAAAGAGAGCTAAAGAAATTAAAAGTTTGTTATTAAAAAGTATTGAAACAACAAGTTAAGATACGAAAAACAAGCATAGACAACTGTTAACGTATGATTTTGTACGCCTGACGAAATCATCAAAATAACAGGCCAAAATCGCGTTAACGGTTGATGGAGTAATTGTTGTGAAATCAAACTCACGAAATACACTCACATAAATATAAATAAATATAAAGTATGAACACAAGAATTTACGTGGAAACTCAATTGGAGAAAAACTACGGAGAGAGAGAGTAATCCACTATAATAATATTAGGAGTACAAGTTGTATATTTGTGTTGTATCTCTTGTGCCCTATGATATTTTCTTCTGTTTTCAACCCTAGCTTGTTGCCGTATATATAGAAGTCACCTCCACCCACATCCAACTAGGAGAAGGACTCCTTATCCCTCCAAATAAGGAAACACAATCCTATTTTAATAAGGATTCTTCCACTGTCATAATAAATACATGAGCCATCACCAGATCATTAAATAGACGGGATTGCACCATGGCTAGACCCAAATAATCACATCCCAACAAGAACATGTGGAGAGCTTGAAATCGTTTATTGAGCTTCTACTTTACACATCAGACCGTTTATGCTTTCGTGTTCTCTCTCAGAATCAGTTATTTGTACAGGTTAATGAATCGTAACACTAATTTTTCTTATTTTGGGACTAACTTTATTTGTTTTTGATTGTTTCGCCTCTGTATTAGTTTTGCTTGTATTTTGCTGAAGTTTATGTGTAAATTATCTTGGACAGTGTATGAAATCTCGTTGGCATTGTTGTGAAGCATATAATTACTAGCAGGAGTAGCATCCATTAAGCCTGTGCATGTAGCTTTGGTTTCAAAATACTAGTAGTGATAATGTTCAATAACATTGAGACTTAAAAATTGGCTTGTGTATTTGTGTAGAATTTCTCAAAGAAGCATTAATGTTGGTGCAGTCATATTACATTTAATGCGTAGGTTGTTTATTTTCCTTTAAAATTTCTCTTCTTGTTGGCTGATCGAACGGGCTAGAAGGTTTGAGAAATTGATCGGATGGTTGGGGAGGGAAATTAGTGGAATCCAGGTATTTCACTTTGATTGCTTCTCACGGTTAGTGAAGGATCGTAGGATTACTTTGTGTTTTTGACTTCAATACCCAAAACTACCTACAGTTTCTTCCACTTTCTCTTTACTGTTCTTTTCCTTTCTGATTTTCTCTACCGGCCTAATCTATCTGGGCTTTGTTAGTTTATAGCAGGTCCTACTTTTTCATTTGGGCCATAAATATGGTGCATGATCCGTTTGATAGGCCCGATGGAAAAATGAGAATATGGGAGGAATGATCTTTTTACTAAAGAAGGGAAATTATAACAATTTGTGTTAATTGCATATATATATATATATATATATATATATATATATATATATATATATATATATATATATATATATACTGAAATGATCAAAGTAAGGGATCCTTACTTTCTTAAAATGATGGACTTTTTTTTGTTTTTTTCCTTTTTTTTAAACAACTAAAAAAGTTTAATATTTTATGGAATCAAATTTTTTCATAATACAATATTTTGGGCGTGTTTTGAATACCTATACCAAAAAGTGGTGGTATGCAGTGCACTTGAGATCATGCATATACATGTTTTGTTATACGTACTCTAAATCACACCCAAAACAACATATTATGAAAAATTTCAGTTCCATAAAATATTAAACTTTTTTTTGTTGTTTTAAAAAAAAAAAAAAAAAAAAGTCCTCATTTTAAGAAAGTAAGGATCCTCTTACTCGATCTGACTATATATATATATATATATATATATATATAGAGAGAGAGAGAGAGAGAGAGAGAGAGAGAGAGAGAGAGGAAGGAAAATTAATGATGCAGTTGAGTTCTACTGTTTGATAACACAAATGGAAATTATGGAAGGGAAGATGGAAGAGTCATAGCCTTATTTACTATTAACACGTATAAATTAAATAATAAAAATACAAAGGTGATATATGTAAATTGAGCTTCTTATTCCAAGTCAGCTCTGAGGCCCAATGTCATTGAGTCTAAAACTTCTCAATCATTATTATTATTTGCACATTAGCTCTGAAGCACAATGTCATTGAACCCAAAAGTATAGTATGGCAATCCATAGTCTTAATTTGGGGAGATGGGAAGGGAATGAAGTTCTTTCCAAAAAAATTAAGGAATAATTTTCTCATCCCAATCCGATCCCATCCCTGCAAGTAAAACTCAACAGACAAAAAGGCCAAACATCAAACTTGAAAGGGTTGGAAACAAAAGGCTCCAACCATTTACCAGTACAAGAAGACTATTAACCTCCAAGGCTCCAACCGCTTACCAGTACAAGAAGACTATTACACTATTACGCAAGTAGCAATTCACAAAAGATTTTGACTACTCACATTTCTTACAGAGAAACTTATCAGTAATGTTTACCAATCCACAAGAAACATGTTGTAGTATACAACTCTAGTATTGAAAAAAAAAAAATAGCATTTACATTTCTACAAGTACCCCGATCTTGTTTCATGTACACTCCTACCACTATGTCCAGCAACCTTGCCTACACTGAGATTTGGTGGAACCTGGGCTTGCATTTCTGCTAGCTCTCTCACTCGAACCAGAACTGAAGCAGGGATCGGAAAAGACGAATGTTTTCGGGAATTATCCACCTGCATATTTCCAATTAAGTCATCATCTAATGTGCTCAAAGATGCCATGCAATTTACTGAAAATTGAGCATTACATAGGGGAATACTTGGTACATTTTTCAAGGATCGAGCTATCAAGATGATTAATTGTGAATGGTCATGAAAATTTGACAAAAAAGGACAGAAGCATGTTGACTCCAAACTGAAAGAAGACCGTTATTCTATAATAAGTGTGTACGCACAACCAAGAGAAGGAGAGCAACATCTATGTTTCGTTTCAGATGATTAATGTATTCTTTAACACCTTTGTGTATAAGCAGCTTTTACCTCTTCAAATCAATAACATAAGCACACATTCTAAAAATATTGCTCACCCCTTTATCTGCAGGCAATTGTGCAAAACTAGCTCTCAGCAAATTCCTCCACTTGTCCTGCAAAATGATAACCTGTTCTCAGCCTAACATACAAGGAAAAATCATGTACTGTATTTATTTAGTCTAAATGCCAACCATCTCTAGGCACATATATTTAGTTCCATTAGAACTTATGCCCAATTTACAATAAGACAAACATATACCTTGAGATCAACAGAGGTTCGATATGAATATGATGCAAACAAAACCCGTTTTATCTCAGACCACCTACCAGCACCATACCTAGCTACACCTCAACTAGCTTAACCACCTCACTCAAGGTCCAAGGACGATGATGTTTCCTTCAAGATACCACCATTTGCTGTAGGTATAGTTGCTATATTATCATATGAATTATCACCAGATGAATCCATGTGTTGCAGCAACACTTCATCTTTATCAAACTCAGTTGCTTTTCCTTGCAAACACTCCTCAGCTTTCTCTGGTTTAGTAATAAGCTATAGATAGAAAATAGAAAATTTTCATCAGTTTCTAACTAAAACATAAACATAAATAAACTACCACAGAAATCTAATAAAAACTGTAACTCAAGCCGCTGCACGACAAGAGGGACAATTTTGAATACTTATCAGAAGAGGGGATGGGGGTGAAGAGGGAATAAATTATGGAGCCGATTAAAAACCTAACAAAAACCCAGGCAACTACACCTTGATATATGTGAATAATCCAGTCTTTATGATACTGATCTACCTTAGTTTGAATTATTCCTTCATTCGAATACTTGCAACTCTGCTTTTGACTGATTATGTCAAAATGATTATAATCAACAAGATGACTAGTTGGTATAATGTTTAGCTTGGTATCTGATGTGTGACTATCAATTACATATGCAAGTTAGTTATTCCATCACATTTTTTCCCCGAACAAAATGTGTTGAAGTTGGCGCTTACAGGCTGTTGAACCCATCCAGGGGCTAGTCTAGCTTTGACGACTTTGTTCCCTCTTTCAGTATCTGGTCGAGAATCATATACGCCAAATGCCTTTTTTACCGCGTTGGAAGCTATGCCCATTCCACTAGGTTGAAGTTCCTACAAGTTGCAAAGTATATCACATCAATAGCTGCATTAGAGAAATAGGTGCCACTAGCATATCTTTTTATTAAAACATTGAGCTAAAAATAAATGACATGACTACCACATGAATGGATATTGTATTGTATAAATAATTGTCTCACTGTAGAATTAATAGGACACTATTAGATAATACTCCTGTGGTCTCATTTTAGATGCCGTTTCCTTTTTTGGATGTAAAAAGACAATGTCATCATTGAATTTCTACACATCTATTAACATTACCATTTTCCCCATGAACTTTAAATTTGTGGGATCCATGAAGATTCCCATCAACTCACCTGCAAATTTATCAACTGTAACACATTCAATCATGGAATGACAAGTGAGGGGTTCATAAAGGGTAATATCGAACTTTGTATAATTTTGCATATTCTTATCATTTTAACATGCGTGATGTTTTAATGGGGATGTCTAAAAGGAGCAGAGGGAGTACTGTATATGACATAAAACACTTTACTTATCGCAGACACATCCAAAATATTGGATTCATGTAAATTCACAAATTTATTTTACAAGCTAAAAGTAAAAGCAAGCCACAAAATGGCAAGAGTTAGGCAACAGGATAACAACTGTAATATACCCACACTCTAGTTTAAACGAGATCGTACTAACAGTGATGAAAAAAGGAGCCCTAAATGTTTTAGGTTCGATTCTGCTTGATTTTCACAAAAGCATCTTACTAAGAAGCCTAAAATGTCCACATAAAGAGCAAGAGACTGAAGTGTAATATCACCTCATCAATTCATTGGTCTCCTATCTATTATACAATAAGCCTTTTGGTCTTATTATCCTTACCCATATGTCTGTTAAAAAAACTGTCTGAAGAAAAGTTGTAAACAATAAAGAGTTGCAGCTCATTCATACCAATTGAAATGAGCGTGAAGCAAAGCAGGACTGGGCATTAGAGAAAAGGGAGGCTTTGGCATTTGGCAATAGCAAGCAGTAGACAACCATGTCTTATTAGAAACATATCACCATGGTTCATATGATCCTAAGAAACATGCACACTAAGCGCTGTTATTGCCCACAACCGCAATGATGTGGTGAGCTTTTCTTTTGCAGTTCACACCTCAGTAAAATTATGCTTTTACATACATATTACATTAAGTAGCACTTACATAATTGTAGAAAAGAGAGAGAGAAGAATAGTGGTCTGGTTGGTATAGAAGTCGATGGAAGTGATAGAAATTGGAGGCTATGGGAAGTCTCTGTCCTTCAAAGGTGAACGGTTGTATCTCTCTTCATTATGTTGGGAGTGGAGGTGTTCAGATGGTTGTGTGAGTGCATAGCCTGTGTTAGTCGGACTCGGGTGCGGGTGTCGAGTGCGGATACGAATCTAAGTATCGGACACGTGAAGTCAAAAAATAGAGGATATGCGGATATGGATCCAAATTTGGACACGGGTGCGGGGATACAGTATATTATGATTTTTTAATAATAATGTTTATACTGTCAAAATTCTTATAGACATGCATTTATCATGAAACTTCAGGGATTGAAGTGCAAAAATATAAAGAAACAGGGACAGAATTGAAATTACTGAAACTTCAGGGGCTAAAATGAAAGAAAACAAAACTATAGGGACTGATATGTAATTTTCCAAGGGCTATTTTGAACTTTCAGAAAACTTGGAGGACTAAGAGAAGATCGGTTGGAGAAGAAGAAGAAAAAGGCGACAAACTAGTAACTCGTTGGAGAAGAAGAAGAAAAAGGCGACGATGGCAAGTCTCACTCCTTTTTCTTCGGTCTTTCCTCTTTCTTCTTCCTCCTCCTTCCTCGTCTCTTCTTCTTCTCCGATGATACAGCCTATCCGGATTTCTGTTGCCGGATCCCGCACCCGTACCAGTGTCGTGTCGACACTGGTACTCCACCAAAAATAACACAATGCATAGCAGTGGCAACTGGAAGTAAGAAAGGGACAGTAAAGAGAAGGGTGGGAATAATGAGGAAAGTGGTTGTCCTCAATTACAATAAGATAGCGAGGTATAACAGATGCGGTACCTCAAAAATCTGCAATGTTGCAGATGATTTTTCAAACAATGATTATGCATACTCAAATCCAATGCATCCCACTAACCCCAAAATATTGAAAACCAAAGAATTAAAAGTAGTAATAAAATCCCTCGCATGCACTCTCGTGAAATAAAAATGAAAATTCAACACAGAAATATGAAACTAAGAACAACATTGTATGTCCAGGTATTTGTGAGCAATTACACAGAAACAAACTAAAATGTACATATTGTGATTTATCAAAATAAACAAAGAAAAATGTACACTTCTCATGTTAAAATTTGTCACAGAAACAGGTCAGAAGATATTAGTTAAGATTGAGAAATGCTTGTATAACATTACCATAAGAGCCATAAAGTTTTCTCTTGGACGGCCTCTTCGAACCCGAGAAACATATGGAATCTGAATCCCAGAACCTCCAAGAGAATCCTGCCTGGTGACAAGAGGTTTCCCATCCGGTCTAACATTTTGAATAGGCTGGACACAAGTTCGTGGAGATGACTGCCCATGTCCAGAATGTTTCACTTGAGAAGTAAATTTTCCACTATTTTCCCTGTATTCTCCTTCTGAAACTTCTTCAATGTATCTCCTTGTGGGCTTCCGAACCCTTTTGACTGCTCTCTGTTCCATGCAAGTATCTTTACTATCATCATTATATTCCATACTAGGAATGCATAATCTCTTGCCAGAGCTGTTTACATGATTCTCCATTTGCTTTTTCTGGCGAGATGATGAACCTCCACAGTTCTCATCCATTACTCCAACAACAGGTTCCTTGGTATTTTTACCATCCGCAATCTTACTTCCTTCTTTCCCTTTCTTAACCACTCTATTATCTTCTATAAAAAAAGTTGTAGTTGAAACATCACAAGAATTAGTCAGTCCCATGGAAATCCTCCTTTTAAGCCACTGCTTGTCCTTGACAGAAGTTTCTCGTCCGAATGTCGCTCTGAAAGTTTCATGAAGTTCTCGAACTGAAAGGTTGTCCAGACATATTTCCCCCCTCAACTTAGAAAAATCAGGCTTCCAACTACTACATATAGAAGAAGTTAATGATCCACTTTCAGTCAATCCACCTTGAGGTGTTGAGCATTGCCCACCCCCAGATTCATGAATTCGGCTATCATTTGTAGTTGGAGCAGATGAGGGGACAATTTCCTATAAGCAAGAATTGAGTATTGATATCCATTAAAATATAAGAAAGGTTGGATGATCCATAAGCAAATCAAAGAACCTCTTACTGCTCAACATTGTCATAAATCTCCTAAACAAATTTCAAAGTGTCTAAACTCTAAAGACTGAAGAAAATACAGAAAACAGAAGGGTTGAAGGTTGCATTGGCCAGTACAAACCTCCATTACAAAAACATTTAGAAAACAAACCTGTCACAAAGCATATGGTATGTGGTATCTTAAATGTTAACAAGAAACTTATATTTTAGAAAATCTCAAAAAGGAAGGGCTACCAGAATTGAGGACAAAGGGAAATAATAAATAATAGGCAAATGCTAAGCAGTGCCCCAAGAGAACTTGTTAAGGAGCAGTTATTGGCCATACAAGTCTTTGCTAAGTACTGAAAAGTTTTGTTATGGTGACTTGTTAAGGTAAATATAGTTTAGTTAATTTTATAAAGTGTTGTCATGGAAAATAGTAAAAAGTACATTCAATGTAGTAAGACTGATTTTATTATTGAGAATCCCCATAACAAAACCTCGTGAAAGTAATAACTTAACAGATTCTATTGTGGCACTCGTTAGATAATAACAAAGCTAGGGAAAAAATAGTTAAAAACGATTGGAAATATGCAACACATATAATTACAAATTATGTTTAATAATCAGGATATACCTAGAATGTCATGTATGAGCAAGTGGCAGCAGGAACAAGGTTGGTGAAACTCACAACTTTTAATGCTTTTTAAGTTTTAACCAATTCAAAACAGAAAATATTTATATGTTACATAAAATCCATATGAATACCTCCGCCTGAGAATTTGATTTCTTCAAATTAACTCCAGGGTCAAGCACTGCACTTGACTGTTCTGAATCAACTTCTAGATTCTCAGGTTGGAGCAGACCTGGAATGTATTTCTCATTTAGATAAAGCATAAAAACTGGACCAAGTACTAGAGAAAAATGAATAAATACATCCATTAAATCCAATCACAGCGTGTTCAGAGGAGTGTCGCATGTTGAAACCACCAGCAAGTTGGAAATATAACAGCAAAAATTATATTTATTTACATCACACATAAAAAGTGAATCAATTCATTAAATCTGAACTAGAATCGGGTTGCGTCACTTGATGCTCTGATCAACAAGGAGGAGTTGACTCCAAGTAAAGGAGATTTCACTATGTTCACCACAACATATTCAACGATAACATATAAAATGTGAATTGAGAAATTCATTGGATATTTTAATTTTCAATAGTTTATATGAGCTAATTGACAGGACCTCTTAAAAGACATATTAAAGAAGGTAAATGTTGAATACACAAACAGATAAATAATTATATAAAGACAATAGGAAGTAAAATACTAAAAAATCAACCTTCAGAGCCTTTCAAATGAGTCTTTTCACAAGAACATTTATTAATCGGAGTACATTCCACAGTGCCCCCAATGTCTGCATCAAAACATGTTTCACTCTTTCCATCCTCGAGCAAGTCCTCAACCTCCATAACTTCATCATCCGTCGCAGGGACTAATCTCCCATCACCTTCAACCTACATGATGAATAATAAATCAAAATTTAAAAATCCATTAAATAAAGAAATCAATCTAACGTGATCTCAATGGTATGGAACCCATGGTTTGGCAGAGACTTCACATCTTGGCATACTTCGTTCAGGTATTAAAACACCGTATAACCCTAAAGAACAAGAAAAAAATGTGACTCAGATCTTTCGCACCCCTCAGGAACTTGGAGGCTACTTTATATGGGTTTTAAGACCACTATAGGTGTGAGAGAAAAAGTTCAAGGTCATCAGCTATTCACATACACCTAACAAGTTTCATACATAAGGAACACCTTTGAAGAGTCTTTCCATGCTTGTCTATTACCATAAGCTATGGTCTAGTAAGGTGCACAAATACCCTCCAATTTATTTGTCATTTGATGTTGTTACCGGTTTGCATTTTGCAATATATCAGAGAAAAATCGATCTGGTTTTCTACTACACTAAAAGCTTTTGACAGGTTGGCCTACATCCAGAGTGAAGTTAAAGCTTTACGGCTTACTTTGTGGCACCTTTATTGAAGTTTTTTCTTCATTTTCCTCTTCAGAATTATACTTTCAGAGTACTAAGGAGAGGAGAAATTTTGATATAAATAGAAGATAAAGTTTTATATCACAGGAAAAGTGAGCTTCTTTCAATATATTTAACAGGGTACGACACGGAAGCAAGCCTGTTAATCTGTTATTACTTCGTAAATCAATATCCAGCCAAATCCTAAAGCCAAAATGTATCATCCATAAAGGAGAGTGAATAAAACATCATGCTATTACATAATGTGAAACAAAGTAGTGCAAGTATCAAATACATTAGCGATATTTAATTCTATATATTTGTTAGATAAAAGGTTCTTAATATTTTGATTTTTTAGATAGAGAAGCTCTTAGTTTTTTTATGAATAAAATATCTATTATCTTAATTTCTTCCCCATGCATATATACAGGTACATATACATTAAAATTGTAATAAGGGAATTGATATTTCTACAAGTAAATTTGATACTTTCACAAGTTCCTCCTCACATGAATAGTAAGTGGGGTTCACCCCATGTGAGAGAGTAACATATGGAACTAAAGAGTAACATATGGAACTAACATTAACATTTTCACTTGTGAAAATATCAATTCCCAATTAATAATACCCGAACGAGCTGGTAAACAACAGGATCAGTGATCGGCTTCAGTGACTTCGGGGCAGAGCTAGTTTTTGCAGCAATAGTATCCTCAAATTTGGCTTCAGCATTTTCCACTACTTCAACCACTGTTTCCATGGAAAATCCAGCACATGCAACTCAAATACACTAACTGTACAGAGCAGAAAATAAATCCAACAAAGTTAAATATAATATATACATGCTTGCATAACATTTACCCCTTATCAAAACCCCTAATTTCACAATGCCATATATGAACTGAACCCAAAGGTAATCCAAAATTTCAACAGCTTCACACGTGTATTTTCATGTTGCCAACACAAAATACTAGCAATTTACAATTACACCTAGTGCTCACAAGTATATATTATATGTGCATACTTGTTATATTTATATTGTAAATGTGTGTGTATATATACATATATAATGAATTGAACTGAGCTAAATCGTAAACCTAGTTTTAAAATTGAACTCACCATAGAATGATAACTGGTTGGAATCTGGAAATGAAGTTACTTGCTCCCGTTGATAGCCGGTAAGTGACGGAAACTAGCCAGAAAAAAAAAAAGAGAGGTGAAATTAATAGTAATCGTCCTGCGGATAGAGCAATGACAAATAAATCGATTAAAGAGACGTTTTGCCTTCGGATAATCAGACGCTAAAATTTCAAACGATTATCAACAGATTTTAAGAGAGATTTGGGGTAAAATTATATAATTTATAACTTATTCCTAGCGCTCGCAGCTCAGTCGCTTTTCTGGGACGCTCTGTTTTCGTATTACACTCGTTGTCAAACAGTACCGGAATCCAAATCTCGTATGAAGTGGGATTAAGGGCCATCGTGGAGTCCGAATTTTGATTACTTGCGTCGGTTTTGTTACTGATAGTGGTAGCCATCTAGCAAATTCCACGTAATTTTCCAACGGCCAAAAGTACCCCTCCAATCATCTCATGTTAAATACACTTGATAAAATAAATTAAGTATTACCTCACTTCAAAATTATATAATTATCGTTGACTTTTAAAAAATATTTTGAATTGTTTTTAAATTTAAATTTAAAATAATTTATTAAGAATTAATAGATATTACAATAACTACTATTTTAAAAATAATTTATAATATTTATCATTATATTAAAAAATAATGTCAATTTTAAAATTAAAAATATTTAAATTAATTTAAAAATCTCATATTTTTAACCGCATATGTATATATGGGTGTGTTTCAATAAATTAATAATTTTAAACTAGAGTAGAGACTAAAGAGTATTAAACAAGTGGTGGTATAATAGTTTAATAGAGATTTTTTTTATAAAAAAAAATAGTGAACTTTGCCTAAATATTTTAAAAAAAAAATAGTTTGTGTAACCACGTGTTAAGATGAGACTAATACCATGTTTCTAAGTTTTTAACTAAAAATAAAAGAATAAAACTAAAAATTATATTAAAAAAGTAATGTTGTTATTGAGTTTATAAAGAAAAATAAGTCTTACATTTAAAATATTATTTTATTCCTTATACTTCCTTCCTTCAAAAATATAAATTTATTATTTATTTATTTTAAATTAATTTAAAATTATACTAATTATTTTCTTTGATTTTAGGTCCATATTAAAACTTAGTAAGGTTTGTTTTAAAATATTGAAGTCAGTGGTCGGATAGAACGGTTGGATGAGAGTGCCGAAAGAGTGATAAGAATGGGTCAGAACTGAACATTTATTCATGTTCAAATCAATGGCTACTTCTCCGATTCCTTCTCCATCTTTCTCCCTGTTATGTTCACTCTCCTTTCCTTCCCGGAAGAAGACTTGCCTAATCTCCCATCTTCATAAACGTTATGTCACATGTTTTTCATCCAAGAAAAATAAGCTCAATTTCATGGACCAAATTCTTGATTATATCGAAGGTACGTGCTCCGTTTCTCAAGATCCACTGCTCTTAATTTATTCTCTCAATTTCTGGCCAAGTAATTACAGCCTGTACTTATCGCATTAGATAATTTTGGTAAAGTTTCGTACTTTTTATTTTTTTTTTCAATATGAGGAACATTTTTTAAGACTAATACTCTGTATTTGTTATTGGGGAACTAAATTGTTAAAGGTGATCATGTTTCATGTTGCAAACAGCAAAAAAATTACAAACAATAACTTGAAAGCATATCATATAGGATTGAATATTGATTAAAGTTTTGTCTTCTGTAAATCATTACTAAATCTTGGAGTTCAGGTTTGTTAATTATTCAATGGACCATTTCTAATGAAGGAGACCCATGAATTTAGTTTTTGTAGAGTTTTATATAAGGGGAGAGTGGGAGCTGTCGTTTACACTCCTAAATTAACCACACTTTCACTTTACTAATTTAAACAATTAGCACAGTAGTAAGCAAGGATCGATCCCACAGAGACTGATTTGTTTTATATTTATCCTATGATTTCTAATGAAAAGGGGATTTTGAATTAATTAATTAAATTAACAAGAATAAACAATGAATAAAAAGCTTCAGTTCTTCAGTTCAGTATCACCTTTTTACAATAATAGATTAATCAAGTGTAACATTATTTATCCTTCAATGAAACTAATAGTCCTAGGTAACAACAAGCTCTGCTACCCGAAACTTCCCTTAGATTGTCACTCAATGAAACAAGCTATTCACAAGATTCTAACAATTATATAACTTAGAATAAGCTCTCTAGATTTAATATAATAACAACATTAAGAACTAGGGAATTAGACTATTCCAAGCAACAAACACATAAGTTCGGATTGTTTAACTTGTCTTCTGATAATCATAGCAATACTCAAAAGCTTGTCCACAATTAGGTATTACTAATTACTACTTGTGATTAGAAACAATATCAATTACATGTAATATTATTCCTTGATCTAGCATATGATATTCGTTAACCAACTCAATCCTGCAAAAATCAAATCAATTAAACCAAATAGCATTCAGAAATTAAATCAGATTATCAAGAATGAATTTCATGTGAGAAGGAATAAATAATGAATACTCAATTAACCATTAATTATAAATAAGGTTCAACATCCCTTAGAATCAATAAAAGAACTTAGCTCATATCTTCAATCCTCCAATGTTGTAGATGAGAGAATGTAGTAGATGATTGAATGACTAAAACCCTGACTAGCATCCTCTATTTATAGTGCTAGACAAAGTCCTAAATCCTATAGGAAGTAGAAATCCAAATCCTAAAAGGAATTACAAATCATAATTAGTTTCCATAAAGAAATAGAATCTAATTTGGAAATAAATCTTAGTCTAAAGGAAATCCTAAAGCTAATAGAAATATCAATCTAATTCCATGTAGAAGTATGCCAAAATCTGCATTTAGAAACTTTCCAAAAATCCAAGATTTTCCAATTTTCCCGCTCAAATTCGCTGGGGCGAATTTATATTTCCTGTTGCGATGTCCTTTGGTAAAACAATCATAACTTTTGATCCTGGAGGAGTTACGGGGCTGCTACCTATCAAAACGAAGATATCGATGAGATCTACAACTTTCATGCTTTGAGAATTGATGATTCTGGGCGCATCAAGGTCGAAATCAGGCTCCAAGTGATCATTGTGTAAATTGCAACTTCCAAACTTTGAGGTTCAACGTCCGCTTAGTAAAAAGATCATAGCTTTTTTCATATGAACTCCGATCGGGACGGTTCAAAATGTTCCGGAAAGCTAAAGAAGAGCTCTCTGATAAAATTCAAGTCCCAAGCCTAGACCATGCATCCAACTTAATGCTAAAAACCCGCAATTTTCTCTTTTTCCTCATTTCACTCAATTCTTCCTGAAATCATTAAACACCTTAATAAGCTAATATACATGAAACATGTAATAAAACTAAATATAATGGAATCAAAATAAATGAATAATATGCACTTATCAAATTCCCCCACATTTAGCCTTTACACGTCCTCGTGTAAACCAAAAGTTTGATTTCCAAAAAAAATTCTATTCAAACATCATGTTAAAAGATTTCAAGGTACAAATCATGATTATCAACACTAAATTTGCAAAAATCTAATCAACGCCTTATCAATCAACTCACAATTACCAACCTTACCATTTCACCAATGAATTTCATTAAATTAAACTATAACCACATAAGTAACTTTCCCAAAATCATCATACTTACTTAACTTAGCTACCATAGAGCAAAAACCGTGCACACTGACTCACAACCAAGAACAATTTTTTCTTGCTTTTTAAGTTTTTTCATAGAACCTTCTTTTTAACACAGATGAATGTATTTTCATGCTTCTTTTTTTCGTATATATTTTTTTCTTTTCTTGACATGTGCAATGTCTCCTTTTCTTAGGCTTTTTCAGAGTTACCCATTAGCGAACTTTCCACCAACGACTCCCAAACCAGATGATCTTAGGGCGCTAGGTGTAGAGACACCCCTAAGGCTTACTTATTCAAATAACAAAGGCCACAAAAGTCGACTAGTCAAGCTGCTTTTATCCATCGCACTTTTTCAGCGTGAATACCGATGCTTCCCGAGGCTTAGATACCCAGTTATTTCGCACAATGGACATTAAAGCATATTTTCTTTTTTCTTTTTTTTTTCATTCATCATTATTTCACACGGTTCTGCAACAACATAAGCAAGTTAAACAGTTCTAAGTCGTGAAATCAGTGTACATAGACAACTCCACAAATAATTTTGCCAAATAAACATGCTTCTCATATTCCAGTACTCATGTATCACAAATTTAATTCAAATCAATTACTATGGATCATGGCTTAGTTGTCATCATTCATTAACAAATTAAGCATCAAACTGATTCTGAATTTCAGCATCAATTTTCAATCTTTGACTTTAATCTTTTTAACACATAGCCAGATAGAATCATGAAATCAAAATTTTCAAAAATTTTCAAAAGAATTAATTTTTTAAATTCCCCATCAAAATCGGATCAATATTCCTAAATAAAATAAAAATCTAAATCTTCCCCCCACACTCAAACCTTACATTGTCCTCAATGTAAGAAAATCATGCAAAGAAGAAAATACTACTAGCTAACATACAATAAAAAAACTAAAAAGTGAAAGGATAGAAAAATCAAATCTGAGATCTTGGGTTGCCTCCCAAGAAGCTGCCCTTGTTTATTGTCATTGGCTTGACATCGTCCTTCTCATCCTATGTAATTGGACTTGTGTACTTCAAGTGGACTGGTAATAATTTCAATTCTTCGTTAGAGCATCCTTCGAGATCCTCGATTTTGCTCCATTCCACCTCAAATCCTCCTCAGATATTTGCTCAAGAGATTCTCCTGACTTTGTAGAAATAACAACATCAATAGCAAAAATAGAATTAACATTACCAAGATACCTCTTAACTTTATATATGCTTAATCGGACATGTGTGTCGTCTAATTCCACGTGTAAGGTCCCATGGTGTTTATCATCGTGTGTTATTGCTGGTACAAGGAAAGTATCATCATCTATGTCCTCCTTATAGAAATCTGCAGGAATTATTAATTCTTCCATCTCTACCTCTTGTTCATCATTTTCAGACTTTGAATACCTGATTTCTTCAAATTTAGCAGTAGTCTCGAGCACATCCAAATGATTTCCACTAGTGAACTCCTTCTCATCTTTAAGTTCTTGTTCCATATTCGCCATTTCTTCAAGGAATTTTTTATTACTCTGTATACCACGTTGAATTTTTTCCAACTTTCCAACTCCTTGTTAGAACTTGGGGAAAAGGTAGTTTCAGTTCATAAGCAGGAAGAGGTGGAAATTTGTGCTTGAGTACATAACTGCTGCTTATTTCACTATTGTCGGACTTACTTTGTATTGACTTTTCTTGCTGTTGATCCTCTGCACCACATCTCAATGTTATGGAACTTACATTTTCAATAGTGTGAGAAAATGACCTTCCTACTGTGGTTGCAAGTTGACCAACTTGGTCCCTCAGATCTTGAACAGAAGTTCTTGTCTCCTGCTGGAATTGTTGTGTCTGACACATGAACTGTTGTGTTTGGTTCATGAATGTCCCAGAATTGACAGGTACTTCTTGGTTTTTTGTGTGGTACTGAGGTTGAGCTTGCTGAATAACTTGTGTATTCCTTGCAGCCATTTGTCGAACCAAAGCGATTAAATCGAAAATATGTTGCTCTAAGTCTCTCGTGGCTTACCCATTTACCCTTTGTAGTGTGTGATCCATCTTAGTTCCATACTTTGTGAGTGAGTTAGCCGCCATGTTTGCAATTAAGTTCCTTACCGCTTACGGAGTCTTGTCTACCAAAGGCTCCTCCACTTCTTTGCATCAATCATGCTTCTTTCCATTGGTAGCAACCCCTCATAGAATCTTGGATCAAGTAATGTTCATCAATTCCATGAGGTGGACAGCTGGAACACAACTTCTTGAACCTTTCCCAATACTTATAGAGATTCTCTCCATTGAACTGCTTAATTCCACATATCTCCTTTCTTATATCACTAACTCTTGATGCAGGAAAATACCTCTCCAAGAATAACCTTTGCATATCAGTCCATGATCGTATTGATCCAAAAGGTAGATAGTATAACCAGTCTTTAGCCAAATCTGCTAATGAGAATAGAAAAAGTCTAAGCTTGATTTGCTCCTCTGCCACTCCTTGTGCTTTCATCGTGGAACACACCACATGGAACTCCTTTAGATGCTTATATGGATTTTCACCTGTAAGACCACGAAAAAGTAGGCAAAAGATGAATTAGTCTAGAGTTAAGTTCAAAAGCAACATCTAAAATAGGATACTCAATACAAAATAATGATTGATCAAGATCGAGAGTATCCAGTTCTTTTAAAGTCCTATTTTTGTTTGGCACTACCATCTTTTTCTCTTCAAGTGATGGAACAAGAGTTTCTTCTATATCTGCAGTTTTCTCTATCTCTTGAACAAATTTTAAGTCAATAGAGTGAGAGGATTAAGTTATAAAATAAAAACAAAAACAAAATAATAAATAATAAAAATAAACGAAAACAAAGAATAAACAAAACAAATAACACTCCCCAGCAACGACGCGAAAATTTGGGAGCTGTCGTTTACACTCCTAAATTAACCTCACTTTCACTTTACAAATTTAAACAATTAGCACAGTAGTAAGCAAGGATCGATCCCACAGAGAGTGATTTGTTTTATATTTATCCTATGATTTCTAATGAAAAGGGGATTTTGAATTAATTAATTAAATTAACAAGAATAAACAATGAATAAAAAGCTTCAGTTCTTCAGTTCAGTATCACCTTTTTACAATAATAAATTAATCAAGTGTAACATTATTTACCTTTCAATGAAACTAATAGTCCTAGGTAACAACAAGCTCTCAAGCATTCAAACTCCCCTTAGATTGTCACCAATGAAACAAGCTCTTCACAAGATTCTAACAATTATATAACCTAGAATAAGCTCTCTAGATTTAATATAATAACAGCATTAAGAACTAGGGAATTAGACTATTCCAAGCAACAAACACATAAGCTCGGATTGTTTAACTTGTCTTCTGATAATCATAGCAATACTCAAAAGTTTGTCCACAATTAGGTATTACTAATTACTACTTGTGATTAGAAACAATATCAATTACACGTAATATTATTCCTTGATCTAGCATATGATATTAAGTTAACCAACTCAATCCTGCGAGAAATCAAATCAGCTTAAACCAAATAGCATTCGTAAATTAAATCGATTATCAAGAATGAATTTCATGTGAGAAGGAATAAATAATGAATACTCAATTAACCATTAATTATAAATAAGGTTCAACATCCCTTAGAACTGAATAAAAAGAACTTAGCTCATATCTTCAATCCTCCGATGTTGTAGATGAGAGAATGTAGTAGATGATTGAATGACTAAAACCCTGACTAGCATCCTCTATTTATAGTGCTAGACAAAGTCCTAAATCCTATAGGAAGTAGAAATCCAAATCCTAAAAGGAATTACAAATCATAATTAGTTTCCATAAAGAAATAGAATCTAATTTGGAAATAAATCTTAGTCTAAAGGAAATCCTAAAGCTAATAGAAATATCAATCCAATTCCATGTAGAAGTATGCCAAAATCTGCATTTAGAAACTTTTCAAAAATCCAAGATTTCCCAATTTTCCCGCTCAAATTCGCTGGGGCGAATTTATATTTCCTGCTGCGACGTCCTTTGGTAAAACAATCATAACTTTTGATCCTGAAGGAGTTACGGGGCCTGCTACCTATCAAAACGAAGATATCGACGAGATCTACAACTTTTATGCTTTGAGAATTGACAGATTCTGGCTGCATCAAGGTTGAAATCAGGCTCCAAGTGACTGTTGTGTAAATTGCAACTTCCAAACTTTGAGGTTCAACGTCCGTTTAGTAAAAAGATCATAGCTTTTTCATATGAACTCCGATTGGGACGGTTCAAAATGTTCCGGAAAGCTAAAGAAGAGCTCTACAATAAAATTCAAGTCCCAAGCCTAGACCATGCATCCAACTTAATGCTAAAAACCCTGCAATTTTCTCTTTTTTCTCATTACAGCTCCAATTCTTCCTGAAATCATTAAACACCTTAATAAGCTTATATACACATGAAACATGCAATAAAACTAAATATAATGGAATCAAAATAAATGAATAATATGCACTTATCAGAGAGTAAGTCGGAAGGTGCTGCTTTACTAACAAATTAATGTGGAATAAACTAATGTGTATATAAAAGATGAAGATATGGCTCTCCATTGTATTCAGACAAAGTTCTAGATAGTCTAGGGAAAAAGATTATGTAGAGTAGATACCCAGATGAGCATATAAGATGGTTGGCTAGATCAAAGCAAATCACAGAAATGTTTTGTTTGTTTTAAATGTTCACGAGATGCTAAACACAGCTATTATAAGGCTTTTTGCATGAGAGAAAGTGAATCAAATTAGTATGCATTTGGTTGATCATGAATTTAAGGCGTTGTCCTGAGGATCACAGACTGGCTAGGATAGAGGGAGTTGAGCCACTGGGTATGCTGGGACTACCTATTTTCCTACCTTGAAAATGCTAAATGGTAAAGATCTCTAGAATTTAAGGTTCTGTCCGCAATTAATTTTGATTCTTTTGGGTGCTAGTACAATAAAGGACAGAATTTTAGCTCTCTTTTTTCCAATGGAGCTTAGATGATGTAATAAGCTCAGACAATCTTATTGCAAACAAGCTTTACAATTTATGCTCTTGAATTTGTCTCCTTTACATTTTGGCCAAATGTAGGTGGGCCAAAATTGAGGAAATGGTATGGAGCACCTGTTATCCTCCCAAAGAATGGATCCAGTTTGGAAGTTGATGATGAATCTCCAGGTACTCTGATGTAGCAATTCCAAGATCTTTATGTGCATACTGCTTCAAGTTCTTCCTTAAACAATTGCTTCTGTTCTTTGAGTACAGAAGAAGGTGAAGTTAGGGATGTGGTTTTAGTAACGGATGGAGATAATGAGATTGGTCAGGTGTGTGATGTCATTGCCTCCAATTTTATGCACAAGTATTCATGGTAAACAAACAAAATAAAAATAAACTATGACAGTTACAAGTAAATTATTGTGTTATTTGTCCTTTTTTATGTGTTTTGAACTCCTCTTCCTATAAATTTATTGTGGAGAGGAATTGAAAAAGAAGTAAGGACAACTAGATCATATTTTTGGATTTGAAATCTAATAAATTTATGCCAAATATCTCAACTTCCTGTTGATAGGGTTTTCTTGCATTGCAAATAATTCTGCCTTATGACAGATCAATTTTAGTTCTGTAATCTCCAAATGTAGATGGTAATATTGTAATTGATTGTCAAAAGAGCTCGAGTTAAAGCACTGGTGAAGGATAAGCGTGCTGCGATTGAATCATTTGGTACTTACGTTGAGGTGCGTAATGGCCTGGCATTTTGAGAGTGAATTTTTTCATGACCAATGACCTTTCATGTTTATCTTATTTTGTATTGACTTTTGCATGACCAATTTTGATTGTGAATTTGAAGTCGGTGGCTGGAGACGCAAATGATAGGCCATTTTTACAGAAGGCTCTAAGAGGTGTTCGTGCAGTAATATGCCCTAATGTATGCGCATGGAGTCATCTGTTTTTTTACAGATTCTATCATTTCAGTCTTGTCAATTTCATAGTCGGTTGTACTACCACATCGTCTCTAATATCTCTATGTGTGTGATTGTTATTTGTGAAACTCCAGTTAAACCTAATTGCCACAACAATTGGTGATCATGCTTTTTCTGTAGGAAGGTTTCCTATCTAATGTGGAGAGTTTGAAAGGGGTGCAACATGTGATCCTCTTATCTCAGGTATTCCTTCCCTTCTATATTGGATGCATAGGCTCTTCTGATGTAGATGAAGTCTGTTTGTTATGTTTTGATAAGATTGCAGTTGTCTGTTTATAAAGGTAGCAGTGGTACACAAGCTATCATGAAAAGTAATGCAAGGAAACTGGCAGAGCAAGATGAATAGTTCAGGAATTCCTTACACCATTATCAGATGTGGGTCGCTAAGGAATTCTCCTGGTGGGCAGCAAGGTTTCAGCTTTAAAGAGGTATTTTGTTACGATCCTAGCTGTTATTATCCTTTTATCGCCAACCGGTGTAAAACCTTTTTCCATTCTCTCCCTAGTCCCAAGTCAATTGATCTGTGGTATTTCATGAACACACCAAGACCTATGAACTAGAATGTATTTCATATTGGTTTTACATTATTATGACAGGGTAGTGCAGCAGAGGGAAGTCTGAGCAAGGAGGACGCTGCCTTCATATGTGTGGAAGCTCTTGATAGTGTCCCAGAAAAAGGACTGATATTTGAGGTTGATTAAGATATTTACTTGCATAAATTAAATTTATGTTTTTGGTGTTCCAATATCATCCCTGTTAATATTTCGGAGTGGACACTAATCTGAAAAGAAATCTCTCTATTATCATGCTTGTTTAATTAAAAGAGAAAATTTGGTGCCCTCCATTGTGTTATGTATGGGGTGTTATAATAATGTCCATGAATTTGGAGGAATTATTTTCATTTCTCAACATTTGAATAAAAATCACTCACCAACATTTTTCACTTTCTCCGACAATAGGTGGTCAATGGTGAGGAGAAGGTTTTGGAGTGGAATGAATGCTTCACAAGATTGATGGAGAAAGTAGAGCAGCAGCTTCTATAGACAAACATGAAAAAGACTCATTATTCCAGATAATTGAACACGCCCAGGGCTCTGAATACTGAATCCAACGACACCTATAGGCTATAGTGTAGTATTTGTTTTTCTTTCATAATAGTAGTACTACATTTCTCTCCCCTCTTCCTACTTCACCTGCGGATTCGGGTTATCTCATTTACAGTATTAAAAATTAATCTAATCATTCTAACTCACTTCTTAACTTAATGGTCTCAAAATTCACTTCTTTTAATATCGGAAGTTTGTCTCTCTTTGAGTGAGTTTATTTATTTTATTATTTATGCGACAAGTTTATTTGGGAAAGTGAATTTGTTTTTTTCATTATAGAAATTTTGTTTCTTCTTTATAAAAGTTTTATTGGTATTCCGGACATTTCACTTATTATGACAGGGAGTGGTTAGCGTGAAGTTAATTTTGGTCAATTGATTAATACAGTGTCGACACACCTGTCGGGAGGTGACATCTCTCTGCATGTCAGCACTGTATTTGTCAATTGACTAACTTACCATGAAGTTAACTTCATGGTAACCGGATCCATTATGACAAGTTTGTTTTCTTGATATTTGTGCGAGACAAGTTGGTAAAATTTTTATCTTAGGGTTGTAATAGTGATGATGTAGTACTTGATTATGAAACTAAATATATTATATTTTCTTAAAAAATAAGACTTATTTTGTATTAGTGATTATGTACTTGATTTTGAAATTATATTATATTTTCTAAAAAAGTGGGGGCTTTAAAAAATAACTAATCATACTATATTATTTTTTATTTATAAATTACAACGTAAAATGACTTATAAATCATTTTAAATTTCAATTTATAAACTATTTTAAAATAAGTCATTATCAAAATGTGCATGATAGTATGAAAATATAAAAAATATATGTGAAAATATTAATTCCTTAAATTAAAACTGGATGATAGTATGAAAATTAAATTTTTATGTTAAAATGTGCATGATTTTTTAAGAATAAGATATTTTTCTTAAAAGCGAGGAAAATAAAAAATAAAAAATAAAGAATGTATGGGCACAATGACTTATATGTTAAAACTTTTATAAGTCATTTTCAATTATGACTTGTAAAAAAATGTGTTCGACACTAGTTTAACTTCATAATTAAAAATAAAGTTAAAACAATTTAACTAATACCGACTTATAAAATAAAATAAATTATAAATATTATTAAATATGATATTAATAAAAGAATATGTTGATTCAACATTTCGCAATTAGAATTACCATTTCAACATTAATAAAATATTAAAAAGAAGCATAATCTCAACAGTTATTATAATTAGCCAAGCTCACTTATTTAAAATGACTTGTAAGTTATTTTTTGAAAAATAAAAAATTATCTTTTTTAAAAACAACTTATAAATTTATTTATAAGTTAAAAAATAAGTGATGACCAAAAACCCAAACAATAAAAAAGGCCATAAGTCATGGTCGAACATGTTCATAAGTATTATGTTATCAAAAGGATGAACAAATTATATTTTTCACATATATTAAAAAAAAATTGTTTTTAAAATTTACCCTGACTTCAATTTTTTTACATATGAATGATGAATATTTTTTTTTTTTTATTTTAATAAAGTTCACTAAATAACACACTTATTTTTCACTTTATAATACCTTAATTCACCATTATTTATATATATATATATATATATATATATATATGATAAAAATGGAGGTACACAACCGTGTAACTTTTAAAATTAAAAGTTACACAATTTACGATCGTAAAGTGATTTAACTCTACGACCGTAAAGTAATCACTTTACGATTTGTGCTTTACTATATATATATATATATATATATATATATATATATATATTATTTTTTTTAGGACCGATGTAGTAGTATTGATTGAGCCAATGAAAAAGAAAACATAAATTATTACTCCCTTCGTTCCACAGTTATAGACTGATTTTTTTTGGCACATAGTTTAAGAAAATCAATTAAGTGGTACTACCTCCGTCCCACAATAAGTGTTTTTTTAGCCTTAATATTTTTTTCTCAAAATAAGTGATGTGTTAGAACTCCAATACAATTTTTGTAATATTTTCTCATATATGTCCTTATGCATTCAATGGTATTTATTGCATATTACTATCACTACAATTAAATGACACTCATTAACTCTTCAACTTCAAAGAAAATATATTAAGAGTATTTTTGTCATTTTAACTTGTGTATTGGTATGTGTGATTTAAGTTAAAAAGGCACTTATTATGGAACGGAGGTAGTAATTATTAATATAAAATTTTCCACATATACCTATTAATATGAAATTAATGAATAAGTTAATTACTCCTTATTTATCACATTGGAACTCTCAACTTTATTGATTGACGTGTATTAACCATTAAAATTCATAAACTTTAACCAAAGAGAATACAAAATATTAAATGTGGTAATAAAAATAATGATATGAAATGTTGTTTATTCAAAAAAAAAATAATGATTAAATATTTATTATAAAAACATAAAAATAAAACAATAAATTAACTAAATTTTATAAATAATAAGTAGTCTATATATTGCCCTCTCAAAATAAAAAATCAAACTATATTTACGGGACGGACGGATTACTAGATACTACTCTACTAGTAAAGGTCATGACGGTACATATATCCGATCGTATACATAAATAAGTTCGCGCACTCTCCTTCCTCTCTTCCCTCACCGGAGAAACTTGGAAATTCAGAGAATCTGAATTCTCAAAAATTGTCTGTCATGATTTAGCCCGTAAAACCCTCTCAATTTTCCCCAAGAAAATAGTAAAGAACGCAACACAGAATGACAGAGAATTCATCACCATCTCCAAAACCTATCCAAACAATGGAACCAACAATAATTCAGCAGCAGAACCCATCAACATCATCCAACAATAACCTAGCTGCTTTGGCCTCTCCTTCAATTTCAATCGATATCCCTCAAATTACATCTTTACAACAACAGCAACAGCTCCAACAGAATAATTTGATGGCCGCATCAAATTTTCAAATACAGAGATCGCCATCAATGTCCAGGTTAAATCAAATTCAGCAACAGCAACAGTATAATTTGGCCCCCGGTATTCGGCAACAAGCTGCGGTCGGAATTAGTGGCCAGATGAGTTTCGGTGGAAATTCTCAGCTGCAACAACAAAATAGTCAGCAACAACAAATGGGTCAAATTGGAAATGCCAATTTAACCCGGTCAGCATTAATGGGTCAATCTGGGCACTTGCCCCTGTTGCCCGGTCAAGCAGCAGCAGCAGCCCAGCTGAATTTGCAGTCGCAACTTCTAGCTTCGGTATTAACGGATTGTATTTTGTCTTTCTAGTTTCTTTGTTCTTTAGATAAACTTAATTTGCAGTTATTTCTGGTTAATGTGCTACTTATAGCTTCATTTCAACTTTTGGCGTCCTTTTATATTTTATATTACATTTTAAATTTAAATAATTATTTTTATGAACTTAAATTTGCAGATGTTTATACTTGCTAGAAATTAAAAGAATGCAGCTATTTATATTTAAAAAGGTTGTTTTTTTCTTTGCTGAAGAGGAATTGGCCCAACCATGTGTCAAAACAAGTTACTTTTACTTCATGTGTTTTTATTATCAAGAATTTTTTGAGACAAGTACTTTTACTTAATTTTCAGCTATTTATCTAATCATATGTTTTTTGAGTGTACGTGGAGTTGTTTTCGATGAACTTAAATCTTCAGCGCTTTCTTAAAAGTGTTATGAGAGAATTTCCCTGAACTTGCAGCTGTCATTTGTTAAATGTGTTACTTTTATGAAAAGTGTTTTGTGCTTTTTGTTTTTAAGACAAGTGAAGTCTCGGTGCAGCCAAGGCAGAAAACTGGGTTAGTACAAGGAGGGTCTCAATTCCATCAAGGGAATTCTCCTGTGCAGTCTTTGCAGGGAATGCAAGCAATGGGGATGATGGGAACTTTTAATTTAGGTTCTCAGATCAGAGGAAATGGGTCATTGACATACGCACAGCAACGGATGAACCAAGGGCAAATGAGGCAGCAGTTGTCCCAGCAAACTCCACTTTCCTCAGCACAGGTATCGCTTAGGTCTAAATTTTCTTTCTTTCTTTTGATTCCCCAACTTTCTTAACCTGTGATCGATCAATGTATTACTTTCTTGACAAACATGAGGTGTATCAAGTGTGTTGATGATTATTTATCTTTTTTCACTTTTTAAGGTGGCAAGGCCACATTTTTGGTCAAACCATACACCACCTAGGTATAGCTTGTCACCTCTTGAGGGCATCCTAACATTTGAGAAAAGTTTATCAGGATTCATTCTATCCCAAATTATGGATGTTCGCCTTTCTAAAAAATACTATAACAATATTCTCCTATTTTCATTTTTGGGTGTACGCTCCTTTTTGAAAGTGAAAATTGGATTGTAGTGATTTTATTTTTAATTTTTTTGCTGGAAAATGCTGCTTTTCTGCATTCCAATATTGTACTCTCCAGTCTGAAATATAAGTATATTTGCACGCACAAAGTAGTTTTTACCTTTTTAGCTTTTGATCTAATCCATGTACTCTAAGTTACCAAAATCATTTTGTCTCCTGAAGTGAGCTTCTAATGGTAGCTTTTCTTTAATTTTCATGCCTGCAATTAAATTCTTCCCTCACAATTTGTAACTGATCATTTAGATGTTGCAAGTATCGTTGGAAAAAATTCTTGGTTCTAAATGTTGTATATATTACAGTTACCTTGTGCTGTTGGTATATCATAGGCTTCTTACCAGAGGCAGTATCTTGGAATTTATTTTTCATATGCAATATGGATTATAGCTTTCTACCTTTCCTTACCGTTAAGGTTAGATTGTCATTAATAAGCTAATCTATTTCAATATTGTTGGTGATGCTGAGGACAATCGAGGAGTTTCTTTGGATGTGCTCGAGTAAATATACGTGTATGATACGACTCCGTATTTCTTTGGTGGACCTATGGAGTGAGAGAAACAATGATTGATTTGAGGACAAAAAGGGGTCCATTGGACAAATATTGTTCTCCTATTGTTCCAAATCAGTTGACGCGTTTTCTTGGTGATGTGGCACAAATTTTAACATGTTTTGAAGAGTTATCTATAGATTATTACTAATTATATATTATCAATATAGTTTGAAATTACCTGTCTAAAGAATTACATATATATAAATAACGTTGTTGAATATATAACATATAAATACATCAAGAACCGAAAAATATATTTTATCAAGTGTCTTTGGAACATCTTAAGTTGTGTGTAACGCATGCCCAAAAATGGGACAACTAATTTGGGACAAATGTAGTATTTTATTTGTTTACTAGTGGAAAACATAAATGCTCAATTAAGTTTTTTTTAATGTTGATTTCCTTGGGTATCTGGTTGTATCTAAGTTTTACACTTACCATAGAGAGGAGTTGATTTGAATAGGATATGGGGAGAGTTTTGTATACATCGTCTGTACGCGGGTTGCTACCCCTTTGGAGCTTTGATTGATGTATACTTAAAAAATATATATATATTTCAATATTGAAAGTAGTGTTGTTTTTTAAATGGTTACCCCTAGTAATTTCCTGTCCTTTCAGTAAAGATAATAATCCCATGAATACACATAATAGAAATTTAAGAATCCAAAATATGTAAAGTTAGGATTGAAACATGACCATCTCCCTGTTGTTCAGGGCCTTCAGACGTTACCTGACGTCCATTGCACTTGTATCAGCATCACTGCAATGCGGCTTATAGTGAACTGAGCAAATATCTGGTTGGCTTGGTCAGTGTATGGGTCTTAACTTCCAAGCGTACCAGTCATGACTTTTGGGTGGGATTGTGGTGGGCAAAGATGATTTATATACCCTTGGGATAGTGGATTGAGCCTTGATCCGGGCTCGGGTTGTTACTGTTACGAGCAATGCCAAAATGAGAAATAATTACCATTAAAGTTTTATAATCTATTAAATGTGGTTGTTACGAATAATTTCAAAATGTGGACTAATTACAGCCTTTTGTTGACTTTTATTTATTTATTACAGCTTGTTGCTTATAATTAATGTCGTTCTTATCTCCAGAAATTACAGGCTCAAAGCCTACCAAGGACATCGTTCATAAACCCTCAGTTATCTGGGTTGGCTCAGAATGGACAACCAGCTCTGATACAGAATACTTTGTCACAACAACAGTGGTTGAAGCAAATGCCCGCAATGTCTACACCTAATTCTCCTTCATACCGTCTTCAACATCAGAGGCAGCAACAAGTACTTCTGCAGCAGCAACTAGCTTCATCTCCTCAGATGCAACAATGTTCTTTGGCGTTGAACCCCCAGCAGTTATCCCAAGTGGTACAGCAGCAACATCAACCAATGGGGAATCCGCAGCTGATCCAACACCAACAACAGCAGCTGCAGCCTCAGCCTCAGCAGCAGCAGCAGCCGCAACAACAACCACCACCAACACCTCAACACCAACAGCTTTTGCATCATCATCAGCAGGAGCAGTCTCCGAGGATGGCGGCTCCCGCAGGACAAAAATCTCTAAGTCTGACTGGATCACAGCCAGATGCTACTGCATCTGGGACAACTACACCAGGGGGTAGTTCAAGCCAAGGAACAGAAGCAAGCAATCATCTTCTTGGGAAGAGGAGGATACAGGATTTGGTTTCACAGGTCACTTTGTTACTTTCCTAAGTTTTGTTTACCACGTTAGGCAAACCGTAACAACAATTTGAGATTTGAACAAAGTCCTACAAAGGTTAAAAAGAATGATATAGTATAATTTGAACTGCAGTAGATAAACTTCAGCCATGTCATTCTCTTTTCTTTTGATTTATATATTTTGGAATTTGGGTAAACTTGGGAAAACCTTTTCTATCATTTAGTTATCTTTGGTGTAAATTCACAGTCAAATTTACTAGAAACAAGAAGAAAAATTTGAGGTTTTATTGGCACAACTCCATTTTTGTTTTTAATGCTGGTACCCATACTTGTATTAGATATGAACTGAGTTTAAGTTCTTTGGTGTTCAGGTGGACCCACAAGGAAAGCTGGACCCTGAAGTGGAAGATCTACTTTTGGAGATTGCTGATAACTTTATTGATTCGGTGAGGCTTGATAAAACTAAGTTCTTAGTTATATCTACACATATTTTGTTTCTTTTTGGTGTACTCATGCCATTTAGATGAGTCTACAACTTCAAATTTCAATTCACATGTCATAACATTCAAATATTGTTTAATTATTATATCAGTATTACATTCAACAGACATGGTTGTGTGGTGGTGGTTATCTTGCATCATAACCTATTATGATTATGATTATTTTTAACATGACCATCAGATTTTAATCAAATGGATTCTGGATATGATAGATTTAAAAGAAGACATTAAATGCATTTGAAGTACTTAAAATGCATTTTCTGAATAAGGAAATAAAAAACATAACACTGAGAATATAAATAAACTAATTTAGGAAACTAACTGAGACAATAATGTATATTCTGTACTTTAGTTCTTTAAACTTTGAATGTTAACCAAGTAACTAACAAAAAGATTAAAGTCTCCTTCTGATATGCTGGTCTTGAAAAGTCTTCAAAATGTTTAAAGCAATAGAGTTTGACTGGCCATTTTGGTTTGACCGATCACGATTCACTCGTTGTTCAGTCTGAAGTTCTGATTGATCCATTCCCTGTGTACCACCCATGCTTAAAAAGGGGAGATCGTCGAATGATTGACGACTGATACAAAAAGAATAAGATTTATATTGTTATGAACTCTGTTTCCATAAATTGCTTATGAGCTTCTCATTTGAGCAGATTGTGAGCGGTATTAGTTGAAACTCTAATTTTCCCTTTTCTATTCAATTTTTTTTTCAGTTCTCTTTTTATTGTGTTTTGTGCACTTTTGTTCTTTGTCAAGCTTTGTAGTCAGTAAAAGGAAGACTTCTTGTTCGAATAATTGCTGCAACTACTTATTTGAAAAGAAAATAGTTTCTGCAATTATGGGTTTCCTTAGTTGATAATTTCTATATTCTAGATTAGAGTTTCTACTATTAACCATCATAGGCTATGGTGTAAAGTTCCATTATCTCAATATCACAATACTGGAAATTTATAAGATATTTTTCTTATGTGATTTGGATTCTTGGAACTTTGACCTACGTGGAAAATTTCAAACCTTTTTTTGGGAGAAGTTGTAACCGAAGATCCCATGTTATTCAGATGCATTGGCTTCTGGTTAAGTAGGCTCTGGTAACTAAATTCTACTTGTTTAGGAAGCCAATGAACTGTTTTAAGATTAATAGAACTACTTCTCTAGATAGTCATCCAATTTGCATATGAAAGAAAAATTCTTTCTCCGCTTCCGAAAATTCATCTCTTTGTATAGGTTTGTTGTGTTAATGGCACAATGAGACCATAGTCATCTGTTCTTGCATTGCTCAGTAGTGTGGTGGTGGTTTGGAAAAAGTGGTGTTGCTTAATAAACTCCTGCTGCTACTTTTTGTAGGTTACTTCATTTGCATGCAGTTTGGCAAAGCATCGTAAATCTTCAACTGTGGAGTCCAAAGATGTATTGCTACACTTAGGTATGTGCTGCATCCAAATGTAATTCTATCAGCACATTCATATTTGTGTGCTTTGAGGAAAATGCATTGTGGCTCTTTAATAATTATTTTTTTAAAATTAAAAGATAAGTAACTCTAGGAAATGTTGTTGGTTTGCCCCTGTACTCATTTAGAAAAGCACTAGAACATGATAAAGTTGAAGCAAATTGTCAGCATTCCAAAATTAGAAATACAAGTGTGCATATATAGATCTGTGGAGGTATAACTAGCATAATTGTTTTTTCCGTTTTTTGTAAAGTGTACAGATGTGTTCCATGGAGTAAAAGGTTTGTTGTACCAACTTATTAATATCATATCATGTAATGATTGATTTTTCCATTTTCTGTTAAATATACAGATGTTCCATGGACCACATTCAGTGGCATTTATACATCCTTATTGTTTTATTGAACATGCAGAAAAAAACTTGGGTTTGACTATTCCAGGGTTCTCAAGCGAAGAGAAGAAACACCAAGAGAATGATGTAAGAGTTTACTTTCCCTATTCGAGAGTTTTGGTATATTCGCACCTGTCTATAGCTATGTGTCTATCAGCATACAAGGGGCTATATTAAAATTTAAACGAAAATAGACAATTAGGTTTATGAAGAATGAATCCATGTTTATGAAAACTTCTGACGAACAATTATTTGCAAGTGAGAACCATTTTAAAAATAATATTGTATTGTGTTTGCTGATCTTCTATCTTTGGTCGATGATATGGTTATGTTTTTTGCTCTTTCCAATTCCTTTGCTTAGTCACTATATACAGCATTCATTGTGCACATAATATGCAATATAGTAGCTGTACTGATATTTAGTTTGAAATGTTGATGCAGGCGTCAAGCGGTCTCCATAAACAGCGCCTCAATATGGTGAGCAGAAGACCTTTTAACTTGCCTTCCATATGTCTTCTCTCATTGGGTGCTTACTGCTTAGAGTTCCCTATTGAGTATTGACATGACTATTGTGTCGAGTCAGATACGTGCACTGATGGAACCCTCACAATCTGATACGACAAGCAGTGCAAAGGAGGTGGCAGGACAGGGGATTGGCAGCTTTGTTGGTGTGAACAACCACCTGATGATGCCTTGTACTAGTTCAGAGCAGTTGGTTTCCCAATCCTCTGCTTCTCAAACGCAGCAGCAAGTAACAAGATTTTAATTGACAACTTACAAAGGGTAAATAGTTGGATATTATTAACTCGACCATCGGATTGAACTTTCATTATCATTTTTAGGGAAGTAGTTATAAGAATTGTTTCTTAATTACATGAATTGTTTCTTAATGAAATTGCTGTCACAGGTTTGGTGTGATGGACGAATGAACAAAAGTGGGCAAGTGTTGGATAGAGGATGCTTGCTGCAGCCTGCATGCATGGACGATATTAGAGCTATTAACCATCTTCTACCGTTGTAGACTTGGAATAATAAATTTGATGGAAGTGGAAGTGCCCAGTTGTGGGTGCGTGTTTAATACCTAATTGGAGGAGCCTGTGGTGCTGTGCAATGCAACATATTTAAGTCTTAAAATGTTTTTTTGGACTTGTTAAAGCCTAAGCTACCTACACATGGTTGGTTATCAGTAATCAACAGAAAGACAGACTAGGAATGTTTTTGACCCATATAAAAGTATCAACTGTTTGAGATATACATTTTTATTTTTTTCCATCGGAGTATTTTAAAATTTTAAAATAGGGAAAATTTTACATTTTGTTGCACAATTAGAATTTTTTTTATTTTATAGAAACTGATATTTTGACATCAAATTAAAGATCGAGTTGAAGACATTTGAGTAACTTCAAGAGTAAAATACACTGACACTCCTCACCACTCTTCTAGTTTTTCAAGTAATAGTCATTACTCCTCTAGTCTACAATATGTAACATTCACTACCCCTAATGGTTGACCAACTAATATTTAAAAATATTTTTAATATAATGTCTAATACATCCTTCAAGTTATAATGTTTAATTTTTCCACTAAATATAAATTTGTATATCATAATTTTTACTTTACTTGATCTAATTAATTAAATTATGAAATTGTGCAATAAATAACATAAAAGTCAAAAATAATAAATATTCATTTTATCGTAAAAATAGTCATACAATTTTTACTAATTAAATTTCTCAAATATTAAAATTTACATGATATATATTCAAATATATTTCTTTGTAATTAAAAGTATAATGTTAATACACATAAAAATTACAAATTAACGCAATAAAATAATTATTATTTTTTCAAATATTAAAATTTACGTAAAACAATCTTATTATTACAATTTAGATTTAATCTTATTACTCATATAAAAAAAGTATAAAAATTATATTAATTATTTTTCTCATATATTAAACTAAACATAAGTTACACTTAAACATAATTATTTACAAAGAAAAACAAATGTTGTTACTAAAAAAAAGAAAAAATATATAAAAAGATTTTTTTTTTACAAGATAGAGGTAGTAATAAATATAATTATATTTTTTATTTAACATTACATAAAACGTCAATGTATACTAAAAAATGTAATCAAAATCATAAACATCCCAATTTTTTATATATACTCAATAAAATTTAACATATAAAAATTATAATATGAAACTAAAATTCAAATAATATTTTTTGTTGTTAAGCACCAAAAACTAAACTATCAATATAATCAATCACTCTAATTAGAATAGCTTCATTAATAATTTAATTTAATTTTTTTTAATATTTGTATCACTTATCCAAAAATATGTGTTAATTAAACTAAATTAGTTTTTTAAAAGTTACCAACAATTTAAATGAGATACTTTTAATTACAAATAAAACTATAATTAAAATGTATTGTATTAAAAAAAGGATAATTAAACACACACACACACACACACACACATATATATATATATATATATATTATTTAGTAATTAAAATTTGATAAAATACAAGGGTAAATGTATAACTTTATCTATTTAGTCAACCCTAAAATTTGCAGGGGTACTAACTGTTACTTAAGAAACTAAAGAGGAGGTATGTGTTATTATGATTATCTAAAAGGGGTGTCACTGTATTTTACTCTAACTTCAATATCATGATGAAATGATATTTTCATAAAAAAAATATCTAAGTGAGTATTTTTTAAAAAAAAACATAACAAATTGGTTTTTCTTATATATAATTTTTTTATTATGAAACACGTAGGTAATTGAGTGACTAAATTATGTTAAATTCATGAGTAAAATACAGTGACACCCCCTCTAGATAATAACACTCACCTCCCCTCTAATTTCTTAAGTAATGCTTAAGTACTCCTGCAAGTTTTGTGGTTGACTAAATAGATAAAGTTACATATTTACTCTTGTATTTTATCAAATTTTAATTACTAAATAATATATATATATATATATATATATATGTGTGTGTGTGTGTGTGTGTGTTTAATTATCCTTTTTTAATACTATACATTTTAATTATAGTTTTATTTGTAATTAAAACTATCTCATTTAAATTGTTGGTAACTTATAAAAACTAATTTAGTTTAATTAACACATATTTTTAGATAAGTGATACAAATATTAAAAAAAAATTAATTAAATTATTAATGAAGCTATTCTAATTAGAGTGATTGAGTATATTGATAGTTTAGTTTTTGGTGTTTAACAAAAAAAAATATTATTTGAATTTTTAGTTTCATATTATAATTTTTATATGTTAAATTTTATTGAGTATATATAAAAAATTAGGATGTTAATGATTTTGATTATATTTTTTTAAAGCATACAATGACGTTATGTTTTATGCGATGTTAAATAAATAAATATAATTATATTTATTACTACCTCTATCTTGTAAAAAATAATTCTTTTAATATATTTTTCTTTTTTTTAGTAATATTTGTCATTTTTATCAGAAATACTTATGTTTAAGTGTGACTTATGTTTAGTTTAATATATGAGAAAAATAATTAATATAATTTTTAATACTTTTTTATATGAGTAATAAGATTCGCTTAAATTGTAATAATAAGTTTATTTTATGTAAATTTTAATTTTTGAAAAAATAATAATTATTTTATCAAGTTAATTTATAATTTTATAGGTATTAACATTATACTTTTTAATTAAAAAAATATATTTGAATATATATGACGAAATTTTAATATTGAAAAATTTAATTAATAAAATTTGTATGACTTTTATTTTCCGATAAAATGAATATTTATTATTTTTTGATTTTTATGTTATTTATTGCACAATTTCATAATTTAATTAATTAGATCAAGTAAAATAAAAATTATGATATACAAATTTATATTTAGTGGAGAAATTAAACATTATAACTTGAAGGGTGTATTAGATATTATATTAAAAATATTTTTAAATATTAGTTGGTCAACCACACTAGGGGTAGTGAATGTTACATATTGTAGACTAGAAGGGTACTGACTGTTACTTGAAAAATTAGAAAGATGGTGAGTGTTAATCAATTGAAACGATTTTCCTACTCTCTCGATCGGAAAGGCGGGAAACTCTCTTAGCAGTACCGGCCTTGTGCTAAAGCCCAAGGTGCCTGGGCTTTAGGCCCACAAATTTTTAGGGCCCCCTTAAAAATTCTCTTCCTTTCATTACTTAAATAGAATACTTAAATAAAAAGCAAATAATCTGGTGAGTGACTGAGTGGTGCGGCAATTGAGCTTCCTTCTCCAGCGGACACCAACTTCGTCTCCTTCATCGTTGTCCTCATATAGCATTTGAATTACATATAGATATAAATACAGATAGAAAATCAAAAAATTAGAAGGCTCAAGTGTTAAATGCTATTCCAATATTCCTTCTCATAAATTTTAAACTAATTTCAGGTATTAATTCTATTTTTTAGGGTTTTGAAATTAATTGTTTTGTTTGTGAGATTTAGAAGCATTGTTTAATTTAATTGGGCTTGATGACTGATTGAATAGATTTGTTTATGCTATTACGAATCAAGTAAAAAATTTAATCTCTTTTGAGCTTTTTTAATTATTTGGGAGTAGTGTTAGACTCTTAATAATTATAAAGGAGGCCCTGTTTGATAATTAATTTATAGATAATCACGAGATTATGCTGAAATTTTGCAGATTTTTAAATTTTAATTCACCATGGCTCCTAAAAAGTATGTCTGGATTTGAAAAAAGAAAAAGAAAGAAAATATTGAAATAGTCGGTTATTATATTTGGTATTCTTTCGTATTGATGCTCTTTTGTTCAGAAAAAATTCTTAGTTTTTTTTATGTCTATCTTAATAGCAATTCACAAAAGGCCTTTTTTTTGTCGCTTTAGGCCCTGAAAAACTCAGGGCCGGCCTTGTCTCTTAGGAAAATATAAAATAAGGTTCTTTACATAAGTATACAACTAATATAAAGTAATTACAACAATAGTGCACCAAACAAATAATTGTATTAACAGTGAAATACTGTATAATAATATCAACAATAATGCATTCCACGTCAGTATATCCAATCCAACAAAAAAATAAAACCCTTAATTCAAGGAGAAAACTACTCCACTTATTTTGGCAGTTACTAACTAACCCAATTACTCAAAAATCACGTCGCCAATATACGAATTTGGCGAAGATCAAAAAGGAATCTTCGTATATCATTGTAATCTGTAACAAAGGAGCAATCGAGAAGAAGCATATTCGAAGAAACAGAAATCGAAAGCAACAAGAAGCAAAAATAGAGTATTCGAACACCACATTCAAATAAGCGATCAAAAGATTTCTGGAAAAGAATCAAAAAGTATATTAGTCTGAAACAAAGTAGCAATCTAGAAGAAGCATATCCAGTACAATAGAAGAAACTGAAAATCGAAAGCAAGAGGCAGCAAAAACAGAGCATCCGAACACCACATTCAAATAAACGATTCAAAGATTTCCGGAACATAATCAGAAAGAAGATTCTGAGACATCGAACTGAATCTACAACGAAACTACAATGGTACGAAGTAATTATTCTATATACTGAAGCAACTATGATTCGGTCACCGTGAAAACAATAATAATAATCTGGAATCATTCATAAAATACTTTGAAAACCATATAATGTTGAATTGGAAAACAATAAAGTAATATTATTAATTTTTAGTAACGAGTGGGAATTGTATTGCACATTCATGGTTTGTAGAATTCATATAATATATTGGCTACATTAATATATAGGTTTGGTTACTTTAAATAAATGCATAATTCAATACAATATAGTTTCGAATTTCAATGTGCATTCTTTATTATTTATCGTCCTCAAAAACATAATATGTGTTTTGTTTATAAATTTAACCAAAACAGTCTGTTACATATTCATAGATACTAATTTGTCTATTTTGGTTACTGATAATTTTTGAGTCGGTCACCGTAAAAACAATACTAATAATCTGGAATCATTCATAAAATATTTTGGAAACCATATAATGTTGAATTGGAAACCAATAAAGTAATATTATTAATTTTCAGTAACGAAAGGGAACTGTATTGCAAAATTCATGGTTTGAAGAATTCATATAATATATTGGCTACATTAATATATAGGTTTGGTTACTTTAAATAAATGCATAATTCAATACAATATAGTTTCGAATTCCTTCATGTGCATTCTTTATTATTTATCGTCCTCAAAAACATAATATGTGTTTTGTTTATAAATTTAACCAAAACAGTCTGTTACATATTCATAGATACTAATTATGTCTATTTTGGTTCTCGATAATTTTTATTCTATTCACCAAAAACAATACTAATAATCTGAATCATTCATAAAATATTTTGGAAACCATATAATGTTGAATTGAAACCAATAAAGTAATATTATTAATTTTCAATGTGAAAGGGAATTGTATTGCAAAATTCATGGTTTGAAGAATTCATATAATATATTACTACATTAATATATAGGTTTGGTTACTTTAAATAAATGCATAATTCAATACAATATAGTTTCGAATTCCTTCATGTGCATTCTTTATTATTTATAGTCCTCAAAAACATAATATGTGTTTTGTTTATAAATTTAACCAAAACAGTCTATTACATATTCATAAATACTAATTATGTCTATTTTAGTTACTGATAATTTTTGATCCGGTCACCGTAAAAACAATACTAATAATCTGGAATCATTCATAAAATATTTTGGAAACCATATAATGTTGAATTGGAAACCAATAAAGTAATATTATTAATTTTCAGTAACGAAAGGGAACTGTATTGCAAAATTCATGGTTTGAAGAATTCATATAATATATTGGCTACATTAATATATAGGTTTGGTTAATTTAAATAAATGCATAATTCAATACAATTTAGTTTCGAATTTAAATGTGCATTCTTTATTATTAATCGGCCTCAAAAATATAATATGTGTTTTATTTATAAATTTAACCAAAACAGTCTGTTACATATTCATAGATACTAATTATGTCTATTTTGGTTACTGATAATTTTTTATTCGGTCACCGTAAAAACAATACTAATAATCTGGAATCATTCGTAAAATATTTTGGAAACCATATAATGTTGAATTGAAAACCAATAAAGTAATATTATTAATTTTCAGTAACGAAAAGGAACTGTATTGCACATTCATGGTTTGTAGAATTCATATAATATATTGGCTACATTAATATATAGGTATGGTTACTTTAAATAAATGCATAATTCAATACAATTTAGTTTCGAATTCCTTCATGTGCATTCTTTATTATTTCTCGTCCTAAAAAACATAATATGTGTTTTGTTTATAAATTTAACCAAAACAGTCTATTACATATTCATAGATACTAATTATGTCTATTTTGGTTACTGATAATTTTTGATTCGGTCACCGTGAAAATAATAATAATAATCTGGAATCATTCATAAAATATTTTGGAAACCATATAATGTTGAATTGGAAACCAATAAAGTAATATTATTAATTTTCAATGTGAAAGGAACTCAGATTGCAAAATTCATGGTTTGAAGAATTCATATAATATATTGGCTACATTAATATATAGGTTTGGTTACTTTAAATAAATGCATAATTCAATACAATATAGTTTCGAATTCCTTCATGTGCATTCTTTATTATTTATCGTCCTCAAAAACATAATATGTGTTTTGTTTATAAATTTAACCAAAGCGATGCATTACATATTCATGATACTAATTATGTCTATTTTGGTTACCGATAATTTTTTTCTTAAATTCACCGTAAAAACAATACTAATAATCTGGAATCATTCATAAAATATTTTGGAAACCATATAATGTTGAATTGGAAACAAATAAAGTAATATTATTAATTTTCAGTAACGAGTGGGAATTGTATTGCACATTCATGGTTTGTAGAATTCATATAATATATTGGCTACATTAATATATAGGTTTGGTTACTTTAAATAAATGCATAATTCAATACAATATAGTTTCGAATTTCAATATGCATTCTTTATTATTTATCGTCCTCAAAAACATAATATGTGTTTTGTTTATAAATTTAACCAAAATAGTCTGTTATATATTCATAGATACTAATTATGTCTATTTTTGTTACTGATAATTTTTTATTCGGTCGCCGTAAAAACAATACTAATAATCTGGAATCATTCATAAAATATTTTGGAAACCATATAATGTTGAATTGGAAACCAATAAAGTAATATTATTAATTTTCGATGAATGAAAGGGAACAGATTGCAAAATTCATGGTTTGAAGAATTCATATAATATATTGGCTACATTAATATATAGGTTTGGTTACTTTAAATAAATGCATAATTCAATACAATATAGTTTCGAATTCCTTCATGTGCATTCTTTATTATTTATCGTCCTCAAAAACATAATATGTGTTTTGTTTATAAATTTAACCAAAACAGTCTATTACATATTCATAAATACTAATTATGTCTATTTTGGTTACTGATAATTTTTGATTCGGTCACCGTAAAAACAATACTAATAATCTGGAATCATTCATAAAATATTTTGGAAACCATATAATGTTGAATTGGAAACCAATAAAGTAATATTATTAATTTTCAGTAACGAGTGGGAATTGTATTGCACATTCATGGTTTGTAGAATTCATATAATATATTGGCTACATTAATATATAGGTATGGTTACTTTAAATAAATGCATAATTCAATACAATTTAGTTTCGAATTCCTTCATGTGCATTCTTTATTATTTATCGTCCTAAAAAACATAATATGTGTTTTGTTTATAAATTTAACCAAAACAGTCTATTACATATTCATAGATACTAATTATGTCTATTTTGGTTACTGATAATTTTTGATTCGGTCACCGTGAAAATAATAATAATAATCTGGAATCATTCATAAAATATTTTGGAAACCATATAATGTTGAATTGGAAATCAATAAAGTAATATTATTAATTTTCAAATGTGAGTGGGAATTGTATTATGATTCATGGTTTGTAGAATTCATATAATATATTGGCTACATTAATATATAGGTTTGGTTACTTTAAATAAATGCATAATTCAATACAATATAGTTTCAATTCCTTCATGTGCATTCTTTATTATTTATCGTCCCTCAAAACATAATATGTGTTTTGTTTATAAATTTAACCAAAACAAATTGCTACATATTCATAGATACTAATTATGTCTATTTTGGTTCTTGATAATTTTTGAGTCAATCACCGTAAAAACAATACTAATAATCTGAATCATTCATAAAATATTTTGGAAACCATATAATGTTGAATTGAAACCAATAAAGTAATATTATTAATTATCAAGAACGTGAAAGGAATCAGATTGCAAAATTCATGGTTTGAAGAATTCATATAATATATTGGCTACATTAATATATAGGTTTGGTTACTTTAAATAAATGCATAATTCAATACAATATAGTTTCAATTCCTTACATATGCATTCTTTATTATTTATCGTCCTCAAAAACATAATATGTGTTTTGTTTATAAATTTAACCAAAAGCAAATTGCATTACATATTCATAGATACTAATTATGTCTATTTTGGATAATGATAATTTTTATTCTATTACCGTAAAAACAATACTAATAATCTGAATCATTCATAAAATATTTTGGAAACAATATAATGTTGAATTGAAACCAATAAAGTAATATTATTAATTTTCAAAGAATGAAAGGGGAACTCATGATTGCAAAATTCATGGTTTGAAGAATTCATATAATATATTGGCTACATTAATATATAGGTTTGGTTACTTTAAATAAATGCATAATTCAATAAAATATAGTTTCGAATTCCTTCATGTGTATTCTTTATTATTTATCGTCCTCAAAAACATAATTTGTGTTTTGTTTATAAATTTAACCAAAACAGTCTATTACATATTCATAGATACTAATTATGTCTATTTTGGTTACTGATAATTTTTTATTCGGTCGCCGTAAAAACAATACTAATAATCTGGAATCATTCATAAAATATTTTGGAAACCATATAATGTTGAATTGGAAACCAATAAAGTAATATTATTAATTTTCAGTAACGAAAGGGAACTGTATTGCAAAATTCATGGTTTGAAGAATTCATATAATATATTGGCTACATTAATATATAGGTTTGGTTACTTTAAATAAATGCATAATTCAATACAATATAGTTTCGAATTCCTTCATGTGCATTCTTTATTATTTATAGTCCTCAAAAACATAATATGTGTTTTGTATATAAATTTAACCAAAACAGTCTATTATATATTTATAGATACTAATTATGTCTATTTTGGTTACTGATAATTTTTGATTCGGTCACCGTGAAAATAATAATAATAATCTGGAATCATTCATAAAATATTTTGGAAACCATATAATGTTGAATTGGAAACCAATAAAGTAATATTATTAATTTTCAGTAACGAATGGGAATTGTATTGCACATTCATGGTTTGTAGAATTCATATAATATATTGGCTACATTAATATATAGGTTTGGTTAATTTAAATAAATGCATAATTCAATACAATTTAGTTTCGAATTTAAATGTGCATTCTTTATTATTAATCGTCCTCAAAAATATAATATGTGTTTTATTTATAAATTTAACCAAAACAGTCTGTTACATATTCATAGATACTAATTATGTCTATTTTGGTTACTGATAATTTTTTATTCGGTCACCGTAAAAACAATACTAATAATCTGGAATCATTCGTAAAATATTTTGGAAACCATATAATGTTGAATTGGAAACCAATAAAGTAATATTATTAATTTTCAAGAATTAAAGGGAATCAGATTGCAAAATTCATGGTTTGAAGAATTCATATAATATATTGGCTACATTAATATATAGGTTTGGTTACTTTAAATAAATGCATAATTCAATACAATATAGTTTCGAATTCCTTCATGTGCATTCTTTATTATTTATCGTCCTCAAAAACATAATACGTGTTTTGTTTATAAATTTAACCAAAACAGTCTGTTACATATTCATAGATACTAATTATGTCTATTTTGGTTACTGATAATTTTTTATTCGGTCGCCGTAAAAACAATACTAATAATCTGGAATCATTCATAAAATATTTTGGAAACCATATAATGTTGAATTGGAAACCAATAAAGTAATATTATTAATTTTCAGTAACGAAAGGGAACTGTATTGCAAAATTCATGGTTTGAAGAATTCATATAATATATTGGCTACATTAATATATAGGTATGGTTACTTTAAATAAATGCATAATTCAATACAATTTAGTTTCGAATTCCTTCATGTGCATTCTTTATTATTTATCGTCCTCAAAAACATATTATGTTTTGTTTATAAATTTAACCAAAACAGTCTATTACATATTCATAGATACTAATTATGCCTATTTTGGTTACTGATAATTTTTGATTCTGTCACCGTGAAAATAATAATAATAATCTGGAATCATTCATAAAATATTTTGGAAACCATATAATGTTGAATTGAAACCAATAAAGTAATATTATTAATTTTCAAAGAACGAAAGGGAATTGTATTGCACATTCATGGTTTGTAGAATTCATATAATATATTGGCTACATTAATATATAGGTTTGGTTATTTTAAATAAATGCATAATTCAATACAATATAGTTTCGAATTTCAATGTGCATTCTTTATTATTTATCGTCCTCAAAAACATAATATGTTTTGTTTATAAATTTAACCAAAAACAAATACATTATATATTCATAGATACTAATTATGTCTATTTTGGTTACTGATAATTTTTGATTCGGTCACCGTGAAAATAATAATAATAATCTGGAATCATTCATAAAATATTTTGGAAACCATATAATGTTGAATTGGAAACCAATAAAGTAATAGTATTAATTTCAGTAACTATTGAGAATTATATTGCACATTCATGGTTTGAAGAATTCATATAATATATTGGCTACATTAATATATAGGTTTGGTTACTTTAAATAAATGCATAATTCAATACAATTTAGTTTCGAATTCCTTCATGTGCATTCTTTATTATTAATCGTCCTCAAAAACATAATATGTGTTTTGTTTATAAATTTAACAAAAACAGTCTGTTACATATTCATAGATACTAATTATGTCTATTTTGGTTACTGATAATGTTGATTTGAAAACCAATAAAGTAATAGTATTAATTTCAGTAACTATTGGGAATTATATTGCACATTCATGGTTTGAAGAATTCATATAATTTTCATAATCTGACATCATTCATAACATAGTATGATTACATTCGTCTATCTATGCATTATTAAATTTGATAATGCAAATAATATGTTGAAAATTTTTTATTACTAAAAATTTTACAATTTATTACTACGTGATGTTCATATACTGACTATTTACATAATTGTATTAATTTTAATGTTTTCAGTTGTCGTAAACATGGATATGATTCCAGTTGTAATTTACTTCAACGGTACGTGGAGTGACAGTAACCAATATCAAGATTTCGAAGTTACCGGCCTACTAGTCCCTTCAACTTGTTCATTCACAGAAATGCACAACTTGATATGCAATGCATTAAGCCTAGAATGCTACACAACAGAGTTGACAATCAAATTTCATATTAGCAGCGACATCCCTCCAATCAAGGTGACAAATGAATCAACCTTCAGATTCTATATGAAAATTAGAAGAAATTCAGGTGAACATGGCAAGTATCCACTGATTATAGATTCTGAATACCACAATGGAGGAACTACAATCTTACAAAACGTGATAATTGAAGAAAAAAATATAATGCACGATGAATCACCGATTAGATTGGCACAAAGGAATTCTGATCTTGAATTGTTGGAAACACAAGAAGACCAATTTGGATCACATTTTGTTGAGCATATGGCCAGTGAAGCTGTTGATAAAGAACAAGAAATATAACACAAGGTAGATATAACAAGTGATGAGGTCATGTCAGATTCGAATAAGTTTGAAGTCAAAATCCATCAAACTTACAAAGACAAAAGAATCTTAACACAAGCAATAAGGCTACATTCAATCAGGCAAAATAGACAACATAAGGTAGAAAGAACAAGTGGAAGAGACTTTGTTCTTGCATGCATCGACAATGAAAATTGCAAATGGAAACTAAGAGCATCAAAATTTCGGAAGACAAATATGTTCAAGGTGAGAGAATTTAATGATTTACACAGTTGTTCATCTAACATACTACTTGGAGATCATAGACAAGCAAGTAGTCAGATGGTTAGTGAATGCATAATGCATTGAGTAACTAACTTCAAGAAAATTTACACACCAACTGATATTGTGGAAGATATGATGACAGATTATAATGTGTCCATCACCTACCAAAAAGCATGGAGAGCAAAAGAAAAAGCAATGGAAAGAGTAAGAGGGAATCCACACGACTACACTATTATTCCTTCATGGTTGCACATGTTGAAAAAAATAAATCCAGGTATCAATTAGAAACTTTTCATTTATATTTTAAATATTACATTTATTCAAATTAAATGATTTGGTTGCCTATTAATTAAAGTTTGTCTACTAACTTTAATAATGAAATATAAATTAAAAGATCATTTTTGCATGCGACCATTATATACATGAAATGTAACTAATAAAAAAGCATTTTGGACACCATTTGAATACTGTGAGAAATGTGAAATTCTGATTAATTGGATACCAGTAGTACTACACTTAGTGCATCCTTAACTACAAATATGGATAATATTTATTACATATATTTACATTAACCAAACTGAAAATTCTTTTCAGGAACCATCACATCCTTGCAATTGGAAAATAATGGTCGATTTAAATATCTCTTCTTTGTAATAGGAGCGTCCATTGAAGCATGGCACCATTGTTTCCCCATCATTGTAATTGATGGCACCTTCAAACAATCAACCTACGGGGGTACATTTCTCATAGCAAGCACACAAGATGCAAACAGAAATATTATACCAATTGCTTTTGGAGTTGTAAACAGTGAAAATGAATTATCCTGGACATGGTTTTTCATTAATTTGAGAGATGCTTGTGGAGTAAGAGAAGGACAATTCATTGTCTCAGATAGGCATGAAGCAATTATAAAGGGACTTAACAGTGTGTTCCCTGATGTCATGCATGGTTCATGCACATACCATATTTTTAAAAATATAAAAAAATAGTTCAAGAAGAAAGGAGAAGAAATCAAAAAGCATACAACGCGCGTTTAGAGAGCTTACACCATTGAAGAATTCAATATACACATAGCTCAACTTGATGCAATTGATGCTCGAATAAGAAAATATTTGGAAGAAGAAGTTTATCTAGAAAAGTGCACGAGGCTCCATGGATCGTGAGCGGATACTCAACAATGACTTCAACATCGAATCTATTAACAATGCAATAAAGGAAATCGAAATCTTCCAATAAGGCCGATGATTGAATGTTCATGCGTTGTATGGTTCAAAGATGGTATTTCACAAACAAACAATCAAAATGTCATCATCTTTCACTACCCTTTCCACAACAAATTTGAAAGAAGATTGTAATCTAATATCATTGAGTCAAAGAAACTTAAGGTTAGTTATACAACTTTTAAATTTTTATGTGCATACCTACAAAACAAATTTGGAATAATCAAATTTATGCAGTTTTGGTTACCAAAATACACTGATAAATATACCAACAGTACATATGACTTTGATTATTCCAAATTACATATACAAAAAAATATTATACATACTAACTACACAATTAAATGATATTGTAGGTTGAGACATCAAACCTAGTAATTTTCATTGTTTACGATATCGCCAAACAATTTATCGTGGACATGGAACAAAAGACATGCACATGCCATAAATTTCAGTACCATGAAATGCCTTGCTCACATGCTGCTGCTGTTATTGGCAAAAGGAATTTGAGCTGTTATGATTTTTGCTCAAAATATTATTCAAAAAAAACTTTGGTAGAAACGTATTCAACTTCCATCATGCCGTTGGATGACAAAGAGCATTGGGATGTTCCAGAAGATATTAAAAACATATGTGTCCAACCACCAAATACAAGAAGATCAGCTGGAAGACCAAAGAAAGGTAGATACAAGCATGCATCTGAAAATACAGTTCAAAATAAGTGCAGCAGATGCCAAGAAAAGGGCCACAACAGAAAAACATGCAATAATCCACCAATTTTGAGACCACGAAAGGTTTGATATTATACAACATCAAAACAAATATAACAAACTCGTTGAAGTTTACTTGGTTTACTGAGTTGTAATTCTTCCTTATGACATTCTGGTTGCACACCAACATTTAATTGGTTACCTTTGAATTCATATTTGGCAACCAACTGTATCGTATTTAGAAAAAAACAATTTTAAGCGTCGTAAGTTTTGTTTGTAATTTTTAAATTATTATTTTTAAAACATAGAATATAAAATGTACACATTTATTTGTATGCTTGGCTACACTATAAACCTTAAAAAACACATAGAATTTGTTTAATTAATTTTTAAATTACTAGAACAATTTGGTTACCAACAAATACTATTGATTGTAACATTAACCAACATTATTTGGAATCCTTTATATGACTGATTGCAACCCATCTTAACCATAAAGACAAAAACTTGAAAGAGATTATTAAGTGTCATTAAATTTACAGTTAGCACTATTTATTTATCAACATCAACTAAAATAGTTACCTTTTTTTCACAATTTGGCAACGATCTGAAACATATAAAGAACATATGCTATTACAATTGAATGTTAGTATTGATTGGTTCCCAAATACAATTAAAATTGTTACATTTATATACGAATTCGTCAACCTATTGAACAATAAAAAAAATAGAAGATTATTTAAAAAATAAAAAAGCAAGACAAATAAAACAACAATTTGAACCAACAAAACAATATCATACGTGTAATCCATATAAAATGTATACATTTCTTTGTATACTTGGCTACATTGTAACCCTTAAAAACACATAGAATTTGTTTAATAATGTATTAAATTACTATAACAATTTGGTTACCTACAAATAATATTGATTGTAACATTAACCAACATTATTTGGAACCCTTTGTATGACTGATTGTAAACCATCTTAACCAAAAAGACAAAAACATGAAAGACATTATCAAGTGTCATTAAATTTTCATTTAGCACTGTTTATTTACCAACATCAACTAAAATAGTTACTTTTGTTTCATAATTTGGCAACGAACTGAAATATATTAATAACATATGCTTTAACTATTGTCTGTTAAGACATTTCGCTGGTTACCAAATACAATTAAGATTATTACCCTTATATACGGATTTGTCAACCTACTGAACCATAACAACATAAAAATTTCAATATTATTTAAACAAATAAAAAAGCAAGACAACTAAAACAACAATTTGAACCAACAAAACAATATCATACGTGTATCATTCCATCCTCATAATATTTACTAAAGCATTTCACAGTCAATAACCATATCAAATGGTATCAAATTTCTAAACAGAAAAGTAACATTATGCAAAACCAAACTAGTCTTCACTAACAAATCTTCCTAAGTGTTCTGAATCAGTCTCGTATCCGCCTACGTGCTTGTTACTCGCATGAATGAACAAATTGACACATAGTTTCTTCCGATATTGAATAATTGGAAATGGATTTGGCATTGCATGAATCTGCTTGTGTAGAATATGCTCCGCAAAAGAAATGGTAAACATACCACAGTCACTGAAAAAACAAACAACATATAAAGAAAATAAATACAAACATCATAATATATGAAAAACTAAAAAAAAAATATAAAAAATGAAAACTTACCTTTCAATTTTCTCAGGCAAACCCTCAGCAAATTCAAGTTCAATAATATCATGTTCTCCTTTGGTGCGATATGGTTCGCTATTGAAATCAATATCGGATCTATTCTTCCAAAAACCACATCCAGACAATATTATTGGAAGAATGAAAATATATGGCTCACACATATCGCTGATATTTGTTCGCATGATGTCCCTGTTCTGTTGTAGAGAATTATAAACTACTAACACTCTACGATGCACATCAAAAACCAGTAAAAACCAATGGCCAGGAATTGCCATATGAACGGAAAATATGACAAAATCAACATCAACCCACAGTGTGTTGACTTCCATAAAAAAGCCATGAATATACTCAGCCACATCACCGTTGCCCAACAACAATGTCTTATCACAATTTTTATTAGAATATTCCACATATAAGTTAGTCAACTTCATATGAAACCAACAATCTGTTGTCGTAACCCTTATTTGAATATTGTTCGAGTATCTAGCCAGTTTGCGCATATAATACAAACAGATGTTGATGTGCTGAACCAAAAATAAAACCATGATAACAATCAAATATTAACAAAAAAAAAATTAAAACTTTAAAAAAATAAGTATCCAATACAGAAACATATAGTAACCAAAATATTGAGATAAGGTAACCAAAACCAACAAGCATAATTAAAAAATATCAAAAGAACTCACATCATCATCAAGCCAATCGACCACATGAGTCTTCAAATTTTGTAAACCACATTTTGAGGATATTGAAATAGACCCAAATCTAAAGGAAGGGTCTATTTTGTCATTGTTTCCTAAATTTTTAATCCTTCAAAACAAAAACATATTGGATCTAATAAATAAATGATTGTATCTCCTAGAAGACATATTATAAATATATTAAACTCCAATAAACATACCTTTTTTCGTTATTTAAACCAATTTTAAACCACCGCTTTCAAACATAACATCTTCAAACTTCAAAGGCATACCCATACAAACATCCGGAAAAGTAGATATACCCCTCTCAGTAATGTTCTATCCTCAACAATGCATTTGGAGTTGAATCACCAACCAAACTTCGATGTATAAGGACTCTTCAACACCGCACTCTTCGTGATACATGCGACAGGCCTTTTCATCAGGTTAGTTGCAGATTTTTCAACTTCAACACAATGGATTAAATCATGTGTTGTCATAACCATGTCATCAAGCAACGACCTGTCTGTTGTATCACTTTTACTACCCTATAATGAATTTTAAGACATGACACAAAAAACAATAACAATATCAAATTAATAATCCAAGACACAATCAATAGTAACATAAACATCATATTTAAGTAACTAATACAACATATACATGTAATTCATCGTTGAAAAATTACTAACCTCAATCGGTAAAAAAACCAATTTCTTGACCACTGCACTGACTTAAGATATCAAATCTTGGAATTTCATTAATCTTGTCAACCTGATAAAAAAAAACATACTTTTGTTCAATATAAGACTTAAAAATATAACATAAAAAAACAAAGCAAAAAATGCTTAACCTTTTCATTCTCAACATTAATTAGGAGCCGTCTAGGAGTATAAACAACAATCTCTTTACCATGAGAATTTAAATTGTCATTCTTGTTCTCAATCTGTAAAAAAAATGGAATTTTTTTATCACTTACTTAATAAATATTAAATAAAAATGAAAATCTAATATATATATATACCTTTGCATCGACTTCTTCAAAATGAATCACACCAACCCCACCAACATCATCCATATTACTTCCATGAAACCTGCTTTTGAAATGTCATCAACTTCAATCATGACATCATCCTCAACCTTCATAACATCATCAACTACTACATTAACATTCTCATCCATCTCAACATCATAACCATCAACATTTTCATCCATCTCATCATCATCATCATCATCATCATCATCATCATCATCATCATCATCATCATCATCATCATCATCATCATCAATAACATTTACATTTCTCCGCTTAAGATAACTAGATTTTCCATATAATTGCTTTCTAAACATCTTTTTTATATCCCTACAAATTTAAATATGAAACCCTTGCAATTGATCTTTAAACTCAACACCCAACTTCTCGATTTCTTTCTTCACTTCCATCACCTTCCCTTCCAATGGCTTCACCCGTTCATCAATAATTTTTTCCACATCAGAAATAGAAAACATAAGGTTTTTAACCTTCCTTGATGATTGAACTTTAATATCAGACCTTTTGGCTCCACTGTCACTTCCACTGAAAAAATAAAAACCTCCTAGATCAAACCGCAACTTCTCATCCTCCGTAGGAACAAGATTCTGAATAATTAACTGAAACAAATTAAAAGCAACAAATATACAATATCAGAAACATTGAACACATAAAAGAAACAAGACATTACACATAAAAAAAATAGGTTCAGTAACCAATAACATATGAAAAGGTAACCGAATATAACGTAAATGGTAACCAACATACCTGACCAGAACCAAAAATCTTGTCGTTCAACTTCTCATTCTTGGGAGCCTTTCCTAACTCCCTCCATCTCAATAATCAATTTACAATCATTATCATCAATACGTAAACCCCCTAACTTTCAATGTAGGAATTGTTTCAAACAACAAAACTTGAAGTACATAAGGTAAACCACTAAGCTTGTAAGATTTACAATAACTATCACTATAGAAATCAGATATCACCCCACCATACTTATCCTTCTTTACATGTCCTTTTTACAAAGAAGTGATAGAGAATTCTTTGTTTGTTCAAAAGCAACTTTTCCCCATGGATAACTTGCAACATCACCATAAGTCAAAAAATTAAACAAAGCTTCATCAACGAATTGTCGTAAACAAAGAAGCTAGTATGAAGTTAAAAGCAAGAAAATGATAGACATCTTAATCGCCTCATCATCATCATCAAAACAAACACTCCTATAAATCCTCCCTATACTAGAATCCAAGTTAGAACCTCGCTTTTGAAAAAATTTCTCCACCAACCTATTTTCAATCCCTTGAAACTACCAATTTCTTCATTTCTCGCCAATTTAAACCGGAAATTAAACAAAATTCAGGCAATCCAAATCTTACCCTTCTCTCACCAAATAAAAACCACATCTCCCCGTCATCCCTTTGATAAACTTCCCTAATCAAAGCTTGATGGATAATCTGTGAAAACATCTGTGGTTTCCCAAACTCTAAAAATTTACCAAAACATGTCAACTTAAACTTATTCAATTGTCCCTCAGACAATTTATTCTTGATAATATATGGAACCTCCATATCACACCAATAAATTACTTTTGCTGTGAAGTTCCTATTATGCTCTTCGTAAAATAGATCCCAAATCTGAAAAATACAATAAATTACATTAAAAACACATTAACCAAATCAAAATACAACATCTTTAAACTTTAAAACAAAAACTATTAAATCAACAATACCCAAAAAAACACTAATACTAATAACCAAATAATATCAGTGACAGACCAAAACCCAAATTAATCAAACTATTTAATATATAACAATTGATAAACTAACAAATTTAGAAAATAATACTAACAACACGTCCACTCGAAAACAACATAACCATTTTACCACATAGAATAAAAACATGCATCAATCTCCAACTCTATTGTAATAAAAAATACATTTTAATAATTAAGAAATAATCGGTTTCCAAACATATAAATGTTGGTAACCAAATCTCAATCAACTAGTTTCCATCAAAACATAATCAACATGCATAATCACAAAAATATAATCTATATACTAATCTCTGAAACTAAACACGAACTGAAAACAAAATAAACAAACCTTCAATTTTTTTGACATGGAACAATTTTTCTCTTGTGAGCCTCAACTGCATCTTCTTTCCCCTCTTTTTTTGCAGCAACTTCGAAATTAGAATCAATACATACCAAAGATTTAGCCTTCTTATTCTTATGCCTCCCCAATTTCTTATCTTCAACCTTTGATTTCACCGTTAACAACTTCCCCTTTTTTGAAGACTTTGAAATACTATCATTTTCCTCTACAAATATCTTCAAATCCTTTCTATAATCATTCTCCCTGAGTCGCTTACCCTTCCCATCGCTCTTCTTATGCCCCACCCCCTCCATTCTCTTCCTCGTAGACACCATCACAACCAAAACCCAAATAAATCGAAAAATGTAGAACAACTGAATAAGAACACACCAAACAACTTGCAAATAATCACGAGTAAAAGAATAATAAGCAAACAACGAACCAGTTAACCAAAACGCCTAAACGAATCTCACCGGAAAGAGCAACGACATACTGCTTAAAAAAGAAGAGTTTGGCTTAAAGAGTTCCCAAATCACATAATATGGGTTTCTAACTGGAAAAAAGAAGACGAACAAAGATAATACCAAAATTTAAATTGAAACTCGAGCCCCTTGTCCCGCATAAATCCCGCATAAAGCATATTCAGTTTTTTTTTCAAAAAGAAAATTGAATTGCTATGTCAGCAACACCTTAAATAACACAACGTAATTAAAGGGATCATTTTTTTCACTACTATTGAAAATAAAAATTTATATACATTAAAATTATAAATATTTAATGAGTGCACTATTTTTGTAATTACTTTTTAAAATGTAATCTAAAATGTAAATGTTCCTATAAAGTAATTGGATGTCTTCTGATTCTGTTTATACCGCTGCTCGGAAAGGTCAGTATTATTATAGTCATTCACCGTGAATCTTAATTCATTAATTTTACTAATTCTGTAATTCTCTCCGTAAAATCTTGTTTTTTTAAAATTTCTGATAGTCTGCAGCTGTAGTCCACCTGAGAGCTACTGGTGACGCCCCGATCCTGAGGCAAGCTAAGTTCTAGGTACACACACATATATGTGTGTGTGTATATATATATATATATATATATATATATATATATATATATATATATATATATATATTTTCCTTCTGTCTTTTATAGATTCACTAGATTGAGGTTTATCCGTCCGCCAATTAATTTTGATTAATTGTTAGACGCTTCTGCAATTTTGTTGAAGTGAAAGCCATCCCTGAAACCTAGATTAAATTAAAATTTATTACTCCCTCCATTCCAATAAGTGTCCTTTAAAGTTTTTGCACATGAATTAAGAAAGTCATTTAATACTATCGTTTAATAATTAAAATTTGTGTAAAATTCCATCACTACCCCTTTACGGGAAGCTGAAAACTATTAATACTAAGTGTGAGAATTTTTTGGGATAATGAGAGAAAGTAAGGGTGATATAGGAAAGTAAATAATTTATTTTTCTTGAAAGTTGTAAACGACAAATAATTTGGAACAAAATTTTTCTTCCAAAACGTCACTTATTTTGGAATGGAGGGAGTATTATTTTGATAAAAATCATTTGCTAAAAAGGTCAATTTTATTTTTTTATTGTCGACTATTTAAGTTGAATCGGATGTTTATATGCTTACAATTACTAAATATAGAAATTTGTATTTATAGCTACTTAATGATAAGCATGAATTGAAGGATAAAATTCGTTTGTAAGTTAACATAGCAAAATTTGTTCTTGGGCAACATGTTTGCTTGGTATGAATTTTATGTTTTCAATTCAAGGTTTAACTAGTACACCAAGGCAATAAATTACTTACCATATACTCTTAACATTCCACAATGTAAGGATCTGTGAGAACAGAACTTACCTAGCTCAGCTATGGAACTTAGTTGCAGATAAAATGGAAATTTAAGTGAGAGAAACAAGTGACAGAAAGGGAGAAGATAAGAAAGAGTTCCAGAAAGAGCTAGAGAGAGAAACAAAAATTGCAATTCATATTCCACATGCCTCAACAATGACGGTATTTATCAGAACATTCACCTCACTATCTCTCCCTCCCTCTCTCTACAGAATTGTAATGGAAATGACAACTCTATCGGTTCTAATAACAGCTGACTAATGGCTTATTAACTAGCTAATTACTTTACGATTAATTCACTTTACGTCTGCATTGATTCCACTCTACGTTTTCATTGATTCACTCTACGATTGTGAATCAATGAAAACTAATAACAACTGACTAATGAATTATTAACTAGCTAATGGATTATTAACCCAACTCATATTTCTTACAATCATCCCCTCATCAAACCAACCTTGTCCTCAAGGTTAAAAATGGGAAAATCTCTTATGGAGCTGCTCCTAGTCCTCCCATGTGGCTTCCGAAGGTAAAGTGTTAGACCATTGGACTAATACCTCAACTGCTGCAACATTGTGCTTCTTAACCATTTTCCTGTCTAATATAACCACTGGTTCCACCAAGAATTGGCCATTCTCATCAAGGTAAGGTAAATTTGTAGAACTAGGACAATAAAGTCCAATCTTCTTCTTAAGAAGTGACACATGAAACACAGGATGAACTTTGGCAGCCACAGGAAGCTTGAGCCTATAAGCAACAGTGCCAATTTTCTCCTCTATAGGAAAAGGCCCAAAGTACTTAGTAGCTAACTTCCCAAATTTGGTCTGTGACAATGTGGTCTGTTTATAAGGCTTGATCCTTAAATATACTAGGTCACCCACCATAAAAGATCTCTCACTTCTAGCCTTGATATTGTTTCATCCTGAATTGAGCAACCGTCAAATTTTGCTTAAGTAAATGCATTAATTGAGTTCTGTCTTGACATTAAGATCTAGTAGTAGGGTCATGAACTTGGTCATATTGGTGGAAATTGAGATGCGGAGGCTTATATCCATATAATGCTTTAAATGGTGTGACCTTCAATCCACTATGGTGATGTGTGTTGTACCACCACTTAGCCAAAGCTAACCAAGTACTCAAATGGAGTTTTTTTCTACCAACTTAAAAAGAGACTGCTAGAAAAGATTAATAAAAATCTTGCCTCTATCGGACACAATGGTAGAAGGTAGCCCATGAAGCTTATAAATCTGATTAATGAACACTTGCCAATAGCAGTGAAAGGATGTTTAAGAGCTATGAAATGGCCATATTTAGTCAATCTGTCCATCACTACCCAGATAGCTGTAAAACCATTGGATTTGGGCAATCCTTCAATAAAATCCATAGATATGTCAACTCAAGGAACCTCATGAATAGGCAAAGGCTGCAATAATCCTGGTATGGTCACAATTTCATGTTTTTGTTGTTGGCAGATATCACACTCCTTCACAAACTTTGTAACATCATTTCTCATAGAAGGCCAGAAGAAATATTTACTAAGCCTCTCATATGTACCCTTGGCCCCCCAGCCGGTGAAGCATGGAATTTAGAAAGTGACTTTGTTCTTAGCGGCATGTCTGGTCCTACTACCAGTTTGTCTTGGAATTTAAGTCGGCTATGATGAAAAGAGTATCCTGGCAAGGATCCATCTATAGCTGAGCAATAATATCCCTCAACCATCAGATTCCCACGATTGAGCTAATTCCAGAATCCATTGGGGAGTGACTATGGAAATAGCTGAACAACTGTGATCTTTCTCAGAGAATTCGACTTGCCTTGATAGACAGTCTGCTGCTACATTTTCCTGTCCTTTCTTGTACACAATTTCATAGTGTAATCTCATTAGTTTAGTGATTCATTTTTGTTGATTGGTAGTAGTAACTCTTTGATCCAAAAGGTACTTCAAGTTGTGGTGATTAGTCCTAATCAACACCTTATTACCAAGCACATAATGTCTCCATTTAGTAATGACATAGACCACAACGATCAACTCCTTTTCATATGTAGACTAGCCTGTGTTTTTGGGTGCTATAGCCTTTGCTCAAGTATCTTGGGTAGACCATGTTAACGCAATATGGCGGCGAAGGACATAAACAATCTTGTAATTTGTCGTGGTTAAATGACCCATCTTCATTCCTATTCAACGCACCATCCACGTAACTCAAGCAATTGACACTTAAAAATAAGAGCATCTCCATAAATCACACAGATAGTATTTCAATATTGAATTTCATAAAAAAAATTTTAACTTCACTTGATCACTGTTAACGCCAAGATCTTCTGCCACGTCCCAATCACGTAAGACGCCTCGATCCTCTGACATAAGAACACGATAAACACCCTGAAGCAAGCTCGATTACCGTTCCGCTTGGGATAAATTTCGAGCGTGAGAGTCGATATATGTGTTCACAAGGTTAACAATGGAGGATGAAATGTCTAGTGTTAGAGCCATTAGAATTGTGTGTCGTGTGTGGATATGAATGTGAACGTACCTCTTTGTGAAGACCTCCTTGCTATGATATACTACAGGACCTAGTTTACCGTGCCACTGACCCTCCTAACACCTGTTAATCCCATCCCCTCTGTCCACCGCTGGCCAACTGTCCAATCCTTATTAATGCCATGTAAGATCAGTCGGCCATTATCTTTGTCATCATCATCGGTTCAGAACCCAAGTGAAGATATTTAAATATATGATGGGTCGACCCACTGATTTGGTCCGATACTAGAAGGACTTAACAAATATAATAAAGTGACTAGGCCCAATAATGTCAACACCCAATAGTGAAGACCCAATGGACTAATTGAATAAGTAGGCACAATCCATTCGGCCCAATAGGAGAAATATTACGACCCAACATTGCCCCCTAATTTTTTATTAAACAGGAGGTTTAATAGAAAACTGTAAATGGCATCGGTTCAGGACCAAAGAAATTAATAATAAGACCAACAAAGGCCTAAAATATAGCTTACCGAAGCCCATCTGATGAACATCAAATAGCAACATAAATTAAGATCAAAAGTCCAACTGAAGAGCCTGCTCCAGCCGAACATACAACAACAAATATTTCATCGCCTCCCGAACAACTCAGACCTTCGCCGAAGACACCTCCGTCCAAAAATAGAAAGAATCCAAGCCGGGCCAAAGCCGAAGCCGCCCAAGAGACGCCAAGAGAATAATCTCAAGAGGATACTGCCAGAAGAAAAGCCTTCTGAAGTCTGTGTTGGAAAAAGAAAGAAGCAACCTTGACATTGTTCTTCTCAACAATGAATGACTTCGGAAGGATCTCGACAAGGTCAAAAAAGAGTTGGAGACAATCAATGCCACACATCGGGTCATCACAGATATAAATGTCGACCTGCTTCCGAAGAATGAAATTTTGACGAAGAAGAATGAAGATTTGGCCGAGTCCAATCAGAGCTTGGCGAAGCAAAATAACAATATCCATGCTAAAGAAGCAAGATATCTAGCACATCGTCAAAAGCTTGAAGAGGAGCTCCGATAACTTCGGGCCCTTAGGAACTTGGATCTGCCACTGACCGAAGACTTTCGTAAGGAGATCCAGGCAGAATACAGAAAATCCGCCGAGCTGAACAATAAGATCGTCCATATGTATGCCAAAGGATATGAAATCTGCCGAAGTAAAGACAAGAAAAAGTTCGGGCCAAGGTGGATCCATCTCTTCTAGACTCTTTAGATGGTGACGATGACAAGGAAGAAGCCTGAAGATGACTTCTCCTTATCTTTAGCTGTAGAACTTTCTGTAAAATTCTAACTTGTTGTGAACAGTTAATATTAATGAAATATCAACTTCATGCCTTATTACTTCTGGGTGAACATTTCTTGTCAGTAATTGATCATCAATCAAATTGAAAACTGTGCAAGTGCCTCTTATCTTAAACTGTTAGTCAATAATCAAGCAAATTATATAACAGTTAAGAACGATGATAATATAATCTGAACTCAACACTTGAACAAAATAAAGTAATGCATACTTATCGTTACCGAAGTGTGAGATCGGTCATGTGTAAGGAGAATTCGTCTGATCCTCTTTGCAACAACAAGATCTTGCTTACCGCTCGGGGTAGAATAAGTATATAAGGACCTTTGTTTACCACTCAGGGTAGAACAATTATATAAGGATCAAGATATAAGGACCATGGAATTAAATACCACACACGGGGTAACAACAAATAAGTGAAATTCGCCATCGAATGGCCAAATGAGTCCTACCATACCTCCTTACACCATTGTGAACTTAGGACAAATAGGAACAAGATCAATTGTGACCATTGACTTACCACCCTTGGTAAAATCAATATAGGAACATAGGATTTGTCTACCACACGGGGTAACAAATAAGTGGGCTGCCATCGAATGGCCAGCTAGTCCTACCATACCTCCTTACACCATTGTGAATAGGAACATGATCAATGTGAAAAAGTGAATGTGGATGAGCCACCGAAGTCTTTCTGTGTTGAATCCCCGATTCTTTCAAGAATATCCCTGCCGAAGTGCTTTACAGGCCAAGAACTTCGGGTCAAATGATCGTCACAGATGTCTTTGTGAACTTTCCGAAGAACATACTCTGCTTCGGATGGAACCAAATGTTTGAGCAATGATGACGAAAAAGGTCCTTCGGTAAAGATTCTCATCAATGAGAACAAAATTGACACTCTTGTACTTGGTCTTCTTTAGCCGGCATCTGATCTGAAGGAAGGACGCCATCTGCCATCAAAGTTATAAGCATCCGTAGTGGCCAACTTCAATAATGCATCGGCGGTGGAATTGTTATTGCGATCGACCTCTTGATAGCCTGTTGTACTGATGTCTGAAATAGAATATCCATCTGCATACAATGTCCACGGACTCTGCTTCTGTTGAAGAACTGCAACGGCTTTGTCAGATCCTTCAGCTTCGAAGTGTTCGGATTTCCAGGAGTGCGGCTTATAGATCTGATTTGGTGATGAATCCTTCGCTGTGGCGAGATCACTCAAGGCAGAGTGCCTTTTTTGTGTTCTCGGGTGAATATATTCTTGAATTGCTCCCTCGTCTGTTTGTGTCATAGTACCGAGAACTCCTAGGATGAGGTACCCTCTTCGGATGCTTAGGAATATGGGTGCATTTTGTGTGCTGAATTTGAACCTGACAGCCTTAGACGGACATCTCCGAAGACAAGTATTCACGCAGTGGTGTGCCTCGGTGGATTCTCGTGGAGTCGGCTTCAGGTCTACTTGGTGAAACTTTACACACATTGTGGTGAGGATACTCAAGCGTAATGCCTTATTTGTATTCTCGAGGTGCATACTCCTGGATCGATTATTTCGTTTTTGCGACCATAATCCCGGAGAAACAATAGGTAGCGAGTACCCTCTTGGTCGATCGGAAAATGGCTGTTGGGTCTTCATCTACTCTGCTTCGACCATAATCCCGAAGACCAATAGGGCGGAATACCCTCTTCGGTCAATCAGGAAAATGGTTGTTGGGTCTGCTTCGATCCCGAGGACGGCCTCGAGACATGTCTTTAAAGTGTAGATTTCTTTCTAACTTGATCGGTATGTCAGTCTGACCACTTCGGTGCCGAGTTCTAGGCGGGGTGCCTTTTACTTGCCTTCGGCCATGATCATGCTCTTTGTCAGCAGCAAAGACCAACCATCTTCGGGCTTCGTCGTGGGCTCTCGAACGAGAACCCCCTGATTTGTGCCATAACTTCCGATGTAGAACAACTGGAAATATTGTGATTGATAACTCAAGAACACTAAAAACAGCCCTCCTTCTAAATACCCAATGTTAACGCCAAGATATTACGCCACGTCCCAATCACGTAAGGCGCCTACGATCCCGCACATTTAACACGATAAACACCACAAAGCTTGCGACTACCGTTCGTCGGGGATAACTCAAAGCGCGTGAGAGTCAGTATATGTGTTCACAAGGTTAACAATGGAGGATGAAATGTCTAGTGTTAGAGCCATTAGAATTGTGTGTCGTGTGTGAATATGAATGTGAACGTACCTCTTTGTGAAGACCTCCTTGCTATAATATACTACAGGACCTAGTTTACCGTGCCACTGACCCTCCTAACACCTGTTAATCCCATCCCTCTGTCCACCGCTGGCCAACTGTCCAATCCTTATTAATGTCATGTAAGATCAGTCGGCCATTATCTTTGTCATCATCACCGGTTCAGAACCCAAGTGAAGATATTTAAATATATGATGCATCGACCCACTGATTTGGTCCGATACTAGAAGGACTTAACAAAGATAATAAAGTGACTAGGCCCAATAATGTCAACACCCAATAGTGAAGACCCAATGGACTAATTGAATAAGTAGGCCCAATCCATTCGGCCCAATAGGAGAAATATTACGACCCAACAATCACATTACCACCGACTCCATCTGCAACCTTAACAAAACTGCAATTCACTCGCTCAATTCACATATTCCTATCTCAAAAAAAAACTTGTATAATCAGCTTCCACAAAAACCCTCTCCATCAAAAAATTTAAAAACTAAATAATTTCCAACTAAATCTCATTGAATGGCTCTAGTCTCGGATCGCTAACTCGGCAACACATTTAACTTGTGAAGGAAAGAAGAAACGTCCTTAATGATTCCAATACCTCAAGTATGGTTTACCCATGGAATCGTGTAGCAAAGATTCGATGTGGCGAGCTCATCAATCCCATATTGTTGGTCTTTAGGCCATCGAAAGCTTCATGGCCACTCAAGTAGTTCGATTGGATTAAGCGTCATTGGAGCCCATTGAATCGGGCCATTGGAGCCCATTGAATCATACGGGACACCGGGATGTAAGTCATTACATTGAGATAGAACACTAAAGAGACTACGATCCGCAATACTTCCATTCCCCATGCTCGCTTGGGCAAACAAAGACCTTCATACGAACCGGACCAACCACCACGGACTCGATTCTCACCAGAAAACCAATTTTGACTTAAAAATTCTCCACCATTCAATTTAGACTCCATCCTTGCAGCTCTTCTCCTTCACTCGCTCAATTTTTTCCTTCAATTCTTGTTGTAGTTGCAGTTAAAAATCTATATCAAGACACAATGAATAACTGTGAGGTTGTCAAGCTTCAATTAAAGGAGGCATCAATTGATTAAAAGAGACATTAATCTTCATGACCAACATCACTTAATTTTTGAACAAAAAATACAACCATAAGAGGAAAAAAAATGGGGTATATGAATCGGTGACTTCTAGAATTTGATAAAACTCCATCTCCAAATGGGGTATAAAATTACGGGAACAATTAAAGGTTTGTCGATCAAATGAGAATTTGGGAAACTCATCAAAACAATAATTTTGGGGAAAAGGGTTTTCAAGAAAAGTATCAACATTAGTGTAGAAATCATTTACCCCATTCTCTCCTATCTCGATCCCAGCGAGCCGACCCACGACAAGCTTAAGCTTAAGTGTAGAAATTCGGCCGATACGAAACTCTGACTCGACGGACCCAAACTGATCAGCAAATGGGTTTTGTTCAATCTTCATCCATTACTAACCCTAGAAAATTCGTGCACAGCTTCTTTGGGTGGATTTGAAATTGGGAAGAACCCTAGAAAATTGGGAATCCTACTACGATTTGGAGATAGATTGAGAATAAAAAGAAGGGATGATGATGGGATGAAGCAATTTGAGTTTTATAAATGATGAAGAAGAGAGGAGACTGAAGATAACGAGGAAGATAATGAGGAAGAAGAAGGTATTTTAGACATTTACTACCTTTTTTTGGACCGTTACAATTCTTCTCACGCGCTTTTGGCGTCTGACATACACGCACAGTTAACTTGGATGAAAAAGGTGACGTTTTCATTTTAACTCAAAAGGTCGGGTGTTTAAATGTAGCTTTACTGACTACAGGTGGTTAAGTGAAAAAACGCTCAAACCTCAGGTGGTCATCTGAACTTAACCCAAAAAAAAAAGGTCCGCATTTTAACAAAGTAAGGGAGCCCTCACCTGATCGGTTATATATATATATATATATATATATATATATATATATACGGAGCCGTTCTAAAGCGGACCAAGACAAAAAAACACGCGGGTTAGGGTATGGGTCGGAAAAACACGCGGGTTGACCTTGACCCGCTTGTTTTTTTGTCTTGGTCCGTTCTTTGGTCTGCTTATTTGGTCCGCTTTAGAACGGCTCCGTATATATATATATATATATACAACAAGGATTAGGTCCGAGAGTTCGGACACGATAAAATGCGGACCAAAATTTTTATTTTATTTTAGTTGCTTTTTTTTAAAAACAACTAATTTTTTTTTAATATTTTATGGAACTGAAATTTTTCCATAATACCGTGTTTTGGGTGTGATTTGGATACATGTAACAAAATATGTATGTATAGTCTGTACATACCTGTTTTGTTATATGTATTCAAATCACACTCAAAATACTTTATTATGGAAAAATTTCAGTTTCATAAAATATTAAATTTTTTTTTAAGTTATTTTTTTTAAAAAAAAAAATTCTCATTTTAACAAAATACGGGAGTCCGGATATGATCGGCTCCCTATATAGATTCTAAACATAGATTCATAAAAAAGGAAAAAAAGGGAGTAATATTGGAACAGACAAACCAACTTACAGCAAATACTCTGTTCCTTTTAAAATGATTCATAAGATAATATACATAAAATAAAAAATAAATATGTTATTTAATGATATTTATTAGTATAAAAATAAATAAATTTATTATTTTATATTTTCTTAAAGTCATTAAAAATAAATTTAAAATTTTATTTTTTTAATACGTGTGTAAGTGTGTTCATTTTTTTTGGAGGAGGAAGGAGTAAAGGTTTATGATGATAAGGATCAAGCTATAAATATCATGTCAACCCTATATTATTTATTTTAATATTTTTTTAATAGTTTGTCTTTTCATTCTCGTGTACCAAAATATTTCTTACGTTGTGTTCATGTTTGAGGGCAAGTAAAATAGTGTAAATAAGGCTTTGTGCTAGTTAGATGACAAGACTTTGGGCGAGAAGACCACCAACAGCACCAAGCAAGTGATGGAGATGGAAATTGGCAACTAACTGACCCTCCCGCGCGCTCATGTTGATGATGATGACCATGTCATGCCTTTGCGTTCTGATAATTTTCTAATTTGCGTTATGGAGGATCAGGGTGATAATCCTTTCAGGCCTTACCATGATCAAGGTAGCTATATTGTTTATATTCATCTCTTAAACTGTGTGTGTGTGTGTTTATATATATATATATAACTACCTATTTTTTCTCCATCTATACATTACGTACATTAATCAACTGGGTTTGGTATGTGTTGTACGTAGAGTGGAGATATGAAAACGCAATGAATATGGATGCCAATAATCCCAATGGGGAGGAGGCTCCCAAGCTTGAAGACTTCTTGGGTTGTTGTTACTCCACCTCTCCTCCGGATCATCATGAAGAAGAAGAAGAAGAAGAAGAAGAACCCAAACAAGTTAATTATTCCCAAACCAATGTAAACATTAATGTACCACCACCAATATTTGACATGACCACCTCCTCCTACAATATTACAAGCAGTAGACAATTCCAAAGAGGAGTTGATGGGTATGGATACGAATATTTCAGCACTAACCCGGCTCCATTTTATCACCCGCAAACTACTAGTTTTATCCCCCCGCCGAGACCACCCACAAGTATTGAAAAATTTCAAACTTGTGCTGATGATAATGATACAAACCTCCATGACCCCTTTGAAACTAGTTATAATACTGTTTCTGGCTTCAAATCTTGGTTACGCCAAACACCTCCTTTTCATTTACTAGACAAATCTCAAGCCACTACTCATCTTCAATCTCTCTCTCTTACCATGACCCCCCCGACCTCGCAGCAGCTAGAAGCTGGATTGGTCCCTGCGGCAGCCGATCATACCCGAAAGCGGGCGGCAATGCCCAAATCAACCACTACCAACAGAGAACCGGTGCCTCGTAAATCTATTGACACTTTTGGCCAGAGAACTTCACAATATCGCGGGGTTACCAGGCACTTTTCTCTACTTTTATTGTATTTTTATTATTTTTTTGGTTTCTGATCATACATGGAGTAGAGATATATTTTAAAGATATATCTACTGATGTTTTGGCGTAAAAAATATGTGTTTAGGCATCGATGGACTGGGAAGTACGAAGCTCATCTATGGGACAATAGTTGCAGAAAAGAAGGACAAACAAGGAAAGGAAGGCAAGGTGAGAGAATATTTGTTTATATGATATCGTGGGCGACGTCGACGCAATTCTTCTCTTCAATAATTTACTAACAATGGAGTATTATATTTTTTCATGCTATGCTACGTCTGGGATGGGTGGGTCTTCTTCTTCTTCTTTCACCTATATATGCCTCCGTCGATCAGTTTATCTAGGTACGTAGGTGAAATTTCCATTTCCATTTCCATTTCTTCAACTAATATATAGTATTAAGTTATACTAACCATCTAGCTTCGATCATTAATCAGGTGGTTATGATAAGGAATGATATTTTTAACTAACTAACTATATCAGAGCTACAGCTTCTAAACATTGCCCCGCCTTCTTTCTTCAATTAAATCAGATAAGCACGTACGAAAAAGAGCTCGAAGAGATGAAGAACATGACCAGGCAGGAGTTTGTTGCCAACTTAAGAAGGTATTTATTAATTTTTTGCTTTCAATAAAATTAAAACACCATCTATACCTTCAAATTTAGGAACTAATTATATTTAATAAAAGATCATTCATATTCTTCTAACAATATCCAATCTATTACTCTACGATTGTTGTTGTTGTTTTTGACAGGAAAAGTAGTGGGTTTTCAAGAGGGGCGTCTATATACAGAGGAGTGACGAGGTTGTGGCAGGAAACTAACTTTCTTTTTTGTTGACAAAAAATTCACCAACCTTAAAAATGTTTTGTGGTTGTACTTTTAATGCTCACAGACACCATCAACATGGAAGGTGGCAAGCTCGAATAGGAAGGGTTGCAGGCAACAAGGACTTGTACCTTGGCACCTTCAGTAAGTGATTAATTCCATGTCCTTTTTTAACAATTAATTACTCGTGTCTATGATTCTTTAGTTAAATCTAGTCAATAACCGTGGAAAACAATATGTATTATTATTTTTGCACCAATAAAAAATTACTAGTATTATTGGATACATAATTTGGTCCGACTATCACACTTAAAAATTTCTCATATTACCATACCAACCATGGTTAAATTTCAGGTACACAAGAGGAGGCTGCAGAGGCCTATGATATTGCTGCAATTAAGTTTAGGGGAACAAGCGCGGTGACTAATTTTGATATTAGCAGGTACGACGTGAAGAGGATTTGCTCGAGTTCAACCCTAATCGCAGGTGATCTTGCTAAGCGTTCATCCAAAGAGTCGCCTACTTGCCTCGAGGATTATAACTCTAGCGCATCATCAGCTTGCCCTCAACCACCTCTTCTTGCCATAACGAATGGTGAGCCCTCTGATGAATTTACGGACATGGTGAGCATCAGCCACACGAATATTAGAAATAATAATAATGTAACTGTGCCAGGCAGCAGGAACTCTTCTAGCCCACGCAGCAGCAGCAGCAGCAGCCCAAATGGGAACGGTTCGAGCTCAATTGGAATGGAGGTGGAGTTTGGGGTTGGATCAGCAGCAGCGGAAGAAGATTATTCTCAGGCATATTTCTCATTGCAGGGGCCAAAGTATGGAGGGGAAAACGGGAGCGATCATACCAACAATAATAGGAATAGGGTAGGAAATCTGCCCTTAGTGAATCAGGTGCCAATGTTTGCTTTGTGGAATGAGTGAAGAAGAAGGTTGATGATAGGAGGTGGGTGCGCCCAGGCTTCTTGTTGACAAAGCAAAAGCTAGTAGCTTTTGTATTGCCATGTAACCAATTAATATATAGTAGAGTAGAGTAGAGTAGAGGGGTGTTGTTAGCCAAGGAATGTGATTGCCCTGATGTTTTTTAACTGTTTTCAGACGAGTAATATATTTGTAGCTAGGACGCAATTTGGGGAATTAAATTTGGGTTTCTTGATTTTGTTTGTTTCTGATTTTTGTGACCCTTGTTTGAGAGTGTGTGTATATATATATATAGGGATTCCATCCACAAAGAACCGGTTGTTGGAATGAACCCATTTTAGGCCACCAGCTTCATTTATGTCGGCTTATAAAAAAAAAAAAAAAATTACATAAGGGCCAAGACAGTGCAGTAGCAGGTGGCCAAAAATGGATTGCTCCCAACAACCGGTTGCTGTGTGTTAACGCCAAGATCTTTTTCCACGTCCCAATCACCAAGACGCGTCAATATATCCTTGCACGCATTCAACAAGTCAACACCAAAAGCTTCGATGACTTGGCCAGTCGAGGATAGCTCGGCGTGAGAGTCGATGTCGGCGATCACAAGGTTAACAATGGAGGAAAATAATCTCTAGTGCTTGAGAGAGAATAATAATATGATTGTGTGTTGTAATGTTTTGTTACCTACCTTTCTTGTGTGATCCTTGCCCTATACGTATCCCAGACCTGGTTTATCGTGCCATCCACTATCTCCCCGACATCTCCCCACTCCTCCGGTCATTTCAAAGAAGAAAGCAAAGTAGCTTCACCTCCTCACCTGCTTCTTCTTTTTTACTACTGCGTGTCGCTTTGAGTCCCATCTCTCATTAATGCCATGCAGAAAGGTGGCAGACATAACAGTCAACTATTATTTGGTGTAATGATTACCAGTCAAAGATGGGTTAAGTAACAATTTGTATAATGGGCCAATTTAATGACTAAGCCCAAATAATGGAAATGACCCATGCAACCGGATCCAACCAAAAAGGACCCAATAGAATAATCAAATAACTGGGCCCAAATCATTCGGACCAACAGGACAAAAGTAACATAATCTAAGGGAGGAGTCCATTAAGTCTGGCCCAATAATGAAAAGGATCATGGCCCAACATTGCCCCCCAGTTTTTTATTAAATAGGATGTTTAATGGAAGACTGTAAATAATATAGGCCCATGATATAATGAATTATGATAAGTCACAAGGGGTTCAAAGTGAAACTCACCAAGGTTTAACTAAGTCGGTCCAAATTGATATCAGAGATAGAAATGGGAGGCCCACTAGACATAGGTCCATTCCGGTTAAAATATTTAGACCCAAAACCGGACGTTACCTCTTCCAATTCATTATCATTGCTGCTAATTAAATGTGTCTCCCTCGTGTAACGTGTAATCGTCAATATAAAAGGTAAACTTTACCAATCTTGACAGTTTTACCTGCCAATTTGAATTTTGAACCTTTGAGCTTTCTTACTATCTCCCGAGCTCTCTTTCCCTTGTCTGTAAATCATTAACAATGGCCTCCCAAGATTCTGAGCAAGGACACCCTCTTTTAGTGACACCGATCACCGCCGTTCCTCCAAGTCCAAACCCCAACAAAGACGCTTCAAGCTCTGATCCAGCCGCTGCAACCACCAAGAAGAAAATGATCACGAAGCCTCCTCCCAACCCTTTTGCATTTTATAGGAGTAAGGAACAGTATTTCCATGCCAATACTCCTTCGAAAATTACAAAACTTGATTTGAAGAAGCTTTGAACTCGCTGCCACATTCCGGATACCCATTTGGTGAGAGTTCCGAGGTCTGAAGAACGAATGTATCAACGCCCTGAAGGGTGGATGACTGTTACGATGACTATCCTGGAGAAAGGGGTTCGATTCCCTCTTCATGCTTTTATAGTAACTCTCTTAGGGTTTATGGGTGTTGGGTTCGCCCAATTGATGTCGAACTCTTACATTCACATTCTAGCATTCATAGCCTTATGCCACGAACTGGGTGTCGAGCCCACCCTTGACTTCTTCTTTACTGTATACAAAGTCGGCCAGTCCAGAGAGAAAGGTTTCAGGACCATAAGTAAACATTCATCGAAGACAGGAGAGAAGTTCGAGAGGCGGTCATTGGTGAATACTCCTTAGAGCAACAGAGGATGGCACGAGAAGTGGTTTTTTGTTGGAGGACCCGAAATCACCTCTTTGCTGGACTGGACCACCGACGAGAAGACTTCTACTAACTTCGGGGACATATCTGAAGAACGTGAGGTCGAGATGATGGAGCTTTTTGACAATTTCCCGAGGGAGGAATGGAACTACAGGTTGCTCTCCAAACAAGCGTGGTTGTATGACCACAAACGTAAGTATAGGTTCATTTTATGAATATTTGGAAATTTTATGTGATATGAATTCTGATGTAGAACTGTTAATCTTCTACAGTAACTCTGATTAAACCGTCGTCTTCGGAGATGAAAGAGTTGGAGGATTTGCTAACCGAAAAAATCATAGAAGCCACCGCCGATTCCTCTCAACAGGAAATCCCCTCCGAAGGTAACGTAGCTGGAAAATCTGCAGATGCCGATGTTGAACCTTCACAACCGGAGGCCTCCTCCAAATTCAATCCACCTATTGAAACACCAATTGCTGAACCTCAAACCCATGCACTCGAAGATGATGAACCCCTTCTCTCGGAAAAAGTCCTCCAACATCGTCGAAAGAAAAGAGCCACCCGAAGGCCTCGACTAATTTCCATCCCATCATACTCCGAAGCTCTTTATGAATCTGAACCAACTGACAACCCTATACCCCCCACTATCGATCCAACGCCGCCAACTGTTGACCCAACACCACCACCGGTTGACCCAACCCCACCAATCACTAATCCAACACCACCAGTCGTCGACCCAACCCCACCAATCACTAATCCAACATTAGCTCGAACAAGTTTATTAGACCTACCTGTAAATGATCGAAGGCAACTCTTTCGAATCAAAAAGTTGAGAACCAAAATTACCCCCTTAACCCCCGATGAGCTTAGGGTGCCTTCTTCGGATGTTCCTCCTCCAACAGCCCCTGTAGAGACTCGAATTATAAATGAAAGAGAACAAACTGAAACTGCTGCAGCACCATCTCGAAAGAGGAAACAACTATCCGACAGTCATCCAAGTTCAGCTCCTGAATTTCTAGCAGTTCGAGATCCTACCCCAGCTCGATCTTCTTCCACCGAGAATATCTATATGGATCCTTCTCCCGTTCGTGACCAACCCATGCCTTCCCCCCCAAAGCCATCATCACCGAAATTCCACGATGAGGCTACCAAAGCGCCGACCTTGTGGCCTCGGTGTAACGCCAATTTTCCCTTCCAGCTCTTTGATGCTTTCGTTCGAGAAAATGACGATCACCGATTCAATGATCATACGAACGGGAATTTTCTTGATGAGGGCATGAGTTATTTGGCCAAGGTAAATGATGGTTTTCTTGATTAGATATTTCTTTACTCATTTAAGTATCTGAAATTGACCGGATATTGTCGAATATATGCAGGCAAATGCAGTCTTCGGACGTTTATATCCCAGGCACATAAATGCTAAGTCTGACGAAGAGACTCTGAGAAGGGAGAACAACGTGTTGAAGGCTACATTGGCTCGAGAGAGAGAGGAACGCGAATCTGTTTTCCATGCCAATGAAAGTCTTCAGAGGGAAGTGGCCCAAAACAAAGACGATTTGAGGGAAACCCATGATGTTCTAGTCTCTGTCAGAGAAGAGTTGAAGATGATAAAGACCAGCGAACAAAAATTGACTAATATGAATGTCAGGTTTGTTGCCGAGATCAAAGCTTTAAAGACTACCAATGAAGGGCTTGCTGAAGCCAATCAAAACTTGTCAATACAGCTCGGGGAAGTTCAGACGAAGGCTCGGGTTGATAAAAAAGCCCACAGGGCCAAGCGTCGTAAACTTCATGGCAAGATAAAGGCACTTTGGGAACGGGACCCCCCTTTGACTGAAGAAGTGCTCAAGCGGATCCAGGCGGACTATCGCACTTCTGACGAGCTCGGTGCAGAAATTCTGAAAGTGTATTATGAAGGATATGAGGATTGCTGAGAGGTCGGGCAAGGAAAAAAGCCGATCGCTGACTCAATTGGACCCAAAGACTTCTTGATTCCAAGAATGAAGGAGCAGCCTGAGTCTGATGTTTTTTCGTTTTAATTTATAGGATGTCTTGTAAAAAAGGGATTTTGTTTTTTTATCGTTGTTGTAACCGATAATATATGAACAAAATATGGGTTTTATTCTATACAACTTCGGTGTAATTACTTCTTGCTAATATTTCAATATTAATGACTATGAAAAATGTACAAGCTCTTCGTGAACTTAACTTAAACTGTTAATCAACAACTAGGCACATCGTATAATAGATAAAATGAAGTTTAAAGAATGAGGCATTCTGAACCCAACACTTAGAAAAAATCTAGGTAATAAAGTAAAGGGATACTTATTCATTACCGAAGTGTGAGGCGGATCTGCTTCGTAGGGAATTTGTTTACCACGAAGGGCTTAACAAACCCACAGGATGACATTTGCCTACCAAGAAGGGCCTGACAAAGTCTAAAGGTCGACGATTACCTACCACGCAGGGCCTGACAACGTCTTAAGGAGAACACTTGTCTACCACGAAGGGCCTAACAAGGTATAAAGGTCGACAATTGCCTACCACGCAGGGCCTGACAACGTCTTAAGGAGAACACTTGTCTACCACGAAAGGCCTGACAAGGTATAAAGGTCGACAATTACCTACCACGCAGGGCCTGACAACGTCTTAAGGATGGCGTTTGCCTACCGCGCAGGGCCTGACAAACCCATAAGGTCCACCTACCATTAAGGCTACCATCGAATGGTCAGCGAGTCCTCCCGAACCTCCTTACACCTCTGGCGAGAAGCAGATCAAGAAGACAAGATTTGTTTGAGGAAAAAGGTAACTTTTATTGATTGATGATGAAAATATTTACAGACTTCTAATGTAATGTCGTTGTATTTATTGAAATTACTTCCTAAGTCTACCGGCATGCCAAGTATTTTTAATTGCGGACCCATCCAATGCCTTCAACCGATAAGTCCCCGGCTTCGGCACTTCAGTGACTTCATACGGTCATTCCCAGTTTGGCATCAGCTTTCCCAAATTCTGAGGTGTAGATGCTTCGACTTCCCTGAGAACAAAATCTCCCACTTCAAATCTGCGAAGCTTTACCCCCTTGTTGTAATGCTTGGATACTCTCCGTTGATAGGATGCTAGTTTAACCAGGGCTATTTCTCTGACTTCTTCAAGCAAATCGAGATTGGCTTTCAGTCCTTCTTCATTGTAGATCTCTTTGAATTGACTAACTCGAAGACTTGGAGATCCAATTTCAACTGGAACTAAGGCATCAGTACCATAGGCCAGTCTGAAAGGTGAATCACCTGTTGTAGTCTTCGGAGTAGTCCGATAGGCCCATAACACACCGAAGCAGACTCTTACGGCCATCTTCCTCGCTTCGTCCAATCTGCAACGATCCCATTCAAGAAATGACTTCTATTGGTCACTTCGACTTGTCCGTTTGACTGAGGATGAGCCACTGAAGTCTTTCGGTGATGGACCCCCAGCTCTGTCAAAAATGCTTCAAATTTCGATCCCACAAACTGACGCCCATTGTCCGATATTACCACCTTAGGAATTCCGAAACGAAATACTACTGATTCTTTCAAAAATTTCAAGCATTCATGTTCCTTTATTAACCTAAGTGGCTATGCTTATACCCATTTAGTCATATAGTCGATGACAACTATAACAAAACTGACTTGACCTTTTGCTTTCGGTAGCGGACCCAGTATATCAACCCCCCAGACAGCGAAGGGTATATGAGATAAGATCGAGTAAAGCTCTTCTGGTGGCTGATGTGGTATTGGACTGTTGAGTTGACACTTCTCGCACTTCTTGACGTATTCGATCGCTTCGCGAAGAAGATGGTAAGCCCGATGGTATCCTGACGAAGTACTTTGTAGGCTAATGACTTAGCGACCATATAGTCGCCACAGATGCCTTCATGTACCTCTCGGAGAACATATTCAGCTTCAGATGGAGTCAAACATTTCAGTAGTGGAGACGAGAAAGCCCTTCGGAACAGATCCCAAATAATCAGAAAAAAATTAGCACTCTTGTACTTGATTTTCTTAGCTAGCATCTATCCAAAGGTAAAACGCCATCTGCCGGATACTCCGGATATAGGTCAACTGACCCGGTGATTGGTTCGGTCAACGCACATTATTATGGATTCATGATGAACACTAGGATGTTGTAAAATTTCTAAGTAAACCGAAGCCCTCAAAGACGTTAACATCCGTAGTGGCTAATTTGGAGAGTCATTCAAAGAATGGAATTGTTATTACGCTCGACCCCACAAACTCGTAGGATTGGAAATCTCAAGTCGTTCTTTTTCAATTCTGCTAAATACTTGATCATTCTTGGGCCTCGAGCCAGTCTCCCCAGAGAATTGCTTAATGACTAATCTGGGAATCACTTTGAAGATGACTATTCTCTCGCCTTCAAGACTCTTCGCTAGTAGAATTTCCAACCTGCGAAATCTGCCTTCATACTCGACTTCGTTGTTCGTCTTTTGAACTAAAATCGATGGCTGTTGCACCTTGAATCCCTCCCGACTCGTCGAATAATCCTGCTCCAGCGGCGTCCGTAGTAGAAGACCCATCTGCATCATAAATATCCACGAACTCTGCTTACATTGAAGAATCAGAACTACTCTGTCGAGATCTTTCAACCGCCACAACTTCATCGACTTGAGCAGGCATTCAACTACAAAATCAGCCAAGGCTTGCCCTTTTATGGCGGTTCGGGGATGATATTCAATAAAAAAATTGGGACAACTCCATCGTCCATGCAGCTAATCTCCCCGATACCTCAGGTTTACCCATAATCTTCTTCAAAGGCTGATCTGTGTATATTATTACCAATCTACCCTGGAAGTATTGCCTAAGCTTTTCATTAGCAGTTATTAAAGCAAAATAAACTTTTCAATGTTTGGGTACCTTGTTTGACATCCCAGGACATGACTTACATAATAAACCGGGTCTTTGCTTTTGACTTCACGCACCAAAACTGCTCCTCTTGCCAATCTAACTAGCCTGCTAAGTACAAATATAGAGGCTCGGCGAGGCGGGCTTCACCAACAAAGGCCAGAAGATAAGTAGGACTTGATGCTCTGAAGGCGTCCTCACACTCCAAGTACATTGGAACGTCTTTGCATTCTTTGGCCCTTTCAACGTATCAAAAAAGCAAGCAAACATCTTTTCTGCCGATTGGACATGAACCTCCTTAAAAAGTCGCAATCCTTCCAAATGAGACGTTGAACATCTTTAAATGGTGAGAGTCTTCATGTTCGGGATCGCTTGAATCTTATCTGGATTGGCTTCATTCCTCTTTGATGACAAGATAACCCGAAACTTGCCGCCCCCTGTAATCAAGGTGCACTTGAGTGGGATTTAGTCTCAAGTTGTGATGGCGAATTGTCTGAAAGCATTCTTCTAAATCATCTAGATGTTTATGTACCAAAGATGCTTTTTAACAATCATGTCATCCACGTCACCTCCATATTCTTACCCAACCGATATATGAAGGCGTAGTTCATCATCCTACGGTATGTGGCCCCATCGTTGATGAAGTAGAAGGTCATTTTCTTGTAGGCGTATCTTAGAGCGATGCGTAATGAACGCCGCGTCTTGATATATCTTCTTTACTCATGGAAATCGATGATACCGGAGAATCGTCCATGAAACTTAACAAAGCATACCGAAGTGGCATCGATGAGTTGGTCGATGTGGGGCGTGGTAGAAATCCTTTGGACAAGCTTTATTCAGATTGGTATAGTCGATCTGAGACTCGCCATTTACCGATTTCGCTTACGGACCAAAGACCACATTTGCCATCCACTGCGGGTAGTCGATCTCAAAGATGAAGTCACCGTCAGCAGTTTGCAATCTTTTCATCGATGATCCATTGACGTTCAGTCAAAGATCCTCCTCTTCTGTCGAATGGTTTCTTTGGCGGGTCCACTTCAACCGATGCTCAAAGAATATCCTCTCTACTCCCGGCATATCCACGAGGTTCCCATGCGAAGATGTCAACATAGCATCGCAGGAGCTCCATGAGGTTCGTCCGGAGAGGTTCCGACAGACCCGAACCTATTTTCACTGTCTTATTTACCTTTCTCGGGATGAGCTCTATCTCCTCTGTTTCTTCAGCTGGCATGACCAATGGTTCGGAACTACTCTCAATGAAAGGTTCGATTTCTATCGCCATGGTCTGCTTTTGCTTCGATATCCCCACTCCCGAAGTAATCACAACATTTCTATAACATCTTCTGGCCAGATCCAAATCTCCTTTCACCTCACCAACCCCATGAGCCGTAGGAAATTTGATTTTGAAATGAGGGATTGAGGTCACAGCTTGTAAAGCAATTAAAGTAGGCCTCCCCAATATAGCAATTAAAGTACGCCAATGTTAACGCCAAGATCTTTTTCCACGTACAGTTCAACAAGTCAACACCAAAAGCTTAACGGCTTAACCGTCGGGGGATAGCTCCGGCGTGAGAGTCAGTATCGGCGATCACAAGGTTAACAATGGAGGAAAATAATGTCTAATGCTTGAGAGAGAATAATAATATGATTGTGTGTTGTAATGTTTTGTTACCTACCTTTCTTGTGTGATCCTTGCCCTATATGTATCCCAGACCCGGTTTACCGTGCCACCCACTATCTCCCCGACATCTCCCCCCCCACTCCCCGGTCATTTCAAATAGAAAGCAAGTAGCTCACCTCCTACTACTACTACTATCATTTTTACACTGCACGGCCCTTTGAGTCCTATCCTCATTAATGCCATGCAGGAAGGTGACAGACATAACAGTCAACTATTATTTGGTGTAATTATTACCGGTCAAAGATGGGTTAAGTAACAATTTGTATAATGGGCCAATTTAATGACTAAGCCCAAATAATGAAAATGACCCATGCAACCGGATCCAACTAAAAAGGACCCAATAGAATAATCAAGTAACTAGGCTTAAATTATTCGGACCAACAGGACAAAAGTAACATAATCCAAGAGAGAGGAGCCCATTAAATTTGGTCCAATAATAAAAGGATCATGGTCCAACACTGTGGATGAAATCCCATATATATATATATATATATATATATATATATATATATATATAGAGAGAGAGAGAGAGAGAGAGAGAGAGGATCGGTGATATCAAGTTAATTAAAAGGCATAGAGAAGTTGGTATATTAATTGGCTAGACAGCTTATCAAATAAAAATATATGCGGATGGAGGTAGACTAGCACAAGAAGGGAAAATATATCCCGCATTATTTGATATAAATGGTAATAATCGCCCTTATTGACGTTCCAAATAAAAACTTTGAGAATATTAGTAGTCAGTAGAATAGTTTCAAAGTATAGGAGCATGCATTGGGGTACTTAAGTGGAGTCGGGGTTGATTGTTTAGGATTTAATATATTTGAATGGTTAAATTGGTTAGTTATTAAGTGTATTTGTTTTGAAAAAAAATCGTTTGAATGGTTGAATCGGTCAGATAATTGAACTGAATGGTTAAGTCAAATTTTTTTGGCTGAATGAGTATCTGAATAAAGTAAAAAAATTATTAATTATTATATTAAGTAATATTAAATAAATTTACAACAACTTTAAATTTTTTTCAAAAAGTTAAAATAATAAAATTTTGTCATTTGGATACTTCAGACATGTTAATTATCTAACAATTTTTTTTATTTAGATTCAAATTCAACTCATTTAAATTTATTTAATTTTTATCAAACACTCAAGGCACTAAAAATTTATACAATCAAGAGAATTCAAATAAAAAAGAAAAAATAGAACATATATATCCGTGTATATATCCTACTAGCGGGGGGTAGATGATGGTAATTAATGGCAACAAGTAAAAATCAAGAATGTTGGTATTGATTTATAGTTGTGCATATTCGACTAATGATCACTATAACATAATTGTTCAATATTTCTGTGTGTTATATTATTTATTTTTAAATTATAATAAAGAAAGTTAGAGGTACAAGAAAATTAGTCCATATAGGATTTAGGAATTTTATCTCAGATATTTTTATATAATTTTTTGATATTCTTATATAAAAATCGTCATTATAAATTCTATAGCGACGATAAAATTCATCGCTATACATCTATAACGACACTTTTCATATAAAAATATCAAAAAATCATATAAAAATACCAATTATCTTTTATCTCTAGTCAAGGCGGGAGATTCAGGTGAAATAAGAGTAAAAGAGGTAGTCCATAAGAGTACAGTAAAACCCCTATTTAGGAATACTCTATATAAGAATAACCTCTATAATATTATAAAAAAAATTGGTCCCAATTTGGGCCAGTTATAAATAGGAATAACCTCTAAATTATAATGTGGTATATACTTTTTAAGTCCCGTATTAAGAAACTATACCTCTATATAGTAATAATTTCATATATATATATATATATATATATATGAGAGAGAGACAATATTAATTTTAAAAGACTACATTTTCTATAAAATACTACATTTCCTATAAAGAACTACATTTTTCTATAAAAGACTATATTTTCTATAAAAGACCACATTTTTCTATAAAAAGTGGTAACAATTCTAAAGAGTAAATCGTTGTGCCAAACAACTTTGCATAAATATTTTTTGAATAATAATTATTAGAGAGTTCTTATTGATATTTTTGTTAAAGTGAATATTTTCGGGTGTTCGGAAAATATTTTATATCAATACCTCAATTTAATAATAACCTCTCAATTATAATACAAATAATTTAATCACAAGTCTATTCCTAAATAGAGGTTTTACTCTATTTTAATTTGGAGTAACAGTAGTATGTAGGTATTACTTACTTACAGCTCTAGTAAAACGAAATAGTAAAAGAAACATATTGGTTGGGCAAATGTCTAAAAAATTTTGTGACGTTTTTTCTGATGTCCCACTTTCACCTTATATATTTTTTCTCCCAAAAATACGCCTAACATTTCCAATTTTAGATTAGTTGTGCCCCTGACTAACTCGGGTTACACCTGACCATTTTTTATTGACTGAACTGACACTAGACAAACATTCAAGCGGATCCCTCTAGAATCACAACATAAAAAAAACTAAAAACCAAAAAAAAAGATTTACTCTTCTTCTTCCTTCTCCTCTCCCAAAAACACAATACAAATTTGTTTGCCGCCACAAATTCTCATTCAGATCCGCCATCGCCACCACAATCGCCATCGCCTCGTTCGCCTCTACCTCAGCCTTCACCTCCGACTTCGAACACTCAATTTCACTAAAAAATCCTTCTTACTTTCAATGTTTGATTTGCATCTAATTGATTATTAACTCTAAAAATCTGAGGTTCGTTTTGATGTTTCATACCATAGTGGCCATGTAAATGGTTCAGATTGTTGTTGGAGAAGGTAAAAGAAACTTTTGGGGTAAAATGAATTTGGATTTTTTATTTTTGTTGTTCAGATCTTAGTTTTATTTCTGGCAATGGTGGATTTGACGTTGTATTTTCATGGAATGAGAAAATAATAGAGCAAAAAGTTTCTCAATTATTTTATTTTTATATTTTACATTTCTAGTTTGATTTTTTTTTATTTACTTCAATGTTTACAACCTTCAAGGCTCTAAGTACATCATCACTAGGTCTAGAGGATAAATTTTATATACCTGATAATTCATTTATAAATTTTGTTATTTTGATTGTAATGGGGGATTGCTTTAATGTGCAGATTCTAGTAGAAGATTTGATTTTTTTTGACTTAGGGTTTTTAATTGCAATTTTTGATTTGGTGTTCGTGCAGATTCTAGGGTTTGTAATCGGTAAATATTCAATTTTTATCTGTGCAATTAGAAAATACAGGGTTTTGGGATGATGAGAACTTGCAAATCATAGGTGTTTGATCGTTGATAATCAACGATTAAATTAGTGATTTTAAGGGGGTTGGGTTGTATGGAAACTCAAAGCGGAAGCGGACGGAGGTCACCTCATTAGGCCCTTCTTCTTCTGCATCTGGTGCAACCACGCGTTCTACAAAGCACGCACGTCTCTGCTGCACCCAATTCTTCGTCTACAGTCCCCCACTATCACTGTTGCTCCTGTTAATTCATCGATCTCGACCCGTTCACTAGATTCAGGGATGGATGAATCTTCTGCACCTCCATCAAAAGAAAATGGTACCCCTATGCAGGCATTTTCATGGTTAATGTTTAAACGATTGTTCTTTGGGTTTCTATTTTAACTGTTGGAGATCAATTTTAAACGACCGATCAATATTTTGGCAACTCCGACCGACAAGTCACGTTGGAGATATACAGAGTACCCACTACTCAATTATTGGACTTTAGGAACAAACGTTGTTGTGGGTCTGAATCAGTAGCCGGGATTTTCCACAATTTCATTGTCAATTTGTTGAAATATTTGAATTGGGTCAAGTTATAGAAGAATTTGGCAAGTGGATTTTCATAGGTTTTGGTCATGGGGGTTCTGGTATTAAGAAAAAGTATTCATTAAGTTTGCTAGAAACTTTGAAAATGGAGACAGTGGTGGTGGTGCAAAGGATCGATCAAGAGATGGAGAAAATAGAGGAAGGAGGCGGTGATGCATATGCGAAATATTTTGTTTATTAAATATTATTTTGGCCATTACGTGTCAGTCATGTTAGTTTCGGTGGCATATTCGTTAAGAGTCATGGGCACAGTTGAATTAAAATTGGTAAAATTAGGTGTACTTTTGTAGGAAAAAAATATAGGACAAAAGTATGATATCGAAAAAATATTATTTGGGACATTTGTGCACCTTTGCCCAATGTTAGTGAGAGTTGATAAGAGTAAAGAGTGAAGAAGATGTAGCTGCAAAAGAGTATCGGTCATTAACTGCACCGGACGCCCCCCAATCTGCAAAGCAGACACAGGTACAGGGGGAAGGGAGGCACTTCATTTGCTGTCTGTCACCTGACCTACAGGCCTGCTTCTGCTTCTGCTTCTGCTTCTGCTTCTGCTTCTTGTTTGTATATATCAAAGTCTTCCCTTCCTCACTTGTTTTATCATGTTTGGATTTCCCGATACATGTTTCTCATAATCTCATGGCATGGTGCGCTGAATCTGATACAACATAATACTACCTGTCTCATAATAAATATTTTTTTAGTTTAAATCACATATACCAATACATAAGTTAAAATGACAAAAATATCCTTAATATATTTTCTTTGAAGTTGAAGAGTTAATGAGTGTTATTTAATTATTGTGATGGTAAGATACAATAAATACCATTAAATGCATAAGGGCATATATGAGAAAATATTATAAAAATTGTATTGGAGTTTTAACACATCACTTATTTTGAGAAAAAATAGTAAGCCTAAAAAAGTACTTATTGAAGGACGGAGATAGTAATAATATTTCCCAAACAATAAACATACATACATGCATTCACGTACCAGAGATTTACTCTTAATAATGACATTTAAATTAAGATAAAATATATTTATTACTTCATAAAGATGATGGAAGAGAATTAAATGTACGTACGATAGTAAGATCCAAGTAGGATAAAAATCCGTTTATTTGTACATTATTATTATTTTTACAAAGATAATATTAAGAGTTTTAATTTATATATATATACATGTTCATGCAAGCAGACACATTAGCATCACAAGTAGTAATTGACGAGAATCAAATTAGAATCAAAACCGCACTAAAAATCGCAAGAACAAGACCAATTAAAAACCGCACTAACTGTTCCGGCGTATGTGGCGGTTTTAGGTGGAGTTGAATAACCAAATTCTGGTTCAGGTTTGGTTCTAACCAAAACCAAACCGCATAAAACCGAAACCATGTGTGTGTGTGTATGTATGTATTATCTCTAGTAAATTCTAAAGTTACTTTTCACTTAAACACGCTCAGAGAAAACTCCAGTCTTGCATTGTCATTTTTTCACCAATTGAAATAAGATGTTAGAGGTTATAGAGTCAAAAATTATGCAATTGGGTTTTGGAATTTTGAATTTGTTTGATGCGTTATTGGAGGGGCTTATAGTTGAGGGACTCGAGCACTTGATGCATTGGTTAATGTCAATGCTATAATTGTAATAGTCTAATAGATTATTTTTAGTCCTCCCTGCAATATATTTTATTATATCTTCAGTATATACTTTTAATTTTTGGGAAACTAGATAAACATTCTTGTTTGTTATCGAATATATGGTCTCCGTTGTTTTATATAGCGCATATTTTAGTTTTAAAGCATGCTTGATATAATTCTCATTGTCGACTTTGTCACTAAGTTAATTGTTCGATGTAAGTTTTATGTTAAATTTTATTGAAGGCTTAAATTTTTTTGTTGTTTCAATTGGTTTTGGAACCGAAACCTCACCAATTAAAACCGCACTGCATCACAATCACAGCGGTTTGGTGCGGTTTGAATTTTTCAAATCCAGCCTAAAAGCGGTTTAGGTGCGTTGAACTTCAAACCGCACTAAATCGCATAATCTTCACCCCCCTAATTACAAGTGGAAAAAAAAAATATCCGTAAATTGAATGTGTGTATGTATGTATGTCTACATATTTTATTATGTGTCCTTCCTCCCTTCCCCTGCCCTGGCTATTGTTGCCGATACGTGGCTAAGCTATATATATATATATATACAGAGAGAGATACAGATTTACTCATTCATTCATTCATCCAGTAGAATCAGTATCTTATCGGGAGTGACTGACATCGGAGAGAGAACGACGCTTTTTCAGGGGGCGTGCACATTGGTCCTATACATACATATATACACGCCATACTACTATACTCGTGTTACTACCAGTAGTATGGAGTAATTCTGAGAGCGAAGCGATGGATAAGATAATTAAAGAATTTTGGGAAAAAGAGAATTACTTATTTCCTCTATTTTTTAATATAAATCGTTTTAAAAAAATATTTTTATTACTTAATATAAATGAATTTCAAGTAAGCAATGATTGTTTAATTTTTAATATTAATTCAAGTATTAAATGTAACTTTAATTCTCGTCCAATAAATAACAATATCTTATTCCAATACAAGAACAATATAAATAATTAATATTATTATTAATGCTATACAATTATTATTTTAATAATTAATATATTAACGGTCCCCGGTCCCGCCAGTAGTGAATAATGAATCATTTAAGGCAGGCAATGCCGTGTCTCAATAATTCCAACATCTCCTTTTCTCCCTCCCCTCTCTCTCCTGCACAAATACTCCTACCTTTGCTGGACGGGGATGAGGTGGTGCCAAATCGGGAAACATAATTCTGTTTTTGATATTATTTTAAAATTTGCATGTAACAAGAAATATATAAGTATTTGAAAATATTTAAACTAAACAAGCTTTAACATATAGAGTCCGTCCGGATCATGAACGTACCATATATCTTAAAAAAAACATTACATTGACTAGTACTACTAACTCACTCCGTATTTAATTTGCACAACTCTGAAAACTCTCTCATTACATCACTGATAAAGGTATATTATTTAAGATGTATATTTTAATTTGTTTTTATATATATAAACAAAAAATATTAAAAAACTAAAGAGAAATGATTTTTATTTGCATTCTAAATTTCTCTATTTAAAATTTGCTCTATTTTAAGTTTAACAATCACAAAATAGATGCCTTATTTCCTGACGATTATGGTAGGCTTACAAATTTAGTTATATACATATTTAAAATTGTTGTTAAGAAGAATTTAAATTTTGAATATATGAATGGGAAGAGGTCGGGCGGGACCTTTGATGGGACAAGAGCTAACAACCAAACACCTCTCTTTTACTACTACTATTTGTGTGTATGTGTGTGAGAGAGAACTAAGGTATCAAACACGGACATATATATATATATATATATAGAAATAATGAAGTAAGGGATCCCTTATTTTTTTTAAAATGAGGAATTTTTTTTTTTTTTTAAAACAACTAAAAAATCACATCCAAAACACTGTATTATATAAAAATTTCAGTTCCATAAAATATTAAACTTTTTTTTTAGTTGTTTTAAAAAAAACAAAAAAAAAAAATCCGAAAATAAGAAATCTCTTACAGGATCCGGACCGTATATATTACTGACACCAATTAACTAACTTATCTGAAAATAAACTTTTCCTTCGTATGTATAGCGAGTCTGAGATGGTAGACCAAATTAAGTAATTGATTACTTCTAAGTAAAATACGTACAGGGCTAGGGCAAGGGCTAAAATTGGGGCAGGGCGAGGTAAATATATTCCATAAAGATAGATCCTGCTCCTGCAGATTCAGGTTGACGACGTACATGCAGGATGCTCGAGCCAGCCTACAGTAGCTGCCTGCCTCAATTCTCCCCTCCCCTCTTGCCTCTCTCTCTAGGGTTCGGTTTCCCGTGACGTGATAAAACTAAAATTTTATGCCTTGGATTTCTTTATTAAATTATTGCCGGCCCACTCATTTCACAGCTCGTACTGTAACACCCCAGTCTCACATTAAAAGATAAAAAAAAATTTATCTGCATATAAAAAATTAAATAACTACCAATAATACCTTCAAGTTATGACTTTTTTGAGGAACTATGATGAAATTTAAGATGGCCAAGAAAATACTAATGGAATTGATGGGTTGAAACCTTATATTGATAGATTTGATTCGATTCGGACTTGAGATTTGACCCAAGATTTGACCCGGGTTGTTTCATATATCAGAGCTGAGAGAAAAATTTGTCTGCATATAAAAAATTAAGTAACTATCAATAGTACCTTCAACTCATGATCTTTTGGGAGGCACTGTGGTGGGCTTTAGATATTAGAAGATCTTATTGGTAGATGGTTTGAGGCGCCTTATTGTGATGGATTTGATTCGATTCGGACTTAGGATTTGACCCAAGATTTATTCCGGACTCAGAATTTGACCCGGATTATTTCACGAACTCTTTCTTTTCTTTTTCCTTTTATGTGATTTTATATTATTATTACAATTTTATCTTATAAACTTATTATAGTACTAGAATTTAAGAAAGACACCAGTAAATAAACCAAGGAAATTTTTTAAATGTGTTTCTCTTTTGTTGTTAAACACTTATACTACAATCAAATTAAGAATTAATGTAGCTAATGAAAAGTTATTATTATTTTTAAACTTTCATTTTAAGGAATTATTAATATTATAAGTATAAATAAATTTTATAATCAACATAAATTACATATCACGAGTGAGAATCGAACCACCTCACAATAATTTTTTTTATTATTTAATTAATAAATAAAATAAATTTTGTGATTAATAAATTTTGTTATATATTATATAATTATAATAATTGTATGGCCTAAATTTATATTAATTTAAAATTTGTGTATTATTATTTGAACTCAAAATTTAAATTATAGTATTATTTTGTTTATTCGCATACATGATATACATAAATCATTAGATTTAGTATGCATACAATTTCATCTATTTTACGGTGTTCAACGGCCCAAGCCTCATTGTTTCTTGGAGCATGTATTAATAAGGATCAATATTAGACTATCCAAATAAAGTTGGAGTAATAGGACACCCAATTAAAATGGACATTTTGGCTGGGCTGGGCTGGGCTGGCCTGTAGTTTACATTCTCTTCCCTTCTCCCCGTACAAGTTATTTTTTGTTGCTTTCCTACTACTAATTACTACTTGGTAAGTCGAGGGAAAAAAAAATAAGACATAACTATACATACATAATTGAGCTTGTAAAGAACAAAACTAATTATGTGAATTATTCAGATCTATCCATCCTAGAATGGCATCTTTGGATCCACGATGTAGTTTTTGCAAAATTCTCCCCTCTCTAATTTGGATTATCTACTTACTACCTCCTCCTCCGTCCAAAGAAAAAAATACCACCACCAGTTTATTAATTTAGGTACTTATAAAACGGCAAAACTAATGAATTCGTTAGCACATTTTACTTAATACATTATTGAATTTTTAATTTTTTAAATTATATTATTAAACTAATTAATATTTTGAAATCGGACATTAAAACTAATGAAATACTAAACTTTTAATTTTTCAAATTATTCCACTAAATTAATGAATTACCCACTGTAGTTGGCACGTTTTACAGATTACACAATTGAACTTTTAATTTTTCAAATTAACCAATTAAACTAATTAAAAATGATTGTTTTAAATATTTTTAAAAATAATTATTATTTTTAGTAAAAATATTAAAAACTTTAATTTCTACTTTTAGTTTTTTTTTAAAAATTTCTAATATTAAGAATGGGTCATTTTGTTAAAAAATTAAGTAGACATTAATTTAATTTAAAATCACTTTAATTTGTTTGAATCTATATTTTATGAAATTCTATTCATTTTATGAAGAAAAAAAATTTCTAATATTTTTTACTTAAAATAATAATAATTTTTTAAAATATTTAAATTAATTATTTTTATTGGTTTGATGAGGTAATTTGAAAAATTAAAAGTTCAATGGTGTAATCAGTAAAATGTGTCAACCACAGTGGATAATTCATTTATTTTGTAGATAAAAAATTAACGTTCGTTTATTTTTTTTAACGAAATGACCCAATTTCAAAATAATAATTAGTTTAGTGGTGTAATTTGAAAAATTAAAAGTTCAATGATATAATCAGTAAAACCTACCAACTATAGTGGATATTTCTTTAGTTTTGCCCAATGAAATCTAAACCATAAAACATCATTTAAAATATCTTCTTGTTGCACTTTTAGATGCAAAATTATCAATTATAATATCATATTTAATATTTTATAACATATCATTTTTAATACATAATATCATTAATCTTTTTATTATTTTATGATTTTTTATACACATAAATACATAAATTTATAAAAAAAAATTGGGCTCCTCTCAACTGTGGGCCTGGTGGTTGTCTCTGTGGGCCACTTGCCAGTAAATCTACCAGACGCCCAAAATAGGTATACATCACCCATTCTGAGGTTATCAAATACATGATGCGAAATAACTACAACTTTATTATTACAACATATAAATCATGAAGTTTAAATACGAGATATTGCCATCTGATAATAATATCCACACGCAAATAAATCCCATCATCATAATTATTGATACATTATTTTACAAAATGGTGAGGACTACTAAACAACTCTCTGTAGAACCTTCATTCCATAATTCCCACTAAGACTTCATTTACATTCTCGCCTCCCGAGAAGAAAAATGGAACAAAAAGGAAAAGGGTGAGCTCAACTCAGCCCAAAGAAAGAATATTATGACTAAGATAATATATAACAAATTATCGTTAGTCTTTAACAGGGAAAAATCTGAGAGAATACATTAAACAACAAGTTTTATATCAATATTCGCATGGAAAATAATAATTCATGTAAGAGTTACGTAGAGAATGAAATCTACTAATATCTATGAATTTAACAATCCATCATCATTATTTTATCCCTATAACATCAATCAATATTCATCTTGAATCAAATATTCATCCTTGCACTAAAGGCCAAAGATATTCATCATTCATTATGTTCATCTAAACACTGCTCATCTTTTGCAGCTACACGCCCAAAGATATTCATCAAAAATCATTCATATTTGCACTTGTGAATAAATATATTCCGTTATATCATCATTTAGGATGAGGATGATAAAAAAAATTTTAAAGAAAGCGAATCCAAAGAAGCAAAAGAACAAATATTAAGGATTCGTGACTTTAAACAATTCTCATTCAAAAATACTTCATAACCAACGGTAGTGGGGTAAAATTCAAGAATGATCAAAACATGGATACAATCAAAGCTAGTATCCGAATAGATATTTTGGACAAAAAGAAGAAATTTCATTTTCTAGGTGAATAGCGTCATATTAAGTAAATAGTCTTAGTATCGTGAATAATGTCATTATATCGTGAATAAGAACCGACACCAAAAGATAGAAATTTCACAAAAAACATTATCACGCTTCGTGAATAGTACTCGTGAATAGTAACTCATGAATAGTAACTCCGACATGAAAAAGTTCCAAATTTGATAAAAAGTTCCAACCAATATTTTGGCATAATGATATTGAAGAAATAATATCATTTACGAAGAAAATAACATCTCTTACCTCACAGAGACAGTACTTCTAGTTGAAACACTGGATATAGGCTATGACTTGAACTTTCACCGTATAGCAACACTCAAAGTATACTCACAAGAATACGCTCAATATATCGAGAGAGAAAACTTCAGTTTCTGGTGTGATTTTCAATTCTAACCTAAGCACCCTATTTATAGGAAATTTCTTAGAACACCAAAGCAGAAATTTAATAAAATATTAATATATATTATAAATTTCCTTAGCCCAACATTGAAGATCTGAATTCAGATCATTTATAACACATGTGAGCCCACTAATTGCACAAAAAACGTTTTTCTCAAAATAATTAACTAAAACTCCCAAAAATCAATTATTTCGGAACTTTAGAACTTCAATAATTTATAACAAATAGCCCTTTTGTCAGAAAATTCGAATCTCTCAGCTTTTTATAGGAAATTCAATTCTCTACAACTTTACAGAAGAAAGTTTTTCCAAATTCCAAACAGAAATTGACCTAAATCCACATACAGACAATTTTCCAAGCTATAATCAAATTTCAGTCAAGAAATGGGGTCTACCGACACACAAAACATGTGTTAATCATTTAATGCAACAAAAATACTCTTCCTCCTCATATACTCATATATCCCACACTCATTGTAAAAATATCATCATTATTCTATTATAATAATATAATAAAATATTATTTTATCGTAAAAGATAAAATATCAATTTTTAACAATTGTCACTTTAAAAATTTTCTCCATCTATATCCACATAAAATCAATATTTTCCTCATCATATAAATCAATAATTAATTATTCATAAATAATATTATAGAATCACAAGATCTTGTGACCGGTAGTTCTGGAAAGAGAGGGGCTTTCCAATAAGAATTTATCCTTCTTGGCGCCAATTAGGTGACCAAACCTCTCCTTGATGTAACTTTCTAGACATTGCCAATAATGTTTTCTAATAATATTATTCGGATAATATGAATTATTGATTCGATAATGAAAAATATTGTGTAGTGACAATTATCAAACAACAAAGAATATAAAATATCAACGCAACAATTATTGAATCAATAAAATAAAATACTAAACAAAGAATTACATAACAATTATTGAGTAGTGCCTTCTTACGTAAGAATCGATAATTGGTGCAATACCGCGCTACTACTTATCAACAACAACGCCAGACATTCTTGTGTTTTAACCACCGAGTATTCCAACAAGATTAATGGTAACAATCATACCGTTATTTATAAACAACTTATACTTGTCGTTTCTTCATCCAATCGCTTTTTAAGTTATGGGGCCCATAAAAGATCTATTACCGTCGTCATTTAATATTCCCAAGCAAGAATGAATATTTTATAACCACTTGCTTATTCAAATATTTGCGTATTTTACCCATAACTATCCACATTAATCAAATCAACCCTTACTATTTAAAAATAATAAATAGAGGAAAATAAATTTTATTTATTAATAATTTGGGGTCTTACACCGGCTCTGAATCAAGTTAATAAGTTTATGCAGGAGACACGAAAAGATCTCGCTTGAAAATGGTGAAAACGATGGCGTTTTGGAAGACTCCGCTCTTGATGAGGATATTGATGTCAGTGACATGACGGGTGAGCTTGTTGGAAATTGAGTCGATATTGTGACTCCCCCAAAATAGGTATACAACACTCATTCTGAGTCGCCAAATACATGGTACAGAAAGCAAACTACAACTTTAATAATACAATTGTCGTGCAAAATACGACAACACATACTGTGAGTTTAAATACAAATATTATCTTCTAGACAATATCCACACTCAAATAAGTCCTCATTACAATTATGTAAACACTATTTTACGTAAATAGTGAGGATCTGCTAAAACATCTTTCTAGAACCATCACTCCATACCCGATTAGATCCTCGCTATGTTTCTCACCTCCCGAGAAGAAAAATGGAATAAAAAGGAAAAGAGTGAGCTCAACTAGCCCAGTAAAGAATATTATGACTAAGATAATATACAACAAATTATCATTAGTCTTCAACAGGGAAAAATTTGATAAAATATAGTAGACAACAAGTTTTAGATCAACAACTGCAGCGGAAACAACAATCCATTAGAAGAGTCAAGTAAAGAGAATGAGTTGTACTATCTTCTAAGATTTAAAAGTCCATCATCAATATTTTATCCCTGTAACAACAATCAATATATATCTTTAATCAAATATTCATCTTTTGCACTACAAAGGCCAAAGATATTCATTTTATATCACCAACAAGCCATGTTCATCTCAACACTGCTCATCTTTGCACTACGGGCCAAAGATATTCATCGATTAATCATTCATCTTTTGCACTACTGACCAAAGATATTCAAGTAATATCATCATTTAGGATGAGGATGATGAAAAATATTTTAAAGAAAATCGAATCCAATTGAGATAAAAGATCAAATACTAAGGATTCAGATTACAGTTTATCCAAGTTCAATAATATTCTCAAATAACCAATTTTGAAGCGTAAATACAAAATAATGATCAAAACATGGATACAATCAAAGATAATAACCATAATAGATAACTTGGACAAAAAAAGAAAATTTTATTTTTTCTTGAATAGTCGATTCGTGAATAATGGTCGTATCTGTGAATAAGATCAGATACGTGAATAAGAACTCCCACACACAAAAAAGTTCTAAATTTGATAAAAAGTTTATACCAAGATTTCTAGATAATGATATTGAAGAAAATATCATTTTAAGAAGAATATAACATCCCTTACCTCAAAATATCGCAGATTTACGATCGGAATATCGGTATAAATTTGAAGAAAACTTGCAATCGATGAATAGAAACTCATAAAGTATCTAAATACTCACAAAATACACTCAATAATCTAGAGAGAGAAAGAGAAAAACTTGTTTCGATGTGATTTTCAATTTAACTTAGCCTTCATTTATAGGAAAATGTTAAGACGCCAAGCGAGACTTAACTCGCAACCAACTTTGATGGCTTTACTCTTATTATTCCCACCCACCACATTTGAATAAAAATCTCAGCATATTTTCACCAACCAAAAGTGGGGCCCACCAATTCTAGAATTTTCCACCAAAATCATTTATAACCTAATTTACGAATCACCACCTCTTAAAATTCATAACAAATCATACGTTCATTTTAACGGTTCAAAATTTGTGGACATATACTCAACTTATATATGTATAACATATCCAAAAATCACAACGATCCAACGGTCGGATTAAAAATTATAACTCACGCAATATATCTCAAAAACCACCGGGTTTGATTTTTAATACCTCAATCCGATAAAATCTTCGATAAAACACCTCAACATTAATTCCTTCATTTATAACCACATAAATAAATCCATCATTTATATCCACATAAAATAAATATTTCCTTATCATATAAATCAATAATTAATTATTCACAAATAATATTACGAGAATCACAATAATGACAACCAAGCGGCCCTCAAGGAAGAGGGGCTTTCAGATAAGAATTTCTTTACTAACTTGGCAATTGATTAGGTGACCAAACCTTTCCTTGATGTAACTTTCTAGACATTGCCAATAATGCTATCTAATAATATTATTCCAAATAATATGAATTATTGATCCGATAATGGAGATGATGTGCGTTGACAATTATTGAAACAACAATAATATAAATATCGACGTAGCAATTATTGAATCAATAAAATAAAATATTGAATAATAATTCACCGTGACAATTATTGAGTAGTGCCTTCTTACGTAAGGATCAATAATTCAACAATCTTTGTTCAATACTGGTATCTATCTTGCAACAACGCCGCGTTATTGTATTTTAACCACCGAGTATTCCAACAATGTTAGCAATAACAAATAACTACACCGTTATTCAATTTTGTCGTTTTCTTCATCCGACAGTTATCTGTTATGGGGCCCACAAATAATTGCTACTGTCAAATTTAATATTCCCGACGTAAAAGAATATTCCACGACCAAACGAATATTCTCCGATAACAATGAATATTATATAACCACTTGCTTATTTTGAAATTTTGCACATTTCACCCATAACCAAAGTATTATATCAAATTAATACCTTATTATTCACAATAATAAATAAAGGAAATTTGATTTTATTCATTAAAAAGTTGGGGTCTTACAGATATCGTTTTGGGTCTTGATCTTGCCGGCCAGGAGGGTGGGGAAGTGATATGTTTTGGAGAGAGTAAGGGCATCAGAGAGTATGGAGGAGAGAGAGTGGAGGAGTTCTAGAGAGATATAGTTGAAGCAGTCGGTGGAGGTGTAAAGGTTAAAAAAGTTGGCGAAGTGGGTTTTGACATCGGAGACTTTGCTGTCATTTTCGTTTTTTTTTACCTCCACGTCGAATAAGGATTTAATCGTTGTCATAATGAGATAATAAAAAGACAAAATTTTAAAATATTAATTAATTTAATAATATAATTTTAAAAAAGGATAAATCTACTTTTGATACCTGTACTGGGACACGACTTACAAATTGATACCCGAAGTGAAAAAAATTACAAACTGGTGATTGTACTCGAAAAATATTACACTCTGTTAAACTGTAGGGATACAACTTACAATTTGGTACCCGAGGTGAAAAAAGTTACAAACTGGTGATTGTACTCGAAAAATATTACACTTCGTTAAACAGTAGGGTTTCATCTTTATTTTGTTTAAAAATTAAGGTTCTCTTCTTTTGTCCTTCTTTTCTCATTCTTCTTGTCTCGATTCTCCATTGATTACTGGTTCCCATATATTTATTAAGAGTTTTCAGTATTTAATTGAAATGATGAGCTCGTCTTGGAGTGGAGTCGTAAATGAAATCGGGGAAGAAGATTGCAGTTCATGCAGCAAAAATGAATGGATTACACCACAGTTCTCAAGTCGGTGACAATGTGGAGCAATGGTGTGAATGTGGGAGGCAATGAAAGATGGAACAAAACATCGAGGATCTTCTTCGCGACGACTTCGGTTCTCTCTCTGTATGTTGTCTCTCCTGTTGGATCAATTTTAACGATTATTTAAAAATTAGAAAATACAAGCACCAGATTACAATATTTTTCGAGTACAATCACTAGTTTGTAACTTTTTTCACTTCGAGTACTAAATTGTAAGTCATGTTCCTACTGTTTAACGGAGTAACATTTTTTTAGTACAATCACCAGTTTATAATTTTTTTTTTACTTTGAATATCAAATTATAAGTTGTGTCACAGTATAAATACAAAAAATTGATTTATCCCATTTAAAAAATTAAAATTTTAATAGGAATTCATTACTTTTTCGGAAGTAAAACTAACTAAATACTACAAGTTACGACAATCAAATAATCTCCCAAATTAGACCAACCGTTGAAATTTATCTCTCCCTCTCTCTTCCCCTTTTCTTGTTTCTCACCCTGCCTCGTCGGGGTCTCCATCCCTTCTCTCTTTATCTCTTCTCTCTCTCTCCATGTCTCTCTCTGGGAAGGGGGGATCACCAAGATTTTGAAGTTCTCGCACTGCGATTCATTTTCTTCAAATTCCTTTTTTTACAAACTAACTTCTCGGATTCCAATAAATTCACCAGGACCCAGATTTCAAATACAAATGTGAATGCATTAGTCTTCTTGGCGCCTGTCTTTTAACGCTCCCTTGTTCTTGCAGGAGTCAACAATTTGGGACCCAATCCATTGGACCCATTTCGTTGATTCTTCCCAAGAACAGAATAATCACCATTCAAAAACCTTCCTAATTTTCAAACCCTAGGTCTTGAGTTTGATCACAAAAACCGAGAAATTGGTGCCAAACCCAGATGCGATAAAGCAACACAAATCCTGAAATTATCCCCCCGGTTTTGCTTGATATAGTTTTTAAATGGATTCGCCATTGTTGACCTCTGTGGTTTTAGCTCTTGGGATTCTTTTCGGCTTCTTTTCCCTGCTCGTCGAATCTCAGAATCCCCTTCCACCACCTCCACCTCCACCTCATCAGTCACCGCCTCCGCCTCCGCCAGTGTCACCGCCTCCACCTCCGCCAGTGTCTCCTCCGCCTCCTCCCTCTCCTCGGGTCCCTCCGCCTCCTCCCTCCCCTTGGGCCCCACCTCCTCCTCCAAAGAAAAGCTCCCTTTGTTCCAATTCTACTCAACCTTCAAAGAACAAAACACCTGAACCGGATCATAGATTGCACAAGCATAAGAGTCCACCAACCTCTAAAGAAAAGCTCAATTTGGGAAAGAAAAGTGGATTGTTGTTTATGGGTACAGTGGTGATCTTGCAAGTTTGCGTGGTGGCATTCTTGATGATTAAGAGGCGGCAACTGTTCAAGGACCAATACATATATTAAAGATTTGAACATTTGATCATCTGCCCATCCTTCATTGTTCGTCTTGTTGAGCCATGAGATTCTTTAATGAGCGATTGGGAGATAACACATTATTTATTGGTGGCATCAACTGTATATGGACTATACGGATTCAGGGTTAATTCAGATTGTTGGTGTCTACACTGGGTTGTCGCTATTGTAAATTGGTAAATCTTGATTAACATTCTTTTACAATTTGTTCCATTCATTTCAATACGATGTCTTAATAACACGGCTTATACAGATCATAGCAGAAATACCATTTTTAATAATTCACGTTGTGTTGTTGGTGACATTATTTTTACAGCTAGCCTACATTGTGTTGTTGGTGGCATTATTTTTACAAACTTGTATGCCTGTATTAATTAGAAGATAATTCTTGGGAAAAAGTTTTATTTTACAACGGAAGTTCTTGCTCCATTCTCATATCTCTACTTGTGTGAATCTTATAGGCCTGTTACTTTAATAGGAATGAAATGACTTTAAAATAATTTTACATTGCATTAGGAATGAGTGATTGTGTGAGAACTTTCTAGCTTTGTCATTCATCAATTGCATGAAGGTGTATCATTATTTGTCTATAATCATCTTAAATAAGTAGGAAAAGTATTTTTCTGTTATGCTTCTTTGCATGCCTAATAAGTTTTAACATGTCTAGAAAGTTTGAGCCAAACAAGAAAAATAATGCTTATATTAAAATTTAGTTTGAAGTTCAGGGTGGGACGATTATGTGTCATCCCAGACTTATAAATTCTTAGAGATTATAAGCACTAAATTGGGTACAAAAACCATTCACCATTGACTTCGTTACTCGTATAAGTGTAAGCTGGAGATTTTTAACTAGAATTAAGATTTTCTTATGTAGACACCTGATCCTATACCTTGCTTTTGAAGATTGACTCATTGGCCTATTCACCACAAATGGTGGACTCATCGACTTCTTTAGTCATTGAATTGTAAGCTGGAGATTTTTAACTAGAATTTAGTCTTTTGTAGACACCTGGTCCTACACCTTGCTTTTCAAGATTGACTCATTGACCTATTCACCTGAAATGGTGCGTCAATCTGTTACTTGGCTTGAATCCATAATGTTTACTTTCTGTCTTATCTAACCCTCTTTGGCCCGGATTGTTACGTAAACAAAAAGGGTTGGGTTTTCTATTATTTACAGTTTCTAACTATATAATCTCTAATTGTTGGTGCTTTTTATGTCTTCCAAGATTGATTTCTAATTGAATGCACTGAAAAATGATACTCATCACCGGCAGAATCAGTGTGGCGCATAGCATTTCTGCCTTTTGATGTTATGTATCCAATGTAAACAATAATATTCTCTTTTGACATTCTATAGTAATCATATGATATCTTTTTTAGTTCATAACTTTGCTAGATATGTTTCTTGTCGATAACTTCTGTAAGTGTATATGTGAGAGCTTATAACATAATTTGATAGTAGTCAAATGGAGTCTATTAGTTGTCCTACTAAGTAGAAATTCTCACCCCCTATAAAGCTTGAACTGAATATTGTCAATTTCCATCAAACAACTTCCCTTGATAAAAGCAACCTTTGTCTAGTTCACTCTCTGCTCCAGAATAGTAGGTACAATAGTTTACGTAACGATAACTAGAAATGCACTACCTTTTATGTGTGTGTAACTGATAAGCAAATTTAAGTTGACATCCTTTTCCCGGAGATGAGTATGCAAAATAATGGACTCAAGTGCAGAATTAGGATGGACAAAGACGATACTTATCTATGTCTCACGTGCGAAATTGACCTGGAATCATAAGATAGGAAGTTAATTTCTTTCAAGGGGAAATAAGGCTTTGCTATTTTAGATTTCTTCACAAATTTGAAATATTATAGTATGGTTATGTTACCTGTCACCTCTTTTATTGAGATCATGCCTGTAAACTTTAACAGTAGGATCCAGGCTCTACCAATCTATTGAGAAATTATTACCGTTGCAAGAGTTGTTATAATTCTTTTGAGACATGTTGGGTGGGATTTCTGATTTAAGCCAGATCTACGGTAAATTTTGTTATGGGATGCCCTATAACTTATGTATAGTTCCATTGATTAGGAATCCAAAGAATGTAACTGTGCTCAAGGCGAGCCTATGGCAGGTGCATCCACTCCATCTCTCTTTACTAAAAAAGCTTTCACATGGGTCATGCCTTGTGAAATTTGGTGTAGGAATTATTTCAGATATTGGTTTTCATTAAATTTGGAAAAATTAAATTATACCTGAAAGTGCAAATTGCAAGATGATGAAAGAAAGAGGATCCGGTTACTATGAAGTTGACTTCATAGTAAGTTAAAGTTTCTATGAACATTAAGAATCTCGTTCTACAGTTTACAACTTTCATCGTACTGGAAAGCGATTCCGTCCACATACTCGACTAAAAACGGGTCAATTGACCAAATACAGTGCTGACACACATTGTCACAATACTTTGTAGAATAGAAGTACCGATTTTTTGGTGAAACGTTGGGTGAAGTTTGAAGTGCGGATGGATGTAACAGCAGAGGGATAAAGTTGTGATCATCGACTGATAGTAACAGTTGATGATTAGTAAGATACAGTTGATGATTAGTAAGATATCATCATTAGATTCGCCCCATCTCTTGACATCAATCGTGTGGACCTCCTCCTTCTGAGTCATAGGATTTGGAAGCATGGTGGTGAGATTGAGAGCTGAATCTAGTAGCCAATCCAATGGGCTGTAATGAGGTGGTGTTCAGAAGTGGTGGTGTTGTAAGTGGCAATTCTTCCCTTTTCTTTTCTTAAAACACCTCTCAGCCTAACAGGCTCAATAAAAACTGATTTTAGAGTTGGATGGCGTCAGGTCCGCTATATTTTTTTTCTTCCTCGTGTTTTGTAATTTTGTGCTCGACAACTTTAGTTGTAAAGCTTGAACATCAAAGGGAAGGCTAAGTAAGGAAAATCTGACAAAGATTTTATTTTTCACTACAAATACTCAACATGTGCTTTTACGTAATTTAATAGCTGCAATCAAAACCTGCCCCGCTCTTTTGTTTCTTATACGACTCCTTGCTAGAATGGTAGTAAAGTTGGCTGGTTGTGTAAAAGGAATTGCTGCACTCTTAGGAGTTAGGAGAGTGTTGAGTCTCTGTTTTTCTGTCCTACTAAAACACACCACCACCAGTCCACCTCCCCTTCAACTGAATCATTTTTCATTAAATAAATTAATAATCCCAAGCTTCCTTCCTGTTTTGGATATGCATCGGAGGAGTCGGAACAGAGTCATCTTTCCATATTTTTGGCATTTTCCGTGCAGCTCGATGCGCTATGGTGCCAAAACATTGTTACAAATACTAGATACAAATGATATGTCAAAACCCTTATAAAAAAGAGTGTAGTAGCTCACTGATAGAGTGCACTTAAAATGAAAGGGGCTAAGCGATCTGGTGGACACGAGGTGGCTCTCTAAGAGTGAACCCAATGATTACAAACAACCAACCACGACACAGTGAGATCTTGGTTTATTAGTTTGTTACTTAGTCGAATGAATGCTGCCATTATGGTTTCAATACAAAATTATTGTAGTATTTTTTGTTTTTATTCCCAGATGCAAGTAATGACTACTATTGTCACTGAGATTATTGTTGGTAGTGATTAGTGAATGGTTCATTAATTCCTAGCATTTTGATACTACTATTCATTTCTCTATTTAAATTGAATTTATTTGTATAATTTTTTTATACGTCTACAAGCCAAGCCCCTAGCCAACAACAAGCACTTAATGTGCATAAGAAAAATTAAAACTAGGAAGGATGAACACGAAAATTAAGAAAGTAACTGAACATAGTTTCCCCATTCCACACAAATAACGAAAGAATATAATTACTACTTATTTTATAAGTATACTTAACTCAACAATGCTAGGTTGGGATAGGCATTTATAAGTATACAAGTTATTATTTGAGAATTTCACTAGACAAGATGCCCGCCCAAAAGGAATAAGAAGAGCAAAACCATTGTGGTTGTAAAATGGACCCTGCTTTGCCCCGTCTCATCCTATCTAGAAGGCAATTCCTACAGTCCACATATTTTCATTAGGAATAATGGTCGTCATTAATCCCATCCCATTAGTTGGATTGATCAACAAGACGACTATAGCATGTATAGCTTTCAGACCTTCTGGCTGTCAAACTGCATGTTCTCTCATATGCACTGCACTGCACTGCACTGCACATTTCTCTCCTCTCTCTCTCTCTCTCTCTCTCTCCCTCTCTCTCTCTCTCTTCCCATGTGCAATTTTGGACCACTTCTCTTATGGCCTTTAGTCTTTAACAACAACCACCCAGAATCAAATCAAAGTAAGACCATATTTGCTTTTTATGGCAACAGATTCGGATGCCGCTTAATTTTTACACATAGCTGAGTGTTTCTCTTCCGGAAATTAATCAAACCCATCCTTTTATTAGTGATCAATATATTGCATTCATCAGTCTCCTGCTGACTGATTATAGGTTAATTTTCCATCATTCTCCTGGTTTCATATATATATATATATATATATATATATATATATATATATATATATATATATATTGATCAGTGGAACAATTATTATGAACTAATGATTGTTTCTAGTATGTGAAAAAGAGTTGTTTTGTACTTTTGTGGCTCAACAAGTCATTTCATGGCCAACTGGAAGGAATTACAAAGCAAACCTTGTGGCTCTCATTGCAAGGCTCTCACCTTCAACACTTCAAGTGGCACCATAGGCCATTTATGTCCAAGCTTTTCCCATTCTATATAAACCTACTCAAACCTTGTTCAAACTCCACACTTGGGAGTATTATATTATACCAGCACTAAAAATGCTTCAAATTCTCTTCCTTTTTTCTTTTCTCATCCTCTCCTCTCATGCCGCAGTTCAAGACTTTTGTGTTGGAGACCTAAAAGGGCCAGAAGGGCCTGCGGGTTACTCTTGCAAGAAGCCTGCTAATGTCACAGTTGATGACTTTGTGTTTTCAGGTCTAGGCAAGGCTGGAAACACTACAAACATCATCAATGCTGCTGTGACTCCAGCATTCGCCACTCAATTCCCCGGTCTAAATGGCCTTGGAATCTCCGCTGCCCGACTAGACTTAGCCCCCAACGGTGTGATACCACTGCATACCCACCCAGGTGCGTCCGAAGTCCTAGTCGTGGTGCAGGGAGCTATCCTTGCCGGCTTTATTTCTTCAGCTAACGATGTTTATGTGAAGAAACTTAACAAGGGTGACATTATGGTATTCCCTCAAGGGTTGTTGCATTTTCAAATAAATGCTCGTGGAATACCATCTATTGCTTTTGTAAGCTTCAGTAGTCCAATTCCTGGACTCCAAATCCTTGACTTTGCATTGTTTGGAAATAACTTGCCTTCGAAATTGGTAGAGAAAACCACATTCCTTGATGAAGCTACAGTGAAGAAGCTTAAGAGCGTTCTTGGTGGAACCGGCTAAGTCTGCATGCGAAGCAACCATTTCTACTTGTTCCTTCAATTCCTTGAGCAATTAGTTTCTATGAACTTAATTAGTAGTATATGGTATGTTATATTAATTGTTCTTCATTCATTTAGCTAAGTAGTGGCTCTATCTGATGATGAATGGCTTGTAATTAATTGAATTGAATATATATATATATATATATATATATATATATATATATATATATATATATATATATGCAAGATCAATAATTATGAAATCTATAATCTTGGTTTTTGCTTTCCACCACCACCACCACCTGACCAGTAGCTAGTATCTCCCAAACAAAGAAGAAGACGGATCGAGAGCATTAGAATCCATTCCCTATATATGAACCTTAATCGCGTGAGAGAATTAGTCTATCACACACACACACACACACACACACACACACACACACACACACACACACATATATATATATATATATATATATATATATATATATATATATATATATATCATGAGTGAATATTATTAACTAACATTTATTTGAAGTAGTTCTTTATTATGTGGCCAAAACTACTGGTTGATCTGCTTTGCTTGACAAATATTGAATCCATATAATAAAAACGGATAAGGATAATAGCAATGGAAAATGCAGAACTTGAAGAGGAGTAAAGAAGATGCTAATGTTATCTATATATTCTCTCTATCACACATATATAGCTTGGCTCTTTGAATTTTCGCATGTCAATCTAAAACAGTTGGTTGGCTGCCCCCCGCTTATTTCCTTTATTCTTCCTGTCTTCACCTTTCTTAATTCCTTCCTTCTTACTGATGTATCATGGAGACACAAACTTCAAACTATATACGTCTTCAGTTCCCTCGTTGGTTCCAAAATTATATAATATGGACATGATATTTTTACTATTTTTAAAAATTAAAAATATATTTTATTGTTGAACTATAAAATCAAATTAAATTCTTAACATGTTTTGTTTCAAATTATAACATCATTGACTTTTGAATGTCAATTTCAGACTTAATATTAATTGAGATGATATATTATAAATTTATGCTTAATAAATCTTAATTTTAAGGTAAACGTATATGCAAATATTGGTTAAGAGTAGGTCGTAGTTTGAATTAATGTAATTAATGTAATTAGCGTAGTAATTTTGTTTGTTTGTATTAACTAAAAGAATGTTACTCTTCAAAGTTGTCTTGCATTAGCCTTTTTCAAATTCTCTTCTTCTTATACTTTGGAATTTTGCCTTTTCAAATTCTCGTTCTCTCAGACTTTGGAATTTAGTTTTCCCAGTTGGGTTTCTACGTAAAATTCTTGTGTTATTATTTTATATCTTATACAGACATACGGTAATGTGTTTGTATTTATCTTAGTGTATTTGTGTGAGCCTTATTTGTGTGAGCCTGATTTCTCAACAATTGGTATCAAAACTTTTGGTTCACGTCGTTGGTGTCTAGGAAAGTAGTTCAAAATGCAGCGCCTTTAAAAAAGGTGGTTATTTAATTAATCATCGTTGCAAAAGCACGGAGAGACTCCCACCCAACTTATACTTACCTGGCCAACTGGTACAATCCATTTAAAGAGAAATTAGACAGGTCACAAATACGAAGATGCCAAGCACAAGTGCAAGGTACGAAGTTGAACCATTTGACGGTAAGCCAAATTTCAGTATTTGGCAGTGTACAGTCAAAGATGTATTTGCTCAATAGGGATTGACAAAGACACTAGAAGGGAAGAAACCAACTACTATGACACATGAAAAATGAACGGAACTTGAAGCAAAGGTCGTGGCAACAAGCAGATTGAGTTTGGCGCCACAAATCAAATATCAGATTTTGACAGAAACCTTTTCGAAGAAACTTGTGGGAGAAACTTGAGAAAGTTTACAAGTTAAAGTCTCTGTCAAACTGGTTATATTTAAAGAAGGAATTGTACCGGCTTCAGATAGAAGAAGAGTCAGATTTGACCAATCATATTAATGAGTTTAATAGATTGGTGACCCAACTAACCAGTATAGATGTGAAGCTGGACGAAGAAGATAAAGCTTTATTATTTCTTGTCTCTACCACCAGTTCATAAATAACTCTACACTTACACTCTCTTGTAGGGAAGAAAAAGTTTGCAGTTGACGATGTGATATCAGCAGTCCTGGACCAGGATAAGTTCAGGGGTACTACTTCTAGAGATCAAGGAGACAATTTTCTTGCATTTTCAAATGGGTGTGGCAGGGATCCTAATCGGAAGAAGTATTTCGACAAGAAACGAGAAGGTCTCAGTCAAGACTAGGCAAGAATGATAAATTTCAGGTTGATTGTTATCATTGCCACGAGAAGGGTCACTACAAAAATCAATGTCCATTGTTGAAAAAGGATAACAAGAAAAAATGTAAGTAGATTAAAAATTCTGTTAATATTGTTGAGCAAGTAGATGTGTGCAGTGACGGAGAGCTGGACACAATGATAGAAAATGAAGCTTCACAAGGTGATCTCTTATCAGGTAGAGACAGTAACAACCTTATAGACTGGTACATGGATTCTGGATGTTCTTTTCATATGTCCACTCATAGGGATTGGTTTGATACTTTTACATCCTACAACGATGGTACGGTTTTATTAGGTAAAAATACAGTCTGCAAAGTTACTAGGATAGGCACCATCAAAATTGAAATGTTTGACGGGGATGTCAGAACATTGGGTGATATAAGGTATATTCCAGAATTGAAGAAGAGATTGTTATCAGTTGGAGTATTCGACTCTATAGATTGCAGTATCTCAGTCAGAGATTGTGTCATGAAAATTACCAAGGGTTCGATGGTAATTATGAAGGGTCAGAAGAAGGGCACTCTTTACAAGTTGATAGGGGACACAATTACTGGTAAAGCAACAATTTCTGTGCAGGATAATTCCAACAGTGATAGCAAAAAATTATGGCAAATGCGACTTGGTCATTTGAGGAAGGTGAAATGAAAGACTTCATAAAAGGCAGTTGTTGAAAGGTGTCAAAACGTGCAGTTTGGAATTTTACAAGTTTTGTATGTACGGTAAACAACGAAGGGTTAGCTTCAAGGCATGAGCACATACCAGTAAACATATACTTGATTATATACATTCAGATGTGTGGGGACCGATCAAGTATACGTCAATGGGTGGAGCCCATTATTATGTTAGCTTTATAGATTACTACTCCAAAAAGGTGTGGGTGTATTTTATGAAGTAGAAATTCGAGGTTTTCAGAATCTTCAAGCAGTGGAAAGCTAAAGTAAAGAACCAGACCAGAAAGAAGCTGAAGTATTTTAGATAAGATTATGGCACATAATACAATGACAGGTCATTCCTATAGTTATGCCAGGATGAAGGTATCACAAGGCACTTCTCAGGCAAAAGAACTCCAGAGCAAAATGGGGTTATCGAGAGGATGAACAGAACTATATTGGAACGTGCCAGATGTATGATGTTGAATGCATGATTGCCCAAAAGTTTATGGGCTGAGGGACTCAATACAACCTATTATCTGATAAATCGATCTCCTTCAACTGGAATTGATTACAAAATCCCTGAAAAGGTATGAAATGGGAAACTAGTTGATTTTTTTGTGATGAAAATCTTTGGTTGTCCAGCTTATGTTCATCTGTCGGTCGAGGAGCGACAGTATAAGCTTGATCCATGGTCAAAAGAATGTATTTTCCTTGGATATGAGGATGGAGTCAAGGGATACATGTTATGGGATACAATATCCAAGAAGAAGATCGTCAGGAGAGATGTGGTGTTTAATGAAAAACACATGATGAACAAGTTCGGGGAGAATAAAGATAGTGTCCCATTCTACATGTCAATACCGGCAACAATGAAATTTATAGTAAGAGGAAAATCCGTCGACTTTAAAATCGTGAGGGTTCAAGTCCCTCTATCCCCAAAAAGCCCGATCGCCTCGAAGGGACAAAAGAAAGATCTTGTTGTTTCTTCAACAATTTCTCTGGCTACTAAGATGTTTCAGTTCGCCAGGTTGTCTCTTGCCTGCCCATGGATTCAACAGCAGTTTGAAAGGTTGACCTATTCGGGAATCTCCGGATCTATGCTTATTTTCAACTCCCCGAAGCATTTCGTCGTTCAAGGCATAATATTGAGAATGCTCATTGAATGGGCAATTCCATAAGAGAGCTCGGATCGAATCGGTATATAAATCTGCAGCAAGTGAGTTGCAGAAACACCCAGTTGAGATGGAGCTTCCTGAAGAGACAAAAGAATATGAAGAGATTGAAGATGATCATCCTTCAGATCCCCAAGAGATGTCTTATAATCATGTCAGAGATCGAGAAAGGCAAGTCAGCAAACCAGTGCAGAGATATGGGTTTGATGACATGGTTGTCTTTAATTGCCTTGATTGTTGGTGGTGGAGATCCAACTAGCTATTAAGATGTTATTCAGTCTGAGGATAATGATAAATGGGCAATAGCGATGGCAGAAGAAATGGAGTCTTTACAGAATAACCAGACTTGGGAGTTAGTTCAACTTCTAAAAAGATCGAAGACTATAGAATGCAAGTGGGTATTCAAGAAAAAGGAAGTTCAGTCTGATAAAGATGGTGAAAGATTCAAAGCCATGTTAGTGGCAAAGGGAATCTCTTAGAGAGCGGGAATCGACTACAATGAGATCTTCTCACCAGTTATGAAACACATATCGATTTGGTTGATCTTATATATTGTAACATCACATGATATGGAGTTAGAGCAGCTTTGTAACACCCCAGTCCCACATCGAAATATAAGGGGGAAATTTGTCTGCATATAAGGAAATAAGTTACTACCAATAGTACCTTCAAGTCATGACCTTTTGGGTGAGCCTGTGGTGGGCTAAGATGACCCAAGAAGATACTATTGGGCCAGTGGTTTGAAGGACTTATTTTAATAGATTTGATTTGATTCGGACTTAGGATTTGACCCGAGATTTATTTTGGACTCAGAATTTGACCCGGGTTGTTTCATATGGTATCAAAGCCAACTCTCGAAAGCTCGGGTTAGGTCATCCGATCGGGTTGCCGAAGGTGGGGACACGAAGGCTGGTGGTATTATCCCATAATGGGGAAATGGAGGTCCGGAGGTGGGGACACGAAGCCAACCTGTATTATCCCACAATGGCTAGAGAGACAAAGATCTTTGGGCTGTGTGTGTGATCGGTTCTGACGGGGACGTCTGAAATTTAAGTGGGGGAGTTTGTAACACCCCAGTCCCACATTGAAAGATAGGGAAAAAATTTGTCTACATATAAGGAAATAAGTTACTACCAATAGTACATTCAAGTCATGACCTTTTGGGTGAGCCTGTGGTGGGCTAAGATGACCCAAGAAGATACTATTGGGCTAGTGGTTTGAAGGCCTTATTTTGATAGATTTGGTTTGATTCGGACTTGGGATTTGACCTGAGATTTGTTCCGGACTCGAAATTTGACCCGGGATGTTTCAAGCTTGATGCATGTGAAAAACAACTTTTCTCCATGGTGATTTAGAAGAAAATATATACATGAAGCAGCCTGAGGAGTTTATTAAACCAGGGAAATAGTGTTTAGTTTACAGTTTGAAGAAGTCTCTCTATTGTTTTCTCGAGACAGTAGTACATGAAGTTTGAGAACTTCATGGTTTGATAGCAGCAAAGAGGAAATCAGATATTCTCTAACTGAAGAAAGATCCTAGGTATGGAAATTCACAAGGATCGTCAGGCAAGAAAAGTGTGGCTAACTCATAAATGATATATGCAAAAGGTATTGGAGAGGTTTAACATGAACAATGTTAAACCAGTTAGCACTCCGTTGGTAGCACATTTCAGGTTATCTTCATAGTTAAGCTCACACACAAAGGATGAAGTGAAGTATATGTCCAAAGTACTGTATGCAAATGCGGTGGGTTGTCTAATTTATACCATGGTATGTACAAGGTCAGATATCTCACATGTAGTCAGTATGGTTAGCAGGTATATGGCAAATCCAGGGAAAGAGTATTGGAATGCTGTGAAATGGATTTTTCGTTATCTAGTTGGTACAACCAATTACGGTCTTATGTTTGATCATGATACCACAAGAGATGAGGTTACAAGATTTGTTGATTCAGATTATGCTAGAGAACTAGATGCAAGGAGATCTACGACAGGGTTTGTATACATTTTTTGTGGAAGATATATATGTTGGAGGTCAGTGTTGTAGTCTACGGTAGCATTATCAACAACAGAGGTTGAGTATATAGCGTTGACAGAGACAAGCAAGGAGGCTTTGTGGCTTAAGGGACTAGTTGAAGAACTAGGTTTCAAGTAGGGCAGTATCCAGATTTAGTGTGATAGTCAAAGTGCAATTCATTTAGCAAAGAACCAGGTGTTCCATGCCAGGACCAAACATATAGATGTTCGGTATCACAAGATTCGTGAGTGGCTGAACAATGGTGACATTGCAGTTCACACAAATGAGAATGCCGCATATATGCTCGCAAAATCAGTTACAACAGAAAAGTTCAAGCACTGCTTGGACTTAATTCACTTCGTCGAATGCTGAGTCGTGGTGGAGTATGTAAGACCCCAAATTATTAATAAATGAAATTTATTTTCCTCTATTTATTATTTTGAAATAGTAAGGGTGGATTTGATTAATGTGGTTAGTTATGGGTAAAATGCGCAAATATTTTAAATAAGCAAGTGCTGATATAATATTCATTATTGTCGGGGAATATTCATTTGGTCGTGGAATATTCGTACTGTCGGGGAATATTCGTACGACGACGCAGCCATGTGTGGGTCCCATACCGGAAAGCGATTAGAGGAAGAAAACGACAAGAATAAGTTGTTTATAAATAACGGCGTAGTTGTTACTGTTAATACTGTTGAAATACCCGGTGGTTAAAACACACTAATCTGCGTTGTGGAACAAGAAGACACTGCAGTATTGCACCAATTATTGATTCTTACGTGAAGGCCTTACTTTCGATAATTGTTACGATAAATTACTATTCAATATTTTATTTTATTGATTTAATAATTCTTTGCATTGATATTTTATTGTTGTTGTTTGAATAATTGTCATTACACGTTATTTTTCATTATCGAAGCAATAATTCATATTATCTGAATAATATTGTTAGAAAATATTATTGGCAATGTCTAGAAAGTTCATGTCTAAGGAGAGGTTTGGTCACCTAATCATTGCAGGCCAAGAAGGAGAAATCTTTATTGGAAAGCCCTCTTTCTGGAGCGGCTACCGGTTGCAGAGATCTTTGTGATTCTGTAATATTATTTTGAATAATTAATTATTGATTTATATGATGAGGAAAATATTGATTTTATGTGGATATAGATGGAGAAAATTTTTAATGTGACAATTGTTGAAAATTAATATTTTATCTTTTTCCGATAAAATAATTTATTTAAATATATTATTTTAATAATATATTAACGGTGATATTTTTATAATTAATGTGGGATATATGAGTATATGAGGAGGAAGAGTATTTTTTGTGGCATTAAATGTTTAACACATATTTTTGTGTGTTGGTGGACACAATTATTGATCAAATTTGATTATAGCTGTAAAAATCGTCCGTTTGTGGATTTTGGTCAATTTTGTTTGGAATTTGGAAAAACTTTCTTCTGCAAAGTTGTAGAAATTGAATTTCCTATAAAAACTCATGAGATTCAATTTTCTGGCAAAAGGGCTATTTATTGTGAATTATTGAAGTTCAAGCTCAAATAATTGATTTTTGGAAGTTTAAAATATTTTTAATTACAAAAACATTTTTTTTCATTTTGAAAGTCATTTAACATGTGTGGCTGAAGTTTGGACCAGATTTGTGTGCGTGAGAATTTTGATTATATATATTATTATTATATTAAATTTTCTGCTTTGGTGTTCTAAGCGTTTTCCTATAAATAGGGTCTTGGGTTAGAATTGAAAATCACACCGAAATGAAGTTTTCTCTCTATATTATCGGCGTATTCTTGTGAGTATTTTGAGTATACTTTGAGTATTGCTATACGGTGCAAGTTCAAGTCATAGCTTTATATCCATTGTTTCAACTGTAAAATCTTGTCTTTCGAGGTAAGGGATGTTATTTTCTTCTCAAATGATATTATTTCTTCAATATCATTATCTTTGAAATATTGGTTGGAACTTTTATCAAAATTTGGAACTTTTTCATGTATGGGGGTTACTTTATTCAATGAGTTACTTATTCATGAGTTCTTATTCACGATTCTTATTCACGAGCTTCTTATTCACGAGTCTTATTCACGAAGTGTGAAGATATTTTTGTGAAATTTCTATCTTTTGGTGTCGGAAGTTACTTATTCACGATATCGACCTTATTCACGAATCTGACCTTATTCATAGAAAAATGAAATTTCTTTTTTTTTTGTCCAAAATATCTATTATGGATACTAAACTTTGATTGTATCCATGTTTTGATCATTCTTGAATTTTACACCACTATAATTATTTTTGAGGTATTTTTGACGTGGATAAAACAAAATACGAATCCTTAATCCTTAATCCTTGTCATTTTGTTTCAATTTGGATTCGTTTCTTTAAAATATTTTTCATCATCCTCGATCTTAAATGATGATATTATTGAATATCTTTGGCACAGTAGTGGCAAAGATGAATGATTTTTGATGAATATCTTTGGCCGTAGTGCAAAAGATGAATGATTTCGATGAATATCTTTGGCTTGGTAGTGCAAAGATGAATGATTTCGATGAATATCTTTGGCCCGTAGTCTGAAGATGAGCAGTGTTTAGATGAACATGACCAATCGGTGAATGTCCTTGGCTTTTGTAGTCTGAGGATGAATATATATGATTCCGTATATATATTGATTGATGTTCTGAGGATAAAAATATTGATGATGGATCATTAAATTCATCATAGATATTAGTAGATTTCATCCTCTACGTAACTCTTCTATGAATTAATATTTTCCATTGCGAATATTGATTTAAAACTTGTTGTCATTGTATTCTATTATATTTTTTCCTGTTGAAGACTAACGATAATTTTGTTGTATATTATCTTAGTCATAATATTCTTCTTTAAATTTAGTCGAGCTCACCCTTTTTCCTTTTTGTTCCATTTTTCTTCTCGAGACGCGAAATGTAGCGAAATCTTAGTCGGGTATGGAATGAAGGTTACAGAGAGAGTTGTTTAGTAGTCCTCACCATTTTTGTAAAATAATGTATAAATAATTGTGATGAGGATTTATTTGGGTATGTATATTGTCACAGAAGACAATAATTGTATTTAAACTCACAGATATATATGTTGTCGTATTTTTGCACGACAAATGTATTAATAAAGTTGTAGTTATTTCTGTACCATGTATTTGGCGACTCAGAATGGGTTGGATGGAATGGACCTATTTTGGGGGCGTCACAGAGTATCCAGGGAGAGTGATACATTCACAGGCACGAAGAAGTTCACAATATTTGAAAAGTATTGCAAGCCAATGTGGAAATTGTTGAAAGTTGTCTTGCATTAGCCTTCCCGAAATTCTCTTCCCCTTAAACCCTAGAATTTAGCCTTTCCCAAATTCTCTTCCCCTCGGACTTTGGAATTTAGCCTTCCTCATTTCTTATTCTCCTCTCCAGATTTCTCCTATAAAAGGGAGCTTGTGCTCCTCATTTCAACACATCACAACAACAAGAAGCTTAGCGAAGCAAAGAGAGTTAAAGAATGAAAAGCTCAGTTAGAGCATTCTGAGAGGGTGTAGAGAGAAATAAATAGTTAGTTTATTTCTGAGTAGAGAGTTTGTAATCTCCATATTATTTTCATGGTGAATTTATGAGATCTCTCTCCGTAGTTTTTTTCAGTTGAATTTCCACGTAAAATTTGTGTTATTATTTTATATCTAATACAATAATATGTTTGTATTTATTTTAGTGTATTTATGTGAACCTGATTTTTCGACCGTTCCAATAAAATTAAAAAAGATAGAAAGATACCTTACTTCCCTTATACTTCCCTTATTCCACAAGTACACTATTCTTTTGTTGTTGCCTTTTTAGCTTTTTGGAGGGGTGTGAGTCACTTTTGTCATCCAATCTCAAGCTTTCCACATACCTTTACCCGACGCCTTGATCTTTTTCCATTTGGCCTTCGGCCTGGCCTGGCCTTTTATAAAAGAAAATATGTATCCTACCTCCCAATTAAGACATGAATGAATGTACTCCCATCAAGTTGGTTAACTGGTTTTCTGATCGATCAATGGCGGCTACCTATGATTACACCAGCAAAAACTACTACTACTCATCGTCATCATCATCATCACAAAGAGCGGTTGCCATGGTGTTAGCCTTGGTAGCTGCAATTGTGCTTTCGCCCTTGTACGTTGACCACCACCACCGGAATAATGATAGTGGATATTATTATGAGACGAAATGGAGCTCTGGATTAGTTCTGCCTCTGGTTCTAGCAGGTTTAATACTTGCCATCAAAACTACTTCATCATCATTGGATTTGGGTATGCAGCAGAGATCGTCTAATTCCAGCTGGGTACTGCTTAGAATTGGGAGCTCATCTTGGGGACTTGCAGGGATTTTGGTCATGCTCATCTTTCTTCTTTCATGCCAACATTCTGTTCAACACTTCTTCTGGAGATAGATAGACGTACTATATAATCATTTTTATTTAAGACTTCATCAATTAATTAGTAATTAATTGATGAAGTATTTTCATTATTTAATTTCTCTCATGTTTTCAATAATATTGTAACCCATCATCCATTGATGCTACTATATTATATATATATATATATATGTGTGTGTGTGTGTGTGTGTGTGTGTGTGTGTAAGCTTTCTATATTTAATTTCAATTCTATTATCTTAATTTGTTGAATGTTGTGTTGGTATAATTGGTGCAACTCGTTTGGATATTATTTATAGTTGAACTAAATTATTATTTTTTATTAAAAGAAAAACATAGAGTGAGAGAGGAGAAAAAAAACACATTTTTTTTAATCAATGTACTTCTTAGTGTTCAATTATATATGTCGTATGAATACATTATAAATAATCTACTGATCAAAGAAAGGGGTGTAAGGGCCACAAGATATACATGATTGCTAACTTGGAAATATTAAGATAAAATTTTGGAAAAAAAAACAAGAGTATGAAACTTTGAGGTATAATATTACACTAGTCCATGTCCATCATTGAGAAAATAAATTATAAGTATATATTTAAGTAAAAATAAATAAATAAAAGCCTAAAATCGAGCAGTTGAACCTAAACCAAAAAATTTAGTCTGTACAGCAACCCAATAATTGTATCGCCCATATCGAAGTCTCTCCGCTACTATCCACGGCGTCAATCTTGACTATCCGGCCACCAACTTACGTCGCCGCGACATACCTGTCTTCGTTCAGCCGCAGGTCTCTCTCTCATCGTCTGTCTTTTTAATCGGTTAATTTTTTTCTTGAAGAGCTCTGCTCTTTATCTGTTCACTATTTTGTTTTTCGCAAGTTTCTAATTATAATTTTGGCTTTTTAATTTCTTGGCATGGTGATACAGCTAATAACTTGATGGAATTTGTAAAGTTTGTTAAGAAAAAAAGGGATTAGATCCGATGGAAAGCCAATTTTCGTAATAAAGAAATGAGAATCCAATTTTTTGTTAAAGATGGGATCTTTTCTCAAAATAAGAATTAGGAGTATTGAATTTTGGAAGGGAAGTTAATCATGTTCCTAGAGGAAGTGCATGTGCTGAGTTTGAATCCTACCTACATGGTATTATTATCATCGTCTTACTTTTTGGTGTTGAGTTATGGGAATCTAGATCCAAGATGTTGAGTGAACAGAAAGAAGCATTTAAGCATATAGCTTAAGTAATTCCTGCCAAAATTTGTTTAATTTTTGAAAACTCTCGACTGGAGTGAAACTTACTAATTGATTTTTGGATTTTTAATGTGCTTAATTTGTTCATAAAGCTCTGTATATTTGACTGACGTTCTTGATTCGGCTATTTGCCTAATGGAAAACATGATTTCTTATGCAGGAGAATCAAGGATATGGCAGTGGGAGATGAGGACTTGCCAAGGGATGCGAAGATTGTTAAAACACTGCTAAAATCAATGGGTGTTGATGATTATGACCAATTCCTAGAGTTATGGTATCGCTATGTTGACTGATGCATGCGCAGGTGTATTCAGAGCATGCTGGGAAGGCTGTGATTGTGTGAAACTGGCCATTCAATCAAAAGTCAATTTTAGCCGCGAGAGGTACGTTAGCCTACCTTTCTTTATATACACCTATAACAATTTAACAGAAATCTCAATTGAGGGCATGCTGAACTCTCCAAACAACATAGAAGAAAAATGATAGTTTGATCGACCCTATTTTGTGATTTATTGCTTTTACTGTTTTGTTTCTTTTCGGGACTATTTGCTTATGTTTAATCATGCAGGGATAATACCTATGATGTGATTGAATGTATTTCTATATATTCACATCGACACTCACAGGTCCTACTGGAGTTGGCTAGGAATAGGAACAAAGTCAATAGCGGGGCCAGGGATCCCACTTCCCCCTGAAGAAGACACTTTGATCAGTCCGAACTATCAACTTGCCATTCCAAAGAAGCAAACTAGCCACAGTCAGAGGAGGATGAAGAGGGCGTTGACCCTGATCCCAATCCAACCCAAGAACCCTAGACAGATACTCCTCCTTTCCCCTTGGAGTTAAACGACCAAAATGAAGTTTATGAATGCATTAATATTTATTACAATCCCCCAAACTTACAATGGTTGTGCAGTGAAGAGAAAAGTTGATGTATTTTGCGGATTTGTTCTGTTTCTATGCACTGGTAATCAATAGGATTGATAAAATTCCTCTTCTCCCTCTTCCTACCTCAACCGTCGTTGCTCCTGCTCCTCCGCTGGAACCTCTCCCGCAACACCCTAGCCGTCATAATCGAGTTTTCTTTACTCTTCGCCTTTAAATCTGATTTTATGTGTTCATATTGATACTCTTTCCCTTAATCAGATTTGTGTTGATTTTGCCTCCTTTCATCTTGATTGAGGGCTTGGAATTTATTTTCTGTTTCAATCTAACCTTATTTGTGCTTAATGTTAAATCTAAAATTTAGATCGTGCTAATCCGAATCTGTTGTAATATGGTTTGTTGTTGATGGATTTATAATGGTTGTGGCAGTTTTCGGCTTATTATTTGCCGGAATCCATGGAGCTCTCCTTGCGATGTAGCCGATCTATGTCGGGTGACTTTCGCCGGTGTTTGCTGTGGGTTTTGGTCTTCTCCATTAGTTGATCTGCTTTGTTTTGTTCTTTATTTTGGTCAATTTTGGTGTTTCAATCGTTGGAATCTGAGAAAGAAAAAAAGAGTTAAAAGGGTAATATAGTAAAATATTATTATTAAGACATTTTAAAAAAATTAATATTAATTTTATCAAACACCGTCTAATAAATACTTGGTTTGACAAATTATGTCAACATGTTTTTAGGTTTAAAAAAAGAAAAGAAAAAGGAATAATTGCTTTAAAGAAACTCTATTTTTCTTCTGAAGGAGTATTTAATATGGAAAATAACATATGAAATTTCTTGTATAATTGGGACACAATTAATAGGTGTTCGAAAGCAATGGTTATGCTTATTACATCAGATGCAGCAATGCACATAATACTTTAATAATGATTAATAATCAATGTACACGTCGATAAGAGCTGTTATCGATCCAACCAGCAAGTAATGCCAAAACTAGTCTATTCAGTTGACTACAAATTACCATTTGTGATTGCCATGGGAGAGATAATAAAATAAGTATTAGTACTTTGGAACCCCCAAACTGGAAAATTTACCCAGCCCCCTCCGAGTGACTAAAATTCAACGTGGCAACTTCATTATAAAGAATGGGAATTTCTATTATAACTACCAAACTGGAAAAGCACTAGAATGAGAGTACAGCTAAATCTACAACATGGAAACTGCAAATCTTCTCTTACGCAAACCCACTTAGCAATTGTCTTCATGACATTGATAAAGCTGTTATGTACAAAGATTTATGGTATATACAACTAACTGGTTGCCATCAGGGATGACAAAGGATCAACTTCTCCAGCCAGTCATGCCAGTTGTGGCAGGTGCTATGCTTGATACAGAAATACCACGGTCATACATTCGCTGAATCTCTTCTCTATACACCGTTAAAGACTTATCAGGGATAGTTGGGGTGATTTCTACCATATCACCCATCTTCAGCTTGCAGCTGGGATCACTCACCGCCTCATGATTCAGCCTTGGCCTCAGCTCTTCTTTCACCAGATATCCATATGGGGTCCACCTAGTGGTTCCTCCACCTGCTCTTTCCAACAGATCCATGACAGTAGAGTTTGCTGGAAATTCCTGCACTGACATCTGTCCAAAAACCAAATTGTACGCGTTGTTACTGTTACTGAAAATGATGAATCCAAAATTCCAGCTACAATATGAAACAAAATAAAGCCTCCATATGCATATTATTTTTCCCTTGATGCCTCGGACTTGTTCATATAAGCCGGAACAGATTGACCAGGTGCAGCCATCTGGTCATGAAACCCTAAATACTCTTAAATTAGTTGGATGAGAAATTGAGAAATATAACATATATGGAACAAACCTTATCATTTTTTATCAGGATGACAAAAACAGGTCCTTCAGCCCCACAGTAAGGTTTTAAGCTATGTGGGCAATCCTTAGAATGAGAAGGGAAGGTGCAGGGTGGCTTCACTGAGTCAGCATAGGAAATGGTTGATCGGTCTTTGACCATTGTCTCACATTGCCACGTGACAACCCAGCGTGCCCACTCAACCATCTGAAGCACAAAGGAAGAATATTTACAGTCTCCTTCTTTGTATCTCCAATGAGCTGCAAATCCAAATTCAGCTTGTAAGTGCATCTCTTTTGTTCTAATCTGAACTTCAAGGGGAACCATGTCGTCACCCATCACTACAGTGTGTAGAGACTGATACCTACAAATAATATTGAATTTAGAAAATAATGACTTAAATAATAATGTAAACTCACTTAGACATGTACTAACCCATTAAACTTGGGATGATCTATATAGTCCTTGAACTTTCCAGGTACTTCAGACCATAGCTGATGAACAATTTCCAACGCCTTATAGCAGTCTTCCACATTGCCAACTATCAATCGCAGCCCGTGAATATCATGAACTTCGCCCATAGTCAGCTTCTTTCTGCACAATTTCAAATTTAATCACCCTCCTATAATTTAAAAGAAAAAAGAACAAAGAAAAAAAAGGTAACAACCAGAAAAAATAGAGATATTTACTTGATATAAAACAATTTTTCACGAGACAACTGACCTCTTACCTCTTAGTTAACTAACAAAGTTGGAGCCAACTTCATGTATTTCATACATATATTTATATTGGATCATCGCTAATATAATTAATCCCGAATCATAGTTCGGTTTTCTTGTTCAGGTATTCAGACATGTAAACAACCTAATCTCACTGAATAAATAAAGTCAACTGAGACACCACATTTTCCAGAAAATCTCTCGTGTCCCATACTGCTAAAGCATGCGTAGTTCATCATACACGTGTGTGTGTGTGTGTGTGTGTGTGTGTGTGTGTGTGTGAGAGAGAGAGAGAGAGAGAGAGAGAGAGAGAGAGCATACTTTAACATTTTGCAATAGATGCTATACAAGCTTTTGTGTCGCCCTGATAGAACATGATAAGAAATAGCTCCACCCTTGAGAGCTCGCTCCAACTTATCTACGGAAAAATTGATCTTTGCCTCATCAAAGGATTTTACAAGTTGGGAGGACAGTTCTTTGTGCTGATATGGATTGAGATGTTTGAAACAGAGATTTTCTAGCTGATCTTTCCAGCTGGAGATTCCTAAACGATTGGCAAGAGGAGCAAATATCTCCAAGGTTTCCTTGGCAAACCTCTGTTGTTTGCTCAAAGGTAATGCATCTAGCGTTATCATATTATGCAATCGATCTGCCAATTTAATGAGCACTGCCCTGGCATCAGCCATAGCAAGAAACATCGTGTGCAACCGATCAGCCTCAATGGTTTTACTTGCTGTATTGCTTTCACGAGCAAGCTTGCTCAATTGACTTAGCTTAGATACCTATAGAAATGACATTACAAAAATAAGTATTACAATTTCGAACCAGTAGTGTTGACAAAATATGACACCAAATTTACTCCTATAAAGGTACCCACCATACATAAGTTGATCAAAATTGACAAATCGATAATCCTAACATAGATGTTCATGTAAACATGTCATATGTTATAAAAAGGTCAACTCCTGAACTAGCTGTGTAGGGTAGCTTGTTTTTCAGAATCAGAGAGAAACCAATGAAAAGCTCAGGAAGAATGGTTCACAAAAAATCTTCTAGAAAGAGAAAGGAAGGTCAAAACAAGGAATCAAAGATCAACCAAATTATGTTTAAATCATATATCATTTCAGCACACCAAAAGAAAACAAGTAAATGCAAACAGGTCCTAATACAACGCGACATGGCGGCCCCCAAGCAGGACCTAGGCTAAGAAAATGAAGATAAAGATGCACATTTGATTTTCCTTTAGGATTATACTTTACTCTTTGCATTTAATAAGAATTAGACATGAACATGCACAAAATTGCATACATCGTGTCATCATTGCATAGTGCAGAAGAGCAAGTCTTTAGTTGCAGGAAAAGGATCAGGAAGTCCGCAGCAAACTAGCAATAAATAGTAAGTACAGAATAAGTAGAAAGCATTATCAATTACAGTTGAAGCCCCATACCCCTTCCACCAGATCAGCAATCCCTGCTCCAAATGTCCCGAAAATGTAGTCATAAGTCATGAAAGAATCATCAAGTGTGTCATGCAGAAGCCCTGCAGCAACTACTGTCGAATTGGCACCTATCATTGCAAGCAAAACTGCTGTTTCCACACAATGCTGTAAATAAGGATCCCCAGTTGCTCGCATCTACAAATTTAGAATGAGATAGTAATATTTGAATACACTTGGACCCCCAAATTCAAAATTCTTTATGAAATAAGAAAGAAACAGATCAATAACATTAACGTATTATACCTGCCCTCTATGAGCTTTCTCAGCTTCATTAAAAGCTTTAATTACAACATCATTACGGAATATGTTGTGTTTCAACTGTGCATTCAAGAGTAAATCTTCGGCATAATTCGATTCCCCAAAATTATCCTCCATATTAAACGTAAGTTCATCGACTTCAAGAAAATTACCATGCACTTCGAAACAGGGCGAATCATAATCTATACAAGAACCCAACGCGCGCCGAATAAATCCATTGAACAATCCGTTCGCGGTTCCTAACCGACCCGATCCATTCAAGTCCCCACCGTCCTTTAAAAATCTCATAGGCGGGCTAGAACTGCACGAGACCGGGTGTTGGAGAACCGAAACCGGACTCGAATCTCGTTTAGGATACGAATTGAGAGAGGGATAAGGTGCGTAACGGAAGGAACTGATTAAATCCTCAACTTTTTCATGCCGTAAATCATCGGCGGCTCCGGAATAGCTTTTGACAGAGGGGGTCGATAATAAGCAAGAGAGACCGCCGATAATCGGTTTCTGAGACGGGGAAGTGGTGGCGGAAGAAGAAGATCGGCAGTTAATATCGAAATCGCAAGATGCATGCGAATTAATTGAACATGGGTAGGGCGTGGTGTAGGCAGTAGTCGGTGGGCTCGCATACAGTGCAATGGTTGGAACCGCCATCAAATCTCAAACCCTAACCCTAAACTAAATTCCTGATCAATACAATATACTCCTACAGTATTATATGCACGGGAAATTGTTGATTAAACCTAAAGGAACTAAGAATTGTAAAGAAATTAGGAATTCTTATTTAAAAACTGAATTACCTATACAATTTTATAGATAGAGAGATCAGAATTTTTGAATTATCAGAGAAATCGAAATGCCTTCGCGAGCTCTTTTTTTTGTTGGGAATAAAATTAATTCACGATCTCTGAACTGTTCGTACGAAAAAAAGAAAGCAAGTTGAATACGCTTTGAATTATTATCAGAGAGAATGAAAATCAAAACTTTAACGCTTTGTTTCTGAAACAGAAAAAAAAAAGAATAGAAAAATTAAATTAGAACAGAAAAGAAAAGAATAGAAAATTTAAAGTTTTTCTTTGTGTTGTTTCTGAGTTTTTAATGAAAAAAGGATAAAAAATTTAAAATTGAGGACATGAGTTGTAATTTAAAATTTATTATATTAAAAATTGAGGATAATATGGGAATTATAAAAATATTACTTATTCTAATTTCTTTTCCGTCCAAATCATGCTAATTTTGGACGGAAAACTTTGGCAAGAAAAGTGGCCAAGTTTTCTATTCATTTCTTTTCTTTTCCGTTTATTAAAAAACTCATAAACATAAGAATTGGAAAGAAAATTTAAATTTTCCGTCCATTTCTTTTTTTTTCTGTCTATTTTAAAACTCAGAAACAAAGCGTAATAGAGAGTCTTTTTTCTCTCTCTTTACTTACCGGGCACCGGCCATTGGCCATTGGCCAGGGGAGGTGAAGTTCTTGAGATATACTATCCGAATTACTATTATACTAATAGAAATAATGGGCAAAAGTGCAAAAATATCCCTGATATTTATACGGATGTCTCATTTTTATTTTAAATTAATTTTTTTTCCAAAAGTACATCTAACGTTATAAAATGTAGCTCAAATATGTCCCTCCCGTTAAAAAAATGACAGCTAGACAAACGGATGTTAGTTTATTTATGATGTGGCTGACACGTAGCAAGAATATTTATTGACCTGACAAATAATTAAAATAAAAAATATTAATGTGATTTGATGAATATCACCCAAATTCACAAGCTTAAGTCGACCGATTTCATGATTAACTCATCCTGATCGATTTCACGCGGATAATCACAAGCTGGCTCATCCCGATGATCAGAAGCTTAAGTTGATCGATTTCATGACTGACGTCAAGCTCAAAATGCCCAAACATGATCTCTTCTCTCTATCCCTTCCCCCAATTTCTGAAAATCAATGACTATATTCGACTTCTTCGATTATGTTTAATTTAGGGTTTCATTAAGAGAGAGAGAAAGTGTATATACCAGTTGCAGATACTCGGATACAAAAAATGGGGTGCTCGTTTTCTGGATTGAACTCGTTATACGACGCCGTTAATGGAGGCGGAGATGTTTGGATCAAAGAGAATCGATTCAAGGTCATTAGGCAGCTAGGTGAAGGTGGATTCGTCTTTGTCTATCTGGTTAAGGAGATCTTCACCGACGCTTCTTCTGGTGGCATTTCGAAGAAATTCAAAAACCCATCTCACATCTCTGGTTGATCCTCTCTCTTTTTGATTGCTCAATTTGATTCTGAAAGTTATTAGATATTTCAAGCATGGATTTTTATTTGGTATATTATATGAATTGATGCTTATACAGAGAGAGGGAAATGGGTCCAAGTAAATTTCTTATTACAAATTAGTGGTTGTTTCTTGTTTGTTCTTTTGATGGAAGCTCTTAATTTGAAAAAGGTGAGCAAGGAAGAATGGTCTGTTTCATTTTCTTAAATTTAATCAGCTTTTTGTTATCCTGTTTAATTTTTGTTGTCCTGTTTCGTCAGTACCTTTGGATGTTGATGGTCTGGATTTCTTGGATTTGTTGTCCTGTGAGTATGCTGGTGCTGGAGATTGGTGATTTTAGTTTTGTTATTTTAGAACAGAGGAAGAAGAAGAACAGAGAGAGAAAAAAAGGGAGAAGAAAGGAAGAGGAAAGAGAGAGAAGAAAGAGAAAAAAAACAATAATTTATTTTTGCTCCGTCAACAAATTTTGTTCACGTGTCTGCTTCGTTTGCCTCGGTGGCAAGTCTGTTAACGAGAGGGACATAATTGGACTGAATTTTGTAACGTTAAGAGTACTTTTGAAAAAAAAATTAATTTAAAGTAGAAGTGGGACATCCGTGTAAATATCAGGAGGTTTTTTGCACCTTTGCACTAAAAATATTGTGTTGTCTTTTTCTGGACTAATAACAGAAATTTTTAGTGGGGTGGGGTGGGGTGGGGTGTGGGGGTAATTAACAAGTAAGCAAGCCAATCCAGATTTGGATAATCTAGAAACTTATATATGCTCTATTAAATTAAACTACTAATGTATAATACGTACGTATCGATACGTTGTTTGTCAATTTTGTGTAGGATAATCTACAAACTTATATATGCTCTATTAAAATAATAATTATGTATTGATCCTTCTTCCTGATTTACTCTTACACTTTCTTTCTTAGTTTTAAAATGTACCAAGAAAAAAATAGATAAAAAAAATTATATTTTGTTTTCAATTCTTCTGTTTCTGAGTTTTTTAATAAACAAAAAATAAATAAAAAATAAAAAATTTGGTCACTTTTTTATCAAAATTTTTCGTCTAAAATTGGTCTGATTATGACGAAAAAAAATTAAAAGAAATAATATTTTTATAAATGTCATATTATTCTCACATTTTAATATAATAAATTATAACTAACGTCCTCAATTTATTTTTATCTAGTAGAATATAGAGAGGTTGTTGCTTAGATTTGGAACTGAGGAGATCCAATCACCATTGATGTCAAGGGTTGAGAGCTTTGATTTGACGGTTGATGAAGTCATGAAGATGATGAAGTTCTAAAATATTTGAAAATGAGATAATTTTGTATAAATAAGAAATGAGGAGAAAGTCGTTTAACGCTAAAATTGAGCACGTTGTTTGTTTCAATATTATTTCTTTTATTCTTCGATTTCTTTATTTGACTTTAATAAATATAATAATTAATATTAAAATTATTTAAGAAGTATTACTCATTCAAAAATATTGTTATGAAATTTTAAATAGACTTATATCGCAATTTAAATTTTTAAAAATTTTATAAACTAACCAATGTATATTTAGTTACTTAGTGTTTGATTCGTTTAGAGTTTAGAAGTTCAAACGCACTTGAAAATCTCATTCATCTGATAACAACTTGTTTTAAACACAATTTATTTAACTCACAAACGCAATAAACATTAGTAACCTATCAAAACCCTTTGATTAAACTCAAATAATAATATTTTTATAAAATAAAAAGAGTATTACATAAATAAAGAATATTTATATCAATTTTTTAGTCGTCACTCGCGTAAATAAGTATGTCAAATATTTATGTTGATATTTTAGTTATCACTTACGTAAATAAGTATCTTATATATTGACATGTTTATACTTATAATTCGTAAAAAATTATCACATTATATGACTTTTTTTAAATCACACTTACTTCCCTAGTCAAATTTATATACAATAAAACTAAATAAATAAGAACATCTTAAAAGTGTTTGGCGTGAACCCCTTTCGTTGTAGTATTAGATACTTCAAAATTTTATAACATTGCTAAAAAGTATTAATATTACAAATTTTATTTAAAATTGTGAAGTATTGTAATAATTTAATATTTTACAAATTATGTTAAAAGAAATTGTGAAATAAAAAGAATAATAAACATAAATAGATGGATAAATCGATGAGGCCTATTTATGGCAACTAGAAAATCAAGACAATAAACGAGCAGTGTTTAGATTACCATTGGGGAGGAGATTGAATTTCTTGAAGAATTTGATGAATAATCTTCGTTAGTATTAATAATACAGATTATGTTTGATGACTTTTGTGACGCCCCCAAAATAGGTATACATCACCCATCTTAAGTCGTCAAATACATGGTATAAAATTCAAATACAATCTTAAATATACAACATGAGTTGTGAGTTTTAATACAAACATTGTCTTCTAGACAGCATTAAAACTCAAAATAAGTTCTCAATACATTTATTAACACACTATTTTATAAAATAGGGAGGACTACTAATGTTATCCTCTGGACCGTCACTCCGTTTCCCGACTAGTCCCTGCTACGTTCTCATTTCCTGAAGAGAACAGTGAAAGAAAGGGTGAGCTCAACTAGCCCAGTAAGAAATATTATGACTAAGATAAAGCAGAATAATATATCTTTAGTCTTCAATAGTGTTAAACTGATACAATATAACAAACATCAAGTTTATCTGCAGCGGAACAAACAATCCATTAAAAGAGTCAAGTAGAAAATAAAATCTACTATCTTTTATGATTTAAAAGGTTTTTCATCACTTTTATCGCTGAGACTGTGACGCCCCCAAAATAGGTATACAACACCCATTCTGAGTCGCCAAAATACATGGTATAGAAAGCAAACTACAACTTTGACAATACAGATGTCGTGTAGAATACGACAATACAACCGTGAGTTTGAATACAAATATTGTCTTACAGATAATATACACACCCAAATAAGTCCTCATTAATTATTCATACACTATTTTACGAAAACAAATGAGGATAAATTAAAACATCTTCCTAGAGCCATCACTCCATACCCAGACTTCGATCCTGCTATGTTTCTCACCTCCCGAGAAGAAAATGGAACAAAAAGGAAAAGGTGAGCTCAACTAGCCCAATAAAGAATATTATGACTAAGATAATATACAACAAATTATCGTTAGTCTTCAACAGGAAAAATCTAATGTAATCTGATAGACAACAAGTTTTAGATCAACAAATGCACGTGAAGCAAAGAATCCATTAGAAGAGTCACGTAGAGAAAGAATTCTACCGTCTTCTAAGGTTTAAAAGTCCATCATCAATAGTTTATCCTGTAATAACAATCAATATACATCTTTAATCATCTTTGCACTACAGCCAAAGATATTCATTTTATCACCAAATTGGTCATGTTCATCTCAACACATGTTCATCTTTTTACTACACAGCCAAAGATATTCATCGATTAATCGTTCATCTTTGCACTACAGGGCCAAAGATATTCATTTATATCACCATTTAGACCGAGGATGATGAAAAACATTTTTAAAGAAACGAATCCAAAGAAACAAAATGACAAGGATTAAGGATTAAGGATTAGTACTTTGTTTTACCCATGTCCAAAAATACTTGAAAATAATCATATTGGTGTAAAATTTAAGAATGATCAAAACATGGATACAATCAAAGCTAGTATCCGTAATAGATATTTTGACAAAAAGAAAAATTTTTATTTTTTCTAATAATAGTCCGTATTCGTGAATAAAGTGTAAGATACGTGAATAAAGGTCGATATCGTGAATAAGTAACCCGACACAACAAGTTCCAAATTTGATAAAAAGTTCACCAATACTTGACATAATGATATTGAAGAAAAAAAAATATCATTTAAGAAGAAAATAATACCCTTTACCTCAAAATAATCGTCTTACATTTGAATTTCGATATAGTCTTGTGAAACCCAAGACCGTATAAAAAACACTCAAAGTATACTCACAAGAATACGCCGATAATTTAGAGAGAGAAAGAAAGAAAACTTTGTTTACGGTGTGATTTTCAATTCTAACTTAGCCCTCTATTTATAGGAAAATGTTAGAACGCATAAAGGACTAAATTAATAAATTATTATTATTTACCAAATATTCAAGCCCACCACCAAGGAATCTGATTTTAGCCACCAACCACATGTTAAAGATGCTCACCAACCTTTGAAAAACGTTTTTCTTAAAAATAATAATTAAAATTTCCAAAATCAATTATTTGAACTCAAAAACATCAATAATTCACAATAAATATCCCTTTTATCGTAAAATTCAAATCTCGCGATTTTTATAGGAATTTCAATTCTATACAACTTTAGAAGAAAATTTTTCCAAATTCCAAATGCGAAATTATCCAAAATCCACAAACGGGCAATTTTACGATCATAATAAATTTTCTATTAAGAATCGTGTCCACCGACACACAAAAACATATGTTAAACATTTAATGCCACAAATACTCTACCTCCTCATATACTCATATATCCCACAAAAATATCACCATTGTAATATATTATTAAAATAATATATTCAAATGTATTATTTTATCATAAAAAGATAAAATATTAATTTTCAACAATTGTCACATTAAAAATTTTCTCCATCTATATCCACATAAAATAAATATTTTCTTTATCATAATAATCAATAATTAATTATTCAAAATAATATTACGTAATCACAATCTCGACAACCGGTAGCTCCTGGAAAGAGGGGCTTTCGAATAAGGATTACTCCTTACTAAATACAAGAATTAGGTGACCAAACCTCTCCTTAGATGCGAACTTTCTAGACATTACCAATAATGTTATCGATAATATTATTCAAATAATATGAATTATTGATTTGATAATGGAAAATCTTGTGTAATGACAATTATTGAAACAATAATAATATAAATATCAATCAAAGAATTATTGAATCAATAAGATAAAATAATGAACAAGAATTATCGTAACAATTATTGAGTAGTGCCTTCTTTTACGTAAGGATCAATAATTCAACAATCTTGCGTAATACCGGTAATATTTCTTTGTGTAACCACGCCATTCATCAGATTTTAACCACCGTAAACCCAACAAAGTGTTAATTGTAATAATTTACGTCGTTATTTATAAAACTCAATCTTTGCTGTTTTCCTTCATCCAACCGCTTTTCCGTTATGGGGCCCACCAATGATCAAGGCCGAGTCGTCACGGAGATTCCCGACAAAAGAATATTCCACGACCAAACGAATATTCCCAAAGCAATAATGAATATTTTATAACCACTTGCTTATTTTGTAAACTTTGCACATTTCACCCATAACCAAAGAATTATATCAAATTAACCCTTATTAATTTAGAATAATGAATAAAGAAAAAATTCAATTTTATTTATAATAAGTTGGGGTCTTACAACCTCCCTCCTTATGAAATTTCGCCCTCGAAATTGACATACGATACACAGTATATCGAAAAAGGTGAGGTACCTTTGCTTTCATCTCCGATTCCAACTCCCATGTCATTTCCTCGATTGCATGGTTTCTCCACAAAACCTTAACTTGTGGTATGACCTTCGTCGTAAGACATGCTCTTTCTTTCCTATCCAAAATCTCAACAGTATCTCCTCGTAGGTTAAATCTTCTGCTATCTCGTGCGGTTCTAATGCAATAATGTGGTTCGGGTCTTTCACATATTTACTGAAGCATAGATATGTGGAATACATTGTGAACACGAGACATACTTGGAGGTAACGCGAGTCTATAGGCTACGTTCCTATTCGGATCAAGAATCTCAAATGGACCAACAAACCTTGGATTGAGCTTTCCTCTTTTCCCAAATCTTGTAACTCCTTCCATGGAGCAATACGTAATAATACATGATCTCCGATATTAAACTCCACGTCCTTTCTATGAAGATCGGCATAACTCTTTTGTCGATCTTGTGAAGTTTGAATCGTTGTCGAATCATTTGGATCTTTTACGTAGTCATGCATGCGTACTAATTACGGTCCCAACAATATTGCTTCTCCCACCTCGTCCCCAAAGATCTTTGGAGAACGACATTTTCGTCCCATACAACGCCTCAAATGGAGCCATGCCTATACTTGCTTGATAAGCTTGTTGTTGTAGGAGAATTCCACCATGGTAGTGTACTTATCCCAACTTCCTTTGAAATCTAGGACACGAGAGTCTTAATAGATCTTCAAGGGTTTGAATAGTCCTCTCTCGATTGTCCGTCCGCTTGAGGATGGTATCTTTGAATCAATCGTAAATCCGTGCCCATAGCTTTCTGCAAGCTAACCCAAAATCTTGAAGTGAATCTCGGGTCACGATCTCAAAACTATGGATACTTGGGCATGCCATGCAATCGTCTAATCTCATTCACGTCTATACGAAAGCAAGACGTTCAAGGAATAAGTCTCGCGTGTCGGTAAGAAATGGGCGGACTTGGTTAATCTATCAACAATAACCCAAATTGCATCTACGCCGGTGAGAAACTTTGGGAAGACACATGTAACAAAATCCATAGTAATGTGTTCCCATTTCCATTCCTAATCTCAAGTGGTTGCAATGGACCTTTTGGCACTTGATGCTCCGCTTTACACGTTGACAAAGTTAAACATCTTGAGATAAACTCCAATCTCTCTCTTCATATTGTTCCACCAAAATGTATGTCGAATATCATGATACATTTTGGTACTTCCGAGATGGATTGCAAACGGGGTGTTGTGTGCCTCCATCATGATTTTATGCTTCGGTCGTCGGAATCGTTAGAACGCAAAAGTCTAGAATTGACTCAAGTATTCCTTTCTCATCAATTCTTGCTTCCTAATAGCTCCTTCTTGCACTTTCTTCTTCATACGCATCATTGTGTCCGTAGCTTGCAAAGACTTTAACTTTATCGATTAAAGTCGGTTCTACTCAGATATTCGCCATCATCATGTGGGACCACAGAGTCTTTAATTCTATCTTCATCCTTTGTAAGTCGTATAAAATGGGCCCATACGTTGACAATATTGCACTCGTATCAGATATATGATCTTCTACTTAATCGTCGCCTTACCACGCTCGCTTTTCGGGATGATATTGAATAGTGTGATCATAATCTTTTAATAGACTCCCATGAACGTCATTGCCCGCATGTTGAGTTCTTTTTGGGTGAAGAAATATTTGAGGCTTTTATGGTCCGTATAAATCTCCACTTTCTCTCATACAAGTAGTGTGTCTCCATATCTTCAAATGAATCGATTGCTTTGCTAATTCTAGATCATGAGTAGGATAATTCCTCTCATATTCTTTGAGTTAATAAATGAGGCATAAAGGCTATGACTTTCCCATGTTGCATGAGAACACATCCTAACCCCTTTCCGGAAGCATCGGCAGAGATAACAAATCCATCCGAACCAGATGGTATTGTCGTAACAGTCTTAAAATGAGTCTCCTCTTGAGCTCTTGGAAGCTCTTCTCGCATTCCTCGCTCCATAAAAATTTTGCATCCTTCCGAGTCACCGAGTTAATCTGAGTAGCGATTCGAGAAAATCCTTCCACAAATCTCCGATAATAACCAAATAAGCCCGTAAAATTCACGTCTTGATCCACAAACTTTCGTTTGCTCCCAACTTTGTATTGCTTGAATCTTCACGGGTCAGATCTCCTTGTTTTGACACCACGTGCCCAAGGAATGCTACTTCCTCGAAGCCGAAACTCGCATTTCTTGACAAGGCATAAAGCTTGTGTTCACGAAGTCTTTGTAGTACCAAACTTCAAATGGTGCTCATGATCTTCACGACTTTTGGAATAGATGAGGATGTCATCAATAAAGACAACAACGAATCGATCCAAATATTCCTTAAATACACGGTTCATCATATCCATGAAAGCGGCGGGGAGCATTAGTCAATCCAAAAGACATGACCAAGAATTCATAATGCCCGACGAGTCCCGAATGCCGTCTTTGGAATATCCTCGGTTTTAATCTTGGTGATGATATCCGAATCGAAGATCGATCTTTGAAAAGAATTAACTCCTTATGGCGGGTCGAACAGTCATCAATGCGAGGTAATGGATACCTATTCTTAATGGTGACATGGTTCAATTCTCGATAGTCAATACAAAAGTCGCATACTCCGTCTTTCTTCTTTACTTAATAAAACAGGGCACCCCGAGGAGAGACGTCTTAGGGGCCAGAATGAAACCGATGTCTAATAACTCCTGTAGTTGGACTTTTAACTCCACGAAGTTCAATAGAGCCATTCGATATGGGGTTTTAGAAATGGGCTTTATGCAGGTTCAAGGTCAATAAAGAATTCAACATCACGTTACGGGGTAGGCCGGAAGCTCTTCAGAAATACATCGAGGAATTCTTTAACCACGTAAATATTATTCAAATCGACTTGTCTTTATTCAAATCCATAACATGGGCTAAGAAAGCTTGACATCCGCTTTTCAATAAACGAATAGCTTTGTGGCTTGATATGATGATGGACCGATTTTAGTGGTTTAGTGGTTTGAATTGTATGACAAAGTTGGTTAGGAATATGAAAACTAACAACCTTACGAAAAACAATCAATTTTGGCATGATGAGTGGTTAACCAATCAATTCCTAAAATCACATCAAAAGCAAGTATCTTTAAAGAGATAAGATCAACGAGTAATGTGATAGTGCCAACTTGGATCATGCAAGATTTATAAACCGTAGATGTAACGAAGGTTTCACCCAACGGAGTTTCAACAGATAAATCAAAATCTAATTTCTCCTGAGTCAAGTTTAAACGTTGAGCACAAGCGGGAGAGATAAAAGAATGGGTAGAATCCGATATCTAGTAAGGTATAAACTTCGCAAGAATTCAAGATTAGCTTACCCGTGATCACCTCGTTTGGGTTCCTCACGTTTTGTCCATCCACGACAAACGCTTTCTTCCAGAACCGCCGATTTCGACTTATCCGGATGACCCTTGGAATCACCACTCTCTGCTTGAACTTGGTTTCGCGATAAGACAATCTCGAGCGATGTGGCCTTCCTTTCCACGGTTGTAACATACCTTGGATTGTTGTGGACGCTTTGGTGATATGTCCCTCCTTCCCGCATTTGTAACATCTAATCGGCGGTCGTTCTCCTCCCCAGCATTTGTTGTTGGTCTTTGGTCTTCCAGTTGATATCTTCCGTCGCCATTGTTGAATCTTCTCTTTCAAATTTCCACCGAGTCACCTCTCCTATTATCATGTCCACGATTACCACCGAGTGGTTCCGCGCTTTCAAGTATTCTTTCCTCCTCATTTGGTTATCATCGTTACGATGACTACCCCGATTGTGGTCCCTCGGTTGAGTATACTCACTATCTCGTTCTAATAATCGAGCCACATTGACAACATCTCGAATCTGAGAGAAAATTTATGAGAGATAAGGTATTGATGAATCTCCGGTTTTAGACCTCTCGAAACATACGCTGGCGTCATTCGTTCCTCATTCTCCACCAAATGAGGTGCGCAAACTGGATAACTCTGCGAACTTTGCCTCGTCTTTGAGACACCGCGTCATGTTGTTACGCTCGAGTCTAATAAACTCTACCTCCTTCATATGAGCCAATACTTTCTGGAAAGTACTTGTCATTGAACGATTCAAATCTTTCCCAAGACATATTAAGTGCATCTGGTCGAGTACGCTTCACGATTCCCACCAAGAATCGCTTCACCACGAAACATAAAGGTGGCGAATGGAACCTTCGTTCCTCCGTGCCCCAAAGACATCGAATATCTTGGTAATTTGCTTGACCCACGTTTACGCTTTGATCGGATCCGGCTTTCCATGGAAATCTGGTGGTCCCAACTCCTTAAATCGCTTGTTGTGACGAATCGCATGCATTGCCATCATTTCCACCCGTAGTATTTTGTACACGAGTCTCCTTTATCCGATTTTGCATGAACTGCAAAAGCTTCTAAACATCCGTCGTTCATCATTTGCTCAATTAAGGCGTTGTTCACGGGAGGAACATTGCCACTGTTGCACGTTCTCCTCGTTGGTGAGTCTGCAAAGGCGTCTCCACGGTCTCATAAACTCCATTGTTAACGCTTTTTACAGACCATTCTTAAATCGCCATAAAACAAGGGTTAATTAAACAAATTAACATATCACATAATATCCTATATTATGATCGACCAACAAATAAGCTTAGGTAGGACACACTTTAGCGAAGGATTTACTCGTCTCTCCCTCCTAGTTCTATTCCCCGATCTCCGCCAGAGATCATATCCCTAAGCTCGATACCAATCATGGCGCCCCCAAAATAGGTATATACAACACCCATTCTCGATCGCCAAAATACATGGTATGAAAGCAAACTACAACTTTGATAATCTGAGATGTCGTAGTGTAGAATAATACAATAAACTGTTGTGAGTTTGAATACAAATATTGTCTTACAGACAATATACACACCCAAATAAGTCCTCATTAATTATTCATACACTATTTTACGTAAATAGTGAGGATGATATTAAAAACATCTTCCTAGAGCCATCACTCCATATTTTGAGACTCGATCCTGCTATGTTCTCACCTCCTGAGAAGAAAAATGGAACAAAAAGGAAAAGGGTGAGCTCAACTAGCCCAGTAAAGAATATTATGACTAAGATAATATACAACAAATTATCGTTAGTCTTCAACAGGGAAAAATCTAACAGAATACAATAGACAACAAGTTTTAGATCAACAAATCAATGAAATAATGAATCCATTGAAGAGTCACGTAGAAAAAGAATTCTACCGCCTTCTAAGGTTTAAAAGTCCATCATCAATAGTTTATCCTCGTAATAACAATCAATATACATCTTTAATCATCTTTGCACTACTGAGGCAAAGATATTCATTTAGATCACCAATTAGTCATGTTTCATCTCAACACATGTTCATCTTTTACACTACAAAGCCAAAGATATTCATCGATTAATCGTTCATCTTTGCACTACTGGCCAAAGAAGATATTCATTTATATCACCATTTAGGATCGAGGATGATGAAAAACATTTTTAAAGAAACGAATCCAAAGAAACAAAATGACAAGGATTAAGGATTAAGGATTCGTACTTTGTTTTACCCATGTCCAAAAATACTTGAAAATAATCATATTGGTGTAAAATTTAAGAATGATCAAAACATGGATACAATCAAAGCTAGTATCCGTAATAGATATTTTGGACAAAAGAAAAATTTTTATTTTTCTAGGTGAATAGTCTTATTGATTCGTGAATAATTAGTGTCGATATCGTGAATAATGGTCGATCGTGAATAAGAACTCCACACAACAAGTTCCAAATTTGATAAAAAAGTTCACCAATACTTGACATAATGATATTGAAGAAAAAAAAAATATCATTTAAGAAGAAAATAATACCCCTTACCTCAAAATAATCGTATTACGATGAATTTCGGTATAGTCTTGTGAAACCCGCAAGACAGATATAAGAACACTCAAAGTATACTCACAAGAATACGCCGATAATTTAGAGAGAAAGAAAGAAAACTTTGTTTACGGTGATTTTCAATTCTAACTTAGCCCTCTATTTATAGGAAAATGTTAGAAACGCATGAAAGAGACTAAATTAATAAATTATTATTATTTACCAAATATTCAAGCCCACCACCAAGGAATCTGATTTTAGCCACCAACCACATGTTAAAGATGCTCACCAACCTTTGAAAAACGTTTTTCTTGAAAATAATAATTAAAATTTCCAAAATCAATTATTTGAACTCAAAACATCAATAATTCACAATAAATATCCCTTTTATCGAAAAATTCAAATCTCGCGATTTTTTATAGGAATTTCAATTCTCTACAACTTTGCGAAGAAAATTTTTCCAAATTCCAAACAGAAATTATCCAAAATCCACAAACGGGCAATTTTACGATACTATAATAAATTTTCTATTCGAGAATCGTGTCCACCGACACACAAAAACATATGTTAAACATTTAATGCCACAAATACTCTACCTCCTCATATACTCATATATCCCACAAAAATATCACCGGTAATATATTATTAAAATAATATATTCAAATGTATTATTTTATCATAAAAAGATAAAATATTAATTTTCAACAATTGTCACATTAAAAATTTTCTCCATCTATATCCACATAAAATAAATATTTTCTTTATCATAATAATCAATAATTAATTATTCAAAAATAATATTACGTAATCACAAGATCGACAACCTGTGCCGCTCCTCAGGAAAGAGAACTTTCCAATAAGGATTACTCCTTACTAAGCAATTAGGTGACCAAACCTCTCCTTGATGTAACTTTCTAGACATTACCAATAATGTTATCGATAATATTATTCAAATAATATGAATTATTGATTTGATAATGGAAAATATCGTGTAATGACAATTATTGAAACAATAATAATATAAATATCAATCAAAGAATTATTGAATCAATAAGATAAAATAATGAATAAGAATTCTTTATAACAATTATTGAGTAGTGCCTTTCTTACGTAAGGATCAATAATTCAACAATCTTTATCATCGCAATCTGGGTAATCTTTCGCCAGTGTAACCCAGACATCATTCTTTTTATTTTAACCACGAACCCAACAAAGATGTTAATTGGGTAATAATTTACGTCGTTATTTATAAAACTCATCTTTTGTCGTTTTCCTTCATCCAACCGCTTTTCCGTTATGGGGCCCACCAATGATCGCTACTGGCAGCATTTGAGATTCCCGACAAAAAGAATATTCCACGACCAAAACGAATATTCCCGGACAATAATGAATATTTTATAACCACTTGCTTATTTTGTAAACTTTGCACATTTCACCCATAACCAAAGAATTATATCAAATTAACCCTTATTAATTTAGAATAATGAATAAAGAAAAATTCAATTTTATTTATAATAAGTTGGGGTCTTACAGAGACTCGAACAATAAATAATCCACATCATCGAATCACCCCTCGCACTACTACCCAAGGATATTCTTTAAGATCACGACCACAAATTATCCATACACTACGGGCCAAGGATATTTGTGTATTCATCAATGGTCATGATCATGCCAACAACGGTCCATCTATGACAACCCTAAAACAGATTCATTCTATCCAACCTATTCTGAGTCGCCAAATACATGGTACAGAAAACAACTACAACTTTATTACAACAATTATCGTGCAAAATACAACAACTCATGTCTTGTGAGTTTTGATACAAATATATATATCAACTATGACTCTTGACACCAACTTGAGTAGCACGTCACCATGACATCTTACATAAAGGTATAGTCAAAAACTGTTTTAGAAATTAAAATCTTTGGGAAGTACTCAAGGAAACCTTAGTACATGGGAGGCCATGCGTCTAGGTTATGATAGATATCATATGGCCACAGAATTATCCTTGGTTGACCCAATAGCCCCCAAAGAAAAACGAGAAGATTATTATCATATTCTTTCCAATGGTGAGTCTTCTCGACATATCATTATCTCCATCGCTCTCTAATTGAGAGTTATACTTCAACCAAACACCAAGATTATATAGGTAGTGCTTTCGTAGATATACTCAAAGAAAGTGGATGAGCACAACCCCTGCCTTTATGATGACACGAGGTTGTATGTCATTAGACATCTTGTATGATAGTGGCAAAACACCCTTCCAACGTTGGGTTCGCTTCACCCTATTTGATTCACCAAATATAACTACTAAATGATGACCACCGCTTTATTCCCCCTATTACCCCGCTCGACCCAATTTACTGGTCTTATTACACGAAAGGAATTGTGAAGCAAAAGGGTGAGTACAACTAGCTCAGTAAAGAATATCATGACTAAAGATAATTAAATTATAAATAGCCTTCATCAATAATAAATAAGATATTTAGAATATATGGTAAATGATAAAAATTTCAACCATAGTTGCAGCGGAACGAGCAATCCATTAGAAGAGTCAAATAGACCATAAAGTCTATTATCTTCTCCACATTAAAAGTCCACCAACAATGTTTTATCCCTGTAACATTAATCAACAGTTCATTTCCACAATTATATGAATAACTCATAATCATAATTGTAATTCTAAATTCCTCTTGCATCCGGATTTAAGATAATTTTCATCACATGTCTTTACCTCAAACATCAAAGATCATGGTTATACCAAATTACGCTTCATGTTCATAATCATACTAATAACTTCAACTTTGCACTACTACCAAATATATTCGTCAACAGCTTCATCTTTTGTACTATCGGCAAAGATATTCAACAACAGTCATCTTTTGCACTACTGGCAAAAGATATTCATCAACAATTCATCTTTGCACTACAAGCCAAAGATATTCCTCAACAGTTCATATTTGCATTACATGCCAAATATATTAATATCTCAAAGAAATATATAATCATTTCAGAATTTATATAAACAATAATTATAACCATGTTGATCAATTCACCTTTGCACCTAAGTTAAAGATATTCAATTGTAAATTCAATGGTCATGATCATACCAGTCAACATTTCAACTTTGCACTACCCGCCAAAGAGAATCCATAGTCACGATCATACCAATAATCTACTCATCTTTACACTCAAGTGAAAGAGAAATTCAACATCAGGGTTATAAAAATGTTATATATAATAATAAAAATAATATGATCAACAACTGCATTTATTTTCAAGAGCAACAATCATAAATCAACGATAATTTGGTCAGAGAAAAAACTAATTTTTTTCTCGTGAATAAGTACCAAATGAATAAGAACTCGTGAATAGTAACTCATGAATAAGAACTCGTGAATAGTAACTCATAAATAGTAACTCGTGAATAGTACTTTCAATATTAAATATATAGTCACCGTATATCGTAAAATGTCATATACATGAATAATGTCGTATCGTGAATAAAGGCCGTATACGTGAATAAAGGTCGTATATGTGAATAGTAACTCCGATATAAAAAGGTAGAAATTTCACAATAAAATTCATACCAATATTTCGGTATAATGATATTGAAAGAATAACATCATTACGAAAAAATATCCCTTACAATCCCTTAAAATCCCTTATTATCCCTTACCCAAAAGAAAGCGATTTTTGGATATCGGATATAATATTTGAAGAAACTTGCAGCGATGAATAAAGAATTCACCAAGTATCTAAATACTCACAAAATACACTCGATAATCTAGAGAGAAAGAGAGAATACTTATGAATTACGGTGTATTTTTCAATTCTAACTTAGCCTCTCTTTATAGAAAAATGTTAGCAATTCAAGCAGACTTGACCAAGAACTCGATGGCTTTACTCACTACTATTTCCACCCACCACATTTGAATAAAAATTTCAGCACATTTCTCACAAAACCAAAAGTGGGGCCCACCAATTCTAGAATTTTCCACTAAAATGATAAATTTGATACTTGACCATTTACAACCAACACCTCTTAAAATTCATAACAAATCATACGTTCATTTTTAACGGATCAAAATTTGTGGACATATACTTAACTCATATATGTATAACATATCCAAAAATTACAACGATCCAACGGTCGGATTAAAATTATAACTCACGCAATAGAGCTTTAAGAACATCGATTTGATCTTTTAATACCTCCAATCCGACAAAATACTGATAAAACACCTCAACATTAATTCCTTCATTTATAACCACATAAATAAATCCATCATTTATATTCACATCAAATAAATATTTCCTTATCATATAAATCAATAATTAATTATTCACAAATAATATTACAGAATCACAATAATGACAACCAGCGGTTCCCTGAGAAAGAGGGGCTTTCCGATAAGGATTTCTCCTTCTTGGCGCAATTAATTAGGTGACCAAACCTCTCCTCGATGTAACTTTCTAGACATTGCCAATAATGTTATCTAATAATATTATTCAAATAATATGAATTATTGATCCGATAATGGAGATGATGTGCGAAGGACAATTATTGAAAGCAACAATAATATAAAATATCAATGCATCAATTATTGAATCAATAAAATAAAATATTGAATAATAATTCATCGTAATAATTATTGAGTTAGGCCTTCTTACGTAAGAATCAATAATTCAACAATAATCTTCGTAATACCGTGGTTTTACTTTATTCAATAACGCCAGACATCTTGTATTTTTTAACCACCGGGTATTCCAACGATGTTAATCTGTAATAACTACGTCGTTATTTATAAAAACTCAATTTTTGTCGCTTTCTTCATCCGACGGTTATTCGTTATGGGGCCCAATAAATGGTCGCTGCTTGCCGTCGCATTTAATATTCCCAAGCGAAAAGAATATTCCACGACTAAACGAATATTCCCAAACAACAATGAATATTTTATAACCACTTGCGTATTTTGAAAAAAAAATTCATATATCACCCTTAACTTTAACCTTTTATCAATTTAACCATTTACTTTGAATAGTAATTATAAGAAAAATTGAATACTTTTATTTCATAAAATTCGGGTCTTACACCATCAATGCACTACTGGCCAATAAGGACTTTTACCACATCATTTATAACATTACTACCATGATTACAATCAATAATTCTCGGTCATAATCATACCAAGTCCATCTATGCACTACAGCCACGATGACTTTCAAAAATATAAACATGAGGATGATGACAATGATATAAGAATTCAATAAAACAAGTTCAAGAATTAATTTATTCAGAAACTAATAACGTCCCAAATTGTCAACATGATACTTTTTGTAGATTAAAATTCAAGAATGCTCGTAAGAATATTTCCATGAAAAGATATTGGATGAAGCGCGAATATCAAGAATATTTCACTAATTTCATGGAGTATAGAAGTCAAATATTTAACCAACCGAGTATAATAAGGAATGGAATAACAAAAGAAATCACCGAGCACGCGATAGATCGCATGATGCAAGTTATGCCCAATGAATAATAATTAATCGGAATCAGTCCCACAAGAAAACGCATGCAGACGGGATATTCCAATGTAATAATAAAGAATGGAATAACGTAAGAATTTTACCAAGTATAGGGTAGCCACGATACAAAAGTTATTCCAATGTAATAATAAATAATGGAATAACGTAAGTTCTCTTCATGAATACAAAAGAAATAATACCCTTACTTAAGATAAACAAATAATATCCCTTACCGTAAAAAGAAGAGTATTCCAATTGGTAGGCGAGGATATTCTTGAAGAAAACTTTCTTACAGACTATCTTCAAAAGCTTCTAAAACTTTAAAGAAATACACTCAAGATTATAGAAGAGAATTTCTCTCGAATTTACGGTGTGATTTCAATTCTAACCAAGATCCTATTTATAGGAAAATTTAAGGGATCTTGTTTGAGAAAAAATCACGAACATGACGAATGACTTATGCAATTCACTTGATGAAATTTGATAACCTATGGTTTGCAAAAAGTCAAGCCTTCCTCCAATAAGATTAAATCAAACAAATATAATATATATCTATATATATAAACCCACACATGCTCAAAAGGAAAACTCACCCACCCGTGAACAACTTGCTAGATTCCTTTCTCTCAAATTCATTTTCTTCCACGTGGGCCCCACATGTTCCCCTCCCACCAATATCCACTCACTCATTCAATATATATATATATATATATATATCATTATACTAGATTATATATATGTATATATATATATACACACACACACTCCACCACTCACATACACATTTCTTACTTTCCCACCAACATGTCCACATCACACACATCCACATCCACACACATCATTCTCACTTCTTTTCTACCATTTCCCACTCACACACAATATATACATATATATATATACACACATCACATACTTATATATATTAACTCCCTCCCCTATACGTAACTCCCTCCCACCCCCATTTCTAAAATCAGTTTTTTAACATATGGGCCCCACATGTGGGTCCCACCTTTAAATAATTTCTACCGATTATTTTGAAAATTAGGTAAATGGGATTCTATAAAATAAGCAAAACTGAGTGACTTCTCACGTAAGCATCAATAATCAATACCATGTGTCTTCTTACGCAACCACGCCAGACATCTTGTACTTTTACTACTGAAGAGTAGTTCAACAAAGATAAACTGTGAAAACTTCCACCGTTATTTTTAATAAAAATATTTTGTCATTTTCTCAATCCGACAAGAATTTCGTTGTGGGGTCCACTAATGATTATACATTGTTGTATGAATATTCCCTCTTTAAAACGAATATTCCCAGAATTAATCGAATATAATACAACACTTGCATACTTTACAAAATTTATAAATACTACCCACAAATATAACATTATATCAAATCCACACCATAATATTAAAAAAAAAATTCGAGAAATTTAAATCTTTATTCATAAAATCTGGGGTCTCACAACTTTTGGGTATGTTTGATGACTTTTGGGTAGGTTGTGACAATGATTTTGTAGAAGTAGTTTTTGTTTAACATTTATTTAGATATTTGTATTTGATTATGAAATTTTTCTTTGATTAAATTTATCTTGCATATTTTTATTTATGGTTCAATAGTTATAATTAATAGAAGGGTAAATTGGCAAAAATAATATTTATTTTCTTTACATTGGAACTCAAAAATGCAAGAAAATAAAATTTTTAAATTTTATATTCTTTTTTATTAAAAACTCAGAACACAAAGGAAAATTTCAAGTTTTCTATTATTTTATTTTCTGTTCTAATTTAAGTTTTTATTATTTTCTTTTCGGTCCAAGTCCAAAACTCATAAACAAAGTGTTATTTTATTTTAATGGCATTACCATAAGAACTAAAAGTTTTCTCCATAATCCTCCCTCCCTCCCTCCCTCCCTCCCTCCTTTTTTAATTGTCGTAATGACTTAATTTTTTATATTAAATATTATTTTGTTTTTTCTCTTTCATCTTTTTAAATAAATTTTAGAATAATAGTATTGTGATTTTATAATTATTTTGATTAGTGAGACAAATCATTAATAATATTTTATTCTAAAATCACTGAAAGATTCTGTTTTTCCTCCCCCATTCACCAAACTTACAATCCATATTAATAGCCAAATTCACCATGATTCTTGCTAATCTAACCACTAACTAAGCACCTAAATAAGGATATACATAAATACAATTGAATGGAGAATATTCAGTTTTCTAATATTCTAATACTCCCATGATCGAAATCGGAGGTTTACGTATTACTCGAGATCCGTCTCCAAGATCTTTGAATAATACCAAGGGAAGACCCTTCGTAAAAATGTCGGCAATTTGATAACGGGATGGGACGTGGAGGACTCGTACTTGGCCGTGCGCAACTTTCTCTCGAACAAAGTGAATGTCCATCTCTATATGTTTTGTGCGTTGATGTTGCACAGGATTTTCGGATAAATAAATTGCGCTCACATTATCACAATAGACCAAGGTTGCCTTTTGAATCGGGCAATGAAGTTCTAACAATAAATTTCGCAACCAACAGGACTCCGAAACGACATTTGCGACTCCCCTATATCCGGCCTCTGCACTATAACGTGACAATGTAGCTTGACGTTTGGCAGACCATGAGACCAAATTATCACCAAGAAACACACAATATCCCGAAGTCGATCGGCTACAGATCCGAACAACCACCCTAATCAAAGATCCGTATGTATGCGAAAGAAGAGTGGATGTCGAAGATGGATAAAGATGAAGACCATGATCAAGCGTCCCATGGATGTATCTCACAATGCGCTTAAAGCGCGTTCATGTGTTCGTCCCGGATCATGCGTGAAGAGACACAACATTGTCTGCGCGATATGTTTATATCAGTCACTGTAAATGTAAGATCATCAAGAGCCCCAAGATCAAGCTGCGATAGTGAGATGGATCCGTAGTAAAAACCAAGCATTGGCGCCGAGCTTCATTTTAGTGTCAACCGAGTCGAAGAAGGTTTATACGAGGACATTTCACAAGCATACAATAATTTCAATGAGATATCTTGCGTTGTGAAAGAAATAGATCATTGCCGACGACGCGATGTGGCGGCAATACCCAAGAAATAGCTTAGAAGCCCCAAGTCCTTCATAGCAAATTCCGAACTAAGCATAGAGATAATAGACTTGCGGAGAGTATCGGAGGAAGCTGTCAAGATAATATCATCCACATATAACAAAATGTAAGCCATATCATTACCGAGACGAAAGATAAAGAGGGAGTGATCCGACTGGCTGTGAGAGAATCCAAGGGAAGAAACATAGTCCGCAAATCTGTTATACCAGGCCCTAGGAGCTTGTTTTAACCCATACAAAGACTTCTTCAACAAACAAACATGATTCGGAAAATCCCGGTTCCGAAAACCCAAGGGCTGATGCATGTATACGGTTTCTTTAAGGTCCTCATGTAAGAACGCATTTTTCACGTCAAGTTGGTGAATGGACCATGCCTTAGAAAGAGACAGACTAAGAACTGTTCGTATAGTCGCTGGTTTGACAACCGGACTAAAAGTCTCTCCACAATCAACACCAACCTGTTGAGCTTTTTCATCACCTACAAGACGGGCTCTATGCCTCTCAAAAGAACCATCAGATTTTTCTTTATGAGTGAATATTCACATAGAACGAATTATATTAACACCAACTGGACGGGGCACCAACTCCCACGTCCTATTATCAATAAGAGCATTAAATTCATCAGTCATAGCCATCTTCTAATTCGGGTCAGCAAGAGCCGACACAGGGTTATGGGGTAGGGGTGATTTAATAGTGTTTACATGGAGATTAAACTGTTTTGTCGGTTTAAAAATTTCGTGTTGACTACGCGTAACTGGACGTGTATTTGAAAGAGGAGTGGGCTGGGAATTTATTGGAGCTGGCTGGTGTTGGGAATTTACGCGCGCAGTGGGTGGGCGGGAAGAAGGACTCGGCGATGTGGTCAAAGGAGACGGTGATGCTGGTGAGTTTGGGTCCGGGTAGTGGGCTGGAGGAGACTGGAGCGGCTGGGTCCATTGGGCAATCATATAAGGAGGTGGTTTAGAATCCAGGAACTCATAGGAATGAGTAGGGGCCGAGTGGAACTTGAAATAAGGGAACTGAGTTTCGTCAAATAAAACGTGACGATTAATAATGATTTTACGAGAGGATAAATCATAACATTTGTAACCACGATGATTCCACGGGTATCCTAACCACTAACTAAGCACCTAAATAAGGATATACATAAATACAATTGAATGGAGAATATTCAATTTCCTAATATTCTAAAATCACAAATAAAATGAATGGAGGAAGTAAAAAGTAACAAAATATGAAATCAACTCTCCACACACAGAATAAGAAAAAAGAGTTTTGAAAAATTGGAGAAAGAAGAAGAAATCTAAATCATCATGCAACCAAAGTCATTTAAATTATATTGTATATTATTAAGGGAATAGAAAAAGTTTAACTCCATTATTTATGGCTTATGCAACTCTTTAATCCAAATAATATGTTGATATATGAATATGATTAAGAAGTGGAATTCACTCGTTAAAAAGAAGGAACTCTACTGATTCTTCTTTCTTGTATTTATTAGTTAAATATAATTTTCTTATGTAACTTATATAGTTTTAAAAGAAAATAATTCTTTCATAAATAAACATTTGACTTAATATTAATATGTTATTATTATCTTTTTTATTTACAAAAATAATTTAGATATTTTTTAGTGAAGAAAAGAAAAATGAATAAATGATATTTTATTTAAAATCATATTTTGTAAGAGAGGATGTATAAAATGATTTATTCATATTATTATTTTGTTGTTTAATGGGGATACAAGTTAAAGTTTATATGTTAAACATATAAGCATAGGCAATAAGTTGATAATGATTAATGCGTGTGCAAAGCTCATGGTTAAGTAATTACGTAGGAGTAATTGTTTACAAAACGTGCAAGTTATTATTACGTACTGTTGTTGTGGTAGTACTACTAATATACTACTACTACATATCTTTGCGTGGAATTTACTACTAGTAAATAGAAAGGCATTTTGATGTTGCACTTTGCACATAATAATAATAATAATAAAAAAAAAATAATTACTAATTAAAAAGGATTTGGGGGTATATATATGTCACTATCTATACCAAATTCTAGGATTAATTTAGTAGTCCAGCTGCTAGCTAGCTAATCAACGTTTTAGCTAAAAATTGTTATTTTATTAAGGAATTCAAATAAATAAATTAAATGTCATTATTGGTATTTAAAGTAAATTAAATGTCATTATTGGTATTAAAATTTAAAGGATTTTCTTTTTGTTTCTCCTTCACAAAATTGTAGATCGTTACATATTGTACAATATTTATAGAGTAGATATTGTCAATGTAAAAAACAAATTAACTCAATTTCAATTCCTAGTTTTTTTTCTTCTTCTTCTTCTATTTTATTTATTTAAGGAATTCATATTTTCACACACAAATATATTAATAGCACAACCTCCTCTTTCATATGAGTATGTACGAGTAAAAAACTTAATTTCACGTTTAAAAATATCAATTTTCTTTTATATATTATTTTTATTTTTCTTAGTGTCATTCTTGCATGGTCTTTTCATACTTTAAGCGCACAACGTTCTATTAGTGACAGCCTAACACTATATTAACCCACTAGCCGTACAACCCGTGCCTCCGGCACTATTTATGAAGGCAGGAGAAATTTGTTAGCGCTAGAGAATGGAGGATGATAAAGTGAGAGGGAGCAATTTTTAATTTATCCTTTCAAATTAAAGAAGATATAATGGATGGTGAGATTTATCCCAAATTTTAGACGGTTATGATCGTTTATTAGGGTGAGCGGAAAATTCAAAATCATTTGTGTTTTGTTAATTATATTTGAATTAGTAAATCATCGTGTAGGCAGATTGGTCAGAAACGAGTGATTAGCAAAAAAATTAAAATAAAAATCAATGTTTAGAATTTTAGTATAAATTGTTTTAGCTAAAAATTGTTCTTTCATTAAGGAATTCAAATAAATAAATTAAATGTCATTATTGGTATTTAAAGTAAAATTAAATGTCATTATTGGTATTTAAATTTAAAGGATTTTCTTTTTGTTTCTCCTTCATAAAATTGTAGAAATATCATAGACATATCGTACAATATTTATAGAGTAGATACTGTCAATGTAAAAAACAAATTAACTCAATTTCAATTCCTAGTTTTTCTTCTTCTTCTTTTTTTTTTATTTATTTAAGAAATTAATATTTTCACAAATAAATATATTAATAGCACAACATCCTCTTTCACATGAATATGTACCTCATTTACTATTCATGTGAGTAAAAAACAATTTCACATTTAAAAATATCAATTTCCTTTTATATATTCTTTTTATCTTTCTTAGTGTCATTCTTGCATGGTCTTTTCATACTTAAGCGCACAACGTGCTATTAGTGACAACCTAACACTATATTGACCCATTTGAATTAGTCGATTGATCGTGTAGGCAGATTGGTCAGAAACGAGTGATTAGCAAAAAAATTAAAATAAAAATCAATGTTTAGAATTTTAGTACTTAATGTTTACTCAACTTTCGTCTCTAAATGACTATATATTAAATAATAAAAAATATATCTATCTAACAAAATATAATTAATTTTGAATTTTCCGCTCACTCTAATAAATCATATGGGCCGTTTAAAGTTTGGAATAAATCCTATCGTCCATGTAGTGCCGGAAACACGGGACACAACTAGTTATATATATAGGACTATATGTATATATACAACTGTGTATTATACACTTTAGTTATGGTGACAAGTTTTTTGGACTATGACGACGGTTCATCACGTCGTCAGTATCCCAAAATAAATTTATGGCGACGACGTGAAATCGTCATATAACTGGATCGCAGATCTTCTACTACAAATAAATATATATATTTTCTCATATATATATGTTAGAAATATATTAATGATTATTTTAGGTACCAATTCTATTACATATAAGAGACTTTTAGTTAATTAATGTTACAAATGATTATAACTCGTATATTAGTTATTAAAATATAGTTAGCTAGCTTTTAAAATTAAAATTGTGAACCCATTATTCTACAATAACTATATTCCCAAAAAATTATATATTGAAAATATAAAAAAAATATTATGAGTAAATAATAATTAATAAAAAAAACTATAACGCATATATTAACTATTCAACTTTAGTATACAACTATATTTTATACAGGGGACCTTAAGTTAATTAATGTTTAAAAAGTTCGGACTTTATATATTACTGATTGAAATTTAATTACATTTTAAAATAAAAATTGTGATCGTAACTTATTATTTTATAATAATTTTTTTATAGAATTTATTTAATTAATTAATTATATACTTTAGCTTGACTTAAATTCTACATTTAAGTTTTCACTCAATTTTGAAATCTAAAAATGCATATATAAATATTAGGATTGAATATAAAAATTAAATATTAAATTTAAAAATTATATAAAAATTAATATTAAATTAAAAATAACAAAAAATCACATTAGTAACATTCAATTTAAAATTTTAAATAGAATTTAAAATCACACTAGTTAATTTAGTCATTTGTTTTTAAAATAAAATTTATATTTATTCTAATAATAATAAGTCAATTTAAAATTAAAAATATATATTTTATAGACATTATATATAAAATATAAAAATAAAAAATAAAAAATAAAAAACAACTCCTACGAGACACTTGGCTAATCTATTGAAAAGCCTCCTTTCCTCTTCTCTGTGCCTTCAAAACCTGATTCTATGTTACACAAAGACCACAGTCCTCCTTGCCTAAAAAAGAAAAACCCCAAACCCCTAACAATCATTAGGGTTTTCTCAATTTCTTCCGCCCAAATACTGGAGTTCATTCGTTGTCCAGTCAAATCTTTTTCATGCTTAGTCAAAGGTAATATACGGATCTCTTCCTTCAAATCCAATCATTCAATCCAATCCATTTTGTTGTTGTTAATATTCTTCTTATCTATCGGCCATTCTCTTTCCCATCCGCATCTGTGAAACTTCAGGATTTGGGTTTATTTGGGTTTAGGGTTTTTGCGATACGGCAATAACAATGGATGATCTTGAGAAGGCAATACTGATAAGTTTTGATGAATCTGGGACAGTTAATTCACTGTTGAAATCTCAGGCAGTTGCATTCTGTCAGCAAATTAAGGACAACCCGTCAATTTGTAGTATATGTATCGATAGATTGTGTTATTCTAAATTCGTTCAAGTCCAGTTCTGGTGCTTACAGTGCTTACATGAAGTGCTTGGTGTTAGATATTCGTCCATGAGCCCCGAAGAGAAATCATTTATACGAAAATCAGTGCTTTCCATGGCTTGTTTCGAGGGTTTGGATGATAAAAACTCGGTCAGAGTGTTGGATGGGCCAGCATTTATTAAGAACAAGCTTGCTCAGGTTTTGTCTACTTTCATTTACTTTGAGTACCCGTTGATTTGGTCTTCTGTGTTCATTGATTTTCTTCCAAACCTCAGCAGAGGTCCTGTGGTTATTGATATGTTTTGTCGAGTATTAAATTCTCTGGATGATGAGTTAATTAGTTTGGATTACCCCCGGAGTGCAGAAGAGACGTCTATCGCTGCACGAGTTAAGGATGCAATGAGGCAGCAGTGTATTCCCCAGATCATTAGAGCTTGGTATGACATTGTATCCATGTACAGAAACTCTGATCCCGAACTATGTGCTAATGTTTTAGATTCTATGAGGAGATATATTTCATGGATAGACATTGGGTTAATTGTGAATGATACTTTTATCCAATTATTATTTGAGTTAATGTTGGTTGATGGCTTGCTGGATCAGCTCCGAGCTTCTGCTGCCAGTTGTGTTCTTGCAGTAATATCTAAACGTATGGAGTCGCAATTGAAGCTTAACCTTGTACAAAACCTTCAGATGAGTAGGGTGTTTGGTTTGTTAGGGGAGGATAATGAATCTGAGTTGGTTTCCAAAGTAGCAGCTTTGCTTACTGGGTATGCTGTCGAGGTTCTGGATTGCTACAAGCGTTTGAATGCTGAGGACGCTAAAGGCATTTCATTGGAACTCCTAAATGATGTTCTGCCCTCAGTTTTTTATGTCATGCAGAACTGTGAGATTGACACAACATTCACCATTGTTCAATTTCTCTCAGGTTATGTTTCCACAATGAAGAGCCTTTCTCCACTGAGGGAGACACAACTTCATCACGTGGGACAGATATTGGAAATGATTCGTTTGCAGATTCAGTTTGATCCTATTTATCGTGAAAATCTTGATATGTTGGATAAAATTGGGAAAGAAGAGGAAGAGAGAATGATGGAGTTCCGAAAGGATTTAATCGTGTTGTTTCGTAGCGTAGGTCGTGTTGCACCTGATGTTACTCAGACTTTCATTCGCAACTCATTGATTAGCTCTGTTGCATCTTCTGCAGAGAGGAATGTGGAAGAGGTAGAAGCTGCACTTTCACTCTTCCATGCACTTGGAGAGTCACTAAGCGACGAGGCACTGAGAACTGGAAATGGTCTGTTGAAGGAACTGGTGCCAATGCTCTTATCAACAAGGTTTCCTTGCCATTCTAATAGGCTTGTTGCACTTATATATTTGGATACAATAGCGAGATATGCAAAGTTTGTTCAGGATAATACCCAGTATGTACCTCTGGTTCTTGCTGCCTTTCTAGATGAACGAGGTATACACCATCCAAATATAAATGTGAATCGTAGAGCTAGTTATCTTTTCATGAGGGTTGTGAAATCACTCAAATCCAAGCTTGTGCCATTCATAGAGACAATTTTGCAGGTATATAGTTAGCGTATATATTTATATCATCCTTATAGGCTCATCTATTCACATTGCATTTTTTCTATTTCCTTATTAACTGCCCCCCCCCCCAAAAAAAAAAATAAAAAAATAAAATAAAAATAATTCTCAGAGTCTACAAGATACAATTGCTCAATTTACAAGAATGCATTGTATGTCAAATGAGCTATTGGGTTCTGAAGATGGTAGTCACATTTTTGAGGTAATTTCTTTGATTCTTATCATCACATTCAGGACAAGACCAAACTAAATAGCTTACATACGTTAGGGAACTATCTTATTTCTGATATCACTTATTGTCAACACTTCGCAGGCAATTGGCTTATTAATTGGGATGGAAGATGTACCAATGGAGAAGCAATCTGATTACCTTTCTTCACTGCTTACTCCTCTTTGTCAGCAGGTCAATTTTGAATTGCAGTTATGGTACTTGAAATTGCATAGGCAGACCAATGTTTAGGAGCCCTTATTTATTTGATTGTTTGTAATTAACTCGTGTGCACTTATTTATTGGACACTTTATTATCTACTTTAATAATATAAACTGAAATTAATGCACTCAAATCAGGTTGAGGCATTGCTCACAAATGCCAAAGTCCAGAACCCAGAAGAGTCCCCAGCAAAAATTGCGAATATTCAGCAAATAATCATGGCCATTAATGCCCTCAGCAAGGTTCTTATTTATTATTTCAGATTTTATTACAGCAAATCTATTGATTACATTGTGCAGACATTCTTGTAACTATTTTAGTTTGTTACTGGAATCTTTCCAATTCTTTTAGACATGTGAATCAAAACTTTATATTATACTTTGAAGTATTACTTCATCACCATTGTCTAAACATAGCATTGGTCCCTCAAGTTTGCAGCTGTGCTTGTTTTATTAGGCATGACACATTGAACTTCGTTGTGATGTTTGGAAAACTATTGCTTTTTGGTTGACTTTGATCCAAGTTTAAGGTTTTTGCATTTAATATTAGTTGTTAATATATATTTCTTTTGTATCAAGGGATTTAGCGAGCGTCTTGTAACTGCTAGCCGCCCTGCAATTGGCATCATGTTCAAGCAGGTTTGTACCAAGATTTATGTTTTCTTAAACTACTTGTTGTGGTTAGCTTTTAATATTTCTTTTCTCAATATTGTGGATTTAAACCAGAATTCATATATTTATGAGTGGGTGTCTAGATGAAAACATGATGAGTATCAGCACTAGTGATATTGAAACTTCACATCCATATTTCACTTTCATCCCTCCCATTGTGCATGTCTTTAGTACTATTGTTTTTATATTTTTAAGAATGAGCTGGGTTCGTTCTGGTGGTTAAATTCAATTTGCATGCACTTATATTTTGCGCTTCAAAACAATCTCTACTCGCACAAAATTCATACATAGTTTTGCTGTAGTATGACAACAAAGGTTTTTAGTGGTTGCATTTTTATTCATTTTTTTCATGTGAACCCTGGGTTAAGTTTTATTTTCCATCTTCTTCCCCATGTTATGTTTCTCCTCTTTATTGCCCCCGTCAGCCTGCATTAAGATAGATTATCTTTATATAAGAGAAAACAAAAGTTAGAAAAAATAAAGAAGGCAGATTAGCTCTGCAATGTTAATCTCATTTACAAATTGAAGTTTGGAAGAAAATATTAATCTATATTTTTGGCGGTAGTGGTTCATTATTTCTTGATCTTGACTTATATTTTTCTTAATTCTCTTTGATGTAGACGTTGGATGTTCTCCTACAAATACTTCTAATCTTTCCAAAGATTGAACCCTTGCGGTATAAGGTATGAGTTTAAGGATATTTCTTCAAGCTTTCTTATGTACAATTCTACCTAATACCAACTCCAATTTTCAGGTGACATCATTTATTCATCGAATGGTGGACACTTTAGGTGCATCTGTATTTCCTTACCTTCCAAAGGCATTGGAGCAGTTGCTTGCAGAAAGTGAGGTATAAAACAGTTGTACATGTTATATTAATTAAGTTATAATTTTATTTAGTTGAGCAATTATCACCTGGCCATTGCATGCTATTTGATGAACCATTTTTTTTCTTCATAATTATTAATATCTTCATATATGAAAATAATAGTAGATAGCTTAAAATTGCGGGAATATGTAAGTATCTTCAAGTAGTGTATGTAGCTGCCTAAATATGTCTTAAAACTTCTATGGCAAACCTTAAAAAACTTGTTCCCATATTATCTTGAAGAAAAACTTTGTAAAGATGGTGATCTGCAATATTACATATCCACTCTGGAGAGTTCTCTTGTGGCATGAGGACTTTGAGGCTATTTCTAGTGTTTGGAAAGGATCGTTTCCAAACTTAAGTGTACTCGAGTTGTTTCCTTCTCCAGCTAACTAGTTAATCTAGAGTTTTATTCCGTAGTAAAAAAAATTCTCTTACTTGAAGGGCTAGTTTAAAGCCTTGAAATGAAATCTTAATGGGTTTTTGGTAGAATTGTAGACCTTATACCTTCCTAACTTGGGCCTGCGTCATGAATTCTGCTTTCCATGATTTTTTTTCCTATACTTTTTTGGGATAACAAAATGAAATATATGGGGTTAAATTTGTTTTTTCCTTGGTGATATTAATACTTGATCCTGCCTCATGCTGTGGTTGCAGCCAAAAGAGTTGGTGAACTTTCTCGTTCTGATAAATCAGCTCATCTGCAAATTCAAAACTGCAGTGCAAGACATATTGGAGGAAGTATACCCTGTCATTGCAGGTAGAATATTTAATATTCTTCCAAGGGATGGGTTTCCTTCAGGACTTGGTAGCAACACTGAGGTAAGTGAACTTGTAGTTTTAGCTATTGGTTGTGCCACAGTGTATCAGCCCTATCGGGGTTTTGGATGTTTGATCAATTTACACCCCATTATGGGAGACTAGGATTGTAATATATTGACATGCATTTTTTAAATATATTGTGTAATTTTAAATTTGTTATTAATTGAATTTTGTAGTACTGAACGTTGAGAAAAGTTCAATATAGTGATTTAACAGCTAAAGTATTTACAAGTACACTAAACTTATTTGCTTAATTGAATAAAAGTGTCTAAAATCTATGAGAAACTCGTATAAAAAGTGCTGCATGGGTAAAGTTAATAGAGATAATTTTTTTAAGGTATGAATTGGAAAGGGGGGGAAAACACGCTGATGGTGCTCCCTATCTTTATGGACGTAACCCCGCATCACTGTCTGACATAAATGAAACTATGGGGGAGGCTCACCTTCTAAATACATACTTTTTGAGTTCAATATAATGTTGTACTTATAATATTTATCAAGTTGATTAGGAAATACCTACTTAAACTAATTTACTCATTGTCCCAGGTATTCATCTTTGCACTCTTTGTTTATTTAGAGATATTTTGAATTAATTCTTTTCACTTTTACTGGTTATATAATTTTATGAGAAAACAAAAGAAATTCTCAGGAAACCTGAAAGGAGAAGACGTCAACTTAGCTATGAAAAAATTGACATCCAGAAAAAAAAGGTGGGAAAAATGAAAAGATAAATAAATTAACCACTGTCAACATCAGGTATCCTGATGGGAATTTTTTCACAAGGTTTATGGTTGAATAATGAGATGCCTATGCTTAGAAACTTTCCAGATGTTTACTAATGTTTGGACCACCATGGTTTATTTATTATTATTATTTTTTATTTAAAAAAAGAAAAGAAAGAAATGATCACAGCCATCTCATATGATTGAATTTCTTACATATCCATGAAGTAGTGCGACATGTACTGATGGAAATTGACTATAGCAGCAGTTATAGATTGCGCCTTCTTTCGACATATCCTGCATTCGAAGTTTCAATTTACATCTGGAGCTATGATCAACCTAGTGCTGAATTCTTGCTGGCATGTTTTTAAATGTAGGAAATTCGTGAACTACAAGAACTCCAGCGAACAGTGTACACGTTTCTTCATGTTATAACAACACATGACCTGTCTTCTGTTTTCCTTTCCCCTAAAAGTAGGAGCTACTTAGATCCGATGATGCAATTGCTATTGTACACGTCTTGCAATCACAAAGACAACCTCGTCAGGAAGGTTGGTGTGATACTATAAACTCAAAGTATTATATTTTTTTTGTGGGTTTTGCCTCGACTCCCAATGCTTTGAGAGCTCGGGCAGATACACATTGTTACTAGTGAAGCTAATCTCTTTTTTGTTTTCTGTTACTTAGGCATGTGTACAAATATTTATTAGACTAATTAAAGATTGGTGCCCCAGGCCCTTTGGAGAAGAAATGGTAATCTACCTTTTAAACTCTGCACTGCAATAGAAATTCCAGGAATACTAAAATGGGGAAAAAAAATTCAGGTGCCTGGTTTCCAAAGTTTTGTAATTGAGGCTTTCGCAACAAATTGTTGTTTGTACAGTGTGCTTGACAAGTCCTTTGAGTTTCGTGACGCAAATACTGTAAGTTAATATGTAATAAAGATTGTATGAACTCTGGTAGAATGTTGTTTCTCACTTGTTTGTTTATGACTTTACATGTCCTGTTTAAAATTTGGGGAGCAAACCAGATATGTGATTAATGTAGTTAAGCAACATACCAAGTATATCCGGTTTATAACTTTATATTCTTCGAGGAGTAATACCACAGTGACAAAAGATGGCTACCAAAAACTAGATACAAAATGATGTGTCATATTTTATAATTAGTTGAAATTCCACCATATATGGGTGGATCCAATGGTTATAACTTATAACCAATCACTACCATCACATCATTTTGTATCCTATTTCTGTATCCAATCTTTTGTCACCAATACATTATTGTTGTTCGAGTAGTGAAGACCTTGTTTGGTTTTTTAGTGCCAATACGATCAGAACTGGTATGTTAGAAGTCATATGTTCAAATATTTTAGTAGTAAAGACTTTTTACTAGTAATTATGCAAATTTGTTAGGAATGAAGTCATGTTTATAGATGAAAGTAATAGGAATTAAGAGTGAAGTCAGAATATGTATATTTGAATTTTAACTCAACCTGGGGTTAGAGTTGCATTCTTGTTTGTTAGATTAACTTGTGTATTGTATCATATTGTTTATAGTTCCATACATTCATTCTTAAAACGATGATAGAGTTACTCACCCAATATGGCACATTATGCGACTCAATTTACATGGTGAAGTTGCTCCATCTTAGACCTACTAACACTAATATTCCTTGTTGTGTTTGTTAACTTACGGATAAATTCTTTTGGCACTCTTGATATAGAAATAGAATAAGTTATTTCTCTGAATTTTTGTATTAGATGGTTTGCATTCTGTAATACACAAACCATTTCAAATGACCTGACCCCAATTTTATTTACAGTTTGGTATCGCTTTGTGGACATTGTTTCTCTTAAGTTGCCCAAACTTCTGTGCAGTAAAGCTTCGAGTCTATTTTTTACACTTTAGAATTCCTCCAACTGTTTAGATATCTTTTGTGATCCTGTTAAGACATCCCCTTGGCAACGAGGTTATTATCTTTCCCATTTGCAATCAGTAAGATTAGTATGGAAGGCCTTAGACATCTTAAAGATAGTTATGCGGAAAACTTCTTTGATGAAATTGGGAATTATTTTGAACTATAGGGCATGAAAAGAGGTCTTGCATTGTTTTTATATGATATTTATTATGAATTGCTTTATATCTGCTGTGGAGAGTGTAGAATATATGTTGTTGTGTACTGAACTTGCTGCTGATCTGTTAATAGTCGGAACTAATATCCCTTCTTGTTCTGGATTTTACTGGCAGCTTGTTTTATTTGGAGAAATTGTATTGGCTCAGAAGGTCATGTATGAAAAATTCGGTAATGATTTTCTTCTTCATCTTGTATCGAAAGGTTTCCCAACTGCACATTGCCCTCAAGATTTGGCGGAGCAATATTGTCAAAAGTTGCAGGTAATGTGTTGTCTTTGATGGATAAATTATGGAGTAAAACTTAATTTTGGGCATGTGATCAAGGAAAAAGTTTTAAAAAGATTCTTATCTAACTGATAAGAATATTAAATTGTTGAAATGACATCAATTTATTTAAGAGACCAAATTTTAAAAGCATTGTTTGTTTTGCAAGTGCTAGAAGAATTTAAATTTGGCTCATTTAGGATAATATAAACATCAATTTTTCGGTTCATGTTTAATTTGGTTAATCCTGTTAAAGGACAGCTGGGGTTTAGTTAGGTTTCAGAACCGTAACTTTGTGGTCAGCTGGTAGCAAAACACTCAAGGCCCGTCTTTGCAAACTATAACTATCCCCCATATCAGGAAAGGCTTATGTTTTCGGCTGCTGTTCTCTCTGGTGCTAACTGGCTCTGTTCGAGTTCCAGCTTTAATTATTGCATTGAGCTTGTCTGTTTAAACAGCAAGTAGGACATACTTAAGAATGATCCCATTTATTTGTTGCTAAACTATATTGCTGTAAATGTTTCTCTGGTATTATATTGTCAGGGTAACGATATTAAGGCACTGAAATCATTCTACCAGTCGCTCATAGAAAATTTGAGACTCCAACAAAATGGAAGCGTTGTTTTCAGATAGCATTTGCATATACATACTCGATCACTAATGTGGCAATGGTTCATGATGTAACCAGTTATGCTGGTACAGTTTTGTTTACCGAAGGTGTGTACCATTATAGCTTGATGCGTGTCTTATTTGAAACTTCAACATGTTTGTGCTAAATATCTCTTGCAGTTTTAACTATTTGCATGGCCTTTGCAGGTCTCATATATCTGTATATAGTTTTTCCCTGCTATTTGATGGCAGTGAGGTAAATCTGTCTTTAGTTGGCTTGCCTTTTATGGATACCAAAATAGGTCTAGTCTTCCTTTTGGTTGGCCTCATTTGTTTATATTATTTTATTGTTTCAACAGGTGTAAATTTGCGGGAGCAGTTCCTTTGATTGTGAACTGTTCAATATCAAATGGTTTTTTTGGTGATGAGCATTATAAATTTTCAACAAGAGTAATGCCTATATCAATTTTTGTATCGTCCCCATGTGATCTCTTGGCTGTTATAGAGCTTTTGTTTTGAATGATTTACAGCCCTTGAACAATTGATTCTTGTGGATATTGTCAGCAATTTTGGGGAATAAAGAAAGCTGTAATTCTTCCTTTATTTTATTTTATTTATTTATTTTTCCTCTTTTTTTATTTTTTATTTTGTTTTATTGTGATACAACAGAAAAGAAGTGAGAAAGGGCAAAAGATTAAATAGAAACTATTTTATTTTTTTGTGTAACATTTTAATGGAGGTTTGTTTTGTGTTGAATGGTTGATTGATTCAGTGCCTAGTCTTATTTTTTTTTTTTTGGCTGAATGAGCGGTTGAATGATTTTTTTATAATTTTTTAATATTAACTATTATATCAAGTAATATTAACTAAATTTATAATAATTTTTTAAATTTTTTAGAGAGATAAAATAATAAAAAAATGTTATTAAGATGTTTTAGATGCGTCAATGTTTTTTATTTAGATTCAACTTGACCCATAATATAACAAAGCAGCTTTCTCAAATCTTCATTCTCACCCAACTTAAATTCATAAACCCACAAGATTTATTTAATCCAGCAATTTTCTTGATTAACATCTTATTTTTCAGTCACCACCCCACCCAGCGTATATTTAAAGACGGACGGGCACTGGGCACGTAAGAGTTTTTGTTAGCGGAAGCAGGTAAAAAGACAACGTGATTAATTAATTCTAATTTTCAAAGGAAATACAGATACTACTAACATTTGTTGTTGTTATAACTTATATATACCTCTCCACTAAATATACTTTTTCTTCTTGTGTCATGTGATATCGTAGAAATATTTTTTCTGTTTAGTTACATTGTTTTTGCTCTTCCAGTTTCTACAGTATGGTGTCAGAGCCAGGTTGAGCGATCTTCACGCTGAGAGAGGATGCAAATGGTACGTTAAAACTATATTTGCACAATCAAAGAAGATATGTTACAACACATCCGAGGAGGAGGGAACTCCAAGCACCACACGGTTGGTGGGTTTAAAAAAATTAAGTAAAGGAAGAGCTCGCTCGTACAGGGGGAGCTTTGAAGAATCATGGCAACGGCAGAAAATTCAAAGGGAAGTGCTACAATTACGTACGGGATGAAGGGTCATATGGCGAAAGCTTGTTCGTCGAAGAAAAAGTAACGCTGCTACTGACGTCACATGTATGAAGAAAAATCTTCTTTTGGTATCACAATTAACATCAATAGGCCATTTTGTCCTGTTTAGTCCACAAGATGTGAAGGTTTATCGCGACCTTGAGTTTATAAAAGAGTCGGTGATGAAGGGACGAAGACTAGAGTCAGTCTATGTGATGTTTGCAAAAACCGCTTATGTGGACAAGACAAGAAAAAACGAGACATCAGACTTATAACACATGCAGTTAAGTCACGTTAGCTATTTCAAATTAGATTTGATGATGAAAAGATCAATGCTTAAGGGACTTCCCCAACTTGAAGTAAAAATAGGCACAATATGCGCAGGGTGTTAGTATAATAAAATGCATCAGTTGTCGTGTAATACCCGGTAAAAAAATAAATAAATAAAAATCCGGAAAGTGAAATATCCGCATCTTTTTGAAAAATTAGATACGTTCCGCATCTTTTTGAAAAATTAGATGCGTTCCATTCTTTTGAATTCCGAGGACGGAATTCTTTTAAGGGGTAGGTGATGTAATACCCGGAAAAAATAAAATAAAATAATATTAAATAATAAAAATTATTTTGTTTGAAAATATATTAATTGGACTTTGTCCATTATTTTGGGTCAAAATAGTTATTTAATTTGTGTGGGCTACTAAATATTAATAAGAGATGAGTGAATTAATTTAGTACAATTGGGCCTTAAAAAAAAAATTTATTGGGTTTAAATTATATTTGTGGGTAATATTAAAATCTTTTTGAAAAAAATAATAATAAAAATAAATATTAATAAAAATCTATTAATGAATAAGCAAAACCTAATTGCTTCATCATATTTTATACCGACTGAAAGAAAAGAAAGTGACGCAGTCGCAACTAAGGAAAAGGAGGAGAAAAGTTACACTGCAATTTGGAGAAGAGGAACCTATACCTTTTCTTCTTTTTCGGTGAGTTTTATTAGCAGTGATGGAAGTAGGGTATATATATTAGTAGATATATAAATTGTTGCTTGTCGTATATATGTGTGTATATATATATATAGATAAAAGTTTGCGCATTACTTTTTGGTAGGAAGTTATTGAACCTCACGCTTAAAAAAAAATTAAAAAAAAAAATTGTGAAAAGCTACTGTCATGTATTAGGGAGTTCATTATTTATATATATATAGAGAGAGATTGCAGAATTGCCTGCAAGTGGGTTTCCGTTTTTTTTATTATCATATATATATATGTATATTTATATATTATGTTAATAAACTTTTGGTCATGAAACTTTTAACGAAATTAATAAATCAATTGAAGTATTTTTTTAATTTGAATTGATTAATTTTGTCGACATAGTTATAAAAGTTTTAATAATAAATTTAATAGTATATTGTTATTAATGATTGGATTGTATTAAAATCTTATTAAATTGTTTAAACTGAGCGGAAGGAATTTAAAGAGTTATTTTTGAAATATAAATTTTGGAGTATTAATAATTGATATAAGGCGATGATTAAAGGCATATTAAATAGATTATGAATTATTTTGGAATTATTAGTTTGGATTATTTTTAATTTGAGTTGAATATGTTTAGGTTGTGAATAACGTTTCGTATTTGATATCGTTAGCATTTGAGGGAGTCTAACGGGTGATATTTAGCTTCAGCGAATTATTTTGGTACTGTATTAAGGTAAGGATTCCGCATTTTCTTCGCGTGATACTCTTGTTAAATTTGATTTGTTCGCTTTTGTCATTGTTCGATTTCGTTATTATTTCACATAATTGTTTCTTGTGAAATAAGTATATTAGTTTCATTTTGGAGTTGATTCATATAACTCGTATTTGTACTCTTTGAATTAGGATATCATGGTTAGTATTTATTTTTGATAATTGTAGAGCGGTACATGTTGCTACCTTCTTTTTGAAACCTTGTGACTAGAATTTGATTTGGTTCAACATGTACATATAGAACCTTTTTTGTTGGTATTATGTCGCATGTGTTGTGACATGGTATTTTGTTAGAATATACCGTAGGGTATACCGAAGCTATAACCACCGTGGGGTACCACAGAGCATATCGCTTGCACGAGAGGCATGACACTTTCCGTGGCGGTGATTAGTCCACCTGCGTCTCGCTTTTGGGCTCCGGAGGAAGTGGGCCATTTGGTGTTTTGTTGTGGGAGGCGTATGGGTTAACTCTAGTTTTCTTACTCATGGATTGATGATGTTGTGCCAAACACACCTATCCGACTTGCATACATTTGGATTCGCGGTCCAATGTGTGATTTGCCTGTGTGACATTATTTTGACTTGCATGTGTGGCATTCATTTGATATGCCTGTGTGGCATCATTTGATTTGCCTGTGTGGCATTATTTTAACTTGCCTGTGTGGCAATGTATATTTCTGAGCTCATTCGGTATGACATAACTCCAAACCATTTGTTTCAAATTTATTATTTTATCAGTATTAGTTTTGTTTGTTTCTGTTCAGTTCAATTCATTGAGTTAGTTAATTCAGTTCGTTATTTCTTTATTCGTCTATTGGTTTCGTCAGTTTTGTTGATTCAGATATATTTCATTCAGATCTTTGGAGATTATATTTTCGTCCGTATTTACACTTGAGGCTTTGTTCAGTATTTTGTCTCAGCTTGTTTTCGTTATATCGCTTGTTTATCTTTTTATATCCTATCCAGATCCCGACTGGCAATTGGCTCATGCTGTGTTTTTCTTCCAGCAAGTTTGTAGGGGTGATTCAGGGCTAGTGTGATGAGAGAGTTGTCTTTGACCAACGATCTAGGTTGTTTCGATTTTTAAGTTTTGATTATTTTGATTCTAGTTGGAGAATTGTAATTAGTACTTCATTGATAGATATCATTATTACATATTTTGAAGTTGTTAGTGCTCTGTTTACTTATTTTGAGGTTTGTTGTGCTTTGCACGTGACCTCCCTTTCCTTTTCGGGAAGGGGGTGTTACATGTCGTATGAAGAGTCCAAATTTAAAGCTAAGGAACCATTACAGTTAATTTACTCTAATGTGTTTGGACCCGTTAAACAAACCTCTATGGTGGGATGAAGTACATAGTGACCTTTATTAATGACTTTTCTCCAGATATGTGTGGGTTTACTTCATCAGACAAAAATTTGAAATTTTTTCAGAGTTAAATGAGTTTAAGAAAGTAGCGGAAGCATAAATTGGTAAAGTAGTTCGTTGTCTACGCACCAACAATGGGGGAGAGTATACCTCATACTAGTTTTGCAATTTTCTTCGAGAGTACCGAATACGCCATCAGTTCACATGTCCTAACACTCCACAACAAAATAGAGTAGCAGAAAGGAAGAACAAACACTTGACATAAATATGTCGAAGTATGCTTCATGCGAAGAATGTTCCAAGACATTTTTGGGTAGAGGTAATGAAGACTGCAGCTTTTATAATCAATAGGGTTCTTCAACAAAGGTTATGTTTTATTTCATCCTTTAAAAAATTATTACAGTTAACTATTTTCTGAGAATTTGGTTGTGTTTGTTATATTTTTGTAGCTAACCATTTGTATAGCAAGATGAACAAAAAGGATGTTAAGTGTATTTTCGTAGGATATGATAATCAAAGAAAAAGGTGGAGGTGTTGTGATCCTACAATTGAAAAGTGTTACACGTCTCGAAATATGGTGTTTGATGAAACGTCTTTCATTGTGGTCCTGGGAAAAGGATATACTACTAAACTCAAATGATATTAAAGGTGAGTTGCAATATTCTCAAAACTAGACCTGGCAAAATATGATTATGAGTTGGTTTTGGTTTTCAAAATATGGTTAACCAACCATTTAAGAACTAAAACCATATTAACCATTTTTAATATGGATAATGTGGGTTGGAACCATATGGTTATGGTTAAAAACCATATTAACCATATTAACAATTTTAAGATGTTTTGACTTTTAAACAAAATTTTTAAAAAATAAAATTAATATATACTATAAATAGAGAGATGTCCGAATATAAAGGGTGGGTAGGGGTGGGGTAGGGGTAGAGGTGGGAGGTGCATACATAATCGCTTAATATTAATTTTTTGGGGAGTGGTGGGGGTGGGGGGGGTGGGGGTAGGGTAGGGTGGGGTGTGGAGGGTAGGGGTGGGGTAGGGGTGAAGTAGGAGGGTGGGGTGGGGTGGAGTGGGTGGAGTGTATACATAATCACATAATATTATTTTTTTTGGTGGAGGTGGGGGTGGGGGTGGGGTGGGTGGGGTGGGATGGGTGAGGGTAAGGGGTGTATACATAATCACATAATATTTTTTTTTGGGGGTGGGTGGGGTGGTGGGGTAGGGAGTAGGGGTGGGGGTTGGTATGGGGTGTGGGGTGGGTGGGGTGGGATGGGGTAGGGGTGGGGTGGGTGGGTGGGTGGGGTAAGGTGGGGGTAAGGTGGGTGGGGGTGGGGGGTGGTTGGGTGTGTGGGGTGGGGGTGGGGTGGGTGGGGGGTGAGGGTGGAGGGTGGGGGATGGTAAGGGGTGTATACATAATTACATAATATTTTTTTGATGGGGTGGGGGTGGGGTGGGTTAGGGTTAAGGTGGGGTGGGGTGGGGTGGGATGGATGGGGTAGGGGTGGGTGGGGGGCGTGGGTGGGGGTGGGGGGGTGGGGGTGGGGGTGGGTGGGGTGGGTTGCCTTGAAACATTCTAAATTATGATGATGCAAAATTGCAAATTAAGAATGAGTTTATGTGATTTTTAAGATTTAAAATTCAATTATCATCTTTGTGAGCCTAACTTTTGATTTGGAACAAAATATGGGTCGAAAAATGGTTAACCGGATTGGAATCATAATCAACCTGAATAAATATGGTTCCAAACTTTAACCAACCTGAATAAATAAAAATGGTTAACCAACACATTTGGTTCCAGTTAATATGGGTTGACCCGACAGTTAACCAACTATATTGCCAGATCTACTCAAAACCATCTGAGCTTAAGTAAACCTGAAGATGCAGATGATGGTAGTGATGTCAAGGAAATCGTAGTTCAAAGTCATTGGCAAACTGGTGTGTATGAACAGCCAAGCAAAAAGGTGAGCCCAATGAAACAGAAGCACCAACTCCCCTAAGAAAATCAACAAGAGCCAGAAAGCCAAACCCCAAATATGCCAAACCCGCTATAGTAAAAGAAGCAGATGCAAAAGAACCGAAAACATTTGAGGAAGCGCTTCAAAATACGGAATGGAATAAAGCTATGGTCGAGGAGATTTATGCATTATAACGAAACCAGACTTGGGAGCTCGTACCAAAGTTTAGAGATGTGGAACCTTTTTCTTGCAAATGGGTGTATAAGATAAAGCGTTGCACAGATGGATTAATTGAGAGGCAAAAGGCTCGTCTGGTAGGTCGGGGGTTTTCTCAACAATATGGACTATACTATGATGAAACTTTTAGTCCAGTTGCAAAGCTTACAATTGTACGAGTCTTACTTGCACTTGCAACTAACAAAGATTGGAACTTATGGCAGTTGGATGTGAAGAACGCGTTCCTGCATGGGGAGTTAGATCGGGAGATCTACATAAATCAACCGATGGGCTTTCAGAGTCAAGATCATCCTGAATATGTGTGTAAGCCACGGAAGGCGCTCTATGAGTTAAAACAAACACCGAGAGCCTTGTATGGTAAGACTGCTGAATTTTTGAATCATAGTGGTTATTCAGTGACACCTGTGAACTTTAGTTTGTTTGTTAAAGCTAGTTGAAGGAAGCTAGCTATTGTGCTAGTATATATGGAATATTTAATCATAATAGGAGATTATGAAGAAGAAATTCTCCGAACAAAGGAGAATTTATTAGTTCGTTTTCATACGAAAGAACTTGGTCAACTCAAGTACTTTCTTGATCTAGAGATTGATCATATTCAAGAAGGAATATTTCTCTGTCAGAAAAAGTATTTTAGAGATTTGTTGAAGAAAGTTTGGAATGCTCGAGTGCAAACCAATTTCAGTTCCGATGGAGCCAAACGCCAAAATATGCGCTCATAAAGGGAAAGATTTGGAAGATGTAACGATGTATCGATAATTGGTGGGTAGTTTGATCTATTTAGCCTTAATCAAACCTGATATTTCTTACCCAGTTAGTGTGATGAGTCGATACATGCAAAATCCAAAGAAGTCTCACTTGGAAGCAATTCGGTGAATTTTAAGATATGTGAAGAGTACACTTGGTTATGGTGTCCTGTATGAGAAAGCTGGAGATTGCAAGCTTACTGGTTATTGTGATGCTGACTATGCAAGTGATCATGATACCCAACGCTTAACTACTAGATAAGTTTTTATGCTTGGATCCGGAGCAATTTATTGGTGAAGTAAAAGGCAACCAACTGTGTCTTTGTCAACAACAGATGCAGAATATCGAGCAGCAGCAATGTCAACTCAAGAAAGCACTTGACTTATATATTAAGACAAAAAACCAAGCTGCAGATTTGTTCACAAAAGGCTTGGGTGGCAACAAGTTTAGAAGTCTCTGCAAGCAACTCGGGATGGTAGAAAGAATGAAAGATGATGTTGAGGGGAAGTGTTAGAATACAATGCCAACACATGGTCTTAATCGAGTTTATTGTTTGTTTTTGAGTTGTTATCATAATAAAAGGTTTGATAGTTAGTTAGTCTTGGATTATTTCATTTATTGTTAGTAGTCCTATTCTTTAGGGATTGTTGAGTCGGTGGAAGGGAATAAGGCAACGTGACCTCCTTTTGTATGCAAGGCAAAGTAGTGCATAGATTAATTAATTCTAATTTTTAAAGGAGATAACATTTTGTAATAGAAACTATTTTCTCCCTCAAATCTTATTGTAATAAAAAAACAAACACTCAGACACGTAAGGATAATTAAATTTAAAGAGAATAAAGCTCTAGTGGAAGCCGAGGTTGAGCAAGGGTAACAAGTGGGATCTCTTTAGGGGTGGATAGCCCAAATATTTCGTCCATATTCAAATCCTCAGTTGTCATTGAATCCGGCAACTTCCAATTGAATCCATGCAAAAGATTGGCCAAACTTGATTCAATCACCTTAAGTCCCAAAGTATACCCGGGGCACATTCTTCTTCCTGCCCCGAACGGCAATAGCTCAAAATCATGCCCTTTAACATCCATAGTCTTCCCAATAAACCTCTCGGGCACAAATTCATCTGGTTTGTCCCACAATGTAGGATCTCTGCCGATGGTCCATACACTCACCAGGATTCGAGTTCCTTTGACAATGTCGTAACCGCCCACCTTACAGTCCACGCGAGCTTCTCGGGGCACAAGCATTGGTGCCACGGGATGCAGCCTCATTGTCTCTTTGACAATGGCTTGAATATAAGGAAGATTTTGTATGTCCTTTTCTTCTACCCACCTACTTTTCCCAATAACTCGGTCCAGTTCTTCCGTTGCTTTTTCAAATATCTCGGGCTTCTTTAGTAGTTGTGAGATTGCCCATTCCACAGTCACTGCCGAGCTCTCAGTTCCACCAGCCAGTAGATCCTAATAATTGACACACACACACACACACACACACACATATATAGATTAGCTAAAAGATTACTATTGATGTAAAGTTAGTTAACAAGTAGGTGTAAAATTAATATGACAAACTGAATTTTGATGGGATGCATGTGGAATTTAAAATGTTGTTGGAATAACAGTGATGGCTGATAGTGTTTTTTCTTCAACTTAATTCTGCATTGTATAATAAGTTGGACTATATATAGACTCCATGCTTGCAACTTAATTAATTGTAAGAGAGCTAGGTATATGCATGTATATATATATTGTTATGTTATGTATACCTGGGTAAATGCTTTGACACCATGTCTCTCAAGCTTAACCTCTAGAGTTGGATCATCAGAAAGCTGAAGCAACAAATCCACCATATCCTTGGCCACGTAGTCACCCTTCTCTGTCTCTCTCCTTGCAATATGCTCATCAAGCACATGCTCCAAAAACCTATCAAACTTCTTGCTCACCACTTTCATCCTCTTAACATAACCCTGCAAGTCCAAGAAATCAATCCAAGGAATGGAATCCCCAATATTAAACACACCATTCAGCAAAAACAACTCATCAAGCATCTTCTTAAACTCCTCTGGCTTCACTATCGCCTTCTGATCGACAGACTCGTCCAAATACCTCTTCCCCAACACCATGCGGCTAATCACATTCAAGCTCACGGTAGAAAGATAATCTTTCAAGGCAATTTTCTGGCCCGATAACTCGTAAAGCTGTTTAAGCATGGACTTCATTTCTTCTACCCTGATGTATTCGTAGGAATCGAGGCGCTTTGCGCTGAAGAGCTCCATGAGGCACATCTTTCGGGCTTGGCGCCAGTATGCCCCGTAAGGGGACCACGTGATGTCGGAATAGTTGTATGTGGTGTGTTTGCCGGCGGCGGTTTTAGGGCGGCCGACAAAATTAACGTCCATGGTTTTGAGGAAGATTTTGGCCATTTCAACAGAGGAACCGACGACTACCGGGAAGGAGCCGAAGCGGAGCTGCATAATGGGACCGTATTTTTGGGACAAGTGGTGGATGGAGCGATGAGGGAGGGAGCCAATGAGATTAAGGTTACCGATAATGGGCCATGGTTTTGGACCAGGTGGTGGGTTAAGTTTCGGGCGGAGATATTTGGAGAGGAGAAAGAGAGCTAGGATAGCAAGCCATGTGGCGGTGTAGACAGCCCAAGAAGGAAGAGTTTCCATTGGGGAAATTAATTTAAGTTTTTGAGTAGTGATGGAGTTGTGATTGAATTTGAAGAAGATAAGAAATAAGGGGTTATTTATAGTTGAAGAAAGGGACTGTGTGTCTGTGTCCGTGGGAGAGAGGGCCAGGTGTTTCACTGAAATTCGTATACACCTTCCGCCATCGACAGGGTGGACCGACCCTATGCTCCTTTGAAAAGCCCCGCACTCAGTAACATTACCATTATTATTAAAACAAATTAATAGTATTACTCAAATTGTACGTTCCAATTACCCTATCAAAAGAGATGATCCTGACCTTGACATTGACTATTGAACAAAGAATAGATAAAAATATTAAGGGTGGTTGTAACTACTAACCAAGTAAATTACATGGCAATGTCACACATTATTATTTTTATATAAAATATTATTTACCTTATTTGAAATGGTATTATTGTAGTTGTTACCAAGATTTAACCTGGAAAATACTTGACAGTGGTCGATAGTAGTTGGTCCAAGCAAGTTATGGTGGATGGCTTTTGACCGTTGACTCAACTTTTGGAAGTCTTTCTTCATTTCTTGTAATTTTCCTTTAAAATTTTCTAGGAGACAAGTGGGTTAGGTTGTGTTTGATAAATTTAGGAATTAAGATCTGAATAATTATGATGTCTTAATAAATTAGATCATCTGAATGGTTATAATGTTTGAATCTAAAAAATTATTTGATAACTAAAAAGTAAGTTATTTCTTAATAACACTATTTTACCATTTTAAAAGGTAAAATTTTATTTAATAATATCAAATATTCAATTAAATAAAAATGAGTGCATAATATTGTTGAATATATTTTTATAAAAAAAAATTATCAAAAAAATTTCATTAAGAGGTACCTCTTAATTATTAAGATTTCATTTTATGTCTTACCGATTAAGAGGCATTCAGAGGTAATAAAAAAACAAAAAAACAGCATCATTCCTCTTAGCGAATAAGAGACAGTTTATTAAGAGGCAATCAGATGTAAACAAACAACACCTTAGTCAAACTATTACGTTCCCACCGAAAATCAGAGTAACGTCAGCAGCCTTTAACAACTTAGATGCATATAAGGCTCTAAACGAATCGAGTCGATTCAGTATTGAGTTGTTTAGATTTAGTTTACAAAATTTATCGAGTATAAAATAATATTTGATTGAGGCTCATTTAGCTACCGAGTCGAGCACGATTTCAAATCGAGCCCGAGCAAGTTAAAATTTTCCAATTAATATGATCCGAGTATCAATAGAAAATTATAATTTGAGAAGGTTCGAGTAAATGACGTGTTAACGCTTGAATTTGTCCGCGCGTTCAATCGCCGGCTTGGACATGGACTTGCACAGAAAAAACCACCAGAAAGTAACTGACGGCTTGGGCCGTCGGGAGATACTTTCGATGTAAGAGTAAAAACAAGCTTCAAGATAGGTTAACAATGGATGAGCTAGTACTTAGAAGACTAAATGTGTGTATCGTTACCTCTATTGCTAATATGTATTTATAGTACTCTTACTACACTATCTCAATAGGGTTACAATTTCTAATTGGAATTGTATATAGAGAGATTCTATTAAAAAATGTAAGTACCATACAAAAGTTAATATTAAATATGATAACTGCATGATGCTTTTGTTTGCAAGATAACGACCCAAGTCTATTAGACTTGGAAGTTTATTATGGACGCTTAGGAATAATGACCTAGAACCGGACCGATTCAAATAATTCATTATATAAAAATGCACAACCCAACACTAGGCATAATAAATATAATATTTGATAAAATTTTGTAACTAATTTGAAGAAATCAAAATAAAGCTCTTTAATTGAATGGATGGACAATTATTTTACAAGATAGTATCTTGGTTTGGGAAATGCCACCATGAAAACTAACTTGATTAACAACTGTGACATCATGCACCTAGCCTCTACAATGTGTTCCACGATTAGATAATAAGTCGTTCATACAAAATGGGGGACTCAAGTGTGAAAAGAAAACTATGGTGTTGTTGATGTTCCTGTTCCACAGCCATACTGTTGTCGACTTCCTCTTTTGCAAAATCAATACAAGCACTAACCGTCCAAAGCAAGGCAGTAGGCACGCACAAATTTACAAACAATTCATTTTTCAATAATTTCATTTATTATGTTTTAAAAAGTCAATAATTATCGATTATTTTAAAATAAATATAATATTTTTTATTCTTCTCTTAGTGTTATATATATTGTATCATTGTCTCTCCCGAATATATAAGTAATAGGTCAACAATTAGATTGTTTCTTCCCTACATAAATGATTTTGTCTTATATATGGATCCACAATTCCCACCAAATATATCAATTCTTTTGTACATACAAAATATTAGAGGTCCAAGAGAGACAGAGACGAAAAATATAAGTATTGATATAACAAGCCAATTTAGTTTATTTTATTTTATGAGCTAAATTTTAAAAAGAACCATTAAACTCATTTACAGTTTGGCTTATGACTTGTTATAAATATAAGTATTGATATAACAAGCCAAAAGAAGATAAATTAATTTAGGGGGTGTTTGATAAAAATTGAATAAATCTAAATCTGAATGAAAAAAATTGTTTGATAATTGACATGTCTGAAACATCTGAATAATAATTTTTTACTATTTTACCCTCCGAACTATAATTGGTTTTTTTTGCCTTTCATTTTGGAAAATGTTACTTTTTAAATTAATAAATGAAATGTTTGAATACCAAAAAAAATTTTTCTTTCAAATTTCATAAGTCTACGCAATAGCAGTGTCATTCATTTTTGGTCCTTTCTCTCCATAATTGAAGCTTATCTATGTGTCTGCAATGAAGTCAACATTATCTACAATCATATTCAAAACCCTAAACCCTAATTCGAGCCACTTCTTCATCTCTCGCATCCACTGCAATTTTTCCAACACTCGCTCTTCCTCTTCCTCTTCCTCTTCTGAGCCATGGCGCCTCCGGTGGTAGTGAAAGTGGAGGCAGTCCTTTCAATGTGAAAGGGGCATATGTGTAAAAGTTGATTCAGCTGGCCAACTGAAAGAATAAGCCAAACAAATTGGGTTGATTCGGTCAGATAGATTCAGACTTATTCAGATTCGACTTTAACCTAAACAAACAATCTGAATTGTTTACCGAATCAGATTTTGGGCTATTCAGACCAATTAAGTGGTAAACAAACAGGCCCTTAGTTGACCATTTTTTTAAGGCTAATTTGGTTATTAACTTATAATTTGTACAATTGGGTTCAATACTATGGATCAGGATCACTAAACCAAGCCTATGGATCTTGAGTGTGGGCCTTTTCTCATACGTGACAAAGGCCGAAGGTTTAATAGGTTAACTAGTAAGGAGAGTTTTCTTGGTAATTAGGCTACTTTTGTGAGGCCCCATCCAACTTGAAATGATCACATGAAGACCTTGCCCAACTTCTTTTTTAATTATATTTTTTTTTTATCAAAGAAAAATATGTTTTGTACTTAATTTTCAGGATAACGTTGCTTTCCCAAAAGCCTAACATAATTTAATTGGTTTTGTAGTGTACTGGACCTGGGCTTCTCATCTAGGCAACATCAATCAGCAGCACTTGGAAACCGATAAAAGATTTAAATTCAATTATTTATCATGGCATTCATATATCACAACTTGCTTAAGGACACCCCTCTATACATATGGGTTTCTTCTAGGTTAAACTAGCACTTATTTGCATCTCGGAACCTAAATACATACATATATCCAAGTAATTTATATACTTGACTAGCACTAATTAAAAGCATCCCCCCCCTCCTACCTATAAAAAAACTGACCCACCTAGGGTGTGATCATATGGATACACTATTAGGAACACCTCTACCTGTTACCCCAGCTTCAGAACTTGGTGCAAGCAGCTCATATGGTAACACCCCAGCACCACACCTATTCCTGAGTTTAGGATCACTATTTCTTTCATCAATTTCTTTCTCTATCTGTCCGATTTTGGCCGAGAACCCGTAAAATGCATCTACTATCTCTGAATCTCCAGACCATATAGAGGGTTGGCTTCTCTGTCCAATGTACTCCTCATCCGGTGAGTGAGTTGACAATGTGTCAACCACAGCCATGTACTTTGTTGATTGTAACAAACTTGGTATCGATGAAAGATAATATTTCTGTGGGTCAGCCAGGAAGTTGGCATATTCGGGGTCTTTTTCATCCGGTACTAGTCGTCGCATGAGCGGTGGCCGGTTTGGCACGTATCCACCATATGGATACTGACCAAAGTTCAATGCAGCATGCTGGGCAGAAGCAAGCCAGATTATGGTGGTGAGAATGGAAGTGAGATCTTCACTGGTGGCTAATGTGGGCCACCAGCTTTCATGGCGCAGGTCAGCGTGTCCCACGTTGATGGACTCGGCGTACCAGGCTTGGAGCTCCCTGTCATTGCAGATTAGGCTCGAGTTTGGGTAGTAGCGATTCACGTAGGTGCAGACCCAGTTTTCAATAGCAGACCAGATTAGAAGCCCATCAGTTGCATAGGGGTAGTCCTCAATTAGGAGTTTCAAGCCATGTGGCTGTGTTTGGTCCGGTACTGCAATACCCCTGCAAATGAGGATTTTTCATTAGATTATCAAAATGCCAAAACCATGTGCATACAAATTTCTATTCAACAAGTGGCAAATACGAGCTTTCGCACGACTCGGTATTACTGTAATAGCTAAAAAAGAAAAATAATTTGTTTGCGAGAGTTACCTTCGGATGAGATCAGCAGGAAGGCCCTCTAAATCAAAGCGCCAATTCTTATAGGCAGCAGCACTGATCTCCATGCAGTAGCGACCAGGAGTGAAGCAAGACTCGATAACGCCATCAGCGTTAATCAAATTCTGGCGAGCCAGGCAATTTATCTCAAGAGTGTATCTCATGTGGGGGTCAAGAAGCTTATATATGGGGTGCATCGCACTCAATTGCCTATGTGCAGCTAAAATAAATGGTTCTATGCACGCATGTGTACGTAACCTGTGTGATTGAAAGGCCAATTTAGTAAATCACTTCATATATGTAGCAAAAGAAAAACAAGAGATCAACATTGGAGAGTGGAATATTACTTACCAGTGATTTGCGAGTTGATGAACTCCAGCATCATTGGAACACACGTGGGCTTTGGCAATCTGCCATATCCAGTTACCAGTGGCATCCGTAGGAGGTGTGACTACACGCTTTGATCGGGAACTAGGACCACACGCTGGGAGGCTAAGCTCAATAGCAATGGGCTTGAGAGTGCCTAATGGAGTCAAGAAAAAGATAGTACGTGACGCATATGCTGCCCGGCCATCAAGGGCATTCATCCGGTCAAGAAATGGTAGGTAAATGTCATGGTAATCAACGATAAAGAGTTTATTTTCCTCCAAAGCCTGTGTAGAGTCACCAAAAATAAAAACTAACTGAGTGAAACGAACTGAGAACCATGGTGGTCTAGGTTCTTAATTTAACAACATTGTGATTTCAAGATCAAGAGAAGAAACTAGTAGTACTCAAAATTTGGATGCACTTAGGCTTGCGTATCATTAATTGTAAGAGAATAGATGTGTTCATTACCTGTTGTACGGTCATGCCGTTAAGATTGCCTGCAATGTGTTCTTCTTTAAGGGCTGACTCTTGTGGACCATAGATCTCAGGGTCAAGCTTGCTCACTGGTGGGAAAACCTGAAGCCTTTCAATGTTGACAGGGTTAACCCCTGCTATTGCTTGGCGAGCAAATTCGTCATCTCTCAGCCATGCAAACTTGTCCTCTGCGTGTGCAGATGATGTGTTACTAATAATTAAAAGCTTTTATTATAATTTTGGTCCTAATAAGCAACCCATTACAACCCACATGCAATGAATGGATACATTAAACTACAATTGAGAAAAAATATAAATAAGGTGAGTAATGCTCACTGGAGGCTATCTTGGGGGTATCATATTTCAGAATGTTGCCTTGGCCTCCCTGAATTCTGCTGATGACGTTGGGCAAAGGGAGCTTCTGCAACAGTTCATCTTGAAGCCCCAGCTTGAGGAGAAGACCTTCGCTGTAGAGGTTGTCGATGTGTCCGAACCCCTTGAAATCAGGGTTCTTTGATGAAATGCTCGCCATTAATGACGGAACTAGGTTATGGAGCACGGCTTTTAGCCTACTAGCTGAGAATGTATTCTGTTTAGACTCCTCAAACTGTTCATCTCGCGGCACGTACATTGGCAATGGCTTCTCCACTCGGCTCTCTGCACTCATATCTGCATCCAGAAACTCAACTGTAAATTAAAGCTCAATGATGTAGTGCCAAAAATGATGCCTCTAATATTAAAACTGATGCACCAAATAAGCCTCGAATATATGTTCATATTTTTTATAGAACTAGTATTTTTTTTTTGGAGTATCTTTAGAAGAAGTAGAACCTCTCTCCTAAAAATAATAAAGTTTCATTAAGCTCAACTATACTGGCATGCAGGCTATCTGCCTATCTATATTATGAGCACTGTACAGAAATAATGAAGAAGGGATACATTACCAGTATTAGTAGGAAGGCGTCCGGTGCGACAGCGTCTTGGATATGGGCGTTTTTCACCTCCAAGTGCTGGCCTGACAAAGTCAATTCCCTTATCGGGATTCCCCAAATCATTGTACACATCAAAATCGTATATTCGGTCTGATAACTTCCTTATGCCTTTGCCGTCACCCCTCAAATCCCTCAGTTCTTTCTGTCTCAATGCTTTCAGCCCTGCTGGTGTCTCACCGGGTAGATATGGCTGTTCATATAAAGAAATTTAAAACCTTAATTGTGATTGTCTACAGATATTAATGAATTTCTTAGTGGCTAAATTTGTTCCATAAGGTTTTCTTTATTTGATGATTTGTAATTCTATATTGTACTTATCCAAATCTTATGGATTCGCCAATCATGTAATCTTTTGGGTGTTAATGAAATTTCTTTTTTGCCAATCAAAAAAAACAGACAGCTCCTCGTGCATGTCCAGTTTTATAGGGAACCAATGCTCTAAAATTAAGAAGTTGATCATATGAGTTGTGGCAAATAGTACTTCTCCCTATACATGGGCCACGAAGTCATAACCATGTTGGGATATTTTATTATATCTACCAAGTGGTCCATTGACAATCTCAATAAATTCACTATATGCCCCAACTGTAAATTAGGCTGAATAGTGTATATATTTAACGATCATTTTTATGGATATAGGTTCTATCAAAGTCACTGCATATATAAGAAGAAGATTAAAACACTACCCTATTGATTAGAAACACCAAATGCTTCCATGCAAAAAAGTAACAAACATTAATATACTAATTAAAAAAATTTATATAATAGCAACTTTATGAATCAAATTGGAAGAGGCAGGGAGCCGGGAGGGAGAACTTTCTAATAATATGGAAGTTCAAGATAAGTTGGCATGAACTGTTCAAAATTCTATAAGTTTTACCTTTTCTAAAAGTCCAGCCACAACAAAATATTGGTTGACTAACTAAATGAATGACTAATAGGCCAATAGTAGAATATATTTAAATAAGATGCATCATATTTGACTGGCATTGTTTGAAAAAGTCTTCGAAGAAGAAGAAACAAAATTAGTGATAGGAATTATTAAGGGAATTAATTACCTGATTAGAGAAGAATATTCTTTTGCCAGGATAATCTTTGTTAGACTGAACCCATGAGTTACAAGGGAAATGGACGGGACCACAAGCAAATCCTTCAATGGTGATAGTCTCCATGAAAAACTCCTTCTGGTGCTTGTTGATCACTGTGATCGCCCCCGGCACCCCAAAATTTGAGTCCACTGCGAAATCCGCTGTGTAATTCACCCTCTCTGCTTTCACATTCGATTTCTTTGACCAATCCTTCAACACCGCCTCCTTGCTTTTCTTAGGAGTTCCAGTTCCTTGAATAACATTAACATATAATACTAAATCAACCACATTTTTTAATTAAGATGATAGAAAATACAAAAACCCAAAAAAGATGATACCAATAAACCCAAAAAAGAAGTATTTAGCAAAATTGGTAGTGACCCAGATAAGAAAACCGAAAGGATTGTCTTAAACATGGTCGAAAGTAAAATTAGCATCAAATTGTAATACCCAGGGAGAGAAAATGGCTTACTTGAATCAATTTCGGTGCTAACAAGTTGTAACACAACATTCCTTCCAATTTTGTCGGTAAAAGCATCTAATTGCTTCACAATCGCCTCCTTGAAATCTTCCTTATTCTTGTTCCTAACAGTCACCACAGCTCTGACCTTGAATTTGACGGCCTTTTCGGGCACAACCCTTACCAAATTCAAATTCTCACTAATAACTGCTACTGGGGTAGTTCTGACAGCCTTCCTTATTTGAAATTTCCTTTTTTCCGGGGGAATCAGAACTGAGTTGAAAGGTTTATTCAAGAAAAGAATATTAGATGAATTAATAAATGAAGATCTCTCCAAAACAGAAGAACCCATGATTTCCTTAGCAAGTGCCATCTTAATGAACCCTCTCTCTCTCTATCTATCTCTGAGTTAAATTATGTGAGTTTATTGTTAGAGAGAGAGGAGAGAATATGGAAGATGATAGTAAAAGAAGTGGGAGATTGATTTAGTGGTGGTGGATTGAATGAATTAAGAATGGGGTATTATGTATGTATTTATAGGAAAGAGAAAAAGATGTTAGTAATAATGAGGCGAGAATGATTTATCACCGGCCACACGTTTAAAATTTTGTGTTGGTGAGAATCACCTGTGTTTTTAAATAAATAAATACTACTACTACTAGTCACTGGACTAGTTGTAAATTTCTAATACTAATACTAATGTATGTGCATATGAAATTTATTTTAGAAACGTTTTTGCGGCCTTTATTAGTCAAACTTCCGGGTGGTAAGACGCGGTTAGGGGCGAAGCCGGAGAGAAAGTCAAGAGATATATCCCTTTTCTTCCATCAGAATCGCAACCTTGTCCCTGCGTTCTCAAACTTCTGCCATTAATCTAGCCTTTCCCCAAGTCCACGATGTGTACTATTTTTTTAATATTAATTTGTTTTTATTTTTTTATTTAGTCCTTCAAATTTTATAAAACAACATGAATATATAAAGAGTTCTTCTACGTCGACCGGTTTCTACCGGCCGGATTAGTGACCAGTCGGAATTTTAATTTTTTTTATAGTTTTGACTACTAAATAATTAATGTGATTTATTGAAACTGAAATTTTTATAAAATGCAGCGATTTAAGTATCATTCGGATACATATAAAAAACAGGATCGTACAGTTTGTGCAACCCTGTTTTTTACATGTATCCAAATGATACCTAAATCACTGTATTTTGTAAAAATATCAGTTTCAATAAATCACATTAATTATTTAGTAGTCAAAAGCAAAAAAATAAGATTTAAAAAAATAAAAATTCCGATCGATCACTACCTCGGTCGGAAGAAAACGGTCGGCGTAGACTTATTGATATATAAATGAGTACTAAATACTTATAAATTATGAGTTAAATTTTGATTTATTAACCGTATAAATACGAATGATGTTAAAATTATGACACATCATAACTACTCTTTTAATGAGTTATCACCATCTTAATACAATTTACTGGGTTAATTGATATTTTGATTATTGTATTAGGGTCGATTTTTATTTTAGTTACTGAATATTTTTTATTGCAAAAACATTATTATACTAAAAAAATATACAAACTAGCCATAATTTAATTGACGTTTGAGTTAGTTATTAGTGATGGGGCACATGATATTGCTACATAAATCAAAAAAAGGGAAAAAATTAGAAAACAAAAAAAAATTAGTGCACGATTTTGCTGCGATTCATCTTGATCACGAATATCTAGTTCGCTTATTCTTCATCAATGACAATACACATGATATTACATATATGACAAAATATGTCGCATCACTAATAATTGTTCAGATGCTTAAACTGTTTAGATCTTAACATTCAGTTTTATCAAACGCCACCAAACTCGCACATCTACTTTTTTTACTCGCGTGATATGTACAGTTTCCTTCAATTTTTCAGATGTAATGTTAAGTAATAACTAGTTTGTTGTAAGGTCCCAATTTTTTATAAATGAAGATTTAATTTCCTCTATTTATTATTTTGAAATAGTAAGGGTTGAATTGATTAATGTGGTTAGTTATGGGTAAAATCATAAATATTTTTAAATAAGCAAGTGGTTATAAAATACTCATTGTTGTTTGAGAATATTAGTTTGGTCGTGGAATATTCTTCTTGCTGTCGGAATATTACATCGACGGCATGAACCTTAATATGGGGGCCCCCATAACGGAAAAGCAATTGGATGAAGAAAGCGACAAGTATGAGTTGTTTATAAATAACGACATGGTTGTTCTGCTATTATCTTGTTGGAATACCCAAATTGGTTAAAACACGATGTCTACGTTGTTGCCGACGATGAAGATACAGTATTATTGCACCAATTATTGATTCTTACGTAAAGAAGGCACTATTCAATAATTGTTACGATAATTCTTGTCAAAGATTTTTATTTTATTGATTCAATAATTGTTGCGTTGATATTTTATATTCTTTGGTGTTTCAATAATTGTCACTACACAGTATTTTCTATTATCGAAGCAATAATTCATATTATCTGAATAATATTATTAGAAAATATTATTGGCAATATCTATAAAATTCTATCTAAAGAGAGGTTTGATCACCTAATTAATTGCTTGTGAAGGAGAGATCCTTATTGAAAGCCCCTCTTTCTTGGGAGCGGCACGATTGCCAAGATCTTGTGATTACGTAATATTATTTATGAATAATTAATTATTAATTTATATGATGAGAAAAATATTAATTTTATGTGGATATAGATAGAGAAAATTTTTTAAAGTGACAATTGTTAAAAATTGATATTTTATCTTTTCTGATAAAATAATATTTTATTATATTATTATAATAGAATAATGATGATATTTTTACAATGAATGTGGGATATATGAGTATAGGAGGAGGAAGAGTATTTTTGTTGCATTAAATGATTAACACATGTTTTGTGTGTCGGTGGACCCCATTTCTTGACTGAAATTTGATTATAGCCTGTAAAATCGTCCGTATATGAATTTCGGTCAATTTCTGTTTAGAATTTTGAAAAACTTTCTTCTGCAAAGTTTTAGAGAATTGAATTTCCTATAAAAAATAGCGAGATTCGAATTTTCTGATAAAAGGGCTATTTATTATGAATTATTGAAGTTCCGAAGCTCCGAAATAATTAATTTTTGAAGTTTTAAATATTTTTTAATAAAAATATTTTTTATATGTTAATGAGCCTCATTAATCACATGCTTTAAGTTGTTGAATTCGAAGTCTAAGGTTGGCGTGAAAATTTTATTTATATAATATTATTATATTAAATTTTCTACTTTGGTGTTCTAAGCAATTTCTATAAATAGGGTGATTTTGTTAGAATTAAAAATCACACCGTAAAAAATCTTCTCTCTTCTCTCTCTCTCTCTCTATAATATCGAAATTATTTTGTGAATATTTTAGTACTTTGAGTATTCTTTATACTGTGCAAGTTCTTTCAAAGACTATATTCAATGATTCTAGTCAAGATTATTCTTTCTGAGGTAAGGGATGTTATTTTATTCGAAAATGATATTATTTCTTCAATATCATTATGTCGAAATATTGGTTGAAAATTTTTATCAAATTTGAAACTTTTTATGTCGGGGTTACTATTCATGAGTTACTATTTACAATTTACTATTCACGAGTTACTATTCACGATGGGTTACTATTCACGATGGGTTACTATTCATGAGTTACTATTCACGAGTTACTATTCATGAATTACTATTCACGAGTGCTATTCACGAAGCATGATGTTTTTTGTAAAATTTTTATCTTTTGGTGTAGATTCTTATTCACGTATACTAAGACTTTATTCACGAATCGATACTATTCACGGAAAATTAAATTTTCTTTTCTATGTCCAAGATTGTCTGTTATAGTTCCTATCTTTGATTGGATCTATGTTTTGGTCTTCATTCTTGAATTTTACTCCACTCTGGTTATTTATGAAGTATTTTTGAACTTGAATTATTTAAAGTACGAATCCTTAATATTTGTTCTTTGGTTTCACTGGATTCATTTTTTTTAAAAATATTTTTCATCATCCTCAGTCCTAAATGATGATATAACTGAATATCTTTGGCCCGTAGTGCAAAGATGAATGATTTCTGATGAATATCTTTGGCCTGTAGTGCAAAGATGAATATTTGATTTATGATGTATATTGATTGATGTTACAGGGATAAAATATCGATGATGGACTTTTAAATTCATAGATAATAGTAGATTTCATTCTCTACTTAACTCTTCTAATGAATTGTTATTTCCGTTGCAGTTGTTGATCTAAAAATTGTTGTCTATTGTATTCTATCAGATTTTTCCCTGTTGAAGACCAAGGATAATTTGTTGTACATTATCTTAGTCATAATATTCTTTACTAGGCTAGTTGAGCTCACCCTTTTTTTTTGTTCCATTTTTTTCTCAGGAGAATATAGCGGAAACTAGTCGGGGTGTGGAGTAATGGTTCAAGACAGTTATTTTAGTAGTCCTCACTATTTTGTAAAATAGTGTATCAATAATTGTAATGAGGACTTATTTGAGTGTGGATATTGTCTAGATGACAATATTTGTATTTAAACTCATAATTTTTATGTTGTATTAATAAATTTATAGTTGTTTCTGTACCATGTATTTAGCGACTTAGAATGAGTGATGTATATCTATTTTGGCGGCGTCACATTTGTAATATTTTTTAAGTATAGTAATGTCTTTATAATAAAAAAATTAAGTAACTAAAATGAAAATTAACCCCTAATACAATAATCAAAATATCAATTAACCCAAAACTTACATATACAATACCTGCGTGTGACGCCCCCAAAATAGGTCCAATCCATCCAACCTATTCTGAGTCGCCAAATACATGGTACAAAAAACAACTACAACTTTATTACTACAATTGTTGTGCAAAATACAATAACACATATACTGTGAGTTTTGATACAAATATATACCAACTGTGACTCACATTCCAACATTGGATAGCACGTCACAATGTAACCTTACATAAAGGTACAGTCAAAAACTGTTTTAGAAATTAGAATCTTTGAAAAGTGCTCAAGGAAATCTTCGTACATGGGAGGCCATGCGTCTAGGTTATGATAGATACCATATGCCCACAGAATTATCCTTGGTTGACCCAACAGACCCAATAGAAAAACGAGAAGATTACAATCATCTTATTTCCAATGGTGAGTCTTCTCTTGACATATCATTATCTCTACTGTCTCTAATTGAGAATTATACTTCAAACAAACACCAAGATCATATAGGTAGTGCGCGTAGATATACTCAACAAGTGGATGCGCACAACCCTGTCTTATGATACACGAGGTTGTATGTCATTAGACATCTTGTATGATAGTGGCAAAACACCCTTCCAATGTTGGGTTCGCCTCACCCTATTTGATTCACCAAATATAACTACTAAATGATGTATACAACACCTTTCTATACTGCTTAGGAGAACCTCCACATTGACTAGAGACCACCGCTCTATTTCCCGTTACCTCGCTCGAACCCATTTACACTCTAATTACACCGAAAGAAATTATGAAGCAAAAGGGTGAGCACAACTAACTTCGATAAAGAATATCATGACTAAAGATAAATAAATTATCAATATCCTTCAACAGTAATAAATCAGAGATTTAGAACATATAGTAGATGATAAAACTTTTCAACCATAGTTGCAGCGGAACGAGCAATCCATTAAAAGAGTCAAATAGACCATAAAATCTATTATCTTCTCCATGTTAAAAGTCCACCAACAATGTTTTATCCCTGTAACATCAATCAACAATTCCTGTCCTCAATCACGTGTATAACTCATAATCGTAATTGTCGTTCGAAATTCCTTTTCTCATCTAGGACAAAGATAATTTTCATCACCTGAAACATCAAAGATCATGGTTATACCAAATCACAGTTCATATTCATAATCATACTAATAAATTCATCTTTGCACTACGGGCCAAAGATATTCATCAACAAGTCATCTTTGCACTACGGGCCAAAGATATTCATCAACAATTCATCTTTGCACTACAGGCTAAAGATATTCAACAATAATTCATCTTTGCACTACAGGCCAAAGATATTCATCAATAATTCATCTTTGCACTACAGGCCAAAGATATTCAACAACAGTTCATCTTTGCACTACATGCCAAAGATATTCAACAACAGTTCATCTTTGCACTACAGGCCAAAGATATTCATCAATAATTCATCTTTGAACTGCGGCCAAAGATATTCAACAACAGATCATCTTTGCACTACTGGTAAAAGATATTCAACAACAGTCATCTTTTTTGCTCTACGGGCCAAAGATATTCAATAACAATGATCATCTTTGCACTACTGGGCCAAAGATATTCATCAACAGTTCATCTTTGCAATACATGCCAAAGATATTCATCAACAGTTCATATTTGTGCTACATGCCAAATATATTAATATATATAATCATTTAAAAATCTAAATAAACCATAATTATAATCATGTTGATCAATTCACCTTTGCACTTAAGCTAAAAATATTCAATTATAAATTCAATGGTCATGATCATACCAGTCAACGATTCAACTTTAAACTACTGACCAAAGAGAACCCGTAGTCATGATCATACCAATAATCTACCCATCTTTACACTCAAGTCAAAGAGAAATTTTATCACCATGATTATAAAAATGTTGTATATGATAATAAAAATAATATAATCAACATATAGATTTAATCTCAAGAGTAATATTCATAAATCAACTATAATTTGGTCAGAAAAAGAAACCAATTTTGTCGTGAATAGTAACTCGTGAATAGTAACTCATGAATAGTACTCGTGATTCGTATACATAAAGTCAGTAGTATCGTAAATAATGTCATATACGTAAATAGTGTCATATGCATGAATAGTGACGTATACATGATTAGTGCCGTATACGTGAATAGTAATCCCGACTCAAAAAGGTAGAAATTCCACAATAAGATCCATACCAATATGTCAGTATAATGATATTGAAAGAATAATATCATTATGAAGAATATAACATCCCTTAATATCCCTTACTACCTCAAAAGAGCAGCACTTCTGACTGGATATCGGATATGACGCTGAAGGAAACTTGCACTGATGAATATCAACTCACCAAGTATCTAAATACTCACAAAATACACTCAATAATCTAAAGAGAAAACTTATGAATTCTGGTGTCATTTTCAATTCTAACTTAGCCCTTTATTTATAGGAAAATGTTAGCACGCCGAAGCAGACTTAACCTGCAACCTGATGGCTTTACCTGCTACTATTCCCACCCACCACATTTGAAAATTCAATTGAGCACATTTCTCACCAACCAAAAGTGGGGCCCACCAATTCTAGAATTTTCCACCAAAATCATTTATAACCTAATTTCTAAATCACCACCTCTTAAAATTCATAACAAATTATACTCATTTTAATTCGTTCAAAATTTGTGAACATATACTCAACTTATATATGTATAACATATCTAAAAATTACAACGATCTAACTAATTGGATTAAATATTATAACTCACACAATAAAGCTGTAATAACACCGATTTGATCTTTTAATACCTCCAATCCGACAAAATACTGATAAAACACCTCAACATTAACTTCTTCATTTATAACCACATAAATAAACCCATCATTTATATCAACATCAAATAAATATTTCCTTATCATATAAATCAATAATTAATTATTCACAAATAATATTACGTAATCACAATTATGACAACCACGGTAGTTCCTGGAAGGGGCTTTCCGATAAGGATTTCTCCTTCTTGGCGCTATTATTAGGTGACCAAACCTCTCCTTGATGTAACTTTCTAGACATTGCCAATAATGCTATCTAATAATATTATTCCAAATAATATGAATTATTGATCTGATAATGGAAAATACTCTGCAGTGACAATTATTGAAAAAACAATAATATAAAATATCAACGCAGCAATTATTGAAGCAATAAAATAAAATCTTGAATAATAATTACATCAGTAATAATTATTGAGTAGTGGCCTTCTTACATAAGGATCAATAATTCAACAATACTGCAATACCGGTGTCTTCTTGTGCACCACCAGACATCAGATTTTAACCACCGGATATTCCAACAGTGTTAACGATAACAACTACGCATTTATTCAATTTTGTCATTTTCTTCTTCCGACAGTTATCCGTTATGGGGCCCACAAATAGCTGCGCTGTCATATGAATATTCCCCGACAGAAAGAATATCCCACGACCAAACGAATATTCCCCGACAATAATGAATACTTTATAACCACTTGCGTATTTTAAAAAATTGAATACTTTTATTTCATAAAATTCGGAGTCTTACACCGCACATAAAACTTTAATTCTTGAATTATTCATATCCACTTCAATCAAAACAACTATATAGTAATATAAAAGTTTAAACATTTCAAAATATATTCAATATATATATATATATGGGTATCCATCCACATCAATCGGTTGTTGGGGAGCAACCCATTTTGGCCCAGCCGCTACAACCTGTAGCGGCTTATAAAAAAAAAATTGTAACAAGCCGCTACAGGTTGTAGCGGTTGGGCCTAAATGGGTTGCTCCCCAATAACCGGTTGCTGTGAATGGAATCCCTATATATATATGTAACGCCCCTCAAAATTGGTATACAACACCCATTCTGAGTCGCCAAATACATGGTACAGAAACAACTACAACTTTATTAATACAACATAAAAACTGTGAGTTTAAATACAAATATTGTCATCTAGACAATATCCACACTCAAATAAGTCCTCATTACAATTATTAATACACTATCTTTACAGAATAGTGAGGACTACTATAACCACTTCTAGAACCATCATTCCACACCCCGACTAGTACTCGCTACATTCTCGCCTCCTGAGAAGAAAAATAGAACAACAAGGAAAAGGGTTAGCTCAACTAGCCCAGTAAAGAACATTATGACTAAGATAACATAGAACAAATTATCGTTAGTTTTTAAAAGGAAAAAATCTAATAGAATACAATAGACAATAAGTTTGAAATCAATATTCGCAGCGGAAATAATAATTCATTAGAAGAGTTAAGTAGAGAATGAAATCTACTATCTTCTATATATGAATTTAAAAGTTCATCGTCTATCTTTTATCCCCGTAACATCAATCAATATATAACTGAAATCAAATATTCATCTTTGCACTACTACAGTGCCAAAGATATTCATCATTAATCATGTTCATCTAAACACTGCTCATCTTTGCACTACGGGCCAAAGATATTCATCGAAAATCATTCATCTTTGCACAACAGCCAAAGATATTCAATAATATCATCATTTAGGACCGAGGATGATGAAAAATATTTTAAAGAAAAAACGAATCCAAAGAAAACAAAAGAATAAGTATTAAGGATTAGTATTTGACTTATTCCATGTCCAAAAATACCTCATAAATAATCATAGTGGAGTAAAATTCAAGAATGATCAAAACATGGATACAATCAAAGCTAGTATCCATAATAGATATTTTGGACGAAAAATGAAAATTTAATTTTTCTGTGAATAGTGTCGTATTCGTGAATAGTGTTGTATACGTGAATAATTATCGATATCGTGAATAGTTACTCAACACCAAAAGATAGAAATTTCATAAAAAATCATCACGCTTACGTGAATAATACTCGTGAATAGTAACTCGTGAATAAGAAACTCATGAATAAGTAACTCCCAACATAAAAAAGTTCCAATTTGATAAAAGTTCCAACCAATATTTCGACATAATGATATTGAAGAATTAATATCATTTACTGAAAAAAAAACATCCCTTATCTCGAAAAGAATAAGTATTTCGGGTGAACAATGAATATAGTCTTTGAAGAAAACTTACAATCAGATAAAGAACACTCAAAGTATTAAAATACTCACAAGAATACGCTAAATATATCGAGAGAGAAAGAGAGAGAAGATTTCAGTTTCTGGTGTGATTTTTAATTCTAACCTAAGCACCTATTTATAGAAAATTGCTTAGAACACCAAAGTAAAAGAAAATTGAATATAATATTAATATATATATATAAATTTTCAAGCCCACCTTTGAAATCAGATCTTAGCATTTCCCACATGTCAATCTTCTAGAAAAAAGGTAAGAAAAACGTTTTTCATAAATAAAATATTTAAAACTTCCAAAAATCAATTATTTTGAAACTACGGAACTTCAATAATTCATAATAAATAGTCATTTTATCAAAAAAAATCGAACCACATGTTTTTTTCATAGGAAATTTCATTATCTACAACTTTGCAGAAGAAAGTTTTTCCAAATTCCAAACAAAAATTGACCGAAATCCATAAACGGACCATTTTACAGGCTATAATAAAATTTCAGTCAAAAAATAGGGTCCACCGACACACAAAACCTGTGTTAATCATTTAATATAACAAAAATACTCTTTCTCCTCATATACTCATATATCCCATATTAATTGTAAAAATATCACCTTTATTATATTACTGTAATATAATAATATATTTTATTAGAAAAAATAAGCTATCAATTTTTAACAATTGTCACTTTAAAAATTTTCTACATCTATATCCACATAAAATTAATATTTTCCTTATCATATAAATCAATAATTAATTATTCACAAATAATATTACAGAATCACAATATCTTGGCAACCAGCCGTTCCTCAGAAGAGGGGGGGCTTCAATAAGAATTTCTCCTTCTTCACAAGCGCTGCTTGATTAGGTGACCAAACCTCTCCTTAGATGTAACTTTCTAGACATTGCCAATAATATTTTCTAATAATATTATTCGGATAATATGAATTATTGCTTCGATAATGGAAAATACTTGTAGTAGTGAATTATTGAAACAACAAGAATATAAAATATCAACGCAAAGAATTATTGAATCAATAAAATAAAATATTTGAATAAGAATTCACTGTAACAATTATTGAGTAGTGCCTTCTTACGTAAGAATCAATAATTGGTGCAGTGTGCTACTGTGCAACAACGCGTATTACTATGTTTTAACCACCGGGTATTCCAACAGTGTTAACGATAACAACTATGCCGTTATTTATAAACAACTTATACTTGTGCGTTTCTTTCATCCAATCGCTTTCCGTTATGAGCCCATATACAGGTCAACAACTGTGTCGCATTTAATATACCCGACAAAGAAGAATATTCCACGACCAAACGAATATTCTCCGACAAACAATGAGTATTTTCTAACCACTTGCTTATTTGAAATATTTAGCATTTTACCCATAACTAACCACATTAATCAAACCAAACCCTTTACTATTTCAAAATAAAAAATAGAGGAATTAAATTTCATTTATTAATAATTTGGGGCCTTACTATATATATATATATATATATATATATATATATATATATATATATATATATATATATATATATATATAGAGCAGTTTCCATAAAGAATTCTTTATATGAAGATCTGTGCACACCCCTTTTTGGACCGTTGATAAATTGAATAGATGGCTATGATTAACTTTTCTATTTGATAAGCCGGCACAGGTTGTTGTGCATAATTATTTACGTGTACCGGCTTCTATTTTAATAAGGGAGGCCCACGTAAAATTAACTTGTCAGTATAGTTATAAAAAATAATTATTTATTATTAAAATAATTCGGTCGGAAGAGCTTGTGCCGGATTTACCTCTTTTTTTTTTATTTCTTCATTATATGTAATGACTCAGCACATTAAAATGCATCAAAATAATAAAATAAAGTCCGGCCGGTACAGGCTGATACGGCTGACATTAAAATAATAAAATAAATTTCGGCCGGAAGAACTTGTGCCGGATTTACCTTTTTTTATTTATTTCTCCATTATATGTAATGACTCAGCACATTAAAATGCATTAAAATAATAAAATAAAAAGCCTACTTAAGACAGTTTATGATATGGTTTGCATTAAAATAATAAAATAAATTCCAAATTTTATGATAAAATGATACTACCGGCATTAAAATAATATTATAATGCCAAATTTAATACTGTGATACTGACTTTGCAATAAAAATTGAAAAATAAATAAGCCGGTAGAATTTGTCACTACCGACAATAAAAAATTGAAAAAATAATTTTATTCAAGCAATTATTTGCTAAATGATTCGAACTCATGACCTCAAACTCCATACACTCAAATATATGACCACCCGAACACCACGAGCTGCTAAATTAATTTCAACCAATGATATATCTTTATATTAAAACTTCACCATCCCCCAAAATCTATATTCTTGCATTATTATTATATTATTACGATTTAATATTATTAATAAGTCTATATAATACATATGGGGTTTTTAAAATAGAAATAAGTTAATATCTATATTTATTATTATCCCTTTAATATTTTTTTTCTTATTTTTGTAATAATATCAATAAAAGGATTATTAATATATTAAAAAAATATCATTCTTTAATAAAATATAAAGTGATCATTATAAATCTTGCATTATTAGTATTAATAATTTTATTATTAAGCAATGATTATTAATAATGATTTTATATATTAAGCAATGATTTTATTATTAAGAAATGATTTTATTATTAATAAAATTAGTTCAATTAGTCTAATAAGTAATGATGATAATTTTTCAAGCCATTTCAAGAAATTAATTTACTTAACGAATTTATAAAAGTAGTGAAGTATTATTATAATAATAATAATGTGATTATCAATATTAGAAGTACAGATTATACCAATACTAGTACTGCATAACATTAAGAGGAATAGTACATATTACATGTTCATTTTCATAAAATAAAAAAATATAGCATGATTAATACAATAGACGCCTATTTTTTTTGGCTCAGAATCCTAAAGACTCGATAGTGATTTCACTTATCGTGGTCGGTTTCAAAGCCACAAATTGCACATTTTTGATGAGTCTTAGAAGGAATGATTTTTTTCGAGTGCACTCTTGAATCTAGATTGTTTTTTGCGGCCCTTTGTTTGAGAAATATTAGGCGCAAAAACTCTTCTTCTTCGCTTCCACCTCTGCGTCTTCATCGTCATTATCGTATCCCATATCATGATTTGGATCTCCAATCGTGCAATCAATGTCGCCATCTGCCAGATTCGAGAATATTCTCATCCGGATCATACTTTCGTCAACCAACTCTTTTTTCCTCGTGCATTCGGTTTAAGAACGGTTTTGTAACCTCGAATTTGAAAGTAAGCCGCTTTCTTCGCTAACTCCAGTAATCACTCATCAAATGATTATAAGCGCATTGCTTGATTTTGTTCGAAGTCAGCAGATGTGGAGTTAAAGAGTAAGTCTTCACCATTGCTTTTGTTCGCGTCTCTTGTCCACCGATGAAGGATCATGTCGCTCGGTATTTGTGAAATACTCTTTGCTATGAAATATCTCAAGATGTGCCTGCATAATTCACCAGAGTGAGAAAACATTTTGCAGTTACATGTTACCAATCCCAGTTGACGATTGTTGACAACTTCTTTATATATTCCACCACTTTCAGTTGCATCTGCATTATACACTGCATAAACCTTAGTATCAGTGACACATAACTCACTAAGTTTCTGAACATTGTATTTCATGGAATCGACGAATTGACGTTGAAAACGTCTAAACATCTCTTTTGTGTACATTTGTGCAGCATGAACTTCTAAAGATGAACCGAGTACCATAATCCTTTTACGATGTTTTGTTATGTAGTCGGCCGTCCTCTCCCTGATAAACTGTCTTTTTACAGCCTTTTGACTCTGCAGTACAAAACATAGCATATCTGTTGATGCATTAACATACTCATCAAAAAAGGCATTCATGCTCTCGCTTGTTCCAGTGGTAGTCATTCCCGCGGCAAAATATCTCTTTGTATATATATATATATATATATATATATATATATATATTAGCCTGTGACGCCCCCAAAATAGGTCCAATTTAACCAACCCATTCTGAGTCGCCAAATACATGGTACAGAAATAACTACAACTTTATTAATACAATTGTCGTGCAAAATACGACAACACTTAAACTGTGAGTTTAAATACAAATATTGTCATCTAGACAATATCCACACTCAAATAAGTCCTCATTACAATTATTAATACACTATTTTACAGAATAGTGAGGACTACTAGAACCACTTCTAGAACCATCATTCCACACCCCGACTAGTACTCACTACATTCTCGCCTCCTGAGAAGAAAAATGGAACAACAAGGAAAAGGGTAAGCTCAACTAGCCTAGTAAAGAACATTATGACTAAGATAATGTACAACAAATTATTCTTAGTCTTCAACGGGGAAAAATCTGATAGAATACAATTGACAACAAGTTTTAGATCAACAATCTAATGAAACAACAATTCATTAGAAGAGTTAAGTAGAGAATGAAATCTACTATCATCTATGAATTTAAAAGTCCATCATCGATATTTTATCCTCAGTAACATCAATCAATATACATCTTGAATCAAATAGTCATCTTTGAACTACGTGCCAAAGATATTCATCACCGTCATGTTCATCTCAACACTTGTTCATCTTTGCACTACGGGCAAAGATATTCATCGAAAAAATCATTCATCTTTTGCTACAGGGCCAAAGATATTCAGGCTTATATCATCATTTAGATCGATAATGATGAAAAATATTTTTAAAAAACGAATCTAGTGAAACAAAAGAACAAATATTAAGGATTCGTGATTTTACACAATCCAAGTTCAAAAATACTTCATAAATAATTAGAGTGAAGTAAAATTCAAGAATGAAGACCAAAACATAGATCCAATCAAAGATAGGAATCATAATGATACAATCTTGGACACGAGAAAAGAAAATTTAATTTTTCTGTGAATAGTGTCAGATATTCTTGAATAATTCGTATACGCCAATAAGAACTCCGACACTAAAAGATAGAAATTTCACAAAAAAAATCATGCTTCGTGAATAGTAACTCGTGAATAGTAACTCATGAATAATAACTCGTGAATAGTAACTCATGAATAGTAACTCCGACATGAAAAGGTTCTAAATTTGATAAAAAGTTCCAACCAATATTTCGGCATAATGATATTGAAGAAATAATATCATTTTCGAATAAAATAACATCCCTTACCTCGCAAAAACAGTACTTATGACTGAAATACTGGATATAATGCTGAAGGAACTTGCACCGTATAGAAACACTCAAAGTACCAAAATACTCACAAGAATACGCTCGATAATATAGAGAGAGAAAACTTTAGTTTTTGGTGTGATTTTCAATTCTAACCTAAGCACCCTATTTATAAGAAAATGCTTAGAACACCAAAGCAGAAAATTTAATAAATTAATAATATTATTTTTCCACATCTTCCTACGTACACCACCAGCTGAAATCAACCACTAACACATGTCCCATAAGTGACAAAAACATTTTTCATGCAAAAGTTGCTTAAAACTCCAAAAAAAAAATGATAATCAATTAATCCGGAACTTCAATAATTCATAATAAATAACCCTTTTATCAGAAAATTAGAATCTCGAGACATTTTATAGGAAATTCAATTCTCTACAACTTTGCGAAGAAAAAAATTTTCCAAATTCCAAATGAAATTGACCAAAATTCACATACTGACGACGATTTTACGTTTATAATCAAATTTCGATCGAGAAATAGGGTCCACTGACACACAAAAAACATGTGTTAATCATTTAATGCAATAAAAATACTCTTCCTCCTCATATACTCATATATCCCACATTCATTGTAAAAATATCACCATTAATATATTATTAAAATAATATATTTAAATGAATTATTTTATCAGAAAAAGATAAAATATTAATTTTCAACAATTGTCACATTAAAAATTTTCTCCATCTATATCCACATAAAATCAATATTTTTCTCATCATATAAATCAATAATTAATTATTCACAAATAATATTACATAATCACAATATTGACAACCAGGCAATTCTCAGGAAAGAGGGGGCTTTTCAATAAGGATCTCTCCTTACTGGCGCGCAATTAGGTGACTAAACCTCTCCTTAGACAGAACTTTCTAGACATTGCCAATAATGTTATCTAATAATATTATACAAATAATATGAATTATTGATCTGATAATAAAAAATAATGTGTAGTGACAATTATTGAAACAACAATAATATAAAATATCAACGTAGCAATTATTGAATCAATCAAAATAAAATATTAAACAATAATTACTGTAACAATTATTGAGTAGTGCCTTCTTACGTAAGAATCAATAATTGGTGCAATACCGTAATAATCGTGCACCAACGCGCGACATCGCGTGTTTTAACCATCTGCATTCCAACAATGTTTTAATCGGTAATAACTTATACTTGTCGTTTTTACATTATGGGGCCCACACAAGACTGCATACCATTAAATTTAAATATTCCCCGACAATGAAGAATATTCCACGACCAAACGAATATTCTTCGACAACAATGAGTATTTTATAACCACTTGCTTATTTGAAATATTTGCGCATTTTACCCATAACTAACCACATTAATCAAATCAACCCCTTATTATTTCAAAATAATAATTAGAGAAATTAAATCTTTATTTATACAAAGTTGGGGTCTTACACAGCTGATCCTGTCCGGACTCCCGGACAGGACTAAAATGCGGGCCCCAAATTTTATTTTATTTTTTGTTTTTTTTTAATTTTAAATAACTAAAAAAAATATTTAATATTTTATGGTTGTAAGACCCCAAATAATTAATAAATGAAATTTAATTTCCTCTAATTATTATTTTGAAATAGTAAGGATTGATGTGATTAATGTGGATAGTTATGGGTAAAATACGCAAATATTTCAAAATAAAGAAAGTGGTTATAAAATATTCATCATTATCGAGAATATTCGTTCGTCGTGGAATATTCGTATCGTTTGAGAATATTCGTATTTACGACGGCAAGCATGCCTATGCAGGGGGCCCATAACTAAAAGCTTATCGGAGGAAGAAAATGATAAATATAAGTTATTTAAAAATAATCTACGTAGTTGTTACCGCTATAATCGTGGAATACCCTTATGGTTAAAACACAAGAATACGCGCTATCGCATAAGAAGATACCTGATTGCACCAATTATCGACTTTACGTAAAGAAGGCACTACTCAATAATGGTTACGTAATTAATGCTCAAAGATTTTATCGGTTCAATAATTGTTGCGTTGATATTTTATATTGTTGTTGTTTCAATAATTATCATTACACAATATTTTTCATTATCGAAGCAATAATTCATATTATCCTAATAATATTATTAGATAACATTATTGGCAATGTCTAGAAAGTTCTCGCCTCGTGAGAGGTTTGGTCACCTAATCAAGGCTACCAAGAAGGAAAAATTCTTATCGAACGCCTCTTTCTTGAACCGCTTACATGTTATCAGTGATTCGTAATATTATTTGTGAATAATTAATTATTGATTCATATGATGAGGAAAATATTGATTTTATGTGGATATAGATGGAGAAAATTTTTAATGTGACAATTGTTGAAAATTAAAATTTTATCTTTTTTTGATAAAATAATTCATTTAAATATATATATTATTATATTTTAATAATATAATAATGGTGATATTTTTACAATGAATGTGGAATATATGATTATACGAGGAGAAAGAGTATTTTTGTTGCAATAAATGTTTAAAACATGTTAAACATGTCGGTGGACCCCATTTATTGACTGAAATTTGATTATAACCTCTAAAATCGCCCGTTTGTAGATTTCAGTCAATTTCTGTTTGAAATTTGGAAAAACTTTCTTCTGAAAAGATGTAGAGAATTGAATTTCCTATAAAAATACGCGAGATTTGAATTTTCTGACAAAAGGGCTATTTATTGTGAATTATTGAAGTTCCGAAGCTCCGAAATAATTGATTTTTGGAAGTTTAAATTATTTTAAATAATAAAAACGTTTTTAACAAGGTAGGTGTGCCCACTAGCATGGAAAAAGAGCTGAGATCAGATTATCCAAGGTATTCGTGAAGATCATATATATATATATATTAATATTTTAATAAATTTTCTGCTTTGGTGTTCTAAGCATTTTTCTATAAATAGGGTGCTTAGGTTAGAATTAAAATCACACCGTAAATCAAGTTCTCTCTCTATATTATCGAGCGTTTATTCTTGTGAGTATTTTGAGTATACTTTGAGTATTGCTATACTATGAAAGTTCAAGTTATAGCCTATATTCAAAGATTCCAGCTAAATCATCGCCTTTTCCGAGGTAAGGATATTATTTTTTTTCGTAATGATATTATTTCTTCAATATCATTATGCTGAAATATTGATCTGAAGTTTTTATCAAATTTGGAACTTTTGGTGTCGAAGTTACTATTCACGTATACGGCACTATTCATCGAAAAATGAAAATTTTTCTTTTCGTCCAAAATATCTATTGTGGATACTAACTTTGATTGTATCCATGTTTTGATCATTCTTGAATTTTACACCACTATCATTATTTTTGAGGTATTTTTGGACGTGGATAAAATAAAGTACGAATCCTTAATCCTTAATCCTTGTCATTTTGATTCACTGGATTCGTTTCTTTAAAAAATATTTCTCATCATCCTCAGTCTTAAATGATGATATTATGGAATATCTTTGGCCTGTAGTGCAAAGATGAATGATTTCTGATGAATATCTTTGGCCGGTAGTGCAAAGATGAATGATTTCTGATGAATATCTTTGGCCGTGTAGTGCAAAGATGAACAGTGTTTAGATAAACATGACCAATCGGTGAATGTCCTCGGCTTCAGAAGTGCGAGATGAATATATGATTCCGATATATATATGATTGATGTTACAGGGATAAAAATATTGATGATGGATCGTTAAATTCATAGATATTAGTAGATTTCATCCTCTCTACGTAACTCTTCTATGAATTAATATTTTCCATCATGCTAGTATTGATTTAAAACTTGTTGTCTATTGTATTCTATTAGATTTTTTTCCCCGTTGAAGACTAACGATAATTTGTTCTCAGACATTATCTTAGTCATGATATTCTTTTATCGGGCTAATTGAGCTCACCCTTTCCTTTTTGTTCCATTTTTCTTCTCGTGAGGCGAGAATGTAATGGAAGTACGTGCTCTGGGGTATGGAATGATGGTTTTAGAGAGTTGTTTAGTAGTCCTCACCATTTCGTAAAATAATGTATCAATAATTATGATGAAGATTTATTTGTATGTGGATATTGTTTAGATGGCAATATCTCATTTTTAAACTCACGCTTTCTCCGTTGTAATAATAAAGTTGTAGTTATTTCGCATCTGTATCGACAACTCGTAATGGGTGATGTATACCTATTTTGGGGGTGTCACAATTGGTATCGAGCTTAGGGATATGATCTCCGGGGAGATCGGGGAATAGAACTAGGAGGGAGAGATGAGTAAATCCTTCGCTAAAGGTGTCCTATCTAAGCTTATTTGTTAGTTGGTCAAGATATAAGGATATTATGTGATATATTGATTTGCTTAATTAACCCTTGTTTTATGACAGTATTTGAGAATGTCGACTGAGAATATTAACAATGGAAATGAGACCGTGGAGACGCCTTTACTCACCAACGAGGAGAACGTGCAATGATGGTAATGTTCCTCCCGTGAACAACACCACTGAGTGAGCAGATGATGAACGAGGGATGTTTAGAAGCTTTTTGCGCTCATGCAAAATCGATTTAGGAGAGACTTTTTCAAAACATAGGAGGAAATGATAGCAATTCACGGGTTGTCACAAACAAGCGCTTCAAAGAGTTGGGACCACTGTAATTTAAGGGAAAGCTTCGATCCGATCATGGCGGAAACATGGGTCAAGCAAATTACCAAGATATTCGTTGTCTTGGGATGCACGGAGAATGAAGGTTCCATTCGCCACCTTTTATGTTCCGTATGGCGAGGCGTATCATCGGTGGGGAGTCTGAAGTTGCGTACCCATCCAAACAAGCACTCAAAGATGTCTTGGGAGACGTTTGAAACTATTTAATGACAAATACTTTCTTGAAAGTGTTCTTCATATGAAGGAAGTGGAGTTTATTAGACTGGAGCAGAACAACATGACGGTGTCTCAAAGACGAGGCGAAGTTTGCAGAGTTATCCGTGTTCAGCACCTCATTTGGTGGAGAATGAGGAACGATGACGCTGGATGTTTCGAGAGGTTTGAAACCCGCATACGCCAAGATCTCATCTCTCATAAATTTTCTCTTTATTCAGATGTTGTTAATAGGGCTCAATTGTTAGAGCGAGATAACGAGTACGGTCAACCGATGTACCACAATCAGGATCATACCGGAGATAGCAGTCAACAACACAACAATAACCAGTGGAGAAAGAAAAAGACGAAAAAATGGTAACCACTCGGTGGTAATCATGGCCATGAAAATAGAAGAAGCGAAATTAGGAGGAGATTTTAAAAAGAGCAGATTCAACAACGACCATGTGAAGAAGACGGTGCAAGAAGAATCGGTTCCAAGGGAGGAGAACGACCACCGGTTATATATCTATATAAATGCGGAAAAGAGGGACATATCACCAAATCGCCCACAACCTGCTCCAGTATATGCTATAATTGTGGAAAGGAAGGACATATCGCTCGAGATTGCACTAGCGATAAAACCTAGTTCAATGGGGGACGGTGACTCAAAAGACTGTCCCAGAAAAGTCAAAGTCAACGGTTCCTGGAAGAGCGTTTGTTGTGACTGGTCAAAATGCGAGGAACCCAAACGAGGTGATCACGGGTAAGCTATTTATAAATTCTTGTGAAGTTTATACTTTACTAGATACCGGTGCTACCTATTCATTTATCACTCCTACTTGTGCTCAACGTTTAAATTTGACTCCGGAAAAATTAGACTTTGACTTATCTGTGGAAACTCCGTTAGGAGAAACTTTCATCACATCCATTGTTTATAAATCTTGTCTAATCCAAGTTGGCACCCTTATCTTACATGTTGACCTTATCTCTTTAAAGATACTTGCTTTTGATGTTATTTTAGGGATTGATTGGTTAACTACTCATCATGCCAAAATTGATTGTTTTCATAAGGTTGTTAGTTTTCATATTCCTAATCAACCTGTTGTTCGAATTCAGGCAACTAAACCATTAAAATCAATCACTATCATATCTAATCATAAAGCGATTCCTTTATTGAAAAACGGATGTCAAGATTTCTTAGCCCATGTTATGGATTTGAATAAAGACACGTCAAAATTGAATAATATTCCTGTTGTTATTAACTTTCCTGACGTATTTCAAGAACTTCCCTGGCCTACCCCGTAACGTGAAGTTGAATTCTTTATTGACCTTGAACTCCGGTACAAAGCCCATTTCTAAAATCCCATATCGAATGGCTCCTATTGAACTTTAGGAGTTAAAGGTCCAACTACGAGAATTGTTGGACATCGGTTTCATTCGGCCCCAAGTACATCTCCTCGGGGTGCTCCTATTTTATTCGTAAAAGAAGAAAGAGCGGGAGTATGCGACTTTGTATTGACTATCGGGGAATTGAACCATGTCACCATCAAGAATAGGTATCCTCTACCTCGTATTGACTGACTTGTTTGACCAAATGCAAGGAGCATAATTCTTTTCAAAATCGATCTTCGCTCGGATATCATCAAATTGAAAATTAGAATCGAGGATATTCCAAAGACCGCCTTCGTAACTTCGGTATGGGCATTATGAATTCTTAGTTATGTCTTTTGGATTGACTAATGCTCCTGCAGCCTTTCATGGATATGATGAATCGAGTATTCAAAGAATATTTGGATAAATTCGTTGTTGTCTTTATTGATGACATCCTCATATATTCCAAAAGCCACGAAGATCATGAGCACCATTTGAAGCTAGTACTCCAAAGGCTTCGTGAAAACAAGCTATATGCTAAGTTGAAGAAATGCGAGTTCATGTCTTGAGGAAGTAGCATTCCTTGGGCACGTGGTGTCAAAACATGGAGTATCTGCTGTTGACCCGTGAAGATTGAAGCAATACAAAGTTGGGAGCAACCAAGCCTGTGACTTGAAGACGTAGATTTTGGGTTTAAATTTGGTTATTATCGAGATTCGTGGATGGGTTTTCTCGAATCGCTACTCCATTAACTCATCCGACTCGAAAGGATACAAAATTCATATGGAGCGAGGAATGCGAGAAGAGTTTCCAAGAGCTTAAGAGAGACTCATTTTGGCACTGTTCTAACAATACCATCCGGTACGGATGGATTTGTTATCTCACAAATGATGCTTCCTGGACAAAGGGTTAGGATGTGTTCTCATGCAACATGGGAAAGTCATAGCCTATGCCTCGCGACAACTTAAAGAATATGAGAGGAATTATCCTACTCACGATCTAGAGTTAGCGTGATCGCTTTTCATGCTAAAGATCCGGAGGCACTATCTATATGGGAGAAAGTGGAGATATATTCTGCACCATAAAAAGCCTTAAATATTTCTTCACTCAAAAGAACTCAACATGCGGCAATGACGTTGGCTCGAGCTATTGAAAGACTACGACCACACTATTCAATACCATCCCGAAAAAGCGAACGTGGTGGTGACGCGTTAAGTAGAAAGATCATATGCAGAGAACGAAAAGCGATGATGTCAAGTATACGCATAGAGCCAACTTTAATAGAAAAAGTTAAGGTCGCTCAAGCCACCGAATCCGAGTTGATGCATATGAAGAAGAAAGAACAAGAAGGTGCTATTCCTAAGCGAGAATTGATGAAGAAGGAATACTTTGAGTCCACCTGGACTTTGTGTTCCTAACGATTACGATTTGAAGTACAAGATCATGATGGAGGCACACAATACACCATTTGAAATCCATCTTGGAAGTACTAAAATGTATCGTGATCTTCGACATACATTTTGGTGGAACAATATGAAGAGAGAGATTGCAAAGTTTATCTCAACATGTTTAACTTGTCAACGTGTAAAGGCGGAGCATCAAGTGCCTAAGGGACCATTGCAACCACTTGAGATTCCAAAATGGAAGTGGGAACACATTACCATGGATTTCGTTATGGGTCTTCCCATGGTTTCTCAAGGCATAAATGCTATTTGGGTTATTGTTGATAGATTAACCAAGTCTGCACATTTCTTGCCGATACAGGAGACTTATTCTCTTGAACGTCTTGCTAGTATGTATGTAAATGAGATTGTGAGGTTGCATGGAATGCCAATATCTATAGTTTCGGATCGTGACCCAAGATTCACTTCAAGATTTTGGGTTAGCTTGCAAAAAGCTATGGGTACGGATTTACGATTCTGCCTCGGCATACCATCCTCAAACCAGACGAACAATCGAGAGAGGACTATTCAAACTATTGAAGATTTATTAAGACTCGTGTCCTAGACTTCAAGGGCGATTGGGATAAGTATTTACCATTGGTGGAATTCTCCTACAACAACAGCTTATCGTGCAAGTATAGGTGTGGCTCCATATGAAGCATTATATGGACGAAAGTGTCGCTTCTCCAATATGTTGGGATGAGGTGGGTGAAGCAACATTGTTGGGACCCGAAAGTTAAGACGTATGACTACCGAAAAAGATCCAAATGATTCGACAACGATACAAACGGCACAAGATCGACAAAAAGAGTTATGCGGATCTTCATCGAAAGGACGTGGAATTTAGTATAGGGATCATGTATTGTCATGAAGTTGCTCTATGGAAGGGAGTTTCAAGATTTGGGAAGAAAGGAAAGCTCAATCCACGATTTATTGGTCCATTTCAAATTCTTGACCGAGTAGTAAAATGTAGCCTATAGACTCGCGTTACCTCCAAGTATGTCTCGTGTTCATAATGTGTTACATATATCGTATTTCGTAAATATGTGAAAGACCGAACCACGTTATTGAGTTAGAACCGGACGAGATAGTCAAGACTTAACGTATGAGGAAGTACTGCACAAGATCTTGGATAGGAAGGAGCATGTCCTACATACGAAGGTCATACCATAAGTTAAAGTCTTGTGGAGGAACCATGCTATGTAAGAAATGACCCAGGAATTGGAAACGGAAATGAAAGCGAGGTATCCTCATCTTTTCGAAACACCAGGTACGTATGTCAATTTCGAGGACGAAATTTCATAAGGAGGGGAGGTTGTAAGACCCCAAATATTTAATAAACAAAATTTAATTTCCCCTAATTATTATTTTGAAATAGTAAGGATTGATGTGATTAATGTGGATAGTTATAGGTAAAATCATGAAATATTTCAAAATAAGCAAGTGGTTTATAAAATATTCATTGTTATCGGGAATATTCGTTTGGTCGTGGAATATTCGTCATCGTCGGGAATATTCGCATGCGATGCCAAGCAACCATGTGTGGTCCCCATAACGAAAAAAACGATTGGAGGAAGAAAATGACAAATATAAGTTATTTAAAAATAATTACAGTAGTTGTTACCGCTTTCTTAATTGTTGGAATACCGGTGGTTAAAACACGATGAATACGCTGTTGCCGCACAAGAAGACACCAGGTATTGCACCAATTATTGACTTTACGTGAAGAAGGCACTACTCAATAATGGTTACAAGAATTACTTTATCAATATTTTATTGGTTCAATAATTGTTGCGTTGATATTTTATATTGCCGTTGTTTCAATAATTGTCATTACACGTATTTTCATTATCGAAGCAATAATTCATATTATCTCGAATAATATTATTAGATAACATTATTGGAAATGTCTAGAAAGTTACATACAAGGAGGGTTTGGTCACCTAATTGCGGCGCCAGAAGAGAGAAATTCTTATTGGGAAGCCCTCTTTCCTCAAGAACCGCTTGGTTGTTAATATTGTGATTCTCAGTAATATTATTTATGAATAATTAATTATTGATTCATATGATGAGGAAAATATTGATTTTATGTTGATATAGATGGAGAAAATTTTAATGTGACAATTTTTGAAAATTGAAATTTTATCTTTTTCTCGATAAAATAATTCATTTAAATATATATATTATTATATTTTAATAATATAATAATGGTGATATTTTACAACGAATGTGGAATATATGAGTATACGAGGAGGAAGAGTATTTTGTTGCAATAAATGTTTAAAACAAAGTTAAACATGCTCTGGTGGACCCCATTTATTGACTGAAATTTGATTATAGCCTCTAAAATCCTTCGTTTATGGATTTCGGTCAATTTCTGCTTGAAATTTAGAAAACCTTTCTTCTGCAAAGTTGCAGAGAATTGAATTTTCTATAAAAACACGCGAGATTTGAATTTTCTGACAAAAGGGATATTTATTGTGAATTATTGTAGTTCCGAAGCTCCGAAATAATTGATTTTTGGAAGTTTAAATTATTTTAAATAATAAAAACGTTTTTAACAAAGGTAGGTGTGTCCACTAGCATGGAAAAAGAGCTGAGATCAGATTGTCCAAGGTGTGCGTGAAGATTATATATATATATATATATATATATTAATATTTTAATAAATTTTCTGCTTTGGTGTTCTAAGCATTTTCCTATAAATAAGGTGCTTAGGTTAGAATTGAAAATCACACCAGAAACTAAAGTTTTCTCTCTCTATATTATCGAGCGTATTCTTGTGAGTATTTTGAGTATATTTTGAGTATTGCTATACGGTGAAAGTTCAAGTTATAGCTTATATCCAGTATTCCAGTTAGAAGTACTGTCTTTCCGAGGTAAAGGATATTTTTTTTTTGTAATGATATTATTTCTTCAATATCATTATACTGAAATATTGATCTGAAATTTTTATCAAATTTGGAACTATTGGTGTTGGAGTTACTATTCACGTATACGGCACTATTCACGAATACGGCACTATTCATCAAAAAATAAAAAATTTTCTTTTCGCCCAAAATATCTATTGTGGATACTAGCTTTGATTGTATCCATGTTTTGATCATTCTTGAATTTTACACCACTATGATTATTTTTGAGGTATTTTTGGACGTGGATAAAACAAAGTACGAATCCTTAATCCTTAATCCTTGTCATTTTGATTCACTGGATTCGTTTCTTTAAAAAATATTTTTCATCATCCTCAGTCTTAAATTGTGACACCCCCAAACTAGGTATACATCACCTATTCTGAGTTGTCAATACACGGTACAGAAACAACTACAACTTTATTATTACAACAGTAAAACTGTGAGTTTAAATACAAATATTACCATCTAAACAATATACACATACAAATAAATTCTCATCATAATTATTGATACATTATTTTACAAAAATGGTGAGGACTACTAAACAACTCTCTAAAACCATCATTCCATACCCCGACTGCATACTTCGCTACATTCTCGCCTCCCGAGAAGAAAAATAGAACAAAAAGAAAAGGGTGGTGAGCTCAACTAGCCCAAAGAAAGAATATTATGACTAAGATAATATACAACAAATTATCGTTAGTCTTCAACAGGAAAAATTTAATAGAATACAATAGACAACAAGTTTTAAATCAATACTGCAATGAAAAATATTAATTCATAGTAAAGAGTTACGTGGAGAATGAAATCTACTAATATCTATGAATTTAACAGTCCATCATCAATATTTTTATCCCTGTAACATCAATCAATATATATCTGGAATCATATATTCATCCTTGCACTACAGGTCAAGGACATTCACTAGTTGGTCATGTTCATCTAAACACTTGTTCATCTTTGCACTACGGGCCAAAGATATTCATCAGAAATCATTCTTCTTTGCACTACAGGCCAAAGATATTCATCAGAAATCAATCATCTTTGCACTACAGGCCAAAGATATTCAATAATATCATCATTTAAGACTGAAGATGATGAAAATTATTTTTTAGAGAAACAAATCAAGTGAAACAAAATGACAAGGATTAAGGATTAAGGATTCTTTTGTTTTATCCACGTCCAAAAATACCTCAAAAATAATCATAGTGGTGTAAAATTCAAGAATGATCAAAACATGAATACAATCAAAACTAGTATCCACAATAGATATTTTGGACGAAAAAGAAAATTTTTATTTTTCATGAATAATGCCAGATTCGTAAATAAGATCAGATACGTGAATAAAGGTCGATACGTAAATAAGAATCTCAACACCAAAAGTTTCAAATTTGATAAAAACTTCAGATCAATATTTCAAAGATAATGATATTGAATAAATAATATCATTACGAAAAAAATAATATCCCTTACCTCGAAAGACAAGATTTCTAATTGAAACACCTGATATAAAGCATGACTTGAACTTTCACCGTATAGCAATACTCAAGGTATACTCAAAATACTCACAAGAATACGCCGATAATATAGAGAGAGAAACGCCGCTTCGTGTAATCTTCAATTCTAACCCAAGACCTTATTTATAGAAATTGCTTAGAACACCAAAAAGCAGTAAAATTTAATATAATAATAATATATATAATAAATCTTCTACGCACACTTTGAAATCTGATTTCAGCTTCAATAACCACATGCCACCTTCTAGAAAAAAGTAATAAAAACGTTTTCTAATTTAAAATAATTTAAACTTCCAAAAATCAATTATTTCGAGCTTCTAACTTCAATAATTCACAATAAATAGCCCTTTTGTCGTAAAATTCAAATCTCATGAGTTTTTATAGAAAATTCAATTCTCTACAACTTTGCGTACTTTGTTCCAAATTTCAAATGTAAATTGACCAAATCCACAAACCAAGCGATTTTAGAGGCTATAATCAAATTTCAAATAATAAATGGGGTCCAATTCACATGTTTAACATGTTTTAAACATTTATTGCAACAAAATACTTTTCCTCCTCAGATACTCATATATCCCACATTCGTTGTAAAAAAATATCACCATTATTATATTATTAAAATATAATAATATATATATTTAAATGAATTATTTTATCGTAAAAAGATAAAATTTCAATTTTCAACAATTGTCACATTAAAAATATTCTCCATCTATATCCACATAAAATCAATATTTTCCTCATCATATGAATCAATAATTAATTATTCACAAATAATATTACAGAATCACAATATCGACAACCAGTGCAGTTCCCTGTGAAAGAGGGGCTTTCCAATAATAAGAATTTCTCTCATCAAGGGCGCCAAGAATTAGGTGACCAAACCTCTCCTTAGATGTAACTTTCTAGACATTGCCAATAATGTTATCTAATAATATTATTCAGATATTATGAATTATTGCTTCGATAATGGAAAATACTGTGTAATGACAATTATCAAAACAACTGCAAATATAAAATATCAATGCAAAGAATTATTGAATCAATAAAATAAAATATCGAATAAAGAATTATCGTAATAATTATTGAGTAGTGCCTTCTTCTTACGTAAGAATCAATAATTGGTGCAATACCGCAGTCATTGCTCAACAACACGACAAGTGTGTTTTAACCACCGGGTATTTCAACAAGATAATCTGTGAATAACTACGCCAAGTTATTTATAAACAACTTATATTTGTCGCTTTCTTCATCCAATCGCTTTCCATTATGGGGCCCATAAAAGATCGCTACTGTCAGTATTTAATATTACTCGACAAAGTCATTTAATATTCCACGACCAAACGAATATTCCCCAATAATAAAGAATATTTTATAACCACTTGCTTATTCAAAATATTTGCGTATTTTACCCATAACTATCCACATGAATCAAATCAACCCTTACTATTTCAAAATAATAAATAGAGGAAATTCCATTTTTATTTAAAAAATCGGGGTCTTACAACCTCCCTCCTTATGAAATTTCGTCCTCTAAATTGACGACGACCTGTGTGTTTTTCAAAGATGAGAATACCTCGCTTTCATTTCGCTTTCCAAACTCCTGTGTCATTTCCTCAATAAAGATGATTTCTTCACAAAACTTTAACTTGTGGTATAACCTCTAAGACATAGGACATGTTCTTTCCTATCCATGCAAGATCTTGACAGTACCTCCTCGTGACGTTAAGTCTTCTACTATCTCGTCCGGGTTCTAACTCAATGACGTGGTTCGTTCGTCCACATATTTACGTAACATCGATACGTGAAAATGTTATGAACACGCGCCATACTTGGCAGAAAACGCGAGTCTATAGGCCACAATTTCTATTCGATCGAGAATTTCAAATGGATTAATAAATCGAAAGTTTGAGCTTTCTCACCTCACCGATTCTCATTTTGAAATAACAACTTCTTGACCTTCTTCTTCAAATTCATCACTCGGTGTGTAGCTTGAATAAATTTTAACTTTATCGATTAAAGTCGATTATACTCAGATATCATCACGTGGTACCTAGAGTTTTCATCTCCATCTCTATTATTTGTAAATTATACTGAAATTAGTTTTTGACAATATCGTACTCAGATTTTGTATAATGATCTTCTACTCAACACGCCACCTACCACGCTTCGCTTTTCCAGATGGCATGGTCGTAACATGTCTTTGAAATGAGTCTCCTTTTGAGTTCTTCAAGCTCATCCCACATTCTTTGCTCCATTCGAATTTTGTATCTCTACGAGTCACCACGTTAATGGAATAGCGATTCGAGAATATCCTTCAACGAATCTCCGATAATAACCAACTAAGCCTCAGAAGCTACATATTTCGATTACCGACTTAGGTTGTTCTCAATCGTGACTCATATCCCAACCTTGATAAAGACATTACAATGACACCTATCGCTTTACTATCGCACGAATATGGTGTCTCCTACGGAGAAGTCTCGCTTTTGCATTCCACAAAAGGAAGTCACCAGATAAAGGCTCGTATCAACTTCTACAGCTTGGGTTTTAACTCCTCAAGTTCAATAGAGCCATTCGATATGAAATTTTAGAAATGGGTTTTGTACCGGATTTAAAGTCGATACAAATTCAATATCACGCCCGGGAGTAGGCCAAGAAATTCTTCAGAAATACGTCAGAAAAAAATCAATAACAACAGAATATTATTCAAATCGACGTGTCTTTATTCAAATCCATAATATGGACTAAGAAAACTTGACATCCGTAATAAACGAATGACTTCATGGCTTGATATGAAAATGTTTGACTACAATGGTTTGATTGCTTGAATTGAATAACAAAGTTGCTTAGAAATATGAAAACTAACAACCTTACGAAAATAATCAATTTCTAAGATGATGAGTAGTTAACCTTAATATAACATCAAAAGCAAGATTCTCTATAGAAATAAGGTTAACAGGTAATGTGATAGTGCCAACCTGAATCAAGCAAGATTTCTAAACAACGGATGTAATGAAAGTTTCTCCTAACAGAGTCTCCATAGATAGGTCAAAGTATAATTTCTCCATAGTCAAGTTCAAACGTTGAGCGCAAAGAGCAAGAGATAAAAAGAATGGGTAGAACCCAGATTCTAGTAAGATATAAACTTCGCAAGAATTTATAATTAACTAACCTGTATAAATTCGTCGTTTCCTCGATTTTTGAATTTGGCCACGACAAACGCTTCTTCCAGAACCGCTGACTTTTACTTTTCTAGACATCCTTTTGAGTAACCATTCCCACCGGATCTGGTTTTGCTACTGCGTATAATCTCGAGCGATATGTCCTTCCTTTCCACAATTATAGCATACCTTGAATCGTCAGGGCGCTTTGGTGATATGTCCCTCTTTCTCGTGATTTGTAACATACAACCGGTGGTCTTTCTCCTCTCCTCGGAACCAGGCCACATCTTGGCGCCGACGCCTTCACATGGTCGTTGTTGAATCTCCTCTTTAAAAATCTTCTCCCGACTCGCTTTTTTCTATTTTCATGGCCACGATTACCACCGAGTGGTTACCGCCTTTATCTCAGATTCTTCTTTCTTCACCGGTTATCGTTATTCGATGATCTGCTATCTTCTAGATGATCCTCGGTTATGGTCCTCGGTTGAACGTATTTCGTTATCTCGCTTCTAACAATCGAGCCTCATCTGACAACATCCGAATAGAGAAAAATTTATGAGAAATGAGATATCGACGTATGATGGGTTTCAAACCTCTCGTAAACATCCGCTTATACGCTCCTCATTCTCCACCAAATGAGGTGCAAACCGGATAACTCCGCTGAACTTCGCCTCGCCGATTTCAGAGACACCGCCATGTTATTCTCGCTTCCATCTAATAAACTCCACTTCCTTCATATGATGAACACTTTCGTGAAAGTATTTGTCATTAAATAGTTCTCAAATGTCTCCCAAGACATGCCGAAATATACCGGATGGATGGGTACGCTTACGATCTCCCACCAAGAATCACGCCTCGCCACGGAACATAAAGTGTGGCGAATGGAACCTTCTGTTCTCCTCCGCATCCCAAAACAATGAATATCTTGGTAATTTGCTTGACCCATGTTTCCGCCATGATCGGATCAAAGCTTTCCTTAAATTCGTGTTCCCAACTCTTTGAACTCGCTTGGTCAGTGACAACCCGTGAATTGCTATCATTTCCTCCTAAATTTTGAACACGAAGTCTCCTTCGTCTCGATTTGCATGAACTCGCAAAAAGCTTCTAAACATCCCTCGTTCATCATCCGCCCGTGGGTGTTGTTCACAGGGAGGAACATTACCACCGTCATTGCACGCTCTCCTCGTTGGTGAAAGTACAGCTCTCATGGTCTCATTTCCATTGTTAATATTCTCAAATGACATTCTCAAATACCGCCATAAAACAAGGGTTAATTAAGAAAATCAATATATCACATAATATCCTTATATACTCGACCAACTAACAAATAAGCTTAGTAGACACACTAAATAGTGAAGGATTTACTCATCTCTCCCTCCTAGTTCTATTCCCCGATCTCCACCGTAGATCATATCCCTAAGCTCTGATACCAACTGTGACACCCCCAAAATAGGTATACATCACCCATTCTGAGTTGTCAATACACGGTAGAGAAATAACTACAACTTTGTTATTACAACAGTAAAACTGTGAGTTTAAATACAGATATTGCCATATAAACAATATACACATACAAATAAATCTTCATCATAATTATTGATACATTATTTTGCAGAAATGGTGAGGACTACTAAACAACTCTCTAAAACCATCATTCCATACCCCGACTGCATACTCGCTACATTCTCGCCTCCCGAGAAGAAAAAATGGAACAAAAAGGAAAAGGGTGAGCTCAACTAGCCCAAGAAGAAGAATATTATGACTAAGATAATACGTAACAAATTATCGTTAGTCTTCAACAGAAAAAAAAATCTAATAGAATACAATAGATAACAAGTTTTAAATCAATACTGCAATGAAAATATTAATTCATAAAAGAGTTACGTAGAGGATGAAATCTACTAATATCTATGAATTTAACAGTTCATCATCAATATTTTTATCCTCAGAACATCAATCAATATATATCCGAATCATATATTCATCCTTGCACTATAGGCCAAGGACATTCACCAGTTGGTCATGTTCATCTAAACACATGTTCATTTTTGCACTACGGGCCAAAGATATTCATCAGAAATCATTCATCTTTGCACTACAGGCCAAAGATATTCATCAGAAATCAATCATCTTTTTGCACTACAGGCCAAAGATATTCAATAATATCATCATTTGAGACTGAGGATGATGAAAAATATATATATATTTTTTTAAAGAAACGAATCCAGTGAAACAAAATGACAAGGATTAAGGATTAAGGATTCGTACTTTGTTTTATACACGTCCAAAAATACCTCAAAAATAATCATAGTGGTGTAAAATTCAAGAATGATCAAAACATGGATACAATCAAAACTAGTATCCACAATAGATATTTTGGACGAAAAGGAAAATTTTCATTTTCGATGAATAAAGGTCGATTCGTGAATAAGATCAGATATCGTGAATAAAGGTCGATACGTAAATAAGTAACTCGACACCAAAAGTTTCAAATTTGATAAAACTTCAGATCAATATTTCAAAGATAATGATATTGAATAAATAATATCATTACGAAAAAAAATAATATCCCTTACCTTGAAAGACAAGATTTCTAAATAAAAACACCTGATATAAAGCTATGACTTGAACTTTCACCGATAAAGCAATACTCAAAGTATACTCAAAATACTCACAAGAATACGCTCGATAATATAGAGAGAGAAACTTCAGCTTCGTGTAATCTTCAATTCTAACCCAAGACCCTATTTATAGAAATTGTTTAGAACACCAAAGTTAGTAAAATTTAATATAATAATAATATATATAATAAATCTTCTACGCACACTTGAAATCTGATTTCACTTCAATAACCACATGCCACTTTCTAGAAAAAGTAATAAAAAACGTTTTTCTAATTTAAAATAATTTAAACTTCCAAAAATCAATTATTTCGTAGCTTCAGAACTTCAATAATTCACAATAAATAGCCCTTTTGTCAGAAAATTCGAATCTCGCATTTTTTTATAGGAAATTCAATTCTCTACAACTTTGCGTAAGAAAGTTTTTCCAAATTTCAAATGTAAATTGACCAAAATCTACAAACCAAGGATTTTAGAGGTTATAATCAAATTTCACCAATAAATGGGGTCCAATTTACATGTTTAACATGTTTTAAACATTTATTGCAATAAAATACTCTTCCTCCTCAGATACTCATATATCCCACATTCGTTGTAAAAGTATCACCATTATTATATTATTAAAATATAATAATATATATATTTAAATGAATTATTTTATCGTAAAAGATAAAATTTTAATTTTCAACAATTGTCACATTAAAAATTTTCTCCATCTATATCCACATAAAATCAATATTTTCCTCATCATATGAATCAATAATTAATTATTCACAAATAATATTACGAATCACAATATCGACAACTGCATAGCCTCCTGTGAAAGAGGGGGCTTTCCAATAAGAATTTCTCCTTATCGGCGCCGCAATTAGGTGACCAAACCTCTCCTTAGATGTAACTTTCTAGACATTGCCAATAATGTTATCTAATAATATTATTCAGATAATATGAATTATTGCTTCGATAATGGAAAATACCGTGTAATGACAATTATCAAAATAACAACAAATATAAAATATCAATGCAAAGAATTATTGAATCAATAAAATAAAATATCTTTAAAGAATTACCGTAACAATTATTGAGTAGTGCCTTTTACGTAAGAATTAATAATTGGTGCAATACTGTAATATCATTGCTCAACAACACGTATTAGTGTGTTTTAACCACCGGGTATTTTAACAAAGATAATTCAGAATAACTACGTAGTTATTTATAAACAACTTATATTTATCGCTTTCTTCATCCAATCGCTTTCCATTATGGGGCCCACAAAACATCGCTACCGGCAGCATTTAATATTACTCGACAAAGATTTAATATTCCACACTAAACGAATATTCCCCGACAATAAAGAATATTTTATAACCACTTGCTTATTCAAAATATTTGCGTATTTTACCCATAACTATCCACATGAATCAAATCAACCCTTACTATTTCAAAATAATAAATAGAGGAAATTCTATTTTTATTTAAAAAAAAATCGGGGTCTTACATAAATGATGATATTATGGAATATCTTTGGCCTGTAGTGCAAAGATGAATGATTTCTGATGAATATCTTTGGCTCAGTAGTGAAAAGATGAACGATTTCGATGAATATCTTTGGCTGGCGTAAAGTAAAGATGAACAGTGTTTAGATGAATACGACTAATTAATTGGTGAATGTCCTTGCCACGTAGTCACGAGGATGAATATATGATTCCGTATATATATTGATTGATGTTACGAGGATAAAAATATTGATGATGGAATGTTAAATTCATAGATATTAGTAGATTTCATCATCTACGTAACTCTTCTATGAATTAATATTTTCATCTGCAGTATTGATTTAAAATTTGTTGTCTATCAGTATTCTATTAGATTTTTTTCCTGTTGAAGACTAACGATAATTTGTTCTCGTATTATCTTAGTCATAATATTCTTTACCTTTAATAGTTGAGCTCACCATTTTCCTTTTTTGTTCCATTTTTTTCTCGGAGGCGAGAATGTAATGCGAGTACGAGTCGGGGTATGGAATGATGATTTTAGAGAGTTGTTTAGTAGTCCTCACCATTTCGTAAAAAATAATGTATCAATAATTATGATGAGAATTTATTTGTATGTGGATATTGTTTAGATGGCAATATCTCAGATTTAAACTCACAATTTTATTGTTGTAATAATAAAATTGTAGTTGTTTCTGTCTGCATGTATTAACAACTCGTAATGGGTGATGTATACCTATTTTGGGGTGTCATGATGGAATCGAAATTTTTTCATAATACATATTTTGGGGTGATTTGAATACCTATACTAAAAAAATAGTGAAATACCGTCATGCATCGTATATACATGTTTTATTATACGTACTCAAATCACGTCCAAAATAATATATTATGAAAAATTTCAATTTCATAAAATATTAAATATTTTTTTAGTTGTTTTAAAAAAAAAAAAAAAAAAAAAAAAAAGCTGACGGATAAAATCTGAAAGCGTCCTGACCGAACCGACTATATATATATATATATATATATATATATATATATATATATATATAGGATTCCATCCACAAAGAACCTATTGTTGTGAAGCAACCCATTTTGGCCACTACTTACTACTTGTACCATTTTAGACAATTTTTTTTATTTTTTTTTTTATATGTTCGATATCAGAAGTAGCTTACTGGCCAAAAATGAAGTTCTTTCTCCAATAACCGATTCACGTGGATGGAATCCCATATATATATATATATATATATATATATATATATATATATATATAACTTCCATTTGTCAAAAGTTATCTGAAATAACTCCATTTCACTTAAACCAAGTATATAAATTAAATTAGGCCATAAAATTAATTGCCGGGTCTAATTAGAGTAGTTATATATCCACGTACGCATATACTACTAGTAATTACTAACTTGGACAAGCAAAAAAAACAACCTCACATAACATAAAAGTTAAAAGTAAGGTAGGTAGGTAGGTAACAACAAAATAAAAAAAAGGATTATATATAAAGTAAGTAAGTAAGTAATATCGTTTTAGAATTCTCTCTCTAAATCTAATATTGAAGAGTAAGATTACCAGTAGATGCAATGAAACTACCAACTACTTACTACCAATTAGCATTAATATGGAGTAAATATATATATTCTATTTGATCGATCATTTATTTATTTTGCCGCCAGTTTGGATCTGAAACCATGGATGGCTTTAACGACTGGAGTCGTCAAATCAAGTGATAATTAAGTTTCCTTTTAATTTATCCACGTATGTATTCAACCCCCTAAACAATTTCTAGATCACGCAATTAATTATATATATATATATATGATCATCTTATTCAACAAATCATAAGCAACGAATTAAAAATAAATTGACTATAGTGATAATTTTTTTCGTTGCTATAATATAAAAAGCCGACGATATAAATATATGATAATGATTTAAATCGTCGTTACATCTCAAAAAATCGTCTTTACATTTCAACCCGTGAGCTTGAAATGGTGATCAAATTGTACAACTTATTAAATGCAAATTAAATACTCTCAAAAGTCTAGATCCCTTAATTCGCATTTTTATTTTTTTTGCCTTGACGTTAGTGATCACTAATTACTTTTCAAGTTGAGATATATAGTACTACTACGTTTCTAAATTACTTTTGATTTGGTTAGGTAATCTTCCATTAAATATATAATATGGTTTAAATATGTTTCATTATTTTAAACTGTTAGTCATATTTTACTTTGATGATCCATTTTTTAATTTTAGTGATCTACTTTTTAATTAAAATTAGGGTCAATATGTAAGTTAATAAATTTAAGGAGCCATATTGATGAAAGAGTTAAACTTGGAGAGATCAAAACAAAATTTTGCACTTCAATTCTAAATGACAGAGTCTATGTTATTCACCTCTTCACTTTTTCTTCTTTATTTTTCATATTCCTTCCTGACTCCTTCAGTTCTCGGTCCTCCTGGTTTTAATTTTTTTTCCTCAGCCTTCGTCACTCCGCCCACTTCTTCTTGTCTAAGTAGTTTGGTTTTTGATGAGTGAGTTTTATACACATGAATTGAGTGCGTTTGAGCTTAATCTTTTAAATATTTTTAAGTGTTTGTGTCTATTCAATATTCATGCATGTTTTACGTTATTTTGCAAAAATTGGAACAAAAGTTACTTGGATCGACGTTTGAGGTAACTAGATTCGCGTTTTCGGCTTGCCATTTACATAACAGTCACTTCAGGGACAATATTTTCAATATTTCTCCGGACCTTATTTTCAAAAACTTAAAGAATGAAAGTTTTAGATCTACGTCTCCTATTTCCGGAACATCTTGAATCGAAAAATTTCCATTTTCCCAAAGGACGTCGGAGCAGAAAATTTCCAGACATGAGGTCAACGCCGGAGCAACCAAACAAGGCCTATGCCCAGCGCTAGAAGGTAGTGTTGCAGCATCATGCCTAGCGCCGGGGCGCTGGGGAAGGGCTTCGTTAAGCTTGGACGCGTTTTGGGGTGAATTTTGACACTTTTCTGACTGCAAATTGGATTGAGTTTGTTCCTAAGCTTAGAATTGGACTTGTAACCTATAAATACATGATGTGAGGCATAGAATAAGGGGGGATTACATAGATTAGATTAGAGATACACTCTATTAGATTAGAACATAAACCCTAGTTCTTATTAGTTTTGGAGATTGAAGCAACTTGGAGACCATTGAAGATCAAGAGCAGGAGCTTGATGAAGATGTAGATTTGCTGACAACAGATTCTATTCTCTTCTCTTCTCTTACTTTTATCTTTTAATGTTTATTCAATTGTGGATTCTAGGTTTTAATTCATTAATCATGAACTAATTCTTTTATTAAGACTACAAATTGAACCTTTTATGTCTATGAATTAATTATTCAATTTATTCCAATTATTTATGTGACGCCCCCAAAATTAGGTATACATCACCCATCTTGGGTCGCCAGATACATGGTACAGAATTCAAATACAATTTACTAATACAACTGTCGTGTATAATACGACAAAACATAACTGTGAGTTTGAATACAATTATTGTCTATACAAACTCAAAAGGAGTCCTCATTACAATTATTATCACACTATTTCACAGAATAGTGAGGACTACTAAAGCACCATCTAGGACCATCACTCCGCTCCCGACTAGTCCCACTTTCACGCTCTCATTTCAAGAGAATAAAGGAAAGAAAGGGTGAGCTCAACTAGCCCAAAGAAGAAATATTATGACTAAGATAATGCGTAATAAATTATCGTTAGCCTTTAACAGTGTTAAACTGATAAAATATAATAACATCAAGTTTAACTGCAGCGGAACAATCAATCTATTAAAAGAGTCAAGTAGAGAATAAAATCTACTATCTTTTATGATTTAAAAGGTTTTTCATCACTTTTATCACGGACTCGAAATTTTAATAAATAATCCACATCATTGAATCACCCCGCACTACTACCAAGGATATTCTTTAAGTATCACGTACAATTATCCATGCACTACGGGCCAAGAATATTTGTGTATTCATTAATGGTCATGATCATGCCAATAACTCTCCATCAATGCACTACGGGCCAATGAAGACTTTTTCCACATCATTTGTAACATTACGGTCATGATTACACCGAATAATCCCTGGTTATAATCATATCAAGTCCATCTATGCACTATGGGCCACAGATGACTTTCAACATAATATAAACATGAGGATGATGACAATGATATAAGAATTTAATAAAAACAAGTTCAAGAATTAATTTATCCATGAACCAATAACGTCTAAATTGTCAACACGATACTGCTTTGTAGAGTAAAATTCAAGAATGCTCAGAAGAATATTTCTATGAAAAGATACTAGATGAAGCGCAAATATCAAAGATATTCCACTAATTTCATGGAGTATAGAAGTCAAAACTTTAATCAACTAAGTATAATAACGAATGGAATAACAAAAGAAATCACCATGCATGCGGCTTCTTCGTAGACAGAAAGAGAAAGGAGCATGATACATTTTATAGCTTTCTATAATTTCTCTCTCTGTAGTTTCAAAGGAATTCGTAAGAAATAATGAAGGAATGAGCTTCATTTATAAAAGAATGGATCTGATAAGAATTAACTAATTCATGAACGATCCAGATTGATTTACTTTTAATCTGGACGGTCCATAACTAAAGCAAAATCTTTTAAATAAAATATAATATAAATTTTGCATGAAACCGCAAAAAGCTTCTAAACATCCCTCGCTCATCATCTCTCGCCCGTGGTGTTGTTCACGGGAGGAGAACATTACCACCATTGCACGCTTCTCCTCGTTGGTGAGTACAAAGCGCTCTCCACTGGCCTCATTTCCATTGTTAATATTCTCAATTCGACATTCTCAAATACCGCCATAAAACAAGGGGTTAATTAAGCAAATCAATATATCACATAATATCCTTATATACCGACCAACTAACAAATAAGCTTAGGTAGGACACACTAACAAGGATTTACTCTGCTCTCCTCCTAGTTCTATTCCCCGATCTCCGCCAGAGATCATATCCCTAAGCTCGATACCAACCGTGACACCCCCCAAAATAGGTATACATCACCCATTCTCGAGTTGTCAATACACTGCAGATGTAAAACAACTACAACTTTATTATTACAACAATAAAATCGTGAATTTAAATACGATATTGCCATCTAAACAATATCCACATACAAATAAATCTTCATCATAATTATTGATACATTATTTTACGTAAATGGTGAGGACTACTAAACAACTCTCTAAAACCATCATTCCATACCCCGACTTCGACTTCGCTACATTCTCGCCTCCTAAGAAGAAAAATGGAACAAAAAGGAAAAGGGTGAGCTCAACTAGCCTAGAAAGAATATTATGACTAAGATAATACGAAACAAATTATCGTTATTTCTTCAACAGGGAAAAAAATCTAATAGAATACAATAGACAACAAGTTTTAAATCAATACTGCAATGAAAATATTAATTCATAGAAGAGTTACGTAGAGGATGAAATCTACTAATATCTATGAATTTAATACCCCATCATCAATATTTTTATCAATTTGTAACATCAATCAATATATATCTCGAATCATATATTCATCCTCGCACTACAAAAGCCGAGGACATTCACCATTTGTCATGTTCATGGTAATGAAATCCATGGTAATGTGTTCCCACTTCCATTTCGGAATCTCAAGTGGTTGCAATGGTCCCTTAGGCACTTGATGCTCCGCCTTTACACGCCGACAAGTTAAACATGTTGAGATAAACTTTGCAATCTCTCTCTTCATATTGTTCCACCAAAATGTATGTCAAGATCACGATACATTTTAGTACTCCGTGATGGATTGCAAATGGTGTATTGTGTGCCTCCATCATGATCTTGTACTTCAAATCGTAATCGTTAGGAACACAAAGTCCGGATTGACTCAAAGTATTCCTTCTTCATCAATTCTCGCCCCTAATAATAGCACCTTCTTGTACTTTCTTCTTCATATGCATCATCCGGCCTAAGTGGCTCGAAAGAACCTTAACTTTTTCTATTAAAGTTGGCTCTGTCGTATACTTGACATCATCGCACCTGCGTCCTCGCATATGATCTTCTACTTAACGCGGCCACCACCACGCTCGCTTTTCGGGATGGTATTGAATAGTGTGGTCGTAGTCTTCAATAGCTTGAGCCAACGTCACCGCCGCATGTTGAGTTCTTTTTGAGTGAAGAAATATTTAAGGCTTTTATGGTCCGAATATATCTCCACTTTCTCCCCATATAGATAGTGCCTCCAGATCTTTAAGCGAAAACGATCACGCTAACTCTAGATCATGAGTAGGATAATTCCTCTCATATTCTTTAAGTTGCCATGAGGCATAAGGCTATGACTTTCCCATGTTGCATGAGAACACATCCTAACCCTTTGCCCTCAAGCATCGGCAGATAACAAATCCATCCGTATCGGATGGTATTGTTAGAATAAAATCTTAGAAATGAGTCTCCTCTTAAGCTCTTGGAAACTCTTCTCGCATTCCTCGCCCATATGAATTTTGTATCATTTCGAGTCGATGAGTTAATCTGAGTAGCGATTCGAGAAAACCTTCCACGAATCTTCGATAATAACCAAATAAACCCAAAAGCTACGACTTCATCCACCGACTTGGTTTGCTCCCTAACTTTGTATTGCTTCAATCTTCGCTTCAGTCAACAGATACTCCATGTTTTGACACCACGTGCCCATAGAATGCTACTTTCTCAAGCCAGAACTCGCATTTCTTCAACTTAGCATATAGCTTGTTTTCACGAAGCCTTTGGAGTACTAGCTTCAAATGGTGCTCATGATCTTCACGGCTTTTGGAATATATGAGGATGTCATCAATAAAGACAACAACGAATTTATCCAAATATTCTTTGAATACTCGATTCATCATATCCATGAAAGTCGCAGGAGCATTAGTCAATCCGAAAGACATAACTAAGAATTCATAATGCCCATACCGAGTTCTGAAGGCAGTCTTTGGAATATCCTCAGTTCTAATTTTCAGCTGATTATATCCAGAACGAAGATCGATTTTTGAAAAGAATTGTGCTCCATGCAACTGGTCAAACAAGTCATCAATACGAGGTAGAGGATACCTATTCTTGATGATGATATGGTTCAATTCCCGATAGTCAATACAAAGTCGCATACTCCCGTCTTTCTTCTTTACGAATAAAATAGGAGCACCCCAAGGAGATGTACTAGGACGAATGAAACCGATGTCCAACAATTCCTCGTAGTTAGACCTTTAACTCCTCGAAGTTCAATAGAGCCATTCGATATGGGGTTTTAGAAATGGGCTTTGTACTGTGTTCAAGGTCAATAAAGAATTTAACTTCACGCTCGGGGTAGACCGGAAGTTCTTCTTCAGAAATACGTCGGAAAGTTAATAACAATAGGAATATTATTCAATTTTGACGTGTCTTTATTCAAATCCATAACATGGGCTAAGAAACTTGACATCCGTTTTTCAATAAACGAATCGCTTTATGATTAGATATGACAGTGATTGATTTTAATGGTTTAGTTGCCTGAATTCGAACAACAGGTTGATTAGGAATATGAAAACTAACAACCTTACAAAAACAATCAATTTTGGCATGATGAGTAGTTAACCAATCAATCCATAAAATAACATCAAAAGCAAGTATCTTTAAAGAGATAAGGTCAACATGTAAGATAAGGGTGCCAACTTGGATTAGACAAGATTTATAAACAATGGATGTGATGAAAGTTTCTCCTAACGGAGTTTCCATAGATAAGTCAAAGTCTAATTTTTCCGGAGTCAAATTTAAACGCTGAGCACAAGTAGGAGATAAATGAATAGTAGCACCTAGATGTCAAGTAAAGTATAAACTTCACAAGAATTTATAAATAAACCCGTGATCACCTCGTTTGGGTTCCTCGCATTTTGACCAATCACAACAAACGCTTCTTCCAGAACCGATTGACTTTGACTTTTCTCGGGATACTTTTTGAGTCACCGTCCCCACTGAACTAGGTTTCGCTTCTGCGTGCAATCTCGAGCGATGTGTCCTTCCTTTCCACAATTATAGCATACACCGAGCAGGTTGTGGGCGCTTTGACTAATATGTCCTCTTTCAAGATTTATAGCATAGATATGGGGTGGTCGTTCTCCTCCTCGGAACCGATTCTTGTCTTTGAACTGCTGCTTTTCACATGGTCGTTGTTGAATCTCCTCTTTTAAAAATCTCCTCCTAACTCGCTTCTTCTATTTTCATGGCCATGATTACCACCGTAGTGGTTACCGCTTTTCTCTCAGATTCTTCTTTCTCCGTTTGGTTATCGTTATTCGATGATCGCTATCTTCTAGATGATCCTCGTTATGGTCCCCATTGAACGTATTTCGTTATCTCGCTTCTAACAATTGAGCCCTATTAACAACATCTGAATAAAGAGAAAATTTATGAGAGATGAGATACTGACATATGTTGGGTTTCAAACCTCTCAGAAACATCCGCGTCATACGTTCCTCATTCTCCACCAAATGAGGTGCAAACCTCGATAACTCTGCAAACTTCGCCTCGTCTTTGAGACACCATCATGTTGTTCGCTCCAGTCTAATAAACTCCACTTCCTTCATATACGCGAACACTTTCGTGAAAGTATTTGTCATTAAATAGTTTCAAACGCCTCCCAAGACATCTTTGAGTGAGGCCGGATGGGTACGCTTCACGCATCTCCCACCAAGAATGCCTTCGCCATTTTAACATAAAGGTGGCGAATGGAACCTTCGTTTTCTCCGCATCCCAAGACATCGAATATCTTGGTAATTTGCTTGACCCATGTTTCCACCGCCATGATCGGATCAAAGCTTTCCCTTAAATTCGGTGGTCCCAACTTTGAGCTAACTCGCCACGTGACAACCCGTGAATTGTTATCATTTCTCCTATGTTTTGAACACGAGTCTCCCTCGTCGATTTTTGCATGAATCGCAAAAAAAGCTTCTAAACATCCCCTCGCTTCATCATCTCGCCTCCGTGGTGTTGTTCACGGGAGGAACATTACCGAACTGTTTCATGTTCTCCTCGCTTGGTGAGTCTGAAGCGCTCCACGGTCTCATTTCCATTGTTAATATTCTCAATCGACATTCTCAAATCATCATGCCATAAAACAAGGGTTAATTAAGCAAATCAATATATCACATAATATCCTTATATATCGACCAACTAAACAAATAAGCTTTAGGTAGGACACACTAACGAAGGATTTACTCGCCTCCCCTCCTAGTTCTATTCCCCGATCTCCGCCAGAGATCATATTCCTAAGCTCGATACCAACCGTGACACCCCCCCAAAATAGGTATACATCACCCATTCTCGAAGTTGTCAATACACTGCAGTGTAAACAACTACAACTTTATTATTACAACAATAAAACTGTGATTTAAATACGAGATATTGTCATCTAAACAATATCCACATACAAATAAATCCTCATCATAATTATTGATACATTATTTTACGTAAATGGTGAGGACTACTAAACAACTCTCTAAAACCATCATTCCATACCCCAGACTGCACTCGCTACATTCTCGCCTCCCGAGAAGAAAAAATGGACAAAAAGGAAAAGGGGTGAGCTCAACTAGCCTAAGAAAGAATATTATGACTAAGATAATACGAACAAATTATCGTTAGACTTCAACAGGAAAAAAAATCTAATAGAATACAATAGACAAACAAGTTTTAAATCAATACTCATGATGAAAATATTAATTAAGTAGAAGAGTTACGTAGAGGATGAAATCTACTAATATCTATGAATTTAACAAATCCATCATCAATATTTTTATCCTCGTAACATCAATCAATATATATCGGAATCATATATTCATCCTCGCACTATAGGCGAAGGACATTCACCACCGGTCATGTTCATCTAAACACTGCTCATCTTTGCACTACGGGCCAAAGATATTCATCGTAAATCTTTCATCTTTACACTACAGGCCAAAGATATTCATCAGAAATCAATCATCTTTGTACTACATGCCAAAGATATTCAATAATATCATCATTTAAGACTGAGGATGATGAAAAATATTTTTTTTTTATTAAAGAAACGAATCCAGTGAAATAAAATGACAAGGATTAAGGATTAGGGATTCATACTTTGTTTTATCCACGTCCAAAAATACCTCAAAAATAATCATAGTGGTGTAAAATTCAAGAATGATCAAAACATGGATACAATCAAAGCTAGTATCCACAATAGATATTTTGGACGAAAAGAAAATTTTTTATTTTTCGATGAATAGTGTCGTATTCGTGAATAAGATCAGTATCGTGAATAAAGGTCGATATCGTGAATAAGTAACTCTCACACCAAAAGTTCCAAATTTGATAAAACTTCAGATCAATATTTCAAAGATAATGATATTGAAGAAATAATATCATTACGAAAAAAATAATATCCTTTACCTCGGAAGACAAGATTTAACCTGGATATCGGATATAAAGCTATAACTTGAACTTTCACCGTATAAAGCAATACTCAAAGTATACTCAAAATACTCACAAGAATACGCTCGATAATATAAAGAGAAAAACTTCAGCTTACGTGTGATTTTCAATTCTAACCTAAGCACCCTATTTATAGGAAAATGCTTGAACACCAAAATGTAAAATTTATTAAAATATTAATATATATATATATATATAATCTTCACACACACCTTGGACAATCTGATCTCAAATTTCTTTTTCCATGCTAGTAAGCACACCTACCTTGTTAAAAATGTTTTATTATTTAAAATAATTTAAACTTCCAAAAATCAATTATTTCAGAGCTTCGGAACTTCAATAATTCACAATAAATAGCCCTTTTGTCAGAAAATTCAAATCTCGCGAGTTTTTATAGAAAATTCAATTCTCTGCAACTTTGTTCCAAATTTCAAGCAGAAATTGACCGAAATCCACAAACGGGCGATTTTAGAGGCTATAATCAAATTTCAGTCAATAAATGGGGTCCACCGACATGTTTAACATGTTTTAAATATTTATTGCAACAAAAATACTCTTCCTCCTCGTATACTCATATATTTCACATTCGTTGTAAAAATATCACCATTATTATATTATTAAAATATAATAAAATATATATTTAAATGAATTATTTTATCGTAAAAAGATAAAATTTCAATTTTCAACAATTGTCACATTAAAATTTTCTCCATCTATATCCACATAAAATCAATATTTTCTCATCATATGAATCAATAATTAATTATTCACAAATAATATTACGTAATCACAATATTGACAACCGTAGTTCCTGGAAGAGAGGGGCTTTCCAATAAGAATTCTCTCTTCTTGGCCTTGATTAGGTGACAAAACCTCTCCTTAGATGAACTTTCTAGACATTACCAATAATGTTATCTAATAATATTATTCAGATAATATGAATTATTGCTTCGATAATGAAAAATACTCGTGTAATGACAATTATCAAACAACAAAGAATATAAAATATAAACGCAACAATTATTGAACCAATAAAATATTTGAATGATAATTATCGTAACCATTATTGAGTAGTGCCTTCCGATGTTAGAGTCAATAATTGGTGCAATACCGTAGCTTCTTGTCTGAACAACGCGTATTCATCGTGTTTTAACCACCGGGTATTCCAACAATATAAATCGGTAATAACTACGCCAGTTATTTTTAAACAAATTATATTTGTCGTTTCTTCCTCCAATCGCTTTTCTCAGTTATGGGGCCCACATTACATGGTCAAAGGCTGTCAGTCATTTAATATTCCTCGACGATCACGAATATTCCACGACCAAACGAATATTCCCCGACAACAATAAATATTTTATAACCACTTGCTTATTTTGAAATATTTGCGTATTTTACCCATAGCTATCCACATTAATCACATCAACCCTTACTATTTCAAAATAATAATTAGAGAAAATTAAATTTCATTTATTAATTATTTGGGGTCTTACAATCGGCATACCATGCAGTCTTACAATCTCGTTTATGTACATACGAGCAAGACGTTCAAGTGTATAAGTTTCTCGTATCGATAAGAAATGAGCAGACTTGGTCAATCTATCAACAATGACCCAAATCGCATATATGCCTTGAGAAACCTTAGGAAGACCCCAGAACGAATCCATGCTAATGTGCTCCCCACTTCCATTCTAGAATTTCAAGTGGTTGTAATGGACCTTTTGGTACTTGATGTCCGCTTTAACTCGTTGACAAGTTAGACACCTTGAGATAAATAAATACTTATCTCTCTCTTCATATTGCTCCACCAAAATGTATAACGAATATCATGATACATTTTGGTACTCCCGTGATGGATTATGAAGCGGTGTGTTGTGCGCCTCCATCACAATTTTATACTTTAAATTAGGGTCGTTAGAATACAAAGTCCGGAGTTGACTCAAGTATTCCTTCTTCATCGATTCTTGCTTCCTAAGATAACACCTTCTTGCACTTTCTTCTTCATACGCATTAGCTCCAGGTCTGTAGCTTGAGCAACTTAAACTTTATCAATTAAAGTCATTTCTACTCGTATATTCGCCATCATCACATGGGTCCCTGGAGTTTTTAACTCTATCTCCATCCTTTGCAAGTCACACAAATGGGCCTTTCCGGTTGACAATATCGCATTCAGACTTGCATATGATCTTCTACTCAATGCGTCGCCTACCACGTTCGCTTTTCGAGGATGGTATTGGATGGTATGATCATAATCTTTCAATGAGCTTCAAGCCCATATCGTTGTCGCATGTTGAGTTCCTTTTGAGTGAAGAAATATTTGAGGCTTTTATGATCCGTAAAGATCTCCACCTTCTCTCCATACAAGTAATGCCTCCAAATATTTAGTGTGAAGACAACAAACGCTAACTCTAGATCATGAGTAGGATAATTCCTCTCATATTCTTTGAGTTGTCTTGAGGCATAAAGGCGACTTTTCCATGTTGCATGAGAACACATCCCAACCCTTTGCCCAAGATCACTTTGAGATGACAAATCCTCCGAGCGGATGGTATTGTCGTAAGCAGTGCTAAAATGAGTCTCTCTTGAGTTCTTGAAAACTCTTCTCACATTCTTCACTCCAACCGAACTTTGTATCTTTTCGAGTCAGCTGAGTCAATGGAGTAGCGATTCGAGAAAATCCTTCCACGAATCTCCGATAATAACCAAATTTAAACCGAGAAAGCTACATACTTCTGGTCATCGATTTAGGTTGCTCCCGACTTTGAATTGCTTCAATCTTTCTTTGGGTCAATGATATTCCATGACTTGATACTACGTGCCCAAGGAATGCTACTTCCTCAAGCCGAATTCGCATTTCTTCAACTTGGCACAAAGCTTGTATTCATGAAGCTTTTGGAGTGTCAGCCTCAAGTGTTGCTCATGATCTTCACGGCTTTTAGAATAAATAAGGATGTCATCAATAACGACGACCACAAAGTGATCCAAATATTCCTTGAATACTCGGTTCATCATATCCATGAAGGCAAAGCGGAGCATTAGTCAATCCAAAGGACATGACTAGAATTCAAAATGCCCGCATCGAGTTCCGAAAGCCGTCTTTGGAATGTCATCGGTTCTAATCTTCAATTGGTGATATCCTAACAAAGATCAATCTTTGAAAAGAATTTGGCTCCTCAGAATCGTCAAATAGGTCATCAATATGTGGCAATGGATACCTATTTTTGATGGTGACATGATTCAACTCCCGATAATCAATACAAAGTCGCATACTCCCATCTTTCTTCTTCTTCACGAATAGATGAGAGCACCCCAAGGAGAAGTACTAGGGCGAATAAAGCCAATGTCTAATAATTCCTGCAGTTGGGTCTTTAACTCACGAAGTTCAATAGAGCCATTCGATATAGGGCTTTGGAAATGGGTTTTGTCTGGGTTCAAGGTCGATACAAAATTCAATTTCACGCCGGGGGTAGGCCAGAAGTTCTTCGGGAATACGTCGTGAAATTTATTAACAATAGAAATATCGCTCAAAACGGCGTATTTTGTTTAAATCATGACATGAGCTAAGAAAGCTTGACATCCGCTTTTTAATAAACGAATAGCTTTATGGCTTGAGATGACCGTGATTGATTTTAATGGTTTGTTCGCTTAAATTCGCATAATAGGTTGATTAGGAATATGAAAGCAAACAACCTTACGGAAACAATCAATTTTTGCATGATGAGTAGTTAACCAATCAATCCCTAGAATCACATCAAATGCAAGTATAATCAATGAAATAAGATCTACAGGTAATGTGAGGGTACCGATTTGAACCAAACAAGACTTATAAACAGTGGATGTAATGAAAGTTTCTCCCAACGGAGTTTCCACAGATAAGTCAAAGTCTAATTTCTCCGGAGTAAAATTTAATCGATGAGCGCAAGTAGGAGAAATAAAAGAATGGGTAGAAGAGGTATCAAATAAAGTATAGGCTTCATTTAGAGTTTATGATAAGCTTACCCGTGATGACCTCATTCGGGTTCTCTAACTTCGGGAGTCACAACAAACGCCTCCTCAGACTACCAAAACACTTTTTTCGGGACTACCTTTGGTGCCTCCATCCTAGCTGAACTTGTCTTCGGGTGAATGACAAAATCGGGCTAAGTGACCTTCTTCCACAATTATAACATGTTTTGGACTGACATCGCGCAGCTTTGGTCGATATGTCCTCCCTCCGCATTTGAAGCATACGATAGGTGGTCGCTTCTCCTTCCTTAACAATGGGTGTTGGTGCCGACGTCTTTCCATCATTGTTGAATCTCCTCTTCTTGAAATGTTCATTCTTATTATTTTGGCCCGATTATCACCGTGTGGTTACCATTTCTCGCCTGTTGATTCCTCCACGCTTGTTATCACCGCTCGATGATCTGCTCTCACCGGGTATTATCATTTTGTTTTTTTTCTTTGATTGCGTTGACTCATTATCGCGCTTTACTAATAATGAGCCCTATTTACCACATCCCGAATACAAACACGCTTTATGAGAAATAAGATGTTGACGTATCTCAGGTTTCAAACCTCGCAAAAACATTCGCGTCATTCGTTCTTCATTATCCACCAAGTGGGACGCAAACCGGGACAACTCAGCAAATTTAGCCTCAAACTGCGACACGGTCATATTATTTTGCTCCAGCTTGATAAACTCCACCTCCTTCATGTGATGAATACTTTCGGGAAAGTATTTGTCGTCGAATAGCTCTTGAAACTTCTACCAAGACATCTTTAGTGCGGCAGGTTGAGTACGCTTTACCGATTCCCACCAGTAATCTGCCTCTCCTCGCAACATAAAGGGAACCTTTTGCTCCTCGGAGCATCCCAAGACATCAAATATCTTGGTGATCTGCTTTATCCATGCTTCCGCCATAAGTGGTTTTGGTTCTCCCTTAAACTCCGGTGGTCCTAGCTCCTTGAACTGTTTAGCGGTGACCGTCCGAGAGTTTTCAGTATTTCCACCTACGTTTTGGATGAGGAGCCGCTTCACCGTTATCGCATGAATTGCATAAAGCCTCCGAACAATCCATCATTCATCATTTGGTCAAGTTGTTGTTGTTTGCATGAGGATTGTCGCCTTCGATGCACATTATCCTCGATTATGTGGTGAGTCAATGGTCACTGCGTCTCATTCTTATTCTCAACATTCTCGGATGTCATTTTCAGATCATCGCCACAAAACAAAAAGGTTAATTGACATGTAACATATTATCCCTATATTCGACCGACCAATTAAATACCAAATAAAACTTAGGTAGGTCATACTAGCGAAGGAATTCCCGCCTCTCTCCCCCTAGTTCTATTCTCACATCTTAGCTGTGGATCATATCCCTAAGCTTTGATACCAACTGTGACGCCCCCAAAATTAGGTATACATCACCCATCTTGGGTCGCCAGATACATGGTACAGAATTCAAATACAATTTACTAATATAATTGTCGTGTATAATACAACAAAACATAACTGTGAGTTTGAATACAATTATTGTCTACTAGAGATTATACAAACTCAAAAGGAGTCCCCATTATAATTATTATCACACTATTTCATAGAATAGTGAGGACTACTAAAGCACCATCTAGGACCATCACTCCGTTCCCCGACTAGTCCCAGCTACGTTCTCATTTCCTGAAGAGAACAGTGAAAGAAAGGGTGAGCTCAACTAGCCCAGTAAGAAATATTATGAATAAGATAATGCAGAATAAATTATTGTTAGCCTTCAACAGTGTTAAACTGATAAAATATAACAACGTCAAGTTTAATCTGCAATGAACAAGCAATCCATTAAAAGAGTCAAGAGAGAATAAAATCTACTATCTTTTATGATTTAAAAGGTTTTTCATCACTTTTATCATTTGGGACTCTCGACAATAAATAATCCACATCATCGGATCACCCCTGCACTACGGCCAAGGATATTCTTTAGTATCACGACCACAATTATCCATGCACTACGGGCCAAGAATATTTGTGTATTCATTAATGGTCATGATCATGCCAATAACTATCCATCAATGCACTACGGGCCAATGAGGACTTTTTCCACATCATTTGTAACATTACGGTCATGATTACACCGAATAATCCCTGGTTATAATAATACCAAGTCCATCTATGCACTACGGGTCATAGATGACTTTCAACATAATATAAACATGAGGATGATGACAATGATATAAGAATTTAATAAAACAAGTTCAAGAATTAATTTATCCATGAACCAATAATGTCCAAATTGTCAACACGATACTGCTTTGTAGAGTAAAATTCAAGAATGCTCAGAAGAATATTTCCATGAAAAGATACTAGATGAAGCGCAAATATCAAGGATATTCCACTAATTTCATGGAGTATAGAAGTCAAAACTTTAATCAACTAAGTATAATAACGAATGGAATAACAAAAGAAATCACCATGCATGCGGCACTTCGCATAGATAGGTTATTCCAACATAATAATAAATAACGGAACCAAAGGTGAATTCGCTGCCAAGCGGGATGTTCCAACAGAATAATACAAAAAGCGGAACCGGTCCCATCGTAAAACGCATTACACACAGATATTCCAACAAATGAATAATAATAAAAGACGGAACCAGTCCGACGTAAAACACATGACGTGATATTCCAAATGTAATAATAATAAAGATGTAATAATAGAAGAATGTCACCAAGTATAGGGTAGTCGCAGATATCTTTGGTTATTCCAAAGAGAATAATAAATAATATAATAACGAAGTTCTCTTCATGAATAAAATAAATAATAACCCTTACCGTAAAATAAACTAAATATAAGAGTAGGGAAGGAGCGGGATACTTTTTATACCTTCTATAATTTCTCTCTCTGAGTTTCAAAGAATTAAGTAAGAAATAATGAAGGAATGAGCTTCATTTATAGAAGAATGGATTGATAAGAATTAATTCATGAACGGTCCGATTGATTTACTTTTAATCGGACGGTCCATAACTATAAATGCAAAATCTTTTAAATAAAATATAATATATATATATATATTATATATATAACATGTGTTCTGCCCATTTTTTTAAACTAACATATATATATATATATATAATATAATATAATATAATATAATATACCTAATAATACTCCTCCCGTCCATCCTAAATTCCTCCCCACCCCCCATCCCCCATCCCCCATTATATATATATATATATAATACTTATATATATATATATATATATATGTATTTATATATATATAAAACGAAAACTGAGATAACTTCTACCGACAATTTCTTTTAAAATGGGAAAGTGGGGGGTCCAAATAATAAGTAAAATGTATATCAAATACTATAGCAATAATTGAACAAAACTGAGTGACTTCTCACGTAAGCATCAATAATCAAAATCGTGTATCTCTCTGTCAAGCATTCACGCGTATTCTTATACTTTTAACACCGGGTGTTTCAACAGTTAACGGTAAAACTTCCGCCGTTATTTTCATAAAGTATTTTGTCGTTTTCTCAATCCGATAATAATTCCGTTGTGGGGTCCACCAATGATTGTATCGTTGTATGAATATTCTCTGTTAAAACGAATATTTCCCGACCAATCGAATATTATATAACAACTTGCGTACTTTGCAAAATTTATAAATATTACCCACAACTATAACATTATATCAAATTTATTTCATAATATTCAAAAATGATATTTACAGAAAATTCATCTTTATTCAAAAAGTTGGGGTCTTACAATTTATGTCTAGGTGAATTGTTTATCATGTATTGCACTTTTTGATTAATTATTTTGCCAGTAATTACCGTGTTACTCTAGAAGGATTCGGGAGATGAAATCTAGGGTTGAAACTGGACATGATAACATGTATGCTTAATTATTTGCAACAGATGAATAATTAGGGTCGTGAATTGAATAAAAATATATGTTCACTGCATGTAACGAATTGGGAATTGGAACTTAATGGGTTTGGTTTAATTATTCTGCATAGGAATATCGCAGGATTAATTGAATTGAATAAAAGTTATTTGTTTACTTGGAAAAGGGCTTTTAACAACTAGAATTCCTATTAACAATTCAGGTGGCGTAATAATTGGGATATATATAATTTTGCACTTGGGCCCATACTAAGTATATGGTTTTGTGTATAGTGATTATGTGTGTGCAGATTAATGGTTAAGTATGAATTAGGTAAAGTGTAACATGGGTAAACCCTAATGTTATATTAAGAACTCTAGTGTTCAGTTAAAAAATCCTAACGATTGGTTAGAAACCTAATTCTAGCTTTGAAAACCCTAATTTCATTTATGGAAACCCTAAATCCTAATCAGGAATTCCTAAACCCTAATTTAAGAACTCAAATGCCAAGTATAAAACTCTAAAGGTTAAAAGTTATGTGATATATGCATGTGAAATACTGAGCTATTTTGCCAAGTTCAAAAGCTTAGTCATGTTTCCTTTTGTGTTAAAAAGTCACGTAAGAAAAAATTCACGTTCAATTTGACAACTTCAGTTAACAGACTGATCCAATTGTAAATTTTTAATTAATTTAATAGGGTAATTCAAAAAATTAAACGTTCAATTATGAAATAAATAAAATCTGCAAACTATAATGATTAAATCCTTAGTTTTGTCATTCTCTGTAGTACATATGTACACTAAAGGCGAGGCGAGGCGAGGCGAGGCGGGGCGGGGCGGGTGGTCCACCGTGACTACAACAGAGCTGGGCTGGTGTACCGTACCGTGTATATACTGCGGGACCCAAGTGCTGATCTTTTGGGACGGGACCACTTTCTATATTGATTTCTGTTCCGACCATTGATCGTTTCACATCACACATCAAGCAAGTAAATCGTTGTTTACACTAGTCTGGCCGGTACTCTGAAACTAGAAATATTTTTTAAATAATTATGATTTTCAAATATAAGTTTATTTTAATAATTTCAGTATATAAAAATCCCTATCTTTTTTTAAATAAATTAAAATAAATATTTATTTTTAAATTTTAAAAAGGAAAAAAAAAAATTTAGCACATCAATACATAAATAAATAATTTATTTTGCATTATTTGTTAAAATGATAAATTTTGCTCGAAATATCAGTCACTTGTCGAAAAGTGTAAGTTGTTTTTAATCATAAAGACTTCTTAGACTTGTATGGACCAACCTCATAGTATATAGATTCTTTTTTCTTTTATATATGAGAGAGACTAGTTAATTATTTTCTATTTTTAAGGTATAATTAAGGTTTTAAAAAAAATTGTATTTTCACGTGTCAATTTTGTAGAGTACAAGCTAAAGTTTAAAAATATCCATGCAGACAAAGTTGTCATTGCGCAGGCACTCTCGTTGTTCACTACTACATGACTATTAGATGTGATTTATTTTAGTCCAAGATATTTATATATTCCCCCCTCTCCTCCGGCCCTCTCCTCCGGCCCTCCCCTCCCCTCTTAGGTTATGTTGGTCATTTCTCATGAACAAAAAAAATTAAATTATATATATATATATATATAGAATCCGGATCCAATCCGGAATCCCGGACTCTATTAAAATACGGACCTTTTTTTTTTTTTTTTTTTTTTGAAACAACTTTAAAAAAAAAAATTATGGATTGAATTTTTACATAATGATGTTTTTGGGCGTGATTTGGATGCCTATACAAAATATTTACATGCGATGCAGGCATGACTATACATACATTAGTTGGTATAGGTATTAAAAACACACCCAAAACATCATTGTGAAAATTTCGCCCATATTCGATTTTTTTTTTTTTAGTTATTTCAAAAAAAAAAAAGCAAAATAAAATAAAAATTTGGGTCCAGATTTTAGGACCAAATTCAAGAGATCCCTGACCGATCCCTCATTCTATATATATATATATATATATATATATATATATATATATATATATATATATATATTATGTTTATGCATGCATGTGCTCTCTTTTAACATGTGAAGGTTAAAAAAAATCTTTTGTCATTTTATATGAGCACGATTAATATAACCTACCTATTTTAATTTAATCAAAATGAAAATAAAAGTATATCATAAAAAACCTTTATCATTTTATATGAGCAAAATATATACTCCCTCCGTCCCAAATTATCTGCTAAAAATTATCTGCTGTTTTAGCAGAAAATTTTTGTCCCGCAATATCTGCTTTTTCAAAATTTCAATGCATTTTTTCTCTTTATTTTTCAAGTTTACCCATTTACCTTAATCGTTGATAGTCATTACTCATTCAAGTCTCTCCTCTTTTTTAAGCATCTTTTTCATATTCCCACCAATAAGAATGTGATTGCCAAAGTTATGCTTTTTAAAAGACATTGGCACACTCTTCCATGGACAATCTCCTTTTACTAAAGCCTTAATTGTAGAAAACAAAAAATTAGCACATAAAGGTATTTTAGTATTTTTATCACACATATTGATATGTGTGTAGAACTCTAGAACAGCAGATAATTTGGGACGAAGGAAGTACTATTTTAAAAGAAAGGTGTCCACATAAACTAGTCTAGGATCGATGGAGAGAGTTAATTAAATGTCCTTAGCCATTTGGTGACGATTATTGTCCGATAATTCTAATTATTAATAGTCTCTTTGGATCGATTTTATTTTTTGGGATCTATTTTTAGTAAACAATTAATTAATGTATGAGAGAATTTAATAAGGATAAATTTTGGAATAATAATTAACAACTTACAAACAAATTCACTAATGTAAAGGACAAGTAGATATTCAATTTCTTACAAATCATATTAGAGTTTAACTAAGACCGATAATTGTGTGATAATATTTAGTTATTCTCTAGCTATTAGTTGTGATTTGTTTGTGAGTTGTTAATATGTCAAGATTTCAAAACTATATGCGTGCGTGCATGCGTCAAATTAAACAAATGGACAACTCCTCCTTTTCCCATTTCTCTTTGAATTAATTAATTTTTCGGGGGAACCAACAAGCAATAATTAATTCAAGTACAATTTGAGAATGCAACACCTGAATTTTTGGACACAATGAGAAAAATTAAAAATGAAATTCAATTATATTTGAATTTCAAGACAAAACAAACGAGAATAGAATCATATTTTACAATATTACCTTAGATATATTTGTAATTTAAAAGAATTATTAATTTATGATTTTGATGAAACCATATATTTATATAAGGGTCTTTTAAAAAATATTATTATTTTATCGAAATTATTAATTTATCTCATTAGTCCAAGTCGAGATTGGGAAAAAATATTATTTTAGAGAGATTATTAATTTATCGAATATTAATTTATAGAGGATTTACTGTACTTATAGTTGACCAAAAAATAAAGAGAGGGAAAAATAACTCTCTCTTTCTTTGAAGCAGGCAGAATGATCTTGGTTGGTCTAGGTGTTTGAATATACATATGAAGAGCTAGCAGCTGCAACTTGAGATTGATTGTTGTTTTGAATTTTATTTTCAAGAGACGCATTGACGCATGCATGCTTTGAACGGTTGTGGTACGTACGACCTACCGGCCGACCGGCCTGTTTGATCAATTCATGCATGCATGCATCACAATTCACAGATCGATTAATATTCATCTTCATATATGAATTTCTGGTCATCGCTTGACTAGTCATAATCAAATTAAAACTTATTCTTAGTATAATTTTATAGTTATAGTTAGATTAATTATATATTCAATATTGTTATATATTGCACCTTATTTTATACTTTTGTGACTTATAATATGTCATATTTGAGTTTGATAAAATTTATCTGTGGACATAATTTAAATAAGCATAAAAGGTGTAAATTAATGTCCTCAACGTGGAGAATAAAAGAGAATTTTATTTGATTTGTGTAGAAATCATTTGATTAGTGTCTACAGTGAAACATTTAATAAGGTGCAAAATTGTTTGATAAAAATTATTTTTCCTTAGTTCCATTTAATAGAAGTCTATTTTATTTTTTGGAACAAAAGAAAAATATTGAGTGCTAATTCTAATTAACCACTACATTAATACTATCTAGTATGTAACTTACATATTTAGTATTAATAAGTATGGTTAAATATAGAATTAAATAGTATATTATGTAACTTACATATATGTATGTATATATATATGTTGATATATATACATAAGATGAGATATATGCATAAGTTTTAAAATATATAATTTTGCACATGTAATTTTCTATCTTCTCCAATATTTCTACAAACAATTAACTACTATAAAGAAGTGTTCTATTGGAATTTTCTGTGAATTGCTATCACAGATAATTCACCAAGGCTTGACATATATCCTGGAGGTATATCGTATGTAACCCTTAGCAAACTAATCGTGGTGGGGGCGATAAAGACCTTAAGGACAGGGATCACCCGTGTCATGTCTTCAACAACAATCTTGACTCTACGAAGCTAAGGTTCTAACAATCTTAAGGTCTTTATGTATTTGTTAGAGTCATGATTTTGGTGAGATGAAAGACAACACGGTTTTCAAAGATAAGTGCCATTTTTCGTGTATCTATTTTATCAATGGAATTTTTATGATAATTAGTAATATATTGAGATATTAAGCTAATTATTTTTATTGATAATTCCTGTTAGAAGATGGATTGTGAAAAAAATGAAAGTGAAAAAGATTACAATTTACATGTTTGTAAATTGATGTGAAGAAGATGAAGCGTTATCATGGAAAAACACCAAATGTTGATGCTTAGAAATCTTTCAAGAGATTGTGGTGTTCTTCGGATTTAATTCCAAAAGGTGTGTTTTTTAACGATTGTCTTTATTTTTATAAATGATAATTGTGTATCATTTAGTATATATGTGTATATACTTGAAAGTATATGTTTTATGTATTATATCATGTGAAGATGATATTGTATGTTTGAGTATTATTTTACTTACATTTTGTTGTAATAAATTAATTAATTAGTTTTGTGGGATAAGAAAAGTAATTAATTTTTTGTTCATGATGGAATAAATTTAATTTTATGCATATATATATATTACGGTTTGTAATATTTTATGAGTAGATAAAATATTATGATGTGTGTGTATATATATATGTATGAAATTTGAGACAATTATTTTTCTTATACACTAATTGAGATTAATTTATTATGAGAAAGTTGTAGTAAAATTTGAGAAATTTACTTGTCTCTATGTATAACAAATTAGTTGTAAATTAATATATTTTGAGAATAAAGTAAATTTATGTTCTTCTTAAACAAAATTATGCATATAAATTTGAGGTGATATTTAGTGTGTAATATTTTTTGGTAGTTGTATGCATGAATTTTGAGAAAGATTACTTTGTTTGTGGATAATAAATTAATTATAAACTAATAATTAGAAGAGATATTGTAGAAGTAGATTTAGTTGAAGTAAATCTTATATACAATATGATTTTGATGTTGAGAAAACACTTAGAAATGATATTCGTAGTGTTTTTGGGATAATCATAATTGGTATACGTTGATTTATTTTTATGTGTACTTCTTGTCCAAGAAGTAATAAATTTTAATGTGATTATATGAATTTTGTATATTCTAAATGAGGTAAATATTTTATTTTTTGACTTTTTATAAATATAGTGAAGTTCAAGTATTTCATATTATTATGATAATTGTCTTGAATTCTATATTTATAATTTTCAAAAGATATAATGTTTATGGTATTTTATGTCTAAGTTGGGATAAGAAAATACTTGAGGAAATACTAATTCATGTGTGTAAATTTTATTTATTTTCTACATAAATTAATTTCGTTTTGTGATAAATTAATTTCTTAGAAAGTAAATATAAATTTTATATTTTATTATTTATATGCAAATAAATTTGTGCCATATGATGAGTTGTCTTATAATTTGTATATAATAAATTTTATACTATTTACATAAAGTCAAGTGTTACGTGTTGGTATACTTGAAAAATGTACATGTATAATTTATTAAGTGCTTATATTAAATAATTTTTTAGATTTGAGATTTTATGTAATTCAGAAAATAAGAGCTTATTTTCTTATGTGGGGTATTCTAAAAGATTTTTATGTTGAAACAATCTTTATATGAATAACTAATACATAAAATGTACAAAAACTTATTTTATGTTTTGAGAAGTGTTCCTTAATATTCTTATGTGGAAGTAATATTTATAGGAACATTGTTACATAAAATGTTAATTAATCTAAAATTTATTTTAAGTAGTGAGCATAATATTGTGAAGTGAAATTATTCAATGAGATTTCAATTATTTAAAAGTGTGGGGTGATTCTTTAAGATTTTTATTTATAGACTAAATTTGGCCTTTGAACTATTTAGAGCATAATTTTATTTATGTAAGAAATATTAAGGCTTATGAATTTCTTGTTGTGAAATTCAATTTGATTGCGTAGTTCTGTGAAATGAAAGTCTTTGAAACACAAATTTTTGAATAATATTGAAGTGTGAACTTATTTTATTAGCCTAAATATGATCCAAAATATTTATAGTGATTTAGTTCAATAATGAGTTTGAAACTAAGTTATAAATATTCAAGTGAATACATATTAGGTGATAATATGTGCATATTAACCTTGAAATTCTATCAGATATAGAATTATTTATATGTTTACACTAACAATATAATTGTATAAACTATAATGTGATAGTTTTTGTCTATATTAATGATATGTTGATCATTTTACATAGTATTGTTAACGTAAACGAGTTTAAGAAATATCTAATTTTGTCTTTATGTTGAAAGACTTGTAAAATAGATGTTATCTTATTATCATGTGAAAACATAGTGAGGATTCCAACTAAACCAATTAAATTGTATTGAGAGGCTATACTAAACTGAGTTTGATATACCTTGAGATTGAAGAATTTAATAATTCTTTAATAGTAGTGGTACACTAAAAGTTAATTCTGATATAGCTATTGTAAAGTTGAAGTACACATTCGCTAGTGGGAGCGTTGTGTTTGATATGCAATACATGAGATCAGATATTACATACAGTTTTAAACTTAGTATACTAATGATTTACATTGGTTTTTGTTAGATCTCTCAATGTTTTAATATATAGATCACATAAGTGTCATTTATATTTTAGCGAGGAAAATTATAAATTTACAAGTAGGTAAAATTTCACTCAATCTTGGATTTCGTTTCTTAGATGAGTAAGAAACAAATGAGTATTTTTCATTTCACAATATGAATCTAATATTATTTTATGAGGGAAGTTTAAGGGATTAAGGTGTTTGTTAAAACATTGATTGTAGTCTAGTCTAAAGTCTCCTATTTCACAATATTGTGTTAGTGAAATTTTTTATGTAATACAAACACTACTACAAAACAGTAAATAGACAACGCGGAAAAAACGTTGTGGTTTCAGTCAAAAAAACGTTGTGGTTAAGAGTGTTATCTATTTGACACCCTTACACAACGTTTTTAAAACGTTGTAGTTAAACACAATACACAACGTTTTTTAGAAAAAAAAACGTTATAGATTTGTTTTCAAAAAATTAGCAGATGCTTAAAAACGTTGCAGAAGGTATGATTCCACAACGTTTTTTGGTTAAAAATGTTATTGTTTAGTATATCAGACAACGTTTAGGCATATTTACACAACGTTTTTAAAATGTTGTAGATTAAAAAAAATAAAAAAGAAAATGCTGTGGTTCACCTACATTACCAATGCACCTGCAATATGCTAATGCCATGATATATAGCTAAAATTACAAAGAATATTAATACCATACAATACGTTTACATCCCAATAATTCTTTGTAATGCCAATTACAAAAAATATTATATTAATACCATACAATACGTTTACATCTCAATAATGCCAAACGATCCATACATCCCTACAATTTTTAGTTTCAAATTCTGACTTAAACAATTGCATAAAGAAACAATAAGTTAACTTGAAAGAAGAGGACAAAACAAAAGGAACTTAAATCCAAAACCTCCAACTCGTCCTGTGAACCACCTTCAGAGATCTGGCCATCTGTTGCACACCCATCATTCATAAGCAACTCTGAATCTGCCTCACAAGAATCAGTCTGCGAAAATCTGTAACTGTTGCTCCCAATAACGTAGCCTAGATACAAAAAGACCAAAGATTCTTGCACAAATTAACGGAAAGTCAATTTTAAATCATTTCGACACATAATTTTATATCTATTTTTTTTAATTATTTATTATCACCTTAACATTATACATAAAAAATTGTTGAGAAAGGTGTGCATATATCAAACCTATAATTTAAATTTTCATTCATTTTCTACTTTTCAAAATAAATTTAATGAACATACATACATACATGCATAGACATCATACTAGAAGAATTTCAATAATACCTGCCTGCCTTGCCTGCCTGCCTGCAAGCAAATTAATAATATTATCATCATTAAACCTTAATTTTCATTCCAGGTGGACAAATTTTCTTTGATAGAATCTTCTAAACATGGAGTCAACCTCTATGAGGTAGCAAGTGCCTGGAGATAAAAGGCTAATAGTATCTTTGCTAGTCACAAACTCCTTGCCTCCATATCTGTGCTCCATTAGCTTCATGATTTCAACAAATTTTTCTGGAGAAAACTGCAATGAATATTCATTCACATGCATGCCAAAACCACTTGGAATCATATTTTAGGAAACCATGCATATATATATTTCAGGCCAGGAGGAGATTATATATATATACCTCATGTCTTGATTTCAATTTCTCTGAGACATTCATTACAATAGCGATGTTTGACAAGTTAAAAGGATATTCACATTCACCGAGTTTGAACGAGAACATTGTTGCAGTTAGGCCGCTACCATTGGAAAACATCATTACCCGCTTACCTGCCTGGAAAACAAAACAGATTATTGTATGTAAATATCTAGCAATTAAATAGTATTTAAGCATAAGGTTGCACAGAGTCAAACAGAGGACGTTGATTATAAGGATGTAAAAATGAAAGGTACTCAGTTTAAATCATTGATTATAAGGTTGCACAGATTCAAACAGAGGACGTTGTGGTTCTCCCACCACCTGTTCCCAGTTACAAGAAACCTTGCCCACCCGTTATACCTCTGCCTAAGCCTCCTCCAATCCCCACAAAGGATTTCCACTACCCCAAGATTGGATACTTCCCACCTCTTCACCTTTGTTCATCAATGTTAATAAAGATCTTCTTCAAGCATCTGAAAAGAATATTTGAAGATGGGGAATTAAAGAAAGAGTTGATTGCTTGTGTTAGTTATTGGTTTGCGTGAGTGTTTTATGGTTATTTCATAAGTCTGTAAATTAAAATTTCCCACTTTAATAATAATAATAATACTTCCTTCCTTCCTTGTATAAATAATTCAATACTACAATCAGTGCAGTGCAGTGCAGTAGTTGTGTTTTTGTTAGCCATCATCTCTAGCTTAGCTAAACACAACTACATAGGTAGTAATTTCTAATTATATATGAGAACTGGATAGGATGGGATGGGATGGGATGGGATGGGTGGTGTCCGGAAATCTGACTGACTCGGAACCTTGTACAATACACGACAATTACAAATCAACATTATTTGTAAACTAAATAATGCACTATTCTAATTAACATACTGCTAAATTAATGTCTGATGATAAAATAATTTGATTTGAATTATTGAATTAAAAAGCTCTCCACCACCACCAATTACAATTATTAAATTATTGAACTGGATGGGATGGGAACAGTTTAAATCATTGATTATAAGTTTCTACAGGAACTGAACTTAAACAGAGATGCAGGCTATTATAAATACAAGGCAGAAATAGCCAATTATGAAGGATAGAGATGTCATCATTTTTTACCTGTTGAAACTTGGTTGTCGGACTTTCACATCAAGATTTTGATGCCGAGTTAACCATACAAGCTAGTGAAGCTGCAACTACATCTTCAGCCTGCAAGAAAACTAAAATCAATGCTGATCATTTTGGGCATACTCAAAAAATGAAGGCAACTAACTGGTAATACTTCAGACATTTGAAGTAAATATTTACCTCCTTGTGACCTCAAGACATCCAAACTTGAAAAGAGTGACATTATTAACTTGGAAAAACGAGTAACTAAGGATAAAATTGGAGAGGTCAAAATTATCCAAATGAAAGTTTCACTTCAAGCATTTGATTCGACATCAGCAGTTCAGCACTGGTTAACTCTAACTAAAAAAAGCACATCAAATATTCAATAGAAGCCAAATCAGTGATCACATACATAAGAGATTGTTCTGGAGTGGGATAGATCATAAAGAAGATTCGTCTGAAGTAGGAAAAAGTTGCAAGCAGTTTGAAAATTCAAAACAGAACTGAAATTAATGGCTCAAGGAGCATATAAACTAGAAAAGGAACTATGTATCCTTTAACCTCTCATTTTATTAGCTATCATTATATTTCATGTTGCAACTTCATTCAGTTTCTCTTTGTTTCACTTTCATTTCTTAATTCTGGTGAGAAACCACTAATTCCAAATGCTGTTACTATATAATAAACATGGTGTACATAAATCATCGAATACTGTAAAATCGAAAGACTTATTAGCTTAACTGGGAGGTTGGGGTCTGAAATTGAAAGTGTCAGATCTTCATTTCACTCGGGGTTGACATTATTCTTCATCACACGAGTCTTTAACTTCTGCTTCAAAGAGTCACAAATAAACACCAACATCAATTTTATATTTATAGCTGAAAGGGTCAAACACAATCAATTCTAGTATTCCATAAAGACCAATAAACAAATATTTTCAAAATTAGTTATAAATTTTGACTTTTAAAAGTCAATTTGCAAAATTTGATATGATTTCATCTAAAGTTTACAAATAACAAATAACCAAGGGATACAGCACCAAGGGAGGTGAAGTAAAATTCTCAGGTACCTGATATGAATCCAACACTCAAACAAACGAACCCATAAAAAATAGGTCATTTATTCTTCAATCCTCCTTTACACTGCAGACAACTCTCTGGTTTTACCCTGGTTTTGGCCATTTGTTTTTTGTTTTAAAAAAAATAAACTTTATTAAAACTATTACCTGGGGAAGCACATTAAAGGGCCTGATTTCGCCGCCGAATGCCTGCAGGGAATTTTGAAGAAATTAGAACAACCGGAGAAAGAGGGAGATTTGATTTATAAAGATGAGACAAGAAATAAATCAAATTGGGACTTACGAAGGTGGAAACATCTTCAATGAATTCATTTGGAGCTGCAGAAAGTAAAGGTTATATATACATAGAATAGAATAAGATCAGAGAGAAAGATAAGGGGATATTGTTATTGTTATTATTATTATAGGCTAAAATGGAAATGTGTAAAAGGAGAAAGTTTCAACATACAAGAAGAGGAAGAAGGGATGAAGGTGGAGAGTTCTCTGTCAGTGTAAAGGAGGATTGGGGAAAGAACAGTGAGTAACAACTAACCCAATAACACCGGCTTCCTCATCTTCGTGATATTGAATCCTCTCTGGTTTTGGGCATTTGAACCCTAGTTTTCGTGACTGTTTAGGAGTAGAGAAAGAGAGAAGTGTGAGATGAAATACGAAGACAGAGAAAGAACGAGTTTTCACTTCCGCCTAAATTAAGCTCCGTGTTTTTCGCATACACAACGTTTTTTTTTTTTAAAACGTTATCTATTTAAAATTAAAAAATACCTTTTTAAATAGATAATATTTTTGCATATATATCTACAACGTTTTTAAAAAAAATGTTATGAAAAAAAATACCACAACGCTTTTATAAAAAACGTTGTGGTTTAAGTGTTGTCTATTAGATATTTTGTAGTAGTGAAATTATTAATCTTGGATTCATAACTGGTTGTAATCTTGAATAAGTTAGAAAATATTCACAAGTAGGTGAATATATAATTATATTTTTATAAGTAGGTGAATATATTATTATCCTTAGTGAGGGAATAATTTACTTGGAGTAGCAAGTAATATCATTGCTTTATATGATTGAGAAAGCAAACGGAATCGAAATTTGTTGTTAAAACATCAAATTGTATTACTTCCATTCTTGGTTCATTATGATGTGATAATGAAATTGTTTGTATAGAGCATATGAGATTACCTTTTATGGTAAGTCTTGACATGTTGGTCATAGACATAATTTTTTGTTAGATAATTGATCTGAGAAGGTATTATAATATTTATTCACGAGAAAGTCAGTGACGACTTGACTTATCTTTTTACTAAGGCTTTGACGAGATCTTAGTAAGTTTAACTACTTGTGATATGGAACTTAAACCACTTTGAGTCAGGGGTGATGGAACCAAACCTATTCCTAGGTTACCCCTAGTTTATAGGTTCAATGGAAAAAATAAGTCACAGTTGCTGACTGTGTTACTATCGATGTGGTTCCATATGTAGTTTAAGATAAGAACGTCTGTTGCACGGTAGAAGTGAAGTTATACTCTTAACAAAGTTGTTGTGTTCTTAGCAACAGAAACACATGTGAAACACTTTGCCTATATGAACTAGAAGTGGAGCCGCTTTTTATAGAGGATTGTGGCTTACTCTCTTAAAGGTTCATGAAACAGGGTATTGCGCATGGCCATATTAGCGCGAAGCAATTGAGAATACTCATCGTGGTAGAAGGATTTTGTGTGTGTGTGAAAATTCCGGTCATATCATATAGAAGTAGAGGTTCAATCTACGGACACCTTTAACTTCGATGTGACTTTGAGTTGTTTACACTAAGGGAAGGTTCAATGTTCGCCATATCCTCTTTTATGCACACATGCCTTGGAGTTGTTTGATAGGAAATTGTTTGGATGAAAAATAGTTTTTTCTAAACAAGTGGGGGATTGTTATATATTGCACCTTATTTTATACTTTTGTGACTTATAATATGTCATATTTGAGTATGATAAAATTCATCTGTGGACATAATTTAAGTAATTATAAAAGGTGTAAATTAATGTCCTCAACGTGGAGAATAAAAGAGAATTTTATTTGATTTGTGTAGAAATTATTTGATTAGTGTCTATAGTGAGACATTTAATAAGGTGCAAAATTGTTTGATAAAAACTATTTTTTCTTAGTTCCATTTAATAGAAGTCTATTTTATTTTTTGGAACAAAAGGAAAATATTGAGTGTTAATTCTAATTAACCACTACATTAATACTATCTAGTATGTAACTTACATATTTAGTATTAATAAGTATGGTTAAATATAGAATTAAATAGTATATTATGTAACTTACATATATGTATGTATATATATATATATATATATATATATATATATGTTGATATATATACATAAGATGAGATATATGCATAAGTTTTAAAATATATAATTTTGCACATGTAATTTTCTATCTTCTCCAATATTTCTACAAACAATTAACTACAACAAAGAAGTGTTCTATTGGAATTTTCTGTGAATTGCTATCACAGATAATTCACCAAGGCTTAACATATATCCTGGAGGTATATCGTCTGTAACCCTTAGCAAACTGATCATGGTGGGGGCGATAAAGACCTTAAGGACAGGGATCACTCGTGTCATGTCTTTAAGAGCATTCATAGCAGTTTCCTTATCTTTATTCCTACTCTGCAGTGTTATTGGGTCATTTGCAAAATAGAGATTCAATTTTTTCACTATGTACCCAACAGGTTTCTTATATTGATTCCTTAAATAAGAAAATTTAAAAGTTAACAGTTAAATTTTCCAATAGTCAAAATATCAAATTAGTAATAATCTTATAATTTATAAAAGAGAGAGTATAATTTATCAATTATATTTCAACGTAAAATAATGTTTATTTTATTTTAAATTTTAAGTAATTTATGAAGTGAGTATTGAATGGATTTATAGTTACAAATGTACACAAGATTAATATTAACTTTTAAAAAGTTAATTTGTGATATTTTTAAATTTAAATTTAATATGATTCATTTAAATTTTGAAAATAATAAATTTATAATTATTATTACGTTTATAATATTTATAATTATATTGACATAAATTAAATAAATTTATATCGATTTAAATTTGAATATATTTGAAATTAATTTTAAAATATAAGTCAATATTAAGGTTATAATTTGAAAATAAAGTAGTAAAAAATGTCAAGATGTGTATGATTGATGAGTTGTCCACTTAAATGAGGGTGTGAAATGTCATTTTGTATATATAGAGAATGATCTTTTGACTCCCTCACTTTGGGGAATAAAATCCTATATAGGGATTAAAATAGAGAATCAAATAAGGATAAGGAAGCTGTTGGATAATGATTTATTGATGCATTCTTCAAAATTAGGGATAAAGAATTAATTAGGAAAACTGTTATTAATGCTCTAACAACAATCTTAACTTTACGAAGCTACGGTTCTAACAGTACGTACATGATTTGATATGAGTTCTAAATTTATGTACAACATTACAAATGATCCAACCTAATTAAGCACATGAAAACGTACCTAACTATTATATATATATATATATATATATATATATATATAAACATTTTGATTTTAATCATGGGAAAATTAATTGTACGTGGGGTATGATAATGGTCTCACATATTTTCGATCTCCGTCTAACAAAAAATGTTTACAATATTAGGAATTTTTAATTTAATTTCCCTAAAATACGTACGTACACCGTTCAAAATCATATATAATGACTATTTTAACTTTAAAAAATACTCCTACTTAAGTATGGTTCACTATTTCTTTGAAAAATGAAAGAATCATTATCATCATGTGAGATTTATTATGTATTGTGGATATGATTGGAACTTATAAATATTAATACCCTCTCATCTACTTTTAATTTTTTACTTTTTGTATTTTTTATAAGACATGTATCTTGTTGGGTCATGATATTTTTCCTCTTTGGGCCGAGTAAGTTGGGCTCATTTGTTTAATTAATCTATTGGGCCATCATTATTGCTTCGGAAATTATTTCCGGATCACTTTCAGGATTTGTTTCCGGCTGGGTGAATTTGGATTTCTTGGTGGCTCTTTTCCTTCGGCGAGGTCTGAGGGATTCTTCGGGAATGATGGGTTCATCAGTTTGGGGTTCGTCATTCTGAGGAGAAACAGTGGGTGGATCGGTGATTGGGAGGATCACTTCGGGAAGATTCTTGATCGGAGGCTCTTCACCGCGCATCCGTAATCTTCCCCGCCAAAAGTCTTCCAATTCTTTTACTTCCGAAGAAGTTGGTTTGATCAGAGACACTGCAAATAACCATGTATCAGAACCCATATCACTTAAATATCTCAAAAAACTGTGTTACAAAATTGTTAAAAACTTACATTTATGGTCATATAGTCAGGCTTGCTTAGTCAGAAGCACAAAACTCCATTCCTTCGGAGGAATCTTCTTCAAAAAATCTGCCATTTCCTTCACACATTCTTCGGGGATATCCCCAAAGTCAGCAGAGATCCGATCAGAGATAGTCCAATCAAGAAGATAAGAGATTTCGGGTCCCGTAACAAAAAACCATTTTTCGTGCCAACCCTTGTTGCTTGAAGGGGTATCCATCAGGGGTCTCTTCTCGAATCTGGCGTTGGATCGGGGAGACTGTTTGCTCAACATTTTGAAACCTCGTTCTCGGGACCTCTACAATTTGAGAAGAGGGTGAAGAAGATGTCGACGAGAGGAGGAATCCTTAGTTCAGTGATGTAAGCGCAATGAATGCCAGAATGTGAATGTAGGAATTAGGCACCAACTGGGCAAAACCCACTCCTATGAACCCTAGGAGGGTAACGACGAATGCATGGAGGGTAAGGCGAATCCCCTTTTCGAGAAAAGTAACTGGCATGCCAATCCAACCATCCGGTCGATGGTACATGCGTTCTTCAGGAGCGGGAGCCCTTATAGCGTACATATCCGGAATCTGATAGCGAGTCCGGAGGATGCGTATCTCAGCTTCCGTAACAGTGGAGGGGGTATTGGCATGAGGAAACTGTTCCCCATCCTTAAAGAAGTCGGAAGGAGCCAGAGAAGGGATCAAGGGCAGATTCTTCCCCATGGTTGCTGTGGATTGGGGATTGGAACTCTAACCCTCTTGGTTAGGATTTGGATTAGGGGAAACGGTGCAAACGGGAGTCACGCGAAGGGGAGAAATTTGGCTAGAGTTCACAGTCACCATTGTTGAGATTTCGTAAAGTCAGAGAAGGAAGTTATGAGAAGGAGAAGAAAGCTCAAAGGTTCAAAGTTCAAATTGACAGGTAAAACCGTCAAAATTGGTAAAGTTTATCTTTTATACTGACAGTTACACGAGTTACGAAGGCGGCACATTAAATGCTAGTAATGATGAGAATTCGAATGGGAAGCGCCCGGATCAATTCTTAGACATTTTATCAGATTGGGCTTCTCGGTTGGATTTTCAGTTTTTAGACCGTCTTGTTCGATTTCAATCCTTTATTGACTGGGCCTTTTACTCTGAACATTCAGCCATTCCCTGTCTCATCTAATGGACCAAATTGGGTATATCTCAATTACTTTCTGTTATGGGCCTTTAGTAAATTCTAATATCATGGACCATTTATAGTTTTCTATTAAACATTCATTCAACAAAAACTAGGGGGCAATGTTGGGTCGCGATATTTCCCTCTTTGGTAGAGAGTAAGTTGGGCTCACTTGTTTAATTAATCTATTGGGCCATCGGTATTGAACCTTGAAAGTCACTGGGCCTAGTCACCATATTACTTCTATTTAACCCTATAAGACCGGGTCGGGTCATTGGACTAACCCATTGGATCATTTAATATTAATTACTTTGACTTGTAATGATGAAAAAGCATGACAGTTGACTAAGACACTTGTCATGCATTAATGTGGATGGGATTATAGCCATTACCAAGAAAGATAAAGCAAAGACGGGTAGTAGTGAGTAGATCAGTGGGCGGTGGCGGGACCCATCAGATCACGGGGGTTGTGTCAGAGGTAGTGGGTCGCACGGTAAACCAGGAAAAGAGAGTATAACCTATCAACTAAGTCTTCACAAACAGGTACGTTCTCATATACGTTCTCATTCATATTCACACAAACACACAACTGAGAACTATTATCTCTCTCAATACACTAGACATTACATCATCCATTGTTAACCTTGTGAACACGTATACTTACTCTCACTTTGAAATTATCCCCGTGATCCGTGCGCTCCGCTTATGGTGTTTATCGTGTTTACTGTGCAGGATTAGGGCGTCTTATGTGATTGGGACGTGGCAGAAGATCCTGGCGTTAACATTGGCGCTAGAAGGAGGGCTGAGTTCTAGTGTCATTGAAATTTTTAATCACAATCATTTAATCTACTTCGGAAGATGGTGAGGAGTAGAGATGGTACGCCAGAAGGGCAGGCGATGGTTGTTAGCTCGTCACTGCCTCGTGTTTGATGAAGAAGGATCGTCTCGTCCTTCTTAAAGTGCTCACGAGAACTGCGGCCTCTAAGCATAATTCAGGAGATCTCTGTCCGAAGATCCATGGTGGGGCCAGACGGAGGTTGGTTTTTGATGCGGATAAGGAGCGTGATCATGGTCGAGGGCGAGCGGAAGGCTCACCGACCAAGACTCATCGCCGAAGTGGTCAGGAGGACAGAGCTGCCAAGTTGGCGAGGATGGTAGACGAAGCAGATAAAGCCTTGGAGGTTCTGTTAAAGCATAGAGAAGATATAGCCGAACAGATGCTTCGGGTGGCGGAGTTAAGGGACGAAACATCTAGCCATGTTCAGTCCGAAAGGCGGAGTAAGCATAAGGAGATACCACGACAAGAGGGTAAAGAGCCGGAGCATTCTACACATGTGTCTAGGGATCGTACTCGTGGACTCGAAGAAGGCACTGGTGGTCGTTGGTTCTCAGCATCGAGACGACGACAGACGAAGGAGCAGGTCGAGGGAGATCGTGCCAAAAACCAGAAAAAGAGAGCATCAGCGTGAATATTCTCGTCATGAGGACAGAATTATACGCCGAAGTAGATCCAGAAGCCCCACAAGGGCAATGGGATCGGCAGGAGGAGGTCGATCCACTCAGAGGCAGAATGTTGTTCAGGAGATAGAGGTCTTCTCGTATCCCGAAGGTGTTAATTTTTTAGTGAAGGAGTTGAAAGAGCTCCGAAAGCAGTTGGTTGAGGTTTAATAGGTGAAGGACACTCCGGGAAAGAAGGCATCCCCTTTTTCCTCGGATATTCTCAAGGAGAAGACATATGTCACCAAGAAGTTGCCTCGTATGGAGAGTTACGATAGGTCCGGGGACCCTTACGACCATAGCCAGGCGTTCGACCGGCTCATGGATTATTATGATTTCACTGATGCTGCCAAGTGCCACACATTTGTTACGACATCAAGGAAAGATGCGAGGCAGTGGATGAGGACTTTGCCGTCAGATTTAATTTCCTCTTGGACAGAGCTCTGCGATAAGTTCCATGCCCGCTTTGGGAGCAACCGAAGGAGAGGGAAGCCCACCGTTCATTAAAGACAGTCCGGCCAGTTCACCAACGAGTCCTTGGGTCAATATGTGAAGAGGTTCAGAGAAGCAGTTGGTCAGGTGTCAGACCTCAATGACCTCCAGGCCATAGGTTTGTTTCAAAATGGGCTAGATCTGGTAAAGTCCGAGAAGTTGGTGAAGAAGTTGATGTTCAACCATCCGAAGAGCCTGGCAGAAGCTTTTGACAAAGCAGAAAGATATATTGTTGTAGAGGAGGCTATGAATAGCCTAAAACGTCCTTCTTCGGACCAGTTAAAGGATGCAGATGATCCTAAGGCAGAGGGCGATCAGAGAAAGGGGGGAGGATATAATGATCGGCCAAAGGGCAGTTCGAAGAAGTTCAATAACTCATGGCGACAGAGGAGTAGTCGTCCACCTGCGTCCGCTTCGAAGGTGAACAAGGTTTACACCAAGCTGAACACGGAGAGGTCGGTGATTTTGGACCAAATCAGGAACCAGCCATTCTATGAGCCGCCTCGTGACCACATCAAACCAGGGCAGGGAAATACCCGAAAATATTGTGGCTATCATCAAGCCGCTGGTCACGATACTAATGAATGTTGCAATTTGAAAGATTTCGTAGAGAGGAAGATTCAAAATAGTTTGTTGGTTCAGTATGTGGCCGGGAGGGACCAACAAGGTCAGCAAAATACTGATCGTACCGTTCAGACGGCTCTGCCCGCTCAAAGTATTCCAGTACCACCACCAAGGCACGTCATTGATGTAATAACCGGTGGGACAGCAGGAAAGTTGGTAGGGAAGAAGAGGAGAGGATACCTGGATTCAGTCATGTCCGTGGCGGGTGCTTCCCCGAAGGCCGACAAACCTTTTCCAGGGACTGTTATTTCTGTCACCGATGCAGATTATCCTTCGGAGCCTATCGAGTCGCATGAGGGGGCGTTGGTGACCACGGCGCAGGTGGGTTCAGTAGATGTGAAGCGCATGATGATAGATAACGGGTCTTCTGTAGACATCTTATATGCCCATGCTTATAAGAGGATGCATCTTGATGGGCGGAAGATGGAGGTCGGGCAGGAGGCTCCTCTATATGGCTTCAGCAATGATCCAGTCAAAGTTGCAGGCACTATCGAGCTCCTAGTGATCTTCGACACGGCTCTTCGGCAGGTAAAAATAATGTGTAAATTTTATGTTGTACATGTAGATTCAGCTTACAACGCCATATTGGGAAGGACTACACTGACAGCTCTCCAAGCGGTAACTTCCATCCCTCACTTCAAAATCAAGTTCCCCACAAAGACATGGAGTCGGTCGAAGTGGCGGGGACTTAGATCCGCCCAAGATGTTATAGAAATGCGATTATTTCTTCCGGAGCGGGTCGACAAAGAAAACAAACCATGGCAATTGATATCGAGCCCTTCACCGAAAGCGACTTGGAGCCATTAGTAATTCCCGCAGAGAAAGCGGAAGAGATCGAGCTAGTCCTTGGAAAGCCGCAGAAGACAAGAAGATTGGTTCGGTCCGCTTGAACCTCTTCTGACAAACCTCATGGAGCTCCTTCACTTTTGCTATCGCGAACATTTTTGTATAGGAACCACGGACATGCCCAGAGTCACCGAGAAGATAGGTGAAGCACCTGTCGGATGTAGATCCTTCAAGAAGCGATTAAAATAAGAAGAAGCGGATTTTTGCACGGGCTGACGTAAGATCATTGATGAGGAGATTGCAAAAGTCATTATCGCTAACTTCATCTATGAAATCGATTACCGGAATGGATGGCGAATGTGGTGTTGGTGCAGAAGCAGAATGGAAAATGGCGGGTTTACATCGACTACACCGATCTGAATAAAGCTTGTCCGAAGGACTTTTATCCTTTGCCCCATATTGACCAGCTCATCGATGCCACTTCGGGGTATGCGTTACTAAACTTTATGGATGCTTTTTCATGTTACCATCAAATTTCCATGTGCAGGAAGGACATTCCGAAGACAGCATTCATTACACACCGTTCGGTGTACGCCTACAAGAAGATGACCTTTAGCCTTATAAATGCTGGAGCCACTTACCAGAGAATGATGAACTTCGTCTTCAACAGGAAACTAGGGAGAAACATGGAGGTCTATGTAGATGACATGATCGTGAAGAGCATGCAGGTTCAGAAGCATTTGGACGATCTGAAGGAGTGCTTCCAGACTGTCCGACATCATCAGCTGAGGCTCAATCCGGCCAAATGCACCTTCGGACTCGGTGCAGGAAAGTTCCTGGGATATCTGGTCAGTCAGAACGGTATTGAAGCCAATCCGGAGAAGAACCAGCTGGTCATTCTTGACATGAAGACTCCTCAGTCGTTCAAAGACGTCCAACGTCTGACTGGTAGGATTGCAGCTTTAAGGAGGTTTATGTTGAAATCTGCGGAGAGGTGCCTTCCTTTCTTTAATACACTAAAAGGACCAAAGAATGCAAAGACGTTACAATGGACTACCGAATGCGAAGACGCCTTTCAGGGCATAAAAACGTATCTATCTTCGGCTCCTTTATTGATGAAGCCTGTTCCAGCAGAGACATTATATTTGTACCTTGCAGCAAAGTTCGTTTGGCGGTTGGAGCGATCATGGTTCGGGGAGGTCGATGGAAGCGACATCCGGTTTCTATTATGTCGATCGCCTACTACGAGATCTTTGAAACCAGTGCGAATATTGAAAAATTTGCTTTTGCTTTGATAATTGCTAGTAGAAAGCTTCAAAAATATTTTCAAGGTCGGCTCCTGGTCGCTTTACGGATCAACCATTGAAGAAGGTGATGAGCAAGCCAGAGGTTTCGGGGAGGCTAGCAGCATGGACTATGGAGTTGTCCCAATTTTTTTATTGAATATCATCCCCGAACCGCTATCAAAGGTCAGGCCTTGGCCGATTTTATGGTGGAGTGCTCGTTCAAAGCCAGATCTTAATCGCTGTAAGTCGAGACGTCCGATCGAGCGATTGCGGTTCTTCAGCAGGGACAAAGTGCATAGACGATGTACGCAGATGGATTCTCTACAAATTGATCATTAGTAAGGTGTATTATCTTGACGAGTCCAGAGGGATTCAAAGTCTGACAGAGCCATCGATTCGGGTTTAAAGCGACGAACAACGAAGCCGAATATGAAGCAGTGTTGGCAGGTGTTCGACTGGCGAAGAGTCTAGAGGTCCAGAAGCTGATCATTTACAGTGACTCTCAGTTGGTCGTCAAACAACTGTCGAGAGATTATGAAGCTCGTGGGACCAGGATGATCAAGTATCTGGCAGAATTACAAGACCGACTTCAGTACTTTGTTTCTTATGAGTTTCTGGGCATAGAGCGTAACGACAATTCCATTGTTGATGCCCTCTCGAAGCTCACTACCACGGATGCAGATGTTTTTAATGGATCGGTTTACTTAGAAGTTTTGCAACAGCCGAGTGTTCAGTATGAAGCGGTGATGTGTATCGAGCGATTTAATTGCTGGATGACTCCCTACATCGAATATTTGGCAGATGGCGTCCTTCCTCCAGATCAGATGCTGGCAAAGAAGATCAAGTACAAGAGTGCCAACTTCGTTCTTATTGATGGGGATCTTTATCGAAGGACATTTTCGTCACCATTATTGAAGTGTCTGGTTCCGTCTGAAGCTGAGTATGCCCTTCGGGAAGTTCATGAAGGCATTTGTGGTAATCATATGGCTGCTAAGTCATTAGCATACAAAGTTCTTCTAAGAAGGGTACTTCGGCCAACAATCTTCAAGGAAGCTACCGAGTATGTGAAGAAGTGTGAGAAGTGTCAGCTCAACAGTCCGATCCCACATTAGCCACCAGAAGAGCTATACTCGATTCTATCTCTTATACCATTTGCTGTCTGGGGGGTTGATATATTGGGTCCATTGCCAAAAGCTAAGGGACAGGTCAGTTTCGTTATAGTTGTCATTGATTACATGACCAAGTGGGTAGAGGCGAAGCCACTTCGGTTGATAACAGAGCAGGAATGTTTAAAGTTCATGAAAGAGTCCGTAATATTTCGCTTCGGAATTCCCAAAGTAGTGATATCAGACAATGGACGCCAGTATGTGGGATCAAAATTTGAAGGGTTTTGAAGGAGTGGGGGTTCAAAGACAAGAAGACTTCTGTGGCTCATCCACATTGAATGGGCAAGAGAGAGGACCAACAGACGCCATCGAATCAGGATCAAGCCTTGATGGATAAAGCTAAAGGAAGATGGCGAGAAGAACTGCTCAGCGTGCTGTGGGCTTACCGGACTACACCGAGGACCACCACAGAGGATTCACCTTTTCGATTGGCCTATGGTACTGATGCCTTAGTCCCAGTCGAAATCGGATCTCCAAGTCTTCGGGTCAGTCAATTCAAAGAGATCTATAATGACGAAGGACTGAAGGCCAACTTGGATCTGCTAGAAGAAGTCAGAGAGGTAGCTTTGCTCAAATTGGCTACTTATCAACGAAGAGTAGCCAAGCATTACAACAAAGGGGTCAAACTTCACAGATTCGAAGTAGGAGACTTCGTCCTAAGAGAAGCCGAAGCATCTACGCCTCAAAACACTGGAAAATTAATGCCGAACTGGGAAGGGCCGTATGAGGTGATCGAAGTACCAAAGCCAGGGACTTATCGTTTAAAAGCATTAGATGGATCCGAGATCAAGAACACTTGGCATGCAGGCAGGCTTCAAAAATATTTCCAATAGAGATATTCAGTCTACGAAGAAGTCTGTACATGATTGTTCACCATCTATAAAAGTTCACTTTTTCACAACTGATCCTCTTCTTATTTGTCCTAAGTTCACAATGGTGTAAGGAGGTATGGTCGGACTTGCTGGCCATTCGATGGTAGCCCATTTATTTGTTGCCCAGCGTGGTAGACAAATCCTATATTCCTTTATATTGCTTTTACCGAGGGCGGTAAATCAATAGTTCAACAAGTAAGGAGGATCAGGGGTGGACTCACGACCATTCGATGGTAGCCTCTTCTAAGCAGAGTGTTCCTATGAATTTGTTATACCCTGCGTGGTAGACAAATTTTGTGATCCTCTTAATTTTGATTTACCGCGAGTGGTAAACAAAATGCATTAGAGTAAGGAGGTATGGTCGGACTTCATCGACCATTCGATGGCGACCTTTATTGTCGAGTGTTCTATGAATTTGTGACCCAGTGTGGTAGACAAATTCTGTGATCCTTATATCTTGGTTCCTATATAATTGTTTCACCCCGAGTGGTAAACAAAATTTCGATGGTGCAAAGAGGATCAGCCGAATTCATCTGACACATGACCAATCTCACACTTCGGAAACGATAAGTATACATTACTTTATTTTGTTCAAGTGTTGAGTCCAGTTCATTCAATTCAGTTCATTAAATTCTATCCATTAAATTCAGTTCACTTCATTTTATTCTTAACTATTATATGCCTTAACTAGTTCACAATTTAAGCTCAGTTCATTCAAGACCATTGATACTGAATTATTGACAAGAAACGAAAAGCATCATGCAGAATTCAGGACATAGAAAGCTGAAATTTGAACCGTTCGATCTATTCATTCATATTGACAAACACATTGTGCAAAAACATAAATTCTAATATAATTTCAGAACAATAGAAGTCCTGATAAAAGTTTTTAAAACAAAATCCTTAAAAAATTTCCAAAATAAACAGAAATTTTCACAAATATTCTTAAATAAAACTCAGGACAAACAAGAGCATTCGCTTCAGGCATCATCCTCGCCATCTGAAGAGTCGAGCAAGGATGGATCCACGTTAGCTGCAATCAACTTCTCCTTGCCACGACTCCGGCAGAGCTCATAGCTTTCAGAATATATCTTCATGATCTCTCCATTAATCTCATCCGAGTTCCGATATTCTTCACAGATCTGCTTACGAAGGTCATCGGTTAGAGGAGGCCCGAGGTCCCGAAGAGCCTTGAGTTCTCAGATTTCTTCTTCCAGCTTCTGACGCTTATTCAGATGACGAGTTTCTACTAGCTCTAGCTTCTGGATTGTTTTAGTCAAGATCTTAGCATTAGCCTTTAGCTCTTTGATCTTCTCCATCCTTATTTCGCTCCTCTGAACCAAGTCAACATTTATCTTGACGATCTCCTCATATTGTGCTTTAGTTGACTTCAGTTCTTCATTGGATGTCTTCACATCTCCTTTGGCTTGGGCCAACTCTTTCCGAAGACCCTCATTCGTGTGAAGAACGCTCTCACGTTGAGTCATTTCTCGAGTCAGAGCAAACTTCAGGATGTCATTCTCCTTCCTCATGGCCTCTTCTTCGGATTCAGCTTCGATAGATTTTGGACGCAGACGTCCGAACACAGCATTCGCCTACGCAGGTCCAGTATTATTTGATCAGTTTTAGATGTGTATGAAGATAAATACGGAAATTAAGGAGAGAACCATTTACCTTCGCCAGGTAGCTCATGCCTCCGCTAAGCAAATCCCCGTTCGAACTGTTCCCGAAACGATGGTCATCGGTTTCACGGACGAAAGCGTCGAACAGTTGAAAAGGAAAGTTGGCATTAAATCGAGGCCACATGGTTGGAGAGGCCATAGCGTCATGCTGGAATTCAGAGGTTGACTGCCTTGGAGGAGAGGGCATGGATTGATTGTGAATTGGCGAGGGATCCACATGTATATTTTTCGGAGAAGGAGATCGAACAGGATTAGGTTCGTGGACGGGTGGTTAGGGGCCGAGGATGAACCGGATGGCTATCTCGAGGATGTTTCTCTTCCGAGATAAGATGGGGACAGATCGACCGATTCATCATCGAGCACTTGAATTTCGATCGGGACTATTGGGGAATGTCACCAAGACACGGTGGAACTTCGGAGCTCACCGGCGATCGAAAGGGTAATCTTTGCCCTTATCTTCTTAGCACGGAGGACCTTATCCCGATCGTGTAGAGGTATATCAAGTAGGCTTCTCTTAACTGGGGCAGATTCGGAAGGTGCAGAACTAGGGTTGGATGAAGGGGTTGCTTGTGGAATTGCTTCGGGAATTGTTTCCGGATCACTTTCAGGATTTGTTTCCGGCTGGGTGAATTTGGATTTCTTGGCGGCTCTTTTCCTTCGGCGAGGTCTGAGGGATTCATCGGGAACGATGGGTTCATCAGTTTGGGGTTCGTCATTCTGAGGAGAAACAGTGGGTGGATCGGTGACGGGAGGATCAGCTCAGGAAGATTCTTCAGTCGGAGGCTCTTCACTGCATCCGTAATCTTCCCCGCCAAAAGTCTTCCAATTCTTTTACTTAAAGAAGTTGGTTTGATCGAGACACTGCAAATAACCATGTATCAGAACCCATATCACTTAAATATCTCAAAAAACTGTGTTACAAAATTGTTAAAAACTTACATTTATGGTCATATAGCCAGGCTTGCTTAGTCAGAAGCACAAAACTCCATTCCTTCGGAGGAATCTTCTTCAAAAAATCTGCCATTTCCTTCACACATTCTTCGGGGATATCCCCAAAGTCAGCAGAGATCCGATCAGAGATAGTTCAATCAGGAAGATAAGAGATTTCGGGTCCCGTAACAAAAAACCATTTTTCGTGCCAACCCTTATTGCTTGAAGGGGTATCCATCGTGGGTCTCTTCTCGAATCAAGGCGTTGGGTCGAGGAGACTGTTTGCTCAACATTTTGAAACCTCGTTTCTGGGACCTACTTAATGAGAAGAGGTGAAGAAGATGTCGACGAGAGAGAGAATCCTGGGTTCGTGATGTAAGGCGCAATGAATGCCGAATGTGAATGTAGGAATTAGGCACCAATCGGCAAAACCCACTCCTATGAACCCTGGAGGGTAACGATGAAGGCATGGAGGGTAGGCGAATCCCCTTTTCGAGAAAAAGTAATCGGCATGCCAATCCAACCATCCCATCGATGGTACACGCGTTTTCGTGAGCGGGAGCCCTTATAACAGCGTATATCCTAATCGATAATGAAGTCCGGAGGATGCGTATCTCGACTTCCGTAATGATGGAGGGTATTGGTATGAGGAAACCGCTCCCCATCCTCAAGAAGCTCAAGAAGGAGCGGCAGAAGGATCGCGGCGATTCTTCCCCATGGTTGCTTTGTGGATTGGGATTGGAACTCGAACCCTCTTGGTTAGGGTTTGGATTAGGGAAACGGTGCAAACGGAGTCACGCCAAGGGAGAATTTTGGCTAGAGTTCACAAATCACCATTGTTGAGATTTCGTAAAGTCGGAGAAGAAGTTATGAGAAGGAGAAGAAAAGCTCAAAGGTTCAAAGTTCAAATTGGCGAGTAAAACCGCCAAAATTGGTAAAGTTTATCTTTTATACGACAGATTACACGAAGTTACTGAATATGCACATTAAATGCTAGTAATGATGAGAATTGAATGGGAAGCGCCTTGATCAATTCTTAGACATTTTATCGATTGGGCTTCTCTACATTGGATTTCCGCTTTTTAGACCGCCTTGTTCGATTTCAATCCTTTATCGACCGGGCCTTTTACTCAACATTCACCATTCCCCGTCTCATCTTATGGACCAAATTGGGTATGTCTCAATTACTTTTCATATGGGCCTTTAGTAAATTCTAATATCAAGACCATTTATAGTTTTCTATTAAACATTCTTGCTCAACAAAAACTAGGGGGCAATGTTGGGTCATGATATTTCCCTCTTTGGGCCGAAAGTAAGTTGGGCTCACTTGTTTAATTAATCTATTGGGCCATCATTATTGAACCTCGAAAGTCACCTACCTAGTCACCATATTACTTATTTAACCCTATAAGACCGGCCTGCTTCATTGACTAACCCATTGGATCATTTAATATCTATTACTTTGACTTGAAATGATGAAAAAGCATGACAATTGACTAAGACACTTGCCATGCCTTAATGTGGATGGGATTATAATTGATTTACGCATAAACAAAGGACCAGAGGTAATGAGTAGAGATCAGTAGACAGGTGGCAGGACCCATCGATCACGCAACAATGGTCGTAGGTGAGTGGGTCGCATTTGCAGAAACCGTGCAAAAAAGAGTATAACCTATCAACTAAGTCTTCACAAACAGGTACGTTCTCATATACGTTCTCATTCATATTCACACAAACACACAACTGAGAACTATTATCTCTCTCAATACACTAGACATTACATCCTCCATTGTTAACCTTGTGAACACGTATACTTACTCTCACGCCTGAGCTATCCCCTGGCGGTCCGGCCGTCAAACTTGTGGTGTTTATCGTGTTTACTGTGCAGGATCAGGACATCTTACGTGATTGGAACGTGACAGAAGATTCTGACGTTAACCCATCTTTTATAGTAGAAGATATATATAGTGGAGTAATAGTTATTCATATCATTAATATAATAGCATATGGTTTCTTTTCTGTAGACAAAGAGAGTACAATAATTAAGTTAATAAATTTATAAATGTAAATGCATGATTTTGAATAGACTTAATTTGTCTCTTTTCAAATTGAGGAACACGCAATAACAAGCAAATTAGGAAAGTTGATTGGTTCCATATATTTTGCCCAATAACTTCAGTAAAGAACTTGCGCAGTACGTACCCAACTTTCTCATGAGTGGCTTGCGCTGTTTCTTCTTCTTCTAATGTTAAGCCTTGCACGTTTATATATATATATATATATATATATATATATATATATATATATATATATATATATGTGTGTGTGTGTGTGTGTGTGTGTGTGTGTGTGTGGCACCATTCCATTAATTAAGCAATTCGATCAAGTCACTTTTCATTAAAAGAGTAACATATATGATTTCATTTATAATTATTAATTAAACTACTAATTTTTCATTTTTAATGGTACACATGAAATAACGTACATTGTTTATAAACTTTAAAATTAAAATTCTTTTTTAATTTGAAATGGATGGAAAATATATATTATGGTCACTTGGTCTACTAATATGACTCACTTTTATTAATATAAAGATCGAAAGTTCAAATTTTATTAACAGTAGACTTCTCATAAGTTAGGATAAATTATTGTGATAAATTAGAGCACATTCAAAAAAATGTTGGGAGAATATATATATATATATAATCTTCAAAAGATAATGGAAGAAGAATATGTTAACCTAGCTTAACTAAAACCTTCAAAAGATAATTTGGTGCATTTTTAGTAAAGTTTGTACAATGCAAATATATCATTATTTTTTCGAGTAACTCTACCATGTAAATACGTAATTATATCACTAATTTTTTTTTTTTTGGGAGGCGGGGGGGCGTACAGTACTGTTAAGGACCGGTACGTCCGTGCACTTCTTTTTAAGTAATTGAAAACTGAAGAATAGATCGTGCTAACAGCTTGTAAAAATGATAAATGTGATAAAATTATTTATATTAATTTAAAAGTGTCAAAGAAATATAAAACGTGAAATTAAATAAGACTAATCATTAAATAAAATAGTAGTATACCCACCCATATTTTTGCAAACTCTTTGCATGATTGTGGAACAAAAAAGCCGAAAGAAAGAGTACCCGCCTATCATGCGTTCCTCAATGTTTCAAAATTCAACTACCTAAAACTTACATGGGCCTAAACTAATTTGTTACACTTTTATCATGAGAAATTAACTGAACGAAGCTAACAATAAGTTTTTAATTACGTTGAGATAAACAACATTTTATACGAGTAATAATATGGACGGTAAGGTTAATCAACTAGATTAATTAATTAACTCAATTTTAAACATATATATATATATATATGTTTTAATTTTACTTCAAAAAGACAATATGTGAAATTTTAAATTTCAAAAATAAATGTAAATTATTTATCTTTTTTAAAAAAATTATTTGTAGTACTACATGTTCCACAAAAAGGGTTTCGTTTAAAAAAAAATCTTTTTCCAATCAATTTGTGAAATTTTAAAATTGAAATGGCTTGGATTTATTTGATCGATTTTCATAAATGCATAATGATATTGTAAAGCACTTAAAAAGTATTGCCAAACTAAAAAATTATAATTTAAAAATTAGAATAAATTCGCATCATAATTTAAACAAATTTCATAAATTAAGTAGCATCTCTTTATGTTGAATTGGAGCCTGGAGTAATATTTACTATATCAAACAAATTCTACACAGCTCATATACATGTGTACAGAGAGCGAAAAGGGTAAAAAAGAATTCAAACTGAAAAAGGAGAATACATGCATGATGATGATGATATATATATATATATATATATATATATATATATATATATATATATATATATATATATATATATATGTGTGTGTGTGTGTGAAAAGAAAAGAAATGTTGATGCATAAACATATATATGTGTGTGTGTGTGACATCAATTGATTAATGTACGTACGTATTAATTAATTGTACTAGCTAGTCCAGTAATGAAATATATACTTAACTAAAGTGGAGTAGGATTAGGAAAGGTATTTAAAGAAAGGGCCGTGAAAGATGTCTCCATAAGAAGTCTCTGCTGGAACTGGAAGGAATCTATGCTACTTGCGCCGGCTTCTTTTACCACACACTCATAATTGTTAGTCAAAAAGGTCTTTACCCACCTATTCCACTACCAATTATTTTTTTCTTCATCAACTCTACTCCACCACCCTTTGTGTTTTTTATTCCCACCCACTTACTCATCTTCTCCTTTTCTTCAGCTATAAAAGGACAGCAATGCTCAAAGAAAAATACACCAAAGTTTCATACTCCATCCGAGAGTTTAAGGAGAGAAGGAGAGAAGGAGAGAAAGAAAAGCTTCTGTGAAGCTTTAGATAATAGAGAGAGAAAGGTAGTTCAAATAAAATAGAATTTTATTTGAGTTTCATCACATAAATTATTGTGATGAAGTAATTTTGAGTTTAGACTTTCAAATTAAGAGATATCTTTGTATTCTCTCATATTATTCTAGTAAATTCTTCAAGTTTGTCCCGTGGTTTTTACCTCTTAGTTTTAGAGGGTTTTCCACGAAAATTATTGGTGTCTCGTGGTTTGATATTTTCTACTTATTATTTCCTCGCAGCTGGTTATTATTTTGGTGGAGTTGCAGATTTATTCTGCTTTGGCTTATAATCGATATTATTATCCGCCTAATTTATCAAAAAGACAACAATATTTGGGTGGTGTTTTTCTCAACAACCGGTATCAAAGCTAAGGTTATTTGCTTTGTTGTTTTTGATAAATTTTATGGAGAATCGATTGAGCCATGATTAAATCGACCTCTTTCAAATTTTTTCGATCTGAAGCCCAGAATGGAGGATATCCTTTATTGCAAGGATTTATATGATCCGTTGGAGCTCGAGGGAAAGAAGCCGGTGGATAAGTCCGAGGTCGATTGGAATAAAATGAATGGAAAGACTATCGGTCACATCCGGCGAGTGGATTGATCAAAGTGTATTCCACCATGTTTCGCAGAGATTTGGATGCTCACATTTTATGGACAACACTAGAGTCTATGTGACGAGAAGAAGAATGCACAAAATAAAACTTTTGTCATTCGAAAAATTGTGAATCTAAAGTACAAGGATTTTGAGCGGTGTATCGACGAAGCGTATGAGTGAGTTCCAAGGTTCAGTGAACCAGTTGTTCACCATGAAGTTGAATCTTGATGATGAGATTCAGCTCTTTTTCTTCTCTCATTCGTTGCCCAAACAAATTGGGAGACTTTGGTGGTGTCTCTAAGCAATTCAAACCCGTAAGGAAAAATGACTATCAGATGGTCAAGGATAGTCTTCATAATGAGGAGACAAGCGCGAAAGGAAGCGAGGCGTAAATTTTGAGACTCATGCTCATTACACGAATAATGCAAGCGGAAGCAATTTTAGAGGATCTCACAAAGGAGATACAAAGTCGCAAAGAAAAGCAAAAACTACGAGAGCAAAGTCAAAGACCGCATAAGTGAAACGATAGATGCTTCCATTGTAATAAGGAAGGTCATTACAAGAGAAATTGCGAATCTGGTTGAGATGCTGAGAAAAAATGGTGAAGCGAGGAAAGGTTGAGGAGAAGAACACCGCGCACGATTCAAGCCATCAAGATGTTGTTATTCTTTCATTTGGGGAAGAAGAATGCTTACATGTTGATGATCGAAAAGTTGATTGGGTGGTTGATCATCGGTGCCTCGTGATCACGCGACACCTAAAAGAGAATTTTTCACAACTTACAAAGTTTGGAGACTTTGGGTGCGTGAGAATGGGAAATACCGATCACCCAAGATTATTGGAATTGGTGATGTTTGCATTCGCACGGTGTTGTCAGTGCAGATCGTTACCTCGAGGGACGTTAGACGCGTTCAGATTTAAGTCTCAACTTGATTTCGGCATGGCCTCGACAGAAAAAAGGCTATGAGAATCACTTCCTGAAGGGAAAGTGGAAGCTACCAAAGGCTCTATGGTGATTGCAAGAGGTGTTGCTTGTTGTTCATTGTCTGAAAACTCATGCCAAGATGTGTTCTAGTGAATCGAATGCGATGGAGGAGGATGACTTCTACACCAAACTTGTGGCATAAGAGGCTCGCCACATGAAAGTGAGAAAGGGTTGCGATTATTAGCAAAAAGGTTACTCATTCCTTTTGCTAAAGGTACTGCTTTTAAGCCCTCAGTGATTATTGTTTGTTTGGGAAACAACATAGAGTCTCTTTTAGTAGTTCAAATTAAAAGAAAATCGTAACTACTAGAGAGAGTATATTCCGATGTATGTGGACCCATTGAGGTTGAGTCTTTGGGTGGAAATAGTACTTTGTTACCTTTATCGATGATGCTTCGCGGAAGGTACGGGTATTTTGTTGAGAACAAAAGACCGTGTATTCCAAAGATTTTCGTAGTTTTCATGCTTTATGGTTGAAAGGAGATCGAAAATCGTTGAAGTTGTCTTCGTAGCGACAACGGAGGGGATACACTTCAAAGGAGTTCTTGAATCTTTGCAGATAGCATGGCATTCGACGTAAGCAGATCATGCTTCGGTACCCCACAACATAATGATGTGGTGAGAGGATGAACCGCACTATTATTGAAAGAGTCGATGATGTGTGAGAATGACTAAGCTACCTAAGTCATTCTCGGGGTGAAGCCGTTAGATCGCTTGCTACCGATTAATAGATCTCCATCAAGACCGCTTGGATTTTCGATTCTACAAAAGATTTGGAGTGGTAAGGATTTGTCTTATTCTTATTTGAGGGTATTTGGGTGCAAGGCTTTTCACATATCCCCAGGAACAAAGATCGAAACTTGATGACAAGTCTACTCCACGTGTATTTGTTGGCTATGGAGATCTTTGAGTTTGGATACCTAAGCATGAGATCCAAAGGCAGAGAAAATTATTCAGAGCGAGAGATGTGGTGTTTCATGAGCACCGAAATTATGAGCATTCGATAATGCTACACCGCCTGAGATAATAGAGTTCCAGACCTCAAATGAAGTTCCTCCTCCAAAGATGTAATGCCACGCTTAGAAGGAGGTCGAATGAAGATATGATCGATACATATTTGCATCGATGGTGATGGGTCGATGCAGAGAGTATTGATCGTGGGGAGCAACTCGATATCAAAGAACCTCAAATGAGAAGATCCACTGAGAACGTAGCCATCACCGATATCCTTCATCCGAATATCTTTTAATTCTTTGAGGAGGGGAGCCAGAGGATTTTCGTGAAGTCAAGACTCATAAGGACAGCGGCAATTGGGTCGAGAGCTATGTCAAGATGAGATGGATTCTTTGCACAAGAATCACACCTATGAGTTGACTACACTTCCGAAAGGCAAGAAAACATTGAAGAACAAATGAGTGTTTAAGCTTAAGGAGGATGGCGATAAACTAGTAAAAAGCTGAAGGCTCGAGTAGTTGTCAAGGGGTTTTGCTTTCAAGCAAGGTATTGACTTCGATGAGATTTTTTCTCCAATCGTGAAGATGACTTCTATTCGAGTAGTCTTTGGGATTAGTTCTTAGTATGGATCTTGAGCTCGAGCGGTTGGATGTTAAGACCGCTTTCTTCACGGTGATTTGAAGGAAGAAATCTACATGGAACAACCGTAAGGATTTGAAGTTAAAGAGAAAGAACACTTGGTCTGCAAGTTGAAAAAAAGTTTAGACAAACTGAAACAAGCCCCAAGCGTTAATACATGAAATTTGATTCATTTATGGCGGATCAAGCGTTCTGATAGAGAACGATTGCGAGATCATCAGTGTGTATGTTAAAAGGTTCCCTGATGGTAACTTCGTTATTCCGTTGCTATAATCGTAGATGATATGTTGATAGTTAAGCGTGATGTCGATATGATTCGCAGTGCTCTAGGGGGAGTTGTTTAAGTCCTTTGATATGAAGGACTTAGGTCCAAATAAATGATTTTGGGTATGAAGATTGTTCGTGACAGAAAGCCAAGAGGTTGTGGTTGTCACAAGAGAAAAATACGCTGAAATGGGTGCTTACAAGATTCAATACGAAGTTGATGCTAAACCAGCTTAAAGACACCACCGGCTAGTCATATTAAGTTGACAAAGTGCATATGTCCTTCTACCAAGGAAGGAGAGATGATATGGTTGCATAGCCCCCTCACTCATCCGTTGTAGGGAGTCTTATGTATGCAATGGTTTGTACGCCGACGAGATATTGCTCATGCAATGATCGGCGTTGTGGCGGTATTTGTCAAATCTCGCGAGAGAACATCGGGAAGCGATTAAGGGATTCTCGACATACTTGAAAGCTACTTCCAGCTTTATGTTTGGTTTTTGGTAGTTCGAGTCCAGTCTTAGAGGGTTTTACAGATGCAGACATGGCAGGTTCTAAAGAGAAGAAGTCTACTTGGTATTTGTTTACTTTTGCGGGGGGCGATGATTACGACAATCCAAGTTGCAAAAGTGTGTTACTTTGTCTACAATTGAGTCAGAATACATCGCTGCTACTGAAGCAGGCAAAGAGATGTTATGGTTAAAACGGTTTTTCCAAGAGTTGGGTTTAAAACAAGATGAGTATGTGGTTTATCAGGATAGTCGAATGCAATCGACTTGACCAAGAATGCCACGTGTCATAATCGGACCAAGCATATCGATGTTCGTTATCACCGGCTTCGGTAGTGATGGAAAAGGAATTGATGAAAGTGAAGAAAGTGCATACCGACGAGAATCCCTCGGACATGTTGACAAAAGTTGTCACCGTGACAAGTTTTGAATTTTGCAAGGAACCGGCCTGGATGGACTCCAAGTGATTTGGTCACGAGAGATTACCTCCTCAGAATGGGTTCAAGGGGAGATTGTTAGTCAAAAGGTCCTCACCTACCCACTCCACTACCAATTATTTTTTCCTTCACCAACTCCACTCCACCACCCTTGTGTTTTTTATTCCCATCCACTTACTCATATTCTCCTTTTCTTCAAATTTATAAAAGGGCAAAGAATGCTCAAAGGAAAATACACCAAAGTTTCATACTCCATCCGAGAGTTTAAGGAGAGAAGAGAGAAAGAAAAAGCTTCAGAAGCTTTAGATAATAGAGAGAAAAGGTGGTTCAAATAAAAGGGAGTTTTATTTGAGTTCCATCACATATATTATTGTGATGAAGTAATTTGGGTTTGACTCAAATTAAGATATCTTTGTATTCTCTCATTTTATTCTAGTAAATCCTTCGGAGTTTGTCCCGTGGTTTTTACCTCTTAGTTTTAGAGGGTTTTTCACGTAAAATTCTTGGTGTCTCGTGGTTTGATATTTTCTACCTATTATTTCCTGCAGTGGTTATTATTTTGGTCAAAGACAACAGTATTTGGGTGATGTTTTTCTCAACAATAATAATGCTTTAGTTTCTTCAGCTTCACCTTTAACCATCTTACTTTTAATCGCCGGATCATAAACAACTTTCTTCGCCACGGGATTGGGAGCTTCTTCTTCTTCTTCCCTCCAAGCCGCACCGTCGGCAGTTGTACTGATTTCCTCCTCCGCAGTAAGATCCTCTGGGGCCGGCTAACCCACCGGAACACGGTGCGAGTGCTGCTATTGGACGCAATTTGGCTTGAACTAGTAATGGGATAATAACTTGAAGCCATCAGATCAGAGACAAGAATGAATGAATAAATGGGTTAGAGTTAGAGGTAATTAGGAAATAGGTGAAGATCGATAAGACTGCATGGAGAGGAAGTTTTATTTTATCTTTTCCATTTTCTATAATAAAGACTTGAAGAGAATAAATAGCCATAATCGCGTCTTTTAATATATTTTTCCAAAAGAAAATATTTATTTTTTCTTCTTCTTTATTTGAGGATAAAGAGAATGGATAACGATGAAGATTGATTGGTATGGCGATGCTCCCGCAGTATTTAATTTGCGTTATGGACTTGCATGGGTGCGTCCCAAGCATCTTCAACCACCAACTTTATTACTCTCTCACTTAATTTCGTGTCTCATTTTTTAAATTTTATAAACTTTATGTATATATTTTATGTTATAATTTAAGACCGAAATATAGTACACAATTATAAAAAATTTATAAAAAAAACACAAAAACCAAAACAGAAGACACGATATATTCATGTTCACCCAATTTGATTAGTCCTGTTTGTCTTGATTTATTTATTCAACGTCTCACACGCTCTACAATGATTCACACTAAACAAATTTTATATAGTAACTAGAAAACTCTAGTTGTTATATCTTGATTTTAAACGCATAAGGTTCAATACATTAGTAAAACTTAATACTGGGCTATCAATAAATACCCAAGTCCAAATACACATTACGATTGCCTTCTAAAGGGCAGCAACCCCCCTCCCCTAGCCCACCACCCCACCACCCAGTCGGAGAGAGACCCGCGACTATCTTGTTTTGTTGTAATGGTATTAGTCGGACCGGCTTAAGTATGAGTCAATCCCAACACTATTTTGTTATATTTCTACTTGAAAATGGTTTGCATTCCTTTTATAATTTCTATCAATTTTATATTTAATAATTATAATTTCACATAAATTTATCGTAATAAATAACCAGACTCGAAATTTAATGATGCTCGTAATGATTGAGTGGCAGAAGTCATTTTTATGCTTGGTAGGAGCGAATAAGATATGAGAACTCTATGGGCTTATTTAATTTCATCTGGGCCAGAAGTGACATTACCTTCTCATTATTTCATTACTGGGCAAGGCTTTCAGGCCCCATTGAATCAAATTTGCAGGCTTATTATAGTGGAGAGTAATAAAAAGTAGAAAGTAGGGGGCAAATCATATTGCTATTTCTCACGCGCAGAGACTCCGTCCAGTCGGTCGTTCTATTTTTCTGCTAAATTTGTGTGATATTCATTCACGCTTTTTTACTTTGCTCAGATATGGACACGGACGTGACAATGGAATCAGCCGGCGAAGGATCTAGTCTTGCTGGACCCTCATCAAAGAAGCCTAAGCGCTTCGAAATTAAGAAGTGGAACGCCGTTGCTCTGTGGGCTTGGGGTCCGTATTATAATCCTAACCCTAACTTGATGTGAAATATTACGATCGAATGAGTTTTCATGAGGTATTGCGATTGCAGTATCAATTAAATTTAATTTTCGTTTCTTAAATTCGTGCAGATATCGTTGTTGACAACTGTGCGATTTGTAGGAATCATATTATGGATCTCTGTGAGTGCTTTTATCCTCTTCCTATTTATTGTTGTGTATGTTCCGGTTCTTACTTATCAAATTGTATTCACTATTTATGTATTCTTGGTTTAATTAGGCATCGAATGTCAAGCTAATCAGGCTAGTGCTACCAGTGAGGAGTGCACTGTTGCTTGGGGTATGCACTCCTTCCTAAAACTCTTACCTGTCAATGTTTAAGTAATTCATGTGTTATCCTATCATCAATGTCTAACTGATACCAAATCTGTTGAAAATAGAATAGTGATGTGATGAGTAGGACCAAAGTTTGTATGAAAAATCATTGTCAATCTAAATTCATTACAATTTCATTAACCAGCTGAGAAGAAGTCTTCAAGCTAGCAATTGTATGTATATTATTTCAGTTAAAACAAAAAAACGTGATGGTCCTTGTTATAAGAGAGGCTATTACTATTTATTTGTTCTTTTATACATTGTTATAGAAGAACCAATACTTCAAGTCCCATAGCCTTGTTGCTTGCTGTAATTGTATTGTTAATCCTGTTATGATTTTCCAACTCTGGTTTACTAAAGTAGTCAGAGTGGATCTGGTGGTCATGCTAACATTATCTAACTTAATTAAGATTTATCTCTTTAATTCAAGGTATATAGGCCTAAGCGCTAAAATCATAATGATTTATGTTTGTGCACATGTATTGTTCTCCTTCAATTGAATTTTGTTCTTAATGACTGATAATACTGAATTCAGTGAAATATCCAAATCTAGTAAGTATCACTAATAAGGTATAGTTTCTCATATCTTCTGCAGATATCTTGTTCTTAATTTCGGCCTCTTTTTCTTTCCTCCCTTATTAACAAATTTGAACTTCTCGCACTGTGCTCTTTCTGTTGCTTTGAATCTTTCTTTGTGCTATGTAGGCTGTTTTGAAATTGTCAACAGCTGTGTTGATCTAGTATCAACTTCTGACCTTTTACATATAGGGGGAAAAGGAGAGGACTGAGGAGAAAGAAACGGTACCTGTTTACAAGTTTTCTTCTGTGTTACTCGGACTCGCCATTTTTGGTGGAGTACTCGTGTTGACACGACACGGGTACGTGTGCGGGATTCGTACGGGATTCGGCCACATAAATCCGGATACGACTGTTTGGGAAGAAGAGACGCGAGAGGAGGAAGAAGGAGAGGAGCGTCTGTGAGGAAGAAGAAGAAGAAGAGAGAGTGAGATCAGATCTATGATTTAAAATATCCATGGAAAATTATAATTAGGTATCCCATAGTTTTTAAAAAAAATTTAATTTAGTCCCTCAGGTTTTTTGAAAGTTCAAAATAGCCTATGAAAAATTACATATAAGTCCCTATAGTTTTGTTTTTTCCATTTTTGCCCCTGTTTCTTTATATTTTTGCACTTCAGTCCCTAGAGCAAAAAAACTTTGGTGATATAATTTGAAACATTATTGTTAAAAAATCATAACATATCGTATCCCCGCACCCGTGTCCAAATTCGGATCCATATCCACGTATCCTCAATTTTTTGACTTCACGTGTCCGACACCTAGATTCGCACCCGACACCCGCACACGAGTATGAGTAACACGGGTTTTCTTATATAACATGGTTGTTTGTTTGAGTAACATTGCTCATGTGTTGGGGAGTTTCTACCATCCAACTTATGTGAACCAATAATCCAAAGTAATGACCCTTCTTTTACTTTTTTTCATTTAAATTTATAGCGTAGATTTTTACTTGCAAGTCAAGAGCAAATAAAATATATATATATATATATATATATATATAGAGAGAGAGAGAGATTTTTATTATGTTTAATTTAAGTGTGATTGATGTATTTTATTTATTATTGGGGATTGGGGATTTAGGACATTTAATAGTGATTAGGTTTTTAATATTTTGTTAGGTTATTTTAGTCTTTTAGTACATTTATTATTCCCCAAGTAATATTATGATTTTGAGTCTATATAAATATTGATGTAAGCCCTACAATTTAATGAGACTAAAGATTACAAAATTATTTAAAGATTATTATTACGATATTTTAATTGCAATCAAATCCTCTCTCTTGTGCAGTTGAGAAACACTTGGGGTAGTGGTGTGTGGAGCATCACCCAAGTTAACCTTTCCATTGTTTTTCAATTATTATTCATTTATTCTTCTTCAAAGGTTCTCCTACATCACCTCCCCCAGTAGAAGGCCATACAAAGTCACAAATATACAAAAAGTGGATAAAATGGCAGATTGTCAGCCTATAAACTTTATCCGAGACTTTCTATTAAATTGTATGCTAATTTAGTCTATCATGAATTGGAGATTTGTCAAAAAAGTTTACTCTTTGTTCTAGTGAATAATGATGATCTTATTTTTCATTTCTAATTTTCTAAGGTGTTGAGAAGTTTCTGTATGTGACCCAAAACTGAAACTGGCTTGGCTCCTGCATGGAAGGGATTGTGCAATTGCGGATTCAATTATTTAGTCTAATTTGAAATGCTGTCGCACAAAAGATTTTTAACAAAATTGATGTTTTGGATAGTATTATTTCTCATACATCTTTTCACCAGAACGTGGATTTTAGGATCCCTCCCTCCCTCCCTCCCTCCCTCCCTCGTTTCCCATCTCCCCCTTCTTTCCCTTTCTCTCCCTCCTATCTCCCCTCCCGCTTCTTCCCCGGCTCCTTTTGTGTTACATGAGATCATGTGTTGTTCTTAGGTACTTATTGGTTTTCAACTGCAAATACATGCAGCATGAGGTGATCATGTGTGTTATTCTTAGGCACTTATTGTTTTTTAATTAGATTGTTTTATATGCTGTTACTTGCTTCATTGCTTTTGTTGGTGATTTGTGAGACTTCAAAATGCTTGAAACTTGTGTTGGTTATTTAACTTACTTTCACCACACTGAAAACTTCTACTTTCTTCCTACCACATATTTTGAACAGTTTTTCAAGTTAGATTTACGACAAAGGATATTTGCTGTTATTACACCTATTCAGTGCAGTTCTTTGGCAAGCACTAAAACAAACATTGGTAACTGGTGTGTTTAATAGTCGGAATTGTACAAAAGATCTTTTCTGTCTCCTTATATGTGCTTCAGACAGATTTTGAATCACTTAGATAGTTTGTTTTAATTCTTTTTGTTGCTTCTGTTGATTCTCCCTCTTGTTTACTCGATATTTTGGTATGTCCTTTAGTAATCTCAATCTATGTTCTCACAGGTGTGTGCAATCACGCCTTCCATTTCCACTGCATCAGCAGATGGCTCAAAACCCGTCAAGTGTGCCCTCTTGGTACTTATACTACACCACTTTTAATTAGTATGCGTCTTCATTGCTTCTCCTGGCAGGGTTAATTTATGTGGTTATATGTTTTGTCTTTCAAAGATAACAGTGAGTGGGAGTTCCAGAAGTATGGACACTAAAGGGTGCAGTAGCGGCCAGGGGATAGAGGGTGAAGTAGCCGCTGGTGGAACAGTATCTACCGTTTTCATTTTCGGGAAGTTTGGGAAGCCTAAAACAAGAGACGCTCCTTGGTCACGTTGCTGTCTTGTAGTGTGCTTTAAACGGTTTATTTTTTTTATGCGAGTGGGTGTAGGATTATCAGGCAGCAGTTAACACAAGTGTGCAGTATCAGAAACTATGTTTACAGGGATCAAGTAAATTTCTAACTGTTGATTTTTTGAGCATATCTGAACCTCGCCATTCTAGCTGTGAAAATAGATTGTTGTTGACTATCCCAACTAGTTTGGGATAAACTGCATTTGAGTTGAGAGTGTAGTATCTATATATTGCTGCTTTTATATATTTGTTGGTAGTCTATAATTGGATGTTATACAAGATTATTATTTCACCTTGAATTTGAGTATTTCACCTTGAATTTGACATTTGTTGGGTATTCTGTAATATGCATTTTCTGACAAATAGGAATTTGATTTAGACAATTTTTAGTCACCATTTGATGCGGGGTTGAAGTCTCTGATGCACAAAAGTTGCACTCCTTAGTTCCTTTCTCCTATACATGAACTATATTCTCTTGGGACTTGCTTTATTTCAGAAGAAATGTAATTTTGACATCATTGTTGAGATGAATGTACCCATTATTTGTGATTGATGTAGCATAAATTGTTTCTTGCTTAGAGAGATTAGAGAATAGGGACACCTGTTGGGGTAGGACCACTGTATTTTTATTTGAGCTAATTTAATTTGGTTAATATACTTTTCACAGCAAAGCCTTACCGATGATTGAGGGGGCACTGATAGTTAGAAATCTGTAGTAGCAGGAATCTGGGTCGTTAGAGGATGCAACAGAAGTTTAAAGCTGAGTAACAGGTTTGGTTGATGAAGTACATTAGACTTAAAACACCTAATAGTAGCTGGCTACTGTAAGTTTGGATGTTTTGTTCTCCTTTCCAAGTGACTGTCTGTTTGAGGAAATTTATTTTTCAGTTATTTTACTGACTATAAACTTGCTAGTATAAAAAGAATATTTATGAAACAAAAGGAGATTTCTTTTGAACCTGAGGAGGCTAGACAAAAGTAAACGAGGCCTCCCCATCCCCATGTACTTACTTAGCACTTAGCAGGCACACGCCTTGCCCACTCGGCCAAAGCGTCATTTTATATTTTATTTTTTTGGGTACATTTAAGATTAAGTGCCATTACAACCACCATAAGAAACTTCCTTAGCTCGTATAATAAGCTGGTACAAATACAATATTAACTGCATGTGTAATTTAGTTGATTGGCAAACTCCTAACCATGTTCTGGTCAAAAGTTAATCTTTGACATTGAAAAAAAGTAGAGCTAAATTTTCCCCACACAAATTTTTAAAAAAAGACTAAATCGACAACATGAAAAAATCTTATTACTATTTTATAATCTCGCAGCTTAATATCTCCGTCTATGTAACAGTATGGGGACTGGTTTATATATTCTCCCTGCTCTGCTTTCAGGCAAAAGCAAAATAGAAAAAGATTATTCCATCAAAGCACAGTGCATTTTGTGAATCCATACCAGAGAACTGAGTCTGTAGATAAAAAACCAAGGGCAACATGTAACAACTTATATTTTTGAGCAACTACAACATTGAGAAATATAACCAAATTCATCTCCATCATACTACCATATAAAATAAATTATCCAAAGAAATCCAGAAACAATTGATAGAGGCAAATTCATTAAATATCTACAATAATCAAAAAATGTTGAATATAATATACAAATAACAGAATCAAAACTATATATCGTCGCAATCATAACTCTCTTCTATTTCTATATACTGGTTTCATTGTCATCCTCATCCTCCATCTCAGATCCTGCTAAGTTACAGAACGGAGTACCCCTTTTGGATCCTAAACATACACCCCAATAACATTGTGCTATTGCTGCTAAGGTTTTGCAAACTGGAATTGATATCAAGAAGAACGCAGGGGGAGAGAGAGAGACACGTGAAAGTAAGATAAAAGGTATGTTCTAATTAAACACTAGTAATTAGATACAAAGCAATGGAGGATTAACTAATATTGTGGACCTTGAGAGGATTCAGCAATTGTCATGGGAAGTTTGACAAATTATTATACTTTTTATCAAAAAAAGGTCATGCGTACATGTGCAGCATGTGAATCATCTATATGAACATCGCAAGAGTTACGTCATTAAAGAAAACTAATATGAGCACAAGTATAACCTTAACAGGACAATGCTTGTTAAAGCATACAACCAGTAAAAACATTTGAGTAAAAATAAAGTAAAGATCTTGCTAGATTGTTCAACAAAAAATGAAAAACATTTATTATTATATCAGTAAGAAGGATACCACTGCCAATTATAATGAGCCCGCTGCCCGCAATAACGTTCAGCAAAAATTATACACAAAAACTATATTCAAACTTGGACAAAAAAACAAGCACGTTTAACTAAAGCAGCGGGGAGGAGGTGAAGGGAAATACATGTAAAAATGAAAAACAAAACAGAAGTTCAACAATCCAGAAAAAGAAATTTATATTTGAATTGGTTCTTAACAAACTTACGTGCAATCATAATGTGCTTGACAATACATGTAGCAAGATTACACATTCCTGAGAATGCATGTTGTCTTCAGATACAGTAATGGATTTTTCATTTGCGAGATTACAACGTCCTACAAGATCACCAGATTCACCGCCCCTGGACGACTTTGTTGTCAATGGTCCTAAGTCAAAAAAGGTCAAGCTCGTCAATTAATTTCCATAAACTTGACCATCTATATTCAATAAAATGAAAGCTTACCCTCTCTTTCTAAAATTTGAACCCCACGTCATTTCAGCTTACGCCAGCCAATGATATGATTCCCATTGCATTGCTCACTCTAACTGACAGAAAAATCAAGTAGATGGTAATGAGTCCTATTCCAAGCATCCTGCTAGGACGCATGTCATTCCTGGGTAGGACAACAAGAGCCCATATAAGTCCCAACATGAGAAATCCCATAGTGTAGAATAGGCTTCTATCTCGTGGAATTATGTACGAACCAGGTTTCCGTGCCCACGCTCCAAGCAACATTGAGATCCCCAGACCAATAAGTGTGTTGAACATTGGACCTGCATAGCATCCAGATAATGCAATCTGCACGCCATCCCCACCATTCATCGCCAAGGCAACATTTGATACCAAATCACCCATTGAGTTTCCCCATGCCAATACAGTTAACCCAAGGATTGATGGCTTAATCCCCAGAATTACACCTACACCCACAAGCAATGCAACGAGCTCATTTGCAATCATGTAGAACCAAACAATACTCATCAAAAATCCCCCCAAAACCCATAAAAGTAGAAACTTCTGAGGTGGACAGTCTGATCTGGTGTTCCAATAGGCAAGGACACCAAGTGTAAAACCCACTGAAACACCAAAAACATATGCAATTATTTTGCTTTGAAAACCCCCAGTGTCTTGAGTATTCCACAGAAATGAAAGAAGAATTGGAGCCAAAGAAGCACTGGTCACGGCATAAAATTTTGACCAGGTTTCGTCCTCAACTAGGGGAATTGTTAACCGTCTTGAAACTATTAAAGGTAATTCCAGAACCGAACATAGCTTAGAACAGGAGAACGACTGATTCTCAATTTCAAGGCTCTCATCGCTCCAGCCCCACAAAGGCCTCTCACCATCTGGCACCTTAAGTGCCTGATTTGAATATATTGCTAAATTTGAAGCCCACATCCACTGTGGCAAAGAACTATGCGACTGGTATCCATCATTTTCATTGTCGATGTCAAACAACGAATTGTAGATAGAGTCTTCCTCGTGGCTTCCTTGAGAAAATATACTTCCTCTAATTGGAAGCAATGGTGTAACAACATCCAATTTCAACCTCCAAACATGCTTCCTTAAAATCTCGTTGGCAGCAACAGCAAATGCATAAATAAAATAAATCGAGACAAATGCAATGGCAGCCCAAGCACTAACCCTTCCAACAATTAAAATCAACAAAAGGGAAATAAGTGTAACCGTGAAAAATATAATATCTCTAATAAAGCATTTCCGATCAATGTCAACTTCTTGGTCAGCTACAGAAAGAGATACAGCCCCTACAACAACACAAGTGACAAACACTGCCCCGCCCAAAACGCTGTTAAGACCCACATTGCCTGCATCAGTCCCAACAAAAGCAGCGATACTTGCAAACACATCTGGAGCTCCATTTCCAAGTGGAAGCAGAGCAACCCCAGCAACAGTTGGAGACAATTTCAACAGACTCGAAAGCTTCTCCAATGAACAACAGAAGTAATCAGCAGCAGTGTTGCCCAAAAGATAGAACAATGCAGCAAGCCAAATACCCAAAACAACAAAAGCTAACGAGCTTCCATTGCAACCACAATAATAGAACTTTACATAATCAAAGAATCCACCTGACGAGCAATGAGGGTGAGCTTTCAAGAAGTCGCAACTGGTATTATAACCTTTGTGATGGAATAAGCCAGTACAAATTACGGAATTTATTACAGTCAAATTGTTTGGATCAGACCCATTAACTGAATCCGATGAATTAACAACACTTAATTCAGCAATATGCCGGTGAATTACTGACCTATGATTTGACCCACCATAAAACCCGCTGCTTGAGCTCCCCGAAATTGGGTTCGATTGCCTAAGCACCGGGTTCCTCGTAATATGTTCCCGGTTGTAAAACAAGAAAACTGTGACCAAGGTACATAATCCGCTGATGAATCCACGAATTCTGGGACTACCATTGAACTGCGTCATGCCTAATAATACTTACAGCCCAAATTTCTGATATATCATAGACAGCGCGAATAAAGAAGCGTTGTAGAAAGGATGCCTAGGGTTTCTATTCATGACAACGAAACCCTAGACTTTGCAGGGAAATCTAAAAGAAAATATTGATAAATAGATGAGCTCCTACCGATGAATTATAAGTTGCATCGGGATTCTTCGATGATTGCTGCTTCCCTGTTTTTGCATCTTCTTCGATGGTTGTTTTTACGGTTGTTCCTTCCTGAGCCAAAATCTTTAAATAATTAATATTTTATTAAATTTATCACTATATTAGTTAAAACTAAAGGAATAATTCATGTTAATTTTAAACTTAAAAATATCTTAAGTTAAATTTTAAAAAATTAATTATAATCTTATATTTAAAATAAAAATAGTACTATTTAAAAAATTTAATACTATAATTTTAATTATAGTATCTTAATCATAATTAAGTTTTTTCATATCAACATTTTAAGAACGGAAACATGAAATTATTAAATTACTTTTTTTTCACGGTTTGTTTGGTTGTCATATACTAATAGTTTATTAGGCAAAGTTTAAAATTGAATATCTTTAGTCAAATTTAAAGTTAATCACGTGCATATCATGTTAATATTTAATGAATAAAGTAAATTAACAGTTTTATTAAATATTAAAAATAAATTTTAGCGTTTATATTAAAATTCATTGTTGAGTGGACAATTTAAAATTTTGTCCTTAAATACTTTTTCTTTCTTTCTAATATTCCCTCCGTCCCAAAATAAAAATCTTGGTGAATTTTTTACGTATATTAAGAAGATGAATGAAATGATAAAATTGCTCATAATAATATGTCATTAATTATTTTGAGAGAGTGACTTTCTAGCTATTTAATTCAAAATATTATCTCTCCATACTTATTAAATATGAAGAGAGAATTAGAATAAGAAAAGTATGAGATATTTAATGCTACGGGCATAATAGAAAAAAATGTGTAAAAATTTAGTTATTAAATAAAAATAGACATTTAACATGGGACTATCCAAAATAGTGCTCCCTCCGTCTCATAGTTATAGGCTGATTTCTTTTGGCATATAGTTTAAGAAAATTATTTAAATGACAATTTTTAACATAAATTTTTCACATATACTCCTTAATATAGAAATTAATGAATAAGTTAATTACTCCTTACTTATCACACTGGAACTCTCAGCTTCATTAATTGACGTGTACTGACCATTAAAATTCATAAATTTTAACCAAAGAGAATACAACAACATTAAATGTGGTGATAAAAATAATGACATTGAATGTTGTTTATTCAAAAAAAGAGTAATGGTTGAATATTTATTATAAGGACATAAAAATAAAACAATGAACCAACTAAATTTAATAAATAGTAAGTAGTTTATATATTGGGACATCTCAAAATAGAAAATCAGCCTATAACTATGAGACGGAGGGAGTACTTATTTCATAATAATCACTAGACCTGACAAACAGGTGGGCCGGACCAAAAAGGCCCAAGTTTTGGTGGGATGGAAACATTAGGCCCGTGGCGGTCCGGCCCGCGGGCTTCTTCCTTTAATTTTTTTTTTCTTCAAACTATTTGCTACACCAGAAAATTTCTTAATTTAAAAATAATAAAATAATTAATAATAAACAATAATACAAACAAACACGATTAATTAATTATCTACATTAACTACATATCTCAATCAATTAAAATTTTAATAGTGTTATAAATTAATTACCTACATTAACTACATATCTTAATTATAGTTTTCAATTATAGTTAAAATATATTGAAGATTGCATTAAAAATAAATAGTTGTTGTAGTTCAGTTGGTTTGAACTCTTATTTATTTACTTACAAATCTTGTGTTTAAGCCTCACAACCCACAAGTAGTAATATTTTATTTATAAAAAAAAAAATCATAAGCCACTTGCCAGTGGGCTTACTTTCACTAAGTGGGCCAAAATGGCCAGAATATTTGTGGACTTAAAAAATGTTGCTCAAAGCCCGGGTTTTGGCGGCCCGGACCAACCCGCGGGCTTTGGGCCCGTTTGTCAGGTCTAATAATCACAACAACCCATTCAATTCCATATATCCTATGTTTATAATTTAAGTTAACCCAACCTAGCCCATTGTTTTTTTAGGATTAACTCTTAGGGGGTGTATTCAATTATGATTTTTAAAGACTTTTTTTAAGTGACAGATTTTTGTAGAATTTGTGGAATTTTAATGACTTTCACAGACTTTAAAGACTTTTTTAAAATTACTTTTATAGACTCCATGAAATAAGTAATAGACTTTTATAAACTTTTTATCAAGACTATGATAGACTTTTGTATACTTTTAATATGTATTTTGTAATTTATATTAATTGTTAATTAGCCCATGCAGTATAACATCTCCTCTTTTTTCATGAACAAGAGTAAATCTCATTATATTATATTGTGGCATGAGATTTTATATATGTTGAAAGCGTTCACATTATTCTACTCATTTCATGATACATTTGGATACTTTTGATACCAAAAAATTTTAAAACTACATACATAATATAAAATTAAGCTCACTTTACATCGAAATATATATATACTTTATGATACGCTGTCACGCTTTTTAGTAGTAATATCAAACTCGCTTTTCACAAAATAATATGACAATGAAATACATATATATTTGTCATGCAGAATACATACACACACATATATATATATATATATATATATATATATATATATATATTTGCCATGCAAGAATAGAACCATATGTTACATTATTTCACTATGATACACCAAAGACACTTGAAGACGAATATGGAGGATGTCTCAAAAATTAACAGTAATTTCCTTCTTTTAAAATGACAAAACACTAAAAAAAAATATACACATCATATATTTTTATTTTCATATATTATATATACATAATCTTTATACATTAATATGAGAGTTTCATGATTTTATCTTATTTTTGTTGAACAAATCTCTTCCCTCTTTCTATTGGAAGCTTTCGAACGGCTGCTTTTTCCCTCACTAATTTAGATTAGGTCTAGTTATTTGTTTACTTATTAATATATCTTGATAATTCTCTTATTATAATAAATCCAATTATTTTTATGGCCCAAATTTTATCAAATTATTTATCCATCACATATTAATATTTATTAGCCTATATAAAATAAATAATTAATTTGACCCAATAAAAGAAAAAGTCTAATTAATAACTAGTTTTATCCACCTTTGTGTTTATTTAGAAGTCTTTAGAAATCTTTAGAGGTGAGGCAAGACTTTGGATATGAGTTGATAATTATAATTTTCTTCTAAAATCTGTCAAAGTCTACCATTTGATAGAAATCTTTAAAATCTATGACTTTTTGAATATCAAAATACTTTTATAGACTTTATAAAAATTTTAATTCAATACCACCTAACTTTTAAAGACATTAAAAAAGTTATAATTGAATACCACTAAACTTTTATAAATTTTTTAAATGTGTTGATTGAATACAACTAAACTTTTAAAATATTTAAAAGTCTTTAAAAATCTTGATTGAAGACATCCCCTTATAAAGGTGAACAAAATACAAAAAAGAGTACTATGTCCGGATATGCACGTGCTATTTTTTGACGTGCAGAAACTATCTACTTTTTCAATGTACTGGAAATAAATTTTAAAATTCTGTATTTATAAGTTTCATAATTATAATTCGATAAAAATTTATCATAAATTAAGTGTATTAAATAAATGTATAATAAATAAAAAGTGGTAATATATACATTTTAAACCGTAGTTTATAAAGAGTGCAAGTCGGAACAGAAACAATATAAAGTTTTTTTTATCTTTTTTTTTTAACTACGTCATGATGCTTTTCACATGTTTTATTTTGTTGTAAAATTATTATATTATTTATATTTTTAATAGTATATTATACTAACATATTAATTCGACTAATAATAAATTAATATTGTGTACAATAATTTTGATATAAAGAAAATATTTTCTTCTAACACATAATATTTAACTAATAATGTATAACTAATTATTGATAAAAAATTAAACAAATTTAAAATCAACAATAATTATTCTTTTATTTATATAATATAAATGATAGTATTCCTCATTAAAATGATTTATTTGTTTTTATATTCATATGTTAATCTATTTATGTAATAATAAAATCTTAATTCAATTCAAATAATTATACATATGTAATTTAATAATAAAAATTATTACATAATAACAAAAATAATACTTAATAATTATGATAACTTAATAATAAGAATAAGAGATATTTGTAAGTAGATAATTATGATAGTAATAATGTAGATAAAAAAAATTGAAATTAAATAACGGATGAAAAAAGTAGTTTTTTTGTATTCATAAACTTTGTTTGTATTCACATATTGTGAATAAGGCTTAATTATTAGAGCGAGATAATGAGACTTTTCAACCAAAAAGAGAACGATCGACATTACGATAATAGTCGCCGGTGACAACAGTCATCGCAATCGTTGGTGTACCCTACAACGAAAATTAGACTTTTAATTTTGGAAGTGGCTCAATTTGACTTTTAAACTTAAGAATGATCTTATAATTTGGAAGAGTATATTATTAAAATTTACACACTATATAAATAAGATTCTTTTTATAAATTAGAATTAGTCAAATATTAAAAATACATGACATGATTAGTCGAAGGAATAACTGTATAGGTCTGGAAGAACAAATGAGGATAAAATAATAATAAAAAAGAAAGAAAAAAAGAAAGAAAAGGGCAAATTAGGAATAGACCCAAAAGATAATACTGTATTTTCGTAATATAAACTTTGTCCTTTTATGACCTAGGGTTACTTAACAGTCCCAATCAACCTTCCATTCTCAAATCGCATAAGCCCTTCTTTTATGCGGCTGCTATTCCCAGGCCTTGTGGCTTGGTAGCGGCACCTCCTCCCCCTCAACAACAACTTCTTCATCTCCATTGTTGCAGGTAATAAATTTGTCTTTTGAGTTTACTGTTTGGATGATGAGAAATAATGTGTTTTTTGTTGGATTTGAGTTTTGTTTTGGTTTATCTTTTTCTCAATCCAATGTAAACATGAGTTATGTTGAAACATGGTGTGGGTCTTATCACAAATGGAATTCTTCTTTTAAGAACTTATCTCCTTTTACTTGAAGCGTCCTTACATTGTTTTGTTTTTTGCATGATCAACTATTGTAGCTTCCTTTAACTTTGTCTTTGTAGTCATTTCAGTAGAAATTACATATTTTTCCACATGTCTAACTATAGGCGGGCCTAATAGTTCAACAAACAGTGAACCAGAGGTATGGTGAATGAATTAAGTGGGAATAATGCTATAATAGTCATGGACGATACTGATATCCAACTTGCTGTTCGATCTGTTTTGTTTGCTGCTGTTGGTACAGCTGGTCAACGCGCGCTGCACAACATGCTGGTATAATTCATTTATCATCTTCTACTGCTGTCTTTTCTTGTAGAAACCTCGGCTCTTAAATCTATTAATTTTCTCTTGTTTTTCTTTGTCCCTTGAATAACAGATTCTTCATGAAAGTATATATATCAGAGAGTTGTTGAACAACTACTTGAAGTGTATAAACAAGTGGAAATAGGGAATCCTGTGGAGAGGGGTAACTTACTTGAGCCACTGCATACTCGATCTTTAAGGGAGAGTTTTGATAAGGGAATATATATTATCAAGTCACAGGCACGTACACTTTTACCTGAGTTTCTTTTTACTTTCTCGATTATTGCTGATTGGCCACAATTTGTGGCAAAGTTAAGGGGGTGTATTCAATTAAAATTTTTAAAGACTTTTAAATATTTTAAAAGTTTAGTTGTATTTAATCAAGACATTTAAAGAGTTTATAAAAGTTTAGTGGTATTCAATTACAACATTTTTAATGTCTTTAAAAGTTAGGTGGTATTGAATTAAGATTTTTATAAAGTCTATATAAGTATTTTGGTATTCAAAAAGTCATAGATTTTAAAGATTTCTATGAAATGGTGGCTTGACATACTTTAGAAGAAAATTATAACTATCAACCCATATCCAAAGTCTTACCTCATATCTAAAGATTTTTAAAGACTTCTAAATAAACACAAAGGTGGATAAAACTAGTTATTAATTGGACTGTCTTTTATTGGGTCAAATTAGTTATTTATTTTATATGGGCTAATAAATATTAATATGTGATGGATAAATAATTTGATAAAATTTGGACCATAAAAATAATTGGATTTATTATAATAAGAGAATTAACAAAATATATTAATAAGTAAACAAATAACTAGACCTAATCTGAATTGGTGAGGGAAAAAACAACCGTTCGAAAGCTTCCAATAGAAAGAGTGAAGAGATTTGTTCAACAAAGGTGAGATAAAATCATGAAACTCTCATATCAGTTGTAAAGATTATGTATATATAATATATGAAAATAGAAAATATATGATGTGTATGTGTATGTTTTTTTTTAATTTTCTGACATTTTAAACGAACGAAATTACTGTTAATTTTTGAGACATCCTCCATATTCGTCTTCAAGTGTCTTTGGTGTATCATAGTGAAATAATGTAACATGTGGTTGTATGTATTTCTGCACGACAAATATATATATATATATATATATATATATATATATATATATATATATATATACGTTGGTGTATCATAGGAAAAACGCACTGCTTTGATATATGTTAGGTGCATAAAAAAGGTCCACACAATCAAATAGAATTAGCATCAATTAAGATGTAAAATTGGGTTCACAGAATCACACAATCAATATATATATATATATATATATATATATATATGTTAGTAAAGCAATCAATATAATATTGAATTACCAATGCTCCACCCTTACCATTTCAAGGAACAAATACGGAGGCTTCCTTGTCCACCAATGCTTAGAAAAAACGAAACAGAATTGATTTTGAAGGGAATAATAGCTCCATTGAGACCACTACTCGAGTTAATATATTTGGAACAAGTTTTTGAAACTCGAGCAACAACGAGAGAATGCTAATAAATGGTGGACTAGTATAGCGTCTGACATGTGGAGAGACGTCGATCATAATAATAACAATAGCTGGTAACAAGGGTTATAGTTTTGAAATTCTTAAAATTTTTGAATTATTTTGAGTTTATTTTGGTGATTACAAAGATGAGTGATTTTTGGTACCCAATTGTGATAAATTCTATAACTTGGTGGCAATTTACTCACATGTGTGATGTTTTGCAATTTTTGATCATATAAATTTTCATTGTCATATTATTTTGTGAAAAACAGAGTTTGGTATTCCTATTAAAAAGTGTACGCATATGCATAAAGTATATATAGCTCAATGAAAAGTGAGCTTAATTTTTGTATTGTGTTTGTAGTTTCTAAAGTTTTATTGGTAGCCGAGTATCCAAATGTATCATGAAATGAGTAGAATAATGTGAACGCTTTCAACATATATAAAATCTCATGTCACAATAATATAATGAGATTTACTCGTTCATGAAAAAAGAGGGAGAGGTTGTACACATGGGTTAATTAACAATTAATATAAGTTGCAAGATATATTAGAAGTATACAAAAGTCTATCACAGTCTTGATAAAAAGTATAAAAGTCTGTTACTTAATTCATAGTCTATAAAAGTCAATTTAAAAAAAAATCTTTAAAGTCTGTGAAAGTCATTAAAATTCCATAAATTCTACAAAAGTCTGTCACTTAAAAAAAGTCTTTAAAAATCTTAATTGAATACACCCTTTCTAATATTTTTTGGGTACGTTGTCAGAACAAGGGTAGAAGGAAAAATTTGCCACTATGTCTGACCCAAATATTACATCTTTAAGCAGAAAAACTTTTACCCCACATTCTACTATTGTTAGTCATTTCACTCTGTACTACGACGTCTATTAGATTGACCAATATTTCACAAAAGTCTTACTTAAATTTAACTAAAGCTTCGTCTATTATCTACTTAATAAAGGGTGCATAATCTTGAAACACCAGAGATTCATTTTTCTTTTTATTTTCATTGTACTTCATAGTACTCGATCAATAAATAGATAGAGCTTACAAAGTCTACTGGGGTACTCAATGATTTTACGTTTCAGATTAACTTCAGATGTTTATTCCACATGTGAAGGAAATGCTCAATATGAAGTAGTCATAAAGTTATTGAACCTTTTCAACAAAAAGACGGTAACTTCGGATCTTATCACTTGAAATTCAACTATATTTATATTAGCATTGAAACTTCTCTAAATGTTCATATTGAAGCATATCTCAAATCAGAATTTTAATTTGTGGTGGTGTAGTTTTTGTAATGTAAATATGATGATGGGGGTAGATGTTGGAAAAAAGAGGTTCCTCATAAATTTATAATCTATTCTAGCCGAAAGGAGTATTTTCACCCAGTCAAACAGAGTTACAGATGGACCGAGGTCACCTAACATATAAACTCCATGTCCAAAATGAAGAATCTTAAATGGCCCAATCCATTATGCTACTGGACCTCACTCTTTCCCCCTTGAGGGCATATTTGGGTAATCATTTCAAACATAGAAAACCCTAATTCATAAATACGTCCGTCCGCATCAATTATAAGTACACATGCATATTTGCCACGGAAGATCATTACATGAACTTACTTTATTCGTCCATTTGTGTTTTATTTTTTTCTACTCGACAGATTCATTGTTATGTCATTGTGTGTTTGATAGAATGCTTAAAAGAAAATGAGAATGAAAAGAACCTGGCAGGGATAGTGTGTATCGACGTTGTGCAAAAAACAGTGCGCTCTGCACGAAAGAGTTCCTTGCAAAATTCAAAAAGGGGAAGGTGGGTAGTTGTGTTTCATTTCTCTATTGGATATACAACAATCATCTTCCCCACATTCCTTTTTTCTTTTCTTTCCCTTCACATCTCTACACAAACTGTATGTGTATTGCATATAGATTAGGTAGTCAGAAAGGCACCTCTCCCCTATTCTGGTTTGATACACAACAATCAATGTTTTTTATCTTTTTTGTTGGTTTAATTTTCTTGAACATAGCCGGTCAATGCGTTGAAGTAGATAAATCCTAGAAGATTTGATTTCTTAGTCATTTCATTGTGCGTTTGATAGAATGTTTAAAGGAAATTAGAATGAAGTAGGCAAGGATAGTGTGTATCGGCATTGTGCAAAAAACAGTGCGCCCTACACGAATGACTTCAATGCAAAATCCAAATATAAAAGTGGAAGGTGGTAGTGTTTCATTTCTTTATTGGATATACATCAATCATCTTCTCCACATTCCTTTTTTCTTTTCTTTCCCTTTTCATCTCTTCTTTTCTTTATGAAAGACGAATCAATCAGTGCTTTTAATATTTTTTGTAGTTAAATACTGGATGATTTGATTTCATTGTTACGTCATTGTGCGTTTGATAGAATGTTTAAAAGAAAATGAGAATGAAAAGAAGCAAGCAGTGATATTGTGTATTGGCGTTGTGCAAAAAACAGTGCGCTCTGCACGGAAGAGTTCCCTACAAAATCTAAATATAAATGGGGATGGTGGGCATTTGTGTTTCATTTCACTATTGGATATACAACAATCATCTTCCCCTCATTCTTTTTTCCTTTTCTTTCCCTTCACATCTCTTCTTTTCTTTATGAAAGACGAATGAATCAGTGCTTTTCTTTGTATTATTAAAGAATATTATATGGACCTTCACCTTTTCAATCGGTGTTTATTAATCTTTTTTGTTTAATTTTCTTGAACATAGCCGATCGATGCGTTTAAGTAGTTAAATCCTAGAGTATTTGATTTTATTGTTATGTCATTTGTGCGTTTGATAAAATGTTTAAAAGAAAAGGAGAATGAAAAGAAGCGGTGCAGGACAAGTGTGTATCGGCGTTGTGCAAAAAATAAAGGCACTCGCACGAAAAGAATTCCCTGCAAAATTGAAATATAAAAGGGGAAGGTGGGCAGTTGTATTTCATTCCTCTATTGAATATACAACAATCATCTTCCCCACATTCCGTTTTCCTTTTCTTTCCCTTTACATCTCTTCTTTTCTTTATGAAAGACGAATCAATGAACATAGCCGGTCGATGCGTTGATGTAGTGAAATCTTGGAGGATTTGATTTCATTGTTATGTCATTGTGCGTTTTATAGAATGTTCAAAAGAAAATAAGAATGAAAAGAAGCTGTAGGGAAACTGTGTATTGGCGTTGTGCAAGAAAGAGTTCTCTGCTAAATCCAAATATAAAAGGTGAAGGTGGGCATTTGTGTTTCATTTCACTATTGGATATACAACAATCATCTTCCCCTCATTCTTTTTTCCTTTTCTTTCCCTTTACATCTCTTCTTTTCTTTATGAAAGACGAATCAATCAGTGTTTTTAATCTTTTTTGTTGGTTTAATTTTCTTGAACATAGCCGGTCGATGCGTTGATGTAGTTAAATCTTGGAGGATTTGATTTCATTGTTATGTCATTGTGCGTTTTATAAAATGTTTAAAAGAAAAGGAGAATGAAAAGAAGCAGGCAGGGACAGTGTGTATCGGCGTTGTGCAAAAAACAGTGCACTCTGCACGAAAGAATTCCCTGCAAAATTGAAATATAAAAGGGGAAGGTGGGCAGTTGTATTTCATTTCTCTATTGAATATACAACAATCATCTTCCCCACATTCTCTTTTCCTTTTCTTTCCTTTTACATCTCTTCTTTTCTTTATGAAAGACGAATCAATCAGTGTTTTTAATCTTTTTTGTTGGTTTAATTTTCTTGAACATAGCCGGTCGATGCGTTGATGTAGTTAAATCTTGGAGGATTTGATTTCATTGTTATGTCATTGTGCGTTTTATAGAATGTTTAAACAAAAATAAGAATGAAAAGAAGTTGTAGGGATAGTGTATTGGCGTTGTGCAAGACAGAGTTCTCTGCTAAATCAAAATATAAAAGGTGAAGGTGGGCATTTGTGTTTCATTTCGCTATTGGCTATACAACAATCATCTTCCCCTCATTCTTTTTTCATTTTCTTTCCCTTCACATCTGTTCTTTTCTTTATGAAAGACGAATGAATCAGTGCTTTTAATTTTTTTTGTAGTTATTTCTTGGAGGATTTGATTTCATTGTTATGTCATTGTGCGTTTTATAGAATGTTTCAAAGTAAATGAGAATGAAAAGAAGCTGCAGGGACAATGTGTATTGGCGTTGTGCAAAAAACAGTGCACTCTGCATGAAAGAGTTTCGTGCAAAATTCAAATATAAAAGGAGAAGGTGGGCAGTTGTATTTCATTTCTCTATTGGATATACAACAATCATCTTCTCCACATTCCTTTTTCCTTTTCTTTCCCTTTACATCTCCTTTTCTTTATGAAAGACGAATCAATTAAGTGCTTTTAATATTTTTTGTAGTTAAATACTAGATGATTTGATTTCATTGTTATGTCATTGTGTGTTTGATAGAATGTTTAAAAGAAAATGAGAATGAAAAGAAGCAAGCAGTGATATTGTGTATTGGCGTTGTGCAAAAAACAGTGCGCTCTGCACGGAAGAGTTCCCTGCAAAATCTAAATATAAATGGGGATGGTGGGCATTTGTGTTTCATTTCACTATTGGATATACAACAATCATCTTCCCCTCATTCTTTTTTCCTTTTCTTTCCCTTCACATCTCTTCTTTTCTTTATGAAAGACGAATGAATCAGTGCTTTTCTTTGTATTATTAAAGAATATTATATGGACCTTCACCTTTTCAATCGGTGTTTATTAATCTTTTTTGTTGTTTAATTTTCTTGAACATAGCCGATCGATGCGTTTAAGTAGTTAAATCCTAGAGTATTTGATTTTATTGTTATGTCATTTGTGCGTTTGATAAAATGTTTAAAAGAAAAGGAGAATAAAAAGAAGCAGGCAGGGACAGTGTGCATCGGCGTTGTGCAAAAAACAGTGCACTCTGCACGAAAGAATTCCCTGCAAAATTGAAATATAAAAGGGGAAGGTGGGCAGTTGTATTTCATTTCTCTATTGAATATACAACAATCATCTTCCCCACATTCCCTTTTTTTTTCTTCCCCTTTACATCTCTTCTTTTCTTTATGAAAGACGAATCAATCAGTGTGGGTCTGATAATAACAGAAGGAGGGGGACTATAATAACAAAACAAAGTACAGAAAAGTTTTTTCATTTGTTATGTTGAAACAAGGTGTGGGTCTGATCAAAGATGGAAGTGTCCTTGCATGAACCTTTTTGATTTTTGCATGATTAACTATTTTAGCTTCCTTTGACTTTGTATTCATTTCAGTAGAAATTACATATTTTTCCACATGTCTAACTACAGGCGGGGCCTAATAGTTGAACAAACAATGAATCAGAGGTATGGGGGTGAATGCCTGGTCTTGAATCAAGTGGGAATAATGCTATAATACTAGTCATGGATGATGCTGATATCCAACTTGCTGTTGGATCTGTTTTGTAGATTGGTATAATCTTCTACAGCTGTATTCTTTTTTTCCTTTACAAACCTCGGCACTTAAATCTAAAAATTTGCTCTTGTTTTTCTTTGTCCCTTTGAATTTAACAGATGATTCTTCATGAAAGTATATATCAGAGACTTGTTGAACAATGGGGGTACCTGTCTTGTTCAAACAAGTTTTTTGTCTATTATCTTATGCAGCAGTACCTAATGAGATGTTTATTCAACATGTGAAAGAAATGCTGAATATAAAGTAGTCAAGTGATTGAACAAACACTTAAATTTGTCATCCTTACTACTACTTCAATCTTCAAGCAGCTCATTTCGAATCAGAATTTTAATTTGTGGAATTGTTTTTGTAATGCAAGTGTAGATGGGATGTTGCTGCTTCCTTATAATTAATTCTAGACCCGGTCAAACAATTGACCGACCGAGATCACCTAACATTTCAACTCCATACGAAATTTGAAGAATACATGGCCTTGCTCTTTCTCTCCCCACAGAGAGGGCTTATTCGGGTAATCAATTCAAGCAGGAAAACCCTAATTCAATTATAAATGCACATACATATCTGCCCCTGAGGAGATCCCGACCTGAACTCTCTTAATTCGTCCATCTATGTTATATCTATGATATATAACATAGATATATATATTTCGTTGTTATCTAATTGTGCGTTTGATAGAATGAATGTTTAAAAGAAGAAAATGAGTGATAAATGATGGATAAAAGGCACTATCAGGTCACTGCCCTTGAGGCTTGAATTGCTCCACTAATTGATGCAAAATAGTTTTACAGAATTTCCTCATATAATCAAGTCTCTGATATTCTTCACTTTGTACTATTGAAGAATATTATCATATGGACAAATTTATGAATTTCTGTATTGTTGTTTAAGTATTGTATTATGCAATAATATAATAAGTTAGAAGATCAGCAGAAGGAGGATAAAGAATGTTAACAAAATTTGTTTTTTCGTAATGCTACAGGTGCCCTTATTTTATCGTGTTAGAATGTCATTTGGTAAGGTACAACTTTTCAAAATTAGGAATAAAAAAATCTCAAATTGATTACTTCGGTTCAACTCAAGTTTTCAACATATCTGTAGCCCAAATAACCCCCAAAATTCATAACATTGGATGGTGCAATTGTTGACGATGCAGCTATATGAGAAGTAGGATTTGTGCGCAGTGGCGTGGGAATTAATTACCCAACAAAAACCTTAATTTTTCGTAGTAAATCGATCCCAATTTTTGTAAGTTTCTTAAACCCTAGTTCTTCTCTCATCTTTTTGCTCCTATTTCTCTATAATCAATCTGGGGAATATATCTAGTGTTGAATAGGAGAGAAAGAAGAAGAAAATGTAATCAATTTGGAAAATATATCTTTGGTTTCAATTTGGGACGATTAAATTTGGGCATATGTTTTTTGGGTCGAAGATGAATAAGATAAGAGATAAAAGAAAGAAGAAAAAAACACAAAATTTAGTCGATGGCAAGAAAATTACTTTGGAAGCAACTGATAAGCCCTATCATCATTTAGTTGTCTTTTTTTTGTCCTTTTAAAAGCCACATGAAAATATGAGATAAATTTGACGTCCGTTCATGTTTTTCCGGACGAAAATTGTCCAATTAATAATTTTTAAATTTCATTTTTTTTAAAACCTATGGGGGTAATACTTAAATTTAGGGTATTTGATTAGTTTTGAGAGATTGAAATTAATTAGGATTAATTATATATTATACTATATTTTTAAAAATAATTATAATAATGGCGCATCCATAAAATAATTACAAAAGTAATACACTTTTCCATATTTATTTACAATATTAGTGCAATTAGGATTCCTTAATTTAGGAAAATATTGGTGCAATTAGGATTCCTTAATTTAGGGGATTAGTATTAGTGGTTTACTGTGTTGAAGGCAATCTATAACAAAATGAGTTTTGTGCGCAACAGTACGAAGAAAGTTCAAACTTGCATCTTGGTAATACAGCGACAAAGAAGGATATCTCTCGAGACCAGGCTCGCTTTATCTTGTTTCTCGATTAATACATCGTCGTTCCGATCATCTTCTTCACCTTCGTAAGCTTCGTATATGATCTCTAGTGGCGCTCTCATATTCCACTCAACAAAAGAGTCGGCGTAGAACGGGTTTGGATCATACCCAGATCCCGAATTCGTATCGCATGATGATTATCATAATTATAATCATCCGTTAGTTGTTCTTGTTCCTGTTGTTGTAGTGGTAATCATCATATTCTCTCTTTCACCCACACCAAATTGACAGTTCAAACTTGCATCTTGTCAAAGAGATGGCAGCACATCTGGGCAACTCTTTCCCATTTGAACTTGTACAAATACAATTTCGAGAGTTGTGCTAAATTTTTCCTATTTTGTACTTTGCTTTTTGTTGGATATCCATAACCATTTGTTATGGTTAGTGAGTCTGTAATGTTTATTGGAGCTTATGTAAATGGGATTACATATTTGATTATATTATCAACGATTTGACATTGTTTGTTGATTCGTATTTGTTACTTCTAAGTTGTGTCTGATACATTGTTTGAAAGGTGCAGTTGGTAACCAAACATGCATAGAAGGGTAACTATTTTATTTTTTGGTAGTAACCAGATAGTTACAAGCTTGTATCAGAACATATATCAAGTGTTAAATGTACATGTGAGAGTATACATGAGTTGCCTAAACTGGGTTGGATATACAGGTTGTTTCTGTTTTGGTTATCATTATTAAAACATGTTCTGGTTACTTTCATATAACTATTTGGTTACTTCTTTATTATGTTTTTGTTACTGTTATCTTATGGTTTGGCTACTATTATTGTGCCCTCAATGTGGGATTTTGGTTACTTTTATTTTTTATTATGGTTAATATATAATTGTTTAGTATACATGAATTGCCTAAACTGGATTTCATTACATGATATTTCTGTTTTGGTTACCATTAAAATATGTTCTGGTTACTATTATATAATTATGTGGTTACTGTTTTATTATGTTACATTATGGTTACTGTTATTAGTAACCAGATAGTTACAAACTTGTATCAAGACAAACATCAAGTGTTAAATGTACATATGAGAGTGCCTTATTTATCTAGCTGATGTATACTTATAAATTACATACTCATAAAAATTATCTAGAAATTGTACAGTTGGTATTTAAATCTGCATATAGAGGTAACAATTTTATTTTTTGTGAGTAACCAAATTTACATAAAATTGATTCAGAACATTATCCATCAGCTATTTCAGTTGAAATGTTAGGTTGGTATCCAAACCTACATATATGGTAACCATTTTTGTTTTTGTTAGTAACCGGATAATTATAAGCTTGTATCATGACTGTTATAAAATGTTAAATGTATATGTTTTATTTATACCCCGTCATCATGATGGAATAAGAAACTCCAATTAAGAGTTCCCATTTATATATATGATGGTCACTTATAGATCTCATATTAAAATAAAAATAGTTTGAGAGGTGCAGTTGGTAACCGAACCTGCATATAAGGGTAACCATTTTAATTTTTGTTAGTAACCAAATAATTAAAAACTTATATCAGAACAGTTATCAAGTGCTTAATGTACATGTGAGGGTTCCCATTTATCTAGCTGATGGATATTTTTAAATTACATAGTTATAAAAGTTATTTAGAAATGGTCAAGTTGATAATTAAATATGAATATAGAGATAACCATTTTATTTTAGATGGGTACGTAACCAAATTTACATAAAAATATTTCAGAACAATTATGAATTGTTCAATGTATATGTTTACTTTATATTGACAACTCATGATGAAATTAAAAATCAAAATATTAATAACAAGTGTACATCAGTGACAGTAACCAAATCAATATTAGATAGTAACCAAACTACATAATCTTAATAACCATAACATAAACCATATTTAGACAGTAACCAAGTGCATATTAATATAAAATGGATTCTTCCCATCATAACAAACGTTTAAATAACAAACCCCTAAAAGCGGAATCCAAAATAGAAAAAAAAAACTAATAAGAAAAATTATAAAATTAATTCAAAAATAATAAAATATAATTTTGAAGGCTTAAATGATGGAATTTGACCAAAAAATCGTGCAGTTCACGAGCAAAGCTCGTAATTTTTTATCGTTGACCCGTTTCCAATGAAATTAGGCTCCAAAAATACCAAAATTCGACCCTCCAAAGTTGATAGAAATTACCAAATTGTCACTAGATCAAATCTTTCCATAAACTGGATCCAATCTATCAAATTTTTCCATAAACTGACATGCATGCTCTTCAATCGCATCAGTTTGTTACTAACTAAAGACTACTAGTTGTATGAAGGTAACCAATATAGTTAATAAGTAACCATCAATATAAAATAAAAACCAGTATAAAATACACTAATATTATACAATAATTATAACAACTTTATACAGTAACCAAATTTAGATTAGACAGTAACCAACATATATCTATTTAGTAACCAGAACATAAACACATTTTTCATTTCATTTTACAGTCAAAAACAACTAGTATAATGTGTTTGTTACCGACTAAAGACTAACAATTGTATGAAGGTAACCAATGTAGCTAATAAGTAACCATGAGTATAAAAAACATTAGTACAAGTGTACATTAATATTATTCAGCAACCAAATAAACATTATACAGTAACCAATTAAATAATATACAACAACCAATATATATAATCAGATTAACAGTTGTATGAAGATAACCAATGTAGTCAATAAGTAACCATCAATATAAAAGAAAGAATTATAAAACACAATAACATTATACAGTAACCAACTAAACACCTTATAGTATTTAAATACATATTAGACAGTAACCAAGATATATGTAATTAATAGTCAAGTTTATAAAAATATTTTACATTAATTTTATAACCAAAACAATCAGTAATGACTTTGTAACAAATTAAAAACTAACAGATGTATGAAGGTAACCAATGTAGTTAATCAGTAACCATCAATATAAAAAAAATTAGTATAAAACATAGTAATATTATGCAGTGACCATGGTAGTATTACACAGTAACCAAGTCAGCATTATATACTAACCAAATCCAGATTAGACGATAACCAACATATATTTACTTAGTATCCATAACATAAAATATATTTTTCCATGCATTTTACAGCAAAAACAATCAATATAAAAAATATCAATATGTACTTAAATATCCAATAGTTGCAGGAAGGTAACCAATGTATCTAATAAGTAACCATCAATATAAAAAACATCAATAGAATATACATTAAAAGTATACAGCAACCAAATAAATATTATACAGTAACCAAATCAATAATAAACAGTAACAAATTTATATGTACTTAGTAACCAGAATATAATACATATTTTTACATGCATTTTGCAATCAAAACAGTCAGTATACTGACTTTGTGACCAATTCAAGAGCGAAAAACTTAAGAAATATAATCAATATACGAGTGTGTAGTAACCACGAGATAACTATATGCATATAAATTTTAAACTCAAATACCTCAGTATACAAATCTGTAAAAAATCAATCAACAATCAACAATCAGTATGGTACGTAAGTTTCTAGTTACTGATTGTAAATCGAAAGCATAAACACAATGTATAATTACATATGAAACTTTGTAATGCTGTTTGACGATCTTGAAGTTGTTGTTGATCTTCTCCGATTTTTTCCGATCTCAAAGTTGCATCGCCGTCAGAGTATTCGTCTTCTCCAATCTGTCGTTTTGTTTTTCTTCATTAGTTTGAATTTAGGATCGATTGGTTGCAAATATGAAAGTCGGTAACTGACGTGTAGGGAGTTAATGTTCCGTAATTTTAGCAACATAATATTGTGTTGCGTTATTTTTGTAATTGTTTTGTGGATATTTTATTTTTGTAATTACTTTCTAATTGTTGTATATTAATGTATCTAGAAGCGGTTTTGTCCAAAAGTGATTTTATTCATCATTTGCACGGAATTTTTTATAGTACTTCTTCCAACAAATTTTATCTTTTTTCCTTTATTAAAAAATATCAAGACACGTTTAGTTTTTAACACATTTTTTTTAAAATTAATGCCAAGTAAAATGAGTAGTTCTATACTTATAACTAATTGTATATAAATAAAGAAAAAAATAATAAATGGAACATATTATTTTAATTATTGATGAGATTTACCACTAGGTGGTCAAACCTTCGTTCTTACAAAAAGTAAGAAACAGGAATTGTTAGTACATTATATCAATTACTTTTTCTGTCGTAGACAATTAGAGTAATTTTGACGTTTTTAAGTAAACTTGAGCCATTTTAAAATTTTAGATTAATGAGTTATTAATAATAAATGTTGTAGTTAGTTGGATTTTATAAATAATTTACAATACTTATAATTGGATTCATTGAAATCAAATTTATATAAATTTTAAAATTAAAAATTATATGTTTCAGTTGGCGACCTTTTTGCATTTTCTTCCTCAATTTGGAAATTAACATTTGAGTAAATATATGAATGGATACATCAAATTTACTCTTTCTTTTCCGAATGCACTAAAAAAAAAAGAAAAATAAAAATAAATCCAACTATGAATTATCTCACTCACTCCAATTTTTTCCTTCCTTCCGTAGTACAATCCGGAAAGAAAGAGTAAATCGAGGAACCTTGTAAAAATATTAATGTTCACATGTTTGGATTGGAGTCATTCATATGGAATGGAAAAAATTTGTGTTTGATTCTTGGGTTCTTTACATAAGTATACAACAAATAAAAAATAATTACAAGAAAAGTGCATCAATCAAATAATTATAAAAAGAGTGTAATTATGACTCATATTACAAAAAAATAGTACAATTCATAATAATAAGAAAACCTAAAATCAAGGAGAAATAACTACCATAATTAATAATTCAAATTCAAATATCTTGGATCTAACAACAAATTCAAATTCAAATTCAAAAATAATAATTAAAATTCAAATATTCAAAGTTTGGCAACGTCATCTTCCTCCTCCCTTTCGTCGGTCATCTTCCTCCTCCTCTTCGCCGGTCATCTTCCTCCTCCCCTTCGTCGCCGCTTCAACACCATGGACGCCGATCTCCTCATTCATTACGGCCACAACTGACATTGTGACGAAGGTTGATTTAGTCTAAAAATTAAAAGGAGAAAAAGATAAATTTTAGTGCAGTTGATATCCAAATATTTATACAAAGGTAACCATTTTAGTTTTTGTGGGTTACCAAGAGAAATTTCAGTGCAGTTGGTAACCAAAACTTTCAAAGGTAACAATTTTAGTTTTTATTGGTTACATTTGTATTAAGGTTTGGCTACCAACTGCACTATAAAAAAAAAATCTATAATATATTTTTTATAATTAATTGGTAACCCAATAAAACTGAATTGGTTACCTTTGTATTAAGGTTTGACTACCAACTGCATTATAAAAAAAAAATCTATAAATAAATTTTTTTAATTAATTGGTAACCCAATAAAACTGAATTGGTTACATTTGTATAAAATGTTAGCTACCAACTGCACTATTAAATAAAAAAAATCTATAATAGATTTTTTAAAAATAAATTAGAAACCTAATAACACTGAATTGGTTACCTTGGTATGAATGTTTGACTACCAACTGTACTATAAAAAAATCACAGCAACTGTACTATAAAAAAATCGCAGGTGGAGGATGGCGTTAACAAGTTAGGGCTGTCTAGGTTAATGGTGGAGAATGACGTTAATGGTGGAGGAGGGCGGAGGAGAAGGGCGTTAATGGTGGAAGAGGGAGGAAGATGGCGTTAACCCGCCGCAATTAGATTATGCCAAATCTATCCGCCATCCCGCTATTGCCTCTAACCACTGCCTTCTTACTCGTCGAAATCCTAGTTCTTCATATCCGTAATCTTGTTGTCTTTTTTTCGCTTTAACCTCCATTGCCTTCATATCCGGAAGTGGATGTCATCTCCTTCATGGACTTCTAGTGCTTTAGTTGCTTCCTGGAAGAACTCTTCAGTAAGACAGGGAGTAGTATTGAGGAAGAATCTTGTTGTTGCTGACTTGAATTTGATAGAAAAGGCAGCGATTACATGCAGAGAGAAATACCAAGTGGTTGAGAAAACACAAGCCACTTTAGAGGAATACAGACCTTTGTTGCCCAAATATATATATATATATATATAGAAAAAATATGTGGAATGAAGAAGAAGGGTGATAACTAATTACAATTGTTATAGATGAGGAGAGAAAGTTGAAGTCATGTGTATAACTAATCCCTAAATTAAGGAATTCTAATTAAATACTAATTCCCTAAATTAAGGAATCCTAATTGCACTAGTATTATAAATAAATATGGAAGTGTATTAGTTGTGTAAAGATTTTTTGAGTACATTATTATTGTAATTATTTTCAAAAATGTAATAGAATATGTAATTTACCCTTGATTCTTTAGGGGAGGAAGGGAGAAATGAATATATGGATTAACTCAAAATTCCACTCCTTCAATCCAAACGTAACATTTAAAGATGTTTCTTTCTGTTCTGAAATACTCCAATACTTTTAGATTTTAACTGTAGCACAAAATGGGATTTCATTGCACAGATGGTTTCCAAGGGTGATACCCAGAGACAACTGGGCTCAACTTCAACTATCAGACTGAGCAATTGGCTGAAAAGCTGCTGGATAGGCAGCAATGCTAAGCAGCTGATTTTGCAGTAAAAGTTACTTACAGTGTACAACCTACTCTTTTGTAAACTGTCAATTCTGGGAATTTCAGTTCAGTGAATGCAAATCTCATGAGCAAGATACTGCAGTCTGCAGGGAAGAGAGTCTATAATTGATCTCAGCAATCTACTTCAAGCACATGTTTGACAAAATTAAATATAAATGAAGGACTTGAGTATATAAAATCTGAATGTGATAATATTCTAGGCAACTTCTCCCCCAGGAAGTTGTACATCCACCTCAATGCTTAATCGCGCTCACTTATAGCAGTCAAGTGTTCATCTATCTCCTCTGTAGACAAAACTCGGAAGACAGGATTCTCTTTTCTCACAACTCCAACCTATCAAAAAACATAAAGTTTTACTTAATAACACTTTTGCACCCATAAGAGTTCATGAAGCCTCCTTCCAACTATTTTTATTACCTACTCAAGCTCGATCTAATAAGGCCATTTGTAAATTGTAACTATATTAGATGAATTTGAATGCTTTCAGATATGGAAATTTGCCTCTCTTATTGCAACAATTTTATTATTCTTGCAACCAAAATTAAATTACATTCCATTTAAACAAGAAGCCAAAATCAATTTCTAAAGCACTAAATATAACGTACAGTACAATGTAAGACATCTGATGGACATACTTCTTCATTTCAATTTGTACACAAGTTAAAACATGGCCTCACCATGCTCTCTAAACTCGGGTTTAATTTCATACACCATTCTTTGTCAGAACTCAGAAGACGCCGGGTTAGGCTTCTGACAGTTCAGACAAAGCAGGAGGGTGAAATACTCCAGATGGAAGTCATGATATTGCAATGTTTCACATGATCTTCAGATAGAAGAATAAAATCAAGTTGAGCTTATACAAAGCATACTTGGTGAAAATGTTGGAAAAAGTTCATAGTAGGCTAGCAACATAATATTTGTGATGCCAGTACAAGGAACTCAATTGCGTACATATTCATTTCACTATACTGTTGACAATCTCATGGAGTACCAAAATATAAAGCATATAGCAGCAAGGAAGGCGACTTTCCATGCACTACAATGGATAACCAAGTTTTGAAAGAAAACTAAGCGCAGTTACCTCACTTATTTGAGGTTCAGCAACAATTAGTCTTTGGTCTACACAACAATGCATGACGAAGTTTCCATACAATTTAAAATATGACCAGACTAAGGAAAGGGATATGTAGTACCTCAATCTCATTAGCCTTGAAATCCTCTTGTAAAACAGATTGCAAAGCCGAAATTGCAGTCTACACGATAGAATAATCACATTATGATGTTAATTTCAGGAAAGCAATTTAAATATTTTGGTTGTCTGCAGAAAATTATTATAGTTATGAAGATGTTATAACCAACCCCAAAAGCTAGCGGTTAGGGAGGGAGAGCCAAGATCATATCAACCAGCACCAAGTTGCACATACAACTGATGTGGTACTAGCCCGCATAATCTAGTAATGGAATCATAACAGAAGAAATAGAAGTTTTCAAGTGTAAAGAGCTTCACTTAATTTTTGAAACTACCGCCCTTAAACATCCAGATATGTCGCAGTTTATATTAATCAGGAGGCCGACTAGGAAGGGAGGGGAAAAGGAAAGAGATTCAAACAGAAAAGCAGGGAATTTAATAATATTTCAAAGGCACATCCACTTTACTACCTCTTTTCCAAGTTCATATTTTTTTTTAAATATCCATAAATGATAAGGAAATTACCTGCACAGTCTCCTCGTATGTAAAGGCAGGATCATTTTTCATTTTCTTCTCGAGAAAATTTATTGCTTCTTGCTCTTTCAATCCAGCACTTGTTGCCTAGTACATGTCAACATGAGCTCCCAGATGATATTTCAGAAATTACAGGATATATATATAAGACAGAACCTAACATAAAGTTCAATGAAAAAGGTTTTCCCAAATGAAAAGTAAGAACAATCCCCAGGATGGAACAAAAAGGAATACATACCCATCTCAAAAATTTAAACCTCAGACAGAGAAGATACTTTCTTTCAAATGTGATTTTGCAATATATCTACATTCCGAGAACGTATCAGATCTCATTTATCAAGTCTTAAACTGTTTGATATATCAACCAAAAAAGGAATCTTCCCTTTGCAAGCATCTGATTCTTTATTTACCCGCAATGGTGTTGGTTTAAGTCAAAGTATATATATATAGAGAGAGATTGACAGGTAACTTTGCTAATGAGTAGGGTTTCTTACTAACAGCCACTCCTAGTTCAACCATATAGAAAACTCGTAGACTTCATAGAGAAGTTCCAATGTTACAGGAAATGATTATTAAAAAGGATGTGAAGTCAGAGTTGATTAGACGGTTAGTGACCGAAAATGGTGGTTGATTTGAAAAGGTTAGAACATAATACATACACTTTTCTGGCGGAACTGTTCTCTTGTCATGATAAGTAACAACAGAAAAACAAAAGGAAAAGGAAAAATACAAAATATAAGGAAAGACATGCACTCGTCAAAACAAAGATACAGTATATTATGACTTAGAAGAAGAGATTTCTAAATACCTTATGACCAAAGAAATGGCCAGCAGGATCACACTTAAAGAGCCTAGGACCAAATTCGTCATCAACACCCAAAACCATAGTAACTGCCACAAACAATTAAAAAGATCATGGATTAAGTGAAATTGCACCAGAAAAAACTAATCTAGCTTATACATTAAGAGAGATACGCAGGCTCTGATATATGATTGCATCACGTTAGGATTAAATTATCAAAATAAACTCAGAAATCAATGTTAAAGTTGCAGTATAAATTGAAGAGGTAAACTGCAGAACCAAAAACAGACCTACTCCAAGAGGTCTCATATAAGCATGTTGAGTGTAGACTTGTGATTTATCTGCAATCCTGCACATGCATAAAAGAGACCACTTGTAATACATAGAAAAAAGGTTTTAGAACTGTATGAAATACCCTCAACGTAAGTATGAGTTTTTGGAAATACTTGTCAAACAACAGTAAGATGCAGGGAAAAGTAACAGAACCAAAATATATGAAAAAAAATGGCAAAAATAAAATGGTGAAACACAACCTAAATGAGCATGGATTCAACCACAACAAACCTAAAGAACAGAAGATCTCAATCCCTGAAGAACAGACTTTATGCTCATATGCCAAACAGATAGATGATGCATTAGTGTCTTCTCTCAAAAAAGAAGGGGGACGATATGAAATGAATATTATCAATATACAAGAAAAACAATTATATATAATAAGCATGAAATTTCCCCAAAAACCTCATATCATCACATTATTCTATATGGTTCACTAAACTGTCATTTTAGTTAAAAGAGAAAAGGACATTGCATTCAACTATAATTTTCAATACATAATTCAATGAAATAGTTAACACATTCCCAACTCAGATCATATGAACAGAATCAGCAGATGAAAACTTCAATGAAACGTAATTACCGACTAATAAAAGAAACTGCCTACCGAGTAACAAAGTGGCATAATGTTCTTTTTAAGTCTAGATACACAACATAAGACAATAGTCCATAGAGACTTGTATTACCATCTAGCAAGTGAATCAACAGGCATCTCATATCCATATTTGTGACGAAACTCAGCTGCTTCATTTCTTGCTTGTTGAACCAAGGTCCTTGCATCAGCTGAGAATTAATACTTCAAACATTATAGGAGCTCCACTTATTTATTGGAATAAATATTATAAATAAATAAGTGAACTTGACTCACATTTGGCATAACCAAGAAAGCAAAGACAATTAAAGGTTAAACATGGACAGCGAACAACTCAATCGACGAAAACTGAGAAGTAAACCCCTAAACAACATTTTATGAACAGCAGGCTGTCTAGACTCTAGCTCTAGCCACAAATTTATATGCATAATTCCCTCACTATCAAAGGTAGTCTAAACTTCATACATAAATTTTCCCTCACCATCAAAGGATGAAAGCAGCTGTTTTCTCTTATGTGACAATGTCAACTCTGTTCTTTTGGTTTTTAATTCCTAACTAAAAGAAAACGGGATAAATATGACAAAAACACAATTCTTGCAGCTATTTCGGTATACATCAACTGTGTTGTGTATCTCTTTCATAGATTAACGAAAAATGAGATCATACACGTACAAGTCTTATTTTGTGCCAAATAATACAAAAGGATAAGGTAAATAATGGATCTCCCAAAGCAGCGGCCAGAACAAAAATTTCGTAGTTACCACATTTCTTATTCCCTAGTTAAATTTTCATTCTTCACAAAACACACAGGTTTCTAGAATACATACTGTGAAATATTAAAACATAGTGAAAGAAATTTATTTGGTAGCATTGCAAGTAACAATCAGCACCAATCAAATCTAAGAACAATTTATGCTATAGAAAGCATTAAAAGTTAACCTGTGGTGCCAGTGGCTAACAAGCCGAGGTACTTGGTAACGGAAAAAAGATGCGTGACACTAGTTGGATCCAAAAGCTTATCCTGTATTTAAATTCAAAACTTTAATAACAAAGGAATGCCAGTCTACTGATAAAACGTAGTTTCATAATTAATCATCAAATTTACACTCACCGGAACCTTCTTCTGAGTTACAACGCAGACCGAATCATTGCCTTGGACACCAATAGAGGAGACTCCAGCAGCCTTAACAGCTTTAAATGCATACTCTTTTCACATCATCCCAAAAAAAAAAACAGTTCAATTAAGCTGATATTAAAGACTTGGTGATCCAACAAAGTTGTTTCTCAGATACCAAAGAAGAAAATTAGAATAGTGAAATTTTACATACCTACTTGGAAGAGACGACCTTCAGGAGAGAAGATCGTAATGTGGCGATCGTATCCACCCCCACTTCCACGACTCATCTTTAGGGCTTTTTTACGACAAATATTTATTTTCTCCTAGAAGAAAAAATAGATCAAGATTTTCTTTGTTCCCAAGATACTGAAGCACTGTTAAAAGACTTTATTTGTCACGAAAAACAAATCAATTCATAAAAGATTTGAGCCTGGGCTAGTAGGCTTCGCCACGGCGACCTAAACCTATTCTTTCAAAAAAATTTAAACTAAAAATTTTAAAAAATAATTTTATATCCTCAAATGAATGTATTATGTTGGGTCATTTTATAAAATTTTAAAAACTAAATAAAAAGATATAAAAAAGATAAAATGGTAATTTAAGTAAAATTGTAAGAACAAAATAGAAAAAAAAAAGTAAAGCCTCCGCTCCGCATAAATTTTTGAGTTTAAAAGGTAAGTATGAGAGAGAAAATATATTTATGTTATTTATTTGTTTTGATATTTAATGTTTTAGGGTGTAATATTAAACCAAACACAATTTTTTTATGAATCATTTAATTCCCTCTCATTCCACGAATCTAAACGTGCTTAAGTATCTAATTTTTTTTCTTGTCAAAACTCAAAAGAGAAGGGGCTTACAAGCGGCTCTCCTAAGTCCCAACTATCTCTAATTTTGTTTTTTTGTCAAAACTCAAAAGAGAAAGGGGGTGGGGGATGCTTTATATATATATATACACATAATTGTGTAGTACATAATCGTACTATGACGACGATTTTTTCGGATTATATATAACGATAATTTTGCCATAGACCAAAAAAAATTATCGATATAGGCGACTGTGTACTACACAGTTATGTATACACATTTTTTCCATATATATGTGTGTGTAAATCAAAGTTGTGTCGCATGTATATACACCGATTACAATAAATCTTTAAAATAGTAATTAATACTATTAGTGTATCAGTTATTCGCTTTCATGTGAAAGTATCCCGAAGGCACAAAAATTATTTAGAAGGAAGGTTTAATAGATATTTAAAATCTTTTTTTTATAGAGCAACTTAACAGATTTGTTAATTAAATAATTAATTAATCACAGCGGAATGTATGAATTAATTATCCTCTTTAAGATAAAACAAAAGTTATAATTTAAACAACAATTATAGCAGATAAAAGAGACTGAAAGTAAATGACACAGTGTTTTAAGTGGTTTAGAGCACTCAAGACTCTTAGTTCACTCTTCTATTCCACGAGTAGGAAATTCACTAAGGATATTGATACAATATTGTAATCACTAAGATTCTTTCAAGATCAGTAATTTTAGAAAGTTAATTCACAAAGAACTCTTTAAGTTCAACAGACTTTAGTACACTAAGTACTCTTTATTTGGCAACTCTGTAATGAGTGTAGCTAAGGTGGTTGTTGTTGTGCTACTAAGTTTGATTAACATCAGCCCATACATCCATTCCAGTAGAGCAAGTAAATGTGTATGCTTTGGATCCTGCAACTGCAACTATAAAAGTTTGTCTTTGAATGATTTATAGTTATAATAATATTTTCAAATCATTCTTATTATTATGGTTATAATAATATTTGCAAGTATAAAAGTTTGTCTCACGTGAGGGAGCCAACTGTCACGTGATTCCGGAACTTTCATTCTTATTTTCAAATCATCGCGCCAAATTTATATCCTAAATAATCAACTATTAGCACGAAGAGAATCCAAAAACTTAACACCGTCACCGCGCAGAAAACACACAGAGATCACGAAATGGCAATGGAGTTTCCCTGTGGAGAATCAGATTTAGGAAACAAGAGGAGGAGGAACAATCTAACGCTACAGAACAGAAGTACCTCGATTTCACTAACAGTCGTAAGCAATTGGATCTCACCATCAATTATCTCAATCAGGTAATTTATCCTCTTTCTCTCTCCACACATATACATCTGAAATATAATTTTCAGAATCTACGAGCCCAGAGATCTATTCTACAATAAGTGTAGATTTAGCCTCATGCGTAGATCATGATGAAGTTTTGTCGATTCATCATTTTCTAATATCTGTTTACTAATTGTAGTGAATTGTGTTTGAAATTGTTCTTCTTCGGTTGATCGATTTCATGAACCGAAAAAAATGTTCCATAATATCTTTGATCTTCAGTGAACGGTTTTCATGAGAGACCGCAGCTTCTCTGTTCAACATTGAATTTGCAATTTTTTGATTTATTTATAGTTTTGACTTGGTAATTGTGACAGATTGTCAGGATGCACGGATTTAAGAAGCTGAAAACTGAGAAGGCAAGCTTTTATTCAAATCTATTCCTTTCTAATTGTTAATCGTTTCTCTCTCTAGAATTATTTTACCTGTTTGTTTGTTTGATTTTTTCGTATTATCACAGAAAGCACTGATGGATGCGGTTGAATCAATTGAGAAGATGGATCTGACTCGGTCCACACTTCAGAACGATCACATATCTTCGTGCGCATTCATCACTCCGGAAGAGGCAATCAAGGACTTAATCGGCCTCAGTTGGATAGAATGCTCTGTCACTTCGTTCAAAACCCTAAATTCGATGAACTACGATTCAATGAACCTCCAAATTGCCAATAGCATTGCGTCGGCGACGAAATCAGAGTCGGAGAAAAAGCAGCCGAAATTGAGGACAAAGGCACTCAAGGACCAAGTCGACCTCGACTGGAAAGAATGCTCTATCACTTTGTTCAAACCCCCAAATTCTAATTTGCAACCAAAGAAAAAGAAGGCAAAAAAGGTGCCGACATTAATGGAAGGAACGGAATCGGCTTGTTCTTCAGCGATTGATGATCACCGTACTGAGAAGGGTAAGAGTGGTGATTGTGCAACTGGTGGTCAACTTAGCTCGTCTTCTTCCATGGTGATCACTGGACCAATCGTGTGAGATTTCAGTCTGTTTTGAAGGTGATATTCAATCTGATAAATCTCCGTGAACTATCCTGCTTAGAATCATTTTACTTATACTTTTAACCATAATAGTTTTAGCATAAATAAGTTTTGATTGTGCATTGGTGGATAATCAGCAAGTGGAAGATTTCTGGTGATATTCTTCCAGTAGTATATGTTTCCAGGGTATATGACCTGACTCTAGCTTGAGAGTTGGTTTTAATAATATATAAAGTCAAATCACGTATCTGAATCTAATCAAATTCATTTAAACAAGGTCTTAAATTACAGACCCAATAGTATCTTCTGAAGTATGTTACAGACCCAATAGTATCTTCTGAAGTATGTTAACGTAGTACATGCTCTTACCCAAAATGTAATGACTAAATATATAATTGCTAATAACTTAATTGACAATTTTTTTCCTATTTTTTGACATGAAAGTGAAGTGTTACAATGTATTATGTTAAAAAAATCAAAATTTTGTGAAAAAATATATATAAACCAACTCTTTGACGTATAAACTATCAAACTTGTATATAATTATAATAATATATTAGGAAGGGGTTTGAAGTTGAACGCACTAGTACAATTATTGTGTTTTGCATAAATATTAAATAATTAAAGAAATTAATATTTGTATATGGGTGCTCTCATGTAATAAATAAATTCAGTGAATATTTATGTGAGATTATTAAATAAAGACATTAGTCTCCATAAATTTATCAAGACAAGATTTATTAGTTGGTTATAAGCGGTAGGGTCATGTAATGTGATGGTGAAATATGGATTTGGTTAGCATGAAGTTATTTTTTGGTAAATTGGTCAATTGACTAATAGAATATTGACACACATACAATCTCGCTTGTGTGTCAATATTCTATTAGTCAATTGACCAACTTATCTCAAAATAACATTTATACTAACCACTTCCGTAAAATATATAGCCACCAAAATCATCACTATCATTTAGGCCTTTATGTCAAATCAAATAAGGGAATCAAATAAAAAATGGGAGTAGGCCCTGAAAAACAATTTCCTCTGCACCAAATAGTTGACCTGCATTATTATGTTCACCTTTGTAATTTTTATTTAAAGTAATTTTATGTTAAATATCTATATATTTTTTTATAATATTTTTATAATAATTATATTTTTATTCTCATTGTATATTTTTATTCTCATTGTATATTTATGAAATATTAATTATTTTATCAACTTTGTTAATATGTTCAAAAAAATCAACTAATTTTTTTTATTATAGAACGAAAGGAGTATTAGTTTTTGTGAAACATCATTTATGAGAGCTGCAGCTGCTCGCCTGCTCCCCTCCTAATTTATTTCCCGAATACTTGCAATTTCAGCTGCATATATGTCTAAATAAATTATAAATACGATTTGCAATCTCAATATATAACTTAAATTTCAAGTAGAGAGTATTAGTACATAACATGTGTTTGGTTACCTCTTAAAAGCTCGAGCGGCTCTCAACATTTGTGAATTGTGAGTTTGTTTGCTTGTCATTATTCTATTTCAATGATTTGATTTGATTTGATTTGAGGCAGGTAAAACATTTGTTTTACTTTTGAGTCAACTACATGGACATATTTATTGGATATGAATATTGAATATTTTTATTTTTTTTCTTCTTATGACTCTTAAAAAAGGTATAGAATTTATTCTAACTAATTTTTTATAAACTATAGTGTTTTAGGTGTAATTTGGATACATATACAAAAACAGAATTATACAGACTGTACAACTATATTTTTATATATGTATTTAAATTACACATAAAATACTATATTTTATAAAAATTCCTGTTAAAATAATATTATATATTTTTTGAGAGTTATAAACAAAATAAATAAATTAAAAATGTTCAATATTTTGGTTCAATATTCATGTTTGCCCAAACTTATTGTTTACTTTTACGCACACGTAACAGTGACCTGCCACAACTTTCTACTATTGAGTACTATTGACCAAAAGCTCCCTAGATACCCCCACTCCCACTACCACTATGTGAGTTGAAATATAGGGGCTTCGCATTTTGAGGAACAGCAAAAGGGTCATTTGGTATGAGGATGGCTGGATGCTTTAAATATATTTATTTCCTGCATATCTTCAGTTGATCTTATGTTTTTTGGTACGTACCTACTATTATTGGATTGGATTGAGTACTGTTGTGTTGAGAATAAATAGAATCCGGTTATCATGAAATTATTTTTTTAATAATTTGGTTAATTGATCAATAGAATACTAACATATATATAATTTTGTCTGCGTGTTAGTATTCTATTGATCAATTGACCAACTTACCTCAAAATAAAATAAATAGATGGGTTATTCGTACATAATTTAAAGTGACAATCCCCTTGAACTACCTACCCTATGGTCGGTTGATGGAGGCTTCTATATGTATAGTTATTATTTTTGGCTCATATATTCGCATGTTAAATAAATACTCTCTTTCTTTTTATAAAATTAAGATGGATTATAATATTTTTATGTTGTGTTTGAATTGAAAAAATAAAATAATTGTTGGAATGAATTATTTTATACCCTTTCCCCCAAAGAATAAAATTTAGGAGAAATAAGAATGGTTCCATCGCAATCAAATACAATTTTTTTTTCTTACATTCCTACATTCATTACTTCAATTCAAACGTAAAATTAATGCCATTTTTTTAGTTAATTAAGAATTATCTATCATATAAATATTACAATATTTGTAATCATTGATAAATTTATAAAAATTAATTCCTGAAAAAATGTTGTTTTTCAGAAACATATGTTACACAAAGTGTTACTACAATTCCCGTTGTGGAGCTGCTTTCAAAAAAATAAATAAAATAAAAATGGTATGATTAACTAAAAGATATGGTGGGAGAGATATGATTCTACGAGTCTATTAAACGGGACATAACATTAGTGGGATAAACTGATTCTGTCGCTTGGTCATTGGTTACACAAGTCAAAAGAGTGGAAATAAAAAAAAGAAGAAGAAGAAAACATCAATCGGCCTTTAAACTGTTACTAGTAGTATACTGCAACACTTAATATTATGGAGTAGTATTATAATTCAATACCCAAACCAAAATAAAAAGCCCCAAGCGTCAAAACTCAAAACACTTTGATTTCCCGCCGCAGTTGAACAAATAACATTTTCACCGGGAAATATTTCCGGCATTTTTCGCTTAAAATGGCCGAGCAGTTATCAAATTCAGTTGAGTTTGGTCTCAGGCTCTCAAAGCGTATTTATTACGGGAAGGATGGGTCCTTGTCGGCGCCAAAGCCTTCGGTGATGGATAAGTCGGACACGTGTCTCCCGACTGCTCCGATAGTCTATGCGGAGATATCGGACCCTGCGATTGTGGATAATCCAGACATTTCAAGCTACCAGCCGTATGTGCACGGACGGTGTGACCCGCCGGCGCTAATTCCGTTACACATGCACGGAATTGAAATGGAAGTGGACTGTTATTTGGATACTGCGTTTGTTACAATGAGTGGCACCTGGCGTGTTCATTGTGTTACTGCTAGCAAAACTTGTGACTGTCGCATTGCCGTACCAATGGGTGAACAGGTAATTTAATAACTCACCATCTTTTACACGTTCCTGTTTGTCTATAGATCTCCATCCTTTCCTATTTAACTTCTTCCTTCTTTTTTTCTATGTGTATTTTGATTTGCTGAGTTGCCGAGGACACGTTTAAACTAGTTTTTTTTTAATGTCTTTTCCAATTAAAATTTTTTAGTCTTTAAATTGAAATTGAAAAAATTTATCGACAAACTTAATTACCATTGTTAAGTTTAAAAGTAGGAGTTCTATATATTAGGACAAAAAGCGTTAATTGATATTTTGGTTATTTGCAGATTTGAGTCCAGCCTTATGCATCATTTTCATGGAATGAACTAATATTGCTCCATGTTTCCAATGAATTTGAACAAGTTCGTTTCTTTATGAAACCCTCTGTTGCCTCTTAATTTTGTAGAAAGCTTTTACTCTTTATCTTGTTCTTTTTGGACCGGTACATAGTACACACTAGCAAGGTCCTTCAATATTTGCTGTACAGCATAGTTTTGCATTTCTTGGTGGACATAAGTTAATGATTGCATGCCCCATACTACATTATGTTGTACTATTCAACCACTATTATCTTTTACGTTGTTGAAGTTTCTAATTCTTAGTTCTCAAATAAATGACTTGGCTAACAGGGTTCAGTTCTAGGTGTTGAAGTCCAAACTACTAGAAGATCATACTATACCCAATTGATTACAATTGGTGACACAAGAAACGCTGAGAACGCCAGCAGCGGGAAGGACGGTTGCTTGTTGAAGCGTCAAATATATACATTAAAAGTTTCCCAGGTTACTAGTGAGCCATACAGCTGTATTATTTATACATTTTAAACAAGTATATAATTTATATTTATATTTTTTCAATCTTTTTAAAGGTTGACGGAGGGTCCAATCTCTTTGTTAAAGTTAGATGGTCTCAGAAATTGCTGTATCAGGATGGTCAGTTCTGCCTCTGTATACCATTTAGTTTTCCAGAACATGTTATCCCTGTTCTGAAGAGTATCAATAAAAGAGAAAAGATACTACTGAATTTGAATGCTGGCACTGGTACACATGTCTTATGCAAAACTACTAGTCATCCTCTAAAGGTATGTGAATGTGTCATTGTTTGAAGTTCAGTTGAATCATGAATCTGATCATATGACGTTTTTCTTCTTTCTTTTATCTTTTTCTTCCTTTCCAGGAACTAAGACGTCATGCTGGGGAGTTGGGCTTCTCCTACGAGGCTGAAGTTTTGTCATGGTCCACTAGGGACTTCTTTTTTTCTTTTTCTGTAAAGCTTTGAATCTTCTTTTAATTTTTCCTTTATATATAATATATATATATATACATATATATATATATATATATCTGACTTTGCATTCACCCTAAGTTGGTATCTGGATGTTGATGATCTTAATCTGAGGATAATAGGGATGCCACAACCAGATTTAGTCAAATAATTTATCTATTTGACATGTTCTAATTTTTCTTTTGGTTGGCCACTACATTTTCAGGTTTGCTCAAGTGATATATCTGGTCGTATACTCTTACAGTCTCCATCTCTTCATGATGTTGACCAGAGAGAGATGTTTTGCTTATATCTATTCCCTGGGAGTGACAACAGTAGGAAGGTTAGTTGTTATTCTTACCAGATACTATAATATCTTTTAAGGGTATGCAAGATCCTGTTTCCTAGGTGAATGTGTTCTGACTGTATTACATTTGAGATTACATTCTACAATGTTACGTTTAGCAGCATTCACTTTTTAAGTTTTGGATCAATTGATTCCTTATCTAGCCTGGGATCAGACTAGGCCTTTGAAAACTTTTTGAGCGGAAGGCTTGACTGTTAAGGGTGAAAACTTGATATGTCAATCATGTTTTTTTTATTTATCAGCCTGGGCTATTCTCCTTCCGTTTGTCACTTCATGTAAATTATGATCTCCCTGACCGTGACCTCTGATGCTTGAGATTAATATACTTGAGTTTGGCCCTTGATCAGGCAGAATGTTTGACACAACTTCATGTGCACTGATATATCTATTTTGTTTTCTAAGGTGGCACTTGCATATTTTAATACTTTCCTCTTTATATTGTTACATGAATACCACTGTCGTATTGGTTTGCTCATTAATATTATGCCTACATTTATGGTTTGTACGTTTCACTAAACTATAGTTTTTTTATTATACTGTTTTCATGTCGTAATGTGTCTACTCTCACGCTATTTTAATGATTCTGACAGGTTTTCAAAAAGATAGTTATTTTCATAGTTGACATAAGTGCAAGCATGCAGGGAGACCCTCTTGAGGCTGCAAAAATTGCACTACTAGAAGCCCTCTCCAATCTCAACCCCATAGATTCTTTTAACATTATGGCCTTCAATGACAATACTGAATTATTCTCTTCATCCATGGAACTGGCAACAAATGAAGCAATTAAAAAGTCTACTGAATGGATTAGCGCCAAATTAATCCCCAAGGGTGGCACAAACATGGCGCTCCCCTTAAATCAGGTATGCTGCCCAAATTCTCAATATTAAATATTTCTCTTCTTGATTGGGCAGTTCTGCTTATTATAGGTTTCTGACATCCAGTACTTTACTTTTTAGTGGCCCTTGTATACAGTAAATGTCAGAACAAAGATAATTGCTTGCTGATTATCATAAGAATATGTGAAATGCATATATATGCTAGTAAATGACACTATTCCTTACATGCTTTTCACCTGAATGACAAAAAGAATACTAGAAAACCAGGACATTGAAGGCCATCTCATCTTTTCTCCACACTAATGCATGCCAGATTGAGGTTTTGGCACAAGCATACTGACATGGCATCTATGAGTCATTCTTGTTCACCCCTGTTACTTTGTATTAAACAGTGATGCGTATCTGGATCTTCTTTTGACATCCACTATATGGTTATTATAATTAGAAAGGTGTATTCTGTATGATTGGTATAAGGTGTTATATTTATGTTGCTGGCTCATGCTGGATACTCTTCAGGAATTGGATGACTTCAATGATGGGATGAGATCTTGATTAACTAACAAATCCTCATTTATGTGCTTGTATATACTTATGTTCGCATCTATACCAGTTGGAGTACATTAGTTCTTGTTGATGATCTGCTTATTTCAGGCAATAGAGATGTTGCCAGAAACAGGTGATTCAGTTCCATTCATATTTCTCATTACGGACGGGGCTGTCGAAAATGAAAGAGACATTTGTCATTTTATGAAAAATCGCTTTGCAAATGGGGAGCTGAGTTGTCCTCGTATTTGCACATTCGGCATAGGTTTGCCTCCTTTTCTTGTGGTCCCACCTCAAGTTTTCTTAGGAACTTTTATCACTTGTTTTTTCTTTGAGGCTGCTTTTTATATCTAAGAATTTATGGAAGATACTTTTCAGATAATTAGATTTTCATCATATGCTGAACTGTTGCTGATCATTTGGGTCAACTGGACAAATTGTTTCTTCTTTATGCACTTTTGTAGGTCATTGACTGTATCAATTGACTTCATATACCTTTTGACCTTTCCGATGTCCTGAGAAGCACGTCCAAACTCCAAACTAAACTAGGTTACTCCTTGTCAGTGGTTTTGTTACTGTCTCATTCATGAATGCTTGTCAAACCATGGTGAATCACAAGTGATATTTTCCCATCTTGTCTTTTATTCTTCTCTTAGTGCTCAAGAGGTAATTATAGCAATTATTTGCTTCAACAGTTGGACATTAATCCATCTGAAACCTCCGTTGCCAGCCTAGTCATTACCGGAATTATGTATTTATTTGTGTGTTCAGAAATTTTTTACATATATGAACTTCCTTTTCAGGTTCATACTGTAATCATTACTTTCTACAAATGCTTGCACAAATTGGGAGGGGATATCATGATTCTGCATATGATACTGGTCAGTTGCTTAAAATAATGTTGTCAGTCAATTATATCTTCTTCTTTTGTTACGGTTGAAACCGCAGCCACTACCTTAGGGTGTGAACTAGATAAATCACCAGTTGCTCACAATACACCACTAACTATATTCACCGGGTAATCTCATAGTAAACTAGGGTGGCCCAAGTAGGTCAGCATCTTGTGAAGTATTAAATCCCATGATCTATGCCCTTGAAAGACATATACCACTGCATTCACTACCACTTGAGCTAACCCCTAGGGGTTTCGAAACCAATCAATCATATCTTCTTTGTAGTAACAATATATTCAATATTAGTTTATCAATGCAGCCTATATATTTACAATGTCAATTTTATTAAAGAGAATGGGGTAGTTATTGATTTGGATTTTGCTGCTTATTTGTGAAAATCAGCCCTTTTGGTTTATGTGTTTGTCTTAGCTGGGATTTGATTGTCGATTTATAAGCATGTTTTTCATGATTAGTTTTGAATTTCTTACTTCTATATTTCAATGTTCATTTTCCCAGATTCTATAATCTTTCGAATGCAGAGGCTATTTGATAATACTTCATCCGTCATTCTTGCAAATATTACACTTGATGTTTTGGAACATCTTGTTAAACTAGAGGTACACTGGCGTGACTTGCTTTTTTCTTTCTGAATGGTCTTTTATCCGTCTTTAGGAGTATGCACATTTTTTTCATTGTAATAAATTTCAGAACTTCATCATAGAGATTTGAGGGCTGTCCTACACTATGGATTTGAATTTCCACTCTGAAATTGCAGGAAAATTATTTTCCTGTGTAGTGTATTCTTTCTCCTTTCCATTAAAATTATTTCCTTCCTCTAAAACGTTACCAATTAGATGCAATTCTCATGGCCTAAATTAGTGATCTTATTTGATTTCATTTGTCTGTCATTGTTTCCACTCAAGACATTCTTTTCCCGTGTCCTCATTGCAGTTGTATCCGTTTCATATTCCAGACCTTTCGACTGGAAGTCCATTGATCATATCAGGCAGATATCACGGGAAGTTTCCCGATTCAGTTAAAGCAAGTGGTATCTTGGCAGATTTGAGTAGTTTTGTGGTAGATGTGAAAGTGCAAAAAGCAAAGGATTTTCCCCTAGACCTGGTAATTTCCCAAGTTGTGAACCTAATTTAATTTCTACTTATTAAGCTATTATATATTTGATCAATGCTCTGATGATATGACATACATTTTTCATATCTTTTCTAACTTAAATGATGATTAAGGATTATTGAGGAAGCAAAGGAAAAAGATTGTGGATGTGTTCTTAATACTCAGAAGACTTTTCAATGTTTATACACAAGTTTGCTACTGTGGATCAAATTAACTGGTCAGCTGCCGCTGGAGTCATACAGCACAGCTCTTCCAGCAATTTTCACCAAGCAAGTTCTCCTAGTCAGTTGATGGTCTGCTAGAGAACTAAGAACTGGTTCCAGCGTTATAGATCATGGCTTCCGTTTCATATAAAATCACATTATTGTTACTATTTCAGACATCTTACTCTTTTCAAACCCCCAACCACCTTTGCCCCCTCAAAAGTGGAGGGCAGGAGGGAGATGTAATTTATGTGCAAAAAAGTATACAAAGTCACCTTGCAATTTTCCCATCAGAATATCTTATTCTCAAAAATGGAGGGCAGGAGGGAGATGTAATTTATGGTCCGTCCCAAACTTCTCCAGCTAAATTAGCTTAGTTGCACTAAACATCAAAACTTCCAGGGAAATGAAATTAGGCAGTTTGGTTAAACTTGAAGACTCACATCAATCTAACAGGATGGTGTCATTGCTATACATGTAGCTCCATTTCCCAGATGCAGTCTCATACTTCACAATGGTGGACAGATTAATATTCGGAAGAAATGCACATTTTCTTTTCTAATTTTGGTTTTCTGTGGCAGGTGCTTGCAAGAAGACATATTGATGCGCTCACATCTCATGCTTGGTTGTCAGGAAGCAAACAACTCGAAGAGAAGGTTGGCCTTTTCACTTTTATGATTTCTTTGTGGAATTGGATAAACAATCATAATTTAATATGATGCCCTAGAGGAAATTTATTGCAAATTCAGTTCTAGTTGCCTACTTTGAAATTCTCAGTGAAGTAATTAATTTCCTTAGAAAAGATTATTGAATATAGGGTTTAGGTGAATGCAGTTTTTCCTTTAAAAGGCATCCAGCTGTTAGTGGTGATAAGTGATAGTTTGTACATAAAACATTATGAAAAATCTTAAATCCAAATATCCTGGCATATTGCAAATTGTATGTTTATGATTTGCATACTACTTCAATGATTTTATGTACTCCGTGGACTACTGGACAGATCATGGGGTTCTTGAAAGATGGAGTTGTTTGAAAATGGGGTTATGTTTATGTGTGATCATCTTGCGATATATAAATCTGCTTGAGTTGTAACCATGATCGTAGGTTGTGAAAATGAGCATACAAACAGGAATTCCATCAGAGTATACTGGCATGATTTTGGTTCAGACTGATAAAGGAAAGCAAGCCTCTGGACCAGTTCTTGTACAAGAGGTATGCTTTTACCTACCTTTATTAACACTTGTTTAAGCTACCTCTATCTTGTCATTTGCTTCCTTAAATACGTGTACTTCTTAGCTGCCGTTTATGTCTTGCAGGATTGACATTGTCATTCCCATTTTATAAGCTAGGGGATTATGTAAATTGAACAAAAGATAATTTTTGACATATTAACTTATGTTTATGATGCTTAGGTAATATGTTATGTATCCGTAGAATATGAACATTTAATTTTTAAAGAATACTTTATCTCGATGCCAATAGTATGTACTGCAATATCGTAAGATTGACTCTATATCCATATCATAGTTTTACAATAAGCATTTGAACTTGGTTTAACACCAGTAACCTATCATATAAAATATGTATATGCATTTATACATCAATAAGTTCTGGTTGACTCGTTTCTCAATATAAGAACTGGGGTGTGCAATTATTCTGCAGATGATGGGTTTGAATGGGCGCAAAATTATATTTCTTGGTAATTTGGGTGTTGGCTTTGGTAGTTTGACTGCCACAGGTGAGAATCTTCCTCCTGGAACCGGAGAACCAAAGCTGCATGAATCTAAAGATTTCATGATGAAGGCTGCATCAAATTATTGTGGGAGGCTGGTGAACCGCTGCTGCTGCCTGTGCTGTATCCAGGCTTGTTCACAGCTGAATGATCGTTGCGCTATTGCTTTCACGCAACTCTGCACCGCCCTTGCATGTTTTGAGTGTCTTAACTGTTGTTGTGAGCTCTCTGATTCATGCGAGCAATGCTGCTGACATATACAAATACCAGAGCATGTAGTAGTATGTATATAAGTATTTCTGTAGTAGTTTAGTAAGGACTTTTCTTCGGACATACAAACTATGGTATATATAGGTCTTTATAATAGTAGTAGTAAGGTTTACACCAGTCCGACTTGTAATTCAATGTTGGTATACACAATGAATTTCAAAAATGACACGTGTTACATATTGGTATAATATATTACTCGTATGTTAAATAATTAGTATTATGTACAATTGTACATTAACAGTAAATTCACGATTATTTTTCTTCTGACAATATGAACTAACCACAGTATTATGTACAATTGTACTAGTATAACTATTAATTAGATTATCTTATTAAATGATAATTACAGTTGAGCATTCACTAATAGTAATTGTATCATTTGAATAATTTCTTGTCATAAGTGGCAGGTCGGTCCGTTCACCATCTTTTAAAATTAAAAGTTAAAACTACAATATTAATATTTTGAGTTCTTTGTCACAAATTAACAAGCAAGCTTTTATTTTTTACCCTCTGACAACTGCATCCCCGTTTGTTTGTTTTAAGGGAGAGTCGTTTTTTTTTTTTGAATTCTTAGTTTTTCATATATTTTAACTTTTTTACCCTAATATTTGTATCTGCATTTTTATTCTTAAATTTACACATACAATTGTGTGCCATGTAACCAGTGTATATTTTATATCATTGTTATTTTTTTTTTATTACACTTGATTGACCCAACGTCGATCATTTTATTGATATAAAAATTGCCTTATTTAATGTAATAGATTTTTTTTTTGCAACATATAAGTCGAGTAAAAAATGAGTATTATATATATAAATTTATCTTATGTGCGTTTATAGAGAGCTCAAAGTAATGTTTGGCACGAGGAGGAAGTAAAAGGAATTGTCCCCCCTTTTCTTTTGCAAGTTACCAAACACGACCATAAATAAATTTTGCGCTGCACAAATCCTAGCTGACCATAATCACCTTGTAAACCTCTATCTGATTCCCGCTCTTTTTTTTAGTTGAGCTGGTCGACTGATCGCGCTTCTCTTTCTTTCTCACAAGTGCAGGTAATCAATCGTCTTTAATTTCTTCTTAATTCAATCAAATTGATCCCTTCGTTCATAACATGTCCCCGATTATTTTGCAGTTTGATGCTTCTTCGAATGACTACCCATCTAATTTCACCTTTCACAAAAATTCTGGTCTTCTTCTTTGTTCTCTATCTTCCTCGCCGGTGAGCAAAGCTAGGGGTTGTGATACTATCTATTATTGCTTTTACATTTTTAATTGTTCCGTTTGTGCTTAAATTCATACCTAGTTGATACTTGATAGAGGTGGAGGGTTCAAAACTTGAGAACAGTGCGGGGGTTTGAGAATTTTCAATTAATGTTACCTACAAAATTGTGTTGGAAAATTAGCAGTATTAACAAGAGAAACAGAACAGTAAATTGGAACAACTTAGCTGGAAACCGAAGAACCGAAGAAAGCCGAGGCGTAGCAAAGCTACTGTCCTAAAAAGTGATTCCGCCCTCACTGGTTATAACATTCGGTACAGATGAGCTCCAATGGCGTTCACCCTCCAGGATTCAACGGTGAAGACTCAATTGCGTGTACTCGCAAAAGAAGGCTGTGACTTGTCTTTTGTGAATTGCCCAGAATATGCAAACCAATTACAAGGGAATTTTTTTTTTTATAAAAGATGAAGAAGTCTGTATATGCTTTGTTGTTGTGTCGTTGCTCTAAGCACAGAATCGGTTTTTATAGGAAGAAGAAGAACGTTGGAACATAAATATTGTTTACATTGGAGGTGGGAGTTACAGAAAACGTAAAACGTAAATAAGGTTTACGTTGGGAATTAATTATGAGAAAACGGCTAGGGTATTAAAAACTGGCTTAGTATAAAAAGGAAATAAAAATAGAAAAACAGTGGGCTACCTGGGTGCACCCGCAAGGCATAATCGACCGGATCGACACCCCCCCTGCGCGGGCGTATCGCGCGCACACACACTAAGGTTTTCTGACCGAAAGTCTAAGAACCAAGCTTGGCCTAGCCCAATTCCTTAGTCGTTCTCATGTGCGCGAGCTCAACGTTATTTCCTCAACCAAGCTACTAAACTCAAGCCACCACTTACTAATATACACAAAGAATGTTTTCAAAATAGATGATATGGGACTTTGAGAAAAACTATAGATTTTGGAGCATAACCAACAATCCCCCACATGATCCAAAATTATCAAAGATAGAAAAATTAAAAAGAAGTAAGAAGGGCAATGGATTTTAGATACATAATGTCGATACCTTGTGGGTTTGAATCGACACTTAGTGGAACAAGTTCATAATTGTAGATTATAGGTGAACTATATTCTCGAACCCATTTATCTATGATACAATCAATTGAACTTGCACACATCTAAAAATCCTGAATCCACACAAGTCCGCGGTTGGCGCGTTCTAGGCCATGCGCTATATCCCAGATTTTCATAAAAGCTCTAGAGAGTTTGCCAAAGACTCTCAGAGGAAACGACCTACACTTCCACCTTTATATAGGTGAACTCATCAAGTGTATACTGACATACACCACCCTTTAGGGTTATGAGTTTCATTAAGAATCTAAATGATTCATCCTATCACAATTTGTCAGTAAGCACCACATACACCCAGGGAGAAATATAAATAATTGTAGTATTTTAATTAAATAATTACATGACTTGTTGTTACCCATTGAACCCAATTCATGGGATCTCCAATCACATGGGTTGGGTTTTCATCACATATTATTTACTCAAAATATTGGCAATAGTCCCATCCCTCTGAATGTTTCTTGGACTACCTTTTTACTCAATCCCTTAGTAAGCGGATCTGCTAGGTTCTTTTCAGACCTCACAAATTCCATGGAAATAACCCCGTTACTAATCAGTTCTCGTACAATATTATGCCTCAAGCGAATATATCTCCGTTTTCCATTATAGACATGGTTCATTGCCCTGCCAATAGCTGCTTGAGAATCACAATGCAGAGAAATAGAAGGAATTGGCTTATTCCACAATGGTATATCAGCCAATAAATTACTTATCCACTCTGCTTCTGTACCTGCCAATTCTAAAGCAATAAATTCAGATTCCATAGTAAATCTAGCAGTACAAGTTTGTTTAGCAGATTTCCAAGAAATAGCTCCTCCACCTAAAGTAAACACATAACCACTAGTGGAGTTTGTTTCATCATTATCAGATACCCAATTAGCATCACAATATCCTTCTAAAACACTAGGATGACCAGTGAAATGTACACCTACATTAACTGTTCCTTTTAAATACCTCATTAGTCGTGACAATGCATTCCAATGATCTTGTAAATGATTATGTGTATATCTGTTAAGTCTACTAATGTCATATGCTTTATATCGGTAGAAAGTACGCTTCATTAAATACATTACACTACCAATGATTCTAGCATATTCAATTTGTGCAATACCATTCCCTTTATTTTTCTTTAAATGCACACTAGAATCATAAGGAGTTCCTAATGACTCTTCATTAAAGAAATTAAATTTCTTAAGAATATTTTCCACATAATGAGATTGTGATAAAACTAAACCATTTGCATGTTTATTTATTTTCATGCCAAGAATCAAATCTGCTTCTCTAAATCTTTCATATCCAAATTTAGAAGATAAAAATCCTTAGTAGTTTTCACAACTTTCTCATCGATACCATATATTAAAGCAAGTCATCCACATATAAACAAATAATCACACCACAATTTCCATTGAATCTACTATGATACAACTATCGATTCATTTGTCACAAAATTATTAGACAAGAGAGTTTTATTAAATTTGTCATTCCATTGTTTTGGTGCTTGTTTTAAACCATACAAAGATTTTACAAGTCTACACGCTTTTTGTTCTTCACCTGGAACAACAAACCCTTCAGGTTGACACATATATATTTCTTCATTTAACTCTCCATTCAAAAAAGCAGTTTTAACGTCCATTTGGTGGATTATCAATTTATGAATAAAAGCCAAAACAATTAAAATTTTTATAGTTGCTAATTTAGTCACTGGTGAGTAAGTGTCAAAATAATCAAAACCTTCCTTTTGAGTAAACCCTTTTGCTACAAGTCTTGCCTTAAATTTATCAATAAACCCATCAGCTTTTAACTTCTTTTTAAACACCCATTTACATCCAATAAGTTTACATCCTCTAGGCAAATTAACTAGTTCCCATGTATGGTTAGACATAATAGTCTCTAATTCACTATTAATAGCATCCTTCCAAAAATTTGCATCAATAGATTTCATTGCTTCTTCATAAGTTTTAGGGTCATCTTCATTATATAAAGCAGTTATAAAATCTGGACCAAAAGTTTTCTCAAAACGTTGTCTTTTACTTCTAGTAGATGCAGGTACATGTTCTTTATCTTTCCTTTTAAGAGGTTCACTAGAGGAAGGATTGCCCTCATCTCTTATTTTCATTGGAAATATATTTTCAAAAAATTATGCATCCATTGTTTCCAAAATTGAATTATTTTGATAATTATTAGTTGCATCTTTAATTACCAAAAATCTATAAGCAGCACTATTAGAAGCATATCCAATAAAAATGCAATCCATTGTTTTAGGTCCAATTTTATTCCTTTTAAATTCCGGTATAGCTACTTTAACAGACACCTCCACACTTTAAGATACCCCAAATTAGGTGCATGTTTCTTCCATAAATGATATGGTGTTGAGTCTATCTTTTTATGTGGAACTCTATTTAAAATATGATTTGCAGAAAGGCAAGCTTCGCCCCAGAACTAATTAACATAGCATTCATCATATCTTTAAGTGTTCTATTTTTCCTTTCTGCGACTCCATTAGATTGAGGAGAATAAGAAGGAGGAGAAGTTTCATGTATTATTTCATTTAGTTCACAAAACTTTTTAAGACTTTCCGAATCATATTCATCTCCACGATCAGATCCAAGTCTTTTAATTTTTCTTTCTAACTGCTTTTCAACTTCCGCTTTATATTTAATAAACATTTCTTCCGTTTCATCTTTAGAGGAAAGAAGATAAATTCGAGTATATCTAGACATATCATCTACAAAAGAAATATAATATTTCTTACCATCTCTACTCATAGTATTTTTAAAATCAATTAGGTCACTGTGAATTAACTCAAGTAGCTCACTTTGTCTTTCAACACTTTTAAAAGGTTTCTTAGCATGTTTTGCTTCTACACAAATTTCACATTTATTAAACTCTGTATTTTCAAGATTAGGTATAAGTTCAAGTTGTTTCAATTTTTTAATAGAAGCTACATTCACATGTCCTAATCTAGCATGCCAAATATCCAAAGATTCAACGATATAAGCAAAAAGAAGCATTCTTATTATTCAATTCAAAGAAGCATCAAGTACAAATAAACCCCCATTACAAAAACCTTTCCCAACAAATTCCCATTACGAGTAAGATCTGAGTTTATCGGACTCAAACACAAGCTTAATGCCACTTTTATTCAACAAAGACCCGGACACAAGATTCCTACGAATATCTGGCACATGAAGTACATTTTGTAGGGCAATTGTTTTCCCAGAAGTTAATTTTAGTAAGACTTTCCCTTTTCCTGCAATGTTGGTGACTCGAGAATCCCCCATAAAAACCTTTTCTCCATTAGTCACATTTTCGTAGTTGAGAATTATGTCTCTATTCGCGCAAATGTGTCTAGTGGCCCCAGTATCTACTACCCATTCCGTGAAGTTGTCAACTAGATTTACTTCCGAGACAACAGCAACAATATTGTCGTCGGATTCAACCAAGTTTGCTTGGGGCTTAGGATGAGATTTATTATTTTTGTTATCTTGCCCCTTGCGAAAGTGACACTTCATAGCAATATGGCCAGGTCTGCCACATACGAAGCAAGGACCTTTAGTAAAAGGTTTTTGAATTTGATTGGAATTGTTGAACCTATTATCCTTTCTTCCCATTGATTTTTGATTTTTCCCTTTGTGGTTTTTCGACTGATAATTTTGGCTCTTCCATTGTGGCTTTTGTTCTACGAGATTAGCTTTGACAGTTTGACTTGGAACTACGTCTCCCCTTTCTTTAGCCCTGTTTTGTTCTTCAATATGGATGTGTGCCACTAATTCCTGCATAGTGAAATCTTTAGTTTCATGAGGTTCATTTTATAATCTTTTCACGAGTGTGGTAATTTTTCGATAAATACAGCAACTTGAAATTTCTCACATATTTTCATTCCTTCCCCAATAACTTCCCCCACAATTGTTTGGTATGTATGAACTTGATCTATAACTGATTTTCCATCTTGCATCTTAAAATCTAAAAATTTCCCCGCAACATATTTCTTAAGGCCAGAGTTTTCAACAACATATTTAGATTTTAAGGCTTCCCAAATCTTCTTATCACTTTCATACGGATAATAAATCTCAAACAACGAATTAGACAAATAGTGCAACAAATATCTACGACATGTACGATTATCCTTAACATAATCCCCTTTTGCAAACTTATCAGAATCAGATTTTTCAACAATTTCAATAGCAGCAGGAGTAACATCATTAACAATAACAGCAGGAGCATCCACATATAACACATATTTCAAATTCATGGTCTCCAAATAAACAGTACATCTTCAGACCATCTCTTAAAATTATTACCATCAAAACGTTCAATTTTAGAAAGGTCCAAGGCAGTTTTCATCATCTTGTTAATAAACTGTGTATCATTTTTTAGATTGTTGGAAAATTAGCAGTATTAACAAGAGAAACAAAACAGTAAATTGGAACAACTTAGCTGGAAACCAAAGAACCGAAGAAAACCGAGGCGTAGCAAAGCTATTGTCCTAAAAAGTGATTCCGCCCTCACTGGTTATAACCTTCGGTACAGATGAGCTCCAATGGCGTTCACCCTCCAGGATTCAACGGCGAAGCCTCAATTGCGTGTACTCGCAGAAGAAGTCTGTGAACTTGTCTTTTGTGAATTGCCCAGAATATGCGAACCAATTACAAGGGATTTTTTTTTGATAAAAGATGATGAAGAAGTTTGTATATGCTTTGTTGTTGTGTCGTTGCTCTAAGCACAAAAACGGTTTTTATAGGAAGAAGAAGAATGTTGGAACATAAATATTGTTTACGTTGGAGGTGGGAGTTACAGAAAGCGTAAAACGTAAATAAGGTTTACGTTGGGAATTAATTATGAGAAAACGGCTAGGGTATTAAAAACTGGCTTAGTATAACAAGGAAATAAAAATAGCAAAACAGTGGGCTACCTGGGTGCACCCGCAAGACATAATCGACCGGATCGGCACCCCCCCTGCGCGGGCGTATCGCGCGCACACACGCACTGAGGTTTTCTGGCCAAAAGTCCAGGAACCAAGCTTGGCCTAGCCCAATTCCTTAGTCGTTCTCATGTGCGCGAGCCCAACCTTATTTCCTCAACCAAGCTACTAAACCCAAGCCACCACTTACTAATATACACAAAGAATGTTTTCAAAATAGATGATATGGGACTTTGAGAAAAACTATAGATTTTAGAGCATAACCAACAAATTGAACCCAATGTTTCTATTGTGATCTGTGAGTTTTAAACTTCGGATTATCTTGTCAGTGAAAAATAGGAAAGTGAAATTAGAATGTTATATTTTGAACTTCATGATATATTAGATGGATTACCTTCAATATATATAGCAAGTACATAATGGTGTAACTCAGATTTTTTTTTATAATCATTTTCTTATAATGCAAATTACACAAGGTTCAGCAGTAGTAGCTACTGATTTCAATTGATGAATTTGTTTATTTGTCAGAATTGGCAACCCATCTAATGATGTTACGATTTTTTTTATATATATTTCAGCATATGCTAAATTTATCTTTTTCATCACCAGAAATTTCATTGCTGCTTTTTAGTTATATGTATACTGGTTGTAGTTATCTTAACACTATTGCTATGTTAATTATTTCGAGAAAATATAGATGTATTGGAAATGGTTGTTCAAATGAGGAGAGCACATTAGTGATGATAAAACCAGATGGATTGTTTGGCAACCATACAAATATGATAAAGAATTCTATTCTGGAGTCTGGCTTCACCATCTGTAGGGAAATGATGGTCCAACTTGACGAGGATAATGCTAAAAAATTTTATGCAGAGCACTCCTCAAAGAGCTTCTTTCCAAGCCTTGTCAAATACATTACTAGGTATCTCTGCTCTGTTATGATCATAAGATGCTATTGTTTTTCTTTTAGATGATCCTCTCCACTTAAATTTTTCTTAAACTTTGTAATTCTTTTATGAATGAGTTGCCATGATTGCTTAACTATATATATTATTTTCTATAAAAATCTGAATAAGTTGATTATATTGTTGCTTCTCAATTAACAAGCATATGCAGTATTTTAGTTAAATTTGTTTAATTTTTTCAATTATAATTTTTTTTGACTTTGCATAAAAGAGAGAGCCACCAATTCACGTTCTGCTTAACTTTTGTGTTATTATAATACTATATACATTACGTATAAAACTGGACAAGGATATTATCATATTAGATAGCATTTCTATACATAATTCATGTCTACACATCCTACTCCTACTTTTATTTGTCTAAAAAAAGGTAAAAAAACTTAGAACTTAAGAGCATGGCATTACTGGTTTGCAATCTGGGATGTTCGGAGGGTGGAATGGTTGTACACTAAAGAACTTTCTTTTTCACATGTACTAGCCATCCCTCCTGCTCAATTATGTGTTTTTGTGCTACCGACTTGAATCCTCACCTTTTTAATTGAAGCTTTAGAAGTCCTTTGTAGTGGTTAAAGAATTTGTTATCTTTCTTAGATTATCATAGACTCTTATTGACCTAGCGAACTACATACTGGTACTTGCATCCTCAAATTTCGAAACTCTAAATTTAGTGTACACAAAAGTAAGAAAGAGTGTGTGTATTTCTACCTCTAGTTGTACAAATTTCAATATTGTAACTTTTTATTGGATGGTCAAACTTCACATTTTTTTAATTATATATAGGACAATCAACTTGTCAATGCAACTAAAATTTTTCTATGAAATTTAGCTTTATTGCATTTAGATTCTAAGAGAATTTCTAACTATAAGCATCCATATAATGTTACCCCTAGCATACCACGTTTTAGCCTATGTAACATACCGCACACCATGTAACATTGATCTTTCTGTTTTCTACTTTGTGCTAGTGTAGAAGTGTGTGGTTAAAATATACTTTTTTAGGTTGATATTTTTTCTATATCGTTTACTAAAAGAGCCTCTCACTCTCTCTCTAACTTCACCACGTGTTAGCGGTCCGGTGTTGATAATGGTATTGGAGAAGGTGAATGCTGTCTCAGACTTACGTGCTTTGATTGGACCTACTGATGCAAGCAAGGCTAAGGTTACCCATCCTTACAGGTGCGTTGTGTTATGTTTTGTTTTGATCTTATTGAATTATGTCCTCAGATATTATTTTTTAGAAAAAAAGTATATGTTTAGTTATTTTATGCCTTTCTTTATGATTAGTGAATTTCATTGGATCCTGCCAGACTATGTTGTTTCAATATGTACTTTTGTTGTGTTCTTTTTCCCAGCATCAGAGCAATGTGTGGGCTGAACTCAGAAAGAAATTGTGTTCATGGTTCAGATTCACCTGAATCTGCTGCTAGGGAGATATCATTTTTCTTCAATGAGACAACTCCAGGTCAAATTACTAATTGTTGTTTTTGTAGATACAATATAGCATATGTAATAAATGGTCATGCCTTAGCTATACTGAAAGGTTCTGCTATGTTGTAGTCATGACTCATGATAAGCATGCAGTCATATTATTGAATCACTTATCTGGTAATTCACAAATAGGGTCAATATGGTTGGATTTTACCTACTAAGCTAGGTGCTCTGGGATAGCTAACACACTTACGGCGTCTATTTCTCTTTGCATAACTAAATGAATAAAAAATCATCTGCGATATTCGTAAGATCTTTACTTTTTCATTGTATGCATTGGCAAATAAAAAGTATACAACAAACCATTTTGGGCTGGTTTCCTAGACTTGGAGTCATATGTCATAGAATTACAGATGGGTTCCTTGTAGAGGGGAGGTGTCGAGTGTCTTGGAGTGCATTGGTCTGTTTTTGTTTCCCGTGCATCTTTCTAAAGACCAAGTGCAAATGGGTGCACCCTCTTTTTGGCGCTTTTATTATATTCTTACTTATCAAAAACAAAAAACTGGTAGAATTATGAGGATTTATGTCAAGTGTTGTTTGCATATTTTGTGTTTGCAATGATATAATTGCATGCAAATGAACTTTTTTTTTTTGCTAAATAAATTTTTGTAGGTTAATAAAATTTTAAAATTATTATTTTCGTTTGATGTCTTATATAAGACCATGCAAGTGAACATTTGATAACTTTATCCTTGTTAATTCCGTGGGAAACATGATTATAATCAGCTGAATTCATAGAAAAGAACAAAAAAACTCCTGGATTAGTTTTATGCTAAATGGGCCTTATTAATTGTGTTTTACTTTTTCTTGCTTTTTCTCTCTTGATATTGAGATGGTTCACTTCGAATATAGCAATAAAATTTTCTTCTTTGTCCTGTAATTTATTTTCTTTCATTTTCTTTTGGTTGATAACAAAAGATAGTAGGGGTTCAAAATTTTGAAACAACCATCGAAGCCTTAATATTTATAAAATTCTAATTTCATGACTTTTGTCCATTCTCTTCTGATCAAAGGATGCACTTTTATGTTCTAACTTTCTGACAAAAGTATGCACTATGCAGTCTAACATGTTTGCTTATTTTAGTCATTAAGTCAAATTACAACTAAATATAAGAAGTAGATAATCAATCATCAAGAACTATGCTCTTCGATTATTCATCCTCTGCATTGACAGTTTAACAATGCACTCTTTGACTGACATGTTGGTTACAACCTATATGGTGTTTTTCCTTCTAGAATCAATTTCAAGAAGTTTGGAATATATAGAAGACTCTGTGCTTCATTCGTGAAATTCTATTATCAATTGTTCAAATAAGACAAGAGGCTGAACCAAATATATTTTGGTTTGATACTAAAGAATATTTGTGAATATACTGAAAAAAGCTTGTTGTTAATCAATGGTGTGTCTTGACACCTATTTTGGTGGTTCCACAGGTGGACCTGTATCAAAACATGATGAACTGTAAACTGTTAACATACAAACGAGAACTATATTCCATCAAGGAGCCTCTTCACCCTCACTGAGCTACAGAAATGGAGAGCTGCAGTGCCTCACACCTTGATTGTGGATCTTGTGACCAGCTGATCGATGTCATTTGGTAGACTTCACTTCCTTTACCTTCAATCTAGCATGACATTCTCTTGTATTTGTCTCATGTTACTCTTTTTCATCGAAAAATATCATAGTTAACTTTACCCACAATATTGATGGTGTATTAATTTTTTAAATGGAAGGTTATACACATGACTGATAGTAGAATAACTTCTACCATATTATGGAAGCATTGTGGAGATTTCTAAACTATAATCTATGTGATGTTTGCCTTTTTCTTGGTTGGAAGTGATTCAGCAGAGCATAAACTGGCACATCTAATGGTTTGATAGACATTTGAGATGATTTACCTTGTAACTTTAGAATATGGGATTATTGTTATTCTAGTTAAATAGGAGTATTATAAAGTCTATCAAAGTAGATCATGCATCCGCATGTCATATGTAGTCTTTAACTGCTGACCTTGTTATAAGGGTTATGAAGCTCTCTGAAGGTGAGGATGGCTTGGATTTCTTTGAACCTTATTTAGTAGTTCTTATGAAGAGAGAGAGAGAATGATTCTTGGAATGGTATAATTTTTCTAGGTTGCTGGTACACGGAATGCCCACAACCTGTATATGTACTCTTTGGTTCCAAAATTAGAGATACATTTTGACTTTTTGAAATCAATTTGTGAAATTCTAAAACTCAAATTCAGTGCCTATTTTTTTGATTTTAGTATAAACGTCTATAACACTTTTACACTTGCTAAAAAGTATTGCAAATCACCATATTTGTTGATTTCAAAATTTAAATGAATTCATATCATTTTGAGTGATAGGATTTCACAAATTTATTTCAAAAAGTCAAAATGTATCTCTTATTTTGAAAGGGTAAAGTATATAGTCATTCTTCATTTATAGCTTTTAGTATATATAAGGGTTCTTTAACTGTCCATCTAAAAGAATCTGGGTATATGTTGAGCGCTATTTGTCGAATTTCCCTTTTTGCATTATCATTGGTTAGTCAAACAGAATGAAGTAGAGTGGAATGGTAGGATTTAATAACTGTCAGCTTCTTACTATTCTTCTTTACTCAAAAAAGAAAGAAGGTTCTATTGTGAAATATAAATTATGTAATACTTATCAGTAATATGTATATATTGATAAAAGTTTAGTTAATTGACTCAATTTATCTTGGTTACTGTATATTTCCAATCAGTGAAAATGTGACCATTTCCCCAGAGTTGTTTCCATGATCTATAACCTGTTACTTGTGTTATATTAGAGATGAGTATATCTTAATGTGACTTGTTTTGTGCTAGTTATTGATATCATATTCTGCTGAACTAAGTTGGGAATGGACAATAGTGAAATCAACATAACTCCAGAATTACTTGAAGAAATGTCCAAAACAATCTGTTTGTGTACTAAAATTATTTCCTGGGCTTTTGAACCATCTTACTTTTTCTTTCTTTCTTTCTTTATGTGAACCAAAGTTAACTCTTGTTTACCAATTCCCATGTAGAACTTTTCGGCAATAGTTTTCTGTGGCATCTTTAACTTGGAATTTTGCACTTACATCTGTGCATTTAGAAATGAGAAGATTCAACAGTCCCTACGCTACGCTAGGTATACTACCGTTGACAAGTAAGATATTAACCTAATTCATCTAATTAATTTTGAGGGGTGGTGTTGCAAGATTACAAATTTTCTATGTATGTAGTATTATATACTCCTATTATTTATGATATATCTTTCTTACTCTTAGATTGAATGAAATACACACCATTTATTCTGTTTCTTTATAGTATTTAGCAACCCTAAAAACCTTCCAGATTTGGAAAGTTTTGCCAAATATAGGTTGGAGTCCTAAACCCTAGATATCTCATATCTATCTAGTTAATTGCTGTATGTATCCACATGACTGCTTTTAATAAAGTTGTATCTTGGTTGGAGTGATTCATTTTTACTACTGGGCATCTCGAGGAATATATAGAGAAGGTTTGGTGACTGAGTTGCTGACGACATATGTTTTCATTTGATTAATTAATACTCTGGTTAACAAACATATACTGTACTATTCTAGTTGATGCATCATAACCTGAGATAATTGGTTAGCTCTTATGTCCATATTGTTTAAATAATTCCTTCCTTCCTTCCTTCCTTCCTTGAGAAGACTTAATGTGTGTGTGTGTGTGTGTGTGTATTGGGGGAAGACTTGTTTAGATACATACATGTTTAGATACATACATACATACATATATACTCCTCCACCAGTGTGGCAGAAGAGTAGTAAGCCTAAGCATTTTTCTTTCCTGCCTCGCAATTATCATGGTTAGTGTAAGATTGATTGATTGTTCATATATTAATTAATAGTATGAATGTATGATCCAAGCATTTTAAAGTTGTAGGTTTGCATACTTGAGAAGATGGTAGAATCATCAACGCCTTTTTTATTCCAAAATAGGGGGAGGGAGGGAGGGAGGGAGGGGGGATGGGTGGGGTGGGGTGGGTTTGAAGATCTGATGAGAAATCCATATGGAGTGGAGTTGGGACTGGGGAGTAATAAAAATTGGAATACAAGGAGAGAAATAAATAAAGGAGCATTTTGGCATTATTAGGCAAGTTGGGACTTGGGATGGAAAATACTAGTAGTACAAGAAAAGTCAACCAGACCAGTTGGTACATGTGTTTTGTCTGCTGACTGGGCCTGTTTTCTGGTGAATATTTTTACTACATTATTATTATTATTATTATTCTCTCCATTGCTCTCACATTCTAGTTCCATTTCTCTCTTTTCATGCATTTCAAATTTCTCTTATTGGTTATTTTTAATTATTACTAATATTTTAAAATAAATTACACACGTGGTGAGTGCGTGCCCAAATTAGTAATCAAAAACAAGTTTTTTAATTGTAGATTAATAATAATATAAAATGGAATGTTGCCAACTCTCCGTTAGTATTAGTTAATACGTATCCGGTTAGAATGAAGTTATTTTTTTGAAAGTTGATTAATTGATTAATAGAATATTGACACACATAATATCGTATGTGTGTCAGTATTTTATTGGTCAATTGACCAACTTACCCCAAAATAAACTTCATACTAACCACTTCCAGTTAATACATACATACATACATTAATTCTCGGGTCTTATTATTATAGTAAAACCTTTATTTAGGAATAGTCTTGGAACCAAACTATTTGTATTCTAATTGAGAAGTTATTACTAAATAGAGGTATTAGTACAAAATATTTTCCGAACACTCAAAAATATCCACTTTAACAAAAATATCAATAAAAACTTCCACATAAATTGTTTAGATTTTCAAACTAGGAAAATGTAGTCTTTTATAGGAAATTAGTCTTTTATAGGAAAATGTGGTCTTTTATAAGAAAATGTAGTCCTTTATAGAAAATATAGTCTTTTATAGGAAAATGTAGTTTTTTATAGAAAATGTAGTTTTTTAAAATTAATAGTTTCTCTCTCTCTCTCTCTCTCTCTCTCTCACACACACACACACACACACACATATATATATATATATATGAAATTATTACTATATAGATGTATAGTTTTTTAATACGGGACATAAAAAATATATAACATATTACAATTTAGAAATTATTTCTATTTATAACTGACCTAAATTAGGACCAAATATTTTTATAATATTATAAAAGTTATTCTTATTTAGAGTTTTACTGTAGTTGTACCATGATAACAATTAAGGAATCACTTGGTTTAAGATTCATATCTTCTACATATATTTCATATGGGTTATTGCATTATTATTATTATTATTTGGAGCTGCATGTAATGATATTGATTTTAAAAATGTAATAGCGTATTTAATTATTGGTGCATGCTTATCCATTTATTTGGCTCCCATCCGTTACACATTTTTTTAAAATTTCATTTAATACATCAATTATTTGATCTTAATAATTTTGTTAGTAATGATCAAAATATGTTAATGGATAGTTGATGATATTGAGATCAATCCTACAAAAAAATTAGAATTATAAAAAATATTTTCACGGTTAGAAGTTTAAATTATTAAAATTTTGATGAAAAATTCACATGTTCATAAAAATAGTGAAAAAGTGTCGGATTACTTTTATTTTTTAAATAATTATGCTATTCAATATAATAAATTAGTTGACCTTCAATTATATTTTTATTTATGGTGTATTGGATGAAACTGGAGAGAACCTGTAACTGGAGTGGAAAGTTATGGAACTTTTTCATCGGTTAAATTTACAAAAGTAAAAAAAAAAAGAGAAGGAAACTTACAATTGAAACCTTTTCATCACATGTTTACTGCAAATTTTGCCATAATAGTAGTCCTCTAAATAATAGTAATAGTAATAGTAATAGTAATAGTAATAGAGATAAGCTGGGGAGTTGGAAAAACAGTTGTGGCTAATCGGGTTCAAAATCAGGCAAACCACAAGGTTTTGAGGCTTAAATCCAGCAGAAGGACCACCCACAGCCCACAACCGCTCAGAATTTTACCAGAATTATGATTGAAGGTCTCTGGCTACAGATTTACCGTTGGGTGGCAAATGTTTTTTTAATTAATTTAAACTTGTAGTCTTTAGGCTGCCACCACTTATCTTTCAAGTTTCAACATTTCAAAATCCAATTAATGAGAGAATTAATGTAATGGTGTAGTAGTAATTGGTTTGTCAAAAAAGGCTGTTTTTAGGGACTTGAACCAATAAGAAGGAAACTGATCCATGGTTTTCCTCACTTTTATATCTTCTAGTATTTATTTATTTATTTATTTATTACTCCCACACCTCAACTCTCATTGCCTTAATTCTCCCAACCAACCAACCAACCAGTCTTTCCCCATTACAATTACCCGATCAACAATCTTTCTTAGTTCACAAATGAAGGTAAGACATTTGTTTTTAGCTCTTGTACGTGCAATTAATATGTGTAAGTGATTTTCTAATCACTTTTGAATTGTGTTGATGCAGTTCTTCAGTTGGATGCAAAATAAGTTTCACAATGGGAAAGGGAACACAAAATCAAATGCCGCTTCAACTAGTATGTCTACTTGTACTTCACATCCTTGAGAAATCCTGTCATTAAATTTCTTATTCATAGAATCTATTTTTCTCATCTGCATTTGTTCATGTCTTCTTGTTACCGTGCATGCATGCATAAATCTACATCTGATTGAATGCATGCACATATCTGTCGTGTGAGCAAGAGCATATATATGTTGCAAGTGTCCGTGTCAGATCGATATGATGGGTTGATCCCTTGTTGACTTTCTTATCTGAATCTGCCCTCATCAGCATCCCTCTACATACATATCTTAATATACATATCAGATCTGGTCTGCCACGATCAAAAGTTTAGTCCATTAAGAATTCAGTTGTAGGCAGTAGGCACATATAGGAATTTTATGAAGCTAACTTGCTCCGAAAATGTGAGGAGGATATTCTTCTTTAATTTTTACATATTGCTAATTAATTTGCTACTTACATTCATTGATTGATGTTGACACCTTATAACCTTCCACTCAACTATAAAACAGTCTACTTTGAAACAAACTCATTCAAATATCTAACATAGGAGTATATAGTTTCAAACAAAATTACTTAATCACCAAAATATCAAGAGAGAGAGAGAGAGAGAGGGAAGGTCGGCAAAAAGTAGTGAAGTAATTTGCATATATAACCATTTATCATATGGCAAATTTTGTTAGCTTCCTTGATCTGTTAGTTACTTCCAGGATACATGCTCCTTCAATGTAGAAAGCTCGATCAAGAAGGAAAAGGGTATTTGGGATTTCTGTTGTTCATGGGGGAAGTAGTCCACGACGAAGACAATTAGGTTCATCGCATATGTTAAACTAATGTGTAGATCTGCATTGTCTTCTTCTATTGTTACACTAGTTAAATAAGTTTTGGTAATCTATCAATCTTGCAAGTATATCCCTTTCCCATGATACTCCCACAAGTTATGGATAGAATGTGGAGCATTTACTTTTGGTTTTTGATGTGATACAAGTGTGAGAGTACGAGCCTTTTTGTTTGTTCAATTTCTTTTTGATTCCCTTTCTGCAGATCATACAAATCCAGAACCTAGAAAAGAAGAATTCAGTGACTGGCCTCATGGATTACTGGCAATTGGAACTTTTGGTAACAACGATTTAAAAGAAAATCAAGAAGGCCAAAATGTTGAGCAATCTGTGTCTCGAGATTTAGCAGAATTTACACCCGAAGAAGTAGGAAAGCTGGAGAAAGAGTTGACAAAGCTGTTATCACGAAAACCAGCAGCATCCAAAGTTGAAGGAGAAATCGCTAATCTCCCGCTGGATAGATTCCTTAATTGTCCATCAAGCTTGGAGGTAGATCGCAGAATTTCTAACACTTTATGCAGTGACTTGAATGATAGAGATGAAGAAGAAGAAGAAGATATTGAACGAACAATTAGAGTGATCCTTGGTCGATGCAGAGATGCTTGCATGGAAAGTAATAAGAAGTCAATCGGAAAGAAATCAATTTCCTTCCTCTTAAAGAAAATGTTTGTCTGCACAAGAAGTGGATTTGCACCAGCACCCAGTTTGAGAGATACATTTCAAGAATCCAGAATGGAGAAGGTAATTAATATTACTAATATAATATATATGGAAGATGTACGTATATATAATATAGATAGAAAATTAATTCTTTGATATAGTAATACAGTATTATTTTCCATATCCTTGGGTAAATTCAAATTTAAATTTAAATAATATATATGCATTTTGATCATGATATTTGACTACAGCTCTTAAGGACAATGCTTTCCAAGAAAATTTACCCTCAAAATTCATCTCGAGCATCATCAATGAAGAAGTACATAGAGGGCAGACAAACGCCTAAGATGATGGGAAAACAAGAAGATGAATGGAATGATGAGGGGAGTAAATGGGTAAAGACTGATTCTGAATGTAAGTTAATTTTTATTTTCCATCATCCTGATTTTAATTCCTAAAAAATATAAACAAATTAAATCTCTGATTTTATTTTTGCAGATATTGTTCTAGAGATATAGATACAGCTTCTTTCTTCCTTAGATTTTAGATTGCAAGGCAAACAAACAAACCTTTTCCAGCTACATCGAATCAAGATAAATGAGTTCATAGCTTGGGATCATGGTATCAAAAAAGTTGAAGATACTTGAGAAAATTAAATAAATAAATCCCTCCCAGGTCATGGACAACTAACTAACTAAAGCACCCAGCTTCTTTCTTTAATTTGCGCTTGGTTTTTTCATGGCTGTATCTGTAATGTATGCAAAACATGTTTTGTAATACTGTTTGAGGGATTTTTGTAGTAGTTTGTATCTTAAGATGTATGTATGTATGTATATATATATATATATATATATATATATATATATATATATATATATATATATATACATTTCATACATCCTATTATCCTAATTCCTAGTTTATGATTCTCTCTTTCATGCCCATGTTTTTCGTTTCATATATATAGTTATATACGTTAAGTAAAATGTAGTAATGATTTAAGAAAAGTCCCGCACCTCACCGCACCGCACCACACCGCTTACAAAATTTATCCTAATTACTACTACTACAAGATCATGTCAGTTTGCACTTGGATTAAATTATGTTTGGAGGAAAATACGATGATTGTGAACTTAAAGGCTCTTCCATACTCCTTCCTCATCTCATTATCCCCGGAGAGCAGATCCTCTGTCCCCAAATTTTCTATCCCCTTGTGTCCCTCCACTCAAATTTTGACATATAGTCTTTTACTTAACACTAATTAATTTTAAAATTAAATAAAAGGACATGTGTTAAAATTTAAGTGGGGGGCAGAAAATTTGGGGACAGAGGATCTGCTCTCTTATCTCCGCAAGTTACTAGTAGTATTTAATACTCCATTCGTCCCATGATAAAAGTTTTTATTATTATTTTGGGTAGTTCCATGTTAAATGTCCACTTTCCTTTAATAACTAAACTTTTACATATTTTTTCCTATTATGCCTGTAACATTAAATATCTCTTATTTTTCTTATTCTAATTCTCACTCCATATTTAATAAGTAGAGAATATTTTAAATTGAATAGCTAAAAAGTCACTCTCTCACTTATATTATAAAAAATTAATGACATATTATTATGAACAATTTTATTATTTCATTACTTTTCTTATCAGAATTTTTATCCTGAGACGGATGGAATATAAACCAATACTCATAAATATATGTTTCAGCAGGATGGGCCCACTATTTATTACTAGTATTTAACTAAAACCCATTGTTTGTATGTATGTTTCCAAAACCAATTGAATTGAAAGTAGTACTCTTTTTTCTTTTTTTTATCACAATAACTTTTTGAAAAATGATAATAATATATTGTGAATGTTTTAAGTTAACTATTTAATTATAATTGTAAATTACGTAAATAAATATTAATAATAAATTATTTATAGAGATATACTTCTCATGTATAATTCTAATGTATTGATACATTTTATAATTGTAAGTCGCAAACTATCTTGTTTTATTTTACGTCACAATAACTTGATTGGCATATTAAAATAGTTGTGACAAGCCATCAGTAGTATTCATAAAGTCAAACTGATCGTAGTATAAATTATTAGTATTATGTTCCACCTATTTTATACAAATAAAAAATCAAAAGATCGATGGGTCATTTTGGATGGAGATTTGTGAAAGTACATTTAATGTAGTAATATTTTAAAAGGGCATCGGATGTAAATTTATTGAATACCTAGTGTACTCAATTTATTAATGACAGCTTTAGTAAAGTAAGAGGCTGTGCTTAATACGTGTCCCAATCACTCGCTACCAATGATTATATATAGTAGTATATTTTAAGAATTTTATATTTTCACAATACTTTTTAATATTTTAATTTTTAAAATAATAAATTTTATGATTAAAAGACATTTTAAAGAGTTTTTAATTTTATAATTATATTATTTAAAATTAAATAAATTCATATTAATTTTGAATTTAAAATAGAGGGAATATAATAAAAACTATCACTTAATTTGGTGGTGGTGGGGGGAGTAATTAATTATTAATCTAGTTGATTAAAATAAGTGTTATTAGTTGATATTACTAAAGATAGAATGTTATCTTATTTAAAAAAATTATTTGAAAAGATGTGAGATAAATAAATAAATAAATTTAATATTTAATATAAAAGTTAAATAATTATTAATTTTGTAATGACATAGTATAAAACTTGCAATTAAAAAAGAATGAAGAGAGCTAGCAAGACTAATTTTTATTTAATCGTAAATCTTAAACTTTGTAGTACTTGTAGAATAAAGGACGAGTTGAAGGGCCAACAAAAGCAAACAAATTATTACTAGTACTTCTGAATGAATGAGCGCTTCCTTTCTCACGTTATATGTGCCTCCGTCCGCCACAGATTTGGCGGGGAAAGGCCGAGTCGAGTCGAGTTAGGTTAGGGTTTTGGTTTATTATCATAGATCTGAAGCAACTACAACTGCTCTGAGTTTCAATTAGGGTTTGTTTGGTCTAGCTAGCTTATTGGTAGTTTTGTTCAGAAAAAAAGTTTTTTTTTTCACTCTGGACTTTTAGGGGTTTTTTTTCTTTCAAGAATAAAAAGTTTTAAGGCGTTCGTTTGGCCAGAAAGAGTGTAGCTTTTGTTGCCAATGCAATTTGTTTCATATTCGGAGGATTTTTCGGTGTTTTTTCTGATACCGAGAAAGTTTAAGCTCAATGTCTTGGGCGGGTCCGGAGGATATCTATCTCTCTACTTCTCTTGCTAGTTATCTTGACAGTAAGTTCTTTCCTTCTACATCTACATCTATCTCTTTATAGATGTCTCTTCCGGTGTAACTGATGAAGTTGGTTTTTGAGTTCTTTATTATACTCAAATTCTTGATTTTTCACTGTTATATGTACATATATAATAGAATTGGTTTCCAAAATGTTACAGTATATTTCTTGTTATGAGTCCGGGTACTAGAGGTTTCATTGAGGTGTTTATACTCTTTTTATTTTAAATTTTGGTTGTGTTCTTTAGAGATATATAATTCTTGGCAAAAATGTTGTCATTTGTGTACAAATGGGAAATATTGAAGCTATGTTTTCATGAATTTAAATGATCTTGTTGCTCAAATCTGCTATGGTTCTACATCTTTATCTTCTATGAAATATATGATTGGGATTGTTTTAAATATTTAATTTCCGTTCTGTTTACAATGTAAACCATAAAGTTGACAATGGATTTATAAATATAGTAGGTGCTGCCAATAGTATGTAATAATCTTGATTACTCAATTTTTTACCAGTCAGCCTGATCTCCTTTTAAATTAATGGAGGATCAGGGCTGTCGCATGTGTATAGGAATTGCTGTTAGGATGAACAAAACAATTTTTTTCCCTATTTCAAGGATGATGCCTTAGTTATTAGTTAAACCTAAAATGTCCTACCTTAATGGATTATGTTTTGGGGATAGAGTGTGTTGAGTTTGCTTATTGGGATACATCAGATGAAAATATTGTTATATGAATAGAAAGAAAACTTAGATCGAGTGCGCTGACTTTGCTAATACGAGGGATACAAAAGATGAAAATATTGCTTTATGAATTGAAACTAAAGTTATACAAACAATTTTTCCAAGGGATAGAATATGTAGTCTAATATATGTTGAACTTCTTGTCAAAATAATATTTTCAAGAGGAAAAATTCATCGTTATATGACCATTAGTTGAGATTGATTATTTACAGACAAAATAAGTACATCCTGTATCAGATGGCTATTACTTGGATAATAAGATGCATATAGTATGTAGACCCCTTTTTTTTTTTGCCAAATGAGGCACAGTTTTGTTTTTTTAGCGTAGGAGACTGACTCGTGCATATTTTTGTAATTAAAACTTCTATTTTTGTGTGCAGAGAAACTTCTTGTTTTGCTGCGAGACGGTCGAAAACTGATGGGAATACTTCGTTCTTTCGATCAATTTGGTACCAATTTCTCCCTTGTTGTATAATAAGTTTTGTCTGCTAATATTTCAAAGTTCAGCTAACTGACGATGATTGGTATGCTACTGCAGCCAATGCTGTTCTTGAAGGTGCATGCGAGCGAGTGATTGTGGGTGAACTTTATTGTGACATTCCGTTAGGTCTTTATGTAATTCGTGGGGAGAATGTTGTTTTAATTGGCGAACTGGTATAAAGTCTTGTTAGTTGCATTTTATTGTGCAAAAAATTGCTTTGATATTTGACGTTATCAGTTCTTGATATATGAAACTGATTTGATAGGACTTGGAGAAGGAGGAACTTCCCCCAAACATGACTCGTGTTTCGCCTGTGGAGATAAAAAGGGTCAGTGTTGTGATATTATTTTTAATGTGTACATTCGTGAAAATAAAGCTATAGCCTGATATGTTGCGATGGCCTCTCATTTACTGGCAAATTCCTCAACTTGCTCTTTTTTCCTCGTGTGGAGTCTTTCATTGTAATGAACCCTAATCCCTAAACCTTTCATTGCAGTAGTTGAGTAGTTTTTTTGTAATATTTACATATCTTAGCCCTAAGTTCTTTACTCAGAATATGATGGTATGAAAAATTATGATGTAGATACATGACTGGGAAGTAAAGCACAATGTTAGGTTGAAAAAAATCATTTTAGGATTTCAGGTTATTTTATGGTTGTAGAAGGTTTCTTTAATACCAATACCAATTCTTTAGATCACAATTATTTATAGGTGGCAAGACCATACTATTTTATCCTTGTTGAGTTCTTTCTGTAAATAAACATTCCATTTTTGATAGGAAACCGTGATACTTCTCAAGGCATGATCATTATTCTTGAAGACTTATATGAACTGAACTATTTAATAGCTCAAGTTTTTCAAATATTATTAAAAGAACTCAAGCCTTGAAATATTATTACCCTTCTATCATACTTTATTACATCATACATCTATCTTATGTGAATGTGACTCATTCAACTACCATTTAACGTATTTAACAAACATCAAATTCTTCATATACAATCACAATTCTGCTCTGCTTTAACAGACAATTCTGATTTCCTTATTAGATTTTTCAAGTAGAAGCAATTCTAAACTAATTTAAAAAGAATGGACTTTTGCTGATCCATATGAAACATAATGGTGAAAAGAAATCCTCTGACAGATCAAAACCATGAGGCACATTACAAATTTTGAGCCATAGACATGATTTGTGATATCCTATGTAATACATAACTTTCATCATCATATTAACAAGTTTTAGACAAATAGGTATTTAATGTCAATAAGACTAATCTTGTTAAACTACGTTTGTCAGTATTCTGGTTGGACTTTGACCCCAGTATTTTTACCTCACTTGCCATGCTATAGCGTATCCATTATTCCATTCAAAAACTCTATGTGGACATGGAAATTGGACATGAGTGTATTTTGAATTCCATGTCCACCTAGAAGAGCTCTATTCCATTTGTCCGCTGATGCACTGCTATCAAGGGTGCTTGACCTTTTGTACTCTCTCACTTGGTTATAATCTTAAAACATGATTTATGGTGATGCTCAACTGATAAAATTACCTAATGCGAAATATCCAATTGTATAATGACCTTTTTGAAGCCTATACGGTGTGAACTGATGTGCAGACCTCAAATTTGTGTAGTGATGTGAATTTTCTTATCATCAATGTTCATCAGATAGTTAGAGAAATTCTCATAACTGTACGAATGTGTTAAGATGGAGAGTGGTTAGCATGAAGTTAACTTTGATCAATTGACCACAATACAGTGTCGACACGCAGGCCGGGAGATAATCTCTCTTTGCGTGTCAGCACTGTATTAGTCAATTGACCAACTTACCATGAAGTTAACTTCATGGTAACCGAATTCGTTAAGATGGCAGTGGAACATATTTTTCCGCTTAACTTCCATAGGGGTGCACATATTAAACCTCAGGTGAAAAGCAAATAATACTTCCTAGGAGAGCGACAACATGGCATATGCATAAATTTTCACTTTAGCACCCTTTTGCATTTGGTTATTCCTAGATTTGCTCAACTAAAATGTAGGTGGTTTCAGAATTGGATTTTTGTTTTTTCTCTTTGTGGGTGAGGTTGAGGGTTAAGAAAGGTTCTCACATGATACTTTCTCACCATTATTTGAGGGAGTATTTTTTTCAAAAAAAATAAATTATGGGAGGGGGGTGGGTTGTAATATGTTCCATTATTTGTGCCTGAAGCAAATAATCTTCAATCTGAGGCTTGTCTATTTTTTTGAGGAAAGAAAATCCAGATAACCTTATTGTGGAATGTCCTTCCCTGCCATTTTTTTCATCTTCTGGTTTTATTTCAAATGCTTTGTCTTCTGTTACTGTTACTGATGTACTCTGATATACTTTCAACAGGCACAGAAGGTGGAAAGGGAGGCTACAGATTTGAAGGGTACCATGAGAAAGAGGATGGAGTTCCTTGATATGGACTAATGTGTATTTTGATGGCATCCAGCCCTGTATTGTGGATTGAGCTCATGCCTTGTCTTCCGCAAATATTATCGCGGGTGGTGGATGGTGGGAAATTTAAGTAGGGTTGGATTGTCATTTTGATTCTGCTGTTCCTCTTTTATCTGATTCTCAAGATACATGGTTCTCTGTAACATTCACCATATATTTATTTCACAAGGTTGGGAAGATAATGTTCAAGTTGATTGGCTTTTCCAAATACAATTTCAATTTCTGCACATATCCATATTACTGGCATATGAAAGGAGGTAGTAGCTCTTTGATTGACTTTATATTTGCAGCTTCACAATCTAAACTTTGTTTATTACTTTGGCAACTATACATTCTAGACTTATTTCATATTCAGGACAGAGGGAGGTCACTTGTATTTGAGCAAAGGATGGTATGCTAGGAAAATAGATGTTTACCTTACAAGTAACAACATTGATGGTTTTGCCCATGGATGGCTTTCTATATACTCTTTATCAGATTCAAACATGCATAATAATCCTAGTTGGTCATTTCATTATAACCAAAAGCCCTGCCCTTGATTGCACTACCTACTCCCATTCCAAAATAGGGCCAGAATTATGGCACTCCCTCTGATCAACTAAACTAAATAGGACCCATTATTATTTTGTTTCCACAAAAGAATAGTAGTATAAAATGTGGTAGGGCTAAATACACTTCCGTTACATTAAGTGCTACTCTATTCATAATTCGGCCTCTAAAGAATTTGAGTTTACAATTTACTACATAAAATGTTTAATTGCATACAATTTGCCCCCAAATTCAGATTCCAACCAAAATTGGCTGGAATACTTCAATTGCCAGCAAGACAAATAGTATTATTAAGTTTGACCGTATTAAAATAAAGTTTGACTTATAATTTACTACATAAAGTGTCTAATTGCATACAATGTAGCCCTCAAATTGATGTAAGAAATTATTTCTATAATAACTAATTTAAAGACTTAATAATGTAAAAACAAATTTAAAAAATCTCATTATTTCTTCTCTAAACTCCGCAATCGCCATCATCAACACTCCCAATACCGTTACCATCATCAACACTCCCAATACCATTACCATCATCAACTTCTCCATCATCAATCAAGCACCATTTTCTTCCCTAAACTCCAATCATATCTCAAACTTCAAATTTCAGCATTCTTTTTCCATCATCGATTACTCCACCAATTAATATATAGATCTGCTCACTGTCATCGCAACTATGATAACAGACTTCTACGGAACTTTTCCCCCAATACACCATAATTGGGTACCAATCGTCCGATTCGAAGCAACTTAGTTGGCCGATTGTTTTTTTTCCCCAATTTCATGTCGCAAGGTTGTTGTGCTGGAGAGAAAAAGTTATGGAAGTGAAAAATATTGTTTTTAATTTCTGTTTTGTAAAAATTAAATATTAATATTGGTGTTCATCATTTTGGAAGAAAATTTGCCCTTTTTTTAATTTTTGTTTTGAAAAAATTGAATGTTAATATTGTTGTTCATCATTTTGGAATAAAATTTGGTATAAGCATAAAGAGAAGTAACACAAAAAATAATTAACAAAAATCTTCAAATCCCAAAAAAAAAATTTGTTTTATTACATTAGTATGAATTTTAAATAATTAAAGAGTCTTAATTCTTCTTTATATTTTTGTTAAACATTATTTGGTATAAGTTTTAGTGACCATATTTTCGAGATCAATATTATTTGGGGTGAATTGACTTTAGAATTATTTTAATATGGGGAGTTAATTATATTTAAAATTATTTTAATTTGGGACTAATTGTACTTAGAATATTTTAATTTAGAGTTAATTGTATTTAGAAGTATTTTTTTTTTTTAATATAGTCAACCCGTATATGAATACGATCAAACCGTATTTTCAAAGTTAATATTTTGGGGACCGAATTATGAATTTGATGGTACTTAGTGTAACATAAGTTTATTTAGTCATATTAAATACTTAAGATTCGATCAGATTCTTGAACGGGTTGGGTATTCCGGCCAATTTTGACTGGATTCAAAAATTGGGGTCAACATTGTATCAAATTAAGTACTTTATGTAGTAAATTGTACTAAGTCTTAATTTTTTGGGGATTGAATTATGAATATGGTGATACTGTATTTAGCCCAATGAGGCAATTAACATGCTTAGTTTAACCTCTTATTTTTTATATATATACAATCACCGTTAATTATTACTTATTATTTTAATACGGGTAAATGCGGAATAAAAGAATTTTTTTTAATATTTATAATTTTATAAAGGAAATTCTTTTGTTGTGAAAATAGCAAGTATTAACTTTTTAATAGTCATTCAAGATCAAAAGAAACAATTTTTTTAGAACATGAAAAGAAACTTAAATACAATGAGATGATAATTAGTAGTAATTAATTAACTTTGAACATAAATTCATACATTACAACAATGTCTTAAGATTGAGACTCTGGACCTATTATAATTATAATGAATAGGATGACTGCAAGGAAAGGAAGGGAGGGGGGCCCCATGAGTTTGTAATTGTAATTGTGGGACAACATAATGTTGAAAATATGTGAGCGATCATACGGTAGACTATCCCACGCACTTGATGAGTCGATGAAAACTTAACCAGAGTTGGACACTTATTAACCCCCCCCCCCCCCTCCCCCTCTGTCTCTACTCCCTCGAGACTCCAGATCTCTCGCTTCTCTGTCTGCTCTCAACTCTCTCTCTCTGTCTTCAAAGTCAGGGGAAGAAGAAGAAGAAGAAAGCATCAATGTCGGTACTGGTGTATTTGTTGATGACAATGGGTGTTTTACTTGTGAGAGGAATTGAAGGCTCAGTACATGAGTACAATGGTAATAAATTCCTTAGGAAAGGAAATGCTTTTGTACTTCACGGCGGCAGCGAGGGAATTTACTCTTCTCGACCCCCAAACCACAATACTCCCTCTACTCCCCTCTCTGCAAATGGCGATTCTTTCATACGGTCGCTAATCCTTCTCTCTCACACACACACACTCTTCCACTAATAATCACCAACTTTTATTACATAGTATTTGTTTGTTTAGTTTTTTTTTGTTGCGTTTGCTGAATAATAAAATTCTGGTCATCTCAAATTCTAGCTCTGCCTAATCATTTGTTAACTGTGGAGATCTGTGTCGGTAGCTACCAATTATTATTCATTACTTCTTAAGCAATTCAGATTTAATTATTGAGCCTTGAGCGTACTAAACTAAAGTTGAATTTATCGGTCTCCATATATAATTTACATCACAATGTGAAGTTGCCGTGCCGACTGTTTTTTTCTTTTTTTTTACTTTATTCCACTTTCATTACTTATATTTTGGTACTTGTTTAAAATTTTACTGCCACATATTACTTATTGACTTTGGTACCATTTCGGTGTTGCTATAAAGTGCTATCCTTTCTGTACCAAGCCATATTTTTGACTGATCACGAATGTGCTTCTTTGCTAAATTAACTGGATTCAGTGATTAGTCACAAAAATGTGTTGTAATTGCAATTTTAGGAAAAGGCTAAAAGCAAAATGATTTCATTTTTATTGCACTGTTAGGGGACATTAAACTCTAGCTACCTAAATAGGTAAATTGAATGAACCTCTCACTGTATAATTGACTACGTCCGTTAGCAAAAGTATCGTCAGTCTGACATCCTAAGCATATAATCAACCAATCTTTCTGCCATCTTGTTCCACATAAAGAGATTACTGTGAGTTCTGTATTTTTGTAGGGTGCACATTGTTATATATATATATATATATATATATATATATATATATATATATATATATATATATATATATATATATATATATATATATATATATATATATATATATGTTCTCCTCTGATTTCTGATCTTGATCCTTCTTGGAAACCAGTTTTGAAAAAGTTACATTTCGGAGGCCAAAAGAAATTTCAAACTTCAGCACAAGCTTAATTCATGCCGTTGTTTTTGAGGTAGACGATCGAGAGACAATTGGAGGCTCGGCCTACGGTGGCCAACGAGCTGTGTGCTGCACCACAGATCTTGCAAAACTGGGTGTGTGTAGACAAGGTGAAATCATCCACCGTCAATCTACCAAAAATCCTGGTTGGCCGCATGTCTTTGGTGTCTCATTTAGCATTGATGATCAAACCTCAATGTTGCAACCAACATCTATACAAATCACAAGAACTGGGATGTATAATTTGTATTTCATTCATTGTGATCCAAATCTTCATGAACTGGTTGTCGAGGGAAAATCTATATGGAAAAATCCTAATGGTTACCTACCTGGCAGAATGGCACCACTTAAGAACTTTTATGGGTTCATGTCTCTGGCCTTCATACTATTAGGCATCTTTTGGTTCTCTCAGTATGCACGATTCTGGCGAGAGGTTCTTCCACTGCAGAATTGTATAACACTAGTTATTACACTCGGCATGTTTGAGATGGCCTTATGGTATTTCGATTATGTTGAATTCAATGAGACTGGAGTTCGACCAACTGGAATAACAGTATGGGCTGTTACCTTTGGCACCGTTAGACGCACCATTTCACGTTTGATCATCCTGATGGTTTCTATGGGCTATGGTGTTGTAAGACCTACCCTAGGTGGTCTCACCAGGAAGGTTATCATACTTGGAGTGACCTTCTTTATTGCATCTGAAGTTCTTGAACTGGTAGAAAATGTTGGTGCAATCAGTGATTTTTCAGGAAAGGCAAGACTGTTTTTCGTTCTTCCTGTGGCAATCTTGGATGCTTTCTTTGTTATTTGGATATTCACCTCCCTCTCTGCAACATTAAATAAGCTTCAGGTACCTCTTCCCCATCTGATGCATATTTTCTTCACACGTCAAACCTTTTGTCTTAATTTGGTTATTTGACGAAGCCCAAATTAGTATAGAGAAAATGCTAGATATACCGCAACTTTTTGAAAGCGGAGGCTCTTGAAAACTGAAAACTCAATAGACATGGAACAGAAAGGAAGGTTGAGGGTTTCTGATTTGATCTCAAGTGACAAATGATGCAAATCCTATTTCTGTTTTACGAAAAACGTATAATCTAGTCAGCAACAGTAGTTCCTAATATTAATGCTGTAACATATTTCCTACTTTTGTCATCGTAGTTGGAAGTTGAATTTATATTTTGATTTTAAATTTTATACTCTTGTGATCATGTGTGGGAATGAGAGGAGAAAGTTGAGTCTGGGTGGGTTTTAGTACCACAAATTATGCTTGTGCATTTTGAAAAGACATCTATTAATGAAGAGATCATTTATCAATGTCAAGCTTTGCTGGGAATATTTTAACCATAATTACCTTATTTTGTTGATTATTGATATGAGACAGGCTAGACGAATATTGGCCAAACTAGATATCTACAGGAAGTTCACAAATGCTTTGGCTGTAACTGTCATTGTGTCGGTGGGATGGATATGCTATGAGGTAAAATATGTTGCTAAAATAGGCGAGGTTGATTATACTGTTTTGTGTAACATTTTGCATACTTTTATATTAAAGAAGTTCATAGTGTTAAACCAGAAAAACAACATGGATAAATTACAAATAAGAATCATGCTAAAGGTCATCTTTAGCTTACTAAGCTAGACATCTCTCATAAAGGTTTTAGACTGATGAAAAGATTAAGATGGTAGAAAGTCATGTGGACTTGTATAAATTAAAATGCCTAATGTAACACCTCAGTCTCAAATCGAAAGATATGAGAAAATTTTGTTTGTGTATAAAGAATTAAGTTACTAACAATATTACCTTCAGTAATGACATTTTGAGTGAGTTTATGGTGGGATAAAATGACCCAAGAAGATACTATTAGGCTAGTGATTTAAGCCTTGTTTGAATGGATTTGATTCGATTTGGACTAGGATTTGACCCAAGATTTGTTCCGGACTCGAGATTTGACCCGGGTTGTTACACATGGTATCAAAACCGATTCTCGAAAACTCGGATCGAGTTATCCAATCGAGTTTCCAGAGGTGGGGACACGAAGGCGGGTCCCACAATGGAGAGAAGTCCAAAGGTGGGAATACGAAACTAGCCGTTATTATCACACGATGACTAGATAGACAAATATATGTGGACTGTGTCTATGATTAGTTTTGACGGGGCGTCAAAAATTTAACACTCCAGTGTCACATCGAAAGTGGGGGAGTTTGTAACACTCAGTCCCACATCAAAAGATAAGGAAAAAGTTTTTCTATATATAAAGAATTGAGTTACTAATAGTAATACCTTCTATCATGATATTTTAGGTGAGCCTGTGGTGGGCTAAGATGACCCAAGAAGATATTGGGCTAGTGACTTAAGCCTTGTTTGGATGGATTTAATTCGATTTTGGACTTGGATTTGACCCAAGATTTGTTCTGGACTCGGGATTTGACCCGGGTTGTTACACATGGTATCAAAGCCGACTCTCGAAAGCTCGAATCGAGTTATCCGATCGAGTTACCGGAGGTGGGGACACGACGGCAGGTGATATTATCCCACAATGGAGAGAGGTCCAGATGTGGGAATACGAAGTCCGCCGATATTATCCTGTCTGTGGACTGTGTGTATGATCAGTTCTGATGGGACGTCAGAAATTTAACACCCTAGTCTCACATCAAAAGTGGGGGAGTTTGTAACACTCGGTCCCACATCAAAAGATAAGGAAAATTTTTTTCTATATATAAAGAATTGAATTACTAACAATAGTACCTTCTATCATGATATTTTAGGTGAGCCTGTGGTGGGTTAAGATAACCCAAGAAAATACTATTGGGCTAGTGATTTAAGCCTTGTTTGGATGAATTTTATTCGATTCACTTGAGATTTGACTCAAAATTTGTTCCGGACTCGGGATTTAACTCTGGTCGTTTCACCTAACATAGCTAAGACTCGCAATTACTTGGTGAGTATGAAAATTAATAGAGTGACTAACATTATCTTTTAAAATCTTATCAGGTCATATTATAAATTGATGGATATTAAGCATGCCATTAGAACACTAGTAATCCATTTCCGGTTGAGAATAAAATTCAAGAAATCTTTTATAAAAGCTTAATTTTCCTGCCCCATATTATGATCCTTTTAACACTTTGCATTACATTATTTTGACAGCTTTACTTTAAGTTGACTGATGTGTACAATGAGCAATGGAGGAATGCTTGGATCATCCCTGCCTTCTGGCAAGTCGTATCTTTATCTGTCCTCTGTGTCATCTGTGCTCTTTGGGCGCCATCTCAGACCTCAATGAGGTAATAAAACCTGGTTTCTAATCATAAAATGTATTTATTTACCGGAACACATTTATAGGATTGGTGCAGTCTATAGGTCATAAAGTACTGCAGTCAGAACTAATATTTGATTATGATCAGGTCAAACTTGTACAAACCGGATTGAATGGTTGATAAATTGTTTGTCAGGATGGTCACCATTTCAATTGGAGATAATATATGATTGTTGTGATCACTTGTCATACTATCTTGGCAGTGATTCCTTAAGGGAAAAGGATATTGAGTTCTATAATCACCGTTACCGCACCTGTGCCCATCATAGCAGCAGTTCAATACTTTGATTATCATTTAGATTATCAAAAGAAATTTCACCATGCATGTCAGTCATTTTTCCAACAAGTTCACCGTGTAGGTCATACCAGAGTTTGGGATTTACAGCCTTTATACTTCCATTTGGTTACTGTTGTATTAAGGCCATGGTCAGTCGAACATATTTTACTCTATTGGTATTTCAATCATGATTTCTTGTGGTTATTGCACCTTGTTGTCGCATGAGTTGAGGTGATAGAGCTTTACAGGCCAAACAGGAGTTTGAATAGAGTACTTTCAGAAAGGGAAAAAGAATCTTTTGATTCATTCCATGTTCTCTAGAGATTTTAGTGTTACAAAAGTTTGTGCTCTTTGCACTGTTTTGATAGTTGTACATTTGACAGATATGCGTACTCTGAAGATGCAAGTGATGAGTTTGACAAGGATGATAGTTTGATGCTCATAAAACCATCCCCTCTGCCTTCGGTGGATATTCGAAATCCAGAAGTGAAGCAAGTGCATGGTGGTAATGGGTTGTCAACTGGTGATTTGGAAGAAGACAAGACAGAGTGATATCACATGTTCAACCAGAAGTGCTCCGAGGCCAAGGAAAATATGATAGAGGTTGGCTTTTATTTGTTTGTTCCATTTCTGATAGATCATTTTCTTTACTAATTTACTTGATTGGATTTCATTGTGTCCACTGGTAGATACTACTGTACTGCCTGCTGCTGCTGCTGCTTGCTGCAAAAGAGACTGTTGTTTTACAAAATAGTGTAGTTGTAGTTGTAGTTTATAGTTTCCATCATGTGATTTGTTTTTCCGTTTCGAATCTGCTTGTACCTTCAGCAGTTATTACCTACTGGTGCTGCTGGTAGTGGTGCTATGATAATGATAAAGTAACTGAAGGGATGACTCAAATGGGATGACTTGTGGCTGGGTTGGGTCAAAAAATGTATTGGGCCAAAAAAGTTAATTTTTATTGGGCTCTAAAAGTAAGGCCCATAGTCATCATACAATTGGGTTGAACTGATCCATGGGCTTTTGTAAAAGCTATTTATTTTCAATTTAATAATAAGGTCATTGTTCTGTTATTGATTATTTTTTTAATTTTTATGAAATAGGAAGAAATAATCATCTAAGGTAAAATAGTGTAGAGCAAAACAAATAATCACTTTCAATTGATTAACATGACATGGATAATAAAATGATCAATTTTGATTTATCCACTAATTGTTTTTGACTTTATTTATTTATTTTCGTATTGCATATGTTTACTTTTATATACAACCCAAACACTATTTATAATTTATTTTGTTTTCATGACAAAATAATACTGAATGACTGGAAATTATTGTTACCAAATAGTCCAATTACAAAATTAAAACACTTGATATTAATAATAATATATAATGATTTTTTTTTATTCACGCGTAATGAATATATAGTTAAGTTACCTGTATTATACAAATGCTATTTTGAAGAACAGAACTAGAAGAGTAAATCTACATGTACATCACATTTACTCCCTGATTGCCGAAGCGCAGAGAGTAAAGTTGTTTTGAATTTTTTTCTTCTTCCTACAATTCAAGTTGCTTTTCCTTCTTCTTTTTCATCGCCCAAATATTTCTCTCTCTTGTTGATTTCCTTCTCGCGAAGAGGCCTTTTGCCTGTTTGAGTACAGATTTGAGAAGGGGACTCAAAGCCCATTTTTTTTATGGATGGACTGGGCTGGCTCGTTTGCTTGGACCGCTTTTGTTGGGTCAAAACAGAATCTAGCTAGACATAAAAGTTCCATCAACAATGTTACGTTACTACTCCAGTACTAGTTAGTAAGAAAACATGAAAGTTGTTCCTCGTTATAAATCAGGTATAAGAGATTCATATATAGTTTCCCAAAAAGTTAAAATCTAACTTGTTCGCAATATTTCAATGAGTTTTAAAATATATCCAAGAAGTAGTAAAAAATCGGCATATATTATTAGAATTTCATGAACAAGACTTTTTCATATTATCAACAATTCAACATAAACAGACCAGAAATTACAATTCCAGACCATCTTTACTCAATAATAAATTTGCACTAATCATATGAGATGCCGGCCCGTACCAAGGCAAACCTCCGAAAGCTGCATTGCCAAAACTTACAACTATATCTTTAAAAACCTCGTGCTAAATGAGGAGTACAGTTTCATTATTCCTTGAATTCATCGGTCTGTCACCTTCTAAGTAACCAAGTAAGTTCACATCACCACAACTGCTTTTTGATGTTAGTCCCCCATCACTTAATTGGCACAACATTTCCTAACTTTTCACAGGTTCTCCCTCCAATCTCTGTTCTGATCTAAAAACCACAATTGCATGTGGAGATATATTATATATATATATATATATATATATATATATATATATATAAGAATAAAGCACACATATCAATTGCCATATGAACAAATGACTCAAAATCAGAATTGTAATCAACATAAAAATAGTATAGCGAACAACGACATGCTTACAGGGGCAGAAGCATTCAGGCAGAGAGGCCCTGGCTATACTGGAGAACTAGAACTGATCATTCCAGCAAATTGATCTCTTTCATTGTCATATGATGTTATCCCCTCAAGGAGTTTGAGAGCTCAGAGAATCCCAAGCTTAAACAAAATCAATCACACAAAGACTCCAGGAAAAAAATAATAAAGAATTTTGTCCTAGATTCTAACAAGTAAACTTAATGCACCTTTTTCACCCAGATCTCCTCTTTGAGTGTTGGGACACAGGGTTTCCTTCAAAGAAATCCAAGACAGAAGTTTCAAGGTCCTCAACCGAGTACTTAATGTAATTCTCTGAGTGCCTCCCACCCTCTATATGGGTCCTGAAACGGCCAAGAAATGACCTGTAAGCCGGAATCAAATGTTCTGATATGGATATACGAAGCTCCTCTCGAAGCTGCCTATCCGGCACCAACCATGTAGCTTGAGTCCTATGAACCTCCTCAAACACAGCATTGAAGGTCTTAAACCGCTCTCTCAAGACACTCCTTGACACCCCAGATGAAAAACTCCCACTCACATGTAACCCTTCATCCCTCAAACTATGCAACACCCTCACCCAAGTTGCTCTCTGGTAGCTAGTAGCAGCCTGCCTATATTTCCCAGTCCACTTCTTCAAATAATAATCTCCAATCATCTCTCTCAATTCCGGAGACCCTTTAATCTTCTGTACAATATAGTGTACATTATTCATGATGAACAAATGAGGCAAAGATGTATCCTTATAATGCTTGGACTTGCCCTCCAAATTGAATAGCAAAATAAGAATGATCCATATCATGTGTAGCGCTAATGGAGTTTGCCCCTCGAGTTCCCCAAAATCCATATCGGGCATAGTTAAATCTTCAGAGTATCTGGACCCCGTTGCCGGCTTAGCCACAATTAATTTGATTAACGTTTGTTTATAATCAGAAATCAAACTTATATAATTCATCACATATCTAGTCAAAGGGTGAATTGTACCTCCAGGAACAGGAACTTTTGAAGGCTCACGAAGAACCGCATTTTCGAATTCCGACAATATCCCTCTAGCCGCCTCCGCCAACCTTGACAAAATCTCTTCCGCCTGAACCCTAATTGACTCCGACGATTTCGATGAGAAAACAACATCAACATCTGGCAATAAATCCCACAACGCATCGTGAAGGTCCAAGATCTTGAACAACTTTTCCGGTGACCGCCTGCTAATACTAATTGCTTCCGCGAAATTAAACAGTTGAATTGCAGGGCCTTTAACCGTCTCCATAAAGCAGGCATCATCCGTTGCCGATCCTAAACCTTCAAATATTTGCTCCGATAACTTTTTCTCACTGGCAAATAAAATTCTGATGCATACTTTAGCGGCTCGAATCCATCGCCTAATTTTAGTCTCCAGGGCTTCCCACTCCAGCCTCTGGATATCACCAATGCTCAATTTCTCAACTCCTAGTCTACGGAAACTCGAGTCCAGCACAGACTTCCGAACACTTCCATACACTTGCACGCACTCCCGTAAATATCCTGCGGAGATCATTCGCCCAGCTATGCTCCGAAGATCAGAAACAGTCTCGCAAGGTATGAGATCAAGCTCCCGTATACTGTTCGTAGATCTGTAACTGGCGCTACTTCTACTGCTTTCTATCGCACCTAATTCTTGCAGGTCGGTCTCTTTGCTGACCGAATCGTCGTCTGTGTAATCATCGTCCGGTAAGTCAGCGCCAGAGATAGTGTCAGTTCGGGCGGAAGAGTGAGTCGATGAGCTTGGATCGAGAAGCGAGTCGGTCTCGATCGGACTAGTGTGAGCAATCAATATGTTGCGAAACTCATCCTCGAGTCGAGCCATGGCGATCTGGATGGCGCTGTTGGCTTTGTTGTGGTCGTCGTGAATTGTGACGGATTCCATTGAGCGTTGGACTTCATCGACAGCCTGTAAGTAGCGATCGATCTCGTGACGATCGCCGTCAAAGATCATTCTCTCTCTTGCCTCCTCCGAAACCGTGGAGTCCCAGCGGAGGATGATTTTGTGGGCGGATTCGAAAACAACGACGTCATTCTCCGGTGGTTCCATTAACAGAATATGCTAGGGGATTATTCGACCTTTTTGTCTAGTGAGTATTTGCTTTTCGTGAATATAGGAAGCAGGAGCGGTGGGGTTCTGAAGTGAGATACTACTACTCCGCCTGGTACGCCAAAATTAAAATTAAAATTAAAATTAAATGATGGGAGAATGAATATTCACAATTACCATAGCTTTTGTGGTAAAAGAAAGTTAAAACAAGTTTGACTTCACCGGCGGTAGTAGTATCTTTGAATATTCCGACCAATTGGCCGGCCAAGAATCAAGGATAATTAATGTAACTACTTCAAGCGTAGTAGTAGTATTTTCAGTGTCTTTTTTTCCTAATTTGTAGGAGTAATATTAAAAGATGAAGTGAGGATATTTTAGTCCAAATATTTTTTCTTTTATCACATCACTCGTTGGAATGGCGATATCAAGCTCACAGATTTTAATGCATAAAAGAAATGGTCATTTTCACCCATTTTAGCATACCAAATGTTAGAAATGAATGCTTCCACCAAATGGCGCCTGCCTAAGGCTGTGTTTGCAAGTTGAGATTTGGTTATTAATGTCAATTTTCTTGTTTGTTTTCAAATTTAAACTTATAACTATTAGTCTCAAGATTATAAAATAATTTAATAATCTTAACATTATAATTATAATTCTTGCAAATAAACATAGTCTTAAGTTGATTGCATCACCTAGTAATTAGTTATGTAATAATGGAATTTTAAAATTTTATATAGCATCACAGAAAATTTAGTGTTAAAAATGAATTGAACATAGTTGAATAAAAGTGGCTTGGATTTAATTTGAAAGGTTAAACTCATTCAAATTCGACTTAAATACTCTTAATTAATTCATGTATACCCAACTTAATAATACATACTAGTATCTAATATAACTTATTATTTAACAAAGAAAATAAGAGTATACTTTACAAAAAAAAATGAAAATAATAATAAATAAATAAATATTCTAATTTAATTTAAAAATGCATATAGATAGTATCCGAGCATGAATTCGAGTATGTACCAATTAGGTGACAGGTAGTTTGAGAGACAATGGTTGCTCTCTAAGCTCTACTCATTACGAAAGTTCCAAAATATGATAAAATATTAAATTTCAGCGATCCAAATAAAAACATTACTACTAAGGATCTGTTTTATATAATAATGGCTAATGGAGAATATATGTAGGATATTTAAGTCGGAGACAAAAAAATTGATAACTAGTAGATGTGTTTGGAAGTTGCAAGCTCATATGTACTATATACTGGAGTAGTAGCTTTTTCTTTCTGCTCAAAAATACCTACCCATTGTCACAAGTCATCCGACATAGCAATTAATACTAGACGATTTAGGATATGTGAAAGGCGAAATTTGATCTCCATGATTGTTGTTTTGCCTATTATCAGCGCATCCATCTCGCAGTGATGGCGCCATGTCGAACGTTTTAGCTCCCTCCATCATCTCTATCTCTATCTCTTCAATCCTTCTACTTGCCTCTCTAATGTCTAACCGTTGCTCGGGATTACTTTCTGCACAAGCAGCCCCAATTTGGAGGATCCCCTGCATCTCCCCAAGACCATTTTTAGCAGTGACATGAATCTCTGGATCAACCAAATCAGCTTCTCTTCCCTCGACAATTGCAGATTTTACCCATTCCACTATATCTGTGCCCCCGTTACCATGGTTTAGATATTGACAAGGAAATATTCCTGTAATGACCTCAAGGATGATGATTCCTAGACAGTATACGTCGCATTTGGGAGACACTTGGTGGCGTTGCGTCACCTCTGGAGACTTGTAGGCGAATAGTGTTTCTGCGACTTGATTGCTCGAGATCAAGGAATTTAGTCCGTAATCTACTAATAAGGGCTCGTAGTTTGAGGCAATAAGAACATTGCTCGATTTAAGATCACCATGAGGCAAGTCCGAGGAAGCATATTCATTGTGAAGATAGTTCAGGCCATGAGCAATCCCTTTAACTATTTTTAGACGCGCACGCCAATTCAACTCCGTGTGACAAGCTCCGCGATCACCTAAACAAGTGCATTCATTCATTCATTGATATCAATAATATACCAATGTTAAGCAAATATGACCAAATTAAAATTGGCAGTAATACTAATACTGTAATACATACCATGCAAGATGTAAAGTAAACTGCCTTTGGAAATGTACTCAAAAACCAATAACTTCTCTTCTTTTTTGTAATGGTAAGCCAGAGGGGTCAAGATATTAGGATGTTTTAGTCCAGCCATCCTTGTGATCTCCGCTTCAAATCCATCTTTTCCCAGCTTATTCATCTCCTTGACCCTCTTCACAACCACTGTGAATCCATTCGATAACATGGCCTTGTATGAGGATCCCACTGAGCCGTTGCCAAGCACCTCAGCAGCCGCCTTCATCAAATCTGTCAATCCAAACACGCCGTTGTCATCATTTACGACCACAAGATCCCCAAAGCCCTTTCTGTGGCGGCTTGAACCCCTCCGGCTCGATAAGCTTTGCCGGGTGGTTGAAACCGACTGATCTACATCCTTTCTACCAGCACTAGACGCGCGCCATCCCACCGACCCAATTGACTCGTCTAGATTTTCTTTCTCAAAACCACCCATTTTCTCCTGCTTGCGCTTCATCCCAAGGATTGCGACCCCCATGATCACAAGAATAAGCATAGAAACTATCATCAGCCCGTAAGAGGATGCGTTACTAGACTCTGTTTTGTGGCAGGGTTTACCTAAAATCTCTCCACAAAGGCCAGAATTCCCCCAAAATGAGTTTGCGTTAAATTTTTTTGACAAGCTTGATGGAATTTCCCCTTGGAGATTATTGTTAGTGAGGTCCAGTGAAATCAAAGTTGTCTGCTGAAATTCTGGTATTGCACCAGAAAACTGATTATTTTCGAGATGTAATGAGATCAAGTGGGAGATATTGGCCAATGAGAAAGGAATATGACCGGTAAAATTGTTGTCAGAAAGCCATAATTTTCTCAAGGACGCCATTTCCGAAAAGAAATTGGATGGAATTTCACCAGAAAACTGATTGGCCGACAAGTATACTCCCTTTAAAGCACCCATCTTGTTGAGTTGTGGAATTGGGCCTCCGAAAGAATTGTTGGTAATGCTAAGGCTTCTCAGATTAGGCATTTTCAAAAGGGCATCCACGTCTATTTTTCCTGAAAGTCCCATTTTCCCGAGGCGAAGGCCGGTGACCATGCCATTATCACAAATAAGACCAACCCACTGTTTGCCTATGGCACAAGGCTCTGACCCAGGATGCCAAGAATGAAGAGCCTGGGTGTTGTTAAAAGATGTCTTTAACTGCAACAAAGCGTTAGAATCTGGATTTGAGGTAATGATAATAATAGGAGAGAGAATCATAAGAATAATAAGGTGGCAGAAAAGGGAATAAGGTCTAAGCTCTATAGCAAGGGCCATAACAATAATAATAATAATAATAATAATAATAATAACTGAATCAGGTCGGACGGAAAAAAAGAAAAGGTAGGGGAGTTGTCGTTGGGGTGGCGATTATTTGAATTGTTATGCTGTTTTTTAGGGTATTGTGTGTTGTTGTTCAAGTGACAATTAATGTGTATGTAAGAGAGGCTCAGGATTAGGAAATCAAATATGAAATTTGTTGACCAAGTCAAGTGAGAAACCGTTATGAGAGAGAGAAGAGTACTAGTATTTTCTAAAAATAAACGTACCACTAGTTTTTTACTTGAGCAGTTAAATTTGTTTTTTATTAGTAGTACAAGTACATTTTTTTCAATAAAAATCAAAATGATTATGGGATTGGTTTTTGGCAACACTTTTACTTTAAATAAAATACATTTAATTGAATCATGTACAACCTTATAATCACATCATGTTAAAATAATGATTTAATGTCATCAAATAATTTATCAGATCCTGCCACGTCACAGATTAAGAACTCAAATATGGGATGACAAGGCAACACTTATTCAAAATTCAAGTGCTAGTAGAATAACTTGTTTTTACGCTTCTGATTTCCATGCTTGATAGATATTTTACCAACTTCAAATTCTTTATACTTGTTCTACGAAATAGTTAGTTTTTTCTCTGCGATCACTTTTATTATTTATTTCAAATATTACAATTTAAAATTTTACAAAATAAATTTGAGTCTTTTTACATATTAATTTATAAATATACATTACTTTTCTGTTTGTCATCAAAGTAAGTAGGATGAACCCATTTGTTTTTCAAATGGACTTTTTTTATAAAAAAGAGTAACTAATAAAATGTTATTGTTATTTAAATATGTTTATTTATGCTATTTAAATTTTAAGATATATAATAATAGTTTTTTTTAAATATTTTAATATGTATGAGAACCGCTCCCTATGTTATTTCTTTACAAGTCTTTGTTTATATGCAATCAGTTTGTTACTACTCCATCTTATGCATGAATTTGATTTGATAATGAAATGAGAATTTAATGTACATTTGTAAAACTAATAACTTTTGTAAAGTTATTAGAAAGAAAATTTATGTAAAATGATTTAATGTATTTATCAAATTTGTTTGGTTGATCCATTTCTTAATATAAATGTATTGTTCAAAAGCTAAGTCTAAAGACTTATTATAGAGTTAAAAACCAGAAAGCATTATGAGATTGTAAAGCATTTAAATCGTAGAGAATGGAAACCGATCGTAGGGTTAAACCTTCTGGCCAAATCAATTTATTATCAGATATATAACTATGCAATTAAATAGAATCATAAAGCTTTTCTCTTCTGATAGGTTATGACAATGTCGTACACCTAAGACTGAATATTTCAATGATGATCACCTCGAAGGTTGTCGATAAGGATAAGACATTCCTAATGTCTAACAAATATGTTTGCTAAGGACAAAAACATGCGACTATATCTGCACCTGACAAATTGCGATGAAAGCGACTTGAAGTGGGTTTAGCCGACAACATTTCAAAGTCAAACCATTGAAAATCGACAGGTGTTATAATGTAATAACAATCAAATCACAACGGAAAGATCGCAAGGTGATCCTATAAAAGGAGAGTTACCTCAAAAAATCAAAGATATATACAGAGATAAATTGATCAAATCGAAGTGTTGTATGTCTGAGCTCATAGTCTACTCACTCTACGATTTAAAAATATTAAATGTTGCTAAGAGGCTATTTGTTTAGTACTCAATACATCTGAATAGTTGAATCGGTCAGCCATTAAGTTCATTTATTTTGGAAAAAAATCGTCTGAATGGTTGAATTGGTCAAATGATTGAGCTGGATGGCTAAGTCAAATTTTTTTGGTTGGATGAGCAGTTGAATAAAGTATAAAAAAAATTAAAAAAAATTAATTATTATATTAAGTAATATTAAATAAATTTACAACAATTTTGAATTTTTTAGAGGGGAAAAATAATAAAATTATGTTATTCAAATGTTTTAGACATGTTAATTATCAAACAACTTTTTTTATTTAGATTCAGATTCATTCAATTTTTATTAAACACTCCTTAAGTCTTGTGATCAAGAAGCTTAAATATGTTACTTAGCAGCGCCTCAAATCATTAAATTTCTTTGTTATTCAATCTTAGTGATCTGGTTATATTTTAAGTTTATGTAACTTGAATGATTCTTAATTAATCAATTGTAAATCAGTTCTAAGTGAACTGTAATATGAGTGATTACTATTCTTTAAAGAAATATTCTTACTCTCGGAGTAGACGAGAGTATTAGGATACAATAAATTAACTTGTTTAATTTAATATCGGTAATAATTCTCTAAATCAAAAGTTTTGAAAGATGTATTCACCCCTCTTATAGATCTTTGTGCCTTTGGAAATAACACAATTCAATTCAATTAAGGGGGGAAATGACTTTGTTAAATTAGTATATAAATTTAATATTAATAAAAATTTATTTAACTGTCATTAATATAATCTTTCATATTACTATTCTCGTCTAAAAATATATATCTTAAGTTAAATTAAAAGTCGAGAGAATTGTCAAATAAGTTTCATTTTTTTTTATCATAGTGGACCCACATATATTACATGAAAAATTCTTTTTTGTCCTTTAAATTAGTAAACCTCACTTGAGTACTTTTGAATACAGTGAAATTTATATACTAGTCTTTTAGTATAGTCAAGTTATAAATAGGATAAATATTTTTATACTTAAGCCATCAATAAGACTAGAGGATATATTATCTACTATTAATTCCAAATATTACACTCTTTTTGTTGCGCAAGTCTCATTTAGGAGGGAGGAGGGAGGAGGGAGGTGGGAGGTATATCTCATAAAATTTGATGATAATAGTAATGAATAATGTTACGGATACAAACTATTTTATAAACGGTTGATATAACATATTTCATCTCAATATATTGTGTGCGGCCGAATAATACATTGAAATAATTTGTTGATCAAGGTGGAGTATGTCATGTCAATATTTTATAAAATATTTGTAGAATCTATCTAATAAAATATAAATGATTTTGAATTTCCTACTCACTCAATAAATTATCTGGATCGTTTAAAATTTGAAATAAATCTTACCGTTCATACTGTGTCGGAGTGACAAGATTCAATTAATAATTTATATATGTATCATTATTCATAAGTAATAACAAAACAAAATACTAGAACTATTGTTGGAACCACGTGACTCATGCGTCGTGAGTGATTTTTTTTTATTTTTCAAATAAATTGTATTCAGCATAGAAGCACGAGGAAAGAGTGAAACGAGTGGTTAGGTGTTGTTTTTCACATGTACAAAATAATGGTGGACACGAATGGCTATGAAGAAGTTTAATTGATTAAAAGACTAAAAGATAAAATGCATCTTAAACTTTATTTTTTATTTATTTGTGCACCTTAAACTTAAAAAGGTCTAAAGACACCTTTTGAAACGTTATTATACTGAAACAAAACGACTTTTCTTGACTTAATCGATCAAAAGTGTTGATTAATCCAAGACTATGTAGAATACAAGTTTGGAGTGAAATTTATTTTTGACACATAAATTTTTTTTTGTTTTTGTTTATAAAAATAGAATTTTGTAAAAACAAAATTTTTAAAAATAGATTTTTTTTAAAACGGAATTCTAAAAATTTGTAAAAGAATTCTGTAAATTTTTTAAAAACAGAATTTTGTAAAAACATAATTTTTTAAAACTGAATTTTGTTTTAAACAGAATTTTTAAGAAAATTTAAAACAAAATTTTATTTTACATTTTCTTTTCAAATAGAATTTTTTTAAAAACAGAATTTTGTTTTAAACAGAATTTTAAAAAAAATTTAAAACAGAATTTTATTTATATTTTCTTTTTAAACATAATTTTAAAAAATATAATTTTTTTAAACAAAATTCTGTTTTTAAAAATTTCTATTTTTAAAAATTCTGTTTTTAAAAAATTTCTATTTTTAAAATTCTGTATAAAAAGAAAATGTAAAATAAAATTCCTTTTTAAAATTTTTAAAAAATTCTGTTTAAAAACAAAATTCTGTTTTTAAAAAAATCTATTTTTAAAATTCTGTTTAAAAAAATGTAAAATAAAATTGTGTTTTAAATTTCTTTTAAAACTTCTGTTTACAAAAAATTATGTTTTTAAAAATTTTACAGAATTTTTTCACAAATTTTTAAAATTCTGTTTTAAAAAAAAATCTATTTTTAAAAATTTTATTTTTTAAAACAAAAACAAAAAAAATTTTATGTGGCAAAAACAATTTGCACCCCAAACTTGTGTTACAGCTTTAGTCGGTCACTTTTGACCGATTAAGTGAAGAAAGTGTATATTTTATCTCGTATAATGAAGTTTAGAATGTACTTAAACATTTTTTTAAATTTAGGATGCACAAATAAATAGAAAGTGAAGTTTGGAGTGCGTTTAGGAAGTGATCATTCTATTATAACCGAATCAATAAGCTATTCTATTAGGTTATAACCGAAAAAGCAAATAATGTTAATTCTACTATCCGAACTAATAACCAAATTTCAAAATAACCGAATTATTAGAATAATTAATTACTCGAATTGTAATTTGGTAATTCGAGTAAAAATCGAATCACCGTCTCAAAGAAAATGTTACTGTTTAGTGTTTACTGTTTAACATCCAATTGTTACCTGTTTAGCAAACACTGTCCACTCACCACTGTGAACTGTCCAACAAATTAACAGTTTAACAATGTCCAATGTCCAAAGAAGAAAGTAAAAATTACAAAGAAGAATAACTAACAAAACAAGCCCAAACACTTCTACAATATCACTTATAAAAATTACAAAGACAAATAACTAACTACAACAAATAACTAAGTAACTACAGTGCTCACAAAGAAGAATCAAAGAACCAAAGAAGGCAAAGAACCAAAGAATTCAAAGAATCCGGCATTAGCATCATCAAGCATCAATGAGACAAAGAATTCAAAGATCAACAAGGTCTATTAGGCGAAATCAAATTGCAAATGAGACTCGAAATCCAAATTCACTTCAAATACATAATACCCAAACTCATCAAATGATTAAAAGTTGACTAGTGTTACTATGTGTGTGTGTGTGAATGCAGTAACAAAGTTACCAACTTATCATGATTAGAACCACTATGAAGGCATCATGTAAATTTTTATAGTAACTTGATTCATTAGCAATGTCATTCACACAACTATAGAAATTCCCATGGTAAAAAAATAATCGAGTAAGGAGAAAATTAGACATGAAATCAGTTGACAGTGGAATCAGTTGATGAGCTTGGAATCAAAAACCCAAATTAAATCAAATCATGAAATCAAATCATAACCCAAATTAAACTGTAAGGATACACAGAGTAAAAATTACTAAGATAATCGAAAAACCCTCTTCTTCTTTTGGGTAAAAAAGTGACCATTCTGAAGAAAAACAATTAAACCTAAATTAGATAATAAACAAATAAAAGAAACCCAAATTGACAAGAACCAAATTAAACCCAAATTAGACAAGACACACAGAAGAAGCTTTATCGAGAAAATCAATAAACTTAATCCCCAACAAAATAAAGACGCATCAATACCAATCATGCACACGAATCTTGATAGAGATTAGAGATTAGTGAATGAAATTTACCTGTCGGACTAGGGAGAGCAGGAGAGATCCAGACTGCAAAAAGGTCGGCGCAATGGCGACAAACAGTTGAGCCCAGAGAGGCGAGGCCGGCCACGGCCATGTGAGAGATTGAGTCGGACACTCGGGCAGTCGGACTATCGGAGAGAGGCGGAGGCTGGAGATCAGATGATGTAACGAGAAGCAAGAAGAGGCTGAGCCGCTGAGGAATGGATTTGAGATCTCAGATCTGGGACCGCAGACCGGGACCAAAGGTGGGTGGAGAGATGATTGGTCCTGGCTTACTAGGGCAAAAAACGATGTAACTCAAATACTGAATAAGTGAAGTGAAAGTGATAAAGTGAAATACAGATACTCGAAGTTGAAGTCTCGAAGATATTAGATTTAGATAATAGTATAAAATTATTATTTTTTTAAATATTAATATTTCGGATATTCGGGTACCCGAATTATGTGTTTTTTAAAACCAAAACCGAAACCGAATAATGAGCATTAAATCGGTTATAACCGAAATATGAAAAAAAACCGAAAAACCGAAATAATTCGGTTAAAAAATTTCGGTTCGGTTCGGTAGTTCGGTTTTATCCGTTTTTTGCTCACTCCTAGCGTTTTGTCTTTTAGTCTGATTAAAATGGGGGACAGTGGACCACACACCCTCCTATGCCTGCGGCCTACTAAACTCTTGGTCCCGCTGGACACACTGTCACCGTCGGCAGGCAACCTACGTATTTCATGCGTCCTCATAATTATTTATTTTATTTTAAATTTTAAAACTATTACAAATTAAATTAAAAAGTCAAAATTAATCTTGTATTTTAAATAAAATAAATATTCAAAAATCATATTATATATAGTTTCAAATTGATATGAGCCGTCATGTATGTAAGAGAAATTAAATAAATATATTCTTAAAGTAGCGTAACGTGTACAATAAGATTAAAATTAATTTAAAATGTATTACCGAGTCAATTGAGCAACATTTTAAATATATATAGATATGCAAAAATTACAAGTATCTCAAACTCATTTAAATAAAAATATCCAGATTTCATTTTGAATTTAATTTGAATACTTTGAAGATTTTAATAATGATTACTTATATATTTATATCGGTCCGGATCTTAAGCTCACCCCTTATCTAACATACTTTGTTTACCCCCTTTTAGAGTCGGACCACCGAGCGATAATTTCGTCCGTCGCTATATATAGAATCGTCGTCTTAACATTTAGCGACGGATAACATATAGCGACGGACCGAATCGTCACCTGGTCCGTCGCTAAAGGAGGGTGAGCAATGTATTAATATGTGGAGACTCAACGGTCTCTTGTGCTCTATTGCTATTCTCAACATTTTCGGATGTCATTTTCAGATACTGCCACAAAAAAAGGTTAATTGACATGTAACATAATATCTCTAAACTCTAACCAACCAATTTAAATACAAAATAAATTTAAGTAGGTCCTACTAGCGAATGAATTCCCGCCTCTCCCTCCTAGTTCTAGTCTCACATCTTAGCCAGGATCATATCCTAAGCTTTGATACCAACCGTGGCGCCCCAAAATTAGGTATACATCACCCATCTTGGGTTATCGATATCGTGGTACAAAATTCAAATACAACTTACTAATACAACTGTCAGTGTACAATACGACAAAACATAACCGTGAGTTTAAATACAATTATTGTCTACTAGAGATTATACAAACTCAAAAAGAGTCCTGATTACAATTATTAACACACTATTTCACGAATAGTGAGGACTACTAATCTTATCCTTCCGGACCGTCACTCCGCTTCCCCGACTAGTCCTCGCTATGTTCTCATTTCACGAAGAAAATAAAGAAAGAAAGGGTGAGCTCAACTAGCCCGAAGAAATATTATGACTAAGATAATGCGAATAATTATCATTAGCCTTCAACGTTTAAACCGATAAAATATAACAACATCAAGTTTAATCTATGACGGATCAAGCAATCCATTAAAAGAGTTAAGTAGAGAATAAAATCTACTATCTTTTATGCTTTAAAAAGTTTTTCATCACTTTTATCGCTGAGACTCAGCTTAATAAATAATCCACATCATCCATAAACTACGGCCAATGATATTCATTAGGGTCACGACCACAAATTCCATGCACTACGGGCCAAGGATATTTGTGTATTCATCAATGGTCACGATCATGCCAACAACATCCCATCAATGCACTACGCCCAATGATGACTTTTTACACATCATTTGTAACATTACGGTCGTGATGATTACACCGAATAATCCCCAATCATAATCATACCAAGTCCATTCATGCTTTACAGGCCACAGATGATTTTTAAAAAAATATAAACACGAGGATGATGACAATGATATAAGAATTCAATAAAACAAGTTCAAGAATTAAGTTATTCAGAAACTAATAACGTCCAAATTGTCAACACGATCTTTGGTTTGTAGAGTAAAATTCAAGATTTCTCGGAAGAATATTTCCATGAAAAATACTTGGATGAAGCCTTGAAATATCGAGGATATTCCACTAATTTCATGGAGTATAGAAGTCAAAATTTTAACCAACCGAGAATAATAAGGAATGGAATAACAACGAAATCACCACGCACGCAGATTTCAGATAAAGCGAAAAGTTATTCCAACAGAATAATAATAACGGAACCAGTCGTAAAAATCACAATCGACAGATGTTCCAACAGAATAATAAAGAATGAAATAATAAAGAAGCGGAACCAGTCCCATGCGTAAAGCACAGACAGGATGTTCCAACTGAATAATAAAGACAAAATAATAAAATCGGAACCGTGTCCCAGATATATAGCATGATGGATGTTCCAACGGAATAATAAAAGGCGAATAATAGAAGAATGTAACCACGTATAGGGTATTCAGCATTATCTGAGTTTATTCCAATGTAATAATAAAGAAATGGAATAATAGAAGTTCTCTTCTTAAATACAAAAGAATAATATCCCTTACCGTAAAAGAAACTGAATATAAAAGTAGTTAAGTAGCAGAATACTTTTCTTCTATCTCTATATAGTCTCTCTCTATAGTTTCTCTCTCTAGAGTTCAGTGAATTCATAAGAAAATAATGAAGGAATAAGCTTCTATTTATGAAGAATGGAATGAATAAGAATTAATTCATGAATCATTCAGATTGATTTACTTTTAATCGGACGGTCCATATTTAAAGCAAAATCTTTTAAATAAAATAAAATATAATATATATATATATATATTATATATATATATAACATGAGCTAAAAAGTCAGGGCATGATTCCCATCCGTGAATCCATTTTGCAATCAATTCTGCCAATTTTTCAAAACATATATATATATATATATATATATATAATACTAATAAAGTGTATATATATAAGATTTACCTTATATATACGTAACACATTTCCCCTACCCATTTTTATTTTTCTTCCCCCCACCCCACACGTCATTTTCACACACATCCTTATCACACACAAATACTATATATACATACTGAATCATCTTCTGCCAATTATTTTGAAAAAGGGGTAATTGGGGGGTCCAAAGAATAAATAAAACTTCATAAAAGTTACCTTAATAATTTTAACAATATTTATCATCTTTATTACAATTCACAATATTAATCGACCAGGTCGTTCCCAAGAAAGAGGGGGCTTTCCAATTAGGATTTCTCCCTATTGGCGCTCAATTAGGTGATCAAACCTCTCCTTGACAGAACTTCTAGACATCGTTAATATCGCAAATTATAATATTAATAACTTTGTCATTTCAATTATTGATTTAATAATATATAAAATATCGACAATAATTGAATCAAAATAACGTGAGATCTTACGCAAAGAACTACTATAGCAATAATTGAACAAAAACGGTGACTTCTCACGTAAGCATTAATAATCAATACTGTAGTGCTACTACGCAACCACGCCAGATTCTTATTTTTACTAATGAAAGTAGTTCAACAAGATAATCTGGTGAAAACTTCCGCCGTTATTTTTTCATAAAAAATATTTTTGTCGCTTTCTCGATCCGACAATAATTACATTATGGGGTCCACTAATGATTGTGTCATCGCATTTAATATTTCCTGCTTAAAACGAATATTCCCAATTAATCGAATATTATATGACAACTTGCATACTTTGCAACATTTATAAATATTACCCACAACTATAACATTATATCAAATTTATTCCATAATATTCAAAAATGATAATTATAGAAAATTCATTTTTATTCAAAAAGTTGGGGTCTTACAATAAATTATTTACTTTCTTTTCTATATTACCCCTATCTTCTCTCATTGTTCCAAGAAATTCTCCCCCTTTTATTAATAATTTTAAACTTCCTATAAAAGGGTAGTGATGAAATTTCAAATAAATTTTACTTGGTAAATGATACTTTCTTAATTCATGTGCCAAAACCTTAAACGACAATCTTTTAGGAACGGAGGTAGTATCATTTACCAAGTAAAATTTGTTTGAAATTACATCACTACCCCTTTATGGGAAGTTGAAAACTATTAATACAAGAGAGAGAATTTATTGGGATAATGAGAGAAGGTATGGGTAATATAGGAAAGTAAATATTTTATTCTCCTCGAAAGTTGTAAGCGACAAATTTTTTCTTCTAAAACGACAATCTTTTAAAAACGGAGGGAGTACCCTGTTTGTGAAATTTTAGAGGAGACAAAAGAGATGACAAGTAAGAAATTTTATAAAAAAATTATTTTCAAAAATTTGATATTTCTAAAAGATCTCTTTCACATGAATAATAAATAGACCCCACATTCATATGAGTGTGAACTTGTGTAAATATCAATTTTTATTTGTGCAAATATTAATTACTTCCAAAAATTTCTTTCCAAAATTAGAAAGATTTGAAAAAAAAATTACTAAACACTTGAGCTACATTCAAAAATATCAAAACTACCTTTATAAGAATTTATCTCATAAAAATAAAATATTAATTTACTATTTTAAATTAAAAAAAAATCTTTTAAAACTCGAATACAAAAAAAAAATCCATCTTTCAAAGTTAAAAGTTGGTGATCTTAATTTGTATCAATTAATTAATTAACACGTGCGTGCTTCAAAACGTTAGTATGAATCAACGTAAGAGCATCTTTAATAACTCAATGTATCATCAGATGGGTGGACATGCGTTCATCCTCTCTCTCTCTCTCTCTCTCTCTCAGGCAATTAAAACGTGTTTTAAAACAGTATAATTATCTATTTATTTATTTATTTTAAAAAAAGTATTAATTAATTCTGTATGAAATACGGCCTTCCTTTCATACGGAGAATACCCACCCAACCGGCACCCACCACAAAAGAATAAAGAAAAAGAAACGAGTTACCCAACCACCACGAAAGATAATTAGAGTCTCAGCACAAATTGAAAAACCCTAGTCTTCCTTTCATGCGGCTTTACCATTTATTCCAAGTAGAGTAGAAGAACAATTATAGACAACATCGATCATTAATTTCTTCAATTCTCCTCTCCGTTTGATCCACTATTAATCATTTAAACATGTTCTTCAACGGCCGGAAATCAGCACCGGAAAATAAGTCCAATTTTGCGCTCTTCACCCACTACTTGAAAGAAAAGGAAAGCAAAACTTGTCTAGAACATCTGAATCATCTTGGCATCATGAATGGAAAACAAGAATCTTCAGGTATCTGTATCTATATTTCATGTTTCCCTTATATATATATATGATCTTGTGCAAGAAATTAAACATTTCAGGGACTAATTAAATGTGTTTTAATTTGATGATTTTATAATATTGCAGAGAGACCTGCTGCAATGGATCAATTATTAAAAGGTGACACGGACAAGTCGGGCCAAATATCCACACAATCTTCGAATCTCTTTCCTCAACATGCCCCCAATATGGGTGCCTACACTACTGTACAAGATGCCATAAATAATATCACTAATTCAAGGTTTGCATGTGACCTTTCTAATTCAAATCCATAATGTTTTATATATTTATTGTCTCATTAATTAGTTATATTATTACTTTTACTATTACTATACTATAACAGTAACGAACAGACATTTTGTTTTGTTTTGATGATACTAGTATCGGTGAGCAGGCAGCAATGGAGCCTAAAACTGCGCAAATGACTATATTTTACAGGGGACAAGTTTTGGTGTTTGATGATTTTTCAGCTGCCAAAGCTAAGGAGGTGATGCTATTAGCAAGCAAGGGTGCTACCACTACTGGATTTGATTCAACCACTAATGTTAACAAAATGGTCGACAACCCCATGCCCTCGTACCCGTACCCGTACCCGTACAATCTTTCGAATTCTGGATCTGAAACTCAGCCGCAATCTCAACCAATTGGTTCTGGTGAGAGAATTAATTAATGAAATGTTTTCTCGGTTATAAACGAATACTAGTTACTTATATGTACATTTTGGGGTTTCAGATCTACCAATTGCAAGAAGAGTATCACTGCATAGGTTCTTGGAGAAGAGGAAAGACAGGTAGGGATCAACATTAATTGTGCAATTAAGAGCAGAGATCTAATGGAGTATGTATATATATATATGCTAGAGTTTGTGTGTGACATTCTATTTAAGGTCAATCGGTCAGGCAATCTGATTATATATATATATATATCTGCCTTTCTTTCTTTCTTTTAGGGCCACTGCAAGAGCGCCATATCAATTACACAACTCATCTCCAGAGTCTCCCAAGGAACAGTTTGATCTCAACTTATAGTAATGACATTATTTTTTTGGCTGGCTGGCTCTTAATTTGAATTCTCCCTCAATCACTCAATCCGATCAGAAATGTAGTAGCTCTTAATTAGAGATTTACTTGTTTTAGTAATATAAATGGATGAAGTTACCCAATATTGATTGTCTGTCGGTCCTACCTAGGCTTCATCAGCAATTCAGAAATAAGAGGAATTTGTTAAAACAGTTTTGATCGATCCAAAGTATTTTCCGCTGGTTTATTGACTCCAATGTCCAACTATCCACACTCTCAGCTTTTAGCTATACCATCTACTTATGAACTTCAAAGATTGGTTAATGTTTTGATGTGTTATTATTATATTATTAATATTAATTTATTATACTATAAAATATTACTTATTAAAATTCTTAATGATACATCATTTGAAACTCTTAACATTATCCTCATGACACAAAATCTATTCAAAATAAACCGTTGCTTCATGAAATTAATGTAATCCAAACGAATTAAAGGTCTCATCCCGTTGATGATGCTAACAATACTTACCATTAAAGAATGAATAATATTAGAGGTTTCAAAATTTTAATCTTAAATAAGTCTTCAATTATTAAATTATGTGATGTTAAATATTCAAATACTCATTCTATTCCAAATTATAAAATAAATATTGACTTTCTGAAAGTCAATTTATTATATTCTTAAATTTAAAATTGACATTGTTAGTACAATTACATATTTTGATTTGATGATAATGTGATAATGTATATGCGTAATCAGTAACTTTTGTGAATCCTTAAGAGTATAATCAATATAAAAGGACTTAGAGTATAAGACCGAGCTTGTTAGATTGATCTATCAAAAGAATTGAATGCATATATAATAGGAATTGACACGGTCGTATAGTTGACTAAATGATCATAAAACTGTTGTGAAATCGTAAAGTTTATTTGAAAATTGCAGAGTAAGTCAGTCTATCATATATCATTATTCAATTTAAGATCACAGAGTCTGCTAGGAAATCGTATAGCTAAATCAAGATCGCAAAGTCTGCTGAAGAATCGTAAAATCTACTAAAGGTTCGTAAAGATTTTTGAAGATCTATCGTAAGGCAAGTCAAAGATCGTAGATCTTGTATCTCCAAAATTGAATATCATATTGCATAACAAGAAGAATCGTTGAGTCAGTTTTGTCAAACACTCTACGATCGTCATTGAAGTCTACGATCAAACAAATTGTAGAGTATGTCAGGTCTGACATTGGAAAGACTTGCAGAGTGATGATTTTGAGATGGTAGCTGAACATCTTAAGTTTAAAATGAAAATTAGATCATATTGTGTTTAACAACTAGTTTGGTGATGTGATTACCCACGTGGTTGTTGTTGCCGTAGTCTGATGTGACGTATTAGAGCCGAAAGTAATTTGACACAGTCACCTTAAAAGTCAAAATCATATATCTTATAGGATCGAAGCATTTAATGAAGTAATGACAATTTTTCAACGGAGACATCTCGAGGTTGTCTATAAAAGAGTATGAGAATTCAATCCAGAATAATGAATCACGAATTATAAGTTAAACATCTGCCCAAGTCTCAAGAACTATACTCTATGAAAATATAACGACTTGATATGCTACGAATTGACATATTTTTGGATTACAAGATGGTTGATTCCAAGGCTGTCATCAATCAAGTCCAAGAATTACATGTAATTCTGCATGAAATATATGCAGAAGGTATGTCCTTCAGTGAATCTTTCCAAGTTGCTGCTATTATTGAAAAATTACCACCAATGTCGAAAGATTTTAAGAATTGTCTCAAGCATAAACGCAAAAAGATGAAACTTGAAGACTTAATCGTAAGATTAAGGATCGAAGATAACAATCGTGTTTCTGAGAAGAAAGCAGGAAGGACCTTTGTGGAACATAAAGCCAACGTGGTGGAATAAGGTCTAAAGTCTAAAAAGAAAAAGTATTCCGTCAATGGGCCTCAACGGGGAACAATTAAAAAGTTCCAAGGCAAATGCTACATGTGAAGCCCCCAAAATAGGTCCATTCCATCCAACCCATTCTGAGTCGCCAAATACATGGTACAGAAATAACTACAACTTTATTAATACATTTGTCGTGCAAAATACGACAACATATATGCTGTAAGTTTAAATACAATTATTGTCTTCTAGACAATATACATACCAAAATAAATTCTCATCACAATTATTGATACATTATTATACAAAAATGGTGAGGACTACTAAACAACTTCTAGCATCATCATTCCATACCCCGACTAGTACTCGCTACATTCTCGCCTCCTGAGAAGAAAAATGGAACAACAAGGAAAAGGGTGAGCTCAACTAACCCAAAGAAAATAATATTATGACTAAGATAATATACAACAAATTATCGTTAGTCTTCAATGAGAAAAAATCTGATAGAATACAATGAGCATAACAAGTTTTAGATCAATATTTGCGTGAAAATTATTAATTCATAGAAAGAGTTACGTAGAGAATGAAGTCTACTATAATCTATGAATTTAACGATCCATCATCAATATTTTATCCTTGTAACATCAATCAATATTCATCTTTTGCACTACAGGTGCCAAAGATATTCATCGATCGGTCATGTTCATCTCAACACTGCTCATCTTTGCACTACGGGCCAAAGATATTCATTATAAAATCATTTATCTTTTGCACTACGTGCCAAAGATATTCAATAATATCATCATTTAGGATGAGGATGATGAAAAATATTTTAAAGGAAACGAATCCAAAGAAACAAAAGAATAAATATTAAGGATTCAGATTTCAAATATTTTTCATGTCCAAAAATATCTCATAAATAATCATAGTGGTGTAAAATTCAAGAATGATCAAAACATGGATACAATCAAAGCTAGTATCCGAATAGATATTTTGGACAAAAAGAAGAAATTTCATTTTTCTATGAATAGTCTTAGATTCGTGAATAATTATCGTATCGTGAATAAGAACTCTGACACCAAAAGATAGAAATTTCACAAAAAAACATCTTCACGTTTCGTGAATAGTACTCGTGAATAGTAACTCATGAATAGTAATCCCGACATGAAAAAGTTTCAAATTTGATAAAAATTTTCAACTAATATTTCGGCATAATGATATTGAAGAAATAATATCATTTTCGAATGAAATAACATCCCTTACCTCGAAAAGACAAGATTTTTTAGTTGAAACACCGTATATAGGCTATGACTTGAACTTGCACCGTATAGCAATACTCAAAGTATACTCAAAATACTCACAAGAATACGCTTGATAATATAGAGAGAAAACTTGGGTTTACGTGTGATTTTCAATTCTAACCTAAGACCCGATTTATAGGAAAATGCTTAGAACACCAAAGTAGAAAATTTATTAAAATATTAATATTAATATTACAATTCCTACGCCCACTTCTAAGGATCTGAATTCAAAGATTTACATCACATGAGACCCACCTTTAATGATAAATGTGGCGCCCCAAAATAGGTTCATTCCACCCAACCCATTACGAATTAGCCAAATACATGATGCGAAATAACTACAACTTCAATAATACAAATGTCGTGTGAAATACGACAATACATCTTGTGAGTTTAAATACGATATTGCCGCCTGCATAATATACACACCCAAATAAGTCCTCATTAATTATTCATACACTATTTTACGAAATAGTGAGGGATGATTAAATCATCTTCCTAGAACCATCACTCCATACCCCGACTTCGATCCTGCTTTATGTTCTCACCTCTCTTGAGAAGAAAATGGAACAACAAGGAAAAGGGTGAGCTCAACTAGCCCCCGGTAAAGAATATTATGACTAAGATAATATACAACAAATTATCGTTAGTCTTCAACAGGAAAAATCTAATAGAATACAATAGACAACAAGTTTTAGATCAACAAATACAATGAAAGCAAAGAATCCATTAGAAGAGTCACGTAGAGAAAGAATTCTACCGTCTTAAGGTTTAAAAGTCCATCATCAATATTTTATCCCTCAGAATAACAATCAATATTCATCTTTGCACTACAGGCCAAAGATATTCATTTAAATCACCAAATGGTCATGTTCATCTCAACACTGCTCATCTTTGCACTACTGAGCCAAAGATATTCATCGCTTAATCGTTCATCTATGCACTACGGGCCAAAGATATTCATCAAGTATCACCATTAAGAATGAGGATGATGAAAATATTTTTTAGAAACGAATCCAATGAGATAGAAGGACAAATATTAGGGATTAAATACAACAGTTTATCCAAGATCGATAATACTTCATAATAAACGATTTTGAAGCGAACTCAAAAATAACGATCAAAACATGGATACAATCAAAGATAGTAGCCAAAATAGACATCTTGGACAAAAAAAAAAATTTCATTTTTCTATGAATAGTCTTAGTATTCATGAATAGTGCCGTATATCGTGAATAGTAACCCCGACACAAAAAAGATAGAAATTTCACAAAAAACATCTTCACGCTTTCGTGAATAAGAATTCTCGTGAATAATAACTCATGAATAAGAACTCGTGAATAAGAACTCATGAATAGTAACCCGACATGAAAAAAAGTTCCAATTTGATAAAAGTTCAATCAATATTTTGGCATAATGATATTGAAGAAAATAATATCATTTCTGAAAAGAAATAACATCCCTTACCTCAAAATAACCGTACTTTTGGTTGAATTTCGGTATAGTCTTGTGAAACTTGCACCAGATATAAGAACACTCAAAGTATACTCACAAGAATACGCTTGATAATATAGAGAGAGAAAGAGAAAACTTAGTTTACGGTGTGATTTTCAATTCTAACTTAGCCTCTATTTAAAGGAAAATGTTAGAACATTAAAAGGAGACTAAATTAATAAAATATATTATTATTTATTCCAAATTCCTACCAACAAGTTTTGAAAACTTTAGCATGCCTTCTTTGGTCAAAAACATCAGCCACCCATGTGCCAACAACCACAAAAACGTTTTTCTTATATAAAATAATTAAAACTTCCAAAAATCAATTATTTCGGAACTCCGGAACTTCAATAATTCATGATAAATAGCCCTTTTGTCAGAAAAATTCGAATCTCGCGACTTTTTATAGGAAATTCAATTCTCTACAACTTTGCAGAAGGAAGTGTTTCTAAATTCCAAACAGAAATTATCCGAAATCCATAAATGAGCGATTTTACGATTATAATCAATTTTCGATCAAGAATTGTGTCCACCAAACACACAAAACATATGTTAAACATTTAATGCCACAAAAATACTCTTCCTCCTCATATACTCATATATCCCACATTCATTGTAAAAATATCGCAGTTAATATATTATTAAAATAATATATTTAAATGAATTATTTTATCGAGAAAAGATAAAATATTAATTTTCAACAATTGTCACATTAAAAATTTCTCCATCTATATCCATATAAAATCAATATTTTCCTCATCATATAAATCAATAATTAATTATTCACAAATAATATTACGAAGATCACAATATTGACAACCCGGCGAGCTCACCAGGAAAGATGGGGCTTTCCAATAAGGATTTCTCACTACTTGGCGCCGCAATTAGGTGACCAAACCTCTCCTTAGAAGCGTAACTTTCTAGACATTGCCAATAATGTTATCGATAATATTATTCAAATAATATGAATTATTGATCCGATAATGGAAAATCTCGTGCGATGACAATTATTGAAACAATAATAATATAAACTAAAGAACGCAACAATTATTGAATCAATAAAATATTGAACAAGAATTCACTCGTAATAATTATTGAGTAGTGACTTCTTACGTCACGAATCAATAATTCAACAATCTTTCGCAATACCGCAGTGTCTTCTTTTTACCACCACGCGCGACATCAGTATTTTAACCACCGTGTAATTCAACGATGTTAATCTGTAATAACTACGCCAAGTTATTTTTAAACAACTTATATTTTCGCTTTTCTTCCTCAATCGCTTTCATGGGGCCCACACATGGTCATAGCTTATCATCGTTTAATATTCCCGAAAAGATTTAATATTCCACGACCAAACGAATATTCCCAAACAACAATGAATATTTTATAACCACTTGCTTATTTTGTAAAATTTATGCATTTACCCATAACTAACCACATTAATCAAATTACCACCTTATTAATCAAGAATAATAATTAGAGGAAATTTGATTTTTTTATAAAATTTGGGGTCTTACAACCTCCCTCCTTATGAAATTTAAGTCCTCGAAATTGACGTACGTCTTGGTGTGTTTCAAAAGATGAAGATACCTCGCTTTCATTTCGCTTCCAACTCCCGTGTCATTTCCTCAATAAAGATGGTTTCTCCACAAAACTTTAACTTGTGGTATAACCTCCAGATACATGGGACATGTTCTTTCCTATCCAAGATCTTGACAGTGTACCTCCTCGTACATTAAGTCTTCTTCTATCTCGTCTGCGGTTCTAACTCAATAATGTGGTTCGGTCGTCCCATATTTTACGTAACATCGATCGTGAAAAACATTATGAACACGCGTCATACTTGGCGGTAAAAACGAGTCTATAGGCCACGCTTCCTACTCGATTGAGAATGAATTAATAAATCGAAGGTTTGAGCTTTCTTCTTCATTGACTCTTACTTACAGAATAACGCCTTCTTGCACCTTCTTCTTTATATTCATCGACCTTCAGTCTCAGTAGCTTGAGCGGCTTTTAACATTATCGATTAAAGTCGATTCTACTCATATATCATCACGTGAGTCCCTAGAGTCTTTAACTCTATCTTCATCATTTGTAAGTTATACGAGATGAGTCTTTGACAATATCGTACTTTCGTCTTCAGATACGATCTTTTACTCAACACGTCAATTACCACGCTCGCTTTTCCGTGATGGTATGGGTCGTAACATGTGCCAAATGAGTCTCTTCTTAAGTTCTTCGAGCTCTTCCCATATTCCGTGCTCCATTCGAATTTTGTATCTCTCTACGAGTCACCGAGTTAATGGACTAGCGATTTGAGAAAATCTTTCCACGAATCTCCGATAATAACCAACTAAGCTTCTGAAAGCTACGTATTTCGATTCTCGACTTAGGTTGCTCTCAACCGTAACTCATATCCCAATCTTGGATAAAGACGTCACAATGACACCTATCGGTTTACTATTGCATCGAATATGGCGTCCCTACGGAGAGTGCGGCTTCGGTTGTATTCCATAAAAGGAAGTCACCAAATAAAGGCTCGGTACTAACTCTTGTACTTGGGTTTTAACTCCTCAAGTTCAATAAGAGCCATTCGATATGAGATTTTAGAAATGGGTTTTGTCTGGGATTCAAAGTCGATACAAAATTTAATATCAGGCTTTGGGAGTAAGCTAAGAAATTCTTCAGGAAATACGTCAGAAAAAATCAATAACAACAGGAATATTATTCAAATCTGACGTGTCTTTATTCAAATCCATAACATGGACTAAGAAAACTTGACATCCGTAATAAACGAATGACTTCATGGCTTGATATAAAAATGTTTGACTACAATGGTTTGATTGCTTGAATTCGAATAACAGGTTGCTTAGGAATATGAAAACTAACAACCTTACGAAAGCAATCAATTTGGCATGATGAGTAGTTAACCAATCAATCCCTAAAATCACATCAAAAACAAGTATCTTTAAAGAGATAAGATCAACAGGTAATGTGATAGTGCCAACCTGAATCAAGCAAGATTTCCAAACAACGGATGTAATGAAAGTTTCTCCTAACGGAGTCTCCATAAATAGGTCAAAGTCTAATATCTCCGTAGTCAAGTTCAAACGTTGAAATAAAGCGCAAGCAAGAGAGATAAGAGAATGGGTAGAACAAGATTCTAGTAAGGTATAAACTTCGCAAGAATTTATAATTAACTAACCCGTCTAACTTCGTCGGGTTCTCGCATTTTGACCGATCACGACAAACGCTTCTTCCAGAACCGCAGATTGACTTTGTCTTTTTCCAGATCCGCCTTTGGTGCCATTGCTCCAAATTTGGACTTGATTTCACTACGATAAAAATCGAGCTATGTGATCTTCTTTTCCATAAATAAAACATACCTTGGAAGGTCAGTGATGTTTGGACTTATATGTCCCTCCTCTCCACATTTGTAACATCTAACCGGCGGTCGTTCTCCTCCCCAGAATTTGTTCTTTGGTGTTGATCTTTATTTGCCGCGCGTTTCCCGCCATCGTTTAATCTTCTCTTCTTGAAATTTCCACTTGAATTATTTCTTCTATTATCTTGCCATGATTACCACCGGCGTGGTTACCATTTCTTGCTCGATAATTTCTTTCACGATGGTTATCATTGTCCCGATGGCCATTGCCACCAAATGATTTTTATCGTGTTGTTGGTCGCCTGGTTGAATGGACTCATTATCACGCTTCTAATAATTGAGCCTCATTTTACAACATCCGAATAGAGAAAATTTATGAGAAATGAGGTATCGACAATTTCGAGTTTTTGAACCCCTCGAAACACATACTGGCGTCATCGCTCCTCATTTTCCACCAAATGAGGTGCAAACTCGACAACTCCGCAAACTTCGCCTCGTCTTTGAGACACCGCCATGTTATTACCTGCTCCAGGTCCTAATAAACTTCACTTCCTTCATATGACGAATACTTTCAGGGAAGTACTTGTCATTGAATTGTGGGAAAGATACTTGCTTTTGATGTGATTTTAGAGATTGATTGGTTAACTACTCATCATGCCAAATTGATTGCTTTTGTAAGGTTGTTAGTTTTCATATTCCTAAGCAACCTGTTATTCGAATTCAAGCAATCAAACCATTGTAGTCAAACATTTTCATATCAAGCCATGAAGTCATTCGTTTATTACGGATGTCAATTTTTCTTAGTCCATGTTATGGATTTGAATAAAGACACGTCAGATTTGAATAATATTCCTGTTGTTATTGATTTTTCTTGACGTATTTCCTGAAGAATTTCTTGGCTTACTCCCAAAGTGTGATATTGAATTTTGTATCGACTTTGAACCCTATGACAAAACCCATTTCTAAAATCTCATATCGAATGGCTCCTATTGAACTTCGAGTTAAAAACCCAACTATAGAAGTTGATACCGAGCCTCCATCTTACGACTTCCTTTGTGGAATGCATGAAGCCAAACTCTCCGTAGGGGACACCATATTCGCGCGATAAAGAACCGACAGGTGTCATTGTATCGTCTATCCAAGGTTGGGATATAAGTCACAGATTGAGAACAACCTAAGCTCGAATCGAAATACGTAGCTTTCTAGCTTAGTTGGTTATTATCGAGATTCGTTGAAGGATATTCTCGAATCGCTATTCCATTAACGCAATTTACTCGTAGAGATACAAAATTCGAATGAAGCGAGGAATGTGGAAAGAGCTTTGAAGAACTCAAGAGAGACTCATTTCAAAGACATGTTCACGACCACGCCATCCTCGAAAAAGCGAACGTGGTAGGCGACGTGTTGAGTAAAAGATCGATACGAAAGACGAGTACGATATTGTCAAAGACTCATTTCAGATAATTTACAAATAATAGAGATGGAGATGAAAACTCTAGGTACCCACGTGATGATATCTGAGTATAATCGACTTTAATCGATAAAGTTAAAGTCATTCGCTCAAGCCACACACCGAGTGATGAATTTGAAGAAGGAGAGTACAAGAAGTTGTTATTCAAAAGCGAGAATCGCGATGTGAGAAAGCTCAAACCTTCGATTTATTGGTTTATTTGAAATCCTCGATCGAGTAGAATCGTGGCCTATAGACTCGCTTTTACTACCAAGTATGTCGCGTGTTTATAACATTTTTTACGCACTGGATGTTACGTAAATATGTGGACGACCAATAACATCATTGAGTTAGAACCGCATTTGAGATAATTTGAAGACTTAACGTATCGTAAGAGGTAATTGCCAAAGATATTAGATATGAAGGAGCATGTCCTATGTATCGGAGGTTATACCACAAGTTAAAGTTTTGTGGAGAAACCATGCTATCAAGAAATGACCGAGTTGGAAATAGAAATGAAAGCGAGGTATCCTCAACATTTCAAACACTGTAGTATCGTCGTCGCCAATTTCAAGACGAAATTTCATAAGGAGGGAGGTTGTAAGACCCCGAATTTTTTATAAATAAAATGGAATTTCCTTTATTTATTATTTTGAAATAGTAAGGGTTGATTTGATTAATGTGGTTAGTTATGGGTAAAATGCTAAAAGTTTACAAAATAAGCAAGTGGTTATAAAATATTCATTATTGCCGGGAAATATTCGTTTGGTCGTAGAATATTCTTTTTTGTCGGGAATCTCCGTCTTTACGGCCAGCAGATCATTAGTGGGCCCATAACGGAAAAAAGCGGTTGGATGAAAGAAAACGACAAAGATTGAGTTTTATAAATAACTACAGTAGTTATTACCAAGTAACACTTGTTGGATTACCCGATGGTTAAAATACAAGAATATGCGTGGTTGCACAAAGAAGACACCAGTATTGCACAAAGATTGTTGAATTATTGATCCTTACGTAAGAAGGCACTACTCAATAATTGTTACGAGAGTTACAGCTTCAATATTATATTGATTCAATAATTGTTTGCGTTGATATTTGGTATCACCGTTGTTTCAATAATTGTCATTACACAAGATTTTCCATTATCAAATCAATAATTCATATTATTTGAATAATATTATCGATAACATTATTGGCAATGTCTAGAAAGTTCTGCTTCAAGAGGAGGTTCGGTCACCTAATCAAGCTGCGTCGAGTTAAGAAATCCTTATTGGAAAGCCCCTTTTTCCCGGAACCGCCTCGTTGTTAGTAATGTGATTCTATAATATTATTTGTGAATAATTAATTATTGATTTATATGATATTGATTTTATGTGGATATAGATGGAGAAAATTTTAATGTGACAATTGTTGAAAATTAATATTTTATCTTTTCTCGATAAAATAATTCATTTAAATATATTATTTTAATAATATATTAACGGTGATATTTTTATAATGAATGTGGGATATATGAATATATGAGGAGGTAGAGTATTTTGTGGCATTAAATGTTTAACATATGTTTTGTGTGTTGCGGTGGACACAATTCTCGACCAAAAAATTGATTATGAATCGTAAAATCGCTTCATTTATGGATTTTGGATAATTTCGCTTTGGAATTTGGAAAATCTTCCTTCCGTAAAGTTGTAGAGAATTGAATTTCCTATAAAAAGTCGCAAGATTCAATTTTTCCGACAAAAGGGCTATTTATCATGAATTATTGAAGTTCCTGAGTTCAAATAATTAATTTTTGGAAGTTTTAATTATTTTATATAAGAAAAACGTTTTTGTGGTTGTTGGCACATGGGTGGTGATGATTTTGACCAAAGAAGGCATGCTAGAGTTTTCAAAACATGTGGGTAGGAATTTTGAATAAATAATAATATATTTTATTAATTTAGTCTCCTTTATGTTCTAACATTTTCCTATAAATAGAGGGCTAAGTTAGAATTGAAAATCACACCGAAACTAAGTTTTCTCTTTCTCTCTCTATATTATCGAGTTTATTCTTGTGAGTATACTTTGAGTGTTGCTATATCTACGGTCATGAGTTTCACAAGACTATACCGAAAATATAAATGTAAGATTTATTATTTTGAGGTAAAGGGATGTTATTTCATTCGCAAATGATATTATTTTCTTCAATATCATTATGCCAAAATATTGGTTGAACTTTTATCAAATTTGGAACTTTTTCATGTCGGGTTACTATTCATGAGTTACTATTCATGAGTTACTATTCACAAGTTACTATTCATGAGTTATTATTCACGAGTTACTATTCACGAAGGGCGTGAAGATTTTTTTTTGAAATTTCTATCTTTTGTATCGGGATTACTATTCACGATACGCATAACACTATTCACAAATACGCAGATTCATTCACCTAAAATGAAAATTTTTCTTTTGTCCAAGATGTCTATTTCGCTTACTATCTTTGATTGTATTCATGTTTTGATCGTTATTTTTGAGTTTTGCTTCAAAATCGCTTTTATTATGAAGTATTATCGATCTTGGATAAACCGTTGTATTTAATCCCTAATATTTGTCCTTCTATCTCACCGGATTCGTTTCTTAAAAATATTTTTCATCATCCTCATTCTTAATGGTGATATTTGATGAATATCTTTGGCTCAGTAGTCAAGATGAATGATTAAACCGATGAATCTCATTGGCGTGAAGTCAAAAGATGAACAGTGTGTTGAGATGAACACGACCAACCGGTGATATGAAATGAATATCTTTGGCCTCAGAGTGCAAAGATGATTAAAGATGTATATCGATTGTTATTACAGGATAAAATATTGATGATGGACTTTTAAATCTTAGAAGACAAGAGAATTCATTCTCTACGTGACTCTTCTAATGGATTGTTGCTTCACCGTGATTTGTTGATCTAAAACTTGTTGTTTATCAGATTCTATTAGATTTTTCCCCGTTGAAGACTAACGATAATTTGTTGTATATTATCTTAGTCATAATATTCTTTACCGGGCTAGTTGAGCTCACCCTTTTCTTTGTTGTTCCATTTTCTTCTCGTGAGGTGAGAACATAAGCAGGATCGAAGCCTGGGTATGGAATGAAGGTTATAGAGAGAGTTGTTTAGTAGTCCTCACCATTTTTGTAAAATAATGTATCAATAATTATGATGGAGATTTATTTATGTGGATATTGTCTGATTTTAAATATCTCGATTTAAACTCACAGAGATGTATTGTCGTATTTCACACGACATTTGTATTATTGAGGTTGTAGTTATTTCAGATCATGTATTTGGCGACTTCGTAATGGGTTGGGTGGAATGGACCTATTTTGGGGGCGTCACAGTAATAATGAAATTATTAAAACTACAAAAATAATGTTAAATAATATATTTGACATGAAAGACATGAGTGTTGTTGATATAATATTAGGAATTAAAATTTCTAAAATATCAAATGAGTTAGTATTATCACAATCACACTATATTGAAAAAATATTCAAGAAATTCAATCAATATGATTGCAATCATGTGGGAATACCGATAGATATAAATTTATATTTGTCTAAAAATAAAGGAGAGAGAATATCACAACCTGAATATGCACAAATAATTGGAAGCCTTATGTACATATTGAATTGTACACATTTTGAAATAGTATATGCTGTCAATACATTAGTAGATGTATCGATATATTGTACACATATTGAAATAGCATATGCTGTCAATACATATGATAACATGATATATATTATATATTTATATCCCATTACTAAATAATTTAAAATAACAAAACTAATATAAAATAACAAAATACAAATAACAAAACTAATATTAGTTGTTAACTTTTAAGTTCTAACTTCAAACTTTTCAGTAAGCATTTTTGGGATAAATGATGATGATAATATTTGATATAATTTTTGATTGAATTACTTACAGTTAGAGAAGATATTTTTGGTATTTATTTATATTTTTTTAATTTGCTTATGAGTTCTCAGTTTTTTCAGTTCAGTGCATTAGTAAATGTTCGCGAACTCGATCATCTTCGCGAACTCGATTATGTTCGCGAACACTAATCGAATCGAACTCGTACATAACTTCTAGATCGATAGAGTTACTCGAACCTGCGAATATAAATGCTCGAGTTTGATTCGACTTTGAGAATATTCGATTCGGTTCAGATCGTTTGCAGTATGATTTGGAAGATTGCATCTTTTGTGTACATAACACTAACATGGATTACTCCTTTATGACAATTAAGGCATATTGCAAAATATATATAATTAATAATATTTTGATATGTAAATAATTTTATTAATAATAAAATTTAAAAATTAATATAATCAAAAAAATAATATTTTTTTAAATAGATCGATGATCTATATTGTTGGATCAAGTGTATTATGATATAGATCAATGAACCATTACATTACACGATAAATCAAATCATTGATTTATTATCACATTTTGTAAAATGGATCGTATTAAATTAGAGCATGATTTGTTGACCCATTAATAGGTCTAAATAATTTAATAAAATATATTTTAAAATTAACTTGCACCTTATATTGGTTTTATTTATATTTTAGCTTTTATATATGATATGGATTACTTCTTTCATATATGATACCGATTACAAAATTTAAAACTAATGTAAGTTTATTTGATTTTAATTAATACATTAGTTAACATTATCAACTACTAAAAGAAATTTGTTATTTCAAAATTAAAATATATTCACATTTTAATTTGACTTTGAAGATTTCAAAATAAATAAATAAAGGTGTGAAAAAAATATATTTATATAACTAAAAAATGGGACAAATATAAGAGTAGGAAAGTCATATTTATTTGTTTAAATGCTTTTACCTCCAAGACCTGAAAATGAATTTATTTAGAAAGAGAGATTTTAAATATTCAACTCATTTATTATTTAATTATTAAAACCCCAAAAAAAAAACTCAAAATAGACGAGAAGATGATACAGTACTTCATACTTTCTTTGAGGATACTCCCAAAAAGCAGTGTTAATATCGAACAAAATAAAGCCCTTCCCGCGCTTGCATTCACTAACTCTAGGGTTTAAGCTTCAATCCCAAGCCTCACCGCCAGATCCTTGAAGAGCTTCCGACCGAGCGAAATGGAAATTGATATGGAGACTTCTCCAAGCAATTTTGATCCCGAAGATCTCACTATTAGAGAGCGTTTTCGCCGATACGGGTATGAAATATATTATGGTTTGAGTGAACATTGCCTAAATTCAACCCACTTCGAATGTACCATTTGTTTTATCTTTTTCCAACAATTATTTTCTAGAAAAATCAATTGGATAAGTAAATTTTGGGTTAGTAATTGCTGTCATGCTCTAAAGTGTTAAACTTTTTATTTAACAGACATTCGTTTGGTTGGTTTAGCAGGATGATTAATTTGATGATACATTCATATTCTTATGCTTAGAGATGTATACACAGCTTCATATTTGTATTGTGCCCTAGAATTAAGGTAATCCAGGAAATTGAAAAAAAGGTTTTATTTGGTTGAGCATCCATACTGGCAGGATATTTTGTAGCTTTATATAGAATGCTTGTTTTATCTAAAGGGAAAAATTTTTATATGCTTGTTGTTTACGTCTAGACTTCACCAAAGTTTAGCGGATTCCATTGTCCAATGCCATGTCACACATACTTACAACGTGCAGAAAAAGACAATTACCTTCAAGATTATCACCCTATTCGGCTTCAAAATCCAGCGAGATCAGGTCAAACTCTGCGCTATTTCTTGAAAATATTAAACAAGAGACTGAGAGTTTGGATGCTGATCAGTCGGAAGGAACTCCTGCAAAGGTACATTCAGCTTTGAAGGGGAGATCATCCATCGACACTTATGGAATATCTGAGGTGAATGTTGCCTCTGATTCAATTCGTCGACCTGGGAATTATTCCCTTAAAAATTGCAAGCACGAGGATGATTCCTTTTTGGATGGTGGAGACACAACCTTCACTTTATTTGCTCCTCTTCTTGATTCTGCTCTTCAAGGTGCCTTAAGTGAAATTGTTTTATCTAAAAGTTTAATATCCACTGTCTTTCTTAAGATATTCCATCTTTTTTTTCTCTGTATTGCGAGCATGTGTGAGACATGTTTGAGTTATATTGATTTATTTTAGCATTCCTATTTCTGTTTGTATACCAAGAAGCCGTTAGATATATGAAAGGATTATTTTACAATAATCAAATAATTTTTTATCAACTCAGGATCTGGTTGGATGATATATTAGGCTCACAAGTAAAGGCTATGCGATTGAGATGCTAATTTCAAAAATATAAACAGTATAGTAAACAACTAACAATAGAAAATAACCTTACTTAAATGTTTATGTCACGCATTTGAGACAGCAACAATTAATAATGAAAGAACTATACTCATATATTAAGATTGATTAAGTTCACTTGAATATGACTAGAACAATAAAGATCAAAGATGTATTTTGTATTTCATAAGTTGACAACCTTTTCCCTGTGGAAAGAAAAGAGTCATTGATAATGACAACATGGGTCTAAGAAGCTGTTATTTCTTTCCGAATTTGATCATGATTCAGCTAAATCAGCGTGGTACAATTTTGATAAAGTTTCCTATGGTGTCTCGGGTGAAACTAATATGGCTCCCCTATGCATTTTCTAAGGGAATCATTTATTGCAAATGGAGAAGGAAGGCTGATGACCTTGGATGAACTTCTCTTCTGATTCCAGGATTCTGATTTGTGTATTCCACTGAGTTTGTTGTGTGTAAAGCTACTTAAGAATTTGTGTCTCATCTACTTTGGGTGTCTTCTCTCAGACGACTTGGATGGAGTGTTGATGTGGGACGGATTGGGAAGAAGTATAGAAACTTTAAGAATTGTAAATGAGTCATGAACTCATGATTTACGTCCTATGTAATTAGTATTAGAACTATATTGTAGTTCTGTAATATAATTGTTGTATTTTAGGAGTTGTAGAATTCTAGGTACTTTTTCTAGAAGAATTAGGGTTGTTCAGTCTAATAAATATCTTGACCTCTCCATTATTATAATTAGAGTTGATTATCATTTGTAAGCTTTGTTCTTTTTGCCGGAGGCATCGCCATATCCTTGCCAGGAAGAAGCAAAAAACTTTTAGTTTGTAGATTAGTGGACCCTGTGCAGGATGTCACACATCATTCATCTATATTTCTGCCTTCCTTTCTATATCTGCGCACTCATTGTTCAAGATTGCTGGTCTTTCTTGTATTTAAAGCGGTAAACTAATCTCTGAAGTGTGAAGACTCTGAACTGAAGAGATTTGTGGGCTATGAAGCATAGTAAAGGAAAATCTGTCCATACAGACCATACCTTCATTCTTCTCTGCTTAGCAGCTATGGATTATGCCATCTAAGGAGAGAGAAATAATAATATATATATATAAAAAGTATTCTTCAAGAAATTTATTTTATAGTACTGCTTAATATTCAGGGAAAGAAAGAAAGTAAATTTCTCAAGTGCATTAGTCGCTTTACGATTTCTGAATCTAGATGGAGACAGAGTAGATCAAATTTAATTACAATGTTCTATGTAGGTAGTTTGTAAAAGTTCTGTGTTCGTTAGTTTGCTGCTTAATGTTTTTGTGTTTGTTGACGTGACTTTTTAATTATACTGATTGCTCCAGTTTTCTGTTCTTTAATGAATTCTTAATCTTCCATTTCCCCATTCTTTTTAGACCCTTTCTGTTCTTCACTGAAGTGATGGATGCCCAAAAAATTTAGCGCTCCATAGTAGACTGATGTATGTCTTTGTTTATTACTTTATTATGTGGACGCCATGAAACACTGAATAGCTAAATATACATATTCTACCTTTTAAAAGCCTGTTATATGTTGACGCTTTAATACTGCTTTGTCCAACTGTCTTTCCTTTTCACTTTTCTTTACAATTTCATCATGAAAATAATATCAAGTTATGTACCTGACTGTCGGAAGTTCGTGTACTGCAGGGTTGATGCCTATCCCTGATTTGATATTACAACTTGAGGAAGTTTGTCGTAATGTTTCAAAGTCAATTAGGTGTGTACTATACTCTCCAAATAATTTGTATTTTACTGGAATAGTGTCTTGTCACAAATACCCTAATTTTCTTGTTAGTTCGGAAAATGATATAGTTGTTTATCTACTTTCTCTACCCCGTATTAACATATATAGACTCTTTGCACATTGAAAATGGTGAACTTGTTGGCCACATTTCTTCACTTATTTTTTTGTGAGATGTTCTGGAATACCAGTTAGCCGAAATGCTAAAACATTGTGATAATTTCTCTTGTTCTGTTGTTGGTAAGATCTCTCTCCCTCCCCTAGTTTCTCTGTTCTTTTACTAACTCTGGTACATTTTTCCCATTCATCCACAATAACAAGGTGTTCAACAACTTTTGGATACTTAGCTTATGAGAAAATTTATTCTTGGTGGAGATAACTTGCTAAGAATATGGTAAGGCATCTATTTCAAGGTTTTTAGCAAGTTTTACATTAGAAATAACCTTCCATAGCCATTTATCCCAATTTTATTAGATAATGTGTGGGTGTAATTACATGAAGTGTCCAAAGTCACTTTCCAAATCCATATTTTTTACATTGTAGACTACTCCAAATCATCTGCTATTGCAACCCCAGTGTTTGTGCTCTTCCAATATTATCCCTTACAAATTTGGAGAAAACGAAGTCCGATACAAGGTTTTATATATCTTCCCAGTTTGTCTTTTGAACAAACCTTCCTGCATAAGTACTTAGCTTCTTCAGTAGTGCCACCACGTTTTTGTCTTTTGAACAAACCTTCCCGCATAATTACTTAGTTTCTTCAATAATGCCATCGCGTTGAAATCTTTTTTCTTTATTTTTCTTTTTTCGTGTGCTATGTGTTTTTGCAAAATTTTGAAAATATTATAGCAGTTTACAACCTTTCTACTTAACATGTATAGAAGGCAATCATAAATAAGTTAGATAAGTTTGGAAAAAAATAACAAAAAAGAAGGCTGATACTTAGACTGGCTTGATGGTACGACATGCCACACGCTATATTTAACCCCCTCAATTACACCTACCAAACCATTAATTTTTTTTTAAAAAGGAGAGGAGTAAGTAAGCAAATGAGTATTAAAAAGTTAAGTTAATAAATGTTTGGATGCATACTAATAATTTTTATTCTGTCCATCTAGGGTGCAAAACTGATTGATGTAACAATTTGTATTTTGTTTATACGAGACATTTATATTGGTTGTGAAAAAGCTTCTAGTCCATAATCGGTAGAAATATTTACTTGTATGTTTTCTACTTGGAGCCTTCCTGCTTAGCTAGGAAATATGTGGAGATTTTTTTTTTCCTTATTGAGATTTACATTATCAAATAAGATATGCAATGCACATGTACCCATGTCCATTTGACCATGCATCACCTATGTTATATGGACTCTTCTAGAATCCAGAAGTACCCATGTGGATACGACACGAGTATGGGGTGGGTTTTGGACATGTCAGTTTGGTGGAAAATGAACAAAATTGTTCTTAAAATAGGCGTGTTCTTATTGTGTCCGAGTCCATGTAGCATAGTGCACCACCATCTTTAGGTGGCAGAGAAGCCAGTCTAGTTTTCTGTTTGTTTTCCCATTCTTTTGGTGTGGATTAGTTCAATTTTGTTTTGCATGGATATTTGACGATGGGGGCATATTTAATTTTTTTAACATATATGACATGAAGTTGGAACTTCTTATTTCAGTTCAACATTTCACTTAATTACACGTTATGCTTGGAAGTAATGACTCTTATTTACTGACTTAGGATCCCAAGGAACACTTCTCAAGCACAATAAATTGTTCCTGTCATGTATGCTGGTATTGGTAAACAATAATGTCTCTGGTAAGACGTTTAACAAGACACCTTTTTGTTTTTTCTGTAGGTATGGGAACGAAAGACACAGGGTTGTTGAGGACAAATTAATGAGTCAGAAGGCTCGACTCTTACTTGATGAGGCTGCTTCCTGGTCTCTTCTGTGGTATCTATATGGAAAAGGCAATTGATTCTGACATTGTTCTCAATGAATTGATGTATTGATATAAGGTTTAAAGGTGTTGCAACAATCTGCTGATTTTTGGGATATATATATATACACAATTAATTTATACACACAGTTGTTTTTGTTTTTGTGCTCATTGATTTTTAGAATCTTAGGTTCATAATAATGGTGCTTGTGGAGTATGAGCTTTCTCCTGGTTGCATGTTCTTTATTGAGTTAAAACTAAAAAAAGTAGAACCAATGTACTGTTCCAGTGATATTCTCTCCACATTGCAGGGAGATATACAACATTTAGCGTAGATCACTAGATATACCTTTGTTAGACTGAGAAATCATTTTCTTTAATTCTCTAGTTCCTGAATACTTTTTTACAGATAGAAGAAAACAGCTGCTAAATACCGGAAATCTACTTTTATGTGCTTTGTTATTTTCAATAAATTCCAGTCTGCAATCATCTCTGAACTATTTGATTCTGTCCATGCCAGATGTGTTTTCATTCCCCTTGATTCATGATTTGTATGGATCTTGATGATAAATCACTAATAGATATTTGGATAGCTGAAGTGTCAAGTAACAGGCAACTATGCTTTTGACTTTTGAGAATGAAAAAATCTGTAGTTAATATAAATTTGTTAAGTCAGTTGGTACTTGTATTTTAGCCATGTTATATATATTAATGTAAACAATTCAGGATTGTAGTCTAAATATCTTTTATCACGAATTAGAGGCAATCTCATGCAATATAACTCAAAAGTAATATGAAATTAAGGAACTTCTCATTTTTATATCTTTTCACCATGTCTTCATCTTCTTTTCTTGTATTTATAGTTTTGTACAATTTTCTTCTCTCTGCAAATCTGGACTCATTCAAGTTTATTTCACTTTCATTTAATTTCTATGGAATTCAACTGCCATACTTTGTCTTAACAAGCATAAAACTGGTTCCACCACCTTACTGTATGGGTCAAATTAGAGTTGCATCGGTAATGGGATATAGTGTCTTATTTTGCTTCCTTAGGGTACTAATACGAGGGCATTTGATGGGTAGTTATTTCAGATCCACATAGGTATTGGCGGGTTGAACTATTTTGGTGATTTTTTCCTTTACTATTTTGTTGTATTTTTTGGGTGAACTTTTGGTCCTAGTATTTTTTTGGCGGACTTTACCTCAAAAAATTATCGTACTACCTAAAGACAATTGAGCTTTCTTCATTCATTAGCCCTTTAATCTATCCTACCTTGTTTTCTTGGGGGATTACTTATCCAAGCTCTTTGTAATTCTATTTATTTTTAATGTAAAATCTTCTTTTACCTCCAATCTCAGGGCTTATAGGCTCTGACCCATAATAATGCTCGAGTCTTTTACCGATAAATACCTCTCGATGCTTTTGTTATGGAATCAGCTGTCTTTTTAGCTTTGCTCCAGGCTTTAATTATGAGCTTTTTTTTAGAGGAGTTTCCATTTCAGATCTCAAAGGGATTCAGGGGCTTCTTCCTAGGACCGTCTATTTTTCCACTTTGGTTGCTAGAAGACTCTTTGTCCTTTTTTAGCTGTACTCTCTTTTCTCTCTAATAAATTTCTCATTTTTCTTTCAATTATATATGCATCCAATATCATCATGTGAATTGAACTTATATCTCTCCTTCCTTTTTATTTACATTTGACTTTGTTGTTGACTCTTCTATGTTTTAGTTTACTCAGAATTATACCCTCAGGAAGTTTTTGGGTTTTATGTTAATTTTGTCTGGTCTTGCAGGAGAAGAACTTCCAGAAGATCTAGTCATGGTGATGTGTCCTTTTTGGCTTAGTCACATTCAAATGTTTCTGTTTTCAAAAATATCTTTTTACTTTTCGATGTACATGCCTGTGTATATTTGTAGTTAAATTTGATTTATTATGGCAGTTCCCAACAACATCACACTTGGAGGCTTGTCAATTTGTTGTGGAAGATCATACAGCACAACATTGCCTTCGAATTGTTCAGTGGCTTGAAGGATTAGCTTCTAAAGCCCTTGATTTGGATAACGAGGTTAGGAGCAGCGACTTTCTCACCTTTTTCTTGTGCTAAGTTTAATTGTATTGGTTTTTATTTCGTATGAGGAATACCATCCTCTCCCTCTTACTTATATTACCGGTTTATATGCCTATTCTTGTTTTCTAGTGTTTTCAAGTAGTACTTTTTTGTTCTCAACATGATCTTATGTTGGCTGAGATCTGCTTCATCACATCGACTTAAATTTCAGGTTCTATTGATTACTTACATTATCAAACACACACACACACACACACATATATGTATATATGGCTGTTTCTCACCAGCATGTTGAGATACAAAGTCTTACACCGGACATTAATGGTATCAGAACAATATCAAAGACCCAATTCATTAACGTGCAAGACTCAACGGTCCACGTAATCCACACTGGCCAATATAAAATTGTCATTGTGTTTGCTAAAAGATTATGCTACACGTAAGGGGGCGTGTTGAAATACAATGTTATAATTTTCGTTGTAACTTTAATATAATTTTGAGGGTGTGATCTAGCAGTTCTATAGAACTCAAGGAAACTCTTGCAAGATGAGATTGGTTACCTTAATATATGTAATTGATCCTCCCCCCCATCTTTCTGTCTATATATTACCATGCAGCATATACACTTGTATATTGCACAAGGGAAGTCTAAAGTTGGGTTATTAAGTAAACTCTGGAGAGAAATAATTTGGTGAAAGAAAGGTCATTTTTTTTAAAATAGTAAGTCAGCTAATCATTCAGTTTGTAATATAGAAACTTTGATTTGAAGCTGATAGCTTGTTTTTTTTGACTTTTCTACTGTTTCCCTGATAATTATGTTGGTAATGTGAGATTACTGTTTGTATAGGCTTTCTGTTTGACTAATAGAGTTTTCTTTTAGTATTTCTAAACTTGCATTGAATTTTAAAAAACGTTTATTCCATCTTGAATCACATTTTTTTTCCAGGTACGAGGGTCTCATGTCGATACTCATCTTCCTAGCTCTGGAATTTGGCATCATACTCAACGGTATCTAAAGAAAGGTGCCACAAATCCAAAGATTGTTCATCACTTGGATTTTGATGCTCCAACACGTGAACATGCTCAACAACTACCTGATGATAAAGTATTCTCTCACAAAGAACTATGGTTTCTTGCTGAGCTCATTTAGATTAATTATTACCTCTGAATGAGATGCATAAATTTGGGAAAATAATTCCAGATACTTTACCATGTTTATATAATATTCGAATAGAAATATATTACCTAGAAGTTTCAGAAAATAGCACTAGTTACTTTTCCGTTGTTCTGTATCAAGTGCTTTCGCTGTTTTGCATCACTCTTCCATTAAGCTTAATTAAAGGGGACTTCACTGGGTATTGGATCGTTGAGTATAAGTTGCACACTTTTTAACACAAGTAGTTGATTACAATGATGAGAAGCTTGACTTAAAGATGAGAAGCTGGACTTAGTTTCTGTGCATTGGCTTAGGTTGCATGACTGTTTATGTCAACAGAAACAAGATGAATCTCTTCTAGAAGATGTCTGGACGCTGTTAAGGGCTGGAAGACTGGAAGAAGCATGCAATCTTTGCCGATCTGCTGGACAGGCATGCAATTTGTTTTTGAGTAAATGCTGTTATATATTATTTTTCTTCATGATATTATCTTTCGACAGCCATGGAGGGCCGCAGTGTTATGTGCCTTCGGAGGATTGGATCACTTTCCATCTGTTGAAGCTTTGATGAAAAATGGCAAGAACAGAAGCCTGCAAGCTGTTGAACTGGAAAGTGGAGTTGGTCATCAATGGCGTCTTTGGAAATGGGCTTCCTTTATTGCATCAGAGGTAGGGGAAAGAGATCAAAGACTTTTCCCTATTGAAATGAGATCCACACTGTATTTCATCACTCTAATATCTTGTTCTTCCTAGTTTAGGAGTCAGATTCTATGCAACATGGTTTGATAAATTTACAAAAACTCAGTTCTAGTTTTTATAAACGAATATGTCATTTGGTGATTGCCAATAGTCTTACCTTAGTAAGAATAAAACTGCAACTTCTTCGTACTATTTATGTTTGAAAAAAATAGTGAGGATGGTTTTTGTCTTAGAAAACTGATGGATTTTTTTTTTTTTGCTGTTCTTATGAATTGAAGAGAATTGCTGAGGAAGAGGGTGGGAAATATGAAACAGCAATATATGCTTCCCAATGTAGTAACTTGAAGCGCATTCTCCCTATTTGCACAGACTGGGAGGTATATTTATATCCTTATCAATGAAATATTTGAGAATGAGAGTGGTTAGTTAGTTTTTCCTCCTTCACTTAATTGAGTGGATATATGGAAGACTAAATATCCATCCTATGTGTACTATATGATTTGAAGTGGTGATAAATAATTCATATATCATAAGGTTATTTATAAACTTTCAGTTTAAATGGATGTTATTTGCCATATGCATGTACATTGAAAGTTTATTCTGAAATTACATATCTTATCTCTGCAACTGAATACATAATTCATTGTGGTTTCTCAGTCTGGCATACAACAATGTTAAATGATAATATGCGTTTGGCCATAAAGAAGTAGCAGGGTTATCATCTCATTTCTTTTCCTCAATACCTTTATATTTTTATTCTTTTGATAAGTAATAAAGTAAGATATAATTAAAGAAGATTTTAGGCTAAAATACAGAAAATAATTTTAAGTTTTTTCAGAAAATTCTTTTGGGAAAAGAACCTTCCTAGTTTATATTCACTCGAGGACTTTATAAAAAAAAGTCCCTCAGTAGGAGGATCTACAACCTTGTACCAGTCAGTCAGTCACCAGTGTAATTTGTAACTCACAAATTGCAGCTTATGTGCTTCTATGAAATTAAATTATTGAGTATTGTCTATTAGACTGTTCAGACTTATTGAAACACCCAAAAATTGTCAGGAACTTGAGTATCAATGTACTGCTGACAGGTAGGTTTTTTTGGGACCTGCAATTGGGAAACATAAGCATGACTAGCTTGACTGTTAGAAAGAACTAAATTTTCAACCTTTAGCCATAGAATATAAAGTTTCAACCTTCAGTACCTGATTGAGGATTTATATAACCTTCTTTAAGGCAACCTTAAGGTAGTCACTATTGCAGAGCTTGACACTCAGAACTAGAGGCTCATACCCTGTCCCCCATTATGGCATCCCCTGTCGAAACAGAATATTTAGTTTATTTATGAAATCCCTTAGAAGCCCATTTACCCTCCCCATTTTATTGAGACAAAACTTTATCCTTGCTATCATATGGTGTTAAAACTTATCATCTTGGCATTGCCACTGTTGTCTGACTTAACAATCGGCCCTTACGTGCAAGTATACACGATCAACAAGTAATAAAGTGATAAGATAGAGTATCATACCCACGAGAAATCCTATTTAACAAATTCCTACCAGCTTTATATCAATCCAATTTTATTTAAACAACTGAATTTTGTGATTTTCCAATTAAAACTAAATTAAATTAACCAAAATTAATTTTAACACAAAGATTTGATTCAGATGATAAAGGCATAAGACTACAATATCCACAATTATGCAATACAAATCAATCACCCAATTTATCCAATTATTAAATCCAACTGAGTTGTTAAAAGGAATTCACAATATTTATAAGCCCTTTTCCAAGTGATCAAATAAAAATATTCAATTCAATTAATTCTGCTATATTCCTATGCAAAATAAAAGAATTATATTCATTAAGCATTAATTCCTAATTGTCACATGCAGTGAAAAGAGACATCCTTATTCAATTCACAACCCTAATTATTTTTGTCATGCAAATAACTAAGAATACATGTTATCACATTCATTCTAACCCTATATTTCATCTCCCGAATTCATCTAGTGTAACATGGTAATTGCTGGCCAAACAATTAATCAATAAGCATAAAATATGATAGACAACTCAATATGAATAAATAATTGGATAACTAAAGATAATCAATTCATAAGCATAAAAGGTTCCACTGTAGCCTTAATTGGAAGATTAGTTCATACGGGAAATCAAAACCAAAAATCCCATAGAAATCATCTCAATTAGATTACAAATAAAGAAAAAGAATAAAAACTCATATATGGGCTACAATCTTCAATCTCCAATTGCAATCCTTAAGCGCTCCTCTGAAAACTCCAACTCAATCTCCATCTCTGTCTCAAAGAATGTGTCCCGGTTATGAATATCCTCCCTTTTATAGCTTTTGATTCCTCATTAAGTCAGCTTCAATGGAAATCCTTTTTAAAATAGATTTCTCCTTCTTTTTCCTTTCCCTGCCAAAATTCGAGCAACATAAACTGCCTCCCAACGCCCCGACCAGGCATGCACAAACGGCCCGAGGCCTGCAGCGTGGCCTTGACCCGGCTTCGTCAAAAGCAGGCCTGGTCAAGGCTTGGGCCAAACAGGCCTGGCCTGAAAGGCTGTAAAAAGGCCTCTAATTTATGGATAATATCCGGCCTGGCCCGGCCTAGCCAAAAGCCCAGCTTGGAACGGCCTGCAGCCTTGGAACGGCCTGAGCTCGGCCTTGTCTGGCCTGGCCTGCTAGACTATGGGCCCATCCAGACATTTTAGTTTAATGTGGGATGCATGTCTTATTTATAGGTGAATTCATTAAACTAAAATGTCAGCCAACCTTATCTGAACTTGTTTCATGTATAGATAGATATCAGCTTGTCTTTTTTGTTCGTCAGCCATCTAAACCCAAGTTGTAATCACCTTATGTTGCGTTTACTTTTTCTAATTTCATGTGAAGTGATGCTGTTGCTGAGCTAACTATGAAGCCTGAACTGATTGTTTGGGCTTATTACTTTCATAATTGTTTTTAAGCACCAAGGGAATTCATTATTTTTATCATTATATTTGTTATGTTCATGATAAGCTAGGTGAATTTTCAAAAAGGGATATTGACAATTCATCACTGTTTTCACTGCTTGGGAGCCAAACAGAATAATTTGAACATGATTATTAATGGACAAAGCCTAGAGATTTCTACAAATAATGTGCAAAGGGGTCAAATTGAGATAATCCAGATGATGGATAATAACATCTTTGAATGTTAGTCTTCACTCTCTTCAGTCTTCACTTTAAGATAGCAATAGAGAAGCTAATATATCTGTTATTTTCTCTTGGACTCTGGCTGATTCTTGATGAATAACTCTTTCTGCTATGATTACGTAAATTTGTTTTCCATCCTGCTCATTCATACATGATCAACAAAGAAGTAATGTAAGCTAAATGGGTATGTGCATTTATATGTAAATAACCAACACCGTTCTGAAATGAGCATCATGCTCATTCATACATGATCAACTATCTGTATTCTCAAGACACTCCAATAAAAAATTTCCTTTCTCAATAGAATGAGAGGCTTTAGTGATCACTATACCACAACATTTTAAAACAGTGTTGGTTTTGATAATGGGAATGGACTATGATCTGGTGAACAAGGTTTTGCCATTGGGGTGTTCCACATAAATTTAATTCACTTGATTGTGTTCCACAAAAAATTTCATCCCACATCTGATTTAAATTATTTTAAGTACAAGTTGACTGAGTATTACTATGAAAGTCATATTTGCTTCTTCACTTTAAAAGTTAAAAGTCCCACATTGGTTAAAAATCTTATCTTGTGCTACAATTGTTTCATAAATAGATAAGAGAGCAAGTAAATTTCTTTAAAGTCTAGCATGGTTAGGCTTAGCCTGGGCCTGGCCTGACCTTGTGCAACAGGCCTATGCAAACCAAGATTTTAATTCAATTACCCGGCCTGACCTGGCCTTTTTTCATTTGACCCTGGGCCGGGCCTGGCCTTGTCAAAGTCAAAGCCTAGCAGGCCTAGACCAGGCCAGGTGGCCTGTATGTGCATGCCTAGACCCGACGTTGGGATTCCTTCATGGTTGAGCGCCCCGACACTGGAGAGCTTTCCAGGAAATTACTCTTCTGCCCTTTCTTTGCCAGAACTCCTTATTATGCCCTTAATGAATCTCAGTTCCCTATTTTGCCCTCCTGTCCACAAAATACAACGGAAACAAATAAAAAGGTCCTAAAAATACTTAAGGACAACAATATATCAAGTCCAATCATATCTAATTCTTGGGTATTTTATCCCCTCATCATGCACAGATCCTGTTGTTGTTTTTGACATAATCTAATGTAAGTTTTGTCTTGATGGTTACTTACTAGTAAACATTTTACTGGCTGAAAGTTATTTTTTAACATTTCTAAGGGGGTGTTTGATAAAAACTGAATGAATCTGAATGAGCTGAATCTGAATGAAAAAAGTTGTTTGGTAATTGACATGTGTAAAACATCTGAATAACATATTTTTATTATTTTATCCCTCTAAAAAATTCAAAAAATTGTTGTAAATTTATTTAATATTACTTAATTTAATAGTTAATATTGTAAAAAAGAAAAAAAAACCATTCAACTGTTTATTCAGCCCATTCAGCCAAAAAAATGGGACTAAACCATTCAACCCAAATCGTCTGAATGGCTGATCGGTTCACCATTCATACTATTTTTTCAAAAAACAAATGCACTGAATGGCTGAATCAGTCAGCCATTCAGCAAAAAACAAACAGCCCATAAGTTCCAACTCTTTCAGATCTTGGCCCTCTTAGCTTCTTTAGCTTAAAATTTTTTGTAGTCAAATATATCAGTTGATATTTGTTTTTCACATATTTTCTTGCACTGATGATTTTGTTGTTTAAATTTAATCCTTTTGCAGTCTGCATGCTGGGCAATGGCCAAGTCGTGGTTTCATTTTCAGGTTGACATGGAATTAGCTCGCTCACAACCCGGTGGAATGGATCAGTTTAAAAGTTACGAAGATGCAATCGAGAAAAGCCCTGGAGAAGGGATTGGTGTTTCTCAGCCGATAGTTGGACCAGAAAATTGGCCACTCCAAGTCCAGAACCAGCAACCTCGAAATCTTTCTGCTCTTCTTCAGAAACTCCATTCCAGGTAAAGCTGTACTATTGGTTTGCTATAACTTTTCATGTGATGGTTTTCCACTAGCTATTAATTCTGAAAATTCTGCACATTTTAGTGATGCGGTGCATGAAGCTGTTATTCGAGGATGCAAAGAGCAGCAGCGGCAAATTGAGGTAAAATAAAATTTCTTACAAGGAAAGGTTTCAATAAATGTTTCTTAATGCTGGTTTCTCAAGATCGTAAGTAGCTTCAAATTTTGGGAGATGTGTCGTGTTACTGGTTGATAAAACATGGGTGCTTTATTCTAATTGTGATTGCTGAACGACTTAAAGTAGAGGGATATATTAGAGCAACCGAGCAAGCAAAGAAAGTAGACACTTTTTATAGTGGTTTACAACACTATATCACATGCACATTGTGAGGATTTAGTTGTTTGTTGTTATAGGTTTCATTAACCCAAATGGAAATCATTCCATTGTGCAAGACTAAGCACCATGCTTGTTTTGCATTTCAGTTGAACATATTAAAAATATATGATTTATATAGCATTCCAGATTAGTTTTGTACATATACAAATGAATTTGAAAAACTTGGTAGAATGTATGGGTAGCATCCATTTAAGAAATACGTGATATTTGAATGCATGAAATGCAGCCGTACATTTGATCAATGTGAGACCTATGAAAACAGAAGTTCACGTGAATTGTAGGATAAAAGAATAAGACCTCATGCACCATGTGAAATAATGATCCTGCTAGATGTATTCAGCTGTTTAAGTTGTGGAATAAAAAATCTTATTTGTAAGTACTAACTTAGATGGATCAAGGTTTTGTAAATATGTTTCCTCGAAAGGTCAAATACTGGTGAATCAGGTTATTCATTGAATGGATTTAAAGTAGGATACTTCTTAAAAACTTTATCTGTATTGGACCTACAACAACCTGATATATGTACCTATGCAGTGCTTTTTAAGTACATCGTATCTTTCCTTCCTAAAATCCACGTCAAATTCTTATTTTATGTGTCTAGCATTTTTGTTATCATGACGTTGTAGTTCGGTAAAAATATCTGCTTTTTCTATATGCGTCTTCAGTTCATATACAAAGAACAAGTTATGAGCATATTATATATATATATATATATATATATGTGTGTGTGTGTGTGTGTGTGTGTGTGTGTGGGTCCAGAAGCAAAGTATTTTCCTTTTTCTGTATGTACGTGGACAACTGGATTTGTTTTTACCTCGAACATGGTTGCACTTTATTAGCTGGTTTCTCTAACCCAACACTGTTGAACAGATGAATCTTATGTTGGGAGATATACCACGTCTGCTGGACCTTATATGGTCATGGATATCACCTTCTGAAGATGACCTAAATGTCTTCAGGTAAGTTCTTGTAACTTGTTGTGGTTGAGGGGTGGTTTTCACTATTAAATGATTCTGTTTCTGTAATTTGACGTATATCATGAAAACTTTCCATATCCTAGCTGTGATATTAAGGAGAGGCTTGTTAGTTTCCTCCAAAAAGGAAACTATGCTGATATTTCTTGCAAGGTTTCTTGGAGTGAATTTTCGAATGTAGACTGTTGTTCCATATACAAAATTACATTCCCCCCCCCTCATATGTAATGAAACATCTGTATGAACTCCAATTGTGACAAGCCAAATGCACATTTTCTAGTCACAAAGATTCACTTGGATAGTGGAAAAGCTCTATATTTATGCTCAAATTCCATTGCACTTGTCAGGCCTCATGGTGATCCACAGATGATACGGTTTGGTGCACATTTAGTGCTTGTGCTAAGATATTTACTTGTAGAAGAAATGAGGGATGCTTTCAAAGAGAAGATAATGACTCTTGGTGACCTCATTCTTCACATGTAAGTGATTATGTTACTTTTTGTCATAGATTAATGTACTTGTGTGATTGTGCACCTTGAAATTCAATAAATAATAGTAGTCCATTTTGAAGAAATCTTAGATAATAATATTTTATCTCTCTGCCGGTTTTCTTATTATGAAGTCTTGATTTCATTCATCTGTACTGGCTCACTCCTTAAGTGTTCTCTTACATCTAAAGAAAGTTAATTGTGAAATTAAGTCATTATTGAAGCACTACAATATCTATCAGATTGTAAAAGCAGGGCATAAGTATTATATATTGAAAAATAAAATTTACTCTTTGGTCCTCAACTTCTAGGTTAGATCCAATTATTTGAAGATGCTGTTTTGGTTTTACTATGAAAGTGCATTAGCTTTCAAATTAAAGATTTCTAAAAACTATTGTTCATGTCCAATAGTCTTGACAAATAGTTTACCGGGTTAAATGATTTTTTGCTACTAATTACAATTTTTTGCATGCTAATTGCAAATAGTGTAACCACCATTGGATTTTTTTTAGGTACACAATGTTTCTATTCTCAAAGCAACAAGAGGAGTTGGTGGGAATCTATGCTTCTCAGCTTTCACGACATCGCTGCATTGATCTCTTTGTGCATATGATGGAGTTGAGGCTTAATGGAAGGTCTTTTCTCCAACCACATCCATATTATTTTCTTTTCTGTAATCTTTTCATTCTTTATTTTAATTTGATATAGCCAATTATCTTTATAAACACCTCTAATAGGATATATTTGGTTTGGAAAAAATATTATAACTAGATGTTAGGCATAACTCTCATTTAGCTTTGTTAGTTTTTTTTCCTGGTTTCAGTCTTGGAGAGTAGAGGAGGGTTGCTGCTTTATTTATTCATATTTCACTTAACTGAATTCTCCACCAGAAGGTCATATTGTTCAAGAACTTGCTGGAGATGGGTCATTTTTATAAGATTTATAGGTTATTTGATAAAACTGAACGAAACAGTTCTGAATGTTTACGCAATCTGAATGAGCTGAATAAAACAGAATTTTGATTATTGAATAAAAAAAATTGTTTGATAATTGATATGTACGAAACATCTGAACCTCATTCCTGCTAAATGAAAAGATCAAATAAAGTAAAACTCAAATCTCCAAAAACACCAAAAGAAAAGGATTATAATAATCATAATAATAATAGGATTATAATAATCAAAACGTATGGGAGTATAAAAAAGAAAAGTAAGAAAAAAAGAAAGGTGATTGGTGGATGAAACTGATTAAAATAATAATTTTGACGTTTTGAGTTATGATCTAACTTATCCTTTCACACTCATATCCTCTACATTTTCAAATCTCTCTGCTCCAATATCTAAAATGAAGTGCATGAAATTGGAGAGCAAATACGAAATTCATCCTCAAATTATACCCATAATGTTACATAACAATCGAAACAAAGTAATTACAAAAGGATTTGAAGAATAGGAAGAGACAAATTGGATGAATTTTTTGCTATTGTTGCGGAATAGGTAGCAACCCAATTACCAAATTGCGTAATTATCGGTTCAATTGAGGGCTAAAAGTGGGAAGAGAAAATGTCAACCATCTTCGTTTTGGTCCTTAACTCCCATATTTGTTGGCGTTGTGCTTCCCGATGAAAAATGCAGATGACAACGCTCATCTTCTGAAAACACCACCAAAAAACACTTGATTTTTCGGGATCGGACGGTGATTGTGATGGTAGAACACTTCGGAGAAAAAGAATCAATGATTAAATCGGTGATGGAGAAAATCGCCGAGAAGTGTAAACGACGGGCCGATGCGTAAAAAATCCATTTAGTGGACTTAAGAATGATTCAGATAAAAAATGGCAGCTTAGTCGGTCAATCCAATTGGGCTTACCGATTCAGTTATTAAGATCATTTTTATTCAAACCAAACGGACTAAATGACTTACCATTCAAACCACAAGTCATTCAGATGCATCAAGTCTTAAACAAACAACCCCTCAAATTTGCTTTAACAATTCTCTTGCACCCATACGTATCCCATCTACAATTATCTACAATTACTTTTTTGTTTTTTAACTAATGGATACACCTAGGACTTATATCTAGGGGTATCCAAGACTTACGCACTGGATAGAATCTAATGCATGTATACTTGCCAAAAAGGAGTATCTGTGTTCATAGCTTAGAAGTTATTTTTAAGCCTTTCACATACAAAATAGTCCAGGCAAGTTAGTTGTTCCTTGGCACCCCTCTTTCACTCTCAAAAGCAAAGGAGAAAATAAATAAAATAAAAGGATCTTTTGAAAGTTGTGAAATATATCAAAGTGTATTCTGTCCTGTTCTATACTTCTATTATATAATTGTAAAACCAATATAATCTTCAATATACTTTTCGGTGAATGAAATAAAGAAGATGATTGTCAGGCTAGTAGAAACACAATGCACACACAAACACACACATTAGTAGGTTCAAGACTTCTGGAATATTAATAACTTACAATTATATGTAATAATCAGTATTAGTACTACATATGACAATTTGAAATATCCATATATAGTATAGTAATACTTGACAACATAAAAAAAAAGAAGCCAAAAAACTATATAAGTGGAATGCCATATGATGCGTCTAGTTTAATTGAAAACCACCTATTAGACACATTCATACAGCTATTAAAAAAGAGTCTTTCAGAAAGTGTGTTTTAGTGAATGCACCAAGAAAATTCCCATTACAAGCGCATAATTGCATTGCACCTTGGGTATCTCATACCTACTTGATAAGAAGTATCTGAAATTCCCAAGGCACTTGCTCCAGACTTGTCCTCTCTTGGAAGTATGATCATTTAAGTGCTACTAATGTTATATTTTTCTGTATATATAAAAAAACTACAAATGCTATCTAAAAATTAAGTACAACCTTGAGCTGAATAAAAGGACATTGGAGCTCGAGTTTTTGTAGGGTGATGATCAGCTCAGTTTCAATCTTATATCCCAAGTAGGCTTTGTGTAAACACCTGGGTTAAATCCCTAGTCTGAGTCAAATCATAGCATACTATGGCGCTTTCTCAATAATATCTTAAGATGATCCCACCACAGGCTCACCCAAACCCAAGAGGTCATGACTACATGTATTAGTGATAGTAGCTTGACTCATTAATATACATATCAAAGTATCTCACATGTTATGATGTGGGATTGGTATATACTTTGTGTTGTTTAGGAACTACATAAAGATGTATGCACGTGCACTCCCATTTTTTGAAAATGGTTGTTAATTATTTGCTAATTTTATTGATAATAGTTTGATGGGGTTCATCATACATTCTCCTTGTGACAACTGTTCTCTATGTTCTTTGAGATATGAAACTGAGCGGAATGGTTTCTTGCTGAAGCTTTCTTAGGATATTGGGGCATGCCTGTGTCTTTCTGAACTTGGAATAATTATGAAGTTATTTTTTGTTTCCTTTCACTTTTACTTGTCATCGTTTTGTTTCTTATTTGTCATTCTTCTTTACCTGCAACAGTGTGCATGTTAGATATAAAATTTTCCTTTCAGCTATCGAGAACTTGCCATTTACTGAAGATGAATCAAAGGGCAGTTTCGAAGAAATTATTGAAAGGTTTTCTCTATTCCTGCAGTTATAATTTTGAGACAAACAGAATCCTGTAATGTTATTCCAAAACATAAATGTGCATTCATTTATTATTCACGTGAACAGGGTTCTATCAAGATCTAGAGAAATAAAAGTTGGAAAATATGACAAGTCATCCGATGTGGCAGAGCAGAACAGGTTACAGAGTCAACAGAAAGCTAGGGTGATTCAGTGGCTCTGCTTTACACCTCCATCGACAATAAATGATGCTAATACTGTTAATGCTAAACTTCTTCGTCGAGCATTGATGCACAGGTACTTGAGTTTTATACTGTTTTCTGTTTAAGAGCTTCTCTGTTCATGAGAATGGTAATGTTATTGCCAGGGAAAGGGCTTCAGTTGGATTATATATTTGTGTAGAAAGTTGTATTCTCCCCCTGAATATATGAAAACTGTTTTATGAATATGAAACCCTATAACTTGTATTTGTATTTTTTGCATGCATTTGGATGTTGAAGGGGTCATGATTATAAAGAATAATGGAAAGTGCAAAGAAATTAGTTAATTATCATCTATTTTTATTTATGAATAAATTAAATGTAATTATTTTAAATATTTGAATAATAGTAGGTAGATTATTTTATATCTTTTAATTATAGTTAGAAGTAATTAGGAGTTTGTTACTTTATTTAATTAGGCTTCCTTGGTCATACCAGAATTAGGGTTTTTAATTTTTTTTAAATTTATTTATAAAGAGATGTAATCTCATTGTTGGTATGGATTAAATTGAGATTGAAGCTCTATATATTGTGGCCTTCGGCTATAATTCTTCTCCCATTTCCCCTTCTTCTATCCCATCACTAAACCCTTATTGACCTTGTCCTGCATCACTTTTTATTTGCTTTAATTAATTAAAGGCGACAGTATATTGGAGGCGATGTCATTTTCCTTGGTTCTTCGGATAATTATGTACTATACCCTTTTCCTTGTTTCTTCTTTTTTATTTGAGTTGTGTACCTGCACGTGTGGGTGAGAAGGTATCTCTCTAATTATTAATCTTTGGTTGTCTATAGCAATGTATTGTTCAGGGAGTTTGCTCTTATATCTATGTGGAGGGTGCCAGCAATGCCCCTTGGGGCCCACACTTTACTTAGCTTACTGGCTGAGCCCTTAAATCAGCTAACAGAAACTCTGTTCTCTGCTGAGGATCACGATGTTTCTGAAAATTTGGAGTTTAATGATTGGGTATGCTTCTGAATTTCTGTGCCTCATTTTGTGCTTTTGTATTTTTATTTTGCATATGATAATTCCTGAAATTTCCTTCTCATATAACTGTGTTATCATTGATCAGAGTGAGTACTACTCTTGTGATGCAACTTATCGCAACTGGCTAAAAATTGATTTAGACAACGCTGAAGTTTCTTCTCCTGAACTGTCAAATGATGAAAAACATAGGGCTGTTGCAGCAGCCAGAGAAACATTAGATTCATCACTGCTGCTGCTACAAAGTGAGTTGCTTCATCTTTATTGCTGACATATTTCTCTACTGTTAATTTTTTTTTGCTATATTCGACTGAAATTTAAAATTCTTGCCTTTGGCAAGAATGGATCCCAAGACCTCATGCACCCAAAACCTTATGAGTAGTTTTTTTACCATTGAGCCATGAGGGGCTTGGTGTTCTGTACTGTCATTTGTGTGTTCACATGTTTTGAATCAGAAAGTTGTATCTTTGGCTCTTCCTCTGATTTTCTCTAATACCATTACGGGAGAATAACTAATTCAATTCTTTTGATAGGAAAAGAAAATCCGTGGTTGGTTTTCGTTGAAGATTGTATATATGAATCCACAGAACCTGTATTCCTTGAATTGCATGCCACTGCAATGCTTTGTCTGCCTTCTGGTGAATGCTTGTCTCCAGATGCCACCTTGTGCACAACACTAATGAGTGCCCTTTACACTTCAGTGAGTGAGGAAGTTGTGTTAGATCGCCAACTAATGGTATGTTTCTTTAATGATTTCCCTTTGTACTCATGATTGCCCTTTGTGCTCTTTGCTCATTAATGGAAAAGAACAGAAAACTATAGTACTCTTAGTTTGAGGATGCTAAAAAAATTCTTATGGTTGGCACAATGGATATTTAGCTCTGAACAATTCCTGCTTATAAATGCTTTTGGTCCTCTCACCCCCTCTCAGTCTCCGTCTAACTCATATTTTACCTCGCTTGTTCCTTATAATATGATTTTGATGTACAGGTGAATGTCTCTATCTCAGCAACGGACAGTTATTGCATCGAGATTGTACTTCGCTGCTTGGCGACAGAGGGTGATGGACTTGGGCTGCATGAACTCAATGATGGCGGTGTTCTTGCTACTGTAATTGCATCTGGCTTCAAAGGTAGTATGTTGGGTGCAATTTCCCCCATAGTTATGTGTACTAGTATGCTTACACTGTAAAATTGTAAAAGAACATAATACCCAAGTCTGACATAATTGGGTCTTTTGAAATCACTTAAATTGGTCTGCCTGACCTCTTGTTAACGCCAACAAGATTCTTACCACGACTCCTCCCTATTAAGGCCTCTCAGGGCCACAAGCGTTGAGGAGAGTGGTTGTCATGTTTTGACATTTGATTGCTGTAAGTTCATCCCTAACCGGGATCATGCAATTTTTATCGTTTGGTGCAAGTGTGAAACTTTCACATAAAACTGACATATATCTAACCTAATACTTAATGAAACCATACAACATTCTAATCCATATCTCATCATTGAAGGTGAGCTTGTACGATTTCAAGCTGGAGTAACAATTGAGATCTCTCGATTAGATGCCTGGTATTCAAGCAGTAATGGTTCTTTGGAGGATCCAGCTACATACATTGTGAGGGGCCTTTGTTGGAGGTGTTGCATTCCAGAAATCATTCTTCGGTGTATGCAGGTAAGGTCATCTTTTCAATGCGGTAATGCCGTTTGAACCCATCTTTTCTCATTATTATGTGAGCCTCATTCATTTCTCATCTCTATTTCGAGATTCTCCTTTAGTCTGTTGAGTAGAAGTTCCTGTAGGGAAACATAAGAGATGTATAAGCAGTTTTTAGAGTCTTGAGTTTTTGTCATATTGGTAGGTCTCTGTTTCACTTGTGGAGTCTGGCAATCCACCTGAAGGCCACGATGAGTTAATTGAACTCGTGGCATGCCCTGGCGGATTCCTGCATTTGTTTAGTCAGCATCAATTGCAGGTAAGGATAAGTAATAGAAGAAGTATTTTTATTGTTTTTCACTTGAAACAAATGATGAAATATTTTGGTGCAGCAAGTTTCTGTTTGTATTTAAACTCTCTAAGAGCCATAAAAATTATGGGTTGTTTCTTATTTTCTTTATTCTTTTATATCAACCGTTGTTATAACATGACAATAAGAATAGTTGCCTGCTTTTTCCAGGGTCGTATATGAATTCCACTCCACTCCGAGAGCTATATTATTATTATTATTATTATTATTATTATTTTGTATTCCATAATCAATTTCAACGAGCTGACAATGTTGAAATTGTTATTATTTAGGAATTCTTATTGTATGAAAGAGAATACTGGATATGCAAGCAAAAATGGATTGGTGGAGCTTGAGGAGGAGGAGGAACCCACCCGGTGTCTTTTGACTTTGGTGTTGTAATTTGATTTACTATTTTATGTATTAAATCTTAAACTGGTGACGTATTTAAATTTCACAAGTAATTTGATACTACTAGTGTTTAGTTAAAGCAGCAGCAGCAGCAGTGTTAAACATCAAAAAGGACAGGAACAAGATTTATGTACTGATCGACACAAAAACAGTTCCCCAAAATTTGTTATTAATAATGATACTACTTGTATAGCTGTTTGCAATCAATATTCACAATTTTATCGACTCAAAATGTTCCCCACCCCACCCCACCCCACCCCTATTGCGTTAGAGATTTCACTACATCTCATTCGATAATTCTTTCCTACTTTAGAAGAATATCAATCAATTGATTGTACAAATAAATTCATAATAAAATAAAATCAATTATTATATTATGAAATTTCAAATACTACGCAACTAGTAAGAGGCCTGAACATGTTTTTCGACGAAAATGAGAGAAGAATTATTATTATGTTGAATATGGAGTGACAATAATATCAAATGATAAATTTGAATATGTAATTTTATATAATAAACATAAAAATCACTTTAGTTGGAGATTATTAGGTGGGAGGTGATTACTTTTTTGGTGTAATTTTTTCACATATTAAGTTATTTGATTTTATGTAGTTTATCCTGAATCTCACTTTTCTCTCCCATAATTTTTTAGGGGGTGTATTCAATTAAGATTTTTAAAGACTTTTAAAGATTTTAAAAGTTTAGTTGTATTCAATCAAGACATTTAAAGAATTTATAAAAGTTTAGTGGTATTCAATTACAACTTTTTTAATGTCTTTAAAAGTTAAGTGGTATTGAATTAAGATTTTTACAAAGTCTATAAAAGTATTGTGGTATTCAAAAAGTCATAGCTTTTAGAAATTTCTATCAAATGATAGACTTTGACAGACTTTAGAATAAAAATTATAACTATCAACCCATATCCAAAGTCTTACCTCATCTCTAAAGATTTCTAAAAACTTCCAAATAAACATAAAGGTGGATAAAACTAGTTATTAATTGGACTTTATCTTTTATTGGGTCAAACTAGTTATTTATTTTATATGGGCTAATAAATATTAATATGTGATGGATAAATAATTTGGTAAAATTTGGGCCATACAAATAATTGAATTTATTATAATAAGATAATTAACAAGATATATTAATAAGTAAACAAATAACTAGACCTAATCTGAATCGTAGTAGTTCTGGGTTTGGGTGGAATCCAATCAATAAAAAGTTCACTGCTAGGGATGAAGTGTGGGAAGATTACTTCACGGTAAGCTTCTAGTATTTTTTAAAATAATTATATTGACAACTCTATTTTATATGTTTATATTATTGACACTGTGATTAATGGAGTTCTTTTTTTGTTGGTAGTCCCACCCGAATCATAGATACTTAAAGAACGATACTTTTGCTGACAATGAAGATTTGAAAATTGCAATTGAAAATGGAACTGCTATTGGACAAAACTCAATTGCACTTGGTGATGAAACTGATGCGAGAAAATTTGATGTGGAAGAAAATAAAAATTTTGGGATAGAAGATTTGAATTATGATTACAGTAATGATGTGTTTGTACCGAATGAAATTGGAGCAAAATTTCAAGAACCATCACCCAGACAACCTACTCCACCCTTACCATTTCATGGGCTAATTAACAATTAATATAAGTTGCAAGATATATTAGAAGTATACAAAAGTCTATCACAATCTTGATATAAAGTTTATAAAAATCTGTTACTTATTTCATAGTCTATAAAAGTCATTTTAAAAAAGTCTTTAAAATCTTTAAAAGTTATTAAAATCATATAAATTCTACAAAACTCTATCACTTAAAAAAAATCTTTAAAAATCTTAATTTAATACACCATAGGATAAACCCCAATCAAATCAAACAAGGTCGGTCGTAGGGGGTTCGGAGCCAGCCCCAGCGCAGGTGATATCCAAGAGACAACCCTCCTACCCGGATCCGAATTTCGTAAACCCACTTCAGGACCCCCCAATTACAGTAATTCTCTTACAAAACAATTCTCTCTCCATCACGACTAGGGTTTAGTTTTGATTAGCTAATTTAGTTTTTTTTTTTATTCGTGCGTTTGATTCATGTCAATTTCGAACAGCTTCAAGCAACAAACTTGAAACAGTGACAATGGGGATTTCCTTTAAGGTCTCGAAGAAAGGTACGAGATTTCACCGCAAACCTCAGCCATCAAAGACCACAATTGTCGAAGATGATGACGTCGAGATTTCCAAGGAAAGTTCTCCAATTAAGCAATCCACTCGAAAGCGCGTGGTAAATTTCCTGTTTTCTTTCTTTATTAATCTTTGAATCAACAATCTGTTTGGTTCTGTGAAAAATGCAGGAAAATATAAAAGAAACTCAATCTGAATTACATACGAGTATTATATGTTCGTTGTTCATATGAATTTTATTTTTCTTCTTAATGTTACTTAGCTTTAATCTTAATTAGCTGATAAATTTTACTACAGAAAGTTGTCATTGATTTTCGTCATTTGATTCAAAATTTCAAGGATTATTGAATAAAGCTTGAAACTTTAAGCATTTCAGTCAGTTTCTGTCTTTTTCTCAGTGTTAGTGAGCCTTTAAATGCATAGGTAACAAGTTTTTACTCCACAATGACAATGATCTCTTTGGGGATGCTCGCACATAGTTTACTATGGGAATTATTCTGTATGCATATGTGGTCGTGTATTGTGTGCACCTGGCAGTTTGGTTTATCCCATGAATACCAGCCTAAGGCTAGTTTTGGTTGCTGAAATTGTTTCAATAGAGAATGATGTTTTATCTAATACCCCCCTCCCTCTCATACTGTATTCTGTATCATTTTCTAGTCAAACCTTTTGAAAATGAATTAATGGACTTTCTTTTACTTTCTGATTATTTGTTAGGGAATTGAATAGTAAGTGCGTCTCATAGTCATGTGAGAGAGATCTAGTGGAAATATTAATATTTACTTGTGGAAACAACAATTCTCATTTGAATCATTCCTGAGATGGTTTTGTTCTTTGTCCTCTTTTTGTGCTGTTTGATTTGTTTCTTTTTCATTGATTATTGAGGCAAGACACTGAACAAGAGATTGCATCAGTTAGCTTTCTCGTTGAAAACATATATTAGTAATTATTGATAACTTGCTTTTGGCCGGTGAATATAACACCTTAAATTTATTACCTTCGATTATCTACTATTTGTGATATAGGCTTATGTCACCGAGGCAAATGAAGATGTTACTGAGTTCTCTGGTATGTCTACTACTTTTGAAGGAGTTTACATATTTTAGCTAACAGAAGTTATCCTTTCTGCTGTTACTATCTTAATTTTGTCCTGAGTCTTTCTCTTTCTTTATGCTGTTGTCAGATTCTGATGTGTCCTTCATTCTGAACCTATTCCCAGAAGGATATTCTATTGCAAAAGCCTCAGAGGTTTGTCATATCTAACTCTTTAGCTATTTTTTTGGTTAAAACCGGTATGAAAGACAATATATTGAAGAAGTCTTAAGCACTAGTTAGTGGTAAGAGTTCCACTGATTCTATGTTTTTCATGCCTTTCTTGTTTAGAATGAACTCGGGAACCAGACTAACCTTCAAGAGGTTCCAAAGTTCTTTCATCCATATGATAGAACCTCTGAAACTCTTTTCTCTGTGAGTATATTTTTGCTATTTATTCTTTGCTGATCTCATATAATCCAATTGCAGACTTTAACCTCTGTATTAAACAATAGAATAGTCAATTATTGAACTCTCACTTTATCAAAAATATTAAAATAAAAAAAGTTATTTTGTATAACAAGTGCATAATTAGCCCATTTCAGTTTCATTGCAAAATAGAAATCAATTTCAGGTCATACTTCATTTGTTTTAGTAATGTTTCTCTACCCTGAGGTAGTTGAGGTTTGCCTCATTGGATCTCCTTTTTTACTTTTGAGTTGTTGGAGACTGCAGTTATCTGTCTGAAGGGCGTTTTTTACTTGCACTAATTTATATATTTATTCATGTATTTGGAGGCAATTGAGTCTGGTCGATTACCTGGTGATGCTCTGGATGATATACCGTGCAAGTACATTGATGGGTCACTCGTGTGTGAGGTATGTTATCTCAAGTCGTAATTAATGCTTTTAGCCTTATTTATAGCAATCTAGCGTGAAAAGTATAGATTATTGTTTGTGTACCGAAGTTCATTTCATCAATACATTTCTAGAAGACCTGAAACTCAAAACTTTAGTGACCAAGCCACCAAGGTAACCATTGGTAAATGTCCAATAACCATTTTGAAATCTGAACACATAACCTTGTACTAAAACTAAATTACCGCGTCTCAATTTAATTCTCAACCTCCTAAATTATGATTGTTCAGTTAGAATTGGTTTTTGCTATATATGGCTGCTACATCATTGCTGCGGCAGTTCTTTTCTGTGAATATGTAATACTGTCACTGTTAACTCCATTGTATGAATTTAAGAGGTAGACATATCAGAGCTAGCCTTACTTCCCATATTATTTTTGTTCTTGTAGGAGGCCTGAACTTTCTTTTTAGTAATTTTGCCACTAATTAACTCTTAGTAAATAATTGATTGACATGCTATATATTGGTAGAATATTATATTAGAAATTATTTTCCATTCGCAGTAATTTTAATATACTCCCAGCCTATGCGATGCATCCCCTCTTCTCCCCTTGAACAATGCCACTGCTTTGCCACTTCTCGTGGGGCTCTTCAATCAACACCACTTTCACTGTTATCCATTGTTTAACACACCCCCTGGATCCCCCCTTCTTGTGCTATAGCACTTCAGCTTGTTCTTCTTGGATCAGCTTGTTCTTTTGCCACCAATTTAACTCTTAGTAAATAAGTGACTGACATGCTGCTAAATTGGTAGAATATTATATAAGAAATTATTTTCCATTCGCAGTAATTTTAATATAATCCAGTGTTCTAAAAGTCGGCCTAGTCGGCCGACTAGTCGGAGACTAAGTCGGGATCGGAGCCTCAACGATTCGACTAGGGCCTAGTCCTTTGATTTAATCGCTGGCCGACTTAGTAGGGCTCTAGTCGGCGACTAGTCGGAAAAGTCGGGCAGTCGGGTAAGTCGCCCAGTCGGAGTAAATCAAAAAATTGGAACAAGTCGGGGAAAATCGGAACAAATTGGAAAAAATCGAAAAAAGTCGGAACATCGGAAAAAATTGGAACGGATGAGGTCCTTCTACCTAGAAGAAGTGGTATAAATGTGCGAGAACTAGATGAAGACGAGTTTATGTCGGAAGATGATGACAACGAAGAGGAAGATGAGGATTATGAGTTTGAGTCCGATGGAGAGCAAGTCTTGGAGTGATATGGAGAAGAAGAGTGATTGACTATTGATTTTGTGCTACTTAGTTTCATTTGGTTAATTGGTTTTGAACTTAAGAGTGTCAAACTATTTGGTTTTACTTAGTTTCCATGTTTTTATTTGATGATTTGTGTTACTTATGTTATTCTACTTACTCATAACTTATGAAGGAGGAAGGATAATATATATTTTAAAAATAATTGAAAATCCGACTAGCCGATTAATCCCCGACTAATCCCCTAGTCTCTAGTCGGTAGCCAACCGACCTGGGACTGACTAGCGACTTTTAGAACACTGATATAATCCCAGCCTATGCGATGCATCCCCTCTCCCCTTAAACAATGCCACTGCTCTGCCACTTCTCCTAGGGCTCTTCGACCAACTCCACTTTCAATGTTATCCATTGTTTAACACCCCCCTCTTGTGCTATAGCACTTCAGCTTGTTCTTCTCGGACCAGCTTGTTCTGTCACCCGTGTAATTTGCATTCATGTGATACTGTGTATAATATGTATAGACATCCTAAATGCAGTGCGAGCATATAGTTTCTAACCTAAAAAATGTGTTGTGCTTTTTATGATAAAGAATGGGGTTGATACCATACATTGGTGTTCATCTCACCTTGAACTCTTGAAGACTTGGCATGAATCAGTTGATTTGGCTGGAACTCGATACTTGTGATTGCCTACCTAGCTTCTTTGATATTATACATTGTTTATAATTAAAAAACATTTGTTGGATAGAAGTGTATGAAACACATAATTGTTGAAGGTATATTTAAATTTCTTATTTGCAATGAGTGGATTGCTGCAGGTGCGAGATTATCGGAACTGCACTTCTGAACCAGGTGTTAATGGTCCTGCATATGGTTCTCCTGTTGCTAACAAAGTACGTCTTAGGATGTCATTGGAGAATGTAGTGAAGGATATTCCACTAATTTCAGATGATGCTTGGACATATGGTGATTTAATGGTAAGTGTGAACTACTCTTCCGATCCATGGAAAGGAGGCTATATAGCACCACTTATGGTCATTCACTTTTGACTTTAGGAGGTGGAGTCTCGTATATTGAAAGCCCTACAGCCACAGCTTTGTCTGAACCCAATTCCAAAGTTAGACAGACTCTGTGACAACCCTGTTTCCTCTAAGGTAACGAATTTGTAATTTTTAATCATTTTTGGCTTGTGGAGACTTTTGATTGAATCTCAACTAGGGTAAACTTTGTCTGCACAGCTAAATTTGGCTCTGAGCTGTATGCGTAGGAAAAGATTAAGGCAGATGCCAGAAGTTACTGCAACATCTAATAATATGATCCATGGGAAGGTTTGCATGGATGGAGTGCCAGAAAGCTCAAACTGCAGTTTGGGGGAGTCAGGATCCATAATGCTGCAGCCTGTCAATGAGTATCTTACTATCCAGAATGGCGGCCCGAGCAATATGCTTCCCTTAAGGCCTAAAAGCCTACTGCCAGATGCCTCTATTCCAACATCACCTCTGGTATCTCACCAATCAAAATATCAGATAGGGGTTGGGAACACAAGAACTTTGCAGGATCATGGGTCAGGGCCTATTCTGAATGTACCAGGAGGTTCTCCTGTAGGGCAGGACATGATAAGCTCATACACTGAAAATATGAATACTGCTGTATCTTCTGTTCATGGAAAGAGGGAAAATCAAGATGGACAACTGTCTCCTATATCCGGCTTGAATAAGAGGGCTAGGCTCACACAAATGGGTCTTGATGGTATTCAACAGCAGCATATAGGGCCACACATGGACGGCTTCCATACATCAGATTCACACTGGAAGAATACACTGTTACAGCAGCAAACAATTGGAAGAGGACTTCAGTATGCAAATCCTGGAATGCAGAAGTATCCTCAGCAGATGTTTGAAGGGGAGGCTGGCATGTTGCCATTCACTGTGGGGCAGCAAGACATAAGATATGGCTTAAAAGAGGAGCCAGTTGAGATAGAGCGATTGGACAAACCAGATCTTGGTCGAAGTAAAATTGAAATGCACATGATGGAAGGTGAAATGAACCATATGGACTCTCAGCAGTCACGACTACAGCAAAGGTTACCAGTACCACAAATGAGATCCAGTTTCCCTCAGACTCCATGGAATAATTTAGGTCAGCCCCTTGAAAACATTTCTAGAAAGGAGGACCAGTTTCAGAAAAGAAAAATAGTGCAAAGTCCCCGGGTGTCTGCTGGGGGTTTACCTCAGTCTCCCTTGTCATCAAAATCTGGAGAATTCTCTAGTGGATCTGTTGGACCTCACTTTGGAGCTGTAGCGGCAACAGCTGCACTTGGATCATCCCAAAAGGAGAAAGCTGTCACCTCAGTTCATGCTGTTGGTGGCACGACATCTTTAATTTCCAGTGCTAATGATTCCATGCAACGACAACACCAGGCTCAAAATGCTGTTAAACGGAGATCAAGCTCCCTTCCCAAGACCCCTGCGATGAGTGGAGTCGGGTCTCCTGCTAGTGTTAGTAATATGGGTGTCCCACTCAATGCAAGCAGTCCACCAGTTGGTACGCCACCTTTGGGTGATCAAATCATGCTTGATAGGTTCTCAAAGATTGAAATAGTAACTGCGAGGTATTATGTCGATCAAACTACTCTCTTTTACTGCATTACTACACAAGATTCTTGTGGTTCATCTAAGAAATTATACTATATAAAATGAAAAGTGTGCTTAAAGGATTTAACTCTCCATTAAAAAAATACCCGTATTTTTATTTTTTTTAGTCTACTATAAAGTTCTAAGAATGTGGCTATTAATCTTAGACTCTTAGTACTTATAGAAGGGATAGCTAGAACTTCTTTAAGAAGAGTTTCTGTATGATGAAACCAACCTAATATGTGTAATTCTAATAAATAAGATACAGGGATAGCAAGTACTTGTGTTTGTACTTTTCCTCTATCTTCTAACTCAAACTTGGGTGTGTAATATGCAACTGTTGACATATACCTTGATCTGGAGTCTTTCTATTATAATATTTATTATTATTTGAACTTATCAAAAATAAAATGTTTTTTGAATTTGGTCCGGGCTGATGGATGCGCACGAATAACCAGGATGTTGTTGATACATAGAAGTCATTAAGCAAAGATCAAGGTGCACAAATTATATTTGATGTAGAAGTCATTGCACTTGAAGTTATGACTAATGCTAAGAAGCATGATAATAATAGTAATAATAAAACTTATGCGCGTGTGCTCTTGATTTTTTATATATGAACTGTATTTAGGCTCTTGAATTACTTGTTCTTAATCTTGCAAAAGAGTATGTAGATGAAATCATTGATGAGGTGAATATTCAGTTTTGAGAGCAGATGATAGTGGAAATGATGTCTCCTTTGTGCATAGCTTACATTACTTATATCTGTCCTTGTGTCATTTCTAACCTAAATTCCATCTGTAAATATTGGATTAGTGGCAGCAGATGATGTCTACTGATATTTTCATGTACAATTAATTTGTCTCAGGTGTAAACTCAATTTCAAAAAGAACAAGGTTGATGAGCACCCCATTAAAAAACCGAACTCGTATTCCACTCAACAACTAAGGCTTCATCTGTCCAGTGATACCAATAGTGAGAGTTTTAAAGATGAAACATGTAAGATGCCCTTGTCAAAGTCCCTTGTTGGTGGAAGCATGAATATTTGCAAGACTAGAGTCTTGAACTTTTTGCCTCCAGAACGCATAGTCCAAGGTCTGTTGGATTCCAAATTATTTTGATCTGCTTCCATTTTCTCCCAACACTTGCTGATTTTTCATTCGTTTATCAGGAAACGGGTTTTCAGGTGTACCTAAAGCACGAAATAGAATGATCATGTCAGAGAAGCCAAACGATGGCACTGTTGCAATGCATTATGGAGAAATAGAAGATGCAGATTACTTGGCTGCAGAGGATTATCTTCCTACACTACCCAATACTGTGAGTTTCCTGCTTTATAAGTGGATATTAGAATTTATTGTATACTTTTTCTTCTTTTTTTTTTTTTTTTTTTTGGGGTGTTTGCATATGAACTAGTTTTATACTACAAACTAATTGTGCTTTCTCTGATAATGTGTCCACTAATAGAATTTATTTTATTAGGACTTCCTATGGTCATAAGACCTTCTCTACAATCTAATACTGGGATGTAGCCATGTAGGTTTTGCTGTAGATGGACCTGTGGTCTGTTTGATTTTATGTTCTTGTGGGGAATGATGGGGTCAAGGTTTAGTTGGGGTCAACCTGAATTTTCCCAGTATTGTTCCTTGATTCATTTCCCTGTTTGTTTTCCCTTGTGTTTTCAGTTCTCTTTTTTCTTTCTTGGTCAGCGACTTTCTGTTTGCAAAAAGTAACATCTCCAATGATTTGCATCCATGTGTGTTTGTATTTACATTGTTGGTTGGCTTGTCTCTCGCTTCCTCCTCCTTGGTTTTCTTTTAAATTCTTCCTGATTAGTGCTTCCCTCCACCTTTTCTGGAGGTACTATTAGGAGTTCCTGCATGTATTCAATTCTTACAGTGAAAGGATTCTTTTAGGATGGGCTTGAAGTTTGTCACAGATTGTATCATTTCAAAACTCAGGTTGTTCTGATTGTAACTGTTAGAATATATGTTGTATTCTTCTGACTTTATGCATCTGACTTATTCCTCTGCCAGCATATTGCGGACTTACTTGCAGCTCAGTTTTGTTCGATGGTAAGAACTGTCAGTCAGTTTAAAATTTAAGACGCTCAGATTTCAAAAGGCCACTGCATTTTCCTGTTGTACTCAAAGTAATAATATCTGTTTATGTAGATGATGCGAGAAGGATATAGGGTGGAAGATCACGTCCAACCAAAACCAATCCACATGAATCGTTCCTCTAATGGTCAATCGAATACTACTTGTATCCCTACTATTACTTCAGCAGCTGAGATGCACCAAAACTCATCAGCAGTTTCAACCCAGCCATCTAATGAAGTTGCAAAGCCATCTAACAGTGGCAATGCATCACTAAACTCGTCCCAGAATGTACCAAGCACAAGGATGCTTCCTCCTGGAAACGCACAGGCCGTACAGATCTCTCAAGGACTACTTCCTGGTGTTTCAATGCCTTCTAGGCTTCAACAACCTGATGCTCAACCATCTCTACAGCAGCAGCTGCAACAAAACCAACACTCCTTGTTGCAACAGCAGCACCATCAGTTCCAAAGGTCGCCTCTAATGCTTTCGGCAAATCCGCTGTCACATTTGAATACAATGGGACAGAATTCCAACATGCAGCTAGGTAATCATATGGTCAATAAAGCTTCCCCTTTCCAACTTCAGCTGTTACAGCAGCAGCAGCAACAGCAGCAACAACAACAGCAGCAGCTGCAATCACAACCGCAGCCACAAATGCAGAGGAAAATGATGATGGGGCTTGGAACTGTAGGCATGGGGAACATTGGCAATAACATGGTTGGACTTCAAGGCTTGGGCAATATGATGGGCATGGGAGCGTCAAGGGGAGTGGGGGGAGCTGGTATATCAGCACCAACGGGTCCTATCTCAGGATTGGGAAATGTTGGTCAAAACTCAATGAATCTGAGCCAGGCTTCAAATATTAGCAATGCCATAACCCAACAACTTCGTTCTGGGCAGCTAAGTTCGGCACAAGCAGCTCTCATGGCAGCAAAACTTAGGATGGCACAGACCAGAACAAACATGATAGGGGGATCACAATCAAGCATCGGTGGAATGTCAGGAGCTAGACAGATGCATCCAGGCTCTACAGGTCTTTCAATGTTGGGCGGCCTAACGCTGAATCGAGCTAATATCAATCCAATGCAGCGAACAGGGATGGGACCAATGGGCCCACCAAAGTTGATGGCAGGCATGAATCTTTACATGAACCAGCAGCAGCAACAGCAGTTGCAGTTACAACAGCAGCTACATCAACAACAGCAACAGCTGCAACAACAGCAATTGCAGCAGCAACAGCAGCAGCAAGAAACAACATCACCATTACAAGCTGTTGTATCACCTCCACAGGTGGGTTCACCATCAACCATTGGAATCCAACAGCAGCTGAACCAGCAATCTCAACAGCAGCAGCAACAGGATAGCCCACAGCAAATGAGCCAGCGCACACCAATGAGCCCACAACTAAGTTCAGGGGCTATGCATCCCATGAGTACTGGCAATCAAGAAGCTTGTCCGGCAAGCCCTCAGCTGAGCTCACAAACCTTGGGCTCTGTTGGTAGCATAACAAATTCTCCTATGGAGTTGCAAGGTGTGAACAAGAGTACCTCCGCTGGAAATTAATAGGCCAAGGTATCCATCCTTTAGCTTTTTGAGTAGTAGTGTTTGATGGATCATGGTTGAAAGTTGAAATCTGGAAGTGAGAGAAAGCTGATGGAAATGATGTTGAAATCAACATGAAGGCAAGTCTGATCAAGTATTCCTTTCTAAATAAAGCTAAGGTGAAGAACTAGGCATTTATATTTGGTTTCCCATGAATGGGTAAGGGTCAACTTGTAAGTTGGTAATGCTGAGCCTGCTTTTGAATAACTCACAAAGTTATCTTGTGCAGTAGATGGGGAAGTACATAATTTGTCCCTTTGAGAAGTGATTAATGTTAACAGAGTAAAAAAAACACTATGCTATAAAATTTATGACATTTTAATATGCACAACAGTTATTTTAGTTTAGCAGCTTAATTTGTCAGAGGAATAGTTCATGTTACTACTGTACCCGGTGCTGCAGTTCAACTTGATAGTGTCTGTGAGAACAAATTTGGAACAATTAAATTAGTCTTGACATGGCTTCTAGTAATGTCCTTCAAATTAAGCTCAGGGTTTTCTTTCTGCATTTCAGTCCAAATTCTCCCTTTGCTGCTGCTAACCCATGAATACAAGAGAGGCAGTATGGTGTGAAGATTGTTACTCAATTCCTATTGTCCATAATGTTACCAGACAGACAGAGCTTGTGAGCCAAGTGCTAAGGCCTAGCTCCATCGCCGAATAAAACAGGAATTTTCCCTCTACGAGCAATACCACCGTGAAATACAAATAAAGATTATTTTCAAAAATAAATCTATCTTCACATTTTTTTTTATAAAGAAGCCATCAAAAGGGGATGGCCCTCGTGTACACTGGAGCTATGTTTTTTTTTATATAGAAATTAAGGAAGTAGTAGAGCATGTAGATGTTTATTCTAGCGTAAGGCATTTGTATGGATGTAGGTCATTTGATTACTTCTTAAAACGGGTTCCATCGACCAAATGTAACTGCTCCTCAATTTTGATCGAGTTAATTCAAATTGAAAGAATATAATTTTTAAAGTTGATTTGATTAGATGATGTACAATTTTTAAAATTAATTTGATTCGATTAGTCTTAGGTTTTTATATATAAGGATTGATTAACTGATTTTTTGGGATGGAGGGATTAGTAATTATTACTCTCTCCGTCTCAGCATAAAAGTCTTGGTGGATTTTTCACGCATATTAAGAAGATAAATAAAATGACAAAATTGCTCATAATAATATGTTATTAATTATTTTCAATATAGATGAGAGAGTGACTTTCTAGCTATTCAATTCAAAATATTATCTCTCCATACTTATTAAATATGGAGATATAATAAGAATAAAAAAAGTATGAGATATTTAAAACTACGGACATAATAGAAAAAAATGTGTAAAAGTTTGGTTATTAAAAGAAAGTGGACATTTAACATGGGACTACTCAAAATAGTAATAAGAATTTTTATCATAGGACGGAGGGAGTAGTAAATAGGACTAATCTTTGGCGCTCCAGTTTTTCATAGAATAAGTCTAGACAGACCGGTTTATTGGACAGGAAAATGAGACATTTTCATTTTCATTTTTTTTATTTTATTTATTTATTTATTTATTTTTTGCTTGTGACTCTCAAAAAATATATAGTATTTATTTCAACAGAAATTTTTACAAAATATAGTGTTTTATGTGTAGTTTTTTTGAGTCGCAAGATTTTTTCATTTTTTTTGAAAATGTCTAATATTTATGTCTAATAAACATATGCATGTAGAAGGGATAAATGCTTTTTCGGTCACCGTACTATATGTCAACTTACGTATGAATAATTGAATTTTTTTCACGACCAACTCATCGTACTTTCGATTTTACTAACGAAAATTAAAAAAATCGTTAAGTCACAGTTGACTTAACGGAAAGCGCCACGTGGCAGCTGACTTGTCTTAAATAAAGCCTATGTGGCAGTTAGTATGCGACGTGGCAGTGATGATGTGGATTTGGAGGAAAATTTTTATGAAAAAATGGAAAAAAATAATTTAAAATATAATATAAATTATAAAAATTAGCCAAAAAGCAAAAAAAAAAAAAAAAATTATTTTTAATAAAATTTAAAAACGCATTTTTTTATTTTTTATTAAAAAAATTAAAACGCATTTTTTAATAAAAAAAAGCACAGTTTTTTTTAATAAATTTTTTATTAAAAATTTTTTAAAACGCAGTTTTTTAAATTAAAATAATTGTTAAAAATGCAGTTTTTTTTAATAAAATAATTGTTAAAATGCAGTTTTTTTAATAAAATTAAAAATGCAGTTTTTTTAATAAAAATTAAAACGCTGTTTTTAATAAAAATAATTGTTAAAAATGAAGTTTTTTTAATAAAATTAAAAATTAATATAAGAAAAACACAATTTTTATTTTTATTAATAAAACTGCATTTTATTAAAAAACTGCATTTTATTAAAAAACTGTATTTTTTATTTTATTAAAAAAAAGCAATTTTTTTATTAAAAAAACACAATTTTTTATTAACAGATCTGTTAAAAAATTAATTTTTTTTTATAAAAAAAACACATTTTTTATTTTTATTAATAAAACAGCATTTTATTAAAAAAAACTGCATTTTTATTTTTATTAAAAAAACGCAAATGTTTTATTATTAAAAAAAGCAATTTATTAAAACTGAATTTTATTAAAAATGCATTTTATTAAAACTGCATTTTTATTAAAAAAACGCAAATTTTATTTTTATTAATAAAACTGCATTTTTTTTAAAATTGCGCTTTTTTAATAACTGCAATTGCGTTTTTTTATAATAAAAATTATGCGTTTTTTAATAAAAATAAAAAATACAATGTTTTTTTTTTTTAATAAAATGCAGTTTTATTAATAAAAATAAAAATTAAAATTACTGCATTTTTAATTTTTATTAAAAAAACTGCATCTTTAACAATTATTTTAATTAAAAAACTGCATTTTTACAATTATTTTAATTAAAAAAATGCGATTTAATTTTTTTTTAATAAAAAATAAAAAAACTTCGTTTTTAATTTTTATTAAAAGTAATTATTTTTATTTATTTATTTTCTTATGTTTTTGGCTAATTTTATAATTTATATTATAGTTTAAAATATTTTTTTCCATTTTTTCATAAAATTTTTTCTCTAAATCCACATCATCACTGTCACGTCGCATGCTAACTATCACATAGACTTTATTTAAGACAAATCAACTACCATATGACGATTTCTATTAAATTAATTGTGATTTAACGGTTTTTTTAACTTTTTGTTATCTCACTGTAATCGCCGTGAGTAAAGTGAGTACAGTAGGATAATTTTTTAATTATCCCGCATGTAGAAGGACTCTTTTCCATATGGGTGCACCGACCGACAACCAGCGCTTTAATAAAAGAACAAACTGTAAAACCTCTTTGTTTTCCCCACTTCTTCTTCTTCTTCCTAGTACTCTGTATATATATAAAGATATGTGGGGAGTATTAAATTAGGTCACCCGAATCAAGTGAATTATTGTTCGATACAACTTCTGTAAAAATCGCTACACCTTTCCCATCCCACCATAGTTGTCTGTAGATTTTCGTTTCATCAAAGCATGAATCGCGGTCGAGGTCGAGGTCGAGGTCGAGGTCGAGGTCGAGGCAGTGGTCGAGGCCGAGATTCCGGCTTTGTTTACCGCCCTCGCAATATTTCTTCACCTTCCGCTGATAATTATGCTCATAGCAAAGGCCATGTAAGTATAATTACTTCAGATTGTTAGTTTAGTTTTTGTAAATTCTCGAGGTGTTTTTTCGGCACATTTATATATGGAGATAAGCTTTGATTTTGGCTTAGACTTTTATAATGACTCTTTCAAGTGGTGAAATCTCATTTTAGTATTGTAGCTTGACCTAAACATAAAATTTCATTCAAGTAATTTGGGTTGTTCAAATCCATTGTTAATCTGCCACTGAAGCTTGGCTTTATTCGAAAGACTGAAGAAAAAGAAAGGGAAGAAAGTAAAATGAAAAGAAAATTCAGAATAAAGCATTACCTTTCATGTTTCTTTTCCTAAATTTCTTTTTGAGTTCCTGACATCCCAGTCAAAGGATAATTGTTAGGTAACTTCATTCTCAATATTTTTTCTTAATATACCGTGTTCTTATAGTCTTAGGCCATATTCTATAGTCTCATGATGCCTCATAAAACGACTAGTTGTAATATGTAAATAATTTGGTGACTGGAATAAGTATAAAAGAAATGCAACTTATGCTTCTCATATTGGAAACAACAATAAGATTGTTGGGTTTTACATTCTCTTACCATATCTATTTTTGCCTGTGATATTTACAGGTAGATGTTGATGAATCTTCTGACTATGTTCACCTTGGTGAAAAGGATTATTTATCTCATAAACATGGGCATACTTCAGGGGAGTGCACAACAAATACTATTCCAAAGCAATCAGATGAAGTACCTATTGATTTGGGAAGTCTTAAGCTGGAGAACAATTCACCAGAGGCAGAATCTAAATCAGTAATGAAAGGTACGATTTCCAAGGAGGAAAATGAGTGCAGTGAAACGTCTGCAGAGAAAACTATTCATATTGGAAGGTCAGAGAGCTCTGATTCCCCTTCAATGATGGTTCCCTTTGACATATGCCTAGAGAAAACTGGGACTCTTTTCAAGCTAAAATCTCCCCTACTTGTGCAGAACAGAGAAAAAAGGAATGAAAATAAGCGCTCTATGGAAGGACTAAACATAAGTGAATTGAGACCTGGAATGGTGCTTTTAAAGCGCTACATTTCATGTGGAGATCAGGTATTGCTTTATATCCTTTTTTTAATGTCATGATATGATTCTTGCCTTGCCCCTTTGTTGTTGCTAATTGTTTTGTTTAGACTTCTTTGATATTACTTGGTAGGGAGCTACTTTTTTTCAACCATTATAGTGTGATGATTAGCTAATTATTTATTCAATACCTTTCCTTGAAGCATTATTTAATAATTTGATTATCCACTTCTATAGTTAATGTACAAAACATCTATTAATACTTTGTGTAGATCAAAATTGTAAAAACCTGCCGGCAACTTGGGCTGGGTTCTGGAGGTTTCTACCAGCCTGGTTACCGTGATGGCGCAAAGCTGCATTTGAAGATGATGTGCCTTGGTAAGAATTGGGACCCTGAGACTAGCAAGTATGGAGAACGAAGACCAATAGATGGTGCTAAACCTCCTCTAATTCCGAGTGAATTTCATCAGTTGGTTCACAAAGCACTACAAGATACCCAAGCCTCTCTACAGAAAATGGTTAAACGAAAGAATGTTGAAGGCACCCTTCCCCCATTGTCACCGGATATCTGCATTCTGAACTTTTATACGAACAGTGGGCGGCTTGGTCTACACCAGGTATTACTTTTGACCCAACCTTGGTCTCAGCTTCTCGTTGATTTCTATATTCTGGCGATTCTTAAACTTAAACATAACTTACCTATTTTAATTTCACTTTTTTCTTCAAATTGTGATTTGTGACAATTTGTTTTACCCAACCTTGGTCTCAGCTTCTCGTTGATTTCTATATTCTGGCCTACTTTTAGATTCAGATATCTCTGAGATAATACTTCATTATGGTAAAATCCAGTATCTAATGGCTTGATTATAAGCCAACATGCATAATGTCAACTTTTAACATTGTTTTCGTTCAACATGATCTTTTGGATTATTTGCTCCTCCCCTTCACTCAGATTTCCAAAACGGGCTCTTGAATATAAACACCTGATCCACTTTACCAGTTTATGTTGTGAACTTTCTACTTTAGGACCTTAATAATTAATGACTTGCAACTTTTCATTTACTACTTTATTTCTGTCTATACCTAAAATTTATTGGTGGTCACTTCTTTTTAGATAACTCTAGTTACTTGCGTAATAGTTATGTGACTTGGTGCTTTTCATCCATGTTGTCCATTTACTTTTTCTTTAATAGTTCTCATTTTAACCAATGAAAGTTTATGTTTTTTTTTAAAGTCAATGAAATATATAGTTTTCTTTAATAGTTCTCATTTTAACCAATGAAAGTTTATACTCCCTCCATTCCTATTTAATTGACGTTTTAGAGAACAAATTTTATTCCTATTTATATGACGTTTATAGATTTCTAGGAGATATTAATTACATTACTTCCTAAATTACCCCTAAACATTTAATACTCTCCTACTTTTTGAGGCTATTTTTTCTCCCTCTTTTAATATCTTTATGTTATACTCTCTCTCTCTCTCTTTTATAATTCCTATAATTTTTCTCTCTAACAATATTTTTCTCTCATCTTTATTATCTACTCTCTCCGTTCCTAAAAGATTCGTTTTAGAAGAAAAAATTTGTTTCAATTTATTTGTCGTTTAAGATAACCCCTACCTTCTCTCATTGTTCCTATAAGGGGTAGTGATTGAATTTCAAACAAATTTTAATTGTTAAATGATACTCCTTCCGTCCCTATTTAAATGACGTTTTGGAGATGGACAAAAGAATTAAGATAATGATTGGAAAGCATTAAATATAGTACTCAATTGTCTATAATACCCTTAAATCATTAATTTATCATATCACGAGTTTAAAATACCAAAAAAATAGGTAGAGTAATGAGGGGTAATTTTGAAAAAATTATCATTAATTCTCCTAGATTTTAACAAACGTCAATTAATTAGGGACAAATAAAAAACTTTAAAACGTCATTTAAATAGGGACGGAGGGAGTAGTATTAAGTGACTTTCTTAATAGTTGTGCAAAGCTCCAAAACGTCAAATAATTAGGAATAGAGGGAGTGTTTTTTTTAAAGTCAATGAAATATATAGTTGTCCAGATTGTACATTTACTTCACAATAATTGGTGGTCACATCTTTTGAGAACTCTAGTTACTTGTAATAGTTCTGTGATTTCATGCTTTGCATCCATGTTGTCCATTTTAACTTTTTCTTTAATAGTTCTCCTCATTTTAACCAATGAAAGTATATGTTTTTTTAAAGCCAATGAAATATATAGTTGTCGAGATTGTACATTTACTTCTCAGTAATTACTTTTGGTATTGCTCATGCTTTGCATCCATGTTGTCCATTAACTTTTTCTTTAATAGTTTTCATTTTAACCAATGAAAGTATATATATATTTTTTAAAGCCAATGAAATATATAGTTGTCCAGGTTGTACATTTACTTCTTAATAATTACTTTTGGTATTGCTCCCTCTGTTCCCAAAAAAGAGTCCCATTTTGGTCTTAAAAAGTCAATTTACTAGGGTCAAAAATTTAAAATTGAACTCAATGAATTTCAAGTTTCAAAACAACAATTTTTTTTAACTAGTAGTTCCTTTTGTATAGTTTAATATATGCATGATGTATTAACTAAAATCAAATGAATTTTAAAATATATAAAATGGACTTTATGAAGTTGAAATAGAATTAAAAAAAATTGGAACGGAGTGGGTAAAGAGGGAACTAATGTTTCAAGTAAATAAAAGTTGCACAACATACGCCTCACATAAATCGTACTTGGGTCACACTTATGTGAGAAAGACCTTTGTGGAAAATATTGCTTCCCTATAAAGAGAACAACCACCTCAAATGTGTTTCCATTTAACTACTCCGGATGGCAAGAGAATTGATGAAGAGAAGGAATTGAAATGAATGTAAATTAAAGGATTTACTGCTGGACTTCTTTATTAATGTTGTGAGAATCTTGAGGTGACATTTGGTGCTATAATATTGTTGTGCAGGACAAAGATGAAAGCACAGAAAGTCTAAGTAGTGGACTACCTGTGGTCTCCATCTCTATTGGTGATTCTGCAGAATTCTTGTATGGTGATCAAAGGGACATTGACAAGCCTGAGAAGGTGATATTGGAATCAGGGGATGTGCTGATATTTGGTGGTGAATCTAGACATATATTTCATGGCGTGAGTTCCATTCTCTCTAAGACTGCTCCGGAACCTCTCTTGGAAGAATCAAATCTCCGACCAGGCCGTCTGAATCTGACTTTCAGAAAGTACTGACATACTGCAGAGCATATATAATATCCTAGTATTGTCGTGAATGTGTAGGACATGGGAGAGGCATCTGATATCCTGTTGTAGGCTGTTTAATTCCTTACACTATGGATTCTTTATCTATTGTATGTTGTTTTGATATGTATGTTTTTTTTTTTTTATTGTTTTTTTGCCTACACGTTGTAGGAAAAAGATAGCAAAGAGGTCTCAAGCAAAAACATTTGCTTCTGTTTCAGCGCGAACAAGGCTAGCATATATACCATCGAGATGGGAAGTCATGAGTTTGTCATGGCTTCCATACTCTGTGACAACACCTTGTTTAACAACAGCAATTACATCGGCTTCTCTGATGGTAGAAAGTCGGTGAGCCACCACAATGGTCGTGGCCCTCTTGGATACCTTCCTCAGTGCATCTTGGACATGCTTCTCTGATTCCAAGTCCAGTGCACTGCTAGCTTCATCTAGTAGTAGCACCTTTGATCTCTTCAGTATAGCCCTTGCTATTGCAATCCTCTGTTTTTGACCGCCTGATAGCTGTACTCCACTCTCACCAACCTGCTCCAGTACACATTTATTTATATGGATTTTTTTATTTTTTTTTAAAAAATATTTTCAATAGTTAGTGTTTGACTATAGAGTAGACAATATACCTCCGTTTCGTAGCTTTGAGGGAGGCCACAGATGAACTTGTGAATGTAAGCTTCTTTAGCAGCTTCTTCAATCTCAGCCCATGAAGCATTGGGATTTCCAAATGCAATATTCTCCCTGATGCTCCCGCCAAACAGTGCTGGCTCTTGACCCACCAAGGCTGTTTGCTTTCTCAACCACTTCAAATTAAGTTCCCTCAAATCCATCCCTCCCATCAATACTTTCCCTTGAAGTGGATCATAAAACCTCTGCACCATCCATATCACTGTTGATTTTCCTGACCCACTCCCTCCTACCAAGGCCACCATGCTTCCGCCTTTTACCTTGATGCAGAAATCCCTCAACACAATCACATCAGGCCTTGATGGATATGCAAATGTCACCATCTTGAACTCAACATCAAATCCCTTTGAACTTTCAATATTCTTACCTTTTCTGCCTTCATTCCCTATCAATGGCCTACGGTCAATGATATCAAAAACTGCTGGAATCGCGGTCGATGCCATGGAAGTATCTGGTGCAAGCCCGGCCAGTTGTCCGACAGAGAACGAGCTAAGAACAAGTATTAGAAAGATCTTGTATACATCACCAAAGTTGGTATAGCCTTCCTTAACTAAATAAGCACCAAACCAAAGCGTTAAAGTATAGGCTCCATACATGGCACCTTGAGAGAACCCCAAGGCTAATCCAAGAATTTGTGACCTTCTAACTGATGTTTTCTTAGGTTCCGATAAAGCTCGGTCGAAGGATTGCACTAGTTGTTGTTGCGTGGAGAATGTTGCCACTGTCCTTATATTAGACACTGCACCTGCAGCTATATTACTGGCTTTGGAGTAAGAGCTGTTGTCTAATTTTGGACCAACATTAATGATCAAGCTGAAATAACTCGCTCCGAGTGTGAATGGAGTGAGAAGAGCAGCCAAGAGAGTCAATCTCCATTCAATAGCAAACGACACACCAAGACCAACAGCAGCTGAACTCAATCCCATTAATAAGACTGAGAATCGATCGCCAAGAACTGATCGAAAACTGATGCAATCAACTGACAGCCTTGAAACAAGTATTCCAGTGGAGTTCTCATCGAAATCAAACCAACCAGGTTCTTGTTTTAATATAGCTTGGAACAAGAAATCTCTGACCCTCTTTGTGAGTTTTGTACCAGCCCAGCCGCAGAAACCTTGCTGACCTGTCATGGAGATAGTACACCCAAATCCAAGGCCAACCAGTGCCAAACAAAGTTCCCCAACATCTCTTTTCAACTTAAATTTATCTTTGTCAAAGTAAACTTTAAGTGCTTGGCCTAGAATATATGGGAAGATGGAGAGAATTGCACCTGCAAACATACCCAAGATTAACCCCAATAACAGAATGCTAAGCTCTGGTCTCTGCAGGTTCCATATCTCCGAAAGTCTATAACCCCTTGACTTTCCTTTTTTTTGCTCTTCCTCCTCTACTTGGCTTCCTTCTTGCATGGATTTTAAATATTGCGACTTTGAAATTTCATATACTTGCTTTGATCTTGATATGACGTGAACTGATTTCTCATACAGCGAGAAATCTGTACCCTTGTGACCATCATTTTGTTTGGATACAGGTTTTGAGACCGCATCAGAAGCAAGCTTGGTGAGATTAAAGTAGGCTCCTGCTTTTTCCATGAGCAGACGATGATCACCAATCTCAATAACAGAACCATTACCCATAACAACAATTGTGTGAGCATTTCTTACTGTTGCAAGCCTATGAGCAATGACAATGGTGGTTCTGCCAATCGAAATCTTGTCAATGGCCTGTTGCACCAGAGACTCAGACTCGGGGTCAAGAGCACTTGTGGGCTCATCCAAGAGAAGGATTTTAGGATCCTTGATCATGGCTCGAGCCAATGCAATACGCTGCTTTTGACCTCCTGAGAGTTGGGTTCCTCGGTCTCCAACCTGCTCAAGAGGGGAAATTGAGTTCAAAGATGGAAAGCTATATGCATAGTTTGTAAAATATTGTGAATTTAATATATATCCTACCTGGGTATCATAGCCTTGCGGAAGTTCACAAATGAAGTTGTGGGCATTGGCAGCAATACAAGCTGTAGTAGCCTCTTTTTTGGTGGCATTCTCTCTCCCCATCATCACATTTTCTAGTATGGTGGTTGCAAAGAGAACTGGTTCCTGACCCACCATTCCTATTTGACTTCTTAGCCATTTAACTTGCAATGCCTTTATATCATGACCATCCAAGGTGATCAAACCTGCCAAAATTTAAAACTCAAACTTAATATTTGTTTATGTATTATATATCTGAATCTGCTACCAAAATCCAATTTTGTTGCAATTGAACATTAGCATAAAATGATCATATACATACCCTGAGTTGGATTGTAGAACCTCTCAATAAGAGCAAAAATTGTGGACTTTCCACCTCCACTAGCACCAACTAATGCTAGAGTTTTTGAAGAAGGAACCACCAAATTGAGATTGTGCAGAATAGGAATAGTTGGACGAGATGGATATACAAAGTTAACTCCTTTGAACTCAATTTTCCCTCGCGTACTTGAGAGCCTCCTTCCCTCGGGATTGTACGGATCAATATCTGGAATTCTGTCTATAATTTCAAACACTCGACTAGCTGCTACAGTTCCTTGCGCAAATTGAGCAAAATATGACAGCGATAGTGCCAACCCCCTGTATAAAATGTGGAGTGTACTATACATTAGTCGTGTTTATTCACAAATATTCAAGTTTATGTAAAGGTGAATTATAGTTGGTTCTTGTCAGTTTACACTCGTGCAATATAGCTGAATACAATGTTTTTCATTCAACTACCACCCCTGTTTGCATTTTATTGTTCAGTGTTATCCCAAACCACATTCATTTATTAATTCTCCTATGATTTGTGTGTGTGTGTGTGTGTATGAGAGAGAGAAAGAGAGGTGCTTTTATACGTACCTTCCTCCTACATTGACACCAAAGAAACAAGCAATGGCTGCACCTCCAGTGATCTCCCCCTTAGCAACCAAGATTGACCCATACCAGAAAGCCAACGCCCACGTAGCATAAGTTACAAAGTATATAACTCCCATTCCTATACCCTTGGCAAACCCAACCTTTACCCCAAATGGAACCGACTTCTCCAATAATTCAGCATATTTTGCAATTAAATTGTCTTCTGCTACAAATGAAAATACTGTTCTAATTGAACTTATGGCTAGCTCTGCGATGCTACCAGCTCCTCGATAAGTGGCCTTCAAAGCAAACATCAAATAGAGGACAAGATTCATTAGGTGAACTGAAAGTAGTTAGTCTTATATGTATAGAGTTGCTCTGCCTCTTACCACTTCTTTTGATGTTAAGCCAACATATACAGCCTTATAGGCTATTCCACAAAACATCGTTAATGGGGTGACTGCAAAAACTGCCAAAGAAACCTTCCACGATTTCGAAAAGCCAACTGCGTAACCGCAGATAAAAGTAAATATGTGATGAATGAAATGTGCCATCTGCATTGAAAATTTTAGGTCTGATTAATATCAAAAAGAAGAGGGAGAGAGAGGAGATAAGTTGGAGAATTTATCCATATTGAAGAAATCATTATTAGTATCAGTAGAAATAATTTCTGTTTTAGAGTTGCTTTTGTGAATATAAGATTTGGGGCGATCTCACATTGACTAACTGAAACGAATCAAAATCCATCAAAAGATCAGATAGAAGATTGAAAACCTTTTCCCCCATCACTTCTTGTATCTGAGCAACATCACTTGAGATTCCATGCATGATATCACCAGTACTAATTCCCGTGTCAAAAAAGGCAATATCCTGTCTCAAAACTGCTCTTAGATACTCAGTTCTTATGCGATGAGCTGATCGCTCCCCAACCAGTCGCCAACAAGTGATTTCTGCCAATCAATAGTCACAGTAGTGTTATACATAAACGAATTTCCACTAAATAGAAGTTTGTTTCCGTAAAGTATAAAATGGAAAATGGGAAAGGTTGTGTATCTTACCCATGTATGCTCCGACAATCACAACTGCGGCTAATATCGCCATACGCGCGCATATCTGAGTTTATATAGTTAAGATAAATGAGGGTGTTTTATTGCATACTAGCTACAATTTACAAATATGAGTAAAGCAACCATCAATGAAGTGATACCTTTTCCACATCCTTCATCATTTGGCCACTTATAGTACTGTCCCTGGCAATTTTGTTCACAAAATCCCCAAAAAGGAGAGAGTAAGAAGGAAGAGATCCCCCATTTATAAAACTACCCACACACCCCAACATCACAAGCAAGATATCAAAGTTTGTTGAATACTTGAACAGGCTAAAAAGCCCAACTGACCGTGGTGCACCAAAATCATCCTGATCATCAGCATCTTCACCAGATTCCCGGTCAATGTCATCATACCCATGATCATGATCACCAGGCCCGTAATGATGGCTACTTGATTGCCTACCATCATGACTATGATGACCATGTTTTCCATAACCATGATCAAAGCTTTTCAAACTATCATCCGTTTTATGCTTCATAGGATAATGTCCACCATGACCATGAGTACTATTGTATGATACTCCATCACGATGGTGACGATAGTCGTGTTGATCATGAAGACCATTACCATGACCACCATGATTGTGCATTGACACGTTGCCATGATTATGATGATCATGGACACCATAATTGATTTCATCACTATCATCTTCCCTATAAGCATGTGATGCAGAAAGCCATCGTGGATGCCGAGGCCGGTGGCTGTTTGGGTCGGTCCCTATATTTTGTGGCTCTAAATCGTTTGTTGCATCATAATCAATCAAACTCGTATCAGCTAGAGGGCCAGCATTTCGAGAGCTACCCTCCTTAATAGCTGCCAAGCTTAAAAATTTCGGGGACTTTTTGTGTTGATGATGAGTAGAAGCGGGAGTCCTTCCAACAACTGAGTCGCTAGAACTCGAAGTCCTTCCAACAAATGAGCTTTCATGATCTCTAGCAACATAGCTCTGGAGCTCAAGCCTTCCGGATGGCAGCAGAGCATCGTAGCCAGAATATTCATAGTATGGATTAGTGAAGTTATTAATATTGGAGAGGTAATAGTCGTTCGCTGATCGCTGGAATATTTGACTGCTGGGATTTGTGGTGGCACTGGCTGCAGCCCATGGGCTTAGCGCAGCACCAAGGTTACGACTGTCACGCCACCCGCCGGTTGGTTCAAACTGCCATGACAGCTGGCCTTGCCAGGACGTGTCATTGTCAGAGGCGAAGGGAGTGGTCGGAATACGGTTCCGGGATGATCTACGTGGCGTTGGAAGGTGAGACAAGTTGTAAGAGCCGGAGAAAGAAAATGCCGGAGAGTGAGGATAAGACCTAGCAGGGGTGGGGTGGTGTCGATGAGATGAGTAATCAATCTCCAAGGAGGATTCAGCCATGGATGGGAGTTTGATAGAGAGAAGAATAGTATAGGGATGAAAAAGAAAAGTGAAGGAAAACTATGTATGTATGTACGTATGCCTGCCTAAGAATATGAGTCAACTTTGATTCTACCGCCTGTCCAGATTACAGTGAATATAATGGTAAGATGCTCTCTAATGTGCCAAAAGTGTCCATATATATATATATAAGAAATTCAGATGTTTCCATGCATTTGGTGTATATTCATAAGTTCATACTGTTTATAGTACATCCAAATTTAGCTCCGTAGGAGTTACACGTTGCTTGTACTTTGATGGTCATGATCATATACAACACGGGTTAAATCCAAGTCCGGTTAAGGGGAATTGAATACTTGGCCGGCCGGCCGGCCGGCACATTGAGGATATATATAAATCATCGACAATACTATGAATATTTGATTAGGTGGTATATTTATTACAAACCAAGCATTATTTATATATTAAGTTGAATGTTGGCTTTTGTAGGTATTTTTCTATTATTTTATTTTATTTGAGTGATAGTAGTACGTATTTTAGAAGAAGATATATTCAAAGTAGAAACTAGTAATTAATTAGAGATAGATAGATGCAACATAAAATATGTCAAATGAGTTACCACCGTTGTGCTGCAGCAGCATCTCTCCGTCTCCAAATGTCAGCCAGCCATCAAGAAGCTAAGTAGAATAATTAATTACTATTAGGGAGGTGGACCGTGGTTGGCTTATTAATCTAATACGCGTATATGTTGTTTCAGTATTCCATACAAATGCATAGTTTCTTGACTGAAAACTCTCAAACAGCTGCCTTGAAATTTAAAGTTCAACAAAAATTAATTAAGAGGGCAGTGAATAAGTACATTTGATACATTCCACCTTTCCTTTCAAAAAGAATTTTTTTTATTTTAAAAAAGAGTATATCAAATTACATATATACAAAGCACACTACTAGCTCGATTGATAATATATATGTATATATATAGTATGCATGGTTTGCATTCATGTGAACCGGTTGCCATGTATACTATTTCAACAACTAATATCTTCATCGTTGATCAAGTTAATTAATGATTGAGATTTTTAAAAAAAGGACAAACCGCTACAAATTGTAGCTGTTGTAAGATCTGCCCAATTGAAATTACTAAAAAACCATGCATACTATAATTAGTTGTAATATAATAATATAAACATCACATCATTGTAATATAATAATATAATAAATTGTCATTATCGCTACAACATGTAGCGGCTAACATGCCTTTCAATCCTTCTACTCTTTTTTTGTCCTATTCTTTTTGTCCCATATCCCAATTTATATTACTAAATTTAATATTAACTAACTAATATTAATATCAATACTAATATTAACTAACTAATATTTTCTTGTCCTAATTTTTTATTCCTCAGTCTCAATTTATATTACTAACTAATATTAATATTAACTAATTAATATTAATAATATTAGTTAGTTAATATTAATATTAATAATATTACTAACTAATTCTAATATTAATAATAATAATAATAACAATAAGATTATAAATAATAATAATAATAATAACAATAAGATTAATAACAACAACAACAATAGACGTGGCAAAGATGGCCTGTGTCCTAAAAAAAAACCCAAGCTTTGGTAGAAGTTTTTAAATTACCAAAAATCGGGCCTTTTTTTTGGCCCTACTACCAAGTGGCCAAAATGATTTTTTTTTTTAAATAAAATGTTACTACTTGTGGGTTGAACACAAGACTTGTAATTAAATAAATAAGAGTTCAAACCAACTAAGCTACAACAACTATTTGTTTTTAATGCAATCTTTAATATATTTTAACTATAATTGAAAATTATAATTAAGATATGTAATTAATGTAGGTAATTAATTAATAATACTAATTTATAATACTATTAAAATTTTAATTGATTGAGATATGTAGTTAATAATTTCAAAGTATAAAACTATTAAATTAACAATAACAATTGTAGTAAATTTGGAAAATAAATCAATCATTATCCCTTAATTATGCATTCCTCTACTTATTTGGAAAGTAAATCAATCATTATCCCAAATCATGTCTTTAGAATAATATCTAAAATTATAATACTATTAAAATTTTAATTGATTGAGATATGTAGTTAATTTAAGTAATTAGAATTATTGTTTATTATAAATTATTTTATTATTTTTAATATTTATTATTATTACTATTTTTGGTGTATCAAGATTTTGCAAAAAAAAAATTATAGGAAAAAAAGCCATGGTAGTAGGTAAACCACTTACCAACGAACCACTTGGCTTAAGAAATCTGCTCATAAAACCTTGCCTTTTTACCCTACTACCTGCTTGCAGTCTAAACAACAAGAAGAAGATTATGTGTATGAGGATTGATCTATAGTTAATGTTGTCAACTTCTAAAGTTATCATCGTGACCGTTCATTCGTATATCGAACGGTTAATTTTTAGTATTCTGCATTTTAATAGTGCGGAAGAAATATATGTTAAAAATATTTCTCCTTGTAAAAGTGTTCGTCCGCAGTATTAAACTGCGGACGCTAGGTATGGCCAATTGGGAAACTAAATTCAATTTTTTTAGTTTTTTAGGCTCCGTAATATTAAATTGCGGATGCCAAATAATATAAATAAGTTTTTTAAAGAATTGTAAAAATGATCTTATTCCACCCTATGATTCATTGATTATACCTTATGATTTCATTGATTCACTCTACAATTGTGAATTCATTGATAGCATATCAGACCCACAAAATTGTAGAGTAAGATCGTAGAGTAGCTACAAAATCATAGAGTATAATTAAAATTTTAGAGTATGATCAAAATCGTATTAAGTTAAATTCAAAAAAAAATTAGTTTTTCCGACTCAAATAATAGAGATGAGTTTCCTTTATGGTGTCAAATTTACTGTGCAGGCAGAGCCTCAATTGTCATCTCCAGCTCCATATGCTAGTGTTTGACCCTAGTTAGGTAGTTTGCAGAAAATTATATATTATATTTTTGGTGATTTATTTACTTAGTTACAGACACACAAGTAAAAAGAGGTTTGGGTTGAGGGTTTTATAAATAAATAAACAGAGTTTTGGTGGAATAGAATAAATAATCAATATTTTAATAATCAGAAGTCGAAAGAATCACCGGAGAAACATCTAGTCTTCGCTTAATAAGTCACCACCGATCATGGATTTGGCCACGCTGCTCGTGTCATCGAGGTAATTAATTTATAAATTATGCTTTCTCTATTATTATATATAATCCATCTATCTTTATTTATTTATGTTAATTATTTTGAAATTAACATTTATATGTCTGTTATTTGATTAATGAGAAACTTGTTATTTTATGACTACAAGAATGATCTGGGTATTCTTTTAATTGAGCCTAGAAATTACACAAAAAAAAAAAATTGGCATCCGTAGATTAATATTGTTGACGAAATTACTTAAAAATGACTTTATTTTCTAGTTGGTCATATCTAGTGCCTGCAATTTAATACTATGGATAGGAGACTTATACAAGAAGGGTATTTTGGACATTTATCTCGTCAGCTATATTAATTTAGAAAATACTTTTTGGAGTGTATATACTTGTATAAAATCATAATACATGTATATATGCCTACATCTAAAGCGCATAATACATTAAAAAAAATTGACACGTGTCAATCTCGGGCGAAAATTGGTCGGTTCGGCCAAAAGAGAACACATTTGTTATTTTAAAATACTTAGATGTATTGATTGAAGATTGAGTATTAAATTAATTTTAGTTAGTTTTGTCATTAAACCATCTGGACATCAATGTGGGGCAAGGTTCTCATAACCGGACCGTTCATCGAATCGAAAAAGGTACCGGGTGGATAAGTCACTGATCCAACCAGTGGTCGAACCATTATTAACCCAGTGACGTCATTAATATATAAAAAATATATATTATTAGTTATTAATAAAAAAATTTAAAATCTCATTTTTTATTAACTAAAACATAATAAGGATTAATTACAATGTTAATAAAAGTGGTTAATTTTAATATTAAAAAATTTTTGATAAAAAAAATAATTAAAAATCGGGTCAACCATGGGTCAATTAACGGGGTTTACTGTAAGACCCCGAATTTTATGAAATAAAAGTATTCAATTTTTCTATTTAGTAAATAGTTAAATTGATAAAAGGTTAAAATTAAGGGTGATATATGATTTTTTTTCAAAATAAGCAAGTGGCTATAAAATACTTATTGTTGTCGGGGAATATTCGTTTGGTCGTGGAATATTCTTTTCGTCGGGAAATATTCGCATGACGACGCAAGACAACTATTATTGTGGGTCCCATAACGGATAACCTATTTGATGAAGAAAAATGACAAAATTTGAGTTTTTATAAATAACGACGTAATTGTTATCGTTAACACTGTTGGAATACCCGGTGGGTAAAGTAAAGTAATACGCGTTATTGCACATTAGCACACGATTTTACACAGTATTTTTGAATTATTGATCCTTAAATAAGAAGGCACTACTCAATAATTGTTACAAGAATTATCGCTCAATATTTTATTTTATTGATTCAATAATTGCTGCGTTGATATTTTATATTATTGTTGTTTCAATAATTATCACCGCATAATATTTCTCATTATCGGACTAATAATTCATATTATTTGAATAATATTATTAGATAGCATTATTGACAATGTCTAGAAAGTTCTCATCAAGGAGAGGTTTGGTCACCTAATCAAGCGCCAAAGAAGGAGAAATTTTTATTGAAAGCCCCTCTTTCCTTGAGAACTACTGTTTGTTATAATTGTGATTCTGTAATATTATTTGTGAATAATTAATTATTGATTTATATGATAAGAAAATATTTATTTGATGTGAATATAAATGATGGATTTATTTATGTGGTTATAAATGAAGGAATTAATGTTGAGGTATTTTATCAGTATTTTTGTCGGAATGAAGGTATTAAAAATTAAATCAGTGTTTTTGAGATATATTGCGTGAGTTATAATTTTTAATCCGACCGTTGGATCGTTGTAATTTTTGGATATGTTATACATATATAAGTTGAGTATATGTCCACAAATTTTGAACCGTTAAAAATGAACGTATGATTTGTTATGAATTTTAAGAGGTGACTGATTCGGAAATTAGGTTTATAAATGATTTTGGTGGAAAATTCTAGAATTGAGTGGGCCCCACTTGTGGTTGGTGAAGAAATGTGCTGAATTTTATTTCAAATGTGGTGGGTGGGAATAGTAGCCGGTAAAGCCATCAGGTTGCAGGTCAAGTCTGCTAAAATTGTCCTATAAATAGAGGGCTAAGTTAGAATTGAAAATCACACCGTAAACATAAGCTTTCTCTTTTCTCTCTCAGATTATTGAGTGTATTTTGTGAGTATTTAGATACTTGGTGAGTTGATATTCATCGCTGCAAGTTTCCTTCAAATGACATATCCGATATCCAAATGTCTTCGTCTTTTTTGAGGTACTGGATTTTAAGGGATCAGAAGGAATGTTATTTTCTTCATAATGATGTTATTCTTTCAATATCATTATACTGCAATATTGGTATGGATTTTATTGTGGAATTTCTACCTTTTTGTCTCGGGGTTACTATTCACGTATATGGTACTATTCACGTATACGGCACTATTTATGTATGTGGCACTATTTATGTATATGACATTATTTACGTATACGGTACTATGTACAAATATGGAGTACTATTCATGAGTTACTATTCACGAGTTATTATTCATGAGTTACTATTCACGAGTTACTATTTATGAGTTACCATTCACAAGTTACTATTCATGAGTTACTATTCACGAGTTATTATTCATGAGTTACTATTCATGAGTTACTATTCATGAGTTACTATTCATGGGTACTATTCACAATAAAATTGGTTTCTTTTTCTGACCAAATTATCGTTGATTTATGAATCTTACTCTTGAAATTAAATCCATGTTTTGATGTTATTGTTTTTATTATCATATATAACATTTTTATAATCTTGGTGAAGAAATTTGTCTTTGACTTGAGTGTAAAGATGGGTAGATTATTGGTATAATCATGACTATGGGTTCTCTTTGGCCAGTAGTGCAAAAATGAATTGTGACTAGTATGATCATGACCATTGAATTTACAATTGAATATTTTTAGCTTAAGTGCAAAGGTGAATTGATCAACATGGTTATAATTATGGTTTATATAGATTTTAAAATCATTATATATTTATTTGAGATATGAATATCTTTGGCTCAGAAGTAAAAGATGAATCTGTTGACGAATATCTTTGGCCCGTAGTGCAAAGATGAATTTATTAGTATGATTATGAACAAGAATTGTGATTTGGTATAACCATGATCTTTGATGTTTCAGGTAAAGACAGGTGATGAAAATTATCTTCGTCTTGGATGCGAAGAGGAATTTAGAATTACAATTATGATTATGAGTTATTCATATAATTTGGAAAGGAACTGTTGATTGATGTTACAGGGATAAAACATTGTTGGTGGACTTTTAAAATGGATAAGATAATAGACTGTATTGTCTATTTGACTCTTCTAATGAATTGCTTTCATTCCATTTGCAACTATGGTTGAAATTTTTATCATCTACCATATGTTCTAAATCTACGATTTGTTATTGATGAAGGCTATTGATAATTTAATTATCTTTAGTCATGATATTCTTTTTATCGAGCTAGTTAGTTGTGCTTCACCCTTTGTTTCACAATTCCTTTCGTGTAAAAAAGTGTAAATTGGGTCGAAATGGGGGTAACAAGGAATAGAATCTGGTCTCTAGTTGTGGGAGTTCTCCCTAAACAAAGATGTAGACAAGTGTGTTGTATACATCTTTTAGTAGTTATATTTGGTGAATCATATAGGGAGAAAGCGAACCCAACGTTGGAAGGGTGTTTTACCACTATCATACAAGATGTCGATGACATACAACCTCGTGTCATCATAAGACAGGGTGTTGTGTTTCATCCACTTGCCGAGTATATTTACGCAGCACTACCTATATAATCTTGGTGTTTGTTTGAAGTATAATTCTCAATTTGAGACAAAATGGAGATAATGATAAATCAAAAGAAGACTCACCATTGGGAAGAATATGATAGTAATCTTCTTGTTTTTTTTTTGGGGTCTATTGGGTCAACCAAGGATAATTCTGTGGCCATATGATATCTATCATAACCTGTAAGCATGGTCTCCCATATACTGAAGGTTTCTCGAGCACTTCCCAAAGATTTTAGTTTCTAAAACAGTTTTGACTATACCTTTATGTAAGGTGTCACATGTAAGGTGTCATCCACTTGGGACATGTGTCACATTTGGTATATATTTGTATCCAAACTCACAGTATATGTGTTGTTGTATTTTGCACGACAATTGTTGTAATAAAGTTGTAGTTGTTTTCTGTACCATGTATTTGGCGACTCAGAATGGGTTGGATGGAATGGACCTATTTTGGGGTTGTCACATTTACCGGTTGGACCGGTGGTCAACGGGCTAACCCGGGTTTTGACCAAGACCGGGTCATTGGTTCAAACCGGACCGGAAGGCGGACCGGTTCCAGTTTTTACCGGTTCGACCGCCGATCCGGTCCGGGTTTTAAAACACTATGTGGGGATCTTCAATAACCGGAACAGATCATCCAATTTCTGTTTAGATAGTGGCTTATATTTATTTTATGTACATACATTCTTCTCTTTAATCAATATTTTTGGTGGGTTAAAAATTAGATAGAAAAAGAAACCCTATAATGAACTGAATTACATAATAATGTTAGCTTAACATCATCTTCTCGTTTCTCTCTCCAACATATTTTCTCTCTATATAGAATTAGGAGGAGATGATGTGTTAGAATGAGAGTCGAATGGATACTCGATAGAGAGTGGTGGAGTCAGGAGTACGGTGTTCTTCATACAAAATAAGTGTTGTGTATCTTTCAAATCTAACATGTCTTTTTAAAACTGTCAATGTAAAATTATAACTAAGGGAATGCGTTATTTTTATGGTGGTAGTTAGACCTGACAATATAATTAGTTAACTGAAATCAAATGGATTGGTTAATTATTATTTTTATTTATTTAAGTTGGGAATAGTTTGAACCCATATTTATAAAAAGAAATATAGGCCCAAATGGATTAAATATTTTTCAACCCATATTACATTCCAAATCTAAATCTTCTTAAAATACATGATGATAAGTGTAAGATTAAATTTTGGCTATTGAGTTTGCTAAAGTAAAACATTTTAAAAAAATAAAATTTAGGGTTAATTACATATTTTAGTACATTTTTAAAAATAATTATAATAATGGTGCATCCATAAAATAATTACAAAAGTAATACATTTTTTCATATTTATTTACAATATTAGTGCAATTAGGATTACCTTAATCGTGGCCCACGATTATCTCCCTTATCTCTTCCCGTTAATTATTATTTTCTTATTCAAACACAGCAGATTGGTTTGGATAATTCATCAAGGGTTCTGAAATTTAGAACGCTCATCAACTATGGACTAGTCGAATCAATAAGGGTTCGCTACTCTTGACTTTTTCTGATGTATTTCTTGCTATCTCTTTTGATAGGCCTTTGTTGTATGTTGGGTAGCTTCGCCCCATTTCCCTGTTTCGTATAATCTATTATACTCGTATGAGATATCATTTCTTTTGTACTCGTCATGGAATATCATTTTCTTTGGTATTTTTTTTACGAGTTACTATTTACGGGCTTCAAATTCCATCTAGTGTGCTGTCCTGTGTTGTAGTCACTCGGGATTCCATTTTTGATCTTTGTTCTTGTTTCTTTCTCTTTTTTCTTCATCCTCTTTTTTCCTACTATAAACCAAAGTGGCGGCGGTTTACCCGACAGAGGTCGCAGTGGTTTTGATGAAGGAGCATACTGTGAAGGAGGAAGATTTTGATGAATCAACCTCTAATTCTTTATTTAAAGATTATGACATATCCAGTATATCAGGATCAGAAGATGAAGATGACAAAGTATCTGGTCTTCGCAGTGCCATAAACGGGGGATTGGTTGAAGGTAATAAAAAAACATTTATACATTTACACACGGAGATACAGTTTCGATCTGAAAATGATGAATTCAAGACTCTCTCCTTCGAGAATGATAAATCTTTAATTATGGATGATGGTGGCATGCCACGTCAGACAGTGAGGAAAGTGATCAAGAAATTGAATAATTTGATCCATGAACCAAGAGATAGTACCCGTTTTAGGATTGTATTGCTCGCAAGGGGTGGACACTTTGCTGGATGTGTATTTGATGGTAGCTATTTTGTGGCTCAGAAAACCTTTCACATGTTCATACATTTTTTCATAGTGTAGTTGATAACCAAACATTCACACCAAGGTAACCAAACATTCACACCTAGGTAACCAAACCTTCATACCAAGGTAACCGATCCACATCCACACCTGCAGTTTTTTCATAGTGCAGTTGGTAGCCAAACATTAATACCAAGGTAACCATTTCAATGTTATTAGGTTACCAATTTATTTTGAATGTGATGTAATGGGTAGCCAAACCTTCATGCAGTGGGTAGCCAAACCTTCATACCAAGGTAATCAATTCAGTTTTATTAAGTTACCAATTTATTTTGAATGTGATGTAGTTCGTAGCCAAACCTTCATGCAGTTGGTTGCCAAACTTTCAGACTAAGGTAACCAATTCATTCTGCAGGTGTGGAGGTAGATTGGTTACCTTGGTATAAAGGTTTGGTTACCTTGGTATAAAAGTTTGGTTATCTTGGTACGAAAGTTTGATTATCAACATTACATTACACATCACTCTCTTATCTCTCTTTTCTATGCAGTGTTCTTATTTTTCTTTGGACATGAAATTGGAATTGGAATTTTCGGACATGAAGAAAATGTGAAAAATCAAATATCTACCTCATTTCTCCATCCCATTGACTATTTTGTGGTTAACTCTCGCTCTGTCTCACCGGTGAAGGGGGGGGAGGAAGATGACTTTGTCAAACCTTCAGACCAAGGTAACCAATTCAGTTTTATTAAGTTACCAATTTAGTTTGAATGTGATGCAGTTGGTAGCCAACCATTCATATAAAGGTAACCATTTTAGTTTTTGTGGGTAACCAAATAGTCATAAACTTTTTGTAGAGCGAATCATCTTCTTCTTCTCATTGACGTTTTGGACAACGGAAATTCGCGACGGAGTAGCGGAGGAGAGGGCTACTGTGAAAGAGATGAAGATTTGAATTTGAATAAAGTTGTTTCACTTCAGCTCTTTTTCTTTCCCATACAATTGAGTACGAATCAACTTTTATGTACCGTCTTAATCAAAAGATTGTGTTATGTAACAATTTTTTAAATAATTTTTATATGATAAATAAAAAAATTCAATTAAAAAAGCTACTAATTTTTTCACCAAAAATCTTTCTTCCTCCCCAAATCCACATAATCCCACCCTTTACCTAATTTAACTTCACATACTCCCTCTGTTTTCAAAAGATGAGCAAGTATAAATTTCACATGTATTAAGAAAAATAAAAATAAAAGGAGAGTAATATAAATTTCAAAAAAAATTTAGTAATCTTACAAGATTCATACAGATAAATATTTTATATTAATGAATCTACTTAAATGGCATAATTATCTTTCTTTCTCATTTTTTCGGATAAAATTAATCATTCTGGCAAAAGAACTATTGTAAATAAATTGAGTCGAGTATTAAGTTGCTCAGTTTTAATTCACAAAATTTATCGAGTGTAAATTAAGATTTGATTGAAACTCCTTAGGTACTCAAATTGGAGTATTTTTTAATTTGTTTTGGTGGTGCCAAACACCTTAAATAATTATTATGATATAATAATCATTCATTCATATTCATATAAAGATAATCATGCATATTTATTAATTTTGATCAAATTTAAATTTATTCGGAAATAATTTATAAATTAAAATATAAGTTGTTTTAAATTATTATTTATAAATAAATATGTTTAATATTAATTTAATTTATAAATTAAAAATTAAGTTAAAATAAGTTCGGAACTTATAAGTTACTCCATAAATATAAAGACATGAATAAGAACATGGGCAAAATAGAAGAACATTACTCTTCTTCTTCTTCTCAAACTTTTCTCTCTCTCTCTCTCTTTAGAAAAATATTTAGAAGAATAACAAGATAGTGAGATACTGTATTCTTTTCTTACCGACCTTTTTCTCTTATAAGTTCAACCGAAACTAAAAAACCAATGAACATTACTCCAGAGCAGTTTGAACGTTTCGAACTAATATAATTCGAGCATCAATAAAAAATTATACTCCTTCCGTTCCATAGTTATAGGCTAATTTTCTATTTTGAGATGTCTTAATATATAGGCTACTTACTATTTATAAAATAATAGTTTTTGTTTTACTTTTATGCCTTTATAATAAATATTCAACCATTACTCTTTTTTTGAAGAAACGACATTCAATGTCATTATTTTTATCACCACATTTAATGTTGTTGTATTCTCTTTGGTTAAAGTTTGTGGATTTTAATGGTTAGTACACGTCAATCAATGAAGTTGAGAGTTACAGTGTGATAAGTAAGGAGTAATTAACTTATTCATTAATTCCATATTAAGGGGTATATGTGGAAAATCTATGTTAAAAATTGTTACTTAACTGATTTTCTTAAACTATGTGCTAAAAGAAATCAGCCTATAACTAAGTGACGGAGGGAATAATTTGAGAATGTTCGAGTAATTTATCGAATTTTAAAATTTACTTATTTAAATTATTTATATTTTGAGTGGAGTTAGAATCGTAGAGGAAGAAATTAGAAATCCAATCCACCCATTACTTTAACCTTTACTTATTTTAACCCTAGAGTTCAAAAAAATGTTTACATTGTGGAGATGCAGGATATCAAACCCTATACCTCTCGCATGCAAAGCTAGCGCTCTACCATTTGAGCTAACATCCCCGTCGGGTGATATATTGAAGAGAGCCTATAAGTTTTTAGTGAATATTCTATGTCAATTTTTGATTATTTTTTTTTACTGAATATAGTAACTTTTTAAAACTAAAATTTATTATTATAACTATTATTTATTTATTTATTCCCAATATAAATAAGGAATCGTATGAGAGAAACTAACCATAACTATAAGTTATATACTTTCCATGTTCATGTTAAGGTAATTGTTTAAACAGAAATCACACATACACCACCAAATTATTATCTCAAAATACTAACTTAACTTGTGGAGTTTTTGGAAAACTTAAAAGAATCAAATGTTTCAATTCCTTAACGTATTATAATTATGAGAAAAATATAAAATAAGAAAACAGGTTATTTTCCGATTTTGAACATACCAAATTAAAGTTTAATTTGCCACTGTGGAGAACGAAACTTGTTGCACTTAAAATTTTTTTGTGATGCTGCTGCTACTACTACTACTACTAGTAATTAACTAGCAACGAACGAAACGACGGCTTTTGGACTAGAAAACAAAAAATAAAAAATATATATATATAGTAGTAATTAAATGAAGAATGATTTCTTCCTCTCTTTTTTTTTTTTTGGGTTCTTGGACAAGGCCGTATACTTGGAAGAGACAGCCTAAGTGATTGGAGAATTCCTTGTTATTTTCACCTTCGAGACTATGTATGTACATGCATGTAAAACCTTTATATAAAGAGACCACACCAAATGTATTAGGCTCCTCCTTTCCCATTAGCTTATTATTATTATCAACAAATTAAGTGGGTTTAAGCAAATCTTGATATATCTCGATCTCATATAGTAATAGTAATATACATATGGCTTCCCTTGTTTCAACTTGTGTTGTTCCTTGTGCATACAGTACTAGTAGTGCAGCTCCCAGAGCCAAATCATGTACCTCTTCCAGCAGGCAGCTCAACATGAACTTCTCTCCCATGGTAATTAAATGCACGCACGCCTTGTATTATTCACCACCTTAATTAATGTTTTTCCTGTTAATTTTCTGTACTGATCATTTTTCACAAATTGAGAGACGAGTTGAATAAAAATTCTGATAAAATTCAATGCACGTGTGCTTTAAGATCCAGATTTCAAAGAAGGCAGCAGCAGCAGCAGCAGCAGCCAAAAGATCATCACATTGCTTCAAGACTAAAACAACAATATCATGTTCTACTGTAAGATACCATACCTCTTCAGTGTCATTTATTACTTAAATCTAAAACCAATTAAAAGCTTAATTATCTCAGGCTCAGGCTCAACCAGAAACTCTGCAGATTGTCCAAACCACAATTGCCAAGCAACTCTCTATTGATGAAACTACTGTTGCCCCACAAACCAAATTTGCTGATCTGGGTGCAGATTCCCTCGACACCGTATGATTAATTAATTATTTGTCTAGTGCTGATAATAATAACAGGCAAGGAAAGGCATTGTTTTAATACTTTATATTCATTACTAAAACAGGTGGAAATCATGATGGCTCTGGAAGATAAGTTCGGAGTGTCAATCGGGGAGGGGGGAGCCGAGAACATTGCAACCGTTCAAGACGCTGCTGATCTGATTGAGAAAGTGAAGGCAGCAGGTTCATCAGCCTAATTCAGAGATTGATCGATCCATCCAAATTCTACCAAGTCATCTAGATCCCAGCTTGATGATGCTTTTGCTTTCCTTCCATCAACCCTCTACAGCCAGAGATTTTTGTTGTGACAATCCAAAGTTCTTACTGTGTTTTTCATAATAATGATGACAAATAAATATGCCAATTCTCTTCTCTTTCTCACTCTCTCTCAACATATATATATAGATAGATTGCAGCTCTTAAATTTACGGTTACTGGTAGGATTGATTCACATTGATCCATCCATCAAGCAGATATGCCGGCGGCATTGTTGCCCGAGGAAACATCATGGCCAGATGAAACCTTCTGCTTCATCAAAGATTGGCCCCCTTGCTATAAGTAGGATATCATGAAATGTTATCTAGTGTTGCCCGTACAACAAAAGAATGATAAAATTGTTTAAATAAATGCTGAATCCGAATACAAATTCTGCCACATTAATCAACTAGAATACATTCTAGTGACCATGTTCTTGCAATACAATTCTTTGGACATGATGTCCAAACTTGATTCACAGTTAGAACTTTGACGTCTTTCTTTTCTTTTTTGACTTGCGCTGTTTCCCTTGGTTAGATTTGTTTGCTTTAACTGATTCGTTTTCTTCTGGACTCTCCTCGTTCAATAAATGTTCATAATCTTCAATTCTTGCAAAAGGGGATTGCCGAGTGGACTTCCTTTTCCGTTTCTTCTGGTCAAATATATCTTCTACATCACTCCCATCATATGCATCGCCTATGTCAACATCACCGTCATCATAATCACTGTGGTTATCGTCATCCACATCTTCTCCATCGCCAATTTCCGAGGGAAAGTCCATGCCTTCATCACTCACATTCCCAACCAAATCATCGTCGTCTTCATCTACAATTTTGTCCAAGTCATCATAGTCATAGTCACCATCTGCCTCCAAAGACGGATTAACAGAGTCCAACATGTTCTCGATCTCTTCATTGTCACTTTCATCATCATCATTCCCACCATACAACTCTTCGGCAGCTTCATCCTCTGTTACTTTCTTTTTCTTCTTCTTTGGCTTCTTTGAGGAACTCATTTTGTTCATATAGAACTTGTGGAAGACAAAATCTTCTGGGGGTACATCCATTTCAGCCAATGAGATAATCTCTGCCCCAATTAAGCAATTGTTCATTTCAAGCTGTTAAAGACCAAAATGAAATGACATCAAATTAGCCACGATTACAGGGTTACGCTCAAGGACTGTGTCACTTTGCCTATGTAAGCCTAAAAGTTTTGCATACTATTTTCTTCAAAATGCCACAACGATGTTGTATGTTAGCTTGTCCTTCCATTATCTAGTGTTTTGGGATAGAAGGGCCAAGTTTAATTACTGGATAGATCTATTTTTGATAGAAAGAGAGGTTTTACAAAAAGCAGAACCCATAGCAGTATATGGTAAAGTGGCAATAGTTGTAGATTAGGATGTTAGGTGGCTAAACTGACCTTTTTAGCAGGTTCAATCTGGGAACCACCGTGCCATGTGCTATGTTTTGGTTTCTTCTCCATTAACTTGTCCAGGAAAGCAGTCAGTGAGAGGTCATTAAATGGGTTACCATTGTACACGATATTAGCCCCAGAAAGAAGGGTCCTTGCCATGGTAGCAACTGATGGGTGCGCATGTGCAGCCAGTACCATCAACTCCCACCAGCTTACACAATCTGCATTACTGTATTCACAAAACCCAAAAGAAAATGCAAAATCAACATTACTGTAAGAGAACAAGTAAAAACATCAAATCAAAAAGTAATATAGAATTTCAGTCAGTGTACTACCATAATATATTTACATAGTTATACTCCATGCATTCTAAGATATAGGATCAATTTTGATTTTTTGATATCAATTTTTTATATTTTCAAATTCATAATTGATATAAATTAAATTTATACAAAATAATTATTGAAATTGAAAATATCTAAAAGAAGACTACTTGTTACAAAATTTATTGTTTTCAAAAGTTAAATGGACCGTATCTTGAATTTAAAAATATCTCAAATTAACTTTCAAAACTTAAACTTGATCAAATATTTCGGAACAGAAGGAGTATATAAGTAAATAAACAAATTTTATATAATTAAAGGAAAGCATCAAGAAACATAGATAAAAAGCAAAAGTTTTCAGTCATCAAAATTAGTAAAAAGACAAAAAATAATACATCTGTAGTTGACCAGCTAACCAAAAATTAACAGCCTCCAGACCCACAAGGCTTAGCAAGAGAACATTATAGACTAATAGCCTTAACATCTAGTGATAATCTTAAAGCTAGTGGGGAGGCCAATTTAAAAAGGATTTAATTTCAAAAACCAGGAAAATAGCATTGGAGCAATAGTGCTTTTAAACACTGGGGGTGGCAATTGCCTTTTTTGTCAACTTTTCCCAAAATATAGCTTCAACTTAGCAAAAAAGTTAAAGCTCAAAAGTCAGAAATCAATGAAATATGGCTACATAGATAAAAGTACCAGTAAGAAGGTTCACGGTGACGTGGATTGTAGCCCCCAGGTAATGAAGCCCTCACGTAGTTGTTGGATACTGGAGGTTGGCAATCACCATGATCATACCCCACTTTGGCTTCTTGCTGATCATTCAAAACACCACCAACAAACAAGTCATCGCCTTCATCAGAGACCTCATCTTCCGACCCAGAATTTGCAGCGCCACATTCATCCAGCGAAGAGTCAGAATCAGAATCAGCAACGTGGCCCTCCCTGCTGCTAGCAACCTCAAATGCATTATCTGGTATTTCTGGTGTGATGCAAGCTTTATTTTCAGCTTCTTCTACAACGTCTTTAAAATGCTCATCATCGTCATCAGCTAACTCATTCTGGAGCACCATGCTCCTGCGTGATTGGGTATTATTAGTTTCATTGTGAATGTAATGTTTTTGACCAAGATAAAAAAATTTAGCACCCAGCATAAATCTGACAGAACTACCCTCTTACCACAGAGGTGGCCTTGCTTTTAGAACTTCAGAGAGTAGGAAAAGACATCCACAGGCATACTGCGGAGGCTGCTGGAGTGCAACCTGCTCGGGCATTAAAGCAATTAATGTATGACAGAAGCATAAAAAGTGGGATCAAAATGCAAGTATAGATGTATTTTTTTTTTGTTTTATAGTACATACAATAGTAACTTCAACAGCTTGACCTTGACACTAGAATCTCTAGCTGGAAAGAACTAAGATATTTAAGAAATCAGAGGGAACTAAATTTTTATGAAATCAGAATCCTGTGATTTGTGCTATCAGATTATTGTGACAGAAACCGAGAAAAACAGAAGAATGTTTTAATATACACTATAACAAGAAGATCACAGAATCAAAAGGAATTATTGGAAGACATACAATCCAAATAAGATCCCAAGAAAGCAAATACGAATTCACCACCAACCTGTAACAAGCGCTTGGCAAAGGCAGATACTCGCTTCAGATTGACGTCACTTTTTATTGCTCTCAAGAGTAAACCAATGAACATTTCTTCCTGAGTATAATTCAAGTCAAAAAAGTTCCAAGAAAAAAATTGCTGATTTGAAAACCATAGTACAAATTCTGAACCAAGAGTAAAGATACAAGTCAGATAATCAACTAGTCCATGAGACATAGGATAACCAAAGACAGGAGTAAAGGACAAATATACAGAATGGACGCAAGTACAAAACCATTTTATAATAGTTGAAAAATCATTTACAACATTCTCAACATTTAAAAAAAAAGAAGGAAATAACTGGTTTAAATTACTACATCAAGGGAGTTTCATCTCCTGGAAGTTTTCTTATAAAAAATTTCCATTCTCAATAAGTTCATATTGCAAAAAAGCCCACAATTTTTCAGTCATTACCAGCTCAAACTTTTAACTTATGAACAATCATAGAAAACTCTGATAACTGACATGTTGGAAAAAATTTGTTCAAAATTTTAGGGGCCTTTAGCAGGGGTATTGATGGAAAAGATTTGGTGTCACGAGCATCTGGGAGAGAATCAGTTTCTGACTTCTCCTTCCTTCTGACAAATTTAGCCTTAAGCTCTGTACTGCAAAAGTGGGGTTTATGTCTCACAGAACAAAACTAAAGAACTGTATGCTGATAAGAATCATGGAGATTTCAGCAGGAAACATTACTAAGTCATCTATCTAGCAAAATGAGTTGATAGACGGCAGATACAGTACTTTTGCATATGAATCATCAAGATGCAAGCTTCATTAAAATTACTTTTGTTGGGATCTTCATAACAGTATCTGCATCTCTAACTAGAGTGTGGGGTAAAAGTACACAAGTTCACTTACCTTTGAAGAATTCATAGCAGCTGGAAGCAGGAGCTTTGAGTACAAGGCGCGATAAAAACGATCGCTGACGATCTGATTTTTAGATGAGATTTTATCAAGTAGCAATAATGCTTGAACTCCTACATTAAAGTTTTTTGAATGAACCTGCATATTTAATTGTCCATATTGAGCAAAACCAATATAAATAACCATATTCAAAAGAATTCACCATATGACAAACTATATACATGTGTCTGCCTCCCTGTGTGTGTGAAAATTATTTGAACAGAACTTTTCATATTCACGAGAAACAGTTGGCCTCAGCTTACCAGCTGAAATAACATTGGTGTCTGGACTTCAATAATGTCATCAGCTTCATTACTTGAAACAAAAGGAAATGCTCGATTGACACCCTACGAGGAATAGAGAATACAACAAAAATAAGTCGTATAACGATCAAAAATTCCTAATCACTCTAATTAAAACCCCTAAGGTTTTAAATTGAAGATCAAAAACCTTAGAAACCAACACCAAATATAGAGATTGATGGTATAGCTGGACAGAATCTACAAATTTGGACAGGTATACAGGAAACAAAAAGTTCAGAGACACTAAGGAGAGCAAACAAAACTCCTAAATGGAGTATCCATAAAGCTAAAATTAAAAAAAGTATAAATGCATCTTCAAAAAAGTTACAAAATATCAGTGGGAAGCTGAATAGTTTATACTGACTGTTAGAAGAGCTGTTAACAATCGGGAATCCATTTCGACATGAGATTCTGATGAACTAGTCATGTCCTTCTCTTGGGAAGAAGAGGGCCTTTTACGTTCTTCTTTGCTGTGTTTATCCATCTTATGCCCACCAGCCTCAGAAATCAGAACCTGAAATATGAAAGCTCCATAGTGCTAATATACAAAGTAGTTAAAAGTGTTAATGAAATATAAACAACCCTGCCCCATTAATAAGTGAAGTTCTATAGCTGGATTATTACGGATAACTTTTGGTCAACCAGCTTTCTGGGTAAAGGTTGAAAGTTACAAAGTATTATAGAAACTTACAAATGCATATTAGTGTGGGATTTCATAAAATACCTTAAATAGAGCAAAATATACATCTATCAATCGTTTTGCCACCTGAGGCCCATCTCCTTTGTGGGACAGACGAATTTGGCTCAAGAAGTTGACCTGTATATGAACAGAATCAGATCAATCTAGTATGCATGTTAAAGAAACAGTAACAGATCAAACATCAAATTAATGTTGAAACTAAAAGGACAGACATTTACTGAGTTATTTTCTTGTAGATAAAAGGAGAAGATTTGATTAGCCGAGAAAGAAGATGAACAAGAAAATGGGGGGTGAGAGATCCTCCTAAAGTAAAAAGGTTGAAAGAAGTCCTCAATGCAGATCACCGATCTCTAGAAAATATGACAAGGAATAACCCCATCCCCAAACTAAAAGAATAAAATATAAAAAACATATTTATACTGGAATTTTAGACACAGGATCACAGTGTCTTCAAAAGATAAAGATCACATGTCCAGCTTTAATATTGGATTACAAATATATGGCACTAAATTACATACAGCATGGTACTTGGAGCGTAATCCCAAATGAGGCCGAAATAGGAAATTATCCACCTCGTCAATCACCACAGCCTGAAAAGTAAAAAGGCAATGCACAAGAAGAGCTTCATCAAATAGACACTAAAACAACACTTTTGAGTAGAAAAAAAGTGTAGAAGCCATACAACATATCAAAAATAGCACAAGAACGCCTTCCATGTACACCTCCTTACGAATTTTTTTATCTTTTTGGAAATTAGCATACAAAATAAATATCATGCGGGGTGAAACCATGGGCTTAATTTAAGCACGGACAGCCGTCTAAAATTGTAATGTTTCATAATTTCCCTTTCCTTTCCTTTTTTTAATTTTTTTTTCCATTTGGGGGGGTTGGGGGAAGGCGACAATAGTTTTGATTCCATAAACAATACATACATTTTATTTATAAAAAATTACTTATCGAAAAAACCAACACATTAACACAAGGGTAAAGATCTAGAAATATCAATACCACATGTTATGTACCTTCATATTTGGATGATCAGACAAAAGCTTTGATAAGTGAAAATCAGCATTAGATGCAGCTTTATTTTCAGGATCACCTAGCTGTAGAATGAGGACATAATCCCAGAAACTCAGCATTAAATTAAAGGGTAAGAAGCAAAATAGAATTTATTATCATTAGTAAATGCAAGAACCAAAATCTTGAAATATAATGAATTTTAACGTACTTTGTTTACTAATGCAGATAGCAATCGACGCTCTTGCTCTGATTTACTCTTCAGCAGGGTGTACATGGTCTGATATCATAACAGAACATAAGAAACTTCCAAACAAACCATTTCTCGTACTGAATGTACATATAACTGAGATTAGAGAAATAGAGATGAGAAAGAATAGGGAAGAACAGATCAGGATTGAAAGTGACATGGTAAAATGGTCTCCAAATTCTATGAATACATGTCATGACATCAACTATATAATTAAAAGAAGGCAAAAATAATTAGTACCCTAAACTATATGTCATATTCCACTTCGGTGATCCACCTTTCAATTTTGTCAATTAGATGATTGAATTATTAATTTTTTCCAATTGCAACAAATTGAACCTGCCACGTCAGAAATTGCTGACGTGGCTACTTGTGTGGAGCCATAGAAAGCTGGTGTGGCAAAAAAATAATTTCCTAAATTGGCCTAATTTGGACGGAAAAGAAATTGGAATAAGTAATATTTTTATAATTCTCATATTATCCTTGACTTTTAATATAATAAATTTTAAATTACAACTCATGTCCTCAATTTGTTTTTATCTACTAAACCTAATCTGATAAAGAAAAGTATAGGCGCGAATAACTTGCCGCGAACAAGTTCTCTTCTTCGGTTCAAGCCCAAGCTCCCTGCAACAGTGTAACTGAACAAATTCATCTCCAGATTTTTCTTGTTTATTCCCTAAGATCCCAATCTTCCCTCTTCTAACTTTTTCCTACCAGATCTGTCTCTTATTTCGGTAAAACTCATGCCTAAATATAGTCCCCAATTTGCTCTTAGCAATCTCTCTTCAACTCACACATATTTGTAAAAGTGATATTTTTCTTTTCTTTTCATTAGAACTCAAAAACGCAAGAAAAGAAATAATTTAAATTTTCTATTCTTTTCTATTAAAAACTCAAAAACAACACAAAGGAAAACTTCAAGTTTTCTATTCTTTTCTTTTCTGTTCTAATTTAAATTTTCTATTCTTTTCTTTTCTGTTCAAAACTCAGAAACATGGTGTAAGTTAAGGGGAAGAACTTCCAAAGGATTCTGAACCCAAAAATGGTTTCTAAAGTAGAAATAGGATGATCCTTCAGCAGATTCTTGTAGAAATTTAGCCTTGGCTCGTTCTACAAATCCACATTTAACTTCTTGTAAGTGCACATTTATACAATCACTGTGCTACACCAGTAGCATACACTGAATAACATGAGTTAATGCTAACAAATCTTAAATCTTCTAACCTAATGGTTCATTCTCAACCTAAAAGGTTCTCTCTCTACAAAAATATAATGTTGATACCAAAACATAAATAAACAAAAATACAACATGAAATATGAATGAATTAGGTTTGCAACTGGTCAAATCATTGAATAATTCCAAATACATATCTTCCCTCTCTCTTTCTCTTCGAACAACTAAATGCATCAACTACGAATTAACAACTAATTCTTGTGGTCATCAAAAATGGCTGGAAATCAATATTTGTGTTGGCTAAAAAGGCTCGTACAAAAAAAATACAAGCTCAATAACCAATAAATAATAAATACTTGAGAGGTCACAAAACTAAAACTCAGAAAACCTTTTTGGCATGTGATCTATTAATAAAAAAAGGCCAAGAATTAAGAAATTGAATACATAGCGCCACCAACAAAACAGAAACATCAGACGAGGGAAAGCAAACCTTCAATGCCTTGTCTTTAAGTACAGCTAACACATCTCTTGATGCTTCCTCGAGTGCAAAAACAAAACGTTCATACCTGCAATAACAATTTATAAGCTGTTGTTATTCAACAGAAAATATTTACATACAGTCTGATATGACATTGTAAATCATACATCTCTGATCATCGCAATGATTAAGCAATTTCTTTCTGCCACAAGTTAAATGGTCCAAGTAGTTGGGTTCCACAAAATTCAGTCTAACATTGAGCCTGGCATATACCTTGATCAGCAAGTAAAGAGCTGGCCCATTTCCAATACATTGTCTGTAACTTACAATGGACCAATGGTTAGTGTTCCAACCCTAAACCCCTCCCTCCCTCAAGTCTAAACCTGGTTCACTCGCTCACCCAATTGACAGCCCCAGCGCCAAAAAGCATACATCTACCTAATAGGAATCCTGGTTTTCTAGAATTATTTTAGCCTCGTCCTAGTTGGACAATACCTGAGGTTAAGGAGCTGTTTGCAGTTTACCTGTATATGCACAAAAGATTTGTTTATACATTTTGTACTATGCATATGCTATTATGCAGCTTCATGCACATACTATGGTTTTAGCTTCTTGCTCTCCCCTTTCCATGCTCTTCTGAATTTCACTTGAGCCGCACCACAGAAAAGTTGTTTCTACATTTTACAATACGTGTACGCTTTTATGCAACTAAAACATGTACACGCTCCAGTTTTGGCTTCAAGCTCACCCCTTTCCGTGTGCTTTTGATTTTCACTGAATCATACCAGAATAATGTAGGAAGCTAAAGTTGGACGCGCCAGCAGTGGTGATGCACTGATGCTCTCCACATAAGATATAAGGAAATATTTAAAGTGTATTTCTGCAAGTTCTACTGTTGTCCTCAAATGTTTCTTTAATAAGTGGGAGAATTTATAACCCTTTCACATACTCATATTCTTATATTAGAACCATGTAAATAAGTTGTTAGGTATCCTTCAAACTTACAAAAGGTTTGGCATTTAATAGCCTATCAATTATTTCATAAAACGCAGATTGTTAAGCTATCAGTTGAGAAGAAAAATGAGAGAAGAGAAGGGTCATGATACATACCTCTGTTTCAGACATTCCTCCCAATACCAATAAAGTAAAAGAGAGTAGCCATCTTTTGACTCAGGGAGATGATTTAGAGGCCGTTGAAAGAGGGTCTTAAGCTTGCGTTCAGGTAATAGACTGATTAACGAATGTAAAAACAATCAGCAGTGCTGAGACATCAAAACAAGAGGGAAGCAGGACCATAGACAAAAGCATAACACACTAACAGAATGATATATAAAATCCTCTAATTAAACAATTGGGTACAAGATAAGAGAGGTACTAACCTTGAAATAAACATTTCTTTAAGTGCTTCAAAGCCTGTCAATGCATGACGCTTTCCAACTTTGGATGTCACCATTCCTGCATTTAATACCATTATCAGTAACAAAATCGTGCAAACAGAACTGTAAGGCTGACCAAAATGTCAACCAAAGAAGGCTTCGATATTCTATATAAAAAATAATAGACTTTAATTTTCAATCTAAAAAATTAGGCTTCAATTGATCTCCTCACAAAGTTTAGAATCAGTTGGCACTAAAGAAATTATTAATACATGTATTCTCCTCTGTCGGCAAAAAGCTTACTTGGGTAATTTTCTTTTTCTTTTTTATACATATCTGGGGTACAATCTAGATTCTAGACAAATCCAAAAAATGCAACCTAACTGACTTGCACTCGCCACTATGTGATACCAAAATAAGTGGCTTGTGTACTAATGAGTAGCTACAATCTATTGCATCAGCAGATATCAGAGGCTGAAAGCAGTATAATGCCATGATGACCCTATGGTAAATCACCTTTTTCAACTCATTATGTCATGGAAGTTCAAAAACTTCATCATCATTTCCTGATATAATTACCCCTTTAATAAGAGGCTTCAGTTTCTTTCCTTTTTTGAGTACCAAGAGGCCTAGTTTCACAAAGTCTTATCCTATTCGACATTAGCATAACTGTATTCCTTTATTTCCATCAGATGGAAACTGTAAATTGAAAATTCTACAACCTATAAAGCATCAAAATTTGGTACCAACCCTTTGATTCAACTTCCAAACACTTCAACTAATATATATAGCATAAACACAATACAGTGAATAAGTAGACCAGAAAAAAAATCTTATTCTGATATAAATAGAATTACATAGAGATTGCATCAAAATTCTAATTCTGATTATGTACACTAATCAGAGTGTATCAATAGTGCATAACCACAAGAAAAGAAGGAACTTGGGGCAACAAATTTAATCAGTAGAAACTGCTATTTTGTCAATTGTAGAGCTCATTAACAGCTTGACTATGTCAAGTCTAGAAAACATACCAATTCAAGACCAACCTTATTCTTCATTTTCCAAAAGTTGAACTAAAGCATATTGAACCCACAAAATAAAAAATAAAAACTTTCAATAACTGAATTAAATTAAACTAATCAAAATATACCTATAAGTGCATCAAGTGACTTGATATTTGCAACTGGATTTTCGCCAATCATAACTGAAAAGGCAGAAACCTTGTCAGCAGCAGTCCCAGACCTCTGTGTTGCAGAGAGCATCTTAATATCACCACTCTGCCCTTTGGATGCCTCGAAATCCTGCGCGTATTGAGCCAGCAATCTCTCCCCCAAATCCTTCTTTTTGGCCACCAAACTCTTCCATTCCTCCACGTTTTTAAACTCCACTTTCTTCTTTTCATTGTTACTCCCAATTACTTTCCCTTCCAATTCCGCCGAATCCACGTACCATACCCCCAATGACTTAGCCTTCACCAAAGGTAGTTTAGAGAGATTCTTGAATTTATCAAACCCCCTTGAATTATTATTGTCATCAATTGATAATAAGGGATGTTGAACCTTGGGTTTGAGCTGATTTCTTGGGTTTTTGTTGTTTTGCTTGAGGGGTTTGGGTTTCTCTCTCTTGTTATTCGTCTCCTTTTTGGTAGAATTTGTTTGTTTGAGGGGTCCGGTTTTGCGGAAATCGGAATCATTGAAGCCTGAAGATGAGAGAGAGGAAGAGAGGCCTATTGAAGAAGCGAACGAAGCAACATCGGATTTGAGAACATCTTCGTTTTGGGAATCTTGAGGTTTTTTGGGTTTCGAAATCGCCATTAATGTCTGTGTTTACATGCCAGAGAGAGAGATAGAGCTGAGCTCAGAAGTGGGGAGGGTTGAAGGAAGTAGGGTTTAAGATGTTCCCGGCAACATGATAATTCGAGAAACCGGGTAGCTGTCACCCGACCCGATTAATGTCCTTTGTTGTCTATTCGTCTTTGATGGGTTCGGACTTCGGATATTCATATGCAACACATTCAATACTTTCAAGTGCTTGCTCTCGCGTTGGTCACACAAAATATTTTCTTTTTCCAGTGACAATATAAAATGGTACAATAAATTTCAATTTACCATCATTTTTTTTGTTATTATATCACATTATCATAATATTAACGAATAATTTATTATTTTAAATATTAATATATATAAATAATTTATTTATTTTTATATTTGTATATTTATACGTAGAACTTTTTTGTGGAGAAAGACTGTGTTTAAAATAATTACTAGATCGGTGTCTCATGCCAAGCATGAAATTTATAATTGTATTTTATTTACTAATTGTAATTTATATTATTAAATTAAATGTACTCTTCGTAGTAAATATTAAAAATAAGGCTTAAATATGAATTAATACCCTAAACTATAAGCCATATTTCACTTCGGTGATCCACCTTTCAATTTTGTCAATTACATGATTAAACTATTTATTTTTTTCAATCAGAACAATTGAATACGCCACGTCGAAATTCTTGGCGACGCGAAAAACTGTGTGGCCCTTAAGTTGATGTGGCAAAAAAATAATTTTTTAATCATAAAATAAACAAATCTGATTTAATATGAGGTAAAATTGTCAAACAACAAGTTAACATAACAAAATAATACAAAACAAACAATAACATAATATTACAAGTAATAGATCTGCATAATAACAGCTCAAACGTTCTTATGATAATTATAATAGATTTATACAAGTAATAGATTTGCATGGTTAAAGAGCTTGTTTTGTTTGATTTTAAAAAAATTTAATTAATATTTTGTAATCAAAAAGTAACTTCAGATACTTAGATTGTCTTCCTCAGGTTTAAAGTAAATAACTCATTTTTTCACAAGAAAAGTCTTTTTTAATAGCATTAACAACGGTTTTTCTAATCAACTCTTTATCCCTCATTTTGAATATTACATCAACAAGTCATTATTCAACAGTTTCTTTATCTTTATTTGACTCTCTATTTTAATCTCTATATAGAACTTTACTCCCCGGAATCAAAAAACCGTTCTCTATATAAAATGACATTTTACATCATCATTTAAGTGGACAACTCATCAATCATACATATCTTGACATTTTTTTACTACTTCATTTTCAAATTATAAACTTAATATTGACATTTGAAAAAAAATTAATTTCAAACGTATTCAATTTTAAAATTGATATAAATTTATGTCAATATAATTATAAATATTATAAAAGTACTATTAATTATAAAGTTTATTATTTTCAAAATTTAAATGAATCATATTAAATTTAAATTTAAAAATATCACAAATTAACTTTTTAAAAGTTAATATTGATCTTATTATATTTGCAATTATAATTCATTCAATACTCACTCCATAAGTTACTTAAATTTTAAATAAAATAAAAATTATTTTACAGTAGAATATAATTGATAAATTATACTCTCTTTTATAAATTATAAGATTATTATTAATTTGATGTTTTGACTGTTGAAACTTTTAAATTTTAAATTTTATTATTTAATGAATCAATATAAGGAACTTGTTGGGTACATAGGTGAAAAAATTGAATTCATATTTTGCATAATGACCCAATAACACTGCAGAGTAAGGATAAAGATAAGGAAACGGTTGTGAATGCTCTAACTATAGTGGTATAAATGATACTATATTCACAAATTATTAATTTTAAGAATAAATATGGAACAAAAATACATCTTATATATATACTAGCGATAACTCGTGCCTGAAGGCACTGTATAATTCCAAAAAAAAAATCATGAACACATAAAAATGAAGCATTGAATATGGACACACACTAAACTAAAAGCCTAAATTAATTTTTAACACACCCGCACTTTCCATACATACTCTACAAAGCATTTAAATGAAAATTCTTATGAAGACAAATTTCAATGAATAAATAAATAATATCCAACTTTAATAGTCAAATTCTCATAAATTTAAACTAAGTTTAACTATATTTCAAGATTTATTTTTTATTATTTATAAGCATTTTTGATTGATTGTAACTTTTTAAATAGTAACTTGACAATTAAAAATTATTGTTTGCTTGTTATAACAACATTTTTTTTGTCGCACGTAGATGGGTATACAGTTTTGCAGAGCCGTAACTTGATACAAAAATTGATTGCAGGTCATTATATAAATTTAGGATTATCTCAGCAACGAAGTTTAAAAATGAAGAACCAAGACAAATAAGAGAGAGGGAGAGGTCAAACAAATAAGGTGACGAATGACTAATGGTTAAGTTATATGGTCAATTTTACAACTTGCTTGCAGGATCAAATCTTTATGAATTTTTATCCAGAGATATATGGATCACCCATGTAGCTTCCTTCATTAGATCAATCAAATAATGGTAAACAACTATAACAGGACATGCATAAACAAAACTTTTTAAAACAGCCAAAGAAAAAACACATCCATCCATGCCAAAAGGAAGGCACAAGAGCACACAGTGAGGTCAATAGATGAGGTCACCCACAAAAAAATTTTCCAAATAAGGGAAATAGGAAATAGGATGAGGGAACATAAACTTATAGTCTTACTTTGACCATTTAGGCAAAATGACAAGGGCTCCAACAGGGACATGTCAATAAAAATATATAATCTCAAGCCAAAAATTTTTAAAAACAATTGTTCTCCTCCAACCCAGATCAAAAAATACAGAAGATGGAAAACAACAAGAATTTACAATTTCAAATCACATGTATTCAAACAAATTCAAAAAAATGGGTAAATTCCAGCTGGCTCAATTACTTGATATAATTGAAGTAGCAGTAAAATAAGAAACATCAAGCAAATATAAATTTTGTTAGCTTAAGAATATGAGCAATAAAAGTAATAACAATATAGAAAAGCTTAAATTTTTTTCATGCCTTGAGACACTAGAGAAGACAAACATTCACCCAAAGAGGCATAACACAGCCTTTTGACTCTAAACTATGCTTTTGTTTCTTTCATTCTTTCTTGGGAAGTTAGAATCAACATAATGACTACACTCAACAATCAATATAGTTCTATTTATTGTTTTAAAAATAAAGAACACCCATAAATCAATTTATCAAAATAAGAAAACTGAACAAAAAACAATAACCACTAAAAAGGGGAAAAGAAAGGATTCAAAACTTTTTAATCAAATTTCTGCTAGTTTATTCTACTTTCTCAGCTACCAAACATGTCCAAAGTTTCAATTGGTATTTCTGATTAAATACATATAATAAAGTGCATTCAGGCAACATGCTATATTTATTAATTTATGATAATTATATCAAAGATATTTGAATTATTATTATAATAATAATTAATTATTACTTGGTAGAAATAAATTAGTGTAGATAATAAACACACAAATGTTTTATATTAACATTGAAATATAGTAAATTGGGTAGTGTTGTAAGACCCCAAATAATTAATAAATGAAATTTAATTTTCTCTAATTATTATTTTGAATAGTAAGGGTTGATGTGATTAATGTGGATAGTTATGGGTAAAATACGCAAATATTTTAAAATAAGCAAGTGGTTATAAAATATTCATTGTTGTTTGGGAATATTCGTTTGGTCGTGGAATATTCGTGATCGCTTCAGGGAATATTCGTATTGGCACAACCAACCCATGTGGGCCCCATAACTGAAAGCGATTGGATGAAAAAAACGACAAATATAAGTTGTTTAAAAATAATTGGTAGTAGTTATTACCGCTTACACCGTTGGAATACCCGGTGGTTAAAACACGATGTCTGCTATTGTTGCACAAGAAGACACCAGATTGCACCAATTATTGATTCTTACGTAAGAAGGCACTATTCAATAATGGTTACAGTAATTACTGTTTAGTATTTTATTTTATTGATTTAGTAATACTTACAATCAAACATAGCCTAAGGATATAGTTTTATTCTATCTTTACCCTATAAACAATAATTAATTAGTTATTTGATTGGTACGATAAAATGATAATGAAATTAAGATAACAAAGGTTAATTAGTTATGTTACAGAAAGGTTAATAAATAAAATTCTTTTTATTAACAGTGAGAGTACATAATTATATCTTTAATTTTAGACTAACTATAAAAAAAAAAGTATCTATGATGTTACCACGAGAGAATTACAATCATTTTCCGCCTCTCTTTTTTTGTATGAGAAAAATACTTATTTATTACATTTTTTAAATAAGATTTTTTAAATTTTTTTTCATAAAACATAGTTAATGTATAGTATCAAAATCACTTGGCTTATTTAAGCAATTAATTGATTGTTCAAACTAATCAAATTTCTTCCATAACGACAAATAATAAAAGATCTTGTTAATGACAAAGAGTCGGAAAATCCAATAAAATGGATAATCATTTCATTATATATAAATCATGTGAATTTTACTAATGAGAACAGTTGGACCCACTAATTAATCGGTTAGAGGAATAAGCCTTTCGTTTCAGAGTTATATATATATATATATATATATATATATATATATATATATATATATGTATAACTTTTAATGTGGAGTTAAAAAAAGTATAATTGTGACGCCCCCAAAATAGGTCCATTCCATCCAACCCATTCTGAGTCGCCAAATACATGGTACAGAAATAACTACAACTTTATTAATACATTTGTCGTGAAAAATACGACAACATATATACTGTGAGTTTAAATACAATTATTGTCTTCTAAACAATATACATACCCAAATAAATCCCCATCATAATTATTGATACATTATTTTACAAAAATGGTGAGGACTATTAAACAACTCTCTCTGAACCTTCATTCCATACCTCGACTAAGTACTTGCCACATTCTCATCTCCCGAGAAGAAAAATGGAACAAAAAGGAAAAAGGTGAGCTCAACTAGCCCAAAGAAAATAATATTATGACTAAGATAATATACAACAAATTATCGTTAGTCTTCAACAGGGAAAAATTTAATAGAATACAATAGACAACAAGTTTTTAAATCAATACTCACAACAGAAAATATTAATTCATAGAAGAGTTACGTAGAGGATGAAATCTACTAATATCCATGAATTTAACAGTCCATCATCAATATTTTTATCCCTGTAACATCAATCAATATATATCTGGAATCATATACTCATCCTTGCACTACAGGCCAAGGATATTCATCAGTTGGTCATGTTCATCTAAACACCTGTTCATCTTTGCACTACGGGCCAAAGATATTCATCAGAAATCATTTATCTTTGCACTACAGGCCAAAGATATTCATCATAAATCATTCATCTTTGCACTACAGGCCAAAGATATTCAATAATATCATCATTTAAGACTGATGATGATGAAAAATATTTTAAAGGAAACGAATCCAGTGAAACAAAAGAACAAATATTAAGGATTCGTATTTTAAACAATTCCCGTTCAAAAATACTTCATAAATAACCAGAGTGAGGTAAAATTCAAGAATGATCAAAACATGGATACAATCAAAACTAGTATCCACAATAGATATTTTGGACGAAAAGAAGAAATTTCATTTTTCGAATGAATAGTCGTAGTATTCTAGAATAAGTGTCGATATCGTGAATAAATAGTCTTGATACGCGTGAAGAATCTCAAACACCAAAAGATAGAAATTTCACAAAAAAAAACATCTTCACGCTTCGTGAATAAGACTCGTGAATAAGAACTCGTGAATAGTAACTTATGAATAAGAACTCGTGAATAAGAACTCATGAATAAGAACTCCCGATACGAAAAAAAGTTTCAAATTTGATAAAAAGTTTCAACCAATATTTTGGCATAATGATATTGAAGAAATAATATCATTTTAAAAAAAATAATATCCCTTACCTCGAAAAGACAAGATTTAAATAAAACACCTGATATAAAGCTATGACTAACTTGAACTTGCAGATATAGCAATACTCAAAGTATACTCAAAATACTCACAAGAATACGCCGATAATATAGAGAGAAAAACTTCAGCTTCGGTGTGATTTTCAATTCTAACCCAAGACCCTATTTATAGAAATTGCTTAGAACACCAAAAAGCAGAAAATTTAATATAATAATAATATATATAATCAAAATTCTCTTATTACAAAAATTTGGTCCAAACTTTAGCCACACATGTTAAATGACTTTCAAAAATGAAAAATATGTTTTTGTAATTAAAAATATTTTAAACTTCCAAAAATCAATTATTTCGGAGCTTCGGAACTTCAATAATTCATAATAAATAGCCCTTTTTGTCAGAAAATTCGAATCTCGCGAATTTATATAGGAAATTCAATTCTCTACAACTTTACATAAGAAAGTTTTTCCAAATTCCAAACAGAAATTGGTCGAAATCCACAAACGAAATGATTTTTACAGTTATAATCAAATTTCATCAATAAATGGGGTCCACCGACATGTTTAACATGTTTTAAACATTTATTGCAACAAAAATACTCTTCCTCCTCGTATACTCATATATCCCACATTCGTTGTAAAAAAATATCACCATTATTATATTATTAAAATATAATAATATATATATTTAAATGAATTATTTTATCGAAAAAGATAAAATTTCAATTTTCAACAATTGTCAAATTAAAATTTTCTCCATCTATATCCACATAAAATCAATATTTTCTTCATCATATGAATCAATAATTAATTATTCACAAATAATATTACGAGAATCACAATATTGACAACCGCATTCCTTGTGGAAAGAGGGGGCTTTCCAATAAGAATTTCTCCTTCTCGGCAAGCAATTAGGTGACCAAACCTCTCCTTAGATGTAACTTTCTAGACATTGCCAATAATGTTTTCTAATAATATTATTCGGATAATATGAATTATTGCTTCGATAATGAAAAATACTTGTGTAATGACAATTATCAAACAACAAAGAATATAAAATATCAATGCAAAGAATTATTGAATCAATAAAATAAAATACTGAATAAAGAATTATCGTAACAATTATTGAGTAGTGCCTTCTTACGTAAGAGTCAATAATTGGTGCAATACCGTGTCTTCTTCGCGGCACAACAACGCCAGACATTCGTGTGTTTTAACCACCGGGTATTCCAACAGTGTAAACGGTAATAACTACTGTGCCATTATTTTTTTAAAACAACTTATATTTGTCGTTTTCTTCCTCCAATCGCTTTCCGTTATGGGGCCCACACATGGTCGCTGCCGTCAGTCATTTAATATTTTCTTCGACAAAGACATTTAATATTCCACGACCAAACGAATATTCTCCGACAATAATGAATATTATATAACCACTTGCTTATTTTGTAAAATTTGCGCATTTTACCCATAACTAACCACATTAATCAAATCCACCCTTACTATTTCAAAATAATAAATAAAGGAAATTCCTTTTTATTTAAAAAAATTTCGGGGTCTTACAATAATATTTTCTCAAGCTCTAGAAAAGTATGAAAAAAGTTGACTTAACGCCAAGATCCATCCACGCGCTCCAATCACCAAAGCGTACAGGCTGAATAAGGTTAACAATGGAGTTGGAAAATAACAATTGTGTGTACTTTAGAATAAGGTTAACAATGGAGCCTTAAAACTCTAATGCTGGAAAATAATAATTGTGTGTACTTTAAAATCTGAGTAAAATCTTGTATTTATAGTGATTTCACCACCTTCACATAATCCTTCCCCATAAGTATAATTCCTTAATGGAATTGTATAAGATCTCCTAAAAATAAGTAAGTTGGTCTAAATCACAACACCTCCTCTTGTATTTAGAAACCAAATATAATTAGGAATCATCAATTCTTTAAACTACTCCGACTACCAAAACAAAATCCTATATGGGTTTAAACAACCTCACGTGGACTGAAACCCACCATACAAGCTGGACCCAAATAGTCATGGCCCAACAAGTTGTATTTTCAAAATTTATAGAATATATAGATTTTATTTAACAAACATCTAAATCTAAATGAATAATAATTCGATGTAAATTCAAACATTCTCTAATGTCGTGTTTATGAAATTTTGTTTGTTTGTGTTTATGTTTGCATCTGATTCGATCATAAACAAAACATGTTTGTTAAAAATTTTTTATCTCTTAATCAGTAAGATGAAATTAATTATATACTATTCATAGATAGGTCTGAACCACATCAACTATTTTTTGAACAAAAATAACATCTTCAATATTACAAAGCTTCTCCCTTGATCTCGAACTTCAGTCTATACATTTTCTTACTCGTCAATGGCGAAACGAAGCTCCTATTCATCCATCTGGTACTCACATCTCTCCTCCTTCTTCCTCACAATAAGCGGCGATTCACTTTTACCTCATAACCTTCATCTCTATTTTTTCTTTTCTCATCCACCACCCTTCTCTCTCTCTTCGTCGTCTCTGACGCCTCCCATTTTGAAGGCTTCGATGCCGAAGACGATGAACCCCTCGATTTCGACGAATCCCTTCTCTCTGATCTCCCCCTGCGATAAGCTTTTCCTCCCACTACTTTGACTTCTCTCTCCGATCCCGAATCCCACCATGGCCCACCCAATCGCGTCCCTTTTTCTCCAAACCCAAATCCATCTCAGCAACCGTCCGATCTTCCTCTGACCAAACCCTCGACCACTTCCTTCGATTAATGGGATGAATATGCCACTATTGCTGAAAAAGATGAAAAAGAGCCCAAATTTAAATCGAATATTGTAAAGGGTCCTATATCTTATACGATTGAGATCGTTTGTGTTGTTTTCTTAATTATGTTTTTATCAATTATTTAACTGGTAGAAAATAAAATGAGATTATGGGAGAGTTAAAAGATGAGAAAGAAAAAAGAGTTCAGATGACAATATGGTAAAATACTGTTATTAAGATATTCTGAAAAAATTATTTATTAAACAATATTTTTTTCATTCAAATATAATTTTATTCATATGTTTTACATTATTCAGATGTCTAAATTGTTCAGATCTTAATATTCAGTTTTATCAAACACAATATTATCTTTGTATATAAATTTTGAAAATTATTTAAAAGGAATTTGTGAGTGTTCTTTATTGAGAAGGTTTGAATGGAAAACCACGTAAAAAAAACTATTAGATATAGCCAATTTTACATCCTTAACTCACAAACACAAGGGATTAAAACTAATACCGATCTCTCCATTTCTCCATCCTAATAATAAAAACTCTCTCTCACCTCATTTTTTATCCAAACTCATAAATCGTCTAAAGAAAATACTTCCTTTATTTCAAATTATATGATCATTATTCACTTTTAAAAGTTAATTTGAGATATTTTTTAAATTCAAAATTAAGATAACTCGTTAAAAATTATGATACACTAATCTTACAATGAATAATACTTTTTACATAGTTTACCATATTCATTGTTGTATTGATTAAAATTTTAAAATTTTATGCTTATTATACAATTAGATTGTGTTTGTTTGCAATGATTACACTTGAGATTTAACCATTAATCCTAAGTCTCTTGTTTGTTTTTTAAAATATACCTCATACTATTAGTTGTGGGACAGTAAAATGACTTGAAATGTGAACTATTTAATACAATGTCCAATTAAATATTATAATATCTACCATTTGGACTAAAAATTTGTGGACAAAATTAATATTTAATTTTGTTTAAAAAGACCGATGTATCTTATCATATCTATTTATACTCAAACTAAAGAGAATATGATATATTTGTTATTAGTGGCAATGGTATACTAGTCCAAACGATAAGTTTTTATCCAATCATTTAAATAAGTATGGACACAACAAACATAACATGGAATTATTAATTTTATGATTAATAGTCTTGGGATTATAATTAATGAAAATATAGTCCTTGGATTGTAAACAAACATGACTTTAATGAATTGTTATTTTTACAAGTAAAAATTGATATTCTCACAAGGTATCTCTTACATAAGCGTCAAGCCCATTTACTATTTATGTGAGAAGGAACATTATGAAACTACTCCATCCATCTCATAATATATGACGTTTTAGAGTTATGCACAATAATTAATAAAATAATTGTATAACATTAAATATAATATCAATTGTCTATAATGATCTTAACTACTCTATCTCATCTGTAACATTTTTCCATTAGAGATAATTTTGGAAAGTAGATTATATAAAACGACATATAATTTGGGAAAAATGAAATCATCTAAAACGTCATATATTATATGATGGAGGGAGTATCACGTTTGTTTGTCAAAATATCAGTTCCCTAAATTTAAAATCACTCTTACTTTACAAAGTTAACAATGATCAAATAATAATAAAATAAGGAAGTATTATTTTTTAGAAAAATAATATATATTGCAAAAGTTTATATCGACTTTTTGATTTTCAGTTATGTGGATAAGTATTAATGGTAATCTTATTTGAGAGACGTGTAATAAGTATGACTATCCTATAATTTCTACTAATCCTAAGACTGTAAAAGAACCAAACAGTTCGAGCTCAATTTAGGTTTGACTTGAAAAAATACGAGCAAGATTCGTAGTAGTTAATAATATGATCTAAATTTAATTAGGACAAATAGTTTGAATAAAAATACGAGTAAAATATAAGCAAGATTATACTCGACTCGTTTAAGATTCAAAATATTCGAATTTTCGATTATGATTCGATACATACTCAATTGATATATACTCGATACATTCTCTTATAATATATACAAAGTTAAATCAAATTAGGATGAATAACTATTATTATTTTATTTTATTTTTAATTTTATATTTGTAAAATATAATAGTAAATATATTTTTCATTTTCAAGTAAAATAATAAATTCAATTTATAATTATATTTATTATAAATTTAGTTATTACGTGGAGACTCGAATTCGAAGCTTGCGAGTATTTTGAATATAATTCAACTCAAGTCGAATCAAATTCGAGTAATGAATATTCAGTCGAATCGAATATGAGTTGAGTTTTTCAAATACAATTCTAATCCGAGTATGAATGTAATTTTTCAAATTTAATTCTGTTCAATTTAATTCGACTCATTTACCCCCCTTAATTAATATATAATTCTCATATATTAATAAATTTTACAATTATAGTTAGGCGTGACAAAGACATGTTTTTACTCCCGTCCGAATTTATATAGAATTAACCTCATAGCTGATCGTTGAACAATGGGCTGCCAGCGCGAGTTTAGGCCCAACAATATTAGGGAAATATCCTCAACACATTAGATCCTCTAGGGTTTCAGTAGGGAGAGTACTCTTCTATATATGACAAATTGAGATAAACCCTTTCTTTTGGTTCATCGTATACATTCCTCTCTCCCTCTCTATCTATCTGAGAGACTGATACTCCTCACAAATACCAGCAAATCAAGTGATAGAAGAGAGGGAGAGAGTGGAAAAAATGGCGAGAGATTTAAGTACAAAAGAGGCTGACATTCAGATGCTATTGGCCGCCGAAGGTCATCTCGGCACCAAAAACTGCAACTTCCAGATGGAGCGTTACGTTTTCAAGCGCCGTAACGATGGTACGTTCATAAACCCATTGAATAAATATGTTACATTTTGTTATTTACTTCGTGTGAGCTGTGAATTATCGTTAACATATAATCTACCAATATATTATAATGCTTCCAGTTGATTATTGCTGGAGCCTTATTTTAAAGGTTACCAGATACCTCTTTACATTTTACCCCCTAGTCTAATTGATTTTTTTTGAATAAAATTGAAATCTCTCACAGGAAATGGCAATTTTTTTCTGATTACTTTAGGCACTAGTTCTCTACTTGTTCTCACACTTTAGGTCTGATGATATTCTTTGGCTTGTGTATGCAAGAAATGTGGTTGACTGGTTATTGTTTTACTCCCTCCGTCCAAGGATAAAAGTCTTAGACTTTTACGCATATTAAGAAGAGGAATGAAATGACAAAATTGTCCATAATAATGTCATTAATTATTTTCAATATAGGTGACAGAGTGATTTTTTAGCTATTCAATTCAAAATATTCTCTCATACTTATTAAATATGAAGAGAGAATTAGAATAAAAAAAGTATGAGATATTTAATGCTACGGGCATAATAGGAAAAAATGTGTAAAAGTTTGGTTATTAAAGGAAAGTGGACATTTAACATGGGACTACCTAAAATAGTAATAAGGACTTTTATTATAGGACGGAGGGAGTATTAGATTTATTGACATTATCAACCAGTATTCTAAAAATTCCCGCCTAGGCGCTAGGCCCCCTGACGCCTCACCTAGGCCCAAGGTTGCAAAAAAAATCTTCTAGAAAATTAGGTGGGGCCTAGGTGGGGTTTAGGCGTAGAGGTTTTTTTATTTTAATAATTATCAAACTAGATCTTGATATATTTATTTTTCTAATAATTTACCATATTCATAATACATGTTGTAGCATATCAAACCACAACAAGAAATGAACAATATCAAGTCAAAATGGATAATTTTATTATAGTTGTAATTTTTTGAACTTGTATCAACTTCAAATTATATAAATGATACATTTGTAATATTTAGTTTAATTTAATATAATTCTTAAATTTATGTTTAGTTTCTTAAGTTTTAATATTGAATTAAATTCTTGAAATTTTAAATTTTATTATTTAATAGCAATCTTGTTTATGAGTAAAACTAATACGTTAAAAATATGTTTGAACTTTGAATAATTGCATGTTTGTGTTTGAACTTTGACATTAACAATATGGATGCGTTTGAACTTTAATGAAATGTATAGATTGTTTTTCTTTATATTATTGTTTTGTTTGGATAAATGTAAGATAAAATATTAAAATTGTCTTAAAATAAAAAATCCCCCCTAGGCCCCGCCCAGACCCCCTAGGCTCTAGGCCCCGCCTAGCGCCTTTTAGAATATTGTTATCAACCCCTAATCAGTAATTGTACTATCTAAACTGCATGGATACTATGCCAAACTCACAATTTTGTTACCTTGACACGGTCGTTTTGATTGTAATGGCCAGGTATATATATCATCAATCTTGGGAAGACATGGGAGAAGCTTCAGCTGGCAGCCAGGGTTATTGTAGCCATTGAGAACCCACAGGACATTATTGTCCAGTCTGCCAGACCCTATGGTCAGAGAGCTGTATTGAAGTTTGCTCAGTACACTGGTGCTCATGCAATTGCTGGGCGACACACTCCTGGTACTTTCACTAATCAGCTTCAGACATCATTTAGCGAGCCCCATCTTCTCATTCTGACTGATCCACGAACTGACCACCAGGTTAGTGACTGTCTTGCAAGCTGTGTTTTAAAGAATCATGTGTTGGGTTGTGTTATAACTTGTGCTTTCCTTGAAAAAGTAGTAGTTGCAATCCACCCTTTTGTAAAAGTAATTTAACCAGAAAATGCTATAATTTTCTTCCAACTAAAATCTGTTTTGTTTTCAGTTGGTTGTTTCATCAAATCTGTTTAGTTTCCATTTGACATGACAATAAACTGTCTTCAGCCCATCAAGGAAGCTGCACTTGGGAATATTCCCACCATTGCCTTCTGTGACACTGATTCACCAATGCGGTATGTTGATATCGGTATTCCTGCTAATAACAAGGGGAAACACAGCATTGGTTGCCTCTTCTGGTTGTTAGCAAGAATGGTTCTTCAGATGCGCAGCGTCATAAATCAAGGACACAAGTGGGAGGTGATGGTAAGTGACCAAGTGTGGTGAAGCTTTTTTCCCCTCATCATATCATTACTGATAGGATGTAGTTTATCTTTTCAATAATCTATCAGGTCTACACACTTGCCTGCTTGCAGAAGCTGATTCAGCTGAAGTTCCAATTAATTTCTTATTTGTTTTTTGCAGGTTGACTTGTTTTTCTACAGAGAGCCTGAAGAGTCCAAGGGAAAACAAGAAGAGGATGCTGCTGTAGAAAACTATGCAGATTATTCTACTGCTGCACTTGGTGGTACTGATCAGTGGCCTAACCAGATTACTGATTCCCAATGGAATGATGAAGGGATTTCTCCTGCCATTCCAGCAGTTCCTGGTGTTACTTGGACACCTGATGCCGGTGAGATTATATTATTGCATCATCTTCTTACCACACTTGCAAAAAAAAATCCATTTTGTTGTGCAGAAATCATAGTTGTTGAATCGTGAATAAAAAAACCAGAGTCGCGAATCATGAATTGTATGGTGAATCAAATCATATGATTCTGATCCAGTGAAAAATAATGATAATGCTCAATATAGTTCAACACTGTCGATGAAAATTAAACCCACTTGATCGTTAATTTTTTTTGAAATAAATCAACCTTCCCTCATTCATGTTTCTATTTTCTGGTTTATTTTTTTTTATGTTTCGTATCATTCAATTATTCAAAATTTAACAATTATGGTACTCTGGAGTCTAGTGCATCATTTGTCAACCAAACATCCAATATTTTTTTTTCTTACTTGACATTTGTTTCTTCATCATGTTAATTGCAGTGCCAATTGCTAGTGATGGATGGGATGCTGCAGTTGAACCTCCAATGCCTGTTGCAACAGGAGTTGATATCATTCCACCTCCCGGTACTGCAACTGGCTGGCAATGAGTTTAGTTTTTAGTTTATATTTATATTTTTAATTTAAATGTTTCTTCAATTGTTTTTTCACTCTTTTGTCATGATTTTGGGTAATGTTTTTGAAGAACTTGTAGAGGAAGAAGTTGGATGTTTTATTACATAAATTTTAGCTTTTAGAGAATTTTGAGACCAATTGTTTAACAGTTGAGAATTATGTTTATTGCGGGAGGTGGAAGTTCACTTAATTATCTCTTAAAGAAGACTTTTTGTGGTGCTTTTTCCAAGTTCCAAAAACACTTCACTTGGACACCTGATAAATGGCTAGTCTAGCTGTGACCATGTAATCATGTAATCAAATGAGACAATAACACATACAATTACACAATAACACATGTTTCAAGAAATGAATAAGAATGTGAATTTATATAACACACAAGTTTAGCCAACTTATCATAAAGCCACTAAACAACTACTCTCAAACCATACAATTGTAATTGGTCCTTGATATGCCAAAAGATCAATTTCCTTCCTCTATGCAAAGCAGGTTATACAGCATGCACTTATTTAGTACTAAGAAATAATATGTTGATTTCCTTGTTCCACAACTTTTTTTTATCTATACATAGCACTGACCTGCCACTTTAAGATCATTTATAACACTATCAGATGATAGACCAATAATAGGAGAGCTTACAAGTGTTATTATGCAGCAGTGTGAAATTCCCAACAATTCAAGTAAAAACTTATTATACTAAAGATAGATCCAATCGCAATCACTTGACTGCTAACAGTTGAAAGGGAAAAAATAACTCTAGATGAATAGTGTAAAGTTCCTCTACCTCAGATGAAGACCTTAAAAATCATACACCAAGCGATCACAGTTTTCAAACAAGGTATATTAAGAAAAAAAAATTTAGATCTTTTTGACATAAAAACAAAGAAAGAGTAGGGCACTTAGTTGATTCTTAACAAAGAAGTGACTAAATAATGCAGGTGTGGAAGCGATGATCAATACATGACGCTGAAGGCAGACCGTAATTTGAAGAGCAATCTAAGAAGCATTGACAGAACCAGAAGATTACCTTTCATACATCTCTTCTTCACATGAATTTCATACATCTGCCTTACCTGACATTTTCTTGTCCATGAAATGGTGAGCCTACTTTATGAGGAAAACAAGACCCCACGTATGAAGAGCTATGTAATCTGACCTGACCTGGAATAAGATGTATCGCTTTCACAAGTTAAGATTTCTGGTGTAGACTCTGAAAGACCCCTGTTACCACCTTGCATCTTGTCAGGTAAGTTATAGTTTTCATTCTTATCAAGATTCGCATCTCTCACAAATAATGTTTCCATCTGACAGCGACCTTTTAAAAGATGACCAAAACAACATTTTTTAACATAATATAATTTATGCATCAAATATGTGTTCTCTTGAACTCCACATGCCCATATATATATATATATATTGGGGGTTTATTTAGTTGAGCAAATTCTTGTATGCGGGAGGCAAAAGTTAATGACAATGGAAAGGACCAAATACCAGAACAGATGAATCAAGAAACAATTAAAGAAATTTTACAGGAGCAATATTTGCAACTAGAATGGAAATTGATGGAATAAACAAACTATCACTAGTAAATCAAAAAGAAGAAAATTATACCTCATATTTTCCTCTGAAAAATTACAACCCCGGCTTCCAACATTGTGATGCTGGTCTGAATCCAGTTCCCATAGTTCTGGTTTACCATGATGTGGCTGAAAATGCCCTAAGAACCTGCTCAAAGATATAAACAACAATTACTTGTCCAAAAAGAGTGTGTAGTTATATTTATATAAAGAAAAGGACCATCCACACAAAAATTAAATTCATATTCATCTTCAGATTATATAGGGCGGATTTTATTAACTGGATATTTCACACAATCTCGTCTACAAAGAAATATCATAACTTTCGAATAGACAGGTAAATTTAAATAACATTCAACAACACACAAATAGCCTAACATTACATAAACAATTACAAATATGATTAAGAGTGATGAATGGTTTGACTTACACATTAATGGCATCTTGCTTTTCAGCATCCATGTAGGCATTGCTATAATATCGCTGTAGCGTTCTTAATAATTGCTGGGATTGAGTTGCTGCTTTCCACTGACCTCTTCTCTGAGAGAATATCTGTTTACACGTGCACAAGGATGAAAGTTGAGGAGCTCTATGAATAGGATAGATGTACATAAGTTATTGTTCAAAGAGAAATGAATAAGAAATTGGAGGAATTTACAGTAATTAGTGATACTTCAGAGTTCAGAACATGATTAGGAAGTCATACATGCAAAATGACTGAGCTACAAACATCTATGGGCTGCTAGGCCTTAATAGAAACTAACTAATCCTGATCAGCTTACAACAAAACAGGCTAAACAGCACAAGACGCATTTAAGCTGGGAAGGAACTTTCAGAAGTCCCTAATGTAACTACACTAGTGAGGAACTACTCTTGCAGAAACCATTTTTTACACAGCTCGACTACAAAAACGTGGTTCTTTAAGAGAGAGCGATACATTTATTTGCATAATAGAGACATGTGATGAATGGGTAATATACTCAGGAATTGGATACATCCGGGCTTAACTTATTGTTGTTCTCAAGTCTTTTAGAATAGTTTTTAAGTGTTTGTGTCTATTCATACATGTTTTACGTTGTTTTGTAGGATTTGGGACAAAAGTTACTTGGATCGACGTTTGGGGTTGCTAGATTCACATTTTCAGCTTGCCACTTCAGGGCCAATTTCAGCATTTCTCCGGACCTTATTTCTAAAAACTCAAAGAATGAAAGTTGTAGATCTACGCCTCCTCTTTCCAGAACATCTTGAATCATCAGAATCGGAGTTCGAACGAAGAAGTTATGGCCATTTTTTCAAAGGACGTCAGAGCAGAAAATTCTCGAAAAAGATCCCAGCGCGGGGACGCCCATTTGTAGTTCATTTTCAGCGCCGGGGCGCTAGGGAGCAGTTTTCCAGCGCTGGGCTAGGGCCTGGTCAAGCTTGGACGCGTTTTGGGGCGAATTTGGATACTTTTTTACTCCAAATTAGATTGGGTTTATTCCTAAACTAAAAATTAGACTTGTAACCTATAAATACATGATGTAAGGCACAAAATAAAGAGAGATTATATAGATTAGATTAGAGATACACTCCATTAGATTAGAACATAAACCCTAGTTCTTATTAGTTTTGGAGATTGAATCAACTTGGAGACCATTGAAGAACAAGAGCATGAGCTTGAGGAAGATGGAGATTTGCTGACAACAGATTTATTCTTCAATCTATTCTTACTTTTATCTTTTAATGTTTATTCAATTGTGGATTCTTGGTTTTAATTCATTAATCATAAACTAAATCTTTTATTAAGACTACAAATTGAACCTTTTATGTCTATGAATTAATTATTTAATTTATTCCAATTATTTATGTCCAAGTGAATTGTTTATCATGTTTTGTGCGTATTGATTAATTATTTGGCCAATAATTACTTGTGTTATTCTGAAGGATTCTAAGATGAAATCTAGGGTTGAAAACTGGACATGATAACATGTATGCTTAATTATTTGCATGAGATGAATAATTAGGGTCGTGAATTGAATAGGAATATCTGTTCACTGCATGTAACAAATTTGGAATTGGAATTTAACGGGTTTGGTTTAATTATTTTGCATAGGAATATCGCAGGATTAATTGAATTGAATAAAAGTTATCTGTTCACTTGGGAAATGACTTTTAACAACTAGAATTCCTGTTAACAATTTAGGTGGCGTAACAATTGGGTTAATTGGATAATTGATAACAACAATATGGGATGAAGATTGGAAACAACAAGTTTTGAATCTTCCACCTATACCCTTCCCTCTAGGTTATGATAAATTATTTTACTAAATTAAAATATTAAAAAAAAATCAAAAAAGATAATAAAAAAAATAGATCTAATTTCCCTTGTAAACTTTTTCGACGGGAAGATGAAATTAGTAAAAAAAAAATATTCTTGACATGCCCTCAATATTAACATAGAAAAAAAAATTAACATTCATATACTAAACATATTAACAATTTCTTAAGTAAACTTATAAACAGAATCCAAAGAATAAATTTTCTTTCAATTTTTATTTATAATTTAAAATCATCTCAAGCTTAACCTAAAAAGTCAACGTTGACCTTATGTTTTAAAAGAAATAAAATCAATCATGAGAAAGACATGCAGTACATAAATGATATATAGTTAATATAAAGAGTATTAGACCGGTATATTGGACATTACTTTTTTTTCTTTTTCTTTTTTGTGACTCAAAAAATATATAATATTATTTTAATTGAAATTTTTATAGAATATGGTGTTTTGTTCAACTCTGTTCTTGTATATGTATCCAAATTATACCAAAAATATAATTTTCATTTTGAATAAATATTATATATTTTTTTAGAGTAAAAAAAAAAATAGAAATGTCCAATAGTCCAATAATCATGTACGTGAAGAATTATTGTAATATAAAACCTATCTAAAAATGAATTACGTAAATGGCATAGTTAAAGTGAGATCTAATCAATTCAAAAATTACACATAATATTTTTTGAATAAAATAATATCATAATTAACAAAAAAAAATGTATTGTTCATTTAATAAATGAAGTGCATGCTCTCTAAATGAGTATTGAAAATTGAAATGACTAGATGAGTGTTTGATAAAAATTGAATGAATTTGAATATGAATGAGCTGAATTTGAATGAAAAAAATTATTTGATAATTGACATGTTTGAAACATCTAAATAATATATTTTTATTATTTAACCCCTCAAAAAAATTTAAAATTGTTATAAATGTATTTAATATTCCTTAATATAATAGTTAATATTGTAAAAAAAAAACTTCATTCAACCCTCATTCAACCGGATCCGAATCCTCTATTAGGATTTCTCTGTGAAGATCTTGTGAGAGTTTTGCTGTGGGATTGACAACACATTAAAAAGAAGATCAAATGGCTCACAACTCTTTTTTTGTTTATGTATCAAAACGACGTCGTTTTGATAGGAATTTTGTTTTACAAGTTGACAAAAAATTAGAAGCTACCAAACACCGTTTATTTTTACATATAATTATTTTAAATTTCTTAATTATTTTGTATACGCATTTTTTTTATATTTAATAACTTAGCTTGCTATTAATATTATGATAACTACAAACTTGGCTCAACAAAATGAATAAATATATCGGTTATAATTATCGTTAATGTTTTCAATGTGGCTTTAGTTATTTTTCGTTTATTATTGTTTTTGTTTGTTTATTTATATTATTATTATTTATTATTATTATTATTATTTGTATTTATCTGTTCCATAAAAAAAGTTTACTTTCACCATTAAAAATATTATTAGTATTTACTCTAACTATTGGGACGTCTGGGTCAAGCAAGAAAATATTCTAGACCTATCAATTATTATTATTTACATATTTCTTTATATCTTTTTTTTATTATTAATAATCGTTTTACTTTACCTCTCTTAATCCACTGCTCAACGGAGACAATCACCCTCACAACCCAATTACTATTTTAAATATACTCTTTTTACTTTACTTCGTTTGTTTGGTAAAAGTAAACGGCGTTTGGTAGTTTTCAATTTTCTATCAACTTGTAAAAAAAAAAATCATATCAAAACGACGTCGTTTTGATACACGGCCAAAAAAAGAGTTGTGACTTGTGAGCCATTGAATCTCCTTTTTAATGTATTGTCAACTCCACAATAAAATCCTCACAAGATCCTCACAGAAAAATTCTCATAGAGGATCCGGATCCTACAAGTACCATTAGACATTAAACATGTCAATGACCAAAAAACAATAAGTCTTGGCGAACAAGATATTGGATATTTTTTATTTTTTTATTTTTCTTGTGACTTTCAAAATATATATAGTATTTATTTTAACTGGAATTTTTATAGAATATAGTGTTTTAGGTATAATTTAGATACATATACAAAAACAAGGTTGATACATATATGTTCACGTGTCAGCAAAATTAGTTTAGGTGGCAAGATCCGTTAAGGTCAGGGACACAGTTGACCTAAAATTTTTAATGTGACAACCCCAAAATAGGTCCATTCCATCCAACCCATTCTGAGTCGCCAAATACATGGTACAGAAAACAACTACAACTTTATTATAACAATTGTCGTGTGAAATACAACTCATGTGTTGTGAGTTTTGATACAAATATATATATCAACTGTGACTCTTGACACCAACTTGGGTAGCACGTCACCATGACATCTTACATAAAGGTATAGTCAAAAACTGTTTTAGAACTTAAAATCTTTTGAAAGTGCTCAAGGAAACCTTCGTACATGGGAGGCCATGCTTCCAGGTTATGATAGATATCATATGTCCACAGAATTATCCTTGGTTGACCTAATAGACCCCAAAGAAAAAAACAAAAGATTACTATCATATTCTTTCCAATGGTGAGTCTTCTCTTGACATATCATTATCTCTACTGCCTCTAATCGTGAATTATACTTCAAACAAACACCAAGATTATACAGTGGTGCTCAGTAAATATACTCAAAGAAGTGGATGAAGCCAACCCCGCCTCTTATGATGACACGAGGTTGTATGTCATTAGACATCTCGTATGATAGTGGCAAAACACCCTTCCAACGTTGGGTTCGCCTCACCCTATTTGATTCACCAAATATAACTACTAAATGATGTATACAACACCTTTCTATGGGAGAACCTCCACAGCTAGAGACCACCGTTCTATTTCCCTGTTACCCTCGCTCGACCCAACTACACTCTTATTACCTAATAAGGAATTGTGAAACAAAAGGGTAAAGACAACTAGCTTTCAAGAAAGAATATCATGACTAAAGATAATTAAATTATCAATAGCCTTCATCAGTAATAAATCAGAGATTTAGAACATATGGTAGATGATAAAACTTTTCAACCATAGTTGCAGCAGAACGAGCAATCTATTAGAAGAGTCAAATAAACCATAAAGTCTATTATCTTCTCCATGTTAAAAGTCCACCAACAATATTTTATCCCTGTAACATCAATCAACAGTTTTGGTCCACAATCATATGAATAACTCATAATCATAATTGTGGTTCTAAATTTCTCTTCTCATCCAAGACGAAGATAATTTTTATCACATGTATTTACCTGAAACATCAAAGATCATGGTTATACCAAATCACAGTTCCTGTTCATAATCATACTAATAAATTCATCTTTGCACTACGGGCCAAAGATATTCATTATCATTTCATCCTTGCACTACAGGCCAAAGATATTCATTATCATTTCATCCTTGCACTACAAACCAAAGATATTCAACAACAGGTCATCTTTGCACTACGGGCCAAAGATATTCATCAATAGTTCATATTTGCACTACAGGCCAAAGATATTAATATCTCAAAGAAATACATAATCATTTCTGAATTTATATAAACTATAATTATAACCATGTTGATCCATTCACCTTTGCACTTAAGCTAAAAATATTCAATTGTAAATCCAATGGTCATGATCATACCAATCAACGATTCAACTTTGCACTACTGGCCAAAGAGAACCCATAGTCATGATCATACCAATAATCTACCCATCTTTACACTCAAGTCAAAGATAAATTTCTTCACCAGGATTATAAAAATGTTATATATGATAATAAAAATAATATTATCAAAACATGGATTCAATCAAAGATAGTAACCATAATAAACATCTTGGACAAAAAGGAAAATTTTATTTTTCGGTGAATAGTGTCGTATTCGTGAATAGTGCCGTATACGTGAATAGTAACCCCGACATAAAAAGGTAAAGTTTCACAATAAAATCCATATCTATATTTATAACACTTTAATCCAAATGTTATAAATCACTTAATAATATCAAAATCTTAATATTATTAATATTACAATAATATTTAATAATTTCTTAAACTTATAAACAATTTATTTAAATTATTTACACTTTACTAATTAATGCATTTAATCATCATAAAATGTCAAACTCTTAAGATTTCATCACCAATAACCAAAACCCTCATCAAATATCTCCATATAACTCATATATGATTCTCAAGCCATAAAATCATATTTTCCAATTTTCTTACTTCACATAACATATTTAATTCATTTACTCATAACTAGACCATTTTTATGAAAAATACCAAATTAGTTCCAAAAATATTTCTTTTCTGGAATTTAGCAGAATATAGTCCCATATTGAACATATATTTTTTTGGAATTTTTAAAATTCATTTACTATTTTTTATATGGCCAAAACCGCCAAATATTTAGACATTTATCATAAATTGTACTTTTCTCCAAAAATTTCGAAATTCACAGAGTATACTGATGTTATATAGATGTATTCCCAATAAAAATTTCACCAATTTTGGAGTTAACCACAAGGAGTTATAAGAGTTTACTTTTAAAATAGTATTTTCTCATAAAATTCATAACTCTTAATCTATACATCCAAAAATCGCCATTTTTTGGACACAATCAATAAAACTCAGTAAATTATCATTTCAAAATTTTCCAGAATTTTTGAAGGTCTGAAAAGTTACGAAACATGAAAAACATAACAACCTTTAAAATCCCTTACTATCCCTTACCTCAAAAGAGCAGCACTTCTGACTGGATATCGAGTATGACGCTGAAGGAAACTTGCACTGATGAATAGCAACTCACCAAGTATCTAAATACTCTCAAAATACACTCGATAATCTAGAGAGAAAAAAGAGAAAACTTATGAATTCTGGTGTGATTTTCAATTCTAACTTAGCCCTCTATTTATAGGAAAATGTTAACACGCCGAAGCAGACTTGACCTGCTACCTGATGGCTTTACCTGATACTATTCTCCCCCACCAAAAATCAACCATCTTCCCCAACAACCAAAAGTGGGGCCCACCCATTTCTAGAATTTTCCACCAAAATCATTTATAAACCTAATTTTCGAATCAGTCACCTCTTAAAATTCATAACAAATCATTCGTTCATTTTAATGGTTCAAAATTTGTGAACATATACTCAACTTATATATGTATAACATATCCAAAAATCACAACGATCCAACGGTCAGATTAAAAATTATAACTCACACAATAAAGCTGTAAGAACACTGATTTGATCTTTTAATACCTCTAATCTGACAAAATAGTGATAAAATACCTCAACATTAATTCTTTCATTTATAACCACATAAATAAATCCATCATTTATATCCACATCAAATAAATATTTCCTTATCATATAAATCAATAATTAATTATTCACAAATAATATTACGTAATCACAATAATGACAACCAGGCGCCTTCCAGAAGAGGGGCTTTCAATAAGGATTTCTCCTCACCGCGCGCAATTAGGTGACCAAACCTCTCCTTGATGAAACTTTCTAGACATTGCCAATAATGCTATCTAATAATATTATTCAAATAATATGAATTATTGATCCGATAATGGAGATACTATCAAAGACAATTATTGAAGCAACAATAATATAAAATATCAACGCAAAATTATTGAATCAATAAAATAAAATATTGAATAAGAATTCACCGTAATAATTATTGAGTAGTGCCTTCACGTAAGAATCAATAATTAAAAATATATTGTGCAATACCGCAAGTCTTTCTTTGTGCAAGAACTCACGCCAGACATTCGTATTTTAACCACAAAGTATTCCAACAGTTTTAATGGTAACAACTACGCCTGCTATTTATAAAAACTCAAATTTGTCGCTTTTCTTCATCCCGATGATTTATTCTATTATGGGGCCCATAAATGATCGCTACAGTAAGCATTTAATATTCCCAATGTAGAAAGAATATTCTACGACTAAACGAATATTCCCAAAACAACAATAAATATTTTATAACCACTTGCATATTTTTGAAAAAATTCATATATCACCCTTAACTTTAACCTTTTATCAATTTAACCATTTACTAAATAGGAAAATTGAATACTTTTATTTCATAAAATTTGGGGTCTTACATTTAACGTTAAGTGCACTTTTGGGGGAAAAAAATCAGGGTGAAAATAAGATTTTAGGATAAATATCACGGACATTTTTGCACCTTTGCTCATACATTAGAACCTCTATAAATTAATACCGTTGGAACTGAAATTTTTTATTAATTTAGAGAGTTATTATTTAATCGATAAATTAATAATTTATTAATTTAAAGAGTGTTTTTCTATTCAAATGAACATAAATTTAATTACATTAAAATTATTATATTTTATTGATATTTATATCATACTTTTTGATGTAATGTATCATACTTGTTAAATTAATATAATAATAAAATGCATTGTGAGTGATATTAATTATTTTTAATAATTAAATAATATTTATTGTATCCACTTTTCAAATTACATTCACATTTTATTTGAAAAAAAAATTATATTCAATTATATTTAAATTTCAAGACAAAACATTATTTTGATGGGACCATATATTAAGGATGAAATTCAATTAGATTTGAATTTCAAGAAAAATTAAGGATGAAATTAAGATAGGTTTGAATTTCAAGACAAAACAAACGAGAATAGAATCATATTTTACAAGATTACTTAGATACATTTGTAATTTAAAAGAATTATTAATTTATGATTTTGATGGAACCATATATTTATACTAGGGTCTTTTTAAAAATTATTATTTTATCGAAATTATTAATTTATCCCATTAGTCCAAGTCGGGATTGGGAAAAAAATATTATTTTAGAGAGATTATTAATTTATCGAGTATTAATTTATAGAAGTTCTACTGTATATGATTTAATTATAGTTATTTTTTTGTATTCTCATTATAATTAAAATGACATTGTAATGACATCATTTGAAATTAAACAAATTATTACTATTATAAATATTATCTTTCAAATATATCATATTTAAAATTTAGTTGATAAGTTATTTTTAAGTTTACTCATATTTTGCACGAATTACTAAACTCGTTAATCTAACAATATATAAGGCGTGCGATTTTTATTTCTTACTTTTCTGTTTAAATAAAGGTTAGTTTTTGTTTAGACTACATAAAAGTAGTTGGACACTTGGACAATTTGTTCTTCTTTAAAAATTCATTCTTAGAAATTAAAAGAATTGAATTTTTCACAAGTTAAAATTATAGAGTATGTTTTTTTTACATAAGAATGAGAGGACGACTTAATATGTTATTAATATTTTTATTTGTAAAAATATTAATTTTCAAAATTAATTACACATGAAAACTCAATGTTTGGAAATTACTATCATTAACTTCTTGTTAATTCACTTGGTAAGGGTTGTCATTTTTGTACACGTGGAGCACTATTTTCATATATATATTTTTGATATTTTTACATAATTTCGGTCAGACTCACCAACATGTAAAAATAACAAAAATACATATAAAAATATCAGTTCCCTAAATATATTTATGTTATTCAACAAGTGACCCTAATTTAAAAATATTTATAACATCATCCTCAAAATACACTTAACTAAACAAAAGTGACCTTTAATCCGTTTCTAGCCAAAAAATTCGACCAAGTGTTAGGGATGTATTTCACTATATTTTATAATTTAGATTGTATTTTGACTTTAAAACAAAATAAATTAATGTATATCCATCAATTTCAGTATAAAAATTAGTTTTGTTCTATATTTTACTCTTTCAATTCATATACATGTTCTAAATTCATGTTGCTCGTTCATAATTAAATTCAAAGTCACGGGTGATAACTAAGAAATGCCCAGTCAGTTGACGGGCCCTGCCCTGCCCTGCCCTACCAATTTGGTAGTTTCGCTCTTCAAACTCCCAATGATTGACAATTTTTTGATACACAAATACTACTTTCAAAGAGAAAAACAAGTAATATTACAATTTAATAGATCCCAAAATATATCAGCAAAGGCCTGCTGTTTGAAGAAAAAAACAAACATAAATTGGGATAATCAAAATCTTCTTCAGTTCTCATAATTCATACAGACATTAGAATCATAATCAAAATCATATGAAAATAGACCTATTTACCTTTGCACTGTCCGTACAAACAAAGCAAAGATTACAACACATTAGGCCATAATCTTGCTTAATTATTTGCCTTTCCATCTCCATCACCATCACCATCACCAACAACAAACACACCTACCTGGCAGAACAACCAAGACCAAGTTAAAATCCTTTCCAAACCAGTATGGATTCCCAACTTACGGATATATTCTCATGTGATTGAATTTACTCACATGTAGAGCCATATTTACATAATAGCCTGCAAGGGATACAAAGGTTGCTCAGAAAACTTCCCCCACCGTTGAAGGAAGATCATCAAAAGCCCAAAGATCCATCGCATTTCCACCATCTTGACTTGTGTCTCCACCAAGGAAGGCATCTATTGAAGCATCCCAGTTGCCATCCATATATGGCATCTGAAAGAACTTCATCTCGGAGGACTCAAAACCAGAGAGCTCTCGAGACGACTTCTCAGTATTTTCTTCACCAGACACCAAGTCTAAAGAGTTAGACTTCAGTTTCTTTGCGGGGTTAGGATCTTCCGCATATCGAGTTTCATCGCCTTCTAGAGTAGCCGAGAGAACAGATGTTATTTCTGGATTCTTTGAGGAGTGTTCTCCCCAACCCAAGTCAGAGTAATCAAAGGAGTTGCTTCCTTGATCAGAATTAAAATATAGGGTATCACCGTCTGATGAGGCCAATGGTTTGCACCCCACTTCTTTAATAGCAGGGTATGCAACTGCATAACCATAAGTACCGAGTATTGGTTTCTCTTCCACAAAACCTAAAGGGATATAGTAATCACAATCTGGATGGTTCAGTGAATTCAAATCCTGGTTCAGACTGGGCAATATAGAGTTTGAATTTTCCTTGGGAAATACAGCCTTAGGGTTTGTCTTAGTAGTGCACTTCACGACAGTTGGGGCAGTCTCATCGGGAAAATTCACTTTTGCTTTCTTACCCCGAATCCTCCTTGCCTCGGAGTCATAAGCTCTCGCAGCTTCTTCTGCAGTGTTAAACGTTCCAAGCCAAACTCTGACACCTTTCCGTGGATCACGTATCTCAGCAGCCCATTTACCCCATGGACGCTGCCTGATCCCTCTGTATTGATTTTCCCTCTTTTTATTTGAGGATTTCTCTATTTCCTCATTGGATTCCAGAGGTTTTATAGCATTAGAGCCTTCAAGAAGACGGAATACAAAAATCAAATGAAAATAAGACAAGAAAGTGAAAAAATCTATCAAGGATCTCTTATCCAACTATCACGAATCACAAAATAATAGGTAACGTTTTGCTACATAAATATTAAAAGCCGCAACTGTTAACACTTCAACTGATCCAAAAAATAGATCCATTACTTCTTATTTACGGTAATTAAAAGAAGTTGCAAAAACATACATGAATATAAAGCTCGTTTACAGTAACTGGAATCTATCTAATGATGACATTTTAAAAGGTTAGGGAAAGAATATGTTATATGTAGCAGCTTTGGCAGATTTAGATATACACTAGTAGGGCAATATAGGTAATATTCAACAAAAATATTCTTTTACAAGTGAACAAGGTTTATAAGCCATTACTTTTTAAGTGGGGCTACTATAGAGGTAAAAAAAAAAAGTTATCATCAACAATCTATTGTACCATGTCAAAACTTGAAACACCATTATTGATTTTTCCTTGAAAACACAATTGAACCGCAAAATATAACACCATTATTGAATTCAAGCTCAGAAAAAACTATAAAATTACAGTAATTACTAGGCCTATTTCAAAAGATCAAGATAATCCAAACCTAACAGTGTTAATAGATCCAAATAGGCAGCAATCGCATGAAGCAGAGGCAAATCAAAACAAACCATATCTATTTAAGCAGTCATCATCTACCAAGCAAGATGCAAACTGAAAAAACAAACATCATATGCGAGGCCAAGATTGACATCAAAGAGGGAAAAAAGACGAAAAACTTTAGCCCTAAAAGAAAGGAAAACAGAACAATAGTAAAAGAAAACGGTTTACCTCGAGTACTCTTGGAAGCAGAGAAAGCGAAAGGTGGTTTAACGCGAGCTTCAACTTCATATCCAGAAGAGAAGTCCATAAAACCTTGAAAATCTGCCTCGAAATCATCGTCGAGGTCAACGATCCCAGATCGCAAGGGCTTGGAGTAGTAATTGTTAGGGCTTTTCTTCAGGGAGGTGTTCCATAGCAGATCGGCGGTGAGACGGTGGGAGGACCGACTCGGCGGAGCGAAGTCGGAGATGATGGCTCCACCACACATATCTTTGTCTGATTAATTTGCAGGCAACGAAGACTGATGAGATTTACACCTGAGAAATACACTTAGTATTAGAAAGATTTGATCTTTTTTGTTCTTGTTCTTGTTCTTGTTCTTGTTTTAAGATCACATTGACATAGGAATTAGGAAGCAAAGACTCGTCTTATGAGCAAAAAAAAGAGGTGAGGTGGAGTTGGGGAGTCGGCAGCCTCCCTTGGTTTTCCATTAATACCCTTACTTAAGTGGTTATTTTTCATTTCCTCATACGTTTCGTGGGAGCGATTTCCGCGTAAAATAAAAAACTTTGTTCTCAAGAAAAAGAGAGAGTTATAATCTATTTTACTTTTAAAAGTATCAATTTTTACTATATTTATTTTTTTTAAATAATTTAGAATATTTTCATTAAAATTACACAAAATAGGCATAAAAATGTCACAAAAACTCTTTTTTGAGAGAGACCGAGAACATTATCAAAATTAAATTAGCTAAGTACCTCATGCCAAGCAGTTTTTTAAATAAAATATTTAACTTATTTTTACCTATAATTATTTTAAATTTCTTGATTATCCTGTATATAATTTTTTTTTTAATTTAATAACTACAAATTTGGCTCAAAAAATAAATAAATATATCGGTTATAATTGTCGTTAATGTTTTCAATGTGACTTTAGTTATTTTTTCGTTTATTATTATTTTTGTTTGTTTATTTATATTATTATAATTTGTATTTATCTATTCCTCTCACCATTAAAATTATTATTATTATTTACTCTAACCATTGGGCCGTCTGGGTCAATCAAAAAAATATTCTAAATATATCAATTATTATTATTTACATATTCCTTTATATCTTTTATTAATCTTTTTATTTTATCCCTCTTAATCCACTGCTCAACGGAGACAATCACCGTCACTTTAGTTTGAAATCAAAGTTTTTGGAAGTTTAAAGTATGGTATATTGGTATGGTATTTCAAGAATTAAATAATTTTTTTAGGATTTCAAAGAGAAAATCCAAATCACCCTTTCATATGTTTATTTTATTATGTTACTTGATTGACCTTCTTCCATCTCCCATTTGGATTTTGGACAGTGTTGCAAATAAATTAAATATGGGTTTTATTTTGGAGGTCGAGTTTTAATTCTAGGTGTTGTTATATATTAATTAATATAATATATACAGATATTTCAAACTAAATAAAAAATAGGGAGTTGTAGTTAAATTTTAGGCGAATATAGATGTATGTATAAGAAAGAAAGAAAAATAATATTTCATTTAAATTTTAACTTTACATTTAGTATAATAATTTACATTTAAATTTTAATTTAATATTTATTTAAACATTTATTATACAGTAAGGGCAAATTTGTCAAATCACTTTAAAATCTAACAAAAATTACTATACTTCATAGTCTTCGTTTTCTCTTTCTCTGTCTGAATTCGTCCTCTTCGTTTTCTTTTCCACCAACCTCCGTAGCTTAGTCTACCAACGGCGGCGGTAACACCATTGTTGCACTGAATGAAGCTCCAAATACTTTAAACCCATTGGTTTTTACTGCCCCTCCTAAATATGATTACTTCTATTGTGGATCTTCTCTCTATGGAAATACAAACTCAAAGCCACTTGCTGTTTCCACATAAACCACCTCCAAAAACCACCACAATCTTTTGATCAATTTGTTGAAAACCCCTTTATTTAATTTTATCTCTCATCGTTTCTTCCATTTTTGGGGGTCCAATTTCAACCTTATTTAATCAAATGGGTATTTGTCAATAGAGTTTTTATAAATATATATTTGTACAGAGAAAATTCATTCAGATTATACCCAAAGATCACCCCCAAATCTGAATAAATTTTTGTCTTTCATATCTATTTAAAGAGTTTAATATAAAGAGAGCTGCTTTATATCATCAGGGGTTAGTTTTATTTATAAAAAATCAGTGTTTTTGTGTTGGGTTTGGGGGTTTGATTCCATGGCCTCTGGTGTAGAAATGGCTGGTGAGGCAGTTGTGGCAGCTACTTTAGCTGTTCATTCTTCTTAACCAAAGTTTTGGAGGTTTTGAAGCCATGGATGGAGAAAGGGAATGTGACATTGCAGGATATTAGGGAGGAACAAAGGTGTGGTTGTTTCCGGCGGCGGCGGTTTCTGAGATGGTATGAGAATGTGGATTTTTAAGATGGGTAGCAGATCTGAGATGATCATATAGATTTTTTGATCTGTGATGTATATGATTTTTCGATCTGAGATGGTATAGATTTTGGTTGCAGATCTTGATTTTTAATATTTGGCTAAAAGGAGTTTTTGATGATTTTAGATTTTGTTGCTTTAGATTTGAGATGGTATAGATTGTAGATAGTTTTGTTGTTTTTATTTAGTTTAAATGATTAATATAAGTAATTTGACGAATTTATCCTTAATGTATAATAAATTTGTAAATAGATATTAAAATAATTTATTTATTTTTATACATCAGCCGGTGATGGCTCTACTTCGAGGGTCACGTCAACGATTTTTGACGTGGCGGCTCAAATTGTTGTAATTAAAAAAATTGATAGTTCAATTACCTAATTAAAAAAATTGAAACTTTGATCTTCGAAATAAAATATGGCCTATAATTTAGGATAGTAATTCATATTTAAGCCTTTTAAAATTAGATTGATGGTGAAGCAATCTGAGATTGTGGGATTATCCTCATCCACCCTTCAAGGGAAAGGGTGTCTTCCTACTTGGCAACTTGACTACGCCAGACAGACACAATCTACCCAACTATCTCATCATGATTATTTGAAAATAACCAACACAGCTGGCGAGCTGCCTCAACCATGGAGCCTCCACAAGTTTGGTAGAATTAGGTCGTATTTTTTTCCCCTTCTACTCTTTCGCCCTTACAAACTTTATGTGAATCTATTTTATCTTTTTTAATTTATATTTTTTTTATTTACTCCTTCCTTTAAATTTTATAAAATTCTTATTTTAAACTTGTATATATAATTAGGGTTATATATATATATATATATATATATAGAGAGAGAGAGAGAGAGAGCCAACAGTGAGCAGCATTACGCGTGCTAATAGCACCCCAACCCCAACCCCACTAGTTCTACCTATCAATTTGTTCCAAATAAAACAGTCACTTTTTTGTTTTTATAAAGTTAAATTAGGCTAATCATAAATTTTGTTTTTGATTAATTTAAAAAAAGGAACAAGAATTTCATATATTAAAAGGAAAATCAGACAATCTGGTGGTGCAGTTGGGCCAGTTTTCATTTTCTGCCCTCCACCTCAATTACCCCCCAGACCAGAATCAAATCATCAAGAACAGAAACTCCTCCTCCTCCTCCTATATAATAAATAAAGCAATCTTGATTTATATAATAAGTAATAAATCGGTAGTTCTGTGATCCAATGCAAAACTAACACAATTAAAGAGGCATAATATATCTATATACTATATTACACGGTCGTATCTCTACTACCACAAACTTTTTACCTATCTGTCCTCCTGAGAACTAAGTTTTACAGTCTCCACCCACCCACTCCCACTCCCACTCCCAGTTGACAGAAACAAGATGCATTGACCATACATACAATAACCATGCCAAATACTGAATACAAATTTACTCCCTCCCTCAAGGCTCAAGAATATCCATTTGAGGTTTTCTGTAGTTTCTTCTTAAAATTTGAAACACTGCACTGTGGACAAATGTATTCAAGACCATCTGTTTTAGCATAATCCTGCACGTTGTGAAAACCAATATTTTCATATGCACAATTTCATCACATCATCCTTATTCAATACCACATACATACATACCTTGAAGGCACCAAGACCCTGCCTTCTGTCACACCCAAAATGCGCCCACTCACCACATATGCCACAGTTCACCCAATCCCCGGCAGCACTACTGGTAAAAGTTTGAAAATTCCAACGTTAGCACACATACATACATACATATTTGACTACTTTCAGCAGAAAAATAAAAAAGAAAATACGACCTGTGGCATAATAAGCAGCACTCTCCATCTACATCATCGTGAGCCAATTCATATTCTAGAAGGTATGTTTCATAGTGCCTTTTAAGCGTATTCCCAACACCCTGGTTTAAATAATTTATGGATTTTAGTCAGCTAGATCCCCATATATCAGTAGTAGTATCCGGCCGTAAATAAATACATCAAAACTAATCTATGCAAGTGATAAAGATTTATTTGCCATTACTAGTAATAATACAATTCAAGCATTGCACAATTCTTTTAAATGATCAGGAGTGGAATATCATAGAATATAATTTGTAAGAAACCAAAAAAATTCACCACGAGAATGGAATCCATGTAATGTAACTACCAAAATGTGTTGATATCTAGCAGATAATGATGGGGTCTTAACAGACCAGACTGCAAACAAACCATGCCACAAATCCCTTTTTTTGTTGCAACACGACTATTCTTTTCTTAAAAAAGTAAAATCTAGTCAAAAAGCTGAGGAAGGGTGAGGACAATCCTCATTCTAAGGAGAAATGAATATGTGAATGTGGGCCTTAAAATATATATATAAATATATGGGGACCGATCCATAACTAACGTTGTCAACTTAAGGTTACCCTTACAACACATTGTGACCCTCTATCCCAAGATCGAACGGTTAAATAAAGGGACCGTCCGCAATTTAGTTTTCAGTATTCCGCAATTTAATACTGCGGACGGGACAGAAAACCAAAATGTCCCTCCTTGTAAATGTCTCTGTTCGCAGTATTAAACTGCGGACGCTAGGTATGGCCAAATGGTCAACCAGAAATAGCGTGGCTCCGATCAATTCTAACAACTCTTCCAAACAAATAGATCAAATAAGGCAACAATAGATCATAAATTGTAATATACGTACAAAACTTTAGAAGAAGTCAAAGATGTTTCTGCCTCCTGAAATCAATTTCATAAAGAAATAAAATGTTCATGTATTCAAATAATCCAACAACGAAAAAGCAAATCCAGAACTTTAGCCTTGTTGTTTACAATATAAACTAAACCAAACCACCACATGAGGAACAAGGAAATATATAGTATTGGAAATTCTGGAGTTGTAGATTAAAGAATAATATGAAAATTCTGTTTCCAGGAACAATCTGCCTTGCCTTTGTTGTATCATTATTTCAGTACGTATATTACGATTCTTTTTTGTATGATCTATTACAATATATGATCTATTGTTGCCGATTTATCTGTTTTGAAGAGTTGTTAGAATTGACTAGAGCCTTGAAAATTAAAAAAAATAAACTTGGCATCTGCAGTTTAATACTAAGGGCGAGACTTATTTACAAACGACGCCGTTTCCCAGTTGGTCATACCTAGCGTTCACAGTTTAATACTGCGGACATGAACATTTACAAGGAGGGCATTTTGTCTTCACATCCATCTGCGATGATAAATCATGACGATAACCTTATTAACCGTTCGATCTACAGATGGACAGTCACAATCTGTTGCAAGTCTAACCTTAAATTGACAACGTTGTCAATGGATCAATCCCCTATATATATATATATATATATATATATATATATATATGGAAAAGGTAAGGCGGCCTTAGTCAAGCTACTTAAAAAACGACCTAATTTTGTATTAAATTTGTAATTATTGATTTTTTTATAAAACCCTAAAATAGAAAACTTAATCCAAGGGGTAAAACTATGTCGTTTGATTAAGTAGTCTTAACCAAGCTTGGCTAAGGCATGCCTTGGATAACATTTTCCCATATGTGTGTGTATATATATTTAATATTGTTCGATATAGAGATAAATTTCCTAACTCGGATTCTGAAAGGGAGAGAAGATTTTATGAACTAAATCACAATCTTCGGCTGAGATTTATATTCTGCTGACTGGAAACTAATCAAATCTGTAGACATAACCATGCTTCATCATTTTCTTGCCAAGTCCCTTTTCTTTTTAAAGTTGTCTTTTGAAGTTTATATTATATCTCTTGGTACATTCTTCACCTCTTCAGCCCCCCCCCCCCCCCCCCAAAAAAAAAATCTGAATTTTCCTCTTACAAAAAAAGCAGTTCATAGTTAGCAAAACCTTGATGAGGAAAGCTCATAAGCTAATCTAAGCTCAACCCTGAGCTAAAAATTCAAGCCTAAACAAAGCCTAGAAATATTAAGCTCAAGCTGGCTATTAATTATTGGTGGTTTGCCTGCAGCAGCAACTAAAGTAAGGTAGGATTAATTTTACAGAATACTAGAGCTTCCAGTAACTAATCCTATAAAAACTCAAATTCATAATGCTGCAGAGTATGTAGTTTTTTTTTTGTTTTGAGATTCATATACTACTTCTTTCTTGTTACAGATAATTTTTCTAGTATTTTCTTCGTTGGCATAATAAGGGATTGATGCAGGACAGGATTTTGAAGCTTGAATAAATAGGAAAAACAAGAAAATTGCAACTACTGTGAAGCTCCACACTCCTATGCTTAGAATCCTGAACCGCGGAAGAGTAAATTGATTGCAATCAATAAATAATCTGAATATAAATAATAAACTCTGTCCAACTTGTGGGGATTACATTGGTGATATAAGAAAAGTTCCCAACTGATATACAAGTTGAAACCTAAAACAGAATCAGACTCTAAAATAATAATAAAACCACTAACTACTGGGACTTTAAATAAATAATACTTTTAATAACTATCTTAATAATAACTAATGATTAGTTACAGAATAATTTCATCTTCAATATTAAAAGAACTTTCAGTTCTTTTATCTTTGTTGTCCCCATCATCTTGTATATAATATATTACTTACATGTGAATTGTAACATACGAACACATGGATACGCAATGACTGATATGTGTGTATTAAATCTCAAATTGGACAAGTTGTAAACTTTAATAATTCTGTCCAACAAGAGCATTCAGATTCAACTTTCTACTAGCAATCCTCAACCTCATACTATTGCAATTTGCAAATGTTGCAGCATAACGAAAAACAGTTCGAAAAGAAAGAGCCATTAGTCAGGGTTATAGGGCATACTGTCATTCTATTGGTTACTGTGTGATTGCGCATCTTTGAGAAAACCTGCCCTTTCCAATTGATGCCATTGCCAACATGAAAGCCGCCTCTTGAAACAACCTAAAAAGTTTCCCAACTTCATGTTCTAATCGCTCTATTGCTAAAACATTGATAAAATTAAAACAAAAAGTTTATATCAATTCCCCCACTAGTAAGAAAGACACACGAGCTCACCTCTCTATACAAGTTAAAGAGATCAAGCCGCTTCGCATTGAGTATAGCATCTGGGAATTCGCAAGTCCACCTTGAGGAATGAGACGAGTATGGCCTCTAAGGATTAGAAACTGCATTACATCCTTAAAACTCCTCCCCTCGTCATCAACATGATGAAGCTGAAGTTCAGAATTACATGGATACATAAATCTAATCAAATGATATAGGGTTAAAGCCAAAACTTATTATTTGCATATACCCTTTCCCATATATATATATATATATATATATATATATATATATATATATACACACACACACACACACACATATATATATATATATGAAAAGGGTAATCTAAGGCATTGTCTTGGCAAAGCTTAGCTAAGCCTACTTAATAAAATGACGTAGTTTTGTATAAAATTTATAAATATATATATTCTTTGAGAAAATTTTAACAAATTAAAAAATAATAATAAACAAATCAAAAGTGCCATAAATTACAGATAGGAAACATAAGACATGCAAATTTGCAGAGAGGAAGGTTTAATCTCTGCTTCCAATTAAATTTTTTTATACCATCTTGAGAACGTGGTTGAGTTTATTAATCAATTTGACAGAACATCTACCATCAAAAGAAAAATGATTGACCGCCTACTATAGTATTTTGACACCAACAAAAAATACATTAAGCCAACTTTAGAATACTGTTATACAAAGTCCAAGTTTTAAACTACCTGTATAAGTGAATTGTGCATAATTTCAAGTTTGAAATCCACGCCTTCTTAATGTACCTTGATACTCCACAGGAGACTTTAGCAATTAAAAAAAATCAATTTTATGTGCCCCTTTTTATCTCCATCAGCATTAATATTATCATTATGTTGTATGCCTATGTTCAATCATAAACTACACAGTTAAATTTTTAGTATTGAGTAATAATGGCATCACATGATTCAGTGTAACACATAAACTTCACAAATAAACATATCCCTCCACTCTGGATTGAGCCCATGGTTCAAACCCACGTGTGGCACATATTTTAATATGTGCCGATGACAAATTTTAATTTCTCTTTTGATTCTAAGGAATAATATAAAAAATTATAATAGATATAATATCTAAAAGTGTCACTTAAATCCTTAAATTACGTGTCGAGTTAACCATTTTCGGCACTCATTTTGCAACAGAGGGAGAGAGTTAGGGACTAGGTCACGAGGCCATGATTTTTTTGATAAGAGAGGCAAGGTGAAAATATAAGAATTTCCCTCTTATAAACCTCAAATGTCAGTAAGGTTGCCATATCCAAAGTCAAATTCAGAATTCTAATGGACGTCTCGAGATTTCAAAACCTGGTTAAGCATCTTTTGAGTTAGAAAAATAGATTAAATTTCATTAGATTTGTTTTTGTTCTCCAAAAGTGGCCTTATATTGCCAATAAGAACATAATTGGAATGATAAATTTACAACAGGAAAAAGAAAGAAAGAGAGAGAAAAACTCACCTCGGAGCAAACGTGTATTGGGTTTCTATCACAACCATGTTTTTTCAGAGGAAGGGGATTCAAGGAGATTATCTGTTTAGCCTGATATGAAGTTGATAATGATTTACGATGGTTAACAGGATTTGCTCCAACCATGCTGTGCTTTGTGGATGGAACAACTGGCAAGTTAGCCTTTACTTGGCCTCCGTCATGTCCATTTGACTCAGAAATTCCAGAGAACGGCAGCATTTTTTGGTGACGAATATGAGGAATGGGCCGCATTGCAGCAACTTTTAATTTACTCCTAACAGGTACTAAGGGACTTGTAATTCCATTCATCAATCCAGTTTTCTTATCCTCTTGATCTTCTCGTTTCAGGGCAGCTTGACCTCCAGGTAGTAAACCATTTCGAGAGCTTTCTTGGGACATTACAGACCTTTTTCTACTCGGAGCAGGTGGTCTCAACCAAGTTGGAGGGATGCCTACATTAAAAGTTTTTGCATGAGCATCTTTGTCCTGCGTTCTACAGAAGAAAAGGAGTCGTTCTGCATCATCTTTCTCAAATGAAGCAACAGCTAACCCTTGCACGCTGGCAATTCCAAGTGCAACTAAACAGCGATAAGAAGTATCTGGTGCTAATTGCCTCAGAACCTGAAAATGGATGCCACAACAATTATGGGTGATTATACAATGAGACCAGATAAAAAGGCTAAGTAAATCCACACATTTAGAACACAATTCTCAATGAATAAATTCTACAAGGAGCAAAGAGTGTCACATGTGCCAAAGCATGACTGTCCATGAAGACATGTTTTGGATCAATACATAATTTTCCGACCTACTACGATTTACGTGATAGAGAAGCTTTGATTGAAGAGGCTTTCCGAAAACAAGAGAAGTTTTGTGGTATATGCTTTCCTGAACAAACTGGACGCGCCAGGCAATTGCAATTTAAAAGCCTTGAATACAAACGACTTCATTTTATACTGATGTGAAGCATTCTGTTCTATTTTTCTTTTAAAACAAGAATTATTTATTTTATTGATGGATACTGATGCAAATAATTCTGATAGCTGTCATTTTCTTCGGGAGATCTACTTTTTTATTTTAATTTTTTTAGGGGAGCACTATTTCCATGTGTGTTTTTGATATTTCCACATGGTCCACTCACACATGAAGGTGTACTCATCTTATTGAGAGGGACCATGTAGAAATATCAATTCCCTTTTTTTAATGTCACACACCTTTTCTTTTATGAGAATGAAGTAAATTAAAGTAACATTTCAAACGCATTGTCCTTACTCCCTCTGCTCCACAACAAGAGTCCAAGTTTGCAAATTTGTTCCACAAAAAGAGTCCAATTTGCAAATATTGATCATATATTTCCGTTTCATGTTTATCCTTTAACATAATAAGTTATTAGTTATAAATGGTGTCATGATAGTGAAATTATGATTACAACTTGAGGACATTGTGTCATTTTATACTATTGTCGATAAAAAGAGGACTCCTTTATGGGACAATTTTTAGTAAATGGGACTATTTTAAGTATATTTTAGTAGTCCTGATAAAGTACAACTACCGCTGAAGTACAAACACCACTTGATGAATAACTAAACAGCAGGTTAAGAATATAGAATCTGGAAAAAACAGAAAATTTCTTGATGCAGGATCCAAACTCTCAAAACCGTTAATCCTACAAACAAAACCAGCAAACAACAATCCATGCTGGTTAAATTGTAAATAAAAGGCATCATCCTGTAATGCTAGGTTTGCCTCATCTAAGAATTTCACATGATTAAAGTCACCAAAGAATGTGAAAGGAATACTTCCAAATAGAAAAAGACGAACAAATCATTTATAGAATAATCAGAGAAAGAAATAAAAAACCTGTGAAGCCCATGTAGGGACCTTCATGCTAACTTCAAATACAGAACTGCCACAAGCTACTGAAGCAGAAGTTCGAGGTTCAGATAAAGGCAGCTTATTCTCGTCGCAAGTCGGTAATGCATGAACTAGCTGATTCTTCTCGATAACTTCACTCTTAATATGGTTCTCCAGTAGCTGAAAATAGACATGCCAACACTTGAGTTTTCAAAGTTCAAAAACTAATCCCAAGTCTCTAAAGACAATCACAAGATATAATATACTTTTAAATTCATTACCTGATCATCAAAGCATGTTTGTGCACTACCCGACACTAGAAGTGAAATGTGGGCAGAACTACAGGTTGATAAATCGCAACGCATTGTCACAACACCACGAGAAAATGTCCCTGCCTGCAGAGGTGGTGGAAGAGCACTGAACCACATAATAATAACATCAATCAGCTAAATTGATATTTTTGTTTAGGAGAATTGTAAGGTCAAAGGAAGACTTCATAAAAATGTAATAACTGAAGATGGTTCAAAAAGCCACAAACATATTGTCTATAGCCAGCCAAATTGGATAGAATGCAAATAAGTTATCTAGCTTGTCATCTGCTCATGCTATTTAATGCTTCAGTTTAGAATTGATGAAATACGCAATTATAATAAATAACAATAAGTCAATAAAAAAACCTTACTGAAATATCTAAAATTAGAATTTATTAGTATGTGCAAGCAAGTGGATGAGATGATGGATCTTGTTAGATGGCAAAACTGAAATATGCAATTATAATAAATAAAAATAAAAAAACCTTACTGAAATATCTAAAATTAGAATTTATTAGTATGTGCAAGCAAGCGGATGAGATGATGGACCTTGTTAGATGGCTAGGGGGATGGAGTGCTCTCCTTTCCTTGTAGGCACCATGTCTATCACACGAGAGACATGCTTCTACTTTTTTCTGGAGTGTCTATTATCAAACGTGGACCCGCAGAAAGTGGAACTTAGCTCCGTTTTACCTATTAAGTGGTTGACATTGCACCTCTTCTTTCCTTTTGAATCAGGTTTGGTTTAGATTTTTGGGTACTTGACCATAGGCTTACAATGTGGTTTTTTTTGACCTGGCCAGTGCCTAATTACTTAAATTTTTGGAATTGGGTATAGTTCTTGTAATTCTGCTTCCCTGTATAACTCTTGTGTGCTAGGGGTTGCATCCCCTTTTTGGCACTTTTCATAAATACTTGTACTTGGCCGAAATTAGTAAAAGTATAATTATTCTGCTACCACACCATACCATGGATAAATAAATAAAACATATTTGCATGTTCATTCATCAAACAATCTAAATTGACACATACCTAACCCGATTCTGAAGCTTACTCCCCCGCATCTGGAAACAACACAAAAAGGATCAGGTAGAAAGTTAGTGCTTTCTTGTATCTGTATAATAGTCACTGACACAAATATAAGTAACAGCTTAATTGCAGAACCTCAATACTCAAAGGAGGCTACTGTGCAATAAATAAACATAACTACATGTAAAAACACATAAAAATAGATACGAAAGGTGTCTACACTAAACAATAATGAAGTTAAATATTCCAAACAACAACGTTCAAAAATCATAAACTTTGACATAAAGAAATGTTGTCCTTGAGAAGGGCAGGGATGATACAAGTAGGGGAAACCAAGGGATCAACTCTCTCCTTGCAAGACCATTCTAAGAAAGCAAATTGTTAATGCTCCATTCAGTTCAGAATTCACAGATTATTTGAAGTAATGAAAGCAGAGGTTGCATAACCAATGCAAATGAGGTTGAAGCAATGAAAGAAAATGTAAATAGCTTCAAAAAATAAATCAGTTATTTTCTATAAGTACGTTCAGGCAGGCTAAATGCATATGAATAATCAGCAATTTTGTCATACTTACTTCAATGCTCAAGAGCGCATTGAGGCCGTCTGCCAGAGAACCTAATAAGCAATCATCCTGAGAAGAAGCTGGTCAATAACCAAAGTAACAGACTAACAACAAGAGAACCCATCTACTATAAACATGAGTAATAAATATCCGTCTAAACTCACCAATGTAAATGCTACTCCACAAACGAGAAACCTCATGTTCACATCATCATCATATATCTTTATCGCAGGAAGAGCACCAGGAGAACTTTCTTCATCCTCTCCTTCAACCATCTCAGGTAGAGTAACATCAATCTTTGGAGGCTCCCCAAGAAGGTGTGGACCCAGCTTACCATTAACTTTCTGGTTGTTATCAGGGAGAACAAGGTTGTTTCTTATACAGTATAGACTGAAGGATGCATGCGCAAGTTGGAAAGCATCCCAAGTATGGCTTGATGAACTGCAATATACAAAAGCAAGAACATTAGACTTTCTGATGCACATGCAAACCCTCATTGTCTGCCAATGGTTCTTTGTCCGACTAAAGTTTAGGAGAGGAGTGTTCATCCCTTCTCCACGCTCAAAAAATACAAATAAAATATAAAAATAATCGACATGCTTCATGCTGAATCATTAAAGTATTATCAGTATACATGAAGTATTAGTTTAGAAGTCATTTCAAGTGCAAAAATGAGACAAGAGAAAATCAAGTCCCAACAAAAGGGTTTACAAAGTAAGCTACATAAATCAGCATATGCATAGGCAAGACTGCAATCCCATTCAACCAGAGAGAAATCAAGTTCAGTAAACTCAACTTTCAATTGGTTCGGATAACTATTTGAACCTTACAAAAGATCAATTGGATTAAGTATCCACCCTGTGCCCAATTACCTAGCATGGAGTGGTACTCTTCAGCCTAATTTTATCATGATCACGTATATCTACTATGCTCGCACTTCGCACAACTTGTTATTAAATTTGTGGCCTCACAATGAACACGCTCCCCCCACCCCTCATTCCCTCTCTCCCTCGAAATGAAAAAGAGGGAAAAAAGCAACCATAATGTTGCTCCCAGCAAGTGTCCAGTATGGATGCTTTAACACGTGATCGCCACTGAAGCCATATTATTTATTCATTTATTCTTGAGAAAAGTGGGTACAAATGAAGATTTCAGAAAAAAATCAAATGATCAAATGGGGAATTAAAGACACTCCATACTGTTTGCTCAAATAAAAAGGAACATACCTCTGTACCACAGAAAATAATGCCTGACGAAAATGGCAAGCAGCATAACAAGAAAATTTACTCTTCCAGTATATAACATAAGGAATTCCCTGCAAAGATGAAATGTAGTGATATTACATCCAGAAGGGAAACCAACCACGATTCTAAATCTGCAAGCTTCTGATTCCCAAACATAGAGTTATACAGACCCTATAAGGAATTCAGAATTTGTATATCATACTCATCCTCTTACCTTAGAATGAAGTGTCTCGGCCAACTTTTCTCCGTTTGGTATTTCCAAATAAACCTTCAAAATTATTTTAGACACATCAGATTAAACATCCACTGTCAAATCATATGAATAACGTATAGTAACACTACGGAAATTAATTGTCAAAAAAAGAAAAGAAGAAAAGGAAGAAAGAAACTAGAATTAGACGAAAAGGAAATAATGGTGTTAGATAAACAATCCAATTTTAAACAAGTTCATTGCAACTTAGCCACATCTCATGGCAGCCCTAATAACTTCCAACCTTGATTTAATTGACTTACACCATTAGAGATGACAGATTCCTAACGATACTTTTAGCAAGATACGGTTTCTTTGAAATTAACAATTACCACCAGAGATTTGATTTACTTGAAATTATATATAAATTCAATTCGAATGAATCATTATTGATGCTTTATTATTATCCGCTACTTTTGCTTGCTTAAGTCATAATGCATCCTATGATATGGGGGTTTTCCTCATCCTTATAACCCACACTTATATACTCAGTATTGAAAGTCTTGATGAATTTGCATTATATGTATTCGAAAGAGAAAGGCAAATACAAAGACCCAAGTGTTAAATAATCTATTGCAGAAGAAGGAAAAAAAAAACAGATGCTCGGATCCAATATCTTAAGGTTTTAATGTATAGATACGTATGAATAGTGTACATATATATAGATACATATATGTATCTATACGTATATGTATAGATACGCATAGATCGTGTCTTGCATCTTCTAAGAAAGGCTGAAACATTTTAGTAATCACACTTACTTATATCCTTTTAGTTGTCCATACTCCTTTGGGTTACAAACAATGTTCTAAAAGGCGCTAGGCGTGAGGCCAGGGGGGCCTAGGCGGGATTTTTTTATTTTAAAACAATTTTAATATTTTATCTTACATTATTCTAGCAAAACAATAATATTAAGCAAAATAATCTATAATAAAGATAATAATTAAATTATAGAATTAGTAGTAATTGCACTTAAGTAGTAAGATATATATCTATTGCTTGAAATAATTAAATTATAGAATTAGTGTTACTAGTAAGTAGTATCTTGATATCTTCATATATATAATTATATACGTATTTCTTCTCTCTCAAAAATTTAAATAAATGTTATTTTTTAAAATTAGTGTGAAAGTTTATTGAATGAGACATTTGATATTATTAATTATGAAATTATTTTAATTTGTATAATTTTCAAAATTGAGGACTTAAAGAAATGACAAATACCATATACTAAGTATGACTAACATATATTTGACGTATTAGTTTTATTCATAAACAAAATTAATATTAAATAATAAATTTTAAAATTTTAAGAATTCAATTCAATATTAAAACTCAAGAAACTAAACATAAATTTAAGAATTATATTGAATTAAACTAAATATTACAAATGTATCATCATTTATATAATTTCAAGTTGGTACAAGTTCAAAAAATTACAACTATAATAAAATTATCCATTTTGACTTGATCTTGTTCACTTCTTGTTGTGATTTGATATGGTAGTAATTTAAAAAAAAAATTATCGGCCTAGGCCCCACCTTTCCCGCCTAAGTCCGCCATCCCGCCTAGGCGCCGCCTAATTGGCTGGAGCACTTTTTCACCGATTTGGCCTTAGGCGCGGCGCCAAGCCCCCGCCTAGCGCCTAGGCGCCACCTAGACCGGTTTTTAGAACACTGGTTACATAATACAAATATTTTCCATGTCCTCTTTTGATCCTCCTGACTTGTAACCCAGTTCTACTTTCCTTATACTTGTATTTCGTTGCTCAAACCAATTGGAACTTTGGAACCTTAGAAGTCTTCTTCGGATAATTGGACAACTTGCAGTATTCTTGGCTCTAAGAACTATGAACTACGAGTAAAGCGAAACTTTTTATTCTAGTCTGCTTTGTAACTTATTTCCTCTTCAACCATTCATTTTCTGAAGTAACATCTTCGTCCTTGGATTCCCTTCTACATGCTTAAATCAATGTATTGGACTGATTGCCATGATTTGAATTTGGTGGTGCAACAACTGCACTATTTCTGTTTCCTGCACTATTCCCTCACACATTTTCACTGCACTAATTTTCTTTAGAAGTATGGTTTAGGCTGCAAGTAGCTCGCTATGGTTTTTGTTCCCTGAATGTTTGGAGATTATGACATGCTAAGTTGCTTGGCAATTTGAGATTCTGTTAATAGCAGTGCTCCACCAAGTGTCTTACAACTTTGAAAGTAGCATGTCTATATCAAGTATTGTTCCAAAATGACAACGTTCTCCATTCATGATTTTCTATTGAAATAAGAACAAAGATAAAATTATCAAAACACTTGCAGAGTATAGAAAATTGTTCCACAAAGCCAAATAAAACTATAAAGTAAAATGTCATTATTTATAGTTAATTTGCACTTGTTTGTTATGTGGTACTAAGAGCCCATGCTAGTATGCTACTGTAAATAAATCTCTCCTTTCTAACCCCAAATAAGAGAGACAAATAAAAATACACAACGCTAGGTACGGAAAATTGAAATTTGAACAAAGAAAATAAAAAATATATGATCAAGTCACATACAGTGGTAGGCAATGTGGAGACATTAAAGAGGCCAGACATGGCGTCAGAAGTGGACAGATAAACACCTCCCCACACCAAAGATCCAACTTCATCATTTGGAAGCTGTTCTCCTTGCAAGTAAACAAAATTCGGCTGAAATGAATCAACAACTTTACAGAACTCATCCGTACTTGGATTGTTCAGAGTTTGAACCTGCATTAAATGTTTTAACATTGAAACAATTACTGCAAAACATAAATCTCCTATCTTAGAAACCTCAAAACAAAAGAGACAGATAAATGGTCTCATGTACTTGAATATCATAAGAAAACAGATTCACATAGAGTGAAATAGTTTTTGCACCTCCAAGCGACCTGAAGAAACAATTTCCGGAAAGGGAAACCTGAAACCCTGGTCTGAGACATCCTCTGGCTTTTTCTCGGAACTTGTTCCACCACATACGACTGCAAGGAGACTACAAGTGTGTTTTGGAGCTCCTTGAATATAAGACATTGATCCAGCCGAAGAATCTAATAAGTTACAAAATCCCCCAAGATTAGAGAATCTACAGCTCTCGTATAAAATGTCAAATAGCCAGATTTATCTTCAATTCAAAAACTTAGAGCTCCAATTTGCGGTACTCGGATTTTGGATTCTAATGTATCATTCCTCTATCCCACAAATATAGTCAAAATGTATTCATCAACTGCTAATGATTAGATCAGACAAAATCTCAAATTAGCTTCAACTCCTTTGAAACAAAATGTACAATATATGGCTGAAACACTGCTTTAATATGAAGATTTGAGAGATGGAAAATAGAGTATGAAAAGTAAATACTCGCAGAGTTTGGAGGGTTGCAGCAAGCAATTGTTGTCTTCTTCTTGTTGTCCGACCTGAGGCAAGGCAGCATCCAGCCCAAACACTGCAACTTAGGCTAAAAAATTCCAGCAAAACCAAGGCCTAAACTCAAATTGAAAATCCCACTAAAGTAGACGTTAGATATTAGATATATACCAAAAGGCATGAATTTTTTTCGACAAGCACCAAATATTCTAATCCCAGTAAGCCCTAATTTCAAGAAAATTCACAAAATAAACTGAACAACCCAGATAAAACCAGAAATCATAGAAGAAAATTAAGCGAAACGAACTAACCAGATGAAGCAATCGTGAGAGATAAAGAAATCTTTTCAACCCGTTATTCCAAATCCAAAATAGAAAAAGTGCCGAATAGAGAGTAAAGTAAAAGAATGAAACCCTATGCCTATGGCTTTAAAAATCACCCACCCCAACCAATAAAATTTAGAATTATAAAAAATATATATACATAGTTATAAGAATCTCTGACTCTCAATCCAATCCTAAATAGTAAATAAATATTCTTAGTTTGGTGTAATGACAATTAACATTACCCGTACGTACATAAATCATGTGATGACACTGACACATACTCTTGTAAATTAATCAGAAATAAATAAAACAAATTAAAACCCCAACAAAAGAAAAGGCGATCCCTGGATTAGACAAGTTAGAGAGTGTGTGTAAAAAAGAGGTGGTGGGTTTAATTGAATCAACGCTTCAATTTACGCAGGTTTAGAAATCCAATCCAATCCAAATCAAATGTTGGACTTTTTGTTTGGATGAATTCAATAATAATAGCAACTGTTTAATGTTGATCCAAAAAAAATAATTCAAAGTTCCTTCTTTTCTTTTCAATTTTTTTATTTTCTCATAATACTACAACTGGTGAGTGAGTTTGGTTGTGTGTAAACAAACACCACGCAATGCGACGCAAATTTCTGATGAAATTCTTGTATTGAATTTGGCCATGATTTGGTGGTCTTCATTGAGTCTCTACATATTTCAGAATCCAAATTACTTTTGTTTCTCCTCCTCCTCCTCCTCCTGAACCTGAATATTACCACCAACTTTTCCAATTATATTTACTCCTTCACTTGGGTTATTTTAACTCCTTTATTGTTGTGCCAATTAATTATGCACCATTTAACTTCTCTAAAACAAAAAAATCTCATTTATAAAAGACTAGTAATTGTTGTATAAAGTTAAGCGGTAATGAAATTCTCCCTCTCTCTCTCTCTTCGTGCATCTCTCTCTTTTCGTTTCAATAATCTAAAAATTAGAATTAATCTAAACCGTACTTGTATTTTTCCGCTCAAATCAATTATAATGAATCCCGAACTGCCGTCGGTGAGCCATGTAGAAATCATGTGAAATTTGCATGACCCAGGTCAATTTTTTATTTTTATTTTATTTATATATCTTAGCCCAACCCAAATAATCTCAAAAAAAAGGAACTGGTACTACCAAGGAGCAAGACTGGAAGAGATACTACCGAGCAAGGAGCAGATTGAAGAACAATCTAGGGCACACTGCACATCTAGGACTAAGTTGAAGAACATAATTCAACTTCAGGTAATTTAGTTTTTGTACTGTATGAACAGAATGTAACTACTTGTATAGAATAGTGTTTCATTGCATGTCAAGTATGCTCAATAGTAGAGATTTCCATGTTATTGAGTTATGTGATAATCAAGAGAATTGCTTGAATATTCATGTTTCGTTAATGTTTTGGACTGCTATTGTTTGATATATAGCTAGAGGAGTTTAGTCAATTTGAGGAGACATAAGGATGGTGATATGGGTTTATGATGTAAACCAATGGGTCGTGAAATTGGTAACCTAAAAAGCTGTGCTTTACTAAATCGTTTGATAAAATTTCTAAAAGAACTGTTTTGGCTAAAAACTGAATATCAGAACAAAGTAAAGCATGGGCTTGATTTATTTAACATATGTTGTGACGCCCCCAAAATAGGTCCATTCCATCCAACCCATTATGAGTCGCCAAATACATGGTACAGAAATAACTACAACTTTATTAATACATTTGTCGTGCAAAATACGACAACATATATACTGTGGGTTTAAATACAATTATTATCTTCTAGACAATATACATACCCAAATAAATCTTCATCACAATTATTGATTCATTATTTTACAAAAATGGTGAGGACTACTAAACAACTCTCTCTATAACCATCATTCCATACCCGACTAATGCAGACTTTCTACATTCTCGCCTCCCGAGAAGAAAAATAGAACAAAAAGGAAAAGGGTGAGCTCAACTAGCCTAGTAAATAATATTATAACTAAAAAAATATACAACAAATTATCGTTAGTCTCCAACAGGGAAAAATCTAATAGAATACAATAGACAACCAGTTTTAAATCAATCTTCGCAGCGAAAATAATAATTCATTAGAAGAGTTAAGTAGAGAATGCAAACTACTATCTTCTATATATGAATTTAAAAGTTCATCGTCGATATTTTATCCCTGTAACATCAATAAATATATATTTGGAATCAAATATTCATCTTTGCACTATGGTGCCAAAGATATTCATCATTAGTCATGTTCATCTAAACACTGCTCATCTTTGCACTACGGGCCAAAGATATTAATCGATCGGTCATGTTCATCTCAACACTGCTCATCTTTTTGCACTACTGGGCCAAATATATTCATCAAGAAATCATTCATCTTTGCACTACAGTGCCAAAGATATTCAAGAATATCATCATTTAGGACCGAGGATGATGAAAAATATTTTAAAGGAAACGAATCCAATTGAAACAAAAGAACAAATATTAAGGATTCGTATTTTTAAACAATCCAAGTTCAAAAATACTTCATAAGTAATCGAGTGGAGTAAAATTCAAGAATGATCAAAACATGGATACAATCAAAGCTAGTATCCATAATAGATATTTTTTGACAAAAAGAAAATTTTCATTTTTTGGTGAATAGTCTTCAGATTCGTGAATAATGGTCAGATCACGTGAATAAGAACTCTGACACCAAAAGATAGAAATTTCACAAAAAAAAACATCTTCACGCTTAGTGAATAAGTACTCGTGAATAAGAACTCGTGAATAAGAACTCATGAATAATAACTCGTGAATAAGAACTCATGAATAGTAACTCCGACATGAAAAAAAATTCTAAATTTGATAAAATTTCCAACCAATATTTCGGCATAATGATATTGAAGAAATAATATCATTTTTGAATAAAAACATAACATCCCTTACCTCGAAAGCAAGATTTAAATATGAAACACCTGATATAGGTTATAACTTGAACTTCAAGACCGTATAAACAATACTCAAAGTATACTCAAAATACTCACAAGAATACGCTCGATAATATAGAGAGAAAACTTCAGCTTACGGTGTGATTTTCAATTCTAACCCAAGACCTTATTTATAGAAAAATGCTTAGAACACCAAAGTAGAAAATTTATTAAAATAATAATATATATATATTAAAATTCTCTACGCACACCTTCTAAGATCTGAACTCAGCCATCTTGCACATGCTAATGATTCCAACTAAGTATAAAAAACGTTTTTATTATTTAAAATAATTTAAACTTCCAAAAATCAATTATTTCGGAACTTCAATAATTCACAATAAATAGCTTTTTTGTCAGAAAATTCAAATCTCGCGTGTTTTTATAGGAAATTCAATTCTCTACAACTTTACAGAAGAAAGTTTTTCCAAATTCTGAATGTAAATGGCCGAAATTCATAAACTAAGCGATTTTACAAAGCTATAATCAAATTTCAATCGAAGAAATGGGGTCCACCGACATGTTTAACATATTTTAAACATTTATTGGAACAAAAATACTCTTTCTCCTCGTATACTCATATATCCCACATTCATTATATCACCGTTAATATATTATTAAAATAATATATTTAAATGAATTATTTTATCGTAAAAGATAAAATATTAATTTTCAACAATTGTCACATTAAAAATTTTCTCCATCTATATCCACATAAAATTAATATTTTTCTCATCATATAAATCAATAATTAATTATTCACAAATAATATTACGAGAATCACAATCTTCGACAACTGTGCCGCTCCTTCGAGGAAAGAGGGCTTTCCAATAAGAATTTTCCTTACTTGGCCGCAATGATTAGGTGACCAAACCTCTCCTTAGATGTAACTTTCTAGACATTGCCAATAATGTTATCTAATAATATTATTCATATAATATGAATTATTGCTTCGATAATGGAAAATACCGTGTAGTGACAATTATTGAAACAACAAGAATAATATAAAAAATCAACGCAAAGAATTATTGAATCAATAAAATAAAATCTTTGAATAAAGAATTATCGTAACAATTATTGAGTAGTGCCTTCACGTAAGAATCAATAATTGGTGCGTGTCTACTTCTTCAACAACGCCAGCCAGATTAGTGTATTTTAACCACCGGTATTCCAACAAGATAATTCTGTGAATAACTACGCCTGCTATTTATAAACAACTTATATTTGTCGCTTTCTTCATCCAATCACTTTCCGTTATGGGCTCCACACATGGTCACTTTTGGTCAGCATTTAATATTCCCAAGCAATGCTAATATTCCACGACCAAACGAATATTCCCCGATAATAATGAATATTTTATAACCACTGCTTATTCGAAATATTTGCGTATTTTACCCATAACTATCCACATTAATCAAATCAACCCTTACTATTTCAAAATAATAAATAGAGGAAAATAAATTTTATTTATTAATAATTTGGGGTCTTATAACCTCCTCTCCTTATGAAATATCGTCCTCGAAATTGACGTACGTACCTGGTGTTTCGAAAAGATGAGAATACCTCGCTTTCATTTCTGTTTCCAACTCCCAGGTCATTTCCTCTATAGCATGGTTTCTCCACAAAACCTTAACTTGTGGTATGACCTTTACGCGTAGGACATACTCCTTCATATCCAAGATCTTGACAGGTACCTCCTCGTACGTTAAGTCTTCGGCTATCTCATCCGGTTCTAACTCAATGACGTGGTTCGGGTCGTCCACATATTTACGTAACATCGATACATGAAAAACGTTATGAACACGCGTCATACTTAGCGGTAAAACGAGTCTATAGGCCACAGTTCCTATTCGATCGAGAATTTTAAATGGATTAATAAATCAAGGTTTGAGCTTTCCTCACCTCACCGATTCTCGCTTTTGAAATAACAACTTCTTGCACCTCCTTCTTCAAATTCATCACCCAGCCAGGTAGCTTGAATAGCTTTAACTTCATCGATTAAAGTCGATTATACTCAGATATCATCACGTGGGTACCTTGAGTTTTCATCTCCATCTCTATTATTTGTAAATTATACTGAAATGAGTCTTTGACAATATCGTTACTCGTGATTTGTATACGATCTTCTACTCAACACGCCGCCTACCACGCTCGCTTTTCCAGGATGGCATGGTCGTAACATATCTTTGAAATGAGTCTCATCTTGAGTTCTTCGAAGCTCTTCCCACATTCCTTGCTCCATTCGAATTTTGTATCTCTACGAGTCAGCTGCGTTAATGGAATAACGATTCGAGAATATCCTTCAACAAATCTCCGATAATAACAAACTAAGCCTAGAAAGCTACGTATTTCGATTACCGACTTAGGTTGTTCTCAATTGTGACTCATATCCCAACCTTGGATAACACGTTACAATGACACCTATCAGTTTACTATCGCACGAATATGGTGTCCCCTACGGAGATTCTGGCTTCGGTGCATTCCACAAAGGAAGTCACCAGATAGAGGCTCGGGTATCAACTTCTACAGTTGGGTTTTTAACTCCTGAAGTTCAATAGGAGCCATTCGATATGAGATTTTAGAAATGGGTTTTGTACCGGGTTCAAAGTCGATACAAAATTCAATATCACACTTTGGGAGTAAGCCAAGAAATTCTTCAGGAAATACGTCAGGAAAAATCAATAACAACAGGAATATTATTCAAATCTGATGTGTCTTTATTCAAATCCATAACATGGACTAAGAAAACTTGACATCCGTAATAAACGAATGACTTCATGGCTTGATATGAAAATGTTTAACTACAATGGTTTGATTGCTTGAATTCGAATAACAGGTTACTTAGGAATATGAAAACTAACAACCTTACTGAAGTAATCAATTTTGGCATGATGAGTAGTTAACCTTAAAATCACATCAAAAGCAAATATCTCTATAGAAATAAGGTTAATGTGTAATGTGATAGTGCCAACCCGAATCAAGCAAGATTTCTAAACAACGGATGTAATGAAAGTTTCTCCCTAACTGAGTCTCCATAAATAGGTCAAAGTCTAATTTCTCCGTAGTCAAGTTCAAACGCTGAGCGCAAGCAAGAGAGATAAAAGAATGGGTAAAACCCAGATTCTAGTAAGGTATAAACTTCGCAAGAATTTATAATTAACTAACCTGTGCTAACTTCGTTCGGGTTCCTCGCATTTTACCGGCCACGACAAACGCGTTCTTCTAGAACCGCTGACTTTGACTTTTCTGGACATCCTTTTGAGTCACCATTCATTTGGATCGGGTTTCAATACCGCATAATCTCGAGCGATATGTCCTTCTTTTCCACAATTATAGCATACCTTAAACTGTTGTGGGCGCGCTTTGGGCTAATATCCCTCTTTCCCGCATTTTGTAACATACAACCGGTGGTCTTTCTCCTCCTTGGAACCAATTCTTCTTTGGCGGCCGACGCCTTCACATGGTCGTTGTTGAATCTCCTCTTTTAAAATCTCCTCCCGACTCGCTTCTTCTATTCTCATGGCCACGATTACCACCAGAGTGGTTACCGCTTTGTCCGTATTCTTCTTTCTCCGTTGGTTATCGTTATTCGATGATCGCTATCTTGAGATGATCCTCGGTTATGGTCCCTCGGTTGAACGTATTTCGTTATCTCGCTTCTAACAACCGAGCCTCCGCTGACAACATCTGAATAGAGAGAAAATTTATGAGAAATGAGATATCGACGTATGTCGGGTTTCAAACCTCTCGTAAACATCCGCGTCATACGCTTCCTCATTCTCCACCAAATGAGGTGCAAACTCGATAACTCATAACTTCGCCTCGACTTTGGGACAAATCCATGTTATTCTCGCTTCTAGTCTAATAAACTCCACTTCCTTCATATAATGAATACTTTTAGGGAAGTACTTGTCATTGAACTGCTTTCTAAAACGCTCTCACGACATACGCCGAAAAGTGCAATTTGGATGGATACACTTCACGATTTCCACCAAGAATCTGCCTCGTTCTGAAAACATAAAAGTAGCGAATAGAACTTTCTTCTCCTCCGTGCATCCCAAGACATCGAATATTTTGGTAATTTATTTGACCCACGCCTCTCACTTTAATCGGATCCGCTTTCCCTGCACTGCAGTGGTCCCAACTCTTTGAACTGCTTGCATTTGTGACCACCCATGAATTGCTATCATTTCTCCTCAGATTTTGAACACGAGTCTCCCTCGTGCGATTTTACATGAACCGCAAAAAGCTTCTAAACATCCCCTCGCTCATCATCCGCCACGGTGGTGTTGTTCACAGAGGTACATTGCCACTGTTGCACGCTTTCCTCGTTGGTAAAGACATGCATCTCCACGGTCTCATTTACTCCACAGTTAATATTCTCAGTCGACATTCTCAAATACTATCATAAAACAAGGGTTAATTAAGGAAATCAATATATCACATAATATCCCTATATACTAACCAACTAACAAATAAGCTTAGGTAGGACACACTAAGCGAAGGATTTACTCTGCCTCCCTCCTAGTTCTATTCCCCGATCTCCGCCAGAGATCATATCCCTAAGCTCGATACCAACCGTGACGCCCCAAAATAGGTCCATTCCATCCAACCCATTCTGAGTCGCCAAATACATGGTACAGAAATAACTACAACTTTATTAATACATTTGTCGTTCAAAATACGACAACATATATACTGTGGGTTAAAATACAATTATTGTCTTCTAGACAATATACATACCCAAATAAATCCTCATCACAATTATTGATACATTATTTTACAAAAATAGTGAGGACTACTAAACAACTCTCTCTATAACCATCATTCCATACCCCGACTCGTACTCGCTACATTCTCGCCTCCTGAAAAGAAAAATGGAACAAAAAGGAAAAGGGTGAGCTCAACTAGCCCAATAAAGAATATTATAACTAAGATAATATACAACAAATTATCGTTAGTCTCCAACAGGAAAAATCTAATAGAATACAATAGACAACCGCTTTTAAATCAATCTTCGCAATGAAATAATAATTCATTAGAAGAGTTAAGTAGAGAATGCAAACTACTATCTTCTATATATGAATTTAAAAGTTCATCGTCGATATTTTATCCTCAGAACATCAATCAATATATATTTGGAATCAAATATTCATCTTTGCACTACTGAGCCAAAGATATTCATCACCGGTCATGTTCATCTAAACACTTGTTCATCTTTGCTCTGGGCCAAAGATATTAATCGATCGGTCGTGTTCATCTCAACACTGCTCATCTTTGCACTACGGGCAAAATATATTCATCAAGAAATCATTCATCTTTGCACTACAGTGCCAAAGATATTCAAGAATATCATCATTTAGGACCGAGGATGATGAAAAATATTTTAAAGGAAACGAATCCAAAGAAACAAAAGAACAAATATTAAGGATTCAGATTTTAAACAATTCAAGTTCAAAAATACTTCATAAGTAATCAGAGTGGAGTAAAATTCAAGAATGATCAAAACATAGATACAATTAAAGCTAGTATCCATAATAGATATTTTGGACAAAAAGAAAATTTTCATTTTTTGGTGAATAATGCCGTATTCGTGAATAATAGTCAGATATCGTGAATAAAGGTCGTATACGTGAATAAGAATCTCGACACCAAAAGATGAAATTTCACAAAAAAAAACATCTTCACGCTTCGTGAATAGTAACTCGTGAATAGTAACTCATGAATAGTAACCCCGACATGAAAAAAAATTCTAAATTTGATAAAACTTTCCAACCAATATTTCGGCATAATGATATTGAAGAAATAATATCATTTTTGAATAAAATAACATCCCTTACCTCGAAAAGACAAGATTTCTAAATTGAAACACCTGATATAAAGCTATAACTTGAACTTGCACCAGTATAGCAATACTCAAAGTATACTCAAAATACTCACAAGAATACGCCGATAATATAGAGAGAAAAACTTGATTTCGGTGTGATTTTCAATTCTAACCCAAGACCCTATTATTTATAGGAAAATGCTTAGAAACACCAAAGTAGAAAATTTATTAAAATAATAATATATATATTAAAATTCTCTGCACACACCTTCTAAGATCTGAACTCAACCATCTTGCACATGCTAATGATTCCAACTAAGTATAAAAAACGTTTTTATTATTTAAAATAATTTAAACTTCCAAAATCAATTATTTTGAGTTTCAAACTTCAATAATTCACAATAAATAGCCCTTTTGTCAAAAAAATTTAAATCTCGCAATTTTTATAGGAAATTCAATTCTCTACAACTTTGCGTAAGAAAGTTTTTCCAAATTCCGCATGTAAATTGACCAAAATCCATAAACCAGACGATTTTACAAAGCTATAATCAAATTTCAATCAAGAAATGGGGTCCACCGACATGTTTAATATGTTTTAAACATTTATTGGAACAAAATACTCTTTCTCCTCGTATACTCATATATCCCACATTCATTATATCACAGTTAGTATATTATTAAAATAATATATTTAAATGAATTATTTTATCGTAAAAAGATAAAATATTAATTTTCAAATAATTGTCACATTAAAAATTTTCTCCATCTATATCCACATAAAATTAATATTTTCCTCATCATATAAATCAATAATTAATTATTCACAAATAATATTACGTAATCACAGCTTCTCGCAACTGTGCCGCTTCACCAAAGCAGGGGGGGATTTCAATAAGAATTTCTCCTTACTTTGGCCAAGCGCAATTAGGTGACCAAACCTCTCCTTAGATGTAACTTTCTAGACATTGCCAATAATGTTATCTAATAATATTATTCATATAATATGAATTATTGTTTCGATAATGGAAAATACCGTAGTAAAGTGACAATTATCAAACAACAAAGAATATAAAAAATCAACGCAAAGAATTATTGAATCAATAAAATAAAATAATCGAATAAGAATTACTCAAATAATTATTGAGTAGTGCCTTCACGTAAGAATCAATAATTGGTGCGTGTCGTTCACATCGCTCAACAACGAGTATTAGTGTATTTTAACCACCGGGTATTCAACAAAGATTAATCTGTGAATAACTATGCCGTTATTTATAAACAACTTATATTTTTCCTTTTATTCATCCAATCGCTTTCCGTTATGGGGCTCACATATGGCTCGCTAATGCGCATTTAATATTCCCCGATAAGATTTAATATTCCACGACCAAACAAATATTCCCCGACAATAATGAATATTTTATAACCACTTTTTATTCGAAATATTTGCGTATTTTACCCATAACTATCCACATTAATCAAATCAACCCTTACTATTTCAAAATAATAAATAGAGGAAAATAAATTTCATTTATTAATAATTTGGGGTCTTACAACCTCCCCTCCTTATGAAATTTCGTCCTCGACAGGTTTGTTCTTTCAATCTTTGAATCTTTGAATTATTATTATTTTCTTCTATAAGCAAAAAATTTGTGATCCCCTGTTTTGTGTACAAGTAAGATAAATTAGAACTGATATAAGTACACATACAATGACAAATAATTCTAATTTGTTAGACCTCAAATTCCAAAATAAAATTAGAGGTTTATTTTTTTTTTAGTCCGTTGGAATAAATCAAACATTAAAGAACTAATAATGACATGATTCTAGTTAGCATCACACAACTAACCATTACTAAATTCTTAGCTAATAGATACATTTTGTAACATAAACTCATAAATAGTTTAATTATGGAATGGATGGACTAGTTATATATTTTCATAGAGTTTGGCCTCCTCATTTTTTTGCTTCTTGTTGAACCGAATGGGTTGGATTTTTGCTTGATTTTTGATATGAGGTAGTATTTATTGTGTTTAAAAAGGTTCATATAACCCAATGGGACTATGAGGGGAAGGGTGATTTACATTGAACGAGAGCTTCTTGAAGATATCGATTCAGATTCCATAATAGACGAATTCTATTCTACAAAGCATAGAAGAATGCAGCTTAAATAGTGTGTTTTGGTTTCCTTTTTCCTTGCATGTTATGTACCTTTGAACCTTACTACTATGTATGATTTTGAATTTGTGATTGATCTTGGTGGGACAATTTTTTGTGGATATAATTGGTACTTGGTAGCCCAGTAGAAAATTAATTCCTGGCTCCGTCCTTGTGAACCGTCCTTGTGTTTTCACGCCCAAATTGAAATGGTATTCTATCTAATTATTACAGATAACTATTTTTTTATTTAACATCATAAAATAACACAATATTCTCAAATTTGTCATTATATTTTTATTATTATACTTTTATTACTCAACTAATAACTTATCATTTTTAAGAATAAAAATTACATCTTTAATATTCACTTATCATTTATGGCCAACCGGACCATTTTAGTAAAACCTAAGCTAACTTGTTATAATTTAATATATCATTTTGTATTTATTATTTAATACTTATAGTTTGCCATATGGAGTATGATATTTCATGACTTGTTTATTGAAAATAACTAATACCACAAGAGCTTCTAATTGTTGAAACAACTTTCTAAATGCAAGCAATATGCAACGTTGAGATGTGATTATTTGGGTTAGACAATGTGTAGTTTAATATATTTAATGGTCCAGATCTGGTGTTGGCTTATAAACATTTATTTTGACAGTTTATTCGAATAAGAAGAGAATCTTTATTAAAATAAGATTGTTGTGAGACCCCGAATTTTATAAAATAAAAGTATTCAATTTTTTTTTATTTTGGTAAATAGTTAAATTAATAAAAGTTTAAAGTTAAGGGTAATATGTGATTTTTTTTTTTTGCAAAGTAAGCAAGTTGATATAAAATATTCATTTTGTCGGGGAATATTCGATTGGTCGAAGAATATTCTTTTTGTCGGGGAATATATTATTAAAATAATATATTTAAATGAATTATTTTATCAGAAAAAGATAAAATTTCAATTTTCAACAATTGTCACATTAAAAATTTTCTCCATCTATATCCACATAAAATCAATATTTTCCTCATCATATAAATCAATAATTAATTATTCACAAATAATATTACGTAATCACAATATTGACAACTGTGTAGTTCCTGGAAAGCAGGGGCTTTCCAATAAGAATTTCTCTTCTTCTTGGGCAATTAGGTGACCAAACCTCTCCTTGGAGATGAACTTTCTAGACATTGCCAATAATGTTATCTAATAATATTATTCGGATAATATGAATTATTGCTTCGATAATGAAAAATACTTGTGTAATGATAATTATCAAACAACAACAATATAAAATATCAACGCATCAATTAATAAAATATCGAATAAAGAATTATCGTAACCATTATTGAGTAGTGCCTTCACGTAAGAGTCAATAATTGGTGCAATACTGGTATCATCATCGCAACAACGCCAGACATCGTGTTTTAACCACCGGGTATTCCAACAATGTAAATCAGTAATAACTACTAGTTATTTTTTTAAACAACTTATATTTGTCATTTTCTTCCTCCAATCGCTTTCAGTTATGGGGCCCACATTATGGGTCACACGCCGCCGCATTTAATATTCCCCGACAAAGCACGAATATTTCACGACCAAACGAATATTCCCCGACAACAATGAATATTTTATAACCACTTGCTTATTTTGTTAAATTTGCGCATTTTACCCATAACTAACCACATTAATCGAATCAACCCTTACTATTTCAAAATAATAAATAAAGGAAATTCCATTTTATTTATAAAAAATTCGGGGTCTTACACGCCAGATACATGGTACAGAATTCAAATACAACTGTCGTGTACAATACGACAAAACATAAACTGTGAGTTTGAATACAAATATTGTCTACTAGAGATTATACAAACTCAAAAGGAGTCCTCATTACAATTATTATCACACTATTTCACGTAATAGTGAGGACTACTAATGCTATCCTCCGGACCATCACTCCTTTCCCCAGACTCGTCCCCAAATTTATATTCTCATTTCACAAGAGAAAATGTGAGAAAAGAAAGGTGAGCTCAACTAGCCCAAAGAAGAAATATTATGACTAAGATAATGCAAAATAAATTATCATTAGCCTCCAACAATGTTAAACCGATAAAATACAAAGAGACATCAAGTTTAATCACAGCAGAAACAAGCAATCCATTAAAACAAATCAAGTAAAATAAAATCTACTATCTTTTATGATTAAAAAGGTTTTTCATCACTTTTATCATTTGAGACTCGCTACCAATAAATAATCCACATCATTAAATCATCCCTGCACTACAGGCCAAGGATATTATTTAGTATCATAACCACGAATTATCCATGCACTACGGGCCAAAGATAATCGTGTTTTCATCAACGGTCCTGATCATGCCATAAAAAAATTTATCATACCAAAAACTGTCCATCAATGCACTACGAGCCAATGAGGACTTTCAATTTTCACATCATTTATAACATTACGGTCATGATTATACCGAATAATTCATGGTCATAATCATACCAAGTCCATCTATGCACTACAGGCCACATATGACTTTCAATAAGTATAAACATGAGGATGATGACAATGATATAAGAATTCAATTAAACAAGTTCAAGAATTAATTTGTCCATGAACCAATAACGTCCAAATTGTCAACATGATACTACTTTGTAGAGTAAAATTCAAGAATGCTCAGAAGAATATTTCCATGAAAAGATACTGGATGAAGCACAAATATCAAGGATATTCCACTAATTTCATGGAGTATAAAGTCAAAATTTTAATCAATCGAGTATAATACTCAATGGAATAACAAAAGATATCACCATGCATGCGGTGCTTGGCGTGAGATTTGGTTATTTCAACAGAATAATAATAACGGAACCGTGTCGTGAAATTGACATTGACACCAAGCAGGATGTTCCAAATGTAATAATAAATGCGAATAATAAATGATGGAACCGAATCCCATAGATAAAGCATGCATGGATATTTCGACGAATAATAAAGACGGAATAATAAAAATAGAACCAAGTCCGGTGATAAAGACGATGAGATATTCCGGCGTAATAATAAAGATGCAATAATAGAAGAATGTCACCAAGTATAGGGTAGCCCGCGTGATACAAAGTTATTCCAATGAGAACAATAAAGAAATGAAATAACAGAAGTTCTCTTCTTGAATACAAAAGAATAATATCTCTTACCTTAAAAAGAAGAGTACTAGATATATAAGTAGTGAAGTAGCAGAATACTTTCTTCTTTCTCTCTATAGTCTCTCTCTATAGTTTCTCTCTCTAGAGTTCAGTGAATTCGTAAGAAAATAATGAAGGAATGAGCTTCTATTTATAGGAAAATAGAATGCATAAGAATTGAATCCATGAACGGTCTGTATTGATTTACTTTAATCGACGGTCCATATTTAAAGAAAAATCTTTTAAATAAAATATAATATATTCTATTTATATAAAAAGATTTTTTTACTATGCAAACACTATCTGAACCTTATGCAAACACTATGCATAATAAAATATAATATATTCTATTTATAGAATAACTTTAATAAAGTATTCTGCTTTATATATAAAAGATTTTACTATGCAAAATACTATGCATAATAGAATATAATATATTCTATTTATAGAATAACTTTAATAAAGTATTCAGTTTTATATAAAAAAGATGTTTCTATTTTATTACGTGAATAAAACAAAACTTCTAAATCAACAATAATTGAATTAAATATTGTGAGATACTATGCAACAACTATTATAGCAATAATTGAACAAAACTGAGTGACTTCTCACATAAATATCAATAATCAATACCGTGTGCTATTATGCAATAACGCGTATTACTGTACTTTTACTACCGAGTAGTTCAACAGTATCAACGGTAAAATTTCCGCCGTTATTTTCAATTAAATATTTTTGTCATTTTCTCAATCCGACAATAATTCCGTTGTGGGGTCCACCAATGATTGTGCCATCGTATGAATATTTTTTGTTTAAAACGAATATTCTCCGACCAATCGAATATAATATGACAACTTGCATACTTTGCAAAATTTATAAATATTACCCACAACTATAACATTATCTCAAATTCACACCATAATATAAAAAAATTATTTCGAGAAAATTAATTCTTTATTCATAAAATCTGGGGTTTCACAGTGACTCTTATCCCAACCTTGGATAGCATGTCACAATGACACCTTACATAAAGGTATAGTCAAAAACTGTTTTAGAAATTAGAATCTTTGGGAAGTGCTCAAGGAAACCTTCGTACATGGGAGACCATGCTTCTAGGTTATGATAGATATCATATGGCCACAAAATTATCCTTGGTTGACCCAATAGACCCTAAAGAAAAACGAGAAGATTACTATCATCTTCCTTCCAATGGTGAGTCTTCTCTTGACATATAATTATATCCACTGTCTCTAATTGAGAATTATACTCCAAACAAACACCAAGATTATATAGGTAGTGCTCGTAGATATACTCCGTAAGTGGATGTGCACAATCCTGTCTTATGATGACACGAGGTTGTATGTCATTAGACATCTTGTATGATAGTGACAAAATACCCTTCCAACGTTGGGTTCGCCTAACCCTATTCGGTTCACCAAAATTAAATATAAAATAACGTATATAATACGACACACTTATCTATACTGTTTAGGGAGAACTCCATAGCTAGAGACAACCGTTTTATTCCCTTGTTACTCCTGTTCGACCCAGCTATACTCTTATTACCTGAAAGGAATTGTTAAGCAAAAGGGTGAGCACAACTAGCTCAGTCAAAAATCTGCATATACCTTATATAGGTTTCTCAAGTCATAAAATCATATTTTCAATTTTCTTACTTCACATAACATATTTAATTCATTTACCCATAACTAGTCCATTTTCATGAAAAATACCAAATCAGTTCCAAAAATATTTCTTTTATGGGATTTAGCAGAATATAGTCCTATATTGAATATATATTTTTCTCAAAATTTTTAAAATTCATTTACTATTTTTCATATGGCCAAAATCGACGAATATTTAGACATTTATCACAAATTGTAGTTTTATCTAAAAATTCCGAAATTCATAGAATACACTAATATTATATAGATGTACTCCAAATAAAAATTTCATCAATTTTGGAGTTAACCACAAGGAGTTATAAGTAGTTACTTTTAAAATAGTCTTTTCTCATAAAATTCATAACTCTTAATCTATACATCCAAAAATCACCATTTTTGGACACAATCAATAAAACTCATCAAAATATCATTTCAATTTTTTTTCAGAATTTTCTGAAGGTCGGAAGAAGTACGAACTAAAAAACATAATAACCCTTAAAATCTCTTACTATCCCTTACCTCAAAAGAGCAGCACTTCTGACTGGATATCGGGTATGACGCTGAAGGAAACTTGCACTGATGAATAGCAACTCACCAAGTATCTAAATACTCCCAAAATATACTCGATAATCTAGAGAGAAAAAGAGTGAAAACTTATGAATTCTGGTGTGATTTTCAATTCTAACTTAGCCCTCGATTTATAGGAAAATGTTAGCACGCCGAAGCAGACTTGACCTGCTACCTGATGGCTTTACTTGCCACTATTCCACCCACTAAAAATCAGCCATCTTCCCCAACAACCAAAAGTGGGGCCCACCCATTTCTAGAATTTTCCACCAAAATCATTTATAAACCTAATTTCCGAATCAGTCACCTTTTAAAATTCATAACAAATCATTCGTTTATTTTTAACGGTTCAAAATTTATGAACATATACTCAACTTATATATGTATAACATATCCAAAAATCACAACGATCCAACTGTCAGATTAAAAATTATAACTCACACAATAAAGTTGTAAGAACACTGATTTGATCTTTTAATACCTCTAATCCGACAAAATACTGATAAAATACCTCAATATTAATTCTTTCATTTATAACCACATAAATAAATCCATCATTTTTATCCACATCAAATAAATATTTCCTTATCATATAAATCAATAATTAATTATTCACAAATAATATTACGTAATCACAAATAATAATAACCACGAGTGGTTCAGAAAGAGGGGCTTTCCAATAAGGATTTCTCTCTCTTCTTGGCGCCAAGCAATTAGGTGACCAAACCTCTCCTTGACGAACTTTCTAGACATTACCAATAATGCTATCTAATAATATTATTCAAATAATATGAATTATTAATCGATAATGGGAAATATTGTGTAGTAACAATTATTGAAACAACAATAATATAAAATATCAACGCAACAATTATTGAATCAATAAAATAAAATATTGAGCATAAATTATCGTAACATTTATTTAGTAGTGCCTTCTCACGTAAGAATCAATAATTGGTGCAATATCGTATGCCTTCTTGTCAAACAACGCCATTCATTGTGTTTTAACCATAAGGTATTCCAACGATATATCTGGTAATAACTACGTCGTTATTTATAAACAACTTATACTTGTCGCTTTCTTCATCCAATCGCTTTCAGTTATGGGGCCCATAAAATCACGCCGCTGTAAATGTCGAATATTCCCAACGGAAAAATATTCCACGACCAAACAAATATTCCCCAACAACAATGAATATTTTATAACCACTTGCTTATTTTGAAAAAAAATTCACATATCACCCTTAACTTTAAACTTTTATCAATTTAACCATTTACTGAATAGTAATTATAAGAAAAATTGAATACCTTTATTTCATAAAATTCGGGGTCTTACACCATATGTCATCATATAAGAGTCTCTTTCGCCAATAGTAATTACCTTTACCAGACGTCAAACCACTTGCCGTTTCATATTACAGGCGTCGAACCAATTGTCGTTTCACATTACAGGCGTCGAACCAATTGTCGTTTCACATTACAAAAGGCCAAACCACTTGGTGTTTCACATTACAAAGGCGTCAAACCACTTGGTGCTTCACATTACAGGCGTCAAACCACTTTTCTTTTCACATCACCAATCGTCAAGTCACTTGCCTTTTCACATTGCAAGTGCTAAGCTAGAAATCCTCTATAAATAGAGGCCTAGTTCTTCATTATTTTTCACGAATTCATTCAAGCTATAGAGAGAGAAAGTATAGAGAGAAAGAAGAAGAGTATCTCATTACTACACTCATTAGATATTTGTAAGACCCTCAATTTTATGAAATAAAAGTATACAATTTTTCTTATAATTACAATTCAAGAAATGGTTAAATTGATTAAAAGTTAAAGTTAAGGCGATATATATGAATTTTTTCAAAAATACGCAATGGTTATAAAATATTCATTGTTGTCGGGAATATTCGTTGGGTCGTGGAATATTCGATCTTTGTCGGGGAATATTAAATGCAATGCAGTATAGCTTTTTGTGGGCCCATAACGAAAAAAGCGATTGGAGGAAGAAAACGACAAGAATAAGTTGTTTATAAATAACTACAGTAGTGGTTATCGTTAACATCTGTTGGAATACCCGTTGGGTAAAGTAAAAAGTAATACGTTGTTGCACAAGAGACACGGATTGCACCAATTATTGATTCTACGTAAAGAAGGCACGACTCAATAATTGTTACAGAATTATTGCTTAATATTTTATTTTGATTCAATAATTCTTTGCGTTGATATTTTATAATTGTCACTACACACGATTATTTTTCATTAATTATCGATCAATAATTTATATTATTTGAATAATATTATTAGATAGCATTATTGGCAATGTCTAGAAAGTTCTGCTCTAAGGAGAGGTTTGGTCACCTAATCAAGCGCTACCAAGAAGTGAGAAATTTATCGAAAGCCCCTCTTTCCTGAACCCACAGTTTGTCACAATAATGTGTTTCGTAATATTATTTGTGAATAATTAATTATTGATTTATATGATGAGGAAAATATTGATTTTATGAGGATATAGATGGAGAAAATTTTTAATGTGACAATTGTTGAAAATTAATATTTTATCTTTTTCCGATAAAATAATTCAATTAAATATATTATTTTAATAATATATTAATGATGATATTTTTACGATGAATGTGGGATATATGAGTATATGTGGAGGAGGAGTGTTTTGTTACCAAAAATATTTAAAGCATGTTTTATGTGTCGGTGGACCCCATTTCTTGACTGAAATTTGATTATAGCATGTAAAATAGTCCCTTTATGGATTTCGGTCAATTTTTGTTTGGAATTTGGAAAAATTTTCTTCTGTAAAGTTGTAAAAAATTGAATTTCCTATAAAAATTCGCGAGATTCGAATTTTCTGGTTAAAAGGCTATTTATTATGAATTATTGAAGTTCTGAAGCTCCGAAGTAATTGATTTTTGGAGGTTTAAAATAATTTAAATAACAAAAACGTTTTTTACATTTTGTTTCCTTCATTTAACATGTGTTAGGGTCAGAGTTCTAATGTTGAGAGCATACGTATGAAGTCTTAGAAGAAAAAAAATATAATATTATTATTTTAATAAATTTTCTGCTTTGGTGTTCTAAGCAATTTCCTATAAATAGGTGCTTAGGTTATAATTGAAAATCACACCGAAATCAAGTTTTCTCTCTATATATTATCGGCGTATTCTTGTGAGTATTTTGAGTATACTTTGAGTATTGCTATACGATGCAAGTTCGATTCAATATTTCCAAATGTAATCTTACTTTTTTTGAGGTAAGGGATAATAAGGGATTTTAAGGGTTATTATTTCAAATTCTTCTGATCCTTCAAAATTCTGAAAAAAATTTGAAATGATATTTTGATGAGTTTTGTTGATTGTGTCCAAAATGGCGATTTTTGATGTATAGATTAAGAGTTATGAATTTTATGAGGAAGACTATTTTAAAAGAAAATCCTTATAACTCCTTGTGGTTAATTCCAAAATTGATGAAATTTTTATTGGGAGTACATCTATATAATATAAGTATACCGTGTAAATTTTAGAATTTTTGGATAAAAGTACAATTTATGATAAATGTTTAAATATTCGGTGGTTTTGGCCATGTGAAAAATAGTAAATGACTTTTAAAAATTCTGAGAAAAATATATGTTCAATATAGGACTATATTCTGCTAAATCTCAGAAAAGAAATATTTTTGGAACTGATTTCCTATTTTTCATAAAAATGGACTAGTTATGAGTAAATGAATTAAATATGTTATGTGAAGTAAAAAAATTAGAAAATAGGATTTTATGGCTTAAGAATCCTACATGAGGTATATGCAGATTTTTGATGAGGATCTTGGTTATTGGTGATGAAATCTTAGGAGTTTGTGGCATTTTAGAATGATTAAATGCATTATTTAGTAAAGTGTAAACAATTAAAATAAATTGTTTATAAGCTTAAAAAAAAATATTATTCTTTCAATATCATTATACCGGAATATTGGTATGGATTTTATTGTGAAATTTCTACCTTTTTGAGTCGGGTTTACTATTCATGAGATACTATTCACGAGTTACTATTGACGAAGTTACTATTCATGAGTTCTTATTCAGCATAAAATTGGTTTCTTTTTTCTAACCAAATTATAGTTGATTTATGAATATTACTCGAGATTAAAACTATATATTGATTATATTGATTTTATTATCATATATAACATTTTATAACCCGATGTTGAAATTCTCTTTCACCTGGAGTGTAAAGATGGGTAGATTATTGGTATGATCATGACTAGGGTTCTCTTTGGCCAAGAGTGAAAAGTTGAATTGTGGATCGGTATGATCATGACCATTGAATTTATAATTGAATATCTTTAGCTTAAGTCAAAGGTGAATTGATCAACATGGTTATAATTATTGTTTATATAAATTCAAATGATTATATATTTCTTTGAGATATTAATATATTTGGCTTCATGTAATGCAAATATGAATCTGTTGAGGAATATCTTTGGCACATAGTGCAAAGATGAATTGTGGATGAATATCTTTGGGTCAGTAGTCTAAAGATGACATGTTGTTGAATATCTTTGGCCTCAGTAGTGCAAAGATGAACTGTTGATGAATATCTTTGGCCCGTAGGTAAAAAAAATAAATTTATTAGTATGATTATGAGCGAACCGTGATTTGGTATAACCATGATCTTTGATGTTTCAGGTAAAGACAAGTGATGAAAATTATCTTCATCCTGAATGAGAAAAGGAATTTAGAACACCAATTACGATTATGAGTTATACATGTGATTGTGGACAGGAATTGTTGATTGATGTTATAGGGATAAAACATTGTTGGTGGACTTTTAACATGGAGAAGATAATAGACTTTATGGTCTATTTGACTCTTCTAATGGAGTGCTCGTTCCACTGCAACTGTGGTTGAATTTTTTTTATCATCTACCATATGTTCTAATTTTTTATCATCTCTGATTTATTATTGATGAAGGCTATTGATAATTTAATTATCTTTAGTCATGATATTTTTTTTATCGAAGTTAGTTGTCTCACCCTTTTGCTTCACAATTCCTTTCGGGTAATAAAAGTGTAGCCGGGTCGAAGCGGGGAATAACAAGGAATAGAATCGGTGGTCTATAGATGTTGAGGTGAGGTGAATTCAACTTGGAAGGGTGTTTTGCCACTATCATACAAGATGTCTAATGACATACAACCTCGTGTCATCATAAAAGATGTGGTCAGTTGTCTTCATCCACTTCTTGAGTATATCTACCAAAGACTACCTATATGATCTTGGAGTCTATTTGAAATTTAAATCTCAATTAGAGATAGTAGAGATAATGATATGTCGAGAAAAACTCACCATTGGGAAGAAAATGATAGTAATCTTCTCATTTTTCTTTGAGGTCTATTAGGTCAACCAAGGATAATTCGGCCGTAAGCATGGCCTCCCATGTATCTGAAAGGTTTCATTTGAGCACTTTCCAAAGATTCTAATTTCTAAAATGCAGTTTTCGATTATACCTTTATGTAAGGTGTCATTATGAGGTGTTGTCCACGGTTGGGACATGAGTCACACAGATTGATATATATTTGTATCCAAATTCATAGCATATGTGTTGTTGTATTTTTTGCACGATAATTGTTGTAATAAAGTTGTAGTTGTTTTACGTACTATGTATTTGGAGACTCGAGAATGGGTCGGATGGAATGGACCTATTTTGGGGTCGTTACGGTATTCAATCTCCTACTAATGTAAGGGGTGTTATTTCTTTTGTATTCATGAAGAGAACTTCATTATTCCATTATTTATGATTACATTGGAATAACTTTGTATACGCCGAGCTACCCTATACTTGGTGAAATTCTTACATTATTTCATTCTTTATTATTCAGTCGAATATCCTCATGCAAATAACGTTCTGTGGGACCGGTTCCATTATTTGTTATTATGTTGGAATAACTTTGTTTATCACGAGTACCACATACATGGTGAAATTCTTCTGTTATTCCATTCTTTATTATTCTGTTGGAACATCCTGTCTATGCTTTACGCATGACCTGGTTCCATTATTTATTATTCTGTTGGAATAACTCATGCATGCATGCGATTCTATCGCATGCACAGTGAATTCTTCTCATTATTTCATTATTTATTATTCAGTTGGAATATCCTGTGCGTGCGCTTACGCATGACACAGTTCCATTCTTTATTATTCTGTTGAAATAACCTGTCTATGTGGATTATCGCATGCATTGTAAATGATCCTTCGTATTCATACGAATAGTATCTTCAATAAAAAGGGTTTCTGTCAGGGGCAGTTTTATAATTTTTTTGACCCTCAAAAATTCTAAAAAAATTTAAAATGATAATTTGATGAGTTTTCTAGATCGTGTCCAAAAATGGCGATTTTTGGATGTATAGATTAAGAGTTATGGATTTTATGGAAAAAGACTATTTTAAAAGTAAACCCTTATAACGCTTGTAGTAGTTAACTCCAAAATGGTAAAATTTTTATTGGGAGTACATGTATATAACAGGTATACCTGTAAATTTCAGAATTTTTGGACAAAAGTACAATTTATGATAAATGTCTAAATATTAATGTGCTTTTAGCCATATGAAAAATAGTAAATGAATTTTAAAAATTTTGCGAAAAATATATGTTCAAGATGGGACTATATTCTGCTAAATCCCAGAAAAGAAATATTTTTGGGACTGGTTTGGTATTTTTTCATGAAAATGTGAACTAGTTATGAGTAAATGAATTAAATATGTTATTTGGAGTAATAAAATTGAAAAATAGGATTTTATGGCTTGAGAATCCTATATAGGGTATATGCAGAATTTTTATGAGGGATTTGATCATTGATTATGAAATCTTATGAGTATGGCATTTTTGAATGATTAAATGCATTATTTGATAAAGTGTAAACAATTGAAATAAATTGTTTATAAGTTTAAGAAATGATTAAAATATTGTTATAATATTAATGATATTAGATTATGAGATTATTAAGTGATTGATAACATTTGGTTATTATTGAACGTTGGATAAATTATATTATAAATGTTTAATATTTATCCTTTATCTCATTTGATTAATTCTTATATCATTGTCATCATCCTCGTACTTATATTATGTTGAAAGTCATCTTTGGCCGTAGTGCATAGATGGACTTGGTATGATTATGACCAGGGATTATTCGGTATAATCATGACTGTAATGTTACAAATGATGTGGAAAAAGTCCTCATTGACCCGTAGTGCATTGAGGACAGTTTTTGGTATGATTATGGCTATGAATTCTCTTCGGCCAAGGGTGCAAAGATGAATTGTTTTATGGCATGATCATGACCGTTGATGACAACACGATTATCTTTAGTCGTAGTGCATGGATAATTCGTGGTCGTGATATTAACGAATATCCTTAGCCGTAGGGCATGGATAATTCAGTGATATGGATTGATTATCGAGCTGAGTCTCAACGATGAAATATAAATTCATGAATGTGATATTAACGAATATCCTTGGCCGTAGTGCATGGGTGATTCGATGATGTGGATTATTTATTAAGCTGAGTTTCAGCGATAAAATATTTATTATACACATTTAATTCGTAGAAGATAGTAGATATCATGCTCTACATGACTCTTCTAAAATACAGTTGTATGTCTTTGGCGTGTAGTGCAAAGATGAATTGTTAATGAATATCTTTGGCCATAGGGCAAAGATGAATTTATTAGGATGATAATGAGCAGGAATTCTGATTTGGTATAACCATGATTTTTGATGTTTCAGGTGAAGATATGTGATAAAAATTATCTTTGTCCTGGTTGTGAAGAGAAATTTAGAACTACAATTATGATTATGAGTTATTCATATGATTGTGGACAGGAACTGTTGATTTATTTTACATGGATAAAACAGTATTGGTGGACTTTTAACATAGAGAAGATAATAGACCTTATGGTCTATTTGACTCTTCTAATGGATTGCTCGTTCCACTGCAACTATGGTTGAAAAGTTTTATCATCTACCATATGTTTTAAATCTCTGATTTATTATTAATGAAATCTATTGATAATTTAATTATCTTTATTCATGATATTATTTACTGTGCTAGTTGTGCTCACCCTTTCTACTTAACAATTCCTTTCAGGTAATAAGAGTGTTGCCGGGTCGAGTGGGGATAACAGGGGAATAGAACAGTGGTCTCTAGCTATGGAGGTCCTCCCAAAACAGTATAGAAAAGTGTGTTGTATTTTATACAACATTTAGTAGTTATATTTGGTGAATCAAATAGGGTGAGGTGAACCCAACTTTGGAAAGGTGTTTTGCCACTATCATATAAGATGTCTAATGACATACAACCTCGTGTTCTCATAAGACAAAGTTGTGCACATCTACTAGCTGAATATATCTACGAGCACTACCTGTATGATCTTGGAGTTTATTTGAAACATAATTTTTATTTGGAGACAACGGAGATATTTATGTCAAGAGAAGACTCACAATTGGGAAATAGATGATAGTAATCTTCTCGTTTTTCTTTGGGGTCTATTGGGTCAACCAAGGATAATTCTGTGGCCATATGATATCTATTATAACCTAGACGCATGGCCTCCCATGTATGAAGGTTTCCTTGAGCACTTCCCAAAGATTTTAATTTCTAAAACAGTTTTTGACTATATTTTTATGTAAAGTACCATTATAAGGTTGTGGTCGAGGTACCATGAGAGTTACATACATTTGTATTAAAACTCACGATTAATCGTGGTGGTATTCTATACTGACAGTTTCAACAACAAATATAAATGAAGTTGTATTTGAATTTTGTACCATGTATCCGATTTACTTCGAATGGGTGATGTATACCTAATTTTGGGGGGGTCACAACTACTCTTAATTGAATTCGGGTGGATATGACACCTATAAATACAGCAATAAGCAAGGGTTTGAAATAGAATATAATAACATACTACACAAATAAGAAATTTGTATTATCCATATTATTTTTATAGTGGATTTCTCATTTCTCTCCGTGATTTTTTCCCAATTGGGTTTCCACGTAAATTCTTGTGTTAAGATTTTTATATCTTTGTATGCTTATCTGAGTGTATTTTCGTGTGTTTGACTTCACAACAACACAATATATATTTTGGTGAGTTGCTATTCATCAGTGCAAGTTTCCTTCATCCAGTCAGAAGTGCTGCTCTTTTGAGGTAAGGGATAGTAAGGGATTTTAAAGGTTGTTATGTTTTTCATGTTTCGTAACTTTTCAGACCTTTAAAAATTCTAGAAAATTTTGAAATGATAATTTACTGAGTTTTATTGATTGTGTCCAAAAGTGGCGATTTTTGGATGTATAGATTAAGAGTTATGAATTTTATGAGAAAAGACTATTTTAAAAGTAAACTCTTATAACTCCTTGTGGTTAACTCCAAAATTGGTGAAATTTTTATTAGGAGTATATCTATATAACATTAGTATACTCTGTGAATTTCGGAATTTTTTGGAGAAAAGTACAATTTATGATAAATGTCTAAATATTCGGCGGTTTTGGCCATATAAAAAATAGTAAATAAATTTTAAAAATTTCAAGAAAAATATATGTTCAATATGGGACTATATTCTGCTAAATCCCAGAAAAGAAATATTTTTAGAACTGATTTGGTATTTTTCATGAAAATAGTCTAGTTATGAGTAAATGAATTAAATATGTTATGTGAAGTAAGAAAATTGGAAAATATGATTTTATGGTTTGAGAATCATATATGAGTTATATGCAGATTTTTGATGAGAGTTTTGGTTATTGGTGATGAAATCTTAAGAGTTTGGCATTTTATGATGATTAAATGCATTGATTAGTAAAGTGTAAATAATTTAAATAAATTATTTATAAGTTTAAGAAATTATTAAATATTATTATAATATTAATAATATTAAGATTTTGATATTATTAAGTGATTTATAACATTTGGATTAAAGTGTTATAAATATTGATATGAATTTTATTGTGAAACTTTAACTTTTTGTGTCGGGGTTACTATTCACGTATACGACACTATTCACGAATACGACATTATTCACCGAAAAATAAAATTTTTCTTTTTGTCCAAGATGTTTATTATGGTTACTATCTTTGATTGAATCTATGTTTTGATAATATTATTTTTATTATCATATATAACATTTTTATAATCCTGGTGAAGAAATTTATCTTTGAGTTGAGTGTAAAGATGGGTAGATTATTGGTATGATCATGACTATGGGTTCTCTTTGGCCAGTAGTGCAAAATTGAATCGTTGACTGGTATGATCATGACCATTGAATTTATAATTGAATATTTTTAGCTTAAGTGCAAAGGTGAATGGATCAACATGGTTATAATTATGGTTTATATAAATTCTGAAATGATTATGTATTTCTTTGAGATATTAATATCTTTGGCCTGTAGTGCAAATATGAACTATTGATGAATATCTTTGGCCCGTAGTGCAAAGATGACCTATTGTTGAATATCTTTGGCCCGTAGTGCAAAGATGACCTGTTGTTGAATATCTTTGGTTTGTAGTGCAAGGATGAAATGATAATAAATATCTTTGGCTTTGTAGAAAGCGAGGATGAAATGATAATGAATATCTTTGGCCCGTAGTGCAAAGATGAATTTATTAGTATGATTATGAATAGGAACTGTGATTTGGTATAACCATGATCTTTGATGTTTCAGGTAAATACATGTGATGAAAATTATCTTCGTCTTGGATGAGAAGAGAAATTTAGAACCACAATTATGATTATGAGTTATTCATATGATTGTGGACCAAAACTGTTGATTGATGTTACAGGGATAAAATATTGTTGGTGGACTTTTAACATGGAGAAGATAATAGACTTTATGGTTTATTTGACTCTTCTAATGGATTGCTCGTTCCGCTGCAACTATGGTTGAAAAGTTTTATCATCTACCATATGTTCTAAATCTCTGATTTATTACTGATGAAGGCTATTGATAATTTAATTATCTTTAGTCATGATATTCTTTAGTGAGCTAGTTGTGCTTACCATTTTGTTTCACAATTCCTTATTAGGTAATAAGAGTGTAGTTGGGTCGAGCGAGGGTAACAGGGAAATAGAACGGTGGTCTCTAGCTGTGGAGGTTCTCCCATAGAAAGGTGTTGTATACATCATTTAGTAGTTATATTTGGTGAATCAAATAGGGTGAGGCGAACCCAACGTTAGAAGGGTGTTTTGACACTATCATACGAGATGTCTAATGACATACAACCTCGTGTCATCATAAGACAGGGTTGTGCTCATCCACTTGCTAAGTATATTTACGAGCACTACCTATATAATCTTGTTGTTTGTTTGAAGTATAATTCACGATTAGAGACAGTGGATATAATGATATGTCAAGAGAAGACTCACCATTGGAAAGAATATGATAGTAATCTTTTTGTTTTTCTTTGGGGTCTATTAGGTCAACCAAGGATAATTCTGTGGACATATGATATCTATCATAACCTGGAAGCATGGCCTCCCATGTACGAAGGTTTCCTTGAGCACTTTCCAAAGATTTTAATTTCTAAAACTATTTTTGACTATACCTTTATGTAAAATGTCATGGTGACGTGCAACCCAAGTTGGTGTCAAGAGTCATAGTTGATATATATATTTGTATCAAAACTCACAACACATGAGTTGTTGTATTTTGCACGACAATTGTTGTAATAAAGTTGTAGTTGTTTTCTGTACCATGTATTTGGCGACTCAGAATGGGTTGAATGGAATGGACCTATTTTGGGGTTGTCACAGTATCTCACGTTATTTGATTTAATTATTGTCGATATTTTATATATTATTAAATCAATAATTGAGACAATACAGTTATTCATATTATTATTTGAAATATTGACGATGTCTAGACAGTTCTGTCGAGGAGAGATTTCGTCACCTAATTGCGCGTCAATAGGGAGAAATCTTTATTGGAAAACCTCCTCTTTCCTAGAGAATGATCCGGTTGTTAAATATTGCGAATAATAATAATGATTAATAAATGTTGTTAAAAATATTTAGAGGATTTTTTTTATGAAGTATTTGTTGTAAATTTTGCCTATTATTTGGGCCCCCATTTAGCCAGAGCCGATCCTGGATTTTGTAAGGCCCAGGGCAAAATATTTCAAGTGTGCCCCTTTATACAAATTAAACAAAATAAATAAATAAATTATCAACTAATTAATTTTATTAGAATTATAAGAATTTACAAAAGATAAGTAAGAACACTTTGGGGGCTCGCTAAAAAATTTGTTTGGGGAAAATCTAATGGGACAAAACCCCAAACGAAGAAAAAAGAGTACCCCAAATTGTAAACATTGCATTAAAAACAAAGAACAAGAATCTCAGCCAAGTTTTCTGTTGAATTAAATAATAAATAAAAAAAAGTTAACAAAAATATATATTATAATTTACAAAATTTATATATCTAGATTCTGTGACGCCCCCAAAATTAGGTATACATCACCCATCTTGAGTCGCCAGATACATGGTACAGAATTCAAATACAACTTAATAATACAATTATCGTGTACAATACGACAAAACATAAACTGTGAGTTTGAATACAAATATTGTCTACTAGAGAGTATACAAACTCAAAAGGAGTCCTCATTACAATTATTATCATATCAGTATCACGAATAGTGAGGACTACAAATGCACCATCTAGGACCATCACTCCGCTCCCCGACTCTGTCCCAAATATATTCTCATTTCAAGAAGAAAAAGTGAAAAAGAAAGGGTGAGCTCAACTAGCCCAAGAAGAAATATTATGGCTAAGATAATGCGAATAAATTATCATTAGCCTTAAACAAATTAATAAACCGATACAATATAACAAACATCAAGTTTAATCTGCGATGAACAAGCAATCCATTAAAAGAGTCAAGAGAGAATAAAATCTACTATCTTTTATGATTTAAAAGGTTTTTTTATTATTTTTATCGCTGGGACTCAGCTTAATAAATAATCCACATCATCAAATCACCCCTGCACTACGGCCAATGATATTCTTTAGTACCACGACCACAATTATCCATGCACTACGGGCCAATAATATTTGTGTATTCATTAATGGTCATGATCATGTCAACAACTGTCCATCAATGTACTACGGACCAATGAGGACTTTTACCACATCATTTGTAACATTACAGTCATGATTACACCGAATAATCCCTGGTCATAATCATACCAAGTCCATCTATGCACTACAGGCCACAAATGACTTTCAATAAAATATAGACATGAGGATGATGACAATGATATAAGAATTCAATAAAACAAGTTCAAGAATTAATTTATCCAGAACCAATAACGTCCAAATCACAACATGATAATCGCTTTGTAGAGTAAAATTCAAGAATGCTCGTAAGAATATTTCCATGAAAGATCTTTGGATGAAGCCTTGAAATATCAAGGATATTCCACTAATTTCATGGAGTATAGAAGTCAAAGTTTTAACCAACCGAGTATAATAAAGAATGGAATAACAAAAGAAATCACCATGCATGCGATAGGCGCATGTATACGTTATTCCAATGTAATAATAAATAACGGAACGGTCCCACCAGAAAAACGCATGCATGGGATATTCCAAATGTAATAGTAAAGAATAGTAATCCGTGTCCAAATAGAAACGCATGCATGTGATATTCAAATGTAATAATAAAGATCGAATCAGTCCCACAGAAAAGCGCATGCATGTGATATTCCAATGTAATAATAAAGACCGGAATAATGTAAGAATTTCACCAAGTATATGGTAGCAGCGTATACAAAAGTTATTCCAATGTAATAATAAATAATGAAATAATGTAAGTTCTCTTCATGAATACAAAAGAAATAACACCCTTTACATTAGTAGGGAGATTGAATATTTGCAGTAGTGTAGTAATGTAATACTCTTCTTCTTTCTCTTATTCTCTATATATACTTTCTTTCTATAGCTTGAATAAATTAAGTGAAAAATAATGAAGAACTAGGCCTCTATTTATAGAAGATTTCTAGTTTAAAGACTTACGCAATGTGAAAAGCAAGTGACGGCAATGACGACTGGTGATGTGAAAAAGAAAAGTGGTTTGACGCTTATAATGTGAAACACCAAGAGGTTTGACGCCTGTAATGTGAAACGACAATTGGTTCGACGCCTGTAATGTGAAACGATAATTGGTTCGACGCCTGTAATATGAAACGGCAAGTGGTTTGACGTCTGTATAGGTAATTACTATCAAGCGAAGAGACTCTTAGATGATGACATATAGCCCCCATGAATAACCAAATTTACCACAAACGCCTCATAATAGACTTTTTATATACATCAAGGATTGAATAAATATTATCACAAATCATTTTATTTTTAATCAACACATATTTAATCTTTCAATAATTATTAATCATTAATATTATAACTTGTCGTTTCAATTATTGATTTAATAATATAATATATTATACAGATGATACTGTGACAATAATTGAATCATAAGAGATATGATGCGTGAATTCTTCGTATCAATAATTGAGTATAACCGAGTGACTTCTCACGTAAAGATCAATAATCAATACCGTGTGCTTCTACGCAACCACTCAGATTACGTGACTTTTACTACCGGTAGTTCAACAGCTTTTAACGGTAACACTCCGCCGTTATTTTTATAGAAAGATAATTTTGTCGTTTTCTCGATCCGACAATAATTCCGTTATGGGGTCCACCAATGATTGTACCGTCGTACGGATATTCCCCGAAAAAAAGAATATTCCCCGACCAATCGAATATTATACAACAACTTGCATACTTTGCAAAATTTATAAATATTACTCACAACTATAACATTATATCAAATCTACACCATAATATTTAAAAAATATTTCGAGAAATTTAAATATTTATTCATAAAATTTGGGGTCTCACATATTCTATATGTATCTTTTAAAAAAATTACATTCAAAGAAAGACACTGGTCTAGCTGGTCTACGTTATGAACTGTGAAGGTCGAAGGATTTTTTCTTCTTTTTATGGCTAAGAGTCTATTTTGATTCTCCGTATTTATTGATTTGTTTTATATTATATATATATATATATATATATATATTTTATACACATATATACATAAATTTTTTTAAAAAATGGGCCATCCTCATTTTTGGGCCTGGGCAATCATACAGTAGACTGCCCAGTAATTCTACTCCTCAGATTTACCCAATTTTCAAATCTATATAATAAAACAGAACCCATTTTGAATCTTTCACTTGACAAAGCACAAAGAAGGTTCAGATTCATTCTAACTTAACTTTTTCAACTTAATCTAAAGGCTCATATTTCATCCCGTCCAAATCAAATTCACCCATACACCGCCCAAATCTAAAGGCTCATACTATTTGAGCCGTGTAGGGGTGAATTTGATTTGGGCGGGAAGAAATATGAGCCTTTAGATTAAGTTGGAAGAATCAAGTTAGAATGAATTTGAACCGTCTTTGTGCTTTGTCAAATGAAAGATTCAAAATGAGTTCTGTTTTATTATATAGAATATAGATGGAGGAAGTATATTATATTTTGGAAATTGATATTTTCACATAAAATTTGATATTTTCACATAATCTTTCTCATATTTAAAAATATCATTTTAACAAGTGAAAATATTAATTTTCTATATTTTTTGTATTTTCACTAACTAATTAAAAACACTTGTGATTGACACTAGCATGAGTACGTGGGAGTTGGTGATTGACACTATCAGTTGATTTTTTTTTATAAAAAAATATTATTATATATTAAATTAACTACAACTGTACCACACGCAAAACAGGCAGCTGCAGCCTCCAGCTATCAATGTACTTTGTTCTGAATTAAAATTCAGGGATAAATAAGGTTTTGGTTATCAGATTGTATCCAATTTTTATCAGTAGTTATAAATTTTTTTTTCATACTGATCGAATAACCGTATTTCAAAAACTTATAAAATGGTCACTCTGTTTTCGATTTCCCGTCCAAAAACGGACGGAATGTCGATCGCATAAGTTGACTCTATTTTTTTACTGACATGGCCCGTTATTTTTGCTGATGTGGAGGTTAAAAATTTTCTTAAAGAAAATGTTACTCACAAGTCTCAAACTCTAAACCTCTTCACATTAGAAACCTTATATTTCAACGAAAATCATTGTGCCAACTATCTACCATACTTAAATTTATGTAATACTAATATTTAAACTAAGTAGCATCGTCTTTAGGAATTGTAATAATAATAATAATAATTGTAATAACTGTAATAATAATTATTATTATTGTAATAAAAAAAACGCAATTTTTTTGTAATAATAAAAAAAAAACACAGTTTTTTTAATAAAAAAAAAAAAACAACTAACAACGCAAAAAAAAAAGAAAAAAAAAGCGCACACAAAAAAAACAAAAAAAAAACGCAAAAAAAAAAATTCAGTTAATAAATAAAAATGCAGTTAACTAAAAATGCAATTATCCCGTAAATTTTTTTTACATGATAATAGCATTATTTTAATTTTAAATAGACGTTTCTAGATCCGATCATCTAAGTGAACACAGTTCAGGCGGCATTATTTTAATAATAGCATTGTTTTTTGTTTATGCAGTTTTTTTTTTATATAAAAAACGCAGTTTTTTTTTAATAAAAATAAAAAAACTGCATTTTATTATTACAAAAAAAAAACTGCATTTTATTAGTAAAAAAGATGCGACAAAGTAGAGTTACAGAGAGCATGCAAGCAGGAAGATAAAAAAACTGCATTTTTTTTTTTTTGGCGTTGTTGGTTGTTTTTTTTTTGCGTTGTTTTTGTTTTTTTTTTATTAAAAAAAAAAAACTGTAATAACTGTAATAATAATAATAATAATATTTATGCAGTTTATGCAGTTTTTTTTTATTTATAAAAAACGCAATTTTTTTTAATAAAAATTAAAAAACTGCATTTTATTATTACAAAAAAAATTAAAAAAAACTGCAGTTTTTTTAATTAACTGCATTTTTTTTTTTGCGTTTTTTTTTGTTTTTTTTGTGCGCTGTTTTTTTTTTTTTTTTTTGCGTTGTTAGTTGTTTTTGTTTTTTTTATTAAAAAAAACTGTGCTTTTTTTTATTATTACAAAAAAAATTGCATTTTTTTTATTACAAAAAAATGTGTAGTTTAGGATAGTAAATCATATTTAAGCCTTATTATTATTATTATTATTATTGAAATACTACAGTGTATTATCCCTTTTTGGTCACTGTATTATTGCAATAATAATTATTATTATTACAGTTATTACAATTATTATTATTATTACAATTCCTAGAAACGATGCTACTTAGTTTAAATATTAGTATTACATAAATTTTGATTTTTGTTGGAATATAAGGTTTCTAATGTGAAGAGGTCTAGAGTTTGAGACTTGTGAGTAACATTTTCTTTAAGAAAATTTTTAACCTCCATATCGAAGAAAATAACGGACCCACGCCGAAGAAAAAAAAAGAATCGAAGATTCGTCTGCTTTTTAGATTTAAAAATCGAATCTGAAAGAACTATTTTGTAAGTTTTTAAAAGTACAGTTATTCGATTATAATAAAAAAAAATTTAATAACCACAATAAAACCCAGTACAGTGACCAAAATCTTATTTATCCCTTAAAATTCATATACCGGATCTCTATTTAAAGGTTATTCTTCTATTCAGTTTATTTGAAAATTGCATGATTTAGGTTTTAAAAAGTTGGGGAATTTTTGTCAATTTAATGTTGGTTACGTGTTTAATAAAAAAATCGCCGTTTATCATCGAACGATGAATGGAGAAGCAGAAGAAGTCTGAATGATTCAATTGAATATATATACATATACATACATACATACTTACCATACGCATACCCACCAATTAATCACAAGTATCGTTTCTCCGTGGCACAAATCTATTGGGCCTGTGCCCTACTATTGTTTATCTTCAAAATCTGATTGATTTTAATTGGTAGGTATATAATACTTCCCATTATAGAGAGTCTCTTTCCCCTAATATAATATTAGTGTTTTGTTTGAACCAAAATGAGTTAATTCGTATTATTATTATTATTATTATTATTTATCTTTAGAAATTAGTATTGATCTTTATTAGGGTTCCTTGATTTGGAATTCATCGGGTCCGCGTTGTGAGTGATTCAAGGTAAAGACGGATTAGGGTTGGAGTTTATCCAGAAAACGTGTTTGTTCAAATATCCACTAATTTGGGTATTCTGATTATTTTTCTATTTGAAATTTTGAAACACCACAGTTGGATTGTATTGGAATCAGGCTCAGTGAACAATCAAGGTCCATAATTGGTGGCCGTTTTCGCGGGATTTTGGGATTGTTTCCTATTTGGGGAATTAAGATTGCGTATCTTTTCCTTTCCTTTCTTATCAATGATTCTCTTTAGGGAATTGAATATGACAGTGGCCAAATGAAATTTTCACAATGAGTGAGGCAAGAGGATTGTCTGTCCATGGATGCTGCGGACAAGTCATTCTCTGATCTTGTAGGCATATTGAAATCTTTGATCCCTTGGCGGTCCGAGTCTGCTAATGTGTCGAGGGACTTTTGGATGCCCGATCATAGCTGCAGGGTATGCTACGACTGTGACTCCCAATTCACGCTGTTCAACCGAAGGCACCACTGTCGACTCTGTGGCCGGGTTTTTTGTGGCGGGTGTACTACAAATTGGGTTCCTGCATCATCTTGTGAGCCGAGAACTACCCGGGAAGGGTGGGATAAGATTAGGGTCTGTAATTACTGCTTCAAGCAATGGGAGCAAGGCTTAGCTGCTACTTCTAATAATGTGATCCAGGTCACCAACCTGGATATTATCTCTTCACCATCAGCGACCAGTTTCATCAGCACTAAATCTAGTTGCACTGCTGACAGTAGCAGCACTTCTCTTGCGTCCATTCAACAGTCGATTGGCACTTACCAACAAAATCCTTATCCTTCTGGAATCAGCCCACGCCAATCAGCAGAAATGGAAACAACTTCTGAAAGGGAAGGTGTAGAAGCATCAAGGAGGAGCAGTGATCATGGTACAAACGTGATGGAACCGTCTCTCAAGCCATTTGCATATTGCATGAACAGGTTTTGCTCCATTTTTGTCTCATAAGTTACTTCATGCTTCTATTTTTTTGCGTTTAAAACCTTGTAATGAGTAGTTTGGTATTCAGACTTCCGCCCATAGGCATTTAACAGTTACATATCACATATGACATCTTTCTGTTCTCTATACTGTTTGGTACTTGATCATATTGGGCCACAATGCACCGGCTGTAGTTGATTCGTGGAACTCATGATGAACTGATGACGAGTTATAGTTGTTCATCAATACATCAGTAGAGTTTTTTAGATGGCTGAATGAGTAGTAGTCTAATCCTGATGCTTTATGCTTTATGCTTTATGCTTACTCAAGGGCTCAATAGGGTCCTGTACAGGCTTAGGCTTGTGCTTGTTTTTGTTGATGGTTGGTTTTATTAATACTGCCATTACTTGCTTGAATTATTTGGCTGTGGGCCAGAGGATTGGCATTTTTGGTGGCATTTAAAAATCCAATGATTCCAATATTCTCCAACTTTTTCTGAAATCCTCACCAGACACGCCACTAAAATCTTTATAGCAGTACTGTCAAAATTGTAGAACGAATTACTTAGTGTCTTCTTATTCTTATAGAAAAAATCTAGGGAAAATTCGAAGTAAACATGACTCTTCTCACCGTACAAGCTTACCAGATTGATAGTCCTAATTGAACTTGATTGAACAATTTAGTCGTTAAGTCATGGACTTAAAGCTTAAACTAGTTGAAAGATTATTATGTGTAACAAGCCTATTCGAAGACACCCTAAGGGTGTCTTACAAGTTTAACTTACCTATACTGGTGTCTTATTAATTGCATGAGAAGACACCCTAAGGGTGTGTTGAGAACAGGGGTGGAGTAATCAATAATTGGAGCAATTGACCCTCCATTTCTATTAGAATTTAAAATTTAATACTGTTTTCCATTTTTAAAGTGAAAGAGGTTGTCCGAGTACATTATTAGAATTGATGTTTGACCCCCTTAATTATGAAAAATTAATAATAATATAACTCTGCCCCTTTACCATTTGTGCATGTATTTAGGTAAGATATGTAATGGACATACTGATACTCTGTCAGGCAGTTCTCAAACTAGACCATGCGACAAGGCAAAACATTTTTTTTAATCTTATTCACTTTTTGTCAAGCATTTATACAGTCTATCAGACTCTATCTTACTTGTACGCATTCAAAACAACATTTGCTCATAATGACATACTCTTGATCCTAAGAAGGGCTCTAGAATTGGATATTTTTAATTTATGTTATTGCCTTGTCTTTAGGTTAGCCTTAGTAACTATTGGGCTTCCTCCGTTTATGTTTCTGAAGGTGTGTAAGGGATACACATACTCGGAAACTAGTTACACAGCCTTGATCAGTTTTATTTGATGTAATATATGGTAGGAAGTACTTGTTGAGCATGTAAAAAGGGTTTAAGCTATCTATTTAATGCCTTTATCTGTGTACGTGGGCGTGGTTTGTAGTTACTCGTTACTTGGAAAGTCCTTGGTTACTCTTGAGAATTGACTCACTTCATCTTTCTAATTTTCTTAACTGATGTGATGTATCAGTAGAAAAGTTTTTAATCCATTTTCTTTCAATTCCCCCTTTCATTTTTGTTCTTGCTTTTGATTTTTGTCATCATGGGTATTTTTGTTGTATTAATCTCATCATAGTAGGAGCATAACAATCAAAGACAGCTTTGTATGTTATTTCATGACTGATACTGTACATGTGGCTGCCGAAATTCTTATTTATTTTACAAATGTTGATGTACAGTATCTTTTTCCTGTATTGAAAGACTGTAATGCAGTTACTGCATATTTCACCAATTTTGTTGACTAACAATCAATTAGTTGTTTATTGCATTTGTGTTTGGCATCAGGAGTGATGACGATGATGATGATTTTGGAGTTTATCAGCTAGGTCCTAAAACAGGGGATTTTTCGGACGTTAGTGGATATTATGGTCAAGATCAGTTTGGTGAGATTGACAATGACTATAGATCACATAAAGTTCATCCGGATGGAGAAGCTACTGAAACAAAAAGAATGAACAGCTCTTCATTGCACAATAGTTTTGATTCCCAGGATTCTACAGGAGTGCAACAGCTTGTTAAAAAAGGCGAAAATGATAATGGTGAATGCAAAGCAGCTTCCTCTTTATATCCTTCTGAAAATGTTGAATCTGAACCAGTGGATTTTGAGAATAATGGAGTTCTGTGGCTACCCCCAGAACCAGAAGATGAAGAAGATGAGAGAGAAGCTTTTTTGTTTGATGATGATGATGATGATGATGGGGATGCTGCAGGAGAGTGGGGATATTTACGTGCTTCAAGCAGTTTTGGAAGTGGTGAGTATCGGAATAGGGACAGATCAAATGAGGAGCACAAAAAGGCCATGAAAAATGTGGTTGATGGGCACTTTAGGGCTTTAGTAGCTCAGTTATTACAGGTTGAGAATCTTCCCATGGGTGAGGAAGATGAAAAGGAAAATTGGCTTGAGATTATTACGTCTCTATCCTGGGAGGCTGCCTCAATATTAAAGCCAGACATGAGCAAAGGTGGGGGAATGGATCCAGGAGGGTATGTAAAGATCAAGTGTTTAGCTTCTGGGTGTCGCTGTGAGAGGTAAAGGTGGCAATACATTATATTATTATTCATTTTTTACGATAAGGTTATTCAGACTATTGTATGTCTTTTTCTTTCACTCAACTTGCTGATCTTGTTCTTTCAGTAATTAACCACAACTTTGATGGCTGCAACATATTTGGTACAAGGTCGGCTAGTTCTTTTGGATTGTAGACCAGTTGCATGATTGAAATATTGTATTGATTTCTGTTCTTTTGGATGGATGTTTGTGGTTTTCAAGGATCAAAGGTTTTAAATAAACCATGAAATATTTAATTAATAAAAAAATTCAAAAAATTGATGAACCTGGTATTTTTAGTTCAATATGGTTAAAAAGAAATGTTGCTATGTAGATGCTTTCACTAATGGATTTTGTATTGTATTGTATGGGGTGGATTTATGGTATTACAAATCTTTTAGTCAAGGGGCTGTAAGTCTAACAGTTGTAATAATACCCCCCCTCCCCAAACAAAAAAAAGAGCCCCTCCAGTATCAGCAAATCTTTTAGGCTCTTACATGTAGTTGATACAATAACTTCCGTTATTGTTTCCCTTGAAAAAGGAATATTATTTAATAATCTTAAATAATATTTTCTGTAGCGGAAGAATCACTTTCATTATGTCTTGTTAATTTCAGTATAATACCTGTCCCATATTCTTATATGGCGTTGTATGTTGGTGTTCTCTGTGGATTGTGTTTTGGAACTTGAATTTTTCACTTGTTTTCCATAGTCCCTTTTAAAAAAAAATTCTTATGGAGTTTTTGTTGCCTTTGTAGTATGGTTGTGAAAGGTGTTGTTTGTAAGAAAAATGTGGCTCATCGACGCATGACTTCAAAAATAGAGAAACCTCGATTTTTGATCCTCGGTGGGGCTCTAGAGTATCAGCGGGTTTCTAACCTTTTGTCTAGTTTTGACACTCTGCTGCAGCAGGTTGATATCACTAACTTTTCTTTGTTTAATTATATTCTTAGTTGGAACATTTTTTCCCTACATGTGTTCTTAGTTGCAACATAACCTTTAACTTCTTGATGTGCACGTGAGTTTCATTCATCAGTTTTTTGTTCTTGTGGGTGTATCTCTCTAGGAAATGGATCATCTAAAGATGGCTGTTGCAAAGATAGATGCACACAATCCTGATGTCCTTTTGGTGGAGAAATCAGTTTCACGATATGCACAAGAGTACCTTCTTGAAAAAGACATATCACTTGTTCTTAATATCAAAAGACCACTTTTGGAACGTATAGCTCGCTGCACAGGAGGTCAGATAGTCCCTTCAATCGATCATCTCTCATCACAGAAATTGGGGTACTGTGACATGTTCCATGTCGATAAGTTTCTAGAAGAACATGGTACAGCCGGGCAGAGTGGGAAAAAGTTGGTGAAGACATTGATGTATTTTGAAGGATGTCCGAAGCCATTAGGTTGCACTGTAAGTTTCTAACTACCAACCAGAGTAAGAAAAGTGAATTTCAACTAGTTCAATTCTTACAATTTAATGTGTGTATTTGTATACACACCACATGATTTTTAGGTTAGTCGCACTTCTGATTCTTTGCAGATAATTGAGTCTGCATAGATTTTCAATAGTATTATGTGTGAATTTGTCTAACAAGACCAGCTTTGATCAACACAAATGGTTCTTGCCTCCTTTTTCTTTTAGAGGTGGGAGGTGCGTGGGTGGAGATAGTGGAGTTTTAACCGTCTCATCTGCTTGTTGACCATAATTCATTAAAACTGCATATAAATAATCTTCTTTATTTTGTTGACCTTGGACTTTGGTTGAGCATACTTTAAATGGTGTTTTTTACCTTTTGTTTTAGATATTACTCAGAGGTGCCAATGGGGATGAGTTGAAGAAAGTCAAACATGTGGTTCAGTATGGAGTATTTGCAGCCTATCACTTGGCCTTGGAAACATCTTTTCTTGCCGATGAAGGGGCCTCTTTGCCTGAACTTCCTTTGAACTCTCCATTAACTGTCGCACTCCCAGATAAACCATCAAATATTGACAGGTCCATCTCCACCATACCTGGCTTCTCTGTCCCTGCTACTGACAAAACTCAGTGTCCTAATTCCAATGGTGAACCACGGAGGTCAAATAGCGTCCCAACCTCAGATCAGGTCTCTAGGATCACTAATCCTTCCATCCATAAAACAGAAACAACATTCTTGCCAATTATGCCTAATGCTCCAAGCTCTGAATATACAGAGTTCACTTCCAGTATTGCCAAATCTGTTGCTTCTTTCCCATCCATTTCTTCTTGTGCTCATGCTGTTACAGATTATACTGGCAGTGAGTCCTCCCCTTCTCATGCTAATGTGGAGAAGAAAATAATGGTTCTTAAGGAGTCTTCTGAGACAATACCTTCTGTAGCCAACGATGACCAAGACGTCACAGGGAATTGTTGCCCTGCTAATAGTTTTGGGCCACCACAAGCAGTAAAACAAGGTGATGTGCTCGACAATTCACGAAATGAAAGCAGTGGCATAGTTGCAAATCAAAATATTTCAAATTCATCATCTTTTCAACGAGATGTTGGAAATGTTCTCGAGGAACCATGTTCTTCAAAGGAAGAGTTTCCACCCTCACCTTCAGACCATCAAAGCATTTTGGTTTCCTTATCATCTCGATGCGTGTGGAAGGGTACTGTCTGTGAAAGGTCCCATCTATTTCGAATCAAGTACTACGGTAACTTTGATAAACCATTGGGCCGTTTTCTCCGAGACAATTTGTTTGATCAGGTTCTCTCTCTTTTTCTTCTCTGTTTTTATGTTGTGTGCATGCATGTGTTTATGTGAATTCTATTATATGTTGTTTCTCGTATAGGAAACCTTAATCGCCATAAATTGGAATTAAGGAAATCTTACTTGTTTGTCAGAGTTACAGATGTCGTTCATGTGAGATGCCATCAGAAGCACATGTTCACTGTTATACTCATAGACAAGGTACTCTCACCATTTCTGTGAAGAAATTGCCAGAATTTCTCTTACCAGGTGAGAGGGAAGGAAAAATTTGGATGTGGCACCGATGCCTGAGGTGTCCAAGGAATAATGGTTTCCCGCCGGCTACTCGAAGAATAGTGATGTCTGATGCTGCTTGGGGCTTGTCCTTTGGGAAGTTCTTGGAGCTAAGTTTTTCAAACCATGCAGCTGCTAGCAGGGTAGCGAGCTGTGGCCATTCTCTACATCGAGACTGTCTTCGCTTCTATGGGTACGTGTCTTGCTCATTTTTTGGATGTAATGTGAACATGTTCTTGAGAATATAAAATCTTGTTCTCTCTAAATATAGGATCATTAAGTAAACTTGGAATCCATAAATGCAGCTTATTTTTTCTCGTTCTTTTCATGACTAGTCATTACGAATTACTCCTATTTCATATGCAATGTTAATTAAAGATCCATATGTATTACATATTATTTGCACATTAAATCAACATAACCCTCTCGCTTCTTTTCTCTTCAACTGTATAGTGTCTCAATGTAGAATACAATTATTCAAACAATCATATAAAATATTGACAGTTATTAATTAGTTAATTGAATTATTATTTAATGCTTAATTTGAGGATTTCCAAGCTTAAACCCTATTTTTTTTTTCAATAATCAAAATGCTAATTATTTTGAATATTACTCCATATAAATATTACCTCCATCCTAAAATGAAGATTCTTTTTATTTTTGAAATTTACACATTAAGGTTTGCCACTGTAACTTATTTTTACCAGACATGTTTTCTCAACTACAAATTTTCAGCTGTAATTATAATATTAAAAAAAGGTTGTCAAAAAATTTATGTGGGAATATGTTTTTAAAGTAATTTTAATATGTCTATACAAGATTAATTAGGGCTCTCACTTAGGAACCATGGTGGTATAAATTTATAACTTTTTTTTTAATTATGTGTGTTGATATTTTGTTTTTTTTTGATATGTTGTTTGGATAATCTAGTATTGAGCCCTCACTAAAACAAAATCACGTGTCAGACACTGTGGGCATTGAAATTTTGGAATTACCTATTACGTTTGTTTATGCTATTCATTTCTCCATGCCTATATGAACTTGTGGACGTCTCTCACAGTTGTTATTTTTGCATATGCAGATTTGGGACGATGGTTGCTTGCTTTCGTTATGCATCAATTGATGTTCACTCAGTTTATCTTCCCCCTTCCAAACTTGACTTTAAGTATGAGAATCAGGAGTGGATACAAAGAGAACTTGACGAGGTGAAATGATCACATTTTTGGTTTCTTAATGTGTCAGTTCTAATCTCACTAAGGCTATGTAACTTAAGTATTTACTTTAAACAGGTGGTTGATCGGGCGGAGCTTTTATTTTCAGAGGTACTCAATGCTCTCCACCAGTTTGTGGAGAAAAGGTCTGGCACAGGTTCACTCAATGGCAGCTTGAAAACTCTTGAATCAAGACGCCAGTTAGTAGATTTAGAAGGGATGCTGCACAAGGAGAAGTCTGAATTTGAGGTGAGGCTTTTGGATGTACATATTCTGTTTTCTTGGTCTGGCCTGCTTACACATGTTGCTGTCTGTATGCTGTACATTATACAGCAGTAGTGCATTTAACTAGACATTGTTATTAAATGCACAAATGTTTACTAATAATGGTTGAACCTAATAATATCCAATCCGCCAATATATTAAACAGATGAAATTTGGCTTCCCATCATCATGAACTTTTGATTGAACAACTATATGTTTCTGACCTTGTGTTTATGTACTTTTGCTGCTTTTCCTTCTCCTTTGTGTGAATAGTTATTGTTACTCCATTTTAGACGAACCATAAACCAAAAAGTTCTTGGATATGGTACCCAACTGATGGTTCGCTAAAATTATCCATAAGTAGGTTTCATATTTTTTTTTACAGTAATGTGTATAAATATTAAAAAGCATCAAAAGGGGATGTCATCCTTGTAAGCACAGAGTATCCAAAACATATTGACAAAAGCCCCAGCGACTCCTTCAAACAAGGGCCACAGCCTAGACAACAAAATCATCTCATGCTCAAGCTGTAATGCGAAACTCGACCACAAAAATCCTATCAAACTCAAAATTTCTTTCTGCCAAAAAAGATAGGAGACTAAGAAATAAAGAACCGAGCATCACCCTAGCTACACCAAAAAGCAAAAAATACTACTGCCAACATATATCTAGCCTACTTGCAATTCAAGAGTGAATGATCTGCCGACTCCCAATCCCTTTACCACATATAACACCTAATAATCACATTTTTACCTCAGTGCCACAACTACTCCCTAGTCGAAGATGTTTCCCAATGCAGCCTTCCACGAGGAAAATAAGAATGAAAAGCAACCTTCCTCGGAACCCCCTCACACCAAATGAATACTGGGAAAATTACCACCCTGGCCCCTTATTACCATATCAAACAAACTCATTGAAAACTTCCCACTACGTGCGGGATACCAAGAATCTAAGTATCAGGTTTATTGTGAAATGTGTAGTAGATTTTTCCTATCATGTGTGCTTTGATGGATCTCTTATTCTTGACATTATTGCAGGAATCAGTTCTGAAAATTACAAACAAGGATGCCAAGAGGGGTCAACCTGTCATGGATATTTTTGAGATTAATCGTCTACGAAGACAATTACTCTTTCAATCTTATATGTGGGATCACCGCCTGATTTACGCGGCCAGTTTAGATATCAACAGCCTCCAGCACGATCTTAGTGCACTCAATCAAGAGCATGTGGTGAAACCCCTATGTGCTACTGAGAAGCTGGTTGATATGAATATTCCTGATACTCCATGCAAAGGTTGTTCAGTTAATTGTGAGTCAAACCTTGTGGACTCAAAATTCAATCAAAGTCAAAATCAGGAAGGAGAAGTTGTAACCCATGTTCATGAGCAAAAAGTAGAAAATCAAAGAAGTGACACAGGTCTAGATTCAAAGCATAGAATAGAAAACCAAACCAGTTTTGCATCTGGAACAAATATCTTTGACGAATCTGTTCCATTGGAATCCAATTTAACTGATTGCAGAGCCCTGTCAGTTGTGCAGGTCCCTATTATTCCAAGTCTATCGGATACTCTTGATGCAGCATGGACAGGTGAAAATCACACTGGATTTGGAACACCAAGGAATAATGCGTGTGCTCTTCCTCAGTTAGCGGTGACAGATTCTTCAACCTCCACTGCATCAATGCCAGAAAAGTTCGATTTGGAAGACAAAGTGGATGATCAGAGTGGATCTAGGGTATCCAGATCACCTCCTGTGTTGTCCACCAAAGGCTCTGATAATATGGAAGAATCCATCAGTTGGTTGGGAATGCCATTTGTAACCTTCTATCGCTCATTGAACAAGAACTTTCTTGGGATTACTCAGAAACTAGATACACTTAATGTGTATAATCCGGTGTACATCTCGTCGTTTCGGGAGTCAGAACTCCAAGGTGGGGCTAGGTTGCTTCTTCCTGTGGGTGTTAATGATATTGTTGTCCCGGTGTACGATGATGAACCAACCAGCATCATATCTTACGCTCTACTTTCGCCCGAGTATACTGACCAACTGTCTGATGAATTTGAAAGACCAAAAGATAGCACAGATTTTACTTTTCCAGTGCAGTCTTTTGATTTGGGTAGTTTCCAGTCATTCCATTCCATTGATGAAATGGCACTGGAATCTTCCAAAAGTCTTGGATCTACAGATGATAGTTTTTTACCTTTGTCTGGGTCTCGCAGCTCTCTGGTTTTGGACCCGTTGTCATACACGAAGGCCTTGCATGCTAGAGTTTCTTTTGCAGATGATGGGCCTCTTGGTAAGGTAAAATATACAGTGACTTGTTATTACGCAAAACGCTTCGAAGCCTTGAGAAGAATATGTTGCCCTTCTGAAATTGATTACATAAGGTCTTTAAGTCGTTGTAAGAAGTGGGGAGCTCAAGGAGGCAAGAGCAATGTCTTCTTTGCAAAAACTTTAGATGATCGATTCATAATCAAGCAGGTTACTAAGACAGAGTTGGAATCATTTATAAAGTTCGCTCCAGCATATTTCAAGTATCTATCTGAATCAATTGGCACAGGAAGCCCGACATGCCTGGCAAAGATTCTAGGGATTTATCAGGTATCTTACAAGTGATAAAAATGCTAATTAAGCTAGCTGAGCATATTAACTTGAACTGAGCAAATTACACTCTAGAAGCTGTTATTCTTTGTTTCGAATTACTGCCTCTAACTGGACAAAGGCCAGGTTTATACACTTGCAATTCAAATTTGGTAAAAGGGAGATGACAGTAAAATTTCTTATGCTCCCTACGTTGATATTCACACAACAGAACACATGCTTGGACACATACATTTATTCTTATGATTGCGGAGGATAAAGTGAATTTGCATAATATTGTCCAATGTCCATATGTGCGTGTGTATATGTGCGCATCTATAACTTTTTTCAATATTAGTACATTAATAATTTGTGGTTTGAAAAATATTATGTACCGAGTTTAGAGTTGCTTGTTACTTCAATCTGACTTGAACAGGATCTGTTCCATAACCAAATATCTCTGTGCCATTTCGTAAGGAGTAGTTAAAAGTAATTAGCGAATTATGATATTGGTTCAATTTAGGTACCATTGGCTGTTTAGGATTCATCCTGCACCAACGTGGTGGGGAATGATTCAGCATATTGGTGACAACAATTATATAGGACTTATAATACATTATCTTTTCAATCAATGTGAGATTGGTAAAAATGTCCAGCTTCAATTTATCCTTCCCTGATCCATAAGAGATCTTGATTACTGTTTTAGGGTCTAAACGGCATGCCAACGAATTTTAAGCAGCTAATTCTGGGTTACAGTTGCATAACCAGTACAATTCTTTATACTTTGTTTTATCTAAAAATACAATAAAAAATTCCATACTTTGTCATTGATCACGTTTGCAGCTATATAGTTGTCCTTGGTCCCTGTAATCATATATATATCGGCTAATTTGTGTTTACATCCTTGGCTTGTTTATTATCTCCCCTTTTTGTTGATGTGTTGCCTATCTAAAAAGGTTACATCAAAGCATCTCAAAGGAGGAAAGGAGTCAAAAATGGATGTTCTGGTTATGGAGAATCTTCTGTTTAGAAGAAACTTGACACGGCTGTATGATCTTAAAGGATCTTCCAGGTCGCGGTACAATCCAGATTCTAGTGGAAGTAATAAAGTTTTACTGGATCAGAACCTAATTGAAGCAATGCCAACTTCTCCCATATTTGTTGGAAACAAGGCAAAGCGATTGTTAGAAAGAGCTGTCTGGAATGATACTGCTTTTCTTGCTGTAAGTTTTACAATTTTCTGTAGCATTGTTTATGAATTTAGTGAGAGCAACATTCTTACTTGTTTTGATGCTGCACGATAAGAATTTTTGCGTGTATACTTTTCATCTTATCCGATAACTTTCAATAAGAAATTCAACCAAACCAAATATTATTATGCTGAAAATAGTGCTCTCCGTACAGATAGGTTCAGCGAGCATTTTAGTAAGCAGCAGCATTTAATTTTTTTGTTAATCAATGACATCTTCTGTGCAAAAAGTGGAATAAATATGAATTTTCCCCCCCTTTAAATCACATCTGTTTTGACCAGGTTTCACTATTGTTATTGACACATTAATTTCATGCTCGCTTTAATACATTGTTTTATTTTTATGCTGACAGTTGATAGATGTAATGGATTATTCTTTACTTGTTGGAGTGGATGAAGAGAAGCACGAGCTTGTACTTGGGATTATTGACTTTATGAGGCAGTATACATGGGACAAGCACTTGGAAACATGGGTGAAGGCTTCCGGGATCCTTGGTGGGCCCAAGAATGCATCTCCAACTGTAATTTCACCCAAACAATACAAGAAGAGGTTCAGGAAAGCCATGACTACGTATTTTCTGATGGTCCCAGATCAATGGTCACCTCCGACGATCATACCAAGTAAGTCCCAGGCTGATCTTTGCGAAGAGCACACTCGAGGTGCGACATCTGCGGAGTGAAGGGGGTATATATATAATTATGCTTGTACATTCAAATACGTTTGGGAGTTGTTCATATTTATATTTATTTTTTGGGGTTACCCCTTCATTCCTCCTCTATTCTTTTGGATAGAAGCTCCATTTGTTCTTTTGTAGGCGTGAAAATTTATTCGGGGGTCTAAATATTAAATACCTCCTCCCCAGTGACTTTTTGTCTATTATGGTTTGTCTTGTCTTGTACCTTTAGCATCTCGATGTGTATATGGTTTACATTGGTGCAATAACAATTTTTTTGGTATATAATTGATCTGATCTGATAATTTGAACTATAGTCGATTCCTCCCCGTCTCTACAATCATCAGGAGGATACTGACTGCGCAATTTGTAAGTTTATGAACTTGTGTGGATCACCAGGAGTATTATTTTGTGAATTATTTGCACCTGATTACTTATTCATTATCGTCTGTTAAAGTGAGTGCTGGAGCAACAGTTAAAATAATAATAATAATAATAATAATAATACTCCCATGAAATAGATTGTTCTATGCCTCTTATTATAATTGCGTGCGTGCGTGCGTGCGTTAGTTCGTTCCTTTTGTTTTTCTTCTACAGTGGTGTAAATGCACGTGTGTTTGTTGTATACAAGTGGGTGAAGTTAGTGCACTAGCAAATCCAGCAGCCAGCTACTTGGAAGCATATCAATGACTCTGCATGTGTAGTGGACCGGCCGACCGGGGAGAATGTATATGCAAAAATATACTAGAAAGAAATGCGAAAAGATATACGTGCATAGTACCTACCTACCAACCCTTTATTTTGGAGAGTGGTTAGTATGAAATTAATTTTGGTCAATTGACCAATGCAAGGAGAGAAATCCCTTCCGCCTCATACTTCATATTACAATTATATATATTAATCGATTAGTAGCTACTATAAAAACATGATATTATCGGATCCCTTGTATTGCAAGTTATTCTTGACAGGTGCTGCTGCATGTTGGCGGTGAAGGCGAGGACCCTCGTCGTATCCTACACATGTTATGTTCCCATTATCATCTATGTAGCAAACAATACCCTTTGAAGGATCTTCGAAAACCTATGTACATTATATGTTTATTATAGTTAAAACAAAACAAAAATAGAAGCAGCATTAATTAATTAGTATAAATTAAAACATAGTAGGAGAACACACTTTGTTGTTCAAGGATGATTTTGTGGGTGTCTCTCATGCTAAACGGGTACTTCAATACTGGGCTATGTTTTTTAATTATGATACGAGGAGGAGGAGGAGCTGAAGGTGAACATCTAAGAGCCATATATGGGTCTGATGTTGGACATAGAGAGAAGTTATGAACGTTACGTTCATGCATAACTTCTATACCAAGGTTAACACGGTTAATGATATCAGTCCAAGTATTAATTACACGGTCTTGACTATCAACTACAAATTGGTTGAAATTGAAACCATTTAGGTTGAAAGGTTATACGTATATACACAGCAGTGTATTACAAAGTCGGGATATGGCGACGGGTTTTTGGTTATGGCAATGGTTCACCCGTCGCCGTATCACAGAATAGCTATTGTGATGGGTGAAACTGTCGCCAGGGGCGAAGCCACTTGTTAGCCAGTGGGGTCAATTGCACCTATTGGATTTTTTATTATTTTTTTAATATATGATAAATAGATTTTTTTGAGGGTCAGAAGAGTCGATTTGCACCCACTGAAATTTGATATTACACTTTATTGAAATTGGGTATTACACTTTCTCGTTTCAAAGCAATTTGCACCCACTGAAATTTGCACCCACTCTTTTTAAACTGAAATTGTTAAATCAAATTTTAACCACATATGACTCATATCCTCTCAATATATGTATCTCTCTCTATAATATTTTAAACTAAATAATAATTTAATTTATATTACTTTTAAAAATAAATAATGATTTACTTACTTATGAACAATTGTGAAAAAGTCTATTATGAATTAATATAGTGTATATATACCATATATTATTACTCATTATATTTTTATTGTAATATAGTATATATATATTCGAAAGTATAAAGTATTAAAAAAATTGGCTCGGGGGCGCTGCCCCCGAAATTCCGCCAAATTATTTATAACTTGGTAATAATTTCGCCACCACTGATAATATTTTCTTTCTTGTTAATGAAATAATCATTATATAATTTCAAAAAATCGTGGATTGTTCTCATAATATATAGTCGTGCCAATCCTTGACAAAGGTTATAACCAGCACCGTAAAGAGGACTTGTCAAGGATAAGCAAAGCTCAATAGTTGCATCTGGCGCCATGCCAATCTCATACAGAGTACGGTGGCATTGTGCTGTACTGTTGTTCCCTTGCTAGCGACGTATAACAGAGGAGCGGGTGTCTGTGTCAGGTTAAAATTCAAAAGATGAGATCAAATTTGGAAGAGAAGTTAATGAAGAGGATGGGAATTGTTGATAGAAAATTAAGCAAAGGAACTGAGAGCAGCAGCTCAGCTCAGCTCCAACACAGTGAGCAAATTCAGAGGTCCACACAAGAAGCAGCAAGGAAGAAAACGACGGTGATGAACTCGTGTGGTTGTTTCCCCCGTTCGAACCATCATCATCATCATCATCAGTAAAAGGGGAAAGGGAAAAAAAACTCTTGCTTTGTGCAAGTTAATTAACCAAGAATACGGACTCGATCGTTAATATCTGTCAACTCATTTTGTTCCCACTGCCCATCTAGAAATCAAATTGAATGAGTTGATGACATAAAGCAAGCAGCCAGCCACTACATGTTTTAATTAATACCGAAAGGAAAGGAAAGGAAAGGACAGGAGGGTTCCTATTTCTATTTCTAGATGCTAAAATCCAATTCCAGGACACCTCCTCCTTCAATATTCATGTGCTCAAGTTCAAAACTTAAAAACATTTCTTTTAATAAATGATTTTTTTTTAATTGTTTGAAATTTGGATTGGTTGTGTTTATTAATGTTACAAAAAACAAAATGTTTTCACTTAATATATGAAATTGTTCAATCATACAAAGTGTTAACATAAAATGACAAAAACAATTGCTAATAATGTACAACAAAACTGCTATCTACAGGTCAGAGGGAGTAGGAGTGTTGCTCCAATTGTCAAGGGTGAAGTCCTGATGGACAGCAATGATGAAGGGGTTGTTGTCGTCCTCCTTCTCCTGAATGATGACCATGAAATCTGGACAATCATCATCTGGGATGTCTCTGTTCATACCCTTCGTATGAATTAGGATGCGCATGTTTGATAGATGTCTAACAATCTCTTGTTTGCGCCTTTGATTCCTTTCTTCCACCTTCGGATCTGGAATCAGGACTTCCTTTCCTTTGATCGATATCAGCTTAGGAAACAACATAGCTACCACATGGGCAGAAACCTTTCATAAAGGCCACACATGATTGTCACCTGTAGGTTTAGGCAAACGCCTTGTGGATGAAGGAATCGGTGTGTGCTTGTGAGGGTTACTGTAACTGGTCCCAGGAGAATAGCCTAGTCCAGTTCTTTGTCTGACTGGGAACTTGAATTGGGCATTTGATTCTTTGATGATCCTTTCCTAACCCTTGTCTAGGTTGAAAACCCAAGTATATCATCTCTTGACTTGCCGATATTACCTCGGCAAAAATTTTGGGTTTCAGAGGTGGCTCCCCAATGGGTTGATAGTGAGTGTTTCTTAACCCTTGTTTAGGTTGAAAACTCATCATTTAACTTGCCGACATTATCTCGGCAGAAACTCTGAGTTTCAAAGGTGGTGTCCCAATGAGTTGATAGTGAGTGTTGCTCACCTCAATGGCCTGAAAGTATAGGCTCAATTTATGGATTGAAACTGATGAGTGGCGAATTAAGGCTCTTTCTTGAAGACATGTTTGTTCTAAGGACGATAACATGGCCCATTGTGGTGGATTGTTGTTTTTGATGTTGATTGGGCAAGCGTTGGAGTGGATGAAGAAAGGGTTAGAAATTATGGAAAACTAGTGCTTGGAGACATATTTGAACCGGAAGATGGATTTAAGAGGATGATAGGTCTTTAAATCTTGATAACAAATTAAGTAAATATGTAGAATTCTCTTCGTAGGATTAAAATGATTTTAAATTATCTTATTTTTATCTTGAACAAAATATATATTTTCAAAACTCTAATTAAATTTATTTTTCGACCTTGATAAATCTAATATCAAGTGTTAAAAAAATTAATTCATATAGATTTTCTAAGGCAACGAAATTCTTATTTATTTTTCAAAATGATTATATAAATTTTTTATTGGACAAAAAGAATAATTCTAAAATTATATAATTTATATATACATATATATATATATATATATATATAGGGACACAGATCCAGTCCGGACGTCCGGACGGATCTAATGTCCGGATTTTTTTTTCTTTTTTTTTTTTAAAACAACTAAATTTTTTTTTTTATGGAATTGAAATTTTTCATAATATAGTGTTTTGGGTGTGATTTGAGTGCGTATAACAAAAATATGTATGTACGATGCATGCGTGCAGATGCACTACTATTTTTTTGTATAGGTATTTAAATCACACTCAAAATATTATATTATAGAAAAATTTCAGTTCCATAAAATATTAAATATTTTTTTAGTTGTTTTAAAAAAAAAAAGCAAAAAATTTGGTCCGTTTTTGTATATATATATATATATATATATATATATATATATATATATTACTACATAATATATGTGAATATATGCATGTTTGTTAGTGTTTGTGTCGTGTATGCAAGTAGGAGGCATGTGCCTAACCAAATGAAAAATTGTGTGCATGTGTGTGTTAACTCAAATGTTGGTTAACATTTATTATGGGCCAATATCTTTTACGATCCATTCCTTTTGCTGGCCATCTGTGCACTCCATATTGATCTGAACCACTCACTTTCTTTCAATCAGATCCGGACCATTGATTTCAAAATCAGTTTACCAATTATCTTTTTGCCCTAAATTTCAAAATCCTATAAATAGGAAGACTTTTCATTAATTTTTCTTTACCAAATTATAAATAAGAAAAATTTATTCTCCTTGCCTACATAATTTTTCAATCAGACTTTTCGCCAAGTATTAATTGTATTCCTTAGTCCGTGTACATTAACATTAAACGACAATCTTTTAGAAAAAGAGGGAATATCTTCTTTAGACTTTCTTTTCCAAAAATCTCGTCAATTCTTTTTCACTTCTTTCTATATAATTGGGGAGAGGGGGGGCTCTAATGACCGGTACTAACGACCGATACATTTAATTTTTTTTTTAATCACAATTATAAGAATAATAAATAAAAAATAATAGAATAAGTTTGAACAAAAAACTGTAAAAAAAAATATTTTTTATTGAAAAAAACAATGTATTATTTTTTATTTATTATTTTTATAATTATGGTTAAAAAAAAAAATTAAAGGTGTCGGTCGTTAGTACCACTGTTTTCAAACCCGGACTGACCAGCACGGTTGAACCAGGAAAAAACCGGACTTGCTTCACTCACTCATCCCAGTTTGAACCACTAAACCACTTTTGCTCAAAAACCTTCGAGCCCAAGTGAATTGGCGATTGAACCGGTTGACCCAGTGAACCAATGACCGGTTCACGGGTTTGACCGGTTCTCTCCTTAAAAATTAAAAATAAAATTATTACGGATTTTATTTTATTTTAGTAATTTAGTTGAGACTTTGTTTGGTATTTTACATATTTTTGCATTCATTTAATCAAACACTTGAACTTGTGGTTGAATTTCGGAATTTAAATGTATCTTAGAGATGTTTAGTTTTTTTTTGTAGATAAATTGATTAATTTTACATATTTACTAAATATTATATACAATATATAATAATAATTAATATAATTAATTATTTATTATTTATTACATATTAATGATGTCACTTGGTGAATAACGGTCCGATCACTGGTTGGACCAGTGACTCATTCACCCGGTAACTTTTTCAGTTCGATGACCGGTCCGATTTTAAAAACCTTGGTTAGTACCGGTCATTAGCCCCCCACCACGCACAAAACCCCTTTCTATACTTGACGAAATTAAGTCCCAAAACTCAACAGTCAGATCACCACAAATTAGTTCAGGTTCGGGCTTGGTCTTGGTCTTGGGCTTGGGCCCGATATTTCCAGTTTTTGGTCCAAGTTGCGACTATTATACCCAGAATCCTGGTTCGAGTTACCGAGTCGTCTCCAATCGCCACTCACCATTGCTATTTGCTGGCTTGCTCCACAAGAAGGATAAACATATAAACAAAACATCTGTTCACTGTGAAGTGAGCTTTTTCTCCTCATACAAATTCAATACAGTTGCATCTCCCTCAAGTCTTAGCTAACTTTATTCACCGGTAAGTAAAAGTTCTCCTACTAATCGATTGAAATCGTTTTATTTCTTTATAACTGTTTTGATTCCACGAATTGAACTCCGAAATTCAATTAGTTTAACCATGTTTATCTTCGTCTTGGGCTTTTTCCTGCAGATTTTTAAGTTCTCATTAGATCGAAGATGTTTCTCACCAGGTGAGTGCATTTTGACTACAAATCTAGGGTTTTTCTTTCTCTATCCTCGAGATCGTCTACTTGTCTATTGCATTAGTACTTACTACTGATTTTCTCTCTCTGAAATTATTGGTTAAAGGACCGAGTACGACAGAGGTGTGAATACCTTCTCTCCCGAAGGCCGATTGTTTCAGGTTGAATATGCTATTGAGGCTATCAAGGTAATAATATCTGCACCTTTGCTATTTGTATGTTGATTGTTATTCGCTTGATTTAGTTACTGGATTGGTAGAAATCCTTTTGCAAGTGATTTTTTTTATGTGGGGCTTGACTACTGTTGAAGTTAGGTTCAACTGCAATTGGATTGAAGACTAAGGAAGGGGTTGTTCTTGCTGTTGAAAAGCGTATCACCTCACCACTCTTGGTATGCATTTCCCTCTTTCCATTTTCTGTTTTCTCTCCTTAAAAAGTTAAATCAATCGGTAATAACTTGAAATACAAATTTAGACGGTTTAACATAAGTAACTCAAGTTTGGAAGGTCGTTTATATAAATTTTTGCCCAACCCCTTGAATGATGGTTGTAATTTAAAACACTTATGGGATTCACAAATATAAATGGAATTCGAAAGGGAGGGAAAATTCACTATTGATCAAACTTTAATGGAAATGAGTTCAATTTTGAAGTAATTTACAACTTCACTAGAAATGGCTCCATCACATCAGGATTACCATTAACTGTGAACATGCAGTGATGATGTAACTAATGTTGTGCAAAGAATAATTATAGAGAAATCTTCAGGTCTCTGGATAAAATGTGGTCTATCTGTAGACACACTTTACCTCCATTTCAAATAGTAGAAAAGGTGAAGTAATTTAAATCTCCAAAACCTTCATTAAGGGAAGAAATTGTTCACTTCATGTCCAATACAGTGCTGACACACAGGCGGGAGGGTGATCTCTATGCCAGTACTGTTGTTTTACTTTATTCTGAAAATATACTACTTTCTGCTGCTGACATATTTATTCTATGTTGTCTTAAATAGTCCTTTTTTTAACCTTGGAAATTTGACACGTGGTCACAACATATTCATCATTAATATTCCATTTTCTAAATCTCATTCAGGAGCCTAGCAGTGTGGAAAAAATTATGGAAATTGATGAGCACATTGGTTGTGCGATGAGTGGATTGATTGCTGATGCCCGTACACTTGTGGAACATGCACGAGTTGAAACTCAGGTATCACTCTTATCATTTCTGTTTCATGTTAAGTTATAATGTCTTGTATCACTCATCATTTCTGCTTCATGTTGAGTTATAATGTTGTGTAGCTCAATTGCTAAATGTTCAATTTCCTTGTGTTAGAATCATAGGTTCTCATATGGTGAGCCAATGACTGTTGAGTCCACTACACAAGCACTCTGTGATTTGGCATTACGATTTGGTGAAGGGGATGAAGAATCTATGGTTAGCTTCTTTTCATTATGATATTATTGTTTCCTCGCTGTTCCTCCTTCAAGTCTTTTGGCTAGCCATTCAATTTCCTGCATTCATTTGTGTATTAATATGAATGCTCTAAAAGTTTTTTTTGAGCTTCACGTCTTGCCATGTGTCAAGATTAAGCTTATTTCATTTGATAGGCTGGAAGATTATTTGCAACTCACTTTCATATTTCCCCCTTGTTTTTCCTTAATAGTCAAAGATCCTAGACTATCCATTGGTTGCATGGCATACATATACTTGTAACACCATCTTTTACACTAAGGTGAACCAAGTTACATACTCAGAGCTATAGGTTATCTCACTGCTTTTTTGAAGTTGACGAATGACGGTGCGTGCAAGCATTATGAATATTTATGTTTCTCTACACACATGCACAACATTTGATGGAGCAAAGTTTTTAGATACTGTTTTCCCACAAATATAAAATTTTCTTGGTGTCCTTCTAATCACCTTTCTTTACCTTTAATGAACTGAATAAGTCGTGCCTGTAGAATTACTTTATATGAATATAAGATGTTGCACATGGTCGTGTTCATTTTTTTAATGGATATCCTTAGTTCTGGTTTCTAGATGAGCCATTTGATGTGTTTTTTTAATGTTTAAGATCTTTGCTTCTGCAGTCTCGACCATTTGGGGTATCCCTACTCATTGCTGGTCATGATGAGAACGGTCCGAGCTTGTAAGTTCCCTTGTATCTTTACTTTTCTGAGAATTAGATTCTAATATTTGTCAGAAACTGGTTTTGAGGTGAACTGTTGATTGCTGATTCAAGATATATGTTGCCTCTCCACGCCTCCTTCCTTTCTTTTTTTGGTGCAACTCCTCTTTCCTTTCAGTTTCATGTTAACTTATGTATAGCTTTACTCGGCTTCTTGTGTAAATGGGCCAGCTTATTGGTGCTCAAATCATAATCTTTGTTTTGTTTTAATAGTATGTTTTATTAGAAATAAGTGCGAGTTAAATCTAAAGTAGATGTAAAACAGAAAGTCTGACATGTGTCCGTGGCTTGTAGTAAACCTTTTAGTCAACTTGTCACATGATGTTATCGTCAGTTTACTTATTTCAGCCTTGACATTATGGGGGTTAACTTGTAATATGTACAGATACTATACAGATCCTTCAGGCACATTTTGGCAATGTAATGGGAAAGCTATTGGTTCAGGCTCTGAAGGTGCTGACAGCTCTTTACAGGAGCAATATAACAAGGTCTCTGTATGTTTTCATTGGAAGAGTTATACAACACAATTTTGATTTTTTACTCTTTTTTCCTGGAGCATGTTTTGAAACTTTTAAATATAAGATAGGTATTTTGATGTCCATGGCACTATGACAATAAGATTCACTCTTAATTTTGTTGTACCCAAGTAAATTTCTATTTATATAAAGATTGCAATTTTATTATTGCGATTTGGAAATGTTTATCCGGATGAAATTTTTTAACATATTTATTATCCATTATTTTTGGTATGTATACTAAACAGTTGTGATTTCTGTTTGTCTTCCTCATTTTCAGGACTTAACCCTCAAAGAAGCTGAAACAATAGCTCTTTCCATATTGAAGCAAGTTATGGAAGAAAAGGTAAGCTTTTCATATGGACTGTTAATTTCCCGAGATCCTTCGTTCATAAGAGCTGCGATCCCCCGAGAGTTCACAAGTGATGGATGTCTGATTATACACGAAGTTTGGCATTTATTGTCATCTTATATACAGAGAGGGTGGATGCATAGATTAGTATCATTGAAGGATTACCTATTTAGTGATGATAATCAGATATTTCACAAAAAAAAGTATTGAACTTCAAATAAGTTTTGGTTATTGACCTGCTCTATAAGTAAAAATGTATTCAGGAACCAATAATCTACACAACCAAATGTTGGCCAAGTTTTTTTGAAGTTTGTAAGATACGTCAACTAAAAGATGATGTCAATTAGAAGCCAGTACATTTTTACTTGGCAAGAGTTTCATAAGGTCACAACAAGTTATTAATTGTGAATGCAAGTGTGCATTTATGTTTTGCTATGCATATAGGCTATAAAAATGATGGGTAGAATTGAAAGTATTTGTACTTGGTTTGTTATTTAATGGACTATGTTTTGTCATATCTTAAGGGCCAATTGATGATGGGGGTAGGATTGGAAGTATTTGTACTTGGTCTGTTATTTAATACGATGGACTATGTTTTGTCATATCTAAAGGCCAATTGATGATGGAAAAGGTGGTATTATATAATCTCCCTTTTGAGGACCAAATGACCTCACAAATAGCCCAGAGACTGAATAACGGACTAATTGCGGGATCAAATAGTCTGTAGTGGTAATAAATTAATACACATAGTCCTATTCCACCGATCATTTTTGCAATAAGGCGTATCCATAGTTTAGTCATGTTTTCTTGAAATGTATTATGATCAAAACATGTCTTGATTTCAGGTGACACCTAATAACGTGGATATTGCAAAGGTAGCTCCAACTTACCATTTGTACACCCCTGCTGAGGTGGAGGCTGTCATCAGTCGCCTATAAAAAAGAACTTCCATCGAAAAGTTCTGGTCTTGATGTGGCTTTTGATTATATTTCAATTTCTGATATACTTTTTGTACTGATCTTCTGGGATTGTAATATCTTTCTATTGCATTTGGAGTTTCAACCAGATTACTGGTTTTAAAATGCCCAAACCAGCCATGCTACTTGAACAGATTGAATGATTTTCATTACCTAATGGAACCGTAGACCTTAAACTTGAATCTATTAAGGCTGCTGGTGCTTTCTTAGTTTCTTTTCTTCTCTTTCCATGTTATTCCTTGGCAAATTTTATAATCTTACAGTGCTGCTTTCTGGATGGCGTATACTAATCCGTTTTGAAATTGTTGCTCAAGTATATTCCTTTCTGTGGCACAAAGATGCATACAGCTTTACATTTATACTTTAGGCTCTCATGCCTCTATAATAATTAAGACGGGGCTGATTATACTGTAATCTGATCTTGAACAAGTGAATTAGGTATGGGTGCGGAGATTGTGCCCTGATATGCATCTTGGTTTGACCTGTATGCCCCCTGGGCATTTTGGTTTTGAAGGGAAATGTACAAGTTGCACCAGTTTCTTAGTACGGCCAGAATCGTGAGCTAAAAACATACTACTCTTTGTTCAAAAATTGGATCCTTTACTAGTTCTTAATTTGTTACTATTTTTTTACTGTTATTTTCAATATCAATGCATCGAGGTTATATTTGAAAACATTTAGAAGTTACCAGCGAGACTATTTGGTAACACAATAAAAGTGTGCGAGATATTTTTGGTGTAAAAGCACTTGCGAGAGAAGTTAAAATTAGCGCTTTTAAGAGTATTTGAAACCATTTTCTTTCTCCTCCAATTTCTAGGAGTGAATGACACGCACGCACTTACTTCCCACTAATCAATAATCATTCCATTCATTTGTATTAATTAAGCAAGTGATTAATACAATTTTAATAATAGATTTATTTAATGTTTGACAAAGGAGGTAAGGTACCCTTTATAAAAACACTTGCAAATTTATTCATATGAAAATAAAATCCATCCCAAAAAAGAGGTGTATATCAACTATTTTGTATTTGGACATGATAATAAAAAGTAAATGTATTCGGTGAGGAATGCACAACCTAATAAATACTTGTAGCTTTTGCCATCTGCAAGCTACCCAAAGAATTTTAAACAAAAACTGTTAGAAAATTAAGATTAGGAGGGAAAAGATGGCAGGGTCTCAAAGATTCGATTCAAAAAACACATTGGTTGCCGGTATCCATTCACTGCCCTGTATGAAATTTTGAACCGTAAACTTTGAGGCCTGTTGTGCTGTGATGTTGCTCCTGTATCCACCCCATTTAACCCGTTTCTCCACACCTGCTCCTGGCCCAGTGTTCTGGTACTCGGCATAGAATATGGTGGTGGGAGGATCCACATTGCTGATCCACTCAATCCACCCCAACGGATTCAAAAAAGGACCAATGCTGGACTGCATAATTATTGTGGTAGAGAAGTCTTTCCATGGCCTGCCAAGGTATGTTGGGACTGAGAGTTTGTCCAATGCGGAAATGGTACACTTGTGGATAGAAATGCCAGTGTTCTGATTAGGGTCTTTCTTTCCCTGAGCTGTGATGGTGACAAATTGGTTGGGCAGGGGCTGTCTAGGCTGGATGTTGCAGCTCTGGTAGACGACTGCCGCATTTCCAAAGATGAAGTCGATGGTGCCGGTGATGTCGCACTCACGGTAGAACTGACGGTTGGAGTGAGAATAAAGGGTGTCCTGGAAGGCACTGAAAGAGCACCTGTAGAATATCGAGAAGTCGGACCCTGACCGGAAAGCCACAGCCTGGTGCTTTTCTGGCCCAGCTGTGTTCCTAAATGTCATGTCTTTTGCAATGAAGCCCTTACCAACAGCAGCTGGAAATGACGTGATATGTGCAGGACAAAAGATTAGAGATATAACCAATTAAGATTAGATTTATATGTGTGAACTAATTAATCACATGTCAAGTCAAATCAAATGTTAACACTTGGGTTAGAATATTGTCAAAATTGAATATTGGCCAGCAAAGCAATGAGAGAGAGCTTATTTCCAACATGGTGGGGGGTGGATGATGGAACCATAAACCTCACCTCACTGGCTATATATAATAACTGAAACTGCAGCACATGGCGAGGAGCGTTTATCAATTTGTGGCTCACTAAAGCGTCCAAATTGATGTTCAATTACTATACAACAATTGTATTATACTCTTATTTATTTATTAATAATAATAATAATAATAATACTGTGATCGCATATAATTGTGCCATCACTCCATGTCTCCACGTACAATTACTAATCTAATATTGGTTTTTTGGTACCTAACCTACCTATATACTCGTATTATTATATACTATAATAAATTTACGATTTTTGGATGTTCAAAATTTCACCGTTCTTGGCTGGGAAATTAAATATAGAGGAGAAGAACAACACACACACATATAGCAGTAAATTAAATACCCAACTATATATGTTGCACTCTTTACAATTAACTAACAGTCCTTCCTGCTCTCTCTTTACAATTCATACTAGAAACTAACATGCACTACTGTATTTTATCACTAAGATGTGTACGTACTCCTATTTCAGTTGATCTCAAGACAATTAATGTATTCTATTCTACCCAAGAAGATTATGACACACATTTATTTAAGACCAATAATATAAAAACTCACATTATAAACATATATCCATCTATCATCTAGATACCTACCTACCTTTAAATTCATCTTTTTCCCAAATATTCTAAACTTTGCACAATAAAATATTACAAATATGGTTAAAAAAAGAAGAAGAAGAGAGATCGAGATGAATTAAAATTACCGAAAGTGGCGGTGGAGAAAGTGGGCGTTCCATCAATGAAGTTCAAGCTGCCGGAAACAATGGTCTTATCTTTGCCGTCCCCATAAATCATCACATTCCACATGGATTTGTCTAGTATATTATTCTCCACATACTCCCCTTCCTTCACATATATCACGAATCTAGTCTTACTCTTCTTCGGGACCTTCCCCACCGCCTCCCTTATCGTCTTAAAATTCCCACTCCCATCCTTAGCCACCGTCACATCCGCCCTCGGCTTGCTCTCCTGCAGCAACCTCCTGTCACCTGATCCGACCCATTCCGGAAACCCATCCCCACCTCTCAATATCCCCAACAGCTTTCGGTGAATCGGGACGTCAAAATTCGCAAGTATCCCAAGGACCTTGGCAACAATGCTCAAACTATTACTCGCGTACTGAGTCGAATTCTTCATATGATTCTTGGTCTCCCCCAATAAGGCCGTGGCATTCAATTCGTCAAGAGCGTCTAAGCACGTTTCCTGATCCGTGATGGCGGTGCTGAGCCACGTCTTGAGGTCGTCTAGTTTTGCCGGGGATAGATTAATCTTCTGTCCTTGGTCTGCTGCTGCCATGGAGGAGAGAGAATCGTTGAGTTTATCGACAGCATCGTCGAACACAACTTGGCAAACATCCAGCGCGAATTTAACTCGAGCGTCATTGGTTTTCTTCATTAATATTTTGGGCAATGAAGAGAGATCGTGGAGGGAATTAATGAGGACGCGCAGAGAGAGCTTGAAGAGGTCTTCCGGATCGGAGGCGGTGTTGGATGGTGATTCGAGGGCGGAGATGCTGGAGTAGCATGAATCTGGGAAGGGAGTCTGGGTGCAGACTGCTTTGAGTGCGGCGGCGGGAGATGTGGTGGGAGTTGAGGAGGGGTTGGTGTTGTTTTTCTTGTGGACGAGGATGCCGACGACTGCGCCGATAATAATGGCGAGGAGGAGGAGGACGGAGAGTAGGAGGATGAAGAGACGCTTGCGCGTTTGTTTACGGAATGCTTGTTCCTCAACAGGGTCGACTTTGCCGTATCCCTTGAAGGATTTGATCGTATCCATCAAAATTCAGTGCAGCTTTGAGCTTTGTGATTGATTATTGTTTTGAGTGTCTGTCTGTGTGTCCGGTGGTAGTGGGGTGTGTGTGTATGTGTATATATATATATATATATATATATATATATATATATATACTACAAGTAAAAGTTTATTACTTTTATTTATTTAGTATTAGTAAAATATATGATTGATGTGGAGGAATGGTTATGATAGAATCCGGATAGCATAAAATTTATTTTTTAGTAAGTTGGTCAATTGATTAATAGAATGTTAACACACATAGAATTTTATTGTCAGCACTCTATTGGTCAATTGACTAACTTATCCAAAAATAAACTTGATGTTTCTAATTGTACGTGTTCCTTCCTGAATGCATTTTTTCTAAGTATCCCGTTAACTTGAAGTAAACTTCATAATAAGTTTATTTTATATTTAATACAGACTATGTTTACATACAGACAGACAGACGAAAAAGTAATCTTTCCAAATACGTATATTAAACATAAAATAAATTTAACATGAAGTGAGTTGACGCTGATCACTTAGTAGCCGTTGTAGGAGGAAGAGGTCGAAGCCGACTGCAATCCAATTAAATGAAACTACTGCCGTGCCGACGACTAGAACCAGAAGTGGTAGAAATAAAATACTAGTAGTAATATTTATAAAAAATAAATGATGCGGCCGTCCAATGTGTTCCAGCTGTATTTGTTGTTGTTACACATGGCATGGCAAATGAATCTAATTAGTAGTTTTCACGCGCCAAACACCACTACCACACTCCACGGGGCAGGGCAGGGCAGGGCAGATATAAAAAAGTCAACGGCAAGATGATGATGTCTAAATAAAAACATAGGGACTACTACTTGACAAACAATAATAATAATAATAATAATAATAATAATAATTTCCTACCAACAACATCCCATGCAATGGGCTCAAAAATACAAATTGAACCATTTTGTGGGACAAATACCCATTCCATACACTTCATTTCCTGTATAAAAGCAATCATTTAACTGAGCAATTGAAATCCGACACACACACACTCCCTCCCTCCTAACTCGAAGATCATCTATTTGAATTTTTAATATATCTTAATAAATTAGATCATCTGTATTTTAAATTGATTTTTCAAAACTCAATAATATAATATTCATAAAGGACATATAGTTGTTAATTGTTTAAATTTATATTAAAAGATGATAAAGAAATAAATAATATTTTATGAAACAATTTTATACTGTTACGAAATGAATGAAACAAACATTGGTCGTAATAATACCCTCCTTCTTCTTCTTCTTCTTCTTCATTCTTCTTCTTCTAATATCAAATATGGATGTCTAAATTATCAACACTAAAATAATAACGTTCCAATATTTTTGTCTACCGAGCACGGAGCAACAACACAACGTATTTTATTTTATTAATTTACTTAAATTAGGTCATTGTTTATTATTTCAAGTCTATTTTATTATTTTTGATCTTACTGATTAAATATGTTTTAAAATGGTTACTCCATCCGTTTCTTAATATAGATTGTTTTAGACATGTGCACAAGAATTAAGAAAATAATTGAAAAACATTAACTATATTATCAATTGTCTATAATAGCCTTTACCTCACTTATCTCATAAATATGGATTAAAAAATTAGGTGGAGTAATAAGGGTTAATTTGAGAAAAATAGTAATTAATTCTCTTATATAACTACAAACGACAAATAATTAGGATTAACAAAAAAAAGTATAAAACGACCTACATATAAGAATGGAGGGAGTACTTAATAAAACTATTAATTTTTTAATACATCTATTAAATATTGAGAATTTCTTCAGTAAATTATTTTATTACCAGGGCATTTATGTAAATGATAAATATTGTGAAAAAATAATATTAAATTCATACCAACAACTATTATTGTCAATAATCACATGGAGTAACTTGTATGAAACCGTGATTCAGATCGCCCCCAATTAAGACCTTAAATTGAGGATCAATCAATTTGGATGATGGATGGATCAATTCATACAGTGTGAACGCACTGCTGAAAGCTGAGGAGGCACCACCGGGATTTGCGCCTCTCATCGTACCATGTCTCATTTAATAATAAATGGACTAGTTCTAGTAGATGGAATTTTGAATGCTTCCTTCTCACCCTATGCTTCCTTACAAAATAAATATTCTTTGCAAATCTTATGAATTTTAAACATTTATTTTTTCTTTCATATTAATAGTAATTCTTTACATTATATATTGAGTCTTTAGTTTTATATTGATGGTATAAATTGTTATGATAAATTTAAGAATATGATATAATATTACACTATTAAGAAAAATGTGTAATCTTTTTTAAAAATTTAATAATATCTCTGCATTTCATTAATATGCCATAAATAGATTTATTAGACATTACTACTTCCTTATATTATATATTATAGGGATAAGGTCCAAAAAAACCCCTGAACTATACACGGATGTCCCACTTCCATCCTAAACTATTTTTTTTTTCCAAAAGTACCCTTAACGTTAGTAAAAGTAGACCACCGTGCATTCCCTCGCGTCAACCTGACCTGCCACTTGGACTAACTCTGTTAACACGTGGATATTTTTGCTGACTAGGCACTTACAGAGAGAGAGAACAAAAGCAGTCGTTTTGAATCAAAAGGGGCAAAAAACCCCTAATTCCTTTCACTCCACACACGTATTTAAATCGAGAGGAGGAGAAGAAGACGCGGAAAGCTTGAAGACCGGATTTCGGCTAGAGGAAGGTGGAACCCATTCGACAAGAAGAAGAATCGACATAGCTTCTTATTCGTCGTCATCTTCATCATCCGCTCAAGACGTGCCATTGATCTTGATTATGAAGCTATGCCACTTTTGTGTTATTGTGGGTTAAGGGCTCCTTTGTGGACCTCGTGGGTGAAAACAAATCCTGGCGTGAGGTTTTTCTCATGCTCGAAATTCGAGTAAGTTGTTATAATTTACTTTGATTTTGTGTTTGAAACAATTCCTAGCAGCCTAAGTATGCATTGGTGTGTTATTTTACTAATAATAATTGAATAATACTTAATATTTTGGATTCGGAAAGGGGTTGTGGGTACTTTGTATGGCATGACCCACGAGATGTGTGAGAGGGCAAAGTTGTGATAAATGATCCGAAGAGGAGAACAAAATTTTCTTTGAATAAGGAACCGAACAAATTCTCCCCGGTTGAAGGGCATCCGAAGGGCATTTGAATTATCCTGAATTGAAAGAATTGGTTCATGAGTTGAAGAAGTTGAAGTCAAATGGAGATGAAGTTTGTGTGAAACAAATTAAAGAAGTAGACTATTTGAATAGGAACTGCATTGGTGTGTTATTGTTAGTTATATTCATCTCGCATTTCGTAATGCTACTTAGTAGATAAATGGTTAGATGAATTAGTAGTCTTGTGAATTGTAATGTATTTATGGCTTGAACTATGCAAAGATTAACTTAATGTAATTGGTGAAAATGGTTAATGGAAGTCGGTGTTTTGTAATCCTTGTTTGAGTTATGCAAGTTTTGTTTTTAGCTTTATTCTGCTTCTTGTTTGATTGTAATGTTTATTTTACACAGATGTTAAAGAATTGTGTGACATATGATCGGACAATTGTTTTGGTCTTGTTAATGTTGATTGTAATGTTGCTTTCTTGGTTAATGGAAGTCTTATTTATTCTGTATAATCAGTGACATATGATCGATTGCCAATGAGTTGAGCATTTTTTTTTGCTAAATTTTAAAGCGTATTGAAAAAAAAAAAAAACATCAAGAGATGAGATGCCCAAAGCTACAAAAAATAGTCCATCCAATAAATGAAACATCACCTCTCCCAAAAAGATATCAAAGACATCCCAAATAAGAAAAGAAGAAGAGACCATGATCAACAAACCACCCCAACCAACAAAGCAGATGAACCAGAACTCAGATCGACCCAACCGTAACCAATGTAAGCGAATCGTAAGAATCCTGTTGGGCATCCCAAACACTAATCTGCTCGGAAGCTAATGACGAAAACCAAAGAGTATGAGACCAACCCTATTGTAGAATCGCTTAACTTAAACCAAATCAAACCAAACCAAAACCATGGGCGGATTACAAGACATAAAGTTACACTAATTTGCATCACATATATCTGCACTACAGAAACCAAATCAAAACCATACTCAGCCACTGCAGCAGAACTCAATACCAAAACCACTGCAGCAGAACTTAAAAACCACTGCAGCAGAACTCATGAAAACAACAAGTGTAATAAATAGCTCAAAATATGAATCCAAAAGATAGTGCCAAATTATATTGCCAACATATAGCCGAGCATAAACAAAGATGCTTCATTACATTCAAAGTCGACTGAGCATAAACACTTTTGCCATAAGACCAAAATATATTCCCAAAATAAGCTCAGTTCCAAAATATCAACTGGAAGAAGTAAAATTACTAAGTAGTCTTTAATTACAAAATAAGTCTAATGGTCAGTTATCTCTTGGCCAGTTGGGTGGACTTCCTCGTGACTTGCTTGCATTGTTGCTCATATCAATCCTTTCATCCCTATCTGCCATAAGGCGTGTGGTAGTGATGCAGCTTCTTCCCATCCATTGCAGTCCTTGAGGTCTGAAGGGCATGTTGGACATGTTTACAGGGTCACCATCACCTCTATGAGTTATTTTTCTATTGCCAACTGAAGAGGATGCTTTGTTTTTAGCTTTGTCTTCTCTTAGTTGAGTTTCATTAGGGATTGCAAATTTGGTGTTAGGGTCAACCAAAGGTGGTCTGACTTCCTTCATTGACAATTGTTGATGATGTGCCACTCTGCATGTACATAACACAACATAAAATAACACAACATTAAGCTTACACAGACTGCATTTCTTAACAACCCAAAAACAGAGAAATTACCTTGAATGTCACTGAACCAGTTTTGTCATCATATAACAACCCAAAACCTTCACCATGGGCAGATTGCTTCCTAGAATGAGCTCTTGCAGCAGATCTCACTGGTAATATTGACTGTCGTGATCTTGAAGGAGGAGGTGCACTTTCGTGGATGAACTTGCATTTAAGCCCTATAAAATGCAAAAAAGACATAAAGTATATCAAATCAGATTCTGCACTCAAGACATAAAGTATAAAATAGCAAAGTATCACAATTGACATATCACAATGAGACATAGATGGGCCACCTTGTGCTTGAGTTTGGGATTGTTGTGGGACCGAACTTCCAGCCAGGACCGAGATGGGCCAACTCCTCTCTTCTCCTTGACTTTGATTACGGTATAGGCAAAAATCTTAATATGTATACACTATATAACATGTTGCACATGAGTAAATAATTGAATTACCTTTGAACAATTTGCCTTTGTTGTGTCACAGTTGCTTACATGCATCGCATGTGATAACTTTGCCTTTTTCTCGGATAGCTTTGTGATTTTATTTGTAGGCAGCGGCCTCGCTTTCTCTCTTCTTCTCTTAGTCTTAGGCCTTCCCCGTTTTTTCTCAACAACAAATGGTGCCTCGACAGTTGATATTTGTCCATGTCATAGAATCTCTTCCCTCTCACTTGGCAAAATTTTGTACTTTGGTAAGCGCTTTGGTATACATCTTTATGGTATAACTTTGAAATATGGTTCATTGGGTCCTGTTTGTTGTGAACTAAAGCACATATAAAGATGTTGGCAAGGAATTCGGTGAGATCCCATGCCCTACATGTACAAGAGTTCTTGTCCAAGAACACAGTGTGGGTATCCTCACCTCCCTTATTTCATAACCAAAGGTCTCCATTAAAGAGAACAAAGGCACCTAATCTTTATGCTTTTGTTTGTCCGAAAAATGTCATTGCGATGAGACAAAAACAATTTATCCACTTCTCACATGTCTTGACCAAGAGTTCCCAACTTTGTCCATGGTTTTTTTTGCCTAATGTATTCCATCATAGTCCTTATGGGCTTGTGCTTAGCTTCAAGAATCCAAGAATTGAAACTTTCCACCATATTGTTATCTCATCGCCCATGATTTACTTACATTACTTAGAGTAAGCTCTGCACCATGTATGAGGTGGATAACTCATGAGATCAATCGCTCCTTTGAACTCATTTCCCCAAGCAACTTCATGTTGTCCTTAAATTCTTCCTCAAATGTAGACCAAAGTCACGCCCAAAATTTCTTCTTCAACTCTCCACCTCTGTATTTCTTACACCAATTTGCATATATATATGAGCACACCATCCGTGTTCAAATTCGTGAAGTACATCAATAACGAATTTGTATTAAACCCTACAAGTAAAAATTGCAGAGTATTACATTCAAAGTTGCATAAATAATTTGACATAAAAACATTAAATATTAAAATTCAAATACATTCATACCTTTTACATATCGTAAAATGATGGTATCTTGTTGCCATCCCCAAATCAAGTTGTTCTTGCAACAAAGTCAGAAACCAGGTCCAGTTTTCCTTAGTTTCACTCTTCACACATGCCCAAGCTATAGGAAAATTCTGCTCATCCCCATCTCTTCCCAGTGCTACAAGCAATTCCCCTTATACTGCGTCTTCAAAAAACACCCATCAAGGCCAATAATAGGCCTACATCCTTCCTTCCAACCTCTCTTGCAAAGCATCTAAACAAACAAACATTCTTCTAAATACTCTTCTCTCTTCCCTTAATTCATCCATGGACAACTCCACTTGCACTTTAGACCTCTGGATTACTCCTCACCAGCTCACAGCATAAGTCTCCAACTCGAGAAAACTCAAGTAGTAAAGCTCCCCGAGAATTCATCCATGACCATCCTCCCGCTCTCTTGCACTTGGAAAATCCAACATTCACTTTCCATTCTTTCTCCACATCTTTTTGAGGTCTTTGATCTTGTAGTCATCTTCTGCTCAAGTATTTTTTGTTTGTAAAGCTTGGCCAAGAACTTTCTTCAAAACCCTAGGGGTTCTTGAAAATCCTATAACACTTGTGCTTTCTTCGTTTAATGTCTTAACACCCCACCTGTGGTTACAACCGTCCTTTGACACATACAAGACAAATGGACACCCAAATTTCACATGGACCCTTATTCTATATGGTTCACTTTTCACATATTTCAATGCCACTCCCCTAGATATAGCATACTTTGATATGGATTCCCTAACATCAGTTGCACTAACAAATGTCATTCCCAAGCTGAAATAGGGTGTCTGGTCATTTACATCGAAACGGACAGGATGTCTTCTCTCACATGGCACCTAACCCTCATCCCCTTCCTCACTATCACTATCCTCACCTTCATCACTAACATCACCTTCCTCAGTATCATCACCTTCCTCACTCTCCTCACTCTCCTCACTCTCCTCTACATATGTAACATCTTGACTGTCCTCACTATTATCTTCCTCACCAACCCTGCTACCCTGTGTGTTTAACAACCCTGTTTCATGTGCTCTATTAATGCTATCAAAAGCATTAAGTACTTCATCACTTTCCATGAAAGGGTCATCACAATCAGGAGCTGGTTCTTCATTCAATATAGGTTCATCTATCTCATGTTTTGCAAAGAAATCTAGGACAGTTGTGTCTGACTTTATTTTACTTAGGAGTCTCCTAATCCCATGGTCACCCTCAAGTATAAAAAGTCCTTCTTCAATACTCAGTCCAGGTTCCAGATAATATATTTTAGATACATTGGCATAATTCAATTTCTCTTTATATGTATTCTTAATGCAAATAATGAGGTGTAATCAACATCAAAATTCTTACATGTATAAACATCTCCTCCCACATATCTCCAAACAGAATCCTTTATCTATATGCCCCCATGATGTAATTGTACATCTACACGCCCAGCCATTCTGTCAGTTAAAAAAAAACAGACTTCACATAACAATAAAAAAATACAGAACAAGACAAAAGCAAACTACAAAGTATTAAGAATCTATCAAGAATAATATAAAGGGACCACATGTTCCTACCAAATACACCAAACTTAAACATGGACCACGTGATGTTCCCTACCACATGCACTTTATTAATCAAAAGGGTAGATTAAAGTACCTGAGAGATTCCTTTTCTTCTTCAACCAAAGCTTCCTTATACTTCGATTAGACTCAAGTTCGTTCGACGAACTTATTGCAGAGCCTTCGCCTTCTTCTTCTCGCCGGAAAGTAGTTGTCGATTCTTCTTCTCGCCGAACTGGGCTCCACCTTCTTCTCGCCGAACTGGGCTCCACCTCCTTCTCGCGTCTTCTTCTTCTCCTCTTTGATTTCGTCTATATGTGGGGTGAAAAGAATTAGGGCTTTTTTGCCCCTTTTGCAAAGAACGAATGCTTTTGTTCTCTCTCTCTCTCCCTAAGTGCTTAGTCAGCAAAAATATCCACGTGTTAACAGAGTTAGTCCAAGTGGCAGGTCAGTTGACCGCAGGGGTACAGGTGGTCTACTTTTACTAACGTTAAGGGTACTTTTGGGAAAAAAATAGTTTAGGGTGGAAGTGGGACATCCGTGTATAGTTCAGGGTTTTTTTTGGACCTTATCCCTATATATTATATATTGTTTTCTTTTCAAAATCAACCCTTTACACATAAGTAACTAGTAATTGAAACCATTCGATGCACGTGTATTCAAATTAAACAATTTCACTTGACAATTAATAACCATCAAGATAAACCCATAAAAAATCCAAAGTCATTCTAATTACTCCTTCTTAGGGACTGTTTGATAAAATTTGAATTAGCTGAATTTGAATCTGAATAAGTTGAATCTGAATGAAAAAAGATGTTTAATAATTGACATGTCTCAAACATCTGAATGACAAAACTTTATTATTTTACCCCTCTGAAAAAATTTAAAATTGTTGTAAATTTATTTAATATTACTTAATATAATAGTTAATATTTTTTTAAAAAAATTTACTTCATTCAGCTGCTCATTCAGTCATTCAGCTCGTCCATCTTATCGATTCAGCCATTCAGACCAAAACAAACGAACTGATCGATTTAACCATTCAGATTAAACTCCATTCAGCTCTAAACAAAAAACCCCTTAATTTTGATATTTTTTCTCATCCTGTTGGTTGAAAGGTGTGACTGTATATCATCACCCAGACTTAATTCCACAATTTCATTATTAAAAGTTCTCTTTGAAGGTGTTTTATTTGGGGAGATACCATCTGTCTCATTAAAAAAAGAATCCCGATACATTCAAAAAAAAAGATGAATGATCATATAAGAATAAAAGCTTTTTATAATAATAATAAAAAAATTTGTCAACAATATCCAACACCCTCTATCATAATTTCTTTGAACCTTCTTAGTAAAGAACTCTTGATTGATGCATGGATTCTACCACATTGTTATGAAGAGAGGAGCAAACATTATTAACTAAATATGATTATTTTAACAAATAAAGGGAACTAAATATTGATTTACCCTTAGTATATGAAAAATTATAAAGAATGGTACATTTTCATCGAGTAATATCATTTCAATCGTATTAATATGTTTAGGATTCACAAAATTTGGGATGGTCCACATGCGGATTATTCGGACTCAACCTCCAATCATGTCTATCTGGAGTTATAGAAGAAATGAAATCCACTCTTCGAGCCATTGAGAGTAAAAGACACTGCAAAACTAAAGAATTACAATAGAAGAATGGAAAAAAAATATAAGATGGTAATTAGACTGGATCCAATCATCTTATATATATATATATATACATAACTCATAAACAAATACCGAAGAATTTTCGAAAACTCCTACGAATTAAAGATAGAAGACGAGTAGAATAGATCATTTCATTTTTCAGGTTGATTCAAAATCTACAAAATTATCTAACAAAATACCCCTTTGTATTCTCGACAATAAATACTATGCATGAAAAGAAGATGAAAAGATTTGTGAATGAGACTGATTGGGTTAGGTCATCTTCAAAAATGAAGTGTAAAAGGCGAATGTGAAATGATTTTGGCAAGTTAGGGTGACGAGGAGTTAATAGCGTGTAAGACAAATCATTAAATAACCAATTTGAGATGAATTCATTGGGAAAAGAGAATATGGTTATAAATGATATTGACGGTGGAGTAAATAATAGTACTCCCTCCGTTCTTTAATATAGGTCGTTTTAGACATGTGCACAAGAATTAAGGAAATGATTGAAAAGCATTAACTATGGTATCAATTGTCTATAATACCCTTCACCTCACTTATCTCATAAATATGGATCAAAAGATTAGGTGGAGTAATAAGGGGAAATTTGGAAAAAATAGTAATCAATTCTCCTAGATAACCACAAACGATAAATTATTAGAAATAAAAAAAGAGTCTAAAACGACCTACATATAGGAATGGAGGGAGTATTAAATAAGGGAAGTGAGATATTTTCTTATTAAATAGGCAATGATATAAAAGAAAGGGTTAAGTTCAAATCACCACATGGGGTTTAGGCGCTTTCCCATTTAACCACCTGTAGTCGGTAAAGCTACATTTAAACTCCCGACTTTTTGAGTTGAAGTGAAAACGTCACATTTTCCATCCAACTTAACTGTGCGTGTATGTCACATGCCTAAAGCGCGTGAAAAGAGGCCTGTAATAGTAAAAAACAAGGGTAAATGTATAAAATAGGTCTTCTTCTTCCTCGTTGCTGTTAAGAGAGCAGATCTACCCCTGAAATCAGCTCACTCTCTCTCTAAACAAACAACTGATATCAGCTCCCAATTTTCTCATACTCATCTTTTTCTTTCATCCAACCCTATTTTTACCTTTCTCTCATCTCTAATTCATGATAGATTAGGCAAAAACAAAAATAGGTAAGATACGAGAAAATCAAAGACGACTGAGGGAGGTGGCGCTTATGGAAGTCTCACATCATCGGTCCCCTCTTTGTCTTGTGGGTCCGTGACTGTCTTAAAAACCCTAGCTTTGCAACGCCTCGGCAAAGCTTGAAGGTAGAAGATGGTTAAGGATCGGTTCTGTAAATTCTTGGTCGAATCGCTTGAAGGTAAAAGATGGCGGTCAATTGGAGAAGGAGAAGGCGGCAGGGGTGGATAAAGAGGATGATGAGATTCAAGAGAAGAACCAGAATGAGAATCCTGATGTGAGAATTGAAGCTTCTTTTGGAGAAAATGTGTTGGAATTTGAAGGTAGAGAAAGGTGGGTTTATAGGTTTTTGTCTTAATTGGTTAATTAGGTATTTTTTTGCCGCCAGAGCATCCGAACTCGAAACGGAGATGTGTAGATTACGTCTATGTATGGATTACCAACACAGAACCTTCCAATTGTCTATGTACTTTGTTGTTTAATATCTCTTTAAGGTTTTGAACATTGATTGTTCCATTGTTGAAATTGGCTGTGATTATATGTTTAGTTATGGAATTGATGTTGTTCTGTAAGAGATTATACATGAGTATAGTCATTATTCGTTTGAGTTTGTTCCAATTGGGGTCAGTTTATTTTTTATCTTTGCTTTTTGGAATATGGGTTCTGTATTATATCTTTTATGGGTTTTGTTGAGATTGAGCAAAGTACACAAAAAATGTTATTTGTTAAGTTTCCAAATAAACCCACGTCAATATAGCATATGGATGTTTTCAAAAAAAATTCTTCTTATGAGCTGGAAATGATTTTTTTCGAAATAATCTATGATGTAGATGTTTTAGAAACTTAAAGTAATAGTTGGGGAGACTGAAAATGATTGAAACGAGTGTGTGAAAATTGTTTTTACCTAGTTGGATCAATTGAGTGAAGATTTGAATGGAGTTGCAGCCTCATTTGTTGCAAGCGAGCATGAATATGTTGATTGTAATGCTTCTTTTAGCCATAGGTTTGTGTATGGGTCTCGCTAGGCTTGCTTGAGATGGATTTGTGAGGGGAATTGTGATGTAGATCTATGGTTTTTGTGGCGAAAATTGATAGTTTATGGAGGAGTAAAAAATTTGTGATGAACACTAATGGGAACATTTAGTTATGAAGTTATGAAGATGAACACGAGTGAGTATCTAATTTCAATATCTCTATCCATCATCTTCTAAATTTGGTTATGAAGTTAGTATCTAATTTGGTTATGCTGAGGAGTTTGGACAGAGAAATTGAAGAAATTGGAAACGGGGATGATGAGAAGGAAGATGGAAGCTTTCAATATATATATGGAGGGTAATTTAGTCTTTAGCCAACTCAACTAACGGAGTTAAGATGGAAAGCATTTATTCACTTCAACTCAAAAAGTCGGGAGTTTAAATGTGATGCCCCCAAAATTAGGTATATATCACCCATCTTGGGTCGTCAGATACATGGTACAAAAATCAAATACAACTTACTAAAGACAACCGTCATGTGGTATACAATACGACAAAACATAACTGTGAGTTTGAATACAATTATTGTCTACTAGAGATTATACAAACTCAAAAGGAGTCCTCATTACAATTATTAACACACTATTTCACGCTAATAGTGAGGACTACTAATGCTATCCTCCGGGCCATCACTCCGCTTCCTCGACTAGTCCCTCGCTATGTTCTCATTTCTTGAAGAGAACGGTGAAAGAAAAGGGTGAGCTCAACTAGCCCAAAGAAGAAATATTATGACTAAGATAATGTAGAATAAATTATTATCACCGCTCGATGATCGCTTCTCACCGGTATTATCATTTTGCTTACCGCTTCTTTTGTCATATTGACTCGTTATCGCTACTCCACCAATCGAGCCCTATTTACAAAATTTGAATACAAACACGCTTTATGAGAAAGAAGATGTTGACGTATCTCCTACTTTCAAACCTCTTAAAAACATTCACGCCATTCTCTCTTCATTATCCACCAAGTGGGACGAAAACCGGATAACTCCGCAAATTTTGCCTCGTATCATGACACGGGCCATATTATTTTTCTCCAATTTGATAAACTCCACCTCCTTCATATAGATTTAATACTTTCGTGAAAGTACTTGTCGTTGAACAGCTCTTGGAACTTCTCCCAAGACATCTTCAGTACGGCAGGTTGAGTACATTTTACCGATTCCCACCAGTAATCTTCCTCTTCGCGCAACATAAAGGCGGCAAAGGGAACCTTTTGCTCCTTAGAGCATCCCAAAATATCAAATATTTTGGTGATCTGCTTTATCCATGCTTCCGCCATAAGTGGTTTTGGCTCTCCTTAAACTCCTGTGGTCCCGCCTTGAATCGCTTAATGGTGACCGCCGAGAGTTTCCAAGTGTTTCCACCTATATTTTGGACAAGAGCCGCTCTCTCATTGTTGCATCGTAATTGCATAAAGCCTCTAAACAATCCATCATTCATCATTTGGTCAGTGTTGTTGTTTGCATGAGGATTATCGCCTTCCTGATGCACATTCTCCTGATTATTGATATGTGGAAACTCAACGGTCTCTTGTGCTCCATTGCTATTCTCAACATTTTTTGATGTTATTTTCAGATACTGCCACAAAACAAAGGTTAATTGACATTTAACATAATATCTCTAAACTCCGACCAACCAATTTAAATACAAAATAAATTTAAGTAGTCATACTAATGAAGGAATTCCCCGCCTCTCCCTCCTAGTTCTAGTCTCACATCTTAGCCGTGGATCATATCCTAAGCTTTGATATTAAATCGTGACGCCCCCAAATTAGGTATACATAACCCATCTTGGGTCGTCGATACATGGGTACAAAATTCAAATACAACTTATTAGTACAACTGTCAGTACAATACGACAAAAAATAAACTGTGAGTTTGAATACAATTATTGTCTACTAGAGATTATACAAACTCAAAAGGAGTCCTCATTACAATTATTAACACATTATTTCACGTAGAATAGTGAGGACTACTAATGCTATCCTCTTCCTGGGGTAAATCACTCCGCTCCCCGACTAGTCCTCGCTATGTTCTCATTTCAAGAAGAAATAATGAAAGAAAGGGTGAGCTCAACTAGCCCAAGAAGAAATATTATGACTAAGATAATGTAGAATAAATTATCGTTAGCCTTCAAATGTGTGTTAAACCGATAAAATATAACAACATCAAGTTTAATCTGCAATGATCAAACAATCCATTAAAAGAGTCAAGAGAGAATAGAATCTCCTATCTTTTATGATTTAAAAGTTTTTCATCACTTTTATCACGAGACTCAAATTTTAATAAATAATCCACATCATCCTCGCACTACTACCAAGGATATTCATTAGGTCACGACCACAAATTTTATGCACTACGGGCCAAGGATATGTGTGTATTCATCAATGGTCATGATCATGCCAACAATCGTCCATCAATGCACTACAGCCCAACGAAGACTTTTTTTACACATCATTTATAACATTACTACTACCATGATTACAATCAATAATCCTCGGTCATAATCATACCAAGTCCATCCATGCTTTACAAAGCCACGTATGACTTTCAAAAAATATAAACATGAGGATGATGACAATGATATAAGAATTCAATAAAACAAGTTCAAGAATTAAGTTATTCAGAACTAATAACGTCCAAATTGTCAACACGATCATCGCTTTGTAGAGTAAAATTCAAGATTTCTCGTAAGAATATTTCCATGAAAAATACTCGGATGAAGCCTTGAAATATCAAGGATATTCCACTAATTTCATGGAGTATAGAAGTTAAAATTTTAACCAACCGAGAATAATAAGGAATGGAATAACAACAAAATCACCACGCATGCGCGTATTATAGGCGTGTTATTCCAACAGAATAATAATATAATGGAACCAGTCGTGTGAAAATCACACCACAGGATGTTCCAAATGTAATAATAAAGAATGAAATAATAAAGATTTTAACCAGTCCCAAGGCGTAAAGCCTGCATGTGATGTTCCAACGGAATAATAAAGACGTAATAATAAAAAAACGGAACTGTGTTCTATTGTATAAGATGTATGATGATGTTCCAACTCTAATAATAAAGATGTAATAATGAAGAATGTCACCACGTATAGGTATTCTCAGCATGATACAAAGTTATTCCAATGTAATAATAAAGAAAATGAATAATGTAAGTTCTCTTCTTAAATACAAAAGAATATTATCCCTTACCGTAAAAGAAACTGAATATAAAAGTAGTTAAGTAGCAGAATACTTTTCTTCTATCTCTCTATAGTCTTTCTCTATAGTTTCTCTCTCTAGAGTTCAGTGAATTCGTAAGAAAATAATGAACGAATGAGCTTCTATTTATAGGAAAATGGAATGCATAAGAATTAATCCATGAATCTATCTCCGATTGATTTACTTTAATTTGACGGTTCATAATTAAAGCAAAATCTTTTAAGTAAAATATAATATATTCTATTTATAATCTAATAAAACGAATAACTTTATAAAAGATTTTACTATGCAAATACTATGCAGACATTATGCATAATAAAATATAATATATTCTAGTTATTGTCTAATAAAACAGATAACTTTATAAAAGTATTCTGTTTTATATAAAAAAAATTTACTATGCAAAACACAATGCAGACACTATGCAATACTATGCATAATAGAATATAATATATTCTATTTATAGAATAACTTTATAAAAGTATTCTGTTTTATATAACAAGATTTTCTGTATTATTACATTAATAATACCAATGAAACAAAACTGAATGACTTATCACATAAGCATCAATACCGTGTACTACTATGCAACCACGCCAGACATCAGTTTCTTACTACCGAGTAGTTCAACAGTATTAATGGTAAAATTTCCGCCGTTATTTTCATAAAGTATTTTTGTCGGTTTCTCAATCCGACAATAATTCTGTTGTGGGATCCACCAATGATTGTGTTATCGTACGAATATTTCCTGTTTAAAACAAATATTCCCTGACCAATCGAATATTATATGACAATTTGCATACTTTGAAAAATTTATAAGTATTACCCACAACTATAACATTATATTAAATTCATTTCATAATATTCAAAAAATGATAATTATAGAAAATTCATTTTTATTCAAAAAGTTGGGGTCTTATATTAAATGTAGTTTTACTGACTACAGGTGGTTAAGTGGGAAAGCGCCCAAACCCCAGGTGGTGATCTGAATTTAACCCTAAAAGAAATGAAGAGTTTTTTTTTTGTTAAACGTGTAAAAGTATATCATATGGCAATAATATTGCAAATTTTTAGTTTTTATTTTGGAGGGAAAAATTTAATTTCGGTGTATTCTACTTTTATATATAGTATGCTTTTTTTTCTTTTAATTTAAAATGTATCCAATTAAAAATAAAAATTCGACTCCACAATATTAAAATTTTGGATTCGCCACACTGACCGCGTCCCACTGCCTAGTCGAAAATTCCTGTGCCATAATGTTACGTAATCTTGGAACATCATTATCTTGAGACGTGAAATGTATTTGGATGAACTAGTGAACTGAGTACGTAATACTCCCCACTTTCCAAATTTAAGAGTATCGGTGAATTTGGAATATTTTTAAATTTAAATTTAATATTAATTTATTTAATTTCTTAAGATATAATTATCAAATCTTAAACTACTTAAAAAGTTTATTAATTTAAAAGATTTATTATTTTCAAACGTCTATATTAATTTCAAAATTGAAAATATCTCAAGTTAATGTCAAAAAAGTTGATATTAATTTTTTATCCGAAGAATGTGAAAATAAAAGAAATTCATCAAAGAATAAATTAGAGAATTTCTATTTTATGGTCTAAATGTAAAATGTGTTAGAATGATGGAGAGAGATGATGACGGAAATCATGATATTGGTCGGAACTTGGAACTCACAATGTAAAGTTTCTTATCCCGTAGGAATTGGGCTGGGCCATGCAATTTCTAGGTTGGATAGTAGGGGAAAAAATAATATACAAATACTTTAGTTCCAAAATAAATGAAGCAAATAATTTTTTATTAGCACAAATAAACATATGTTCATTATATGATTAAATCATAGTGATACAACAAATAAGACACCCAATAAATACTAATTAGAAAGGAGCAGTAGGCAGTAGTTGAGGGAGGTTCATAGACCGAGAGAGAATGGAAAGGTAGTGGAAGTGAGCCAACTAGCACCGGCAATAAACCTCCCAGGAGTGAACCCTTGAGCCTCGGTTGCACTTGTTATCACCTTATACCCATTCCACTTTACCCTTCCTGATGTCCCTGCCCCTGCCCCTGTATTCTGGTACTCCCCATAGAACAACGTGTTGAGTGCGAAATTCCCACTCCACTCGTGCCACCCGGCCGGACTAATCACGTCGGTAATGGACGACTGCATAATTACGGTTCTTGAATATTCTTTCCATGGCCTACCCAGATATGTGGGGAAGCTTCCCTGAACCGGGCGTAAATCGGATGTGGCAGCAATTCTACTCTTTTGAATAACAATGCCGGTGTTTTGGTTGGGATCGGTTCGGCCTTGGGCCGTGACCATGTTCTTTTGTCCCGAATTTGGGCGACGGGCATGGATGTCACAATCTTGTAGCACAACTGCAGCATTGCCAAAGATGAAATCCACGGTGCCAGCTATTAGGCAATTTATGTAAAATTGTCGATTGGAGTGGACGTAGAGGCTGTCTTGATACGCTAGGATGTCACATCTATAAAATGCCGATAGGTCCGCCCCGACTCGAAGCGCAACTGCTTGGTGTTTGGAGGCTCCTGCCGTGTTTTGGAAGGTTATGTCCCGCGCTAAGAATCGTTCCCCAACAGCAGCTGCAACCAACCACATGACACACACGTACGTACGTACGTACGTATACTTAATTAGCTAGTACGCTTAATTAATTAATGTTGATGATGATGTTGTTAATGAAAGTTGATAATTTATAAGGGATTCGGTTAATATGAAGTTAATTTTTGAGTAAGTTGGTCAATTGGTCAATAAAATGCTGACACACATAGAACCGTCTCACTTACGTGTTAATACTCTATTTATCAATTGACTAATTTACTTAAAAATAAATTTTATGCTAACCACTCCCCATTTATAAGGTGTAATTTATGAAATTGATACATACATGCATACAAATGAATGTACGTAGTAGCATTGAAAAGTAGTAAGTAAGATAAGACGTCTTTAATCATGAGTGAGGGCTTTTTCTGATATCAACAATCACCCCTCCTAGCCCCCCAGAGAGAGAGAGAGATGATAATATATAATAATATAAGGGATACACAATGGAACAAAAGGTAAATGAGGTAGATATGATGCATGCGCCAGAAAACATGTGGGCTGGCTTGAAATCAACTCAATTACAGCCACTACTTGTACATGTATCCCTCCCGGACGTATTAGGTGCATGCTTCTCTGGACTGCACCAAATTGATCCAACTCATTCTCTAACTATACTATCTCTCCAGTTTATGCTCACACACAGTTAAGTTGTACCTGATATTTGCACCAGCTAGTATTTTTATTAAATACATGCTATAAATCCTTAATTCCTCAATAGTTAATACTACTAGTATTCAGTGTTTTTATTATCTCTTTTTGGTGCAAAAGAGACTAACAGTATTCACTACAGTATCAGACTTAATGTGGATGTATGGAACGTCATAAATATAAATATAAAGAAAAATAATATAGTAGTAGCATTTTTTATATTAAATTTTTTTTAATTTAAGACATAATTTGAAAAAACACAACCTTTTTGCCAGCCATAGTAATTAAGGGTTTGAAACCCCACCCTCGTGTACCGCGAGGGATTGAGGAGGTAACAATTGAGCCAATTAACCAAAACCCTTTGGTTTAATTAATTACTAATATATATAGTACTACCTCCGTTTCTAAAAGATTGTCGTATTAAGAAAAGTATCATTTATCAAGTAAAATTTATTTAAAATTCTATCATTACCCCTTTATGGGAAGTTGAAAATTATTAATACAAAGAATATAATTTTTTATGACAATGAGAGAAAGTAGGGATAATATAAGAAAGTAAATAATTTATTTTTCTCGAAAGTTGTAAACGATAAACTTTTTGAAATAAATTTTTTCTTCTAAAGCGACAATTTTTTAGAAACGGAGGGAGTAATTTAGGAAATAGTTAGCATGAACTGAACTTATTTTATGCCTAATATAGTGATTACACCCTCCCGTGTGTGTTAATGAACTTCCTGTGAAGTTCACTTTATATTAATCGAATCCTATAATTTACTCCTATATTGAGTGAGAGGGAGAGAGGTTAACAAAAATTTAAAACTGACCGACGGTAGCAGAGTGGAAGGTAGTGCTTCCATCTTGCACATTCCTACTTGCAGTAATGATAGTATTAGTCTTTCCATCACCCAAAAACATTATGTTAGTCTTCTTCTTCGGCACCTCCACGTTTTCCCTGTACACTCCAGCCTTTATCCTTATCACGTATCTCTTACTACTTTTTTCAGGGGCCGCCGCCACTGCCGCAGCCACCGTCTTAAAATTCCCGCTACCGTCTGCCGCCACCACGACGTTAGGCGTCACCGCGGAAGACTGCAAAAGCCGCCTGTCTCCGGCAGACAACCACTCCGGCCACACACCATTATCACTCTCCCCCTCCTTGAGGTTCCTTCCCTCCGTGACGAGTTTAGCGTCGTAATTAGCAATATCAATGTTAGTCATGTTACAGATCATGGCCAATGCATTACTACACATTTTCTCGACGTGTAGTTGACCAGCAAGTAACGCTTTACGCACATTCTTGTCGGCACCATCGTGCGAAAAGCCGTCGAGGCAAGTCTCTTGATTGGTTATGGCAGAGCTGACTAGGGTTTTGAGGTCATCTGCATGTTCTTTGAGAGGCTTCTTGGTTGGGTACTTTTCGAGGTCTTTTACAACCTTGTGGAGCTCATCCAGCGTCTCGTCTATAGTCTCTAGACAATCGTGAAGCGCTCCCTTTTCGCGCTTGGTCAGATTCTTTCTCTTGGTGAGTTTTTTGATCTGGAAGTAGTTTTTCTCGACGGCTTCGCAGGTGATGTTCAAGGACAGCTCAATTACATCTTTCTGGCTAGTTACCTTTTCGGACATGCCGGGCACTGCGGCAATTGTGGAGTAGCACAACTCGGGGTATAATGTGCTGCTACATGAGCTTTTTAGGACTGTATGAGCGGCGGCTGTGGCTTTCAGACTATGAGAATTGCCGCCAGACTTATTTACTCCGACGGCAATGCCGACTACGGCGGCTACTACTAGGACGGATGCAAATATGCCCAAGTAGAGTTTTTTCTTGGATAAGAGAGAAATTTGTTTGGCAGAATCTGACATTCTGCCAAACAATTGTTTGATGCGACTCATTGATTCTCTCTTTTCTAGCTTAATTTTGTCAGTATGAAGAAGAGAGAAGCTAGATAGCTAGTGTGGTGAAATTTAGTGAACGTCAGGGATAGCCAGCGCCCAGCTAGAAGAAGATATGTTTGGATTATGGAATATCGAAGGTATATGTATATGAGTGGAGTGGATTGGAGGATAGGATTTTGTACTTAATTTGTTATTTATGATTATTTACATTTCTTTTTCTTTTTTTTATAAAGATTAAGCGCATACCCACATGTATGTATGATTGAGTAGTAATGAGCCGGGGTACTTCTTCAATTGGGATTTGGTTAGTATGAAGTTATTTTTTTGATAAATTGGTCAATTGACTAATAGAATACTGACACGCATACAACTTTGTCTGCGTGTCAATATTCTATTGGTCAATTAACCAACTTACCCCAAAATAAACTTCATACTAATCACTTCCCTTCAATTGGTTTCTTTTGTAATTTGAACTCGTGATTAATTGATTGAGTGGGGCAATTGAACTGGGCATATTCTTTCTTAAATAATGCTATATAATATCACGTAAAAAATGTCATATAATATTTATACACATATATATTGTAAGACATACATATATAACACAGAGCTTACAGTATATATACATGTATATAAACATTATGTAATTTTTTTATATGTAACAGTAACAGTAACATTGTTGTTCTTTTTTCATGTATTCTTGATCCTTTATATATAAAGGATCGGACAAATAATATATATAATGTGTGCAAGTTGCAATAGAATGATGTAAAAACAAAAACGGAATATAGCTAAGCTGTCTGTCGGTGATGAATGTCTAATTACATGCATCGGTAACAGCATGCGTATTTTACTACTATTACTTTTTTCTAGATCCGTTTAGTGTAAAATTTATTTTTTAATAAATTAGTTAATTGATTAATAGAATGCTAATACACATAGAGTCTCGTTCGCGTGTCAACACTCTATTGACTAATTTTTTCAAAAATAAACTTCATGTTAAGCGATTCTTTTTTTTTTTCTAAAGATGCAGCAATCCAATCACAATCAGCTCGCTTTGCTGCTTCGCTTTGATTTACTTTTCCGTAGAGAAGATAATTAGATACCCCAATTAATCTACCAACCACCACCAATATTGCTAAGAAATTAAGGCATGTGCCATCAATTAAGGAGGACATGCATTATTATTATTTGACTTATAATTATATATATACACTCTATCTCTCTTTAACTTTGCTTTTTATGTCCTGGCCTCTCCCTCCCTCACTCACTCAAAATAATAAAAAAATAAATAAAGGAATAAAGAAAAAGAGTAAATAAATTAGTTAATGCTATTTCTTGATTTTTTATATAAAAAATATTCTTTCATTGATAATAATATAAAATTTATAGTCAATTATGATTATAAAATCTCCCTCCTGCGCTGCTTTGCTTTGCTTTGCTTCGTGAAGGAGAAAGAATGTATAGTCAATTATGATTGTTTTCTATCTCTTAATGTCCGGTCCGTTGAAATATAAGAGAAATTATGCCATAATATATGCATGATTGATTTATTTATTAAAAAAAAATAATTAGAAAAATAAGAGAGAGAATCTAATAATAGTTAAAGGCTAGATTAGATTGCACATGGATTAGTGGGACCAATTGCACAGGAAGGAAGGAAGGAAGGGACAAATTTGAATGAGTTGTCTGTCTGTGTAAACCATGACGATAATGGTTACTGAACAACCCTACCACCTCTACACTGTTATCATTGAGGAGCCACATATAGATATAGATGGATGGACTCGCATTTTTTAATTATTATTACTATATATATATTAATAACAACTCATACTCAAATTTTGGTCGTCACGGCGGCTGATCATGCTCAGCCTGCAATATGTATATGTCCATTCCAAAACGCCAAACATTAAACTTATACGTATTATTCTCACCCTTTTTTAAATATTATCGTTTTAGAAGAAAAAAAAATTATTTTAAAATATTTATCGTTTATAATTTGTTTTCAAAGAGAATAAATTATTTATTTTTTTATATCACTCCTATTTTTTCTCATTGTCTCAAAAAATTCTCTCCCTTGTATTAATAATTTTCAACTTCCTATAAAAGGGTAGTAATAAAATTTTAAATAAATTTTATTTGACTCTGAAAAAAAAATATAAATATTATTTATGTGAAAAAAAACTAAAAAATCAAATATGTCGGGTATTTGGTCATACAAGAAACCTCATCCCTAATGGAAAATAATGTATCAGCAGGATAAATCACCATAAATGAAAACACAAAAATTGATAACAGTTAATGCTGTAAACTAGTTAAAAATACGAACGAAATTCGAAAAAATACGAACGACACTCGGATTCGTTAATAATATGATTCAAATCTAAGTATAAAAAATAGTTCGAATAAAAATCTGAGTATAATCTCAGCAAGATTATACTCGACTCGTTTAATATTCAAACTACTCGAATTTTCGATTATGATTTAATACGTACTCGATTGATACAGATTCGATTAGATACTCACATTCTCTTATAATATATACATAATTAAATCAACTTAGGATAAATAATTATTATTATTTTGTTTTGTTTTTAATTTTAATTTTAATTTTAATAAATCAAATTAGGATAAATAATTATTATTTTGTTTTATTTTCTCATTTCTAAGTAAAATAACAAATTTAATTTATAATTATATTTATTATAAAATTAGTTATTATGTGGAGACTCAAATTCAAATTTGAATTTGAAGCCCGCGAGTAGTTTGAATATAATTCGATCCGAGTCTGATCGAATTCAAGTAATAAAAAATCGAGTTCAATCTGAATATAATTTTTCAAATACATTTCGAATTCGAGTATGGATTTAACATTTTGAGTATCTCTTCGACTCATTTACACCCTTAGTAACAATCACATCTTGCATCTGCCTTTGAATTATCTCTGCGTCCACCCGTAAAAATTCAGGTTCCTATCTAATCAGAAATACAATCCCAAAAAAAAAAATTTAACCAAAAAGTACTACCATATGTGTGACAACCCAAAATAGGTCCATTCCATCCAACCCATTCTGAGTCGCCAAATACATAGTACAGAAAACAACTACAACTTTATTACAACAATTGTCGTACAAAATACAACAACACATATGCTGTGAGTTTGGATACAAATATATACCAAATGTGACACATGTCCCAACCGTGGACAACACCTCACAGTGACACCTTACATAAAGTTATTGTGGCGACCCCAAATCCGGATACTTGAAACCCGAACTTGGTTCTCCACGATACGATTTCTTTAAGCTGAATAATACTAAATAATAATAATAATATAATTCAACTTAATTTACATACATCAAAGTTTACTTTCCTGTCGTGACCTTCAAATACATTCCTTACAATACGACATAATAGATTCCATTGTCTTACTAACTATAACCATTAACTCATACTAAATCTCATTCGAATAGCTTTTCTTTTCCCTTGTTAGTGCACGAGCCTTGAGTCGATCGTCGTAATCGAAAACATTTAGTTTAAGCAAGGATGAGCATTTGAGTGCCCAAAGAAGTAATAACAATTATATATATATAATTTGAAAGAATATAAGTATTCTCTTTCCATAACACTTCTACAACGAATCGAAAGTTGTGAAGTAATCAGATCTTGATAAAACATTCACATAACAACTCTCTTCCAAATTATTTAAATTTGGCTCGCTCTACCCATGAATAGGGTTTAAGAAACATACTATGAACATTGTTTTTCATTTTCGAAAAGGTTTAGCGAGAATTCATCCGCAAACCGTCATAACTTACTAGCACGCGGTGATCAAATCGGCCAGACTACCACAGATTGATCAATACTACATAACTAGAACGACATTCATCGCTTTCATCCTTTGTCCGTCAAGTCACATAAAATTTTCCCATTATCGGGATGTTCATACATGCACGTTCCAAACCCGAAGGTTTTTAATCTTCTTTCAACAATAATATGTAATTCAACATATAGGTATACGGGTAATTGACATGGTATATCAACATGTGAATAAATGCCATGATTATCCAAGTGGGGACACTTGTATATAACCATTTAGAAATCAACTTAACGTAATATATATCTCGAAATTAACATGTTGATAATCAAAAGCGTACATAATTTGTGCGAAAATAGAATAATTCAAAACTTCTTACTCATGTCCATTGCATAAAGGAAATGCAAAGGTAGGATACTTTTTGATTTGTCGATTACAAATCTCAACTTAGATCTTATCTCTTTATCACAACCTATCAATAAATGTGTCATTTGTCCGATTAGAACAATATATCATAACACATAAGATCTTGTCGGGTTATGGTCATTGACATAATCGCAGATGATCATACTTTTAGCTCACATTCTATACTTTTATACATTTTTCAAATATCTCATCCATGTTCTTACAGTAGTCTTTTCTTTCTATTATAGGATCCGACAGTTGTCGGCGTACCGACAGCTTTATCGAGTACATACTGAGTCTAAGACTCTTATTCTATACCTCAACATCTGTAATTATCAGACATTTTACTTTTAATTATTTTAGAATTTTTTCCAGAAATTGAAAAATTTAAAATAATTCAAATCTGTCACTCAAGGTTTATAGTGATATAACTGTTACTATGGGTGCTCTTCACCAAATCCTGGACTTCATAACCTGCTTCTCTATTCAATTTAGTTTGACCCAGGATATCACTTTCAAACATCGGAATTATAATTATATGACTTAAACATCAAACAATTCTATTATCATTAATAATTAATTAACATTAAATTATTAATGAAATCATTGCCAAAATATAAAAGTTATTTATAATAACTTAAACTATTTTTAAAACATTTATTTTACCCTTAAATGATTTTTAAAACAATTAAAATCATTTTAAATAATCATCATTAATATATAAATATTAATGTACTATTTATCCAAATATTAAAAGTCATTAATTATAACTTAAAATATTTTTAAATCCTTAATATCCTCTTTAAATGATTTTTAAATAAATAAAACCATTTTAAACTATTTATTTAATATAAATATTAAATAAACTTAATATCACAAATCATTAACTAAATATCATTAATATATAATTATTAATGAAATTGTCTTCTAAATATTAAAAGTTATATTTTATAACTCAAAATATTTTCTTATACCCTAAAATAATTTTTCATGATTTTTCATGAATTAAAACTATTTTTAAATCATTTATTTAATATTATAATTAAATAAATAAATACCTTTATATTTCAAAATATTAAATATTTATGAAATATACTCAAAATAATTAAAAACTATTTTTCGGACTTTAAAATAATTTTTCATAATTTATTTGGTATTTTTAATAATTAAAACTAATTTTTCTAATTTTTAAATTAATTTCCTAAAATCGTAAATTAAAATAATTAAAACTATCATTAAATGCTCCTATAGTGACGTAAGTGTCGCTATAGGTGTTCTTGAGCCTACCTGAGATCTTCACAAGTGAACAAGGTAGCTTACTTTGACCGTGAATAACTCTCTCATCTTAACGAATTTGGACAATCTATAAATTGGGTCTTGTAGAGGAAATACAAGACTACAATCTCCAATAATCATAACTTCTAAACAAACATCAGATCTGGGATAAATCGGCCATCAAAGTAGCTACCAAAGTCATTTCTTCACGAAGAACAGATTCGAGGTGCCTACTTTGGACCTCTATAACTTGATGATCGTGTAACGTTTATGTGATCTATCAATTCCAATTGTGCAGACAACATGTAGGACTACAACTCTAACACTTAACATCATCATAAAAACAAGAAATCAAGCATCTAAAGTATGGTCAAATCTTGTCAGAAAAATTAACACTTAGAAAATTATGGGTTGCCCAGAATTTTCTGGTCAATGCCGGTCAACCAACTTTGACCTTAAATAACTCTTAATCCGTAATATATATGGACTTGATTCTTTTTGGAGGTTAAATACCACATAACAAGATACACATATCAACCTTTAGAACACAAAACACATTAAAGATGACCGAGATATAAGGCGACGACATTTGTCCAAAAAAATATTTACGGACACTTAGAATATTTTCTGGGTTTGAAAAACAGCCGGTCAATGCCGGTCAACCCACTTTGACCGCTTATAAATCCCGATCTACAATAGATATAGACCTGATTCCTTTTGGAGTTTAAAGACCACATATTAGGCTACCTATAACAACTTTTAAACAACAAAACTCATGATCGACCAAAGAGTTATAGCCTCTAACATTTGGTGAAAAATAATGAATTCTTGCTTTCCAACTTGCTCAAATCTTCAAATTCGTGCACTTTGATGTTATGGGTTCATGATTTTACAACCCGAACATTAATAGACTCTCTATTACACTACTTTAAACAATCAATTGCATCAATTAACATCGAATCGAAGGATTTCTAGAATTTAGGATTTCCTACCTTTTCAAGCTTGATTTTTGATTTTTTGGCTTTGATGCTTACGATTTGTTGTTTGTGATGGTCGGGCTTTGATTAGGAGATTATGGGCAAGATAATTTCGTTGGTAAGAGGTTGGGAGAGTGTGTCTAGAGAGTTGCTATAATTTTAGTGTGCATTAAGCTTGAATTTCCTTAATTTCTATTTATAGACCATTTAGATTGCCTTGGATGCTCAATAATGCTAGTATAATTGGATGCTAGCTGATAAATATAGTGGGGCAAGTATGTTGGCCATGATTTGTTTCTAGATTCCTCAATAATACACTAATAATACACTAATAATAAGCGAAAAGGGCAATTTAGTCATTTCCACACTAATGATTGGTTTCTTCCTTTAATAATGTACAAGGGTAGTTTAGACTTCTCATGTCTACCATGAAGGGCATTTTAGACATTGTCCATAACCATTAGGGTTTATCACTTTAGATTTTAAAATTCCATAATATAACTAATAATACACTAAAAGGGTATTTTGGTAATTTCACATATAATTTCATGGACATTTTTGTATATAGCAATTAAATGTAGTATTTAATCACTAGATGGTAATTCTTATCATTTACCAATTACTTTCTATCCTTTGGTAAATTAAAACATTTATACTGATAACATCGTAATTAAACCCAATAATTTTAAATTAGGGTTTTCTATGAAAATTAGAATTTTCTAATTAGGGTTTCTTAACGTCATCAATTAGGGTTTCTAATTGACCATTAGGGTTCTCTAATTATCTGTGTATGTTCTAACACAGTCATTACGATCTCTAACTTCAACCGATTAGGGTTGTAATAATTAGGTTTGTCTAATTATCGGCGTAAAAAATAATAGTAATTAGGGTTTTCTTCTAATTACGGACATTACGTATACACAATAACTTCATATACACGATAAACTTCATATACACGATCATTACTCGGTCATTTCTCATAATCGAGTTTAATAATTAGGGTTTCACAAAGACGGTAATATCTTTATGACCTAATTGGTAGTCATTGCTTCGATATTATCTGTCTCTTTATACACATTACATAATTATTGTAATTTGTAAAATCATTATAACAATAATATAATATTATTATTCTCATCTCTTGATCACAATCCCAATTCGTGGTTTGGATCTCATATCCGACTTCTCTTTCGCATATCAAGTTAAAATACTTGATTTAAATATTCTCAACAATTCATATAATAAAATATTTATTATATAATTCTAATTATCACTTCATATATTATTTCCAATCATGTTATCATGGAAAATAATTAATAAAAACATTTCTAACTACGTAAATTAATTACCATAAAATATAATTTGTAGTAATTAATAATTAATAATTCCAAAATTATTTCTAATTTTTCAAGTAATAAATATATTCGCATTTATCGCTCACATTACTAGACACTTATTCTCGTCATTAAATAAAAAAAAAAAATTATACATAAATTTTCTTATTTATTTTATTTAGAAATCTCGGGTTATTACATTCACCTCCTTTATAAGGATTCCGTCCCCTAATCACCGCTTCTAAAACTCATACACGAAGAGTACATAACACATATAATCCTTGCACATAGACCTCGATCAATACTTGATCGAATCGTTTTTCTTATTCTCCATAACGCATGTCTATCTCGATAAACAAAATTTGATTTCTAAAAGAACTCAAATTCCTTCCTCAAAATTTCTTTAATAAAGTAATTTACTATATGTATATATACAGGAAAAATCATATAAGACACATAAGTTATTCAAATAGCACCGGAGTTCTGCTTCCAAATTTTGCGCACAAGATCCTCAATCTGCTTTCGATATCTTGAATCGACCATAATGAAGACACTTACGGTTTATTTCGTTTATCGCTTTATATCTCTTGTTTGTCATTTCTCGTATTCACATTCCTTATCTCATTTCTTCTTCTTTCACCTTATACTCTTTCATCTTATACTCCATTGATTCATAAATAAAACATTCGCTATACATTCTTGAATTGGGACAATTGGAAGAGATATGTCTCTTCCGCCCACAAAACTTTCTCTTTATCTCATTTCCCTTTTTATCGTATAGGTGATAAAAGTTATCTTTTGCCCTTTCCGTTATCCTAACTATCATAAACGCTTCTCTTTGAGTCACTTAATCCTCTATACCTAGCAATAGGATTGCTTTAAAGTCTTTAGCGTTCGTTGTTCGATTATCTGGTTGATCTTCCATTTGGGTTTTCGTTTTTCGTCTCGGTGACATAATCATAAATTATTCTTCATTTCCTTACATTCTAAGCCTCATCATTATCGTTCGACATATACCACAAAATTTTCTACTCAAATAATCATGTATTCCAAAATATTAAATTTTGAAACTTGGTTTACTATATTAACCAATATTCGGATAAATATCTGCTACCTTTATAACAACTTACTTCATTAATCCAACTTGTGACACTCATGGTACTTCCAACCATAGCACCTCACATTAATAGAACTTAACATACCCTAAAGCACATATTGCTTTAAACATCACCATATCCCTTTGTGACTACGAAAAGTCGGATTTAAAATCTTGACCAACATAAAAGTTGAAAATAGTTCATCACTTATCATACACATTACATCTACTCAACATAACCTAAATCTTTTTCTTGGACATCTTTTCGCTTGATGGCCTTTCCTCCTACAAACAAAACATGAACCTGGTTCTAAATAAGGACAATAATGAGAGGTATGTCCCTCACGTCCGCAAACATAACATATCTTCTTCCCTTTCTTCTTATCAGGTTTTCCTACCTCAGGGTCTTTTATCTTTCTTTTTCCTTTACGTCTCGGAGCTGCACACGATGTGTTGTTTGAGGCTCCCATCTGGTCAATTTGGATTTTGAGCTTATCTTGCTCTTCCATTGTTTCTTTTAATGCTTTTCGCAGTTGAATATTAAGCAACTTTTCTATCTCCCACAACCTTTCTAGTGAAGAAACCTTGTTCTCCAGATCCTGCACTTTCGTTGATGCTTGAGCAGCTTCAACTTTAGTGTCTGAATCACTATCTGTCAAATCCACCATTTCTGGATCTGATACTACGTTTTCCACTATAGCCACCACCTAAATCGATTTGGGTTCTGGTGAGCTTCTATTTCAAATTGTTGGCCTTGATATTAGCTTAGGGGTATGGATCCGATCCTTCTTATTCCACATATCTTTTCCACCGACATCTACATACATAAGTTACCACGATTAGCATATAGTATATATACACAACAATCAAGAGTTTTATATATCGTTGTCTCTTATTTTGTTTGACGATGAATTTATTCAATCCATCTCTATAAACACATCAACGCCTATCTTTCTTCGCCGAAGCGCGCCCATCCACTCTGCAGATCGAATCGTATGAAGGCGATGTCTAAAGCTGTTCTCCAAGGTATATATCACGGTGTCTTTGGCTTCTATCTCAACCTTCAATTGTCCTATCATATCTCTCTCGCTCCAACCTCCTCGTAACTCTGCTAACTCCATCTCGTGTTCGGTGAAGCGGCGTCCTTGTCTTCTTTGTTCCAAAATCTGGAGATGACGATTACATACCTCACTTTCTTTCAAATTTCTAACCCTTAAGTCGTCGTTCCTAACTATCAAATCTCTTATAATCTCACTGTCTGTGTACTCCTCGCTAGAGTCCATCGTCTCTTGGGTCAAGGAATTACTATTTTGACTTTCGTCATCCATCCTATGACCACAATAAACGAGACAACATCATTACTGAAATAAAATATATTCATTGTTAAAATGAAGTAATATTTTATTTAGTACCACTAAAACTCGATGAATCTCTTCAACTCATCATATCCTATAACTTCTCACCAGAGTACTTCGTCTCATGGTTCACTGAATATCTATCTTACTTTCGTCCTCCATTCTACTAAGGTTATAACCTAGGTTTCGCATTCCTAACGTTTATAACCTACAGCTTTGATACCAACCTGTGGCGACCCCAAATCCGGATACTTGAAACCCGAACTTGGTTCTCCACGATACGATTTCTTTAAGCTGAATAATACTAAATAATAATAATAATATATTCAACTTAATTTACATACATCAAAGTTTACTTTCCTGTGTGCGTGACCTTCAAATACATTCCTTACAATACCGACAATAGATTCCATTGTCTTACTAACTATAACCATTAACTCATACTAAATCTCATTCGAATAGCTTTTCTTTTCCCTTGTTCGTGCTCTCGAGCCTTCGTGTCGATCGACGTGAATCGAAAACATTTAGTTTAAGCAAGGATGAGAATTTGAGTGCCCAAAGAAGTAATAACAATTATATATATAAAATCGAAAGAATATAAGTATTCTCTTTCCATAACACTTCTACAACGAATCGAAAGTTGTGAAGTAATCAGATCTTGATAAAAATTCACATAACAACTCTCTTCCAAATTATTTAAATTTGGCTCCTCTACCATGAATAGGGTTTAAGAAACATACTATGAACATTGTTTTTCATTTTCGAAAAGGTTTAGCGAAATTCATCCATGAAACCGTCATAACTTACTTAGCACGCGAGGGTGATCACCATTGTACCTGTATTGATCAATACTACATAACTAGAACGACATTCATCGCTCATCCTTTGTCCGTCGAAGCACATAAAAATTTTCCCATTATCGGGATGTTCATACATGCCTGGTTCCAAACCCGAAGGTTTTTAATCTTGCTCAACAATAATATGTAATTCAACATATAGGTATACGGGTAATTGACATGGTATATCAACATGTGAATAAATGCCATGATTATCCAAGTGGGGACACTTGTATAACCATTTAGAAATCAACTTAACAGAATATATATCTGAGCTAACATGTTGATAATCAAAACGTACATAATTTGTACAGAAATAGAATAATTCTGAAACTTCTTACTCATGTCCATTGCATAAAGGAAATGCAAAGGTAGGATACTTGCCTGATTTGCTGATTACAAATCTCAACTTAGATCTTATCTCTTTATCACAACCTATCAATAAACAGGTCATTTGTCCGATTAGAACAATATATCATAACACATAAGATCGCGGCTATGGTCAAAGACATAATCGCAGCAGTGATCATACTTTTTTAGTTCACATTCTATACTTTTATACATTTTTCAAATATCTCATCCATGTTCTTACAAAGTTGTCTTTTCTTTTTATTATAGATCCGAAGCGGTTTGCAGCATCGACACGCCTTTTTTATCGAAAGTACATACCGAGTCTAAGACTCTTATTCTATACCTCAACATCTCGTAATTATCGACATTTTACTTTTAATTATTTTAGAATTTTTCCGTAAATTGAAAAATTTAAAATAATTCAAATCATCACTCAAGGTTTATAGTGATATAATCTGCTACTATGGGTGCTCTTCACCAAATCCTCGGACTTCATAACCTAATTTTCAATCACCTAGTTTGACCGGATATCACTTTCAAACATCTAATTATAATTATATGACTTAAACATCAAATACTTCTATTATCATTAATAATTAATTAACATTAAATTATTAATGAAATCATTGCTAAAATATAAAAGTTATTTATAATAACTTAAACTATTTTTAAAACATTTATTTTACCCTTAAATGATTTTTAAAACAATTAAAATCATTTTAAATAATCATCATTAATATATAAATATTAATGTACTATTTATCCAAATATTAAAAGTCATTAATTATAACTTAAAATATTTTTAAATCCTTAATATCCTCTTTAAATGATTTTTAAATAAATAAAACCATTTTTAAACTATTTATTTAATATAAATATTAAATAAACTTAATATCACAAATCATTAACTAAATATCATTAATATATAATTATTAATGAAATTGTCTTCTAAATATTAAAAGTTATATTTTATAACTCAAAATATTTTCTTATACTCTTAAAATAATTTTTCATGATTTTTCATGAATTAAAACTATTTTTAAATCATTTATTTAATATTATAATTAAATAAATAATACCTTTATATTTCAAAAATATTAAATATTTATGAAATATACTCAAAATAATTAAAAACTATTTTTCGGACTTTAAAATAATTTTTCATAATTTATTTGGTATTTTTAATAATTAAAACTAATTTTTCTAATTTTTAAATTAATTTCCTAAAATCGAAATTAAAATAATTAAAACTATCGCTAAATGCTCCTATAGTGACGTATGTCGCTTATAGGTGTTCTTGAGCCTACCCAGATCTTCACAAGGCAGAACCGAGTGGCCTACTTTGACCGTGAATAACTCTCTCATCTTAACGAATTTGGACAATCTATAAATTGGGTCTTGTAGAGGAAATACAAGACTACAATCTCCAATAATCATAACTTCTAAACAAACATCAGATCTGGATAAATCGGCCATCAAAGTAGTTACCAAAGTCGTTTCTTCACGAAGAACAGCTTCGAGGTGCCTACTTTGGACCTCTATAACTTGATGATCGTAACGCTTATGTGATCTATCAATTCCAAAGTGTAGACAACATGTAGGACTACAACTCTAACACTTAACATCATCATAACAACAAGAAATCAAGCATCTAAAGTATGGTCAAATCTTGTCGGAAAAATTAACACTTAGAAAATTCTCGGGTCATTTGCACTTTTTTCGTCAATGCCAACAACCCACTTTGACCTTAAATAACTCTTAATCCGTAATATATATGGACCTGATTCTTTTGGAGGTTAAATACCACATAACAAGCTACACATATCAACCTTTAGAACACAAAACACATTAAAGATGACCGCGATATAAGGTTCGACATTTGTCCAAAAAAACATTTCTGGACACTTAGAATATTTTCTGGGTTTGAAAAAAAATAGGTTAATGCCGGGTCAACCCACTTTGACCGCTTATAAATCCCGATCTACAATAGATATAGACCTGATTCCTTTTGGAGTTTAAAGACCACATATTAGGCTACCTATAACAACTTTTAAACAACAAAACTCATGATCGACCAAAGAGTTATAGCCTCTAACATTTGGTGAAAATAATGTAATCTTGGTTTTCCAACTTGCTCAAATCTTCAAATTCGTGCACTTTGATGTTATGGGTTCATGATTTTACAACCCGAACATTAATAGACTCTCTATTACACTACTTTAAACAATCAATTGCATCAATTAACATCGAATCAAGGATTTCTAGAATTTAGGATTTCCTACCTTTTCAAGCTTGATTTTTGATTTTTTGGCTTTGATGCTTCGATTTGTTGTTTGTGATGGTCGGGCTTTGATTAGGAGATTATGGGCAAGATAATTTCGTTGGTAAGAGGTTGGGAGAGTGTGTCTAGAGAGTTGCTATAATTTTAGTGTGCATTAAGCTTGAATTTCCTTAATTTCTATTTATAGACCATTTAGATTGCCTTGGATGCTCAATAATGCTAGTATAATTGGATGCTAGCTGATAAATATAGTGGGGCAAGTATGTTGGCCATGATTTGTTTCTAGATTCCTCAATAATACACTAATAATACACTAATAAGCCAAAAGGGCAATTTAGTCATTTCCACACTAATGATTGGTTTCTTCCTTTAATAATGTACAAGGGTAGTTTAGACTTCTCATGTCTACCATGAAGGGCATTTTAGACATTGTCCATAACCATTAGGGTTTATCACTTTAGATTTTAAAATTCCATAATATAACTAATAATACACTAAAAGGGTATTTTGGTAATTTCACATATAATTTCATGGACATTTTTGTATATAGCAATTAAATGTAGTATTTAATCACTAGATGGTAATTTTTATCATTTACCAATTACTTTCTATCCTTTGGTAAATTAAAACATTTATACAATAACATCGTAATTAAAACCCAATAATTTTAAATTAGGGTTTTCTATGTAAAATTAGAATTTTCTAATTAGGGTTTCTTAACGCCATCAATTAGGGTTTCTAATTGACCATTAGGTTCTCTAATTATCTCGTGTATGTTCTAACACACCATTACGATCTCTAACTTCAACCGATTAGGGTTGTAATAATTAGGTTTGTCCTAATTATCAAAGATAAAAAATAGTAATTAGGGTTTTCTTCTAATTACGTATATTCGTATACACAAGAATTTCATATACACAAGAAACTTCATATACATAAATGCTACTCACCATTTCTCATAACCGAGTTTAATAATTAGGGTTTCACAAAGACGGTAATATGCTACGACCTAATCGACCGCCATCATTCAATATTATCTCGTCATACACACAAGACATAATTATTGTATCAGAAAAATCATTATAACAATAATATAATATTATTATTCTCATCTCTTGATCACAATCCCAATTCGTGGTTCGATCTCATATCCGACTTCTCTTTCGCATATCAAGTTAAAATACTTGATTTAAATATTCTCAACAATTCATATAATAAAATATTTATTATATAATTCTAATTATCACTTCATATATTATTTCCAATCATGTTATCATGGAAAATAATTAATAAAAACATTTCGCTACGTAAATTAATTACCATAAAATATAATTTGTAGTAATTAATAATTAATAATTCCAAAATTATTTCTAATTTTTCAAGTAATAAATATATTCGCATTTATCGCTCACATTACTAGACACTTTATTCTCGCTATTAAATAAAAAAAAAATTACGCAAATTTTCTTATTTATTTTATTTAGAAATCTCGGGTTATTACATTCACCTCCTTTATAAGGATTCCGCCCCTAATCACCGCTTTAAAACTCATACACGTAAGAGTACATAACACATATAATCCTTGATATAGACCTCGATCAATACTTGATCGAATCGTTTTTTACTATTCTCCATAACGCATGTCTATCTCGATAAACAAAAATTTGATTTCTAAAAGAACTCAAATTCCTTCCTCAAAATTTCTTTAATAAAGTAATTTACTATATGTATATATACAGAAAAATCATATAAGACACATAAGTTATTCAAATAGCACCGAGTTCTGCTTCCAAATGCCACAAAGATCCTCAATCGCTACGATATATCTTGAACGACCATAATGAAGACACTTACGGTTTATTTCGTTGTCGCCATATATTCATTCATCATTTCTCGTATTCACATTCCTTATCTCATTTCTTCTTCTTTCACCTTATACTCTTTCATCTTATACTCCATTGATTCATAAATAAAACATTCGCTATACATTCTTGAATTGGGACAATTGGAAGAGATATGTCTCTTCCGCCCACAAACTTTCTCTTTATCTCATTTCCTTTTATCGATAGGTGATAAAAGTTATCTTTTGCCCTTTCCGTTATCCTAACTATCATAAACGCTTCTATCGAGTCACTTAATCCTCTATACCCTAGCAATAGGATTTTTTTAAAGTCTTTATGCGCTCGTTGTTCGATTATCCGTTGATCTTCCACCGGTTTTCGCTTTTCGCCTCTTGGTGACATAATCATAAATTATTCTTCATTTCCTTACATTCTAAGCCTCATCGTATACGCTCGATATATACCACAAAATTTTCTACTCAAATAATCATGTATTCCAAAATATTAAATTTTGAAACTTGGTTTACTATATTAACCAATATTCGTATAAATATCTGCTACCTTTATAACAACTTACTTCATTAATCCAACTTGTGACACTCATGGTACTTCCAACCATAAAGACCTCACATTAATAGAACTTAACATACCATAAAGACATATTGCTTTTAAACATCACCATCCCTTTGTGACTACGAAAGTCTGGATTTAAAATCTTGACCAACATAAAAGTTGAAAATAGTTCATCACTTATCATACACATTACATCTACTCAACATAACCTAAATCTTTTTCTTGGACATCTTTTCGCTGATGGCCTTTCCTCCTACAAACAAAACATGAACCCGGTTCTAAATAAGGACAATAATGAGAGGTATGTCCCTCACGTCCGCAAACATAACATATCTTCTTCCCTTTCTTCTTATCGTGTTTTCCTACCTCGTGGTCTTTTATCTTTCTTTTTCCTTTACGCCCTTGAGCCGCATTACATGTGTGTTGTTTGAGGCTCCCATCCGTCAATTTGGATTTTGAGCTTATCTTGCTTCTTCCATTGTTTCTTTTAATGCTTTTCGCAGCTTGAATATTAAGCAACTTTTCTATCTCCCACAACCTTTCTAGTGAAGAAACCTTGTTCTCCAGATCTCGCACTTTCGCTGATGCTTGAGCAGCCTTCAACTTTAGTGTCCGAATCACTATCTCACAAATCCACCATTTCGGATCCGATACTACGCTTTCCACTATAGCCACCTCGTCCGATTTGGGTTCCCTGTGAGCTTCTATTTCAAATTGCTGGCCTTGATATTAGCTTAGGGGTATGGATCCGATCCTTCTTATTCCACATATCTTTTCCACCGTATATCTACATACATAAGTTACCCCGATTAGTATATAGTATATATATACACAACAATCAAGAGTTTTATATACGTTGTCTCTTATTTTGTTTGACGATGAATTTATTCAATCCATCTCTATAAACACATCAACGCCTATCTTTCTGCCGAAAGCGCCCATCCACTCAGATCGAATCGTATGAAGGCGGCGTCTAAAGCCCTGCTCCAAGGTATATATCCCGTGTCTTTGGCTTCTATCTCAACCTTCAATTGTCCTATCTCAGATCTCTCTCGCCCAACCTCCTCAGAATTCTCGCTAACTCCATCTCGTGTTCGGTGAGCAGCGGCCCTCTTGTATCATTGCTCCAAAATCCTGAGAGTACGATTCGCCTCCGCCCTTTCAAATTCTAACCCTTAATTCGCTGCTCCTAACTATCAAATCTCTTATAATCTCACCGTCTGCAGGTACTCTCGCTAGAGTCCATCGCCTCTTGGGTCAAGGAATTACTATTTTGACTTTCGTCATCCATCCTATGACCACAATAAACGAGACAACATCATTATCGAAATAAAATATATTCATTGTTAAAATGAAGTAATATTTTATTTAGTACCACTAAAACTCAATGAATCTCTTCAACTCATCATATCCTATAACTTCTCACCAGAGTACTTCGCCTCATGGTTCATCAATATCTATCTTAACTTTCGTCCTCCATTCTACTAAGGTTATAACCTAGGTTTCGCATTCCTAACGCTTATAACCTCATGCTTTTGATACCAACCTCGTATGCACCCCCAAATCCGGATACTTGAAACCCGAACTTGGTTCTCCACGATACCATTTCTTTAAGTCAATAATACTAAATAATAATAATAATATAATTCAACTTAATTTACATACATCAAAGTTTACTTTCCTGTGCACGTGACCTTCAAATACATTCCTTATAATACCGACAATAGATTCCATTGTCTTACTAACTATAACCATTAACTCATACTAAATCTCATTCGAATAGCTTTTCTTTTCTTTTGTTCGTGCTCGAGCCTTCGTGTCGATCGACGTGAATCGAAAAAACATTTAGTTTAAGCAAGGATGAGCATTTGAGTGCCCAAAGAAGTAATAACAATTATATATATAAGTCGAAGAATATAAGTATTCTCTTTACATAACACTTCTACAACGAATCGAAAGTTGTGAAGTAATCAGACCGATAAAAAAATTCACATAACAACTCTCTTCCAAATTATTTAAATTTGGCTCGCTCTACCCATGAATAGGGGGTTTAAGAAACATACTATGAACATTGTTTTCATTTTCAAAAGGTTTAGCAGAAATTCATCCGCAAAACCGTCATAACTTACTTACGGACGGTGAGGGTGATCACTTCATTGTACCTCAGATTGATCAATACTACATAACTAGAACGACATTCATCGCTTCATCCTTTGTCCGTCCAAGTTACATAAAAATTTTCCCATTATCGGGATGTTCATACATGCCCGGTTCCAAACCCAAGGTTTTAATCTTGCTCAACAATAATATGTAATTCAACATATAGGTATACGGGTAATTGATACGGGTATATCAACATGTGAATAAATGCCATGATTATCCAAGTGGGGACACTTGTATAACCATTTAGAAATCAACTTAATGTAATATATATCCGAGCTAACATATGTTGATAATCAAAACGCATATAATTTGTATGTAAATAGAATAATTCAAACTTATTCATGTCCATCGTGATAAAGGAAATGCAAAGGTAGGATACTCACCGATTTGTTGATTACAAATCTCAACTTAGATCTTATCTCTTTATCACAACCTATCAATAAACAAAAGTCATTTGTCCCATTAGAACAATATATCATAACACATAGTCTTCGCTGCCATGGTCAAGACATAATCGCAGTGATCATACTTTTTAGTTCACATTCTATACTTTTATACATTTTTCAAATATCTCATCCATGTTCTTACAAAGAGTCTTTTCTTTCTATTATAGGATCCGATAAATGTTTGCAGCATTCGGCAAATTTTTTATCGGGTACATACATTGAGTCTAAGACTCTTATTCTATACCTCAACATCTCGTAATTATCGACATTTTACTTTTAATTATTTTCAATTTTTTCCGTAAATTGAAAAATTTAAAATAATTCAAATCATTACCAAGGTTTATAGTGATATAATCATACTATGGGTGCTCTTCACCAAATCTCGGACTTCATAACCTGCCTTCTCAATAAATTAGTTTGACCGGATATCACTTTCAAACATCTAATTATAATTATATGACTTAAACATCAAATACTTCTATTATCATTAATAATTAATTAACATTAAATTATTAATGAAATCATTGCTAAAATATAAAAGTTATTTATAATAACTTAAACTATTTTTAAAACATTTATTTTACCCTTAAATGATTTTTAAAACAATTAAAATCATTTTTAAATAATCATCATTAATATATAAATATTAATGTACTATTTATCCAAATATTAAAAGTCATTAATTATAACTTAAAATATTTTTAAATCCTTAATATCCTCTTTAAATGATTTTTAAATAAATAAAACCATTTTTAAACTATTTATTTAATATAAATATTAAATAAACTTAATATCACAAATCATTAACTAAATATCATTAATATATAATTATTAATGAAATTGTCTTCTAAATATTAAAAGTTATATTTTATAACTCAAAATATTTTCTTATACCCTAAAATAATTTTTCATGATTTTTCATGAATTAAAACTATTTTTAAATCATTTATTTAATATTATAATTAAATAAATAATACCTTTTATATTTCAAAAATATTAAATATTTATGAAATATACTCAAAATAATTAAAACTATTTTTCGACTTTAAAATAATTTTTCATAATTTATTTGGTATTTTTAATAATTAAAACTAATTTTTCTAATTTTTAAATTAATTTCCTAAAAATCGAAATTAAAATAATTAAAACTATCATTAAATGCTCCTATAGTGATGTAAGTGTCGCTATAGGGTGTTCTTTGAGCCTACCCGATCTTCTTCACAAGGCGTAACCGAGTGGCCTACTTTCGACCGTGAATAACTCTCTCATCTTAACGAATTTGGACAATCTATAAATTGGGTCTTGTAGAGAGAAATACAAGACTACAATCTCCAATAATCATAACTTCTAAACAAACATCGATTCGGGATAAATCGCCATCAAAGTAGTTACCAAAGTCGTTTCTTCACGAAGAATACCGAGGTGCCTACTTTGGACCTCTATAACTTGATGATCGTAACGCTTATGTGATCTATCAATTCCAAAGCAGTGTAGACAACATGTAGGACTACAACTCTAACACTTAACATCATCATAAAAACAAGAAATCAAGCATCTAAAGTATGGTCAAATCTTGTCTAAAAATTAACACTTAGAAAATTCTCACCGCCTGCAATTTTTCGGTCAATGCCACAACCCACTTTGACCTTAAATAACTCTTAATCCGTAATATATATGGACCTGATTCTTTTGGAGGTTAAATACCACATAACAAGCTACACATATCAACCTTTAGAACACAAAACACATTAAAGATGACCGAGATATAAGGTTCGACATTTGTCCAAAAAAAACATTTCTGACACTTAGAATATTTTCTGGTTTGAAAAAGCAAATGGCCAATGCTTGGCCAACCCACTTTGACCGCTTATAAATCCCGATCTACAATAGATATAGACCTGATTCCTTTTGGAGTTTAAAGACCACATATTAGGCTACCTATAACAACTTTTAAACAACAAAACTCATGATCGACCAAAGAGTTATAGCCTCTAACATTTGGTGAAAAATAATGTAATCTTGCTTTTTCCAACTTGCTCAAATCTTCAAATTGTGCACTTTGATGTTATGGGTTCATGATTTTACAACCTGTAACATTAATAGACTCTCTATTACACTACTTTAAACAATCAATTGCATCAATTAACATCGAATCAAGGATTTCTAGAATTTAGGATTTCTACCTTTTCAAGCTTGATTTTTGATTTTTTGGCTTTGATGCTTCGATTTGTTGTTTGTGATGGTACGGGCTTTGATTAGGAGATTATGGGCAAGATAATTTCGTTGGTAAGAGGTTGGGAGAGTGTGTCTAGAGAGTTGCTATAATTTTAGTGTGCATTAAGCTTGAATTTCCTTAATTTCTATTTATAGACCATTTAGATTGCCTTGATGCTCAATAATGCTAGTATAATTGGATGCTAGCTGATAAATATAGTGGGGCAAGTATGTTGGCCATGATTTGTTTCTAGATTCCTCAATAATACACTAATAATACACTAATAAGCCAAAAAGGGCAATTTAGTCATTTCCACACTAATGATTGGTTTCTTCCTTTAATAATGTACAAGGGTAGTTTAGACTTCTCATGTCTACCATGAAGGGCATTTTAGACATTGTCCATAACCATTAGGGTTTATCACTTTAGATTTTAAAATTCCATAATATAACTAATAATACACTAAAAGGGTATTTTGGTAATTTCACATATAATTTCATGGACATTTTTGTATATAGCAATTAAATGTAGTATTTAATCACTAGATGGTAATTCTTATCATTTACCAATTACTTTCATCCTTTGGTAAATTAAAACATTTATACAATAACATCGTAATTAAACCCAATAATTTTAAATTAGGGTTTTCTATGAAAATTAGAATTTTCTAATTAGGGTTTCTTAACGTCATCAATTAGGGTTTCTAATTGACCATTAGGGGTTCTCTAATTATCTCGTGTATGTTCTAACACGGTCATTACGATCTCTAACTTCAACCGATTAGGGTTGTAATAATTAGGTTTGTCTAATTATCGGCGATAAAAAATAGTAATTAGGGTTTTCTTCAATTACGTATATTCGTATATACACAAAGAATTTCATATACACAAGAAACTTCATATACATTAAATGCTACTCACCATTTCTCATAACCGAGTTTAATAATTAGGGTTTCACAAAGACGGTAATATCTTTATGACCTAATCAATCGTCATCGCTTTCAATATTATCTGTCATCATATATACACACGAGACATAATTATTGTAATCAGAAAATCATTATAACAATAATATAATATTATTATTCTCATCTCTTGATCACAATCCCAATTCGTGGTTCGATCTCATATCTCGACTTCTCTTTCGCATATCAAGTTAAAATACTTGATTTAAATATTCTCAACAATTCATATAATAAAATATTTATTATATAATTCTAATTATCACTTCATATATTATTTCCAATCATGTTATCATGGAAAATAATTAATAAAAACATTTCGCTACGTAAATTAATTACCATAAAATATAATTTGTAGTAATTAATAATTAATAATTCCAAAATTATTTCTAATTTTTCAAGTAATAAATATATTCGCATTTATCGCTCACATTACTAGACACTTATTCTCGCTTAAATAAAAAAAAAAATTATACGCAAATTTTCTTATTTATTTTATTTAGGAAATCTCGGGTTATTACAGTTATAGTCAAAAACTGTTTTAGAAACTAAAATCTTTGGGAAGTGCTCAAGGAAACCTTCGTACATGTGAGGCCACGTTGCCTCTAGGTTATGATAGATATCATATGGCCACGTAATTATCCTTGGTCAATTCCAATAGACCCCAAAGAAAAACAAGAAGAAGATCACTATCATATTCTTCCCAATGGTAAGTCTTCTCTTGACATATCATTATCTCCACTGTCTCTAATTAAGAATTATACTTCAAACAAACACCAATATTATATAGGTAGTGCTCAGATATATACTCGAGCAGAGTGGATGAGCACATCCTCGTCTTATGATGATACGAGGTTGTATGTCATTAGACATCTTGTATGATAGTGACAAAACACCCTTCCAACGTTGGGTTCGCTTTCACCTCAACAAATTTATAGACCACCGCTCTATTCCCCTCATTATCCCCACTCGACCCGAGACACTTTTATTACCTGAAAGGAATTATGAAGCAAAAGGGTGAGCACAACTAGCCCAGTAAATAATATCATGACTAAAGATAATTAAATTATTAATAGCTTTTCATCAATAATAAATCGAGATTTAGAACATATGGTAGATGATAAAATTTCAACCATAGTTCTGACGGTGAAGACGAAGCAATCCATTAGAAGAGTCAAATAGACCATAAAAAGTCTATTATCTTCTATGTTAAAAATCCACCAATAATATTTTATCCTCAGTAACATCAATCAACAAATTCCTGGTCCACAATCATATGAATAACTCATAATCATAATTGTGATTCTAAATTTCTCTTATCCGTGATCGAAGATAATTTTTATCACATGTCTTTATCTCAAACATCAAAGATCATGGTTATACCAAATCACGCCTCGCTTATAATCATACTAATAATTTCATCTTTGCACTACGGCCAAAGATATTCATCAACATACCATCTCATGGCGCCCCCAAAATAGGTCAATTCCATCCAACCCATTCTGAGTCGCCAAATACATGGTGCGAAATAACTACAACTTTATTAATACATTTGTTGTGCAAAATCGACAACATATATACGGTGAGTTTAAATACAATTATTATTCGCTGAGACAATATACATACCCAAATAAATCCTCATCATAATTATTTATACATTATTTTACAAAATGGTGAGGACTACTAAACAACTCTCTCTATAACCATCATTCCATACCCCAGACTTCGCATTTCGCTACATTCTCGCCTCCCGAGAAGAAACATGGAACAAAAAGGAAAAGGGTGAGCTCAACTAGCCCAAAGAAGAATATTATGACTAAGATAATATACAACATATTATCGTTAGTCTCCAACAGGGAAAAATCTAATAGAATACAATAGACAACCAGTTTTAAATCAATCTTCGCAGCGAAAATAATTATTCATTAGAAGAGTTAAGTAGAGAATGCAACTACTATCTTCTATATATGAATTTAAAAGTGCATTGTCGATATTTTATCCTCGTAACATCAATCAATATATATCTCGAATCAAATATTCATCTTTTGCACTACAGCCAAAGATATTCATCGATTAATCATGTTCATCTAAACACTGCTCATATTTGCACTACAGCCAAAGATATTAATCGATCGGTTATATGTCATCTCAACACTGCTCATCTTTGCACTACGGCCAAAGATATTCATCAAGAAATCATTCATCTTTTGCACTACAGCCAAAGATATTCAAGAATATCATCATTTAAGACCGAGGATGATGAAAATATTTTTAAGAAACGAATCCAAAGGAAACAAAATGACAAGGATTAAGGATTAAGGACTCGTGACTTTGTTTTATCCATGTCCAACAATACCTCAAAAATAATCATAGTGGTGTAAAATTCAAGAATGATCAAAACATGGATACAATCAAAGCTAGTATCCACATAGATATTTTAGACGAAAAAGGAAAAATTTTTTATTTTTCGATGAATAGTCTTAAGATATTAAGTGAATAAAGTGTCAGATATCGTGAATAGTCAGTATCGTGAATAAGAATCTCAGACACCAAAAGTTCTAAATTTGATAAAACTTCAGATCAATATTTCAAAGATAATGATATTGAAGAAATAATATCATTACTAAAAAATAATATCCTTACCTCGAAAAGACAAGATTTTCAGTTAAACACCGATTTAAAGCATGACTTGAACTTGCACTCAGATATAGCAATACTCAAAGTATACTCAAAATACTCACAAGAATACGCTTCGATAATATAGAGAAAACTTCATTCTTTGGTGTGATTTTCAATTCTAACCTAAGCACCCTTTTTATAGAAATTGCTTAGAATACCAAAGTAAAAAATTTAATAAATTAATATATATATATATATATATATATATATATATATATATATAAATTCATACATACCACTTTAGAATTCAAATCTTAGCATTTCCCACATGCCACCTTCTAGAAAAAAATTAAAAAAAAAACGTTTTTGTAAAAACAATATTTAAAACTTCAAAAATTAATTATTTCGGAACTATAGAACTTCAATAATTCACAATAAATAGCCCTTTTGTCAGAAAATTCGAATCTCGCGTTTTTTTATAGGAAATTTAATTCTCTACAACTTTGCAGAAGAAAGTTTTTTCAAATTCCAAACAGAAATTGACCGAAATCCATAAACGGGAAATTTTACAGGCTATAATCAAATTTTAGTCAAGAAATTGTGTCCACCAACACACAAAATATGTGTTAAACATTTAATGCCACAAAAATATTCTTCCTCCTCATATACTCATATATCCCACATTCATTATAAAAAAATATCACCGTTAATATATTATTAAAATAATATATTTAAATGAATTATTTTATCAGAAAAAAGATAAAATATTAATTTTCAACAATTGTCACTTTAAAAAAAATTTCCATCTATATCCACATAAAATCAATATTTTCCTCATCATATAAATCAATAATTAATTATTCACAAATAATATTACAGAATCACAAGATCGCAACCGTGTAGCTCCTGGAAGAGGGCTTTCCAATAAGGATCTCTCCTTACTGGCGCGCAATTAGGTGACCAAACCTCTCCTTAGACAGAACTTTCTAGACATTGCCAATAATGTTATCCAATAATATTATTCAGATAATATGAATTATTGCTCTGATAATGGAAAATACTGTGTAATGACAATTTATTGAAACAACAGTAATATAAAATATCAATGCAGCAATTATTGAATCAATAAAATAAAATAATCTTTGAATAAGAATTACTCGTAATAATTATTATTGAGTAGTGCCTTCTTCGTAAGAATCAATAATTGGTGCAATACCGCAAATGTCTTCTTCTCAACAACGCTAATTAGTGTGTTTTAACCACGGGGTATTCCAACAAAGATAATACGTGTAATAACTACGCCTGTTATTTATAAACAACTTATATTTGTCGTTTTCTTCATCCAATCGTTTTTCCGTTATGGGGCCCACAAAAGATCGCAAATACGTCGCGAATATTCCCCGACATGCATTTAATATTCCACGACCAAACGAATATTCCCCGACAATAATGAATATTTTATAACCACTTGCTTATTCAAATATTTATGTATTTTACCCATAACTATCCACATTAATCAAATCAACCCTTACTATTTCAAAATAATAAATAGAGGAAAATAAATTTCATTTATTAATAATTTGGGGTCTTACAACCTCCCTCCTTATGAAATTTCGTCCTCGAAATTGACGTACATACCTGGTGTTTCGAAAAGATGAGAATACCTCGCTTTCATTTCCGTTTCCAACTCCTAGGTCATTTCCTCAATAACATGGTTTCTCCACAAAACTTTAACTTGTGGTATAACCTCAGACATAGGACATGTTCTTTCCTATCCAAGATCTTGACAGTACCTCCTCGTCGACGTTAAGTCTTCTTGGCTATCTCGTCCTGGTTAACTCAATGACATGGTTCGGTCGTCCACATATTTACGTAACATCGACACGTGAAAAACGCATGAACACGCGTCATACTTGGCGGTAAAATAAGTCTATAGGCCACACTTCCTATTCGATCAAGAATTTCAAATGGATTAATAAATCGAAGGTTTAAGCTTTCCTCACATCGCCAATTCTCGCTTTTGGAATAACAACTTCTTGCACCTCCTTCTTCATATTCATCACATTTCCGTGTAGTGTAGCGAGCGATTTTAACTTTATCGATAAAAGTCGATTATACTCGTATATCATCACGTGGGTACCTAGAGTTTTCATCTCCATCTCTAATATTTGTAAGTTATACGAAATGAGTCTTTGACAATATCGTACTCGTGCATCAGATACGATCTTTTACTCAACACGCGCCTACCACGCTCGCTTTTCCGTGATGGTATGGTCGAACGTATGTAAAATGAGTCTCCTATTGAGTTCTTCAAGCTCTTTCCACATTCTTTGCTCCATTCAAATTCTGTATATCTACGAGTCAGCTGTAAGACCCCGAAATTTTTTTAAATAAAAAAGAATTCCTTTATTTATTATTTTGAAATAGTAAGAGTGGATTTGATTAATGTGGTTAGTTATGGGTAAAATGCGCAAATATTTTAAATAAGCAAGTGGTGATATAATATTCATTATTGTCGGGGAATATTCGTTTGGTCGTGGAATATTCGTACTGTCGGGGAATATTCGTACGACGGCGCAGCCATGTGTGGGCCCCATAACGGAAAGCGATTGGAGGAAGAAAACGACAAGAATAAGTTGTTTATAAATAACGACGCAGCTTGTTACCAATTATCTTCGTTGGAATACCCAAATGGTTAAAACACACTAATACGCGTTGTTGAACAGTAGCACACGGTATTGCACCAATTATTGATTCTTACGTAAGATGACACTACTCAATAATGGTTACGATTATTACTTTATTCGAGATTTTATTTTATTGATTCAATAATTGCTACATTGATATTTTATATTCATTGTTGTTTCAATAATTATCATTACACAAAGATTTTTCATTATCGAAGCAATAATTCATATTATCCTAATAATATTATTAGATAACATTATTGGCAATGTCTAGAAAGTTCGTCTAAAGAGAGGTTTGGTCACCTAATTGCGCTACCAAAGAAGGAGAAATCTTTATTGAAAGCCCTCTTTCCCTGAACCGCCTTCGTTGTCGATATTGATTCTGTAATATTATTTGTGAATAATTAATTATTGATTCATATGATGAGGAAAATATTGATTTTATGTGGATATAGATGGAGAAAATATTTAATGTGACAATTATTGAAAATTGAAATTTTATCTTTTCCGATGAAATAATTAATTTAAATATATATATATTATTATATTTTAATAATATAATAATGGTGATATTTTTATAATGAATGTGGGATATATGAGTATACGAGGAGGAAGAGTATTTTTGTTGCAATAAATGTTTAAAACATGATAAACATGTCGGTGGACCCCATTTATTGACTAAAATTTGATTATACCGCATAATCGTCTGCTCAGTGAATTTCTACCAATTTCTGCTTGGAATTTGGAAAAACTTTCTTCTGCAAAGTTGTAGAGAATTGAATTTCCTATAAAAATTTGCCAGATTCAAATTTTCTGGCAAAAGGGCTATTTATTATGAATTATTGAAGTTTCGGAGTTCCAAAATAATTGATTTTTGGAAGTTTTAATTATTTTAAATAATAAAAACGTTTTTGGTGAGTGTTCCACATGTTATAAATGTGTCATGTTGCTGAATTCAAATCTAGGAACGTTGGCGTAGAAAACTTAATATATATATTATTAATTTATTAAATTTTCTTTTTTGGTGTTCTAAGCAATTTCCTATAAATAAAAGTCTTGGTTAGAATGAAAATCACACCGTAAACTGAAGTTTTCTCTCTCTATATTATCGAACGCATTCTTGTGAGTATTTTGAGTATACTTTGGGTATTGCTATACGCAAGTGCAAGTTCAAGTCATAGCTTTATATCCTGTTTCAACTGTAAATCTTGTCTTTCGAGGTAAGGGATATTATTTTTTTCGTAATGATATTATTTCTTCAATATCATTATGTCAAATATCGATCTCAAGTTTTTATCAAATTTGGAACTTTTGGTGTTCTGAGTTACTATTCACGATATCGACACTTATTCACGATACTGATTATTCACAAATACGACACTTATTCATCTAAAAATGAAAATTTTCCTTTTCATCTAAAATATCTATCATGGATACTAGCTTTGATTGTATCCATGTTTTGATCATTCTTGAATTTTACACCACTATGATTATTTTTGAGGTATTTTTGGACATGGATAAAATAAAGTACTTAATCCTTAATCCTTGTCATTTTGTTTCACCGGATTCGCTTTTTTAAAAATATTTTTCATCATCTTCATCTTAAATGATGATATTATTGAATATCTTTGGCCCAGTAGTGCAAAGATGAATGATTTCGATGAATATCTTTGGCCTCAGTAGCAAAGATGAATGATTTCGATGAATATCTTTGGCCCGTAGTGCAAAAGATGAACAGTGTTTAGATGAACATGACCAATCGATGAATATCCTCGGCCTGTAGTGCAAGGATGAATATATGATTCCGATATATATCGATTGATGTTACGAGGATAAAAATATTGATGATGGATCGTTAAATTCATAGATATTAGTAGATTTCATCCTCTACGTAACTCTTCTATGAATTAATATTTTCCGTCATGTGAGTATTGATTTAAAACTTGTTGTCTATTGTATTCTATTAGATTTTTCCTCGTCAAGACTAACGATAATTTTGTTGTATATTATCTTAGTCATAATATTCTTTATCGGGCTAGTTGAGCTCACCCTTTTCCTTTTTGTTCCATTTTTCTTCTCGAGAGACGAGAATGTAAATGATTACTAGTCGGGGTATGGAATGAAGGTTCTAGAGAGAGTTGTTTAGTAGTCCTCACCATTTTTGTAAAATAATGTATCAATAATTATGATGGGGATTTATTTGCGTGTGGATATTGTCTGATGGCAATATCTGTATTTAAACTCACAGTTTATATGTTGTAATAATAAAGTTGTAGTTATTTCTGTACCATGTATTTGGCAACTCAGAATGGGTTGGATGGAATGGACCTATTTTTGGGGCGTCACATCAACTGTGTTAATGGAGTAGCGATTCGAGAAAATCTTTCCACAAAATCTTCGATAATAACCAGCTAAGCATAGAAAGCTATGTATTTCGATTACTGACTTAGGTTGCTCTCAACTGTGACTCATATCCCAATCTTGGATAGCACGTCCCAATGACACCTATCAGTTTACTACCGCACGAATTATGGCGTCCCCTACGGAGAGTCTGGCTTCGATGTATTCCACAAAGGAAGTCACCAGATAAAGGCTCGGGTACCAAATTCTATAGTTGAATTTTTAACTCCTGAAGTTTAATAGGAGCCATGAGATTTTAGAAATGGGTTTTGTACTGGGTTCAAAGTCGATACAAAATTCAATATCACACTTTGGGAGTAAGCCAAGAAATTCTTCAGGAAATACGTCAGGAAAGTCAATAACAACAGGAATATTATTCAAATCTGACGTGTCTTTATTCAAATCCATAACATGGGCTAAGAAAACTTGACATCCATTTTTCAATAAACGAATGACTTTATGGCTTGATATGAAAGTGTTTGACTTCAATGGTTTGATTGCTTGAATTCGAATAACAGGTTGCTAAGAAATATGAAAACTAACAACCTTACGAAAGTAATCAATTTCGGCATTATGAGTAGTTAACCTTAAAATCACATCAAAAGCAAATATCTCCATAGAAATAAGGTTAACAGGTAATTTGATAGTGCCAACCTGAATCAAGCAAGATTTCTAAACAACGGATGTAATGAAAGTTTCTCCTAACGGAGTCTCCATAAATAGGTCAAAGTCTAATTTATCCGTAGTCAAGTTCAAACGCTGAAATAAGCAAAACAAGAGCGATAAAAGAATGGGTAGAACCCAGATTCTAGTAAGGTATAAACTTCGCAAGAATTATAATTAACTAACCTGTTAACTTCGTTCGGGTTCTCGCATTTTAATGACCGGCCACGACAAACGCCTTCCGTGAACCGCTTGACTTTGACTTTTCTGGGACATTCTTTTTAGTCACCATTCCCGCCGGATCTGGTTTCGATACCGCATAATCTCGAAGCGATATGTACTTCTTTTCCATAATTATAGCATACCTTAAACTGTTGTGGGCGCCATGATATGCCCTCTTTTTAGATTTGTAACATACGACCATAGGTGGTCTTTCTCCTCCCTTAGAACCGGGCCTTACATCGGCGCCGACGTCTTCACATGGTCGTTGTTGAATCTCCTCTTTTAAAATCTCCTCCCGACTCGCTTCTTCTATTTTCATGGCCACGATTACCACCCAGAAGTGGTTACCGCTTTGTCCGTATTCTTCTTTCTCTCTTTGGTTATCATTATTCTCGATGATCTGCTATCTTCTAGATGATCCTCGGTTATGGTCCTCTAATGAACGCATTTCTTCGTTCTCTCGCCTAACAACCGAGCCCCTGTGACAACATCCGAATAGAGAGAAAATTTATGAGAAATGAGATACTTTGACGACGGGTTTCAAACCTCTCGAAACATCTCGCGTCATCGTTCCTCATTCTTCACCAAATGAGGTGAACTCGATAACTCCGCGAACTTCGCCTCGTCTTGGGACCGCCATGTTATTCTCGCTCTAATAAACTCCACTTCCTTCATATGACGAATACTTTCAGGAAGTACTTGTCATTGAACTGCTTCTCAAACGCCTCCCACGACATCTTTGAAAAGCAAATTGGATGGTACGCTTCACGATTCCCCTACCAAGAATCGCTTTATTATGGAACATAAAAGTAGCGAATGGAACTTTCTCTCGTTCCTCGCGTGCATCCCAAGACATCGAATATCTTGGTAATTTGTTTGACCCACATCTCCGCCTTTAATCGGATCCGGCTTCCCCGTATTCTAGTGGTCCCAACTTTTGAAGCTGCTTGTTGTGACCACCCGTGAATTGCTATCATTTCCTCCTATATTTTGAACACGAGTCTCCCTCGTCTGATTTTGCATGAACTGCAAAAAGTTTCTAAACATCCCCTCGTTCATCATCTGCTTAGTGGTGTTGTTCACAGGAGGTACATTGCTAGCCTATTGCACGTTCTCCTCGTTGGTAAGTACAGGCATCTCCACGGTCTCATTTACTCCACTGTTAATATTCTCAGTCGACATTCTCAAATACTGTCATAAAACAAGGGTTAATTAAGGAAATCAATATATCACATAATATCCCTATATACTAACCAACTAACAAATAAGCTTAGGTAGGACACACTAACGAATGATTTATTCTTCTCTCCCCTCCTAGTTTTAATCCCCGATCTCCGCCAGAGATCATATCCCTAAGCTCTGATACCAACTGTGACGCCCCCAAAATAGGTCCATTCCATCCAACCCATTCTGAGTCGCCAAATACATGGTACATAAATAACTACAACTTTATTAATACATTTGTCGTGCAAAATACGATAACATATATACGGTGAGTTTAAATACAATTATTGTCTGCTAGACAATATATATACCCAAATAAATCCTCATCACAATTATTTATACATTATTTTACAAAAATGGTGAGGACTACTAAACAACTCTCTCTATAACCATCATTCCATACCCCCACTGCATTTCGCTACATTCTCGCTTACGAGAAGAAAACATGGAACAAAAAAGGAAAAGGGTGAGCTCAACTAGCCCAAAGAAGAATATTATGACTAAGATAATATAAAACAAATTATCGTTAGTCTCCAACAGAAAAAATCTAATAGAATACAATAGACAACCAGTTTTAAATCAATCTTCGCAGCGGAAATAATAATTCATTAGAAGAGTTAAGTAGAGAATGCAACTACTATCTTCTATATATGAATTTAAAAGTTCATCGTCGATATTTTATCCTCAGAACATCAATCAATATATATCCGGAATCAAATATTCATCTTTGCACTACGTGCCAAAGATATTCATCACTTAGTCATGTTCATCTAAACACTGCTCATCTTTGCACTACTTTAACCAAAGATATTAATCGACCTATTATGTGTTCATCTCAACACCTTTGTTCATCTTTTGCCTTTATGGGCCAAAAATATTCATCAAGAAATCATTCATCTTTGTACTAAAGGCCAAAGATATTCAGTAATATCATCATTTAAGACTGAGGATGATGAACAATATTTTTAAAGAAACGAATCCAGTGAAACAAAATGACAAGAATTAAGGATTAAGGATTCGTACTTTGTTTTATCCATGTCCAACAATACCTCAAAAATAATCTTAGTGGTGTAAAATTCAAGAATGATCAAAACATGGATACAATCAAAGCTAGTATCCACAATAGATATTTTAGATGAAAAGGAAAAATTTTCATTTTTCGATGAATAAAGTCGTGATTCGTGAATAGTGTCATATATCGTGAATAAATATACGATACGTGAATAAGAATCTCACACCAAAAGTTCCAAATTTGATAAAAACTTCAGATCAATATTTCAAAGATAATGATATTGAAGAAATAATATCATTACTAAAAAATAATATCCCTTACCTCGAAAAGACAAAGATTTAGTTGAAAAACACCTGATATAAAGCATGACTTGAACTTGCACCGTATAGCAATACTCAAAGTATACTCAAAGTATACTCAAAACACTCACAAGAATACGCTCGATAATATAGAGAGAGAAAACTTCAGTTTCTGGTGTGATTTTCAATTCTAACCTAAGCACCCTATTTATAGGAAATTGCTTAGAACACCAAAGTAGAATATTTAATAAATTAATATATATATATATCAAATTCATACGCCCACTTTAGAATCCAGCTCCTAGCATTTCCCACATGCCACCTTCTAGAAAAAATAAAAAAAAAAACGTTTTTTGTAAAAAAAAATATTTAAAACTTCAAAAATTAATTATTTCGGAACTACAAAACTTCAATAATTCACAATAAATAGTTCTTTTGTCAGAAAATTCGAATCTCGCGACTTTTTATAGGAAATTTAATTCTCTACAACTTTACCGAAGAAAGTTTTTTCAAATTCCAAACAGAAATTGACCGAAATCCATAAACGGGAAATTTTACAGGCTATAATCAAATTTCAGTCAAGAAATTGTGTCCACCAACACACAAAATATGTGTTAAACATTTAATGCCACAAAAATACTCTTCCTCCTCATATACTCATATATCCCACATTCATTATAAAAAAATATCACCGTTAATATATTGTTAAAATAATATATTTAAATGAATTATTTTATCAGAAAAAAGATAAAATATTAATATTCAACAATTGTCACTTTAAAAATTTTCTCCATCTATATTCACATAAAATCAATATTTTCCTCATCATATAAATCAATAATTAATTATTCACAAATAATATTACAGAATCACAAGATCTTGGCACCAGCCGCTTCTCAGAAAGAGGGAATTTCCAATAAGGATTTCTCCTCCTTTGCTTGCAATTAATTAGGTGACCAAACCTCTCCTTAGACGTAACTTTCTAGACATTGCCAATAATGTTATCCAATAATATTATTCAGATAATATGAATTATTGTCTCGATAATGGAAAATACTTTGTAATGACAATTTATTGAAACAACAACAGAATATAAAATATCAATGCAAGAATTATTGAATCAATAAAATAAAATACTTTGAATAAAGAATTCACTCGTAACAATTATTGAGTAGTGCCTTCACGTAAGAATCAATAATTGGTGCAATACTGCATATCTTCTTCGCTCAACAACGCTAATTAGTGTGTTTTAACCACGGGGTATTCCAACAATATTAACGGTAATAACTACGCCGTTATTTATAAACAACTTATATTTATCATTTTCTTCATCCAATCGTTTTCCGTTATGGGGCCCACAAAAGACCGCCGTAAATCATATTTAATATTCTCCCCGACAAAGACGAATATTCCACGACCAAGCGAATATTCCCTGATAATAATGAATATTTTATAACCACTTGCTTATTCGAAATATTTGCGTATTTTACCCATATCTATCCACATTAATCAAATCAACCCTTACTATTTCAAAATAATAAATAGAGAAAAATAAATTTTATTTATTAATAATTTGGGGTCTTACACCATCTTTGCACTACAGGCCAAAGATATTCAATAACAGATCATTTTTGCACTACAGGCCAAAGATATTCATCAATTATTCATCTTACAGGCCAAAGATATTCCTCAACAGTTCATATTTGCTCTACATGCCAAATATATTCCTCAACAGTTCATATTTGCACTACATGCCAAATATATGATCAAAACATGGATTTAATCTCAAGAGTAATATTCATAAATAAACTATAATTTGGTTAGAAAAAGAAACTAATTTTGTCATGAATAGTAACTCGTGAATAGTAATCCATGAATAGTAACTTCGTGAATAGTAACTCATTAATAGTAACTCGTGAATAGTAACTCGACACAAAAAGGTAGAAATTTCACAATAAAATTCATACCAATATTTCGGTATAATGATATTGAAATAACATTTCTTAAACTTATAAACAATTTATTTTAATTGTTTACACTTTACTAAATAATGCATTTAATCATTCTAAAATGTCAAACTCATAAGATTTCATCACCAATAACCAAAATCCTCATCAAAAATCTGCATATACCTCATATAGGATTCTCAAGCCATAAAATCCTACATTCCAATTTTCTTACTTCACATAACATATTTAATTCATTTACTCATAACCAGTCCATTTAAATGAAAAATACCAAATCAGTACAAACAAATTTTCTTTTCTGAGATTTAGTAGAATATAGTCCCATATTGAACATATATTTTTCTCAGAATTTTTAAAAATCATTTACTATTTTTCATATGGCCAAAACAAATTTGAATATTTAGATATTTATCAAAAATTGTACTTTTATCCAAAAATTCCGAAATTTACAGAGTATACTTCTATCATATACATGTACTCCCAATAAAATTTTTACCAATTTTGGAGTTAACCACAAGGAGTTATAAGTTGTTACTTTTAAAATAGTCTTTTCTCATAAAATTCACAACTCATAATATGTACATCCAAAAATCACCATTTTTGGACACAATCTAGAAAACTCATCAAATTATCATTTCAAATTTTTCCAGAATTTTTGAAGGTCAGAAAAATTAAGAAACTGAAAAATATAACAACCCTTAAAATCCCTTACTATCCCGTACCTCAAAAGAGTAGCACTTCTGACTAGATATTGGATATGACGCTAAAGGAAACTTGCACTGAAGAATAGAAACTCACCAAGTATCTAAATACTCATAAAATACACTCGATAATCTAGAGAAAAAACTTATGAATTCTGGTGTGATTTTCAATTCTAACTTAGCCCTCTATTTATAGGAAAATGTTAAGACGTCAAGGCAGACCGGGCTCAGAACTTTGATGGTTTTACTCCGCTACTATTCTACCCACCAAAAATCAGTCATCTTCCTCAACAACCAAAAGTGGGGCCCACCCATTTCTATAATTTTCCACCAAAATCATTTATAAACCTAATTTACTAATCACCACCTCTTAAAATTCATAACAATTCATTCGCTCATTTTTAATCGGTTCAAAATTTGTGAACATATACTCAACTTATATATGTATAACATATCCAAAAATCACAACGATCCAACTACGATTAAAGATTATAACTCACACAATAAAGCTGTAAGAACACTGATTTGATCTTTTAATACCTCCAATCCGACAAAATACTAATAAAATACCTCAACATTAATTCCTTCATTTATAACCACATAAATAAATCCATCATTTATATCCACATCAAATAAATATTTCCTTATCATATGAATCAATGATTAATTATTCACAAATAATATTACAGAATCATATTTATGACAACCAGGCTGTTCCTAGGAAAGAGAGGGCTTTCCAATAAGGATTTCTCCTTACTGGCGCGCAATTAGGTGACCAAACCTCTCCTTGACAGAACTTTCTAGACATTGCCAATAATGTTATCTAATAATATTATTCAAATAATATGAATTATTGATCTGATAATGGAGATACTATGCAGTGACAATTATTGAAACAACAATAATATAAAATATCAACGCAGCAATTATTGAACCAATAAAATAAAATATTGAATAAGAATTCTCGTAAGAATTATTGAGTAGTGCCTTCTTACGTAAGGATCAATAATTCAATAATACTTTGTAAAAAAAGCGTACTTATTATGCAACCCACGCGTATTCATCGTATTTTAACCACCGTAATACAACAATGTTAACAAAAAAAAAATTACACTGCTATTTATAAAACTCAAATTTATCATTTTCTTCATCCGATATTTATTCTGTTATGGGGCCCATAAATGGATGCGCCGTCGTACGAATATTCCCCGACAACAAGAATATTCTACGACCAAACGAATATTCCCCGACAACAATAAGTATTTTATAGCCACTTGCTTATTTTGAAAATAAAATCATATAGCACCCTTAACTTTGTTTGTTTTTTTTTTTTATCAATTTAACCATTTACTGAATAGTAATATTGAATACTTTTATTTAATAAAATTTGGGGTCTTACAATCTCCCCTCCTTATGAAATTTCAAGGGAATAAGTCTCACGTATCGGTAAAAAATGGGTAGACTGGGTTAATCTATCAACAATAACCCAAATCGCATCTATGCCTTGAGAAACCTTGGGAAGACCCGTAACGAAATCCATAGTAATGTATTCCCACTTCCATTTCGAATCTCAAGTGGTTGTAATGGACCCTTTGGCATTTGATGTTCGCCTTTACACGCGTTGACAAGTTAAACACCTCGAGATAAACTCATGATTTCTCTTTTCATATTGCTCCACCAAATTGTATGTCAAGATCATGATACATTTTGGTACTCCTGAGATGGATTGCAAACGGTGTGTTGTGTGCCTCCATCATGATTCTATGCTTCAAGTCGAAATCGTTAGGAACACAAAGTCCGAGTTGACTCAAGTATTCCTTCTTCATCGATTTTTGCTTCGGAATAAGACCTTCAGACTTTCTTCTTCATACGCATCACCTCCATATCGTCGTAGCTTGAAGCGCTTTTAACTTTATCGATTAAAGTCCGGTTCTACTCGCATGTTTGATATCATCACGTGGGTACTTGGAGCCTTCATCTCTATCTCCATCCTTTGTAAGTCATACAAAATGGACCTTTGTGTTAACAACATTGCACTCGTACCCGCATATGATCTTCTACTTAATGCCTCAGCTACCACGTTTGCTTTTCCAGGATGATATTGGATGGTGTGATCGTAATCTTTCAACAGCTCGAGCCAACGTCGTTGCCGCATGTCGTTACCGTGAGGCATAGGCTATGACTTTCCCATGTTACATGAGAACACATCCTAACCCTTTGCACTCAAGCATCATTGAGATAAAAATCCATCCGAACCGGATGGTATTGTCGTAACAGTCTTAAAATGAGTCTTCTCTTGAGTTCTTAAAAACTCCTCTCGCAATCCTCGTTCTAACCAAATTTTATATCTTTACGAGTTAGCTGAGTTAACGGAGTAGCGATTCGAGAAAATCCTTCCACGATTCTCCGATAATAACCAGCTAAGCCAAGAAAGCTACGTACTTCGGTCACCAACTTTGGTTGCTCCGAACTTTGTATGGCTTTAATCCTCGTCAGGTCGACAGATACTCCATGTTTTGACACCACGTGTCCAAGGAATGCTACTTCCTCAAGCCAGAACTCGCATTTTTTCAACTTGGCATACAACTTGTTATCACGAAGCCTTTGCAGTACCAGCTTCAAATGGTGCTCATGATTTTCACGGCTTTTGGAAGCAGCAGGAGCATTAGTCAATCCAAAAGACATGACTAAGAATTCATAATGCCCGTACCGAGTTCTGAAGGCAGTCTTTGGAATATCCTCAGTTTTAATCTTCAGCTGATGATATCCAGAACGAAGATCGGTCTTTGAAAAGAATTGTGCTCCTTGCAACAGGTCATCAATGCAACAAAAATACTCTTCCTCCTCGTATACTCATATATTCCACATTCGTTGTAAAAATATCACCATTATTATATTATAAAAAAATAATAATATATATATATTTAAATGAATTATTTTATCAGAAAAAGATAAAATTTCAATTTTCAACAATTATCACATTAAAAAATTTCTCCATCTATATCCACATAAAATCAATATTTTCCTCATCATATGAATCAATAATTAATTATTCATAAATAATATTACAGAATCACAATATTGACAACCAAGCGGTTCCGGGAAGGGGGCTTTCCAATAAGAATTTCTCCTCATCTTGGCCTTGATTAGGTGACCAAACCTCTCCTTAGACAAAACTTTCTAGACATTGCCAATAATGTTATCTAATAATATTATTCAGATAATATGAATTATTGCTTCGATAATGAAAAATACTGTGTAATGACAATTATTGAAACAACAACAGTATAAAATATCAACGCAACAATTATTGAACCAATAAAATATTTGAATAAAGAATTATCGTAACCATTATTGAGTAGTGCCTTCTTACGTAAAAAGTCAATAATTGGTGCAATATCGCATGTCTTCTTGCTGCAACAACGCGTATTCATCGTGTTTTAACCACCGCGTATTCCAACAATTAAAAAAAGGTAACAACTACGCCAATTATTTTTAAACAACTTATATTTGTCGCTTTCTTTCTCCAATCGCTTTCACATGGGACCCACACATGGTCATTTCTTGGCGTCATTTAATATTCCCAACAAAGTCATTTAATATTCCACAACCAAACGAATATTCCCCGACAACAATGAATATTTTATAACCACTTGCTTATTTTGAAATATTTGCGTATTTTACCCATAACTATCCACATTAAGCACATCAACCCTTACTATTTCAAAATAATAATTAGAGGAAATTAAATTTCATTTATTAATTATTTGGGGTCTTACACTACAGGCCAAAGATATTCATTTGTATCATCATTTAGGACTGAGGATGATGAAAAATATTTTAAAGAAAATGAATCCAAAGTGAGATAATGATCAAATATTAAGGATTTGTATTACAAAGATATCCAAGTTCAATAATATTCCAAAATAACCAATTTTGAAGCGAATTCAAAAATAATGATCAAAACACGGATCTGATCAAAGATAGTAACCATAATAGACAACTTGGACAAAAAGAAGAAAATTTTATTTTTCTAATTGAATAAAGGTCGATCGTGAATAGTAACTCTGACACAAAAAGTTCTAAATTTGATAAAAAGTTCATATCAATATTTCTGCATAATGATATTGAAGAAAATATCATTTAAGAAGAAGATAATATCCCTTACCTCAAAATATCGATCTTACGATCGGGATTATCGGTATAAGGTGAAGGAAACTTGCACTGATTAACAGAAACTCACAAAGTATCTAAATACTTACAAAATACACTCAATAATTTAGAGAGAGAAAGAGAGAAAACTTGTTTCTGGTGTGATTTTCAATTCTTACTTAGCCTACTATTTATAGGAAAATGTTAACACGCAAGCCGGACTTAACTCCAAACTCTGATGGCTTTACCGTACTATTCCCACCCACCACATTTGAATAAAAATCTCAAAGACATTTCTTCACCAACCAAGAGTGGGGGCCCACCAATTCTAGAATTTTCCACCAAAATGATTTATAACCTTATTTTCTAATCACCCACCTCTTAAAATTCATAACAAATCATACGCTCATTTTTAACGGTTCAAAATTTGTGGACATATACTCAACTTATATATATAACATATCCAAAATTACAACGATCCAACAATCGGATTAAAAATTATAACTCCATGATATATCTCAAAAAATACTGGTTTGATTTTTAATACCTCCAATCCGACAAAAAATACTAATAAAACACCTCAACATTAATTCCTTCATTTATAACCACATAAATAAATCTATCATTTATATCCACATAAAATAAATATTTCCTTATCATATGAATCAATGATTAATTATTCACAAATAATATTACGTAATCATATTTATGACAACCAGTCATTCTAGGAAGAGAGGGCTTTCCAATAAGGATTTCTCCTTATCGCGCCAAGCAATTAGGTGACCAAACCTCTTCTTGACAGAACTATCTAGACATTGCCAATAATGTTATCTAATAATATTATTTCAAATAATCTGAATTACTGATCTGATAAAGGAGATATCTGCGTGCGGATGACGATAATTGAAACAACAATAATATAAAATATCAATGCAATAATTATTGAATCAATAAAATAAAATATTGAACAAGAATTCACCGTGACAATTATTGAGTAGTGCCTTCTTACGTAAAGGATCAATAATTCAACAATCTTGTGTAATCACCGTATCTTCTTGTCTGACAACGCGTATTACTTTACTTTAACCACCGGGTATTCCAACAGTGTTAACGGTAACAACTACGTCGTTATTCAATTTTGTCATTTTCTTCATTCGACTGTTATCCGTTATGGGGAGCATAATTGGCTGCGCCGTCATACGAATATTCCCTGACAGAAAGAATATTCCACCGATAAAATGAATATTTTATAACCACTTGCTTATTTTGCAAAATTTTCACATTTCACCCATAACCAAAGTTATTATATCAAATTAATACCTTATTATTCACAATAATAAATAAAGGAAATTTGATTTTATTCATTAAAAAGTTGGGGTCCTACAACCTCCCCTCCTTATGAAATTTAAATCTTGAAATTGACGACGATACTGTGTTTTTTGAAAAGGTGAGGATACCTCGCTTTCATTTATGATTCTAACTCCCAATTCATTTCTTCAATAGCATGGTTTCTCCACAAAACCTTAACTTGTGGTATAACCTTCGTGCGTAGGACATGCTCTTTCCTATCCAAGATCTTAACAGGTACCTCCTCGTACGTTAAATCTTCAGCTATCTCGTCTGGTTCTAACTCAATAATGAACATAGATATGAGTCATACTTGGGGGTAATACGAGTCTATAGGCCACATTTCATATTCTATCAAGAATCTCAAATGGACGAACAAATCGTGGATTAAGCTTTCCTCTCTTCCCAAATCTTGTAACTCCCTTCCATGGTGTAACACGTAACAATACGTGATCCCCAATATTAAATTCCACGTCCTTCCGATGAAGATCCGCATAACTCTTTTGTCGATCTTGTGCCGTTTGTATACGTTGTCGAATCGTTTGGATCTTCTCTGTAGTCATGCGTACCAACTCTGGTCCCAACAATGTTGCTTCACCCACCTCGTCCCAGCATACTGGAGAACAAAATTTTCTTCTATACAATGCCTCGAATGGAGCCACACCTATGCTCGCCTGATAACTGTTGTTGTAGGAGAATTCCACCAATGGTAGGTTCTTATCCTAACTCCCTTTGAGATCTAGGACACAGAGTCTTAATAGATCTTCAAGAGTTTGAATAGTCCTCTCTGATTGTCCGTCCATTTGAGGATGGTATGCCGAATCAATCAGAACTGCGTGCCATAGCTTTTCTCGTAAGCTAACCCAAAATCGTGAAGTGAATCTTGGGTCACGATCCGAAACTATGGATACTGGCATGTCGTGCAATCTCACAATCTCGTTCACGTACATACTAGTAAGAAGTTCAAGGGAATAAGTCTCACGTATCGGTAAGAAATGGGCAGACTTGGTTAATGTATCAACAATAACCCAAATCTCATCTATGCCTTGAGAAACCTTGGGAAGACCCGTAACGAAATCCATAGTAATGTGTTCCCACTTCCATTTCGGAATCTCAAGTTGTTGTAATGGACCCTTTGGCATTTGATGCTCCGATTTTACACGTTGACAAGTTAAACACCTCGAGATAAACTCCGCGATTTCTCTTTTCATATTGCTCCACCAAATTGTATGTCGAAGATCATGATACATTTTGGTACTCCCAGGATGGATTGCAAACGGTGTGATGTGTGCCTCCATCATGATTCTATGCTTCAAGTCAGAATCGTTAGGAACACAAAGTCTGGAGTTGACTCGAAGTATTCCTTCTTCATCGATTTTTGCTTCTAGAATAACACCTTCTTGCTCTTTCTTCTTCATACGCATCAGCTCCATGTCCGTAGCTTGAGCAGCTTTAACTTTATCGATTAAAGTCGGTTCTACTCGCATGTTTGATATCATCACGTGGGTACTTGGAGCCTTCATCTCTATCTCCATCCTTTGTAAGTCATACAAAATGGACCTTTGTGTTAACAACATTGCACTCGTACCCGCATATGATCTTCTACTTAATGCCTCAGCTACCACGTTTGCTTTTCCAGGATGATATTGGATGGTGTGATCGTAATCTTTCAATTTCGAGCCAACGTCGTTCTTGCCGCATGTTGAGTTCCTTTTGGGTGAAGAAATATTTGAGGCTTTTATGATCTCAGTATAGATCTCCACTTTCTCCCATACGGTAGTGTCTCCAAATCTTCAACGCTGAAAACGATCGTCATCGACTCCAAATCATGAGTAGGATAATTCCTCTCATATTCTTTGAGTTACCGTGAGGCATAAAGGCTATGACTTTCCCATGTTACATGAGAACACATCCTAACCCTTTGCTCAAGCATCATTTGTAGATAACAAATCCATCCGAACCGGATGGTATTGTCGTAACAGTGCCGAAATGAGTCTTCTCTTGAGTTCTTGAAAACTCCTCTCATGATCCTCGCTCCAACCGAATTTTATATCTTTACGAGTTAGGCGAGTTAGCGAGTAGCGATTCGAGAAAATCCTTCCACGAATCTCCGATAATAACCAGCTAAGCCCAGAAAGCTACGTACTTCGGTCACCGACTTTGGTTGCTCCGAACTTTGTATGGCTTTAATCCTCGTCAGGTCGACAGATACTCCATGTTTTGACACCACGTGTCCAAGGAATGCTACTTCCTCGCCGAAACGCATTTTTTCAACTTGGCATACAACTTGTTATCACGAAGCCTTTCTGATACAAACTTCAAATGGTGCTCATGATCTTCACGGCTTTTGGAATAGATGAGGATGTCATCAATAAAGACAACAACGAACTGATCCAAGTATTCTTTAAACACATGGTTCATCATATCCATGAAAGCAGCAAGAGCATTAGTCAATCCAAAAGACATGACTAAGAATTCATAATGCCCGTACCGAGTTCTGAAGGCAGTCTTTGGAATATCCTTAGTTTTAATCTTCAGCTGATGATATCCAGAACGAAGATCGATCTTTGAAAATAATTGTGCTCCTTGCAACTGGTCAAACAGGTCATCAATGCGAGGTAGCGGATACCTATTCTTGATAGTGACATAGTTCAACTCTCGGTAGTCAATACAAAGTCGCATACTCACGTCTTTCTTCTTTACGAATAACATAGGAACACCCCAAGGAGATGTACTAGGACGAATAAAACCGATGTCCAACACCTCCTGTAGTTGGACCTTTAACTCCTGAAGTTCAATAGGAGCCATTCGATATGGGGTTTTAGAAATGGGCTTTGTACCAGGTTCAAGGTCAATAAAGAATTCAACTTCACGTTATGGGGGTAAACCGGGAAATTCTTTAGGAAATACATCAGGAAATTCACTAACAATAGAAATAGTATTCAAATCTGACGTATTTTTGTTCAAGTCCGTGACATGGGCTAAGAAAGCTTGACATTCGTTTTTCAATAAACGAATAGCTTTATTGCTTGATATAACAAAGGATCGATTTTAGTGGTTTGGTTGTTTGAATTCGCATAATAGGTTGGTTAGGAATATGAAAACTAACAACCTTACGAAAACAATCAATTTTAGCATGATGCGTGGTTAACCAATCAATCCCCAAAATCACATCAAATGCAAGAATTTTCAACGAAATAAGGTCGGCAGGATGGTACAGACTTGAATCATGCAAGATTTAAAAACAGTAGATGTAATGAAAGTTTCTCCTAACAGAATCTCAACAGATAAGTCAAAGTCTAATTTCTCCTGAGTCAAGTTTTAACGTTGAGCACACAAGAAGAGATAAAACAATGGGTAGAACCCCAGATTCAATAAGGTATAAACTTCGTAAGAGTTTATGATTAAACTTACCCGTGATCACCTCGTTTGGGTTCTCTCGCGTTTTGTGCGATCACGACAAACGCCTTTCCAGAACCACCGACTTTGACTTGTCCGAGATGACCTTTTGGAGTCACCATCCTGTTGAACTTGGTTTCAGAATTAGACAATCTCTAGCTATATGACCTTCTTTTCCACAATTATAACACACCTTGGATTGTTGTGGGCGCTTTGGGTTGATGTGTCCCTCTTTCCCGATTTGTAATAAACGGCGACCGGTGATCGCTTTCTCTCCCCCTAAAACAAATGATGTTTATGATGACGCCTTCACGTTATCATTGTTGTACCTTCTCCTCTTGAAATCTCCTCCCACTCGCCTCCGCCTATTATCACGCCACGATTACCACCAGAGTGGTTACCGCTTTTGTCTCAATGCTTTCTTCCTTCTGGTTGTCATTGCTCCGTATGACCCTGGTTGTGGTCCCTCGGTTTCACATACTAATTATCTCGCCTAATAATTGAGCCCTGCTTTACAACATCCTAATATAAAGAAAATTTATGAGATATAAGATATTTCAATCTCGCTTTTAGACCTCTCGAAACATCCTCGCTATTCGCTCCTCATTTTCGACCAAATGAAGTGCAAACTGGATAACTCTGCAAACTTCTCCTCGTCTTTGGGACATCGTCATGTTGTTTTGTTCCACGATAAACTCCACCTCCTTCATATAGACGAATACTTTCGTGAAAGTACTTGCCATTGAATAGTTTCAAATGTTTCCCAAGACATGATGATGAGTGCAATGGTTTGGTACACTTCACGACCCACCAATGGTCCTCACCGCGAACATAAAGGTGGCGAATGGAACCTTCTGTTCTCCGTATCCCAAGACATCGAATATCTTGGTAATTTGTTTGACCCACGTTTCCGCCATGATCGGATCCGACTTTCCCTTAAATTCTGGTGGTCCCAACTCTTTGAACTGCTTGGCTGTGACAAATCGCGCATTGCTAGCATTTCCACTCGTATTTTGTGCACGAGTCTCCCTCGTCTGGTTTTGCATGGACTGCAAAAAGCTTCTAAACATCCCATCATTCATCATTTGTTCGGTAAATTTGTTTACAGAATGATTATTGCCTTCCTGTTGCACGTTCCCCTAGGTAGTGATCAAAGGAGTCTCCATGGTCTGATTCACTTCATTATAGACGTTCTCAGCTGCCATTCTTAAATACTGCCATAAAATAAGGGTTAATAGTCATGCAACATATTATCCCTATACTCTAACCGACCAAATAAATACCAAATAAACTTAGTCAGGTCATACCCGTCTCTCCCCTCCTAGTTCTTGTCTCACATCTTAGCCAGGGATCATATCCCTAAGCTTTGATACCAACTATGACGCACCCAAAATAGGTATACATCACCCATTCTGAGTCGCCAAATACATGGTACAGAAACAAATACAACTTCATTAAACTGTGGGGTTAAATACAAATAGAGAGTATAAAAACTCAAAAGGAGTCCTCATTATAATTATTGATACACTATTTTAAAAATAGTGAGGACTGCTAAAACAACTTTCTAGAACCATCACTCCGCACTACCCGATTAGTTTACTCTTTATGTTCTCACCTTTTGAGAAGAAAAATGGAACAAAAGGGTGAGCTCAACTAGCCCAGTAAAAAATATTATGACTAAGATAATATACAACAAATTATCATTAGTCTTCAACAAGGAATAATCTGATAAAATATAATAGACAACAAGTTTTAGATCAACAACTGCAGCGGAAAATAACAATCCATTAGAAGAGTCAAGTAGAGAAAGAAATCTACTATCTTCTAAGATTTAAAAGACCATCATCAATATTTTATCCCTGTAACATCAATCAATATACATCTTGAATCAAATATTCATCTTTGCACTACAGTGCCAAAGATATTCATATGTATCGCCGATTGGTCATGTTCATCTCAACACTGCTCATCTTTTGCTACTACGGGCCAAAGATATTCATTAGTAATCATTCATCTTTGCACTACAGGCTAAAGATATTCATTTGTATCATCATTTAGGACTGAGGATGATGAAAAATATTTTAAAGAAAACGAATCTAGTGAGATAACAAATCAAATATTAAGGATTCGTATTACAGTTTATCCAAGTTCAATAATATTCCGAAATAACAAATTTTGAAGCGAATTCAAAAAATAATGATCAAAACATGGATACAATCAAAGATAGAACCATAATAGATAACTTGGACAAAAAGAAGAAAATTTCATTTTTTCTATGAATAGTGTCGTGATTCGTGAATAAAGGTCAGATACGTGAATAAGAATCTCACACAAAAAGTTCATACCAATATTTCTAAGATAATGATATTGAAGAAAATATCATTTAAGAAGAAGATAGTATCCCTTACCTCAAAATATCGCATTTCCGATCGGAATATCGGTATAAAAATTCAAGGAAACTTGCAGACCGATTAATGTAAACTCACAAAGTATTTAAATACTCACAAAATACACTCAATAATCTAGAGAGGAAAGAGAAAACTTGTTTCGGTGTGATTTTCAATTCTAACTTAGCCTCTATTTATAGGAAAATGTTAAAGACGCAAAGCGGACTTAACTCGCAACTTTGATGGCGATACACTGCTAATATTCCCACCCACGACATTTGAATAAAAATCTCAAAGACATTTCTTCACCAACCAAGAGTGGGGCCCACCAATTCTAGAATTTTCCACCAAAATGATTTATAACCTGATTTCCGAATCAGCCACCTCTTAAAATTCATAATAAATCATACGCTCATTTTTAACGGCTCAAAATTTGTGGACATATACTCAACTTATATATGTATAATATATCCAAAAATTACAACGATCCAACGGTTGGATTAAAAATTATAACTCCCGCAATATATCTCAAAAAACACTGGTTTGATTTTTAATACCTCCAATCCGACAAAATACTAATAAAACACCTCAACATTAATTCCTTCATTTATAACCACATAAATAAATCCATCATTTATATCCGTATAAAATAAATATTTCCTTACCATATGAATCAATGATTAATTATTTACAAATAATATTACAGAATCACATTTATGACAATCAGGCTGTTCCCAGGAAAGAGGGGGATTTCCAATAAGGATTTCTCCTTACTGGCGCGCAATTAGGTGACCAAACCTCTCCTTGACAAAACTTTCTAGACATTGCCAATAATATTATCTAATAATATTATTCCAAATAATCTGAATTACTGATCTGATAAAGGAGATACTATGCAGTGACGATAATTGAAACAACAATAATATAAAATATCAATGCAATAATTATTGAATCAATAAAATAAAATATTGAACAGTAACTACTGTGACAATTATTGAGTAATGCCTTCTTTCGTAAGGATCAATAATTCAACAATATCAGGTAATACCAGTATCTTTCTCGTGCAACAACGCATATTACTTTACTTTAACCAATAGGGTATTCCAACAAGATAATTGTAATAACTACTGTTGTTATTCAATTTTGTCGTTTTCTTCATTCATCATATCCGTTATGGGGCCCACATTGGTCAGTGTTGCATCGCATTTAATATTCCCCGACAGAAAGAATATTCAATCGACAAAATAAATATTTTATAACCACTTGCTTATTTTGCAAAATTTTCACATTTCACTCATAACCAAAGTTATTATATCAAATTAATACCTTATTATTCACAATAATAAATAAAGGAAATTTGATTTTATTCATTAAAAAGTTGGGGTCTTACAAAATTCATTTGATCTGAAAAAAAGAGATGGGGTGAACGAAGAGAGAGAGAAAATACACAAATCCATTTGATCTGAAAGAAAGAGATGGGGTGAAGGAAGAGAGAGGGAGAAAATAAATCAGATTTATTTTTTTTCTTTTTCACGTCCACGTATGATAAAATCTAAAACGATTTAACAGTCGTGAGATATAGATAACATAATGAACCAATTTAAAAATAATAATTAGTTTACTGGGATAATTTAAAAAATTAAAAGTTCAATGGTGTAATTAGTAAAACGTGCCAAAAGTGTATAATTCTTTATTTTGTCATATTTCTTTCATCTTCTTAAAAATTAAATTGACGATATTTCAACGTGAATTAAAATGTATACACTAAAAATGAATCAAATGTGCAGTACGGATATAGAGTACAAGAATAATGAACTGAAGTAACTAAATCAAATGAACTGAACTAAAACGAATAACACTAACACAACAAAAAAATAAACTGAATCAAATGACTCTGTGTTATTTCATATCGAATTCAGAACAAAACAGAAATATACCAAGTCACACATGCAAGTCAAATTATGTCACATGCAAGTCAAACACATTGAACAACGAATCCAAATGCATGTCAAATCAGATAACACAAATATCACAAATCCGCATAACAAAACCTTATAAAATACTAAGGTCGACACATACGCCTCCCACAACAAAATCACCATATGTCAAACTCCCACTGAAGCGCAAAACGGAGACGCCATGGTCTGATCACACAAAGGTGTCATGTTTCGGTGCCAAAAGAACATGTCTGTGGTACCTCTACCGCTCCACGGGTGATTATAGCTCAGGTATACCCTACGGTATATTCTAATATATATATATATATATATATATATATCATGTTATAACATATGCGACATAATATCCACACAAAATATTCTAATACGTACATGTTAAACCGAAAATAATCATTAACACAAAATCTCCAAAAATATATTAAAATGTAATTTTTTACAAATATGAACACTGAAACATGATACATTAGATCGAATAGTATAAATACGAGTTCTAAATATCAATGTCAAGACAAAACTATCACATAATTTTGAGAATAAACAATAAAGTGAAACAATAACTAATTTCTAAACGGAAAAAAAATGAACAAATCAAACTTAATTAAATGATTATCGCTAAAAGAGTAGGAAATACGTACATGTATTAAACAACGTGATACCCATAAATTATATTTAAAAAATAGCTCTTTAAGCCATCTTCGTCTGATCTAATTAGGTGTAAACGAGTCGAACTAGAGCGAATAGAGAGCTATTCGAATTCGACTCAAAATGATAAATTTGTACTCGAATTCGAATTATATTTGAAAATTCCTATTCAAATTCGACTTGACTCAAATATTTATAACTCGATCCGACTCGACTCGAATATTTATTCAAACTACTCGCGAGCTTCAAATTTAAGCTTGAATTCAAGTCTTCACATAATAACTAGTTTTATAATAAATATAATTATAAATTGAATTTGTTATTTTACTTCAAAATAAAATAATATATTTATTATTACACTTTACAAATATAAAATAACAATTAAAAATAAAAATAAAATAATAACTAATTATCCTAATTTGATTTATATTTGTATATATTATAAGAGAATGTATCGAACATCAAATCGAATATGTATCGAATCACAATAAAAAATTCAAGTAATTTGAATCTTAAACAAGTCGATTATAACCTTGCTCAGATTCTACTCATATTTTTATTCGAACTATTTTTAATGCTCAAATTTGGATCATATTATTAATGAATCCGAGTCTCGCTCGTATTTTTTGAGTCAAGTCCGAACTGTGTTGGCTCGTTTACATCCTTAGATCTAATCAGAAAAATAATATATATTACTTAAGTAAAATTATACATACTAGTTGGTAGCCCGCGCAATGCACGCAGGGACGAAACCAGGATTTGATCTTGGGGGGGGGGCAAAAAAATTTTTAACAACATAATATATATTCATCATTAAAAAGAAAAGTTTCACCATTACAAAACATATTTTTACTATAACAAAGATAATGTAGTAATAGATTTGCTTTACCAAAGACAAAAAAACATAGCAAAAAAGTCCTTTAGAACATATCTTCGTCAAAATTGAAACCGGCGTTCTTTCAAATAACGAAATGTTGCAATTGTATCCTTAACTTTTATTTCTCATTCTCTGTGAAGTCTTTGGGGTAAAATTCATCCACAAGCTTACAAATATCATCAATACACTACAAGAAAAAAGCTTAAGTCCGACGGAATATTCTCTCGGAAATATAAGCCTATTCCGTCGCAAGTAGGGTATCTCCAAGCGAATTTTAAGCTTTGACATTCTATCGAGATATAAACGCGTCGAAGATAAGATCCGTCAAAAACTCTGTCGGAGTTTATTATCTTCGATGAACGTATCTCCGACGACAATGCGTCGCAAATAAGATATGTACGAATGAATAAGTAGGACACAACTTTTTGTCGAATATAATATTTCTTATGTTTGACGGATATATTCCCTCGGAACTAAGTTATTTTTGACTGAATATTAAAATGAACCGGTATTTATTTAAACTGACTAATTATTAATCTCGACAAAATATGCGTCGGAGATAACCTAGTTCCAACGGCTACATTCTGTCGGAATTAACATATTTTCGACTAAAAATTAAAAAATAACAGTGTTTATTAAAAATTATGTTCTTATTAACACCGACGGAATATCCTTCGGAAACACCTTATTCCGTCGTAAATAACAATAATTTTTTTTATGCAAATTTAAAAAAGTTCGGTCTCCAAGTGTTTAAACCCATTCATGTACCTGTAACCTGTAACACCCCAATCCCACATCGAAAGATAGGGAAAAAATTTATCTGCATATAAGGAAATAAGTTACTACCAATAGTACCTTTACGTCATGACCATTTGGGAGCCTGTGGTGGGCTAAGATGGCCCAAGAATATACTATTGGGCCAGTAGTTTGAGGCCTTATTTTGATGGATTTGATTCGATTCGGACTTGGGATTTGACCCGAGATTTATTTCGGACTAGGGATTTAACCCGGATTGTTACATAACCTGTCACAACCCAATACACAGTAATATAAACATGTATCTCACATTCAAATATTCAACGTAACACTAAAACGTAATATCCAAATCATTATCATTCACATACATTCACATTCACATTCAAATATCCACCAAAACGTAATCTTCAACTTATTATAATTAACACTACCGAGCTAACCAGTTACAAATATAAGCTAATGTTCCATAAATGATAATTAAACAATATAATTTACAATACTTGTACAGACACAATTAGACACTACAATATATACAAATGTTTTACAATAATATGAATACAAAAGAATTATAAACTAGTAAAAGTATCATCATTGGGCGGTGGTGAACGACGCTGCTCTTGTGAATAGAAATCAAAGTCGTGTGCCCGCTCGTCATCGCCACCCTATTGATAGAATCAAAAATATAAATCATTAGTATGTATATATATATATATATGTATGTGTGTGAGAGAGAGAGAGAATTAATAAGCTAGCTAGCCTTAATTAAAAAAACATAAACAATAAGAATACCTGAGTAGGTGTGGGCGGACGAAAAGCCTCCTCCAAGAGGGTAATCATCATTCGGGACATCTCGGCGCTCTAAGCGTCAAACTGCTCCCGTGGTAATCCCGTATTCTCTGCAGAGGCCCTTGCGATAATATCTTGAGCATTCTGGTGAAGACAAGAACTGGAAGGCAACTGCTGACGCCGAAAGACCGAGTCGGTACGGAACTTATCCGACACGGCCCTTATCAGCCGCCGAAAGATATATATCGTCATCCAAGCCAGCGCCCGAATGAGATGGTCCGACATGTGCTCTCGAACGCTGGCGCTGGCTGGAGCCTATAAAGAGATATAAACTCAATTACTAATAATAATTTATATAATGTGATAAATTCGGATAATTTCGTGAAATATAATAAAATATTACCTCCAGGAAGTGTATATGCTATTTATCATGGCAGCCCAACACTCGATATCTCGTCTTGTGATCGCTAGTAGGGGATCCCGAGACGCGACCCATAGTATCAGCTCCTCATCCCGATCTAATACTATATCGGGAAGAGGAGTGACAGAATCTAACGGCTCAGAACCCCTCCTAATAGCCTTCAGCTCAGCTATACGCTCGTCTCGAAGCCTCTGAAATCGGTCATGTTATGTTCGACGCATATCCATCTGGGAGCTTCAACCCACTAACCCATTTACACACGTCTTCAACTTGTTGCTTAGTAAGACAGAATGAAGCTTTAGGTTTCGTAGTATTGGGGCGAAGCCACAATTCTGGCCTAATGTTCAATGCCTTCAAATCTTTTCAAGCATTGTCATTGTCTTTGGTCTTACCACTCGCATCTAACACGGTGTAAAAAAGTTCTCGAAAATATTCTTTTTGGTATGCATGACATCTATATAATGACGAACTGAAATTGTGCAAGTGTGTCCAATTATGAGTTTTCATGTACCCGGTTGCTCTCAATTTACTGAGTTCCTTCCCCGGCAAAGGAAAATCAAGTTGGTTCTATTTTATTCTATTATTTTTAATTTATTTTATGTTTTATTGAATTGTATTATTTATTTGTATTATATTATATATTATAAAATATTTTTTATTAAATTTAATTTATTTATTAAATTATTATTTTTAATTATTTTTATTATATTTTATTAAATTTAAATTATTATAATATATTATTATTATTATTGTATTTTATTTTATCTTATTATTACTCATATAATATTATATTATTTAATTTAATATATTTTATTTATTTATTAGATATAATTTAAGTTATTTCATTTTGGAACAATTATTTTATTTTATTTTAATTATTTTATTTTATTTCATTTCATTTTATCTTATCTTATGTTATTTAATTTTATTATTTTATTTTATATTATATTATCTTATATTATGTTATTTAAATTTATATTATTTATAATATTATTTTATTTTATTTAGTAGTACAAAACTAAGTAAATATTACTAAAAACTAGGTTATTTTAGTATTGGAAAATTATATAAGTAACATATTTAAATAGTTACATGGGCCCACAAAATTTGCAATTGAAGAATTCTAACAGAAATTCAGTCAGAAATTCCATCAGAAAATACCAAATACACTCCCCATGAACATACACTGTAATAAGCTGCAATTGCATAAAGAAAAACAAATTGAAACATTTACCAGATGTTATACACTAAACAGAAGCTGCAATCCTAATTTGCATAACATGCAGTTTGCATAACAGTTAGGCAGAACACAATTTTCGACAACCCAATTTTCACAACAATTAGGCAATTAACACAACAGGTAGCCACAAACAATAACCCATTTCGGCAGAACACAAATAATAACCCTTATATTGACAATTAACACTTAAGTCCCAATTTCAGCAATTCATCCGAAATATATATTGTAGCAGTTATCATCAATAGATATATATATAGTACCAATTTCAGTGCAATATGCACAATATAGGGCAGGAAATTATACCTAATTATAGAAATAAACCATTACTAAACTTAGGCCTTAGTTTGAAAACGGGTTAAAGAAGGAGAAAGAGAGAGCAGAGTCCAACCCGGCCAGAACGCGAGTCGTCGACGCTTGATTACAGATGGGAGGGTCACGATGAAGGATACCATGTGGGAAGGGTGGCCAACAGTGGGGCTGAGTGTAGAGAGAGATGAATAGAGGGAGAGAAAGAGAGGCGAGGGATGCAGTGGGGGGGATGGTGGCAGGGGAAAAAGGGGGGACCGGTGACCGGATGGGTGGGGGCGTGGAGGACGAGAGAAGGAAGGAGAGTGAGAGAATGAGAGAGGGTGGGGGAAGGGAAGGAGAGTGAGAGACTGAGATAGAGAATGAGAGATAAACGAGCGTCTGAAATGAAAAGGCAAAAGCTGAAAAATTTTATTTGTTATCTTTGACAGACTGTCCGTCGGTAATACATCCCTCGAAAATAACTTAAATTCAACGAAGCGTCCCTCAAAATTAACGTTTGTTCGTCGAAATTACTTTTCACGGTGGCGTAAAACTTGGCGCCAACTGGAGATGTTTAAGATCGATGGAATTCCGTCCTAATTATCTTATTTTCGAGGGACTTATATGCGACACATTATTCCCTTGGAAGTAATAATATTTCGACCGAATTTAATCCGTCGAGGATACGTCCGTCGGAAATAGTCAATTTTGTTGTAGTGATACTGAAAGACTCATGCCCATTTCGAGGATTCAATGTAGAGCTGAGAACAAATAACTTTAAAGCATGCTCACTAAACCTATTATTTAGCTCTTGCAATTGAGAGTCTATTATAGCTGCAAATATATCAATCCGATAATGCTCAATGTGACGTCCCCAAAATAGGTATACATCACCCATTCTGAGTTGTCAATACATGGTACAGAAACAACTACAACTTTATTATTACAACAGTAAAACTGTGAGTTTGAATGCAAATATTATCTTATAGACAATATCTATACTCAAATAAATCCTCATCACATTTATTGATATATTATTTTACAAAAATGGTGAGGACTACTAAACAACTCTCTCTAGAACATTCATTCCATACCCCGACTCGTACTCGCTATATTCTCGCCTCCTGAGAAGAAAAATGGAACAAAAAGGAAAATGGTGAGCTCAACTAGCCCAGTAAAGAATATTATGACTAAGATAATATACAACAAATTATCGTTAGTCTTCAACAGGGAAAAATCTAATAAAATACAATAGACAACAAGTTTTAAATCAACACGCAGTGGAAATAATAATTCATTAGAAGAGTTAAGTAGAGAATGCAAACTACTATCTTCTATGTATGAATTTAAAATTTTATCATCTATCTTTTATCCCTGTAACATCAATCAATATATATCTGGAATCAAATATTCATCTTTGCACTACAGGCCAAAGATATTCATTAGTTGGTCATGTTCATCTAAACACCTGTTCATCTTTGCACTACGGGCCAAAGATATTCATCAGAAATCATTCATCTTTTGCACTACAAAGCCAAAGATATTCAATAATATCATCATTTAAGACCGAGGATGATGAAAAATATTTTTAAAGAAACGAATCCAAAGAAACAAAATGACAAGGATTAAGGATTAAGGATTCGTACTTTGTTTTATCCATGTCCAAAAATACCTCAAAAATAATCATAGTGGTGTAAAATTCAAGAATGATCAAAACATGGATACAATCAAAGCTAGTATCCGTAATATATATTTTGGACGAAAAGGAAAATTTTCATTTTTCAATGAATAAGGTCGATTCGTGAATAAGACTGTGATATCGTGAATAAAGGTCAGATATCGTGAATAAGAACCCCGACCCTAAAAGTTCCAAATTTGATTAAAAAGTTCAGATCAATACTTTGGCATAATGATATTGAAGAAATAATATCATTACAAAAAAAATAATATCCCTTACCTCGGAAGACAAGATTTCTAACCTGAATACTTGATATAAAGCTATAACTTGAACTTTCACCGTATAGCAATACTCAAAGTATACTCAAAATACTCACAAGAATACGCCGATAATATAGAGAGAAAACTTCATTTTCTCGTGTGATTTTCAATTCTAACCTAAGACCCTATTTATAGGAAAATGCTTAGAACACCAAAAGCAGAAAATTTATTAAAATATTAATATATATATATATATATAATCTTCACGCACACCTTGGACAATCTGATCTCAAATTTCTTTTCCATGCTAATGGGCACACCTACCTTGTTAAAAACGTTTTTATTATTTAAAATAATTTAAACTTCCAAAAATCAATTATTTTGAGCTTCGTAACTTCAATAAATCACAATAAATAGCCCTTTTGTCGAAAAAATTCAAATCTCAAGAGTTTTTATAGGAAATTCAATTCTTTACAACTTTGCGAAGAAAGTTTTTCAAAATTTCAAATGTAAAAATTGGCCAAAAATCCACAAACGGACAATTTTACAGGCAATAATCAAATTTCGGTCAATAATTGTGTCCACCAACACACAAAATATGTGTTAAACATTTAATGCCACAAAAATACTCTTCCTCCTCATATACTCATATATCCCACATTCATTATAAAAATATCACCGTTAATATATTATTAAATTAATATATTTAAATGAATTATTTTATCAGAAAAAGATAAAATTTTAATTTTCAACAGTTGTCACATTAAAAATTTTCTCCATCTATATCCATATAAAATCAATATTTTCCTCATCATATGAATCAATAATTAATTATTCACAAATAATATTACGTAATCACAATATTGACAACCAGCAGGTTCTGTGAAAGGGGGCTTTCCAATAAGAATTTCTCCTCATCGGCCAGCGATTAGGTGACCAAACCTCTCCTTAGATGTAACTTTCTAGACATTGCCAATAATGTTATCTAATAATATTATTCAGATAATATGAATTATTGCTTCGATAATGAAAAATATCGTGTGTAATGACAATTATTGAAACAACAAAGAATATAAAATATCAACACAACAATTATTGAACCAATAAAATAATCGAATAAAGAATTACCTGTAACCATTATTGAGTAGTGCCTTCACGTAAGAATCAATAATTGGTGCAATATCGCTATGCTACTGTGTTTTTAACCAATTTAGTATTTTAACAAGATAATCTGCAAATAACTACGCCTGTTATTTTTTAAACAACTTATTCTTGTCGCTTTCTTCCTCCAATCGCTTTCACATTATGGGGCCCACACATGGTCATACTGTCCATACGAATATTCCCCCACGGTTTGAATATTCCACGACCAAACGAATATTCCCCAATAATAATGAATATTTTATAACCACTCATTATTTTGAAATATTTATGATTTTTACCCATAACTATCCACATTAATCACATCAACCCTTACTATTTCAAAATAATAATTAGAGGAAATTAAATTTCATTTATTAATTATTTGGGGTCTTACAACCTCCCTCCTTATGAAATTTCGTCCTCGAAATTGACATACGTACTGTGTGTTTCAAAAGGTGAGGATACCTCGCTTTCATTTCCGCTTCCAATTCCTGTCATTTCTTTTTATAACATGGTTCCTCCACAAGACTTTAACTTGTGGTATGACCTTCGTCGTAGGACATGCTCCTTCCTATCCAAGATCTTGACAGTACCTCCTCATACGTTAAGTCTTCTACTATCTCGTCCGGTTTTAACTCAATAACGTGGTTCGTGTCTTTCACATATTTACGAAAGCACGATATGTGAAACACATTATGAACACGAGACATACTTGGAGGTAACGCGAGTCTATAGGCTACATTTCTTACCTTGGTCAAGAATTTGAAATGGACCAATAAATCGTGGATTGAGCTTTCATTTCTTCCCAAATCTTGTAACTCCTTTCCATGGAGCAACTCGCATGACAATACATGATCCCCTATACTAAATTCCACGTCCTTTCGATGAAGATCTGCATAACTCTTTTTGTCGATCTTGTGCCGCTTTGTATACGTTGTCAAATCATTTGGATCTTTTTGGTAGTCATATCGCATTTAAACTCGGGTCCCAACAATGTTGCTTCACCCACCTTATCCCAACATATCGGAAGCGACACTTTCGTCCATATAATGCTTCATATGGAGCCACACCTATACTTGCTCGATAACTGTTGTTGTAGGAGAATTCCACCAATGGTAAATACTTATCCCAACCGCCTTGAAGTCTAGGACACGAGTCTTAATAAATCTTCAAGAGTTTGAATAGTCCTATTTGATTGTCCGTCTGCTTGAGGATGGTATGCAGAATCAATCAGAAATCCGCACTCCATAGCTTTTTGCAAGCTAACCCAAAATCTTGAAGTGAATCTTGGGTCACGATCCGAAACTATAGATACCGGCATGCCATGCAACCTCACAATCTCATTTACATACATACTAAAGAAGAGACGCTCAAGAGAATAAGTCTCCGTGTCGGCAAGAAATGTGCGCACTTGGTTAATCTATCAACAATAACCCAAATAGCATTTATGCCTTGAGAAACCGTGGGAAGACCCGTAACGAAATCCATGGTAATGTGTTCCCACTTCCATTTCGGAATCTCAAGTGGTTGCAATGGTCTCTTAGGCACTTGATGTCCGCCTTCACACGCCGACAAGTTAAACATGTTGAGATAAACTTTGCAATCTCTCTCTTCATATTGTTCCACCAAAATGTATGTCAAGATCACGATACATTTTAGTACTTCCAGATGGATTGTAAATGGTGTATTGTGTGCCTCCATCATGATCTTGTACTTCAAATCGTAATCGTTAGAACACAAAGTCCGGAGTGGACTCGAAATATTCCTTCTTCATCAATTCTCGCCCTAATAAAGCACCTTCTTGTACTTTCTTCTTCATATGCATCGCACCGGTGCCTGGGTCGAAAGAACCTTAACTTTTTCTATTAAAGTTGGCTCTATCATTATACTTGACATCATCGCACTCGTTCTCCTCGTATGATCTTCTACTTAACGCTACGCCTACCACGCTCGCTTTTCGTGATGGTATTGAATAGTGTGGTCATAGTCTTTCAATAGCTCGAGCCAACGTCATTGCCATGTTGAGAGTTCTTTTGAGTGAAGAAATATTTAAGGCTTTTATGGTCCGAATATATCTCCACTTTCTCCCCATATAGATAGTGCCTCCGGATCTTTAATATGAAACGATCACGCTAACTCTAGATCATGAGTAGGATAATTCCTCTCATATTCTTTAAGTTGTCATGAGGCATAGGCTATGACTTTCCCATGTTGCATGAGAACACATCCCTACCCGCTGCCCAAAGCATCATTGTGAGATAACAAATCCATCCGCACCAGATGGTATTGTTAGAACAGTCTTAAAATGAGTCTCCTCTTAAGCTCTTGGAAACTCTTCTCGCATTCCTCGCCTCCATATGAATTTTGTATCCTTTCGAGTCGATGAGTTAATCGGAGTAGCGATTCGAGAAAACCCTTCCACGAATCTCCGATAATAACAAGCTAAACCCAAAAAGCTACGTCTTGATCCACCGACTTCTATTGCTCTAACTTTGTATTGCTTCAATCTTCGCGGTCAACAGATACTCCATGTTTTTGACACCACATGCCCAAGGAATGCTACTTCCTCGCCGTAACTCGCATTTCTTCAACTTAGCATATAGCTTATTTTCACGAAGCCTTTGGAGTACTAGCTTCAAATGGTGCTCATGATCTTCACGGCTTTTGGAATATATGAGGATGTCATCAATAAAGACAACAACGAATTTATCCAAATATTCTTTGAATACTGATTCATCATATCCATGAAAGCCATAGGAGCATTAGTCAATCCGAAAGACATAACTAAGAATTCATAATGCCCATACCGAGTTCGAAGCGGTCTTTGGAATATCCTCGCCTAATTTTCAAATTTGATGATATCCGAATCGAAGATCGATTTTTGAAAAGAATTGTGCTCCTTGCAATCGGTCAAACAAGTCATCAATACGAGGTAGAGGATACCTATTCTTGATGGTGACATGGTTCAATTCCCGATAGTCAATACAAAAGTCGCATACTCCGCCTTTCTTCTTTACTTAATAAAACAGAGCACCCCAAGGAGATGTACTAGATTTAATGAAACCGATGTCCAACAACTCCTGTAGTTGGACCTTTAACTCCCAAGTTCAATAGAACCATTCGATATGGGGTTTTAGAAATGGGCTTTGTACTGTGTTCAAGGTCAATAAAGAATTCAACTTCACGCTCGGGGTAGACCGGAAGTTCTTCAGAAATACGTCGGAAAAGTCAATAACTACAGAATATTATTCAAATTTGACGTGTCTTTATTCAAATCCATAACATGGGCTAAGAAAGCTTGACATCCGCTTTTTAATAAACGAATCGCTTTATGATTAGTTATGACGTTGATTGATTTTAATGGTTTAGTTGCTCGAATTCGACAACAAAGTTGATTAGAATATGAAAACTAACAACCTTTACGAAAACAATCAATTTTGGCACGATGAGTAGTTAACCAATCAATCCTAAAATCACATCAAAAGCAAGTATCTTTAAAGAGATAAGGTCAACAAAGATAAGGGTGCCAACTTGGATTAGACAAGATTTATAAACAAAGTGGATGTGATGAAAGTTTCTCCTAACTGGAGTTTCCACAGATAGGTCAAAGTCTAATTTTTTTTTCTGAGTCAAATTTAAACGCTGAAAGACAAGTAGGAGAGATAAATGAATGGGTAGCACCAAAGATTCTAGTAAAGTATAAACTTCACAAGAATTTATAAATAGCTTACCCGTGATCACCTCGTTTGGGTTCCTCGATTTTGACCAAATACAACAAACGCTTCTTCCGGAACCGCTTGACTTTGACTTTTCCGGGACAATTTTTTGAGTCACCGTCCCCATTGAACTAGGTTTCGCTTATCGTATAATCCCGATATATGTCCTTCCTTTCCACAATTATAAAGATACCTTAAACTGCTGTGGCGCTTTTGACCGATATGTCACTCTTTCCTCGTGATTTATAGCATATGACCGGTGGTCGCTTCTCCTCCCTTCGAACCGCCATCACTTGCACTGCTGCCTTCATACGGTCGTTGTTGAATCTCCTCTTTTAAAATCTCCTCCTAACTCGCTTCTTCTATTTTCATGGCCATGATTACCAATGTAGTGGTTACCATTTTTGTCCGTCTTTTTCTTTCTCCACCGGGTTATTGTTGTTTTGTTGACCGCTATCTCCTAGATGATCCTCGATTGTGGTACCTCGGTTGACCGTATTTGTTATCTCGCTTCTAACAATTGAGCCCTATTAACAACATCCTAATAAAGAGAAAATTTATGAGAGATGAGATAATCGACGATCTTAGGGTTTCAAACCTCTCGTAAACATCCGCATCATACGCTCCTCATTCTCCACCAAATGAGGTACAAACCGATAACTCTGCAAACTTCGCCTCGTCTTGAGAGACACCATCATGTTGTTCTCTCTTCCATCTAATAAACTCAGTTCCTTCATATAGATTTAACACTTTCGTGAAAGTATTTGTCATTAAATAGTTTCAAACATCTCCCAAGACATCTTTGAGCGCGGTGGATGGGTACGCTTCACGATTCCCACCAAGAGTCCGCTTCGCCACTTTTAACATAAAGGTGGCGAATGGAACCTTCGTTCCTCCGCATCCCAAGACATCGAATATCTTGGTAATTTGCTTGACCAATGTTTCCGCCATGATTGGATCAGCTTTCCCTTAAATTCGTGGTCCCAACTCTTTGAACTGCCAATGTGACAACCTTGTGAATTGCTATCATTTCTCCTATGTTTTGAACACGAGTCTCCTCGTCCGATTTTGCATGAACTGCAAAAAGCTTCTAAACATCCCTCGCTCATCATCTCGCTTCTGTGGTGTTGTTCACAGGAGGAACATTACCGGTCATTGCACGTTCTCCTCGTTGGTAAGTACAGCGCTCTCCACGGTCTCATTTCCATTGTTAATATTCTCAGTCGACATTCTCAAATACTGTCATAAAACAAGGGTTAATTAAGCAAATCAATATATCACATAATATCCCTATATAATGACCAACTAACAAATAAGCTTAGGTAGGACACACTAGCGAAGGATTTACTCGTCTCTCCTCCTAGTTCTATTCCCCGATCTCCGCCAGAGATCATATCCCTAAGCTCTTGATACCAACTGTGACGCCCCCAAAATAGGTATACATCACCCATTCTGAGTTGTCAATACATGGTACGTAAACAACTACAACTTTATTATTACAATAGTAAAACTGTGAGTTTGAATGCAAATATTATCTTATAGACAATATCTATACTCAAATAAATCCTCATCACATTTATTGATACATTATTTTACAAAATGGGTGAGGACTACTAAACAACTCTCTCTAGAACATTCATTCCATACCCAGACTGCATACTTCGCTTATATTCTCGCCTCCCTAGAAGAAAAATGGAACAAAAAGGAAAAGGGTGAGCTCAACTAACCTAATAAAGAATATTATGACTAAGATAATATACAACAAATTATCGTTAGTCTTCAACAGGAAAAATGTAATAGAATACAATAGACAACAAGTTTTAAATCAACATTCATGAATGAAATAATAATTCATTAGAAGAGTTAAGTAGAGAATGCAAACTACTATCTTCTATGTATGAATTTAAAAGTTCATCGCTCTATCTTTTATCCCCTCGTAACATCAATCAATATATATCTGAATCAAATATTCATCTTTGCACTACAGCCCAAAGATATTCATTAGTTAATCATGTTCATCTAAACACTGCTCATCTTTGCACTACGGCCAAAGATATTCATCGAAATCATTCATCTTTGCACTACGGTGCCAAAGATATTCAATAATATCATCATTTAAGACCGAGGATGATGAAAATATTTTTAAAGAAACGAATCCAAAGAAACAAAATGACAAGGATTAAGGATTAAGGATTTGTACTTTGTTTTATCCATGTCCAAAAATACCTCAAAAATAATCATAGTGGTGTAAAATTCAAGAATGATCAAAACATGGATACAATCAAAGCTAGTATCCAGAATAGATATTTTGGACGAAAAGAAAAATTTTCATTTTTCAATGAATAGTCTTAGATTCGTGAATAAGATGCGGTACGTGAATAGTCTTGCCGTGATCACGTGAATAAGAACCCCCCGAATTCTAAAAGTTCCAAATTTGATTAAAAAGTTCAGATCAATACTTTGTCATAATGATATTGAAGAAATAATATCATTACGAAAAAATAATATCCCCCTTACCTCGGAAAGACAAGATTTAACCTAATACTTGATATAAAGCTATAACTTGAACTTTCACCGTATAGCAATACTCAAAGTATACTCAAAATACTCATAAGAATACGCCGATAATATATAGAGAGAAAAACTTCAGTTTCTGGTATGATTTTCAATTCTAACCTAAGCACCCTATTTATAAGAAAATGCTTAGAACACCAAAGCATAAAATTTATTAAAATATTAATATATATATATATATAATCTTCACGCACACCTTGGACAATCTGATCTCAGCTCTTTTTCCATGATAGTGGGCACACCTACTTTGTTAAAAACGTTTTTATTATTTAAAATAATTTAAACTTCCAAAAATCAATTATTTCGGAGCTTCGGAACTTCAATAATTCACAATAAATAGCCCTTTTGTCAGAAAATTCAAATCTCGCGAGTTTTTATAGGAAATTCAATTCTCTACAACTTTACAGAAGAAAGTTTTTCTAAATTTAAAACAGAAATTGACTGAAATCCAAAAACGGGCGATTTTACATGCTATAATCAAATTTCGATCAATAATTGTGTCCACCAACACACAAAATATGTGTTAAACATTTAATGCCACAAAAATACTCTTCCTCCTCATATACTCATATATCCCACATTCATTATAAAAATATCACCGTTAATATATTATTAAAATAATATATTTAAATGATTTATTTTATCAGAAAAAGATAAAATTTTAATTTTCAACAGTTGTCACATTAAAAATTTTCTCCATCTATATCCACATAAAATTAATATTTTTCTCATCATATGAATCAATAATTAATTATTCACAAATAATATTACAGAATCACAATATTGACAACCGTACGCTCCCTCAGGAAGCAGGGGCTTTCCAATAAGAATTTCTCCTTCTTTGGCGCAATTAGGTGACCAAACCTCTCCTTGAGACGTAACTTTCTAGACATTGCCAATAATGTTATCTAATAATATTATTCAGATAATATGAATTATTGCTTCGATGTGTAATGACAATTATTGAAACAACAGCTATATAAAATATCAACGCAACAATTATTGAACCAATAAAATACTGAACAGTAATTACTGTAACCATTATTGAGTAGTGCCTTCTTACGTAAGAATCAATAATTGGTGCAATACTGTGTGTCTTCTTGTGTTTTAACCAATTTAGTATTTAATAAAGATAATCTGTAATAACTACGCCTGTTATTTTTAAACAACTTATTCTTGTCATTTTCTTCCTCCAATCGCTTTTCAAGCATGGGGCCCACACATGGTTACACCGTCGCATTTAATATTCCCAGACAAAGATTTAATATTCCACGACCAAAACGAATATTCCCCGACAATAATGAATATTTTATAACCACTTGCTTATTTTGAAATATTTATGATTTTACCCATAACTATCCACATTAATCACATCAACCCTTACTATTTCAAAATAATAATTAGAGAAAATTAATTTTCATTTATTAATTATTTGGGGTCTTACACTCAATCACTGTAAATTTATCTTGTTGATGTTGAGCTTGGCCTCTTCTCTCAACATATAAAGAATCTAAATCTGGGACATCTATTAGATGTCGTTCACAAAAAGACTTCACCTTTACTATGAATGCCTGCAGGCGTTCGCTCAAAAAAATCGAGATATTGGGGGCAGCGGCCCCTCGCGATTTCTATGTCGGTTTAGTCCACGAATGCACGGACTAGTTTAAACAACGGATTGCATCTCATCAATACATCATATTTTTATGATTATAAATTGTGACGCCCCAAAAATAGGTCCATTCCATCCAATCCATTATGAGTTGCCAAATATAGGGTACAGAAAACAACTACAACTTTATTACAATAATTGTCGTACAAAATACAACAACACATATGCTGTGAGTTTGGATACAAATATATACCAAATGTGACACATGTCCCAACCGTGGACAAAGACTCAAAAGTGACACCTTACATAAAGGTATAGTCAAAAAACTGCTTTAGAAACTAAAATCTTTGGGAAGTGCTCAAGAAACCTTCGTATACTGGGAGGCCATGCGTCTCAGGTTATGATAGATATCATATGGCCACGAAATTATCCTTGGTTGACCTAATAGACCCCAAAGAAAAACAAGAAGATTATTATCATATTCTTCCCAATGGTAAGTCTTCTCTTGACATATCATTATCTCCACTGCCTCTAATTGAGAATTATACTTCAAACAAACACCAAGATTATATAGGTAGTGCTCGTATATATATACTCGCAAAAGTGGATGAGCACATCCCTGTCTTATGATGATACGAGGTTGTATGTCATTAGACATCTTGTATGATAGTGACAAAACACCCTTCCAACGTTGGGTTCTGTGGCGCCCCCAAAATTTCAGACACTCCTATCTCGAATTTCGGTGCATCACGCTACTACTACGAATATCTTACAAAATCATTAACAACGAAAATAATAGGATAATTTACATTGATGGAATATAAATATTCACGTCCCAAGGTACCGTAACCATTACTACAACCACTCTGTGATTAGCTTAACATAGCTTAATCATTCTTGAATACATCATAATAACAATAATAATAATACTTAGTCTTAAGGGCTAAATTATTCTCACCTTGCCCTTTCCCTTGTCCTTTCCTCAAGTACCGCTTTGCTCTGCCTTAATCAGTAATGTTTTAGAAAGCAAGAATGAGCAACAAAGTTTGCCCAAAGAAGCAATATAGCTAGAAGGACAAGCGAGCTATAGCATTTGAATCTTTCAAAGGTATAATAATAATTGATAGTTCAAGGATATCAAGAATACCAAGAGTATTCAACGGTGTCGCTATGGATGAAGGATATCAACAAAATCTCGTGATTTATTCATTTTGAGGTTCAACATAATTGAATCTTTGAAAAATCACTAAGGACCAAGAACTCTTACTAGAATTAACAAAGATATTACCTTGTAATCCAACATCCACGAGTACATCAAAGTGATCGACTTAAGGTACCCTATGTTATACATAACATTTAATCATACTCATGTGTATGCTTGGTTCCCGACAATATATAATTTCCCTTACATGAGAGTTGTTCATCTCGGAGATTTACGATAGTCCGCACCAAATCAATCGGTTTGGATAGCTCTTTAACTCATAATAATAGTCTAGCCGAATCAAGGGCTTAGACAGTTTTTCATCATGCATTGAGGAATGATAAGTCCAATGCTTACAACAACGTCAAGGTATACAAGTGATTTTCGAATAGAAGCAGATATTTGCTTCATAAAATATGATTGATATGATAACAATTCAACGTATGAAGTGTGTGAATTAAGGAATTTACAACACAGTAATAATAGTGTTCGGATACTTGCTCATTTTAAATTTGAGTGAGGTTGCCCAACAATAACAATAAGTTAGGGATAGAAAACTTGCATACTTGAAATCAAGGTAGAGTAAGAAACTTGCCTTTAGCGTTGATTACTACTAATAGCGAAAATCACCTCAACGAACTATGTCTGTCCTATTCATGTAAGTATAGGTATTCATTAGCCAAACACACTTGATATATATCAACAACATGTACACATAACACATTTTCTTTCTATCTGCATTGTACCCATCAAAACTCATATGGTACACTAAAGATGCTACTCATACTATTGACCACCGCTAGCTTATTCATAATATTTCTTCCTCGAAGTTTTAGGAGGTTCATTGCTTTAAGTAGACCATAACGTCTATTAATCCCACCGACCTTTTTCTACGCATGTTTGCAAGTATTAGATTTATTTTCCCGAAGTTGGTAAAATTCTCTACTTAGAACTCATTCGTGTACTAATAGTTTACGACAGTATAGGAGTATTTATTAATCCATCCTTATATCAAGTTACGATGCTGTCTCCGATTTTCGAGACATCTCGCCATGTCCGAAGATATTATGGCTTGTTCGAAGACAACATGCTTCGTCCAAAGACATCATCGCTAACTTCGTCCAAGACATCACGCTCATGTCTCGAAGACATTACGCTCTGTCCAAGACATCACGCTTTTTTCGAAGACATTACGCTTTGTCCAAGACATTACGCCTACGTCCAAGACATTACGCCCTGTCCGAAGACATCACGCTTTGTCCGAAGCAGCTCCTTCAAAGACTTCGGTCTACACTAATTCGATAAGGTTTAAGTTCATCGGGTTAATTTAAGACTTTACTATATGCATACAACCTAAGGGAATTTCTTAATACAAGGTCGACACGACCATCAACCCATCAAAGATGGTTCTAAGCATGGTGCAACACGCACCCCATGGATTTCGAAGCGGTGAACATGCTCATTTTGCAGAGTAGCCACAACTTGATTCCGCACAATTTTAACGTATTCATGCACGACGGTAAACTTTCTAAACACCCTTTATCCTGCTAATTCATCATACTTGACCTAATAATCTGAGAATCAACAAGACTCAAGTTAAGAACGGAGTAGAAATTATACCTTCTCGAGCTTTAACCTTGATATCTCACACACTGATTTGGTAATGTTTAGCAACTAAGAATTCTTTACTCGATTTCTCCAACACTCTTATCATTAAAACAGTATCGCCTAGTGGCTTGTATTTAAAGAGAAAGCATGGGCGGACACTTTGCTTTACCCAATATTGGGATTCATGGTGCAATAGAAATGAACAATGGTTATTTAAGGAGTTGTTCAATCACTCCATACCTATCACTTAGCTAGCCATGCATGCCTAGGATTAGCGAATTGAAATTTATGTAAAGAGAGTTTAAAGCTCTTCGTCCTTTGTACTTGGTGACCCTAATTTGGGGACAAGAGAAGATCTCTCAGACATGGACAAGGGCTAGCCTACGTCAAAGCCCACTACCCCACGCCACATTTTAATTTAACCAATACTTGTACTCTCGCTTAACTATTTTGTTGGATTCCGATGGATTCTAAATATCCCAAGTTTATTGGCTAACTCAAAAGTCCATCAATTAACTTATTGGACTGTAACTCCCAATTTATTATTTGGACCTTAAACATGCAATTGCTTACTCATCCTTCACTAAGTCCATCATTGTGTCACACAAGACATTTCATAAGCTTCATCTTATCGATCATCAACATCTCAATTTTAATTCAATTGAGTTACTCTCCTCATGCCACGTAAGCATTTGTAAAATAAATAATTACTTGGCTCTATTTAATAATAATATTAAATCATAAAATTTACTAGTATTACAAGTTCGCCTCACCTCAACAAATTATGACCAATAGCTCTATTCCCTCGTTATCCCCACTCGACCTTGGCCACACACTTTTATTACACGAAAGGAATTGTGAAGCAAAAGGGTGAAAGACAACTAGCTCGATAAAGAATATCATGACTAAAGATAATTAAATTATCAATAGCCTTTATCAGTAATAATCAGAGATTTAGAACATATGGTAGATGATAAAAATTTCAACCATAGTTGCAGCGGAACGAGCAATCCATTAGTAGAGTCAAATAGACTATGAAGTCTATTATCTTCTCAATGTTAAAAATCCACCAACAATGTTTTATCCCTGTAACATTAATCAACAATTCTGGTCCACAATCATATGAATAACTCATAATCATAATTATAGTTCTAAATTCCTCTTCTCATCCGGATTTAAGATAATTTTTATCACCTATCTTTACCCGAAACATCAAAGATCATGGTTACACTAAATCACATTTCTGCTCATAATCATACTAATAATAACTTCATCTTTGCACTACTACCAAAGATATTCATTTGTATCACCAAATGGTCATGTTCATCTCAACACTGCTTTTATCTTTTGCACTTTCATCGCCAAAGATATTCAACAACATGTCATCTTTGCACTACTGGGCCAAAGATATTCATCAACAATTCATCTTTGCACTCTACAGGCCAAAGATATTCCTCAACAGCTCATATTTGCACCACAGCCAAATATATTCATCAACAGCTCATATATTTGCACTACATGCCAAATATATTATTATCTCAAAGAAATATATAATCATTTCGAAATTTATATAAACAATAATTATAACCATGTTGATCATTTCACCTTTTGCTTAAGCTAAAGATATTCAATTATAAATTCAATGGTCACGATCATACCAAATGACAATTCAACTTTTGCACTTCTTCGCCAAAGAGAACCCATAGTCATGATCATACAAAAAATCTACCCATCTTTACACTCAAGTCAAAGAGAAATATCATCATTAGGGTTATAAAAATGTTATATATGATAATAAAAATAATATGATCAACATACGCTTTTATCTTAAGAGTAATATTCATAAATCAACTATAATTTGGTTGAAAAAAGAAACCAATTTTGTCATGAATAAGAACTCATGAATAGTAATACATGAATAAGAACCGTGAATAGTAATTTATGAATAAGAACCCGACACAAAAAAGTAAAAATTATACAATAAAATCCATACCAATATTTCTAGTATAATGATATTGAAATAACATTTCTTAAACTTATAAACAATTTATTTTAATTGTTTACACTTTACTAAATAATGCATTTAATCATTCTAAAATGCCAAACTCATAAGATTTCATCACCAATAACCAAAACCCTCATCAAAATCTGCATATAACTCATGTATGATTCTCGAAGCCATAAAATCATATTTTCTAATTTTCTTACTTAACATAACATATTTAATTCATTTACTCATAACTAGTCCATTTTCATGAAAAATACCAAATCGGTTCCAAAATATTTCTTTTCTGGGATTTAGCGAATATAGTCCCATATTGAACATATATTTTTCTCGTAATTTTAAAATTCATTTACTATTTTTCATATGGCCAAAATCGTTGAATATTTAGACATTTATCATAAATTGTACTTTTATCCAAAAATTCAAATTCACAGAGTACAATCGATATTATATAGATGTACTCCCAATAAAAAATTCATCAATTTTGGAGTTAACCACAAGGAGTTATAATGCGGTTACTTTTAAAATAGTCTTTTCTCATAAAATTCATAACTCTTAATATATACATCCAAAAATCAACATTTTTGGACACAAATAATAAAACTCATCAAAATATCATTTCAAATTTTCAGAATTTTTGAAGGTCTGAAAAGTTACGAAACATGAAAAATATGACAACCCTTAAAATCCCTTACTATCCCTTACCTCAAAAGAGCAGCACTTCTGACGATATCGAATATGACGCTGAAGGAAACTTACACTGATGAATATCAACTCACCAAGTATCTAAATACTCACAAAATACACTCAATAATCTAGAGAGAAAAAGAGAGAAAACTTATGAATTCTGGTGTGATTTTCAATTCTAACTTAGCCTCTATTTATAGAAAAATGTTAAGACGTCAAAGCAGAGACTTGACTTTTTACTACGATGGCTTTACCTGCTACTATTTCACCCACCAAAAATCAACCATCTCCCCCAACAACCAAGAGTGGGGTCCACTCAATTCTAGAATTTTTCACCAAAACCTAATTTCCGAATCAGTTACCTCTTAAAATTCATAACAAATTATACGCTCATTTTTAACGATTCAAAATTTGTGGACATATAATCAACTTATATATGTATAACATATCCAAAAATTACAACGATCCAACGGTCGGATTAAATATTATAACTCACACAATAAAGCTGTAAGAACACCGATTTGATCTTTTAATACCTCCAATTCGATAAAATACTGATAAAATACCTCAACATTAATTCCTTCATTTATAACCACATAAATAAATCCATCATTTATATCCACATCAAATAAATATTTTCTTATCATATAAATCAATAATTAATTATTCACAAATAATATTACAGAATCACAATAATGACAACCGGTAGTTCCTAGGAAAGAGGGGGCTTTCCAATAAGAATTTCTCCTCTATCAAGCAAGTAATTAGGTGACCGCACCTCTCCTTAATGTAACTTTTTAGACATTGCCAATAATGCTATCTAATAATATTATTCAAATAATATGAATTATTGATCGATAATGAAAATAATTTGCGATGATAATTATTGAAATAACAATAATATAAAATATCAACGCAACAATTATTGAATCAATAAAATAAAATATTGAATAAAGAGCGATAATTACCGTGAATAATTATTGAGTAGTGCCTTCTTACACGTAAGAATCAATAATTTAAAAATATTGTGCAATCTTGTGCTTTCTTATTCAATAACGCCAGACATCAGATTTTAACCAAATGGGTATTCCAACAAAGGTGTTAATCTATAATAACTACGCCAGTTATTTATAAAAACTCATTTTTGTCGCTTTTCATCATCCGATAGTTATTCACATGGGGCTCACAAATGGTCATTACTATTGGCCGCATTTAATATTCTCCTACGTAAAGAATATTCCACGACCAAACGAATATTTCCCGACAACAATGAATATTTTATAACCACTTGTGTATTTTGAAAAAATTCACATATCACCCTTAACTTTAACATTTTATCAATTTAACCATTTACTGAATAGTTATTATAAGAAAATTGAATATTTTTATTTCATAAAATTCGGGGTCTTACATAAATCGTATAATTTAAATAAAAACTGGTCACTAATTTATTATATTAACTAATATAATTATTTTAAAAATAAAAATAATCGATAATTTTTACCATTTATCAACATATATTTTTTTTATCAAAATTTTAGTGTATAAAAATTATTTTAAACTTTTAATTGTGAAAATAGTTTGTATGATTCTAATTTTCTATTGACATAATTTTATCATTACTAAGAAAATTATTAAAATTAAATAATTGGTGTATTGAATGAAATTAAAAAAAATGTATAATAGAGGAGAGTAAAATATTGAATTGTGCATTGCAATAGTATTTTAACAAATGACAACTGTGAAATATATTTTAATACACAAAATCAAATTAGAATATTAGGCCTGGTTCATGATATTTATCATATATATTTACATAACTGATAACATTAATATAATTAATACATAAAAGTCTAATATATGTCATTTTTCTTTATATATGTGGTGTTATGTTGTTGCATATTTTAGTCGTGCATGTGGTTCTAAACTTTCAATCGTCTAGCAGCAGGTAAATTAATAGATTTTCAACAAAGTTAATAAGTAGGTAAAATATGTTAAATTAATTTAATTAGACCACTAACCAATTGAGTTTAATTTGTATTCCATTTTTGTTTATTCTAAACATTGAATTTGTATTTTATTTTATTGCAGGACCATTTTTTTCAAGACTTTTTTTTTTTTTTTCGTTCTTATTGTTTGATTATGTGTATTTATATATAAGAAAGAATAGATAATTGAAGAATAGAATAATAAATTTGATTTGATGATGTCATTATTTATGTGTATTTATATATAAAATAATAAAGTATTGATTATTATATAACTTTTTGTTTATCAAATTAAACTGTCATATTAATATTAGTATTAAGTTTTTTAACCTTTAGTACTGATATATCTCTATCACCAATCTGAAAGTATTGTCAAAAAATAAAAGAAAAACATATTGATACTTTTGAAAAACATATTGATAGTTATGTTAAAAAAAATATAGAGAATAGTGGAGGAATACTTTTGTATGATTAACGCATTTATGAAAAATAATTATGTTAAAAAAAATTTAGAGAACAGTTTAGTAAAAATATGACAAATAAGAAGATAAGATTTATAATTTACTCTAATGTCGTAATTCCTTCAGGCAATTACTAGTTATGAACAAGTATTATTGATTTTAAAATTTTAATTTTAATTTTTTTTTAAATTCAAAATTCCAAAATTGATAAAAATATTTTTATTTTTGTGATTTTTAAAATCCTTATTAATTTAAAAAATTAATATTTTTACATAAAAAATCCATCCCGGATTTCACCTCTATTTGAGAGGAACTCTTGTCAGTTTGTTTAATTTAAGGATGGACAAATGAATATTCCATCCAACATGTATAATTGTAAATGAAGTTGGGACATTAAAAACTAACATATGTTGATATTTTTTTTATATTACTAGTATATAAATATAAAAAATTGAGGAAAAATAGCTCAATAAATTTAAGATCAATTACATATTCTATTATATTTTTTTAAATAATTATAATAATAGTGTACTCATAAAATATTTACACAATTAATACACTTTTTATATTTATTTAAGTGCAATTAAAATTTCTTAATTTAGGGGATTAGTATTAATTTACTTATTAAATTAAGTATTTAATAAGTAAACCATATAACACCTCCACCACCTAAGTCTCCACCTCCACCTAAACAAATCTTTCACTTTTTCCACATCCAAGTCCGCCGCCACCCCCTAAGCCTCCACCCTTATCATCCACGCTCAGGCAAGGGCGATAAGGGTTCCGCCAACTGGACGAAAGGTGACAACAGCTAGGACATGAGTTTTTAAGGCGAGATTTCTACATAAAAGAAAAATGGATTGGGATTTGAGGAAAGAAAAACGGTCATGGGAGGACGGAGAGAGAAAGAGTTAATAAATAAGGGTTAGAGAAATGGATTTTAGGGAGACACGTGGGCTACATGTGACGTGTTGGTCATAGTAACGGTCGTTTTCGAAACAGTAGGTTAGAAATATGATCCTTCCGAGAGCAAGTACCAACGCAGAAATATGATATGTCGCCGCTCAGTTTATGCAGTTTTTTCACAGTTCAGTTGGTAGCCAAACCTTCATACCAAGGTAATCAATTCTAATTTATTAAGTTACCAAATGATTTTGAATGTAATACAGTTGGTAGCCAAACCTTCATGCAGTTGGTTGCCAAACTTTCATACCAAGGTAACCAATTCATACTGCACGTGTGGATGTAGATTGGTTACCTTGATATAAAGGTTTGGTTACCTTGGTATAAAAGTTTGGTTACCTTGGTACGAAGGTTTGGTTATCAACATTACATTACACATCACTCTCTTATCTCTCTCTTTTCTATGCAGTGTTCTTATTTTCTTTTTGACATTAAATTGGGTTTCACCAGCGAAGGAGAGGAGGAAGATGACAGGCGAAGGGGAGGAAGAAGATGACGTTGCCAAACTTTGAATATTTGAATTTGAATTATTATTTTTGAATTTGTTTTTGTTGTTAGATCCAAGATATTTGAATTTGAATTATTAATTATGACAGTTATTTCTCCTTGATTTTAGGTTTCCTTATTATTATGAATTGAATCCTATACTAATTTCTTAAATTAAGAAATTCTAATTGCACTAATATTATAAATAAATATAAAAAGTGTATTAATTATGTAAATATTTTATGAGTGTATTATTATTATAATTACTTATTAAATGTTGTATATTATTGTAAAGGACCATAAATTTATTTATCGGAAGACAGAGACATGGGAAGGAAGGCTGCTAAAGCTTAAATCTGGCCCGTTAGGTTTGGGGCTAGAACACTAGGCCCACTCAAATTCAAAACTTGTGGTCTTTTACTTTTAGACCTTCGATCATCGTTCTCCGCCTCTCTCCCCGCCCCTCTCTCTCTCTCTCTCAGGAGACGGTTGCAGAAATCAGACAAGTATGTATGGCTCACAAACAGGCTTAGGGTTTGTATATACTTTCAACTTCAATACCATGAATATTTCGAATACATCATCTTTTGGCTGTTTCATATATACTGTTCAGCTCCTTTGTAGTACGACTCTTTTCTTCTTAATGTATTACTTAAAAAATTTCCACTTTTTTTTATATTTCATCCGGTGCTCTCAGTTACTACTTAATTAACAAATAATCTATAATATATAAAGTTCTCGAGTTTCTTTGCTTCTGTATATTCCCACTGTACCGTTTCTAATGGAAAAAGAAAATAGGACTGTTTCTATGAGTTACTTGTTGGTCCAGATATGTTTTTTGAAGCCAACTGCTTGCCTGGCATTTAGATTACTTTCTGGTTTTAGTGTCAGAAGGTTAGAAGGAGGACCCTTTCTTTGCAATTTCTGATCACTGCTTTTTTGGATAATTACAACTAGTAGTATATCATATTTCCAACACTTTTTTTCGAATATTAATTCAAATCGGCCTTGTTTGTGTCACTTTTGATTACCTATGAAAAATGCTTTTGGCTATTATATATTGATGTCTAACAACTAAATTTTCTTTTATATTTTGTTTTGCATTTTGGGTGAGTGGGCAGCAGGCGGTAGACACTTATGGTCTTTATTGGTTTAAAAGGTTTACCACTCAGAACACCTAAATCTCCTCATTTGACTGAGGACTGTTTGATGGCTGGAGAAGACAATTCACATAATCAGGGTGGGAGAAAAAGAAGCATGGGCAGAAAGGCAACAAAAAAACGTGCTGGTTTTGGCGGAAACTGTTCTTCTGAAAATTTGTCTGGTGGTGTGCCTGATGAAACCTTCAAAGCTCAAAAATTCTCAAGACACCAAAAGGACTCCGAGCCACAGACATCATTTGTCAGGTTTTGTCTGCTTACTTGTACCATTTGTCCATTTATATTCAATGTAGTAGTAAACACTTTCATTTTGAGATAAGCAATAAAAGTAAACTCTTGACTCGGGGAATTTTCATTGTAGGAAACAGGTTGATCCTGAAACAGCAAAATACTTTTCAGAAATTGCAAATGTTGTTGAAGGTACTGAGATTGACTATGAGGAACGGTCTGGCATATGTGGTAATGCTTTGGAAGAAACGAGAGGGAAAGAAGTAGAACTTGCAACTGATTATATCATAAGCCACACTCTGCAAATCCTCCTTGAAGGCTGTTCTGTAGACCATCTTTGTAGTTTTCTTCGTAGCTGTACAAAGGACTTCTCACATATTGCTATGGATAAATCTGGTTCTCATGTAGCTGAGTCAGCTCTCAAGTCTTTAGCCATGCATCTTCAGGATAACGAGACTCACTCACTTATTGAGGATACTCTAACTTCAATATGCCAGGTATAGCATATCTAACTTCTGTTAACAAGATGTAGAATCAACTCGCTTTTAGTTAATGATTGCTTACAAATGTTCTTGTAGTGCTGATACAGTGTGTTACTTGAGTATGCCGGTATCACATATTTAAAAACTTAACCTTTAATTATGCAGTCAAATCAGAATAAAAAATATTTTAAATAAAAGAATCTTTTAGATAGAACAGATGATTAAATGTTTGGTTATTGATCTGTTCCATATGTTTTCCTGCCAGGCGATTCTGGTCAATCCTGTTGATGTGATGTGCAACTGTTATGGATCTCATGTTCTTCGAAGTCTTCTTTGTCTTTGTAAAGGGGTGCCAATAGACTCTTCAGAGTTCCATGCCAAAAAGTCGTCGCTTGTTCTGGCAGAGCGATTGAACTTCAGGCCATCTCACTCTGACAGAAACTACTCACAACATTCTCAGCCAGGATTTCCAAATTTGTTAAATTTTCTCGTAACAGAGATGTTAAAGGCTGCCAGAAAAGACATTTCAACATTGCAAGTTGATCAGTATTGCAGTTTAGTTCTGCAGGCAAGTTTTTTCTTCTTCTTTAAAATTCTTGTATTATTGTATTACTTTCAGCATAAATGTCAAGTTATTTTACTTTTTACTTTTTAAAGGAACTATTATTGTTTGGTTGTCCATCCTTATCTGTCATGGTCAGATAATTTATTCTCTCTAACACAGACACAAGTATATCTCATATATGTCTATGTGTGTGTGTGTGTGTTTTGTGTGTGTATTTACATTGTACTTCAGCAACATAGATGCATGAAGATTAACTAGTTCTTATTGAGTCTCTGTACTTCCTAAGAATTTGTATCTCAATTTTTCTTGCTGATGAGTCATGTCAAGTGGAGATGAATCTGACAGGTTGTATTTACATCATGGCAGACTGCTTTGAAGTTGTTAGTTGGAAATGAACAGGAGTTGTTGCATATAATTCCAATTCTTCTTGGCTGCAGCGTGGAAAATTTTGAGGAAGGGAAGTTGATAGAAACTAATGCAGTGCAAAAACTTTTAAGTTTGATGAAGGAATCTGCATATAGCCATTTAATGGAGGTGAAAACAGTTTATTCATTCCAATATTGTTTATTCAGTTATATTTTCTGAAAGTCTACTTGTTCAGTTATTTTTGACCTATATGATGTAATACATTCCTTTTTTGTTTCTTGACATAAGCTTCCTTCAATCATGACTCTGACGCACTTTATGAAAAATTTTGCAGGTTATCCTGGAAGTTGCTCCTGAAACCTTATACAATGAATTATTGGCAAAGGTTTTCAAAAATTCATTGTCCGACATGTCATCTCATCATTGTGGAAATTTTGTTGTCCAATCGTTGATTTCTTATGCCAGATGTCAAAATCATGTATGTGCCACAAAATTTTCTGCATATAACTCTATCGCACGTTACATTGACTGTGGTAACCGACCTCTTCTAACAGTTCTGTCATATGTTGCACCTATTTTGCATTTAGGGGTGTTGTTAGTAAGTGTACATATCAATTTATTCTTGTGTGTGAACTACGTTCTCAGATGTTTCTAGTGATTTACTCTTGCATTATGCTGCGTTGACTTTTAATATCCTTTAGTGTGGTCTTCCTTTTAGATGGAGTTGATTTGGGAGGAACTTGGTACAAAATTGAATGATCTTTTCGGAATGGGTAGGTCCGGAGTTGTTGCTTCTCTCATTGCTACAGGTCAAAGACTTCATAGCCACGAAATGAAGGTTTGGTACTCAAAAATCGTCTCTGGTTGCTAGTTTAAATTTTGACACCTTAATATTGCAACTGTTTATTTCAATCCCGGACTTTGTTTCTGCACTTGTTTGGCAGTGCTGTCAGGCCCTTGCTGCTGCTGTGAGTTTGGCAAATGAGTCGTCCAGATACATTGTTCCTCGAATACTATTTCTTGACAACTACTTCTTCTGCGGAGATAAATCCAACTGGAGTTGGCCAAATGATGTTAAGATGCATGTCATGGGTACTTTGATTCTGCAGTTGGTGTTTAGACTTCCAAGTGTACGTGGCTTCTTGAATTTATGTTTACTTGCTTTTTATCTTTTCTTACAAACTGCAACAGCTGCGTAATGCCTTGTTCATATCAAGCATGTTGTTAAGTGTGATTTCTCATCTTCTAATTTGTAGAAGAATGACATGTTTTGTTTCTATTGGTAATTTTTCTTGACTCTACTGACTAGATGAATTTCTTGTCTTCTCCCTCTTCTCTCTATTTCTATTTACTCACATACGCACGCACACATATATGGGCTAGTTTGTTTTCCCATTTTTCTATCATCGTAAAACCATTTCTTTTGAAAAAACATTAATGTAATTGTTTGGGTAAAAATCCTATTTCAGATGTATTCACAATATTGTACTGATGTTACAAGAGGATCGAACAATAGATGAACAAACTATTAGATAAGGTTGAATATTTGCAAGCAGATTTGTCGTTCTTCTGATCTTTATGGACTTAGGATCTGGGAGTGTCATGCAATGTACTGGCATGTTCAGCTTTGGATATTACATATCTTATGTGTAATCACTCAAAACTATGGCACGTACTGGTTGCACAAATTCTAAGAGCCTGTACTGATTTACTCGTGTTATTCTGTTTCCACATTTCATTAGTTGTGATTTAATACTTTTTAAATTTCTTTGGCATATTGTTCATGTCTACTCTACAGGAATTCATTCAGGCTTATATTTCAAGTATCACATCTTTGGAAGAAGATCATGTCCTTCAAGCAGCACAAGACTCTGGTGGTGCACGGGTTATTGAAGGTTTTCTTGGTTCAAATGCTTCTGGAAAACAAAAGCGCAAATTAGTTGTCAAGTATGTTATCGAGCTACGTGTTTTAAATTATTATTGTATTATTATTATAACAATAATTATTTATTATTATTGTCGTAGTGGGTTAGAGGGGCATAGAACCTAACCTCAAACCTCCCATGGAAATAAGACCGTAACGACTATATTACAGTGTCTCAACTGAAGCTATAAATAAGGCTGTAATTGTCATAGAATAGTGCCTCCACTGAGATTAGCAAAGAATGCTTCAACTGAGGCTCTAACACATTTGAGCTAGTGCTTTGATACTTTTTTATTTTTTTAGCTTTGATTGGGATGAATCTAAACCCTCTTATAGTAGTAATAGAAAATGGTTTTTTCAACCCTCTATTTAACAGTTAAAGAAAGAGAGCATAGCCTCTTCCTCCCCCTCTCGTCTCAATAGAAAAACTCTTTTATCTGCGCAGTCAATTTCTCAATTTTTTAGGACATTAATTGACCCACAACTTAAAATAATCTCGTCTTTCATTCTGACTTTGAAAAACTAAATTATAAATGAAGGGCTTTATTCCCATCTACTTCAGAAGTATAGGGTAATCAGGATTGATGGTTTAATTGGATTTTAGCTCAAATATGATAATTCTTTATAAATTCCTTTTTACTCTATAAATCTTTATAAAATTCTTTTAGCTTTCTTTATTCGTGATTTACAAATATCAATAGTGCTTTGGTGATTAAAGAACAGATACTAAAAGTGGATACAAAACGATGTGTATGGTTGTGATTAGTTATAATCATTAAGCCCATGCATGATTAATCATCAACTAATTTGACACATCATTTTGTAAGAGTTTTTTGTATCTGTAGTTATACTTGGTCTAGAATGATATAAGTAAGATTTAAGAATGGAGTTGTGGTGTTGGTGACATTTATGTATATGATGAGTACATCTGAAATCTGAACCGCCGTTTTTTCATACTGGTTGAGATGTCTAATTTGCATTTACTTCACAGTATTATAAAGTGCATTCATGACTTATGGCAAGTATATTTCTGTTATAGTGTTCAAAGGATCTTTCAAGAAAATGCTTAATCTCTAGCTGCATTAGTTGTGACTTCTCGTTTGTTATTGCAATCTTTGAAGGCTTCGAGGACATTTTGGAGAGCTTTCAGTGCACCCATCAGGTTCATTTACAGTTGAAAAGTGCTTCGATGTCAGCAATATGTATCTGAGAGAGGCAATTGTATCAGAGTTGCTAGCTGTGCAACCAGAACTCTCCAAGACTAAGCAGGGCCCCCATCTATTGAGAAAACTTGATGCTGATGGGTCAGTTGTCATCTCTCTCGATCTACCTTTTACTTTTGATTTTATGATGCTAAAGATGAGGTCATGGACAAAGTAGATTGGCTTGTTTTTGGTGTCCTTTTTTGCCTTTTATGTTTTGACATTGCATGATTGGCATTTTATCCAACATAACTAGATCTTGATTAAGTTACCTATAAAAAAAAATAGATCCTCAGTTAGTTCAAGTCAAGGCTGATTGCTGCTCAGACCAGATAACATTTTTCAGTTTCAGCTCTCAGTACCTTGCTGAGTATATAGTTTCACGACTTGATGTGGTATACTGATTATAGAGTGTGATAATAGGATAAGTTGAGGTTTAACATATTCACTTGAAGGTTGTCAACAGATGGGTTCTTAACCATTTTCCAGATCATCTGGACCCTATTATTTACATAAAAAGAATCCAAGTTTTTCAGACAACTCAGTTTTCTGAGTACTCTGAAATGTGGACTTCTGGTAATTATTGGATCCATATCATTGGATTTTACGATTCATGAAATCTTGAAACTATTTTCCTGCAAGTTGGGCCGACTGCAAATAGTGATTTGGTTTGAATCTTTGTGCCTGCAGTTACTTGAGACGGGATAATGTACATGATTTTATCGAAAATTGCTAAAACAATTCACCTTTGTATGTGTGATTACCGGGATTTGTTGTATGGTCTTTCATGTATTTAGTTCACTCTTTCTTTTACCATTCCAGAGAGAGCAGGGGATAAATATGTTTACGTTTGTCATTCGCTCTCAATTAATACGAAACTGTTCCAAGATAGCATAATTATTGAGAGTTTGGCAGACAAATCACTTTTTTTATGCGCATTCCATCTCAATTTACTTGCAATACTTCTTTTGTGTATGTGGCACGGGTTTTAAGATGCACCAAAAGCACATTTGGATATATTATTCTAATATGTTTGTAATATAGCTGAAGGAAGGTATAACATTGAAATTGATTTTTCTTATATATATAGAGAGAGAGAATATTTAATTTGTTTAGGGATAATGTTTAATTCCATGCCACTCGCACAAAATAAAGTGTTGCATGTGAATTGAGACTGGAATTATTGTTTTCTTTCCTTCAGTTCATAATGCTTTAGCCTACAGTTGAAAAACTAAGAATCATCCGATCTTGATGATCCTGCATTCAAATTGTGATTAATAATATTAAGAACTCTCTTGTTGATACTATGAAGTAACATTGTTTTGCTCTTCTGTACCTATATCATAATATCATAAATTTATTACGAGAACAAGAAAGAAGAAATATCTTAAAAATGTCTTCATAGGTCATAGCCTATGTTATTGGTCATTATTTAAACTTGCTTGAAAATGATATTAATAGGTTGCAGCATTATTGTATGTGCTTCCAGATTATCCATCTACTTAGACGAAATACATTATTTCCATTAATTTCATATGGCAAAAACATACATAGGCCATCACGATATAATAGATTCACCCACTCACACAATCCAAACTTGCACAATTACAAAGGAGGGCATTAAAAAGGCCAACTTTTTGCAATTTGTAGCTTGCTTTTGATAAGTTGGACTTCAACCCTTTATTGGTTTTATTGATTTTATTTAGTCTCTTTGCTGTTTATGATAGATATGCAAAACGCCCTGAACAGTGGAAATCGAGACAAGCAACAAAAGAATCTGCTTACAAAGACTTTTATGATACTTTTGGCACAAAGGAAACCACATCATCCAAAAATGACGCATTTCTTGCAAACAATTATCGTTCATCACAACCAGAAAAGTTAAAGGAGATGAGGAAAGAAATTGATCGTTGCCTAGCTTCTGCACTTGAGCCGCCCTTGGGTTCCCAATTTCTGGCTCATATGGGCTCAAAATCTAAGTTGAAAATTTCAGGGAAGCGGCCTCCAGATGTTGATACCATACATTCCATGGATGATAAATTTTTGAAAAGCAAAGATAAAAGGCAGAAACATAATAAGGACAAGGGTGATACCAAGAATGTTTTGGCAAGTAAAACACTTGAAGTTCAGATTGAGAAGCCAGCCAACTCTGTTGACAAGAAAGGAAAGAAGCGGCACAAGGAGGATGGCTTGTCAAAATCTTCAAGAAAGAAGATGAAAACTTGAGGTGATAACAAAATTTTGTTTTTCTTTTCAATAGTTGTTTTTTTGGTAGGTTGACCAGTCTAAAGTGTAATTTCATTCTGTTGAGAGTGCATGCCTTGCTAATGCAGTAGAAAGTACTTGCGTAAACTCTGAGTTACATTAAGCATATTTTTAAAATAAAAAAATTGGTGCTGCTTCATGCTACTCTTGCACTAACAAAAGAAGTGAGTAAAGAATACTCCATAGCTGTGACTCTAAATAAAAAGAAATTCTGTGGAGGAATGTTTCCTGCTGTTATGCTACATCCTCCTGCCTTGTTATGGATGATTGGACCTGGCACGAGCATGATATTAGTTGAAGCTGCCTTTCCTAGGGATGAAAGGTTTGAAAATTTAGGAATTAGAAGTTACTCGTTTTGTGTGGGATTAGATCTGCTTGGCTTCCGAAAACTGGAGTCCACCCACTTGTCATGCTCCTTCTCGTCTGGAGGCAAACCTTGTGAAGATGAAGAATCCATGGTTGGCGCAGAGGGTGAATGTGGCTTTGTTCCGAGGAGACGTGCTGCGTCAGCTCCGTTGGACCAGGTATGTAGAATCAAAAGGAGTGCTAAAACTAGAGCAGCAGCAGCCAGTGTGGTAAAGTTGGCCTTCAGTATTAAAATTGTCTTTGTGCTTATTTTCGACTTGTAATGGCTTTTAAGGCTCTCTGGCACTTATAATGAGTATTATTATTTTTTATCACATTTCTTAGCTCTAAGATCTGATGCAAGTGTGATCATGTGATTCTACTATTGACTGTTGCATTGTAGATATCATGTTGTGGTGGATTTGGTGTGTACCAAGTTATTGTATTTGTTTAAAGTTTGAATGATTACATTTTGTTCCAATTTTTTTCCTAGTCATTTAATTGAAATGGTTACATTTTGTCTAATATATTTTCCCCCATTTAAATAGAATAATAACACTAAATTTAGGTTTTTGTATAAAAAACGGTAGTACTTTTCTCAAATTTATAAACTACCAAATAGATTGAATAATATATTTAGAAAATTGATACTTAAATAGTGAGCGAGTCTTATTTTATGCAACAGATTTATTTAAAAATTATTTTAATGTGTACATATTAGTTTTATATATTTAGTGGGATTTTTTTTTTGTTGCACCTAATATTTTAATTATTTTTTATTTTGCCTACATGCACTACTTTCAAAGAAAATAGAAAATAGAAAATAGAAAAAATAGTTAAGTTATCATGAATCTCGAAAGCAATATTTGACTAATACTTGGTGGGTATCCGTATATAATCTGCCCACTAGAGAAAAAATAATCGTTAAATTATCAATAATCTTGAATATATATATTTTATTAGTACTTGGTCGGTAGTAATGACTTATTTTAAAATGGTTTAAAGTTATAATTTAAGTTGAGTTAAAAATGTTTGTAAAATAATTTGTAATATCATATGTAAAATATTTATAAAATAGTTTGTGTAGGTATATCCCCTCCCTTTTTTTCGATCTCCAGCTCCCTTTCTTCTCTCAAATTTTCATCTTCACCAAATTTTGGAATCTCCTTTCTTATCTAATAGCAGCCTCCTCTTTTAAAAAAAACCCTCTTGTTATTAATTCCTTTGTGGGTTGGACCGGACTTGCCGCCAATTACATATTATAGTACATTTTTAAAAATAATTATAAAAATCATACATTCATAAAATAATTATAAAAATATAACATTTCATCATATATATTTACAATATTAATACAATTAAGAGTCCTTAAATTAAGAGATTAATATTAATGAGCTGACATAACAAATTAGTTTCCATCTTCCTTCGGTTTCTCTCTATCTACGCCCTTACTATTTCTCTCTCTTCTCCCTTACTACTTCTCTCTCTCCTCTCGAAGCCACTCGTCGTCGTCCTCTTCCGCCGCCGTCACCGCAACACCATAGTCTCTCAACTCTGACAGAAAATTGAATACGTGACTTTCAGGCTAATACGTGATTTTCTCTCTCCAACTCTCTCACAACTGAAAGGATTCTGGTTTCTCTCTAAGGTATGCTTCTAATTTCTGTTAATTCTCATTCTATTAATTAATTGTCAATATGATCATATATATACGCTATGTTTCTAACAGAATGGGGTATTGATTGTTTGGATTTGTGTTGTTTTTATGTTTTGTATAGAATGGTTGATACAACTCATACAAGGAAAAAGGATGGAAAGAGGAAAAGAATCACAGATGGTAATTCTATTAAGGACTTGAAGAAATTTGTTTGGGTTTGTGGAGTTGGATTCTGATTTTGATGTTCCTGTAGTTAAGACAGAAGCTCAAGTTCATAGCCTGAAGATATTTTCAACCCAAATTTTTTTAAAGGTTTGCTAATTTAAATTTTGTTATTGTTACTATCATATAACTGTTTGGTTACTTCTGCATTATATTTTGGTTACTGTTAGCTTGTGATTCGGATACCATTTTTGTTACCTTGATTTGGTATTTTGGTTACTTTTTTATGTTGTTATGGTTACCATGTATTTGCTTAGTATACATGGTTGACTAAACTGATTTTGGTGTACATGTTGTTTATGTATTGGTTACCATTAAAACATTTTTTGGTTATTATCATATAAATATTTGGTTACTTCTTTAGTATGTTTTTGGTTATTGTTAATTTCTGATTTGGATTCTATTTTTGTTTCCTTGAGTTGGGATTTTGGTTACTGTTTTTTGTTGTTCTAGTTACCATGTATTTGCTTAGTATATATGGGTTGACTAAACTGTGTTTGATTTATATGTTGTTTATGTATTGGTTACCATTAATATACGTTTTGGTTACTAACATATACTGTTTGGTTACGTCATTAGTATATTTTTTGTTGTTGTTGGCTTATGATTTGGATACCATTTTTTTTTCTCAATTGGGATTTTGGTTACTTTTATATATTATTTTGGTTTCAATGTATTTGCTTAGTATACATTGGTTGACTAAACTGAGTTTGGTATACATGTTGTTTATGTGTTGGTTACCATTAAAACATGGTTTGGTTACTATCATATAATTATTTGATTACTTCTTTAGTATATTTTTTGGTATACATGTTTTTGTTTTGGTGACCTTGAAATTATGTTTTGGTTAATATTATATATAACTATTTGTTTACTGCATAATATGGTATGTACTACATGTTGTTTATATTTTGGTCACCATTAAATTATATAATATAAATTTTTGGTTATTGCTTTATTACAGTATGGTTAATGTTATATTATGATATGATAACTATTATTGTGCAGTCAATGTGGGATGTTGGTTATTTGTTATAGTCTGTTTTGGCTACTGTGTAATTGTTATATTATGTTTTGGTTAGTATGCTTTTATTGTTGGTCACTACGTAACTGTTTATGTTATAAATATTATTTATATCTGGTTACTAATGATTGTGTAAATCTGATTTTGTTTATTTGCAGTTATGAGATCTTTACTGTGAGGAATGCAACAAAAAATTCACTGAAAAAAATATATATTGGTGTGACATGGAAGTCTCCAGCATTATTACCAAGAAATTGAACCCAAGTCAGTTGGAGAAGTTTAAGGCATCATTAGTTTGTGGATATTTTATTTTTGTAAATAATAAACCCAAGTCATAATAAACCATGTATTTGCTTAAGATACATTGATGTATTATTTTGTAAATTTCTTCAAATATATTCTACAAGGGTTATGCTCTTCTAGAAAATTCATTGAAAAGTTATGGTTAAATGTACATGTGAGAGTATACATGGGTTGCCTAAACTTGGTTGGACATACATGTTGTTTTTTTTTTTGGTTACCATTAAAACATGTTACGGTTACTTTCATATAACTATTTGGTTACTTCTTTATTATGTTTTGATTCTCAATTACTTATGGTTTGGCTATTATTATTGTGGTCCTCAATGTGGGATTTGAGATACTTTTATTTTTTATTCGGTTAATATGTAATTGTTTAGTATGCATGGATTGTCTAAATTGGGTTTCATTACATGATGTTTCATTTGGTTACCATTAAAACACTGCTCGCAGTTACTATCATATAATTATGTAGTTCTTGTTTTTATTATGTGAGTGTCTATTTATCTACAAGCTTGTTAGTAACCGAGATAATTATCATAGATATAATTCTGAAGCTTATTAGTAACTCGGATAATTATAAGCTTGTATCAAGACTGTTATAAAGTGTTAAATGTATATGTTTTATTTATACCATGTCATTATGATAGAATAAGAAACTCCAATTAAGAGTTCTCATTTATATATATGATGGTCACTTATAGATCTCATATTAAAATAAAAATAGTTTAAGAGGTGCAGTTGGTAACCGAACTTGCATATAAGGGTAACCATTTTAGTTTTTGTTAGTAACCAAATAATTAAAAACTTATATCAGAACAATTATCAAGTGCTTAATGTACATGTGAGGGTTCCCATTTATCTAGTTGATGGATACTTTTAAATTACGTAGTTATAAAAATTATTTGAAAATGGTCCATGCCAGTTGGTAACTAAATATGAATATAGAGGTAACCATTTTATTTTATATGGGTAACCAAATTTACATAAAAATGTTTCAGAACAGTTACCAATTGTTCAATGTATATGTTTACTTTATATTGATAACTCATGATGGAATAAAAAATTAAAATATTAATCAACATCAATTTTAGTTACTACACACCATCAAAAATGTTACCAACCATGTGGTTAATGGTTACTAACAGTATACAATTATATATTCCTGTAAACAATTAAATTTGTATATTGTTTACTGTCAGTCTCTATTGTATAACAACTGAATAAACATTGTAAAGTAACCAAATCAATATTAGACAGTAACCAAATTATATAATCTTAGTAACCAGAATATAAACTACATTTTTACATGCAATTTTGAAGGCGTAAATGATGAAATTTGACCAAAAAGCCCTGCAGTTCACCAGCGAAACTGGTGACTTTGGATCGTTGACCCGTTTCCAATGAAATTAGGCTCCGAAAACACCAAAATCTGACTCTCCAAATTTGACAACATTATACAGTAATATGCTTCAGCAACCAATATTACAGTAACCAATTAATCTCTGCAGTAATTAAGTTTGCATTAGTCAGTAACCAATTCAGCATTAGTCAGTAACCAATTAAGTCAGCATTGGTCACTAGATAATTTTACACAGTAACCAATGACGATATAATTTTACACAAGAACCAAAGTCAAGATTAATCAAGAACCATATAATGTTACACAGTATTTGTAGTAACCATTTTAAACGTGAAAAACTTAAGAAAGGTTATCAATATAGAATCTGTAGAAAGCAGAGGTAACTATATGCATATGAATCACTTACCTCGATTATTGATTTTTATTGAAGTTCTTTGCGATTTTGTTCTCGAACTCCAACAATCACGGTGAGTTCGATTGTTTTTGGTTCTTGAACTTGAAGTTCTTTGTTGATTTTGTATGCTATTTTGTGATCTCGGCGTCTTTGTCGCGACGAAAAGTTCCGCTTCTCCGATCTCGATGATGTGTCGCGCTAAGATTACTGATTCATTGAATCGGGAAGAAGTTGTTGATCTTTGTATGCTATTTCCGATTTCGAGTTATAAATCGTGACAAAGTGATTCGTCTTCTCCGATTTGATAAGTATGCGATGATTTACTGCGTCTTCTCGTCGTTGATATGTGTTCCGATTTCAAAGTTGCATGATTTTGGGGCGGTTAATTGAAAAGATGAAATTTGGTAACTGACGTGTAGGAGTTAATGACACGTGATTTTAGCACGTATATTGTGTATGTTTTATTTCTGTAATTATGTTTTGTATGTTTTATTTTTGTAATTACTTTCTAATTGTTGTATATTAGTGTAAAGGACCCTAATAATTTTTACTATTAAAATACCGGGCTGGCCCACAATTTGAAATAGTTGGATTTTAAGCTCTAAATTACTCCGTTCAAAAGTCTTATTTCTCCATTAAATTTCACATTTGAAAAACACTAAAATTGTAAAAATATATGTTCTCCAAAATATAAATTAGCAGGATAGGACGTTAGAGAAAAGATAAATATTAGGTTAAAAAAGATAAAGATGTAATTTAACAAAATAGAAAAATGACAAAATAGACATTATATTTAGTCAAACTAACTTATTAAGAATGACTCATTTTTAGATAAGGTAGATATTGCTTATTAATAATAATTTATAAGTCAAAAATTAAGTTATTACGAAACACTTAAACACCCTTCATAATCTACCAACTCGAGAGAGAAAATGAGAGATCTTTGTTACTCCTATATTTATATTTAAATTTAATAAAATATCTATTTTATTTTTCAAAATAACATTCTATTTATTCAATTTAATTATAAAAATTATAATTTAACTTGCACTAATGCATAGCAAAATATGATTATGGATTGATTTTGGTTTACAAAATATAGTTATTGTTCTATTTAAGAACTAAAACCGTATTAACTATTTTTAATATGAATATGAATTGTGTAAGTTGAAACTATATAGTTATGGTTCAAATATAGGTCGACCCATCTTTTAGATTTCAAATTTATCTTTATTTTGATCCAATTAAATAAATTATTATTAGACATATCATGTATACATAATTACTAAGCATTTTATTTTTTTGGAGAATTGGGAGTTGGGTTGGGGGTGAGGATGGGGGATGGGGGATGGGGGTTGGGGGTGGGTGAGGAGGCGAAGGTGTATACATAATCAATTAATTATTGAATATTTTTTTTGAGGGTGAGGGTGAAGGTGTAAGTGTATATATAATCACTGAATTTTTATTATTTTTTTGGTGGAGTATAATAAGCACTGTTTTTTTTTTTTGAGTGGGGTGTATATATAATCAGTAAAAAAAAAAAATTTGAGAGGGGGGAGGGTGGGTGTGTGGTGGGGTGGAGTTGAGCAGGGGTGGGCGGGGTGCGTAGAGATATATACATAATTAATAAATATTATTTGTTTGAGAGGGATAGGGGTAGGGGTAGGGGTGGGGATTTTGTACATAATCATTAAAAAAAATTTGCGGCCAGGTGAGATGTGATCATTGAATATTATTTTTTTTAAATTAAAAAATTTTGAATTTAAGGTGAAAAGAACTTTTAATTTTGATTTGAAATGAAATATGGGTCGAAAAATAGTTAATTAGTTTGGACCTATATTTAAAAAATATATATATATAGTTTCAAATTTTAAGTCTTAATCAATTTAAATAAATAAAATAATTAAATAATAATTAATATGAGTTGATCCAATAATAAGAGCTACAAAATCATTTCATATAAAAAATGGACCTGATTTTTTTTAATAGTTTATCGAAAAGGGTCAATATTGTCTTTTTGGGTACATTGACCCCTTTGAACACCCACACCACCACATACTCTGAATTTCTTTTCCCAAAACTCACGATCACCCCCAATCCCCAAATAATTCTAAATTTCTAATACGACTACTACTTAATTTACATACTAGTGTTTGATTGACGATACAATACTGGTAGTATAATACTATATAGATTCATATATATATATATATATACATGTTATTTTTAATATATATGTATATAGATCGAATCCGTTAAATTGAGGGTCGGAAAAGTGTGAATTCGAATAGTCGAGGTTAGTCTCAGGTGATTTTCTCCCCAATTGTGTATCAAATCATAGATCGTTATTTTCCCTGTTTAGATAATCGTCTAATTTTGTTTTTTTACAGATTCTATTTCAGCTTTTGAATGATTCAGATATCTCGTTTATTGTTTTCTCCGACAAATGATATTTCCTTAAAATTGTAGCTGTTATGAACTTCTTATTATTTGTTTGATTTTTCTAGTCGTAGTGATAGTTTGATAGGAGTATTATTGTATTATTTTCACTGTGGATTTTAATAATGGAAATTGTATGAACCTGCTGCTGCTGATTACTTCTATATGTTTGGTGACATAATACATGATTATTTTATTTCGGTTTTTGGTTAAAATGGGGAGTGTACAGTTCCAGTATAATTTGTTAGAAATGATACAATTCTTCATATTTTTCAAAAATTGCCTGTGAAATGATAATATATGTGTGTTGCTTAGGTCTTGCATGAATTGCAATGGACTGATTACTGTCACAATTTTGGGTTGGGCCTTCATCAATGCTTTCCAGCATATGTTTTCAGATGTGTAATTTTTTGTTTTTACATAATCCGTGAGCCCCTATTATTAGTTCTTATGAAGCAAATATTACAGGATCTTTAATGTTAATCTCCTTTCAGCTTTTATTTCTATTTTTTTAACAGCTTTTATTTCTGTTGAGATAGGTGAACAACAGTGCCGGATTCCTGCTCTACAGTCTATGTTAAGATGTTTGGATATCCTTGCAAACATTTTACAAGTCAAATTTCTGAAATGCTTTCAATTACTATGCTTTCATTTTCTTCAGCTCTCCAGTTTGCTTATTGTTTATCTTCAATTTAAAAGTGTTCTAAACATCAATAGGCGGTGGATACGCCTAGGCGTTTATTTATTGTATATGTCTTATATAGCTGAATTAGGTCAGCAATCATAATTGATGTTGCTGAATTAGGTCGACAATTTCTGTGAGAAATGCTCAGAAATGTTGTTGAATTGCTTCCAATTAAATTTCAAGGACAATTAAATAAAGCATATATGAGATGCAAAGATTCTAAAATTGTAAATTATGCATGAAAATTTATTGCTCATTAATTTTTTTATTTTTATTGTCTTTTAGAAAACATAGGAATAAATAAAAACCTTGTCTGCCTAGGCAGACTTCTAGACCAAATCAAAGCGTTTGATGGCTGATTCCGCCTAGGCATGCGCCTAAATCGTTTTTTAGAGCAATGTAGTTTATAGACAATGGACTGCCTATCGGCCCCAACCCTATTTGGAAGGAAGAATTTTCCCTTCCCATCCCTTCCATTCCCCATTAATCAAAACACACAAACCGGGGGTAAAGATAGAATTAGAAGAACCATTCATTGTTAGACATTTATGTTTAACAAGTTTGTGGCAATTAATTGTTTTCTGTTATTCATTAAATCATCTATTTTCCCCAGCCAACAAGTTGTATTCTTGTCAATCAACAAATCTGTGGAACGTCTGGGACTTATTTTTTCTTACTACTGTCAAAGCTGTGAGATGGCAGAGAAAGCATGCCTAAAGCGTCTCCAAAAGGAATATAGAGCACTTTGTAAAGTATGATCTCTTTTTGTTTTAGTCGCTTGTATTTACTTTCAGTATATTGAGTATACATAGAAGCAATGGGTATCATCCTCTTGAGCTTTCATCGCATATTCCGCAGTTATTTCTGTTCTGCCAGCAATCATATTTGATGTGTTTCTTTCATTGAAATTACAAGTGATATTTTATTTTTTAGCTAAACCTCTTAATGCTTTCAGATAGGGATTCTATGTCTTCCTGAAGATTCTTCCCTTCTATATTACCGTGTGTGTGGGACGAGAAAACTTATTTCTTTCCCTTGTATTGTTGAATATTTATGCTAAAGTGTATAGCATCCATTGTGAGCTTTTTGTCATCTCGACACTTCATTCTTGAATTCCATTGTTACAGTCTCCTTTGCTTCACATATACCCTTTTAACCTAATTTCCTCAATCTGCAGTTAGACCTATTGGCAAGAATTATGCCCTATTAGACACCCACGTCTAGTTCTATACTTATGGCAGACAAGCATGTTAAACCTTCTCTAAAAGAATAAATTCAAAGCTAATGCATGCACCCTAGTGCTAAGTGATAGATTTTTTTTTCTTTCTAATTTGTAGTTCTTCAAAAATTACATACTTTCACAAGCATAAATGATTTCGGTACTTTCTTTGTAACTGTAGGAACCTGTTCCCCAATGCGTGGCTCGCCCGTCCTCTAATGACATTCTCGAGTGGCGTAAGTTGACTCTTCATTTCTTTTATTTATTTTAGATTTTTTACAGAATTAGTTTTCAGTATGGTTCTATATTCTGAAACTAATTATTTTTTTTGGTTTTTTCATTTTCATAAATAAAAATTGATATTTCCACAAGATCTCTCTCATGTGAGTGAGTTGGGATCCACTTATGTTACTTTTTGATTGAGGGAATCATGGTCGGAAATCGGAATGGAATTAAATGAAAAATAGTGTATTGGGTTACTCATTCCGGCGGGCTCTCTTGATTTTCATTCCATGGGGGAGGTGATGGAATGGATGGATGTGACAATTATGTCATCCTATCACACCACCCACCAATGCCACTTCCACCAACCAAACATGCACTTGAAATGCTCATTCAATTCCTTTGTGCATTCTATTCCTTCAATCCAAACGCAATGTTACTATTCGTGTGAGGGTCATTTTTACTTGTGATGCCCTTTTTAAAAGTACATGCATTATTCCGTGTTTATATGACTAGAATAATATTGATGAGGGTGGGTCATAAAATCAGTTTGTGGTTTGTAGAATAAATATTGATGTATGTTTCTTTTGGCAAATAATTGGCAACTTAAAATGGGGATTCTTGTGATACTTTTGGTTTTGTTCCTGATGTCATTGTGTTTGAGGTTTGACATAGGCATTATTTTGGGTAGAGAACTTATTTAATATAATTTCACTGTCTTGCTCAGCAGTTTTTTTTTAAATATTTTTTGAACAAGTTCTTGCTCAGCAGAATAGTATTTGTAAATTGTTCTAATCCTATATTTGTGTTTAGATTACGTATTGGAAGGGAGCGAAGGAACTCCTTTTGCAGGTTTGTTATCCTTTTTTTTTTCCTTCTTTTTTCCTTTTTTTTTTTTTTTTGGGGGGAGGGTTGTCTGTGGCTTGCTTTTGGATATTTTTTTTAATACAATGGTGCACGATTGATTTTCTTGTTTTCTGTCTATTATGTTAAGGTGGATATTACTACGGAAAGATCAAATTCCCACCAGAGTATCCATTTAAACCTCCGGGAATCAGGTAGTTCACGTTCTCACCATAGAAGTTTCCAGAAAGAAAAATATATAGTTATTATTTTATTTTGTACATCTTCACCTAAATTTCTTATTTACTTTGGACTGTCATTATCCTTTTATATAGCATGACCACTCCCAATGGGCGATTTATGACACAAAAGAAAATTTGTCTATCTATGAGCGACTGTAAGTCTTTACAAGTTTGATATAGGCATTATTTGTTATTTATCAAGAAAAGAAGTTGGATATAGGCATTATCTCTTACTTAACGTGAGAATTGATTGTCCACTTTTTACCTTTGTTGTGCCATTTTACAGTTCATCCAGAAAGCTGGAACCCAATGTGGTCTGTTTCAAGGTAATAAATTGCTATTAATGTGGAAGTTATGGCTTATTTTTTTGTTTCCCTTTCCTTTATATATAACTGTCAACATTTTCCTCAACTTCTTTTACTGATTTTTCATTTATAATAAATGCAGCATACTAACGGGACTGCTCTCTTTCATGGTGAGTCAATTGGGCTCGTAACATGCCAATAATTAAGTGTAATTTTGCTTATTATGCCTGTCCTTTTTTCTTTCCTTTTTTTCCTTTCTGAATGATGTTTGGGAATTCTTTTTATTTTTTTTTTTTTGTGTGTTTTTTTTTTTTTTTTTGGGAATATATTCTGTTTCATACTTCTGCACTAGAAATTCAATGTACCTGATTTATAAAACAAACTTGAACAAATATTGTATCTTATTTAAACTTTATGTTCACATTTGTAAAAGTGCATATGCATTGCGTATCTGCAAGGAGTATTGGTCATTATCTGACATGGACACTTTAACTGTAGTTGTGTTAAATGGGCTGGTATGACGGAGCCCCATTTCTATCAATAATTTGTCGCCATTGGCTGTAATAAGGGTTTTAGCCAAAGAGAGACCATCTAAGATGTAGTCATCTGCGTTCAAGACTAAATGCATCTTATTGATTTTTTCTCCTCCCAGTAGATTTAAATTTGCATTTTTGAGTACAGATGTGTATTTAACTCCTGTTGGAAAGTACCTCAAGAAGAATAAGAATATCATGGAGAGGTGTCTTGGATGAAGACATGGTTTCTTGTTTCATATGATAAAAATTATCTGAATAGAGTCGTGTACATTGAGTTTTCTAGGCGATTCCTAACATAGCTGGGTGTCAAGTTTGGTTATTAATTGAGTTCATGCAAGACAATGGAGAAGTTTTCTTATCATCTCTCCTTAAGGATCAGCTTGTTTCATTTGAATGCGCTGAGGAGGAAACATGGCTCTTGTTAAGATTGTCTTTTTCCTTTTTCTTTTAAAATAAGAGGAAGATATTTATTAGATTCTAAGATAGCTAGATGATATGATCCACAGACACACACACACACAATATATATATATATATATATATATATATCTTGAGTGATTTTAAGATCCATTTCATGGATTGATAGGTAAATGAATTCTCTGCACTACCTTATTTGGTGTCATTTAACTGGATGATTAGGATATGTTGAATTGAAATTAAATTTGAAAATAAAATGAAAACAAAACAAAAGAACTTTTCAAGCAACATGTGCTTTACAAGCACCTCAGTTCTTTATAACTGAACTGGCACCTAGTTTGATTCTATTTGGTCACCACTGCTTATAGAAGCTGCTTCTCATGATAATACTGAACCATCTAATTGGGTTCTTTTGTTTGTATGTCCCGCTCTTCCTTGGCATACATTTTTGTTTATTTCTTCACTATGCAGATGGACAACAGTCCTACCACTGGTAGTGTGATAACTACTGTCGCAGAGAAGCAACGACTTGCAAAGGCCTCTCTTGCGTTCAATTGTAAGAAGTGAGTCCATTACAAACTTAATTTAGCTCTGTAAACATGTTTGCCTTTTCCATTGAACGACAGAATGTTGATTTTGTTTGGATTATTTCCATAATTTTATATTTACTTTTTTCTATTTCTGTAAGTTTGCTATATTGTGTGCGAAGTTCTATACACGTTGTCACTCAAAAATGCACCAAGCCTTGGCCATTAGTTTCACAATTTCTTTTCTAATGTTATTATATTCCATTTTTATTTTTAATTGTGGACCCTCGTAACTATATTCAAACTTACTTGCGTGTTCCTTTTCCTTAAACAGCGTAACATTTAGAAAAATGTTTCCAGAGTACTTGGAGAAATTCGAAGAGCAGCAGCTCTCCGAGAAAGCTGTCCCAGTGCAGATGTTACCAGATCGGACACAAGAAGAATTGAGACCGTTATTGGACAAAAGAGGTAAATCAATAATGAGAGAAGAACTGAATAGAGCAGAAGCCCGAAATGATGTGAAAAACCCGAGGGGGCAATCCTTTCCAATGTGGGTGCTGGTGTTGTTAGTTTCCATTTTTGGTGTTGTAATGGCCTTGCCTCTGCTTCAACTTTGATATTCTGCCCGATGAGGGAGAAGCTTAGATTGGGTAGCGGACATTTGCTTATTGTCCTAGGATTTTCATGTAACCCAACGGTGTCGGTGTGTAGAGTGTGGTGGTATTGGAAGGAAGGTCAGTTGGATATCTATACTTTGGTTAACACCCCCCCTCCTCTCCCTCTTATTCAACTGTTGCCATTTGGTTGTCAACCTCCTCAGAATATGGAGTACATGCTTGTGAGATTCCTTTAATTGGTAATGATTGATGTAGTGTTGAGTGTGTTTTGCAAGTTTTTTGGGCTAATTGTAGCAATTGGCCACGAGCTCTTTGTGTTTTTTAAATGTAATTTTTTTGCCAAAAACTAGTGTTATATATATATATATATAGTTCCATAGAGTTTTGATTCATGTTGAGGGTACTAAACATGGCCATTAAAAAAAGAATCAACCTGATATGATAAAATTTGAGGATATATGTCTATGGGCAATCGATCTGAAACCTATATTTCTTAGTTGGGAAATTATTTATTTACAAGTGCGAGTTATGATAACAAAAAGAGGACGATGCTTCCAAGAATTTCAAGAAATGCTGGGATAACAGAGAAGAAGGTAACAACAACTACTACGCCTTGTTGCCCCATTACCATCTTCCAAACGAGAAGCATCAGAAATTGGGCTCCTACTGGCCTTGGAAAGACTGATCGATATTGTTCTGAATTATTAAATTATTGATGCTTTAATTTTCAAATAAAATAGAATTAACATAAGAAAAAATTATTTAAATTTTAATACAATGATAGATGATTTTAAAAATACTAAGTATTAATTACAATATATATATATATATATATATATATATATATTTTTAATTTTAAGTTAAAGATTTATTTTAAAATTGAATATATCTCAAATTAATTTAAACAAATCCTATATTTTGAACAAAAAAAATATAAATTTGAGAGCCTAATGTCTAATACTAAATACCTACATGCCTATTTTGTTTATATACAGTCTAAGAGCCTGAATGACTTATAAGTCATTTCTAAATGATTTATTTTTTCACTTATAAGTTTAGTTTTAAGTCAAAAAAAAAGAGAGTTAGTTTGATCAAATATAATATCTAGTTTTCCCTTCTTTTAATTAATGTCTTTTTGTATTAATTTTTGTATTTATTTAAATTTATAAATCATTATGAACCGAACATATTCGTAACTTAATTTTATTAACTTTTAAGTTCAATTGAACGCTTTAAGTTATAAATCAAATTATAAATAAGTCATTCCCGAACAGGCGAGTCTGTTTGATAAAGAAACAATCTTTTAGTCTTTTACAAATGAATGGCATAGACTGTAAATACAAATATGGTATGTACGGGGTTATCCTGATTTGCGACCTCTCAGAAGAAAAAGTGTGTGGCTGGCTGGCTATCCCTGTGCTGTGTCCCTTCCGCATCTCTCTCTTGCGACCGACCAAGAAGGAGGAGGACTATCTGTATCTGTAGATGTATATGGTGTATTATTATCATATACAACTTCCACTGTTTCTTTGATTATCCCAACAACAAAGTGTGTCATCTCTACTTCTACTGATACTATTTGATTCCATTGAATGACTGAATGAATGAGCTAAGTCCCCATGCCTTTATTAGGTAACGGTAATCACTCCTTTATGTTTCTTCTGGGGTTTTCCTTCTATTACTCTCCCCTAATTCTCATCTCAACATCTTAACATGTCGCTCCTATCTTCTTCTACTTGCTGGTAATAAATTACTACTAGCAGTCAATATATTTTTTGGTCTAACAGGTTTATTTGTATGTTTTTGTGTGTGTTGATACACTCTAATTCCTACGCCTGCATCGTGTTGATGATACCCTTTTCCCTCTTTGAACATTATGTGTGTACTTATGGTGCAGATATTGCGGCGCCAAAGCCTTCCTTCCGAAATCATCTATACTCGTTTAACTCTCAGACCCTCTATCATGCCAATGACAAAAGATTGTCATATTTGTGTAGATCTTTCGACATCCCCGAGAAAGTAAAAAACCTCAATCTGGGCCAAAATAAGATGAGATGCAGGGGGCTACTAATCAAGGCAGTTGCAACCCTTGAACCAAATTGCTCGACTGAGAAAAATGTACGCCATGATTACCATAGATTACACCTTGACAGTAGTTCAAAAAGTCCCTATGTTTTTAAGCATCAATCTTCAAGTGAAGACGACTCAACTGAATTGGACGAGAGAGAGAAGTTGAGACGGATGAGGATCTCTAAAGCAAACAAAGGGAACACGCCTTGGAATAAAGGCAGGAAGCATACTCCAGGTAGCTACATAGTAATTTCAATTGAATTACATTGCGAATGAATCAATGAATTTATCATAACTCCCCCCCTTTTTTCCTTTTAAAATTTCCCAACATCTGCAATCATGTGCAGAAACCCTTCAAAGGATCAGAGAGCGAACCAGGCTTGCCATGCAGGATCCTAAGGTGATGTCATGTAAGAATAATTTTACATGATAGCTGCAAAAAACTAGGAAATTTTTAAATCAAATACAAATTTATGAGTACCTCTAATCTCTCATATATAAATGAGTAGTTAAAAAACAACTCAGATTGTAATTTGTGTAGTATTTCTAAGTCGGAGGCATGTTCAGGGAGTACTGTGGGGTTTTCTAGGCAATGTTCGAAAAAGTTAAAATCGGTACGAGGCGTTTTTCTCTGGGCTATGCGAGGCGTAAGTCTTGAGGCGGAGCGAGGCGGAAGCCTTGATTTAAAGACATAAAAGTCCCCAAAAAATTATGAAAAAATACTAATAAAATCATAAAATAATTCATCATTACAATTAAGGTCATAGGAGACATAAATAACCAACGTCATAGTAATGTATCATTACAAAACATCAAAACAACATAATATCATCAAGTACTTATATAGTGATCATCCATCACTATGTAAGTAATGTATCATTTGTATCTAGCGGCTTGAATAATGGATCAAATCCTAGATCATCATCCCCATCACCATCATAACTATCATCACTAAGAGGATCCTCCATGGAATCATCATCGTATCTAATTGCTCTGTCATCCTCCTCATTGTCAGTGCTAAGATCCTCAAGCTCGGTTCTTCTTCATCAACCAATTGCAATCCTTCCCTTTATCTATAAATAAACAAGTGAATATATATTTAATCGAAATGAATATGTTTTTTTAAAAAACACTTTAAAGGCAACTTAAGTAATGACACTAACCTTTTGACATAGTTTTTGATGGCAAAGTGTTTCTCTTTCTCTTTTGACTTCCTTGTTTACTACTTGTTCCCCGAGTCCCTTGCCCTCCAAGTGTAATCTCCCTCGTCTCTTTTCCCTCAACTATCTTCTCATTCCCACGAGTCCTTTCACCCTCCTCCATATCATCATTCCCAGAAGTCAGTCCCGATATATTTTCATCATTTCCCCCCGCAATCCACTCACTATCAGATGGCACATTTTCAACAACCAATGGATCTTCTTCCTCCATTAATGCCTTTTCTTGATATGCCGATCTTTCAATTTTTTATTGTACATAATGTAAGCCAATGAGTTAAGCCTGGATGCAGAAAGTCGATTCCTTCTCTTTGTATGTATCTATATTACAAGTAATTTAGCATTAGTGACAATGTCAGATCTCATAAAATCTTAATAAATGATTTATATGATTATATCTAATAAATACCTGACTGAAAGTACTCCAATTACGCTCACACCCCGAAGATGAACAAGTTAAACTCAGAATCTTCACTGCAAAGTTTCTTAATTCTGGAGCTTCATCTCCATATGCGATCCACCAATCAGCTGGATCAATATTAAAACATGTCAATCTTACTGGTACACGTTTAATCAAAATGAAAGCATAACCAAGCATTAATCAACGGTACTTACCGGGAGCACGTTTCTTACACGTGTTTCTGGCATTTGTGTAGCCAAATAACCCTTGCCTCAATCGGAATGCATCCAATTGCAAATCGCCTTTCTCTATTTCCACAAAGATTAGGAATAAGCTTGTCCATACATGAGTACAATCCCACTTTAACTTCCGCATTGGCATAGAAATTATCTTCATATTGAAACTGAGGATTCAAATAATATGCAGCAGCGTGCAAATGCCGATGTAACTGATTATCCCACTTAGCATCTATTATGCTTCATATCTCTTTATAGGCCCCCTCCTCATTATCCAGATGTTTTGCAATCTCTTCTTTTGCATTGTCCATGGCACCATATAAAAATCCCATTCCCGGCACCTTCTCTGAATCTGCCATCCTCAATACACCTACTAGAGGTTTTATGGTCTTAATTGCATATCCCACGCTACCCCAAAAATTCCTATCACTCAGTATGATTTTTCTCGCCTCCTTACCTTCAGGTTTATTTGCCCAAGCACAATTTGCCAACTCCCTAGATGTAAACATAGCCTCCAAAGGTTGTCTCAAACTATGCATACTCGCAGTTAAATAAGCAAAGGACAAATCTAGTGGCTAATTTGGCGAAACAAGGTCTTTATTAGTGTTTGCCCTCATCAATGCCAAGACCCATCCATGATTATATATGAAGTTGCTTACCTACATAATGACATTCATCAAAAAATAATAATAATTCAAGTATTCATTGAATAAAAAATTTATAACCAAATAATAATAATAGTAATTACCTTCTTTGCCTTTGTCAAAGCATTTTTATGTTGAGGCAACTCTCCAAGCTTCTCAAGCATCAAATCAATGCAATGCGCGGCACACGGTGTCCACCACATACGTGGCCTCTTCTCCACTAACATCCTTCCCGCCGCCTTATAATTTGATGCATTGTCCGTGACTACTTGAATGACAATGTCTTCTCCCACTTCCTCAACAATCACATCAAGTAGTTTAAACATCAAAGTAGCATCTTTAATTGCATCAGATGCATCAACAGATTTCAAAAATACAGTTCCATGGGGGTTGTTTACAAGAAAATTTATTAGCTGTCTTCCCCTAATATCTTTCCAACCATCCAACAAGATTGACACCCTCGTATGTGCCCAAGTCTTTTTTACCTCCTCAATAAAGGCCTTTGTAGTCTTCTCTTCCTCCTTCAATATCCAAGAGCTAAGCTCGTATGGGGTAGGGGGTTTCAAAGCACGACCATAGTTCCCAATAGATCGACACATATTTATAAATGAAGGACTATCAGAAACATTAAAGGGAATCCCGTTTTCAAAGAAAAATCGACCTATATCAAGACAGACTGCATTACGAGCCTCCTTTGAAAATACGGTACGCCTTGTAGTAGCATCATCATCACCAGCATCAACATCCACAACAAATCATCCCATGGGTCCCGAACTCCCTCTCTGGAGGCACTACCCACGCTTGAACCTCCCATTCCCAAGGATGGATAACTACAATAATAAGACCCACTTTGTATTTTTTCAGCTTCATCTCTGTCTTTCTTCCTTGGTCCAAATTTTTCTTCATATGTGAAGCAATCTCTTCCTTCACTTCGCTTGGTACTTTTTTGCAAACCTCGACGTTACTATGATTTCCCACAAGATGATTTTTTAATCTTGTATTCCCTCCTTTGCAAATTTTCTTACAAAAATTGCATTCCACATATAAATGAGCTTTATTAACTCCAGGGGATGCGGTGCCATATTTCCATGCAGGATCTTTCTTACCCATAATCTTAATTCACTGTAATAATAAAATCAAATAGAATTATAAACTATAATTGTTATACACTATAAGTCTATAATTGTAAACTATAAAATTTGTAATACACTGTAAAAGAAAGAAAATTATATAATTATATAATTGTAAACTATATAATTGTAAACTATAAAATTATAATTGTAAACTATAAAATTTGTAATACACTGTAAAATTTGTAATACACTGTAAATTATATAGTAACTGATCAAATTTGTAATACACTGTAAAAGAAAGAAAGAGAACTGTCAAGACTCAAGAAAGAAAGAGACGAAACAAGAAAGATAACTCAGTCGCTACAAAAACAGAACTCAGACCCTCGACAGAACTCAATTGCTACAAGAAACTGAGAAAGAAGGAGACGACCCAGACGAACTCAGACCCTCGATCGACGCAAGAAGGTGACGACCCAGAGGAAGAGAGGAAGAAACGAAAAAAAACAGAGACCAAATTGTCACAGTCGAGTCGCACGATGGTCGCGAAGAAGGAGAAGGAGTAGAAGAAGAGGCAGTAAAAGAAGAAGAAAGAGAAGGAAGATACCTGGGATTTTACGAGCAGTCGAGTCGCACGATGGTCGCGAGAAGAAGAAGCAGTCGATGGTCGCGAGAATGGGCTTCGCCTCTTCGATAATGGTAAGTACAACCCAATCTGATATTTAGGTCTTTTTAAAGCAAGTCGAGTCATGCCGCCGTCAGACGGCCTTGAGGCGCAACGCCTGACGCCATAACGCCTTGAGGCGTAAGCCTCGGCGAGAAAAGGCGCAAGGTTCTTCGATCCCAAACTAAGCGGCCGCCAAAGCAACATTTTCTCCGCCTACTTCTGAGCGCGCCTCGAGGCGTAGGCCTCGAGCGCTATTTCGAACATTGTTTCTAGGTATATCCTTCTTAATCACAAACATGAGGTCAAACACTAAAATACATATTTCTGGTGAAGCTGTTGGCAGCATCACTCTGAATGGTTTCTCCTCGAAGATAGTATGATTACGTAGCCTGCTAGCAGAAAACACTAGCATCTTGGTCTATCAATGTTTTAATTGATCTAATGACGCTCCCCATGAATGACTTCTTGAACTATTTTGGATGCCCCTCCTTCTTGATCTTCAATACTCAATGCTTACAGTTGACATGATGACTTGATCACTATTTCATGCTAAACTTGGCATATACGTGATTGACATGAGGCAAAAAAAGGGGCTTATAGAACTAGTTTTTTCCTGATCATCTTTTTGAAGTTTTGACTTTGTTGAGCCATCCACTAACTAAAGTCATTTCGTGTTCATGCGTCGTCTATAATTATTGAAGCTAAGCATTTTCGTTTTGTAGTTGTTATGTAGATTATTTTGAGATTATCTATTAACATGTTGCGGTCATGCAGATCAAGATGAAGTTAGCTAATCTGGGACATGCTCAAAGGTGGGGTCTATTTTATTCCAGCTTGTATTTTTCGATTGTTGATTTTACCAGTGTTTCTTCTTAGTATTCTTTCTTTCTATCAGTGTTTACCTTGAGTTAATGGTTTAGAGTTTGGGATTAGTAACTCTTTAGTTCAGTATAAAGAGTATGTTCTCTTCCAAACACAGCACGAGGCCATTGATCGTCTACTAATGAATTTTTCAGTTGCAGAGAACTGTGAGACCGTTGAATGATATATCACCATTTTGAGTGTAATTTTTGAGAACATTTTGTGCCTTTACTTCTTTGGTTCCAGTTTTGAGATCATGAAACTTCGAAAGTGTAGTTCATTGGATACTCGGCGTTTCCCTTGCTCAGCTTGTACTATCTATCAATGTTGCCATCTACTTAAATTATTCATTTCTAGACTTGTTTTGCAATTTTCTGAAATTTCAAACAATACGCTATCACAGTGAAGAAACAAGGATGAAAATTGGAGTCGGGGTGCGAATTGGGTGGAATAGGCGTCGTGAGAAGCTGATGCTGCAGGAAACTTGCCACTTTGAGTGGCAGAATTTGATTGCTGATGCGTCTAGAAGGGGCTTGGTTGGTGAGGAAGAGCTACAATGGGACTCCTATGAGATCTTGGATGAGCAGCTTGAGCAGGAGTGGTTGGCGAGTATTGAACAGAGGAAGAAAACCCCTAGGCCACAAGGTAGCAAGAGAGCACCTAAATCTGCTGAGCAAAGAAGAAAAATTTCTGAGGCCATTGCTGCTAAATGGGCTGATCCTGTAAGAACTTATAATAATTGCAAATTTTGTTTTCTCCGGTCAAGGAATATCTAGTGTTTGAGTCTTATGGATCATAGAAACATGCATCATACTTGATCTTACCTTGAAAATATAGTACTGTAGTTGGGGTAGTATTGAAGTTTTCTTATGATGAATTTAGTAACTAGGGAGTGTCATTACTTTATGTGGTTATCATTCCGAGTATTTCTTGTCTTACCAGGCTTACCGTGACCGGGTATACTCTGGTCTATCTAAATATCATGGCACACCTGTTGGGCTTGAAAATCCAAGGAGAAGGCCAACCAGTGGTAGGCAACCCATAAGAACAAGCCCTACAAAGAAGAAAGATAATATGGATAATTCTGCTGGGAATGAGGCCAAAAGCCAAAATCAACGAACAAGGTTGAAGAAAAGTATGGTGCCCCTGTATAAGGATCCTTTTGCGAGTACAAAGTTAGAGATGATAAAAAATATCAGAGCAGAAAGAGAAAATAAAAAAACTGAAGCCATTACAAGAGCAAAGTAAGCATCTTTTCTTAAACTTGTGCTAAAGTTGTTATATAAAATGCCTTTATATTGAGCTGGGGAAAAAATAGAATAAACAGGAAGATGGGCTGGAGGGGGCTGTCGCGGCTTTGAGTAATCGCAAATCACTCAGACTACTAATTTCAGGCATTTTAATTATCTGACAGCTCTGCTGGTGAAGATTATCTACTGTACATGTATATAAGTATATTAGTACTTGTTAGTTCTTGGCGTGACATAATCGGAAATATGTTTACTGCAGAAGTGCATATTGCCTTCACATAAATGTGATGTCCGATGTTAGACATGATATGCAGAATTTGGAAAAATCTTTCCAAGAAATCTTTCCCATCTCTTTTTGAAAATATGAGCTGAATGCTCACTTCTTTTTGCCAAAAGCTCCATATTTCTCTTTCTTTGTATTAACCTAGACACCATCCAACATATGATATGAATTTTCGGCTGCCATTGTTTTAATTTTCCGGATGTTTCCTGGAGTTGCTTTTGAAGCTTAGAAAGTGCTCTACATTAATTTTTTCAAAAAACTTGCTTTTAGAAAAATTCTGTGTGTGTATTATGCAGGCTATTGATTGCTGAAGCAGAGAAGGCTGCAAATGCTCTTGAGGTAGCTGCAGCCTGGAGCCCTCTTGCTCAAGCTTCCCTTGTTGAAACCAGGAAGCTTATAGCTGAGGCGATTCAGTCCATGAAATCCATAGAGACAGGAGAGGGCAATTCTGATGAAAATGGCCAAAACCTCCAGTGTATCTTCACTGGAAGTGTTAACAATGTCGAGAAGGAGATGGACATAGCATTTGAAGGCCTGCTTGTAAAGGATCAGATGAAAGTAAACGGAGCTTTGGCATCATATGAGGGTGACATTTCAGAATTGGGTTTTGAGAAGTTCAACTTGCAGGATTTAATGAATCCTGATAATGAAAATATTCCAACTAGCTCTTGTGATGGTAATATTGGTCTGTCTCAGTTAAAATCAGGTCACACAATTGAGCCATCCTCCAGCTTCAAAGGGCAACTGGATCAGTTTGTGCCAAATGGTAGCAACAAGCATGAAAATCTGGCATCTAATGGAGCAAAATCCGAGTCTGGGAAGAAAGAAAAATCACATAAATCAATACCCATAACCAAGAAATGGGTTCGGGGGAAGCTGGTTGAAGTTACATAGGAAGATTAGAGTAGCTTTAGTCTGTATGCAGATTTTAATCCCAGCTGGTAAAACGTATCGCTTACTGCCATTTCAGCCGAGAAACATCCGTACTCAAAGAGGGGTTTGGTGTAGTTGTAATCATCCCCCTAGTTCTTACAAGTCCAAATTTATGTCATGTACTACTACTGTATTTTATTTATTATTTGTTGGATCACTTTTGGTGCAAACCAAACCAATAGTATACTCTTTTCTGTCCAGAACTCCGACTGTGTAGAAGGGTTGCTAGGTGGGTAGGGTTTACTCAACTTGCAGCCCCACTCCCCCCAACCCCTTCCTTCTATATATCTTAATTCTCGACTAATATAATCAAAAGGGAGTATCATTTTTAAGAAATACTCCATTAGCTAGCATCATTTTTAAAATATATGCTGTGTCCTTGCCCAGATTCCGTAGAAGAGTTTTGGATAATGGAAGTGCCTACTTTGAGTTTGTGAAACTAACAAAGGGATAAATAACGTTTTAATTCATTTATCTTTGAGGTCCGGATTTTTATTGTGGTTTATCGAAACTTTTTTTATTCTGATCGAATAAGCTGTATCTTTCAAAAACTTACAAAATGGTCATTCAAATCCAGATTTTCCGTCCAAAAAAGCGTTAGGAATCTTGTTGTCTGAAGTTGACTTGACTTTTTTTGCTTACATGGAACAGAAAAAAGACAAGCGAATTGGATTATTATAAATGAATGACCAAAACTACTACTTCACCTAAACAATTCCAAAACTAATAATAATAATAATAATAATAATAATAATAATAAAAATACTATTAATAGTAATAATTTTAAAATTCTATTTTTAAATTTTTTTTAAATCTGTTAATTTTAAAAAGTCTTTTTTAAAAAAACTGTTTTTTAAAAAATTTGTTTTTAAAATTCAATTTTTTTAAAAGTCTGTTTTTTAAAAGCGTTAATTTTTATAAAAACATAATTTTTTAAAAGCGTTAATTTTTTTTTTAACTGAACTAATATTTTTAAAAAACGTTAATTTTTATAAAAACATAAATTTTAATTTTTTAGAAAATTAATGTTTTTTATTTTTTTTTAGAAATTTAACGTTTTTATTTTTTTTAGAAAAGTTACGTTTTCAAAAAAAATTAGAAAAGTAATGTTTTTAATTTTTTTTAGAAAAGTAACGTTTTTTAAATTTGTTTAGAAAATTAACGTTTTTAAAATTTTTAAATTAACGTTTTTTAAATATTTAGAAAAGTAACATTTTTAAATTTTTAAAATTAACGTTTTTAAATTTAAGAATTTTAAAAAAAATATTAGTTCAGTTTAAAAAAAAGTAATGTTTTTAAAAGAAATAAAAATTCTGTTTTTTTAAAGTAACGCTTTTAAATTTAAGAATTTTAAAAAAACAGACTTTTTTAAAAATATTAGTTTGGTTTAAAAAATTAACGCTTTTTTTAAAAACAGACTTTTTGAAAAATATTATTTCAGTTAAAAAAAAATTAACGTTTTTTAAAAATTTAAAAATTCTGTTTTATAAAAAATTAATGTTTTTAAAAAACAGACTTTTTTAAAAAATTGAATTTTAAAAAACAGATTTTTTAAAAACAGCTTTTTAAAAAAAAAGACTTTTTAAAATTAACAGATTTTTTTAAAAATAGAATTTTAAAATTATTACTATTAATAGTATTTTATTATTATTATTATTATTATTATTTTGAAATTATTATTATTATTATTATTAGTTTTGGAATTGTTTAGGTGAAGTAGTTAATAGTTTTAAGTCATTTGTGCTATAATAATCCGCTTATATTTTCTATGCCCACGTAAGCAAAAAAAGTCAAGTCAACTTCAGATGTACAAGATTCCTAACGCTTTTTGACGGAAAATCTGGACGGAATGACCATTTTGTAAGTTTTGAAAAGTACGCTTATTCGATTGTAATAAAAAAAATTCTAGAACTACAACGAAAAAACCGCAATTCCCAAAGACAATGACCACAACGTTATTTATCCCAACTAACAAAGAAATTATATAACTTAAAGCTCTGTTTCTGAGTTTTAAAATGGACACAAAAGAAAAGAAACGGACGGAAAATTTAAGTTTTCTTTCCAATTCTTATGTTTTTGAGTTTTTTAATAAACGAAAAAGAAAAGAAATTGATAGAAAATTTGGCCACTTTTCTTGCCAAAGGTTTTCGTCCAAAATTGGCCTGATTTGGACGGAAAAGAAATTGGAATAAGTAATATTTTTATAATTCCCGTATTATCTTCAATTTTAATCTAATAAATTTTAAATTACAACTCATGTCCTCAATTTGTTTTTACCTACTAAACCTAATCTGATAAAGAGAAAAATATATTTGTATTTGATTATGTAATTTTTTTCTTTTATTAAATTTATCTTGCATATTTTTATTCATAGTTCAATGGATATAATTAATATAAGGGTAAATTTATAAAAGTGATATTTTTCTTCTTTTTTTTTTTATTAGAACTCAAAAACGCAAGAAAAGAAAAAATTTAAATTTTCTATTTTTTTCTATTAAAAACTCAGAAACAACACAAAGAAAAATTTTAAATTTTTTATTCTTTTTTTTTTATATTATAATTTAAGTTTTCTATTCTTTTCGTTTCTGTTATATTCAAAACTCATAAACAGAGCGTAAAAAATCCGTGTTACCATTTTTCTGTTCAATAAAACTTCAATTATTTTTTCCGGATGGAAATTGATTTTAGGCATAAACTTATTAGTCTAAAATTTATCATTCTTATAAATAGAGTGTTGATATATGCACACCCTAAAATGATAATTACACACCTAATCATGTTAAAGAGACTATAATACCCTTAATTTATATAAAGTCAATTCACACATTTACTAACTATCTATTTTGCCTTTAAATTTATTATAAATCATATTTATTAGACAAAATGTGTATACACTTAGCTAACTATTTCAAAACATGATTATCAACCATATATGAAAACTAGTTACTATATTAAATCATTTATTTTCTTAATTAATAGCATTATTTCCAATTTGAAATATTTTACATTATAATTTATTTTAAAAATTAAATTAAAGACGATAATACATACAATATTAGAAAAATATAAAATAAAGATTTATAAATCGTAAACCTTCTTGTTTGTATATTTTAAAACATAATATATAATTTAGCTTCCTAACTTATTAAAGTAATACTCCAACATATAGTTAATTGGTCAATATAATTAAAAAAAAAATATTATGTTGCCTTGAAATCAATTCACAAAAATTAAGGTAAATAGAAAATTATTTAATCAGTGAAAATATTTTCATATATTGTAAACTACTGAAAATAACTGTCAAATAGAAATTTATTATATCCAAAATCTAAATATATATATATATATATATAAGTTTAGAAATTCTCAAATTTATTACTACTATTAATAATTAAAAATAATATATATTGTATTAAATTATATTTCATGACTAATTGGTAGAGACTTGGAGGTTTTCTTTTTTCAGAAAAAAACTATGTTAAGTTTTTGAGTATAATAAGTTTAACGCTAAAGTTAATAGACAAGTAATAAGTTATTTTTTATTAATTAAGGTACTATTGTCAATTTATTATAAAAAAAGTGTGCAACAATTAATTTAGTTTAGTTTAGTTTAGTGTGTATAAATAAATAAAGGTGGTAATATAAGGATTATAATATGATGGAAAATTAAGAACAAATCTAACTTATATTTATTTATTTCATTTTACTCTCTTTTTTCTTTAAAACTCACAAAAAGATGGAGTAATAATAGAAGAAACCCCACCCCCTGGCCCCTCCCTATTATTATTCACAACTCTAGTTTGCTTCGCAAGATAACACAACTCCCAAAGAAGAAGAGAGAAGTCTTGGAAGGCGAGAGACAGACTCAAATCAAATCAGAAATCTGTTCGGAGGATGGCACCAACAGAAGCTGAAGATGAGATCAAGGACGAGAAGAACCCTAGGCCTCTCGATGAAGACGATATAGCTCTCCTCAAGACTTATGTACCCAACCTCTCTCTCTCTCTAAAACCCTAATTTTTGTTTTTATCCCTTACATATGGATGCTATTACGTTTCTCTTTTAATTTTTACGTTCTTCATAACTCGATCTTATCTTATGTTACCTGTCTGTATCTTAGTATCTGTTTGGATTTTGGGAAAATCTACGAAGAACACGTAAATTTACTTCTTAGGAAGGCCGTGAATTTATTTTTACTTATTCGAGTCCACAGGATCTGGGATGGAAAGTTATAATAGGATGCAGAAGCTTCTCTTGCTTATATTACCAACAACCTTATTTGGGATTAAGCTGTTTTTTTTTTTCAATCTAGTTTTTGCAATTTCAGATCCTTGTTCTGAATTTCAATGTTTGGCTGGCATCAGTATCAACCCTGTATTTGCCAACCCAACTAATGCTATTAATGGAGTAACTTTTGCAAATAAAAAGAAAAAATATATATTCAAAACCTGACTTTATAAACTAATTAATTACTTGTATTTAACTTTCAGCAAGCTAATATTTGAAGTTTTAATTGGGTTGTGGTTGTATATTTTGTCTAGTAGTTTGTTGAGTCGATGGGCCGAATGGAGTAGATTATATGTTTCTATTAGTTCTGTTAGAATAAGCTCAAGATTGCAGTGTTGTTGTTTCTATTGTTACTGATATACAACAATGCAATCCAATGAATCAGTAACTTGTCCCAAAAAGGAATCCTTCTCAAGGATGGAAAATAAATACTTGCCCAAATGTTTTTTTTGATGTGTAATAAACCATATGTAATGGTTGATAAAGCTAAGAAGTCAATAGATTTATGTTTATGAATTTGTAGTTTTAAGAATTAGCTTCGATTAACCAATAAGAAATTTTATTCTACAAGGTTGGGCTGTATTTCCTATTTTGTTTTGTTTTTTTAATGTCATTGTATAAGTGTGCATTTTCTGCTTCTGCTTATATATTGTTGGTTGATTAACCAGGCTTTGTTAGTTAGTTAAATTTAGTATACCTAACATCAATATCTCTTGGTATAATTCATAATTTTTTTGTCTGCTCGTCTTAGCCATAAATATGTTAGTTAGTGTCCACTGTTGCATTTATGTCCACGTATGTTCACATGACATCTGCTTGGTATTATTGAACTTGAATCCTGAAAACCAACATGAAATTTGTATATTTTGCATGTTAATTTTTAACAGTTAGTACTAACTGCAGGTTTTGCTCAAAGATAATCATTTTACAAAATCATTCTGAATTTCTCTAGATACAACAAACAAATTATTAGGAATCCCTTTTGATAGGGAGATTATCAGCATCCCAAGTGGCCTCCTAATTGCATATGAATCATATTGGTTGCTTTCGTATTTTCTGGGTGGATCTTCTTTATGACTTGATGGAATTATCTATGCAGGGATTGGGACCTTATTCCGCCCCCATAAAGAAAGCTGAAAAAGAAATCAAAGAAATGGCTAAAAAGATCAATGATTTATGTGGTATGTGTCGCATATTCTTGCTCAAGCTGTTATCTATAATCTATATATTGTTTTCGTAGTTAGCATAGTATGGAAGCTCCTATTGTGCTGTGAAAGAACTGTCATGCTTTTTACAAAAAAGACTGCATGTTACATACCTATACTTTATTTTCTTTGTAACAGCTGGTTTTCAATGTCTTTACCAAGTTCTTGTTAAAAGAAAAATAGAACTCACTAAAGTAATTTTATGAGCTATTCTGCTGTTTGTCTTGCATCATAAATAGTTGCTTGGACAATTATACACGTCTTATCACTTGCCATTTTAGATATGGCCTATGGGTAGTAGTAATAGCTTTGATTTGAATATATCCTGAAATTGTATCACTTCTGTAAATGGTACAATAGGTATTAAGGAGTCCGACACTGGTTTGGCTGCACCCAGTCAATGGGATCTTGTTTCTGATAAGCAAATGATGCAGGAGGAACAACCTCTTCAGGTGAGGTTTTCATACAGCTGTTGGTTTTAATTGTTTATTATTTTTTGTAAAGCATTGGTAATTGCTTAAAAGCAGGTGGCGAGATGCACAAAGATAATCAACCCGAACACTGAAGATGTGAAATATGTTATAAATGTCAAGCAAATTGCAAAGGTACATTTTGCATACCTCAATGATTTTTTTGCCTTTCTTTCTGGGGGAGGATGACCAGTGAGGAGGTTAAGTCTAGATTACACCTGCAGTAGAAAATTTGTGAACATTTGACGAAGCTGTAAATTACAAGGAGAAAAGATTACACCTGCAATTTTAAGCACATTATTTATGCCCGGAGAATGTTAAGGATTATCCAAATTGGATATCCCTGAAATTCTTCTTATTGCAAATACTTTTTACACCTTGATTCTGCCAAAGGCATTGATATATAACTTTTAGCATATTATGATTTTCTATTATTTGTTCCGAGTATAAATTGACATCAGAATTTTAGTTAAACTTTATTCCTTAGATCTATCACCTTGAGATATATGACTTTCTTTTTGTTAACTGCAGTTTGTTGTCGGGTTGGGTGACAAAGTTTCACCAACTGATATTGAGGAAGGCATGCGTGTTGGGTAGTTTTCTCCTCTCTTTCTCTTTTTATGATTTATCCATCAAGCATTGTTATGCATGGTCTTTGGAGAAGCTTATAACATGTAAAATCTATATTCTATCCTATGTTATTCATAATTTCAGGAATAGATTTATTTGTCAAACTCTTGCAAAGGGTATCTTCACATAAATGGATTTTTACATTTACGGTTAAAAAATACTAAATACTTTGTAAATGTATTTTTGCTTCCATGGTCGGAAAGTGATGTTTTTCGAATAGTGATTTGTCATCAGTTAGGGAATTGACAATAGTGGGGTGAAACAGAGTGAATATATCCTGGGGTCTGAAAGCCCCCAGTTAAATAGCATAAATATATGACTCTATGTTTGCATCATTGTATGTTTATTTTATTTCAAAGGTACACTTCTATTAGATAGAATCCAACAAGAATGGTTGGCTTGAAGTTGGAGAAACAATTCATAATTTTCTTCTTTAATTATTTAAATTATGCTCATTATATGAAAGAGCAGTAATTCCTGGGGTATTAAGCTCGAGCTACGCCAGACCCTAATCTATTAGGTTTTAGAAATAAGGTGTATGGACTCACGTTGTCATCTATGATCTATCTCATGCTGACAATAAGCTGATCCATCTGGTTAGTTGTTTTTATGTCAAGATCTTAGCATATCAGAAGGAAAAAGAATGTCTTGGTAATATAGGAAGTTTAATATTAAGCATAATTCCATTTACAAGGATGATAACCCAAGGGGTGGGAGAAATCTCAAAGAATAACCTCAAGGTTGGTATTTACATATATATATATATATATATACATATATCTATATAATAAAATACAAATGATTTTTAATTTCCCGCTCATCCTAATAAATCATCTGGGCCGTCCAAAGTTTAAGATAAATCTCACCGTACATAGTGCCGGAGGCACGGATCATGTTGTTATGTATATATATATATATATATATATATATATATATATATATATATATATATATATATATATGGGAGTGATCCATAGGTAATACTATGGGGGAGTATTATTTCATCTAGTGCATCTCTCACTGTTTATAACAAGATTAAACAGTTCCTATTTTACTAATGAAATACCTTCCAGGAGTCTAAGACATGGAAGGCCAACTTATTGTTTCAAAAGGTAATTTGATAACAAATGACATAATTACCCTAAATTTGGCTAGTTTATAAATGAACTTGGATCAATGTTCGAAAAAGCTAAAATCGGTACAAAGCGTTTTTCTCTGGGCTATGCGAGGCGTAAGCCTCGAGGCGGAAGCCTTGATTTAAAGACCTAAAAGTCCCCAAAAAATTATGAAAAATACTAATAAAACCATAAAATAATTCATCATTACAATTAAGGTCATAGAAGACATAAATAACCAACGTCACAGTAATGTATTATTACAAAACATCAAAATAACATAATATCATCAAATACTTATATAGTGATCATCCATCACTATGTAAGTAATGTATCATTTGTATCTAGCGGCTTGAATAATGGATCAAATCCTAGATCATCATCCCCATCACTATCATCACTAAGAGGATCCTCCATGGAATCATCATCGTATCTAATAGCTCTGTCATCCTTCTCATTGTCAATGCTAAGATCCTCAAACTCAGGTTCTTCATCAACCAATTGCAATCCCTTCCCTTTATCTATAAATAAACAAGTGAATATATATTTAATCCAAAGGAATATGTTTTTTTAAAGAACACCTTAAAGGCAACTTAAGTAATTTCACTAACCTTTTGACATTGTTTTTGACGGCAAAGTGTTTCTCTTTCTCTTTTGACTTCCTTGTTTACTACTTGTTCCCCGAGTCCATTGCCCTCTAAGTGTAATCTCCCTCACATTAGTCTCTCCTCCCCCAACTGTCTTCTCATTCCCATGAGTCCTTTCACCCTTCTCCATATCATCATTCCCAGAAGTCAGTCCCGAGATATTTTCATCATTTCCCCCCGCAATCCACTCATTATCAGATGGTACATTTTCAACAACCAATGGATCTTCTTCCGTTAGTGCCTTTTTCTTGATATGTCGATCTTTTAATTTCTTATTGTACATAATGTAAGCCAATGAGTTAAGCCTGGATGCGGACAGTCGATTCCTTCTCTTTGTATGTATCTATATTACAAGTAATTTATCATTAGTGACAATGTCAGATCTCATAAAATCTCAATAAATGATTTATATCTAATAAATAGCTGACTGAAAGTACTCCAATTACGCTCACACCCCGAAGATGAGCAAGTTAAACTCAGAATCTTCACTGCAAAGTTTCTTAATTCCGGAGCTTCATCTCCATATGCGATCCACCAATCAGCTGGATCAATATTAAAATATATATCAATCTTACTGGTATACGTTTAATCAAAATGAAAGCATAACCAGACATTAATCAACGGTACTTACCGGGAGAACGTTTCTTACACATATTTTTGGCATTTGTGTAGCCAAATAACCCTTGCCTCAATCGGAATGCATCCATTTGCAAATCAGCTTTCTCTCTTTCCACAGCGTTAGGAATAAGCTTGTCCATACAAGAGTACAATCCCATCTTAACTTCCGCTTTTGCCTAGAAATTGTCTTCATATTGAAAATGAGGATTTAAATAATATGCAGCAGCGTTCAAATGCCGATGCAACTGATTATCCCACTTAGCATCTATTATGCTCCATATCTCTTTATAGGCCCCTTCCTCATTATCCAGATTTTTTGCAATCTCTTCTTTTGCATTGTCCATGGCACCATATAAAAATCCCATTCCCCAGACCTTCTCCTCGAATCTGCCATCCTCAATACACCTACTAGAGGTTTTGTGGTCTTAATTGCATATCCCACGCTACCCCAAAAATTCCTATCACTCAGTATGATTTTTCTCGCCTCCTTACATTCAGGTTTTTTTGCCCAAGCACAATTTGCCCACTCCCTAGATGTAAACATAGCCTCCAAAGGTTGTCTCAAACTATGCATACTTTGCAAAGTTAAATAAGCAGTGACAAATCTAGTGGCGGGTTTGGTAGAAATGCTGTCTTTATTAGTGTTTGCCCTCATCAATGTCAAGACCCATCCATGATTATATATGAAGTTGCTTACCTACATAATGACATTCATCAAAAAATAATAATAATTCAAGTATTCATTGAATAAAAAATTTATAACCAAATAATAATAATAGTAATTACCTTCTTTGCCTTTGTCAAAGCATTTTTATGTTGAGGCAACTCTCCAAGCTTCTCAAGCATCAAATCAATGCAATGCGCGGCACACGGTGTCCACCACATACGTGGCCTCTTCTCCATTAACATCCTCCCCGCCGCCTTATAATTAGATGCATTGTCAGTGACTACTTGAATGACAAGGTCTTCTCCCACTTCTTCAACAACCTCATCAAGTAGTTTAAACATCAAAGTAGCATCTTTAATTGCATCAGATGCATCAACAGATTTCAAAAATACAGTTCCATGGGGGTTGTTTACAAGAAAGTTTATTAGCTGTCTTCCCCTAATATCTTTTCAACCGTCCGACAAGATTGACACCCCCGTATGTGCCCAAGTCTTTTTTACCTCCTCAACAAAGGCCTTTGTAGTCTTCTCTTCCTCCTTCAATATCCAAGAGCTAAGCTCCTATGGGGTAGGGAGTTTCAAAGCACGACCATAGTTCCCAATAGACCGACACATATTTATAAATGAAGGACTATCAGCAACATTGAAGGGAATCCCGTTTTCAAAGAAGAATCTACCTATATTAAGACAGACTGCATTACGAGCCTCCTTTGAAAATACTTGCACGCCTCAGTAGTAGCATCATCATCACCAGCATCAACATCCACAACAAATCTGTCCATGGGTCCCCGAACTCTCCTCTCGGAGGCACTACCCACACTTGAACCTCCCATTCCCAAGGATGGATGACTACCATAATAAGACCCGCTTTGTATTTTTTCAGCTTCATCTCTGTCTTTCCTCTTTGGAGTCCATATTTTTCTTCATATATGAAGCAAGCTCTTCCTTCACTTCGCTTGGTACTTTTTTGCAAGCCTCGACGTTACTATGATTTTCCACAAGATGATTTTTTAATCTTGTAATCCCTCTGCAAATTTTCTTACAAAAATTGCATTCTACATATAAATGAGCTTTATTAACTCCAGGGGCTGCGATGCCATATTTTCATGCAGGATCTTTCTTACCCATAATCTTAATTCACTGTAATAATAAAAGAAATTGTTATTACATATTTACATTAGCAAATAGCAAATAGCAATTCATGTACACAAAAATTGATATTGTTATTTACATTAGCAAATAGCAATTCATGTACACAAAAATTGCTATTGTGATACACTGTAAACTATAATTGCTAACACAATAACAATAAAACAATAAAATAATAACAAAACAATACAAATATACAATTAAAACTGAGTTAGTACTGATTAACCCAATTTACAGTCACAACCCCCAAGCAGTCAAAAATCTTAAACCAATTTACAATCACAACTCACAACCCCCTAGCAGTCACAACCCCCAAGCAGAAGGAGAAAATAGAAAAGAAGTTTATCAGTCTCCTGGAAAGTCGCGATCGAACCCAATCAGTCTCGCAAAAGTCGCGATCGAAATTCGAAGGATAAGGAGAAGCCGAGCAGTCTCGATCAAGCCAAATCTCGCGACCCAAGCCCCAAGCAGTCTCAACCCAAACAGTCTCGCGACGAAGGAGGAGTCGACCGAAGACGAGGAGTATCGCGACGAGCAGTCGACCCAAGCAAATCTGATTTTAGGTTATGGTAAGTCGACCCAAGCAAATCTGATTTTAGTTTTTTTTTGCCAACTCAAGGCGTACGCCTCGCGACGCCTTGAAGCGCGACGCCACGAGGCGCAAGCCTCGACTGATAAAGGCGGTTGTTTATACGAGTCTAGCAGAAGCGTTCGCCTCACAAGCCTTTCCCTCCGCCTCAAGCGCTATTTCGAACATTGACTTGGATAATAACCCAAGGAGTAACACCCCAGTCCCACATCAAAATGTGTGGGAAAAATTTGTCTGAATATAAAGAATTTAGTTACTAACAATAGTATCTTCAGTTATAATTTTATCCAAAACGATACTATTGGGCTAGTGATTTAATACCTTGTTTGGATGAATTTGATTTGATTCGGTCTTGGGATTTGATCCAAGATTTGTTATGGACTCGAAATTTGACCCTGCTTATTACACAAGGGGTGAGAGAAATCTAGAAGAATAACCTCAAGGTTGGTAGTTCTACTCCCATAGGGCCAAATATATATATATATATATATATATATATATATATGAGAGAGAGAGAGAGAGTGATCCATAGGTAACACTAGATGCGAGAACTATTTCATCTAGTGCGTCTCTCACCGCTATTTTACTAATAAAATACCTAAAATATCTTCCCGGAGTCTAAGATCTGGAAGTCTAACTTAATAGTTTCAAAAGGTAATTTGATAACAAATGACATAAGTACCCTAAAATTGGCCAGTTTATAAATGAACATGAATCCCTTCCAGGCCTAAGACCCCTTGAAGGCAACCATTTTTTTAATCATACACGCTGTTCCGTGCACTCTTTTGTTGTTCTTCCCCTCCCACCCGAATAACTCACAGTACAAAAAAGCCATTAAGTGAGTGAGTAGAACAAGTGAGAAGAAATCAAAAAGTTACTGCATCTCTCTCTTAAAGATGACTCTTCTCATCCATAACCTCTCCCTCCCTAAAAAATGCTTTCTTTCTCTCTCTTAAACAACCTTCGACACTGTTTGATTACTTCTAGTAAAGGTGGTAAAGTGTAATGACAGACCTGCTGCATGTAGGCTATACTCTTCCTCCTGCTGCGTACACGTGGATTGATAGATGATGGATAATAAAGAGAGAGAAAGTATAAACTAGTGGGTGGATAGATGGATTCATTTAAAATGCCTGAAATGCTCATCTTAAGTAATTGGGTGCCTTCCGGTCTTAAGACCCAGAAGGGATCAAAATTCAATTATAAATTGGTTAGCACAAAGGGTAATCATGTCATTTCCTTTTAGAATCAAAAGTTGGCCTTCCGGGCCTTAGACCACTCGGAAGGTACCTTATTAGAAAAGCCAAGGGCCGTTTGATCTTGCTATTAACGATGGGAGATGTACTAGATGGAATAGTGCTTTGATCTAATACTAGCTATGGATCACTCCTGCACACGCATGCGCACACACAAACGTGCACACATAAACACACACATATATTCCTATACAGGGATAATCTTTACTGTAATAAGTCTGCAGTAGATGCATTCATTCCACTGGTGTCCGTATATGTTTGAAATCTAGTTCAGTAATTAAAGAATTTGAAGCTGATATATATTTTCATTCCTTTGTTACTTGTATTATTTTTGTGAAACTGTTACTTATTGATTACTATATTCCTTTCCCAGTGTTGATCGGAATAAATATCAAATTCAGATTCCCTTGCCTCCGAAAATTGATCCAAGTGTAACCATGATGACAGTAGAGGAGAAGCCTGATGTTACATACAATGATGTAGGTGGATGCAAGGAGCAGATTGAAAAAATGCGAGAGGTGATTAAAATATTATCTTGTTTCTATATTGATGATCCTTTGGGCTGTATGATGTATCTTAAAGTTCTACAGTACTTCAGGTCTTTTATTTTCATTTCTTTGTTTGTGGAATTATTTTTTTGCTCCTATAAATGACGTTTATCTAAAATTTGATTTACAAATATTGCTTTCATACCTGTATATCTTTCTGTCATTTTAATTGTAGGTTGTTGAGCTGCCCATGTTGCATCCAGAGAAGTTTGTTAAGCTTGGAATTGACCCCCCTAAGGGAGTTCTCTGCTATGGTCCTCCCGGAACGGGTAAAACACTTTTAGCCAGAGCTGTGGCTAATAGAACTGATGCATGTTTTATTCGTGTCATTGGAAGTGAGCTTGTTCAAAAGTATGTTGGTGAAGGAGCTCGTATGGTTCGCGAACTGTTTCAGGTCACTAGCTGCTTCATGTCATAAAGTGTTTGTTAGTATGTCGTGAAATATCTAGAATCTTATTAATGCTTCTTTTGTGGCAGATGGCACGCTCAAAAAAGGCTTGCATAGTATTTTTTGATGAAATTGATGCCATTGGAGGTGCACGTTTCGATGATGGTGTGGGTGGAGATAATGAGGTTCAACGCACAATGCTTGAAATTGTAAACCAGCTAGATGGATTTGATGCTCGAGGAAATATTAAAGTCCTAATGGCAACTAACAGGTTAAGTTGGCCATTTGGTATACAGCTGCTGTTTCTATTTCATATCTGTTTTGCAAATTTATAATTTCTGTTTTTTTTCCAAAATAACTGGTAATAGCAATAAATTGTGTGACTAACTTAATCACCTGTACTCTCTTGAATTCGTCAGTTCCATTACTTTTCTTGGGGTGTGATAATGTCTGAATAGTTAGAACTATATGGTGTTACAGTTTCTATGCCAATAAATTGCGTAACTAAACTTGATGTTTTGTTGAATCGGCAAGTCCCATCTATGGATCTATACACTACTGCAGTTGAAAGGCACATTACAGAGCACATGGCTGTATTTCTTAATGAGCATTTATCATTTTTTTGTTGATAAATCTTTTTTTTTTGGCATGTGTATAAACATGGGACTGTTAATTTCCCTTCTCATTTATGTTTTTTTCCCTGTGCTAGAATATAAAATGGTATATGCCTTTCTAACCATCTGCTCACTTGCATGTTTTATGTTGGTTGTACATTTTTCAGACCTGACACGCTTGATCCAGCGCTGCTACGTCCTGGGAGGTTAGATCGCAAAGTTGAATTTGGCCTGCCTGATCTGGAAAGTAGGACACAAATATTTAAGATCCATACACGTACTATGAACTGTGAAAGGGATATTCGATTTGAACTTCTTGCTCGACTCTGCCCAAATTCCACTGGTATGTTGTCACAGTTATGCTATTCCCTTGTTCTTGATACTCTGCTATCTTATGAATGACTTTTAAGAAATGTCATATTCTTTCCTAATCAACTTGATTCAAGTTAATTAATGAATTGAGATTTGAATCCCACTCCAGGAGCTATTTTAGAGCATAAATGGACAGTTTCAGTTATTATGGATCAGTAGAGAACCTACAGAAAAAGTAAAAATGGTGGGTTTTATTGGAGAGAAGATAGAGAGGGCTAGAGAGAAAAAGCTGAATGGACTAAGCCATTTTCTGTTCATTAAATCCATACCTTCTCTATTACATCTCTCTTCTTATATACTATATTCTCACGTCATTTTCTTCATTTCCTATATTATTTTCCCTAACCAAGTCAACTGTGACATACTTATTCTAGAAACCTCTTATCTTCTTGACTACTCCTTCCTACATTCACAAATTTTCTACTTATACAGGAGTAATAACTGTGCTTTATACTTGCAAAAAAGGATTGTGGTTTCTATAATATATTTGTCTCTTTTTTTTTTTGCCATGCTTTAATACAGTTTTCAAGTAGACAAGCATCTGCAATGAATAATGGATTTCAATCAATTTTCTACCAAAGAAGGCGTCATATAAATGTTTTGGGTGTGCTGTCGTTCTTCTGCCATTTGGGAACCTGTTTACTTTTAGAGTTGTCTGATGTGTTCTTCTAGATATCTTTGATGGCAATTTTGGTTTTTGCCTTGAACAATAAATTTTTTTGTTCAGGAGCGGATATAAGAAGTGTCTGCACAGAGGCTGGTATGTATGCCATTCGAGCAAGAAGGAAAACGGTTACCGAAAAGGATTTCCTTGAAGCAGTGAACAAGGTCATCAAGGGGTACCAGAAGTTTAGTGCCACACCGAAGTATATGGTGTACAACTAACTGAGTGAGCTTTCTGTATTTCTTTTCTGAAGAGGATCTTAATTGTGGTGGAGGCAAGGATATCATCATCTTTCCATCTACCAATGTAATCCTTTTGGGCTTTCCTGTAACCAAAATGGAATAATTGTATCCCAAGTTGCACTCAAAATTTTCTGTCGAAAGGCCAGCTTGAATTTGTCATATTTGAAGGAATTATCTTTTTCGGATTGTTTTATTGTTTCACCTGACAGACTGAAATTGGGACAGAAGAGGTTAATTTTTTTTCTTCTGTTTTTGTGGTTTTTATAAAAGAAGCTATTTGGGTAAAAACCAATGCAAGACTGAGGCTCCCAATGTCCTCCTGTCTAAAGACACTTTCCCTGTGAAAGGGTGGGGGAGGGACGGAGGGGGTAGGGGTCTGGATGATGGATGGTTTCAAGCAGTGAGCTGTGGGGATGTCTATAATTTGTCAGCATCTCCGACAAGAAGGAGAATGACCATTTTCACTCCATATTTATTTATTATTATTATTTTTTTTGAGGAAAATTATATAATATGAAGTTGATTTGAATTTTGAAGGGGGAGAGTCGGGAGTCAGGTATATAATAATAAATGGGTTTTCTTAACATGTGCCTTTAGAACACATGCTAAGCATTAAATTCAAGGGATGGATACTTTTTCTTCATCTTTTATTTTATTATTGGTTTTCTTAATATGTGCATGCTAAGCATTGAATTCAAGAGATGGAGCTCATTGAAATATAATTTTTAAATGCATGTAATAATATTTCAGTGGAGTTATATGCATTTAAAAATTATATTTCAGTGGGTATCATCCATTGAATTCAATGTTCATCCCAGAATTTCTTGCTTAGCATGTGTCCTTAAAAAAACCGATAATAAAATAGATAAAGAAAGAGTGCTTTCTAAATTAAAAATTGGAATAAAGTTGATATAAAAACAACCATTTCTAATTTAAAAATCAACCATTGTTATTAGTATAGTAAATGGAAAAAGAAAAGTACTCTCTCCCTCCTTAATTATTTGATGTTTTAGAGATGGCCACAAGAATTAAGATAATGATCAGAAAATATTAAATATAATACTCAATTGTCTATAATACCCTTGAATCATCATTTATCATAGTTATTCACACCCTCTCTCACACATTTTTTCATAATTATCTCCTAAAAAAACTCTCATGTCTCATTTATTCATTGGTCTCTCTCTCCATCCATCCCCATAAAAAACGTATCCAATTCTTTAGAAATTATTTACTCTCCTTCATAATATTATATTAGTTCCTAAAAGATTGTCGTTTAAGGTTTTTGCACATGGATTAAAAAAGTAATCAAGTAAAATTTGTTTGAAATTCCATCACTACCCCTTTATGGGAAGTTGAAAACTTTTAATACAAGGAACAGAATTTCTTGGGACAATGAGAGAAGGTAGAAGTAATATAGAAATGTAAATAAATTATTCTCCTCGAAAGTTGTAAACGACAAACTTTTTGGAACAAATTTTTTCTTCTAAAACGACAATCTTTTATGAACGGAGGAAGTATACTTTGTTGCGATAAAGAGAGTTTTGTTGGGATAAGGAGAGAGGAAGAGTTTAAAGTATAAAAAGAAATAGACAGAATAATGAGGGGTACTTTTGAAAAAATTGTCATTAATTCTCTTAAATTTGAACAAAAGTCAAATAATTAGAGACAAATGAAAAACTCTAAAATGTCAAATAATTAGGAACAGAGGGAGTAGTATTTTATTTCAGATCTAATTACGTACAAAGTGATTGATGTTATCAAATAAATTCCGTATAAAGAAGTAGTTACATAACATAACATGTACGTAATCAAATATTATTACTAACTAAACACGATCGCCATGAGGGGCAGTAGAAATAAGGGTTTTGAATTAATATTATTATTAATGAAGTGAATGAAAAGGATTAATAATAATCTTCTACTACTATTATATCACTTGACTATTAATATTGGATTGAAGAGAGGGTAGTTAGTTAGTTCCATAAATGATGATGGGGATTGGGGATGGGTTTGGGGTATGTAAAACAACAGAACTACTAGACTAGTTGTTCAGCATGCATGCATGAATGATGGCGTAAGATAGTGGCCCAAAATATTCCAGTGGTCCACACGGAGAGCGATGCTCCATTATGGGCTCGACTAAAGGCCCACCATAAAGCGGTTGTAGATACATGAGGACACACGCACACGCACACGCGCTTGTTGGATACAACAACAATCTGTTTCTTCCAGCCCCCATGGGCCATGGCCATGGCCCATGGCGCATACCATATTGGTAGTAACAACTAACTAACAACACGTGCGTCCTTATTTTCTCCAAAAACAAAAACTACTACTACTGGAGTAGTAGTATAGGGACTAGGGAGTAGTATAAATTGTCGTCGGTTCATCAAAACTTATTTGTCCAGATAGCTAGAGCTGGGCCAATTGGTTGTTTTCCCAATAACCAAGTCTCTCCCTAGGCCTCTCTCTATATAAATATATCAATCTACTCTTCGTTTTAAAACCTTTTTGTTAATTTGTTTGTTTTAATGGCCGAGGAATTAGTTGGAGTTGGTGATGATATGAATAATAATATTTCTAATGTTGGGAATTTCAGGTATTTAATTGTTAGGCCTGAAAGTGGTGGAATCCTAGATGTTTTCCGCTTCTTGTTTTCCAGTGACAGGGCTAGTGGTAGTGGGTCTAAATTCCTACAAACCTCCGACGATGACGACAATATCATCCTTGATGGCGGCGACGGAGAACGGGTACTGGTGGCGGAGCCGGACCACAGATGGTTGATAATCGTGTCCATAATAATGACGAAGGTGTTGGGTGTTGTTGGGAAACCTATGGAGTGGAGCGGCTACCTTTTCGAGTTCTTTCTTAATCTTCTCTCTCTTAATGGCAACCTCCTGGGTTTAATCTATAACCTCCTCCGTGGTATCCTCCATCTCACTTCATTTTAATTTTACTAATTAATTTCAGCCAACCATTTACTACTAATGCATGAATCATTAATTTCATTCATTCTAATACTATTTAACTTATTTTGTTTTTTTACCACAAAGTAGAAATTGCTTTTTTTGTTTTCTTTCTTATTTTTTTTTTGACAACAAATTAACTAGTAATTGCTTTGGTTTTTCATCAAACACATTTACAAGTGCGTGCTTCCAAAGTTATTCAACCATGTTTATATGCCATGCTAATCTTTGTCTAAACCATGCTTATATACTCTACAATTTTTCCAATCATCTTTTAAAATACTCCATCCATCCGTTTCAAAATTAGAGTTAAAAAACGATGACTTCTAAGAATAATTTTATGTTACTAGTTAGAAATAGTTTGATATCCAAGAAATTCATCTCTAATTTTGGAACAAAAGAGGTATTAAATTTGTATTTTAGACTAAAATGTGTAGTTGCATAAAAGAAAAATGTATGTTTCGAGTGTGAATAAGACTCTCATTTTGGGATGGATAGAGGTAGTATATGATTAACGTGTGGAGATAGGAATAACCTATTTTGTAGGTTTCTCTATGCAAACAAAAGTTCAAAAATGTTCCAGTCATTCAAGTGGTTAGAATTACTATAAATAATACAGTTTGATCTTTTAAGTTATTAAACTATATTCACCTACATATCTGAAGAAGAGGCTTACAAATTTTACATTCATATAACTCAGCTACTTTGACCCACCAAAATTGATGCTATTTGTTAATGTGCTGTCGCTGAGGAAACAGGAAAGGTGGTGATACCACAAAGAGGCTCGGAGACATTCATAAGCACAATTGGGCATATAGATGGACGAATCGACCTAGATAAGAATGACTTGTTTGCAAAAGGAGAAGGTGGACCTGCTTCTGGAGAGAGAGGCATACAAATGGATATTGGAAACAGGGCTCTTATGGACCTCTGCATGATGGCTGCCAAGTTATCCTATGAGAATGCCAATGTTGTTAAAAATGTCGTAAATCAACACTGGAAGGCATGCTGCTTTTCCCCTCTGTTTCTTTTTGGAATTTTATTTATTGCCGCAATTTGAGCTTCTTCGGATGATGAATTCTAACTATAAGAATTTCCCATATTGATACAAGCAGATGCATTTTGTTGACTTCTACAACTGTTGGAATGGTGAGACATCAACTGTACATACAAGACCCATATTAATTCATTGATTAATGCTGCTTGAATAATCTAGTTTAAGTGATTATCTCTTTATCCATTCCCTGCCAAGTCGTTATTAATATGTTGTCCTTCTTTCCTACTTTTCATTGGGAAGTTCTTGGTTTTATAATACCTGTTATCATTGTACTTATGTTTGTGTTGATAGATTACCAAAAGGAGAGGTCCACCCAAGTTTTCATACTCTGTGACAAGCCAAAAGATGCAAACTTGATATTGATCAGTTTTAGGGGCACGGAGCCATTTGATGCAGATGACTGGATTACTGATTTTGACTACTCTTGGTATGAATTTCCAAAACTGGGAAAAGTCCATATGGGATTCTTAGAAGCCTTAGGTTTAGGCAGCAGAGCTGATACCTCCACCTTTCGAGAACTTATTCAGATGAAGAGCACAACATTCACCAACTCAAATAATGTTCAGGTAACCAGATCCCCTCTAGAAAGTTCTGAATCAAAATCCTCCATTGATGTCGCTGACGGCAAACAAGGTGAGAGGGATCAGTCTTCTGATCCTCCTACTAGTGACAGGAAAGAACTCATGCCAGAGATGGTGGAGATGACGGCATACTTCACCGTAAAGAGTAAGCTCAAAAGCTTACTTAACGAGCACAAGAATGCAAAATTTGTGGTCACCGGGCATAGTTTAGGAGGGGCTCTGGCTATACTTTTCCCAACGGTGCTAGTGCTACATGAGGAGAAAGAGGTTATGCAAAGGTTGCTGGGTGTAGAGACGTTTGGACAACCAAGGATCGGGAACAGGCAGTTGGGGGTATTCATGGAAGCCCATCTAGAATATCCGGACCCCAAGTACTTTAGGGTAGTTTACTGCAATGACCTTGTTCCACGGTTGCCTTACGATGACAAAACCTGGTTGTATAAGCATTTTGGGGCGTGCCTTTACTTCAACAGTTGGTATATTGAGCAGGTAAGTTTCTTGTATTTATTTATATCATCCAAATTAATAGTTTAGTTACATACATACATGCTTGATTATAGAAACATAATTCAAGTGAAGTAGTTATTGGTTGATTTCTTGTGTTTGGCTTCCTTGAAGAAAGTGGAGGAGGAGCCAAACAAAAATTACTTTGGATTGCGATACTTGATACCGGATTATGTGAATGCTGGTTGGGAGTTGATTAGAAGTTTGATTATGGGTCACATGTATGGGGCAGAGTATAAGGAAGGCTGGTTGTCCATACTGCTAAGGATAGTTGGATTGGGTCTGCCCGGCATATCTGCACACGGCCCTACGGATTACGTCAACTCTATAAGGCTTGGAAGAATGAGATGAAATACGCGCGTATAACCAGACTCGGATTTCAGTAACGAAAGAGGTGAAGAGAAGAATAATTAATTGGTGAAGTAAAGCATGCAGCATTGGTTTGATCTTCTCCATTAATCAATTGATCGGGATATATATATATATATATATATATATATATATATATATATATATATATATATATCGATTGTAGTGTTAAATAATTAATTAAAATGATGATGTTGTACTTCTTGTTGTTTGTGTTGATGATGTTGTTCTTGTTGCTGTTTGTGTGATGCAGCATTGTTTGTGTTGATATATATATAGGTACCGTATTCATGGCAATCGGGTGAGATTAAAATAGAATGTTTTATTTTAATTGTTTCAATAATTCTGATTGTTGTGTTTATTTTTCGAGTTCTTGCTTCCAAAGAACCAAATATTATCGTCTTGATCTCTATGTGTGTTTAGTTATAGGATTTCTAATTATTTAATTGAGAATTGAATTTAAATTCAAAATTAAAGAATCAAAGTCCAATCTACCTAGCACTATGCCCATGTATGTATGTATGTATGTAGTATTTCTTTTGTTGACAATATTTTGTTAAAGATTAAACAAAGATGAGTGGCCGGTGGGTGTTTGCTATTTCTGTTTGGAGCACTACTTTTTTAGGAAAACAAATATTTCTGTTTGGAGCACTACCTTTTAAGGAAAACTTTGGACATGGTGGCCGGTGGGTGTTTGCTATTTCTGTGTCCAAACAGACGCCAATTGATTTAGTAACTAGTTACTAGTGAATAGGATAGAATATTCCAACCACGGAAAAGACAGTCCCAACACCGAAAGCGGCCAAAATCATCCCCACTCCCCTTACACTCTGTTTCCGAGTTTTAAAATAGACAGAAAAAAAAAAAATGGACGAAAACTTGGCCACTTTTTCTGCCAAAGTTTTCCGTCCAAAATTCGAATAAGTAATATTTTTATAATTATCATATTATCCTCAACTTTTAATATAATAAATTTTAAATTATAACTCATGTCCTCAATTTTAAATTTTTTATCCTTTTTCATTAAAAATTCAGAAACAACACAAAACAAAACTTTAAATTTTTTATTTTTTATTTTTTGTTCTAATTTAAATTTTTTATTTTTTTTTTATTTTCAAAACTCAGAAACAGATCCTAGAATAAGGTTCTTGTGGTGAACAAAATTATACTAGTATAAAATAACTGCCTGGCCTGGCAGTGCCAGCCAAATCAAACAAACAACCCACCAGACCAGAAAAGCTTTTTCCTTCATCTGAATCTTCCGACTTATCTTCCTCTGCTACCGATCCCACGTTCACCAGATGAGAATATAATTTATTAGCTCAAACAACTTTCTCGGTCCCTCCCAGGTAAAACTATATTTTGGTTCAATCTTTGTATCAATTTTCCTTGTTCGGCTTTAAACCCCTCCCTTTATAATTGAGAGATATTATACTTCTTAAACACCTCACCTCTACTTTTATGGCAGTTCCATAATTTAATTTTTCTGCTTCAGTCTGCAGTCTCAAGTTTGACGTTTAAATTAATTAGATATGTGGGTCGTCTATTGCACAGTTTTCTATGTCACATCCTTTTCAATCTTTCTTTCTAAAGGTTTATATCTGAAGAATTAATTACCCTTTACACTTGATTATCAGAGTGGTAGATGTATCTGCAATTTACCCACTATTCCTATTATTATAGCTTATGGACTTAGATAACTGGGGTGGCAATTGGAGAGATTATTGAGGATTCCTTCGTAAGCTTTTCTGTGCTATACTCCTCCCTTCCACTTCCAAAATAAAAGTCCCGTTTGAAGTCAATTCACAAAATCCTAAAATTTAACAATGATGTGCATTCATTTAAAATTTGAAAACTACAAATTTTGTAATATTTAGAATGTTCATAGTATTCGCGATTGTATGTGACTGGTTTTTAATGAATTAGGACCAATTTTGAATTTGTAAATGTCACAAATTGACTTGAATTTAAAATGTAACTCTTTTTGTGAAACAGAGGTAGTATCATTTTTCTGCCCTTTTAGTTTCTTGAGTTTGTCTGACGCAAAAGATTGATAAGTTCTCAATTATTTATTTTAGTAACTAAGTGGTCAAAAAATGTTGTAGTGGCAGGATATCATTGTTGGACTTGTGGAATTTTGTTGGTAGAAGTACGCCGAGGAGTGTAATTTTGATACCTGATCTGGTGTAATGTCTCAATTTGGCCAAGTCTCTGCAGTCAATTTGAGCAGGCAAAGTAATGTAATAAACTTTTGGAACTCCCAATCTAATTGGGACTGTGGTGTTCAAAGCGGTTCACGGCAGAGAAATGCACTATTCAGAGGTTGTTATTTTATGGGTCAAAGGGTGAAAATACCTATTGCGGATGCTCTGATAACAAGATCAAGAAAAAATGTGTACCGGTTGGAGGTATGCTTTCTATAAGTTTTGTGTGTTAAATAAACTTTCAGGAAAATCTAATTTATCTATTTGAATACAAGTAATATTTGTTTACCATACAGGTGGTTTGCATTGACTATCCAAGACCAGAGATTGATAATACAGTTCCTTTCTTAGAAGCTGCTTACTTATCTTCATCCTTTCGTACTGCTCCCCGCCCAAATAAGCCACTGGAAATCGTAATTGCTGGTGCAGGTTAGAAGTTTCTTTTTATCTTGAATTGGAACTTCCTTAGTTCTTTTAGAGAAAACATCTTCTAGGGTTGGAATTTAAAAAATCAGTTTCTCATATACATAATGACAGTTAATTAAACTATTTTTGATTTGTCTCACTGTTTCTGGATTTAATTATTTTATGATTTTTTTTTTGTGTCCTTTAACTTGGACTTTCTTAGAGCAGATTGCTGCTACTATCTTGGTTAGAGTGGTCTGAGTCAGCTGCGAAGTATATCATATATGCAATCCGCTATACTGAGCACAAATTGCATTTCATTTAGGGGGGTGTGGGGAAGATTTTGTGCCGGATTGATGAGATTAGATACTATGTCCCATTGAAACTATGCTTTAACCCAATAAATAGGCGTGCTAGTGCTTATATTAAATTAAATTTCGCGTTCAATGCATGATTTGTCTCAAGCTTGCAAATGAGTGCTTGCTAGTTTAAGTACGTTATATTTAAGTGGGTAGTGAAATGATGTGTTAAAATTTTGAATTTTGTTCTATATAGATGAACATATGTTATAGATTATCTCAGATTCTTGAGGAATTGGAGTGCTTCATATTGGATTTATTTTTCTCTTTTATTTGGGTCATCAATCCAGCTTTTTTCTTTTGTAACCTTGCAGGGTTGGCTGGTTTATCTACTGCAAAATATTTGGCTGATGCAGGTCACAAGCCCATATTGTTGGAAGCAAGAGATGTTCTTGGTGGGAAGGTTTATGAGAAGTTCGATTTTATATCATCCTTTCAGTTCCAAAATAAGTCTGCCTCATACATTAAATTCCTGCTGCTTATTTTATCACATAAAGTTAGGGCTTTTTAATTCCTTTGATGTTTTCATTGATTGAAGAGATTTTTCTGCTTTGAATAAGAGTGGTTGGCTGTACACTGTTTTGTAACTTGACGAACCTTGTTTTCAAAGCATTTCTCCGAACACAATTTGATTTGGTTATGATTTCTGTGACAAATTGAATTGGATGAATCACGACATCCCCCCCCCCCCCGGTGAAGATAAATGTAAATTTCCCCAAAGGCTTGGGTAGATGGCCCTGCTGTTTCCTTCAGATTTTTCCTCAATTTGGAATATATAGGACCTTAATTTGTTCTTTCTAGGAACCTGGTTTAGAATTTGATGTGTAAAATCGCCTCATCTTATGACGTGGGAACCCATACACTGAGATTGTTATCAATCTTAAATTGATAGGGGAATGAGATTATTGACTGCGTCTTTGTTTGAGAGAGGTTTATGTTTAATATTTTTTATCATCTTTAGGTGGTCAAATCAAATAACATTTCCAAAAATTAAGGTTGTAAATTTCACTGATATATTTACATCCCTTGTATGGGTGTGAGACTGTGCCAGAGTTTAGATGGGTTTCACTCTGTCCTATTGCAGTTCATGTTTAGAGTCAAAAACTTAGTTGCAAAATTATGTGTTATAAATTTACGTGCATGCTCAAAAATTTTTCTTCATGTAATTAATTGCTAGACTGCCATAAAGATTGGTTTTCTCCTAATAGGTGGCTGCTTGGAAAGATGATGATGGAGACTGGTATGAGACTGGCTTACACATTTTCTGTAAGTTTTAAGAACTTGGAAGTTTTTACCTTTAGTAACTTCAAGTATTAGAAATGTTCAGTTCTCACGTCTGTCAGTAGTGGGAGTACTTTTGAGTTGCTCTTTGCCCAAAGTCATCCTTCTGACTTAAAAATACCAACTATAATTAGCTTTAGCATGTCATTTTAGGAATCATATTACGGAAGATATTACTTAAATCATTCCATAATTGCTTTTTTCGTAATGTCCTTTGTCATTTTTATCTATATTGTTATGCAGATTTTATTTACAAATAATACTCCAGGTGTCCCACTTTAGTTGCATCTTTCACTTTTCTCAGGAATTTTATGATAGTGGCAATATTGTGTAAAATTCAATTATGATAAAAACTAGAGAAACTTGGTTTCGGGACATCAGAAAAAGGAAAGGGAAGCAACTAAAGTAGAATTGAGAGAGGAGAAACCAACTATTGTGTTATTGTTCAATTCCCTGTCCACTGCATAAGGATCCTGGTCTAACGCATCATTATTTTTGACAGATATTAGTACATTACATTGTTAGATAACTGATTCTTTATAAGATGCTTCCTTGATTTCAGTTGGGGCTTACCCGAATGTTCAGAACCTGTTTGGAGAACTAGGCATTAATGATCGATTGCAGTGGAAGGAGCATTCTATGATATTTGCGATGCCAAATAAGCCAGGGGAATTTAGCCGATTTGATTTTCCTGAAGTTCTACCTGCACCGTTAAATGGCAAGTCTTTAACCATTACCAATATTTTGCATCAAAAGAAAATACACCATTACCACAATTAGGACCTAAACACATGAATTCTATTTCTGACTGTCAAAATGTGATTTCCTTCAAAAAATAGTTTGTTTCTGATCAAAAGAACATGAGCTTTATATGTTCAGCTTAGGTAACTTTCTGTTAGTTTGTACCTTCACTCAACTCTTGGAAGTTCATGGCCTTTTATACTACTGTACTGTATGGATGCAAACGTGATATTGTTACAACTTTTAGAAAATTACTAAGGTGCAACATACTGAACATAGTATGTGATATGTCAGTCATGCCTTTTCTATTATTTGTTTTCCCTAAATGTGTCTACCATGTGAACATGATTGCGTAGGGATTTGGGCTATCTTGAAGAATAATGAAATGCTTACATGGCCTGAGAAAGTCAAGTTTGCACTGGGACTCTTGCCAGCAATTATCGGTGGACAGGCGTATGTTGAGGCTCAAGATGGTTTAAGTGTCAAAGATTGGATGAGAAAGCAAGTATGTAGTTCTTTTGGTTATGATTTCTAGACGACAGGATTTAATCAGAGAATAGTAAATCTGGCAGCTAATAAAGCTGATTTGACTCGTTCCGAGTCCTAAGTACTGCAGATTATAGGCTATATCATAAAGTTAGCTTGCATCGTCTTTTATTCAAAGAACTTCCGAGCAACTAATGTTATTCTTTCACCATCTTTTTTAGGGTATACCAGATCGGGTTACTACTGAGGTTTTTGTTGCCATGTCGAAGTCATTAAACTTCATCAACCCAGATGAACTTTCAATGCAATGTGTTTTGATTGCTTTGAACCGATTTCTTCAGGTATGATCACCATTTTTCAGAGGAATCTAAAAACAAAAGTAATTAATGATGATATTATTGATATACCTGAAGTTCACTTATATCACATGATACATGCCTGGTTTTGAGGTCACTAAAATGAGCTCTGGACACGTGTTTATATCCTACCTTAGACCTTGAAGTTCTAACCAAGTTGCTTCACATATCAATTATGTTGATCCCAATTTCTGGATGTGTGTTTATTTCTTTTATCCGTTGACGTTACCTTGAAGTTCTGACCCATCTGCTTCACAATCTTCTCAGAATTCCTTTCTTTTCTGAATGTATCTGTATACGCACAAATACATTAAACACATATTACTCTATTCATTGTGTTTTAGTTCATGATGGATTACATGTATCACTTTTCTGATCCACTTTGTGGACACTGTTTGATATGCTTGCCAGTTTCTCATATATTCCAGCTTCCTTACAGTCGTCAACTATGATGTCACACATTCTTTAATAATTACATTGGAGAAGAGCATGGGAACACTTAATGATGAATTATGAGTGATAATGCAAAAGTAAGAACTTATAATATCCAATGAAATCTATGGAAAATAGAAAATTTAGTGATTGTCATTTACTTTTCAAATAGGACTATGATTTGGGACATCCAAAACAGGGAACATAAAATAAATAAATTTGGAGCATATGAAGTAAAAAAAGACTGGAATCGCAACAAGATGTACTTTTTGCATTGAATTAGATGATTAAAATTGCTAGAGATATATCAACAGGAGAAGCATGGTTCAAAGATGGCTTTCTTAGATGGAAGCCCTCCAGAAAGACTCTGCATGCCTATTGCTGATCATATTCAGTCACTGGGTGGTGAAGTCCGGCTTAATTCACGGGTACAGAAGATCGAGCTAAATAACGATGGAACTGTCAAGAGTTTACTACTAACTAATGGGAATGTAATTGAAGCTGATGCATATGTAATTGCTGCTCCAGGTGAATTATTTCTCTATTTGATTATATAAGCTTTCATATACACTTAAACTTGATTTTCCTAATATTGCTGATTGATTTTGTTCCAACCAGTTGATATCCTGAAGCTCCTTTTACCTGAAGACTGGAAGGAGATCCCATATTTCAGGAAATTGGATAAATTAGTTGGGGTCCCAGTTATCAATGTTCATATATGGTTAGTTGAAGGTTTTGTTTATCTTGTCCTTAGTACACAATTAAATTTTATACTTTCATTTTTGTTTTTGTTTTGACACTAGAGAAGTGGTTCCTATTGCTTTCATAGTTCAACTGCTCTGGACTATGAATTCCATGACAAGGAAAATATGCGTTTATACCAATTCAGTGTAGGAACATTCTTTTCATGTAGTTGCCTTAAATCTCTAGTTCAATCCAAAAACTTGTTTATTTACTGCTATGGATTAATCAATGACACATATCGTTCCTATGCTATGCACTCACATATCTATTGAATTCACACATTATTTTGAGTACACAAACCATAGTTGCTCTTGGTGCTTGAGAGTAGAGACAATGTGTATTTTCATGTTCATTACTAATTACTGACAGTTGATATTTTAGCTTATTTGACATAAATTAACTTTGATTTCACTTTCAGGTTTGACAGGAAACTGAAGAACACATATGATCATCTACTTTTCAGCAGGTGCCCTTAACTACACAAAAATAAGCTCTTTTATTTTTCAATCTTCCCACACGCTGGTGTTAAAGACACAATTTTCCCCTATACTATCTATACGTCTTATGAAATGTTCTGTACATCTGATGAAATGTTCATTGTGTCATCTGTCATCCAAAGTTCAGGCTTAAAAGCCGTTGATCTCATTATCTTTTTTATATGCATTCATATCCGTTTATTTTATGAAGATTTAGTGGGACCACTGCTCAAGGGTTCTTTGAAATTGTAGTTTAAAGTTGCATGTTTTTATTTCCTTATGAAGGATGAGAGAGAGGGAGGGGGGGATGGATTTTGTGTAAAAATCTTAGGCCATTAAGGTTGACTGAGATTTATTGGTTATAGTAATACTTGGTTTAAACATAGCTCCAAACATTAATGATCAGTGGGACCCTGGGGGACCTCAGACATTTCTGACTGGGCCGAAGTAAAAATCAACTTAAAAAAAGAAATAATACATTACAAGGCTTCTATATATTACCCTATTATATAATCATACTATTTAACCTTCTACGTGGCAATCAATGTACAACCATTCATTGTAAAAATGAGTTTATATCGTCTGAATGAAGGATCCCAGAGAAATTGTTACATAAGACTCTAAACAAAAGTAACATAAAAGAACTGATATATATATATATATATATATACACACACACACACACACACACACACACATTATAATTTGTCTGAATGATGCCATCAAATTTAATCTATATTAAAAGATAAAAATATAATGTTCAAAATTTCTGAATTTACAATAAACTTGATGAATAATTTTGAAATAATACTTTAATTATTCAAAATTATTGTTAAAATTGGCCTGTTGTAGAATATGTAATTATGTAGACACCATACTTTTTTGAATTTTTTTTTATATAGCAGAGTTATCTGTCAAGAGTTGCAACTGCATTATAGTAGTAAAAGAGCTTCCAAAAAGTTGAATGGTGCCATGTGCCCTCCAAGTCCGCAGCCTTCCCCCTTGCTGAAGTTGACCACCTTTATGGGAATTAATTTTAACTATTGTTCCTTAAAAATCGTATCCAAGCTTCCAAATTCATTTCTTTTGTTCTTTTTCTGCAGAAGCTCCCTTCTTAGTGTATATGCTGATATGTCTGTGACATGTAAGGTAACATCTTGAAGTGCTTTTACTTCCTGTACTATCCTCCGGAAATCTCAATATGAGTATGAAACTGATTATGGTTGCATTTATGTGCCACCTTTTTGTTATATATATGGTAGCTTCATCTTAAAGACAACTATGTTTAGGCAACTGTATCTTGCATGAAAGGGCTGGAATAAATATTGTGCGTTTGAATTCACATATATACTCTAATTTTCTCTTTATTTAGGTCCAGTTGCTTCTCTCAGCCGAAAAATAAGATGGAAGATGCATATTTTCTTGTATTTGACAAGGCAATGACTGGTTGTTTCTAATGATTTACATACTCTTTTCTTATTATGCCAACACATGATGAGATGGGGCATGAGTTATTTTCAAGTTGTCACAAAATATAAAATAAATTCTTATTTCATTTGTGGTTAAATTTGGGAGCAATCTGTACAGATATTCTAGGTTGGTAAGATTCACAATATTTGGAAGTGGAAATATCTATCATGGCAAGCCATCCTGTACTGTTAGAAGGTTGGGTAAAGAGAGAAATTCTCGTATGACCTGAACTATTTCATATTACTTAAGGTGGGAATTGTTGTCTAAAAAGAGCTTCATATAGAAGTTCGTATCATGACTAATATAAAGTTGTATTACTGTACGAATGGTTAAAACCGTTAAATGCGTTCTTATGCATTACAACCCTGACAATAACCCATATGGGATTATTGGGGGTTACCACACGTCCTTTCAGAGGTGGAGATCCTAACATGATTGTTTTGTATTATTAATTTCTTATTCACTAATCACAATTCAGTTTCATAATTTACTATTGAAGTGGTACTTGAAATATGAATCAGTAAAACTTCTAACATAATATGAATTCACCCATATGACATCCATTATTTATTTTTAATCAAGCACATCACATGTTTTGTACAGGAATATTATAACCCAAATCAATCCATGTTGGAGTTGGTTTTTGCACCTGCAGAAGAATGGATTTCACGAAGTGACATCGATATTATTGATGCTACATTGAGTGAACTGGCAAGACTCTTTCCTGATGAGATTGCCACGGATCAGAGTAAAGCAAAGATATTGAAGTATCATGTTGTTAAAACACCAAGGTCAAAATCAACAAGTTACAGATATTCTTCCTAATATAATCCTTGACATGTAGATGGCAAAATTATATTATAATGGTAGTGTGCAGTAAGTTTCAGTTATAATGATAACATGGTATACCAAAGCTTTTAAGCACTGGAGACGTATCATATGGTACAATCTACTCCAGTATGTGCAGGTTTATAGACTTGTGATATCTGATCTGATAAGTAATCATGAATATCACAAGTATAGGTTTGCTGCAGTCAGTTGTTGTGCTTTGCTATAACTAATTCTTTTGTTTCAGGTCTGTTTATAAAACTGTACCAGGCTGTGAACCCTGCCGTCCCTTGCAAAAATCTCCCATAGAGGGATTCTATCTAGCCGGCGATTACACAAAACAGAAGTATTTGGCTTCAATGGAGGGTGCTGTGCTCTCAGGAAAGCTTTGTGCACAAACTATTTTACAGGTGATTTTTCACAAGACCGAAAAAGTTGTAGTATATATATGATCAGGTTTTTCCAATTAGTACTTTATACTTTATCCTCTTGGCAAGTGTGATCATGTTTAGGGCGCTGTTTTTTGTGTCTGTGGTATTCATGTTTATTAGTTGGTAATGCTACTATTGATGCTAGAGGCTCCTATTTTTGCTTATTGGTGTATTAGAAGAATCAAATGAAAGAATTGAATCCAGTTGAATTTTTGTGTTCAATATTCTAACCTCGTATATTAAATCAAGCAGGATTATGAGGTTCTTGTTTCCAGGGAGCAGAAGATGCTTGCTGAGGCAAGCGTTGTCTAATTACAGCAATTGAAGGTCTTATCCCAGAAATCAGTGAAGATTGTAGGAGTCCAAGGTATTTCAACTTGCATCTAAAAGAATGAGCAAAATGCAAAGCAAGTAATACTTGGGGAGCTTTAGAAAGTGGATAATTCTTGAATTGTATATGCTCTCAGAAGAAACAATGCTCTTACTATTATTGTTGTACCACGTGATGGAAGGATTGTGTATATAATAAAAAGATAATTTTCCTTGAAATACATATACATCATGTTAACCATGTGAGAGGTTTTTGAAACAATAATTCCGGGACAAAACAGACAGAAACCAGGCCTTGGGTTAGTAAATAATAGCTGCAGGGGCTTTACGGCGGAAGTGGTTAGTATGAAGTTATTTTGGGATAAGTTGGTCAATTGACCAATAGAAAACTGACACGCGGGTGAGGTTGTATGTGTGTCAGTATTCTATTGGTCAATTGACCAACTTACCAAAAAAATAACTGCATGCTAACCGGATCCCTTCACGGCATTGCATCTGTTTTAAATTTTCTTTTGGGGGTTGGGAAATAAAATTTTCAGAAGTGGGATTTTAGCCCATGCTCCCTCCTCACGAGAACCAGACGTTAGACTTGTGCCTTGGACCACTTGACCATAATGACCTTGTTTACTTCAAAACTGTATCAAGTGAAATGAAATTCCAGAGAAGGATCATTTAGACTCCCTTTTTTTAGCTTTCACCCATCTCAACATTGCTCTGGAAATTATGATTTGTATTAGGTTAATGGATACAACAGTACAGACTCTGTGCAATGGCTAGAAGGTTGTTACATGCCTGGTATTTCAAAGTGTCTATAAAGTAGGTAATCGCTAAGCATAACATAATTTGGTTTTGACATCATTTGTCAATCCAATCTTTGAACAGCAACATCATGTAGATGGGTAGGTTCACTGCAGCAACTACCGTAAGCACTCTGAGAGTCCGCACCAAACGCTGGACCACCATCTTCATCTTTGACTTGCTTGCTCTATGTGCTAATTTTACCATTGTATCCAACTCTACATGTACATTCACATCCAAAGGCATTGAGACATCTATCTCCTGTCGTATCTGTTTCTTGGCTGTTGATCGCATCACTGCATTGCCCCTGCAACCAGGAAAAATAGATTGGAAATAAGTAGATATCTCAACTGTAAACCAAGCAACAAATACCTTCTGCTGCTTCACAGCAGCTTAGTCATCCCCTGTACAGAATTGTGTGCCACTCGTTAGACTTAAATGAAGCTGCATAGTAATTTTATCATATTTCTCACCCATTTCAAATGGTTGATTTATAATATTTCCTGGATGTTTTATCCCCTCGGTTACATCACCAGCATGGGCTTATGTTTAAAATGATAATCAGCTTAATGCCCCATAACCAACCAACTGCTTCCTCAGTAGCGAGTGAATGTACATGCAACAGAAAATCTAAGATCGAGAGATTGAGGATTACACAGAAAGCTAGAGTTATCCCATTCTTTAGGTAACAAGATTCAAACTACTTTTGTTATCTACAGCATATAGCAAAACAATATAGTAAATAGCACTAGAGTCGATGTAACATAGATAACATGGGAACAACTAGTATTGCACAGGCAATCGCAGAGAAGCAGTTAAGAGTAACATCATTAATTAGATTTAGCCAGCAGGTGGGGTTTAAACATCTGGCACTCACCTCTCCATAGTACCCTTCTCACTTGAAGATGTAGCAGTGACCTTTAGAGTTCTTTTGATTAGGTGCATTGAACCCTCTGCATCCCAAATCATCTCGTACTCACAATTTTCTTCTTCACTTTTCTTCTTTGTAACACCTTTGAAAATGTTGCAACAAATTATACTTTTGATGTGCCCCATAAATTCACCAACATGTCTCAAGAAGTGTAGACCACTTGTTGGCCAAAGAAGGACAACAAGAAGAGTTAGAACAAACTGACAAATATACCTGACAACAGCAAATTGAGTTTCAGAATAAGAGCCAATGAAATATTATATATTCACAATCTTTAAATATTTACAACACGAAAAATCACCATATGTAAATGTGTGTTTGTACAGGAAGAAAGCAAAGATGAGTTAAAATTGCATCTTCCCCACTTGATGCATTAGAAAATGTGTAGTTCCTTGCAGATAATAACATGAAAGATGGATACAAGTTCCCCTGCTGCCAGCTTATTGTACCTAGAGTTTGCTGCAAAAATAGTGTCTATCAAACATCATGATATTAAAGAAAACAGTAGTCCTGAAAACAACAAGGTGCTTACTTCTGTTACAGGCCCATACTTAGATATGTGAGTAACTGTACATTGATCATGGTCATGACCAGAGAGAATGAATACCTGCTCAAACAGCCAATCAGCATATATTTTAAACTTTTATTTGGAATAATGTATGTTATCATGCATGCTCGAGGGAGGGAAGTAATAACATACAGGTCTGATAGAATCCAGTATGTATTTAGTTTTTTCTTCAGTGATATAATTTTGGTACCTGTACACATTGGGCAATCATCGGACTCATCAATAATCAATAGCATAAAGATTTTTCTAATGTAATACTGGTGTGGCAGAAGAATCAAAATGAGATAGGAAGTTTACATTATTTCCTGATTGTGGCCATAAAGAGAAACTCTCTGAACATGAAAATAGAGGTATATGTAAGTTCAACTACTGAATAAAACATATGCAATTAGATACAGAACTCAAAATTTTCTTGAGCACTACATCGACCATAGAACATAATAAATACAAAGGTAAGATTTTTCCAACTCAACAAAAAATTAAGAGAAAAGAAAAGTTGTACCTGATTTATGATTTCGGAAGAGCGATATAGACCACAGGAAGTCCCATCCGGCCGATAGAGTGGGATATGTGTCAATAATATTCTTGGAGCGGAGCTAGAATCTACACACAAATGATACTCCTGACTTTGTTATTCATGTTGCTACTACCAAGTCAACAACTTGTGATCAAAGTATCACATACCCCTGGAGACATTTTTGATAAAATTCCAGGTCGCAGAAGTCAGGTTTCCTTGTGGATGCCCTGCAGATAAGAGACATCATCTTCTAGTCAAACTCTTTATAAACTGAACAAATATCCCTTTGCTAGCAGAATGAGTACAACCACCAAATATATTAGTTGATTAGTAAATGAAACACCAGAAATGCTTTGTACTCTAAAAGCAATGGAAAGTGTACTCTCAAAAGAACATAATGATGGTCAAATGCAGGCTAATAATCGTGACGAGATCCAAAATTCTAAGATTCTCTCATAGTTATTGCTTCTTTTTTTTTCAGTTTATCTTCCTTACAAGAGGTAATGTGCCACTGCTGCTTCAGCTATATTTTGATTTATGAGAAACTAACTATACATGTTAAAAATTCTTCTGGTATGTCTCACCTTATGTGCCTCGCTCATTCGAACCAATTTAATCTTTTTATGAGGTCAAAAATGCATTCCTTCCTTCCTCCCATCCTTAACAGTAATTACCAAATCATTCGCATTTTTCTGATCCCATATCAACTTCCCACTTATTATTATTGTCCAAGGAAAAACAAATTTTCTTAGTCAAAAATATCACACAGTAGGGAAAACAGTCGCTATGACGTTACCCAAAATTTTGGTTCAAGGGACAATAACATAAAGCAAATATCTAAATATTAACAACTTACCATCCAGCGTTTGGGCATCAATAGCTATAAAATCCACTTCTCCAACTTTAAACAGATAATTCCTTGTACCAAATACTTTTTCATACCGTCTGAAAACCTGTACAAAGTTCAGGGATAAGACATAAAGTCAAAGCAAATAGTGGCTGCTTACAGATAAACTTCCACAGATTTTGAAAGAGCTACCTCACTTGCATGTAAAAGTTCAGTACGAAGTTTCTTGGAGCCTAAACGAATTGAAAAACCAAGTAGATAGAGTATTTAAAAATAGATATTATCCATAGGGTTTTAAAATGGAGAATAAATTATATATGGATGACACTTAAAACTAGAGTTTTACAGCTTTCAATAACAACATGCCATGCAGGGAATTTAGGAGAAAATTAAGGGATTTGAATTGTATTAACAGGTTTTGTATTTATTATTTACCACAGTAAAAAATGTTTAACTACTCGTTGGATTTCAAATCCCTTTATTTTCTCTCTCTAAATTTCCTACATGGCATGCTATTACCGGAAGGTGTAAATTCAAGTTTTACGGGCCATTCGTATATAATTTATTCTCTTTAAAAAAGACATAAGTTATTACTACCTCCGTTCCTAAAAGATTGCCGTTTAAGGTTTTTGCACATGGATTAAGAAAGGGGATAAATACATTTTTGGTACCTGTACTGAGACCCGACTTACAATTTGGTACTCAAAGTGAAAAAACTTACAAATTGGTTATTGTACTCGAAAATTGTTGAGATCTGGTGCTTGTACTTTCCAATTTTGAAATAATCGTTAAAATTGACTAACGGAGTAAATGGAAAATTCTGATGTGGCTTCCTCATCTGACGTGGATAATGATATGTATATGGAATTATCCTCATAAAATAAAATCATTGATTATCCTTATTTTTTTCTTAATTAATTCAAAATCAAACCCTACTATTCATCTTCTTCCTCACCAAAATTGAAACCATTTTCTTCACCGACATTGATAAATCCGACTTCGTGGCCCAGAAAATCTCCCAAACGCTCGTTTCGGTCGGAATCCCATCCGAGTTCTTTCCTTAATCCAATCCGTACATAAATAGATACATACCTTGAGAGAGAAATTCGGGACAACCGATGGATAATAAGAAGAACACTTACTATTACCATTTCTCTCAAAGAGAGAGAATGCCTTCTTCTCTAGCTATGTCACGGACAATACAATCAAACATTCCTCAATTTCTTATGTGGGCCGAAAGAATGGCAACATTACTCTCTTGGGTCCAAAAAGAAGCTTAGCCCTCTCGATTGAACAACAATGGTGTGAACCACACCACCCATCACCGCCTCAAATGCATTAGATCTCTGTGGAAATTTGTCAACCAAATTGGCTGCTGACCGCTGATCTTGAAAACCCATTCCCAATTTAGAGTCACTTCTTTTCTCCCCACCTCTTCCTCTGCTGACCATCGATTTTTAAAACATAAAATGATTTTTATTTTTATTTTTAAAATAAAGCATACATATTATAAATATTATAATATTAATTTTTATTAATATTATACATATTATAAATATTTAGGTAAAGAAAAGAAAGAAAATAAAACATAAAAATATTTTTAAAACCACAAATTGGGCGATTGCATTTTTTTAAAGTGCAAAGGCTCAATAAGATATTAAATTAAATTTGGTGACTTGCTCACATCGTGAAAATGAGAAATACACATCAATTAAATTTTGTTGCCCGGTCATCACCATGTCATTCTTTGCATTTGACCTGTCAAATTTTCAAACGGAACATGGATGAAACCCTATTGTTTAACGGAATGCAACAATTTTCGATTACAATAACCAGTTTGTATGTTTTTTCACTTTGAATACCAAATTGTAAGTCGGTCCTCGTACAGGTACCAAAAATGTATTTATCCCATTAAGAAAGTATCATTTACCAAGTAAAATTTGTTTGAAATTCCATCACTACCCCTTTATGGAAAGTTGAAAACTATTAATATAAGGAAGAGAATTTCTTGGGACAATGAGAGAAGGTAGGGGTAATATAGGAAAGTAAATAATTTATTCTCCTCCAAAATTATAAACGACAAGCTTTTTGGAACAAATTTTTTCTTCTAAAACGACAATCTTTTAGGAACGGAGGAAGTAACATGTTTGATATATTTTCTTTTTCTATTGGTTAGATAACTTTTTGGTGTTGGAAAAGACAACACAAGTTGTAATCTTTTAGTAAATGATAGGCTTGACTCTGCAATGCACGTTTTTAGTTAACACCACACCTTTAATCCACAGCTTCTTTTTTCTTTAATTATTTTCCTTCATATTCTGGTTCATATGATAATATGAATGTCAGTGGGGACTTTAAATTATTCAAGGTTTCACAATAGTCCTTTGGGTAGCTGAGATCATTGGTGATCATTTCAGCACATCTCAACACAAAGATGATTAGAAGTGCGTTATACATTATGTTGACAATTGATAGAAAATAAATCCTTCTCAAAAGATATCTTATTTAAGTTTCAACAAACAAACACACCAAAGGAAAAAGATACTACTCAACTCAACAAAGCCTTTTATTCAATCTAGTTGGGGGGTGTGCTCAAAATGAATCCTACATATATTGAGGAATAGCAATCGACTGCAACAATGAAAACAAACACTTAAAACAAAAACAACAGGAGCATTTTTTTACTGAAGAATTTTGCAACATAGCATACAAAAAATGAATTGATTTGAGTGAATTTTAAAGCAGCTTACTTTCTAATAAGACAAACAAGAGGCACTATCAAAGCACTTTCACCTTTTGAGGAATAACACATGTTAACATACCTTTGGCAGGTGGGAGTGCAAAGCTGAATAGCCAATATCATGGTTTCCAGGAATGTAATATACTTGGACATTATTAGTTCTCTCAAGCATATCAAGGTCAAAAATATGTCTAAGCCTGCTGAAAGATTCTTGCCATCTGTTCAGTCAAACAAATTAACACTAGCAGTTCAGAAAAAATAAAAATCACAGTTTAGATCTATAAGATAGAAACTCAAGTCAAATCCAGCAGAAATAAGGGTAAACGAAATGAAGATGGGCTATCATATTAATACTCTTGTCAAATAAAGGAAAAGCAACATGGCAGCAGCATAATTCAAGTTTCCAATTAAATGAATTAATTATACCTTTTAAAAGATACTGACATCAAAGTGAAGAAACCAACCCCCAACCCCCCGAAGTGGCCGCGCCCCTTCATTCAGTATCGAGGAACAGTCCAATGTCAAACTGATTCAATAAATTTGCCACAGACTCTCACTCAAAAGTAATAGTCCGAAAGAATGAGTAGTTCGGAAGGTCACCCTATAGACAGACTTTTAACAAACAATAAACAACTGTGTCGTAATTTACATATGACTGCTAACAACAAATTAGTATAACCCCCCACCCACCCACCCACAGAGAGAGAGAGAGAGAGAGAGAGAGAGAGAATAATTAGTTATAGCTTATACAATTATGTGCTAAATAAGGATGGGTTACTCAAATAATGAAATTGGTTTTAATAATTCTAAGCATGGGTTACTGAATTAATAAAGTATTTTTGCCAACAGCAACTACTTTAACTTGCAGCAAGAAATATTTCCTGGACTTACTCTTCATCAGATAGAGTAGGGCCTCCATCAAAATAATCACCCAAAAACAAAATTACATCAGGTTTGAATGGTAAGACAGATGCCAGAAATGCTCTGCGCATAAATATATCTGTATAGAATTGTGCAATCTCCATTGCAAGCGATTTTGGAGCAAGATGAAGGGAGGTTTTATCCATGAGCTGTTAAAAATGAGAACCATGTATTATTGTATGGAGGTTGAAAAGACCAAGATTACTATGTAATACTAAAGAAAATATCAAAACAAATACCTGGGGATCAGCTATAACAGCAACTTTTACATAATCTTCTGGATAACCTACTCCATTCTTCTGAAATTGCAAGCAGTAGTTGTGTTAGTAACAAAACATACATCTTTTCATGCACACACATTATACGTCTTCAATTTTGCGTCTAAAATTGTTACAGCTCATAGTACATGACCAAGTGCGGAAAGGAAACCACGCAGAACAAAGGACCATGAATTTCCTATTCAAAATGTGCTAAATTAGAAAATGTTTACTAATATTTGCAACGGTCTAAAACAGTTGAGCCCAATACTTGGTATACATGACTTTTTCTAATTTTAAGATTTGCCTCCTGGTAAGCACATATAGACAGCAGCAATATTTGCAGGCCAGGGTGACGCCTCATCCTATGGCTCTACTCCGTCCATCCATATTAAGAATCAGAGTTCATATAGGACTATCAAATAAAAAACACAAAGTTCACAAAAAATAAAATAAAATAGCATGATGTGCTTTCAATCTATTATTATTACACAACACCACCTTAATATCATCATCATCATCATCATTACAATAATACACTCATGTATTTATTAATTTATTATTATTATTATACACTCATGTATGTGAAACTACCCAGTACCAAAAACAATGGTCAACTCATTGACACAGAATACTATTTTCTAACATAAAAAATGAGATAGCCAAGGATGATGCAAGTTCAGTGGACATAAGTTTTTTTTTAATTTCATGATTAATGTAACAGTAGACTCATTTTGTGCCCAAGTTTTTCGTTCATATATAAGCCTCAGAATACTTGGATGGATCAAGTTTGGTCTGATTGACATCTAGTGATCAGCTTAATATGTTGGCCTTTTATTTTGGGATTTAAATAAAGAAGACAAATTTAGCATGGTAATTTTTCAAGTGACATGAAAAGATGGATTCTCACAGAGCATATTGCAAAGGAAAGGAAACAGGAGTGGGTAAACTAAAATAAATCAAAGAAAGAGCAAGCAGACAAGGCAATACACAATTTACATGGTTCGAGACTCAGGGACGAAATCATGATTTGATCTTGGAGGGGCAAGAATTTTTTTAACAACATAATATATATTCATTATTAAAAAGTAAAGTTCCACTATTACAAAACATATTTTTACTAAAACAAAGATAATGTAGTAATAGATTTGCTTTACCAAAGACAACAAAACATAACAAAAAAAGTCTTTTAGAACATAGTATGTGATTTTCCCATGATTCTAAAACAAAAAATAAAAAAATTCAACTTTAGAATATACATAACATTTTTATTGTGCATTTGTGTGGTGCTAAGATATTCACTCATTAGTATGAACCGTGCTAGAGCTCTTAAACACTTAGAAAGCCTAGTAGACTAGTACAGAGGTAATAATATTTCATGGTATAATTAATATTTTAGTGTAAAATAGGTCCTTTATTTTACGGTTAATTATACTTTAAAAGGTACAATTTTTTATTAATAATTGTAGTTTAAGGGAGAAATTTGTTAATTAATTAAATTCATGAATGAAAACGTCACACAGTCACAAAAAAGTTTTGTATTTTAGTACTCTTCTAGTTTTGAAAATGGAAACTGCAAAAAGATGACATCAAAACCACAAATTGTTCACATCACTTGGCAAAAAAAAATAAAAAAAATCAGATCTTGGGGGGGGGCCATGGCCCCCTGCAACCCTTAGTTAGTTTCGTCCCTGTCGAGACTTGCACTATAAAACAATGTTAAACATTCAAAACATCAAGAAACCCTTGCTTGAGTTTGTACCAAAACTCAAAAACAAGGCAACACAATTTACATGGTTCGAGACTTGCAATATAAAACAATGTTAAACATTCAAAAAATCAAGAAACCCTTGCTTGAGTTTGTACCAAAACTCTTTCTAATTATAAAAGATTGTAATTTCTTGAAACACTTCAATTTTTAAAAGTAAGATAAATGGTACGACAAGTGGATCAGATCAGTTAGAAGTCACATTTATAGAAGATAAAATATAAGATAAAAATTAAATATAAAAAGCTCAGTAAAAGCATAATGATTTTGGACATTAGAAGCACTAAGCAAAAATTATATTTGACAAGTAGCATAAATAAATGTTTGACTTGTCAAATTGTTCAAGGTCACATTCACAAAAAAGAAATGTGAACAATTTAGTCCGACTGCAGTTGGGAAACTCCTGGTTATAAAAAAAATGTGAACAATTATTTAAGAACGATTGGAGTAGCAAGAGTCATAAATAAATAAATAAGATTTCAAAAATATTTCGAACTATGCCACAGATCCACAAGCTTGGAGATCGACTTTAGTAATGAAAATGAGAAAGAAAAAGAAATTAAGCCCCAGTAGTTAAATTAGACGAGTGACAAACACACCAGATGAATATACTTTGCTAAATGAGGTAGATACCCTTAAAATCGTAGAATATTTAAGTGTTTTCTATTAAACAACTCAACTAAACTACGTTTTTTATCCCAAACTAGTTGGGGCAGGTTGAAAGTAAATTTCGTATTAGAAGTAAAAGTAGAAGACAAGGAGATAATAGAAGATAAAATTGATAACAATTAAAATAAATAAAAATAGGAACAAACAAATAGCACATCAATGTATAGAAACATGTGTATATATAGGAGATCCATATGAACAGTTGGATATGGATCGCTACCCAACCAACCCATCTAACACAATTCACTGCAAGATCGTGCAGGTTAAGAAAAATATTATTAAATAGTCCATCAAACAGCCATAGGGATGTATTATGTTATATTCTACCTTTTCAAGTAACTTTTTCCTACTTACCCGGCCTTGCGCTCCCTCTTATATAGTATATACTCTTCGGTTCTTCCTGATGCAAGATGACTCTTCTTACTGGCGCATCTATCTATAATGGAGAGAATGAAGGAGGAAGATATTATGTTTATTTGAATTTAATAAATGTAATTTATATTTTTGGATTTTAGTTGTTAGAAAGATTATATGCATGATTATAGGAATTAGTTTATCAATTATGATGATAATGCTTTTTATTAGGGTTTTCAAATTAGTATCTGTTGGGCCATGATATTTTATGTAGTTAACTGGATTGTTTGGGCTGACTCATTGGGTTATCTCTATTGGGTCTTGAAAGTGTTGGGGTTGACCCATTAGATGAATAATATCTTGATTTGAGCTTTGACCGGTAATGATGAAAAAGATAATGGTTGACTGTTTTCTCTGCATTGCATTTATGAGGATTGGACTGAATCGGCCGGCGGTGGCAAACAGTGATGGGATGGTGCAGGTGGGTTGCACTCAGTCGGCTGAGGTCACGACAGGATGGGGTTGGTGCCAGGGGGGTCGGTGGCACGAAAAACCGGAGTGGGAGTATATGATGGAAAAGGATAGCACACAAAAAAGGTAACTGATATTTTTCTTTATCAAAACACTAGAAATTTTGCTCTCCATTGTTAACCTTATGTCTGCCTGTACTGACTCCTACGCCGGAGCTATCACCCGACAGTCTAAGCCGTCAAGCTTCTGGTATTGACGTGTTTATTGTGCAGGATTGGACGCGCTTTACGTGATTGAGGAGCGTGGAAAGATCATGGCGTTAACATTGGCGCTAGGGCCTTTTCTAGTGTTCTTGAGTTTTCAATCACAGATTTTAGTTGTTCTACGTCGGAAGTTATTATGAGGAGTAGAACGGTTACCCCTGAAGGATAGCCGATGGCTGTGAGTTCGTCTATACAACGGATATTTGTCAAGGATCGGTTAGGTCCTTCAAAGAGTGCTCATGATAATACTGCTTCAAAGGATGTTTCAGAAGGTTCTCGTGCGAGGGTCCCTGGTGATGCTAAGAGAAGATTGGTTTTTACTGCTGATAAAGAACCTGACCATGGTCGGAAACGGGTAGAAGGCACACCGCCTAGAACCCAACACCGAGGTGGTCAAACCGATAAGGCCTCCAAGTTGGCCAAGATGGCAGAAGAAGCGGACAAAGCCTTAGAGGTTCTTTTGAAACAAAGAGAAGAATTTGCTAAACAGATTCCACAGAAAGACGAATAGGAAGAGGAAAGGAGCCTGTACACTCTGGTCATGTATCTCGAGGCCGACCTCGGGATCGAAGAAGGTCAAGAAGCCATACTCCTGACAGACCGAAGAGGGATCGGTTCTTGGGATCATGGTAGAGGCAGACGAAGAAGCAGATTCAAAGAGTACACACCTGAGAATACAAAGAAGGTATTCCGCCTTGAGTATTCTCACCACAGTGATAGAGTTCCACACCGAAGCAGATCCAGAAGTTGCACTCCCGAGAATCCAACGAGGGCACACCGCCCTGTGGATACTCGTCATCGGGGAAGTCCGTCTAAAACTGTGGGTTCGGATGGTAAGGGTCAGTCTACTCAGAGGAAGAAGGATTCTCCGGACAAAGAAGTCTCTTCGCAACCGGAAGGAGTGGAATTTTTGGTAAAAGAATTGAAAGAGCTTCAGAAACAACTAGCCGAAGTTCAACAAGTGAAGGATACTTAGGGAAAAAAGCCGTCTCCTTTTTCCTCGGATATTCTTAAGGAGAAGGCTGACCCTACCAAAAAGCTTTCTCACATGGAGAGTTATGATGAATCTGGGGATCCCTATGACCATAGCCAAGCATTTGATAGGCTGATGGATTATTACGATTTCACTGATGCGGCCAAATGTCAGACGTTTGTGATGACGCTCAGAAAGGATGCAAGGCAGTGGATGGGGACTCTGCCTTCGGATTCAGTCTCGTCTTGGACGGATTTGTGTGGTAAATTCCATGTTCGTTTTGGGAGCAATAAGAGGAGAGGAAAGCCTACAGGTTCGTTGGCTTAAGTTCGACAGTATTCGAATAAGTCTTTGAGCCAGTATGTGAAGCGCTTCAGAGAAGCAGTCGGTCAAGTAACTGATCTCAGTGATCTTCAGGATGTCGGATTGTTTCAGAACGGTTTAGATTTGGTGAAATCAGAGAAGTTGGTGAAGAAGCTGATGTTTCACCACCCAAAGAGTTTAGCCGAAGCTTTTGATAAAGCTGAAGGCTATATTGTGGTAGAGAAAGCTATGAATAGCTTGAAGCGTCCCTCTTTGGACAGGCTGAAGGAGACAGACAGGGATAAAGCTGAGGGCAGTCAGAAGAAGAACGAAGGGAATAATGATCGCTCTGAAGGAGGATCTAAGAAATACAACAACAATGGGCGATCGGGAGCAACTCGTCCGCCTGTTCCGACCCAGAAAATGAATAAGGTATACACTCAACTGAATACGGATAGAGCTGTTATTCTGGATCGGATCAAAGACCAACCCTACTTTGAACAACCTCGTGACAAAATTAAACTTGGGGCTGGTAATTCTCGCAAGTATTGTGATTACCATCAGGCGTCTGGTCATGACACCAATGATTGCTACAGTTTAAAGGAGTTTATTGAAAAGAAGGTTCAAAGTGGTGTGTTGGTTCAGTATGTGGCAGGGAGAGTGCCTCAACAAGATCAGCAGAGGGATAGGAGACCTGTTCAGGTAGCTCAACCGGTTCAACCTGCGTTACCAGCTCCTGATCAACCAGCGAGACATGTGGTTGATGTTATCACTGGGGGTAATTCTGGCAAGGTTATCGGTAAAAAACGTCGAGGATATCTGGATTCGGTCATGTCAGTGGCGGGTACACTCCCGAAGACTGACAGACCGTATCCAGGAACGGTAATTTCCTTTATTGATGAGGATTATCCTTCAGAGTCCATCGAACCCCATGAAGGAGCGTTGGTGATTACTGCACATGTGGGCTCGATGGATATGAAGCGGATGATGATTGATAATGGGCCTTCTGTTGATATTCTATACGCACATGTTTATCAGAGGATGCATCTAGATGGACGAAAGATGGAGGTCGGGCATGAGGCTCCTTTATATGTCTTCAGTAATGATCCAGTCAAAGTGGCAGAGACTATTGAGCTACCAGTTATCTTTGGTACGACTCCACAACAGGTAGAAATAATGTGTAGATTTTATGTTGTGCATGTAGACTCGGCTTACAACACCATATTGGGAAGACCTACCTTGACTGCTCTTCAAGCCGTGACCTCAATTTCTCATTTCAAAATCAAGTTCCCAACAACACATGGAGTTGGTGAAGTGACTGGAGATTTGGATTTGGCTAGGCGGTGTTATCGGAATGTTGTGATTGCTTCGGGTGTAGGGGTTAGCAAACAAAAGTGACTATATAGATTAAGCCCTTTACTGAAAGTAGTTCAGAACCATTGGTCATGCCGACTGGGGAGACTGAGGAATTCGAGCTGATTCCGGGTAAGAAGGACAAGACTGTGAAGATAGGTTCAGGTCTGCTGGAACCTCTTCGGACGAACCTTATAGAACAACTACGGTGTTATGCGGATATCTTCGCATGGGTGCCTAATGATATGCCGGGGGTAAGCAGAAAGGTTGTGGATCATCGGCTGGAAGTGCACCCGTCAAAGAAGCTGGTTCGGCAGAAAAGACGTATTTTTGCACTAGAGCGACATAAAATCATTGACGAGGAAATCGCAAAGCTCTTTGCTGCTGACTTTATCTTCGAGATAGATTATCCGGAGTGGATGGCAAATGTAGTGCTAGTCCAGAAGCAGAACGAAAAATGACAAGTCTACATTGATTACACATATTTGAATAAAGCTTGCCCGAAGGACTTCTATCCTTTACCTCACATTGATCAGCTCATCGATGCGACTCCAGGGTATGTCTTGCTTAGCTTTATGGACGCTTTTTTTGGTTATCATCTAATTTCTATGTGTAAAGAGGATATACCGAAGACGGCGTTCATTACGCATCGTTCGGTGTATACTTGTAAGAAGATGACGTTTGGTTTGATAAACGCGGGAGCTACATATCAACGGATGATGAACTTCGTATTTAGGAGGCAGCTGGGAAAGAATATGGAGGTATATGTCGATGACATGATTGTAAAAAGCATGATAGTACAAAAGCACTTGGATGATTTAGAGGAATGTTTTCAGACAGTGCGCCATCACAATCTGAGGCTAAATCCAACCAAGTGTACCTTCGGTCTTGGTGCAGGAAAATTCCTGGGCTACCTGGTTAGCCAGCGGAGTATTGAAGCCAATCCAGAGAAGATCCAGGCTATTTTGAATATGAATTCCTCAATCTTTTAAAGATGTTCAACGACTAACGGGAAGAATTGCAGCTTTGAGGAGGTTCATGTCTAAGTCGGCAGAGAGATGTTTGTCGTTCTTTGATACGCTGAAAGGGCCGAAGAATGCGAAGACGTTTCAGTGGACTTCGGAATGCGAAGACGCATTCCAGGGAATAAAGACGTATCTTTCTTCGGCGCCTTTGTTGGTGAACCCGCTCCTGCTGAGCCATTGTATTTGTATTTTGCAGCTAGTTCATTGGCAGTAGGAGCAGTATTGGTGCGTGAAATTGGGGGTAAGAAGCACCCGGTTTACTATGTAAGCCATGTCTTTAGGGATGCTGAAACAAGGTACCCGAATATTGAGAAATTTGCCTTTGCTTTGATAATAGCTAGTCGAAAGCTTAGGCAATATTTTCAAGGTCGGTTGTTAGTGATTTACACAGATCAGCCTCTGAAGAAGGCTCTAGGTAAGCCTGAGGTTTCGGGGAGACTTGTTGCTTAGACGATGGAGTTGTCTCAATTCTTCATAGATTATCATCCCCGGACGGCTATTAAAGGGCCGACTTTGGCTGATTTCGTGGTCGAGTGCTCGTTTTCTGAAGCTGATGATAGTTTGGGAGAAGCCGAATAATCTGACAGAGCAGTTGCAGTTCTTCAACAGAAACAGAGTTCATGGACGCTGTATGCAGATGGATCTTCTACTTCTGACATCAGTGGAGCAGGAATTATTTTGACAAGTCCGGAGGGATTCAAGGTGCAGCAGGCTATCAGATTTGGGTTCAGAGCAACGAACAACAAGGCAGAGTACGAAGCGGTACTAGCAGGATTACGATTGGCAAAGAGTCTCGAAGTTCAGAAGTTAATCATTTACAGTGACTCTCAGTTAGTCGTCAAGCAGATTTCGAGGGAGTATGAAGCTTGAGGACCAAGAATGATCAAGTACCTAGCAGAGTTAAAGGATCGACTTGATGTTTTCCTTTCTATGAGTTTGAGGGTTGAGCGCATGACAATTCCATTGTCGATGCGTTATCAAAGTTGGCTACTACGGATGCAAGTACTTTTGATGGATCAGTGTATTTGGAGATTCTACAACAACCTAGCATCCAACATGAATCAGTGATGTGTGTTGAGCGTTCTAACTGTTGGTTGACTCCATATCTGAAGTATCTGGCAGATGGCGTCCTTCCTTCGGATCAAATACTGGCTAAGAAAGTTAAATACAAAAGTGCTAACTTTGTGCTTATTGATGGGGATCTTTATCGAAGAGCTTTTTCGTCTCCGTTATTGAAATGTTTAGTTCCTTCAGAAGCTGAATATGCTCTTCGGGAGGTTCACGAAGGTATCTGTGGCGACCACATGGCAGCAAAATCATTAGCCTACAAAATACTTCGGCAAGGGTATTATTGGCCTACAATTTTTAAAGAAGCTACTGAGTACGTGAAAAGTGTCAGAAGTGCCAGCTCAACAGTCCGATCCCACATCAGCCACCAGAAGAACTATACTCGATTTTATTTCCTATACCTTTTGCTGCCTGGGGGTAGATATATTGGGTCCATTGTCGAAAGCTAAGGGTCAGGTCAGTTTCGTTATAGTTGCAATTGATTTTATGACCAAATGGGTAGAAGCAAAACCACTTAGGTTGATAACGGAACAGGAGTGATTAAAGTTTTTAAAGGAATCTATAGTGTTTCGTTTTGGAATTCCTAAGGTGGTGATCTCGGATAACGGACGCCAGTTTGTGGGATCAAAGTTTGAAGCATTTCTGAAGGAGTTGAGAATCCAGCACAGGAAGACTTCGGTAGCTCATCCACAGTCTAACGGGCAAGTTGAGGTAACCAATAGAACGCTTTTGAATGGGATCAAGCGTAAGCTGGATGAGGCTAAGGGAAGATGGTCAAAAGAGCTGCTCAGCGTGTTATGGGCTTATCGAACTACTACGAGGACTACAACGGGAGATTCACCTTTCAGGTTGGCTTACTGATGCGATGCCTTGGTCCCGGTGGAAATTGGATCTACAAGTCTTCAGGTTAGTCAGTTTAAGGAGATATACAATGAAGAAGGACTGAAGGTCAATATGGATTTACTTGAAGAAATTAGGGAAACAGCTTTGATTAAGTTCGCAGCCTATCAGCGAAGAGTAGTTAAACACTACAACAAAGGGGTAAAGCTTTGAAGGTTTGAAGTGGGAGATTTCGTTCTCAGAGAAGTCGAAGCGTCTACGCCTCAAAATGTGGGAAAGCTAATGCCGAACTGGAAAGGACCCTACGAAGTTATCGAAGTGCCAAAGCCAGGGACTTATTGGTTGAGAGCATTAGATGGGTCTGAAATAAAGAATAATTGGCATCTTTGGTAGGCTTGAAGTATTTTCGATGAGAGCGATTGTCGATATCTATACCGAGTCTGTAAATATTTGAATCATCATCAATAAAAGATTCTTTTTTCTCCAATTGGTGTTCTGTCTAAAGATGTCTAGTTCAATGGTGTAAGGAGGTTCGGGTGGACTCACTTACCATTCGATGGTAGCTTAATTGTTCGGTGGAATTTGTTAGGCCCTGCGTGGTAAACAAAGTTCAATGGTGTACGGAGGTTCGGGTGGACTCGCCTACCATTCGATAGTAGCTTAATTGTTCGGTGGAATTTGTTAGGCCCTACGTGGTAAACAAAGTTCAATGGTGTAAGGAGGTTCGGGTGGACTCGTCTGCCATTCGATGGTAGCCTAATTCTTCAGTAGAATTTGTTAGGCCCTGCGTGGTAAACAAACTCCAAATGGTGCAAGGAGGTTCGGTTGGACTCGCTCGGCCATTTGATGGTGAATTGGACTGATGCAGATCTGTCTCACACTTCGGTAACGAATAAGTATTGCACTACTTTATTACCTGATTTTGTTTAAGTGTTGAGTTCGGGTTGTGTTATTACTTGATCTTATCTGTTATGTAATTTGCTTAATTGTTTGACTAACAGTTTAAGTTAAGTTTAAAAAGAGCTTGTACATTTTTCTAGTTGATTGATGGTGAATTATTGACAAGAAATAATCAAAGATGTAATAAGGAACGAAGGAACGAAGTCGATATTTCATTGATATAATATTGTTTACATAAAAGTTAGAAATCTTTACAAAAAGTTCTAAAACTATGGGGGAAGGGAAGTCATCTTCAGGCATCATCTTCGCTTTCAGAGGAGTCGAGGATGGCTAGATCTACCTTGGCCGCGGCGAGTTTTGCTTTGCCTTTGCTTCGGCATACCTCATAACCTTCGGAATACATTTGGACAATTTCCTCATCCAGCTCAGCTGATTTTCGGTAATCTTCCTGGATCTTCTTTCGCAGGTCTTCGGTCAAGGGCGGACGCAGCTCCTTAAGTGCTCGCAGTTTCTCTTGAAGCTTACGACGTTTGGCCAGATGTCTTTCTTCTTTGGCTTGGACATCATTGACCTGTTTCACAGCTCAAGTTGGCCTGGGCGAGATCTTCATTTTTCTTCCTCAGAGCTTGGTTCTTCTGAACTAAGTCGATGTTCATATCAACTGTAGTTCGTTGAGTGGCCTTGGTTGTTTCTAGTTGCTCTTTGATTTGAGCAAGTTCTTTCCGAAGACCCTCATTAGTGAAGAGGGTATCTCCGTGTTGACTTCTTTCTTGGGCCAAGGCAGAATTTAGAATTGCATTCTCTCTCCGGGCGGCATCCTCTTCAGCTTCAGTTTCTTTATATCTGGGACGGAGGCTCCCGAAGACAGCGTTTGCCTACATATGTTTAGTATTAGTCAAAGAGTTTCAAAATATGGGCAAGGATGTAAATGACTAAGTTATTGACAAAATTACCTTGGCCTGATACATCATTCCTTCGTCGATCAAAGTCTGAAATGGAGCTATTGCCGAACTGATGATCATCGGTATCACGAACGAAAGAATCATATAGTTGGAAGGGGAATGTCTCGTTGAGTTCAGGCCATAAAGTGGGAGATGCCACCGCTTTAGGTCTGGTCTCGGTTGAAGAAGGTCGTGGTGAGGGAGACCTGGGTTGTTCAGGAAGAAGAGGAGGAGGTGGAGGTTGGGTAGCTGCGGGTTCAGGAGTTGGTTCTGGTTGGTCCACCGAAGAGTGTTTTCTTTTGCGAGAGAGGGAAGTGGTCAGTTCAATTTGATCCTCAGCTTCGATTTCTGGCTCGTCAATTTCAACCGGAATCACTGGCGGACGAGTGGCTTCGGGGGGAGGGGCTCGGAGTTCTTCGGGGGTTAAGGATGTTATATTGGTTCTCCTCTTCTTGATACGAATGACTCGCGTCCTTTTGTCAAGAGGTAGGTCGAGGAGGCTTGCGTTGTAGGCTGGTTGGGGAACGTGTTTGGGCTTTCGGGTGGCCTTTTTCTTCAGGCGGGGTTGGTTAGAATCCTCTGCAGTGGCGAGGTCTGTAGATTGAGCTTCGACATCCTGAGGTTTGGAAGTTGAAGGCTCTTCAACTGGAATTTCAGTAGAAGTTAGTGAAGATTTACCGGAGAGGAAGCTGTCTAGATCCTTTCGGTCAATCGACGTCGGTTTGATGAGAGATACTGTATAAAAAAAAGAGTAATTCAAATAATGGAAGTAGAAGTCGATAAAATTATGCATCAGTATAGTTTGGGACTAACACTTGTGGTCATATAACCATGCTTGTTTGCTTAGGAATCCGAAGTTCCATTCCTTCAGGGGAATCTTCTCTATAATACTCGCCATTTCTCACACACGTTCCTCTGAAATATCTCCAAAGTCTGCAGAGATACGATCGGAGGTGGTCCAATCCGGAATAAAGGAGATTTCGGGTCCTTTGACGAAAAATCACTCCTTATGCTATCCCTTGTTGCTCGTGGGAGTGTCCATCAGAGGTCGCTTCTCGAACTTGGCATTAGGTTTGGGGGGTTGTTTGCTCAGCATCTTGAAACCTCGTTCCCGAGATTTCCCGACTAAGAAAAGAGTGAAGAAGGAATCGACAGTAGGTGGAATCCCTAGCTCGTGGCAGAATGCAATAAAAGCCAGAATGTGGATATATGAATTCGGCACTAATTGGACGAACCCAACTCCAATAAACCCTGGGAGGGTAATTAGAAAGGCGTGAAAAGGGAATCGAACTCCCTTTTCTAGAAGAGTTACCGGCATGGCGGTCCAACCTTCAGGTCGCTGGTACATTCGTTCCTTGGGTGTTGGAGCCTCACCAAGTGGGTATCCGGAATCTGATAACGGGTCCGAATGTTGCGCAACTCGATCTCAGTAACAATGGAATGGATATTGGCATGGGGGAAATGTTCTTCACTCTCGAAGAATTCTGAAGGATTTGGTAGGGGTTTCGGTGGTGGACTTTTGCTCGGGGTAGCAGTTGGGTGGGGGTTTGACCCCGAAGCCACTTTTGTGGGGCTTGGGGAAGGAGGAACGGTAGAAATGGAAATTGCAGGGATGGGGATTGTGTTATCGGAACGTTGGGAAGCCATTGTTGGAGATATGCAGATAGAGAGAAATTGGAAGGATGAAGGCAAGAGACGTCTGAAATTCAAATTGGCAGGTAAAACTGTCAAAATTAGGGAAAAGGAGTTTTTATACTGGCGGTCTTTTCAGTTTTTCACGAAACTCAAGGGCGGCACATTTAATGCCAGTCATGATGGCGAATTAGAAAAAATATTAACCTAAGTGGGCTTCCGGATTGGGCTTCCGATTTTTATTTATATTGCTATTTGAGATTCACCGGATGGGCCTTGGTCAATTTTATTATTTGGGCCAGGTATACTCTTTCATTAAACATTCTATTTAATGAAAGACTGGGGGGCAATGTTGGGCCATGATATTTTATGTAGTGGGCCGGATTGTTTGGGCTGACTCATTGGGTTATCTCTATTGGGACTTGAAAGTGTTGGGCCGGTTCGGTGGGCTGACCCATTAGATGAATAATATCTTGATTTGAGCTTTGACCGGTAATGATGAAAAAGATAATGGTTGATTGTTTTCTCTGCATTGCATTTATGAGGATTGGTTTGAATCGGTTGGCGGTGTAAGCGGTGATGGGATGGAAGCGGTGGGTTACACTTTCGATCGGTGAGGTCACGGCGGGATGGAGTTGGTGTCGGGGGTGGTGCTACGAAAAACCGGAGTGGGAGTATATGATGGAAAAGGATAGCACACAAAAAAGGTGGCGATATTTTTCTTTATCAAAACACTAGAGTTTTTGCTCTCCATTGTTAACCTTGTATGCTTTTGTCTCGACTCTACTGCTAGGAGCTATCCCAAACGGTCCAAGCCGTCGAAGCTTGAGTATTAGCGTGTTTATTATGCTTGAGGATTGGGCCAGCGCTTTCGTGATTGGTAGCGTGGAAAGATCTTGGCGTTAACAGTATCAATTAGAAAGATCTTAAGTATAACTTAGGGATATAATTAAAGAAAGATCTTAAAGAATATTCTATTGTAAGATAGCTTTTGATTAATAAAAGAATATCTTTGGGTTTTCCCTTTCTATCCAGCGGATTCCAGTTATTTTCCTTGGGATTGCCCCTAGTAGATTCGAGGGTTGTTTACCTAGCGAATCCTAGGTTCGTCAACTAGAACTATTGTTTTGTCGCTCCCGTTCTGCATCAGTTGGTATCGGAGCTTTTTAGTATCCAGGTAGGGAAGACAACAGAAACGGAGATGGTCACCCTAGTGAAGGCAATCATGAGGTGCATACCATTTTGGATGCATTTAGGAAAGATGATATTGGGATTTTGAGAACTTTTCGCCTTTAAGAATTGATTATGAAGACACTAAAGAGTTTAATGCAACAAGAGATTTTGGGATTTTGAGTGATCATTAGGTCAATGACTTAGATAATTATTTTTATTATGTGTCGATTCCGGATAATAGTTAAGTACTAATTGCAAAGAACAAGCTTGAGGAAATAGCAAAAAATTGATGGGAAGGAGTGCAACAATCCATAACTTGTATCGGTAAACCTTTATTTCTTCATGGCCTCTAATGGTGACAATAACAAAGTTACGTTATTATCCCGAATTTAAATATTCTTAAAAATACGAGTGTACTGCAAATTGGGATGATATTATATATTATTCATGTGAAGCGTCACAAGAAGAAAAGTCCATTCAAAAATTTTAATATGTTGATTTTGTTGGAGTTGAAAATTTTAATTTGGTTATTAGTCCTTGGATGGCTCTCATGAAAACATTGAAGGTTGAAGCTAACATGGTGATTATTTTTCGCAAGTAGAATTATTACCAAATGAAGCTAAAGAATCAAATATATTTGAAATATCTTTTTCTTTGGCATGGAAGATTTCAAGAATGAAATATAAACTGAGGTTGAGTTTTTATCAAGTGGGAGAGAGTGATGGAGGAAGATATTATGTTTATTAGAATTTAATAAATGTAATTTATAATTTTCAGATTTTTAGTTGTTAGAAAGATTATATGCATGATTGTAGGAAAGGTTTTTAAACCCGGACCGGTCATCGAACCGGAAAAGTTACTGGGTGGATGGGTCACTGGTCAACTAGTGGTCGGACCGTTATTGACCCAGTGACGTCATTAATATGTAATAAATAATAAATAATTAATTATATTAATTATTATTATATATTGTATATAATATTTAGTAAATATGTAAAATTAATCAATTTATTTACAAAAAAAACTAAACATCTTTAAGATACATTCAAATTCCGAAATTCAACCACAAGTTCAAGTATTTGATTAAATGAATGCAAAGATATGTAAAATACCAAACAAAGTCTCAACTAAATTACTAAAATAAAAGCATAATTGCGTAATTTTTTTTTTAATCTGTAAGGAAAGAAAGCAAAACAAACTTGAAGGCAGGTCCATTTGGTTCATTTGGGTCAACCGGTTCAACCATGGGCTCACCGGATTACGAGCGATTTTGAGCAGAAATGGTTTAGTGGTCCAAACCGGATCCGGTTTTTTCCGATTCGACCGGCGGTCCGGTCCGGGTTTGAAAACCTTGATTGTAGGAATTAGTTTATCAATTAGGATAATTATGCTTTTTATTAGGGATTTCAAATTAGTCTCAATTAAGAAGATCTTAGGGATATAATTATATATTTAATTTTCATTTGACTTTCCTTTTTTAATTGTAAACTTTTTTAATTGTAATCAACCCTTACTATAAAAGGGTGTTCAATATTCTATTGTAAGACAAAAGTAAATGAATATCTTTGGGTTTTGTCCCTCTCTGGTGGATTCCAATTATTTTCCTTGTGGATTCAAGGGCCCCTAGTAGATTCTAGGGTTGTTTACCTAGCGGATTCTAGGTTCGTCAACTAGAATGATATCTAGTATTGTCACTTCCGCTCCGCATCAATCAGACAGTAGAAATTTTAGTGCTTTATATTAACCAGCAGTTAAATCAAAGCAATAGGAAATATATTATTGTTATAAATTTCAAAATATGGGGTGGCAATCAAATTGAAGAAGGCAATGATAGCTGCAGATATTTAATCATGCATGTGTGTAACCAAGTAGCCCAAAATGTAACAAAAATTTGAGCCTTCCGTAGTTAACAAAACCCTTTGGAAGGTCAACTTTCCTTTTTTGATAATGTGGAAATGTTACAACTTAAGGAGTTATAAACGTTAACCTAGAGCCTACAATTACCGGCAGAATGGAGAAGGGCGCTGGGCTACCTTAGGTCTCTCAAAGAACGTGTTAGGTGAGATACAATACCAAGGAACAAGCTTAACACACTCCCTAGAAATTAAGAAGAAAATGATGGGCGCAATCAAATCTGTCTTTTATCAGACACAGTCTTCCTCCTCTATTGTAAGATGAAGATAACATTAAAATCTGGCAATAAAAAATTTGAAGTCAACCCTCAATTCCTTAGCCCAATTAGTTAATCACTAGTTTTTACAATATCACCATGATTTGATGGATTTTCCGAGATGAACAAAACAATCGTTGTCCAGGAATTGGGTTCAATTAAACTAGGTATGTACTATTACGCTGTTTGGGAATAATTTATTTTTATTTTAAAAAAAAAACAGAGTGCAGAAATCTAGCTAAAAAAGGCCTGGTGAATTTTTCAAAAGAGTTGAGGCAACTCAACTTAATACAAAGATTTTCGTAGTTTTAGAAAATCTCAGACAAATAAGAAGTGAGTGAGGTTTTGGTATTATTAGCTAAAAGAGAGAGATATTCACCGAGCGGGGCCAAGAACAAGTGGAAAGAGAAGGCACCCAAAACGCAAACATCTCGCCGTAGAGAAGGGTCGCCGCCCAAATCACACACAAGATCGCCGTGAGATTCCACATCCTCTGGCTTTGCTCCGCCTCTCAATTCTATCTACCGCCCGACGGTCCACCTTAGTCAATCTCATTAACGGACTTCCTCTAGATTAGAGCGTATTGTCCTATAATCATATTATTATAGTGGAGTATTATTAATTATAGAAAATGATGATATACAACAAATACTCCCTTAATTGCGTCCAATTCAGTAACTACAAGATTATAATTGAAAATTTTAAGATATTTTTTTAATTTTAGTCACGGCCATTGATTAATAGAGAGAGTGTTATGTATTCGCCTATTTTTTATCCCTAGCAACATTCCCCTACTTTATACATATATTAGATATATATAATTGAATAATGATTGGTAATTGTGTGGAGTATTTGTATAGAGTAGTGAGATACTATTTGTAAGAAAATCAATTTCTTATATAACTAATAATTATTTTTTATAATTAATGTTTAATAAAGAATTAAATACAATACTTTATGGTAGTAACTCATTAAGTTAACATAAAAAACTTTGTTATAAACAAGTACATTAGGAAATTAAAGTACGGACTTTATAAAACTAGGTGTATTTTAATTAAGATGTGTTGATAAAGAAAATGTTGTTTTTAAAAAACTTGTGAATGTGAGAAATGATTTATGGTGTACACAAGTTAGTTATATTTTAATTAATTTTAAGTAAAAAGTTTGTGAATGTAAGAAATGATTTATGGTGTACACAATGAATGATAATAAAAATATAAATTAATAAGATTTCAACTAAATCAAAATACGTTTGAGATGAGAGATAATTAAATTTAAGTAAAGGTTACAAAAAAGAAAAGGGTAAGTTGGTTTTCCTAAAAGAATCACCAACAGCAAGCCAACTAGTATGTATATTGTATTGGGTATATTGTAGTAGTAGAGTGGTGGTAGTATTATATCCAAGTTTAGCAATTTGAATTGATAAAGTAAGTTTATCATAGTTGTACACTTGGATTTGTAAGATACTTGAAATGGATCAAAAGAATGTTAATGCTCATCCTCCTCCTCCTGCTCCTGCATTCCATCTCATCATCTGTGACTGGAAAAGAAAATGAGAGACATACATCTTCTCTTCATTATTGACATGTGTCCTTCCGAGAATGTAAAAATATTAGCCCATACAAGATCTTCTAATCAAATCTCAAAACTTTGTTGCCTAATTACAACAATAAAGCTACAAAAACTTTTACTAGCTTTCCAGCTAGAGTTGATTGTTTTACCATCAACAATCAAAAAACCAATGTTGATCAAGACACCACTCCAACAACAGTGTTGTGTTAATATATATATATATATATATATATATATATATATATATATAGAAACCAAGGTAATGATGATTGATAAAAAGATTCATTCATGCTTTAATAATAACCCAAAAAAGAGAGAGAAGATCACTATAACCCACTTATTAATGTAAAATCAATACAAACTGGAACTCAAATGCAATACCCCAAATCCAAATTGGCTAAATTTTTTCACACTAAAAGAGGTGAAATTGTGATGCCAAGAAGCTGAGCCGGTATTGTAGATTAGGTTTCCTTCTTCAGCAAACACTAGCACTTCATCAATAACACAAGTAATACTCCAAGATTGACTGATTAAAACGCAGCAAACTTGTCACTTTTTCCATATTAAACCCAATGAGTACCATAATGATGATTGATAAAGTTTCAAACTTCAACACCTAAGCATTCAGTTTCATCATAACAAGCATCCTCATTCATCAATGCAAAGCTTGACAAGAAACTCAAACCCCAAAAATCTGATGCCAACTTATCTTAAGTTCTAAATGTATCCACCAGATATACTTTTTTTTTGGAGGGGGGAGAGAAATATACTGACATTAGAAACATAGATTTACTGATAAACATCATCAAATGATACTAATAAAAAGATTCATTTAATTACTACCCCCAATTCCATTTCTTTCCTTAAATCCAGCATCGAGCCCGTCAATTACACAATTAAACCCAGAAAAGAAAGAAAGAAAGAAAGAAAAATAAAAACATCAAGTAGATGAAGGAAAATGTGGGCGTGGAGGAGGTAATAGCTGGTGTGTCTGATGAACCTGATTACCATGGCCGCCGCCGCTGCCGTTGTTTTGCATAACAAAAGGGTGTCGCAACAATCGACTAGCCGTCCATCTTCGCCCAGGATCCCGCTGCAAACAACAAGCAATAAAATCCCTAAACTCCCTAGACGCAGTGGCCGGAGCCTCCGGAGGCTGAGACATACAAATAGCACACATGAGACTTGCCCAATCACCTCCCCTTCCCACAGCAAACGGAAACCGACCCATATAGAATTCAAGTATGCTCACCCCAAGGCTCCATATATCCCCGGCATACCCATCGTACATGCCCTGATTCAGATCCGTATTGATCCTCTCGGGGCTCATATAAGCAATTGTCCCCACAGATGAATTACAAGGATCCATGGTCTGTGCCAAGATTCTTGAAACCCCGAAATCAGCTATCTTCACTTGTTTCCTTGAGTTTACCAAAAGGTTGGAGGGTTTTATATCGCGGTGAACAATTTTCTTGCTGTGGAGATAGCAGATGCCAGAGAGGATCTGCCGGGTTAGATCGGCCAGGGTGGGTTCGTGATTGATGTGCGTTCCCTCTAGGGATCCGCCGTCCATGTACTCGAGCAAGACTTGGATCTCGCCGGCGTGGTCGAACATATCGTGGCATTTGACAACGTTTAGATTGTCGACGTCGCGGAGGATCTCGATTTCGCGGCAGATCTGGCGGCGTACGGAGTCTTCGTGGTTCCCGTAGATAACTTTGAGGGCGTAGTATTTTCCGGTGGGTCGGTGGACGACTTTGTAAACGGTGCCACCGCTGCCGCTTCCGATTCGGTTCATTCGGTCGAGCTCGGAGAAGTTTAAGGGCGGGGCAGAGAGGAGGGAGGAGGTGGTAGACGAAGATGGGGCGGAGGTGGGCGGGAGAGGGAGGGGTACGGCTAAGGAAGGATCGCGGTGGGGGAGGGGGAGGGTTAAGTCAGGACGCCGCCGGTGACGGTTGCGATTGACTGTAGAAGCGGGGGCGGAAAGTGGTGGTTGAATTGATCTCATCTCGATTGACAGACAGCGAATTGATCTCGCTCCTCTCGCTATTAGCTCTTGTTCTCGTGTTGTTTGTTTCTGGTAACGTAACGTAACGTAATGTTGGGTTGGGTTGGGTTGTGCTGTCCTAATAATAATAATAATATAACTTCTAGGATTATAATATAAATTATTTATGATAAATATATTGACGGTAAAAAAAGTCATTATAAAATCTATAACAACGTGAAAATATAGTTTGATATACATATACTACTGGTAAGCAAGAATGTAGTAATTTGTTTCTTTCTTTATCTAATTAAATTATTAATTAAGATTAAATCATCTGGATCTGGAGGAGTAGTAAGTAATGAGGTGGTATTTTTGCTTTAACTCTCTAGCCTTAGAGAGATATGAGTGTAAGTATAATAATTTTTAAAAAAATTAACATTAATTATACCTCACATCATATGAGAAAAAAAAATAACACATAGCAAGGATTGAACTTGTAATCTAACGATTAATATATAATATGTTCTATAATAATAATTATTATATATATAAAAAAGATTCATAAGAAACAATTAATTATATATGTTATTTAGAATTTATAAATGTTACTACTACTACTACTACTACTTTTTTGTAAACAGAAAGAGTAGTTGTTAACAAGGGTTGGGTTGACGTTGATTTGGTCTTTTATTTTATTTTTTTATTTTTTATTTTTTCTTTTTCTAGAAGAGAAGAGAAGAGAAGAGAAAAGTGAAATGACAAGGAGGAAGATGAAGATTCTTGGAAGATGGGAAAAGGAAATTCTGAGAAAGACGAGGGTGATATCGATGATCTCTAAATAATGAATTGACTCCCTTCCCTTCCTTTAAACTACTACTACTACTACTACTACTACTTATCTAATTATATTTTAGTAATACTAATATGTGGAGTCGACTAATGAAAACTAAAGATTGAAAGATACAAGGGGTTCTAAAATTAGGACTAGACTCTTTTTTTTTTTTTTTTTTGACTTCATTTATAAAATTTAATTTATTTTAGTATTAATTTAAAATTTTAGTTAACACAAGTGAAAACCAAGTATTAACTCAAAATGTTTATAGCTGTTTTTAAAACATCATTTTTTAAAATTCATAAATTAATTTAAAAAATTATATTATTATTATTTTTTAATTCCGAGAATGCGCGGCACTCATTCAGATCGACCAAGATGCTTATTAATTAATTAGTGTAGTAATTAGTATTAAGGTTACGTTTTGTTATCCATGGGATGGGATGGGATGGAATAAAAAATTAATTACAACAATGTTAATGTTGATGTATGATGATGACATAAGATTGGACATAATTAGTGTAGTAGTATAATTTAGAATATTACTACTAGTATAAGAGTACTACAAAGATACCGCTGTAGGAACTCGTACAACCATCAACAATATGCTTGCTAATTAGTTATAGCTAAAGTAAAATACATTTACAACCACCAAACCAATATGTATGTTCAACATTTCTCCCGTTTTTAACTACCCCAAATAAATACTCCATTAAAGAGACGGGAGGGAGGGAGGGAGGGAGGGAGGGATCTTGTCTAAACCTAGGGCTAGTACGCATGGTGCAGGCATAGGCATATTTCTTCCTTCTTTGACTCCATGACTCAGGTACCAAGATATGGTCCACCAGTAGACGTCCGCGCACCGTGTGAATATCTCCACTCTCCACAGGCTAGGCATCTCTCAACTTCAACACCGTTATTCAGCGTACAGAATTTGCAACACCACACATTCAACTTTGGGATTCCGCAAGCTTCACATATCAGAGCTACCGACTGTAATAATACTAATTATATCAGCCACATAAGATTAATTTTAATGTGAAAAAAAAAAAAAAAGTTTTTATCATTCATTTTGTTCATCATGTATAACAGTAGTATTCAAAAGGAAAACATAAAACATTACCTGATTTGACAAAGTACACGTACCACACTGCCACACTGCCACACTGCTTGAGCATCTTCCCTACCCCGACTAATTATGGGTGGAATTGATGTTTTAATACATCCCTTGTCAGCTAAGATAAAAGCTTTAGATGTTTCCGGAAATCCCTCCTTCTCCGTAGACTCTGACCCACACCACAAGTCATCCTGCATTCTTCTTTCTGCACCCATAGCAGCAGCTTGAATTGGGCTGAGTGCAGCCTTAATGCTGCTATCACCACCAATACGCTTCGGCCCAGATGGCAACAGAGATTCGCGCTTCATTCTATTTTCTGCAGCAACCAGAGCACTCTGGCGCAAGGATGATAAAGGGGGTTGCCGGGAAAAACCACCTAAGCGTTTCCCAGGAAGATCAAATCCCTGACCAGTGCCTGTGATACCTTTAGCCATTAGTTCTTCACATTCCTGCAATAGCAAAGAAATTGGATTCTCTCAAGTACCCAATGTCTATCTAGACAAACATACAAGAGCAAGTACACATGCCATAAGAATGTATACCAACCAAATAACCTTTTAAATTGCATCTGCTAAGTAGCAATAGCAATAGCAAATTAGAATTATAGGAATACAATGGGAATATTTTGTGTTTTGAAATATATCAATAAAAAGTCACTTTGATATCTACCATAAGAAATGACTTGGAGGCACAATCTGCCAAGAGTCAAAATCTAATAGGCTTGATGACCTTCTTCAATATGCAGATACACGTTCAGCCTAATTTTTGGCAAACTTCACCAATTTCAACTTTTGAAGCATATAAGCATCCATACCAGCTAGGATTGATGAGCTTAAGCTACTGACAATTTCTTCTCAGAGGCCTTAATGTTTCTTATTAAACAACTTATTAAGTTCTAGTCGATAAATTGTCAAGACAGCTGACCCCCCACCCCACCCCACCCCACCCTCCCCTCCCCTCTTCAACCCTTTAAGCAATTTAAGGGATCTATTCACAATGAACTAAGTTTGTACATCAATTGGTTAAAGAATCCTGCGTGTTCAAGATAAGATTCTGCCATCTAGTAGAATTACTTCTATGAAAAGAAACATATCAGTGGTACAAAAATCGCCTTGCTAATTATTTTACGACTAGAGCAGTTGGAAGCTCCATAAGTTTTTGAGGTTCCATTGATCATCTCATAATGAATCACAAAACATCATCTAGAAAGCAGGGAATGAAAAGTGACCAGACCCCTATCCTTGACAGGTAAATCTTACCCTGGTGGGTGAAATTATTAAATCTAATTCCACGAATCCAAGCATCTTGACAAACAAACAACGATCCCACAAATAGATATTGTCCCCAAGATACAAATAAAACTACGAGCACAGAATATCAGCTAACAAACGGTATCTATGTTCATCAGGCTGAAAGTAATCATAAAATATAAGATTTGCTTCGTAGTGAACGGTTTTCAAAAATTAAGGTAAGATTTACCTTCCTAATTTCATCCAAAAGATTGTAGAAATCAGAATTGTGAGGGCCATGTTCATTGTGGCAGAGTTCGTGAAGCATTGTATCAAGAATTTGATTGTAAGGGAGAAAGTCCAATTCATTGTTTGGCCTCCGCAACCTGAGCTTAACTTCTGCACCCCCACCTACATTTAACCCTAAAAGGGAGGGATTGGCAGGGCTGCAAATCAAAATTATTCATGAGAATATGGACAACACATAAAATGAATAAAACAGTGAACATTGCAACAGAGAAGAAAAGAAAAAAATAGTACCAAAATTCATAAAGGATCTGGACTTTCCATCTCCGTTTGCGCATAATGGGTTGCACTTGTTTTGCAACCTTTTCAAGAATTTCCTTGGCCTCATTTTCTCTAACTTTCTTGAGTGGTTTAACTTCCCAGACTTTGTTGAGATCATTGAGATCCATGCTGACTGGCAAAATCTGAATCAATGCGCGTCATTTTTAATAGTTACCCATTTTGTAGTTCATAATGTGATCACTGTTAACGGATTTAAATAACACGAGTTCGCATCAATAAATCAATATCAAAAACTTAAAAACCTTAAGTTTGTTCCGTGGAAAGATTTGATAAATGGATGAGCATTAGACATTAGTAGTTAGTCGGAGGACGTTGCTTGGGTCTTAATTTTTTGTTTTCTTTTGTAATCCCGGACAACTACTAGATGGTTTTGTAATATCCAAACCCTAGATCGAAACATGTGTTATATTGGTCTGCATATAAGGTCTCAACTCTACTACCATCAATAACTTGACATGATTTTGGTGGGTATGGGCCAATATGACCCAACTGGTACTCTTGGGTAGTGGATTGAACCTTGATTTGGTTTGGAATCGAGTTTAGGCCCATATCGTTACAAATTATATCAAATCTGACTCTCAAAATCTCTGATCGGTCATTCAATCGGGTTGTCGAAGGTCACATGAAAATGCTAGTACAATTATGCTAAAGGTGCCGAAAGTGGGGACATAAAAGTTGTTGGTATTATCCAACATTGGTTAAAGATAGGGTTATAAACGAATATTTTTGGATGCGTATAAGAGTATATCCAAAAATAAAATTTAATAATCATATTTGTACCCAAATCCGACGAATATGCAAACATAAATAACCCGTATTTGTATCCGATGGATAATATTTGAATACGGATATTATCCGTAACCGTTTTGTACAATATAACATGGAAAAATATATAAAATATCCACATATCCGTATCCATTCAAAATACAATTTTAAGTTTTAATTTTAATTCTTGCACAATGTAAAATTAATAACCAAATTTTTTTCTTAATCAAATAAAAATTAGAAATGATGTAGAATCAACCAAATAAAATAGTAAAACTAAATATAATATTCCTATGTAAATATTTTTTATATCGTATATCATAAAATAGTCATAAATGATGTATAATCAATTGATGTTAATAATTCGTTATATTGTATACCAATATTAAATGAGAGATTTACACATGTTTATGTTATGCATATATGTTTATAAATATTTTCAGCAATACACACACACACACACACACATATATATATATATATATATATATATATATATATTACGGAAACAAATATTAATAGATATGAATATGCATATATACGTATTCGTATCCACTTTGGACGGATACGGATATGGATAATATTTGCTTCAACACGGATACATATAATATCCGCTTTGACGCGAATACTGTCAAGCAGTGGCCATATTGGGCAACAAGCAATAAATTAGTATAGTATAGAGTTAGTATATTTTGAGTAAGTATGTGAGCACATGGGTAGTTAGTTATTTTATGAGTGTAGGATAAGAGAATATGATGTAGGTTTAGACTTTACTTTTCCAACAAGTTTATGTAGTCTATAAATACAAGAGTCCTGTAACTTTTATTTTTACAAGTGATGAATGATATGAAAATCTGAAAAAGTAGTTTCGCTCTATTTTTTGTTCTATCTCTGCAGATTCAAGTCATAACCAAGGTGTGGCCTGACAATTTGGTATCAGAGCTATTCCTTCACTAAGAAAAGTCATCTTCTTCATAATTTTGCTATTGTTCATCACCAGAAATTCAGACCATCAAAAAACACTTCATTCAACCACAAAACCTATTGAAACACATCACAAACCATCACCTAAACACAACCCAAACTAGACCAAAAGTAAACAAGCAAGGATCTAAGCGCAGTAGTAGCAAAACTCCAAAAACGATGCTCTGTTTTGCTGAAACCTGCAACTCAACATATTAATCATCTTTTATGGTTAAGTTTGATAAATTCTCTTCTCAATCCACTCATTTCAATTCATATTAACTTCCTCAGTCATCAATTTAAGTTTTTATACCATCTACATTATAGATTAATTCTATAGAATCATTTCAGTTCATACGGAGAAAAATCCAAAAATATTTCAAATCAATGTTTATATTAAATTAGTTGTCATAGTTTTGTGTTACATTAATCATATAGTATCATTACGCACTACACTTAATCATCTAACATCAAACCAATTCACTCTCACTCAGATTTGTTCATCATTCCATTTTATATATACAGTTTTCTACTATATTGCTAGTATTAGTATTTGTTACTGCCTGGATAACTTGTGTTAGTATTTAGCTTGGATCCTTTGGTGTTTGTGCTTGTTTGTGTGCTCAGCAACTCTGTTAAAATTCAATTAATCTATAGCTAATAGAGTTTAACTTTTGTTCTAATGAATTTTCGACTTGTTTCATTGAGGAAGTCCATTTCCAACTTAAAAAGCTACTAAGCTCAATTACTTTAATATCAAGCAGTAATGCTGCTACTTGATTGTTTTGTTGAACTCAGAATCACGATTGTTCTGTGATTCACTTTCATTCTAAATTTTTGAGAACCATGGTTGAACCTGCACACCAAATGTTCAACCAATTCAACAAGATTTTCTAAGCTATAGAGATTATACCAATGAAAAGTTGCAGCTCATTAATGAAAAAATAGATTATTTCGTAAGTGGTATAAATGAGTTGTTGAAGCAAAAAGGCTTAGATTACAAGGTGCGTTTTGTTTATTCTATTGGAGATAAAATGAGGGGGAAATGTCAGTTCACATGGGTCATAGAGAAGATAAGGGGTTTTTTAGAAATCCCAGTCATGCTGAGAAGTTAACCAGTGATGAAGATATGAAAATCTAAGAAGAAATTTTGCTCTCACACCTATCTCCCTCCTTCTATCTTCTCCCAAAATTGAGTATATTTGTTTGTTCCGCTTTTTCCTCCCTAAATTCCTTCTATATATATCCCTCTATTTTATGTTCTATAAGTCAGGACCAAGGTGTGGCCTGACAAATACGGATACGAATTTTCGGAGCGAATATAGGATATTCCGAACTCAATTTACGACCCTAGTTAGAGAGGGTTTTTCTAACTATTAGAATGTGATTGGGCTTGAAGAGAATGTCAAGGATTTAGCAGGGGATATTGTAATACCTTACTTAACATGTAAATATTAGATTGGCATGTGTACAAGATCTCAACTCTATTACTAAGAGTATCCTTAACTTGACACAATTTTTTGGTGTTCATGGGACAACAAATTGAGTCTTCTTCGGACTCGGATTTAAACCCGAGTTTTTATAAGTTTTCTTTAAGAAAATAAGCACAAAAAAGGGGGAAAATAGATTCCTCTCTCCTAGTCTCCTCAACGAAATAGTAATTGCAAGAATGGTAGCAATCATGAGTACACCTAATGGGTGAATTTTATTTTCCAAGTTCCCAACCCAGAAAAATAATTTACTTATGTACTATATCACTTTAGTAACAACTATATTTAAGCTTATAATAGACTTCAGTCACTTTATTGAATCAACTACATACATTTAACACAATTAAGAAAATTTTCTATATGGTTTTAATATAATTAAGAGTATTCTTACACTCAATCGACTAAACTTAAATTTTCACTACATTTAGTACTACTATACACATCCAATGAATAAAAATAGGGAATTTAATATTTTGAATAAATGTTTTGTATATTATACTTTAGCTCCCACTCCAAGTAAAAAATATCACAACCTAATACATAAATAACAAGTGATGCCAAAGAATGTCACAACTTACTATCTTTAACAGTTAGATGAAATCAAGGAAGTCCATAATGTTGTGTATTAGATGAAGTCCACGTCGTGCACATAAATGATAATCACTCCTCACCCTGAGGAAAGGGTTTAAGGTTAAGGACTGTAAGGATGCCACCATGATGGAATAAACATATCATTTTTGTTGATATGTTGTTAACTTTGATGTTATTATTAGATAGTGATATCAAGGTTAATATTGTCCTTCTCTTTTATTAGTAAGGCTACTATAGTCATTTCGCTTGACCATTTCTGTTAAGCATTTCATGCGTGTTGCTGAGGTAGGTTTGTTTTGAGAAATATATAGTATCACATTGTAATGTTGAAGGACATGAATGATATAGTGAATTTTATTCTCTCTCAATTTCTGACTCAGTCTACATCTTTCCCAAAATTGCTTCCTTCTCCTTCTGAATCTTCTTCTTAAATCACCAATTTCCTACTTTGTAATTAGTTAGAGCTAAATGCGATGAGGAATTAACTTCTCGGATCCTTACAATTTGGTATCGAGCCACTAGATCCACTCATGGCGACCAACAATCAATGACTCGATAATTTGGAAAGTCGAGTTCTTGAGCATACCAACTCATTTCAACAATTGAGGACTCAATTGCAGGAATCAATCGCTAGTTTCAAGCAGGACTTTGAGGACAAAATTGAGCAGAAAATGTAGCAGAAGATGCAGCAAATGATGAAAGAAATTGAAGCTCTCCTCTCTGTTAGGATACCTCAGCCACAAGTCATACAAGGTAATGGGAAGCCTAACAACAGTATATTTAGAACTATCAAGTTTGAATTCCCCAAGTTCGATGGAACGAACCCTAGATCGTGGATTAGAAAATGTAATAAGTTGTTTTCTCATCATGTGGTTGTTGAACACCAAAAGCTATATTTAGCTACTATGAACCTAGAAGATGAGGCTGAAGAATGGTATTCTGGATTTATACATGCAGGAGCTGAACAAACTTGGGAGGGGTTTATTAAAGAAATTACTGCTAGATTCAGTCCTGAAGCTCAAACCAATCCTATAGGAGAACTAAAAAATTTGTAGCAAATAGGATCTGTGGATGAAGATAGAAAAAAATTCGAAGAGTTAAAGAGTTGGTCATTGCTAAAGAATCTTGTGATGAATGAGTCATTTTTTATGGATTGTTTTATGGGAGGTTTAAGGGAGGAACAGATTAGGTATTCAAGAGTTAAAAATCATTACTCTTAAAGACTTAATCAGGCTAGCAAGGATGGAGGAAGCTAAGCCGGAGGCTTGGTTAAAGAGGAGCAGATTGGGAATCAAATCAGTCATGGGGGGTTATCAAAAGGGAAGTCATATGACTAAAACCAAGACTAATAATGGAGGTATTGCTGTCGTATAGTCTGCTATTTTCCCAGGCATGGAAGTGGGCAAATCACTACCTATTAAGGGTTTAACCAGGGAGCAAATTGTTGAAAAGAGGAGGAAGAAACTATGTTTCTCTTCTAATGAACCTTACACTGTGGGACAACAATGCAGGAAACCACAACTTTTTATGATGCTACCATCCAATGAAAATAACAACAAGGATTGTGACAATGAGGAGTGTTGTGCAGATGATGAATTAGAAGGAGGGAAGGTTGTTGAGCATCAGGAAGCTCATATCACACTTCATGCCTTGTCTGGACATAGTGTTAATAATACTATAAGAATTATGGGAATGGCTAATGGGAAATTGCTAAGAATCCTAATTGATAGTGGAAGTACTAATAACTTCTTGGATCCCCACGCAGCTAGGAGAGTTAAGGCTATGTTGCAGGAAACAAAACTTGTATCAATCTTTGTAGCTGATGGATTTAAAGTTACTAGTTTCCAAGAGTGTAGATCATTCAATTGGACAGTACAAGGGGAGTCCTTTACTACAGATTTTAGAATCCTACCATTAGGGGGAATTGATGCAGTGTTAGGTGTCCAATGGGAGAAACTACAACCCAATAACATTTGATTTTGATCAATTGCAACTTTCCTTTAACAAGGAAGATAAAACAGTGGTTTTACAAGGAGAATTTGATATTATAGCCCCTATTATACAGCTTATGTCATCTGGGGAGTTCAAACAGACCTTGAATACTACAACTCATGGCTATTTTGGATATCTTTTTGGAATGGTTCAAGATTCCTACAACTCATGGCTATTTTGGATATCTTTTTGGAATGGTTCAAGATTCCTTGGGAAGCACTGATGTTATGAAATCAAATCTTGAAATTGGGGACAACAAAGAGAATAATCAGCTTCAAAGTCAGTTGGAGGAAGTATTACAATCTTATTCAGCAGTCTTCAAAGAACCAAAAGGTCTATCTCCCAACAGATCCCATGACCACCACATTAACTTGAAGGAAGGCAGTCAACCTATCAATTTAAGACCTTACAGGTATCCATATGTGCAAAAGGAAGAAATTGAAAAGATTGTCAGTGAGTTGATGGCCTCTGGGGTGATACATCCGAGTAACAGCCTTATGCTTTTCTAGTGTTATTGGTTAAGAAACATGATGGCTCTTGGAAGATGTGTGTGAATTATAGGTCCTTGAATGAAATGACAGTCAAAGACAAATTCCCAATTCCAGCCATTGATGAATTGCCGGATGAATTACATGGATCTAGGTGGTATTCCAAACTAGACCTTAGATCTAGTTACCACCAAATTAGAGTTCATGTTCCAGACATTCCTAAAACTGCATTTAGGACACGACATTCCTAAAACTGCATTTAGGACACCTACATGACATTTTGAATTTCTGGTAATGCCATTTGGACTCACCAATGCACTAGCAACCTTCCAGTCATTGATGAAACATATATTGAAGCCATAACTCAGAAAGTTCATTCTAGTCTTCTTTGATGACATCTTGGTCTACATCAGAACCCATAAAGAACATTTAGAACATTTGAAGTTAACTTTCCAACTCGTACAGGATAATTCACTTTTTGCTAAGAGGAGTAAGTGTAAATTTGGAACTGAGCAGATTCAGTATTTGGGACATGTCATAAATCAGCATGGGGTTTCTACTGATCCTGATAAGATCAATTGTATGACCAAATGGCCCATACCAACCAACATTAAAAGCTTGAGAGGATTTTTGGGGTTGACAGGTTATTACAGAAAATTTATTCACAATTATGGCTTAATTAGCAAACCGTAGACTGAATTGTTGAAGAAGGACAGATTTCAGTGGCATGAAGGGGATACCCAAGCTTTCTTGACACTTAAAGAAACTATGGTTGAGGCTCCTATGTTAGCCATGCCTGATTTTAAATTGTCATTTATTTTAGAGACTGATGCTTCCCATACTGGTATAGGAGCTATATTGATGCAGATGGGCAGACTAATAGCATATCTCAGTAAAGTTGTAGCTACAAAACATTTGGGATGGTCTACTTATGAGAAAGAGTTGATGACAGTGATATATGCTACTACTAAAGGGAGACATTACTTGCTTGGCAATAAGGTACTCATCAAAACTGATCATCGTAGCTTAAAGTACCTCTTGGACCAGAGAGTATCCACTACTAACCAACAAAAGTGGATTACTAGATTGATGGGATTAGATTATGAGATAATGTATAAAAAGGGAAAAGAGAATGTAGCTGCAGATTGCCTTTCTAGACAGGTTGATATCTTTGGAAAGGATTATACTTGTGCTGCTATTTCTACAGTTATTCCTCATTGGATCACAGAGATAGCTCAGTCTTGAGAATCAGATCCTGGATTAATGGACATAATTGTTCAGCTGCAGGTAAATCCACAATCCTTACTTGGTTATACTTTCCGGCATGGCAGACTTAAATTCCAAGATAGGTTGGTAATTGAGCCAAATCTCCCTTTGAGAATCAAGATTCTCCTATGGGGGTCACTCTGGAATAAAAGGAACTTATGAGAGGCTTAGTAATTACTTCTTTTGGACCACTATGAAGGTTGATGTCATGAAACTAAGGTTTTACCAGGGTTGCTGCAGCCCTTGCCTATACCAGAAGGACCATGGATTGATATATCCATAAACTTTATTGAAGGGTTACCACAATCTGAAGGCTATACAGTTATATGGGTAGTGATAGATAGGTTGACTAAATATGGTCATTTCATACCTCTCCATCATCCTTTTACTGCTCAGGAGTTAGCCCAATTATACATCAATAATATTTACAAGCTTCATGGGTTTCCTTCTACCATTGTCTCTAATAGAGACAAAATATTTGTTAGCTTGTTTTGGCACTCACTTTTCAAATTGGTTGGTACCAAACTCCATTTAAGCTCTGTTTATCACCCACAATCTGATGGACAAACTGGAAGACTCAATCAAGTATTGGAAGGCTACATGAGGTGCATGATCTCTCGAAGGCCTAAAAATTGGCTCACCTAGCTTCCATTGGCATAGTGGTGGTACAACACTCATTATCACAGTGGGTTGAAAACCACTCCTTTCGAGATCTTGTATTGCTATAAATCCCCACATCTCAACTTCCATCACTTTGGTCAAATCCATGACTCTGCTACTAGGGCTTTTTGTAAAAACAAAACTCAAGCCCTTTAGCTTCTAAAACACAATTTTGTAGCTGCTCAGTCTAGGATGATGCATAATAAGTCAAGAAGTGAAAGATCATTTTTGGTTGGTGACTTGGTATATCTAAAAATTAAACCTTACAAACAGTCTACACTATTCCAGAATGCCCTTGGTAAATTAGCTCCAAAATATTTTGGGCCATTTCCTATACTAGAAAAGATTGGAACTATTGCTTATCGACTCCAATCACCCTTACATGCTAGAGTCCATCCTGTTTTCCATGTGTCCCTTCTCAACAAGAAAATTGGCTCCAATTGTTCCAGTTCTGCTGATCTTCCTTGTTTAGATGCTCAAGAACAGTTTTTGGTGGAACCATTAGCTATATTGGATAGAAAGATGGTTAAAATGAAAAATGTTGCAGCTGTTGAAGTTCTAGTTCAATGGTCCAACACTCTACCATCGGAAGCTACCTAGGAAGACTGGGAATATTTTCACAAGCAATTTCCTCAATTTCAACCTAGAGGACAAGGTTGTTCTGATGGAAGGTGGACTGTAAGGATGCTACCATGATGGAATAAACATATCATTTCTGCTGATATGCTGTTAACTTTGATGTTATTATTAGATAGTGATATCAAGGTTAATATTGTCCTTCTCTTTTATTAGTAAGGCTACTATAGTAATTTCGTTTGACCATTCTGTTAAGCATTTCATGTTTGTTGCTGAGGTAGGTTTGTTTTGAGAAATATATAGTATCACATTGTAATGTTGAAGGACATGAATGATATAGTGAATTTTATTCTCTCTCAATTTATGACTCTGTCTACATCTTTCCCAAAATTGCTTTCTTCTCCTTCTAAATCTTCTTCTTAAATAACCAATTTCCTACTGTAATTAGTTCAAGTTGAGTTCAGTAAGGAATTAGCTTCTCAGATCCTTACAAGGACATAAGATTGGGTTAAAGATGTTGCTTGTCAGTGTTCATTGTAAGCTTGTTTTATCCTTATTCTATACCTTTCAACCTTTTCTTACTATTTGTATCAGCAGTTCAACACTCTGAATGTTGTTTCTTAAAAAAATTCAGGAAATAAAAATAAAAAATCCTTTCAAATGTTCAGTGTTCACCCTAATAAAATCAAAACGTCTCACCTGAATCCAAAACACATAACTTGTGCTGCATTCAGCATTCTCTATTTATTTTGAATCAATTTGTTCGCTTGCCATTAGAATGACTGGTAGAATTCCTATCTTAAAATGGAAATATAGATTTGAGAAAAATATATATGGAAAGGCTCTGCTAAACTCTGGCGTTTACCACATAGATACAGTTAAAAATAATTAATATAAAACTCAATTTTGGATGTCAGATCAATCATATTTAACTATAAAGATGTGCAATTATCCAAAATTAATTAATTTAATCACAAACCAAGCAGTTTTTAGTACCAATTTGATAAGAATCATCATATAAAAATAATTCAGTAATTATGAAATAGGAATGTTTGTTTATAGCCTCTATACTGATCAATGCTAAATTAATTAAAAATAAATGTACCCGCTGAAGCATAGTTATAGCAGTAACTGGATGGCAGATAAGGACGGGTGAAGAATCGAAACTTACATAGGGATTAGACACAAAAAATGAACACGATTGAGGAGATAATTCCGCTAAATCGTAAACTCGATTGTATTGAACTCGTCATGCATATATAAATAATGGCCGGATTTCTTTATGCACAAGATAATGATCGGTCAGCAATGACGGGCCGGAGCTAATGTCTTACAAAAGTCTATCTATGAGCAGTGGGACTGGAAAAGGAAAATGACTGAGAGAGAGAGTCAGAGAGGCTCTGTTTGGTTACATTACTAGTATTACGGTTACTATTCCTATTCCTATTCCTATTCCAAACGGGATAAATCAAAAGTACATCTACTGGGACACGGTTTATAATTTGATATCCGAAGTGAAAAAAGTAATATGATACCCGAAATAAAAAAAATTACAAATTGGTGATTGTCTTTAGAAAAATGTTACACTCAGATTAAGCAATGAGGGTTTCATCTTTATTACATTTGAAAATTAGGGTTCTCTTCTTCATCCTTCTTCTCTCATTCTTCTTGTCTCGATTCTCCATTGATTACTGGTTCCCATATATTTATTAAAGGGTTTTCAGTGTTTAATTAAAATGATAAGCTCGTCTCGGAGTAGAATCGTAAATAAAATCGGAGAAAAAGATTATAGTTCATGCAACAAAAATGAATAGATTACACCAGAGTTCCCAAGTCGGTGCCACTGTGGAGCAATGGTGCGAATGTGGGAGGCAAGAAAAGATGGAACAAAACATCGAGGACCTTCTTCGCGTCGACTTCACTTCTCTCTCTGTATGTTTGTCTCTCCCGTTGGATCAATTTTAACGATTATTTAAAAATTGGAAAGATAAGACGAAAATTATAAAAAAAAAATTAAGATACGATCACAGGGTTTGTAATTTTTTTCACTTGAATTACTCAAATTGTAAGTCGTGTCCCTAATGTTTAACTGAGTGTAATATTTTTCGAGTACAATCACCAGTTTGTAACTTTTTTCACTTCGGATATTAAATTATAAATCGTGTCCCAGTACAGGTATCAAAAGTTGATTTATCCTATTCCAAACAGATGTTTCTACTTTCTAGGAATTAAATTCTGAAAACTAACTACGAGTTTATTTTTCAAATAGAATAATTTTTAATTTCTTATTCATTTATATATAATGATTATAAAATATTTTTAAATATTACTTACTATTGCTATTAAAATGTAAATAAACTTTACTCGAAAAGACAAAATTATATAACTAACGTGTTAAAGAAATTTTATACTAATGAATAAAAGTATTATAAAATAGTAAGTTACTATTATGATAAAATAGAAAACTAAAGTTTAATATATATATATATATATATATATATATATTGGTTGATTCTTCTATTTATAAACAGTTTTTAATACTTAGTTACTACTATTTAATCACATTTGTATATATTTTTACTATATAGTTATTTAGGAATAGGATTATTGTTGTAAAACAATAAATTACCATTCTGATTTTAAGTATTAAAATTAGTTAACTAATATATAAGTTAGAATTGAATTTGTAATATTAATTAACTAAAGATCTCATATATATGAGATTAAATTGGTAATTAAGTTTAATCGTTACTATATTTTGTAATATAAATATATAGTATTTATTTAGTCATAATATTTATTCTAATATTTTTAATGTATAATTATTTAGAGTTCAAAGTTGAGTATAAATCTAAAAATAAAATTCTAAACATGATTTTAAGTTATAATTTTTATATTACTAAGTAACTAAATGACTTTTAAAAAGAATAAAATTGTTGTAAGATAATAACTTAATATTACTCATAATATTTTTAATATATTCTTAGTATATAGTTATTTAGAGTCCAAAAATTGAGTGAAAATCTAAAAATAAAATCTTATACATATAACTAATTAACTAAACTCATATAAGAAATAAAAATTTGTAAAATACTCCGTAATAAATAACTCTTTAAGTTTTCAGAATCATAAATAGAATTTTTGTTTTAGTTAAATTATAAGGAGAAACCGAAAAATTAAAATTAAAATTAAAATAATAATGTTCAGTACTTTATTAGTGAATGTCGTGATCCAAACATGGTTTTTGTACCTTAGTTATATGTGATATTGTGCATTGTTGTGCTCCCCCGTCCTAATATTAAGAAAAAAGAATAAAACCACAAAAATATTCATATTTAAAACTAAAGTTATCTAAAAACTTTTATGTGGAATCAATTCAATTAAAACATTTAATACTACTTTCAACATAGATGAATTAATGCTTATAAGGGTATTATAGATATTTTTAATATAAAAAATACGTAATTTATTTTAAAATTAGAGATATATTTACAAAAAGAATACTTTTAAGGATAATTTTATATTTTTAAATACTCTATCCGTTTCTTAATATATTTCGTTTTAAAGTTGTACATAAATATTAATAAAATGATCGTATAACATTAAATATAATATAAATTGCATATATTGTCCCTGTATTGGGAAAAAGATGGTGTTATTTAATGGGTGAAAAAATAGTGAGAGAATCAAAGTTATATTTAATACTTGGAATAATATTGAAAATTAGACAATTAATGCTTAATTTAATTTTTCAAACAACAAATATTAAGGGGGGAAAACACTTCTCTAAAACAACATTTTAAAATGGAAGGAGGGAGTATAGCTTTAGTATTAGTTAAAATTTTGGTTGTGGTGTTGTGATATTAAAAATGATAGTGAAAAAGTAATGACAAATTAGGAATATCATGTTATTTTATAATCTTAAAATAGAAATATATATATATATATATATATATATAATGACTATATCTAAATTTAAAACAAAAATAATAAATTATTTAAGATAAGTGAACAACATATGTAAAAAATTAATACTCCCTCCGTCCCAAATTATCTGTTGTTCTAGAGTTCCACACAGATACCAATATATGTGATAAAAATACTAAAATACCCTCATTACTATTAACTATAACACATTTGCTGTAAGACCCCAAATTATTAATAAATAAAATTTATTTTTCTCTAATTATCATTTTGAAATAGTAAAGGTTGATTTGATTAATGTGGTTAGTTATGAGTAAAATGCGTAAATATTTCAAATAAGCAAGTAGTTATAAAATATTCATTGTTGTTTGGGAATATTAGTTTTGGTCGTGGAATATTAAGATTGTCGGGGAATATTAAATGCGACGTAGCGAACATGTGTGGGCCCCATAACTGAAAAGCGATTGGAGGAAGAAAACAGCAAGAATAAGTTGTTGTATTCACAATCTTCTTTTAGAATACTTCGGTGGTTAAAACACAAGATGTCTGGCGTTGTTGCTTGCGATGGCACGGTATTGCATCAATTATTGATTATTACGTGAAGAAGCCTACTCAATAATTATTACGATGAATTCTTTGTTCATTATTTTATTTTATTGATTCAATAATTCTTTGCGTTGATATTTTATATTCTTTGTTGTTTGATAATTGTCACTACATAGTATTTTCCATTATCGAACAATAATTCATATTATCTGAATAATATTATTAGAAAACATTATTGGCAATGTCTAGAAAGTTACATACAAGAGAGGTTTGGTCACCTAATTGCGCGCCAAGGTGAGGAAAAATCTTTATTGGAAAGCCCCATCTATCCTGGGAACTGCCTGATTGTTAATAATGTGATTCTGTAATATTATTTATGAATAATTAATTATTGATTTATATGATGAGGAAAATATTGATTTTATGAGGATATAGATGGAGAAAATTTTAATGTGACAATTGTTGAAAATTAATCTTTTTACGATAAAATAATTCATTTAAATATATTATTTTAATAATATATTAACGATGATATTTTTACAATGAATGTGGGATATATGAGTATATGAGGAGGAAAAGTATTTTTGTGGCATTAAATGTTTAACACATGTTTTGTACACAATTATTGATAGAAATTTGATTATAGCACAGAAATCGCCACAAATCGTCTCTGTTTGTGGATTTGATCAATTTCATTTGGAATTTGAAAACCTTTCTTCTTCGCAAAGTTGTATAAATTGAATTTCCTATAAAAAAATGCGAGATTCAATTTTTTCACGATAAAGGGGCTATTTATTATGAATTATTGAAGTTAGAAGTTACGAAATAATTAATTTTTGGAGTTTAGTTAATTATTTTGAGAAAAACGTTTTTTGTACAATTAGTGGGCTCACATGTGTTATCAATGTCTTTGAATTCAGATCATCAAAGGTGGGCTAAGGAAATTTATAATATATATTAATATTTTATTAAATTTTTTACTTTAGTGTTCAAGCATTTTCCTATAAATAGGGTCTTGGTTAGAATTGAAAATCACACCGAAACTAAAGTTTTCTCTATTTTTCTCTCGATATATTGGCGTATTCTTGTGAGTATACTTTGAGTGTTGCAATCTGGTGCGAGTTCAAGTCATAGCTTTATATCCTGTGTTTTTTTAAATCTTGTCTTTGTGAGGTAAGGATATTATTTTTTTTGTAATGATATTATTTCTTCAATATCATTATCTTTGAAATATTGATTTGAAGTTTTTATCAAATTTGAAATTTTTGGTGTCTGAGATTACTATTCACGTGTCTGACCTTATTCACGTATCTGACACTTTATTCATGAATACTGCACTTTATTCAAAGAAAAATAAAATTTTCATTTTCGTCCAAAATATCTATTGTGGATGCTAGCTTTGATTGTATCCATGTTTTGATCATTCTTGAATTTTACACCACTATGATTATTTATGAGGTATTTTTGGACATGAAATAAATTTGAAATACTGAATCCGTAATACTTGTTCTTTTTGTTTCACTTTGGATTCGTTTCTTTAAAATATTTTTCATCATCCTCGGTCCTAAATGATGATATTCTTCGAATATCTTTGGCACAGTAGTGCAAAGATGAATAATTTTATGATGAATATCTTTGGCCCGTAGTGCAAGATGAGCAGTGTTTAGATTAACATGACCAATGATGAATATCTTTGGCGTAGGTGCAAAGATGAGCAGTGTTTAGATGAACATGACTAATGATGAATATCTTTGGCTGTGGTGCAAAGATGACTATTTGATTTATGATGTATATTGATTGATGTTACTGAGGATAAAATATCGATGATGGACTTTTAAATTCATAGATGATAATAGATTTCATTTTCTACTTAACTATTCTAATGAATTGTTGTTTCCGCTGCAGTTGTTGATCTAAAACTTGTTGTCTATTGTATTCTATCAGATTTTTCCCTGTTGAAGACTAAGGATAATTTGTTGTACATTATCTTAGTCATAATATTCTTTACTGGGCTAGTTGAGCTCACCCTTTTCCTTTTTGTTCCATTTTTCTTCTTAGGAGACGAGAATATAGCGAGAACTAGTCGGGGTGTGGAGTAATGGTTCAAGACAGTTGTTTTAGTAGTTCTCACTATTTTATAAAATAGTGTATCAATAATTGTAATGAGGACTTATTTGAGTGTGAATATTGTCTAGAAGACAATCTTTGTATTTAAACTCACAGTTTATGTGTTGTCGTATTTTGCACGACAATTGTATTAATGAAGTTGTAGTTATTTCTGTACCATGTATTTGGCGACTCAGAATAGGTTGGTTGGATTGGACCTATTTTGGGGGCCTCACATTTGCTCTTCTCCATGTCTGCTCATCTTTTTTCGCTCTGTCTATCACCCTTCCCTCTATTTACGTCATCTCTGTCCTCTTTTTTTTTTTCTACTCACAGCCTAAAACTCTCTCATCTAAAAGTTCAAAGTTTCTATATGAGGTTTAGATAAGTTCTTATAAAATCCTGTGCCAAAAGATTGAATGTAAAATGACCACAATTTTTTCTTTTTCTTTAGGTTTTAGATAAGTTCTTGTAAAAAAAAATTACTTCCACCATGAATTCAAACTCCTTACTGATGGTAATTAAAAATACAAAAATTCCTGGATGATGGTAAAAGAGTCAGATCTGAAGGAAGAGATGAAGAAGAAAAAGAAGAGATCTGAAGAAAGAGATGGAGAAGAAAAAGAAGAGAGAGAAAAGAATAAGTAATTGCAGGGATATATATGGAGGAAAGAGAAAGAGTAAAATGGAACCGAGGGAATAGTCTGCAGAGAGAGAAAGTATGAGTGTATATATATGTGTGGAGAAAGGATGAGAGTAATGACTATTAACCTAAAGGGGCAAACTTGGAAAATAAAGAGAAAAAATGTATTGAAATCTTAAAAAAGCAGATATTGTGGGATAATTTTTTTTTGCTAAAACAGCAGATAATTTGGGACAGAGGGAGTATTATATAAAACCGTTCACATACAATGATTTTGTTACCCAGAGATTCAAATTATCTTAAGAGCATGACACGTGTACTGTAATTGATGATGGGGTTAATGATGGCATCCTTTAGAGAATTTCCAACAGCCTCTTCAACCACTTTGAGATACTCAAATAAGTGAGTTACGTTAAAAAAATTATCTCCAACAGTCTCTCTGACTAGTCATCAAATCTACAACCTCATTTTTTCTCTTCAAATCTGCAACCTCATATTCTCTTTTCAAAATATTTATAAAAGAAAGGCTAAAACATTTATTTTATTTGATGTACAACTCATTAAATTGAAGAGACTAGTGAGACATAAAATATGAAAGTAGCAAATATTGTTAGAAATGCTATTATACTAGTAATTAATCAAACATACAAATGTTTTCCTGTTTCTTTTTTTACACAACTAAATGTTACTCCCTCCATCCCATAATAGTAGTAGTATATGACATTTTATAATTGTGAACAAAAATTAATGAAATAATTATATAATATTAATTATCTATAATATGTTTAACCATATACTTATCTCATACTCTCTCGTCTATAATATTTTTTATGAGGAGTAATTTTAGAAAAATTATAATTAATTATCATAGATTATATAAAACATCAAATAATTTAAAAAAAATAAAATCATCTAAAACGTTATATATAATAGGACGGAGGGAATAGTAGTCCGCTACGTCTGGGTGAATTTTGACTACTATGAGAACCGAACAATATCCTTAAGTCATAAATGAAAAACAATTCTCCTGATAAATTTTAAAAATATAGTAGTACATTTTTACAATAATTACCTTAACGACACTGACAATTTAATGATATTTTGAATTTTTAGCGACATTTATTTTTGTGACAACATTATCAACAATCTAAATTTATTGGGTGTTCAATTTAATAATCATGTCATAATAATTCAATTTTAATTATAAATTTAAGAATACTGTGTTATTTTATAATGCTTACTAGATAAATGAGCTTGGTGAATTACATTTCATTTCTGTTTACTACCAAAATTAAGAGGACGTTTCTTTGATAATCTAATTTATAAAGAAAGAAAATAGAAATGGGAGTAATGATATTGAACAGGAGACAATTGCAAGTGGAGAGGCAAAGGAAGGGATGAGACAACCTCCATCATATTTCATTTTAACTACATTTAATTGTTCTCAAGTAAGCCATGGTTTCTACTAATGATGCTAGTTTTTCTCAATTTAATATATAAACTTCAGTCTAAAATGAAACCCTTTTCAAAACATTGTCCTTACAAAATAAAAATAAAAAAATAAAAAATACAAGTTGTATTCAAAAAAATGAATTTTTAGAACTTAAAAAACATAATAGTTCGACTACAACAAAATATTGGAGAATACATTCATTGAAATATATTTCTTCTAGTATTTCTAGAGTCAAAATCTTCAATCAAATGTTCAAAATCATATAAACATATACTATATATATATAAAATTGGGACCTCTCTGATCGGAGGCCCAGGGCGATCAACCCTCCCGCCTTTGCTCGTGTCAAGACTAGGGTTTGATGATAAATATAAAACTAAAATACCACCTTTATCATGTAACAAATTTTAGTGTCAAATTTAAATTATTAGTCTTAAAATGCGTCTTTTAGAAAAGAAGGAGATAAAATATATATATATATATATATATATATATATATTTATTGACAAAGGTATTTATTAATGTAAATAAAGATATATTTATGTTGTGTTTGATAAAACTGAATGCTAAGAGCTGAACAGTTTAAACATGTGAATAACATAGAACATCTATCTAAAATTGTATCCGAATGAATAACGATTATTTGATAATTAATTTTTTCAAAATGTCTGAATAATAATATTTTACTATTTTAACCATCTACATAGTTACCCAAACTAGTTCAAAAGTGCAACCCATTCAACCAAAACAAATCAAAACCTAATCGATGAGTAGTAGAAAATAGAAACCCAACACTATCCATGACCACCAAGGGTTTTATTTTTCAGGGAAGTGGAAACTCAAAAAGGGTAGGCAGTAGTGATTCAAACACTTCCCACCAATGAGTCAACAAGTACAGTGATGTCAAGAATTTAAAGATTAGATCCCCAAAAATAATTGCAAAATCATGGGTTACATTTTGATACAAGATCTTGGAGAAAAAGAAATGATTAGATTAGCATTTGGACCTGAGAATCAGTTGATTTCTCTCATAAATTAAGCTAAATTTTTGTCGGAACTTTCAGCAAACAGTTCATCTGCACCTTCTATCTTTGAATAATGGGTTTCACATGAACCCCTCTTCTCCTTATCCTTAATGCTGTGGATGGAAGGGAAGCGAGGCCAGGAGACTGAGGGATTAAGCGACACAAACGTTGATGGGGATAAAAGATGAATTTTATAATATTTTAGAAATTATTTTTGTCCAAATAATAGTCAATTTCGTTCACACTCACCTTTAAATAGTTTAAATTTAATTTTCTATCTTATCGATTATCGTTAAAAACATTCAAAGGGAATTTTTTTTTTTAACCAAACAACTTAATGCCTCTTAGCGAATAAGAAATAGATTGTGAAAATGTAATCAAACACCACCTTAATCATCAAGCTTGATAAGTTATACTCCAACATTTACAGCGGGAAGGGGTAAAAAGGAAACATATATACGAGCAACCAATAGGCACTGGTTGTCGGTTGAGGTACAGGCTTATCAAGAACACAACTACCAAGTTCGAGCAATTAATACAGAAGTGATAATTTTGCCTAAAAGATCATTATCAGAATAAGTGACATTAGAAATTACACAAATCTGTTTCCATTGCTTATGCAAATACACCATATAATGTCCATACATGAACCATAACAACTGATCGTCCCTATTTCCCCCTGAAATGAAAAGAAATAAAAAGATATCAGGAAATTAATTGTTGTGTGCCTGATAGAAAGTATTTGCAAGTTCAACACATCATCACGTGCATAAGAAAAATTAATCCAAGAGCAGTCACATACGTGTTCATCATCAGTGTGATGTTGTCGCCTTTCAGTAGGATCCTACCTGCACAATTCAAGTATACAAGTTACAAGTCATACGTTTTATTACCTAGCCCACAAATTCAAAAATAGGGAGTAGGAATCAAGTAATGTTACCCACCCAGTTGCTTTCTGCTCTTCTTCTTTATACTGACTTCCTCGGCACCATCAAGAACCAGATTCATATATTCATCAAACCCCTAATACCCAAAAGGTAAAAGAATAAGTCACATCATTAAGATATACTACAAGTTCTAGTGGCACCGTGATGCAAACTAACATTTGGCTGAAGCAGTAATTAAAAAGAAATATTCACATATTGGTCACCATGCAATCAGGTCCAACCATCTAAATGAATAAATTAGAAACAACTATGCTTGATTTTAAAGGACCAACTAAAGGTAATTTTATGGATAAACAATCATTTATCCTTAAGCATCCACCAAACAACCATCATAGCTCAATTGTTCATGTATACGTAGAATGAGGGAGTGGGTCTATAGTTTATACACAAGAAATATTACATGGACAACTATGATGCTAGACATATATATTAAGCACCACCGACCGTATGAAACCATTAAAAAGAGAAAACAACAATAACCATAGGCAGAAGTTAGATCAAGTGTAACGAAAATTTCAAACGGTTGACGGTTGACAGTTGACAAGCCATTGTAGTGGCCTTGAATGTCGATTTTCATTCCCATTTATTGGCTTAGCGTGAACAATCTACCAGGTTAAAAAAACACTCAACCTGATTAGCATTTGGAAGCTGCATAATTCAGCTTGAAATATATTATTTTTCAGTTTAAGTTACTTCAGGGAATATTTACTCCGCATTTGGACATTAATCTCTTCCACTTTTCACATACTCATTCTATTCATCATTGTCCACACACACAGTCAATTATTTCATTTTTCTGCTGGTCAGAAGTTAATTCATTAAAATAAAACAACTTTGTTTGTGAAGTTTGAAACTTAAAAAGCTCTACAAGCGTGAGAAAGACAGCTACATGAACCAGGTAAGTGGAAGTCGGAACCATCTACAAGTGAACAAATGTTATTAACACATTTTTCCTATCTGTTTTGGAGAGGGGAGTATTATGTTGACTGTATAGAGTACATGTTGACCCATGATGCAATTCGGACAGATGCTGCCCTTCTGAGGGTAGGGCTGTTGCTATTAAAATAAAATCAATTATTCAAACTTCTACAATCTGCATGCCCAACAAAATGCATGAGAAAAAAATAAAATAAAAAAAGATAAAACTCTTATAAACAAAGTTAAAAGCATATGTAATTGTTAATGACATGACAATTAACATTTTACATTCTTACAATTAGGACATTAGTTGCACTTCTGAGCGAATCTGGAATTTCTGTTAGTCACTTTCATAATATCCCTCATAGTGACATGATGGCAAGCAAACCTCCAGATGAACAATGACTTCAGCAGAAAAATAATATAAAATATTCTTATAAAACTAAAACAAGGATGAGTACTCAATCATATACAGGTGATATTCACAAGCTTATACGAAGAATACTTATAATTAAAAGATGAAACTAAATAAAAAGGACTTATATGGAGCTAATTACAAACACATATAAGAAAAGCATATGCAGGTTAAGACAAAGTATAAATCCATATTATAATATATATATTTACATCTACATTTATATATTTACATCTACAGTAATAATAATATATTTAAAAATACCCAAATTTTTTCCCTTCAAAATTATTTTTTTTTTATGTAAACATTAGTTTTAGCTTGAAAACACAATTTATTTTATAAAAATTACACAAAGCCTTAGTGTTTTTCTCAACTTTCTTTGAGAGCAGTAACTTTAGTCTAGAGCATCCTCACCTCTGCCCATAGGCCAATTCATAAAAAAAAATTAAAAAAGAGATTCAATTGCCTCACTTCACTACTTATAAGAAGCTCCATAATCCATGCTTGTATAATTGAAACTCGTTATACTTTGTTTTTCCAATTTAAACCCAAAGCACCTCCCAGAATTGAAAAAATCGATGGACAGAAAAGAGGGATAAAATAGAATAAGAAAAAAAAGAATTCACACGAATCCCATGGTAACAAAGAGCTTCATTTACCACTAGTATGTCCAACTCTTCCAGAATAAACCCATTTCCTAATCACTATTCAGAAGATATTTTTACTCATACTATCACTTGACATACCTTCACTCCAAAACATAGCAAATAAAGAAAACTAACATTCTACAATATCTCACCTGCTCTCTCCAAGTACCATGAATGGAAGCTTACAGCATACTCTCAACCATCATAGATTGCAACTTAGAAGGACCCAGAAGAACCTACCAGCCTACCCTTATAAACACAGAAAATTATTAAAAAAACTAACATATGGTACCAACTTAAATAATAATAGGATGTGATACTTCTATCTTTCCCCCAAATCACCACCCACCCCCCCCCCCCCCACCCCCCAAAAAAAAAAATCTCACAGGGAACATGCAAAATAAGTACACAAAGAAAAGGATGAACTTCTTAAGATAATTGTAGAAGATAACAGCCATTTGAGATCTCTGGCACACAGTACATTCACAAAAGTAGTAAACCATTTGTAACAAATGGAATTTAGTGGAAACCTACCAACCAAAAAAACTTTATACACACCTCTCAAAGCAAAAGATATGGGTAAGAATAGGCAAATGGAATAAAGATATCATAAAATATAAATAAATACAGTCTAACCAAATAAACATACAATGATGCGTCCTTCAATCCTTAAATCCTTCTGCTCAAAAAGCCATATCTGTATGCGAGCTTTCTGTGTCAATTCAGACAGAAAGTTCAAAATTTTAATGCATTGAGAAAATAACTTCGCACATAAAGGATTGTGGTGTAGAAAACTTACACTTTGAAGAAACCTGAATATGAGATTCTTATATCACCATTGATACATGAAACAAAGGAAAAAAAAGGACAAAAGTAGAGAGAGGTTGAGGATAAGAATTACGAAGCACCCGAAAGCATATCGAACTGAATTCAATCGACAACAATAATAAATAAATACAAATCACAGAAATACAAATATACAGATGCAGATACGAATTGTGAGAAATTACGATGGGTTGAGTCATGATCCTCTGTACTTTAGTGCTCGCCATGGCTGACTCCGACTACGCCTCTGCAACAGATTATTTTCCTTCTTCCTTATTTACTTCTCACAGAAAACCCTAGTCTCAGTCTTGAGATGGTGTGTTTAAGCCCTACCTTTGATCAAGTTTCGTGAGAATATGAATTTGGGTCAAGATCATCGATTATCCACACCCTGATTTGGGCTGTCATATTATGGGCCAGACTAGCCCATTATTGAGGATGGTTCCGGGGGGTGGGGGGTCATGCGTCAAACCTAATTTATATTCAGTTTTCTTATCATTAAAAAGACTAAACGAAGCCAAATATTCGAGACTTCGATTCGAAATTTCACTAAAAAAAACGAATGGTACTTCTAATTCGTTATTAATATGATCTAAATCTGAGCATTAAAAATAATTCAAATAAAAATATGAGTAGAATCTGAGCAAATTTATATTCGATTCGTTTAAGATTCAAACTACTCGAATGTTTGATTGTGATTCGATACATACTCGATTGATGCATATTCGATTAGATGTTCGATACATTCTCTTATAATATATACAAATTTAAATCAAATTAGGATAATTAATTATTATTGTTTTGTTTTATTTTTATTTTTAATTGTGATTTTATATTTATAAAGTGTAATAGTAAATATATTTTCTCATTTCTAAGTAAAATAACAAATTCAATTTATAATTATATTTATTATAAAACTAGTTATTATGTGGAGACTCGAATTCGAGTTTGAATTTGAAGCCCCCACGAGTAGTTTGAATATAATTCGATCCGAGTCGGATCGAATTCGAGTAATAAATATTCGAGTTTAGTCAAATTTGTATTTCGAGTCGAATTCGAGCAGCTCTCTTTTCGTTTTGGTTCGACTTGTTTACACCCTTATTCGTCATTGAAAATGACAATAAGTATTTGTGACGCCCCCAAAATTAGGTATACATCACCCATCTTGAGTCGCCAGATACATGGTACAGAATTCAAATACAACTTAATAATACAAATGTCGTGGTATGTACAATACGACAAAAACATAAAATCGTGAGTTTGAATACAAATATTGTCTCTTACTACAGATATACAAACTCAAAAGGAGTCCTCATTACAATTATTATCACACTATTTCACGAATAGTGAGGACTACTAATTCACCATCTAGACTATCACTCTGTTCCCCGACTAGTCCCAAATTTACGTTATCATTTCTGAAGAGAACAATGAAATAAAGGGTGAGCTCAACTAACCCAATAAGAAATATTATGACTAAGATAATGCGAAATAATTTATCGTTAGCCTTGACGATGTTAAACTTATAAAATATAATAAACATCAAGTTTAATCTGCGGTAACAACAAGCAATCCATTAGAAGAGTCGATTAGGGAATAAAATCTACTATCTTCTATGATTTAAAGGTTTTCATCACATTTATCACTTTGGGACTCGACAATAAATAATCCACATCATCGAATCACCCTGCACTACTACGGCCAGGATATTCTTTAAGTATCACGACCACGAATTATCCATGCACTACGACTTAAGATAATCATGTTTTTCATCAATCTGGTCCCCGATCATGCCATAAAATAATTCATCTTTGCACTACGACCAAAGAGAATCCATAGCCATAATCATACCAAAAGCTGTCCATCAATGCACTACGCCGATGAGGACTTTTTCCACATCATTTGTAACATTACGGTTATGATTATCTTAGAATAATCCTCAATCATAATCATACCAAGTCCATCTATGCACTACTGAATGCCACGATAACTTTCAACATAATATAAACATGAGGATGATGACAATGATATAAGAATTCAATAAAACAAGTTAAAGAATTAATTTATCCGAGGAACTAATAACGTTCAAATTGTCAACATGATACTTCTTGTAGAGTAAAATTCAAGAATGCTCGGAAGAATATTTTCATGAAAAGATATCTTTGGATGAAGCCTTGAAATATCGAGGATATTCCACTAATTTCATGGAGTATAGAAGTCAAAACTTTAACCAATTGAGTATAATAAAGAATGGAATAACAAAAAGAAATCACCGGGCGTATGCGATACTTGGCGAGTATGGAGTTATTCCAACGAATAATAAATAACGGAACCGGTCGGTAAAATTACATGCCAAGCGGGATGTTCCAATGAATAATAAAGAATGGAATAACAACATAAATCACCATGCATGCGTACTTGGCGTAAAATGTTATTCCAACGAATACTAAATAACGGAACACAATCCCGTGCGTGTACGCACCGACAAGATATTCCAACAGAATAATAAAGAATGAAATAACAGAAGAATTTCACCAAGTATAGGGTACCCCGTGTATACAAGTTATTCCAACAGAATAATAAAGAATGGAATAACAGAAGTTCTTTTCATGAATAAGAAAGAAAGAATACCCCTTACGAGTACAACAAATAATATTCTCTACGAGTACAACAAATAATATCCTTTACGAGTACAACAAATAATATCCCTTACGAGTACAGCAAATAATATCTTACGAGTGCAACAAATAATACCCCTTACCTTAGAAAGAAGAGTACTGGATATAGAAGTAGTGAAGTAGCAAAACACTTTTCTTATTTATCTTTATAGTTTATCTCTCTAGAGTTTCAGTGAATTCGTAGAAATAATGAATGAATGAATGAACTTCTATTTATAGAAGAATGGACTGCATAGTAACTAATTCATGAACGGTCCAAATTGATTTACTTTAATCTGACGGTTCATATTTAAAGCAAAATCTTTTAAATAAAAAATAATATATTCTATTTATAATCTAATAAAACGAATAACTTTATAAAAAATTTTACTATGCAAATACTATTCAGGCACTATGCAAATACTATGCATAATAAAATATAATATATTCTAATTATTGTCTAATAAAACAGATAACTTTATAAAAGTATTCTGCTTTATATAAAAAGATTTTACTATGCAAAATACTATGCAACACTATGCATAATAAAATATAATATATTTTATTTATAGAATAACTTTATAAAAATATTACTGCTTTTATAAAAAGATTTTACTATGCAAAACACTATGCAACACTATGCATAATAAAATATAATATATTTTATTTATAGAATAACTTTATAAAAATATTCTGCTTTATATAAAAAGATTTTACTATGCAAAACACTATGCAACACTATGCATAATAAAATATAATATATTATATTTATAGAATAACTTTATAAAAGTATTCTATTTTATTACATTAATAATACCAATAAAACAAAAGCGAGTAACTTATTACATAAACATCAATAATCAATCTTTGTGTCTACTTATGCAACCACGCGTATTCTTCGTATTTTTACTACTAAGTAGTTCAACAAGATAATGATAAAACTTCCGATTATTTTTATAAAATATTTTTGTCGCTTTTCTCAATCCGACAATAATTACATTGTAGGGGTCCACTAATGATTGTCTTGGTCGTTGCGGATATTCCCGACAAAAAGAATATTCCCCAATTAATCGAATATTATACAACAACTTGCATACTTTTCAAAATTTATAAATACTACCCACAACTATAACATTATATCATATCCACACCATAATATTAAAAAAATTATTTTGAAAAAATTAAATATTTATTCATAAAATCTGGGGTCTCACAGTATTTATTTTTTGTTGTTATTTTCATAGTTATAATTATATTGGAATTTGAACATAATACATTTACAAATAAATTTTGAAAAATCTAAAAAACATGTGCTGTTATTTTTTTAATTAATAAATTCCACATAATTCATTTACAAGAATGAATTTTACCTACATTCTACATCGCCTCTTTTAAATATTTACATGATTTCTTAATTTCATATATATTACACTATAGTCCTTTTAAAAATATAAGGGACAGACAGAATCCAGTATCATATTATTATTTCATAATAAAAACACTTTTGCTTTCAACACCTTTATAGTAGTATATACTAGTACTAAGTGGCACACGCATTGCGTGTGCAGCGTAAATTATTGGGAGTTTAAATAAGAAAGTTATAAAATTTGAAAAACTAAATAGAAATATAAAAACAAATAATATAAAATGGACAAAATACTAATAACATTAAAAGTCATTGGACATTTTGGGAAATGGGAAAAAGCTTCAAAAAAAAAAGTGTAAAGTCGGCTTTATATATTAGATATATTAAATTACAATAAATGCTCTTATAAGGGCAAATTTGATTTTTTAAAATAATTTGAAAGATTTTCATGTGATGTAGATATTTAGATTTATCAATATTAGTTTAAACAATCAAGTAAAAACTAACTAAAATCTCACACATCATAATTACAACAAACATATAATATTAACTTAAAAGGGTTAACAACATTCACAACAATTTTTTTATCTTTATATATACTCTGCAATGCTATTTGATCATTTTGTAATATAAGTATTTAATTTTTTCACTATATACCCAACATATTCCTTATATTGATTCTTTAAATAATGAAATTTGAAATTTAAAAGTTAAAATTCTTAAATTTCATCAAAACATCAAATTAATAATAATCTTATAATTTATAAAAGAGATTATAATTTATCAATTATATTCTATTGTAAAATATATTTTATTTTATTTTAAATTTTAAGTAATTTATGGGGTGATAATTGAATGGATTGTAATTTCAAATGTACATAAGATCAATATTAACTTTAAAAAAGTTAATTTGTGATATTTTAAATTTAATATGATTCATTTAAATTTTGAAAATAATAAAATTTACAATTAATAGTATTTTTATAATATTTATAATTATATTGACATAAATTAAATAAATTTATATCAATTTTAAATTTCAACACGTTTAAAATCAATTTTTAAAAAATAAGTCAATATTAAGTTTATAATTTAAAAATAAAGTAATAAAAAAATATAAAAATGTGTATGATTGATGAGTTATCCACTTAAATGATGATGTAAAATGTCATTTTGTATATATAGAGAACGATCTTTTGATTCATTCACACTTGGGAGTAAATTCCTATATATGGATTAAAATAGAGATTCGAATAAGAATAAGAAAGCTGTTGGATAATGATTTGTTAAGGTATTCTTTAAAATTGATAATAAAGAGTTGATTAAGAAAACTGTTATTAACGATCTAATACATAAACAAAACAATAATTCTTTAGTGATTAAAAAATGCTACTTAAATAGTGTGATTATTATTAGGCTCGTTCGTGAATACTAAATCATTATTGTAATTACACATTGCTATATCATTTTATAAGTTGTTTTATATAAAAAAGATGTCACCGTTAATCTAAACAAAATAGTCCATATTCGCCAAATATTAATATAAATCATTTGGTTATAGCCTTATAGGGCTTAATTGGTCATCAAATAGTTTATTGTAATTGAAAATAATTAATAATTCAATTATTTAATTTATTTTTTTAAAAATAAATCATCATATAGTTTAAGGTAATGAAACGATATTTAAGCCTATAATTTATTGTCCTATTGTCAATATCTGTATACATATATAAAACTAAGTTTTTTGATCCTTGGTTTTTGGTTTGAGACTATAATTTAATTGCTATTAAAATATTTTTAAAACCTTTTAATTTAATTTTATTAATTAATACTAAAAACACTTTTTAGAACTATAATTTAACTATAACCAACACATTATTTATGATCCTAAATATTTTTAGAGGAACTTATTATTTTATAAAAATTATTTACTAATATTGTTTTTTAAATAAAAATAAAATTGTAACTATTATCATAAAATATTTGTTGTAAACAACAATTTGGTAAATATGACATTAGCATGTCATATAATATTTTTGAATGAAAGGTCAGAATTAATATTATGACGACGTTGATATTGCCTTTGCCTTTTAATTGGTAGACCAAAACTATATTCCAAAATTCATGCTACCTTTTGAGCATGAGCCCTGTATTTACATAGATATTAAGATAAAATTTAATTTTTTTTAGTCTTCGTTTTTAACTACAGTTAAAACATGTTTTTAATGTGCAAAGACAAAAAAGAAAAAAGAAAAAAGAAAGGTGGATTTTTTTTCATGAATAAATAATAATTAATATGATATATACTATAAAATATATTAACGATTAATGTTACCAATTATATTTTATATACGAGATTTTTAGTTAATTAATATTATAAAATCAATTCTAAATCATATATTAGTGATTAAAATATAGTAAATTAATTTTAAAAGTGAAAATTATAATAGTAACTTATTGTTTTACTACAACTCTATTCATAATTAACTATGTTAACAATATATATAAAAATATTATGACTAATTAATAATTAGTATTAAAAACTTAATATGTATATCAAAACAAATTAATACATGGTTAAACTTTAGTTTTAAATTTTATCATAATAGTAACTTAGTATTCTACAATAATTTTATTTCTATTTCGATGTTTCGAGCAAAGTTTATAGACATTTTAATAGCAATAGTAAGTCAGTTAGTAAAATTTTAATTTTTTAATAATAATTATATATAAAATGAATATGAAATTAAAAATTATGCTATTTGAATAATAAATTTGTGTTTTGTACGGGACACTTAACTAGTTATTATTAAATCAATGTTTTTAAACGAGGGATGATGTTAATATACATAGAGTCTAAAGGGTGTTTGAAATAGCTTATAAACTGTCAAATCTTTTTATAATTAGTTTTAAAAGTAAAAAAATACTTAGTAAACTTATTTTAAAACTACTTATAACCATTTTTTTTTAATAAAAATAATCAGAAACTCCAATTTGAAACTTATGATTATTTATCAAATCTAATAATTAGGCTTAACAAAGTACAATACTAATTTATCTCTATTTATTTTATCCGTATTTACTTTTCAAAACATTATTTTTTTAGTAATTTATACTTGAAATAAGTGTTATTAATTTTTTTATACCAAACAATTTTCACTTATTACTAAGTTAAATACATTTTATTTACCAAGTATAAATTATTTTTTTAAACGTGTAATTAAAAACACCAATTAAAATATGTAATCAGATTTTTTCAAGCAATGCCAACTATATTCAGAGTCACGACTCACGAGTGTGCAAATGCCAATACAAACCAACTACGAGTCAAAACTACAAAGAGTAAAAAATGTAATTACTACAATAAAAAGAAATTATGAGACAAAACTAATAAATATGAAGTACCCAAGGCGAAAAGAGATCTGCCAAAAAGGCTAGTCACTCATCGCTCGCCAATCTCAAACCCTAGCTCAAAATTTGGCGTCCTCTCTTATAGGGTTTTAATATTGTTGTAGTATTGGGTTTATTATAGGATTGATACAAGATGGCCGGTACCGGAATCCACCCATACCACCCGCAGTGGCCGCCGGCAGGAGCCCCTCCAGCGCCTGCTCCTGCCGCCGGTCCTCTTCCTCCCCCTTCCCATCCTCACCCGCCGTCCATGTCTATTGCACTCCCAAACGATGAGGTACATACTCTGCCCACATCTATCTAATTCTAAAAACTCTTGCGTGTTCGTTTGTGATTGTGTTTGGTGTTATTAATTAATAGGTCAGGACGATTTTCATATCTGGCCTCCCAGAGGACGTAAAGGAGAGAGAATTGCAGAATCTTCTGAGATGGATACCTGGCTATGAGGCTTCGCAAGTCAATTTTAAAGGTGAACACCCCATGGGATTCGCTTTATTTTCCACTCCTCAGTTTGCTATTGCTGCTAAAGAAGCTCTTCAGGTGATCTACCCCTTAATCACCAACTATTTATTCTCTCTGTTTACAATGAGAATGCACGTTGGAAAGTTGATTTATGTTTTTATGTAGAGCTCCACTTGTTAATATTATTTACTTAAATGTGATATGATTTTGGTACCTTAATTTTGGGAGTGGATTGTTCTTATTTTGGGACGAATCTATATAGAAAAGTTGGGCTATATATATGTGATTGTTTAACATGTTTATAATTTTGTTTTTGGAGTTTAGGATATGATTTTTGATGCGGAATCCAAGTCAGTTTTGCATACGGAGATGGCAAAGAAGAATCTTTTTGTGAAAAGGGGTGAGTTTTAATTTAGTATGTGCTTCTCCATATACATATAATAGAGTTGAGATTGAATTACATTGGACTAGTACCTCCAATGTTAATGGTTGGGCTATAGATGAAGACATTCAATTTTTTTTACTTCCAAAAAAGAGTCCCATTTAATTTTTTTCATAGTCAATTTGTGGAATCATAAAATTCAATTTTGAGGTGAATTTTATTTAATTTCCATTAATGCAATATCTAATATTGTAAACTACTTAAAACTCAAAAATTATTACTTAGTACAAAAATGTTATTTCAAACACTAAAATAAACTTGCATCATAATTTGAATTTTAGGATTTCGCAAATTAAGCAGGAACAAAGTCAAATGGGACTTTTTTGTGGAATGGAGGAGAATAATTTTGTTCTCATGAGAGAATGTGTAATCATGAGATGAAAAACAAGAATGTTTGATCAAATATATACGGTAAGTGAATGCCATTTTCTTGGAGAATGCGACTTCTTTGGCTCTAGATACTAGGTTTCATTTTTGTTGTAGTTAGGAAACCTGTTGTTCACTTGTTCAATTAGGATAGTGATTTGAAGGGACAATGGTAAAGGAAATATCACAAGAGTTGCAAATCATAAAGTAGAGATGATCATAATTTCCTTCTTTTGCTCTAAATGGAAGATGTGTGTCAAATAAATCCCACCATATTGTAAGAGCGCAAGCCGAAAAGTCATTTGAATAGAGAGCTGGGGCCTGATATCCTTGCAGTTTTTTTTTATAAGAAAAAATAATAGTTCACCCACGTGTACTTGGATGACAACCCCGTTCTGTCTCGTTTATTAAAAATTCCTTGTATTTGAAAACAACTTTTTAAACAGAAATCATTAGTACATATTACCAACGTGTGATAGTTGATGTCATCCATCTCCTAAAATAACAATCCAGGTTTGAATTTTAGTTTAAACGACTTACTTTGTCCCTTATCACGGAAAATCTTTTGAAATCTGAAGCTCTCGCTACGTTGGAGAAAATTAGGGAAATGTTGTTAGAGAAAAACCTGGAAGTTTAACACTTCCTTCACATTGTGGCAATAATCTCTACCACCTAATTTTAAGCCGTTAGTATAGCTGTATAGCCCAATCCCCCAATGGTGTTAGTCCTCGAGATTGCCTAGCTCTTTACAGACAGCCTCCTCCCTGCATCCAAGAATCAAACAATTAGCATATCTTAACCATAAAACACCTATACCCAACAGCTTGATAAAAAAAATACCTACTAAACATTTATCTATAAATTCCTTCTGAAACCTCATATTTTTCACGGATACTACGGAAAGGATATTTTAACTTTGTAACATAAGATGGATTTTTAAAGGTTGGGAAAGTTGAAAATGACTAGAAACTTTTGAGCTTTCTTACATTGAAGCATGAGGAGTTGGTTGACATCTTGCGAAGTTAATTGTTGGCATATATATATATATATATATTCTTATCCGTTTGGCCAAATAATTTTTTTAATCAAAGTTACGTTATCTTTGTGCTAACAATGGAAGCTCTTTGTTATGTCTTTGATAGTGCTTTCTTTGAATTTCTTCGAGCAATATTATGATCAAAGAAAAGATGGAGTTTGGAATTTGGTTCTACTTAAATTGAGAAGTCTTATAATGTCAGTTGTGCGTCTAAATCTTATTTTTAGGACGTTTATAAGTTATTTTGCAGTTTTCTATTTATTTTTCTTTGAGTCGAAGGTGTTTGTGCTTCTATTGTATTGTTTTCACTAGTTCAGTGAGGGTGGACGTTTTACCCCCTGCCTATGAAGCACCGACTCGGACACGAACACAACACGGGATACGGCATTTTCCAAAAACTAGGATACGATACATTTATGGACACGTTCAATTTTTTTTTATATATATATATTATAATAATAATATAAAGATATTTTTTACAATAAATAAATAAATTTAATATTAATAGAGCATGATAAAAACTTGAACAAAATAATAAGAAGCACAAACACATTGCATAATAAATATCTTAAAGTTATATAATAATGTCCAAACTTAAAAGACATAAAATAACCCATAACTTTTATATTGCAATTTTTTTAATAATTTTTTTTGACCCTAGGCGTGTCCTCTAGCATGTCCCGATATGTCCGAGGTGAGTCCCAACGTGTCCTAAGCGTGTCCAAGCTTTAAAAAAAAAAGAGCTCGCGGACACATGTCGGGTGCGCGTTGGAGCGAATTTGTGTCCAACACAAATTTGTGGCCCTCCGGGAAGTGTCCATGCTTCCTAGCGGCCACTGCCATTGTAAATTTTTATTAATGCATTTTTCACCATATTATCTCATCTTCAACGCGGTAATTGATTTTACCGTATTATTTTCTTTACCTATGTTTAGCTTATGCTGGTCCTGCTGATACTAATCGTTATTGTTCTGCAGGAATAGTAGCTGATTCGAATGCTTATGATCAAAGTAAACGCATGCGGACTGGTGGTGATTATACACATACAGGTTATTCAAGTCCATCACCTTTTCACCCTCCTCCTCCTGCACCTGTTTGGGGGCCACATGGGTAAGACTTTATTTCTGGTGTTTTTCCTTTGCTGATCCCATTTTATACGATTAACCAAGAAAGGAAGGTAATCTGGATTCTGAACAAAATTTAATTGTGCTCCAGTGCTTCTTTTGCATTGACGGCAGATTGAATTGAGACCTCATTTCTGTATTGTGTAAAAATTGTTTGTTAATTTGTTTAGGTACATGGCTCCACCTCCGCCACCATATGACCCGTATGGAGGTTATCCTGTTCCTCCAGTACCAATGCCTGCTCCTGCTCCTGCTCCTGCTCCTGTACCAGCACCCAGCACTTATGTACCAATTCAGGTAACATGTCTCAGTTTATTGCATTTCGTTTGTGGAAGGTTGTTGCTCTTTGTAGCACATTGCATATTGATTTTCATCTAATTATCCACTTTGATCAATTTAATTAGTTCCCACACTAAGTTTGCAACTCAATCATATATAACACTGTTATTTTTAATAAATTGTAGGGCAACAAAGTTTCTTTGTGCTAATTTTAGCATGGTGACCAAAAGAAACATTCTTTGGCAAAAACAGAACTTTTTGTCATAACTAATGGGACGCGCAAAGGAATTACTTTTTATTGTCAAGTATGTGGCAAGGCATTTTGCTACTACTGGCTTTTGTTTTATTAAACCCACCTGTCTGTTATAGGAGGGGATCCAAGTCCCAAACAATGGTGAAGTTTATTATCCTCTGTTGTTTTTATCCGTCCAATTCCAAACTTTCAATGGCTTAAGTCTTACCTAGGCTGTATTAGGTTTTTTATTTCGAAAAAGCTTGGTGTGCTAGAGGAATGATAAATATTCGAGTAATTGTGTTTGTCATTAAACTAGTTTGTATATATAGTTCTGTGATGAACAAGTATAGAAATATAAAGGCTGTAGTCAAAGGACTCAAAAGTAACTAGTTTTAGAACATAATACCAAAGTGTCTTGCAGTAATCAGCTCAAAGGGAATCACTATGATGGCGTGTTATTGGCTTATTGGTCATTGACAGCCTGCCAAATCTAGTATAAAATTTCAGATGGAAATATCATTAGTTACTCTATTACTGGATTTATATATATTCACACCTTTGATTAACTAAAAATAGGAATAGAGGTTGCATGATGTTGATTACTTATTAAATATTAATGTTACCCTCTTTGGTGGGAAAGTCTCAAAATTACAAAGGATTTTTTTTCTTATAATGTGATTTCATGACTGAATCCCCTGGATTTTGTTCTTGTGTTTGTCCAAGGATAATATAGCCAGCAATAGAAGCTTAGGTTACATGTTAGAGGAGGCCTCATATGGCACTTCCCACTGGTTTTTATATCTTTAAACGATCCGGTGAATTGAGAAGTTGACCTTGTTGACTTTTCAAGTCTATATCTATTATTAAACAACTGGTAGACTTATAGTTTCATTAAGGTTCACTATTGTGATTGCTTATAGTTTATTATTTTTGGAGATAAATTTTTGGCTATACATCATATGACTTAATATCTTATTTTCCTGTAGAACACTAAAGATAACCCTCCTTGCAATACCCTCTTTATCGGCAATCTTGGAGAGAACATAAACGAGGAGGAGCTGAGAGGCATTTTCAGTGTGTACGAAAATTTACATTAGCCAACTGTTATGTATTGGTAGCTTTTTGAATGCCAATTGATTACAAGATTTTTCTGCTTCATTTTTTACTTTTACATATGCAGACAACCTGGTTTTAAGCAGATGAAGATTTTGAGACAAGAAAGACACACAGTCTGCTTCATCGAGTTTGAAGTAAGTTTTATTCTATGCATCTTCATATACACATTCTCATTCCTTATTATCTGAACATCAGTTATATTTTTTTCTTTTCACTGCATTATATTTTCCCGTGTCATTTGTGCAGGAAGTTAATAGTGCAACCAATGTGCACCATAGCTTTCAGGGTGCTGTTATCCCAAGTTCTGGCTCAATTGGAATGCGAATACAATATCCTTTTAGAATTTCTTATTTCCTATATGAAATATGATTCTTTGTGTTGGTTTCCTTTGAAGAATTTCCCCAATACCCTGCTTTCCTTCCTTTTTCAAACCAGGATATGACATTTGGTTCTTAAGTGCTCAATTAAATGCATGTTTGTGTTGTGTATCTGGTGGTGTTGAACAGTTATAGAGAGGCACAACCTATCTTATTTTTATCACCAAGAATCCTTCTTTTCTTACCTTCCCCCTTTTGGTTGTCTAGTGACTCTATTCCGACAACCTTGATGCCTGAGATACTTATTAAAGATGGCTATGATCATGTCTTACAATCTCGTGTTTTGTGAAATGTTGTCAATCACATTACGTTTATACATCCTCTGACTGGAAAAAGAGTGAAATTTTCTTTGTGAAATGGTATTATAGTATTCGCTAGGAAGTATCAAGTATCAGCACTTCCACAAGGTTGACAGGTCGGTGTTGGACACCACTACTTACACGGGCATGTGCCTGATTCTTCATTTTAGTAGTCCACAATTTTAGTATATAATTCTGTCTCTAAAACACTGGCCAGCACTTAATGCGCAGTTGCCTGCCTAAGCGTGTCCGACACTTGTTGTACAACTTCCATAAACGTGTCCGACTCCGACACTTCTTGTACAGCTGGTATAAACGTGTCCGGCACTTTTTGCACAGCTTCCATAAAGTGTCCAACTGTCCTGAGGTATCGTATTATTTTAGTATTCAAGTAATATTTTCACATGGTCCTATCTCACATGAGCATATAGTGGGTCCCACCTTCATGTGAGAAGAAACATTATGGAAATATCAAAAACACATGTGAAAATAGTGCTCCCTTGTTGAATTCTTACTTGCAAAGAACAAAAACAAAATCACTTGAGAAGCCAGAAGAAATTATAACAAGAATAAGACGTGGGAACTCAAATAAAGTACTTATCAGCAAATGAAAGAAGAGGAAAGGAAAAAGAAAATGAAAACAAAAGTTATAAATTGCATCATCTCCTAAACTTTTGGCAAGTACCTATTAGTTACATATATATATATATATATATATAGTAACTAGATTTTTCTTGTTTTAAAGATTCCTTTGCTGCAAAGTTATACTTTACTTAAACGACTGTCCAAAAGAATGTTAGAGAACATATGCTGCTGAGTTTTTTTTGTGGACTCTAGCATCATTCAAGCTATTTTTTTTTCTTCCAAAAAGTGTGGGAGATGATGTTGATTTTGCTATTTGATTCGTCTGTGAAGCTTTGGTTTCCTTGTCTTACTCTTTTACCATCCCAGTTTTTAGTGTTTTACACTGAATTTCTTCTGTGTATTGCTAGTGAAGTAACCTCCTGAGCTTGGGGTTCGATGACATTTATTTTATAGAGGCTGAATTTGTCACTAAATGTGTTAGAAGCAGATGCTTCATTCTATTATTTCGATATGCAATCTGTCCTTTAGGTTTCTGCTGCATAAAATGCAGGGCTTAAAAAGGGTGCAGCTGTGACACTGCATCTTTGTTTGTTTGACTCTGTATCATTGGTCTAGAGCCTTAAGTACGATGGTGATTTAGAATACGTCCGTGCATATCCTGGTTTTTCTAAAAAAGATCAAACATGCATGTCCTGAATCAGTGGGTCCCACGTAGCTAACTACCTATACTGAACTAACTATTTGGCATATTCCATGATCTTAAAATGTCCTCTTTGCTTGTGTGTTATTGTTTTTCTTAACCTCCAGAAACATATTCGAAAAACCCATTTGGGAGAAGGAAGGATTCTGGTCACCCAGTTGTTGCCCCTGGTGCAAATGGAGCTCCACTACCTATGACCTACCAGTAGCTGGAAGGGGCTGTACTCTGTTCTCTATGCTCTGACCAATACAAACTACTACTTCATAGGATGCATCATGCAGCTGTTGCATGCATCCATTTCATCATCAAGACATCAGCATTAGCATCTCTTTGCATATGAGTGCACGAAGCGATCTCATGAACATATTATTGGGCCATGTTATATTTCACTCTGCAAGACATGCATTTGAAGTAACATTTTAGATGCCTTTGTTAACTTAATGGGGGTGTAGATTTTGTTATATATTAGCGATTTGTAGCTTTTGTTGGATTTGTGTGCTTCTCTCCACCCCATCTTGACTATACTGTCATGACATTAGAAATGCTTTTCAGCTGGATGTGTGCCATGTGAGCTATTGTCTTGGCCCACTATTTGAGAGTACTCATTATGTTACATGTCAGTACATTGTTTTTTATTAAATAATCATTGAGTTTCATTCATGGCATGGGTTCATGAAGATGTGGAGTAGAAGCTCTCATCATACATCATGACTGGAACGGTAACCATCTCCAGTCTCTCCCCCTTCATAAAGACATAATGAATCCATCATCCTTCACTTAAGCAAACTATGATGATACTTTATATTTAGGGTATATCAAATGCATTATAACCTAAAGAACCTTGGAAAATATGCTGCTGATTTCATGCAGGAAAATGATATGGCTTTCGTTCGTCTGAGAAGGATCAAGGGCTTGCAGCTGCTTTTTATTTCAGGTAATTTTACCTTATAGAAGAGTACCAATAAAACATCCATGGTTAATGTTTATACTGTGGGCAAGACATTGAGGCTTATTAGTCGTATTGTCACTCCTTAATCCATGGTTATTTTGGACTCGGTACAGAGCTTGAGCCATATTTTATCATTGTGGAAGATTTCTATTGTTGCTTGCATTTAAATTTATAATTAGAAAGTAAAAGTGGTTTTTTGAAAAGCTAAAGTAGACCTTTATATTTATTTAAAGTCCTGAATTTTAATATTTCTGTACTATATGAACCCTCTGAAACGAAAAAAATGACGTAAACAAGAAGGCTATTATCCCCCCTTGGGTATTGTGTTGTTCGTGACTTGGGTGTTCCGCTGGTTGTCATGTTTGAAAAATGGGTTGCCACTTGATCAAGTCATATTGTTTGGCTCAAGTTAAATGATAACATGAGGTTGGCGGCACCATGTTTCTGTCTATTTTTTTTTTGGGTTCTTTTTGAGAATTACTACATATCTTGTAAAGCTGATAGAATGGAAAGTTTATGTACCGGCAAATATCAAACATTGGTTATGCCCAAGTTGTTGATCCCGGTTAATTTGAAGTAAATTGAAACCGAGTATTCTCAATAGCACTGCAGTGCACAGACAATTTAGCTCTCAATTTAAAAAAAAAAGAAAAGAATGCGAGTAAAAAGCATTGATTAAAAAGTTGATACTGTTAGATTTTTCTTGAACATTGATATCCTGAATACATTTATTTCATTTATATAGGTGATTCCATCCTCGACAAGCCAAATGCCAAGGTTGCCTTTTATTCCTAAAGAAACTTTATCCTTGAATGAAAATGGAGGCTTCTCAATCATAATCAGAGTCGTGTCATATTCAGGGAGGAATGATGAAAAAGCATAAATTTATAAGTAATTTGTGATGAGCATTTTTACTGTTTTTGTTATTTTTGATGAAATGTTCTTTTTTAAGAGAGGAGAAATAATTCTCATGGTTATGATGAAAATATTTAAAGTTACTTGGTTTTATTCTTGATTTTGGCATATATTAGTCTCACAAGTTTTAAAGTGGTTTCTTTAATGAATATATCTTGGTAGTAATTTAGTGTTGTGTTGGTAGAGGATCAATAGGCAGTAAGTAGTATTAATTCCAAAAAAAACAAAACGATACAATACGGAAAGAGGCCTAGAAGATGGCTTTATCTTCAGCAAGGGGTATTCAAATATTTTAGGGGAGTGGTTAGCATGAAATTAACATGCGTGTTGTTGGTGAATTGATGAATGAAGTTAATTTTGATTTTTAGTGTTGATACAATATTTGTATTGTTAAATGTGTAATCAAGGAAAATTGGGTGAAATGGAGTTGGATGGATAGCCGCCTAACCAGAACAAGTGAACAACCAACCCTTGCTGAATCTTGGGTTTTGGATGCTAATACAAAACCAGTAAGTAAAACCAGACCTTGTCTACAGATAGATAGATAGATAGATAGATGAGTTCCTATGAGTTTGGGGAGAAGAGACAGAGATTAATCATCAAGTTTAGACAAGTCGGGCATTCAATTGGGAATTGGGATTGTTGGTGGAAGTCATCAAGTGAGCAGCCAGCAACCTCCCCACTTAACAACTGAAATTGAAAATAACATCAAACACCTTTTTGACTTTTGTTGTGTGTTCCAAAATTAAATTAATAGTAATATATGAATTCCTTTATATTTTCTTCCTATCGATTTTTAATATCAACACAAATTTATCTGATATAAATTGAAAATAACATCAAACACCTTTTTGACTTTTGTTGTGTGTTCCAAAATTAAATTAATAGTAATATATGAATTCCTTTATATTTTCTTCCTATCGATTTTTAATATCAACACAAATTTATCTGATATATATATATATATATATATATATATATATATATATATAACAAGGATCATGTTTGGGAGTCCGGACCTGATAAAAAACGGACCAATTTTTTATTTTTTTTTGCCTTTTTTTTTAAAACAACTAAAAAAAATATTTAATATTTTATGGAACTGAAATTTTTTCATAATACAATATTTTGGGCGTGATTTGGATACCTATACAAAAAAAATATATATATGATCAAGCATATCATCGTATATATACATGTTTTGTTATATGTATTCAAATCACACCCAAAACACTGTATTATGTAAAAATTTAAGTTTCATAATTTTTTATTTATTTATTTTTAGTTCTTTAAAAAAAAAGTAAAAAAAAAAAAAGAAGGTCTAGATTTTGGTCCGGTCCGAGAATCCGGACCTGATCCGGCCTCTATATATATATATCTATCTAATAAAATACAAATGATTTTAAATTTCCCGCTCACTCAATAAATCATCTGGGCCGTCCAAAGTTTGGGATAAATCCCACCATCCATCTATCTAATCTATCTAAATACAAATGATTTTGAATTTTCCGCTTACTCAATAAATCATCTAGGCCGTCCAAAATTTGGAATAAATTCCACTGTCATATATAATGTTTATGGGAGATGGATACATCTAAGATATATATATATATATATATATATATATATAGAGAGAGAGAGAGAGAGAGAGAGAGAGAGAGAGAGAGAGTTTTAATATCAACATATGGTGCAATACTTTTGAGTGTGAACATGTCCACTTGAAACATGCACTACCCGGGACACTAAAATAAGCGTGTGTTTGTATATGCATGTATTCTTCTGCCCGCCCCTCCCCTCCCCTCCCCTCCCCTCCGCTCCCCTCCCCTGCGCACTACTTTTTTTTAATTGAATTCACATTCATATTCATTCTCCCCCTCTCTCCCCCCTCTCCCGTCCGTCCGTTCCTCCGTTCCTCTTGCATATTAGTATTTAGTATTATTCTTGTTTATCCGTGAGAAATGCTTAATTTTTCAAGTCTTAATTTGTTTGTGTTGGTGTTACTGTTATGCTGCTGCCCCCTCCTCCTCTCTGTAATTCAAATTCATGGTTTGAGCCCGGATGGAGAATCTTTACTGGCACTTATGAGCTACTGGACACGCGTCCCTCCTTCCATCACAACCACCTGGAATGCTTCTCACGCCACTCCTTGCTCTTGGCTTGGAGTTGTGTGTGACCCTAGTAGTCCCACCAAATCTGTGCTTGCCTTGAATCTCTCTGGCTATGAGATTTCTGGCCAATTGGGCACAGAAATTGCGTCCCTCAACCGATTGAATTCCATCGACTTTAGCCTCAACACTTTGTCCGGCTCCATCCCTCCCCAGTTAGGAAACTGCACCCTTCTCCGCCATTTGGATCTCTCTTCTAACAACCTCACCGGACAAATACCCCAAACCCTCGCCAACTTGAATCATTTACTCTCCTTGGCCCTTTTCTCTAATTCCCTAACGGGTCCCATCCCCCACTCCTTGTTCCGAATTCCAGACATTCAAGTTGTTTACCTAAGTAACAACAAACTCTCCGGTTCCATCCCATCAAGTGTGGGGAACATGACTCACCTTCTCCACCTATACCTGGATTCCAATCGCTTGTCAGGAACCATTCCTCCCTCCATTGCCAATTGTTCCCAGTTGCAAGAGCTCTTTTTGTCTGGGAACCAATTCTCCGGATCTTTGCCCCGCAGCTTATGTAATCTTCAAAACCTTGTTTATTTGGATCTCAATACAAACAGCCTAGAGGGGAGCATTCCTTTGTGTTTGGCTAGTTGCAGGAAGTTGAGATACCTGGATTTGTCCATCAATAGTTTCAGCGGAGGGATTCCGCCGGGGTTGGGAAATTGTACTGGCTTAACAATCGTCTCTGCTGTAAATTGTGGCTTGACCGGTCCTGTCCCTTCTACTTTCGGACAGCTTTCTAATTTGGTCACTCTTTACCTTTCTGAGAATCATCTGTCTGGAAAAATACCGCCTGAGATTGGCAATTGCAGATCGTTGACCGATTTGCAACTAGATGCTAATATACTTGAGGGTGAGCTTCCGAGCGAATTAGGGATGCTCACTGAGTTGCAGAACCTTTACCTATTTGAGAATCAGTTAACTGGTGAAATTCCCGAGGGCATTTGGAGGATTCAAAGCCTTGTGCAACTTCAACTGTATAGTAACCGTTTTTCCGGGGAAATACCTCTTCTCATCACTGAGCTAAAGCAATTAAGAAACTTTTCTGTGTTCGACAACCGCTTTTCTGGAGTTATACCTCAAGGTTTGGGGATTAATACTAGTTTGGAAAGAGTGGATTTCACCAGAAATGCCTTCACCGGCAAAATCCCACCAAATCTTTGCTTCAGAAAGAACCTGCAGAGGTTGACGTTGGGTATAAATCATTTTCAAGGTAGTATTCCTTCTGAGATAGGAAGGTCCCCTAACAAGGCTAATCCTACACCAGAATAACCTTACGGGAAGTCTTCCAGAATTTGTACAAAATCTAAGCCTTTCATACATGGACCTCAGTAATAACAGCCTCAGCGGAAAAATTCCTGCAAGCTTGGGGAACCTTACCAATCTTACCTCAATTAACTTGTCTCTAAACAAGCTTACAGGGGTGTTACCCCCGGAGCTAGGAAACCTTGTCAACCTTCAGGCTCTAAATATTTCTGACAATGGCTTTGAAGGTCCTTTGCCATCTGGACTGTCCAATTGCAAAAGGTTGTTGCAATTTGATGTGAGCTATAATCGCTTGACTGGCTCAATTCCTTCGAGTTTGAGGAACATGTTAGGGATGTCTTCTCTGGTTTTAAGCGAGAATCGTTTTACTGGAGGTGTTCCACCTTTCTTATTTGATTTCAACACTCTCTCGAATCTACAACTTGGTGGGAATTTATTGGGCGGAGAAATCCCCCCATCAGTTGGATCTATTGCAGCAGCCCGGAACTTGAAAGCATTAAATCTTTGCAATAATGGGTTAACAGGTCATCTTCCTGCGCAAGTAGGGAAGTTGATTATGCTAGAGCATCTAGACATATCTAGCAACAATCTTACCGGGACTTTGGGAGCTCTTGGTGGAGTGAGTTCGTTGATCAATGTCAACGTCTCTTACAATTTGTTCACCGGCGCAATACCAGCAACACTGATGAAGTTGCTGATATCATCTCCCTCCTCATTTTTGGGTAATTCAGAACTTTGTATCGATTGTCTTCCAACTTGTGAGAACAGCAGCAACTTTAGGCCATGTGACCTTCAATCGAGTAGCCGAAAAGGCCTTAACAAAGTAGAAATTGCAATCATAGCGACTGTATCTTCGTCAATATTTGTTGTTCTTGTCTTTCTTGGATTGGGTTATATATTTCTTTGGCGTGGGAGACCAGAACAGGAAGTTGAAATGTCTGCTGAAGAGGGTACTTCTTCTCTGCTTAGAAAAGTAATGGAAGCTACTGAGAACCTGAACGGGAAGTATATTATTGGGAGTGGAGCCCATGGTACTGTGTATAAGGCTTCATTGGGTCCAGACAAAGTATATGCTGTAAAAAAACTTGTGTTCGCAGGTACTAAGGAAGGAAGCACAAGCATGGTCAGAGAAATTCAGACAGTTGGGAAGGTGAAGCACCGGAATCTAGTTAAACTGGAAGACTTTTGGTTGAGAAAGGAATATGGTTTGATCTTATATAATTACATGCAAAACGGAAGTCTTCACGATGTTCTCCATGAGACAAGTCCCCCACCAACTTTAGAGTGGAATATCCGTTATAAGATAGCTCTTGGGACTGCGCGGGGTATAGCATATCTCCATTTTGACATAGAACCTGCTATTGTGCATCGAGATATTAAACCAATGAACATTCTTTTGGACTCCGATATGGAGCCGCATATATCAGATTTCGGCATTGCCAAACTTCTGGTTCAGTCTTCTTCTGCTTCAACACCAACCACCACGACGGTTCAGGGAACAATTGGGTATATTGGCCCGGGTAGGTAATACTTTTGTGTTATTATTTATAGGTTAGATATGTGCAAAGTCTTTATAGTGTTACTTTGCCTTGTGGTTTTGGACAGAAAATGCATTTACAACAACAAAGAGTATGGAGTCGGATGTTTACAGCTACGGTGTTGTTTTGTTGGAACTGATAACTAGAAAGAAGGCCTTGGATCCTACATTCATGGAGGAAGAGGACATTGTGGGGTGGGTTACATCAAATGTGGAAGAAATTGAGAGGATTGTAGAGCCGAGCCTTTTGGATGAATTTAGTGATTCAACGAGTGTCAGGGAACAAGTGAGTGAGGTGCTTTTGGTTGCTTTGAGATGTACAGAAAAGGAGGCAAGCAGAAGGCCCTCAATGAGAGAAGTAGTGAAGCGATTAGAAGATGTGAATTTGGCTTTCAATTAATTATAGAGTAGTTCACTGCTTGTTTGTTCAGTGCGTTAGTTTCCGTGTACATTTTGTTGGCTTGGCTAAATGATGATTACTACTCCCTCCGTCCCTATTAAATGACGTTTTAGAGTTTTTTATTTGTTCCTAATTAATTGACGTTTGTTTTAATCTAGGAGAATTAATGATATTTTTTCCAAAATTACCCCTCATTACTCTACTTATTTTTTTGGTACTTTAAACTCTGGTGCTATGATAAATTAATGATTTAAGGGTATTATAGACAATTGAGGACTATATTTAATATTTTTCAATCATTATCTTAATTATTGTATCCATCTTTATAATGTCATTTAATAGAGACGGAGGGAGTATAAGAGAAGGAGTGCAACCGTTTCGCCGGTGTCATTTTTTTTTTGTTTGGTTTGCTAATTAATTACGAGTAATTTATAGATGGCCACCAATCATCTTACTGTTTACGTTCTTGGTGGGTGAGTGGTTTGCCTGGGAGGGAGCCAAAAGCACAAAGCAAGGCTAATAATTGCAAGAGCAGGCCTTAAATACATTACAGGTACATGTAGGAGGAGGTGGACATAAATAAGGGCTTCAATTTATTCACATACCACCTGATTTAAAACAGAACAAATGTCTTAAGACCAAAGATGAACTAATAATTTACTACTACTACTACTACTACTACTACATTTGGTTGAATAATCAATCCCGTGATTTGCATCTTTCATTTCCACATCCGGGAGATGAGAAGAACTTGTTAATGAATCAGCAATGGAATGTGACGAGGAGGAAGCAGCAGCAGCCGCAGCCGCCGTATCGGCTCCGGCTAAAAGGGTAAGATGACAGATCTCTTTGGTCAAAGTGTGTGCACACTGCACAAAATCTTGACCAAGTTGTGGAGCTTGAATTCGCAATGATTCATTGAAGAAGATGTTTGTTCTTGCAGAGGTAGAAAATTAAGAACACAAGCAGGCAAGTTGCGGTAACACTTCCGGTGATTGCAAAGAGGCCTTCAAAACTTTTCAAGGTCACGCTGTTTGATGTCATTCCGGATCTGCACATGTTGCAAACATCTTTTTACACTGATTATTGCACGCGAGACATCCGCAACTAAAGGTGATCCTTTCTGAAAATCCTGCTCTTTACACAAATTAGATCAAGTCACAATTTACATAATTAAGAAATAAAAACAAAGATACTTGCGAATGCAAATCCATCTGTTCGGTAGGGCTGAGCAAGTAACCAAATTGGAACCGAAACCGCACCAAAAACCGCACGAACCACACCAATTAAAACCGCACCAACGGTTCCGACGTATGTGGCGGTTTTAGGTGGGTTGAATAGTCAAATTTACGGTTCCGGTTTGGTTACTAACCAAAACCGCACGCATAAAACCGAAACCGCATCATGTGTGTGTAGATATGTATTATCTCTAGTAAATTCTAAAGTTATTTTTCACTTGAACACGCTTAGAGAAAACCCCAGTCTTGCATTGTCATTTTTTCACCAATTGAAAGAAGATGTTAGAGGTTATAGAGTCAAAAATTAAGCAATTGGGTTTTGGAATTTCGAATTTGTTTGATGCGTTATTGGAGGGGCTTATAGCTGAGGGGCTCAAGCACTTATTAGTTCGGTAAGCTGGTCCGACTGTCATGTACTTATTGCAGTACTTGGATAGAAAGAGCTTCGTGTGAGGAACGTCAAAAAATGCTGATATACCGCCATTTTTACTTCCTTTAGTCAAAGCTTCACTACATTCATCAGCGAACTTATAAGGCTTGAGCTTCGTCCCTAAATCCAACTCTCTCTACAGCAATGGCCAGAGCCCAAAGAGTATCATATGCCCACAGACCCAAAATGCTTACTTCTGCTTGCTTGATCCTAGGATCATTCTGAAAGAAATTCTTTCTCCCTCTCCTCGAAAAAGAAACAAATTTTTCTGTCCCTGGAATTCGAGGTTTTACACCCAATACACCTTGCATTGATTCCACAACATGTGAGTCCATTGAGGAGAGCATATCCATTATCCCACTTGAAACAATCCATGCATATCCCTCACTCATCATTCCTGCTTCCTGTGCTCTCAGAAAGAGGTGGGAGGCAAGAGAATGTGACATTTGCACCACAAATATTCTTGTCTGCATGGTCATCATTTTGTACAGCTCTTTGAGTATAAAATAATCAGTTGCTTGAAGAGGAATGACACTTCTATATGAAATTCGCACGTCAATATCATGCAATGCATTAGCTAAATAAGGAATCACTCCATGCCCATACTCGGTGTCCTCAAATATAACTACGGCTTCCCTCCATTGGAAAGCTTTAACTATTGCAGCAATGGCTCCTACTTGAGTGTCATCACTTTGAGCCGTTTGAATAAAATAAGGAGTTCGAGGAAGAAGAGAATGGCTTGTTGCCGAGAAAAAATAATTGGTACATGGGCTCTGTTGCCAAGATCCATCAGAAAACTGGCTTCAGTAGATTTTTGCGGACCAATTATTGCATCCACTCTTACATCTTTCAACAATTTGAGGGCTGTATTTATGCCAAAAAAATAGAACAAATTTCAAATGTGGATAAAAATTACTCGTTTTTAAGTAGTTCTTTATCTTGGAAGGAAGAGATGTCCATTAGCTTGCATCAGTTCTTTATATTGGAAATTAAATTATCAGAAAACCCTTCTTGAGAATTGATAGTATTGGTATGTGTAATTGTATAAATGTTCAAAGAAAAAACTTATATATATATACACACACACATACATATTACCTTTTTAATATAAAAAATTCCTTTATTTTACATACAAGGGATATATACAAAATAGTAGGTTCAAGCATTACTCAACTGTATGCAGTATATGTCACTCTAGTAATCCTGATCAATAGATCAGATATTTTGTTTCAAGTCTCTTGAGTTTGTTCAGATATTTTGTTTCACGTCTCTAGAGATGCCCCCACCCTTTTTCCTGGTCTCTAGTCAATATAATCTTCTACTTCTAGGCTAGGTGGGAAGTTAAAAAAATAATATTTTATGCAAAAATGTACGTAAATTGCAAAAGACTTTTCCAAGAAGAACATATATGGTCCATCCATGTTTCACCATGGTAGAAAGCACTGACCACTATTTCTCTATTTTCAGAATACTAACATGTAGTATTTACGATTGCTTATTACTAACTCCTAGTTATGAGGAGTTCACCTCACTTATTATAAGGATCAAAAGGATGGGTTTTGAGTAGAAAATTGATAATGTTAATGTGTAGCAGAGGAGAGGTCAACCTGTGCATAAAATCACTGTGCAGGTACCTTTCTTTTTTCCAGGGATAAACACCAGAGGCTCTATTATTAGCTCAATTTAGAAAGGTCAAGAAGAAGAGGAAACAATAAACAATAAATCCATTCAAATAAGTTAAAGAACCGTATTTTAAGTTTATAATCAATAATTTAAGACAATTACTATGTCCATCGATCTTTGATAACATAAACTATAAACTATACAATTTAAGTGCTAGTAAAAGATTACCATGGAACCACGGCTAAGAATTAAGCTGAGCAGGTTATCAATGAATCAAGCAAAGACCCCTCCTAAAACGAAAAATTAATATATGTATGCAAGCTTATATTATATTTGAGTCGAAGTGTGTGGATCAACATTACGTTGAGGATTAGAGGAGCGCAGACCTAAAGCAGCAGAATCAATGACAAGTCTCTTTGAGTCCTCAACATGGAGAACCAGCTTGGTAGTGTAGTTCTTATGGACTCTGTAAAAATCCGAAAGTGCCATTGACAAGTAGCTGAGGCCTATGCGCCCTCCTGGTGAATCCAAATCAAGAACCACCCCAACTGGGAAAGATACGTTTCTGCTGTGGGAATTACTTTGTGTTGTGCACAAGTGGGCATTCAAACCGAGGAAAATAATGAAGAGAACTAGAAGGTCCATATTGTTCTTAAGTTGCATTTGATGCATCAAGCTATATCATAAACTTTAATATATAACACCTAGATTAAAGACTAATCTGTGAGAGAGGTTTCATTACTGGGTCAAGTTGAATTTGTAAAAGTCCACGCTCCTATGCTTCTGTTACTCTTTCTTTTAATATTAATTGGAGTTGTCAACTGCTTCTATTAGAAAATGTTACGAAGCATTAGATTGAGTACTTAACAGATCTTTCAGGGATAGCAACCTCCTGAGGGTGGACTATATATACAGAATGTACGTAATCACATAAGAATGATAACCAGCCAATTAGATAAACTTAGATTGGACCAAGAATTAAAAAAATAAAATAAAAAATGAACTAACCAGAGTGAAGTTTCCACCCAAGATGGACTCAATCAAGTACTATCACCAAATGCATGAAAGCAATTGAAGCCATCTAATCCATGTTTATCAATTGGCAACTGTAGCAACCAAGTCATCGAGGCCATTCCAAATAATTTTTGGCACAGCTTACGCTGTCAGTACAAAACAAAAGAGTAGTTAACAGTGGTTCAAGTCAAGAACGACTACCCATTGAACTAGTTCCTGTAGTACCCTTCTTGGAATCAAGTACAGGAGTCTTTACTTTGAAATAATTAAGCTGATCATTTTTATTGTAATATTAATGAATATGAAATACCACAAAGGGAAACTGTGAACCCATGCAAGTTTCAAGGCAATTCTGCCATAGAAAGTCAAAAAATATATAGATCCAAAGTTAACGTATAAAGACAATAAGCTCTCTAGTAATAGGAGGAGTTGACCCTAGTCATTATATTATACCAAAATCAAAATGTAATAGATGTGGGACAAGATATATAATCTCACACTTGTCCAAAATGCCCCTTGAGAAATGGAAATTATGTAAATTATGGTAATTATTAATTGGTGCAACTCTGTCATGAAAATGCAAACCCAAGGGCAAGGGCCAGTGCAGTGTTTTGGTAGCTAGTTGTCGAAACTAGAAACCACTGTAGTGTATAAATTCTTCCTCCAAAGAATATAAAATATATATAGCAGGGATGGATGTACAAGTAATATTTATATTATATGTGTTAGAATTAATGAATTGATACCAATAGCAATTAATTAAGAAGGATGCATAGGTTTAAAAAGGGAATACTAGAATAATTTAAGTAGAGTTGGATTGAAAGAAACTGTTGTAAAAACGATACGATATGAACTCAGAGTGGAGAGTGGAGACAACCTCACCTCTCCAGACTCCAGCCCAGCCGAAAAAAGAGGCAAAGGATCAATCTGCACACTTGCCCTATTGTTTAAAACAAAAGGAAATAGTAATACGATACAATTGATAAATAATGAATGAGCAGTGGCTGTGCCGCCTGCATTCCGCCGCACCAAATCTATTGCAATTGCAATTCGATTCCGGTGCCCGTCAACATCAAATCTGACTCTCCTCAATTCATTATACAGACCATGTTCCTCAATTCATTATACAGACCATGTTCGGCTATAAGTTAGTTTCAAACAAACTTATAAGTTTCGTTTTTTGAGAAGTAGTACTAATTTCTTTACTTACTTATGGAAATAACAATTTAATTTTAAAATAATTTAAAAGTCATTTTAAAATAAATAAGTTTGACCAAATATATTTTAGTTATCTTTACAATTTATTTAATTTACAAGTTTGTTAACCAAACACCTTCCCAACTTATTTGAACTAATTTTTAACTTGTAAATAAAAATGATTTTAAACATTTTTATTTATAAATCATGATGAACTTATAAGTCATTTTAAATTTTAACGAATAAATCATTTTAAAGTAGGTCATTGTCTAAATTAGATATATTTGTATTCTCTCAAATATAACGCGAGGCAACTGTGAACCTCTATTTCACCGTTTCGTTTTATCTCATTCCTCCAATTTAATTCAAACTCGAAATTGTTAGTTTAAAATTATAATATTAAAGTCGAATATATTATATTAATATCATTAACAAGTGGATACTTTTTATAGAATAAAAAATGACAAATAATTGTCCATTTTTTCTTTCTTTCTTTCTTGTTTTCCTTTTGTGAAATATACAACAATCAAGTAAGAATTATCATGGTGCCCGTCATATCCAGTTATCCGTAAATATAGAGCATATATAGTCCCCCCAAGAAATAGAATTGGTGGTGGTAGGAAAAAAAGTTAAATGATTATTCTATTCTATTCCGAATGAGTTAAAATTTAGCATCAATAAAAATGATGTCATTCTATTATCATACAATCCAAACTTCTTTAAAGGAGTAAATATTACTCCCTCCGTCCAGGATAAAAATTATGGTGGACTTTTCACGCATATTAAGAAAAAGAATAAAATGACAAAATTACTCATAATAATGTCATTAAATATAGAGAATTAAAATAAAAAAAATATGAGATATTTAATGCTACAGGTATAATAGAAAAAAATGTGTAAAAATTTAATTATTAAAAAAAAGAAGACATTTAACATGAGACAATCCAAAATAGTAATAAAGACTTTTATCATGAGGACGGAGGGAGGGAGTATTACAATTTCAATGCCAATTTTAAAAGGACACCTTTAAATGCATACTCCATATTACTCGGCAGGCACATGAGAACGTGGTTGTCCACTATTTATTTGTCATTGACAAATCATTTATTGTTGGGGATAAATGTTTTTCAAGTCGGGACAAGGGTTTTTGGAAATATGAGCTGGAAAAAAAAAACATTTATCCCCTTAATGGTGTTGGTAAATTTAGTAGATACTACTACTCCATAAAGGAAGAGTCGGTGTTGCACCAACTGCCATCAGATCTTAACCAACCAACCAACCAACCAAAATGAAGATATGCCCCCCCTTGGATCCAATACATTACACGAGAATTTATGCAAGTAAAGTGGGCACTGAACAAATAATACAAACAGTTGCCAAAGAATATACTACTAACTATAACATATTTGGATTAAAAATAAGGAAAACAACATTTACAAATTCAAATGCTCCCAACACAAGAAAAATTCCTAGAAAAAGAAGACAAGGAACTAATAGAACAAACTATAAATCTTACTGCTTGAAAATCCATAATGGTGCTATCTAATTTGCAAATGATGAAACATGTGTGCCTGCCTTATGAACTCCCATGAGATCTGATGGATGAAATTGATTGTGCCGACACGGAAGCAGTTGGGCTGTTTAGATCTCTCTCCCCATTTGCAGTTTTTGGCTTACCACTACTAAGCCTCTCTATTGCTTCTTGGCATACATCACTAAACCAATCATCTTCCGGAAGTACGCTGCCATTAATGTTTTGTAAACATCAAAATGGTTATGCTACTTCAGCAAGTACAATAAACATATCAACTCAACTCATCTACCAAATTCTAGAAACATATTCTCTCTTTCCACATTAATTTCCTACAACTGTTCAATCAATCAAGTATAAAAATTAAACACAAACCAGGCATCATTAAGAAACAAATCCATTGTCTCACTTTAAAAAGCCAAAAGAAAAAAAGACAATAAAAAGTAAAAGTACACGCCATCACTTTTTATGGTAATTAAATTTAGTATGTTAACCAGCATAGATACAGAACACCCCATGCTAACTAAAACTTTAAAACTATGGTAGCAATGCATACCTATATGGATCCATCCCTGTTGCAGCGAATGCTGTCAATGCTTTAGATATTATCTCATTGACGACTCTGTTCAGATTTCGAGACGAGTAACGTCCTTGGGAAGCAAAGCAAATGACAAACTTCATATCTAAATAGAACTGCACATGGTTCAACAAGTACAAAGAAAAAGTTCATAACTATCTTTAACCTTGGAAATATAGATAAATGGATATCAATTTTATGAACCTGTTGAAGACCAAGAGGACCTAAAGGTTTTGGCCCTTCTTCAATATCATCCCAAAAACTTTGGTCCTCTGACAGCCATAAGATGACAGTTTCTGTAAGCCTCATCAATAACAATGTCGCAAATCTTTCCCTTCCGACAAACATATCTGCTGCTATGGTTGCCATCCTGTTAAGTTTTGAAAAGAGTTCCTGTATAGTAATAATAGAAACAACAAAAAACAAACTTAAGAAATAAAATTATTAATTTTGAAATTTGAATAAATAGCTGGCAGTCTTGCACTAAATAAACATAAAATATTAATATCGCCCGAGTACATCATTTGGATTCAAAGCCTGCTTTTCAGCTACTCGGTTCAGTAGCACATGTCACTGATACCCAAATTCACAATGCAATTTTACTTAATTTTTCAGTAAATATCAATGGTTCCTATATTTATTAATCATAAATGAGACAAAGTGGTTGAGGTCCTTGAGGAAAAGTAGTGTCAAATATCCACTCACAAGGTAGTCTACAATAACACTGGTACTTGGAGCAAATAGGTTTAATGATGAATCAATTGGTAACCGTACACCTTAATCGAACATCTACAACTAAAATTTGAAAAATAAAACTCCAAAAAAATTAGACATATATATATAGGGCTATATGAATATACACAGCTGTGTATTACACAGTAGAGCTATGGTGACGGTTCACCCGTCGCCATAGCCCTCGTCATAGCCGACTATGTAATACACAGTTATGTACATACATTTTTCTCATATATATATATATATATATATAATTCAATAAAGTAATATTTGGCCGACCATGTTGATAACATATTACCAACATGCAATTAAGCTCCATGAGTGCAAAAACTCAAATTTAAATCCCAGATGATTATGCTTTGGACAAGCCAATTACGCTAAAGTAATTACACAATAGTCGAACAGGAATCCACAAAATTGTTCAACCTCATCATTCAGAGCACTTCAATTTACTAGTTTTATGGTTTTGCACAGGTCATTTTTACATAGCTTGAACTTCTAAAGATGGCGTAATGGAAAAAACTAAATTTACTACGTACAAAACCAGGGTCTAATTCTTTAGACATGGTCAAAAATTACTTTAACAACCCAAAAAAAGAAAGATAAAGGAGTGAAATGTACAAAGAGAGAAGCAAATAGGGAAGTGTAACAGGATCCATAAAATAAAAGAATTACCACATTCAAAAATATCTACAATTGAATCCTGCTCAAATAGCGTACAAATGTAACAAATTCAACAAGGCACAAAGCACATAAAATTTTACACAGGAAAAGAAAATCAAAACAAAACAAAAAACAGAAAACATGTCCAGCTAATTTATGTAACTAATAATGGTATAAGGTAGTTTTAGACAATGCTAAGCAAAAATCCAAAACTCCATAAAGAAATACCTGGAATATGAAAGAAGGAAACCATTCTATTTCATCCAAATTCGCATCCATGTTTATGTACATGTCTGCACTAAGATGGCTATCACCTTCCTCAGGAAAAATAAGTTCTACAGCGTGTTGTCTACAAAAATTATCCTTTAATCTGTCAACTGAGCTAGCAAGACGCCTCTTCCATTCCCTTTGCTCAGGATGTCTCTTATCTGAAGTCCTTCGACGAGGATCATCCTTGAAATTGGCCTGATTGAATGGGGAAAGTTTCATAGCTGCACGTGGTAACATTTCATCTGCTAGCAAGGATGCATTCGCAAGCAATGCAATTTGCTGGGCCTCAGTATTAGCCATTCGAACAATTTTATTTCCAGAGCCTTCAAGGTTGGCTTCTTCTTCCATGAAACCTGGTAATGCTTTTATGAGAATGTTAACATATGAATTAAACACCTGGAACAAGCCTTCCAATGCTCTACCTCCTAACTGCATACTTAATAGTGGTCCAACATCCTCAAAAAAATCCTGCAAGAGCAGTTGGACTGTTGAGCAATACAAATTAGAACTATACATAGCTAACCAACACAAACAGTTATATACATGACGAATTGATTCAGCATATTTAGCTTAAGAGTCCACCTTGGACAAACTAAAGATGCTAAGAAAGTTGGGATAAAAACTCAAAAAAAAACCTTGAGGAACATGATACACTTTTAACGAATAAATTTTGAATTGATAGCACAAAGTAAACATGTAAACATGTGTGACAGATATAGAGAAGCAATTTATATATTCTAGGGATTTGATTTAGCAAGTATAATAATTTTCACCTGGACCATCATATTGAACCGATGTGCACTACTTGAAAATTTATGGTTATATGTCATTGTAGAACCAAGAGATGTAGTGGAAGGCCTGCCAGATTGTCGTGCAATAGTTGGAGGATAGGTAAGTTCCCAATCATCAGCTGCTGCCAGAGCAGCAGTACTCTCTTCAATTCGCTTTAAATTAGCATCTAGTGCTTGTTCAACACTAGGTCTAAATAGTTTAAGAAGCACAGGACAAAGGGCCAAGCCACGAGCTTCAAGTAATGAACAATGACCTAAAGCAATTTGAACACATTCTGCAGCAGCCCTTAAACCTCCAGCAGCTGCAGAAGAAGCTAATGCATGTCTTTTTACAAGAAGAGCAAAGGCCTCAATTTGCTTTGTAGCCCACATCACAAGCTCAGAGGTATAAGCTGGCTCCTTACCAAATATAGCCAGAGAGTCACTTGCAGCTTGACCGATGGCAGAGAACACTAGCTGTGAGAGAGCTGCAGTATATGCTCCTCCATATGAGGTGCTTGATGGGCGAAGGCTTTGCATGTTGTACTGATATCTTTGGTAATGTGCACTGAGAAGTAAACTATGCGCACAAGGCCCATCCCCGAGCATTTTTAGAGATGAAATAGCTGCACGGAGCTCACTGCCCCGTGTAGAAGGTTGACAAGCAGCTTCGGCAAGCTGATCAGCTAATCTTTGCCGGTGTTCAGTAATAGTACTCTGTAATGACATGAGCACAACTGGATTCAATGTTTTTTCTCTTTTGCCTCAAGCTTATATGTTCTCCTTTATCAAGGGTAGCCAAAGCTTCATCCACTCTCCTTTCAGCTAATAAAACGTCAAGGAGATCAGGAAACTCTATTAACCATTTCTCTAGGTCTGAAGAATCTCTTTCTTCATCATTAGATAATCCATTTGCAGCAGAACCATCAGGGACAGTTATAGCTAGGGAATCAATGTGAACTCCCTCAGCTAAGCCATGAATTAAAGTTGCTTGAGTAGATAGAAGGTTTCTGATTGATGAAAGTTCACCCTCTAAATCTGATATCTCTTTTGATGTGCTGGAAAAAAAAGAATAAATTACAAATCCAGATATTAACTGCTTGCTAATACAGCGCAATAAAACAGCTCAATTTATATAAGTAGCCATATAATCTTCAATATAAAACTGAGATTGCATGCAGGCAAAGGAGGTAGATATATATATATATATATATATATATATATATAGAGAGAGAGAGAGAGAGAGAGAGAGGTAGAGATGCTAAACTTCAGACTTCTAGGCAAACATTATAGAGGAGAGGAGAGGAGAACTTCCATACAAATGAACCTGAAATATACTTTTAAGTACTTTGCGCATTAGAAATCATGACGCCGAACAATAGATTACACGCCACATACTAGCCTAGAAAATTTAATGCACTAAAAAGATAAGGATTTATGCCATGAACAATACAAAATTCTACATAAATTGACTGACTTATTAAATCAGTAAAATTTTGTACAAGATGCGTAAAGCAAGCTCTTATTACCAAAAAAAAGAAGAAGCAATGTTTTGTATCAGAGAGCTAATAAATTTTAACAGCATGAAGACTACCATTCCTAGTAGAGGACAATAACAAATTGCATCTACACTTTTTCTTGAATTGATGGCTTCTAAACCAATCACCTTTCTATGATCAGGAATAAAGGGACTACCATAAAAAAACCGCACAAATAACTAATACCACAAAAAAGTGAAAAAATAAAACTACTTCATCTAATAGGCACACCAATTAGATGAAATAATTTTGATGACCTAAAAGTAAAACTTTATAACTGAATATGCAGCGACCTTTAAAAAAATTATAGGTAATTTTGGTCCCAAATATGGTGATCAGAATCAGAGACCTTGATATTATTCCTCAAAACCTATGCCTTTCAATAGGGACAGTGTTACAGCTGTGGAAAGGGAAAACTAACAATGTTACAGCCGAATCTTAGCATTAAGCATGTGACAAATGTAATACTCCCTTCGTTATAAACTATAGGATCAATATTGACTTTTTAAAGTCAATATGAGATATTTTTAAACTTAAAATTGATATGAATTAATTTAGGTTTAGACTTTAGGCAATACAATTATGAAAACTATAAATTATCTAACTACTAGTCCTACTACTACTAATTACAAAATTTATTGTTTTCAATAGTTAAATGAATCATATCAATTTTGAATTTGAAAATATCTCAAATTGATTTTGAAAAGTCTAACTTGATCCTATATTTTGGAACTGGGAGAGTAGTATAGAAACTATAACCAGTGACTTACCGAATGAAGGCAGGATAATTAGCATAGACACTTCGACGCATTTCCTCAGCAGAGGCTCTCTTCAAATCCAATAGATACGAGCATAATTGTCTTATTTCCTGTGAACGCAATTATATGAGTTATTGACCTTACAAATGGTCATTTATGACATAAGAGAATCATGGAAGGGTAAAAGGAATTGATGGCATTAAATCCATTTTTGATTTAAACTATTTATAGAAGATGATAAAGAATTCAGTATCAACCTCAGATGATTCTATATACTTTCCTTCTAATTTCTCTTTTCCCCTTAACCAGCCATTGAGAATTTAATAACCTAGAGGACAAAAACTAGGGAAACATCGACTTAAATAGCACAACTTGAAGTTTGAACTCAATATACGATACAATATTATCTCGCTTAACCATACTAAAAAATAGTTGTTTTTAGAAACACTTAATAAAAATAAATATGTAGGCAGAAAAATATGGAAGTTAGTTTATACACGCATGACACAACTATTGAAATCATTATATAGCTTAGCATGACAGGTAAAGAAGATCAAGAATATTACAATAAGTCAAATATGGAATACTCCCTCCTGATTTAGGACAAGATTTGAAAAAGAACAATTGCAAAAAATAATTGGTACACATAAGGAAAATATTAAGTTAGGTGAGATTCCGCTTGAGTGGTGCTCCCCACTATCCCAAAGGTTTCTCAAACACAGAACAAAGGAAAATAACTCATAACTCAATATCAATAATCAATAGTCTTTAGCATCCTAATCTTGTGGGGATTACATCACTATTTAAAGAGACTCAAAACCCTAATATTACTTGGAGAATAATACAAGTGTCAAACGACTAAAATACTTTAACTAAATAATGATATTTCCTATTAAATATCCCTCTAATAAATAAAATAATTAATTAAATCAATTGCTCTTCCATTAAACTTAATAATAAATATAAAAATATCTTCTTTGTTTTTGACTTGTGGTCCCCATCACCCGCGTCCAAGTTAATGTGGCCACTTGAAAATTGAAATGGCTACATAGTTTTAGTTGTATTCCATAATTGACCTTTCTAACTATCTTTTGATATATAGTGGGGTCCACAAACTTATCTTGATCAATTTATGGCAAACCTAATGAATTACCCACTTTAGTTGGCAAGTTTTACTGATTACACCATTGAACTTTTAATTTTTCAAATTACACCAGTAAACTAATTATTATTTTGAAATTGGGTCATTCTATTATCTTTGGCTCACAGCTTTTAAATCATTTTAGCTTTTATCCTACGTGGACACGTGAAAAAGAAAAGAAAAAAAAAAGTATATGACATGGCCTATTAGATTTTTTATATAGTGAAACAGAGAAAAAAATAAAAGAAAAAGAAGAAAAAAAATCATGAATAAGAAAACAAGAAAGAGGAGAGCTCGTGTCTCTCCCTAGACGAAACTCTAGTTTTCTCCATCTCTATCTCTCTTCTAATCTGTACAGTTTGTCACTTTTCTATGCAAATCTATGGTCAATTTGTTTCGATCTCTCGTTAATCTCAAAATTTCCTTCAATTTCCCCAAAATGAAGTGTTTTTTGGCTAATTCCTATACAAAAAATTGTTCGATAAAAGAACTGAAATCTCTTCAAAATTTGGAGATTATGATTAGAGATCGAGGTGGTGGATCGTTGAAGTCAGAGGTGGTGATGGCAAATCGAGGTGGTGGATCGTTGACCGTCAACTTCTCGGGTTTTGAATAGCAAGGGCAAGGAGAGATTGTCTGTTCCGTCGACTTCAGCTACTGGTGATGGCAAATCGCAGCATGAGCACCACGATAATCGGTCCTCGTCAACTCTTAACACCAAAAACAAATGCTCTAATAGGCCATGTCATATAGTTTTATTTCTTTTCTTTTTCACGTCCACGTAGGATAAAAGTTGAAATGATTTAACAGCCATGAGCCAGAGCTAACAGAATGACCCAATTTTAAAATAATAATTAGTTTATTGGGGTAATTTGAAAAATTAAAAGTTCAATGGGGTAATTAGTAAACCTTGCTAACTACAGTGGGTAATTCATTAATTTTTCCATCAATTTATATAACTTTATGGCTTAGATATCACTAAAAATCTGAACCTACTGCAGAAAAAATATATAAAAAATACGTTGATAAGTTTGCATACATTTAACCATAATACCTATTGGAGTATGACTTTCCAGTTTGAAATATATCAGCCAAAGGTTTTACAAGGCATAATTAATCCTAAAATAGAATCCACAAGTCAAACAAGGTCATGCAGGGATAGAACGGATGAACCACCTAAAAAGGGAACAGCCATGCCCTCTCCTACCTATAACCTCAAAGAACACCAAGAAACAGGGTAACAAGCTGCACCAATCCATCCTAGATTCCCTATCTGCTAGCCATCAAGGGTCATGTAAGCGGCACATTATTTGATAACCATATTAAACATGAGTCCATCGTCTGAATATAAATATGTACATAAAAACAATACAAATGCTCAGGCAATAGACTGAACTAAGAGGAGGAAAAAACAGTTACCTGATTAATCAACAATGTTTTAATGCCTAGTTTTATTAACTATATGGAATAGTCCCCATTTTGTGTCATCTTGACAGTAAAAGATAGAGAAATGCCTTAGCAGAAGAGAATTTCCAAATTCAACGTTTACTGTTTTACAGCATTGGTATCACAAGACATGATTGCTTCATAAATGTATTAATTTTACGTGAGCAAATGGAACACAAAATAAATTATTGGCTTTTGTATCTGGTGAAACTAGAACTACAACCAATAGCGCAGTTGAGAGATTCAGGATAGCCAACTGACCAGGCTACAGTCCTTCGGTCCATTTAGGAAGCTAAGAGTTCCATCATGTTATTGTATTGTACTCCCCCATCCAAAAAGGAGATAGGATGTCAATTTTGGATCCACGCAAGTTAATTAGTCTGTATCCACGTAAATTTGACTATTTTATCCTAGAATTTTAAACTAAGTGGACCCCACCATTCCTTTTTAAATTGAATTTTTTCATGTTTCAAAGGACATTTTGGGAATTAAAGTTTTAGTTTCGGTCAAAATTCTCTTCTCTAAGACAATGTGCCACTCAAATCCAATCACTTATTTCGGGATGGGATGGACTATAAAGGGGGTAAGATAAAAGGAGTAGAAATTACCATATTCTGGAAGAGAATGTTTGTAATGAAGTTGTAGATTCAAATATTAATCCTCAAATGCCACTTATCATTTAAAATCTAAACTTAGACATCGTTTACTACCAGTAATACTAGCCATAGCCCATAGTATATTATATTTGATATAAGCGGTAAATTTTCAAACTTAGTTTATAAATAGCAATTGCATACCAGTAAATGCAATTACATTGATCAATACAGCAATGAAATTCTTTTAATCAAACATCAGACCATGACAGGAAATACTTCCCTATAAGTTTATCAATTAGGGAACCTCGCCACCTTAAACAACTTGGATTACATGATGTCTATTCCGACATTCATATTTACATACTCCGTTTGTCCTTTGTCCTGTAATGACAGTCCCCGTGCATAAGTCTAAAATTTAACTCTTAAATCCTTATGTTTTCTAAGAATGAAATGTTGGCAGTGCCTCGTCAGTCGGTCTTGTTCAAAATATTATTAACATAAAAATTTAAAATGTTAAACATTATACTCCCTCCGTTCCTAAAATATTGTCATTTTAGAAGAAAAATTTGTTCCAAAATGTTTATCGTTTACAATTTTCGAAAAGAATAAATTATTTACTTTCCTATATCATACCTTCTCTCATTGTCCCAAGAAATTCTCTCTCTTGTATTAATAATTTTCAATTTCCCATAAAGGAGTAGTGATGAAATTTCAAATAAATTAATTCAATTTCCCATAGTATTAAATAATTTTCTTAATCTATGTGTAAAAATCTTAAACAACAATCTTTCACAATCTTTTAGGAAAGGAGATAGTAACATCTTTTGTAATCAGCTTATATATACTCCCTCCTATTCAGATTAAATGACGTTTTAGGGAGTTTAATTTTATTCTATATAAGTGTCGTTTTGAAATCTCTATGCAATATTGCACTATTTTTTTCTAATTTACTCATCTATTTAATATGCTTAGTAAATGCAATTGTGGAGAGAGAAATAATTAATTAGGGACACAAAAGATATTTTGTGTTATTTCTTAATAAGTGTGCTCAACTCTAAAATGACATTTAATCTTAATAGGAGGGAGTAGCATATTATGAACCAGATTCAACTACTATCCCCAAAGTGGGTGGGAATGGGATAAATGCAGAGGCCTTGAGGAATAATCTCAAGGTCGCTGGTTCCAATCCCTGTACTTGGGGCCAAATATATCTATCCAAATAAATAAACTATAAACATGTTCCCGATGCCTCCTTCAATCTTTATGTTTGTATACTCCGTTCAACATGGTGATTTTTATTAAGAAAACAAATAATAAAAATGATGATGATGATGAAGAAAATGGCAAGAAAAGGAGAATAGGGCAGAAAACAGACCTTCTCGTTCAAAGTGTGACACTTGGACTGAACAAAGGCATCGGCATCAAAATTGTCGGACTTGAAGGCGTTGAGATTTTCCTCAAGCTTGGGGCCGGATTCCTTGGCGGCTGGGGTCCCTGAGCTTCCCCTTGACCGGGACGACAACTTGATCGAAGCCATAAGCTGCTGTAATTGACTTCAGATCCAATTCAGCAGGCACAAACCAAACCAGAATTATAGATCTAAGGGGTGAAATTGGGATGGATGAGAAATTATATTATGTGAGTGCACAAACAAAGAAGAATTTTTTGATCCCGAAATACCGAGGGAGGATGGTATTGTTTGTTGGGTCGCCAGCACGGAACACCACCCTCTCCCTCTTCTTTCTTCTAATCTACTAACTGTAAACAGCAGCTGCAGGTTTGGTTTGGTTTGGTTTGGTTGGTGCGACAGATAAGATATGATACGCATGGTTCATTCATCTATATTTATTTCCATTTTCAGAGGATAAAATCATTTTTATTATCAAAAAATCAAATATATTTAGCATCAAATCTAAATAAGTTAAACATATAGTATAATATTATAAACTGCTTCACCCGATTTCGATTTTAAACTAATTATGATATATCTATATAATATAGGTATACATATAATAATACTATTTATATAACACTATCAATTACCTTAAATAAATAGTTTTTAAACACATAAATAATTTGGGCAAAGGGTCAAAAAAGTCCCTGATATTTATCGCAATGTCCCACTTGCAGTCTAAATTAATTTTTTTTCAAAAGTACCCTTATTTTTGGGTCATCCGTGCTCCTGCCGTTAACAAAAGACAAACGAAATTAAAATGTGATGACGTGGCAGCTTAAATATAAAATATATTCTAAATAAAACAATATATATCATTTAATCAAAACAAAAAATACTAAAATTAAAAATTAAAAAAAACATAACATATTTACATCATTTATTCAAAATAATAAAATTCAAATTATTTTGTTAACTAATCAAAATAACAAAAAATTAAATTACATCATTAAAATATTAAAATCATAATACTAAATACTAATTGATATAAATTTTTTAAATTACTAAAATCATAATACTAAATAATATTTTGTTTCATATGTAAGTATAAAAATAATTAATTTTTAATTTAGTAGTGATCAAATTTTGTTGATAACTTAATTCGTTAAGAAGTGAACTTAAGAAAAAAAATACTCCCTCCGTCCCAAATTAATTGTTCAGTTTTGACTTTTTAAAGTCAAATTGACCGTTTTTAAAACTAATTTTTTTACTATTTTTGTTAAAATATAGGTGAAGAGATTATAACTAAAAAAAATATATACAATTTATTACTAATCCCAATTTTTATAATTTTAAAAATATATTTATATATGCTTAATTATTAATTCTAAAAATAGTCAATTTGACTTAAAAAAGTCAAAATTGAACAATTAATTTGGGATAGAAGGAGTACTATATATTAATAAATACGATTCTTTATGGGATACAAAAGGAGTATTATTTTTAGAAAACTCAATTTTTTTTTATTACTTATATAAATTTTAAAAGACAGATCATAATATCAAGCTTTAAGGTGGTCGAGTCTAAATCAGTAGATCCGTATCAAATTTTGTCAAGAAAGGGGAAGGGATGACATGAACAACCGGAGTATTATTTTGGCCACAACCGGCAGACAGATTTTGATGTTTTCATATGATCACCAATAAAATGAATTCCTGAGAAAATTACATACTATAAAAATAATGCTCCACCCACCCAAGAGAGAGAATTATATCAAGTGGTGATAGATCGGAGTTATCAAGTTCTGGTCGTCTCCTCGTTCAGTTTGTATATTGTTACTTCTTCAATCCTTTACTTGCTTTGTTTTATTTAGCAAATAAGCACCTACTTATTTGAACATAATAATGCCAATTCAACCGTTATCCCCTGGTTATAAAATCACTCCAAGACATCAACAAAAATAAAAATAATAATAATAATAAATAAAAAAAAATGACTGAGAAATTGGGCAAGAAGACCAACATTATTTCTGGTAAATTTTGTGCAAACCCAGCACACAAGTATCGACATTACAAGACATCACATCAAAACCCATCAAAACCGGTAACATATGAAATACAACTTCAGCAGAAATAAACATAAAGCTTTTTTGGCAAGCAACTTCACACCTCATTCTTCAGGATCATCCGAGCGGACAGCTGGTTTTAAAAAAAAACATTTAAAAAAATATCAGAAACAGATGTGAAATATTTTATATCCAGGAAATCACATTCAGCTACCCCAATAATGAATTAGGATATACAAAATACATTATATATATATATATATATATATATATATATATATATATATATATATATATATATGTAGCCCAAAATCAAAACTTATTGGATCTTAACTCCTAACCTGAAGAAGCCAAAAATAAATAACAAAAGAATATTTGCAAATATTTAAACATAACCTGCTCGAATCAGATATAGCAGCTGACTAACCAACATCTATATAATAATAATACTACTCATTCTGGATTAACTTTCTCACTCAGCAAAGGTAAGACAAAAGAACTCCAAGAAGTGCAGCCCAGGTAAAAGATTAATTAACAGTCACTTGAAGAACAGATACATTGAAAAGATATAAAGTTCTCAAATCAACTATGGCTGAACCAGGTTACTGTTGAGTATGATGGGTTAATGAACCAGGTTACTCATTTTCTATGGTAAACATAGTAGGTCCCTCTCCCTCCCCTTCTCTCTCTCTCTCTCTCTCTCTCTCTCTCTCTCTCTCTTCTTTTCTTTTCTTTTCTTTTCTTTTCTTTTCTTCGGTTCTGTAATACACTAGATCTTTAAAAGTCCATTCTTCAACTGACTGCATAAAGAAACAAGTGTTGTAGCTCCTACTAATTTGTAAACCATGCATCATAACTGCTAAAAAGTAATCACAAAGTTTAAGAAGTGATTACACTTATTAAGGACAAAAGTTTAGCATAAAGAATATAATGTTTTATATTCATAAATTAGTTTATTTTTGGTCAGAAAGGTTACCTGCACCACATCAGGGCAATGCCATGATATCTACAATTAAATTAAAACATGACAAGTATGATATTATGTAAAGACTCATACTCCAATTAGATATGGAGTCAGACATGTGATGAAGCGTTCAATGTTTTCAGTGCAGAATACCCTTCAGGTAAGAAAAGAATAAATATATCATATTGAAGTTTCCATGCATAGTTTCTTTCAAGGCTACATCTAGTGGTGGACCTAGGAGTTACATACCATAAAATTTTGACTTTCGTGGGAGTAAGAATAAGGTATGTATCTGCCCCTCCTTCAAAAAAATGATATCACGGACAAAATTACTTATAATTGGGCTTTCATTTCATTTTGAATCTCCAAATAAATATTCTTTGCCTATAGACTATAGTACAATTTTGACTAAATCACTAAACCATCCTAAGTTCTCACACATATGGAGTCCACGATTGTTTTGTTGTTTTACATATAATCTTCATTAAAAAGCCCATGTAATGCCCCTATGGACAAGTATGCGCGAAAGCAAACTCGCTAATGAATTCATGGAAGCCTCTGTAATCACTAGTTGTGTTCAAGAAATACCTTAAATTCACCAAGTAGAAATATATAATATGGCCTCTTTAATATTAGATATCTAAACTGATTGATCCCCAGCCTTTAGGGTCCCTGTTGCAAAATTAATATAAAAGGCAAATACGTAGTGACTATCTAGACAACAATTTTTGCTCTTTTTGATTGGGCTCCATGAATGAATCAATTGAATGTAGACTACTAGACTCTATACATGACTAACCACACAACTTGTCACAGTCCATAATCTTCAAAAAAGATATCAATCATACATCCAAAATTTAAATAAATAAATAAAGATGCTCAGGGATAGAAACTATAATTAAACACTCGGAAATTTTATTCTTGGTAAGTGTTGACCCTCAGAACATAGCAAAAAAAGTGAAGAAACCATTTTTCAGAAATAGATGCGGCTAAGTAAAAAAAAATGCAATTATACTACTTGAAAACATGTATGGGCAGGATTAAAAATACGTGTGTTTTAATTAAAAAAATATATACGAGTGTATTACCAGATAAAAATTGTAACCTAACACTATCATTGTTTATGCGATAAAATGTTAGTTTGTTGTTTATCTTGTTCGGGTGTAAACGCTTGTGTGACTATTAAAATTTGTTGAACAGCCACATCTACATACACATCCAACAGAGAGAAAACATGAAAAGCCTATAATCCTAAATCGGAAAATTAATATCATCTCGAGACCATTGACAGAAGCCTAAAAAACAAATTAAAGATAATAAATCAGAGGGAGATGTGTTACTGACTGGGTTTCTGAGGCTTTCCTTCGACCCATTTAGAAACGGAAAAATGAACCTTTTCGCGAGAGATGGATTCGGACTTGTGAGGCTCCTTGAGGCAATTCCTCACTAGGTTCGCACATATGTTCGAGTACGTTACGTACGTCATTCCCGCAGCCCTCCAAAACGGCACCGCAGCGTTCGACGCCATCCCTCTCTCTCTCTCTCTCTCTCTGTACTTTCTTCTTCGCCAACAACACAACACAGATTCACCGCCGCACCTCCTCAATCGATCTGGAGATATATCAAGTGTACCTAATCAAACATATCCGTCCGCACCACCGGACTCCACCGGGTCATGTGGACAAAACTACCCTCCATTCTTTTCTTTCGATTGGTTTTTACACTTGAATCCCTCGCGGAATTCAGTTAATCAAGTCAACTATATTGATTTGATTTCACCAATTTTTAGTTTAATTTTCCTAATTCATACTATCCAAATCTATATTAATTAAATATTATCCAAAAGTAAAAATATTCCTATCCAGGAATATAAAGAAGAAGAAAAAATCTTCCTATTCAAAATCAGTAAAAGTAAAATATAAATTTATAATAATTAAATATAAAGTATTTAAAAATAACACAACCAATCTCTAATAAAAAATAATAACTTCTAAAAAATTTATAGCTTTTTGGTAAAACACACTTCACTAAAAAAAAAAATTCAACCTCCAAAACAATTACAAACAATCAATTAAACACGCTACATGATTTAATTATATTAATATTAATCATAAATTTTAATATTAAATTAATATCATAACTAATTTAATTCATTTGAATTTTAAATTTTATCAAATTACATGATTAATTACATTAATAATATATATAAATATGAAACATAATAATATATGTAAATATGAAACATAATATGGGACTGAGGAATACTATTTATGATAGGAAAAGGAAAAAAAAAAGAAAGATTTTTTCTTTTAAATTCAAATTAGTATAAATACTATATAAATCTATACTATAATTAAATACATACTATCCAAATTTGTAAAAAAATCAAAAGAAACCCAACCAAATTAAAGCTTGAAATAAACATAGTTATTTTTCATAATCATAACTAAATAAATTATACATCATTCAAATATTTAGCTTAATAATTGATCGCCGTACAATATGTGACGCCCCCAAAATAGGTATACATCACCCATTCTGAGTTGTCAATACATAGATACGAAAACAACTACAACTTTTATTATTACAACAAGAAATCTGTGAGTTTGAATACAAATATTATCTTACTGTATAATATCTATACTCAAATAAATCCTCATCACATTTATTGATACATTATTTTACAAAATGGTGAGGACTACTAAACAACTCTCTCTAGAACCTTCATTCCATACCCCAGACTTCGTTTTCATTATATTCTCGCCTCCGAGAAGAAAAATGGAACAAAAAGGAAAAGGGTGAGCTCAACTAGCTTTAAGAAAGAATATTATGACTAAGATAATATACAACAAATTATCGTTAGTCTTCAACAGGAAAAATCTAATAGAATACAATAGACAACAAGTTTTAAATCAATATTCGCGATGGAAATAATAATTCATTAGAAGAGTTAAGTAGAGAATGCAAACTACTATCTTCATGTATGAATTTAAAAGTTCATCGTCTATCTTTTATCCACTCGTAACATCAATCAATATATATCCAGGAATCAAATATTCATCTTTGCACTTCTGAGCCCAAAGATATTCATCAATATGGTCATGTTCATCTAAACACTGTTCATCTTTGCCTTTACGGGCCAAAGATATTCATCAAAAATCATTCATCTTTTGACTTCATGCGACACCCCAAAATAGGTATACATCACCCATTCGAGTTGTCAATACACTGCATGCAAAAAACAACTACAACTTTATTATTACAATAGTAAAGCGTGAGTTTAAATCGAGATATTGCCATCTGACAATATCCACATACAAATAAATCCTCATCATAATTATTGATACATTATTTTACAACAATGGTGAGGACTACTAAACAACTCTCCCTAGAACCTTCATTCCATTACCCAGGCTTCACTGTCTTCGCTATATATTCTCGCCTCACGAGAAGAAAAATGGAACAAAAGGAAAAGGGTGAGCTCAACTAGCTTCGATAAAGAATATTATGACTAAGATAATATACAACAAATTATCGTTAGTCTTCAACAAGGAAAAATCTAATAGAATACAATAAATAACAAGTTTTAAATCAATATTCGCAGCGGAAATAATAATTCATTAGAAGAGTTAAGTAGAGAATGCAAACTACTATCTTCTATGTATGAATTTTAAAGTTCATCGTCTATTTTTTATCCCTGTAACATCAATCAATATATATCCGGGATCAAATATTCATCCTTACTTTCTGAGCCGAGGACATTCACCAATTGATCATGTTCATCTAAACACCTGTTCATCTTTGCACTACGGGCCAAAAATATTCATCAGAAATCATTCATCTTTGCACTACAAGCCAAAGATATTCATCATAAATCATTAATCTTTGCACTACAGGCCAAAGATATTCAATAATATCATCATTTAAGGCGAGGATGATGAAAAATATTTTTAAAAAACGAATCCAAAGAAACAAAATGACAAGGATTAAGGATTAGGTACTTTGTTTTATCCACGTCCAAAAATAACTCAAAAATAATCATAGTGGTGTAAAATTCAAGAATGATCAAAACATGGATAAAATCAAAGCTAGTATCCGAATAGATATTTTGAATGAGCGTAAAAATTTTCATTTTTCGATGAATAGTCTTAAATGATTCGTGAATAATCAGATATCGTGAATAATTATAAATATCGTGAATAAGTAACTCAAACACCAAAAGTTCCAAATTTGATAAAAACTTGAGATCAATATTTGACATAATGATAATGAAGAATAATATCATTACGAAAAAAAAATAATATCCCTTACCTCGGAAGAGCAATACTTACCATTAGAATATTGGATATAGGTTATAACTTGAACTTGCACCGTATAGCAATACTCAAAGTATACTCAAAATACTCACAAGAATACGCTCGATAATATAGAAAGAAAAAACTTGGGTTTAAAGTAATTTTCAATTCTAACCTAAGCACCCTATTTATAGAAAAATGCTTAGAACACCAAAGCAGAAAATTTAATATATTAATAATATATTTAACAAAATTTTCCTCACGCACACTAGATTTGCCCAAAGACTTCACCACATGTGGTCTCACCTCACCAAGCTTAAAAAAAACATTTTGTTATTTAAAATATTTTAAACTTCCAAAATTAATTATTTGAGCTTGAACTTCTTCATAATTCACAATAAATAGCTTTTTGCCAAAAATTCGAATCTAGCTAATTTTATAGGAAATTCAATTCTCTACAACTTTGAGAAGAAAGTTTTTCCAAATTCCCAATGAAAATGACCAAAATCCATAAGCGAGCGATTTTCAAAGTTATAATCAAATTTCGATCGATAAATAGGTCCACAGGGCATGTTTAACATGTTTTAAAAATTTATTGCAACAAAAATACTCTTTCTCCTCAGATATACTCATATATCACACATTCATTGTAAAAATATCACCATTATTATATTATTAAAAATATAATAATATATTTAAATGAATTATTTTATCGAGAAAAAGATAAAATTTTAATTTTCAACAATTGTCACATTAAAAATTTTCTCCATCTATATCTATATAAAATTAATATTTTCCTCATCATATGAATCAATAATTAATTATTCACAAATAATATTACTGAAATTGATAATATTGACAACCAGTGCGATTCACAGGAAGGGGCTTTCGATAAGAATTTCACATTCTTGGCGCAATTTAGGTGACCAAACCTCTCCTTGAAATGAACTTTCTAGACATTGCCAATAATGTTATCTAATAATATTATTCAGATAATATGAATTATTGCTTCGATAATAAAAAATCTTGTGTAATGACAATTATTGAAACAACAACAATATAAAATATCAACGCAACAATTATTGAAACAATAAAATAAAATCTTTGAATAATAATTCTTCAGAACCATTATTGAGTAGTGTCTTCTTACGTAAGAGTCAATAATTGGTGCAATCTGCAGGTGCCTTCTTGTCTGACAATGCGCGTATTCTTGTGTTTTAACCACCGGTATTCCAACGATGTAAATTCAGTATAACTTCTGTAGTAATTTAAAACAACTTATATTTGTCATTTTCTTCCTCCAATCGCTTTCCATTATGGGGCTCACACATGGCTGCGCCGTCGTACGAATATTCCCCGACAGTACGAATATTCCACGACCAAACGAATATTCCTCGATAACAATGAATATTTTATAACCACTTGCTTATTTTGAAATATTTGCGTATTTTACCCATAACTATCCACATTAATCACATCAACCCTTACTATTTCAAAATAATAATTAGAGGAAATTAAATTTCATTTATTAATTATTTGGGGTCTTCTGACCTCCCTCCTTATGAAATTTCGTCATCTCGAAATTGACATACGTACTGTGTTTCAAAAGGTGAGGATACCTCGCTTTCATTTCCGTTTCCAACTCCCGGTCATTTCCTCTATAGCATGGTTTCTCCACAAAACTTTAACTTGTGGTATGACCTTCGTCGTAGGGACATCTCCTTCCTATCCAAGATCTTGTGGTACCTCCTCATCGTTAAGTCTTGGCTATCTCGTCCCCGGTTCTAACTTCAATAACGTGGTTTGGGTCTTTCACATATTTACTGAAGTACGATATATGAAACACATTATGAACACGAGACATACTTTGGAGGTAACGCGAGTCTATAGGCTACATTACCTACTTTCATTCGAGAATTTGAAATGGACCAATAAATCGTGGATTGAGCTTTCCTCTCTTCCCGAATCTTGTAACTCCTTCCATGGGGCAACACGCAACAATACATGATCCCCTATACTAAATTCCACGTCTTTTCGATGAAGATCCGCATAACTCTTTTGTCGATCTTGTGTGCGTTTGTATCGTTATCGAATCATTTGGATCTTTTCGGTGAGTCATACGTCTTAACTTTCGGGTCCCAAAATGTTGCTTCACCCACCACATCCCAACATATTGGAAGCGACACTTTCGTCTATATATAATGCTTTATATGGAGCCACACCTATATACTTGCTGATAAGCTGTTTGTTGTAGGAGAATTCCACCAATGGTAAATACTTATCCCAACCGCTTGCTTAAAGTCTAGGACCACGAGTCTTAATAAATCTTGAAGAGTTTGAATAGTCCTCTCGATTGTCCGTCCGTTTGAGGATGGTATCTTAGATCCCAGATCGTAAATCCGTGCCTATAGCTTTTTTTGCAAGCTAACCCAAAATCTAGAAGTAAATCTTGGGTCACGATCCGAAACTATGGATACTGGCATGCCATGCAACCTCACAATCTCATTTACGTACATTTGAGCAAGACATTCAAGAGAATAAGTCTCCCGTATCGGCAAGAAATGTGCAGACTTGGTTAATCTATCAACAATAACCCAAATAACATTTATGCCTTTAGAAACCGTGGGAAGACCCGTAACAAAATCCATGGTAATGTGTTCCCACTTCCATTTCGAATCTCAAGTGGTTGCAATGGTCCCTTAGGCACTTGATGCTCTCTTTTACACGCTTGACAAGTTAAACATGTTGAGATAAACTATGCAATCTCTCTCTTCATATTGTTCCACCAAAATGTATGTCGAAGATCACGATACATTTTAGTACTTCTAGGATGGATTGAAAATGGTGTATTGTGTGCCTCCATCATAATCTTGTACTTCAAATCAGAGTCGTTAGGAACACAAAGTCTGGAGTGGACTCGAAGTATTCCTTAATCATCGATTCTTGCTTCTGGAATAGCACCTTCTTGTAATTTCTTCTTCATACGCATCAGCTCCGGGTCGGTGGCTTGAGCAACCTTAACTTTTTCTATTAAAGTTGGCTTTATGCGTATACTTGACATCATCGCACACATTCCTGCATATGATCTTCTACTCAACGCGTCGTCCTACCACGTTATTTTTTCGGGATGGTATTGAATAGTGTGGTCGTAGTCTTTCAATAGCTCGAGCAACGTCATTGCCGCGTGTTGAGTTCTTTTGAGTGAAGAAATATTTAAGGCTTTTATGGTGCGAATATATCTCCACTTTCTCCCCATATAGATAGTACCTCCATATCTTTAAGCAAAAACAATCTGCTTGACTCTAGATCACGAGTAGGATAATTCCTCTCATATTCTTTAAGTTGTCGCGAGGCATAAAGCTATGACTTTCCCACGTTGCATGAGAACACATCCTAACCCTTTGCCCAAAGCATCATTTGTAGATAACAAATCCATCCATACCGGATGGTATTGTTAGAATAAAGTCTTAAAATAAGTCTCTCTCTTAAGCTCTTGGAAACTCTTCTCGCATTCTTCGCTCCAAACGAATTTTGTATCCTTCCGAGTTAGCTGGGTTAATGGATTAGTGATTCGAGAAAACCCTTCCACGAATCTTCGATAATAACTAGTTAAACCCAAAAAGCTACGTACTTCAGTCACCGTCTTCGGTTGCTCCCAACTTTGTATTGCTTCAATCTTCGCCGGGTCAACAGATACACCATGTTTTGACACCACGTGCCCAAGAAATGCTACTTCCTCGAAGCGAACTCACATTTCTTTAACTTAGCATATAGCTTGTTTTCACGAAGCCTTTGTAGTACCGAAACTTCAAATGATCTTCATGATCTTCACGACTTTTGGAATATATGAGGATGTCATCAATAAAGACAACAACGAAATCGTCTAAATATTCATTGAATACTCGGTTCATCATATCCATGAAAGCCGCGCAGGAGCATTAGTCAATCAAAAGACATGACTAGGAATTCATAATGCCCGTCTGGGGAGTTCTAAAGCGCGATCTTTGGAATATCCTCGATTCTAATCTTGGTGATGATATCCGAGCGAAGATCGATTTTTGAAAAGAATTGTGCTCCAGAATCGCTCAAACAAGTCATCAATACGAGGTAGAGGATACCTATTCTTGATGGTGACATGGTTCAATTCCCGATAGTCAATACAAAATCGCATCTCCGTATTTCTTCTTTCTGAATAAAACAGAGAGCACCAAGGAGATGTCTTAGGGCGAATGAAACCGATGTACAACAACTCTTGTAGTTGGACCTTTAACTCCTCGAAGTTCAATAGGAGCCATTCGATATGGGGTTTTAGAAATGGGCTTTGTACCAGGTTCAAGGTCAATAAAGAATTCAACTTCACGTTACGGGGGTAGGCGAGAAGTTCTTGAAATCGTCGGAAAGTTAATAACAACAGGAATATTATTCAATTTTGACGTGTCTTTATTCAAATCCATAACATGGGCTAAGAAAGCTTGACATCCGTTTTCAAAAAACGAATAGCTTTATGATTAGATATGACAGTGATTGATTTTAATGGTTTAGTTGCTTAAATTCGAACAACAGGTTGTTTAGGAATATGAAAACTAACAACCTTACGAAAACAATCAATTTTGGCATGATGAGTAGTTAACCAATCAATCCCTAAAATCACATCAAAAGCAAAGTATCTTTAAAGAGATAAGGTCAACGGGTAAGATAAGGGTGCCAACTTGGATTAGACAAGATTTATAAGCGATGGATGTGACGAAAGTTTCTCTAACGGAGTTTCCACGAGATAGGTCAAAGTCTAATTTTTTTCAAGTCAAATTTAAGCGTTGAGCACAAGTAGGAGAGATAAATGAATGGGTAAGACCGGTATCTAGTAAAGTATAAACTTCATAAGAATTTATAAATAGCTTACCCGTGATCACCTCGTTTGGGTTCCTCGCATTTTGACCAACCACAACAAACACTCTTCCAGAACAGATTGACTTTGACTTTTACGGGACGGTCTTTTGAGTCACCGTCCCCATTGAACTAGGTTTATTCTGGTGCAATCTCGAGCGATATGTCCTTCCTTTCCACAATTATAGCATACACTGGCTGTTGTGGGCAATTTGGTTTGATATGTCCCTCTTTCCGCATTTATAGCATCGACCGGTGGTCGTTCTCCTCCTTGGAACCCGATTCTTTCTTGGCATTTGCCGTCTTCACATAGTCGTTGTTGAATCTCCTCTTTTTAAAATCTCCTCCCGACTTCGCTTCTTCTATTTTCATGGCCATGATTACCACCCAGAGTGGTTACCATTTTTGTCCGCCTTTTTTTCTTCTCCACTAGTAGTATTGTTGTTGTTTTGTTATTTCTTTCCTCGGTATGATCCTGATTGTGGTACCTCGGTTGGCCAGTACTCATTATCTCGCTTTCTAACAATTGAGCCCTATTAACAACATCTGAATAAAGAAAAATTTATGAGAGATGAGATCTTGGCGTTCTTACGGTTTCAAACCTCTCGAAAACATCCGCATCATACGTTCCTCATTCTCCACCAAATAAGGTGCAAACTGGATAACTCTCTGCAACTTAGCCTCATCTTGAGACACTTCGTCATGTTGTTACTGCTCGATCTAATAAACTCCACTTCCTTCATATAACTTGAACACTTTCGGGAAAGTATTTGTCATTAAATAGTTTACAAACGTCTCCCAAAGACACACGAGCAAAAAAGCTGGATGGAGTGCGCTTCACAGTTCCCACCGGTGATGCACTTCGCCACGGAACATAAAGGTGGCGAATGGAACCTTCTGTTCCTCCGTGCATCCTAAGACATCGAATATCTTGGTAATTTACTTGACCCATATTTCCGCCATGATCGGATCGAAGCTTTCCACTTAAATTCGGTGGTCCCAACTCTTTGAATCGCTTGCCGTGACAACCCGTGAATTCTTTATCATTTCTCCTATGTTTTGAACACGTGTCTCCTGGGTCGATTTTTTTCATAAAGCGTAAAAAAGCTCTAAATATTAAATCGTTCATCGTCGATCGGTGATGTTGTTCACGGAGAGGAACATTGCAAATTGCTATTACGCTTCTCCTCGTTGGTGAGTGCAGAGCGTCTCCACGGTCTCATTTCCATTGTTAATATTCTTAGTCGACATTCTCAAATCTTTGTCATAAAACAAGGGTTAATCAAGGAAATCAATATATCACATAATATCCCTATATCTTGACCAACTAATAAATAAGCTTGTAGGTAGGACACCTTTAGCGAAGGATTTACTCGTCTCTCCTTCCTAGTTACATTCCCGATCTCCACCGGAGATCATATCCTAAGCTCGATACCAACCTGTGACACCCCAAAATAGGTATACATCACCCATTCTGAGTTGTCAATACACAGTGCGAAAACAACTACAACTTTATTATTACAATAAGTAAAGCTGTGAGTTTAAATACGAGATATTGCCATCTGAGATAATATCCACATACAAATAAATCCTCATCATAATTATTGATACATTATTTTACAACAATGGTGAGGACTAAACAACTCTCCCTAAAACCTTCATTCCATACCCCGACTAAATCTTTTCGCTATATTCTTGCCTCACGAGAAGAAAAATGGAACAAAAAGAAAAAGGTGAGCTCAACTAGCCCAATAAAAGATATTATGACTAAGATAATATACAACAAATTATCGTTAGTCTTCAACAAGGAAAAATCTAATAGAATACAATAGATAACAAGTTTTAAATCAATATTCGCAGCGGAAATAATAATTCATTAGAAGAGTTAAGTAGAGAATGCAAACTACTATCTTCTATGTATGAATTTTAAAGTTCATCATCTATTTTTTATCCCTATAACATCAATCAATATATATCTGGGATCAAATATTCATCCTTGCACTACAGGCCAAGGACATTCACCAGTTGATCATGTTCATCTAAACACCTGTTCATCTTTGCGCACCACGGGCCAAAGATATTCATCGAAATCATTCATCTTTTGCACTACAAAACAAAGATATTCATCATAAATCATTCATCTTTGCACTTTATAGGCCAAAGATATTCAATAATATCATCATTTAAGATGAGGGATGATGAAAAATATTTTTAAAAAAGCGAATCCGATTGAAACAAAATGACAAGGATTAAGGATTAAGGATTAGTACTTTGTTTTATCCACGTCCAAAAATACCTCAAAAATAATCATAGTGGTGTAAAATTCAAGAATGATCAAAATATGGATACAATCAAAGCTAGTATCCGAATAGATATTTTGACGCAACAGAAAAATTTTCATTTTTCGATGAATAGTCAGTATTCGTGAATAAGATCAGATATCGTGAATAGTCATGTATCGTGAATAAGTAACTCAGACACCAAAAGTTCCAAATTTAATAAAACTTGGATCAATATTTCAAAGATAATGATATTGAAGAAATAATATCATTACTGAAAAAAAAATATCCTTACCTCGGAAAGACAATACTTCTCACCTGGAATCTTTGGATATAAAGCTATAACTTGAACTTGCAGACCGTATAGCAATACTCAAAGTATACTCAAAATACTCACAAGAATAAACTTCGATAATATAGAGAGAAAACTTGATTTAAGCGTAATTTTCAATTCTAACCTAAGCACTTTCTATTTATAGGAAAATGCTTAGAACACCAAAGCGAAAATTTAATATATTAATAATATATTTAACAAAATTTTCCTACGCACACTAGATTTGCCCAAAGACTTGACCACATGTGGTCTCACCTCACCAAGAAGCTTAAAAAAAAAGTTTTTGTTATTTAAAATATTTTAAACTTCCAAAAATCAATTATTTGAACTTGAACTTCAATAATTCACAATAAATAGCTTTTTGCGAAAATTTGAATCTTGTGAGTTTTACTGAAAAATTCAATTCTCTACAACTTTACGTAAGAAAGTTTTTCAAATTCCCAACGTAAAATGACCAAATCCATAAACGAAGCGATTTTTCAAAGTATAATCAAATTTCGATCGATAAATAGGTCCACGGGCATGTTTAACATGTTTTAAACATTTATTGCAACAAAATACTCTTTCTCCTCGTATACTTTCGTATATCACACATTCATTGTAAAAATATCACCATTATTATATTATTAAAAATATAATAATATATTTAAATAAATTATTTTATCGAAAAAGATAAAATTTTAATTTTCAACAATTGTCACATTAAAAATTTTTCTCATCTATATCCATATAAAATCAATATTTTCCTCATCATATGAATCAATAATTAATTATTCACAAATAATATTACGAAATTACAATATTGACAACCGGTAGTTCTTGCAGGAAGAGGGGCTTTCGATAAGAATTTCACATTCTTGGCAGCATGATTAGGTGACCAAACCTCTCTCTTGAGCGAACTTTCTAGACATTGCCAATAATGTTATCTAATAATATTATTCGGATAATATGAATTATTAGCTTCGATAATAAAAAATCTTGTGTAATGACAATTATTGAAACAACAACAATATAAAATATCAACGCAGCAATTATTGAAACAATAAAATAAAATCTTTGAGCGATAATTCATTATCAAACATTATTGAGTAGTGCCTTCTTACGTAAAGTCGATAATTGGTGCAATCTGGTGTCTTCTTGTCTGACAACGCGTATTCTTGTGTTTTAACCACCAACGGTATTCCAATGATTAAAGCGGTAACAACTACTGCCGTAATTTTTAAACAACTTATATTTGTCATTTTCTTCCTCCAATCGCTTTCCATTATGGAGCCCACACATGGCTGCGCCGTCGTACGAATATTCCCCGACAGTACGAATATTCCACGACTAAACGAATATTCCTCGATAACAATGAATATTTTATAACCACTTGCTTATTTTGAAATATTTGCGTATTTTACCCATAACTATCCACATTAATCACATCAACCCTTACTATTTCAAAATAATAATTAGAGGAAATTAAATTTTATTTATTAATTATTTGGGGTCTTACAACCTCCCCTCCTTATGAAATTTCGTCATCGAAATTGACATACGTACCTGGTGTTTCAAAAAGGTGAGGATACCTCGCTTTCATTTCCGTTTCCAACTCCCAGGTCATTTCCTCTATAGCATGGTTTCTCCACAAAACTTTAACTTGTGGTATGACCTTCGTCGTAGGGACATGCTCCTTCCTATCCAAGATCTTGGCAGTACCTCCTCATACGTTAAGTCTTGGCTATCTAAATCCGGTTCTAACTCAATAACGTGGTTTGGGTCTTTCACATATTTACTGAAATACAGGATATGTGAAACACATTATGAACACGAGACATACTTTCGAGGTAACGCGAGTTTATAGGCTACATTACCTACTTCGGTCAAGAATTTGAAATGGACCAATAAATCGTGGATTGAGCTTTCCTCTCTTCCGAATCTTGTAACTCCTTCCGTGGGGCAACACGCAACAATACATGATCCCCTATACTAAATTCCACGTCCTTTCGATGAAGATCCGTATAACTCTTTTTTCGATCTTGATCTTGCTTCAGAGTACGTTGTCGAATCATTTGGATCTTTTCGATAGTCATACATACTAACTTAACTCGGGTCCCAAAAATGTTGCTTCACCCACCTCATCCCAACATATTGGAGAGCGACACTTTCGTCCATATAATGCTTCATATGGAGCCACACTATACTTGCACGATAAGCTGTTATTGTAGGTGAATTCCACCAATGGTAAATACTTATCCCAACCCCTTGAAGTCTAGGACCACGAGTCTTAATAAATCTTCAAGAGTTTGAATAGTCCTCTCTGATTGTCCGTCTGGTTTGAGGATGGTATCTTAATCAGATAAATAAATCAGTACCCTATAGCTTTTTGCAAGCTAACCTATTTTGTCATTTTCTTCATCCAATCGCTTTTCAAGTGATTATGAGGCCCACACATGCCATTGCATTTAATAATATTCTCATTGTCATGAATATTCCACGACCAACCTAATATTCTCCGACAACAATGACTATTTTATAACCACTTGCTTATTTTGAAATATTTGCGTATTTTACCCATAACTATCCACATTAATCAAATCAACCCTTACTATTTCAAAATAATAAATAGAGAAAATTAAATTTCATTAATAATAAGTTGGGGTCTTACACAATATATAATTCAACAATTTATCATTTAGATAAATATTTATGATAATTTAATAAACTATCTTTTCAAAATCCTAATTAAATGTTTATTATGTATTTAATTAATTATTTTAATAATTAGCATAATAAACTATTATCCACGTCGCTCGTGATTCGGTGAGCTTGTTAAAATTAAATTTACGAATTATGGTATGACAATAAACGAGTAAAAGTAAAAAAAATTATATCGGTGCTTTTTGACTTTTGATAATTGTAATCCAAAATTGTCGATTTGCATCGTTGTAAATCTCTTGTCAATATTTTAAAAACAAGATTTATTGTTGATATATTATTTTTTTTTGTTAAAATGTGTGACAACCCCAAAATAGGTCCATTTCATCCAACCCATTCTGAGTCGTCAAATACATGGTACAGAAAACAACTACAACTTTATTATAACAATTGTCGTGCAAAATACAACAACTCACGTGTTGTATGTTTTGATACAAATATATATATCAACTGTGACTCTTGACACCAACTTGGGTAAGACGTCACCATGACATCTTACATAAAGGTATAGTCAAAAAGCTGTTTTAGATATTAAAATATTTGGGAAGTGCTCAAGAAACCTTCCATATATGGGAGGCCATGCGTCTAGGTTATGATAGATATCATATGGCCACGAAATTATCCTTGGTTGACCCAATAGACCCCAAAGAAAAAAGCGAGAAGATTACTATCATATTCTTTCCAATGGTGAGTCTTCTCGACATATCATTATTTCCATTGTCTCTAATTGAGAGTTATACTTCAACCAAACACAAAGATTATATAGGTAGTGCTTTCGTAGATATACTCAAGTGAGTGGATGAGCACAACCTTGTCTTATGATGACATGAGGTTGTATGTCATTAGACATCTTGTATGATAGTGGCAAAACACCCTTCCAACGTTGGGTTCGCTTTCACCCTATTTGATTCACCAAATATAACTACTAAATGATGTATACAACACCTTTCTATTCTCGCTGGGAGAACCTCCACGCCTAGAGACCACTGATTCTATTTCCCTGTTACCTCGCTTTCGACTCAATTACACTCTTATTACACGAAAAGGAATTGTGAAGCAAAAGGGTGAAGCCTGTAGCCTAGTAAAGAATATCATGACTAAAGATAATTAAATTATCAAATAGTCTTCATCGATGTAAATCGATTTAGAACATATGGTAGATGATAAAACTTTTCAACCATAGTTGCGGTGACGAACAATCCATTAGAAGAAATCAAATAGACCATAAAGTCTACTATTTTCTCCACATTAAAAGTCCACCAACAGTATTTTATCCCTGTAACATCACTCAACAGTTCCTTTCCATAATTATATGAATAACTCATAATCATAATTATGATTCTAAATTCCTTTTACACTTTAGATGAAGATAATTTTCATCACATGTCTTTACGAAACATCGAAGATCATGGTTATACCAAATCACGGTTCCTGTTTATAATCATACTAACAATTTCATCTTTTGCTACTGGGCAAATAAATTCATCAATGCACCATCTTTGCACTACGTGCCAAAGATATTCAACAACAGTCATCTTTTTGCTACGGGCCAAAGATATTCATCAACAATTTATCTTTGCACTACGTGCCAAAGATATTCCTCAACAGTTCATATTTGCATTACATGCCAAATATATTCATCAACAGTTCATATTTGTACTACAAGCCAAATATATTAATATCTCAAAGAAATATATAATCATTTCAGAATTTATATAAACAATAATTATAACCATGTTGATCCATTCACCTTTGCACTTAAGCTAAAGATATTCAATTATAAATTCAATGGTCATGATCATACCAGTCAACGATTCAACTTTGCACTACTGGCCAAAGAGAACCCATAGTCACGATCATACTAATAATCTACCCATCTTTACACTCAAGTCAAAGATAAATTTCATCACTAAGATTATAAAAATGTTATATATGATAATAAAAATAATATGATCAAAACATGGATTTAATCTCAAGAGTAATATTCATAACTCAATTATAATTTGGTTAGAAAAAGAAACCAATTTTGTCATGAATAGTAACTTGTGAATAGTAACCCATGAATAGTAATTTCGTGAATAGTAACTCATGAATAGTAAACCCGACACAAAAAGGTAGAAATTCCACAATAAAATTCATACCAATATTTCGGTATAATGATATTGAAATAACATTTCTTAAACTTATAAACAATTTATTTTAATTGTTTACACTTTACTAAATAATGTATTTAATCATCCTAAAATTCCAAACTCATAAGATTTCATTACCAATAACCAAAACCCTCATAAAAAATCTGCATATACCTCATATAGGATTCTCAAGCCATAAAATCCTATTTTCTAATTTTCTTACTTCACATAACATATTTAATTCATTTACTCATAAGTAGTCCATTTTCATGAAAAATACCAAATAAGTACAAACAAATTTTCTTTTTCAAGATTTAGTAGAATATAGTCCCATATTGAACATATATTTTTCTCATAATTTTTAAAAATCATTTACTATTTTTCATATGGCCAAAACAACCGAATATTTAGATATTTATCAAAAATTGTACTTTTATCCAAAAATTCCGAAATTTACAAAGTATACTTCTATCATATACATGTACTCCCAATAAAAATTTCAGTAATTTTGGAGTTAACCACAAGGAGTTATAAGCGGTTACTTTTAAAATAGTCTTTTCTCATAAAATTTATAACTCTTAATTTATACATCCAAAAATCACTATTTTTGGACACAATCAATAAAACTCATCAAAATATCATTTCAAATTTTTTTAGAATTTTTGAAGGTCTGAAAAGTTATGAAACATGAAAAATATAACAACCCTTAAAATCCCTTACCTCAAAAGAGCAGCACTTCTGACTGGATATCGGATATGACGCTGAAGAAACTTGCACTGATGAATAACAACTCACCAAGTATCTAAATACTCACAAAATACACTCGATAATCTAGAGAGAAAAAGAGAGAAAACTTATGAATTCTGGTGTGATTTTTAATTCTAACTTAGCCTCTATTTATAGGAAAATGTTAGCGCTTGAAAGCAGACTTGACTTCTTTACGATGACTTTACCTGCTACTATTCTACCCACTAAAAATCAGCCATCTTTCCCAACAACCGAAAGTGGGGCCCACCCATTTTTAGAATTTTCCACTAAAATCATTTATAAATCTAATTTCCGAATCAGTCACCTCTTAAAATTCATAACAAATCATTCGTTCATTTTTAACGGTTCAAAATTTGTGAACATATACTCAACTTATATATGTATAACATATCAAAAAATCACAACGATCCAACGGTCAGATTAACAATTATAACTCACACAATAAAGCTGTAAGAACACTGATTTGATCTTTTAATACCTCCAATCCGATAAAATACTGATAAAATACCTCAACATTAATTCTTTCATTTATAACCACATAAATAAATCCATCATTTATATCCACATCAAATAAATATTTCCTTATCATATAAATCAATAATTAATTATTCACAAATAATATTACGAGAATCACAATAATAATGACAGACGGTTCCGGGAAGAGGGGCTTTTCGATAAGAATTTCTCCTTACTGACGCGCAATTAGGTGACCAAACCTCTCCTTGTTAGAACTTTCTAGACATTGCCAATAATGCTATCTAATAATATTATTCAAATAATATGAATTATTGATCTGATAATGGAGATAATGTGCAGTGACAATTATTGAAACAACAATAATATAAAATATCAACGCATCAATTATTGATTCAATAAAATAAAATATTGAACAGTAATTACTGTAACAATTATTGAGTAGTGCCTTCTCACGTAAGAATCAATAATTGAAAAAATATTGCATACAATCTGGTGTATCTTTGTAACAACTCGCGTATTATCGTATTTTAACCACTGAGTATTCTAACGATTATTACTTGATGTAACAATTACGCCGTTATTTATAAAAATTCAAATTTGTCGCTTTCTTCATTCGACAGTTATCCGTTATGGGGCCCACAAATGGTACATCTTGGTAAATATTTAATATTTTGGACGAAAAGAATATTCCACGACCAAACGAATATTCCTCGAGAAAAATAAATATTTTATAACCACTTGCGTATTTTGAAAAAATTTCATATATCACCCTTAACTTTGTTTTTTTATCAGTTTAACCATTTACTGAATAATAATTATAAGAAAAATTAAATACTTTTATTTCATAAAATTCGGGGTCTTATAAAATGTCTAAAATTAATGTTAAAGTTTTTATTTTGAAATACACTAGTGTACGTAGTCTTTATTTATAAATTAAGGTTAATATATTTATATAAGTGTTAAAAATAAATGTTTAAAACCCTAAGTCGTTATCTTCCAATAATTTTTAATAAATAATTGTTGCGTTTTAATTGAAAAAATAAATTTGGCTAATAAATAAAATAGAGAAATGAATCATTTTATACCGTACCATACTATATATAGTCTATACCATACCATTCATAAAATTTACAAATTCCACCTCAGTAAAACAACCAAAACTCAAAAAAAAATTCATATTTTATTCTCACATTAATTATTTTTATCCAAACGTAACATAAATCATAGAGAATTGTTAAATCCACAACAAAAAATATTATTTTTACAACAAAAGTGTAGTTATAGATCCTATAGCAACGGTTTTTACCATCATTATACATCTACAACGACACTTTTGTTGTGAAAATAATAAAAAATATTATGAATTTAACAGTTCCCTAAATCATATTATCTTCCAATAATTTTTTAAAAATCAATATTTCGAAACCCTAATTCAGTCTCAATCCTCAGAAATTGAAAAAAAAAGGGCAAAAAAAAGGGTCGGTTTTAATAATTTATACATACGAAAATTTACGAGCAGAATAGAATTTTGGAGGTTAGGACTGAAGTTTTCGATTTTGATTTGTTTTAACAAACAAAGACCGTTCTAAGAAAAAAGAAATAAGAATGGAAGCAACGGCAACAACCACCACCGGCGGCGGCGGCAGTATTAGTATAAGAATTAGGAGGCCAAATTACTCTTTATCCTCAACTTGTACTACCAGCTTTCATCCTCCTTTTTCCCGCAAACTCAACTTCCACATCCATCTTCGTCCAAGTAATAATTAACGGTTACCTCTGTTTTGTATACAAATAAATAAATACGAAGTAGAATAGTATATTCGAATTACCTACTACTGGTGCTGGTGCAGGCGAGGAATTATCGTTATTCAGATGGAGGAGGTGGTCCGTACCCTTGACTTGGGGACCAATTAAGGGGAGAAGAACAAGGAAAGATAACTGTACGACGTCGTCATGGGATGATAAACCCTACTACGATGAACAATCCCCCAATAGAAGCCTGAGGGGGAACAGAGGAGGAGCGTATTTGGAGGAGCAAGATATAGTCACCTTTCTCCGCCCCCCCAAACAACTCATTCCTCTAGACCCCTCTTCTTACAATCCAGCAGCTTACCTTTGGTCTGTTCCCCCAACTTTTATTTATTTCTCTTTGATTTTCAATTCATTAACTATATGCATGCTCCTTTTCAGGAAAAAAATTGGTGACATTCCTGAGGAAAGGAGGCCTAGACTGCTTTCCTTGCTTAAACCCAGGTCTTGCTACTCACTTGATCACCCTTTTTATGTACTAATAGTCTATCTAGAACTAACTTACTTTGTTTAGTATTGACCTCTGTACTGATATGTGTTTAGGTCTTGCTATTCTATTACTGTTTTTACCTAATTTTTACTTCTCTAGCATATAGGAATGTGTAGCACACACTTATTTTCAAATTGAGAATTGATTTAGTTTCAAATGTTTATGTTGCACTCATCTCAAGTTTAGAAAAGTTTACTAGAGATCATATCATTCCTCTATCACTTTTGCCACAGGCTCCTGTTAGTGTTAGCGAGGGTTTCTGATCCATGTGTTTAGTATGCTCCCTCTGTGCATAAATTTGTTCATCAGAGCAAACCACGAAATGCGTAATTTCTCCAAGTGAATACATCGTTTCATATTACTCCGTGTGCACTACGATGATATCTCTGTTGATGCTTCTTTATATAGTAGGTTACTTATAAAAAATGAATAAATGATTACATATGTAACTTGTTTTTATTGTTAATGAGATTCAGAAAGACACGAATATTTAAATTAATATCACTTACGATTAATGTCTATCTGACATAAGAATAGGTGAAAAAGAGTTTTATCATATTTTTTTTTGTGCTACTTTATGACAAAATTTAAACACACACATCCAACCTTGGTCAATGCCAGGGTTCGAAATCTCACCCTCTTGGTACATAAGGGATGGGGGTAACCTTTGGGCCTAGACCTTTTAGTTGGGTTTTAACTATTTTGATGTGATGCAGTCTTGTATCAAGAGCGTGGGAGATAGCAGGAACAAAATATGAGGATCCTAAGTTGGCTAAGAAAAGTGCATTTAGCTTGCTATCTGATGGAGATGATGCGAAGTCGCTTGAAATTTGGAATTGCCGAACAAGTGCAGGTAACTCATCTAGATTTTTGCAAGTGTTAGGAAATAAAAAATTTAAGTTAATTGTAGGAACATACACATCTGAATTCATTTTAGATTTTAGAGTCTGTGGTTTTATAACTACGCAATATAACCAGAACATCCCCCCCTCCCCCCCCCCCCGCCCCCCCCTCTTCCCAGCTTATATCACTGCACGTTTCTGAACAGTGGAGAAGAGTGATATTACCTACGCTATCCATCAGTAGTGACAGAATAACTAGATCTTCTAATATTTGATTGTTTTAACTTTTATTATGGATGAAAGGATGAGACTCATTAATCTGTTGTTGATGTGAATTGTGATTTATAAAATAAATTTTATTGTCGAAGGGTAAACTATATACAATGACAATCTATGCATCAAAAGGAGACAAAACGTAAGCGTAGGACAATTATATTATTGTTTTTGGAGTTCTTTGAAGCTGGCTAGCAGTTCCAAGGACTTTGGCAATCTAACTGTACTTATCGATGGAGTTATGGGGTAAGGCAATTTTAACTTAGTTCGTGTGAGAATACTGGTCAAAGGATGACTTATGATGCCAAAAAAAAAACTTACATTGAGAAGGAAAGTTAGAAAACCTATTTGAATTTAATTTTGGAGCAGAATTAAAGGGACACAATTTGACCAAGTTAAATAAACTTATGTTATAAAAAATCTCAGAAAAATATAAGAATGACTTTGTTCATTACTATGTCAGTAACTTTTCTAGTTTTTTTATTTCCCATAACTTTCTTCCACTATTGTTAAGCCTTCCATACCATTAGCTTATGCTTCAATGTAATCGGTACTTTTGATATTTTTATGTTATGTACTAATTTCCTAATATTTTGTGACATTTGAACATCGAAATATAGGACCTGCGCCTATTCCCTGGATTAATTACTTCAAGAAGGTCACTTCTCAACTTCTCTAGGAATGACCTTCAGACATAATCTTGACCATTCTTTATGCTTTTTGATTTTTTTGTCTTTTTTTGTCTGTTCTTGTAATTGCTTGGATATGGGCAGGCTGTTTTTCGTTGCGAGGATGGAAGGACATATGGACGATTTATTGGTAATTAATTGAAAACCTTTGCTTGGATAATTTCATTCATCTCCATTAAGAAATTCTGATCCTGGATGCGGATTTAATTTATTTTTTTGAGTAAATCTTTGATTGTGTATGTCACCGAACACGACAATACTTTTTTTTCCTTCAAGTTGGTAGTCACAAATATTGTTAGTTGCTGTTAACAACTAGCAGTTGGTGTTATTGTCACAGTAAGGAATGTTATCATTTAGTTAGTAGTTAGTAGTTAAGCGTAAAGTTGTAATTAGCATTCGAGAGTTTGATAGTTCATTGAGGCCTATAATTAGATGTAACACTCAGAAGAGTAGCGTATGTTAAATAATAACTGAATATGAGTTTCTCTACCGCATATTCTCGCTTTTTCTCCTCAGATTAACCCTACTCTGCTGACTACTAAATCTTTTTTTTAGGTCTCAAAATGAACTATCTATCAATGCTAATTCCAACGATACCCTTAACTCCTACTACTAAATAAAGGATAACATCCCTTATTGGATAATTACACCAATCCTAGCTGTTAACAGCAACTAACATTTTTTGTGACTAACTACTTTAGGATAAGGTATTGCCATGTTTGTGACAATGTATTGAGCATTTGACCTATATGTTATTATAGTTCCTATCTTTGATCGTGCTTTATTAATGATTATAGAGCTGTAGAATGTGTAGGTCAGTTCATCTTGTAGTTGATATGACTTCCATTTTGTGACTGAGAAAGAAACTTGAATATTGCAACATTGCTTGATTCTTGTTTTCAAATAATAATTTTTGTGATTTTATTGGCAAGTAATTGGAAGTTTAGGAACTGGTTTGACATTAACTATTCGGACTATGTATACACATCGAATCAATTGTTCTTCTCTAGCCTTCCTTTCGTTCTTCTGGCACAGTTAATTTGGACGAAATAATTCATCTTTTACCCTTACTAAGGCACTTATTAGTCATTGGCATTTCAAACCAGATCATCTTAATTGATTGCAATTCAATGAGGTATTAATTATTTTTATTTAAAAAGGAATAGGTGGAAAATTAATTTGATTAAAAATGTATACATTAATATAAAATTTTAAGTATTCCACTTGAAGAATAATTAAAACATAATTATAATTTAATACTCCCTCCGTCCCAGGATAAAAGTCCTTATTACTATTTTCTATTTTAGGTAGCCCCAAGTTAAATATCTAATTACCTTAAATAAACTAATTTTTACAATAATTTGTCTATAATACCCTTAGGTGGTGTTTGATTGCATCTTAACAGTTCACCTCTTAATGCCTCTTAAGAGCTCACATATTTGTATTAAGATGTCATTTGAATAGTTAAGATACAAATATGAGTCTAAAATATTCAAAGACCTCTTAATACAAAAATGTGGACTCTTAAGAAACATTAAGAGGTGGACTGTAAAGATGCAATCAAACACACCTTAGTATTAATTGTCATATTTCTATTCTCTATGCATATTTTTGGAGCATCACTAGTAATGTGCAAATAACTATCCAATTAAATGAGAATTTAAATATGAACAATTTTGTCATTTAAATCTCTTTCTTAATATGCACAAAAAGTCAATCAGTACTTTTATGTGGGATGGAGGGAGTAATAATTGTTAATTTCAAGTGATATATTGTCAAATTATAGTTAAAAATATTTTATTACAAAATATGTCTTATATTCAATAGATATGTAATGAATGTACAAATAGAGAACTGAAATAACAATCTGAGTAGAAAAATATATATATTTATTTATTATGTCAGTTAAAGTGTAATCATGTGACTTCACTTCAAGAACTAATATTAATTTTAAGTGATACATGATTATATTATAGTTAGATATATTTTTCTAAAAATATATGTCATAGTTAATAGTTCATTCAATGTTAGATTTTATAAATATTTTAAATGCATTTTAACTAAAATTATATTTCATTTGTTCTAAATTGGAGATACATATTTGTAATATATAATTTATTAAATAAAAAAATTGTTTGTGGTATCTAATTTATCTAGTATATAAGTTGTATATTGTGTTTTAAATAAAATGATGAACATGTTTGTAATATATAATTTTCATATATTTAAAAAAAACACAAAATCAACTAAAAGTAACAATGATTATCAAATTTAAATATAACTTATAGTTAATATATATCTAATAACTATAGGAGTATTGCTGTATTGGAGAAGTAATCATCAGGGAAAAAAATATTTTTAATTAGAAAACGTGTCCATTAATTTACAAATTTTACGTTTAGTTCAACATATATCTTGTATCAAATAGAAATCTAGCAATGTAAAAGTCAGCAAATATTTTAAATATATTTTTAAAAATTATAATCGTTATTTTTAAAATTAGGGACGAACATATGTATTCGTGTTATTTAATTTATATATAAAAACATATTTGCAATATTTCATTGATATATGTTGTTTGTTTAGAATGATATACATGTATATAGAATATAACTTATCAAAAATATGAATGAAAGTAACAAAAAGTAGTGATATATTATCAAATTATAATTAAAAATATATCCAATTACAAAATATATCTTATTCTTGATATCTAATAAATGTATGAGTTTTGGAGTGATATGGAAAACCATTTTAATTAGAAATATATATTAATAATCAATTTTTAGCATGTAATTATATAACTACTATAATAATAATTATTATTCGTTGCAAGTAACATTTTATATTATAATGAGAAATATAATTTTAATACAAAATATGTCTTATAATGAATTGATATCTAATTAATGTAGGAGTCTATCGATATTTTAAATGCATTTAAATGAAAATTAGAATCTTTACGTACTAAATTAGAATATCAATAAGAATATTGATTGAGGTGTTTGGACTTATCCTAACTCATTCCATATTTATTGCTATCAAGATTAATTTTCTACAATCCAATGAAATTAGAGATGATTGTTAAATTATTTTAAAAAATAATTATTAGTTAGTCAACCGAGGACGAACCAAAATTATCCTAATTGACTTAGTCAAAATAACTTCAATTCTCTAATTATATATAACAAGCACCGTACCGTACATGTGCAAGGCACATGCAAGTTAGTAAAATGATAGAATTCATTTTTCAACAATTCAGAATATAATTTAACTATCAATTTCATTCATGTTTCAAAAAGTCAATAATTATCAATTATTCTAAAACAAAGATAATATTATTTATTTACCTCTTAGCGTGTATATTGCACCACTACCTCTCTTGAAGAAGATCTTTGTCGCAAAGTGAGAAGGCAAAGTGCCATAAGTAGTACTACAACAATTCTCCCAATCACACCAACTAATACTCAAATTACTTTTCTATTGGATTGTTTCTTCTCTAGATAAGCTTTGTCGTATGACTTTGGATGCTGATTTTGCATATGTCAATTCTTTTGTACATATAAATATTAGAGGTTGAGGAGAGACATAGAGGAGAAAGGATTGTTGTTGAATTTTAGAAGAACACAAATTAACACCACTATGGTTTTTATATTGGCACGAAAACATGGCAGATATACACATTCATGCACCTAGAATTTGACAATAAATAAGAAGAATCACAACCCTTTGATTTTACATTAGATAGTATAACTCGTACGGATGAAATTAACTTTGGTAATTTTAATGTAATTTAACTTATGGCCAAAACCCTAATTGGTTTATTTTTGACTCCTAATTAATTAAGAGTCGACTCAAACTGGGATGACATGTAAACATGGCAGATATACACATTCATGCACCTAGAATTTCAATCATAAATAAATATATAGATCAAAGACAATAAATGAGAAGGATCGCAACTCTTCGATTTTACAATCCAAATCGTACAAACTAAATTACCTCAGTTAATTTTTACGCCAAATTGGTTTATTTTTATAATTAATTCGGTAAAATAAGTCGTACGAATGAAATTAACTCCTAATTAATTAATTGTTGACTCAAATTGGGATCGACTTACGGCTTGTTATAGATAGGTATAGATTTATAGATTGATGCCAGATTCTCACTATATTTGTTATTGTCTAATTTTTCCTTTCTTGCCCACTCATCCATCTCAAATTAGCAAAGACGTTTAACTGATTATGTGCTATCTATTTTTTCTGGCCTTAAATGCATAATATGCAACAGTATTCTTTGTTGCGACTTGCAAATTGAGGATATTCTTTTGAGGCCGTTAAGATAATAATTAAGTTTTATTCTTATTTATTTATAAAGCTCTTTTAGTTATCCCGTTTTGAATGAGTGAGTACCGTCCATGACATGGTTCTTGGTACTTCCAGATTGAAAATTTTGGAACGTACTTATCACAATCCAGTGTACTGGTAAATATTAGTCTATCTAATGAAAATATGGACATATTCAGGTGGATCAGTGTTCGCTGGGATTTCAAATTATTTTTCATTGTATTTCGTGGTGAAACAACTGAATGAAGTAATGGCCACCGAGCAGCCTTGTGATTTAGCATATGAATTTGGAGATGGACTCTTCGATCTGTATGACTACCCGCAAGGCTTTCCAAAACCAGGTGTGGAATCTTGTCTACTATCTAATAAAATATGGTTAATTCCAGATATTATCATGGTAACATGTTTTTTGAAGTGCCCTAACAATGAGTGATGTAAGGTCCTAGGTCCTGCTTCTGCATCTTATATTTGGTTTTGGGCTCCTTGCACCTGTTTTACTTAAAATGTTATTCAGTATCGCCTATTTTATTTCCATTATATAGGTATAACTTTATGAGCATGTGTGGGGTACTAGTAGGCCTGTTCAAATCATTCAGTATTTTCGGTATTTTCTCGGTACCGGCCATACTGAGCCGACCGGTTCGGTGCCGGTAATTTTTTCCAGTATCGAATTAACCGGCTCGGGTACGGTACCCTGTTTTTTATACTTGGTTATACCGCATTGAACCACAATGTACCGAATGTACCGATTGTCCGGTTGAATCTGAACATATATGATATATGTATATGGGGCCCCCGTTCTTTCCCACTTCTCTCGCTCTCACTTTCCCACTTTTCTGCATATAGTCTTCACTATTTCTCTCTCTTAACAAAGGCAAAGCCATCAACGGATTGAAGTAAACCCATCTCAGAGACTTAGACCATCAATGAATCGGAGCAAAGAATAAACCATCTCAGACCATCAACGGATTGAAGAATTATGCAAGTAACTTGATAAAATAAACTATGGGTCTATCAATCGACAATTACATGTATTGTCTTCTTCTTTTCTTTCTTATTTTTTTTCTCCTTTTTTATGTTTCTTTGCCAACAATGAGGTTGTGATTGATTTATTGGCAGATCCGTTGGTCGATTTATTGGTAGAGCTCATGGTTGTGGTTGATTTATTGATAAATCTGTCGATTTATTTCTTGTTTATGCTAAAAGATTTGGTGATGATTGTTGGGTTTGTTTTTATTTTTTCTAGCGATGTTGTTTTGCTTGAGATGGGTTATAGATGCTTATTGCAGAGTTGTTGGATGACAATTTTGTTTTGGCGCAATACCATTGATGGGATTACTGCTTCAATTTGTTTCCTAAATATAAACGGTATAATTTTGGGTAAAAATCGGTAATGAACCGGCTAACCAGTACGGGATACTGGTCCAATCGGTACCGGTACATAGTTTTGGTAACTTTCGGTAACCTGCTCAGGCCGATTCGATACGGTAATTTACCGATGAACACCCCTAGGTACTAGTTTCTACAAAACTAGATAGTGTAAATTTTGATATATTGTTGTTGATGTATTTTCATAGGTGGAAACTGCCTTTCGGAAACCTATTTATGGTTATTTCCTTATAAATTTAATACACCCTCAGGCAGAAAAAAAGTGTCCTATTTTCTGTTGACAACTCTTGTTTTACAAATAACAAGGTTGCGTAGGGCACACTCCATCACCCGGGATGGAGGTAGTACACTTTACAATATGGGCAGAGCTTTCTTATACACTATAATTTTAAATTTTCAGCATGTTCTTCTCAATTCTCATTATCAGAACTCAAAAGCTTCGGGGACATATGGAGATATAGAAAGAAGTGAAATTTTTAGGGAAATGTTTTCCTTTATCATCTGTAACATTACAGTGAACTCTTTCACCGAATCTTTCACACATATGTTTCCAATATTATTTAGAAAAGAATTCCTGTTCTCGTGCATCTATCTATTCTGTCTTCTCATTTTAGCTTGTAAAACTTTTGACTCTGTCTCCAATTGCGAAATGCTAATAAATAAAAGGGTTAACATAAGATTTCTCGTATGCTGTATGTGCTATTAGGATGCTATAGGGTTTCTCATCTTTAGGGGATGGTTGGGGAAAGCGATCTGGTCCAGAAAGACCAACACTTTATTCATCCAAAATTATTTTGTCTCTCTGCCTTTTTTGTGTAGACTTAATTCAAGTTATTGGAAGCGAGCATGTAACTTGACTGTTTGTACCAGCAGCCCTTAATTTTTGAGGTCTGTAAAGGGCTGCAACACATGAAGAATGACTTTTTTTTGTTTTTTTTTTCTCTTCTTGCTTAAAGAGGTTTTCTTGTTGACATTTTTTTATTAAGGGCAGCAAATGTTTCACAACACTAGCCCATAATTGACTACTTTTGCAGCAAAGCACCCATGGCCTTTCAATGATGAGGTGGTTGTGTACATTCGTCATATCGGACCAGGGGTGCTGGTGGGACAAGCGTGGCAAGAAGGAGAAGCATTGCAGCAAGTACCAAAGAAGTTATGCGGTGAAATTTTGATGGTCAAAGACTATGCAGCATGAATGCTTGATTGGGTTGGGGGGTGTCCCATATTATGACTAAAGCCAGAGTGAGGCAGATTACTTCATTTGTTGGGTATACACTTTGGAGAGGGGACTTGGCCTGAAGATATATGATGATGATGATGATGATGATGATGATATTGTTGGAACTTGTTCAAACACTCCCGTCTCTTTCTCCAATCCCATGAATTTTCCCCACCTCTGCACTCCAGTTTCTGATTTATGTTTTCAACTGCAATAATAGCCCTTCCCTTCCCTTGATCACCCCACCCCACCCCACCCCATCAATAATTTGTTTCCTTGATAGATAGGTCTTTGAACTACAAGAGACACCGGCCTTTTTGTCTGATAAATTTCCTAATTGTATTGTTGGGGTTCAAATCAATGCTTCTTTTTAGTCTTACTATCTAACCTTTTTTCTAGTTAAAAGCCTCGGTGCTTATCCATCATCAAATCAATACTACTATATACCCCATTTTCCTTATCTTCTTCGTACTGTCGGTTGCCAAGCAAGTCCTGCTCTTTCAACTACCAAACCACCCCCCTCTCTCTTTTTTCGTACAAGTAATAGATGAATAAATACTTGCAATTGTCAAATATTCCCCTCTCATTTACTAGTTTTTTGGCTTTTGTTTTAAAATTTATCACACCCCCTACCCCTACCCCTACCCCTACCCCTAACCCTAAAAAAATTAATTTATAATCTACATCTAGAAAGCTGATATCAAATAAATAAATGTAGATTCAAAAAACAAATAAATGAATCTGTTATTATGGAGTGAGTGAGTATAATAATGATGGGTTTGTACTCCATTGCCAAAATAGGAGTAAATTTTAGAACAAAAAAGATTAGTATTTGGTTGGTTTGAACATGGGAGAAAGACTGAAAACAGTGGTCAATCGATCAATGTCCCTATCCATCCATAACAGACAGCCGCCTCCTTCCTTGATTAACGCCGGCCTATGGTTTACAAATCTTTGATTAATTGAATAATAATAATAATAATAATAGATGAATTTGGACAACATTAAAAAAGATAACGACCATATATCAACATTACTTGCACAATATCCATGTATATATTCTGGAGTAGTTGTAAGATACTCCAATAATCATCTCACCAGATCTAAAAATACTATTCTACAACACGTGCAGAGGAGGCAGTAAGTAATGCATACAATCCCACGCCCATCAATGTCTTCGTGTAATTAAAAATTACACTTCAATATAAAGCTTTTCTTTTCAATTTTTTAACACCTAGGATAATGTGTTAAAACAATACTCATTTTATAATTAGTTTAAATCATTTTATAAAAACTAAATAGGCATAAATGTAATATTATAATTATAATTATAATTTAACAACATATACTAAAAAATAATTTAAAATTGAACTTCTTTTTTACTAATTAATAATTATGAAAAATATTGCTTATCACTATCATTAACACCTCAATTTTCAAACAAAATAGCAAATATTATTAAATTATTACAACATAGTTTACACAATCACTTTCCATATATTTCACCTCTTGCTTAATGGATCAAACCAATTAAAAACTAGTAAATAACTCTCACTATTTTGCCTATTCACACCCCCACCATCTTTAGCTTCAATTGAAGTAAAGTGTAAAAAATTGAAAGTACAATTATCAAAATGAAAAAAGATCAATAGTTCAGGGTAGTAATTTATATTTAAGTCTAATTTTTAAATATGTGTAGTCAGCTTGGTCATGTTATCAATTTATGACGTGACAAGTGAAAAAAATTAATTGTTTAATTATCTAATTGAAAAAATTAAAAAATTAATTATGTAAAAAATGTTAATAGTTAAGGGTAGTTGTTTATATTTAAACCTAATTAAAAATCTAGTAAGATTAATTTGTATTTTTTTATTATAAACAAATCTTTCTGTATTTCTAATAATTGAAAGGGAAAATAGAAAATAGTGAGGGAGACAGAGAGAGATTTAGGAAGGATGGCAGGCAGGAAGGCAGGCCATCATTTTCTTTTTCTCGGACTGTCGGTGGTAGGAATACGTAGTTATTAATAATAAAAAACATTAATTGGTCTCTCTCTCTACCAACCAACTAATACTACGACTCTAAGGCTACGTTTGTTTCTAAAAATTATATTGGGATAAGATTATTAATCACAAATGTTATGTTTATTTATAAATTTGAGTTTAGAATTATTAGTCTTATGATTATAAAATAGCTTAAGATGATAGATTATTTAATACCATATTTTATTTAGTATTATAATTCATATCATTTGAGATTAAAAATTGTTAGACAAAATTAACCTCAATCTTTTTCTAAAATGACCATCATATCTTATAATTTCTTTTATTATTATTGACAATTTACTAGTACAAAGACTAAATATTATTAAAAAAAAATTAGAGGGTTTTTTTTTTGGGGGTGGACAAGGTGGGAGTAGGGTATATATATAATCATTGAATATTATTTTTCTGAGAAGGATGGAGGTGTATACATAATTATTTAATATTATTTTTTTGGAAGGGTGCGAAGGGTAAGGCCTAAGGGTGAGGGTGGGGTAGAGGATGAGCGAGCAGGAATGTATACATAATCAGTAAATATTATTTTTTTTGGAGATGGGTGAAAGTGTACACATAATTAATAAATATTATTTTGGAGGGTAGGGGTGGGGGATGGGGGTTTGGAGTAGGGGGTTTGGTGAGAGTAGGGGTAGGGGTTGTATACATAATTTGTAAATATTATTTTTTTTTAGTAGGATGGAAGTGAAGGTAGGAGTAGGGGTGGAGGGTTTAGGGGTAGGTGGGATGGGGTGTAAGGGATGGGGTGGCATGGGTGGAAGAGGTAAGATGGGGTGGCGTGCGAGAGGGAGGGAGGGAGGGGGGGGGGTTTAGCGTGTGAGAACTGGGTGGGGATGGGGGATGTGGCGTGGGAATCAGGGGTGATGGGGATAGGGGTGGAGGTTGGGGGATTGGGGGGGAGTAGAGGGGTGGTGGTAAGTTTTTTCGGTAATTATTAAATAATATAACCACTTATTTAAAAGTTTATAATTAATTGTTTATCATTTTTATGTATAAATAAGTTTTAAATATGTTATTATTGGTAAGGATATAATAATTCAAACGATATTTTTTAATTAATTCGGAAAAAAATAAATATAACATGAGATTTTTTTAAGTTATATGAATAATTTTATAAAAAAATAAACACATGACTAGATCTATTTAATTATAAAATTAATAGTTCATAGATTAAAATCTCATAATTATAATAGTTACAAACAAATATGGCTTAAATCTGTAATTAAATTGTTAGTACAACTCATAAAAATCACTCTTCCCCCTAGCATCCAACATATTTATGTTGTAAAAATTCAAAGTTTAGATACTAGTAGCATAACATAAATCCCTTTTGAAAAAAATATGCATAAACACTATTTGTATTTGTATCTTAAACATCCTTTTTCAAGGCCATGGATGGATGAAGGGGAATTAGGATCTTCTATATTTCACTGTCTATATTTAAAATGTGATATTATGGTGTTATTATTATACTCCATAATACTCTCTTTTTCTCTCATCTTTTTTATCTACCTTCCTCACAAAGATTTGATGAATTCGGTTATTATGAAATTAATTATCTACTTTCCTCCCAAAGAATGATGGATGAGATTCGATGGATGATTTACGTATTGACCAAAATTAATTTCATAAAAAGGAGAGAAACATGATTCCATTATAAGAGAGAGAGAGAGAGAGAGAGAGAGAGAGAGAGAGGTAGGCATATATAATTATACACCTACTAGTCTACTTCTTCTTGTGTCTGCGTAGATATACAGAGAAAGAAGTTGAGTGTTAGAGATTGGTTATGCGGAGGGAGAGAGAGAGAGAGAGAATAATAGTAATTGGATTGGATTGTTAGTTTTAGTTTGGGTTAGGAGAGGGATCTGGTGATTGATTCTGAAGAAGAAATAATTAATGAGAATGGATCCAAGACAGGTGGTTGCTGGAGTATTAACAGTCACCATGTTTGTAATGCTTGGCAACATGATCAAGAGAGAACACTTTGATGATTCTACTGCTGCCGCACTTCGAGTAAACAAACTACTACTGATTTAACTAATTATTCTTTCTCCTCTACTCTCTCTCCCTCCAGATTCAACATAAACATGCTTAATTTTGTAGCAGATCTCATGTGTAATTTCACTACTCATTTATTTATTACAACTTCATTTCTCAACTCAACTCATCATGTGCTTCGATCGGTAACTCCTTTTTGTCTTCTGTACCTTCCTTCATTCCTTCCAGGCGAGGCATTCAGAATCTACAACTCTTCGTTATGATGCCACCAAAGCTTCAGTACAGAGCCTTGCTACACTTCCTAAGGAGACTGACGGTCCTTGGAAAGAGGATGTCCTCAACCTAAAACCTTGTTGGCCAAAGCCAGTTTTGGGTCTGATTTCTAGCTCTTCTGCCCACTTCACCCTCCTCCTATTCACGTTCCTTCTGCAAATCTTTATTTATTTATTTATGTCTCATTGTGGCTAACAGAAGAGGCAGAACAATCACAGGGATTCGTGACTTTCTCATTAACTAATGGCCCCGAATACCATGTCTCACAGGTATCTTTCTTGTGTCATTGATTTTTTTTCTCTAATGAAAAGTTTATTCTTTCCTCCGGAGATAGATGGACACGGTAGTACTTCTGTAGCAGAATCTGTTTTTCTTATTGTTAGTTTTCTCAATACAGTCTCATGTAATCTGATTTGAGTAAATTGAGAATTGAAATACCGTTTACAAAGATGAGCTTATTAACCTTGCCAAAATAAAAACAAAAAGAACAGGACAGAGTAGAGCTTATTTTAAAGGTCATATGCCACCTGTGCCCAAAGCATTGAATCTTTTATATACATTCTCTACTCTCATATCAAAAATTTATCTTTTTGGAAAACATTTATTGTGGAATTTGTATCTTGTTTTTGTTTTTCTTTTTCCTTGAATTTGGCATTTTCAGATTGCTGATGCTGTGGTAGTGGCGAGATACCTCAGGGCCACTCTTGTAGTCCCAGACATAAGGGGACGCAAACCTGGCGATAAGAGGTAAAGGCTCAAGATAGTATTTCTGCCATTGTTTTAAGCACTTTTACCTTAACTTCATTCATGCACCAGTATTTTCTAGTAAGTAGTAACTGGAAGCACTAGTTTGCTTGATATTAGTAATACAAAGGCATGAATTCTATGAGCTATTCGCAACAATATCATTTTTAGTGACTTCTTTTTCCTTTATTAGTTTACTTTTAATTTTGTTGGAGAGGTGAGAGGGTTGAGGGATTGCATTGACATGGTGTTATACTACAATGTGAACGAGTGTGTAGAAATATGAAGCATGTTTCTCCATGTAGATATTGACATATTGTGCCCTCTATTTAGTGTTTTTTGTTTCATTATTTGTATATTACATAACCTTTTGGTGACTAGTTTGAGATTGATAACCATATCTTGTTTAAAAGAAAATATGTATGTGCTTATGAAAAAAATGAAAAGAAAATATATTGGTCACTGATGCAAAAGTAGTTGCGCTTAGGATGCTTTACAGTGACACTTCCGTCACAAAGAACCCAAGTATTCACATGGGAACCCATTGCTACTTGTTTTTATATTTAATTTCTGATCTCTAGACGTAACTTCTTAATTCCAGTGCATTATACAATTATTTTATTTCTGTTTTTTGCCATAGTTCCATTATGACTGCATTATGTCTTTTTCGGTGTCTGACAGTCTGGCTACAGATCATTCGTGATTAGGATAGCATTGTAGAGGTAATTGCAAAGAGCAACGACTTTAGTGATGCACAAATTCCTTCATACTGGACACGGATGTAGAATATGATACTCACTGAAATTTTCTGAAGAGAAATAAAAATGCATTACTAAATTGTACTATGCAGTACTGCGATATATCACCCTATACAGAATTTTGAAGGGAAGAAAAGATGCTTAATATGAAATTTATTTTATGATTCTCTTAATTTTGTGATAGACTTTACTCTTAAACATCGAATTTCAGTTGTGCTTGCCAGATCCTAACTTTTCCATATCATTTTTTTTCAGCTGAAGCAGTTGATTCTTTTTAATTTTTGATAGGTAGAAATAGTTGTTAAGACAATGCTCCTTGAAATGAAAATATTTTTGTTGAAAGTATTAGTCATGCTGAGACTAAAAGAAATTGATTTTATCTGTAGTGTTTGACAATATAGATCACCCAAATTGAGATGGTCTCCTCAAACATGTCACCAAGATACTGCAAAAGCTAGATTCATCTTATACTCTCCCATTACTTTTTAAATGTTGGCTTAGAGGAAAAAATTCGGTTCCTTTAGGTGTCATTTATAGATTCTAAAGGAGAATTAGTTACTTAGTTTCCCATATTACCCTAGACACCAAATGTAGATTTGTTTCTCCCTCAGTTTTCCAAGAATATATATAAGGGTAATATTGATATTTATTCCTATTTCAATTTATTAGTCGGAGCATTAATTACATTTCTTAATATATGTGCCTTCTCCTAAAACAAAATCTAAAAAGGAATGGAGGGAGTATATTATGTCCCAAACACTATGGGGTAAATTGTAAAATTATACAGCTTTCAAATTAGAATTTCACCTTGGATATCTCAAGGAAAAGAAGATCAAACATACAATCCTCCGAATGAAACTCCTTGCAATTATCATTCATGAGTTTTTTACAGCTGCATTGTCTAGTGAATGAGTCAAAAGGTTCTACTTGATTTATAATGATCAAGCAACGAAAAACTTTCAAGTACCTTTCTTTATATCTTTCAGGAACTTTGAAGAGATTTATGATGTCGAGAAGTTCATAAAAAGTCTGGATGGGGTGGTCAAAGTAGTAAAGTATCAACCTGACAAAATATCAGCACGAAATCTTGAGGTTGTGAGGGTCCCCAACCTGGTAACAGAAGACCACATTGCAGAACAAATTGAACCAATTTTTAGAGCAAAGGGCAACATAAGGCTTGCAACTTACTTCCCTTCAGTGAATATGAAAAAAACTGAAGGTAACATCAACTCCGTTGCATGTTTGGCAATATTTGGAACTCTAGAGCTACAACCAGAAGTTCAAGAAGTGGTTGACTCGATGATTGAGCGGCTGAGGACTCTGAGTCGTAAATCTGATGGCCAGTTTATAGCTGTGGACTTGAGGGTTGATATTTTGGAGAAAAAGAGTTGCCAAGGAGATGGTGCTACTGGGTCGAAGAGGTGTTACAGTCCACAGGAGATTGCAATATTCTTGAGGAAGATGGGTTTCAACAAGGACACTGCAATATATTTGACCCAATCGAGGTGGGACAACAGCCTTGATGCTCTGAAGGAATTATTCCCTAAAACTTATACAAAGGTGAGATTTCTTCCAGTCTTATAGTATTACCATGCTACTTGTATATTTTCAATTTAATTTAGTAAGGACCTTTCCATAACTTGTCAAATCTAATTCAGTTTCTAGAATTCTCAGTTAGCAACTTGGCATATTACATGTTCTCCTATATCTTTACCTTGTTATATTGTAATCCACTTGCAGGAAGGCATAATGCCGGCTGATAAAAAGGGAAAATTTCTCGACTATGATGTTTTTGAATTTGAGAAGGTTATTGACTTCTACATTAGCTCTCAGAGCGATGTGTTTGTTCCAGCCATCTCAGGCTTGTTCTATGCCAATGTGGCTGGTAAGAGAATTGCTTGGGGAAAGACTCAGATACTTGTTCCTGCAAACATTCCTACTAGTTCTTCTACTTCTGTGGCAGATTTTGTTTCCCATTATGTCTCAAAAAAGAACCACTTGGCCTATTCATGTTTCTGCTGAATCTTATGAAGGGTGAAGCAGGCAAGAGGTCGTTTCTGGTTCATGTCACCTCTAGAGATTTATTCTTTGCGAGAATTCCACATTTTATTTTTCATGTAGGGGCTTGGGGATTGGGGCTTGGATCTTATAAGTAGTAGCTAGCCTAAACAGAATGTTTTTGGTTTTTCCTGAGTTTGGCATTCTTCTAAGATATAATTGTCAAATATTGTAAAACTTTGCATCTTGATTCTTGTAACAATTGTTTACATTTTCAGAAATATCATGGAGTTTCTTCTTCTTCTTCTTCTTCCAGTCCCTTCCTTACTTCCTTGGGCTGCTGCTACCTATATCCTATTGTGTTTTTCCACTGGCAAACGAAAAGAGGACGAATCCAATCATTGATCCACGTAATAATCTCAACAATTTCCAAATATCTTAAAGTGAGTATATAACTCGTACAAATATCACATGTCGATAACAAATAAAAATAATAAAATAAAGTCTCTCAACAAAATTAAGAGAAACCTGCTTAATAATGGTCACGTACATACAAACTGGGGGTCTTAACCCCAACTCCCCAGCCCACACACAATATATATATATATATATATATATATATATATATATATATATATATATATATATATATATATATTAGAGATGAAGTAGAATGAAGTGACTTCATACCCAATGCAGTGCTGACACACAAGTGGTAGGGTGATCTCTCTGTCTGCGTGTCAGTACTGTATTGGTCATGAAGTGAACTTACCATGAAGTTTACTTCATGCTAGCCGGATCCAATATATATATATGTGAGGCCGGATCAAGTCCGGACTCCCGGACCGGATAAAAATCCGGACTTTAATAAATAAATAATTATGGAACTTGATTTTTTACATAATATAGTGTTTTGGGTGTGATTTGGATACATATAACAAAATATGTATGTACAGTCTGTGCAGATTGTATATACATTTTTTTGTATAGGTATCCAAATCACGCAAAAAACATTGTATTATGAAAAAATTTCAGTTCCATAAAATATTAAATTTTTTTTTAGTTGTTTTAAAAAAAAAAGCAAAAAAAAATTGGGTCCGGATTTGATCCGTGATGTATATATATATATACGGTCCAACTCTCTAGCTAACCAAAGGAAATGAATAAAAAACAAACCGGTTATAACGACTGTTTTTTTCGTCGCTATAACATACAAAGCCTAAGACAATGCTATGACGACGATTCGAACCGTTGTTATATCTCAGAAAACCGTCACTATAGTCAATTCGTTTTTGGTTCAATAAAGAACCGGATCGTGTATATATATATAAGAAATTGTCACTTCCTACTTTCACACCGAAAGTAGCCTTCAGTCAGCAAAAAATAATATTCTCGTTGAAAATTAGATTACGCTTCTGCTTTTTTACCAAAAGTAAAGATTCGTCCGGATTTTCAGAATACTGTCTGCCTTTCGGTGCCAAATAGTATAAAAAAAAAGTCACTATTCATTTTACTATTCATGAACAGTAAAAATCAAATGTAATAATTCACTTTTTATAATAGTTATTTCTTTATTCTATAAAAAGAGAACTAAGTCAGTTAGAATAGCATGTTCAATTTTAGTTTCAGTTTAGGTTCTTTTTTAGCTCATCTTTGAGTCTTATTTCTCTCTTCTTCTATCTTTTGAAGCTGAATTTGTCAAAATCCAGATTTTAAATCAAATTTACTAAAGACCGTGGCATTACTTAATCTTTTAAGCAAATCCTGTTAGTTTTTTTTTCTTCATGATATGAAAACTATGTAAAAAGGAAATAAAATGAGACTTACAAAGGCCACGGTGAACTAGGTGTTCTACAGTAAGTTAAGGTGACTTCTGAACAAAGAAGAAGAAAGAAATATAAATTAGAAAAGGAGAATAGATAATATAGATTTAATAGAAGCAACTAGAAACAAAACAACGAGAAGCGGAAAGAGATGATTTCACATGAAAATTGTCGTCGCTTTTCATATGAAAAAATATTATAAAAATATCAATTTCCTTTATTTATTAATATTTTCTCTATCTTCCTTGAATATTTATATGAATAATACTCCTTATATATGGGATATGGAGTGTAGCTAGTGTGATTCTTTTTACGAGGGTTGTCTTCTTAAATTTTTTAGTTAGGAGATTAATAATTAATAAAAGTAAGTGATGTGAACTTCAAATTAGATTGTAAAAAATGATAGTAGTAATAGACATCAGCCATCTACTCTTGCGTAATTAACTTTTTAAAACGACTCAATTTGGGTAAAGTTAATTATAGGTAATTAGTGCTTCTGAAGGCCGAATTAAAATATCCATTGGTAGCCTAGGTACCGGGTAAATTCAACTTGCTATATTTCACTAATGTATACTGAGTTGTAGGTCTTCATCGGTCTTATAAATGATTATTTAGTTTATATTTATATACTAGTCCCTCACTTTTTGACCTTTTACAAAAGGAATCTATGTTTTTAGGAATTGCAATATAAAATGAAACAATAAATAATTAAAGTTTTATTATCATGTTACAAAAATACTAGCAAGACTAATAATTTAGTACTACATTATTTGTTTAACAGTAGTGTAGTGTATTCCGTTCCTAACCTAACAAACGTATCGTATGGTGGTTAATTTGACTGGACAGGCACCGAGGCACGGCACGGACATAATTATAAATGCAAACCGACTGATACTCCATCTTTTATCGACTTAAACATATAAAAAGGAAGGCCTTAATTTCTAGTTCTACTACCCCTATTTGCTTGCAAAATCCAAAAACAATAATCGCTCTCGGCCGCAATGCAAGTACAAGATACAATAATCCACCTACTCACCACCATTTTGAGCGAGCGGGCGGGCGGGCAGGCAGGCAGGCAGCAGCAGCAGCAGCAGTTCTCCAGCATTAATTATCAAAATCTTCCACCACCTCTTTCATTTCACGTAAAGAATAATTTATCAGAAGAGACCAAATCGACCTTCTTTCCTTGCACGCAACTTGAAATTCTGTTCTTGTTGTTTCCTATCATCTGATTCACTTTTTTTCTCTCCTGGACCTGGACCTGGACCTGGACCATTTCCTCGTGTGACAATTCTTAGAGGATGAGCTTCTGTGTTGAAAACCCACTCATCCAACGAAATAACTGTAGTGGGTGAGAACAGAAGATACATATATTTCAGTGTTTCTGCAAGAAAGAAGCTTTGCATCATATTGTCTTGGACACCGCTATTAACCTGGGAAACACCACCACCACCAATCACCACTTTGCATATAAATCATTTCAAATTACTGCTTGCACTATCACAAGAGTAATTTTTAACAGAAAATAAATAAACTAATACGTTAAAAATATGTTTGAACTTTGAACAATTACACGTTTGTGTTTGAACTTTGACATTAGCAATCTGAATGTGTTTGAACTTTAAGAAAACGCCTTTATTATCTTTATTATAGATTGTTTTGCTTTATATTATTGTTTTGTTTGAATAAATATAAGATAAAATATTAAAATTGTCTTAAAATAAAAAATCTCGCCTAGGCCCCCGCCTCCCGCCTAGAATATTAATATCTCCTACTCCACATATGGTAACCTGATGTTAACATTTTAGAAACAATCTAAAATCATGGGCTAGAGTACTTACATCCTTCAATCCAACATATCCCGACTCTATGCGTGAGTTCTTCTCAAATGCTTGAAAAATGTTCCAACCCCACTCTTGGTATGTCTTGTTGCCAGTCAGACGCCAGAGGTAAAAGAGAGATTCAACTGTCTCTGGCCTCATTATATTCCATGATGTACCCACACTCATGTCCTGAAAATTTTGAGCATGCAAAAACTGTCAAGTGACGACTTTTCAAAAAATCATCACAAGAACGGAGTAACTAACCTGCCCTGCATGGAAAAAATAGTTCTCGCCAGCCAGTTTTGTTGGCGTCGACTGATAGAAATTATAGCATGTCCAAGCTAGCTGCATACAGAGGCCAAAGAAACCCAGTCATGAAGCTTCAAAACACCATTGGAAATGTGTTGCATTCATAGTAATCAAGTAAGCCCTTGAAGTCCAATACAATAAACAAGCTAATCTTTGTTTCTGAAAAGCGGGAGCTAGAAAAACATAATTCAAGTTATTATCCAGGACAAATCCTGCATCATTCCTACTATTTTAACTTTAAAGGATGGAACTGATAGCACTAACATGAAGGATTTCCACAATATTGCTGGATTAATCTTTCAGAGAGTATATTTGCCGGTTGAAGGAGGAGCCCCAATGGCACAATTGATCGTACAGGCTACTTTTATAATATTAAATCGTGAGCCATTTTTTTAAAAGCCAACTGTCCAAATTTGAACATAAAAACAAAGAAATAGAATACAATATAGGGAAAAATGGAAACCTTTGAGTTGACATCTGACAGTTGTCTAAACCTCCTATTTTTCAGCATAATAGAGGAATAAATTGCAGTATTGGGATCAAGGTCTTAAGGTAAGAAGATTTTACGAAAGCTTTTAGAGAATAAAAATAATACCCCCTTCGTTCCATAATATAATATAAACTATTTTATTTTTGAAGTAAATTTAACATATTTTGAAATTCAAAATTGATATGAATTAACTTAGTTTTAGCCTTTTAGACAAAACAATTATGAAAATTGTAAACTATCTAAGTACTAGTAAATACACGATTTATTATTTTCAAAAGTTAAACGAATCGAATTAAATTTGAAACACCTCATATTGACTTTGAAAAGTAAAACTTAATCTTATACTCCCTGTATTCCTTTTATTGTCTTTTTAGAGAGTGAAATTGGTTCCTTTGTATTTGTAGTTTGTAGATTTCAAGAAAACATTATTCACTTGGTTTTCCATATTATGACTACCTTAAATATTAATTTGTTTCTTTTTCATCTTTTCCAATGAATTTTAGAAGGGTAATATTGAGATTTTATAACCATTTTTTAATCAATACAAGTCATAAATTACATTTCTTATCTTTGTATTTTCATCCAAAATGTCAATTAAAAATGAATGGAGTGAGTCTTTTGGAACAGAGCAAGTATTTCATAAGTTATCATTTCGGAGAAAGAAATGAAAGCAATGATTCTTTAGGTGCACAAGAATGGAGAAAGAAACATTTAAATAATTAATGTTGAGCACACAAGAATTAAAGAAGATAAATATATGTATACCAACATGCTACATAAAAACAGGAAGCATGTGCAATCAAAAAATTGATTTTTTATTAGAAACTTGTCATAATTACTTATTAAAATTTATCAAGTAAAAGAACAAGAATGCACTTGACAAAAAGCTCTCAGAAAGATTATAAATTGAAGAACAACATTTTGATCAAATTAAGACATGTTTATGCCAGAGATCATGTTACATTTACAATAAATTATAGGGTACTACTAATTACTAGGGGTCTTAATTTTATTTTATTTTTTGTCTCAAATGTGGCATCATGACATTAGATGAGTACATCTCTTGGATATACCATAAGGCATAAAGTATCATTTGTCTTATTCAATGCCATGTCATTTGAGACCCCTAGCATTATCCTAAAGTATACATTTCTGTTCAATGAGAATTTATGAATTACCTCTTCTGCCAGTGATAGGAATTTCTGAGAGTTGTCAGGATCATAACCAGATGACCCTAATGCTATCATTCCTGGAGAAAAACAAGCTAATTCATCCATCTGCACGTAATTAAAAGAAAGCGAAAAAACTCAAATTTCAATAAGTAAGTTCCTAATGAAGCTCTGCAACGCCTATATGGCACATTGGCACTCATGTAATACCTTGTCAGTAAAAGAACCTCCCATCTTCTCAGCAATATAAGCGAAAGAAGATGGTTTAGTTCTCCGAATCAAGCTTAGTAAGCCCTTCATTGATGCCTCCCACATTTCTCTGTTTCCAAAATTCCAAGACAGTTTCATCAGGAAATGCGGTTATTTTTCTTAACACAATTTAGTTGGACCATCAAAAGTTCCAAAAGTGCATCAAGTTATAACCAACATAGGACATAGACAGAATCAAAAAACACTATCTGTATTCTTTTTCAAAAACAGACCTGAAGAAAAATAAGAGTACTTATCAATTAATATCAGACGGATAAGCTCCTGGAAACTTTCACCAAGTGTTGATATAGTATTAAAATAGTATGCTAAAAAGAGTTTGGTCAGCTTATAACATGCATAATGCGGCACATAAAATTGTAAATCTTATTCTGAAGTTCCGGAAGAACTAAAATAATGAGCCCATAATAGACTGTATGATAACCAACACTTCAAGTTGATTAATAACATGATTGATGTACATAATAAAGTTTCTGAAAAATGAAAAAATAAAAAGTTAATAATAAAAGCTTCCTACCTATAATGCTTTACAGCAGCAGTTCTGTTTCCCTGTATCCAACTTTAAGTAAATACTCGTAAAAGCTGCAAATCAGAATCACATCTCCATCAAACTCGCAAAGAAAAATTAGTTTTGTTTCTAACAGAAACAAAGGGCAAGAGAAGAAGACGGTCATCACCAATATTGACATAAAAAAAAGTACACCAAAGCTCATATGCATCATACTGAAAGAACAACTGGTCAGTACCTGTCCCCCATGGCTCCAAAGGTTATAGTTGAGTAAGATGTTGTCCCTTTATGTGGATTTATATATATGGGAAGCAACCCATCAGCAGGAAAGGCCTTACTAAGCTGTGCAATAACATTCTCTGCCTGAAAAATAATGATACGCTACTAAGTTTGGTGCGAAGATACTAACCCCAAAAGTACCCTAAAGTAAAAGGCGATAACCTACTCTTTACCACAAAACTATAAATGTTTATTTTAAAATAAACAATTCTCTGTACAGACAAAAGATGTATTCTTTAGTGCACTCCATAAGGTGACATATCTTTATTCATTAAATCTTTAGCATATATGAGAAATAGGATGACAGTGAGAATACTCCAATCTGTGTGAAATAATAAGAACAGATATATACCTTTTGCTGATACTTTGGGTCTCCTGTCCTCTGAGAAAGAGCAATAAATTCCAGCTGCTCTGTGCCAGAATCTGCCAGGATACTGTCACCCTGAGAACAAGGAATTTGAAAATTTTAAGAAATGAAATATTAGTTCTCAATTTTTTATAGAGATAATGGATTTATTTCAAGATATCAAAACATAGTTGTTCATGCATGGGATAGAAATATGGTTTAATAGGAAAAAATGTGCAAGAATTAGTGATGCTACGACAGAAGAGAGAGCTAAACATGAAGTTGTTTCTCCTATATCTAGTATCAGAGGAAAAGATAAAATGAAGTGTAAATAGATTCTAAGAGAACCAAGAAATAGAATAATACTCAACTCAACAATGCCTCTTATCCAAAAATAGTTGAGGCAGGCCAAAAATGAAATCTCATTTGTAATCGTAAAGCAAAAAAGGCAGGAGAAAAATGGAAAATATAAATAAAATAATTAAGAAACTGATAAAATGGAAGTAATTAAACTAAAAAAATATAAGTGAAGGGCGATAAATTAAATAAAATACTAAAAGAAAAAACACGTGTGTGTATATATATATATATATATATATATAGAGAGAGAGAGAGAGAGAGAGAGAGAGAGAGAGAGAGAGATAAAATGCTAAAAAGAAAATAAAGAAGAAAAGGGGAGGGACAAGATGGAGGGAAAAAAATTAAAATTAGTAATACTAAAACAAAGAAAAAGATACGAGACAAATGTAAAACTAGAACAAGAATAAAATATGCAAAAAGAAAAAAACTGTTATACATATAATATAATAAATGGAATATAATTGACAACATGGCCTATAATAGGAGTGAGTCGAGAAGGGTAATTCGCATATAGTAAGTTGGAACACTTTCTGATCTTTATTATCTTTTTATTTATATAATTATATTATTGCATTCTTTGTCTATTTAATTAATGTCTTTTTGTAATTTTCTTTTAATGTTTTTGAATCTTTTTATTATATTTGTTTTTATTTTATTATTCTTTTCTTTTCTTTTTGTCCTATTATTTTTCTTTAGTGATTTCTTTGACATTTTTTTATCTTTATTTTATATATGGTTAATCATTTGTACATAGGTGATGTGTTTCTATTTACCGTTGAACTTTTATTCATTATTATATTTGGTTCATTTTCAGTTAAACCCAACCAGCAGGATAAAAAGGCTTCTCGATTTCTAATCATCTCGAGGCTTTCAAACGCATCCAAGCAATTGGTAACCGATTGAACATAGAAAGCATAGATTTGTTAAGTTTGACTACGAGGCTTCTTAACCCGCAGCTGACTATTAATTGAAAGACCACATCCATCTTAAATTTCGCATCTCAGCAACTCCTATCTTATTCACATGTGGACTAACACTCAGCTTCATATAGCACTGTTGGCCTCATCGTCATCCTATAAAATATCATTGCAAATCGACTGAGATTTTACAATCGCATATTAGGAAAATAGTCTCCATAGTCCATAGTAAGAATCTCCCTGACATAAACCTAAATTGATTATATGATAGAAAGCAGGACTAAATATGCCGTCACAGAATAAAAACAGCAAGTGACAAACTAAAAAGGAAATAAAAAATAGCTGAGCTTGCAAAGAACTAAAGCAGCATCTGCAGAGAATATTTTTGACTCATCCAAGGGTTAGTAGAGAGGGCTCCCCTCTTAAGTATGAGCATAAATTATAGATTGACAAATTAATGAAATAACCTAGTAAACATAACCAAAAAAAAAGGAAAAAATCATTTCCTTTTCTTTTCTTTTTTTACAATTGTAAACATAACATCAAAGACTTGAATCGAGTATATCTCAACCATAGAGAATATTGAACTGCATATTTACTTAGTTCAGAACTCACCCCTGTCCAACCAGGGTGAGCCAAGTTAATAATGTTATAAGGGATGCCAGAAGGTGTATCCCATGCAGGCAGGAGTCTGTCAGCAATGTCTTTAGCCTTTTCAAGAAAAACTTTATCCCCGGAAAGATCAAATGCACTAAGAAGTCCACCCACAACTCTAAATTGTTGAAACCAGACATGATTGTCAGCACAGAAAATTAGCTGTTTCTACCCTATGCTGATAGTATAATACACAAATGTATATGTGCATATAACTTGCATATACCATAGCCATAGGAGAAGAACAATAAGCAATACTGAAAAATGACATAGTAAACCTGACAAAGTAACCTTATGGTCGTCTCAAAAACACTTGCATCATAGTTCTTGTTGAAATCCAACGAGTTTGCAACCCACCTGCAATAAACAGCATGTTCATATTTGACACAGACATACACACATATAAAGAACCATTCAAAAGATTACATTTCTTGTTACTATTCTAATTATATAACCCTCCCCAGAGCCAAGTATTTGCAGGAGACTTGTGCATTGGGTACGACTTTTATTCTTATCATTATTACGTATGCATTTATGAAACGATAATACTGTTGGGAAATGGAATATAGAAGTGGGAGATAAGATAAAAGAGAGAGATAACAATTAAACAACTATAATTGAGTAGATATATGGAGTGAATGGTAGTATACTTCAATAAAAAGAAATGGGAACTTTAGCTACCATTACTAACAGATGCTATGATGTATATGGAAGATTAAAAAGAAAGTAGAAGGTAAGGAAAAGGCAAATAAGCTATTGAAATTAGTTGGAATACAAGCAGTTGAGGAATCAAAAGAATATTGAACTTCACCTCAAAAGTTTTTATCCCCAGTTTTGAACATGGTACTATACTAGACTACAGAATGATCGAGTATTAGGAATGGTCATGAACACACGGATAAAAGAGAAAAATAAAATAGCTCCTCAAAGCCGAATGAGGTGAAAGTGTTGATAAGAGCATAGTTGTCACAATGCGAGACACATCGGAAGTTGATCGCCAGAACGCCTAATTGATAAGGCATCCACCATGGCGGCGTCCATATAGCGACAAGTCATTAACAATATGCACTTCATACATTATTTATTTTACTTCAAAAGTATATTGAACAATAAAATTTTATATATATTAAAATCCAAAACATAACAATTTAACACTATGCAATACCATTAAATACACAATTATATGAAAACTCCACGATCAAAATTCAAAAATAAATGTTTGACATTAAAAACTAGTAGAACAAGTCAACAAACATCACGTAAAAAATAAAGAATCAGCCAAGTAATCACATATTACGAGTTCAACAAGTATTTAAATAACACCACATAGCAAGCCAAAATTAAAAGTCTCCACTCTCTACTCTAGTAGTCATAGCTCAAGCAAATTCATTAAGTATATAAAATCATTTGACTCATTTCTATCTCCCTCATGAGCATTACTCTCATTCAAAGGAGTAGGGTCATGGGTTGGGTAATCGGAAAAGTCCATAGATTCTGATAGTTATGAGTAAAAAATGACTTAATCACTTAACTTGGGCTAGTTGTCAAGGCGTGAACCTTAGCAACTCAGCGTTAAGGCATCACCTTGCCCTTCTCCAATGCCACCTTTAACAACCGGCACGACCCGTGATCAATGAATATTTTCTTTTTCTTCGTTAATTTATGAGTTAATGGGGGAATATGTTGAAAATTGAGAAAAATCAACTCAAATTTGGGAAAGGATAGTACGTTGGTATAGAAAATCTCTTCTGTCTTGTTAAGTCAACTCTTTAGTTGATATGGAATATAATACCAAATACCTCACAAATCACAATCTGGCACGTGATAGAAGGTCTCCTTTTTAGATTTTGTATCTATTTTAGATTATTCAAATACACATCGAGCCTATGTTCTCTCTCTATGTAGCTATGGGCACTTCTTGCGTTAGGAGAACAAAGTTATTCCCTCTGTAAAAGTATAAATGTCCTTTTATTGACTTTTACGGGGTAATTGACCATTTTTAAAACAATAAAATTGTGTTAGTCTTTTACATGCATACAAAGATACATACATATAATTTAGTAGAGGCGACCCATTCAATGATACATCGAGTCTCATGGATTTCACGTCATAACATTTATACCTAGACTGAGCATATCCAAGAAAGTGTCGCAATTTAGAAAATCAAAATATATATGATTTATTAATTTGACTACAAAAGTTGTTGAGGACATTTATCCTTGGACGAAGGGTGTATTATTTAACTATGTTCAAAGGCCCTAACCTAGTTAGTCCTATGGATTAAGCAGAATAAACATGAGAATGGTAATGCACATCAAAATTTCAAGAAAAACTTGATTTTTTATTTTTGATAAGTAGAAAAAGACTTTGATTAACTGGCATAAACACTTTGTTTTCTACAGTATCTTCTATCAAGTAATCTACATGAGACTTTGAACTTGCAACAATAAAGGCCACATTTCCAAGGCTCCATAGGAGACATTGCTCTATATATTCCATGAAATATAGAACATGTAGTCAGTAGCCTAAGAAGCACAGACACATCCTGAAGCCCACGAATTTGTGTCAGACACGAATTTGCTCTGACATACCTCCGACACACACCTGACACGTATCCGTGAGCTTCCCTTTTTTCTTTTCTTTTTTTTTTTAAAAAACTTGGACACGCCTTGGACACGTCCCGACTTGCCTCGGTCACGCAAGGGATAAATTTTTTAAAATAAAAACTCCAGTACTAAAATTGCAAGATAAAAGTTAATTGAGGATAATCATATGCAATCGGTACCTTTTAAACCTAATTCCTTCAAATCGGTACATTTGAATGGACCATATGGTGTATGTTGCATATGTTATAAATTTGTAAATAGACCGTGAGGGCTATCTAAAATGGGTATGTTATAAATCTGTTTAAGTTTTTATTATGTTCTATTAATAATTAAATTATTTATTGTAAAAAATACATTTATAGTATTTTATATATATATAATAATAAGATAGAACCCAATTTGAATTTGGGCGGAAAAACACAAGGACGGTTCAGATTCATTTTAATTTTCAAATTGAAGAAACGGAAAGAGAGGGAGGCTTTCGTTACGTCGTGCCTTCAGGCACAGACAATTACTAGTATATATATAATTGAACGTGTCCCGTACGTATCGTGTCGTGTCCGTGTCTAAATCAGTGCTCCATAGCCAGCAGCATTTAGAGCAGATGAAGCTTTCAACTACCACCACACCAGAATGTTTACGCTCTGAGCCTAAAAGTTCAACTAGGTCAAAATGATGCATAAAACTGACCTTCTGATATGCTTATTATGCTTCCAATATTAATTTCTTTTCACCATAATAAAATAAAACTATTCGTCCCAGATTTCCTAGATCCAACCATTTAATAAACTTGTTTTAGTGGCGACTTTGGCATCAGAAAATTAAAGTTGAAAATCATCCAGGCTGCCTAGATCCAACCATTTAAAAACAGGGAAATACAGAGAGTCAGCATAGGGGATGTTGTAAAAAAAGTATTTGGTGGTTTTATCCAAACTCACAAGGCCAGGTAAAATCCTTCAGTTAATTATTTACTTCATAATATATAGCATAGCATCAGGAAACAACAATGTGACTCCGCTGCAAGAAGCAGGATTCTAGTTTAATCAGAATTAACATGCATGGGAAATATAAAGATATAGCTGAGATTAGCATAAGATTGGCTACAAAAAACACATCGTCCTGTAAAAAAAATTGGGCACGGCCATGATGGCGCGTCATAGAAACAATAAACCATAACATTAAAACAGATATATATATATATATATATATATATATATATATATATATATATATATATATATAAAAAGAGCAATTTACCGACCCATAAATGCATTAAATATCTTTCAATCGACATGGAATTATAAGGAGAATTTAATAAACTAGTCAACATTGCGGTGGTAAGGTTTTAAGGGTCTTAAAACCTAGACTATCCTTTATTTTTCTTAATTGCCTTTTTTAAAAAGTAAATAATTTCAATAGAAGCTCCAAAAAGGGCGAGCCCTTTTATTTATCTGGATCTTTCAGAGGTTGAAAGGGATTTATCCGAGTTGAAAAAACCCTGAAAAGTGAAAACTCTTGCATATGAGCTAGTTCGTTAAACTTGACCCATTTCAGATAAAAGCATACTTTGAATTCTTTAGAGAGAGTGAATATTTTAAATTAAGAAGAGAAAAGGGCATAGGAATACAAAATTGCAATTGTAATGCCTTTTTATTCAAGTTCAACAATTATAATTTTCTTTCTTTTATTGATAAGTTCTATTATAATATCTCTTTACCCTGGTACACCCTCATACAGGAATTAGAGACCTACATAATAATGGTTGGTGGTTCAGGATCCAATTCTCTGATTCATATGTCTGTGTCACTCATAAAAAAAAAAACAACTGAAACTCACTCTCTAGCTCTTTGAAACTGCTCGTCCAGACCCATTATATATAAAGTGCCAAGAGAGTCTACAAGAGTCGCCCCAAGACCACCAAAGCTATTAACACTGTTCTTCGACTGTGGCTGATAACAAAAGAATGCATGTTAGTAAAAATATTGTACGAATGCTTATTCAAAGAACTTCAAAGACAAAACATAACAAGAAAATTTAGCCCAAAAAAATACAGAACAAGAAAAGAGAAAAAAGTGTAAGGGTTGGTACAGAACTATCACTTCACCAACTTTAAATAAATTAGAAATAAGCTATTAACTTTAACAACCACAAACACAGAATTCTGGTCAAGAGAATAAAGAAAAAAGATGGATCCAATAAAATAAACTACCTTTCATTTGCGTATGTGCACAGCCTCATCTTGACCCCATGCATATTTTTCATATAAGAGGTCCATGCATGAAGCATAAGCGCTTTTACTTTTTTCTCTTCACGAACCTCAATATGGTCAAATTTGGAATCGCCTTTATTTTAAGTCATCACTATCTTTTGCCAAAAAAAGTCTTATTTCACACTGAGACATCTTGAACATTCTTTGAATTTTCCAAATTTGCAAGTTAAAATTGATATTCGACCCAAAAGTTAAGCCACAAGAAAAAATAAATAAGATAAGACTAGTATAACGTATTTATTTTATTTTATTTCTATAATTAAGTAAAATTATCCTATTCATTTCCACCAAGGCCACGGATCTAGCAAGAAAACAATACAGTAAATGGAAGAGGAAAAAATACTTATAAAACAGAAAATATACAGTTGTTTCTCTAGAAAATGTGAATATATATATATATAAGCAAGAAAATCTCAGAATAGTACTCGACTAATTTTGATATACATCGATTTAGAATTGAATTTCTGACCTAGAATAGAAAGCTCCAAAAATTGTAAGGTGCTAGCTATAAGATTTCTGAAGTTTTTAAAAAATTAGGGTCACAATTATAATTGGAATGAGTAACAAAAAAAAACTATCAACAAAATAATTGTAAAATAAAATGAGTAATTTTGCAATCAAGTAGCACTTCATTCAAATGAGCGACCTGGACCTGAAAACCAGACAAAATTTGTTAAACAGTAACAAGTAGCAAGACAAATAGATATCCATGCCATGATGAATACTGTAATTAGGGAGAGATGGCATATTATATATATCAATACTCCGCTATGTTCTATATGGGAAATCAGTATCTGAAACTCCATTTTCTTTCCCTAATTCTTTATGGCATAACAATTACATATTGAACAAATCAAAATGTGCATGTCACAAAGAGATGGCATGACTACGAGTCTCTGTCACAAAAATTAGTATGGTGCTATTACTTTCATAGATATCTATAGATGCCCAACAAATAAGTGTTTACTCCTGCATCATTTTCCTCCTGCGCTCAAAATAATATTCGATAGTCAACAATGTGTGCCATCCACAACAAAAGAGGGCATAAGAGCACTAAGGGACAGTTAGTACCTGCGGAAGTGAAAATAAACTGCAATACCGGTAGTGTGGGTCTGGATCCCCCCCATCTTATATATATTAAATTTAAAATAAAAATTAAATTCAAGAGAAAGGCATCAAAACCCACTAAGTACATAAAACTGGGGTACTACCAGTTTTGCATAAATTTAAGTACTGCCCCTCACCTGTTCAACTAGTACTAACAAACCTAGAGGATTTTCTAGCCCAAGGAAGACCCAAAGAAAATGGTTTCTTGACTAGCAAAGAAGTCCAGTTATTTTTATTTACCTTTCTTTTGAGAAACTCCAACTGAAATTTTGGGGTCCAATATTTAATTTTTTTTCCTTACCACTTATCTGAACATGGGGAACTCAGAACTCCAACAAAGTGGGTTGGACATCATCCGAAGCATAATAACAGCAATACGAAGTATTCAGTGACCCCCTTAATTACTATCTACCAGCTTTCCAGTTTTTAGTCATTTATAAGAAGCTGCAGCGAGCTTTCAAAACAATTCTCAAGTGTAATCCGAACTTCAAAAGTATCAGTGTAGATACTCTAGGTAAGTCCCATTTTCATCAATGGATGACAGTAACTAATAAGTCTCAATTAAACAATGTCTTTTATTCCAAAACTACTTAAGGTCGGCGTGTAAAAATAGAAAGGCAAGAAGAGAACTAAAAAGATAAAACAAATTAAATAATAAAAGAAAAAAAATAGACCCTACTATTTGTCAGAGCCTTGTGCCATGAGTAAGACAATAACTAAAAAGACTAACAACATTTAGTTGGAGACCCACCATGTAGACATTAGGCATGCCTCAACTAGCTTCGCGTGTATATAAAAGAATAGAAATAAAGAAAAAATAATCAAATACATCACACTCAGTAAATTGTGAGAAGCGTCCTTGATAAATGGATTTATCACTTGGTAACTTGCAAAAACATATGTCTGCTTTGGGTGAGTTACCTTCATATAGTTGTGATCATACTCATTCTCTTCATTTTGACTTTAGTTGATAATTTGTACAACAAAACTATAACGTATTCAACCTGATTAAACAATATGTAAATAAGTTGCCTTTGGATTATATTTGTGGCGACCCCAAATCCGGGTACTTGCAACCCGAACTCGGTTCTCCACGATACCATTTCTTTAAGCTGAATAATACTAAATAATAATACATTCGAACTTAATTTACATACATTAAAGTTTACTTCCTGGTCACGTGACCTTCAAATACATTCCTTACAATATCTGACAATAGATTCCATTGTCTTACTAACTATAACCATTAACTCATAATATAAACTCATTCGAACAGCTTTCCTTTCCCCTTGTTCGTGCCTGAGCCTTCAGGTTGCTCATACATAACTGAAAACATTTAATTTAAGCAAGGATGAGCATTTGAGTGCCCAAAGAAGTAATAGCAATTATATATATAAATTGAAAGAATATAAATATTCTCTTTACATAACACTTCTACAAACGAATCGAAAATTGTGAAGTAATGTCATCTTGATAAAAATTCACATAATAACTCTCTTTCAATTTCTTGAAATTAGGCTCCACCCATGAATAGGGTTTAAGAAACATACTATGAACATTCTTTTCATTTTTGAAAAGGTTTAGCAGAAATCCATCCGCAAACCGTCATAACTTACGGGCACGGAGGGTGATCAGCCCCGTTGTACCCTGTATTGATCAATACTACATAACTTGAACGAAATTCATCGCTCACTCTATCCGCCTTGGGCGCAAAAATCTTCCCATATAAGGATGTTCATACATGCCTGGTTTTAAACCCGAAGGTTTTTAATCTTGCTCAACAATAATATGTAATTCAACATATATATATACGGGTAATTGACAAAAGTGTATCAACATATGAATAAATGCCATGATTATCCAAGTGGGGACACTTGTATAACCATTTAGAAATCAACTTAACAGAATATATATCTGAGTTAACATGTTGATAATCAAAGCGTACATAATCATGCGAGGAATAGAATAATTAAAAACTTCTTACTCATGTCCATTGCATAAAGGAAATGCAAAGGTAAGATATCACTCGATTTCTTGATTACAAATCTCAACTTAGGTTTTATCTCTTTATCACAACCTATCAATAATCGGATCATTCGTTCGATTAGAACATATATATCATAACACATAATCTCATCTATTACAATTAAAGACATATAATAAATCACGTCATCACATAATCGCAGTTGATCATACTTTTAGTTCATATTACGTATTTGAAATATTTTTATACATTTTTCAAATATCTCATCCATGTTTTTACAATGAGTCTTTTTCTTTCTTTTATAAGTTCGACATTTGTTTGCTGCATCACAAGCCTTTATCGGCAATTATCGAGTCTAAGACTCTTATTACGTACTTCAACATCTCAGTAAATATCGGACATTTTATTTTTAATCATTTTCAAATTTTCAAAAATTGAAAATTTAAAATAATTCAAATCACATTACTACTTAGGACTTATAGTGATATAATCTATTACTATAGGTGTTCTTCTTCAAATTCGAACTTCATAATCGGTTCTCAAGTCAAATTAGTTTGGTTTATTATAACTTTCAAACATCTAATCATAATTAAATGATTTAAACATTAACTAATTCCATTATCATTAATAATTAATTTATATTAAACTATTAATGAAACCATTGCCAAAATATAAAAGTTATTTATAATAACTCAAACTATTTTTTAAAACATTTATATTACCCTTAAATGATTTTTAAAATAATTAAAATCATTTTAAATAATTACCATTAATATTTAAATATTAATGTACTATTTATCCAAATATTAAAAGTCATTAATTATAACTTAAGATATTTTTAAATCCTTAATATCCTCTTTAAATGATTTTTAAATAAATAAAACCATTTTAAACTATTTATTTAATAATAATTATTAAATAACTAAATATCATTAATATTATCTTAATATCATTAATATTAAATCATTAATGAAATTATCCTTTAAATATTAAAAGTTATATTTTATAACTTAAAATATTTTTAAATACCTTAATTTCATTTAAAATGATTTTTATAATATTAAAATCATTTTTAAACTAAATTATTTAATATTATCATTAAATAACTTTAATATCATTAATATTAATTAATTAATGAAATTCATCACAAAATATTAAAAGTCATGGGAAATAACTTAAAATATTTTCTTATACCATAAAATAATTTTTCATGATTTTTCATGAATTAAAACTATTTTTAAATCATTTATTTAATATTATAATTAAATAAATAAATACCTTTTATATTCCAAAATATTAAATATTTATGAAATATACTCAAAATAATTAAATATTATTTTTGGAATTTAAAATAATTTTTTCGAATTTAATAAGTATTTTTAATAATTAAAATCTAATTTTTCTAATTTTAAATCATTTTGAAAATTACGAAATTAAAATAAATAGAATCAAATCATTAAAAGGCTTTAGCGACAAATCATCGCCAGGTGTTCTTATGCCTCAAGAACAACATGCGATGCGCGATTTCAAGTTAGTTTTGACCATGAATAATTCTCAATCCATTACGTTTAGGACTTGGATCTTGTAGTACTCATGTAATACTACACTTACCAACAAACATCATGACTAAACAACATCGGATCTAAGAGTTATTAGCCATCAAAAATTCGACAATGTCGTTTCTTCAACCAAGAAACGATTGAGATCTCTCTTTGGGTCCTTATAACTTGTAATCATGTATTGTTTGTGTGATATATAAGTCTCGTGTTGTAGACTACATGCGTAAATACGATCTATTACTTAACACTATCATCAAAAACAAGAAATCAAGCGACTAAAGTAAGGTCAAACCTTGTCGGAAAAATCAACACTTAGAAAATTGGTCGTCCAGAAATTTTCCTACAATGCTTAATCTACCCACTTTGACCTTAAATAACTTTTGATCCACAAATGATATGGACTGATTCTTTTGGAGATTAAAGACCCCATACCGAATACACATATCAACTTTCATAACATGAAAACTCCAAACATAATTGAGATCTCTACAAGGCCTTACATTTGCTTAAAAAATATTTTCTGGACACTTGGAACTTTTTCTGGGTTTTTCAGAATCAGTTTCATGATCGGTCAATGCACTTTGACCATCAATAACTTTTGATCCACACTAGATATGGACCTTATTCCTTTTGGAGCTTAAAAAAACATACCAGGCTACACATAACAACTTTTAAACAACAAAACTCATGATCGAGCAAAGAGTTATGGCCTCTGACATTTGGTGAAAAATCACAGAAATGAAATTTTCCAGATTTTTGGAATCTTCAAATCCGAGCTTCTAAATGTTATGGAATCAACATCTAGCATCCCGGATCATCCTTAACACTATATAATCATGTTTTAACATTTAAACATAACATCTAACACCAAAAAGTTTGAGAAAAATCAAGCTAGAGTTTATACCTTTTAAGCTTTGATTTTCCGATTTTAACTTATGATTTGTTGTTGTGATGGTCGGGCTTTGATTATAGATGATCTAGCAAGCTAATTTCGTAGCTTTTAGAGAGAGATGATCTAGGATGAGTGATATGAGATGATCTATAATTGAGTAGATATATGGAGTGAATGGTAGTATACTTCAATAAAAAGAAATGGGAACTTTAGCTACCATTACTAACGAGATGCTATGATGTATATGGAAGATTAAAAAGAAAGTAGAAGGTAAGGAAAAGGCAAATAAGCTATTGAAATTAGTTGAATACAAGCAATTGAGGAATCAAAAGAATATTGAACTTCACCTCAAAAGTTTTTATCCCCAGTTTTGAACATGGTACTATACTAGACTACAGAATGATCGAGTATTAGGAATGGTCATGAACACACGGATAAAAGAGAAAAATAAAATAGCTCCTCAAAGCCGAATGAGGTGAAAGTGTTGATAAGAGCATAGTTGTCACAATGCGAGACACATCTAAGTTGATCGCTGAACGCCTAATTGATAAGGCATCCACCATGGCGCGCTGGCCCATATAATGACAAGTCATTAACAATATGCACTTCATACATTATTTATTTTACTTCAAAAGTATATTGAACAATAAAATTTTATATATATTAAAATCCAAAACATAACAATTTAACACTATGCAATACCATTAAATACACAATTATATGAAAACTCCACGATCAAAATTCAAAAATAAATGTTTGACATTAAAAACTAGTAGAACAAGTCAACAAACATCACGTAAAAAATAAAGAATCAGCCAAGTAATCACATATTACGAGTTCAACAAGTATTTAAATAACACCACATATGAAGCCAAAATTAAAAGTCTCCACTCTCTACTCTAGTAGTCATAGCTCAAGCAAATTCATTAAGTATATAAAATCATTTGACTCATTTCTATCTCCCTCATGAGCATTACTCTCATTCAAAGGAGTAGGGTCATGGGTTGGGTAATCGGAAAAGTCCATAGATTCTGATAGTTATGAGTAAAAATGACTTAATCACTTAACTTGGGCTAGTTATCAAGGCGTGAACCTTAGCAACTCAAATATAAGGCATCACCTTGCCTTCTCCAATGCCACCTTTAACAACCGGCACGACCCGTGATCAATGAATATTTTCTTTTTCTTCGTTAATTTATGAGTTAATGGGGGAATATGTTGAAAATTGAGAAAAATCAACTCAAATTTGGGAAAGGATAGTACGTTGGTATAGAAAATCTCTTCTGTCTTGTTAAGTCAACTCTTTAGTTGATATGGAATATAATACCAAATACCTCACAAATCACAATCTGGCACGTGATAGAAGGTCTCCTTTTTAGATTTTGTATCTATTTTAGATTATTCAAATACACATCGAGCCTATGTTCTCTCTCTCTCTATGTAGCTATGGGCACTTCTTGCGTTAGAGAACAAAGTTATTCCCTCTAAAAGTATAAATGTCCTTTTATTGACTTTTTACGGGTAATTGACCATTTTTAAAACAATAAAATTGTGTTAGTCTTTTACATGCATACAAAGATACATACATATAATTTAGTAGAGGCGACCCATTCAATGATACATCGAGTCTCATGGATTTCACGTCATAACATTTATACCTAGACTGAGCATATCCAAGAAAGTGTCGCAATTTAGAAAATCAAAATATATATGATTTATTAATTTGACTACAAAAGTTGTTGAGGACATTTATCCTTGGACGAAGGGTGTATTATTTAACTATGTTCAAAGGCCCTAACCTAGTTAGTCCTATGGATTAAGCAGAATAAACATGAGAATGGTAATGCACATCAAAATTTCAAGAAAAACTTGATTTTTTATTTTTGATAAGTAGAAAAGACTTTGATTAACTGGCATAAACACTTTGTTTTCTACAGTATCTTCTATCAAGTAATCTACATGAGACTTTGAACTTGCAACAATAAAGGCCACATTTCCAAGGCTCCATAGGAGACATTGCTCTATATATTCCATGAAATATAGAACATGTAGTCAGTAGCCTAAGAAGCACAGACACATCCTCCACAAGCCCACAATTTTGTGTCGGACTTAATTTGCTCTGACATACCTCCGACACACACCTGACACGTATCCGTGAGCTTCCCTTTTTTCTTTTCTTTTTTTTTAAAAAAACTTGGACACGCCTTGGACACGTCCCGACTTGCCTCGCTCACGCAAGGGATAAATTTTTTAAAATAAAAACTCCAGTACTAAAATTGCAAGATAAAAGTTAATTGAGGATAATCATATGCAATCGGTACCTTTTAAACCTAATTCCTTCAAATCGGTACATTTGAATGGACCATATGGTGTATGTTGCATATGTTATAAATTTGTAAATAGACCGTGAGGGCTATCTAAAATGGGTATGTTATAAATCTGTTTAAGTTTTTATTATGTTCTATTAATAATTAAATTATTTATTGTAAAAAATACATTTATAGTATTTTATATATATATAATAATAAGATAGAACCCAATTTGAATTTGGGCGGAAAAACACAAGGACGGTTCAGATTCATTTTAATTTTCAAATTGAAGAAACGGAAAGAGAGGAGGCTTTAAGATTCGTCTGCGCTTGATGCATAATTACTAAGATATATATAATTGAACGTGTCCCGTGACGTATCGTGTCGTGTCCGTGTCTAAATCAGTGCTCCATAGCCAGCAGCATTTAGAGCAGATGAAGCTTTCAACTACCACCACACCAGAATGTTTACGCTCTGAGCCTAAAAGTTCAACTAGGTCAAAATGATGCATAAAACTGACCTTCTGATATGCTTATTATGCTTCCAATATTAATTTCTTTTCACCATAATAAAATAAAACTATTCGTCCCAGATTTCCTAGATCCAACCATTTAATAAACTTGTTTTAGTGGCGACTTTGGCATCAGAAAATTAAAGTTGAAAATCATCCAGGCTGCCTAGATCCAACCATTTAAAAACAGGGAAATACAGAGAGTCAGCATAGGGGATGTTGTAAAAAAGTATTTGGTGGTTTTATCCAAACTCACAAGGCCAGGTAAAATCCTTCAGTTAATTATTTACTTCATAATATATAGCATAGCATCAGGAAACAACAATGTGACTCCGCTGCAAGAAGCAGGATTCTAGTTTAATCAGAATTAACATGCATGGGAAATATAAAGATATAGCTGAGATTAGCATAAGATTGGCTACAAAAAACACATCGTCCTGTAAAAAAAATTGGGCACGGCCATGATGGCGCGTCATAGAAACAATAAACCATAACATTAAAACAGATATATATATATATATATATATATATATATATATATATATATAAAAAGAGCAATTTACCGACCCATAAATGCATTAAATATCTTTCAATCGACATGGAATTATAAGGAGAATTTATTAAACTAGTCAACATTATTGCGGTGGTAAGGTTTTTAAGGGTCTTAAAACCTAGACTATCCTTTATTTTTCTTAATTGCCTTTTTTAAAAAGTAAATAATTTCAATAGAAGCTCCAAAAAGGGCGAGCCTTTTTATTTATCCTGGATCTTTCGTAGGTTGAAAGGATTTATCCGAAATTGAAAAACCCCTGAAAAGTGAAAACTTTCAGATATGAAATTAGGTTCGTTAAACTTGACCCATTTCAGATAAAAGCATACTTTGAATTCTTTAGAGAGAGTGAATATTTTAAATTAAGAAGAGAAAAAGGGCATAGGAATACAAAATTGCAATTGTAATGCCTTTTTTATTCAAGTTCAACAATTATAATTTTCTTTCTTTTATTGATAAGTTCTATTATAATATCTCTTTACCCTGGTACACCCTCATACAGGAATTAGAGACCTACATAATAATGGTTGGTGGTTCAGGATCCAATTCTCTGATTCATATGTCTGTGTCACTCGCAAAAAAAAAAACAACTGAAACTCACTCTCTAGCTCTTTGAAACTGCTCGTCCAGACCCATTATATATAAAGTGCCAAGAGAGTCTACAAGAGTCGCCCCAAGACCACCAAAGCTATTAACACTGTTCTTCGACTGTGGCTGATAACAAAAGAATGCATGTTAGTAAAAATATTGTACGAATGCTTATTCAAAGAACTTCAAAGACAAAACATAACAAGAAAATTTAGCCCAAAAAAATACAGAACAAGAAAAGAGAAAAAGTGTAAGGGTTGGTACAGAACTATCACTTCACCAACTTTAAATAAATTAGAAATAAGCTATTAACTTTAACAACCACAAACACAGAATTCTCACAAGAGAATAAAGAAAAAAGATGGATCCAATAAAATAAACTACCTTTCACCGTATACGTACGCACAGTTTCATCTTGACTCCCACGCATATTTTTCATATATGAGGTCCATGCATGAAGATAGCGCCTTTTACTTTTTCTCTTCACGAACCTCAATATACAAATTTGGAATGCCTTTATTTTTAAGTTAGCATCACTATCTTTTGCCAAAAAGGTACTTATTTCCACCGGATATCTTGAACATTCTTTTGAATTTTCCAAATGCAAGTTAAAATTGATATTCAGACCCAAAAAGTTAAGCCACAAGAAAAAATAAATAAGATAAGACTAGTATAACGTATTTATTTTATTTTATTTCTATAATTAAGTAAAATTATCCTATTCATTTCCACCAAGGCCACGGATCTAGCAAGAAAACAATACAGTAAATGGAAGAGGAAAAAATACTTATAAAACAGAAAATATACAGTTGTTTCTCTAGAAAATGTGAATATATATATATATAAGCAAGAAAATCTCAGAATAGTACTCGACTAATTTTGATATACATCGATTTAGAATTGAATTTCTGACCTAGAATAGAAAGCTCCAAAAATTGTAAGGTGCTAGCTATAAGATTTCTGAAGTTTTTAAAAAAATTAGGGTCACAATTATAATTGGAATGAGTAACAAAAAAAAACTATCAACAAAATAATTGTAAAATAAAATGAGTAATTTTGCAATCGAAGTAGCACTTCATTCAAATGAGCGACCTGGACCTGAAAACCAGACAAAATTTGTTAAACAGTAACAAGTAGCAAGACAAATAGATATCCATGCCATGATGAATACTGTAATTAGGGAGAGATGGCATATTATATATATCAATACTCCGCTATGTTCTATATGGGAAATCAGTATCTGAAACTCCATTTTCTTTCCCTAATTCTTTATGGCATAACAATTACATATTGAACAAATCAAAATGTGCATGTCACAAAGAGATGGCATGACTACGAGTCTCTGTCACAAAAATTAGTATGGTGCTATTACTTTCATAGATATCTATAGATGCCCAACAAATAAGTGTTTACTCCTGCATCATTTTCCTCCTGCGCTCAAAATAATATTCGATAGTCAACAATGTGTGCCATCCACAACAAAAGAGGGCATAAGAGCACTAAGGGACAGTTAGTACCTGCGGAAGTGAAAATAAACTGCAATACCGGTAGTGTGGGTCTGGATCTCCCCATCTTATCTTATATATATTAAATTTAAAATAAAATTAAATTCAAGAGAAAGGCATCAAAACCCACTAAGTACATAAACTGGGGTACTACCAGTTTTGCATAAATTTAAGTACTGCCCTCACCTGTTCAACTAGTACTAACAAACCTAGAGGATTTTTCTAGCCCAAGGAAGACCCAAAGAAAATGGTTTCTTGACTAGCAAAGAAGTCCAGTTATTTTTATTTACCTTTCTTTTGAGAAACTCCAACTGAAATTTTGGGGTCCAATATTTAATTTTTTTTCCTTACCACTTATCTGAACATGGGGAACTCAGAACTCCAACAAAGTGGGTTGGACATCATCCGAAGCATAATAACAGCAATACGAAGTATTCAGTGACCCCCTTAATTACTATCTACCAGCTTTCCAGTTTTTAGTCATTTATAAGAAGCTGCAGCGAGCTTTCAAAACAATTCTCAAGTGTAATCCGAACTTCAAAAGTATCAGTGTAGATACTCTAGGTAAGTCCCATTTTCATCAATGGATGACAGTAACTAATAAGTCTCAATTAAACAATGTCTTTTATTCCAAAACTACTTAAGGTCGGCGTGTAAAAATAGAAAGGCAAGAAGAGAACTAAAAAGATAAAACAAATTAAATAATAAAAGAAAAAAAATAGACCCTACTATTTGTCAGAGCCTTGTGCCATGAGTAAGACAATAACTAAAAAGACTAACAACATTTAGTTGGAGACCCACCATGTAGACATTAGGCATGCCTCAACTAGCTTCGCGTGTATATAAAAGAATAGAAATAAAGAAAAAATAATCAAATACATCACACTCAGTAAATTGTGAGAAGCGTCCTTGATAAATGGATTTATCACTTGGTAACTTGCAAAAACATATGTCTGCTTTGGGTGAGTTACCTTCATATAGTTGTGATCATACTCATTCTCTTCATTTTGACTTTAGTTGATAATTTGTACAACAAAACTATAACGTATTCAACCTGATTAAACAATATGTAAATAAGTTGCCTTTGATTATATTTGTGGCGACCCCAAATCCGTGTATTTGCAACCCCAAACTCCTGCTCTCCACGATACCATTTCTTTTGTTCGAATAATACTAAATAATAATACATTCAAACTTAATTTACATACATTAAAGTTTACTTCCCCTGCGTCGCGACCTTCAAATACATTCCTTACAATATCTGACAATAGATTCCATTGTCTTACTAACTATAACCATTAACTCATAATATAAACTCATTCGAACAGCTTTCCTTTCCCCTTGTTCGTGCCTGAGCCTTCAGGTTGCTCATACATAACTGAAAACATTTAATTTAAGCAAGGATGAGCATTTGAGTGCCCAGCAAGTAATAGCAATTATATATATAAGCTGAAAGAATATAAATATTCTCTTTACATAACACTTCTACAACGAATCGAAAATTGTGAAGTAATCTGTACTGATAAAAAATTCACATAATAACTCTCTTTCAATTTCTTGAAATTAGGCTCCACCCATGAATAGGGTTTAAGAAACATACTATGAACATTCTTTTCATTTTTGAAAAGGTTTAGCAGAAATCCATCCGCAAACCGTCATAACTTACGGGCACGGAGGGTGATCACCATTGGTCAGACCATTCTCAGATGATCAATACTACATAACTCGAACGAAATTCATCGCTCACTCTATCCGCCTCATGCAAAAATCTTCCCATATAAGGATGTTCATACATGCCCGGTTTTAAACCCAAGGTTTTAATCTTGCTTTCAACAATAATATGTAATTCAACATATATATATACGGGTAATCGACAAAAGTGTATCAACATATGAATAAATGCCATGATTATCCAAGTGGGGACACTTGATAACCATTTAGAAATCAACTTAACGTGTAATATATATCCGAGTTAATATGTTGATAATCAAAGCGTACATATAACTGCGTATGAATGAATAATACTCAAAAACTTTACTCATGTCCATTGCAGAAAAGGAAATGCAAAGGTAAGATACTCACCGATTCATTGATTACAAATCTCAACTTAGGTTTTATCTCTTTATCACAACCTATCAATAATCGATCATTCTGCTTGATTAGAACAATATATCATAACACATAGTATCGCTCTATTACAACAAGACATACCTAATCACGCCATCACATAATCGCAGTGATCATACTTTTTTTGTTCATATTCGTATTTGAAATATTTTTATACATTTTCAAATATCTCATCCATGTTTTTACAAAGTAGTCTTTTCTTTCTTTTATAAGGTTCTACATTTGTTTGCTGCATCGGCCAAATTTATCGGCAATTACTGAGTCTAAGACTCTTATTCTCAGACTTCAACATCTCAAAATATCGGACATTTTATTTTTAATCATTTTCAAATTTTCAAAATTGAAAAATTTAAAATAATTCAAATCATTATTAACGGGCTTATATAAGTGATATAATCACATTATAGTGTTCTTCTTCAAATTCGTAACTTCATAATCGGTTCTCAAGTCAAATTAGTTTGGCTTTTATAACTTTCAAACATCTAATCATAATTAAATGATTTAAACATTAACTAATTCCATTATCATTAATAATTAATTTATATTAAACTATTAATGAAACCATTGCCAAAATATAAAAGTTATTTATAATAACTCAAACTATTTTTAAAACATTTATATTACCCTTTAAATGATTTTTAAAATAATTAAAATCATTTTTAAATAATTACCATTAATATTTAAATATTAATGTACTATTTATCCAAATATTAAAAGTCATTAATTATAACTTAAGATATTTTTAAATCCTTAATATCCTCTTTAAATGATTTTAAATAAATAAAACCATTTTTAAACTATTTATTTAATAATAATTATTAAATAACTAAATATCATTAATATTATCTTAATATCATTAATATTAAATCATTAATGAAATTATCCTTTAAATATTAAAAGTTATATTTTATAACTTAAAATATTTTTAAATACCTTAATTTCATTTAAAATGATTTTTATAATATTAAAATCATTTTTAAACTAAATTATTTAATATTATCATTAAATAACTTTAATATCATTAATATTAATTAATTAATGAAATTCATCACAAAATATTAAAAGTCATGGGAAATAACTTAAAATATTTTCTTATACCATAAAATAATTTTTCATGATTTTTCATGAATTAAAACTATTTTTAAATCATTTATTTAATATTATAATTAAATAAATAAATACCTTTTATATTCCAAAATATTAAATATTTATGAAATATACTCAAAATAATTAAATATTATTTTTGAATTTAAAATAATTTTTCGTAATTTAATAAGTATTTTTAATAATTAAAATCTAATTTTTCTAATTTTTAAATCATTTTCAGAAATTACAGAAATTAAAAATAAATAGAATCCGTCGCTAAAGGCTTTAGCGACAGAAATCTGTCGCCTTAGGTGTTCTTATGCCTCAAGAACACTGACAAGGCAGTTTCAAGGTGCCTAGTTTGACCATGAATAATTCTCAATCCATTACGTTTCTGGGACTTGGATCTTGTAGTACTCATGTAATACTACACTTACCAACAAACATCATGACTAAACAACATCAGATCTAAGAGTTATTAGCCATCAAAAAGTTCGACAATGTCGTTTTCTTCAACCCAAGAATCGAGATGCCTACTTTGGGTCCTTATAACTTGAATCAGGTATTGTTTGTGTGATATATAAGTCTCAGTTTGTAGACTACATGCGTAAATACGATCTATTACTTAACACTATCATAAAAACAAGAAATCAAGCAAATAAAGTAAGGTCAAACCTTGTCGGAAAAATCAACACTTAGAAAATTCTACCGTCTCAGAATTTTCCCACCAATGCTTACCACCCACTTTGACCTTAAATAACTTTTGATCCACAATGATATGGACTGATTCTTTTGGAGATTAAAGACCCCATACCGTATCACACATATCAACTTTCATAACATGAAAACTCCAAACATACCGAGATCTACAAGGCCGACATTTGCTTAAAAAATATTTTCCGGACACTTGGAACTTTTTCCGGTTTTTCGTAATCGGTTTCATGATCGGCCAATGCACTTTGACCATCAATAACTTTTGATCCACACTAGATATGGACCTTATTCCTTTGGAGCTTAAAAAAACATACCAAAGCTACACATAACAACTTTTAAACAACAAAACTCATGATCGAGCAAAGAGTTATGGCCTCGACATTCGGTGAAAAATCACGAAATGAAATTTTCCGCATTTTTGGAATCTTCAAATCCGAGCTTCTAAATGTTATGGAATCAACATCTAGCATCCCAGATCATCCTTAGACACTATAATCAACATGTTTTAACATTTAAACATAACATCTAACACCAAAAAGTTTGAGAAAAATCAAGCTAGAGTTTATACCTTTTCTAAGCTTTGATTTTCTGATTTTGGCTTATGATTTGTTGTTGTGATGGCTGGGCTTTGATTATAGACTGATCTAGCAAGCTAATTTCGTAGCTTTTAGAGAGAGATGATCTAGGATGAGTGATATGAGATGATCTATAATTGAGTAGATATATGGAGTGAATGGTAGTATACTTCAATAAAAAGAAATGGGAACTTTAGCTACCATTACTAACAGATGCTATGATGTATATGGAAGATTAAAAAGAAAGTAGAAGGTAAGGAAAAGGCAAATAAGCTATTGAAATTAGTTGAATACAAGCAAATGAGGAATCAAAAGAATATTGAACTTCACCTCAAAAGTTTTTATCCCCGCCAACACGGTACTATACTAGACTACGTAATGATCGAGTATTAGGAATGGTCATGAACACACCTGGATAAAAGAGAAAATAAAATAGCTCCTCAAAGCCGAATGAGGTGAAAGTGTTGATAAGAGCATAGTTGTCACAATGCGAGACACATCTAAGTCGATCGCCGTAACGCTTAATCGATAAGGCATCCACCACGGCGGCCCATATACAATAAGTCATTAACAATATGCACTTCATACATTATTTATTTTACTTCAAAAGTATATTGAACAATAAAATTTTATATATATTAAAATCCAAAACATAACAATTTAACACTATGCAATACCATTAAATACACAATTATATGAAAACTCCACGATCAAAATTCAAAAATAAATGTTTGACATTAAAAACTAGTAGAACAAGTCAACAAACATCACGTAAAAAATAAAGAATCACCAAGTAATCACATATTACGAAGTTCAACAAGTATTTAAATAACACCACATAGCAAGCCAAAATTAAAAGTCTCCACTCTCTACTCTAGTAGTATATAGCTCAAGCAAATTCATTAAGTATATAAAATCATTTGACTCATTTCTATCTCCCTCATGAGCATTACTCTCATTCAAAGGAGTAGGGTCATGGGTCAGGGTAATCTGAAAAGTCCATAGATTCTCGATAGTTATGAGTAAAAATGACTTAATCACTTAACTTGGGCTAGTTGTCAAGGCGTGAACCTTAGCAACTCAAATATTAAGGCATCACCTTGCCCTTCTCCAATGCCACCTTTTAACAACCCAAGACGCGATTCGTGATCAATGAATATTTTCTTTTTCTTCGTTAATTTATGAGTTAATGGGGAATATGTTGAAAATTGAGAAAATCAACTCAAATTTGGGAAAGGATAAGACGTTGGTATAGAAAATCTCTTCTGCCTTGTTAAGTCAACTCTTTAGTTGATATGGAATATAATACCAAATACCTCACAAATCACAACTGCACACGATGATAAAGGTCTCCTTTTAGATTTTGTATCTATTTTAGATTATTCAAATACACATCGAGCCTATGTTCTCTCTCTATGTAGCTATGGGCACTTCTCATGCTTAGAGAACAAAGTTATTCCTCCGTAAAAGTATAAATGTCCTTTTATTGACTTTTTACTAGGGTAATTGACCATTTTAAAACAATAAAATTGTGTTAGTCTTTTACATGCATACAAAGATACATACATATAATTTAGTAGAGGCGACCCATTCAATGATACATCGAGTCTCATGGATTTCACGCCATAACATTTATACCTAGATCGAAAGCATATCCAAGAAAGTGTCGCAATTTAGAAAATCAAAATATATATGATTTATTAATTTGACTACAAAAGTTGTTGAGGACATTTATCCTTGGACGAAGGGTGTATTATTTAACTATGTTCAAAGGCCCCAACCTAGTTAGTCCTATGGATTAAGCAGAATAAACATGAGAATGGTAATGCACATCAAAATTTCAAGAAAAACTTGATTTTTATTTTGATAAGTAGAAAAGACTTTGATTAACTGGCATAAACACTTTGTTTTCTACAGTATCTTCTATCAAGTAATCTACATGAGACTTTGAACTTGCAACAATAAAGGCCACATTTCCAAGGCTCCATAGAGACATTGCTCTATATATTCCATGAAATATAGAACATGTAGTCAGTAGCCTAAGAAGCACAGACACATCCTCAAGCTCACGAATTTGTGTCGGATACCTAATTTGCTCTCGACATACCTCCGACACACACCCCGACACGTATCCGTGAGCTTCCCTTTTTCTTTTCTTTTTTTTTAAAAAACTTGGACACGCTTTGACACGTCCCCACTTGCCTCGGCCACGCAAGGGATAAATTTTTAAAATAAAAACTCCAAAGACTAAAATTGCAAGATAAAAGTTAATTGAGGATAATCATATGCAATCGCACCTTTTAAACCTAATTCCTTCAAATCGGCACATTTGAATGGACCATATGGTGTATGTTGCATATGTTATAAATTTGTAAATAGACCGTGAGGGCTATCTAAAATGGGTATGTTATAAATCATTTAAGTTTTTATTATGTTCTATTAATAATTAAATTATTTATTGTAAAAAATACATTTATAGTATTTTATATATATATAATAATAAGATAGAACCCAATTTGAATTTGGGCGGAAAAACACAAGCGACGCCTCAGATTCATTTTAATTTTCAAATTGAAGAAACGGGAAAGAGAGAGAGGCTTACGTTACGCCGCTACTTCAAAAACGATGCATAATTACTAAGATATATATAATTGAACGTGTCCCGTGACGTATCGTGGTCGTGTCCGTGTCTAAATCAGTGCTCCATAGCCAGCAGCATTTAGAGCAGATGAAGCTTTCAACTACCACCACACCAGAATGTTTACGCTCTGAGCCTAAAAGTTCAACTAGGTCAAAATGATGCATAAAACTGACCTTCTGATATGCTTATTATGCTTCCAATATTAATTTCTTTTCACCATAATAAAATAAAACTATTCGTCCCAGATTTCCTAGATCCAACCATTTAATAAACTTGTTTTAGTGGCGACTTTGGCATCAGAAAATTAAAGTTGAAAATCATCCAGGCTGCCTAGATCCAACCATTTAAAAACAGGGAAATACAGAGAGTCAGCATAGGGGATGTTGTAAAAAAGTATTTGGTGGTTTTATCCAAACTCACAAGGCCAGGTAAAATCCTTCAGTTAATTATTTACTTCATAATATATAGCATAGCATCAGGAAACAACAATGTGACTCCGCTGCAAGAAGCAGGATTCTAGTTTAATCAGAATTAACATGCATGGGAAATATAAAGATATAGCTGAGATTAGCATAAGATTGGCTACAAAAAACACATCGTCCTGTAAAAATTGGGCACGGCCATGATGGCGCGTCATAGAAACAATAAACCATAACATTAAAACAGATATATATATATATATATATATATATATATATATATATATATATATATAAAAGCAATTTACTGACCCATAAATGCATTAAATATCTTTCAATCGACATGGAATTATAAGGAGAATTTATTAAACTAGTCAACATTGTGGTGGTAAGGTTTTTAAGGGTCTTAAAACCTAGACTATCCTTTATTTTTCTTAATTGCCTTTTTTAAAAGTAAATAATTTCAATAGAAGCTCCAAAAAGGGGCGAGCCCTTTTATTTATCTGGATCTTTCAGAGGTTGAAAGGGATTTATCCGAGTTGAAAAAACCCTGAAAAGTGAAAACTTCAGATAAATGAAATGGGCTTCATTAAACTTGACCCATTTCAGATAAAAGCATACTTTGAATTCTTTAGAGAGAGTGAATATTTTAAATTAAGAAGAGAAAAAGGGCATAGGAATACAAAATTGCAATTGTAATGCCTTTTTTATTCAAGTTCAACAATTATAATTTTCTTTCTTTTATTGATAAGTTCTATTATAATATCTCTTTACCCTGGTACACCCTCATACAGGAATTAGAGACCTACATAATAATGGTTGGTGGTTCAGGATCCAATTCTCTGATTCATATGTCTGTGTCACTCGCAAAAAAAAAAACAACTGAAACTCACTCTCTAGCTCTTTGAAACTGCTCGTCCAGACCCATTATATATAAAGTGCCAAGAGAGTCTACAAGAGTCGCCCCAAGACCACCAAAGCTATTAACACTGTTCTTCGACTGTGGCTGATAACAAAAGAATGCATGTTAGTAAAAATATTGTACGAATGCTTATTCAAAGAACTTCAAAGACAAAACATAACAAGAAAATTTAGCCCAAAAAAAATACAGAACAAGAAAAGAGAAAAAAGTGTAAGGGTTGGTACAGAACTATCACTTCACCAACTTTAAATAAATTAGAAATAAGCTATTAACTTTAACAACCACAAACACAGAATTCTGGTCAAGAGAATAAAGAAAAAAGATGGATCCAATAAAAATAAACTACCTTTCACCGTATACGTCATCACTGAAGCTTCATCTCGACCCTAATGATATTTTTCATATGAGGTCCATGCATGAAGATAGCGCGCTTTTACTTTTTTCTTCATTTGAACCTCAATACACAAAATTTGGAATGCTTTATTTTTAAGTCAAGATCACTATCTTTGCCAAAAAAGGTATTATTTCCACTGAGACATCTTGAACATTCTTTTGAATTTTCCAAATTGCAAGTTAAAATTGATATTCGCACTCAAAAAGTTAATTCACAAGAAAAAATAAATAAGATAAGACTAGTATAACGTATTTATTTTATTTTATTTCTATAATTAAGTAAAATTATCCTATTCATTTCCACCAAGGCCACGGATCTAGCAAGAAAACAATACAGTAAATGGAAGAGGAAAAATACTTATAAAACAGAAAATATACAGTTGTTTCTCTAGAAAATGTGAATATATATATATATAAGCAAGAAAATCTCAGAATAGTACTCGACTAATTTTGATATACATCGATTTAGAATTGAATTTCTGACCTAGAATAGAAAGCTCCAAAAATTGTAAGGTGCTAGCTATAAGATTTCTGAAGTTTTTAAAAATTAGGGTCACAATTATAATTGGAATGAGTAACAAAAAAAAACTATCAACAAAATAATTGTAAAATAAAATGAGTAATTTTGCAATCGAAGTAGCACTTCATTCAAATGAGCGACCTGGACCTGAAAACCAGACAAAATTTGTTAAACAGTAACAAGTAGCAAGACAAATAGATATCCATGCCATGATGAATACTGTAATTAGGGAGAGATGGCATATTATATATATCAATACTCCGCTATGTTCTATATGGGAAATCAGTATCTGAAACTCCATTTTCTTTCCCTAATTCTTTATGGCATAACAATTACATATTGAACAAATCAAAATGTGCATGTCACAAAGAGATGGCATGACTACGAGTCTCTGTCACAAAATTAGTATGGTGCTATTACTTTCATAGATATCTATAGATGCCCAACAAATAAGTGTTTACTCCTGCATCATTTTCCTCCTGCGCTCAAAATAATATTCGATAGTCAACAATGTGTGCCATCCACAACAAAAGAGGGCATAAGAGCACTAAGGGACAGTTAGTACCTGCGGAAGTGAAAATAAACTGCAATACCGGTAGTGTGGGTCTGGATCTCCCCCTCTTATATATATTAAATTTAAAATAAAAATTAAATTCAAGAGAAAGGCATCAAAAACCCACTAAGTACATAAACTGGGGTACTACCAGTTTTGCATAAATTTAAGTACTGCCCTCACCTGTTCAACTAGTACTAACAAACCTAGAGGATTTTTCTAGCCCAAGGAAGACCCAAAGAAAATGGTTTCTTGACTAGCAAAGAAGTCCAGTTATTTTTATTTACCTTTCTTTGAGAAACTCCAACTGAAATTTTGGGGTCCAATATTTAATTTTTTTCCTTACCACTTATCTGAACATGGGGAACTCAGAACTCCAACAAAGTGGGTTGGACATCATCCGAAGCATAATAACAGCAATACGAAGTATTCAGTGACCCCCTTAATTACTATCTACCAGCTTTCCAGTTTTTAGTCATTTATAAGAAGCTGCAGCGAGCTTTCAAAACAATTCTCAAGTGTAATCCGAACTTCAAAAGTATCAGTGTAGATACTCTAGGTAAGTCCCATTTTCATCAATGGATGACAGTAACTAATAAGTCTCAATTAAACAATGTCTTTTATTCCAAAACTACTTAAGGTCGGCGTGTAAAAATAGAAAGGCAAGAAGAGAACTAAAAGATAAAACAAATTAAATAATAAAAGAAAAAAAAAATAGACCCTACTATTTGTCAGAGCCTTGTGCCATGAGTAAGACAATAACTAAAAGACTAACAACATTTAGTTGGAGACCCACCATGTAGACATTAGGCATGCCTCAACTAGCTTCGTGTGTATATAAAAGAATAGAAATAAAGAAAAAATAATCAAATACATCACACTCAGTAAATTGTGAGAAGCGTCCTTGATAAATGGATTTATCACTTGGTAACTTGCAAAAACATATGTCTGCTTTGGGTGAGTTACCTTCATATAGTTGTGATCATACTCATTCTCTTCATTTTGACTTTAGTTGATAATTTGTACAACAAAACTATAACGTATTCAACCTGATTAAACAATATGTAAATAAGTTGCCTTTGGATTATATTTGTATGATTCAAATCCGTGCATTACAAACCCGAACTCTGCTTCTCCACGATACCATTTCTTTAAAATTTGAATAATACTAAATAATAATACATTCAACTTAATTTACATACATTAAAGTTTACTTACCTGTGACGTGACCTTCAAATACATTCCTTACAATATCTCGATAATAGATTCCATTGTCTTTACTAACTATAACCATTAACTCATAATATAAACTCATTCAATAGCCTTTCCTTTCCCTTGTTCGCGTGCTCGAGCCTTCAGTTGCTCATATACATAATCGAAAACATTTAATTTAAGCAAGGATGAGCATTTGAGTGCCTCAAATAAGTAATAGCAATTATATATATAAGTTTGAAAGAATATAAGTATTCTCTTTACATAACACTTCTACAACGAATCGAAAATTGTGAAGTAATCAGACTCGATAAAAAAATTCACATAATAACTCTCTTTCAATTTCTTGAAATTAGGCTCCACCCATGAATAGGGTTTAAGAAACATACTATGAACATTCTTTTCATTTTTGAAAAGGTTTAGCGAAAATCCATCCATGAAACCGTCATAACTTACGGCACGCGGGTGATCGACTCATTGTACCTCTCATTGATCAATACTACATAACTTGAACGAAATTCATCATTACTCTATCCGCCATGGCGCAAAAATCTTCCCATATAAGGATGTTCATACATGCCTGGTTTTAAACCCGAAGGTTTTTAATCTTGCTCAACAATAATATGTAATTCAACATATATATATACGGGTAATTGACAAAAGTGTATCAACATATGAATAAATGCCATGATTATCCAAGTGGGGACACTTGTATAACCATTTAGAAATCAACTTAACGTAATATATATCCGAGTTAACATGTTGATAATCAAAGCGTATATAATGCATGCGAGAATAGAATAATTAAAACTTCTTTTACTCATGTCCATTGCATAAAGAAAATGCAAAGGTAAGATATCTTTTGATTTCTTTGATTACAAATCTCAACTTAGGTTTTATCTCTTTATCACAACCTATCAATAATCGGATCATTCGCTCGATTAGAACAATATATCATAACACATAATCTTCGCCTTATTACGATTAAGACATAGTCTAATCACGTCATCACATAATCGCAGTGATCATACTTTTAGTTCATATTACGTATTTGAAATATTTTTATACATTTTCAAATATCTCATCCATGTTTTTACAAGAGTCTTTTCTTTCTTTTATAAGTGTCCGACATTTGTTTCCGCTGCATCGGCTTTTTATCGGCAATTTCTTGAGTCTAAGACTCTTATTCGTATTTCAACATCCTCAGAATATCGACATTTTATTTTTAATCATTTTCAAATTTTCAAAAATTGAAAAATTTAAAATAATTCAAATCATTATTAACGGGCTTATAGTGACATAAGCTTTATTATATAGGTGTTCTTCTTCAAATTCGAACTTCATAATCGGTTCTCAAGTCAACTAGTTTGGTATTTATAACTTTCAAACATCTAATCATAATTAAATGATTTAAACATTAACTAATTCCATTATCATTAATAATTAATTTATATTAAACTATTAATGAAACCATTGCCAAAATATAAAAGTTATTTATAATAACTCAAACTATTTTTAAAACATTTATATTACCCTTAAATGATTTTTAAAATAATTAAAATCATTTTAAATAATTACCATTAATATTTAAATATTAATGTACTATTTATCCAAATATTAAAAGTCATTAATTATAACTTAAGATATTTTTAAATCCTTAATATCCTCTTTAAATGATTTTTAAATAAATAAAACCATTTTTAAACTATTTATTTAATAATAATTATTAAATAACTAAATATCATTAATATTATCTTAATATCATTAATATTAAATCATTAATGAAATTATCCTTTAAATATTAAAAGTTATATTTTATAACTTAAAATATTTTTAAATACCTTAATTTCATTTAAAATGATTTTTATAATATTAAAATCATTTTAAACTAAATTATTTAATATTATCATTAAATAACTTTAATATCATTAATATTAATTAATTAATGAAATTCATCACAAAATATTAAAAGTCATGGGAAATAACTTAAAATATTTTCTTATACCATAAAATAATTTTTCATGATTTTTCATGAATTAAAACTATTTTAAATCATTTATTTAATATTATAATTAAATAAATAAATACCTTTTATATTCCAAAAATATTAAATATTTATGAAATATACTCAAAATAATTAAATATTATTTTTTGGAATTTAAAATAATTTTTCAGAATTTAATAAGTATTTTTAATAATTAAAATCTAATTTTTCTAATTTTTAAATCATTTTCAGAAATTACAGAAATTAAAAATAAATAGAATCCGTCATTAAAAGGCTTTAGCGACAAATCTGTCATACTTTAGGTGTTCTTATGCCTCAAGAACAACGACAAAAGCGATTCAAGGTGCTGGTTTGACCATGAATAATTCTCAATCCATTACGTTTACGGGACTTGGATCTTGTAGTACTCATGTAATACTACACTTACCAACAAACATCATGACTAAACAACATCGGATCTAAGAGTTATTAGCCATCAAAAGTGCGACAATGCCGTTTCTTCAACCGAAGAACGATGTCGAGATCTTTACTTTGGGTCCTTATAACTTGTAAATCATGTATTGTTTAATGTGATATATAAGTCTCAGAAGTTGTAGACTACATGCGTAAATACGGATCTATTACTTAACACTATCATAAAAACAAGAAATCAAGCGACTAAAGTAAGGTCAAACCTTGTCGGAAAAATCAACACTTAGAAAATTACTGGTCATCGAGAATTTTTCCAGGTCAATCTTAGGCCTACCCACTTTGACCTTAAATAACTTTTGATCCACAATGAGATATGGACTGATTCTTTTGGAGATTAAAGACCCCATACCGTATACACATATCAACTTTCATAACATGAAAACTCCAAACATCTTGAGATCTACAAGGCCTGACATTTGCTTAAAAATATTTTCTCGGACACTTGGAACTTTTTTCGGGTTTTTCGAGAATCGGTTTTCATGATCGGTCAATGCACTTTGACCATCAATAACTTTTGATCCACACTAGATATGGACCTTATTCCTTTTGGAGCTTAAAAAAACATACCAGGCTACACATAACAACTTTTAAACAACAAAACTCATGATCGAGCAAAGAGTTATGGCCTCTGACATTTGGTGAAAAATCACAGAAATGAAATTTTCCAGATTTTTGGAATCTTCAAATCCGAGCTTCTAAATGTTATGGAATCAACATCTAGCATCCCAGATCATCCTTAGACACTATAATCAACATGTTTTAACATTTAAACATAACATCTAACACCAAAAAGTTTGAGAAAAATCAAAATTTAGAGTTTATACCTTTTCTAAGCTTTGATTTTCTGATTTTGGCTTATGATTTGTTGTTGTGATGGCTGGGCTTTGATTATAGACTGATCTAGCAAGCTAATTTCGTAGCTTTTAGAGAGAGATGATCTAGGATGAGTGATATGAGATGATCTATAATTGAGTAGATATATGGAGTGAATGGTAGTATACTTCATAAAAAGAAATGGGAACTTTAGCTACCATTACTAACGAGATGCTATGATGTATATGGAAGATTAAAAAGAAAGTAGAAGGTAAGGAAAAGGCAAATAACTATTGAAATTAGTTGGAATACAAGCAGGTTGAGGAATCAAAAGAATATTGAACTTCACTCAAAAGTTTTTATCCCCGCTTTGAACATGGTACTATACTAGACTACGAATGATCGAGTATTAGGAATGGTCATGAACACACCTGATAAAAGAGAAAAATAAAATAGCTCCTCAAAGCCGAATGAGGTGAAAGTGTTGATAAGAGCATAGTTGTCACAATCACGAGACACATCGGAAGTTGATCGCCGAGCGCTTAATTGATAAGGCATCCACCATGGCGGCGTCCATATAGCGACAAGTCATTAACAATATGCACTTCATACATTATTTATTTTACTTCAAAAGTATATTGAACAATAAAATTTTATATATATTAAAATCCAAAACATAACAATTTAACACTATGCAATACCATTAAATACACAATTATATGAAAACTCCACGATCAAAATTCAAAAATAAATGTTTGACATTAAAACTAGTAGAACAAGTCAACAAACATCACGTAAAAATAAAAGAATCGACCAAGTAATCACATATTACGAGTTCAACAAGTATTTAAATAACACCACATGTGAAGCCAAAATTAAAAGTCTCCACTCTCTACTCTAGTAGTCATAGCTCAAAACAAATTCATTAAGTATATAAAATCATTTGACTCATTTCTATCTCCTCATGAGCATTACTCTCATTCAAAGGAGTAGGGTCATGGGTTGGGTAATCGGAAAAGTCCATAGATTACGATAGTTATGAGTAAAAATGACTTAATCACTTAACTTGGGCTAGTTGTCAAGGCGTGAACCTTAGCAACTCGGTTAAGGCATCATCACTTGCCCTTCTCCAATGCCACCTTTAACAACCGCACGACCGTGATCAATGAATATTTTCTTTTCTTCGTTAATTTATGAGTTAATGGGGAATATGTTGAAAATTGAGAAAAATCAACTCAAATTTGGGAAAGGATAAGACGTTGGTATAGAAAATCTCTTCAGTCTTGTTAAGTCAACTCTTTAGTTGATATGGAATATAATACCAAATACCTCACAAATCACAATCTGGCACGTGATAGAAGGTCTCCTTTTTAGATTTTGTATCTATTTTAGATTATTCAAATACACATCGAGCCTATGTTCTCTCTCTATGTAGCTATGGGCACTTCTTGCGTTAGGAGAACAAAGTTATTCCCTCTGTAAAAGTATAAATGTCCTTTTATTGACTTTTACGGGGTAATTGACCATTTTTAAAACAATAAAATTGTGTTAGTCTTTTACATGCATACAAAGATACATACATATAATTTAGTAGAGGCGACCCATTCAATGATACATCGAGTCTCATGGATTTCACGTCATAACATTTATACCTAGACTGAGCATATCCAAGAAAGTGTCGCAATTTAGAAAATCAAAATATATATGATTTATTAATTTGACTACAAAAGTTGTTGAGGACATTTATCCTTGGACGAAGGGTGTATTATTTAACTATGTTCAAAGGCCCTAACCTAGTTAGTCCTATGGATTAAGCAGAATAAACATGAGAATGGTAATGCACATCAAAATTTCAAGAAAAACTTGATTTTTATTTTGATAAGTAGAAAAAGACTTTGATTAACTGGCATAAACACTTTGTTTTCTACAGTATCTTCTATCAAGTAATCTACATGAGACTTTGAACTTGCAACAATAAAGGCCACATTTCCAAGGCTCCATAGGAGACATTGCTCTATATATTCCATGAAATATAGAACATGTAGTCAGTAGCCTAAAAGCACAGACACATCCTGAAGCCCGCAATTTGTGTCGGATACCACGAATTTGCTCATACATACCTCAAACACACACGACACGTGTCAAGTGAGCTTCCCTTTTTCTTTTCTTTTTTTTTTTAAAAAACTTGGACACGCCTTGACACGTCCCCGACTTGCCTCGGTCACGCAAGGGATAAATTTTTAAAATAAAAACTCCAGTACTAAAATTGCAAGATAAAAGTTAATTGAGGATAATCATATGCAATCGGTACCTTTTAAACCTAATTCCTTCAAATCGGTACATTTGAATGGACCATATGGTGTATGTTGCATATGTTATAAATTTGTAAATAGACCGTGAGGGCTATCTAAAATGGGTATGTTATAAATCTGTTTAAGTTTTTATTATGTTCTATTAATAATTAAATTATTTATTGTAAAAAATACATTTATAGTATTTTATATATATATAATAATAAGATAGAACCCAATTTGAATTTGGGCGGAAAAACACAAGGACGGTTCAGATTCATTTTAATTTTCAAATTGAAGAAACGGAAAGAGAGGAGGCTTTACGTTACAATAGATGCTTTGAACATGCACAATTACTAAGTATATATATAATTGAGCGTGTCCCGTGATGCGTATCGTGTCGTGTCCGTGTCTAAATCAGTGCTCCATAGCCAGCAGCATTTAGAGCAGATGAAGCTTTCAACTACCACCACACCAGAATGTTTACGCTCTGAGCCTAAAAAGTTCAACTAGGTCAAAATGATGCATAAAACTGACCTTCTGATATGCTTATTATGCTTCCAATATTAATTTCTTTTCACCATAATAAAATAAAACTATTCGTCCCAGATTTCCTAGATCCAACCATTTAATAAACTTGTTTTAGTGGCGACTTTGGCATCAGAAAATTAAAGTTGAAAATCATCCAGGCTGCCTAGATCCAACCATTTAAAAACAGGGAAATACAGAGAGTCAGCATAGGGGATGTTGTAAAAAAGTATTTGGTGGTTTTATCCAAACTCACAAGGCCAGGTAAAATCCTTCAGTTAATTATTTACTTCATAATATATAGCATAGCATCAGGAAACAACAATGTGACTCCGCTGCAAGAAGCAGGATTCTAGTTTAATCAGAATTAACATGCATGGGAAATATAAAGATATAGCTGAGATTAGCATAAGATTGGCTACAAAAAACACATCGTCCTGTAAAAAAAATTGGGCACGGCCATGATGGCGCGTCATAGAAACAATAAACCATAACATTAAAACAGATATATATATATATATATATATATATATATATATATATATATATATATATATATATAAAAAGAGCAATTTACCGACCCATAAATGCATTAAATATCTTTCAATCGACATGGAATTATAAGGAGAATTTATTAAACTAGTCAACATTGCGGTGGTAAGGTTTTTAAGGGTCTTAAAAACCTAGACTATCCTTTATTTTTCTTAATTGCCTTTTTTTAAAAAGTAAATAATTTCAATAGAAGCTCCAAAAAGGGGCGAGCCCTTTTATTTATCTGGATCTTTCAGAGGTTGAAAGGGATTTATCCGAGTTGAAAAAACCCTGAAAAGTGAAAACTCTTGCATATGAGCTAGTTCGTTAAACTTGACCCATTTCAGATAAAAGCATACTTTGAATTCTTTAGAGAGAGTGAATATTTTAAATTAAGAAGAGAAAAAGGGCATAGGAATACAAAATTGCAATTGTAATGCCTTTTTTATTCAAGTTCAACAATTATAATTTTCTTTCTTTTATTGATAAGTTCTATTATAATATCTCTTTACCCTGGTACACCCTCATACAGGAATTAGAGACCTACATAATAATGGTTGGTGGTTCAGGATCCAATTCTCTGATTCATATGTCTGTGTCACTCGCAAAAAAAAAAACAACTGAAACTCACTCTCTAGCTCTTTGAAACTGCTCGTCCAGACCCATTATATATAAAGTGCCAAGAGAGTCTACAAGAGTCGCCCCAAGACCACCAAAGCTATTAACACTGTTCTTCGACTGTGGCTGATAACAAAAGAATGCATGTTAGTAAAAATATTGTACGAATGCTTATTCAAAGAACTTCAAAGACAAAACATAACAAGAAAATTTAGCCCAAAAAAAATACAGAACAAGAAAAGAGAAAAAAGTGTAAGGGTTGGTACAGAACTATCACTTCACCAACTTTAAATAAATTAGAAATAAGCTATTAACTTTAACAACCACAAACACAGAATTCTGGTCAAGAGAATAAAGAAAAAAGATGGATCCAATAAAAATAAACTACCTTTCACTGTACATGTACCTGAAGCTCATCTTGACCCCACGCATATTTTTCATATGAGGTCCATGCATGAAGCATAGCGCCTTTTACTTTTTCTCTTCGCTGAACCTCAATATGGTCAGCTGGAATGCCTTTATTTTTAAGTGCATCACTATCTTTGCCAAAAAAGGTACTATTTCCACCTGAGACATCTTGAACATTCTTTGAATTTTCCAGCTGCAAGTTAAAATTGATATTCAGACCCAAAAAGTTAAGCCACAAGAAAAAATAAATAAGATAAGACTAGTATAACGTATTTATTTTATTTTATTTCTATAATTAAGTAAAATTATCCTATTCATTTCCACCAAGGCCACGGATCTAGCAAGAAAACAATACAGTAAATGGAAGAGGAAAAAATACTTATAAAACAGAAAATATACAGTTGTTTCTCTAGAAAATGTGAATATATATATATATAAGCAAGAAAATCTCAGAATAGTACTCGACTAATTTTGATATACATCGATTTAGAATTGAATTTCTGACCTAGAATAGAAAGCTCCAAAAATTGTAAGGTGCTAGCTATAAGATTTCTGAAGTTTTTAAAAAATTAGGGTCACAATTATAATTGGAATGAGTAACAAAAAAAAACTATCAACAAAATAATTGTAAAATAAAATGAGTAATTTTGCAATCGAAGTAGCACTTCATTCAAATGAGCGACCTGGACCTGAAAACCAGACAAAATTTGTTAAACAGTAACAAGTAGCAAGACAAATAGATATCCATGCCATGATGAATACTGTAATTAGGGAGAGATGGCATATTATATATATCAATACTCCGCTATGTTCTATATGGGAAATCAGTATCTGAAACTCCATTTTCTTTCCCTAATTCTTTATGGCATAACAATTACATATTGAACAAATCAAAATGTGCATGTCACAAAGAGATGGCATGACTACGAGTCTCTGTCACAAAAATTAGTATGGTGCTATTACTTTCATAGATATCTATAGATGCCCAACAAATAAGTGTTTACTCCTGCATCATTTTCCTCCTGCGCTCAAAATAATATTCGATAGTCAACAATGTGTGCCATCCACAACAAAAGAGGGCATAAGAGCACTAAGGGACAGTTAGTACCTGCGGAAGTGAAAATAAACTGCAATACCGGTAGTGTGGGTCTGGATCTCCCCCCCCCCCCCCCATCTTATATATATTAAATTTAAAATAAAAATTAAATTCAAGAGAAAGGCATCAAAAACCCACTAAGTACATAAACTGGGGTACTACCAGTTTTGCATAAATTTAAGTACTGCCCCTCACCTGTTCAACTAGTACTAACAAACCTAGAGGATTTTTCTAGCCCAAGGAAGACCCAAAGAAAATGGTTTCTTGACTAGCAAAGAAGTCCAGTTATTTTTATTTACCTTTCTTTTGAGAAACTCCAACTGAAATTTTGGGGTCCAATATTTAATTTTTTTTTCTTACCACTTATCTGAACATGGGAACTCAGAACTCCAACAAAGTGGGTTGGACATCATCCGAAGCATAATAACAGCAATACGAAGTATTCAGTGACCCCCTTAATTACTATCTACCAGCTTTCCAGTTTTTAGTCATTTATAAGAAGCTGCAGCGAGCTTTCAAAACAATTCTCAAGTGTAATCCGAACTTCAAAAGTATCAGTGTAGATACTCTAGGTAAGTCCCATTTTCATCAATGGATGACAGTAACTAATAAGTCTCAATTAAACAATGTCTTTTATTCCAAAACTACTTAAGGTCGGCGTGTAAAAATAGAAAGGCAAGAAGAGAACTAAAAGATAAAACAAATTAAATAATAAAAGAAAAAAAAATAGACCCTACTATTTGTCAGAGCCTTGTGCCATGAGTAAGACAATAACTAAAAAGACTAACAACATTTAGTTGGAGACCCACCATGTAGACATTAGGCATGCCTCAACTAGCTTCCGTGTATATAAAAAGAATAGAAATAAAGAAAAAATAATCAAATACATCACACTCAGTAAATTGTGAGAAGCGTCCTTGATAAATGGATTTATCACTTGGTAACTTGCAAAAACATATGTCTGCTTTGGGTGAGTTACCTTCATATAGTTGTGATCATACTCATTCTCTTCATTTTGACTTTAGTTGATAATTTGTACAACAAAACTATAACGTATTCAACCTGATTAAACAATATGTAAATAAGTTGCCTTTGGATTATATTTGTGGCGACCCCAAATCCGGGTACTTGCAACCCGAACTCGGTTCTCCACGATACCATTTCTTTAAAATTTGAATAATACTAAATAATAATACATTCGAACTTAATTTACATACATTAAAGTTTACTTCCCAGTGCGCGTGACCTTCAAATACATTCCTTACAATATCGACAATAGATTCCATTGTCTTACTAACTATAACCATTAACTCATAATATAAACTCATTCGAAACGACTTTCCTTTCCCTTGTTAGGTGCACTGAGCCTTCAGGTTGCTCATACATAATGAAAACATTTAATTTAAGCAAGGATGAGCATTTGAGTGCCCAACAAAGTAATAGCAATTATATATATAAATTTGAAAGAATATAAGTATTCTCTTTACATAACACTTCTACAAGAGAATCGAAAATTGTGAAGTAATGTCTGTCTTGATAAAAATTCACATAATAACTCTCTTTCAATTTCTTGAAATTAGGCTCCACCCATGAATAGGGTTTAAAAACATACTATGAACATTCTTTTCATTTTTGAAAAGGTTTAGTAGAAATCCATCCATGAAAATACATAACTTACAGACGCGGAGGGTGATCGACCAGATTGTACCTGTATTGATCAATACTACATAACTTGAGCGAAATTCATTGCTCACTTTCTATCAGCGCCAAACAAAAATCTTCCCATATAAGGATGTTCATACATGCACGGTTTTAAACTTAGAAGGTTTTAATCTTGCTTTCAACAATAATATGTAATTCAACATATATATATACGGGTAATTGACAAAAGTGTATCAACATATGAATAAATGCCATGATTATCCAGTGGGGACACTTGTATAACCATTTAGAAATCAACTTAACGAATATATATCCGAGTTAACATGTTGATAATCAAAGCGTCATAATCTGCATGCGGAATAGAATAATTACTAAACTTCTTACTCATGTCCATTGCGTAAAGGAAATGCAAAGGTAAGATACTTTTTGATTCTTTGATTACAAATCTCAACTTAGGTTTTATCTCTTTATCACAACTATCGATAATCGGATCATTCGTTCGATTAGAACAATATATCATAACACGTAATCATTGTCTATTACGATTGACCAAGACATAGTCTAATCACGTCATCACATAATCGCGGTGATCATACTTTTAGTTCATATTACGTATTTGAAATATTTTTATACATTTTCAAATATCTCATCCATGTTTTTCTGATAGTCTTTTCTTTCTTTTATAAGGTTCGACATTTGTCGGCGTCTGAAAAGCGACTTTATCGGATAATTCGAGTCTAAGACTCTTATTACATACTTGACATCTGTAAATATCGGACATTTTATTTTTAATCATTTTGAAATTTTCAAAAATTGAAAATTTAAAATAATTCAAATCATTACTAACGGGCTTATAGTGATATAAGCTATTTACTATAGGTGTTCTTCTTCAAATTGAACTTCATAATCGGTTCTCAAATTCAATTTAGTTTGGTAATTTATAACTTTCGAACATCGAATCGTAATTAAATGATTTAAACATTAACCAATTCCATTATCATTAATAATTAATTTATATTAAACTATTAATGAAACCATTGCCAAAATATAAAAGTTATTTATAATAACTCAAACTATTTTAAAACATTTATATTACCCTTAAATGATTTTTAAAATAATTAAAATCATTTTAAATAATTACCATTAATATTTAAATATTAATGTACTATTTATCAAATATTAAAAGTCATTAATTATAACTTAAGATATTTTTAAATCCTTAATATCCTCTTTAAATGATTTTTAAATAAATAAAACCATTTTTAAACTATTTATTTAATAATAATTATTAAATAACTAAATATCATTAATATTATCTTAATATCATTAATATTAAATCATTAATGAAATTATCCTTTAAATATTAAAAGTTATATTTTATAACTTAAAATATTTTTAAATACCTTAATTTCATTTAAAATGATTTTTATAATATTAAAATCATTTTAAACTAAATTATTTAATATTATCATTAAATAACTTTAATATCATTAATATTAATTAATTAATGAAATTCATCACAAAATATTAAAAGTCATGGGAAATAACTTAAAATATTTTCTTATACCATAAAATAATTTTTCATGATTTTTCATGAATTAAAACTATTTTTAAATCATTTATTTAATATTATAATTAAATAAATAAATACCTTTATATTCAAAAATATTAAATATTTATGAAATATACTCAAAATAATTAAATATTATTTTTTGGAATTTAAAATAATTTTTAAAATTTAATAAGTATTTTTAATAATTAAAATCTAATTTTTCTAATTTTTAAATCATTTTCGGAAATTACGAAATTAAAATAAATAGAATCAAATCAAGCTAAAGGCTTTAGCGGCAATCTGTCATATAGGTGTTCTTATGCCTCGAACAACAACGAAAGCGATTTGAGAGTGCTAGTTTGACCGTGAATAATTCTCGATCCATTACGTTTACGGGACTTGGATCTTGTAGTACTCATGTAATACTACACTTACCAACAAACATCATGACTAAACAACATCGGATCTAAGAGTTATTAGCCATCAAAAATTCGACAATCTTTGTTCTTGTTGAAGAAACGATCGAGATCTTCTTTGGGTCCTTATAACTTGTAATCATGTATATTATTTGTGATATATAAAGTCTCGGGTTGTAGACTACATGCGAAATACGGATCTATTACTTAACACTATCATAAAAACAAGAAATCAAGCGGCTAAAGTAAGGTCAAACCTTGTCGGAAAAATCAACACTTAGAAAATTAAGAACATCGAGAAATTTTCCGTCAATCTTAGAATCTACCCACTTTGACCTTAAATAACTTTTGATCCACAGCAGATATGGACTGATTCTTTTTGGAGATTAAAGACCCCATACCGAATACACACATATCAACTTTCATAACATGAAAACTCCAAACATCTTGAGATCTACAAAGTAGGACATTTGCTTAAAAATATTTTACGGACACTTGGAACTTTTTACAGGTTTTTCGAATCGGTTTCATGATCGGTCGATGCACTTTGACCATCAATAACTTTTGATCCACACTAGATATGGACCTTATTCCTTTTGGAGCTTAAAAAAACATACCGGGCTACACATAACAACTTTTTAAACAACAAAACTCATGATCGAGCAAAGAGTTATGGCCTCGACATTTGGTGAAAAATCACGAAATGAAATTTTCCAGATTTTGGAATCTTCAAATCAAAAGCTTCTAAATGTTATGGAATCAACATCTAGCATCCCGATCATCCTTAGACACTATAATCAACATGTTTTAACATTTAAACATAACATCTAACACCAAAAGTTTGAGAAAAATCAAGCTAGAGTTTATACCTTTTACTAAGCTTTGATTTTACGATTTTTGGCTTATGATTTGTTGTTGTGATGGTTTGGGCTTTGATTATAGGCCCGATCTAGCAAGCTAATTTACGTAGCTTTTAGAGAGAGATGATCTAGGATGAGTGATATGAGATGATCTATAATTGAGTAGATATATGGAGTGAATGGTAGTATACTTGATAAAAAGAAATGGGAACTTTAGCTACCATTACTAACGAGATGCTATGATGTATATGGAAGATTAAAAGAAAGTAGAAAGGTAAGGAAAAGGCAAATAAGCTATTGAAATTAGTTGGAATACAAGCGGTTGAGGAATCGAAAGAATATTGAACTTCACCTCAAAAGTTTTATCCCGATTTTGAACATTGGTACTATACTTTAGACTACGAGAATGATCGAGTATTAGGAATGGTCATGAACACACGGATAAAAGAGAAAAATAAATAGCTCCTCAAAGCCGAATGAGGTGAAAGTGTTGATAAGAGCATAGTTGTCACAATCACGAGACACATCGGAAGTTGATCGCGAGCACGCTTAATTGATAAGGCATCCACCATGGCGAAGCGTCCATATAGCGACAAGTCATTAACAATATGCACTTCATACATTATTTATTTTACTTCAAAAGTATATTGAACAATAAAATTTTATATATATTAAAATCAAAACATAACAATTTAACACTTTATGCAATACCATTAAATACACAATTATATGAAAACTCCACGATCAAAATTCAAAAATAAATGTTTGACATTAAAACTAGTAGAACAAGTCAACAAACATCACGTAAAAAATAAAAGAATCGACCCAGTAATCACGTATTACGAGTTCAACAAGTATTTAAATAACACCACATATGAAGCCAAAATTAAAAGTCTCACTCTCTCTACTCTAGTAGTCATAGCTCAAGCAAATTCATTAAGTATATAAAATCATTTGACTCATTTCTATCTCCCTCATGAGCATTACTCTCATTCAAAGGAGTAGGGTCATGGGTTGGGTAATCGGAAAAGTCCATAGATTCTGATAGTTATGAGTAAAAAATGACTTAATCACTTAACTTGGGCTAGTTGTCAAGGCGTGAACCTTAGCAACTCAGCGTTAAGGCATCACCTTGCCCTTCTCCAATGCCACCTTTAACAACCGGCACGACCCGTGATCAATGAATATTTTCTTTTTCTTCGTTAATTTATGAGTTAATGGGGAATATGTTGAAAATTGAGAAAAATCAACTCAAATTTGGGAAAGGATAAATGCGTTGGTATAGAAAATCTCTTACATCTTGTTAAGTCGACTCTTTAGTTGATATGGAATATAATACCAAATACCTCACAAATCACAATCTGGCACGTGATAGAAGGTCTCCTTTTTAGATTTTGTATCTATTTTAGATTATTCAAATACACATCGAGCCTATGTTCTCTCTCTATGTAGCTATGGGCACTTCTTGCGTTAGGAGAACAAAGTTATTCCCTCTGTAAAAGTATAAATGTCCTTTTATTGACTTTTACGGGGTAATTGACCATTTTTAAAACAATAAAATTGTGTTAGTCTTTTACATGCATACAAAGATACATACATATAATTTAGTAGAGGCGACCCATTCAATGATACATCGAGTCTCATGGATTTCACGTCATAACATTTATACCTAGGTGAGCATATCCAAGAAAGTGTACATGATTTAGAAAATCAAAATATATATGATTTATTAATTTGACTACAAAAGTTGTTGAGGACATTTATCCTTGGGCGAAGGGTGTATTATTTAACTATGTTCAAAGGCCCTAACCTAGTTAGTCCTATGGATTAAGCGAATAAACATGAGAATGGTAATGCACATCAAAATTTCAAGAAAAACTTGATTTTTTATTTTTGATAAGTAGAAAAGACTTTGATTAACTGGCATAAACACTTTGTTTTCTACAGTATCTTCTATCAAGTAATCTACATGAGACTTTGAACTTGCAACAATAAAGGCCACATTTCCAAGGCTCCATAGGAGACATTGCTCTATATATTCCATGAAATATAGAACATGTAGTCGATAGCCTAAAACCACAGACACATCCTGAAGCCCACAATTTGTGTGGAACCACGAATTTGCTCGACATACCTCAAACACACACACACGACACGTGTCAAGTGAGCTTCCCTTTTTTCTTTTCTTTTTTTTATTAAAAAACTTGGACACGCCTTGGACACGTCCCGACTTGCCTCGGTCACGCAAGGGATAAATTTTTTAAAATAAAAACTCCAGTACTAAAATTGCAAGATAAAAGTTAATTGAGGATAATCATATGCAATCGGTACCTTTTAAACCTAATTCCTTCAAATCGGTACATTTGAATGGACCATATGGTGTATGTTGCATATGTTATAAATTTGTAAATAGACCGTGAGGGCTATCTAAAATGGGTATGTTATAAATCTGTTTAAGTTTTTATTATGTTCTATTAATAATTAAATTATTTATTGTAAAAAATACATTTATAGTATTTTATATATATATAATAATAAGATAGAACCCAATTTGAATTTGGGCGGAAAAACACAGACGGTTCAGATTCATTTTAATTTTCAAATTGAAGAAAGCGGAAGAGAGGAGGCTTTACGTTAAATCGTGCGCTTGACGCGAGACAATTACTAAATATATATATAATTGAGCGTGTCCCGTGCGTATCGTGTATGTGTCCGTGTCTAAATCAGTGCTCCATAGCCAGCAGCATTTAGAGCAGATGAAGCTTTCAACTACCACCACACCAGAATGTTTACGCTCTGAGCCTAAAAAGTTCAACTAGGTCAAAATGATGCATAAAACTGACCTTCTGATATGCTTATTATGCTTCCAATATTAATTTCTTTTCACCATAATAAAATAAAACTATTCGTCCCAGATTTCCTAGATCCAACCATTTAATAAACTTGTTTTAGTGGCGACTTTGGCATCAGAAAATTAAAGTTGAAAATCATCCAGGCTGCCTAGATCCAACCATTTAAAAACAGGGAAATACAGAGAGTCAGCATAGGGGATGTTGTAAAAAAAGTATTTGGTGGTTTTATCCAAACTCACAAGGCCAGGTAAAATCCTTCAGTTAATTATTTACTTCATAATATATAGCATAGCATCAGGAAACAACAATGTGACTCCGCTGCAAGAAGCAGGATTCTAGTTTAATCAGAATTAACATGCATGGGAAATATAAAGATATAGCTGAGATTAGCATAAGATTGGCTACAAAAAACACATCGTCCTGTAAAAAAATTGGGCACAGCCATGATGGCGCGTCATAGAAACAATAAACCATAACATTAAAACAGATATATATATATATATATATATATATATATATATATATATATAAAAAGAGCAATTTACCGACCCATAAATGCATTAAATATCTTTCAATCGACATGGAATTATAAGGAGAATTTATTAAACTAGTCAACATTGCGGTGGTAAGGTTTTTAAGGGTCTTAAAAACCTAGACTATCCTTTATTTTTCTTAATTGCCTTTTTTAAAAAGTAAATAATTTCAATAGAAGCTCCAAAAGGCGCGAGCCCTTTTATTTATCTGGATCTTTCAGAGGTTGAAAGGGATTTATCCGAGTTGAAAAAACCCTGAAAAGTGAAAACTCTTGCATATGAGCTAGTTCGTTAAACTTGACCCATTTCAGATAAAAGCATACTTTGAATTCTTTAGAGAGTGAATATTTTAAATTAAGAAGAGAAAAGGGCATAGGAATACAAAATTGCAATTGTAATGCCTTTTTTTATTCAAGTTCAACAATTATAATTTTCTTTCTTTTATTGATAAGTTCTATTATAATATCTCTTTACCCTGGTACACCCTCATACAGGAATTAGAGACCTACATAATAATGGTTGGTGGTTCAGGATCCAATTCTCTGATTCATATGTCTGTGTCACTCGCAAAAAAAAAAAAACAACTGAAACTCACTCTCTAGCTCTTTGAAACTGCTCGTCCAGACCCATTATATATAAAGTGCCAAGAGAGTCTACAAGAGTCGCCCCAAGACCACCAAAGCTATTAACACTGTTCTTCGACTGTGGCTGATAACAAAAAAGAATGCATGTTAGTAAAAATATTGTACGAATGCTTATTCAAAGAACTTCAAAGACAAAACATAACAAGAAAATTTAGCCCAAAAAAATACAGAACAAGAAAAGAGAAAAAAGTGTAAGGGTTGGTACAGAACTATCACTTCACCAACTTTAAATAAATTAGAAATAAGCTATTAACTTTAACAACCACAAACACAGAATTCTGGTCAAGAGAATAAAGAAAAAAGATGGATCCAATAAAAATAAACTACCTTTCACTGTACATGTACCTGAAGCTCATCTTGACACGCATATTTTTCATATGAGGTCCATGCATGAAGCATAGCGCCTTTTACTTTTTCTCTTCGCTGAACCTCAATATGGTCAGCTGGAATGCCTTTATTTTTAAGTGCATCACTATCTTTGCCAAAAAAGTACTATTTCCACCTGAGACATCTTGAACATTCTTTGAATTTTCCAGCTGCAAGTTAAAATTGATATTCAGACCCAAAAAGTTAAGCCACAAGAAAAAATAAATAAGATAAGACTAGTATAACGTATTTATTTTATTTTATTTCTATAATTAAGTAAAATTATCCTATTCATTTCCACCAAGGCCACGGATCTAGCAAGAAAACAATACAGTAAATGGAAGAGGAAAAAATACTTATAAAACAGAAAATATACAGTTGTTTCTCTAGAAAATGTGAATATATATATATATAAGCAAGAAAATCTCAGAATAGTACTCGACTAATTTTGATATACATCGATTTAGAATTGAATTTCTGACCTAGAATAGAAAGCTCCAAAAATTGTAAGGTGCTAGCTATAAGATTTCTGAAGTTTTTAAAAATTAGGGTCACAATTATAATTGGAATGAGTAACAAAAAAACTATCAACAAAATAATTGTAAAATAAAATGAGTAATTTTGCAATCGAAGTAGCACTTCATTCAAATGAGCGACCTGGACCTGAAAACCAGACAAAATTTGTTAAACAGTAACAAGTAGCAAGACAAATAGATATCCATGCCATGATGAATACTGTAATTAGGGAGAGATGGCATATTATATATATCAATACTCCGCTATGTTCTATATGGGAAATCAGTATCTGAAACTCCATTTTCTTTCCCTAATTCTTTATGGCATAACAATTACATATTGAACAAATCAAAATGTGCATGTCACAAAGAGATGGCATGACTACGAGTCTCTGTCACAAAAATTAGTATGGTGCTATTACTTTCATAGATATCTATAGATGCCCAACAAATAAGTGTTTACTCCTGCATCATTTTCCTCCTGCGCTCAAAATAATATTCGATAGTCAACAATGTGTGCCATCCACAACAAAAGAGGGCATAAGAGCACTAAGGGACAGTTAGTACCTGCGGAAGTGAAAATAAACTGCAATACCGGTAGTGTGGGTCTGGATCTCCCCCATCTTATATATATTAAATTTAAAATAAAAATTAAATTCAAGAGAAAGGCATCAAAAACCCACTAAGTACATAAACTGGGGTACTACCAGTTTTGCATAAATTTAAGTACTGCCCCTCACCTGTTCAACTAGTACTAACAAACCTAGAGGATTTTTCTAGCCCAAGGAAGACCCAAAGAAAATGGTTTCTTGACTAGCAAAGAAGTCCAGTTATTTTTATTTACCTTTCTTTTGAGAAACTCCAACTGAAATTTTGGGGTCCAATATTTAATTTTTTTTCCTTACCACTTATCTGAACATGGGGAACTCAGAACTCCAACAAAGTGGGTTGGACATCATCCGAAGCATAATAACAGCAATACGAAGTATTCAGTGACCCCTTTAATAATTACTATCTACCAGCTTTCCAGTTTTTAGTCATTTATAAGAAGCTGCAGCGAGCTTTCAAAACAATTCTCAAGTGTAATCCGAACTTCAAAAGTATCAGTGTAGATACTCTAGGTAAGTCCCATTTTCATCAATGGATGACAGTAACTAATAAGTCTCAATTAAACAATGTCTTTTATTCCAAAACTACTTAAGGTCGGCGTGTAAAAATAGAAAGGCAAGAAGAGAACTAAAAAGATAAAACAAATTAAATAATAAAAGAAAAAAAATAGACCCTACTATTTGTCAGAGCCTTGTGCCATGAGTAAGACAATAACTAAAAGACTAACAACATTTAGTTGGAGACCCACCATGTAGACATTAGGCATGCCTCAACTAGCTTCGTGTGTATATAAAAGAATAGAAATAAAGAAAAAATAATCAAATACATCACACTCAGTAAATTGTGAGAAGCGTCCTTGATAAATGGATTTATCACTTGGTAACTTGCAAAAACATATGTCTGCTTTGGGTGAGTTACCTTCATATAGTTGTGATCATACTCATTCTCTTCATTTTGACTTTAGTTGATAATTTGTACAACAAAACTATAACGTATTCAACCTGATTAAACAATATGTAAATAAGTTGCCTTTGGATTATATTTGTGGCGACCCCAAATCCGGGTACTTGCAACCCGAACTCGGTTCTCCACGATACCATTTCTTTAAGCTGAATAATACTAAATAATAATACATTCGAACTTAATTTACATACATTAAAGTTTACTTCCCCAGGTACGTGACCTTCAAATACATTCCTTACAATATCTGACAATAGATTCCATTGTCTTACTAACTATAACCATTAACTCATAATATAAACTCATTCGAAATGACTTTCCTTTCCCTTGTTAGGTGCACGAGCCTTCGAGTTGCTTCATACATAATCGAAAACATTTAATTTAAGCAAGGATGAGCATTTGAGTGCCCAATGATAATAACAATTATATATATAAAAAAAAAGAATATAAGTATTCTCTTTACATAACACTTCTACAAATCGAATCGAAAATTGTGAAGTAATCATGATGATAAAAATTCACATAATAACTCTCTTTCAATTTCTTGAAATTAGGCTCCACCCATGAATAGGGTTTAAGAAACATACTATGAACATTCTTTTCATTTTTGAAAAGGTTTAGCGAAAATCCATCCGCAAAATGTCATATAACTTACGGACGCGGAGGGTGATCGACCAGATTGTACCTGTATTGATCAATACTACATAACTTGAATCGAAATTCATCGCTCACTCTATCCGCCTTGGCGCAAAAATCTTCCCATATAAGGATGTTCATACATGCACGGTTTTAAACCCGAAGGTTTTAATCTTCTTCAACAATAATATGTAATTCAACATATATATATACGGGTAATTGCAAAAAGTGTATCAACATATGAATAAATGCCATGATTATCCAAGTGGGGACACTTGTATAACCATTTAGAAATCAACTTAACGAATATATATATCGAGTTAACATGTTGATAATCAAAGCGTCATAAATGCATGCGGGAATAGAATAATTAAAACTTCTTACTCATGTCCATTTGCGTAAAGGAAATGCAAAGGTAATATACTTTTGATTTCTTGATTACAAATCTCAACTTAGGTTTTATCTCTTTATCACAACTATCAATAATCGGATCATTAGTTCGATTAGAACAATATATCATAACACATAATCTTTATACTATTACGATTAAGACGTAGTCTAATCACGTCATCACATAATCGCGGTGATCATACTTTTAGTTCATATTCGTATTTGAAATATTTTTATACATTTTCAAATATCTCATCCATGTTTTTACTGATGATCTTTTCTTTCTTTTATAAGGTTCGACATTTGTTTGCGTCATCAATGACTTTATCGGAGAAATTAATCGAGTCTAAGACTCTTATTACATACTTGACATCTCGTAAATATCGGACATTTTATTTTTAATCATTTTCAAATTTTCAAAATTGAAAATTTAAAATAATTCAAATCACATTAACTAACGGGCTTATAGTGACATAATCTATTACTATAGGTGTTCTTCTTCAAATTCGAGAACTTCATAATCGGTTCTCAAGTCATTAGTTTGGTTTGGTAATTATAACTTTCAAACATCTAATCATAATTAAATGATTTAAACATTAACTTGATTCCATTATCATTAATAATTAATTTATATTAAACTATTAATGAAACCATTGCTAAAATATAAAAGTTATTTATAATAACTCAAACTATTTTTAAAACATTTATATTACCCTTTAAATGATTTTTAAAATAATTAAAATCATTTTAAATAATTACCATTAATATTTAAATATTAATGTACTATTTATCAAATATTAAAAGTCATTAATTATAACTTAAGATATTTTAAATCCTTAATATCCTCTTTAAATGATTTTTAAATAAATAAAACCATTTTAAACTATTTATTTAATAATAATTATTAAATAACTAAATATCATTAATATTATCTTAATATCATTAATATTAAATCATTAATGAAATTATCCTTTAAATATTAAAAGTTATATTTTATAACTTAAAATATTTTTAAATACCTTAATTTCATTTAAAATGATTTTTATAATATTAAAATCATTTTTAAACTAAATTATTTAATATTATCATTAAATAACTTTAATATCATTAATATTAATTAATTAATGAAATTCATCACAAAATATTAAAAGTCATGGGAAATAACTTAAAATATTTTCTTATACCATAAAATAATTTTTCATGATTTTTCATGAATTAAAACTATTTTTAAATCATTTATTTAATATTATAATTAAATAAATAAATACCTTTTATATTCCAAAATATTAAATATTTATGAAATATACTCAAAATAATTAAATATTATTTTTGGAATTTAAAATAATTTTTCGAATTTAATAAGTATTTTTAATAATTAAAATCTAATTTTTCTAATTTTAAATCATTTTCGAAATTACGAAATTAAAAATAAATAGAATCCGTCGCTAAAAAAGCTTTAGCGGCAAAATCTGTCATCGCTTAGGTGTTCTTATGCCTCGAGAACAACGATGCAAAGCGATTTAAAGTGCTAGTTTGACCATGAATAATTCTCAATCCATTACGTTTCTGGGACTTGGATCTTGTAGTACTCATGTAATACTACACTTACCAACAAACATCATGACTAAACAACATCAGATCTAAGAGTTATTAGCCATCAAAAAAGTCGACAATCTTTTTCTTCAATGAAGAAAAATGATCGAGATCTACTTTGGGTCCTTATAACTTGTAATCATGTATTGTTTATGTGATATATAAGTCTCAGGTTGTAGACTACATGCAGAAATACAGATCTATTACTTAACACTATCATAAAAACAAGAAATCAAGCAGCTAAAGTAAGGTCAAACCTTGTCAGAAAAATCAACACTTAGAAAATTACGAACATCCGAGAATTTTCCGGTCAATCTTAGATCTGCACTTTGACCTTAAATAACTTTTGATCCACAACAGATATGGACTGATTCTTTTGGAGATTAAAGACCCCATACGAATACACATATCAACTTTCATAACATGAAAACTCCAAACATACTTGAGATCTACAAGGGACATTTGCTTAAAAATATTTTACGGACACTTGGAACTTTTTCTGGGTTTTTCAGAATCAGTTTCATGATCGGTCAATGCACTTTGACCATCAATAACTTTTGATCCACACTAGATATGGACCTTATTCCTTTTGGAGCTTAAAAAACATACCAGAACACACATAACAACTTTTAAACAACAAAACTCATGATCGAAAAAAGAGTTATGGCCTCGACATTTGGTGAAAAATCACGAAATGAAATTTTCCAGATTTTTGAATCTTCAAATCCGAGCTTCTAAATGTTATGGAATCAACATCTAGCATCCCGGATCATCCTTAGACACTATAATCAACATGTTTTAACATTTAAACATAACATCTAACACCAAAAAGTTTGAGAAAAATCAAGCTAGAGTTTATACCTTTTCTAAGCTTTGATTTTCTGATTTTGGCTTATGATTTGTTGTTGTGATGGTTTGGGCTTTGATTATAGACCGATCTAGCAAGCTAATTTAAGTAGCTTTTAGAGAGAGATGATCTAGGATGAGTGATATGAGAAAATGTGCAAATAATACATTTTCTTTCTCTCTTTAAATCATATAATTGATTGATGCAATAATGTAGTGGTTGATTATTGATGGGTAATGTTATAGTGCCATAAGTAAGTTCTAGAATATGGTAGGTGGCCAGATTTTGTAAGATTCCACCAATAATGCAACTAATAATACACTAATAAACCAAAAAGGGTATTTTGGTAATTTTGCATATAGTTTCAAGGGCATTCTGGTACATAGCAATTAAATGTAGTATTTAATTACTAGATGGTAATTCTTATCATTTACCAATTACTTTCTATCTTTGGTAAATTAAAACATATGTACATTAACATCGTAATTAAACCCGGTAATTTAAAATTAGGGTTTTCGATTGAAAAATTAGGGTTCTATAATTAGGGTTTCTTAACGCCATCAATTAGGGTTTCTAATTAACCATTAGGGTTCTCTAATTATCTGTGTATGTTCTAACACAGTCATTACGATCTCTAACTTCAGTCGATTAGGGTTGTAATAATTAGGGTTTGTCCTAATTATCGACATACAACAGTAATTAGGGTTTTCTTCTAATTACCGACATCTTATACACAATAACTTCATATACACAGTCACCACTCAGTCATTTCTCATAACTGAGTTTAATACTTAGGGTTTCATAAAGACAAGATCTTGTCTTTATGACCTAATCAATAGTCATTCTTTCGATATTATCATCATGTCTACACATATTACATATTTATGGTACTGTAAAATTATTATAACAATAATATAATATTATTATTCTCATCTCTTGATCACAATGATCACAATTCCAATCTAGGGTTTGGATCTCATATCTGAATTCTCTTTCTTACACAAAATCAATAATCAAGTTAAAATAATTAACTTAAATATTCTGAACAAATCATATAATAAAATATTTATTATATAATTCTAATTATCACTTCATATATTATTTCCAATCATGTTTTCATGGAAAATAATTAATAAAAACATTTCGGCTTACAAGAATTAATTATCATAACAATATAATTTGTGGTAATTAATTATTTCAAAATTATTTCTAATTTTTCAAGTAATAAATATATTCGCATTTATCGTTCACATTACTTGACACTTATTCTCGTCATTAAATAAATAAAAAAAAAATTTATATGCAAAATTTTTTATTTATTTTATATAAAAAATCTCGGGTTATTACAATATTAAGCAACCATTCGCTGCAAAGAAGGTATATAGGTTCAACGTGGATAAGCAAGTAATCTTGATTCTTACAAAGTGTATGCTTACTTACTTGCAGACAAATAAGCTTCATTAAATTTTTAATAGCAAATGATAGAGATGTAAGCGATCTTAATGGAAATGAAATTTCAATATTGCCCATATATATCCAACCCTAAGGCCTAAATAATTTAGGTGGTGTTTGATAAAACTGAGTAATTAAGATCTGAATGGTTAGTATATCTTAATAAATTAGATTATTTGAGTGAAATAACATCTGAACTTTGGTAACTAAAAAGTATAAAACATCTTAATGACTTTTAAATTTAAAAATATCAATTTTAAATTTAAAAATATCTCAAATTGACTTTTTAAAAATCAATAATTTTAAAATTTAGAATGGAGGGAGTACAATATTTATAGAGGTACCATAAATTTAAATTTTTCATTAAGAGACAGCTCTTAATAATTTAGATTTATATCTTCTTCTTGCCGGTTAAGAGACAATAAGAGGCAAACAAAATTTTAACAAACAACTTTACCCTCTTACCGAATAAGATGTGAAGTTGTTAAGAAGTATTAAGAGTTAAACAAACACCACCTAAATCTAACTTGTTATGCAAAAAAGGCCGTCAATACCACTAGATGATACTCCCTTGGTCCCAAGATATATATAGATCAAGTTTGACTTTTTAAAGTCGATCTAAGATATTTTTAATTTTAAAATTGATGTGATTCATTTACTTTTTAAAGCATTAGATCTTGTAATTACAAATGGTATTTAGATAGCTTACAATTTTGATAATTATATTGCCTAAAACTAGATTAATTGATATCAATTTTGAGCTTGAAAATTTCACCTCAAAAAGTCAATAATAATCTTATATTCGGGAACAGATTGAGTACTACCAAGAACTACGAAATTGAAACTTACCGTCCCGATCAGATACACCAATGGAACAATGTTAGTAATACGAATATCTAACACAACGAATACTTTTTTCCCTAAAATAAATCAGCTACCAAATGCACTAAACAAAAATAGATAGCCGATCAGAATTCAAAGTGGGGAAAAGGAGAAGGATAAGAAGAAGAAGAATAAGAAATACCTCGTGCTCTCGGACCAGAGATTGTCGATCCCAGACGAAGAAAGAGAGACAGACAAAGGCTATAAATAGTAATGCAAGACGTTTCGGTCGCCTCAAATAGTAAGCAGGATTTATATACCTCCATCTGTTCAAAGAAGATGATGATGATGATCTGCTCCTACCCATATTCTCACTCTTGAATATATATACACGTATCATGATTTAATCTTCGAATGCAATGAACCTCAATAATAAATGAATTATTATTGATCCAACAAATGAAATGTAGTTTAATCAATAGCACTTCCAGAAGCTATCATATCGAAGAATGGACGGATGGATCCCAAATTTGCCGAGAGAAACGGGGCGAAAGACCAAGACTTATGGTCCGTCCAAAACTTTGGTAAAGTGGAAGAAAGGTACTCTTTCATTTGACCATCTTACAGTCTTACTCGAAAATTATATAATTTCTCATAAAGTTTTTTCTTTTATTTAAATTACTTTTTTTAATTACTTATTAATTGAAGTATTTTTTCAGTTTTTTATTACCCCAATAATTACTTTTTCACTTTTATATGACATCAATAATTATTTTTTCACTTTTCTATGACCCCAATAATTACTTTTTCTCTTTTTTATGACCCTAATAATTACTCTTTTATATGTAAGTAATTCTCTAGATACATTTTTTTGTAATTCTCACATTCTCAGTAAGTATATTAAATAGATTGTGACGGTAAAAGAGGAAGAATGTGATAAATATAGTTACTAATATAAAAATAGGACATTTATTTTGGAACATCTTCAAAAAGAAATTAAGACATTTAATATGGAACGAAAAAAATACAAAAATATAATCGAGTTACTATTTTGGGATGAATTTAAAGATTAAAAAAATGATAATACGTACTTAACTAGAAAAAATTAAAATAGTTGATTATAAATTTAAAATAGATATAATTTAGTACTAATTACGAAATAATAAATTTTATAATTTTTAGTTATAAAATAGTTTCATTACTAATTAAAATAGTTGCCTGCCTTGAAGGGCTTCTTCAGAAATCGTAGAGTGGTTCCAACATTTGCCGAGTCAACTCAGAGATTGTAGTGTGTTCTCGGAAACGTAGAGTCTGAAAGACAAGCAAGTGAATATCGTAGGGTGCAAACTCTTAAGAGAAATCGTAGTGCTCTCTTTTGATGCACCTAAGTGACAAGGCACCACGATCTGAATCGTAGAGCATCATCTGCCTTGTGTCAGAAGCATCAAGCCCCGCGTTTTGTTTAGAGACAAACTTCAACAAATGTGGAATGAGTTCTAAACGTTAAAGTACTCACCAGTCCCAAGGGCATAAAAGATATTCTTAGTATGCAACAAAGAAGCGTATTAAAGAAGCTAAGGAAAGTACCACTGGTAAGAGGAAAACACCTTTTCAGGTGTTAGGTGAGAAAGCGGTCTGATGTGTCAGTGGGCCAGAATGCAATTCAAAAGATGTGCAGAAAAGTCTCCATCAAAGAACAGAAATGTCAAACGCATTTAATGCTTCAACGGATGGATCCAACGGATAGATTTCAAGATCACATATATGCAAATCAAGCAGATGAGAGAGGCAAACAAGCCTTGAACAAAACCGTACAAGAACTCTCAACACTCAACTCAACGATCTGAGAAAAAGAAAAATCTTGCTCAGCTACTCAGTTCTTTCGAACAAGTGCTTGACCAGCAACTGAGTAGCACCAATCAAGAACTCAACAACTACCAATCAACTGAAGAAAGAGTTCCAAGTCAGAAGGACTTGAAGAATTCTAAGTGAACTGTGAAGAGCCAAGTCTGTTGGACTTGAAAAGTTCAAGAGTGAACCAAGAAGTTCCTAGACTGCTGGTCTAGAAGGAATATGTGCGATTCAGAAATTGTAAAAGACATCCTTAGTGGATTTCCTACTCGAGAAGTAGAAGAGTGGACTAGGAGCTTTAAAGTGCTCTGAACCACTTAAAACAATTGTGTCTCATACATTCTTGTTATAACTGCTATATCTGTCATAACTGCTATAACTGCCCCACTCTCATAACTTCACTATATCTTAAGGGAGATTAAAACAAATATTAATTCCGCTAAGTTTTAATCATTATCAACTAACAAGTTTAAAACAACAAAGATTTTTAAATATCTATTCAGCCCCCCCCCCCCTTCTAGATAACTATTGTGCCTCCGGAAACTAACAAAATATTTACAAGCGGGTTGGGTTCAATGTTAGTAGTAGAAGGTCCTTCGGTTATGATCATCAAAGGAGTGGTCTTGGTGATTGGAGGGGTAAGGGAGGATTGGTTAATATCTTTGGGATGGATTTTTTCGGGGTTAACCTCTTCGGGAGGTGTTGGCATGATGACGGACACTAAAGATACAGAGTGGGTCAGAACCAGTAAACGGATGGTATCATAGTACATTAAAAAATTAAAGGGTTCGGGACTTACATTTGTGCTTGTACAACCATGTTTGATTGTTCAGGAGGTTGAAGTCTTATTCCTTCATTGGTAGTCTATATGACGCCCCCAAAATAGGTATACAACACCCATTCTTGAGTCGTCAAAATACATGGTACAAAAACAACTACAACTTTAATAATACAACATAAAAACTGTGAGTTTAAATACAAATATTGCCATCTAGACAATATTCATACCCAAATAAGTCCTCATTACAATTATTGATACATTATTTTATAAAAATGGTGAGGATTACTAAAACGACTTTCTAGAACCTTCATTCCATACCCGACTAAGACTTGCATTCATTCTCGCCTCTGAGAAAAAAATGGAACAAAAAGGAAAAGGGTGAGCTCAACTAGCCCAGTAGATAATATTATGACTAAGATAATATAGAACAAATTATCGTTAGTCTTCAACAGGGAAAATCTGATAAAATACAATAGACAACAAGTTTTAGATTAATATTTGTAGCGAAAATAATAATTCATAGAAGAGTTACGTAGAGAATGAAATCTACTATTATCTATGAATTTAAAAATCCATCATCAATATTTTATCCTCAGTAACATCAATCAATATACATCGAAATCAAATATTCATCTTTGCACTACAGCCAAAGATATTCACCAATTAAGTCATGTTCATCTAAACACATGTTTATCTTTTTCCTTTACCAAAGATATTCATCGAAATCATTCATCTTTGCACTACTACGCCGTGCCGAGATATTTAGTAATATCATCATTTAGGACCGAGGATGATGAACAATATTTTAAAGAAAACGAATCCAGTGAAACAAAATAACAAATATTAAGGATTCGTATTTCGGTTTATCTATGTTCAAAAATACCTCATAAATAATCATAGTGGAGTAAAATTCAAGAATGATCAAAACATGGATACAATCAAAGCTAGTATCCATAATAGATATTTTGGACAAAAAGAAGAAAATTTCATTTTTCGGTGAATAGTGACGTATTCGTGAATAGTCATCAGTATCGTGAAACGATAACTCCCAACACAAAAAGTTCTAAATTTGATAAAAGTTCAAACCAATATTTCGGCATAATGATATTGAAGAAAATAATATCATTTAAGAAGAAAATAACATCCACTACCTCGGAAAGACAAGATTTACATTGGAATCTTTGGATATAGTCTTTGAAGGAAACTTGCAGACCGTGATAAAGCAACACTCAAAATATCAAAATACTCACAAGAATACGCTCGATAATATAGAGAGAGAAGAGAGAAAACTTGAGTTTACGTGTGATTTTCAATTCTAACCTAAGCACCTATTTATAGGAAATTGTTTAGAACACCAAAGCGAGAAAATTTAATAAAATATATATATATATATATATATATATATATAAAATTTCTAACGCCTACTTTTCTAGATCTGAATTCAAAGAACTTACATCACATGCAAGACCCACAATTAATGACAAAAAACGTTTTCATATATTAAAAATAATTAAAACTTCCAAAAATCAATTATTTCGGAACTTCAGAACTTCAATAATTCATAATAAATAGCCTTTTTATCAAAAAAATTCGAACCTCATGTTCTTTTCATAGGAAATTCCATCATCTACAATTTTGCAGAAGAAATTTTTTCTAAATTCCAAACAGAAATTGACCGAAATCCACAAACGGACGATTTTACAGGCTATAATCAAATTTCAGTCAAGAAATGGGGTCCACCAACATGAAAAACATGTTTTAAATAATTATTGCAACAAAAATATTATTTCTCCTCATGTACTTATATATCCCACATTCATTGTAAAAATATCACCATTATTATATTATTAAAATATAATAATATATTTAAATGAATTATTTTATCAGAAAAAGATCAAATATTAATTTTTCAACAATTGTCACATTAAAAATTTTCTCCATCTATATCCACATAAAATTAATATTTTCCTCATCATATAAATCAATAATTAATTATTCACAAATAATATTACGAAATCACAATCTCGATAATCGTGTCGCTCCTGGGAAGAAGGGTTTTCCAATAAGGATTTCTCCTTCTTGGCGCATGATTAGGTGACCAAACATCTCCTTAGATGTAAATTTCTAGACATTGTCAATAATGTTATCTAATAATATTATTCGAGATAATATGAATTATTGCTTCGATAATGGAAAATAGTGTGTAGTGACAATTATTAAAACAACAATAATATAAAATATCAACGCAATAATTATTGAATCAATAAAATAAAATATTGAACAATAATTACTGTAACAATTATTGAGTAGTGCCTTCTTACGTGAGAATCAATAATTGGTGCAATACTGGTGCCTTCTTCTTCTTCTGCAACAACGCGTATTCATCGCTTTTTAACCCACGGGTATTCCAACAAGATATTAATTCAGTAATAACTACTGCCTGCTATTTATAAACAACTTATACTTGTCATTTTCTTTATCCAATCACTTTCCATTATGGGGCCCACACAAGGCTGCACCGTCGTACGAATATTCCCCGACAGTAAGAATATTCCACGACCAAACGAATATTCTCCGATAAAAATGAATATTTTATAACCACTTGCTTATTTAAAACCCTTACTATTTCAAAATAATAAATAGAGGAAATTAAATTTTATTTATTAATAATTTGGGGTTTTTCAGTCTATGGACCAACTTTACTATTTCTACAACTCAGTGTTGGGCAAGGTCTTCGATGACGATGTTCGGTCAGGAGTATTCAATCCAATCTGAGATTTGGTGAGTATTGGGTCCTCGGATAAAAATCCAGTGGGTGTGCCACCCTTTGTTGCCCGATAGGGTGTTCATTAGGGATCGTTTTTCGAGGTGTTTGGGTAGGTTCGCTTTGGATTGTTTATCAGCCAAAACCCAGGCTCTTGGAATCGACCTTCGGAAAATAGGGATAAAAATAAGTCTATGGATAGGGAAACGCCGAGCTCATGGTAGACGGCGATGAAAGCGACGATGTTGATATAGGAATTTGGCCCGAGTTGGGTAATAACCATACCAATAAATTCGAGGAGTGTGATGATGAAGGCGTGAAGGGGTAGATGAACCCTTTTTTTTAGTAGGGTGATCGGACACGGGTATTTGTCCGGTAAAATCGATCTGATGGTATATAAATTCGGTCTCGGAAGGGGCCTTTAGATCGTATGTTTCCGGGATGCTATATTGTTCCTGGATTTCACTGGTAGAAAATAAATAAATATATAACGCCTTAAAAACGTTGTAATTTGGCCCCCAGAAATGTCGTGGTTAGCTGTGTCATCTATTAGACACATTTAAGCAACGTTTTTAAACGTTGTAGTTTGACACATCACACAACGTTTTTTTCTTCTAAAAACGTTGTATATTTATTTTTCATAAGGTGTTGGATGCGTGAAAATATTGTAGATAGTATAATTCTACAACATTTCTGACTTAAAAACGTTGTAATATATATATATATAACGACTTTGAATCTCTAGCTTAGCAAGCAACAACGTTTATTTTGTCAAAAACGTTGTAGATAGTATGATTCCACAACGTTTTTGAGTTATAAACGTTGTAATATATATATATATATATATATATATATATATATATATATATATATATATAGCTAAGTAACGACTTTTTTTTCTTCTAAAAAGCTTTGTAGCTAGTTGATACGAGGTGTATTGCATTCATTTAACTTAATATATCCAATGCCTAAATGAATGGCAATAAAAAATGTAACTATATTCAAAAATATAATTCAAATAAGAATACAATACATAATTACATGTAGTTGATGGACATGCCTATTTGTAATTAACCAATTAAGGATCTGACATTCTAGCATAAACTAACATTTGCCTGGTGGAAGACATTATTAAAATCCAATAAAAATTAAATTTGCACTTGGATCTATCTACAAGGTACGTCATATTATATATAACCTCTGCTTCAGCATTTACCTTGAAAAGAAATTTAAATTAGAAACCGGCAAATGGAAAAAATTAATTAGAGAAACCAAAGCAAAGCGTGGTAATAATTCATAACTACCACACCAGCATTATTCCAAAATAAACAAAGAAGTTACCAAACAAAGTCAGACATTAATCTTTAATCATTATTAGCTGTGATTCACAAGTTTAGCAGGAAAGAAAACAACTCTTTCCTCACAAAGAATATAATTACCGGAAGCCAAATCATAGCAAGAGCTAAACCAAATCCTACCTCAAATTATAAAGTTAAATCAGTTCCACCTGTTATGTTCCAAACAATACCAGTAGCTCTTTCTAAACCAAGATCTAGTAAAGGTGATTGAACAGAATTTAGAGCAACATCTCTTGCCCTGCAATGGGAAAAGAAAATGTATAAGAAATCTTAAATCAATACATCTCTCTCTCTCTCTCTCTCTCTCTCTCTCTCTCTCTACAAGCCCAGCTTCTCCTTAAGTTTGTCATGCTAATGCATGATGCATCAGTTGGGTACAATTACCAGAGCCATGTGATGGGGGTAGACCTGGCAAAATATGGTTATGAGTTGGTTTTGGTTTTCAAAATATGGTTAACCAATCATTTAAGAACTAAAATCATATTAACCATTTTTAATATGGATAATGTGGGTTAAAACCATATGGTTATAGTTAAAAATCATATTAACCATTTTAAAATGTTTCGACTTTTAAACAAATTTTTAAAAAAATGAAATTAATATATAATATAGATAGAGAGAGACGAATATAAGGGGTGGGTAGGGGTAGGGGTAGGGGTAAAGGGTGGGAGGTGTATACATAATCGCTTAATATTAATTTTTTTGGGGTGGGGTAGGGGTGGAGGTAGGGGTGGGGTGGGGTGGGGGTAAGGGTGTATAAATAATCACATAATATTTTTTTTTTGGTGGGGATGGGTGGAGTGGGTGGGGTGGGGGTAAGGGGTGTATACATAATCACATAATATTTTTATGGAGGTGGGGGGTGGGGGTGGGGTGTATACATAATCACATAATATATTTTTTTATGGAGGTGGGGTGGGTGAGGTAGGGGTGGGGTGAGTGGGGTGGGGTGGAGTGGGGTGGGGTGTATACATAATCATATAATATATTTTTTTTATGGAGGTGAGGGTGGGGATGAGTGGGGGTGGGGGTGGGGGTGGGTGGGGTAGGGGTAAGGAGTGTATACATAATCACATAATATTTTTTGGTGGGGGGTGGGGTTGGTGGTGGAGGTGGGTGGGTGTGGGGTGTGGGTGGGGTAGGGGATGGGTGGTGGGGTGGGTGGGGTGTATACATAATCACATAATATATTTTTTTTAGGGGTGGGCGTGGGGGTGGTGAGGGGGGGGGGGGGGGGTGGGGTGTGTGGGTGGGGTAGGGGATGGGTGGTGGGGTGGGGTGGGTGGGGTATATACATAATCACATAATATATTTTTAGGGGGTGGGTGGAGGGGTGGGCGTTGGGTGGTGAGGGGGTGGGGAGGTGGGTGGGTGGGGTGGGTGGGTGGGTGGGGTAGGGGATAAGTGGTGTATACATAATCACATAATATTTTTTTGGTGTGGGTGTGGGTGGGGGTGGGGGTGGGGGTGGGGGTGGGATGGGGCATATACATAATCACATAATATATTTTTTATGGAGATGGTTGAGCTTCTTGAATCTATCTAATAAAATACAAATGATTTTGAATTTTCCGCTCATTCAATAAATCATCTGGGCCGTTCAAAGTTTGAGATGAATTTCACCGTCCATACAACAGGTCTTATATACACAGGACCAAGCTAGTATGTAAATATGGGTGGAAAAACTTTTGATTTGGATTTGGAATAAAATATGGGTTGAAAAATGGTTAACCGGGTTGGAACTATATTTCTTTTTAAAAATATGGTTCCAAACTTTAACCAACCCAAATAAATAAAAACAGTTAACCAACCCATTTGGTTCCAGTTAATATGGATTGACCCGACAGTTAACCAACTATATTGTCAAGTCTAGATGGGGTTCATGTACGTTCCTACTTTAGACATCGAGGTCCAATTGGCTTCCAGAGTTATAATATTTATTTTAATTATTAAGGGTTTTCGTAGTAGATTTAGGCATATGGTATGTATTGCATAACTTGCACTATTAAAATGGCACTATAAGAAGAAGAAGAAGAATTGCACTAATAAAACTAAGCTTTACCTAAAAATGGTGTTCACTGGTTCAATATTAAAAGTAGCATCATTGCTAAACCAAGTTGATTCATCTATTCTACTAATTCTAGGTGTGGTAGAAACATATGCAGTTAAAAGAGGGGACTGGTGCATCATCTATAGATCGAGAAGGGATATATATATATGACCTCTGATCTTCATGCCAACCATCTGTAGTCTGTACAGCATCATAACAAATTCACCATAGTAAAACAAATTTTATTTTCTTGTATTTAAGAAAATTGAAATGTACGTATCCATCATTAGCTTCAACAATTCTATATACGTACTGCATCCAGAAGCATAATGCAGGAAGCCAGACTACCGATATATATAGGCAGGCAGCCCAAAAGCGAGCTACAGCACGATCACTTGGAATATATGAAGAAGCAAATACAATATTATTTCAGCCAGTTCAGTTAAAGAATGTGTAATAGGCAGTCTACATGAGAAATTAAAAATATCACTTGGAACATAGTAGTATATATGAAGAAAAAAGTTGTCAGCACAAATGGCCATTTTAGTTTCACTAGCAGACCCAAGTAAGCTCTATTAGATTTTCCTCAACTTTAAACAGGGTGACGTAAAAACAAGTATGCATGTTAAAATAGTATATATATATATATATATATATAATTACAACCAAGTTGTGCACATACCCAAGGGCGGAGCCAGGATTTTTTTTCCTCCTGGGCTACATACATATCAATTAAGCTGCATAATTTTTACTACTTGGTGTCATGAACACTCGAGCCTTGTTTTTCTTACTACAGAGAGTGATGCCTTCTAAATTATAAGTGACCACATAAAATTTATTGCTTATATATAATATATCATAAATATACCATAAATATACAATATCAATTCAAATATTCAATGAAAATAACACATAAATTAATAAATACATAATCTATAATTCATGGCATAAGTATTTGTTTTTCTAAGTTTATAGATAATTATATTACTATTCTCAAAACAACACATTAACCACTTCCTCCGTTCAAATCAATTTATTCAATTTCCAATTTTTAACTATTGCCAGAGCATAAGTTTATGGTATATTATCTAAACAAGCATAACTTGCTCTGGCATAAACAAAACTACTCCATCCATGTATTTTACATTTTTTTTTATAAAAAAAAGTATAAAAATTTCATAAGAGTTGGAAATCTGCGCTGTTCTTCTAATATCTAGAAATCCTGGGTAAGATTTCTATGCATGAACTGATAATGGTTCAATTTTTATTTGAACTAAAACAGGAACAAAAGCATTTGGATGAAACAAAGACAACTAACTCGGATTGGGGGCTGGGTGTAACTCATTTGGGTTGGCCGGTTGGGCTTATGAAGACATATATGTACTAAATATTTGGCAAAAAAATCACCCGGGCTACAGCCCACCCTAACCCATACGTGGCTCCGCCCTTGCACATACCCAAAAACCTAAAGGGTCTGCTTGAATATTCAAAAGTAATTAATGCATCTAATATCCTGCTTATTGCAAAACTAAGATTAGTACAACCACCTTTTGTAAAATGAAAGAAATGCTATAATAATCAAAACTATTTAATTTCTAAGACTGATAATGTTACAATGGTTTCTTTGAGGAAGCTGCCATTGATTTTAATATCCTGAAGCAAAGATGTACCACACACGAACAGAAACAAAAACAGGGTAGGATTATAAACCTTTTAGTCTGCCAGCATTATCAACTAGTCTGTATTGATTATTATAGGGTACAATTTGTGATTTAGTCTATAAAAACAGGGTAGGATTATCAACTAGTCTGTAATATATGCTTCTGTAATATAGTCTAGTACTGAAGAAGCATATATTACAGCATTATAGGGTACAATTTGTGATTTAGTCTATAAAATATTTAGTATATATTACAGTTTTTTTTTATCGTTATCTTAAATTGTGGAGTATTAAAAAATTAAAATGTTTGAATCAGAAGGAAACTCCAGAATTATATGTAGAAGACTGCTACCGCATTTTTCGAGAAAGTAAATTGACCATTTTTAAAGCTAATCTTTTTACTATTTTTGCTAAAATATAGGTGAAAAGATTATAACAAAAAGAAAATATATACAATTTATTACTAATCCCAATTTTTATAATTTTAAAAATATATTTATATATACTTAATTATTAATTCTAAAAATAAATCAATTTGACTTAAAAAAGTCAAAAGTAAAGAATTAATTTGAAACGGAGTGAGTATAACGTTATGCAACGTCATTCATTCAATAATAAAAAACTTAGCTTATATCAGTTTCACCTTAAGACCATCAAAGGTCTTAACATTAACTTTGTGTTTTGACTGACAAAAATGAAACGAGATTGAATAGAAAATAACATTTAAATAAATAAAACTAACATTAACCCAGACATAAATAGAATACAAATAAAGTCAACCCAATTAATATTAAAATCTACCTTCCAAGAAAAAATAATTGGAATAATAAATGAAAAATATTAAATGAAACAGTAAACTCTCAACGTGCATTATATATATATACACATATATAGAACCCTATCCATTGGAAATAATATACGGCTAAATAAATCTGTACTTGTTATTTAGCCAGGGAAAAAAAATTTATGTACCTGCTGAATAACTAAAACTTGTAGCATCCTGAAAACATAAGCCAGTAATAAATTTAATAGCAAATATACAGAGCATTTACTTGATCGGGTGTTGCTTTTCTGCTGTTAAAAATAAGAAAACGTTTTTGCTTCTAAATGTACCAAATGTATATAACACAGAACGAGTACACCCAATTCCCTCTCCCTCTCCCTCTCGTCTTACCCCTCTCTCTTCAAAGAGATGAAAAAAATACAAAACATGTACTGGTAATCGAGTTAGGCTTCAATGGGATCCAAGAAACAGTATGGCACAAACTTCCAAGACTCTACATTTCATGAGCACCCGCACCTTTTTTATGTCATATTTTACAACAAATCAGGCCAGATCTCAATTCTCAGAAGTTTTGCTCACATAGAATAAAGCCATGAATAAGGCACTGAGCAGACTGTATTTGATCCGGCATTCCTGATACTATAACCATGCCTTCAGTTGCCCCAAGTCTTGGGTCGTGAACAACTACCTTTGCCCCCGATATCTGAATTACAATCATTCAGATGGACAATGCATTATGATATAAACATTACATAATCTTCCATATTTTATGAAATACAACAAACTTTTGAACAGCATGCACACCTGCCTAACTTGAACCAGGTTACTGTTATTATCTCCATAGATATGGCTTAACAATGCCCAAGGAATTACAATCTCAACCGTTGTGGCAAGCTCAACGGAGGCCCGAACTTCACTGCAAAAAGAAAAATTGTTTCAGAATAGGACAGTATATATGTAAGAAAAGGGGGGAGGGGAGGGGAGGGGAGGAGGGGGAGGGGAGAGAGAGAGAGAGAGAGAGGCAGGGATTTAGTCTTTTATTTCAAACAGAAAAAAAGTTTTGCACCCATGTTCAGGTCGTGCAGTACATGAAATGTTCTTCACCAAGTCCTCATACAACCTATCATTCAAAGATTTAGTTGATATTCCAAATAGATCATCCTTCATCACCCAAAATACACCCCCAAAATAAAAGCTCTAAAAATCCAAAAACAAAAAATAGCAGAATTACTACAAGTCTGGGCTGTTTTGACATTATAGTCAATTTTAAAGTTATCTAAGAAGGTTGACTGGTAAATATCTTTAGGACAAACCCTAGGTATGTTCTAATTACTTAAAACTTGACTGATGTTTTCATAACAGTGTTCTTCTTGGTTAACTATGTCTGGGGGCTAATTCTAAATCATTAGCCTAAAATAATAGCAAAAAAAACTTTAGTAAAAATCACCACATGCAATTATCAAATGACTAATTGTCAAGTGGTGGAGGATGTCCACCATATACACTATAGTCCAATATTTCATATTATTCCACAAAAGTATTAGTTTTCTGAGTTGAAAGAGAGTGAAATAGTATAGCAGAATGTAGGTGAAAAAGAACATGCCTTCTATTGGGACCATTGACCAGCGAAAAACCACCCCCATGATCAGCAACTGCCCCCTGATTCCCAGTGTTAGTTGCCTGGAGAAACATAAAGAAAACAGAAAACAATTGTGTTGATTTTTTCAGTCCTTTTTACAGATTGGCTGTAAATAGTAAAGTTGAATCCAATTAGAATTCTAATGCAATCACGAGCCACCAACCTGAGAACTCCATCTTTCCGGTGAGAATTGTCTATCAAATAATGAACCCTTTCCTGGTCTCTCACTTCCATAATGATAGGTAGCTCTCTCTAAATAAGCTGGACCAAAACGATCCACATCCATACTGTGTGAAAATGCAGGGTGAGGTTCAGGGTGTTGGGATGAAATAGCAACTCGCTCTGCACCACGAGGAAGTCCCACTGGGGAAGGATAACCAGGGGAAATAGAATCATGCCTTTGCCTAAACAAAGGTGGTGGCATTTCAGGGTAAGGGGACAGATATGTAGAGCTGTTGATACTTGAAAGTTGTGGTTTCATTGGTAAAATTATTTCCCTTAACCTGCTTGTTATTTGAAATAAAGTGTCTTGCACAGACTGTAAGTTACCAATTACCTGCCAAAACACACCAATGCTTCATCATTAGGAAGTTTGAAATTTCACATGACATATTTTACTCAAGTAGATGGAAGAAATCATGCATGGGTCCTGTCAGGAGGAATCCTACACAATCAATCTAATGGTTAAACCTAACAGATATTATTTGTCTAAGACGAAAGGATTCTTCAGTAGGTTCTATGTTGGCGAATCCCCGAGTCCAAATTCGTGGATTCTTTCGTAGTTCTTTTAATAAAGTAAAATAACAGTAGTACTATATAAATAAAATAATGAGCATAGTGGTATACAACTGTCAAGTACTTGTTGGATATTAATTAGTTCAGACTATACTACTATCTATAATAAAATATAGACTTAGTGGACTACAAAGACTCCACTTCCCATAATAAACATATCACTTTTTACATATATTGTTGACGAACACATAAGAAAAAGACTACATTCCCAAAAAAAAGGATAAGAGGAAGACGGAATAGATCACTGCAGTTAAGTCGACTCCTCTCTCCCCCCCTACTTTCATTCCTTCTCTCTCTATTATGTTGATAGCGAACAATTTCTTCTTCATTTAATGAACAACTCAGACGCCAAAACTTTTTTCCCCTTTCCCCAACTGGATGAGATTTTTGAGCTGAACTTCAATAAGGCGTGCGCCTCATGCGCCTAGGCTGCTGAGATGCACACCTCACCTTAAGCAAATCGAGGCACACACCTTGGGCCTCACAGTGCCTCTTGCCTAGGCGCGCCTTTAATAACACCGGTTATCATCCAAGAGTACAAGGAGATCAAGTGGTGTATCCACAACATAGTTAATAGCAAAATCAGAAGAAAGCAGCCAATTTGTCAGTACATCTATTTCCCTCTCTCCATGAATGCCCAATTTTGACAGTCCAAGGCTTTCTAAGTAAGCTTCTACAGTCTTGAATCAAACTCCCATCCGAGTGGTTGTGAGCATCAACATTTTGGATGTGTTTCGAGGTTGATTCCGAGTCCGATTCAATTTCCAGCATAAGAATCCTCATATATCCCATGCCAACAAAGAGACCTGTCCTTCAAGCCCACAACTCAACAGTGCAAATCCTACACTAATCAATTCGGCCAAAAAAACCTTTAACCCATCTCCCATTGTCATCATGAATGAGGCCACCAATAGCAACTGAAAAGGGGAAATTTTTAATACTAGCATCGGTGTTGAGCTTTTTCCAGTCCATAGGAGGCAATCTCCACCTTACAAGCTTGGGATAAGGATCACAATTATGGTTTGCATTACCAGGAAAAGCTTGTCCAAGATCAGTTACAAAAAGAAAGATAGAATGGGTAATTTCAAGGAAAGAAAGAAGAAAGATAGAATGGGTAATTTCAAGGAAAGAAGGCACAACATACCATATTGTCCATAGGACAGCAATAAAAATGAGAGACCAACGATGATTAGGCCATAAAGAGGACAAGAGAGTTTTTGTGAGGTTTGTTTGAACCCACTACAACAGAGATGCAAAAAAGAAAGAATTATGAAATTGACTTGGAACATATTTGGCCCACACAATTCTAGCTTTAGGACAGTCCTTTAACACATGCAAGGTATTTTAATTCACAAAACCACACCTAGTACAAATAACAGACTCACACATGCCTTTTGAGCCTGTTCTCATTTGTTAATTTTTTTTCTTTGAGGACTAACCATAAAAAGACTTTGCTTTCGGGAATTTTACACTGCCAAAGCCACTTCCAGTTAGTAGTTAGTACCATTAACAGGTTGCCTTGTGGAGTTTTGGATAAATTTATGGGCAGATTTCGCAAAGAGACATTCATCAGGGGAATGTCCCCAAATTCTCAAGTCAGCTCTAGCCTCACACTTGGGGATCGGAATATCCATGATCAAGTTTCGCACCTCATCATTTAAAGGAGTATGAAGATTAGAAAAATTACAATTTCCCTCCTCATCAATAATGTCACAGACCCTAAGATCACAATAATTATTAGATATGGATCAATTAAGTACATCACGCAACGGTTTATTCCCTGGCCAAGTGTCGCTCCAAAGCGAAACATTCTGCCCATCACCAATTTTCTATTTGAACCCCTGCTTAACTTCATTTAGGCTTCTAAGAACCCCCCCCAAAAAAAAAAAAAAAAAAAAAAAAATTAGAAGCATCATTCCTAACAGAGCATTCAAAATATATCTTTGTTCACTACATATTTGTTTCTCCATATCTCAACTCATTTCCCTTTTTCCCCACTAGCCACTTTCCAACCAACTTTGGCAAGCATTGCAATGTTAGAATACCTAGTTTTCCAAATTCCAAGCCCACCCTCCACTTTACTTTTAGTTACTTCTTCCCAGTTAACTAAGTGAATACCTTTCTCCATTTTTATTAAACCATAATTTTTTTTTTGTTTATTTGCCAAAGATCCTTTCAAATGCTTGAAGGCAACCACACAGTCTGCATAGTGCAAATGGGCAGAGCTGCCATGACAGCTTGAATAAGTGTCGCTCTACCCGTTACACTAAGGCATCTAGACTTCCAACCAACAAGTCTTTTTTATAACATACATGTGTTCCTATCAATGCGAGAATGAAAGAGGGAACCCCAAGATATTTTCCCAAATTGTCAGCTGATGCGTCAATCCGAAATCTTCAAATTAGGGTTTCGGTCAACTCATGAACCTTGACTTTGACTACCGCTTGACTGCCTTCAATTCACCGGAAAACCTGCAAAAACTCCATCGGAGTGTGAAATGATTCGGGAGGACTCTCCAATGCTTAAGTCAGAACAGTGATATGGAAGGAGAGAATTGTTATTAGAGTAAATAGCATACCTTGAATGTGTTGGAACATCCCTTATTTATAACATGATAATCCTCTCCCTCAAAAGTTAACTGTTAAGAATTAGAATCCTAATCGACTTTAGAGACCTTCCAGATTGTCAATCCTTAGCTGGTTAAACTTCCTGAAAATTCTATCCTTTATTTAGATTTAATATACTTCTAAAATACTCAATGAGCGAAATTATTATATTACCCTTCATTAACAAAATTCTAGAAATAACACGTGACAACTCGTCATTAATGGGTTATTTTTACCCACATCATTTGCCCCCTACTCCTTTAAAAATAAAATTTTAAAGTAGTAGATAATAATTGATTTTTTTTTGGCACCCATAGTACTAATTTAAAGTCCCTATGGCCCCTTTTTTTAAAACACCCATGACGCTAATTCTGGGCACCTATGACCTTAATTCTATTCTAGGTCCCTATGGCCTTAATTTATGGGCTTGATTGCCTTCATGGACTTGATTCTGGGCTGCATGGCGTTGATTCTGGGCTGCATTGCCTTGATTCTGGGTTGCATGTCCATGATTCCTAACCTCCATGGCCTTGATTCTGGGCTCCATGACCTTGATTTTGGGCCTCTAGGGCCTTAATTATGGGCTCCATAGCCTGAGTCTAGCCTCCATGACCTTAATTCCGGGTCTTCACGGTCTTGATTCTTGGCCTCTAGGACCTTAATTATGGGCTCCATAACCTTGATCCTAGCCTCCATGACCTTAAATTCAGGCCTTCATGGCCTTGATTCTTGGCCTCTATGGCCTTAATCGTCTACCCAGATCCGGACCACCACCATTCTGCCATTTTGGTTGATTTGTGATCGAAGGTCCACCTGAATTGGACGTTGGAAGCACTCAGTGTATGGTTCACTATGAGTACGAATAGGTTCCTCATGGATGTGAGGAGGTAGAGGGTGATGATGAGAGGGTTGCGGAACATAAGGGGATTGTTAAGAGGTGGTGGAGGTGGAGGGTTGCAATCTCGTGCTGTAGCGCGGGTAATCACCATTTTAATTTTCTGAATTGTGAGAAAAAGACGATTTTTGTTCTCTTCCCACAGACGAAACTATATAAAACCTTTAAATTAAGGTTTCAATCAACCCACAAACCTTGATTGACTTTGACAGCCGCTTGACCTCCTTGAATTCACCGAAAAACCTGCAAAAAGTCCACCAAAGTGAGAGAATTGTTATTAGAGCAAATAGCGTACCTTGAATGTGTTGAAACATTCCTTATGTATAGCATGAGAGTCCTCTCCTTCATCAGTTTGAAATAGTGTTCTATTACCTCGTATTACCGGTTTTTACTGAAGTTTTTTTACCCGTACCAAATCGTCCTGGTTCGAAAATTTATCGATTTTTTTGCCCAACTAAGGACAACTTAGAAGGTCTCTAAAGCCAATAAATAACGTTTATTAAGTATATATTATGCATATATTATACCCAATAGTAATAATAATTACTCAAGTACTCCATATTGCTCAGTGCGATCACTCCTTCCTCATCTTATTCAACCTCGACGACAATCTCCCTCTCGGCTAGATCTCACTCACTACCTGATTCACTAACCCTTGGTTTCTAACTTCCAAGTTGCAGAACATGGGTGGAGAAATTTTGAAGGAAATCAAATGGATCTTTGAACCTTTTGCTGTTTTCAGTGGAATTGAATACTAAAAATGATGACTTTCAGTTATGATATTATGAAATCTTGGCCACATAAGGCATGCATATAAAAGAGGTTTGAAATATTTTCATTCACTCGCTTAGTGGCCATGGCCATGAAATATAATAAAAATCAGTAATATGGTAGCAATAATAGTATGCCATTCTAGATCTATGATATTTACTGTACTGTTCCAATAAATACTGTATATAAACATATATTATATATATTATACCAGTTACTGCTGACTACTCGAGTACTCCATAGCTCAATCTCACTCACTGCCTGATTCACTGACCCTTGTTTTCTAACTTCCAAGATTCAGAACATGGGTGGAGAATAATTTTAAAGGAAATCAAAAAAGATCTTCAATCCTTTGCTGCTTTGTGGAATTGAAGGCTGAAAATGATGACTTTCAGCTGTGGTATTATGAAATCTTGGCTGAATAAGGCATTCATGTGAAAAGAGGTTTGAAACTATATTTTCTTTAACTCTCTCATTGAAAATGGGAATTTCTTCCTCTATTTCTCCCATTCTCACCCGATGTAATTGGTGCTTCGGCCAGGGCTGGGTTGAAATCTCTTTAAATTTTCTGTTATTTACACTATTGGTTGTTGATTTGGTTGGTTGGGTCATAGCTGAGATGCCATTTCATGGTTGATGCTTTCTTTTTCCTTTAGCTCAATTTACTGTGATACTATGCTATGCTTCGATGGTCTTTGAAATAGTTTTTTTTTATATATTTAACTAGAACTAATGCGTGAAAAGCTAAGGCACCCAATTTGGATTGTAATGGTTTTAACCAGTTTAGTTTTAGGATTTTGTCAAGGGTTTCAAGGCTTGAAAAACAGGTGAAAATGTTAACAAAATAAATCAGTATATAAACGGAACCGTATCATACCTTACAGCAAAACACCAGTATTACATTTTTGAAATTTAAGGTAACCATCCGGTACAGTTTTATCGGTTCAGTATGGTAGACATACGCGTGAACACCCCTACCTATAAAGAGTTCAGGTAGTATATTTCAATACTTACATTTGTTTACTGTATCTAGAGTGGATAACGCAGAATAGCCTAGCTAGAGAAAAAACTTAGATGTTGGATCTTGATTTGTGCCTACCTAACTGACATGATGACCTTTAGAAAATCCTAGTGTAATTACTGATGAAATATACCTAATACAAGTAAAAGGCTAACTTGAGCACTTAATTGAACACAAAGCATGAACTACCTGCACAACTTCATCAGTCTGAGAACCATATTTTGAAACTTGTTCCTTGGGAAAAACATATATGCTAGCACCAGTAACTCTTCTCAACTCAGCAATGATAATACCTCCTTTACCGAACAAACGACCCATCTGCTGTGAATGCACAAGTAGCCTTGCAACAACTGCAGCACCTGGTTCAAATCCAATCTCAGCGATTCGACCATGTACACGAATAACAGCATCCTGTGTTGGAGAATGTCTTTGCTCTGAGTGCTGTTAGATGAGGAACAAGGCAAATAAAACAGCAAGATAAAGGACTTAAATACTTGTAAGCATACACATATATCAAAGAAATAAATCAGGCAGAAACACTGAAATTCAACATGTATCAAGGATGACTATATTTAGTGATTTGATGAGACAATATAGCTTAATGGAGTGATGTTGACATCTTAATGTTGTTGTTGACGCATCTGTGACATCTTTACTGTTGAATAGACCCAACAATTAACTATTAAAACGTAATGTACACTCGTACAAATATATATCATAATACTGTGACCAATGGCGAAGCCAGGATTTTTTGCCAGTGGGGTCGAAATTAGTACTAAGGTACAAATAATTTAGCGGGGGTTCGGGGGCAGCGCCCCCGAGCCAATTTTTTTTAATACTTTATACTTTCGAGTATATATATATATACTATATTTCAATGAAAATATAATGAGTAATAATATATGGTATATATACACTATATATATTGACTCATACTAGACTTTTTTAATCACAACTGTTCATAAGTAAGTAATTCATTATTTATTTTTAAAAATAATATAAATTAGATTATTATTTAGTTTAAAATATTATAGAGAGATACATATATTAAGCAGATATGAGTCATATGTGATTGACAAAGTTATAAATTTTCAATTTGACCCCGTATTATAGAAAATTTATAAAATTGGTCAATTTATATATAATACTTAAAAATTTTAAAATTTACCTTACATTATAAAACAAATTTTTTTTTCAGTGGGGGCGATTGACCCCATAGTCCTCCATGTGGCTTCGCTACTGACTGTGACCACAAAGAAATTTCTAGTTCTGAGATGACAGTTAGAGGTATAGGACTGATATACAGGCTAATTATAAAAAAAGGCTGAAACTACATTAGTGAAAAGAAAGAAAAAAACATTAAAAAAAAATAAAAAAATAAAAATGCAATAGCTGGCCCTGAAAGCCATATTTTGATATGAATCATATGATATAATAGTGGTGTGTGTTTGTGTTTGAGTGACATGCCTCTCGTGCAGATATAAGAACCACCCTTTCATCTGAATCAGGTGCTGCAGCATCAGCTATCTTGATAGATGCACCAGTTTCGTTCTGTAGTGCCCGGATGATAGAGCCACCCTTCCCTATTAAACTTCCAACTTTCTCAACTTGACATAGCAGTTTAAAAACAACCTCCTCTTCCATCTACTCACCAGCAATAGTAATAATACACTACACCTTGATTTGTTGGTACAAGCATAATTCTTAATATTATCTTCAAGACAGAAACAGACAGTAGGGGTGAAGTTTTTCTTATATCTGCAAATCAATCAAACATCAGAATAAACGGCTGACCTACAGAAAATAAAAACAGAATGAAGAAGGAAAATGAGAGAGAGATACAAAGCCTCATAAAAGTTATATACCGACTGAAAAAACTAAAATTGAATATCAAATACACCCTACCTACTACCCAGCCCTAGGAGGAAAGAACAACTATTTGATCCAATTTTTCTATCAGCGTAGAAGAGCTCATAACCCAAACCCCCTCAAATCTCGTGTTGGTCGTGACGACCAGGTCGTCTCGTCGACTCCTCTGATCTCATACTCCCTCCCTCTCTCGCCTTTGACTTTTTCTCAGTATATTCCATAACCCATAGCCGGCTTTCGGCTGCGACGAACATAATTTGTTTGAGTCCGGCCCATCTGGTCGTTTAAGTTGAATTTGGGCCTTATTCTATCATACAACACTATTTTATACTCCCTTCGTCCTAGAATAAAAATTTTAATTGATTTTTTAGATATTCTTTCTCCCTCCGTCCCAAAATAAAAATCTTAATTAACTTTTTAGGCATATTAAGAAAAAGAATAAAATGATAAAATTATCCATATTTAAATTCTCATTTAATTGCATAGTTTTTTGCATATTATTAGTGATGCTACATTAATATGTATAGAGAATAGAAATATAGTAACAATTAATAATAAGGGTATTATATGCAAATTATTATAAAAAATACATCATTTAAGGTAAGTAGATATTTAACTTGGGACTATTTAAAATAATAATAAATACTTTTATCCTGGGACGGAGAGAGTAGTATAATACAAATTATACACAAATTAAAAATAGAAAGGAAAATAAAAATAAGAGTAGGAGAATAAATTACCAGAGAGCGGTAGAGTAACGATAGGAATAAGAAAGTAAAAAAAAAATAGTAAAACAACCTCAAGAATGATGAGTTTTTTTTTCTCCCTCTCTCTTTATAAAATATATATGTAAAAATATTTAAAGTGTCATCCCCCCCAAAACGCCAACTCTCATTCTAATGACTACTTCTCTAATTGCTTTGAAGGTATTATTATTATTATTATTAGAGCTGTTAAAAAATAGGTTTTGATTGTTTTTGGGTACATAAAATAGGTTTGGGTTGATTTTGAAATCAAAATTATATTATCTATATTTAATATGGGTTATGTGGTTTGGATTTAATGGTTATGAGTCGCATTCAGGTCGATCTATTTTTCAAATTATAGTTTCACTAAAATCTTAATTTCAGTTATACTAAAAGAGTCTTATTTTAATTTTTTAGACCCAAATTTGAAACTAAATTTTTTTAATTGATGTGACTAATTAAAAATATTAATTTTGTGATTATAGACACTTTTAAAAAAATTACATTAATAATTATTATGTTAATTAAAATTAATGAAATTATTGAGAATTTTATTACAATAATCGATAAGTATTATTTTGTTGGAGTGTATATATAATCAATAAATATTATTTTTTATAATAATTTATTATTAGTTGCTTAGACCTTATTTAATTATAAACCCCAATTTATACATGGTTATTATTAAATTAATAATTATCTTTTTAAATTTGTAGTTATATTTAATTATGAAGATTGTTTATAATTAATTTCGAAAGACTACTAATGTAGTAAATGCTCTTCAATTTGGAGAGAGTTAGAACTTAGAACGTAGTAATGTAGTACTACTTACTCCCTATTGGATGGAGAGAGAAATTCTGGATGGATTTTGATGAGTTAAGTAGAGGTGAGCTGTGACGCCCCAAAATAGGTCCATTCCACCCAACCTATTCTGAGTCGCCAAATACATGGTACAGAAATAACTACAACTTTATTAATACATTTGTCGTGCAAAATACGACAACATATATATCTTGTGAGTTTAAATACAATTATTGTCTTACAGACAATATACATACCAAATAAATCCCCATCATAATTATTGATACATCATTTTACAAAATGGTGAGGACTCTTAAACAACTCTCCCAGGCTCGATCCATTATGTTACTCACCTCCACGAGAAGAAAATGGAACAACAAGGAAAAGGGTGAGCTCAACTAGCCCGGTAAAGAATATTATGACTAAGATAATATCTGACAAAATTATCGTTAGTCTTGACGAGGAAAAATATAATAGAATACATAGGACAACAAGTTTTAAATCAATATTCGCATGAAAATAATAATTCATTAGAAGAGTTAAGTAGAGAATGCAAACTACTATCTTACATGTATGAATTTTAAAGTTCATCGTCTATTTTATCCTGTAACATCAATCAATATATATCCGAGATCAAATATTCATCCTTTTGACTTCTGAGCCGAGGACATTCACCAGTTAGTCATGTTCATCTAAACTCCTGTTCATCTTTACTACTACGGGCCAAAGATATTCATCGAAATCATTCATCTTTTGCCTTTCTGAAGCCAAAGATATTCATCGAAATCATTCATCTTTGCTACGGGCCAAAGATATTCATCATAACTCATTCATCTTTTCTTGCTACTGGCCAAAGATATTCAATAATATCATTATTTAAGGCGAGGATGATGAAAATATTTTTAAAAAAGCGAATCCGGTGAAACAAAATGACAAGGATTAAGGATTAAGGATTAGTACTTTGTTTTATCCACGTCCAAAATACCTCAAAAATAATCATAGTGGTGTAAAATTCAGAATGATCAAAACATGGATACAATCAAAGCTAGTATCCATAATAGATATTTTGGACAAAAGAAATAATTTCATTTTTCGGTTGAATAGTCTTGGTATTAAGTGAATAGTCTTGTCGTATACGTGAATAGTCTTGATATCGTGAATAGTAACTCAAACACCAAAAGATAGAAATTTCACAAAAAAACATCTTCACGCTTAGTGAATAGTACTAAATGAATAGTAACTCGTGAATAGTAACTCATGAATAGTAACTCATGAATAGTAACCCCGACTTGAAAAAGTTCCAAATTTGATAAAAAGCTCAACCAATATTTTGGCATAATGATATTGAAGAAAATAATATCATTTGCGAAAGAAATAACATTCCTTACCTCGAAAGACAGTACTTCTAGTTGAAACACTGGATATAGGCTATGACTTGAACTTGCACCGTATAGCAATACTCAAAGTATACTCAAAATACTCACAAGAATACGCTCAATAATATAGAGAGAGAAAACTTCAGTTTCTGGTGTGATTTTCAATTCTAACCTAAGCACTTTTTTATAGAAATTGCTTTAGAACACCAAAGCGAAAAATTTAATATAATAATATATATATATATCAAAATTCTCTCGCCATTCTTGAATCTGAAAATCTAGAATTCAACCCATTCAAATCACATGTTAGACCCAAAAAAACGTTTTTCTTATTTTAAATATTTTAAACTTCTAAAAATCAATTATTTCGGAGCTTCGGAACTTCAATAATTCATAATAAATAGCCCTTTTATCAAAAAATTCGAATCTCGCGAGTTTTTATAGGAAATTCAATTCTCTACAACTTTGCAGAAGAAAATTTCTCCAAATTCCAAACAGAAAATGACCGAAATCCATAAACGAGCAATTTTTCAGGCTATAATCAAATTTCAGTCAATAAATGGGTCCACAGACATGTTTAACATGTTTTAAACATTTATTGCAACAAAAATACTCTTCCTCCTCGTATACTCATACATCCCACATTCGTTGTAAAAATATCACCATTAATATATTATTAAAATAATATATTTAAATGAATTATTTTATCAGAAAAAGATAAAATATTAATTTTCAACAATTGTCACATTAAAACGCGCAAATATTTTAAATAAGCAAGTGGTGATATAATATTCATTATTGTTTGGAGAATATTCGTTTTGGTCGTGGAATATTCGACTCGCTTGAGAATATTTGTGCGACGCCAGCAGCCCATGTGTGGGCCCCATAACTGAAAAGCGATTGGAGGAAGAAAACGACAAAAATAAGTTGTTTAAAAATAACTGCCAGCGTAGTTATTCTGGGCTTACAATCGTTGGAATACCCGTGGTTAAAACACAAGAATACGCGTTATTGCACAAAGAAGATACCTGGATTGCACCAATTATTGATTCTTACGTAAAGGCCTTTACTCAATAATGGTTACGATAATTATTGCTCAAGATTTTATTTTATTGATTCAATAATTGCCGCATTGATATTTTATATTACTGTTGTTTCAATAATTGTCATTACACAGTATTTTTCATTATCGGAGTAATAATTCATATTATTCGAATAATATTATTAGATAACATTATTGGCAATGTCTAGAAAGTTCTGCTAAGGAGAGGTTTGGTCACCTAATTGCAAGCCACCAAGAAAGGAGAAATTCTTATCGAAAGCCCTCTTTCCTGAACCGCACTGGTTGTCAATAATGTGATTCTGTAATATTATTTGTGAATAATTAATTATTGATTTATATGATGAGAAAAATATTGACTTTATGTGGATATAGATGGAGAAAATTTTTAATGTGACAATTGTTGAAAATTAATATTTTATCTTTTTCTGATAAAATAATTCATTTAAATATATTATTTTAATAATATATTAATGGTGATATTTTTACAACGAATGTGGGATGTATGAGTATACGAGGAGGAAGAGTATTTTTGTTGCAATAAATGTTTAAAACATGTTAAACATGTCTGTGGACCCATTTATTGACTGAAATTTGATTATAGCCTGAAAAATCGCTCGTTTATGGATTTCGGTCATTTTCTGTTTGGAATTTGGAGAAACTTTCTTCTACAAAGTTGTAGAGAATTGAATTTCCTATAAAAACTCGCGAGATTCGAATTTTCTGATAAAAGGGCTATTTATTATGAATTATTGAAGTTCAAGTTCCGAAATAATTGATTTTTGGAAGTTTAAAATATTTAAAATAAGAAAACGTTTTTTGGGTCTAACATGTGATTTGAATGGGTTGAATTCTAGATTTTCAGATTCAAGAATGGCGAGAGAATTTTGATATATATATATATTATTATATTAAATTTTCTCTCTTTGGTGTTCTAAGCAATTTCCTATAAATAGTGCTTAGGTTAAATTGAAAATCACACCGTAAACCAAGTTTTCTCTCTATATTATTGAGCGTATTCTTGTGAGTATTTTGAGTATACTTTGAGTATTGCTATACTAAGTGCAAGTTCAAGTCATAGCCTTTATATCCAAAGTTGTTTCAACTGTAAGACTGCTTTTTCGAGGTAAGTGGATGTTATTTCTTTCAAAAATGATATTATTTTCTTCAATATCATTATGACAAAATATTGGTTGAGCTTTTTATCAAATTTGGAACTTTTTCATGCTCGGGTTACTATTTATGAAGTTACTATTCATGAGTTACTATTCACGAAGTTACTATTCACGAAAGTACTATTCACGAAGCGTGAAGATGTTTTTTTTTGTGAAATTTCTATCTTTTGGTGTCTGAGTTACTATTCACGATACTAAGACTATTCACGATACTGCACTTATTCACTTATCACGGCACTATTCACCTAAAAAATGAAATTTCTTCTTTTCCAAAATATCTATTATGGATACTAGCTTTCGATCAGATCCATGTTTTGATCATTCTCAATTTTACACCACTATGATTATTTTTGAGGTATTTTTGGACGTGGATAAAACAAAAGTACTAATCCTTAATCCTTAATCCTTGTCATTTTGTTTCACCGGATTCGCTTTTAAAATATTTTTCATCATCCTCGCCTTAAATAATGATATTATTGAATATCTTTGGCCCCAGTAGTGCAAAAGACGAATGAGTTATGATGAATATCTTTAATCCCAGAGCGCAAAGATGAATGATTTCGATGAATATCTTTGGCTTGAAAGCAAAGATGAATGATTTCGATGAATATCTTTGGCCCGTAGTGCAAAGATGAACAGGAGTTTAGATGAACATGACTAATCGGTGAATGTCCCTCGCCCTCAGAAGTGCAAGGATGAATATTTGATCTCGATATATATCGATTGATGTTACAGGATAAAAATAGACGATGAACTTTAAAATTCATACATGTAAGATAGTAGTTTGCATTCTCTACTTAACTCTTCTAATGAATTATTATTTCACCATGAATATTGATTTAAAACTTGTTGTTTATTGTATTCTATTATATTTTTCCTCGTCAAGACTAACGATAATTTTGTTGTATATTATCTTAGTCATAATATTCTTTTATCGGGCTAGTTGAGCTCACCCTTTTCCTTGTTGTTCCATTTTCTTCTCGTGAGGTGAGAACATAATTGGATCGAGCTCCTGGGGAGAGTTGTTTAGTAGTCCTCACCATTTTGTAAAATGATGTATCAATAATTATGATGGGGATTTATTTGGGTATGTATATTTTCTGAAGACAATAATTGTATTTAAACTCACAAGATATATGTTGTCGATTTTGCACGACAAATGTATTAATAAAGTTGTAGTTATTTCGCACTCATGTATTTGGCGACTCGTAATGGGTCAGTGGAATGTACCTATTTTGGGGCGCCACAATTGGTATCGAGCTTAGGGATATGATCTCCATGAGATCGTGGAATAGAACTAGGAGGGAGAGACGAAAGTAAATCCTTCGCTAAGTGTCCTACCCAAGCTTATTTGATAGTTGGTCAAGATATAGGGATATTATGTGATATATTGATTTCTTAATTAACCCTTGTTTTATGACGAAGATTTGAGAATGTCGACTGAGAATATTAACAGTGGAGTGAATGAGATCATGGAGACACCTCTAATCGCCAACCAGGATAATGTGATGTCAGGCGAAGAAGGAATTAGAGATATCCATGTGGTGAGTGAAGAATTGATAGTTGCACCCGAGATAGTCGCAGAGGTAACATCTGAGAGTGAGGAAGAAAAGGAAGAAGAGGTACTTGAGGAAAGTTTATTAGAGGTATTTTATGATCAAAATGTAGAATTGCAAAATCGTATTTATGAGTTAGAAGAACAGGCTGAAGAATTGCGGGCTGTCGTGGAGCAAAAGGATGCAACGATTCAAGCTTGTGTTACCCGATATGTGATGCTTGAACAGAAGCACTCTTTGGCAGAGTATAAGATGATAAAGCTGGAATCTGAGCTGAAAGAAGAAATAACTGAACGAGTGAGAATGAGTGATGCATGGGTAAAAGCCGCACGACGCGTTGATATTATGGAAAGAGATGTCCAATCTAAAAAGAGAAGATTTAACGATGACGGGAAGACGTCGGCGAACATCAAAGACCAAAGAACAAATTCTAGGGAAGAGAACAATCGCCAGCTTAGATGCTACGATGCGGAGAGGAGGGACATATAAGGTCAAACTGTTCACAACCTTCCAAGGTATGTTTTAGTTGTGGAAAAGAGCGGTCACATAGCTCGATTTTTTTGTCCTATAACGAAATCAAGTCCAGTTGGGACGTTAAGCACCAAAGTGGCGGATACTGAAAAAGACAAAGTCAATCTGCCTCGAAGAAGCGTTTGTCGTGGACCGGTCAAAATGCGAGAACCCAAATGAGTTTAGCGGGTTAGTTAATTAATTATAATTCTTGCGAAGTTTATACCTTACTAGATACCGGGTTCTACCCATTCTTTATCTCTCTTGCTTTACTTGCATTTCACGTTTGAACTTGACTACGGAGAAATTAGACTTTGACTTTATTTATGGAGACTCAGTTAGAAAAACTTTCATTACATCCGTTGTTTAGAAATCTTGTTTGATCCAAGTTGGCACCATTACATTACCCGTTGACCTTTATTTCTTTAAAGATACTTGCTTTTGATGTGATTTTAGGGATTGATTGGTTAACTACTCATCATGCCAAATTGATTGCTTTTGTAAGGTTGTTAGTTTTCATATTCTTAAGCAACCTGTTATTCGAATTCAAGCAACCAAACCATTGAAGTCAAACTCTTTCATATTAAATTATAAAGCCATTTGTTTATTGAAAAACGAATGTCAAGCTTTCTTAGTCCATGTTATGGATTTGAATAAAGACACGTCAGATTTGAATAATATTCCTGTTGTTATTGATTTTTCCCGACGCATTTCTGAAGAATTTCTTGCCTACTCCCGAGCATGATATTGAATTTGTATCGACTTTTAAATCCCAGACAAAACCCATTTCTAAAATCTCATATCGAATGGCTCTATTGAACTTCGTGGAGTTAAAAACCCAATCAGTAGAAGTTGATACCGAGCCTCTATCTGGTGACTTCCTTTTGTGGAATGCACCGCCGATTCTCCGTAGGGACACCATATTCGTGCGATAGTAAACCGATAGGTGTCATTGTAACGTCTTATCCAAGATTGGGATGTGAGTCACGATTGAGAACAACCTAAATTCGGAATCGAAATATGTAGCTTTCTAGGCTTAGTTGGTTATTATCGAGATTCGTTGAAGGATATTCTCGAATCGCTATTCCATTAACGCAAATGACTCGTAGAGATACAAAATTCGAATGGAGCAAAGAATGTGGGAAGAGCTTGAAGAACTCAAGAGAGACTCATTTCAAGACATGTTCACCCATGCCATCCTGGAAAAGTTTAACGTGGTAGGCGACGTGTTGAGTAGAAGATCGTCTACAAGACGAGTACGATATTGTCAAAGACTCATTTCGTATAATTTACAAATAATAGAGATGGAGATGAAAACTCTAGGTACCCACGTGATGATATACGAGTATAATCGACTTTTAATCGATAAAGTTAAAAGTCGCTCAAGCTACACACCGGAGTGATGAATTTGAAGAAGAAGGTGCAAGAAGTTGTTATTTCAAAACGAGAATCGGTGAGGTGAGGAAAGCTCAAACCTTTGATTTATTATTCCATTTGAAATTCTCGATCGAGTAGGAATCGTGGCCTATAGACTCGCTTTTACTACCAAGTATGTTGCGTGTTCATAACGCTTTTTCACGTATCGATTATTACGTAAATATGTGGACAACCCAACCACATTATTGAGTTAGAACCGCATACAAGATAAACAAGACTTATCGTGCGAGGAGGTACTGTCAAGATCTGGATAGGAAAGAACATGTCCTATATACCGAGGTTATACCACAAGTTAAAGTTTTGTGGAGAAACCATGTTATTGAGGAAATAACCTGGGAGTTGGAAACGAAAATGAAAGCGAGGTATTTTCATCTTTTCAAACACTGTGTATCGTCACGTCAATTTCGAGGACGAAATTTCATAAGGAGGGAGGTTGTAAGACCAGAAATTTTTTTAAATAAAAAGAAATTTCCTTTATTTATTATTTTAAAATAGTAAGGGTGGATTTGATAAATGTGGTTAGTTATGGGTAAAACGCGCAAATATTTTAAATAAGCAAGTGGTGATATAATATTCATTATTGTCGGAGAATATTCGTTTGGTCGTGGAATATTCAATCGTCGTCGAAATATTTGTTATGACGGCGTAGCGACGTATGTGTGGGCCCCATAACGGAAAGCGATTGGAGGAAGAAAACGACAAAAATAAGTTGTTTAAAAATAACTACAGTTATTACTGGCATACATCGTTGGAATACCCGGTGGTTAAAACACGATGTCTGGCGTTATCGCACAAGAAGAGTACGGTATTGCACCAATTATTGATTCTTACGTAAGAAGGCACTTACTCAATAATGGTTACGATAATTATTGCTCGATATTTTATTTTATTGATTCAATAATTCGCTGCATTGATATTTTATATTATTTTGTTGTTTCAATAATTGTCATTACACGGATTTTTCATTATCTGGAGTAATAATTCATATTATCCGAGAATGTCGAATCGAGAATATTAACAATAAAAATGAGACCGCGGAGACGCTCAGACTCACCAACGAGGAGAACGTCAACAGTCGGTGACGATGTTCTCTTGTGAACAACACCACGGAAAGCAGATGATGAACGAGGGATGTTTAGAAGCTTTTTGCGCTTCACGCAAAATCACCGAGGAGACTCGTGTTCAAAACATAGGAGAAATGATAGCAATTCACGGGTTGTCACAACCAAGCAGCGGTTCAAAGAGTCGGACCACCGAATTTAAGGAAAGCTTCGATCCGATCATGCGCGAAGCGTGGGTCAAGCAAATTACCAAGATATTCGATGTCTTGGGATGCGGAGAGAACAGAAGGTTTCATTCGCCACCTTTATGTTCCGCGTGGCGAGTGACTCTTGGTGGGAATCATGAAGCGTACCCATCCAAATTGTGCTCGGCGTGTCTTGGGAGTCATTTCAGAACTATTTAATGACAAATACTTTTCCGAAAGTGTTCGGCTATATATGAAGGAAGTGGAGTTTATTAGACCGGAGCGAAATAACATGACGGTGTCCCAAAGACGAGGCGAAGTTCATGAGTTATCCGAGTTCAGACCTCATTTGGCGGAGAATGAGGAACGTATGACGCGGATGTTTCGAGAGGTTTGAAACCCCAGATACGTCGATATCTCATTTCTTATAAATTTTCTCTTTATTCGAGATGTTGTCAATGGGGCTCAATTGTTAGAAGCGAGATAACGAAATACGTTCAACCGAGGGACCATAACCGAGATCATATCAAGAAGATAGCGATCATCGTAATAACGATAACTAGCGGAGAAAGAAGAATACGGACAAAGGCGGTAACCACTACTGGTGGTAATCGTGGCCATGAAAATAGAAGAAGCGAGTCGAGAATAGATTTTAAAAAGAGGAGATTCAACAACGACCATGTGAAGACGCGTCGGCAAAAGAAGAATCGGTTCCAAGGAGGAGAAAAGACCACCGGTCAGATGTTACAAATGCGGGATAGAGGGATATCATATCATTAACCGCTTCACAACAGCTTTAAGATATGCTATAATTGTGGAAAAGAATGACATATCGCCGAGATTATGCAGTAGTGAAACCAATCCAATGGGATGGTGACTCAAAAGGATGTCCTGTAAAAGTCAAAGTTGACGGTTTCGGAAGAGCGTTTGTCGTGGCCATTAAAATGCGAGGAACCCGAACGAAGTTAAGACAAAGTTAGTTAATTATAAATTCTTGCGAAGTTTATACCTTATTAGATCACCGGTTCTACCCATCCTTTTATCTCTCTTTACATACTTCAACGTTTGAACTTGACTACGGAGAAATTAGACTTTGACATATCTCGTGGAGACTCAGATTAGGAGAAATTTTCATTACATCGACTGTTTAGAAATCTTGCTTGATTCAGGTTGGCACTATCACATTACCTGTTGACTTTATTTCTTTAAAGATATTTGCTTTTGATATGATTTTAAGGTTAACTACTCATCATGCCAAAATTGATTACTTTCGTAAGGTTGTTATTTTTCATATTCCTAAGCAACCTGTTATTTGAATTCAAGCAACCAAACCATTGAAGTCAAACTCTTTCATATCAAGCCATAAAGTCATTCGTTTATTGAAAAACGGATGTTAAGCTTTCTTAGCCATGTCATGGACTTAAACAAAAATACGTCAGATTTGAATGATATTTCTGTTGTTAGTAAATTTCCCGACGTATTTCAAAGAATTTCTTGCCTACTCCCGAGGCGTGATATTGAATTTGTATCGACTTTAAATCCCAGAGACAAAACCCATTTCTAAAATCTCATCGAATGGCTCTATTGAACTTCGAGAGTTAAAAACCCAACCGTAGAAGTTGATACCCGAGCCTCTATCTGGTGACTTCGCTTTGTGGAATACTGTTGAAGCCGCATTCTCCGTAGGGGACACCATATTCGTGCGATAGTAAAGCGATAGGTGTCATTGTAACGTCTTATCCAAGGTTGGGATATGAGTCACGATTGAGAACAACCTAAGTCGGAATCGAAATAATGCGTAGCTTTCAGGATTAATTGATTATTATCGGAGATTCATTGAAGGATATTCTCGAATCGCTATTCCATTAACGCAACTTCGTAGAGATACAAAAATTCGAATGGAGCAAGGAATGTGGGAAGAGCTTGAAGAACTCAAGAGGAGACTCATTTCAAAGACATGTTCGACCATGCCATCCTGGAAAGCGAGCGTGGTAGTGACGTGTTGAGTAGAAGATCGTATATACAAGACGAAGTACGATATTGTCAAAAACTAATTTCGTTTAATTTACAAATAATAGAGATGGAGATGAAAACTCTAGGTACCCACGTGATGATATACGAGTATAATCGACTTTAATCGATAAAGTTAAAACTGTTCAAGCTACACACCGGAGCTGATGAATTTGAAGAAGGAGGTGCAAGAAGTTGTTATTTCAAAAGCGAGAATCGATGAGGTGAGGAAAGCTCAAACCTTTGATTTATTATTCCATTTGAAATTCTCGATCGAGTAGAATCGTGGCCTATAGACTCGCTTTTACTACCAAGTATGTTTATGCGTGTTCATAACGCTTTTTCACGTATCGATTAGCACGTAAATATGTGGACAACCCGAACCACATTATTGAGTTAGAACCGCACAAGATAGCCAAAGACTTATCGTGCGAGGAGAGGCACTGTCAAGATCTGGATAGGAAAGAACATGTCCTATGTCTGGGGTTATACCACAAGTTAAAGTTTTGTGGAGAAACCATGTTATTGAGAAATAACTGAAGTTGGAAACGAAAATGAAAGCGAGGTATTTTCATCTTTTCAAACACTGTGTACGTCACGTCAATTTCGAGGACGAAATTTCATAAGGAGGGAGGTTGTAAGACCGAAATTTTTTAAATAAAAAGAAATTTCCTTTATCTATTATTTTAAAATAGTAAGGGTGGATTTGATAAATGTGGTTAGTTATGGGTAAAACGCATAAATATTTTAAATAAGCAGTGGTGATATAATATTCATTATTGTTTGAGAATATTCGTTTTGTCGTGGAATATTCAACTGCTTGTCGGAATATTTGTCTGCGACCAGTAGCGACCATGTGTGGGCCCCATAACGAAAAAGCGATTGGAGGAAGAAAACGACAAAAATAAGTTGTTTAAAAATAACGGCGTAGTTATTACTGATTTACAATCGTTGGAATACCCGTTGGTTAAAACACACGATGTACTGCGTTATTAACAAGAAGATACCAGTATTGCACCAATTATTGATTCTTACGTAAAGAAGCACTTTACTCAATAATGGTTACGATAAATTATCGTCTCAGATTTTATTTTATTGATTCAATAATTGCTTTGCGTTGATATTTTATATTCTTTGTTGTTTCAATAATTGTCATTACACGCATTTTTCATTATCGGAGTAATAATTCATATTATCCTAATAATATTATTAGATAACATTATTGGCAATGTCTAGAAAGTTCGCATCTAAGGAGAGGTTTGGTCACCTAATTGCGCTTGCCAAGAAGTGAGAAATTCTTATTGGAAAGCCCTCTTCCTGAACCGCACTCGGTTGTCGATAATGTGATTCTGTAATATTATTTGTGAATAATTAATTATTGATTTATATGATGAGAAAAATATTGACTTTATGTGGATATAGATGGAGAAAATTTTTAATGTGACAATTGTTGAAAATTAATATTTTATCTTTTTCTGATAAAATAATTCATTTAAATATATTATTTTATTAAATATTAATTGTGATATTTTTACAACGAATGTGGGATTTATGAGTATACGAGGAGGAAAAGTTATTTTGTTGCAATAAATGTTTAAAACATGTTAAACATGTCTCATGGACCCATTTATCGATCGAAATTTGATTATAAATTGAAAAATCGCTTCGTTTATGGATTTCGGTCATTTTCTGTTTGGAATTTGGAGAAACTTTCTTCTACAAAGTTGTAGAATTGAATTTCCTATAAAAACTCATGAGATTCGAATTTTCTGATAAAAGGGCTATTTATTATGAATTATTGAAGTTCAAGCTCAAAATAATTGATTTTTGGAAGTTTAAAATATTTAAAATAAGAAAAACGTTTTTTGGGTCTAACATGTGATTTGAATGGGTTGAATTCTAGATTTTCAGATTCAAGAATGGCGAGAGAATTTTGATATATATATATATTATTATATTAAATTTTACTGCTTTGGTGTTCTAAGAATTTCCTATAAATAGGTCTTGCTTAGGTTAAATTGAAAATCACACCGAAAACTCAAGTTTTCTCTCTATATTATTGAGCGTATTCTTGTGAGTATTTTGAGTATACTTTGAGTATTGCTATACGGTGCAAGTTCAAGTCATAGCCTTATATCCAATGTTTCAACTAGAAGTCTTGTCTTTTCGAGGTAAGGGATGTTATTTCTTTCATGAATGATATTATTTTCTTCAATATCATTATGACAAAATATTGGTTGAGCTTTTTATCAAATTTGGAACTTTTTCATGCTCTGGGTTACTATTTATGAGTTCTTATTCATGAGTTACTATTCACGAAGTTACTATTCATTTAAGACTATTCACGAAAGCGTGAAGATGTTTTTTTTTGTGAAATTTCTATCTTTTGGTGTCGAGTTACTATTCACGATATCTGACTATTCACGATATCTGACCTATTCACGAATACTGGCCTTATTCAATCAAAAATGAAATTTCTTCTTTTTGTCCAAAATATCTATTATGGATACTAAAACTTTGATTGTATCCATGTTTTGATCATTCTTGAATTTTACACCACTATGATTATTTTTTTTGAGGTATTTTGGACGTGGATAAAACAAAGTACGAATCCTTAATCCTTAATCCTTGTCATTTTGTTTCAATCGGATTCGCTTTTTTTAAAAATATTTTTCATCATCCTCGGTCTTAAATAATGATATTATTGAATATCTTTGGCCCAGAGTCAAAGATGAATGAGTTATGATGAATATCTTTGGCTCAGTAGTGCAAAGATGAATGATTTCGATGAATATCTTTGGCTTGTAGTGCAAAAGATGAATGATTTCGATGAATATCTTTGGCCGTAGTCAGCAAAGATGAGCAGGAGTTTAGATGAACATGACCAATCGGTGAATGTCCTCGGCACAGAGAAGCGAGGATGAATATTTGATCTCGGATATATATTGATTGATGTTACGAGGATAAAAATAGACGATGAACTTTAAAATTCATACATAGAAGATAGTAGTTTGCATTCTCTACTTAACTCTTCTAATGAATTATTATTTCATTGCGAATATTGATTTAAAACTTGTTGTCTATTGTATTCTATTATATTTTTCCTCGTTGAAGACTAACGATAATTTTGTTGTATATTATCTTAGTCATAATATTCTTTCTTCGGGCTAGTTGAGCTCACCCTTTTCTTTGTTGTTCCATTTTCTTCTCGGGAGGTGAGAACATACATTTGGATCGAGTCGGGGAGAGTTGTTTAGTAGTCCTCACCATTTTGTAAAATGATGTATCAATAATTATGATGGGGATTTATTTGGGTATGTATATTTTCTAGAAGACAATAATTGTATTTAAACTCACAATATATGTTGTCGTATTTTGCACGACAAAAATGTATTAATAAAGTTGTAGTTATTTACGTACCATGTATTTGGCGACTCGAAATGGGTTGGGTGGAATGTACCTATTTTGGGGGCGCCACAACAGTTGAATATCGAGCTTAGGGATATGATCTCTGGCGGAGATCGGGGAATAGAAACTAGGAGGGAGAGACGAGTAAATCCTTCGCTAAAGTGTGTCCTACCTAAGCTTATTTGATAGTTAGTCAAGATATAGGGATATTATGTGATATATTGATTTCCTTAATTAACCCTTGTTTTATGACGATGTTTTTGAGAATGTCGATTCGAGAATATTAATGATGGAGTGAATGAGATCATGGAGACACCTCTAATCGCCAACCGTGATAATGTGATGTCGCGTGAAGAAGAATTAGAGATATCCATGTGGTGAGTGAAGAATTGATAGTTGCACCCGAGATAGTCATGAGAGGTAACATCCGAGAGTGAGGAAGAAAAGGAAGAAGAGGTACTTGAGGAAAGTTTATTAGAGGTATTTTATGATCAAAATGTAGAATTGCAAAATCGTATTTATGAGTTAGAAGAACAATCAAGAATCATGCGAGTCATCAGGAGCAAAAGGATCTGCAACGATTCAAGCTTGTGTTACCCGATATGTGATGCTTGAATGAAAGCACTCTTTGGCGAGTATAAGATGATAAAGTGGAATCTGAAATGAAAGAAGAAATAAGCGAACGAGTGAGAATGAGTGATGCATGGGTAAAAAGCCGCATCGACGCGTTGATATTATGGAAAGAGATGTCCAATCTAAAAGAAAGATTTAACGATGACGGGAAGACGTCGGCGGAACATCGACACCAAAGAATAAATTCTAGGGGAAGAGAACAATCGCCAGCTTAGATCTTCTACGGATGCGGAGAGGAGGGACATATAAGGTCAAACTGTTCACGACCTTCCAAGGTATGTTTTAGTTGTGGAAAAGACGGTCACATAGCTCGATTTTGTCCTATAACGAAATCAAGTCCATTGGGACGTTAGCACCATGGCGGAATCTGAGAAAAAGACAAAGTCAACTGCCTGGAAGAAGCGTTTGTCGTGACCGGTCAAAATGCGAGGAACCCAAATGAGTTTAAGACGGGTTAGTTAATTATAATTCTTGCGAAGTTTATACCTTACTAGATAATCTGCCTTCTACCCATTCTTTTATCTCTCTTTGCTTATACTCAACGTTTGAACTTGACTACGGAGAAATTAGACTTTGACCTATTTATGGAGACTCAGATTAGAAAAACTTTCATTACATCCGTTGTTTAGAAATCTTGTTTGATCCAAGTTGGCACCATTACATTACCCGTGACCTTATTTCTTTAAAGATACTTGCTTTTGATGTGATTTTAGGGATTGATTGGTTAACTACTCATCATGCCAAATTGATTGCTTTTGTAAGGTTGTTAGTTTTCATATTCTTAAGCAACTGTTATTCAATTCAAGCAACCAAACCATTGAAGTCAAACTCTTTCATATTAAATTATAAAGCCATTTGTTTATTGAAAAAAGCGAATGTCGAGCTTTCTTAGTCCATGTTATGGATTTGAATAAAGACACGCCGATTTGAATAATATTCTGTTGTTATTGATTTTTTCCCGACGCATTTCTGAAGAATTTCTTGCCTACTCCCGAGCATGATATTGAATTTGTATCGACTTTAAATCCCAGACAAAACCCATTTCTAAAATCTCATATCGAATGGCTCTATTGAACTTGAGTTAAAAACCCAATGTAGAAGTTGATACCGAGCCTCTATCTGGTGACTTCCTTTGTGGAATGCACCGAAGCGGCATTCTCGTAGGGGACACCATATTCGTGCGATAGTAAAACCGATAGGTGTCATTGTAACGTCTTATCCAAGATTGGGATGTGAGTCACAATTGAGAACAACCTAAGTCAGTAATCGAAATATGTAGCTTTACAGGCTTAGTTGGTTATTATCGAGATTCGTTGAAGGATATTCTCGAATCGCTATTCCATTAACGCAAATGACTCGTAGAGATACAAAATTCGAATGGAGCAAAGAATGTGGGAAGAGCTTGAAGAACTCAAGAGGAGACTCATTTCAATTACATGTTACGACCATGCCATCCTGAAAAAGAACGTGGTAGGTGGCGTGTTGAGTAGAAGATCGATATCTGAAATCTGAAGTACGATATTGTCAAAGACTCATTTCAGTATAATTTACAAATAATAGAGATGGAGATGAAAACTCTAGGTACCCACGTGATGATATACGAGTATAATCGACTTTAATCGATAAAGTTAAAGTCGCTTCAAGCTACACACCGGAGTCCGATGAATTTGAAGAAGAAGGTCTAGAAGTTGTTATTTCAAAAACGAGAATCGGTGAGGTGAGGAAAGCTCAAACCTTTGATTTATTATTCCATTTGAAATTCTCGATCGAAAGAGAATCGTGGCCTATAGACTCGCTTTACTACCAAGTATGTTGCGTGTTCATAACGTTTTTCACGTATCGGTGTTACGTAAATATGTGGACAACCCGAACCACATTATTGAGTTAGAACCAGACAAGATAGCCGAAGACTTATCGTACGAGGAGGTACCTGTCAAGATCTGGATAGGAAAGAACATGTCCTATATACCGAGGTTATACCACAAGTTAAAGTTTTGTGGAGAAACCATGTTATTGAGGAAATAACCTGGGAGTTGGAAACGAAAATGAAAGCGAGGTATTTTCATCTTTTCGAAACACCAGGTACGTACGTCAATTTCGAGGACGAAATTTCATAAGGAGGGGAGGTTGTAAGACCCCGAAATTTTTTTAAATAAAAAGAAATTTCCTTTATTTATTATTTTAAAATAGTAAGGGTGGATTTGATAAATGTGGTTAGTTATGGGTAAAACGCGCAAATATTTTAAATAAGCAAGTGGTGATATAATATTCATTATTGTCGGAGAATATTCGTTTGGTCGTGGAATATTCGTACTGTCGGGGAATATTCGTACGACGGCGCAGCCATGTGTGGGCCCCATAACGAAAAGCGATTGGAGGAAGAAAACGACAAAAATAAGTTGTTTAAAAATAACGGCGTAGTTATTCTCATTTACCTTTGTTGGAATACCCCATTGGTTAAAACACGATGTCGCGTTATTATCGCACATGGATACTGCAGTATTGCACCAATTATTGATTCTTACGTAGAAGGCACTTTACTCAATAATGGTTACGATAATTACCGCTCAATATTTTTATTTTATTGATTCAATAATTGCTTTGCATTGATATTTTATATTACCGTTGTTTCAATAATTGTCATTACACAGTATTTTTCATTATCGGAGTAATAATTCATATTATCTGAGAATGTCGACTGAGAATATTAACAATAAAAATGAGACCGAGTGGAGCGCTGTCTTTCACCAACGAGAGAAACGTCTGCAACAGTGACGATGTTCTCTTGTGAACAACACCACGGGCGAGATGATGAACGAGGGATGTTTAGAAGCTTTTTGCGATTCATGCGAAAATCGATCGAGGAGACTCGTGTTCAAAACATAGGAGAAATGATAGCAATTCACGGGTTGTCACACGTGGCGAGTCAAAGAGTTGGGACCACGAATTTAAGGGAAAGCTGATCCGATCATGGCGGAAAGCGTGGGTCAAGCAAATTACCAAGATATTCGATGTCTTGGGATGCACGGAGAACGAAGGTTTCATTCGCCACCTTTATGTTCCGTGGCGATTGCGTAATCACCGTGGGAATCAGGAAGCGTACCCATCCAAATTGTGCTTCGGCGATGTCTTGGGAGTCATTTCAGAAACTATTTAATGACAAATACTTTTCCGAAAGTGTTCGGTCATATGAAGGAAGTGGAGTTTATTAGGCTGGAGCGAGATAACATGGACGGTGTCCCAAAGACGAGGCGAAGTTCGCGGAGTTATCCGTGTTTCACCCTCATTTGGCGGAGAATGAGGAACGTATATGCGCGGATGTTTCGAGAGGTTTGAAACCCGGCGTACGTCGATATCTCATTTCTTATAAATTTTCTCTTTATTCGGATGTTGTCAGCAGGCTCGGTTGTTAGAAGCGAGATAACGAAAGTACGTTCAACCGAGGGACCATAACCGAGGATCATCTCAAGAAGATAGCGATCATCGAATAACGATAACTAGCGGAGAAAAGAAGAATACGGACAAAGCGCGGTAACCACTCTGGTGGTAATCGTGGGCCATGAAAATAGAAGAAGCGAGTCGGAATAGATTTTAAAAGAGGAGATTCAACAACGACCACGCTAAGAAGACGCCGCCAAAGAAGATGTGGCCGGGTTCCAGGGAGGAGAAAGACCACCGGTCGTATGTTACAAATCACGGGATAGAGGACATATCATTGGCTGCGCTCACAACAGCTTTAAGATATCTTATAATTGTGGAAAAGAATGACATATCGCCGAGATTATGCGGTAGTGAAACCAATCCAATGGGATGGTGACTCAAAAGGATGTCCCGTAAAAGTCAAAGTTAACGGTTCTGGAAGAAGCGTTTGTCGTGGCCAAATCAAAATGCGAGAACCCGAACGAAGTTAAGACAAAGTTAGTTAATTATAAATTCTTGCGAAGTTTATACCTTATTAGATCTGGGTTCTACCCATCCTTTTATCTCTTCTGCTTGCGCCAACGTTTGAACTTGACTACGGAGAAATTAGACTTTGACATATCTGTGGAGACTCGTTAGAGAAATTTTCATTACATCGATTGCTTAGAAATCTTGCTTGATTCAGTCGGCACTATCACATTACCTCGTGACTTTATTTCTTTAAAGATATTTGCTTTTGATATGATTTTAAGGTTAACTACTCATCATGCCAAAATTGATTACTTTCGTAAGGTTGTTATTTTTCATATTCCTAAGCAACTCCGTTATTTGAATTCAAGAACCAAACCATTGAAGTCAAACTCTTTCATATCAAGCCATAAAGTCATTCGTTTATTGAAAAAGCGGATGTCGAGCTTTCTTAGCCATGTCATGGACTTAAACAAAAATACGTCGATTTGAATGATATTTCATTGTTAGTAAATTTCCGACGTATTTCTGAAGAATTTCTTAACCTACTCCCGAGGCGTGATATTGAATTTGTATCGACTTTAAATCCGGACAAAACCCATTTCTAAAATCTCATATCGAATGGCTCTATTGAACTTCGTGAGTTAAAAACCCAACTGCAAGTTGATACCCGAGCCTCTATCCGGTGACTTCGCTTTGTGGAATACTGTTGAAGCGGACTCTCGTAGGGGACACCATATTCGTGCGATAGTAAAGCGATAGGTGTCATTGTAACGTCTTATCCAAGGTTGGGATATGAGTCACGATTGAGAACAACCTAAGTTCAGAATCGAAATACGTAGCTTTCAGGATTAATTGATTATTATCGGAGATTCATCAAGGATATTCTCGAATCGCTATTCCATTAATGCAAATGACTCGTAGAGATACAAAATTCGAATGGAGCAAGGAATGTGGGAAGAGCTTGAAGAACTCAAGAGGAGACTCATTTCAAAGACATGTTACGACCATGCCATCCTCGAAAAAGCGAACGTGGTAAATGGCGTGTTGAGTAGAAGATCGTGATATTAAAGATGAGAGTACGATATTGTCAAAAACTAATTTCGTTTAATTTACAAATAATAGAGATGGAGATGAAAACTCTAGGTACCCACGTGATGATATACGAGTATAATCGACTTTAATCGATAAAGTTAAAACTGTTCAAGCTACACACCGGAGCTGATGAATTTGAAGAAGGAGGTGCAAGAAGTTGTTATTTCAAAAGCGAGAATCGATGAGGTGAGGAAAGCTCAAACCTTTGATTTATTATTCCATTTGAAATTCTCGATCGAGTAGGAACTGTGGCCTATAGACTCGCTTTACTACCAAGTATGTTGCGTGTTCATAACGTTTTTCACGTATCGGTGTTACGTAAATATGTGGACAACCCGAACCACATTATTGAGTTAGAACCAGACAAGATAATAAAGACTTATCGTGCGAGGAGGTGCACTGTCACAAGATCTGGATAGGAAAGAACATGTCCTATGTCTGGGAGGTTATACCACAAGTTAAAGTTTTGTGGAGAAACCATGTTATTGAGGAAATAACTGGGAGTTGGAAACGAAAATGAAAGCGAGGTATTTTCATCTTTTCAAACACACCAGTCGTCGTCCAATTTCGAGGACGAAAATTTCATAAGGAGGGAGGTTGTAAGACCCAAAATTTTTTAAATAAAAAGGAATTTCCTTTATTTATTATTTTGAAATAGTAAGGGTGAATTTGATTAATGTGGTTAGTTATGGGTAAAATCGCAAATTTTACAAAATAAGCAAGTGGTTATAAAATATTCATTGTTGTCGGGGAATATTAGTTTGGTCGTGGAATATTCGTCTTTGTCGGAAATATTAAATGACGACAGTACAAGCGACCATGTGTGGGCCCCACAATGTAAAGCGATTGGAGGAAGAAAACGACAAATATAAGTTGTTTAAAAATAACGGCGTAGTTGTTATCGTTATCTTTGTTGGAATACCCAAATGGTTAAAACACGATGTCTACGTTGTTGCAGACATGAAGACACCTGTATTGCATCAATTATTGATTCTTACGTAAAAGGCATTCCTCAATAATTATTACGATAATTCTTGCTCAAAGATTTTATTTTATTGATTCAATAATTGCTGCATTGATATTTTATATTACCGTTGTTTCAATAATTGTCATTCTGAAAGTATTTTCATTATCGAAGCAATAATTCATATTATCTCGAATAATATTATTAGATAACATTATTGGCAATGTCTAGAAAGTTCTGTCTAAAGAGAGGTTTGGTCACTACCTAATTGCGGCCAAGAAGAGAAATTCTTATTGAAAGCCCCTCTTTCTGAGGAGCGGCACAGTTGCACAAAGATCTTGTGATTCTCGTAATATTATTTGTGAATAATTAATTATTGATTTATATGATGAGAAAAATATTGATTTTATGTGGATATAGATGGAGAAAATTTTTAATGTGACAATTGTTGAAAATTGAAATTTTATCTTTTTCGATGAAATAATTCATTTAAATATATATATATATATATATATATATATATATATATATTTTTTTAATAATATAATAATGGTGATATTTTTATAATGAATGGAGGATATATGAGTTTATGAGGAGAAAGAGTATTTTTGTTGTAATAAATATTAAAAAGCATTTTTGTGTGTCGGTAGACCCATTTCTTGATCGAAATTTGATTATAACAGAAATCGCCTGGTTTGTGGATTTCGATCAATTTCTGCTTTGGAATTTGGAAAAACTTTCTTCGTAAAGTTGTAGAGAATTGAATTTCCTATAAAAATACGCGAGATTCGAATTTTCTGATAAAAGGGCTATTTATTATGAATTATTGAAGTTCCGGAGTTCCGAAATAATTGATTTTTGGAAATTTAAATTATTTTATAAAAGAAAAACGTGTTTTTTACTTGTTCTAGAAGGGAGCATGTGAGAAATGCTGGGAATTGAAATCTAGAATGAGTACGTAGAAGATTATATATATATATATTAATATTATATTAAATTTTCTACTTTTGGTGTTCTAAGCATTTTCTATAAATAGGGTCTTGGGTTAGAATTGAAAATCACATCGAAATCTGAAGTTTTCTCTCTCTATATTATCGGCGTATTCTTGTGAGTATTTTGAGTATACTTTGATTATTGCTATACTGATTGTGCAAGTTCAAGTCATAGCTTTATATCCTGTGTTTAACTAAAGTCTTGTCTTTTCGAGGTAAGGGATATTATTTTTTAAAAATGATATTATTTCTTCAATATCATTATGCCAAAATATTGGTTGAAACTTTTTATCAAATTTAGAACTTTTTTATGTCGGGGTTACTATTCACGAGTTACTATTCATGAGTTACTATTCACGAGTTACCATTCATGAGTATTATTCACGAAGCGTGAAGATGTTTTTTTGTGAAATTTCTATCTTTTGGTGTCGAGATTCTTGTTCACGTATACTAACTTTATTCACGATACGACACTATTCCCGAATACTACGACTATTCATCGAAAAATAAAATTTCTTCTTTTAATCCAAAATATCTATTCGGATACTAGCTTTTTGATTGTATCCATGTTTTGATCATTCTTAAATTTTACACCAATTGTGATTATTTTGAGGTATTTTTGGATATGGATAAAACAAAGTACGAATCCTTAATCCTTAATCCTTGTCATTTTGTTTCACTGGATTCGTTTATTTAAAAATATTTTTCATCATCCTCAGTCTTAAATGATGATATTATTGAATATCTTTGGCCTGTAGTGCAAAGATGAATGATTTCGTGAATATCTTTGGCCTGTAGTGCAAAGATGAATGAGTTCTGATGAATATCTTTGGCCCAGTAGTGCAAAGATGAGCAGTGTTTAGATGAACTTGACCAATGGTGAATGTCCTTGCTTTTGTAGTGCGAGGATGAATACATGATTCCGTATATATATTGATTGATGTTACGAGGATAAAAATATTGATGATGGATCGTTAAATTCATAGATATTAGTAGATTTCATCCTCTACGTAACTCTTACATGAATTAATATTTTCCATCATGCAGTATTGATTTAAAACTTGTTGTCTATTGTATTCTATTAAATTTTTCCCTGTTGAAGACTAACGATAATTTGTTGTATATTATCTTAGTCATAATATTCTTTACTGGGCTAGTTGAGCTCACCCTTTTCCTTTTTGTTCTATTTTTCTTCTTCGTGAAGCGAGAATGTAGCGATTACTAGGTCGGGGTATGGAATGAAGGTTCTGAGAGAGTTGTTTAGTAGTCCTCACCATTTTGTAAAATAATCTATCAATAATTATGATGGGGATTTATTTATGTGTGGATATTGTCTGATGACAATATCCGTATTTAAACTCACGCTTTATATGTTGTAATAATAAAGTTGTAGTTATTTTTGTACCATGTATTTGGCGACTCAGAATGGGTTGGATGGAATGGACCTATTTTGAGGGCGTCACACTAACGAATATCCTTGGCCGTAGTGCATAGATAATTCAATGATGTGATTGGCAGGATCATGACCATTAGTTAACAGTTGAATGTCTTTGGCCGTAGTGTACTGACATGCAATTGATTGGTATGATCATGACCATCAATTTTATAGTTGAATATCTTTGGCCCGTAGTGCAAAGATAGACAACTGATTGGTATGATCATTGTTATTATATTTGAATATCTTCAGCCTTTGGGGTGAAGATATTGAGTAAACGTTCTATTAAGCCTTTGTGGCAAGAAGGAACTATTAATTCACATTATTATAAATATGAATTGTGAATTTAACTAACATCTTTAAGTGGTTCGGTGAAGACAAGTGATGAAAGTTCTATTTGTCTTAAGTATAACAAAAGAAGCTGTTGATGAGTATTACGAGAATAAAATATCAACGATGGACTTTTAAATCTAGAGGAGATAGTAGACATTATGTTCTACTTGACTCTTCTAATGGATTGTTTATTCCGCTGCAGTTAAACTTGATGTTTGTTATATTGTATCAGTTGTTTAACATTGTTGAAGGCTAATGACAATTTATTCTGCATTATCTTAGTCATAATATTTCTTACTGGGTTAGTTGAGCTCACCCTTTCTTTCACTGTTCTCTTCAGGAAATGAGAACGTAGCTGGGACTAGTCGGGGAACAGAGTTATGGTCCTAGATGGTGCATTAGTAGTCCTCACTATTCTATGAAATAGTGTGATAGTAAATATAGTGAGGACTCCTTTTGAGTTTTTATACTCTATAGTAGACAATATTTGTATTCAAACTCATAGTTTATGTTTTGTCGTATTGTACACGACAGTTGTATAAATGAAGTTGTATTTGAATTCAGTACCTTGTATCTGGCTACCCAAGATGGGTGATGTATACCTAATTTTGGGGGCGTCACACAAAGGGCCAAAGGCACCACACCTTTCAAATCAAGATGTAAGAATACAATCACAGCTCCAGCTTCGTACCAACACCATCTTGCCGTCGTAACCAAATCTAGACCCTCCCCAAACTTTCGATGGCGACTAGTGATACCTTGGATGTTCTCTTTCAATACCTTCGGAATAAGAGGCGGATAGGCTGAGAAGTGAGGCGGAGACCGAAAATTTGGGATTTGGGAGGAGAGAGGCGGAGAGGCTAAGATGATAATTTGGGAAATGAAAAGGGTTATTGCAGACTTCGGTGAATAGAATATATATAAGTATAAAATTATTATTTTTAATTAATAAATTTGGTTATTCGGATATCCGAATAGCTTGATTTTTACTACCGAACCCAAAACCGAATACTGAACAAAAATTCGGATATAATCGGAATTAGAAAAAAAAAACCGAATTACCGAAATAATTCGGTTAAAAAAATTTAGTTATATTCAGTAATTTAATTTTACCCGTTTTTGCTCATTCCTAGTTATAAGGGTAAACTATTCCACATAATTAGTGTTAACATTGATTTGTGTAATTTGAAGAACACTAGTAGTATTAAATTCCAAGTGCCATTCGTCTCACTTGATTAGAGACTGAACTGCAAAGCAGCCCAAGGCTTGCGTCGTCGCTAAAAAAATTCCAACTTTGATCATAGCATTTTTCCAGCCACCAAAACTCGAGTCTTTTTGGCCCGTGAATTTTTTTTTTATAAATAAAATGTTACTACTTGTGGGTTGTGAGGCTTGAATACAAGACTTGTAAGTAAATAAATAATAGTTCAAACCAACTGAGTTACAACAACTATTTGTTTTTAATGCAATCTTCAATATATTTTAACTATAATTAAAAACTATAATTAAGATATGTAGACTGTAGTTAATATAGGTAATTAATTAATAATACTAATTTTAATACCAGATTGAGGGGTTGTATTGTTAAACTAAATTAGTTCATATTAAAAATATTTCATTTTGACTTTAAATATATTTTAAAACGGAGGGAGGATATAAATTTATGCTCATGTTTTGCTGAATCTTTTTACTTTGAATTAGCATAGACAACCATCAATAATATTGGCAAAATGGTGTCTACAGTTGAAAGTTTATGGGGGCCATTCTGACTTCTGAGCTTGATTAGTAAGTAATTTATAATACTATTAAAATTTAATTAATTAAGATATGTAGATAATTAATTAATTGTGTTTGTTTGTATTATTATTTATTATTAATTATTTTATTATTTTTAATATTTATTATTATTACTATTTAGCAAAGAGTTTGCAAAAAAAAAAAAAAATTAAAGGGAGAAGCCCACGGGCCTAATATTTTCAAAATTTCATCAAAACCCGGACTTTTTAGCTTTCATTTTCTTTGACTTGACCCCGCCTGGTTTGCAGTGTCTACACACTTGACAAAAATAGCGGAAGCAATTTATACTCCATCCCTTTCCGAATAAAATTGTCACACTAAATTTTTTTCCCTCTTTTGTCCTTATAAATTTTGTTATATTACTATTTTGTTCTTCAAACTAATTTTTTCCCTCTTTTGTCCTTTTAAATTTAGTTATATTACTATTTTGTCCTTCAAAATTTATAATATAATAGATAAGTTGAGACTTTACCAATTAATATTGATAGTACAGTTACAGTATAAGATAAATTGAGACTTGAACCAAATAATATAATGCATCCCTTGTAGAATCAAAGATATTTTTTTTTTTTTTTTTTTAAGACTATAACATGTCATTTTATTATTATTATTTAGATACGTTGAATAATATTACATTTCTAACTAAAACTAATTTTTTAAAATATATAGGTTTAGAAAAAAAATTCTTAAAGAATATATTTCTCTACTTTGTTGGATAGGATAGGAGGGTGGGAGTAGAGTAGTCCATGAGAATAGAAAGGACAGAATTAGTACGTACGGCCACTAGTAGTCTCAAATTACAAACTTGTTACCAGGACAGACAGACAGACAGACAGACAGATGGATATCCTACCAACACCTATTGACATTACAGCAAGAGATGGTTAGTTCTTCACTCCAACACCTATTCACATTACAGCTCCGCTGCTCCATTGTTTATGATAGTCGTGCACCTAAATATTCTGAATAAACTAGGGATCGGACTGGTTGATACACAAATATATAGCAATTTGGCTGGCTGGCTGGCTCAGATTACTTTCTTGCCAACTGTTGAAGGGGAACTCCGCTTGGCTGCATTATTGCAGATTTGAAATCTTTGTGTACCCTTCTCTTGGTCATCCTTTCCCGCAACTTAGCTAGCTACACGTGAACGGACTAGCACTGAAAAGACTCACTCGCATATAAAGCCAGCATCTACGGCACATGATCTCGCTCCATGACTATATATCCCTGCCTAAACCTAAACCACTAGCTCCACTAGGAAAAGCTCTCCATCAAACCTCAGTCCAAATGCTTCAGCAGGTTCAAGTAACCCGTCCACCATTCCACCAAAAATATACAAATAGCACCCAGAATAATCTGCACAAGCTCGATGAAATGACCTGCAGTTGGGTATAAAACCCTCTGACTTGAGTCTTCTCCACATATTTTCCACAAATCCCTTTTGATTTAAAGTAATGGACTGCTTTGTTATGGATGGCCTAGCATTGATATCCAAAACCCAAAAATCATTTTTTCTGCGCCTGTATGTGTCTTCTCCTCCATGAATAAGTACTCGACCTCCTATAATGAGGGTAGCAGAGTGACCAACTCGGGGGAGAGAGAGTCCATCTGGTATATTTCGTACTTCATATAGCAATTGTACCCATCTCAAATGACCTCCAGAAGTATCAAAGAGCCAGACATCATTCAGCACCTCATACCCCAATCCCCTCCCACCAAATAAAATTATTTGAGTTCCACCAATATAGGTCAATGTGTGTCCTGAACGAGCTGTGGGCGACGGATGTGCTACGACTTCACGCCAAGTTCCGAAAAAAAGATTATCTGATAGATCTAGAACCCATGTGTCACCTAGTCTCAGACCAGACAGTCCAATCCCTCCATGAATAAGCATCCTCTTGTCATCAATGGAACAGCCAGCATGAGCTCCACGTGGTGGAGGTGCAACAGAACCCACATCAAGTAGCCTCCAAGACAATGTTATTCTTAAGGTCTCGTGAAATGCTACTTGTCCTATCCATGTATCGTTTTGGCGGATTCCATTGTCATTGATCCCTCCAAAGAGGACAAGATGATCGCCGTTTACAACACAGGAATGCCCAAACCGCCCACTTGGAATGCCCGAGTTAACCTTTTGCCATTTCAATATCCTTTTATGGTCATTTGCTATATATCCTATCCACGTGTCATCAAGATGACGTCCTAAAAGGAAATCATACCATAAAGAAGGAAGCATTAGCTTGAAAACAGTCAACAGAAAGCAGTTTCCTTCAGATTATAATTCAAATTCCATTGGAACGAGACTGCATGCAATAGCAACTAGTTTCCAGAGTGACTGGGAATTAACTGATTTGAATTTTGGTCAAACCATAGTCGATAGTTATTGCCTGAAGAGTTCAATGATTTCTAGAGCGGAGATGTTTGTTTCATATTTAGTTTCATAAGTTTGGAAAGGCCAACTGGCCAAGGGAAACACTTACCACCTATGAGGAAGAATTGGTTAAGTTCAGCCTCTTACTTGCATGAGCCCTTTCATAGTTACATTGCATGGTGGATATTTGAAAAAAAAACAAAAACTACCCGTCTTTTTCTGGCTAATGATATTATTCAGAGAGCAGACACCTAAATGCTTCTCAAGGAATAAATATTATAATAACGAGAAAGCTATATTTCTTTTTTCTTTTGTTTGCAAACTAACAGTTTCACCAAGTTTCACACAAAAACAAGTCGACAGGTTATTCATTAATGTAAAGAGTAAATGTGCATGACGTTTAATATATCCAAACTATAGTAGTACAATTTGTAACTTGCTATATAAAACTGAGAGGAAAAGTAGAGCAGCAATTGATAAACAACTACTCTGCAATCAGATTGAAAAATGCCTCAGATAGAAGCAATGTTATACCCATAGATTAGATTGAGATGATAACAACTGGATATTAGAACAAAACAGCTTGATTAAGGAAAGCCTACATCCTATTGACATCATAGTTATTAAAAATAATAGTAATAATAATAATAATAAGAAGAAGAAAAAAATAAGTTCAAAGCATAATTTTCAACTTCAACTTGCGTATATTAGTGAAAAGTGAAAATACTGAGGGTTTCAAGTTTTGTATAATAAGCTTCCCCCTTTATTGGAATAAAAAAGAAAAAAGAGGTTTTATTAATGGTATAAAGAGGAAACAAGGAGAAGGGGACAACAAATCCACAAACCATAAGAGATGCTAGATACGCACAAACAAGTCACCCATCGTAGAATAAGCACGGATTTCTGTCTCACTTCTAGCACATGACGAATATTTGATAAATTGTTGGACTACTTCATTAATATGACACACATACATAAAAGAAGGAAGATACACTCTTGCTTGCACAATCGTTGTACTATCCGACTGAAGAGGGAAAGAGGGTATTGACCCTTTCTCTGTGGTTGAAAGTCCTGCTTAGGTTTCTTCTTTTATTAAATAAAAAAATAGAAACAAAAATTGATAAATATATGAAAATGCTACCTCAACAAAAAAAAAAAAAACTTAGTAGAAGATTTACAAAGTAGTAACTAAGACAAAAAAAAAAGAGCACTTAAAAAAACCAAGAACGAGGCGAGAAAAGTAATCACATCCTAGCATTATTATGCTAATGTCAAATCCCCAAGAAAACATAAAAGGTACCACATTTCTGTAGTAACTTTGAGTTCTTGTTCTCCAAAACCCAAAAAATATTGTTTATCAGGTTTCAATGCATCTCTTGGTCCTAAAAGTTTCCAAATTAGAAAACCAAAAATGGAATTTGATGTGCCAGATTTGGTTGGTTGCCCGAAGGGCTATCTGCTCCAACCTATATATATATATATATATATATATATATATATATATATATATATTTAATTTTTTGGTGAATATGTTGGTGTAACACCCCAGTCCCACATCGACAGATAGGAGAAAAATTTGTCTGCATATAAGGAAATAAATTACTACTAATAGTACCTTCAAGTCATGACCTTTTGGGTGAGTCTGTGGTGGGCTACGATGACCCAAGAAAATACTATTGGGCCAGTGGTTTAAGGGCCTTATTTGGATGGATTTGATTCAATTCGGACTTGGGATTTGACCCGTGATTTGTTCCTACTTTCGGATTTGACCCGAGTTGTTTCATATGGTATGAAAGCCACTCTCTAAAGCTTCTGGGCCGGGTCATCCGATCGGGTTCTTGGGAGGTGGGGACACGAAAGTGGTGGTATTATCCCACTGATGGAGAGATGGAGGTCCCGAGGAGGGACACTTGAGCCAGTAGATTATCCCACATGGCTAGAGAGGCAAAGATCTTTGGGCCATGTGGTGATCGGTTCTCGACGGGGACGTCGAAAATTTAAGTGGGGGAGTTTGTAACACCCCAGGTCCACATCGACAGATAGGAGAAAAATTTGTCTGCATATAAGGAAATAAGTTACTACCAATAGTACCTTCAAGTCATGACCTTTTAGGTGAGCCTGTGGTGGGCTACGATGACCCAAGAAAATACTATTGAGCCAGTGGTTTAAGGGCCTTATTTGGATGGATTTGATTCAATTCGGACTTGGGATTTGACCCGAGATTTGTTCCGGACTCGGGATTTGACCCGGGTTATTTCAGTTGGACTATTATACCCTTACTAATAATAACATATTTTAAACTTATTTATACATCGGAAAAAAAAATTACAGATTATATATACACCCCACCCCCACCCCCACCCCCACCCCCCCCACCCCACCCCCACCCCACCCCCACCCCACCCCCACCCCCAAAATAATATTTCTTGATTATGTATACACTCCCACCCCGTCCAACCCCAAAAAATAATATTTACTGATTATGTATACACCCCCACCCCCCACCCCCCCACCCACCCACCCACAAAAAAATTAGTCTTTGTACATGTAAGTTTTAAGTTGCCACTAATAATAAAAGAAATTACAGGATATTATGGTCAGTTTAGAAAAAGGTTGAGGTTAATTTTGTCTACCAATTTTTAATTCCAAATAGTAGGAATTATAATACTAGGTAGAACATGGTATTAAATAATCTCACATCTTAAGCTATTTTATAATCTCATGACTAATAGTCTCAAGCTCAAATTTAAAAACAAACAAGACACTTGGAATTAATAGTCATATCCCAAGTGTAATACTTGGAAACAAACATAGCCTAACAAAAAAGGAAAAATACTTCAAATGAGGGCAACTGTCCTATCTCTAAAAGGATCAGTCACATGAATACCCCTAAATGAACACATGACAAAGGCCCATAAATAAATCATACTTCCTCCGCACCAAAATATCATAGCACAGCTATAAGCAAAATGTAAATGAAAATGGCTCTTCTATTTTGGAATAGAGAAAGTATAATTCTTTTAAAATCTATATCAGGATTGACTTATAAGAGAGGGCCAACATTGGTTGTGCAAATTGGATCATTCGTTATGCAGCATATGACTATGGAAAGGGCAACCTATGCTAATTTAAGGTGACCTATGGAAAGGGCAACCTATGTTAAGAAAAGCTAGAGTGTAATCCGTCATACATAGCTATGAACCTAGATTAGTTAGATTTGGTTTGAAAAAACCAAATCTAAATTGGTTGTTCCTTTTGTTAGTTTTCTTGTATGCATAGAGAAACACTTAATAGACACCTAGCTGAAGTACAATATGTTATAAACATCTTGTAACTGATAACCACGAGGATCGTAATTACAAATAAGCACGTCTATTGATTCATAACTAAAGAGAATAAAATGAAAAGGATCATCAGACACCCATATCAAAAAAGAAAAAGAGGGGGGGGGGTTTAATCAAAAGAAAGAAGATGAGGATTAAAACTGAATTGAATCGAATCAAATAGAAGAAAACTAACCTCCCTCCGAACCTCCACCAAACAAGACGAGACACCCAGATACAAAATTAAGAGTATGAGAAGCTCTGGGGCCTGGAAACGGATTACTATCATCATCGGTAACTGGATCAGGGTCAGAAAGAGACAGTCTACGGCAAGACACAGAGTCGAGCTGATATACCCGCTGGTAAAGCTGCTTCCATGGAGGCTTTTGATTAGGAAGATGATGATTTGAAGAGGAGGGAGAGGAGGAGGGAATCGAGAGGATTGGGTCCCCCCAGTCTCTCTTGCAGAGTGATTCCCAGAGAGTATCAGAGTGAGCGATGAGGGACCTAAATCTTTTGCAAGTCATGCCAAAGCAGAGGATTGAGTCTATTGGAAGGAGAAGTAATATTGATAAGAGATGGTCTTGGGGTAAGAAGGATATTATTGGCGATGATGATGATACTCCTACCACTATTTCATTGTTATTTCTACTGTTGCTACTATTCTCTGCCGACATGGTACGGGGAGGGAGGGGTGGGAGGAGGAGAAGAAAAGCTTCTGTTTTCTGCTAGTATAGTACTACACTACTACTAGTCTACTCGGTAAAATGAATGGGTTGTCCCTAAAGTTTAGGTATTGTTGCCTAAAGTTTAGGTATTGTTGTGTATTGAGCCTCTTTTTTTTTAATCTAGCCTTTTTCTATTTAAAAATTTGGATATTAAACCCCAAACGCCAAAACTCTAAATTTGACCACCCGAGATAGACTTGGCAAACGGGCGGGACGGGACGGGACGGGCTGAGATGATGGTGGGCTGGCTAATCAATGGCAGGACCAAAAAAAAAGGTGTTTTGGTAAACTAAAAATATTAGGCCTAAATGGCGTCTTACCATTCATGAAAACTTTTTTATTATTTTTTTTTACAAATTCTTTTCTTCTGTAGTAAATAATAGTAATAATAATAAATATTAAAAATAAAAAAATAATTAATAATAAATAATAATACAAACAAACACAATTAATTAATTACCTACATATCTCAATCAATTAAAATTTTAATAGTATTATAAATTACTTACTGATCAGGCTCAGAAGTCAGAATGGCCCCCATAAACTTTCAACTGTAGACACCATTTTGCCAATACTATTGATGGTTGTCTATGCTAATTCAAAGTAAAAAGATTCAGCAAAACATGAGCATAAATTTATATCCTCCCTCCGTTTTAAAATATATTTAAAGTCAAAATGAAATATTTTTAATATGAATTAATTTAGTTTAACAATACAACCCCTCAATCTGGTATATATATATATATATATATATAGAGAGAGAGAGGCCGGATCAGGTCCGGACTTTCGGACCGGACCAAAATCTGGACTTTTTTTTTTTTTTTAAAACAACTAAAAAAAATATTTAATATTTTATGAAATTAAAAATTTTTCATAATACAGTGTTTTGGGTGTGATTTGGATATGTATAACAAAACATATATACACATATTGTGCAGACATGTACTCACCATTTTTTGGTATAGGTATTCAAATCATGCCCAAAACATTGTATTATGAAAAAATTTCAGTTCCATAAAATATTAAATATTTTTTTTTAGTTGTTTTAAAAAAAAAAAGCAAAAATAAAAAATAAAAAAATTGGGTCCGCTTTTTTGATTCCTGACTGATCCATTCTGTATATATATATATATATATATATATATATATATATATATATATATATATATATTGAAATATAAATGGCTACACACAATTATCGTGCTAGAGATGAATAAATTGTTATTTTTAGAATTAAATTCCAAAAACTATAAATGTACAAATGAAACAAACATAATAAAAATGTAAGAGAGTTTATAAATTTTGATAAGAAATTAACAAATGTTAGCCTTTAAAAGTTGTATTAATTTTTCAATATTTTGATGAAGTATCTCCTTATCAAAATTTTTGAAAATTTGCATACTTTTACATTTTTATGTACTTTTCATTTCTATGTTTATTTTTTAAATGGGTATTTAGATACCCATTGAAACACTCTTTTGTGGGAGTAACAACTTTGATATACATATATATACATATACATATACATATATATAAAGAATTGTTAAATCCACAATACTTTTTATTATTTTTATAACAAAAATATCGTTGTAGATGCATAACGACGGTGAAAACCGTCTCTATAAGATCTATAGCGACACTTTTATTATGAAAGTGACAATTTTTGTTGTAAATTTAACAATTTCCATATAAATATTATACGAGAACTAATATTTTCGTAAGAAAAATTAATATTTTCACAAGTCCTCCCCTAAATCCCCTAAATAGAAAGTGATAATCCTCATGAGAGTGAGATCATATAGAAATATTTATTTTTTTCCTTGCGAAAATAGCAGCTCCATTTGAAAAATTAACCAATGACATTGTGTCATAAATCAAACAAATAAAATAAAAAATAACAAGCTGGCTGCAATTGATTGATTAGGTTTGTCCCAAAGACATCAACAAAAGCATTGACAAAAATAAGCTCACAAGCTTAATTTAGTTCTCCACATATCTCCAATGACCTTCCTGGGTGCTGGATCATCAGGTCCTTTGTCTCTCTGTCCTGATGTGAAGTACAACCACCCGTTCCAGAATCCAACCAGTGTGGTTTTCACACGGTAAGGAAGTTTCCCGACCACTGACCATTTCTGGGGTCAATAAGAAACCAGAACAACACATCAAGTACACGTTAAGAATAAGTAATAATCAAGTAGTATAATGGAAAGGAAAACTCATCAACATAACGCAGATACTTTATTAATTTATACACCAATTCACACATTTCCACATTTGGAAATTCACTTGTTATTAAAGGTAGATGCCATAATTAGAAACTACAAGACGATCCCAATTCACAATTACAAGTTTTAATTTGTTTAGTGTAGTTAGCAACGGCATGTTTTTGGTGGCAATTTCCCTGCACTTGTGCACGCTGCTATGTGTGAATGGTACTGTAATGTTAATATGGTGAATGTGTGATGTGCGAATAAATTGGTGGTGAAAAAAGTCGGTTCTTGAAGTGTTTTACACCAAAACTAACTTTATGGTAAAACTAAAGATTTATTGCTAGAGAGATTTAGTTTGTGGTATAAATGTTCTTGCTACGCCTGTTCTTTGGGTATTTGGTACAGATTCCAAGGCACCACACCCCCAAAGAAAGGGGACTTTAAAAATGGGTAGATGTAAAAAGGTCGTACCAGTGTATCTAGCTGAAACTGGAGGACTTCTCCAACCAGCGTCATCTTCTTGGTTTCAGGGTGCTTCTCTGTTGTGCCTCCAACAATAACAATAGAATTGTTCACAACTACCCAAGCAAACTCTATATGTGAATCAGGCTTTGGCATAGGAGGTAAAACTTTCCACTTCATCTCATCATCTAGCATGTATACATCATCATACACAACCTGCAAGAATTAAACTTTATAGTCACCATTAAGTCACAACGGAGTCGGCCATATCAAGTCTAAACAATTAATTTCTTCATATGCTACTTGAGCCTACTTCAGAAAATATTATGTACTAAAAGTTTAGACAAAAACGTAAAGACTTAATCAACTTGATACTGGCTTATTTTTACTCATAATCCAGATCACCCAGAAGCCGTGCTTCCATAAGAGCGCGCAAAAATATACTCTACCACATTCAAGTGACATTCAAGTTGGCACGATTGGTGCAATAGCCCATTGAACTAAAACAAACTGCAATTAAGAAACTAAACTACTAAAAACACTGCAATTGTCCCATTCTGTCAAATTAATCAAACCGCCATCCAAATCAAATTCTATTTTTCCTACGTGGGCAACTGGAATAATAAGAAAAATGACGTAGAAAAAAAAATAAACAGCCAAGTCACACTCAGCAAGAAAGTTCATGTGAATGAACTTATAAAACCTAAATAATAATAATTAAAAAAATAAAAAACAATCATCGATCCATCTTCTTCCTTGTCCAGATCTAAAATTTTTGGTTCTCAAAACAAAAACCCAGATCTGAAAGTTTTAGTTCTCAAAACACAAACCCAGCAAAGAGAGACACATGAGAGAATAAGGCAAAAGAAAAAATTGAATCTCTCTCTTCTTCCTCTTCACGTCTCCACCATAGCCAGAATCCACCAAAAATGCATCGCCTAAATCCACCATTGCCGGCAGCCAACCTTCTCCTATCCAATCGAGGCAGCCCGAATCTACTAAAGCATTCATGATTTGTGCATCCCAGAAGAACAAAAAGAAGAAAAAAGATGAGGGAAACCCTTCTTTTCAATCTTACTTGTATGATCTTCTGTTGTTGTATCCATGTTCTTCATGTCTTTATCCATAAGATTCTTTCCAGTTGGTTGCAGCATTTGCGTTGTGTATTGACGACATTGATTTGCCACCAAGTTTGGATTCTTTGAGCTGGTAGAATATTGAGATACTTTTGGGCTTGAAAACGTAGGCCACTGTGTGTTTATGTTAGGGATGGGCCACGTAATTAGTGACTATTTTTTTTAAAAAATCCACGCAGGATAATATTGTACCCAATTTGACGAACGTTTAACAAAATTGACAGAATGAGTCAATTGCAATGTTTTTAAAAGTTCAGTTTCCTAATTGCAATTTTTTTTAGTTCAGTGGGCTATTGTACAAAATGTATCAACTTTAATCGGGTATAGTATATTTTTGCCCATAAGAGCATATACATCCAAAAAAGACAAACTGTACAAGCATAAAAACCAAATGAATTTGATATTGGAAAAGAATAATCTCCAAGGAAGATTTTCTTTAGTAAAGATTGCTTTGCCAGGTTCCTAGATCACCATAGTATGAAAAAATACCCCATGCACCAGAAGAGCTTAGGGAAGATGAAACAGAATCCTTTTTGCAATAATGTCCAAAATTGATGAAGTCTAACATATTTTTAATGAATTACCAATGTGTGAAGAAATGAGTAAACTATTTACCTCGTTCCTTCTGGAGCATTTGAAAATAGGTGAACCAGGTTTGGCCATAAAATCACCCTCTTGACCACCAATAACATATAACCGATCATCAACAACAACACAAGCCCTACATATAATGTATTAAAAGTAAGCCTTATTTTTAACTCAACAAGGACTATAAGCCCCAACTAGTTAGGGTAGGCTGAACAATCATATTTATATGTTAAAGTAGAGAAGCAAGGAGAAAAAAATAATAAAGTATATATATATAAAAAAAATAGAAATACAGGAAAATAAATAAAAACAGAACCACATAGAGAAACAAAAATACATTCATAAATAATGTAAAAGTTAAATTAAACATAAAGGAGTAAGCAAAACAAGAAAAGGGGGAAAGGTGTAAACCCTATTCGACCTCCAATATATAGATTGCACTCCATTCACTCCTATCAAAGATTATGTCCTCAGTTAAATTCTGCTTCATCAAGTCTCTTTTTCTTACTTTCCTGATTACTTTTCAGCATACCCTTCCCTCTTCTTATAGCTCTTCGTATCAAACTCACCTTCTCGCCGGTGCATCTATAGCTCACTTATGAACAAACCAAATCAACCGATATTCCCTCATATTCTGGTTATCCCAATCTTTTTTTTGAGTACCTTCATTTTTGGCCAAATCCAACTTGGCGGAGCAAGACGAGCCCGTAAGTTATGGTTGGACCAATATAAGAGGTTTTGGAAACTCATGAAAATAAAAGAAGATTTTAGAAGTTGTGTTTTAATTATTTTAATTTATTTGTAATTTTGTTAGTTATCCTTTTAGAATTTGATTTAGGTTAGAAAAGTTGGTTGGGACTATTATAAATATGGATGTAATCAACTATATAACTAAAAGCACAAACTTGGTTTAAAAAAAAAATTGTTCATTTTTTTTCTTTCCTAATCCAAATTTATAAATATCAAATAATATTCAAATTTGTACGTATTCAAAAGGAACCCCAAAAAGAAAAGGGAAGGTGTTTTTTTGTTTTTAATCTCTAATAATAAAAAGAACTTCTAAAAAAATTTATTTTTAGTTCTACTAAACGTAGTACAAATTTTTTTATCAAAAATTTATACACTCCTTCCTCTAAAGGATGTCTAAAGTACATTCTTCACACAAATTAAAAAAAGTAGAGTAAAGGAAACAGAGTAGGAGTGACTCCACAAAATTACATAAAGTAATGTGTCTTTCTTTTTTATACTAATGGATCCCACTAAATGACATATTTGTCTTACTTTATGTATTTATTGCCATCCTTTTGAGGACAAAAAAAATTATACCTTTAGTCATCCAAAGAACGTTGAGAGTATGAGATAATATAACTTAACAAATTTTTTGTAGGATAATTTTATTAAGAAAATATCTCTTAACATATCACCCGATTTAATAATATTAATATTGGTCGTAAATTTCATTATTAATTTAATGCCCTAACTAAATTAAACTCATTAATTTATTATCAAATAATTGTAGTAATAATATATGTAATTTTTTTTGAAGCTGACTGTAAAATTAGTTAAAAAAATTATAGTGGATTCATGAATAACTAATTGACAAAATTAAATTAAAATTTATTAAAACTTGAGTTTCATAGTTTTATTTCGGATTAGAATTTCAATTAAATTGTCAATATAAATACTAATATAAAATTCCATTACAAACATAAATAAAATTAAAATAAATATTTTCTCATAATCATAACTAAATAAATCTAGACTTCATTCAAATGTTTAGCTTAATAATTGATCAAAGAAACCTACAATATATAATCAAATAATTTATTATTTAAATAAATACTTAATTATTTAATAATTACAATTATGTTATTAAAATCTTAACTAAATATTTATCTTAAATTTAGTTGGTTGTATTAATAATTAACATAATAAATCATATCCATATTTGTCCCAATTCCTCGACCCCCACGATAGTGGTATAGAGCTAGCCTAAATTAACTTATGTTGCGTGTATCACAGTTCTAATATATTTGTCATCACTTTTAGCTTCTAACCCTACACCTTCCCGATCCCTAACCAGATAGCTCCACCCAAGAACCCCAAATTCACGATGAATTCATCAAAACCAACAAGACTTCCAATTACTAGAAGACCTAATCACGCTCTAATTTCTTCTTATGCAATAATTATCTAGCTAGATTTTATAATTGTGATAGATTCTAACATATATCCTTTAATTGCCTGTCCCCAAGGATTAATATCACCCCTTCCCTTCTCCCACTAAATAGATTAATATGGTTGAAAAAGGGGTTTGGAATACAATATTGAACAACAAAATTTGTAAGCCTATAAATGACAGAATAATAATTTGATGAACAAGATTTGGTTGTTGATGCTCATTTAAAAGGATGCCTAGGTGTTATTTGACCTTTGCTGATTTTAAAATACATCGTGGTAGAATTTTTTAAACAAAGATTAAGTGTGTTCTCGTGTGGTTGATGTCACAAATGTTATTTTTGAGGAAGTTGTTAATAAACTTAGGTTAAAAGTAGAGCCTTATTCGGAGCCATATGATCTTGCATGGATTTATAATACAAAGTTGCGATTTACTTAATGGTGTTTAGTTACTTTTTCAGATGGCAAGCAGATATAGTTATGTGTGATGTTTTGCCCCTTAAGTCTTAACGTTTGCCATGTCATCTTAGGTTGTACATGGCTATGCGAATGTCATGCACAAGATGATACTTGAACTAATACCAAATACACTTTTACTTGTGCTATTTATATGCAAATTTAAATTCTTTGGTGATCTAATGTGTTTCTCTCGTTTTGATGGTCATTACTCTACGAAGTCGAGTTCTTTTCAAAGAAGACCCAATGCAGGATGAGCCCGCAAGACATGCTTGAACCAATATACGAGACTTTGGGAACCCATGAAAATATAAGGGGATTCTAAAATTTTTATATAATCAATTTAATTTATTTATAATTATGGTTCTAATTAGGTTAGGAAAAAGTTGTTATTTTATTCAGAATGAATTATTATAATCCATTGAAATTTTTGTGAGATATCTTTTGTTGAGATATCCCCTTTGTCTTAGTTCTCCAACCCCCATCACATTCTCATTTTAGTAACTCCCATCTTATGCGCATGTAATTTTGTGGTCGTCCAACATTCAGCATTATATAGCGTAGCTCACAAAAATACTTCATTTGTCCGGGTCTAATCTCGTGGCTTACATCTAGTCCCTAGCACCAACTATCCTTCCTTTACTGCCTTTCTTAATATGCATGTCCAAGACCACCAATTTGTATTGGGTAGGCAAAACCCCCACGAAATGACTTGCAATCTATGCATGATACTTTATCCTCTCTAAAATTAGGCCTTTAGGATTTAGTTAATTAAGTAGAAACCTTGAATTAATTCATGGTTCAAACCTATGTTATAAATGTCAATTTGATCCCTTATAGAACACCTACTAATACTAAAGTAACGATATATTATAGGAATTGAACCTAATATTTATATAGCTCAAGAATTATCATCTAAACAATATTATTATCAGGAAACCAAGCAGCGAAAGGATATGTATATTATTTAGATCGTGTCTAAAAGAACATTAGACCATGACAGAAGTACTCGGAAAATTGATAAATAATGCATCACATGGTATAAACAAGAGAAGCGAAACTTCTCTTCCATATCACAAACAGACTACCTGCAAATACTAGGAACAAACAATTAGGTGACAGTTGAGTGAAGTCCTGGAGAATGCTTGAATTGCTCTCTTATTTTATGGTACAAGGTGCACAGTACTAAAAAGGTTACGCATACTGAATTTATTACAAAATAATTCTCAACCACCAACCTAGCAGGAGTTATTCTAGGACTACGGATTAGAAGGATTTTTTAGGGTAGAAAGATAAGAAGAACAACAGGAAATTATACCCTCAGGTATAATCTTTATCAAAGCTGGAATAAAAGACGGAAAAGTATAATTTGGCAACAACAAAAAAATATGGAAAAGTATTACATAGAAAATAACAGGAAACTGTATACATGGGGTCGATTTGGCTCAGCTCCTTAGAAAAAATACAGGTGATGAGCCTTTCATCACCATTAGTAACATGGCTCTTAAAGGAGAAGGTCCTTGATAAATGTGGAATATTGAATAAGTTAAGCTCTTACAATCAGAAATTGAAATTAAAAGCATTATGTTAGTTGAGATTAAGACATATAAAGAGATTTCATAATCTCCTTGTATCTTAATAGGACGGAGACGGAGTTTCAAGTTGAAGGGAAAGTTTTATAGGACGGTGGTGAGGCCATCAACTTTATCCAGAGCTGAATATTGGGCAGCCAAGAAGCAACATGTGCATCTAGATATGACTAAACCATCTTCACCTCTATCGCGCCACTCCAAAATTCGTTCGAATGTCCTCATTTCTAATCCTGTCCAATCTTGTATGCCACACATCCACCTTACATTCCATTCTCAGCAACTGAATATTGGTGGAAATGGTTTGGTCATATCTAGACGCACATGTGAAGAGAGGACAGCTGTATCAGGATGAAGATGTAAGAAGAGGGAGGGCGAGACAAAGACTTACTTTGAAAGAAAGTTGTACACCGAGACATGCAAGAGGATTGTTACGGAGACCTTACTCTTGGATAATGGAGGAGGGTAATTCACATGTCAGACGCCGAGTAGCCTGTAACAATTTGTGATGTTTATTTTATTTCATTTTGCATTTATTTATTATGTCTTTTTGTCTCTTTTTTCTATCTTTATTATTATTACTATTATTATTATTATTATTATTATTATTATTTATTTATTTATTATTATTTTTATGACGTTCATATCACTTTTTACCCTTCTTTTCTTGTGTTGTTTACAATTATTCTTTAAGCCTTCTTTTTCTCTTTACTCTTGGTATTCCTCAATATATGTGGCATTAGAGGTGGCAAACGGGCGGGCGGGCCCGGGCCGGGCCAAAAATGGCCCGGGTTTTGGCGGGCTGATAATATGAGGCCCGTGGCCCGGGTTGGGCCGGCCCGCGGGCTTATTCTCTTAATTTTTTTTATTTTTATTTTTTTTTGCAAAATCTTGTTACACCAAAAATAGTAATAATAATAAATATTACAAAAAATAAAATAATTTATAATAAACAATAATTCTAATACATATAAACATTGTTCGCTTAATATAAACAATAATTCTACTTATTCATAACTTCATATAATAATTCTACTGATAATTCAAATCAGTAGTACTAGTGTAAGAGCATCATGTGAATGAGTTGTAAGTGATGGACAGCCACAGGTAATAAGAAAAATAAGAAGAAAACAATTGGGTGGTAAAGGGTTTGACCTTGCATTGAGAGCTACCATTCCAACCATGCATCATATTCACCAGAGCGATGGAAGTTGCCAGAACCAAAAGCCTCCCACTCTCTCTCTCATCCTTCCATCTTATTGGATGCTGTGTGTAAAAGGTGAAGAAAGAGGGCGTGGCGTCAAATAAAGCATGGTTTGAACTCTATATATAATAAAGCTACGTACTCTATATATAATCAATTGTAAATGGTGGGTGTTGCTAATCAATATAACTTTCAAAGGATTTGAACTCTTATTTATTTATTTACATGTCTTGTGTTCAAGCCTCATAACCCACAAGTATCAAAAATTTGCAACAAAAAAATAATAATAATAATTTGCGGGCCGCGGGCCGGGCCACCGACGGGCCGGGCCAAAACGGGCCGGGCCAAAAACGCTCGCATTTTTATGGGCTAAACAACTGAAGCCCAACGCCCGGCCCGTGGCGGGCGGGCCGGCCCAGCCCGCAGGCCTGGGCCTCTTTTGCCAGGTCTATGTGGCATTCATTTTCAGCCTACCCCAAGTAGCTTGGGTTAAAAAGGCTTTGTTGGGTTGAGTAAGATACAAGGAGATCTAAAAATATCAAAGAAACATGAGAGAAATTGAGGGGAGCGGTGAAGAGAGAGGTGTTTCTTTAGTTCAACACCTTTGGCTGTCTTGTTTCAGCTTTCAAATTCGCAGGCAAAATTAAATATACGCAGTTTCATGTTCTGCAGAAAGAAGGTCGTGCTTGGCACGATGAAAACAAATGGTGTATAATGTAAAGTTGTAAACAGATGATAACATTGAGAAAATTTCCCAGATTTAACTTTTATCAAATAAGTAAGAGTTTGCGTCCTTAGCATAAATTAATCAGACACAATTGACAGTTGAAATAATAGGAAAAACATTGATGGAAGAACGGTAAGAGGAATTGGTGTCAGAAACAGTTATTTCAGGTTTTTGTGAAGGTAAATGTGTGGCAGTAAATCCTTCATCTCTCTGTGGTTCTCTGCATTTGTTGAAGTCTTCAAGAGGCGATCCAATTTGAAGTGCTAGATCATTGCTGCAACAACAGTCAACAGATGATCCGATCATGGCAATGTTTTTGACTTCCTCACAAAAGTTAATGTTGAGGAAGGAATATATAGAACTAGTCTGATACAGTACCACCCTTACGCACCTGTTCACGAAAAAGGTGGAGAAAGCATGATGTTGGTAGAAATCAGTTTCTTGACCCAGTCCAATTTGGCCAGTTGTTGGGGCTACAAGAAGTGGTTCAAGTCCTGCCATAAAGCATCCCACGACCTCCACCACCCCACTCAAGCCACTTCAACAACTATTTCCTACTTTCTAGGAATTTATTTCAGTTTGTTAGCTAAGAATACTCTGGATGTTTAGTATAAATACCATATAATTTGTTTTAGAAAGGGAGATCAGATTATTGGTATTATTATCTTTAGGAGCTTTGTCCTCTCCATACGGACAACCGGACAAGTTTATTGGTTGTAATTGTGTTTAAGATTCTTGCACGAATTGCTGCCAATATAAGTTTTATCTCTTCCACTCTGTTCTGCTCTTCAACCCCAGCCCCTATCATTTTGGTATCAGACAGGCTGATCCATCATGGTTAACACTAGATCATCCAACCTCCAAAATGAACCCGTTAACCCAAACTCCACTCCACCAGGAAACCTAAATCCTGATTCCATTACCCAACAATTATTAGCTATTACTTCCAAATTGAACACCTTAGAGTCTTTAGCGGCTGATGTCACGACTCTCAAAGCCCACTCGCGGAAAACGGTACCGGTGGATCCAACAAAGGAAAACACAAAGAAATTCCCTTGGGACCACGTGAGAAGGGAAGGACGACCTGGTCAGAGGGAGATAACAACGACATAGAGAATCGCTATGGTGGTTTAGGAGTCCTTCACGGAACCAAAGTATGAAGGTGGAGATCCTCGTGGGTAGGGGTGCCGAACCGGTACCGAAAATATCGAACCGGTACTGATCCGAAATTACCGGAAAAACAAGAACTGAATCCGGTACCGACTTACCGGTTTTGGTACCGGTTCGGTACAAAATCGGTACCGGTTTTTTCGGTTCAATTTTCGGTTATACCGCATGGTAATATATATAATTATTAATAATAATTAAATAATTTTTTTATATATTAATACTTTTTTTAAAAACTAAGAAATCATTAACTATTAATAATAATTAATATATAAAATAAAACTACAAAACATTATTAATATATAAAAAAAATTAATAAAACTACTATTATATAGAAATTATTAATATATAAAAAAATTATTTAATATATAAAATTACAAAAAATTAACTATTAATTATTAAATTTCGGTATTTCGGTTTTTACCGAATTCAAAAAAGTCATTACCGCAACCGGTACCGAAAAGTGTTCAAATCCTGCAATAAAGCATCCCACGACCTCCACCACTCCACTCAAGCCACTTCAACAACTATTTCCTACTTTCTAGGAGTTTATTTCAGTTTGTTAGCTAAGAATACTCTTGATGTTTAGTATAAATACCCATATAATTTGTTTTAGAAAGGGAGATCAGATTATTGGTATTATTATCTTTAGGAGCTTTGTCCTCTCCATACGGACAAGTTTATTGGTTGTAATTGTGTTTAAGATTCTTGCACGAATTGCTGCCAATATAAGTTTTATCTCTTCCACTCTGTTCTGCTCTTTAACCCTAGCCCCTATCATAGTCATAGGCCTATTACCTTTTCAGGACGAACAAAAAGTGTGGAATTTTCCTTATGAAAAAACTTTATATTGAAAATTTGCAAAGAGGCTAATCCAGAAAGAAGGCTCTTGTTACTTGACTTAAATGTAATTCTGGCGGACACACCTCATTCAGAAGGCTTTCTATGACGAATAATTAGAAAGAAGTCGTGGAAAGAAATCTTTAGGGCAGAAGGCTCTAAACTTTATGGAACAGAGCCAATGGTACCTTAACTACTACATATTGCATTTTCAACCACAGAATAATCATTATTCCTCAGTGATTCCATTAAACCTTCAAATAAGTACAATTTCCCAAATCTACTCATAACACATTACTTCAACAAAACATTAACTTACCTGTGTGGGCCACCACGGGGTATGGGTATCTCAGTTCGCCATTCCTTCTCTAAAGCTTTGCCATCCTTCACTGCAAGACTCCAATGCTCTAATCCCGGGGTATGTCGATTTTCCTTGCTGCCACCCATCACGTGGAGTCTACCTCTACAGAGTTGAGTAGCTGGTGCATACCTGAATCAACATGTTAGCACATTTGATCCAGTAGAAAGTATACAAATATATATTTTTGATAAGTACAAAATATACAAAGTTCCAAAATAAATTACTTTAGATGATACTTGTAGGAGCCTGAACTATACTATGCAAGGACACTATACAGTTTACACCCACAAAGACCAGGCATTTAACAGCAGGAAACATGATGCGGAACTTTTTCAGCATCAGTCCTGAGACATAATTTCAGGCTTATGGAACAAAATAGTGTACAAGTACGCAAACTAATTGTTGCAGCAGGATTCCAGTTGTCAACCCAACAAATCCTTTCACAATACTAGAAAATAACAGCAGTAATTTAAAAAAATAATAAAACAGAATAAGGTAGAATTTTCAAAGGCATATTTATCAGAAAAGTCGGAAAGACATCATGTTAGCATTTTTGTTTAGTGGCAGATATAAAACTATGAGTTAGAAGGGTAAGCCACTTCATCAAGGTCATTTTGTCATTTTCAACAAACATGATTGATTATCCTTTTCGAGACAGTGAAAAGAATAAACATGAGATCCAGTTGTCAATCCAACAAATCCTTTCACAATACTAGAAAATAACAGCAGTAATTTTTTTATAAAAAAATAGTAAAATAAAATAAGGTAGAATTTTCATGGCATATTTATCAGAAAAGGCAGAAAACATCATGTTAGCCTTTTTGTTTAGTGGCAGAAATAAAACTATGACTTAGAAGGACAGGTCGCTTCATCAAGGTCATTTTGTGATTTTCAATAAAAATGATTTATTATTCTTTTGAGACAGAGAAAAGAAAAAACATGAGGAATAATGATTCTGATAAACATGATTTGTCATTTTCAATAAACATGATTGATAAACTCGTGCTTCTCTTGATTATGACACATACCTAGGAACTGGTAACGGGGGCATATCCAGCCATATTTTTGTCTCGGTGTCTAGCACAAATGTACGTGCTGTCGGCCCTCTACACTGTGAACCATATTGTCCAGTGACCACATAAATGTACCTTCCATCTGTTACCATGCCGAGATGCGAATGCGCCATTTCTTTTGGCATATCAAACCTTCCACCCCACGTATTATCCGTAAAATTATAAATATCAACATGAGAATGCACCTATAGGAACAGATCATAAAATAAAATGAGACCAGTAAATCCATTTATATCATGTATCAAATACGGAGTGGCACAACATTTAAAAGAGGCAACTTCATAGTAGGTTAGATTGAAAATAATCCACCGGAATAACTTAAACGGAGTTTCCTGGAGAATGAACTCCGGGAGGGTAGAGTCAAAATATTATGAACAAATATGTTAAACTAAAGTAGTAAAAATGAATGAACACGCTCAATAAAAAGGATTTATTCGTCCCCAATTCTTTTTTTTTTCTTATGGCACGATAATCAAATATAAATTTTCGTATTTTTCAAAGAAATCATCAATTCGCTTTTGAGTTCAAATTGGAATTTTGATTCAGTTAAGAAAGAGTAAGCCTATTTTTTGTTGGCTCTAAAACCAGAAGTTCTAGCGATCGACTTGTTTTTTCAAATTGTCTATCATTATTAAGAAAAGGTAACAAATATAAAATACGAGCTTGTTTTATGGGGATAAGGCTAAGCGGAGCAAAAAGAGTTTTCCATGAAATTGGAAATTAAAAACTATTAGCCCCACACAAGGTTTGTGAATTACATGCGAATAAATGATGAAAAGCTAGAGAATTATGAGTTCTTGTCGTAATGCAAGACTACTTAACACGGGGATTCACTACAAATACTACCTTGGCTCATTATTGCCGAGATAATGGCCTACTTCTTCACATCCACTGCACAATGCATCCAGTTAATGATAGACAAAAGAATCCATATAAGGGGTAGAGTTTCCTCGTATTCACTCGAAGCAAAATTCCTTAGTTAGCCTATGGTCAATACAAGGAGCAGAGCTTATTGCTCATGCAGACCTCTCCCATTGGGTCATCCATTCACTAGATAGAGGTTCTATTTTCACTAAAAGGGGTGTGCTGTGTAGGAAAATAGCGCAGCACTCGAGTAGATATCATGCAAGCATATGATATATTGACATGTTATTTTGATTGCGAGCTATATTTATATTGTTCATTCAGCCTCAAGCAGATGGAATGGCTTTACCAAGGGATTGAATAATATCCATGAAGCCATAATGTCACTCTCTTAGATTCTGAATTTGCTTTCACTTTCAAGCCATAAAAACAAAACAAAAATTAGGGTAGCAAGCATGACATGTTAATAGATATCTGAGATATATAGATTTATAACATGAACGAGCAATTGACAAAGAAATCTGGCCTACGGCTAAAAGTATTCAAAAGAAAATTCACCGGAACTGGTCAAGATTCTCACATAATCAATAGTTCCATATCCAGCAAACACAAAAAGAAGATTATTGATCTGTAATGCTGCTCCATCAAGACGTTGCACCGGAGCAGCTGCCATCTTCTCCCATTTTAGTTCCGGGCCTGGCAAATCAGCAAAAGTTGCTGATAATACTCTTCCTACCGCTTTGTCTTTTTTTGTTTTCTCATTAATCCCCTATCATAAATATAACAGGGCATCAGAGTAACCGTATCAAGGAGCACGATGAATATGAGAAGCATTCCGTAACTCTTGTATAACGTTAAAACCTATATAATATAGTAACTTGCTTTGTAATATTAAGATACTATAAGTCATACCCATAAGATCATTCAACAAAGCTTGTCCAAATTACTGCGCTCCAGCTACAAGCTTGTCTTCAGACTTCATGCCATGGCATCCAGGACATTGAATTAATGATACGCATATTATACAAATACGTAAGTTGGAAAAGTTTTGTTGAATGATCTTATGGATATGTAAGTATTCCAAAAATCTTTAAGACATCTTCCGATACTTGCTCGTAACAACATTATATAAAACATGTTTGAGTTGCTAAACATAGTGTAAAGAAAGGACTGTATTCTAGTTTTTTATCTCTCAAAGATAGTAAAGTGCAAAGTTAGAAACCGTAATACAGATTTTACATTAAGTGTGGCAGGTGAGGATGAAAGTGGGAATTGCATCAATTAAAGATTGTTGATATAATTCCTTACTTCTAGTAACAGGCAGTTTAGTTCCAAAAATGCAAACCCTTCTGCAGAATCTTTTTAGTTTTTTATTTTCTTGCCAGATAGTAGAAACCAATTATTAGGACTCATGTGGAAACTGAATAGTTGACCCAAAATGTAGTCTGGTGTCCTCTATTTAAGTACTAATTAATTACAGAAGTTATAATGGTTAAAGCATTAAATTGAATAGAGCATCTAAGGAAAATACACAGACATTAGAATCATACAACTGATACAAGTCAATTTTGCGGGCAATGTGGACTGGATGAAAGATACATTCCTTGGCTGAAGAGTAATGGCGATAACACGCCAAAAAGAAGAAATATGTAATTGAACTGGAAAGTCGAATTGAGGGGGATAGATAAAGGAATGAAAAACTTTACCATGTGGGAATCATTGTGAATGATATGAGGGAGGAATAAGGTGTCAGATTTGTGGAGAGGCCAGTTGGATTGGTAAGCAGATGAAGAAGAAGCCCAAAGCAGATCTGCGAGTAAAGCGGCTCCAAAAAGGCCTAGGCATATTATCAGGAACTTGGTAGATTTATGAATTGCCTTAGCCGACCTCCCCATCTCATTGAAAGAAATAATTGGATTGGAAATTCCTAAAAACTACGAGGGGGCAGATATAGCATGAGAAATTTAAAGAATTGCGGCCAAGTTCACACTAGTTTTTTTTTCCCCACAAAGAATAACTTTGTGAATCTCTTTATTTATTTTTTCGGTTGGTTGAGTTCCGGGGGTGGGGCCAGTGGTTATGTTTCCTTATTAAATTAATTTCTTAATTAAATTAATCTCTTAATTAAATTATAATTCATTGGTACTTGAAATCTTAACGTATTATGTGATTTAATTATATACCAATACATCAGTTTTCTAATTAAATTAGTAATTCTTTATTAAATTATTTTATAATTAAATTAAAATTCATTAATACTCATATTATTGTTTAATTAATGTACGTAAATTCAATTTACATTTTGATTACTGAACTAAATTTTGTTACAATTACTTAACTAAACTAAGAATAATATTTCAATTAACAGCCATCCTACATGGCTACCCGGTTGACAATGGGTTCCACGTTTTAGGATAAAATGTAGTATATACAAGTTGGGTTTCACGTTGGATTATTTTTTACTAATATGTTACAAATTTGGATAGCATTTAACTGTTACAGTTTGAATATTACTTATTACTGATTCGAATAAAAATTAAACAAAAATTTGTAAAATCAAGTTCGTGCCGTTAATTATACAAAACGCCATCATATTTATGCATACTTTTCAGATTTTATATCCCAATCAAAATTCATTTAGCATATAGTATCAATAATAAAAAATCAATCTTGTCTAAATTACTTGTTATTTTTTAAAATAATGCTACTGTTAATACTTACATACACACATATATACTGCGGGCCCCACATATCAGGCGGGATCCCATAGTATGCACATATGTGTGTATGTGCATATATGATTATTTTTTTATGTGATAGTAGCATTGTTGTATTTTTTACCGTTTTATTTTTTCAAGTTGGTTATGTTTATTTATACACAGTCTAAAAACTATATAATTTTATTTTATTTATTGACAAAATAATATTCAAATAACATTTCATCATCGTTGATAAATAATTTAGTTTGAATCAAATATTACATGTGTTTAGTAAATTTAGACCTATCGCATAAATTTCAACTTGACAAAAAGAGATGAAAGCAATCTTAAGGTAAATATGTTGAATTAAAAATATAGAAGTAGTTGACTTAGGTATAACAATTTGAACTCAAACTGAAACGAATCGAAGCGGTCAATGTTTATCCAAATTATTGTCATCGTCGATGTGATTTTGGTTTTTAAAAAAAAATTAAATCGGGATTGATGTGGTGTGATTTTGGTATTTACTTTTAAATTATCGGTACATTGCATCGGTTCAATGAACCGATAATGCACCGATCATTGAACCGCTCTATATATACTTATTTGTAATAATATCTTTATATTTTTCTTAATATTATTATTTTTACTATTACATATAATTATATAGTTACTCAAACATATATTTTAATTAATTTTTACTCAAGCATGTCAAAAATTAATTTATGAATATTTTTATATATAGTTGATATGTATTAAAACTATAGTAATGTTAAAATTATAACAATATTTTTGTAATTTTAATTGAACATACATGACTACATTCCTTGTCAAATTTTATTGTGTTATTTTAATGAATTTTATTACAACGTGTGCTGTAAAAATATCAAACTAATTTATTAATAATTTTGACCGGTGCAATTCAAAATATAAATTCACTAATGTTTTGATATAGAAAATTTTTGAATCGTTACCGCATCAATGTCAGATTCAAGATTTTTAAAAACTGGTGCACACTTAGGTTTTGTTTGATTGTATCTTAATACATCTTAACAGCTCACCTCTCAATACATCTTAACAATTTATATATTTGTAATAAGAAGTTCTCTAAATAGTTAAGATATAAATATGAGTCTAAACTATTTAGAAAAATTTGTAATACAAATATGTGGACTCTTGAGATGTATTAAGAGATGGACTGTTAAAATGTATTAAAAACAACACCTCATGTGAGATTAAAAATGTCTTTTTTAAAAAAATAATAATTTTTATCTTTCTTTACTTATAAATTTTTAAAAAGCCTCGGAGTTAACTATCGACTTTGGAGCGGTGTTACAATAAAGGGTCCTTAACACTAATATACAACATTTAGAAAGTAATTACAAAAATAAAACACACAAAACATAATTATAAAAATAAAACAACACAGTATAAAGTTGCTAAAATCACGTATATATGTCAGTTACACACTTTTCCTATTTACAACTAACCGCTCCTAAATTCAAGCAACTGAGATCCAAAATTCAAGCAACTGAGATTCAAGCGATCAAATTCAAATCTTCACGTCATGACACACCTCTGAGATCGGAGAAGATTTAAAACTTTTGCAAATGCACAAGAACTCGAGATCGGAGAAGATGAAATCTTTTTGCGTGGTAAGACTCGAGATCGGAGAAAAGCGAAACCTTTTGCAAATGCCATGACTCTGTGATCGGTAAATAGCATACAAAATCAACAAAGAACTTCAAATTCAAGAACAAAAAACAATCGTCTCACAGTTGATTGTTGAATACAAGATCCCAACAACTTCGATACAAATCTGAATACGAAGGTATGTGAGTTTAAAATTCGTATGCATGTATTTACCTATGGTTACTACGAATTCCTATATTGATTACCTTTCTTAAGTTTTTCACACTTAAAATGATCACAGATTAAGAATACTGAATGTTTTGAATGGTCATTAATATGTTTTATATTATGGTTACTAAATAGATATAAATTGGTTACTGTTTATTATGTATTTAGTTGCTGAATAATGTTTATTTGATTGCTTTAATTTTTATATGAGTTCTACTGATTTTTTTTATATTAATGGTTACTCATCAAATACATTGGTTACCTTCCTGCAACTGTCGGTTACTGTGTAATGTTGTCTTGGTTACTGTGTAACATTATACTGTCTAATGATGTATTGGTTACTGTCTAATGATATCTTGGTTACTTTGTAACATTAAATTGGTTACTGACTAATGCTGACTTAGTTACTGTGTAACATTATAATGGTTACTGACTATTGCTTAGTTGATTGCTGTGTAAAATTATAATGGTTAGTGCATAATATTACTTACTAATGCTGACTTGGTTATTGAAAAATGATGACTTGGTTACTGACTAATGCTGACTTGGTTACTGTTTAACATTATATTGATAATTGACTAATCTTTGACATGGTTACTATGTAAAATTATAATGGTTACTCATTAGTCTTTGACATTGGTTCTTGTATTTAATCTAATTATATTTATACTTATGTGTTTTATATTAATGGTTACTTGTTAGCTACATTGGTTACATTCTTACAACATTTAGCCTTTAGTTGGTAACAATCAAGTTATACTGGTTGGTTTTTACTATAAAAATGCAATGGAGAATGTGTTTATCTTGTGGCTACTAAATAAATATGTGTTGGTTACTGTTTAAATTGGATTTGGTTAGTGTATAATGTTGTTATGATTATTACTATATAATATTACGGTGTTTTATATTGGTTTATTTTATTATGATGGTTACTTATTGGCTACATTTGTTACCTTCATACAACTGTTATAGTTTAATTGGTAATAAATATCAATATAATATACTGATTATTTCCATTGTTAGATGAATGTACAAATATATTTTATGTACTGGTTACTAATATCATGTAGTTTGGTTACTGGCTAACATTGATTTGGTTACTTTACAGTACTTATTCAGTTGTCAAACAATGGAATTGATTCTGTTGTACTTTATTTCAATCTGCATATGGACCGATAAGAACTAATACACCAAATTTGAAGTTACCTGCAGCGTCTTAGTTCCATCAACTTGTTCGTTCAGAGAAATGCAAAACATGATATGCATTGTTCTATCAAGTTTGACTGCTCGGATTTTGGCGCGTTTTAGCCTAATTTCATTGGAAACGAGTCAACGATCAAAAGTCACCACTTTCATTGTGAATCGCTATGGTTTTTCGTCAAATTCCATCATTTAGACCTTCAAAATTACATGTAAAATGTGGTTTATATTCGGTTACTAAGATTATGTAATTTGGTTACTTTCTCAATATTAATTCTAAGCATTTTACAATGTTTATTCAGTTATTGTAGACAATGGAGACCGACACTTTACCAATACAACAAATTTAATTGTTTACGGAATATATAATTGTTTATTTGTTAATAACCATTAACCACATAGTTGGTAACATTTTTGATGATGTCTGAGAACCAAAATTGATGTTGATTAATATTTTAATTTTTGATTCCATCATGAGTTGTCAATATAAAGTAAACATATACATTGAACAATTGGTAATTGTTCTGTAACATTTTTATGTAAATTTGGTTACCCATCTAAAATAAAATGGTTACCTCTATATTCATATTTAGTTACCAACTGGCATGGACCATTTCAAAATAACTTTTATAACTACGTAATTTAAAAGTATCCATCAGCTAGATAAATGTGAACCCTCACATTTACATTAAACACTTGATAACTGTTCTAATATAAGTTTTTAATTATTTGGTTACTAACAAAAATTAAAATAGTTACCCTTATATGCAGGTTTGGATACCAACTGCACATCTCAAACTATTTTTATTTTAATATGAGATCTATAAATGACTATCATATATATAAATGGGAACTCTTAATTGGAGTTTCTTATTCCATCATAATGACAGGTATAAATAAAATATATACATTTAACACTTTATAATAGTCCTCATACAAACTTATAATTATAATAAAACAAGAATAACCACACAATTATATGATAAGAACTGCAATTGTGTTTTAATGGTAACCAAAATGTAAACATCATGTAATGAAATCCAGTTTAGGCAATTCATGTATACTAAAACAATTACATATTAACCGTAATAAAAAATAAAATAACCAAAATCCCACATTGAGGACACAATGATAAGAGCTAAACCATAAGATAACAAAGAATCAAAACATAATAAAGAAGTAACCAAATAGTTATATAAAAGTAACCATAACATGTTTTAATGGTAAACAAAATGTAAAACAACTCAGATATCAAAACCAGTTTAGGCAACCTATGTATACTCTCACATGTACATTTAACATTTGATATATGTCATGATACAAGCTTGTAAATATTTGGTTACTACCAAAAATAAAATGGTTACCCTTCTACGCATGTTTGGTTACCAACTGCACCTTTCAAACAATATATCGGATACAACTTAGAAGTAACAAATACTGAATCAACAAACAATGTCAAATAATTGATAATATAATCAAATATGTAATCTCATTTACATAAGCTCCAATAAACATTACATATTTACTAACCATAACAAATGGTTATGGATATCCAACAAAACCAAAAGTACGAAACACAATTCGTAAGACAAGACAACAACAACCGAACTAATCAAAATCATACAAATCTTCCCGAAACTTTAGCTTTTTTGATCATTGCTATTTTCTTCTTCACGATCGCTCTCATTCTTTAGAAAAGACTTCAGCATTATGTATGAACTCGTGGGAGGAAGAGAAATACCTTGGGATTAGTGAATAGAGAACCCATTAACCATATATGTATCATATCATAATATAACATTAACCATACCATAATAAAGCAGTGACCAAAAAATTATATTATATAATCTAATTGTAACCAAAATATAAACAACATGTAGTACAAACCATTTTATGTAGTAAACAAACAGTTATATATAATATTAACCAAAACATAGTTTAATTTAAAGGTCACCAAAACAAAAACATGTATACCAAAAAATATACTAAAGAAGTAACCAAACAGTTATGTGATGGTAACCAAACCATGTTTTAATTGTAAGACCCCAACTTATTATAAATAAAATTGAATTTTTCTTTATTCATTATTCTAAATTAATAAGGGTTAATTTGATATAATGCTTTGGTTATGGGTGAAATGTGCAATTTTTATAAAATAAACAAGTGGTTATTAAAATATTCATTGTTGTCAGGGAATATTCGTTTGGTCGTGGAATATTCAATGCTTGTGGGGAATATTCGTCTGCAATGTAGCCAGACCATGTGTGTAGCCCATGCTAACCGAAAAGCGATTGGAGGAAGAAAACGACAAATATAAGTTGTTTAAAAATAACGGCGTAGTTATTCACATTTTACATCGTTGGAATACCCGGTGGTTAAAATACGATATATGCGTGGTTGCACAAGAAAGACACGGTATTGCACAATGATTGTTGAATTATTGATCCTTACGTAGCAGGCCTACTCAATAATTGTTACAGTGAATTCTTGCTCAATATTATATTGATTCAATAATTGCCGCGTTGATATTTGGTATCACCGTTGTTTCAATAATTGTCATTACACAAGATTTTCCATTATCAAATCAATAATTCATATTATTTGAATAATATTATCGATAACATTATTGGCAATGTCTAGAAAGTTCTCATCAAGGAGATGTTTGGTCACCTAATTGCGCGTAAGTAGAGAAATCCTTATTGGAAAGCCCCTCTTCCTGAGGAACTGCACAGTTGTTAGTAATGTGATTCTATAATATTATTTGTGAATAGTTAATTATTGATTTATATGATATTGATTTTATGTGGATATAGATGGAGAAAATTTTTAATGTGACAATTGTTGAAAATTAATATTTTATCTTTTTCGATAAAATAATTCATTTAAATATATTATTTTAATAATATATTAACGGTGATATTTTTTTACAATGAATGTGGGATATATGAGTATATGAGGAGGAAGAGTATTTTTGTGGCATTAAATGTTTAACATATGTTTTGTGTGTCATGGACACAATTCTTGACCAAAAATTGATTATAGGTATCGTAAAATCGCCCATTTATGGATTTCGGATAATTTCGCTTGGAATTTGGAAAACTTCCTTCTGCAAAGTTGTAGAGAATTGAATTTCCTAAAAATTGCGAGATTCAATTTTTTCTGATAAAAGGGCTATTTATCATGAATTATTGAAGTTCCGGAGTTCCGAAATAATTGATTTTTGGAAGTTTTAATTATTTTATATAAGAAATACGTTTTTGTGGTTGTTGGCACATGGGTGGCTGATGTTTTTGACAAAAGAAGGCATGCTAGAGTTTTCAAAACATGTGGGTAGGAATTTGGAATAAATAATAATATATTTTATTAATTTAGTCTCCTTTATGCGTTCTAACATTTTCCTATAAATAGAGGCTAAGTTAGAATTGAAAATCACACCGAAACTAAGTTTTCTCTCTTTCTCTCTATATTATCGAGCGTATTCTTGTGAGTATACTTTGAGTATTGCTATACTGGTCGAAGTTTCACAAGACTATACCGAAATTCAAATGTAAGATTTGGTTATTTTGAGGTAAGGGGGTATTATTTTCTTCTTAAATGATATTTTTCTTCAATATCATTATGTCAAGTATTGGTGAACTTTTTATCAAATTTGGAACTTGTTGTGTCGGGTTACTTATTCACGATACTAAGACTATTCACGATACGACCTTTATTCACGAATCGGCCTATTCAATCTAAAATAAAAAATTTTCTTTTGTCCAAAATATCTATTCGGATACTAGCTTTGATTGTATCCATGTTTTGATCATTCTTGAATTTTACACCAATATGATTATTTTCAAGTATTTTTGGACATGGGTAAAACAAAATACTTAATCCTTAATCCTTAATCCTTGTTATTTTGTTTCACTTTGGATTCGCTTTTTAAAAAATGTTTTTCATCATCCTCAATTCCTAAATGGTGATATAAATGAATATCTTTGGCTGAGTGCAAAGATGAACGATTAATCGATGAATATCTTTGGCCAGTAGTGCAAAGATTAACAGTGTTGAGATGAATATGACCAACCTGGTGATATGAATGAATATCTTTGGCTCAGTAGTGCAAAGATGATTAAAGATGTATATTGATTGTTATTACGTGGATAAACTATTGATGATGGACTTTTAAACCTTAGAAGATGAGAGAATTCTTTCTCTACGTGACTCTTCTAATGGATTCTTGCTTCACATTGCATTTGTTGATCTAAAACTTGTTGTCTATCAGATTCTATTAGATTTTTCCTCGTTGAAGACTAACGATAATTTGTTGTATATTATCTTAGTCATAATATTCTTTATTGGGCTAGTTGAGCTCACCCTTTTCCTTGTTGTTCCATTTTCTTCTCGTGGAGGTGAGAACATAGCGAGGATCGAGTCTGAGTATGGAATGAAGGTTCTGAGAGAGTTGTTTAGTAGTCCTCACCATTTTTGTAAAATAATGTATCAATAATTATGATGGGGATTTATTTGCGTGTGGATATTGTCTGCAGACGACAATATCTCGTATTTAAACTCACAAAGATGTATTGTCATATTTCACACGACATTTGTATTATTGAAGTTGTAGTTATTTACATACACATGTATTTGGCGACTCGACCCGGGTTGGGTGGAATGGACCTATTTTGGGGCGTCCACATTAATGGTAACCAACACATAAACAACATGTAGACCAAACCCAGTTTAGTCAACCAATGTATACTAAACAAATACATTGTAACCAAAACAACATATAAAAGTAACCAAAAACCCAATTAAAGGAAAAAGAATGGTATCCAAATCATAAAATTTAAAGAAACGGTTATATGTTAATAATAATTATATGTATACCAATGAAGTAACCAAACAGAATATATGTTAGTAACCAAAATATATATTAATAAGAACCAATACATAAACAACATATAGACCACACACAGTTTAGTCAACCCATATATACTAAGCAAATACATGGTAACCAGAACAACAAAAAATAGTAACCAAAATCCCAACTCAAGGAAACAAAAATAGAATCTAAATCAGAAATTAACAATAATCAAAAACATACTAAAAAAGTAACCAAATATTTATATGATAGTAACCAAACATGTTACTCTATATCATAAAAATGGTAAAGCATACAAAGAATATCATGAAAAAATAAATGGTTGTACATGATCAGATAACTACAAGGTAAAACCATTTATCGATATCATAAAAATCGAAGCGATCTTATTAGAAATATTCATTTTCTTAAATGTACCAATTTAAATTCAGTTAAATGTACTATATTTTTAAAATAAAAAGATAAATTAGTCCGAATCTACCTCAATTGTGACTCGACCAACAATGGAAAGTCCATTACTTTTCCCCACTAACAAAGAATAGGTCTCATCTACACCAAGTCGGTTTTGAAAAATACAAAACAATCAAATAAATCACTTAAAACCCTCAAATTAACCATGAAAATCATCAAACCGAAAAGAAAATGGGAAAGAAAAGAAATTGCACCTCATGATCGCTCGAATGAACAATAATAAGTAAGCTTGTTAATATCATACATGTATACAAACCCAAATCATGAACATACCGTAACAAAGGATATGGGAGTTGACGACGAAAGTGGCTTCAAGAGGAGTGAGAGAAATAGTAAGTAGGCGGAGAGAAAAGAAGAAGAAGATTTTAGAGAGAAAATACCGTAACAAAGGATATGGGAGTTGGGAGAAAAGAAGGAAGAAGAAGAAGAAGATTTCACGCGTTTAAAAAAAACCTCCAGATTTGCCATATCGACCCATTAATACTAAATCCCTTAAATTAAGAAATCCTAATTGCACTATTATTGTAAATAAATATGGAAAAGTGTAATATTTTTGTAATTATTTTATAGGTGTATGATTTTTGTAATTATTTCTAAAAAGTACTAATATATGTAATTCTTCCTACAATAAATTAGACTAGTGAATTGTATATGGACGTTATTGAAAATGGGCTGGGCCACCCATGGACCAGGCCGAGGTGAGATAGGTTAACAAGAATCACATTTTATTATGCTTAGGGTTAAGTTCAGATGACCACCTGGGGTTTGAGCGGTTTTTCACTTAACCACCTGTAGTCAGTAAAGCTACATTTAAACTCTAGAATTTTTGAGTTGAAGTGAATAACTGCTTTCTGTCATAACTCTGTTACTTAAGTTGGATAAAGACTTAATTACCCTCCTTATATACAAACGACAGATGAGAGAACATGAGAGTAAGCTCCACATGCAAATTCTAATTCTAGTAAGCTCCACATGCAAATTTGACAAAAATACAATTCTTACAGCACAAATATAAAGAGATTGAAGAGGGAAAAATAGAAGCTAACAGCAATGCAGAAGTTCAAGAGAAGATTAAATTAACTGGTAACCTTAAGGAAGATCGAGATATTGATTAGATGAAAAGGGAAAAGAAGATGTTAGTGTTTATTAAGAGGGGATGATGAAGGTCTTGAGAATAGAGTGATGAAGAAGAGACGGTTCCAACGAGATCTCGCCATTTTTGTTGTCACCAGCTTCCACGCATCAGCCCCTCCCTGTTCCACGAGTCACCCTGAATCCTTCTCTCTAAAAATGACCCTCCTTATATATAAATGACTTGTTACCCATCCTTATCTTCTTTCAAAATGCAATTCAGATGCTTTTAGGTACAAAGTAACAGCAACCAAGTGCAAATCTTAACAGAATGTCAAAGTAACAGCAAAATTACCAATTGAGCAACCAATTTTATCACTCACTAGAGTCAAGTAGCATGATAGACAGAGCTTTAAAACAGAGCTTTAAAGTGAGGATCTGACAAGAGTTGGAGTCAAGTAGCATGATAGACAGATTACCTCACTGGTTAAAAATCAACCAAATATGTTTCAACCATAGAACTTCATTCTAAAATGTTGTGTACTTAAACAAGTTTCCAAAAATTATATAATTACAATTAAGAAATAAAAACCCAAATTTGATCATCACAAATAAAAATCGCTTAGTAGAAGAAAACCCAAATTTGATCTTTACAAATAAAGCCATCTCACCTCTTCGTAACCCTTCAACAACGCGGCCCCAAAACCCTCAACTGGGACATCATTAAACTCCTCAAAGCCTCGATCTTCCGGCAATTTATTCAAATATTCCCTCAATTTCTTAACCATCAACTTGTCAATAGGCTCATACGATTGAGGTTCTGCACTTTCAGAATTCTGATTGGTCGACTGGCGCAAATTCAGGACATAGGTTACGTCGAGCTCAGAAGAGGGGTTTTCAGAGGTGGGATCGACTTCGAATCAAAGGGGGTCGTTTGGGATCGACTTCTAATTTTCTTGCGGGGTCTCCATTCGTTGGGTTTTGGTGGGATTACGAGGGTTTTGGATCGGGAAATTAGGGATTTGGAAGGGTCGAACTCAGTGAGGAATTCTTTGTCGGGTACTAGTCTTATTGGATGAATTCTTTGAGGATGAGAGAGAAAAGGATACTCCTTTCATGGCGGTGCCGGTGTGTGGTAGAGAGGGAGAAGAGATGGTGGGCCGAAGAGAAGGAAAGGGAGCGAGGGAGAAGAATTGTATTTTAGACATTTTCTAGTTTTTTTTATACTGTTACATCCTTTTTTCACGCATTTTTGGCGTCTGACATGCACGCACGGTTAATTTGGATGGAAAAGGTAACGTTTTCACTCAAAAAGTCGGGAGTTTAAATGTAGCTTTATTGACTACAGGTGATTAAGTGAGAAATCGCTCAAACCCCATATGGTCATCTCAACTTAACCCTTATGCTTAAGAAGTTAAAAGTAATATTTGCAAGGGAGAGACGTTGAGACTTGAGATCATTCCATTTCTCTCTCTCTCTCTCTCGAATTAATAAATTAATTTGTTGTTGTCTGAGCTGCTTTGCATGGCGGCAATGGAAGTAGTAGTGGGAGGTCAAGATCGAGAACAATGTTAGCCAAAGTTGGTTTTTGAGAGGTTTGAACCAAAGCGGTACAACAAAGAACTAAATTTGGAATCTGTGAAGACAAGAGCAATCGACTGTTCAAAAGCCATTTCTCGCTTCTCAAGATTTCGTATGAATTGCTCACACCAATTCATTCCCTAAATGGTATGTATATATACGATATGACTAAAACGGAGACCTAAAAGTTTATTATTAAACTCATAGATCTACCAATTGTTGTTGTCTCCCTACCAGGCAGGATATATTGGGCCAGTTTTCTATGGTCAATCTGGAACTGTTTAACATCGTGGAGGATATCAAGAAAGTCTCCAAGGCTTTTGTTGTACATCCAAATAATGTCAATGCCGAGAACGCTACAAGTATAAAACGCCACTTATATTTTCATTAATTTTTGTCACTACTTGATAGACTCTACGGCACAATTGCATGAGGTGGTAGTCGCCCGGATCATTTCTAGCACAATTGTTGGGTAAATTGCTTGCAACACCTTAACTCATCGTCTATACTTTAGATGGTAATCTTGGTACAATTGTTCGCGTTCGGAAATCTGCGTTGAATGGAACACCTTGACCCCTCGTTTATATTGAAGCGGTAATCTCGGTAAAATCGACGATTGATGTGGTAGAAGACGCTACACACAACTATGAATTATTGTATGATAAGTCAAATTGAATCTCAAAGAAATAACTAAGAATTACTAATTCTTAGGAATTCTTAAAAGAACCAAAAGTATAGAATAAACTCACAAATATATTGAATAATAATAATGAATAATGTGTTTGATTACATCAACTTGGACATCTATTTATACTACTCAAAACAATCCAAATACTAATAGGAATTTATAAACTATAACCCTAATTTTATAAGGAAATAGAAGTCAATTTGAAAAAGAAATCTTAATTACAATAGAATTATAAAAATCTAAAAATCCAAATAAATAAAAATCCTTGCCGCGTGGGATTTCTTTACGCGTGACCAACTCCTTTTTCCCGCATGAGTCAGATTAGCATGTTAAGCTTCATGAATAAATAATGTTGATAAAGCCCACTTGAATTTTACATGATGCTGAGTCTGATAACTTGAAAAGAAAGTGCGGCCCACATGATTAAATAACCTCCTTTGCATGTAAAATATTTTGACTTTGTTAAGAAGATTAGAATTGGGCTTTTATTAAATTGACCCGATTATATTGACCCAAATTTGTATCCCATGCTCTTTTGCCTCCTCTTTGGGTTTTCTTGCGTTAGCTTTAGCCCAAACATCTTGGATCAATACATTGAGACCTTGTTTGAACCTCTTAGTTCTAACTTTGCTTGACCTCCACGTCCCTTTAGTCTTATTTAAGTCCACGCATGTTATTTCCTCATCATTCCTTTCCTCTTGAAAAAGGATTTGTCCTCAAATCATCACCTACATCAAACGGGCTTAGATCAGTAACGTTAAATGTGGCACTAACATTATACTCACCTGGCAAATCCAATTTATAGGCATTGTCATTGATACGCTCGAGAACTTGAAATGGACCATCTCCCCTCAGAAGCAATTTTGAACGTCTTTGAACGGGGAATCTTTCTTTCTGCATATGTAATCACACCCAATCTCCAGGATCAAAGATCACTTGATGTCGTCCCTTGTTCGCGTGCTTAATGTACTGTTTCGTCCTTCTTTCAATGTTTAGTATGGCTTTTTCATGAATCTGTTTAACAAGATCAGCCTTTTTCTTTTCATCCATGTTAGTATATTCAGAAACAGATAATGGTGATAAATCCAACAGTGTCAAAGGATTAAAACCATATACAATTTCAAATAGAGAAAAATTAGTAGCAGAATGAACAAAACGGTTATATGCAAACTCAATATGTGGTAAACATTCTTCCCATTGCTTGATATTCTTTTTAATGATAGCCCGTAATAATGCCGACAAAGTCCTATTTACAACTTCAGTTTGTCCGTCAGTTTGTGGATGACGAGTAGTAGAAAATAACAGTTTAGTACCCAATTTATACCACAAGGTCTTCCAAAAGTAACTTAAGAATTTTGTATCTCTATCAGAAACAATAGTTTTAGGCCTACCATGCAAACGTACAATCTCCCTAAAGAACAAATCAACAACATGAGATGCATCATCAGTTTTATGACATAGAATAAAATGTGCCATTTTTGAAAATCTATCCACGACCACAAATATCGAATCATAGCCATGCTTAGGCCTAGGTAAAACCAACACAAAGTCCATAGACAAATCAATCCAAGGTTCATTAGGAATAGGCAATGGTGTATACAATCCATGGGGTTGAACACGAGATTTAGCTTGGCGACAAGTAATACATCTATCACATATTCTTTCCACATCTCATTTTATATGAGGCCAATAAAAATATTCTTTCAAAACGACAAAAGTTTTTATCAACACAAAAATGTCCCATTAAACCACCACCATGTGATTCCCTAACCAACAACTCACACAAAGAACATGTAGGTATACATAGTTTATTTTCACGAAACAAGAATCCAACTATTCTAAAGTATTTACCCACAACATTCTTTTCACAAGTTTTAAACTCTTTACCGAAATCAAGGTCATTATCATATAACTCTTTAATTCGTTCAAACCCAAGCAATTTCGTATCAATCGTATTTAACAAAACATACCTGCAAGACAAAGTATCTGCAACGACGTTCTCCTTACCTTGCTTATATCGAATATGGAAATGTCTCGATAAATTCCATCCATCGTGCATGCCTTTTGTTCAACTTTTGCTGACCCTTCAAATATTTCGATGATTCATGATCGGTGTGGATCACAAACTCCTTAGGCCACAAGTAATGTTGCCATGTCTCCAAAGCTCTAACCAAAACGTACATCTCTTTGTCATATGTAGGATAGTTCAAAGTCATTTCACTCAACTTTTCAAAATACGCCCTTTGGTTTCCCTTCTTGCATCAACACAGCTCCAATCCTTAAACCTGAAGCATCACACTCAATCTCAAAAGTTTTAGCAAAGTTAGGCAAAATAAGTAAAGGAGCATTTGTTAATTTATCCTTAATCAAATTAAATGCTTTTTCATGTTCATCACCCCACTTAAAGCCTACACTTTTCTTAATGACCTCGGTCAATGGTGCTGTAATCTCACTAAAATTCCGAACAAAATGTCGGTAGAAACTTGCGAGTCCATGAAAGCTTCGTACTTGACTCACATTGGTTGGACTCGGCCAATCCCGGATCACAAGTATTTTCTCCTCATCAACTTGGACTCCCTGTGAGCTCACAACAAAGCCAAGAAAAACAATTATATCCGAACAAAACGTGCATTTTTCCATGTTAGCAAATAACTTTTCTTTCTTAAGTACATCTAAAACAGATTTTAAATGCAATGCATGATCTTCCAAGTTTTTGCTGTAAATCAAGATATCATCAAAATAAAGTACGACAAATTTTTCAATGAATAGACGCAAAACATGGTTCATTAATCTCTTGAAATTGCTGGGTGCATTACTCAAACCAAAAGGTAATACTAACCACTCATAAAGACCATATTTAGTTTTAAACGTTGTTTTCCATTCATCACCCTCTTGCATTCTAATTTGATGATAACCATTTTTTAAATCAATTTTTGAAAATATGCAAGACCCATGCAATTCATCTAACATGTCATCTAAACGAGGAATGAGGTGTCGATATTTTACCATAATATTATTTACTGCTCGACAATCGATGCACATCCTCTATTTTCCATCCTTTTTCGGCATTAGAATCACCAGAACTGCACACGAACTCATACTTTCTCTTACGAATCCTTTCCCCATCAGCTCGTCAATTTGCCTTTGTAACTCCTTCGTCTCCTCGGGATTACTCCGATATGCCGGACGGTTTGGAATCGTCGTACCGGAATCCAAATCAATTTGATGCTCAATTCCCCGAATAGGTGGTAGTCCTTGAGAAAGCTCATCGGAAAATATATCTTTGAATTCCCGTAAGAGTGATAAAACAACACTAGGCAAAAATTCATTAGCGTTAGTATTCAAAAGCGCCTCTTTATACCGAAGTAAGATCATAGGCTGTTTAGATATCAAACCTCTTTTCACATCACTCTTTTTTGCCAATATATTTTTTTTTCTCTCATCTTTGTTTTTCTCTCTTTTTCTCTTCTTGATTTTTCTTTTCTTCACTCTCTTTTCTTTGTACATGATCTTTCTGCAAATGAATTTGATCCTCATGTACTTGTTGTGGTGACAAATGATGCAAAGAGATCTTCTTCTTGTCGTGAACAAAGGAATATACGTTGGTAAACCCATCATGTTGAACCCTCTTATCAAATTGCCATGGTCTACCCAATAAAATATGCATTGCCTGCATAGGCACCACATCACACAATATCTTATCAACATACCGACCAATAGCAAATGGAACTAACACTTGTTTGGTTACTTTAATGTCTACATTATCATTGAGTCACTGCAAACGATACGGCTGTGGATGTTTGGTAGTAGATAACCCCAATTTCTCCACCATCGTAGTGCTTACCACATTTGTATGACTACACAACATATTTTTCCATTTACAAGACATCGAGTATGAAATAGATTTTCCCAATGTTCACTGCTCTCCTCCTTAACTCAACGTCTTAAGTGCTCTTCTTCAGAACTGCACTTTCACCATGTATCGCGTCCTCACCTATCTCCTCTAATGGTGGCATAGAATCAGTGTCGCTCTCTTCCCCCTCGGTCTCCACATCTCCATTGTCAAGCAACAATATTTTCCTCTGATTTGGACATTGGCTAGAAATATGTCTCCTACCTTGACACTTAAAGCATACAATATCCCGATTACGCCCAAAAGAAGGTTTTTCAGTTTTACCTTGTATCTCTCGACTAGTCGATCCTTGCTTAGGTTCCACCTTTGGTTTGATCGAAGTTGTTTTTTCCTCTCGCTTTGCCAAATTAGGGTTAGTAGAAAACAGTTTCTTTACCACTCCCTTTTGTGATTCGCTCGAATCAATGGTTCACTCGTGTATACTCTCAATAAATTGGCTTTTACCCTCGATTAATCTCACCATTAAGCCTTTTACCTCAAATATTCTTTCTAATAGGTTCGTTTTGAATTCCCCTAGCAAAATTCTTGGTTTTACTAATCGATTCAAAAATTACTTATCACGAAACAAAATTATAGATGGTGTGACTATCAGAATACCACAAAATCACCGATCAATTGCCTTGTACTCCTCTTGTATGCCGCAGATTTGTAAATTGTAGCTATGTTTCAGAATTGATGATGATGGAACGATATGAACTCTTGGTTGGAATTTGATGATTTGATGGTGTGCTACAAGTTTGGTTAGCACAATGGAAATAAAATATGATTTCATCTTTTTTTTTCACTTTTTTTTTTACAATATATTTCGACAGAAAATAAAAGATAAGTAACTCGCTAGAAAGGCTTAGCTTTGATACCAAATGATAGACTCCACGGCACACTTGCGTGAGGTAGTCGTCGCCCGGATCGTTTCTAGCGCAGTTGTTGGGTGCATTGCTTGCAACACCTTAACCCCTGGTCTATACTTTAGACGGTAATCTTGGTATAATTGCTCGCGTTCGGAAATCTGCGATGAATGTATACCAACGACACCTTGACCCCTCGCTTATATTGAAGCGGTAATCTCGATACAATCGACTATTGATGCGGTAGAAGACGCCACACACAACTATGAATTGTCGTATGATAAGTTAAATTGAATCTCAAAGAAATAACTAAGAATTACTAATTCTTAGGAATTTTTCAAAGAACCAAAAGTAGAGAATAAACTCACAAATATATTGAATAATAATAATGAATAATGTGTTTGATTACATCAACTTGGACCTCTATTTATACTACTCAAAATAATCCAAATCCTAATAGGAATTTATAAACTATAACCCTAATTTTTATAAGAAAATAGAAGTCAATTTAGAAAAGAAATCCTAATTAAAAAGAAATCTTAATTACAATAGAATTATAAAAATCTAAAAATCCAAATAAATAAAAATCCTTGCCGCGTGGGATTTCTTTACGCGTGACTAACTCCTTTTTCTCGCACGAGTCAGATTAGCATGTTAAGCTTCATGAATAAATAATGTTGATAAAGCCCACTTGAATTTTACATGATGCTGAGTCTGATAACTTGAAAAAAAAGTGTGGCCCACATGATTAAATAACCTCCTTTGCATGTAAAATATTTTGACTTTGTTAAGAAGATTAGAATTGGCTGTGTATTAAATTGACCCTATTATGTTGACCCAAATTTGTATCTCATTCTCTTTTGCCTCCTCTTTGAGTTTCTTTGCGTTAGCTTCAGCCCAAACATTTTGAATCAATCCATTGTTTGAACCTCTTAGTTATAGCCTTCCTTGACCCCCACGTTTCTTTAGTCTTATTTAAGTCCACGCATGCCATGTCTTCATCACTACTCCTTTTGGTTGACATTTTGTCATTGCCATGTACGTACGTATGTGCATTAACCTCAAGACACTTGCTGGATTGAAGGAATGGAATGGAGAAGGTAATGTGGAATTATTCATTCCATACCCTATCTCCTATCCCAAGGAATAAAATTCATAAATTTGGGAAGAATGTCCAATGGAGCAACCAAACACAATTTTTTTTCATTCCATAGGAATAAGTCATTATATTCCCACCTTCATTCTTCCAATTCAAGTGTAGCACTGTTATTGTATAACATTAATGAAAGGAATTTCCATTAAATTGTGTGCCTTGATTCAAGAGTCTTGACAATTGTTACCATTATTCTTATTCATCGGTATAATATGGCTGCCAGTCCAGTATATGAGGACACCACACATAATAGTTTGTTTGGTTACTTTATGATGCCTAATTTTATATAAATCCAAATCAGAATAATACAGAATGAAGTAACATGGCAAAACATTTGGAAATTATCTTAAAGATAATGTTTTCAACTGTTAGGATATGTGGTCTAATAAAGAATTTCACATTATATTGACAAAAATCTACGGGGATTCTTTGATACAGTTTTGCCTGTTATGTTGTCATCAAAGCTATTGCCTGAGATGGAAATGGATGACAACTACAAGAGAGAGCAGTTATTACATGGGATGCAAAACTTGCAACTCTCGTCACAAATTGAAAAATTAAAGGTGATTAGAAGATACTGTAGCATTAAAGATAGTTTTTTTTTATATATATCATATACTTTTCATTCACAGGCAAATTTTCTTTTTTATTTTACAGACCAGAATTGATATGATTGGAGCAGCCTGCGAAAGTGCTGAAAAGGTCATAGCTGATACCCGCAAAGCCTATTTTGGGACTCGACAAGGGCCAACTGTTCTTCCAACTTCAGACAAAGTTCAAGCAGCAAAAATTCAAGAACAAGAAAATCTACTTCGAAATGCCGTAAATCACGGAGAAGGTGTTATTCAGAACCACTATATGTTCACAATATGCTTACTGTTAGCATTGTTTCCATTTAAATTTAGATCTGTTTCTTTACTTCCTGCTCAAGAGTAGTTTTTGTTTATTATACATGATAATTTAAATTCCTGGGCACGCTCTTCGGTTTCATATCTAAGCAGAGATGTTTAGACAAGTATTTCTTACTTTTTCCCAAGATTGTCTGATACAGTTTCTTCATTTCCCCCCTTTTGGTTAAAGAAGGATCTATTGATAAGAGAAAGATTGTGTACATGATAGATCCTTAAAACTAACTTATCAAAGGAAAGGAACCTCTCTCAATATCTCCCTCAAAACCAAAAATACAATGAGAAAAAAAAAGGCAGTAAGAAGTAAGAATTTACTCCCTGGTGCTATAATAAGGTTTGATTTATAGAGGAACAAAATATAATTGCTATAATATTATCCTCTTCTTTTTTGCTGTCTTGATTCTTGGAGCTTGTAGGCATATATGTTCAACAATTTGGGTAGGTTTGGGTGTCTCCTCAGTTGGTGGAAACATTGTTTTTGGTCAAGTTTTGAGGATTCAATAAGAGGAAGGATGCTAATATCCGATGGATGTGGTTTTTTTTGCAGTTCTTTGGGGATCTTGGCCCTTGGCTGGATTTAGTTCCAGGATTTGGAGGACAAAAAATTATGCATTTGTTAAGGGAGAGGGTTGTTTATTTTGCATCTTCGTGGGCGACCGCTATGGGAGCATTTTGTGGCATATCTATTAAAAATTTACAGAGGGAATGGCAGGGCTCACTTTGTATTTTTTTGCATTCTTTTGTTCCACTTTGGGCGACCTCCTTGTCTGTCTAATTTGTTTTGGGTTTGTGTTAGGCCAGGGGTAAATTGGGAAAGAAAAAATAAGTTAGTATATTCTAAAGTAGTTAGTATATTCTAGAATTAGATATTTTGTATGCACATGGGTGGTTAGTTATTATGTGTGTAGCATAGTTGTCACGGCGCCATGACGAGTCATGACGGTAATCGATTGCCAGGACACCTAGGCGATAAGACGGCCGTCATGGCGTCCGTATGGCGACAAGTCGTTTATAATGTGCAATTTATATATTATTTATTTTATTTAACAAGTATATTGACAATAAAATTTCATGTGCATTAAAACCCAAAACATAACACTATGGAATAACATTAAAAGCGCAATTTCATAGTTGTTACGGTATACAATGAAGTCATGGCGATGGCCATTGCAACGCTCGACGCTTAGGTGACAAGGCGCGACCGCCACATGGCGTCCAGTAAAGAAGCGACAAGTCGTTTACAATGTGCAATTTATATATTATTTATTTTACTTAACAAGTATATTGGCAATACAATTTTATATACATTAAAACTCAAAACATAATATTATGGAATAACATTAAAGGCATAATTATGTAAATACTTATCAATAACAATCCAAAAACAACACACTTGATATTAAAAATTAGTAAAAGAAATGAAGAATTCAACAAACACCACATAGAAAATAAAGTTGCAACCAACCATCACAAATATGTAGTCTAATAACTAATAAAACACCACCATAGCAAGCCAAAATAATGTTTAGACTCCCTACACTAGTCTAGACTCTAGAAACATCATAGAAAAGGTCATCTCCATCTCTTCCACGAGAACTACTCTCATTCAAAGGCGTAGGTGGTGGTCTTTCTCAAAAATCATCCTCTACATCTTCATCATCATTTGAAATCCTCTCTTCTTCATCAACTTCATTATCGGAGTCGGAATCTATCAACCTTGATTCCCTTGAAGTTGAACCACCACCACGTCGAGAGTATGTCATTAGATTATTACTAGTATTAGCACGAGCACTCTTTGAAAGATTGCGACCCTCAAGCGTGTTGGATGCACCTTGCTTTCGATCCATATCATTCCATGTAAGATCCCCGGGATGAACAACATCAAAGATCATTATCGATCCATTCATTACCCCATTCAAAGTCATCAATGACTAATGGATCAAAATTATTGCCAAGTTCATGCCTCTTTTGGAACCTTGAGTCGATCTTTCGATTGTATTGGATATATACCAAGTCACTCAATCGTTTGTGTTCCAATCTATTCCTCTTCTTTGTATGAATCTAAAATAAATAGAACAAAAAATAATAATATTAATGATAAAATTTTAATAATAGTGAATGATTTATTACTTTTGAAATTTGAACTAACAATAGAAAGTATTTACAAACTCAAATGTACTCCAATTGCGCTCGCAACCGGAAGAAGAACAACAGAGGCCTAAAATTCTTTTTCCAAATGAGGATAGCTCAATAGCTCGTGCTCCAAAAACATTCCACCAATCAACTAGCAAACATTTAAAAGAAATATAAATATTTTTAAAGGGAGGAAATGAAGAATGTATATAAATTATAATCATAATATCTTTATATATTTTCCGTTGCCTAATCACCATTTCTCTTGCAAAAGTATCGCGAGAAGCATCATAGTTGTCGGCTAGATTGCTTATCTTGTCTAGCAAATCTAACTCGGACACCATCTTTGCAAGAACGTCATTGAAGTCATCTCGTAAAGCATTAGCAAACAACCGACGTTCCTCTTTGATATCAAAGTATTTGCCCGGATTGAGAAACAACGTAGCCCCATATAATTTTTGCTCCATTTGATTTTTCCATCGCCGCTCAACAATTTCAATCACCTTCTTATACAGTCTTTGTTTGTTATCAAATGCATCTTTGTTTTTTTTCTTCGCGCATTCTATCGCAACAATAACTTCAGGCATAGCAGGCTTCTCATCACTATCAACAATCCTCAAGACTATAAGAAGTGGTTGTGACGCCCTAATGCAATCCTCAACAGTATGCCAAAATGTTGTTGAAATAACAGTATCACATACTTTCTTCCCCGCTTCAGTAGCCGATAACTTTGATTTTGACCAATCCTCGCTGATGAATAAATGCCTTAATGCATCTTTATTCTTGTACAAACTCTGCAAAGTGAGGAAAGCTGTAGCAAATCTAGTAACTGCGGGTTTCACAAGATCCTTCCCATTCGTTTTCTCCCTCATCGCGCTAAGAAGACGACCATGTCTATAAATGAATGTTGTAATTCTCCTCATTTTTGTGATTGTAATGTGAAATTGCTTCAACTTGCTTATGTCCTCTAACATACGGCCAAGGCAAATGGCCTTGAGGTGTCCAAAACAAAGGTAGGTCTTCTCCCATTAGTATATGCCTCCATGCCTTGTAATTAGAGGCATTGTCTGTGACCACCGAACAACATATTTCGGGGCCAATTTCCTCGATCTTCTTATCAAGTAGATTTGCCAACATCAGGGCATCTTGAGACCGACCGAGGCATCAATGTAACCCATGAAATAAGTCCCTCCGGACTATTAACAAGGAAATTCAACAAGTGTCTTCCCTCTTATCTCATCCAACCATCCGATACGACTGCGGCAAATATTCTTTCCAAGCAACTTCATGTTTCTTCTTTAACTCATCGGTTTTCTTATTTGCCTTCTCAAGTAAAGGAACTCTTAACTCATGATACGTTGGAGGCTTGAAACCCGGCCCATATTGCTCTATGGACTCGACCATTACTTCAAATCTCCTTGAATTTGCAGCATTGAATGGTATGCCACATACGTAAAAAAAGTCGGCAACGTGCATTTGGACTCTCTCCTTTTCCTTCGGTGTCCTCAAACGACTTTCAATACTCGTTTGACTCAAACGCTTGATATGCCTCTCCTCTACAACTTCTTCGGGAGTCTTCCTTAGAAGTGCTTCAACCGTCTTAGCTTTTGGTTGTGGATTTTGGAATTGAAATACAACATTCTTCCTTTAAGCCGTCCCCCGAACTTGGGATAGTGTTAGAAGAAGTATTGGAAGCCATGGTTGGACGAAAGCAGATGATCGTTTTTTCTTGCGCTTCTACTACATCGCCATCTAGCTCAAGTGGCTTGTTCCTCTTTCTACTATTCAAATCCGCCAGATCTCCCTCATAATTTCATTGTTGTTGTTTTGGACACTTAGCTACATCTCCATGATTTTCTATTAGATGTTGTTTGAGCCTTTTGATGCCCGAATGACATTTCTTCCCACAAAGTATACATCAGACGACATCCTTATTACTTAAATCCACCAATATCCACATTTCCAACCCGGATCGCTCGATTTAGCTTTTCTTTTAGGGTCCTTTGTTATATCATAATTATTTACTTTGACTTTCCGCCATTTTACCGCTCTACACAATACAATCAAATAAAAAATAATTAAAATAATCAAATCAAATAATAACTAACAGTCATGCATTTATCCATTATAGCATACTAATCACAGTAGTAATAACAGTCATGCATTTCTTTCTTTCAAAAGAAATATCAAATATGTACTTACAAAAAAAATGATAACCGATAAGGTAAAAAAAAAGCCAAACAGAACTTATACATATATAAATATATATATATATATATATAAATTTATATATATATAAATATATATATATAGACCCAACAGAAAATGTAAAGCATAAAGGCTAAAAAAAAAGAGGAATCTGTGTTTATATATATATATATATATATATATATATATCCAACAGCATCTCAGCAAGTGCAAAGCATAATATGCAAAGCAGAAGAAGAAAGGGGAAGAAACATAGCAGAAGAAAGGGGAAGAAAACATACCTGCAGTGCTCGTCGTAGTCGCCGTTGAAGTCGTCGTCGAAGTCTTTCGCCGTCGCCGTCGGCTTCGTCTTCTCTCTCTCTCGGTTCAGCTTCGTCTTCTGAGTTCTTCTCTATGAATCGACGACTACATTAGGCTAGGTTTTGATAATGACGTCGTTCGACCAAATTAATCGGTTTCTTTTTATCCAGATTCAGATTTGGGTCGACCCATGAGATCAAGGCGCCGACTAATGGATAGTCGTCCAAGTCGTCGTCATTGCGTTGTCCAGCGATTACTTTTTGTGATAAAGGCCGCTTTTAAGCCATCTACCAAGCCAAGCTCGCTTTACCCATTTCGCTTTCGATTGACTTGGCGTCGCCTAGGCGACGCCTTAACAACTATGGCGCAATTATGTAAATACTTAGTAATAACAATCCAAAAATAAAACAATTGATATTAAAAGTTAATAGAAGAAATGAAAAATTCAACAAACATTACATAGAAAATAAAGTTGCAATCAACCTTTACATATTACTAGTCTAATATTTAATAATGATTATCAATGTATGTTTCAGCACGGGACTTAACCTTATGTCCAAAATGTAACCACTAACCACCCAAGTTAAAAAAAAAACACATGTAAGTATATGTCTCAGTCAGTCAGTTCCAAAAAGATTGAGAAAGAATTATTTAACCCACTGTCCAAAACAATATATTATATATACGAAGCAAAGAGTATATATATATATATATTATAATAATAATAATAATAATATAATATAATATATTATTGTATTATATATTATATTATTTATATTATAATTTATTTATTTTATAGAATTATATATAAATTTATATATATATATATATAAAATGAAAGTATATATATTATATTATATTATATATAGTATTATAGTTTCATTTTTGAATAAGGAGCAACCGACAACAGAAAGAACTATAAAAGTATAGAAGCAGCACTGTAGTAGAAAATTAAAGTACAACAGATAACAAAAAGCACTAGAAGGCTAGAAGCAACAGGAAAAAAAGGGGTTGAAGGACAAAAAAAAGTTGATCGCGGGTGGACAACTGTATACTCTCTCTTTCTCTCGCTCGCTCTTTCTTCCCAGTCCTTCTTCTACTGCAAATCGACTAGGGTTCTTTTGCCCGAATTCGTTTTGTGGGGTCGATCCATACCCAAGTCGTTCGCTCAGCCAATAAGTCGTCTAAGTCTTTGTCGCGACGTTCAAGGCGACAACTTCCTGTCCTGGTCGCTTGACTTTAACACATCCACCAAGTCGCCTAGACGACTTGTCTTCTTCAGAGTGACTGGATGCCTAGGTGACGTCGTGACAACTATGGTGTGTAGGATTAGAAAGTAGTATAGGTTAGCATTTTAGTAGTTATATATATGTGTGTAATGGGTGGAGTAACCTCCAAGCTTTTGAATACTATGCATTTAATAAATGGGAATAACTTGTTGAGCTCTCTCTCTCAGTCTCACGAATTCAGTAACAAATAACTGAGTTCTTATCTTTCTTCCTCCCTTATTCTCTCTGAATTCTCTTTTTTTTTTTTGCTAAATGAATTCTCTCTCATCTTCTTCCTCTATATACCCTGTTCTTCTCGATCTTCAACCTCTGACTTCTGCTTCTATACCCTTTCTATCTGAATTCTATCTCTTCTACTTTCTTCTATCCTTCAAACACTACCTGGAACCAACACAAAACCATCGGCAACAACCGCAGATTCCAAAGCAGCAAAAAATTTATTTTCGGTGCTATGTTTTTCTGCCAAACCTACAACTCAACAAAATTAAGTGATTAATCCCTTGTTTTAGGTATTAGACACTTTCATCTCACTCGTTCTGTCACATATAGATAGCCTATTCCAGAAAACTCAATTACAACGTCACGCACACATTTTAATTCATATTTTGCTTGTTCTTCTTTATCGACAATTTTTTTTTCCAGATTCTACGAATTAAGTTGTTTCAGTCGTAAAGTCTTACAAACTGTTTCAATCGAAAAATATTACAAATTGTTTCGATCGTAGATTCTTACCAAATTGTTTCAGTCGTAGTCTTACAAATTGTTCCAATCGTATAGTCTTACGAAATTGTTTCAATCGTAGAGTCTAAATCGTAGAGTCTTACGAAACCGTTTCAGTCGTAGAGTCTTACAAATTATTTCAATCGTAGAGTTACAAAATTGTTTCAGTCGTAGAGCCTAAATCGTAAAGTCTTACGAGTTGTTTCGATCGTAGAACCTTACAAGTGTTCCAGTAAACGATCGTAAAGTCTTATAATTTGTTCTAGTCTACGATCGTAGAATCTTATAAGTTGTTACAGTCTACGATTGTAAGGTCTTAAAGGTTGTTCCAATCTACGATCGTAGGGTCTTATAAGTTTTTCTAGTCTATGATCGTAAAGTCTTATTAGTCGTTTCCGTCTACGATCGTAGAACCTTCTAATACTAAACTTGTTTGGCCAAGGATACTCAGTTTGTTTCACTGAGGAAGTCCATTTCTCACTTAAATAGCTACGCAAACTCACTTATTCTTACTCAAGTAGTGTTACTACTGCTTGAATTCATTTTCAAACTCGAAATCACAATTATTTTGCGACTCATTTTCTCTCTACTCCATAAATATGATCGGTCCTTCACAAATGTTGCAGTAGGATTTCATAAACTACTGAGAGTACACCAATGAGAAATTACAACTCATTGATGAGAAAATGGACAACTTCATGGAAAGTATGAATGAACTGTTGAGACAGAGGAGCCCAAATAATAATGATAAGTTTGAAAATCCTTTTGGGGATAATGGAAGGGGTAAGAGGCCTGTTCATATGGGACAAAAGAGGGATAAGGGCTTCTTTAGAGACCTTAGACACGTTGAGCAAGAAAGAGCAAGGGAACATGAAGAAGATGATGCTCAATGGAGGAGGAACCAAAATGGTGAAGAGGAGAGAGAATTTGAACATCTTAAATTGGTGTTCTCATTATTTACTGAGGGTGATGATGCTAAGAGCTGGATACAGGATTGCGAGGAGTATTTTGGCATATATGGGATTCATTCTCATAGGAGGATTGCCATAGCTGGGATGCATTTCCATGGTTCTCCAAAATATTGTTACAAGTCTTATGTCAATGGCAAGGTCCAATGAGGGGCTTACTTGGAGGGAGTTTGCAAATGATTTCACTGTGAGGTTCACTGAGGTAGGTGTGGAAAACATATATGAACAATTCAAATTATTGAAGCAAGTAGGAACTGTGTGTATACTATGATGAGTTTGAAAGGCATAAGGGGAGACTGCTTGAAAAGTTACCTCACTTGACTGAGGACTTCTCTGTGGGAAACTTTGTTGGTGGACTGAAAGATGAAACCAAAAAAATGGTAAAATTGCTTGATCAAAAAACTCTATCCCAAGCCTTCAAAGAAGCCAAGTTCTATGAGAGTCCTATTCCTAAACTTGCCAACAACCACAACTATCCTAAACCACCATCCAACCACACCAACACTCACCCCAGCTTCAAAAAGGAACTCCTTGCACCACCAACCACCAAAACTCTTATGATCACTTATCCTAGAAATGACTTTAACAAGTGTAAACCTATTACAATTTTATGATCACTTGTGAGGATTTTCAGAACTGTAAGGATTTTCATCAGTTTGTGGAGTACTCTGAACCCCAATATGATGAAGAACCAGCCTGTGAGATTTCAAAAAAATTATCGACCAAAGAGAATATTGAAGTATCCTTCAATGCTCTTGAAGGCCAAGTTAGTCTCCGAACTATGAAAATGACCGGTTATATTGCAAAAAATGTCTATATCAATACTCATTGATGGGGGCAATACCCATAATTTCTTGGATCTTAGAGCAACACAGAAGCTTAAATGTGCTCTAGAACCCACCTCATCCATGAAGATTTCTGTGGCAGATGGTAGTCAACTCTCTAGTAGCAAACAATGTTCAGAGCTTAGATGGAAAATGAGAGTATTTTTTTAATGATACAGTGAGAATACTACCTTTGGGAGGATGCAACATGGTATTAGGAGTTTAGTGGTTGAAACAGCTGAGGACCTTTGACTATAAGAAGCTAACTTTTAGTTCAACTATGGAGGGGAAATGGTACAACTACAAGGGCAGAATAAAAATACATGTCCAGAACTAAAAATGATCACACTAGAAGGTTTGGTCCAACATATTAATGAGGAAGAACATGGGTTCCTAGTGATTGTGCAGCCACCCCAAACTAACTCCATTTGTTATTCCTTAAACTCTACCACAGTACATACCCAAAAATATAGTCCTTGTGCTAGAAGAATACTCAAATATTTTTCAAGAACCTCAAGGTATGCCACCAAAAATATCTTTGGACCATAGCATTCCTCTTAAAGGCAACTCTTCACCTTTCTCCATTAGACCCTACAAGTGCTCTTATGACTAGAAAAATGAAATAGAGAGACTGGTGCAGGAAATGCTACATACAAGAATCATAAGACCAAGCCAGAGTCCATATGCTTCTCTCTTGCTCCTAGTTAAGAAAAAGGATGACAGTTGGAGATTTTGTGTTGATTACAGACATCTCAACTCTCTGACTATCAAAAAATAAATACCCTATTTCTCTTATTGATGAGCTAATAGATGAGTTACAACTTACAAGGGGATAAATATTTTACTAAGCTGAACTTAAAGGGTGGATATCACCAAGTCAGAACGAAGGAAGAGGACATTGAAAAGTCTGCATTTAGGACACATCAAGGGCTATTCGAATTCACAATCATGCCATTTGGGTTAACTAATGCCCCTGCCACATTCCAAAATTTGATGAATTAGGTGTTTCAGCCCTTTCTCAGGAAAAGTGTTTTTGTGTTTTTTGATGACATCTTAATCTACTCCAAAGATTTGGATGGACACCATAAACATCATCAAGAGGTATTTTAGATTCTAAGGGACAATCAACTGTTTGCTAAAGTGAGCAAGTGTACCTTTGCACGATCTCTTGTGGATTATTTAGGACATATGATTTCTGACACAGGAGTGACAATAGATCCAACAAAAATCCAAGATGTACTAGATCGGCCTGTACTAAGAACCATCAAGCAACTAAGGGGTTTCCTTGGACTTACAAGATAGTATAGGATATTCATAATGGGTTATGGAATCCTAGCTAAACCCCTGACTTATCTGCTACAATAAGGAAAATTTGGGTGGAATCCAGAGGCTCTACTTGCTTTCACAGCTCTTAAAAAAGCTCTCACCACCTCTCCAGTTTTGTCATTACCAAACTTCACTAATGTCTTCGAAATTGAGACTGATGCATCAAGAACAGGGATTTGGGCCATTCTAATGCAAGAAAGCAAGCCCTTTGCTTATTTCAATAAAGCTTTGGGTTCTAAAGCTCATAATTACTAAACCTATGAGAAGGAACTAATGGTTGTAGCTGAAGCTATTAAGAGATGGTCTTCTTATTTAAGCAGAGACAATTCATTATCAAAATAGATCACCAGTCCTTGAAATACTTTTTGGAACAGAAGGTAGTGACCTGCCTGCAACCAAGTTGGATGAGCAAGCTTTTAGGATATGACTACATCATCACGTACAAAAAAGGAAAGAATAACACAGCTGCAGTGGCTTATCTAGAAAATTTGAAGAGGGAACAAACTCAGAATTCATTCATGAGGACATGAATGTTCTAAAGGAGGAGGGAATGTCAGGCCAGGGGTAAATTGGGAAAGAAAGAATAAGTTAGTATATTCTAGAGTAGTTGGTATATTCTAGAATTAGATATTCTGTATGCACATGTAAGCACATGGGTGGTTAGTTAGCATATGTGTAGGATAAGAAAGTGGTGTAGATTAGGAGTATTTACACTTTTTCAGTATTTCAGTAGCTATATATATGCGTGTAATGGGTGGAGTAACCTCCAAGCTTTTGAATATTATGAATTTTATAAATGGGAATAGCTTGTTAAGCTTTCTCTCTCTATCTCTCCCTCACTCTCACGAATTCAGTAACAAATAACTGAGTTCTTCTCCTTCTTCCTCCCTTATTCTCTTTGAATTCTCTCTTATTTCTATCTCTATCTCCATTTCTCTCTTATTTTCTGGTTAGGCTTCAATAAGGGTCTGACATTATGATAGATCTGGTCTGTTTGATAGATAATTCTAAATAAGTGATGAATAAATAATTGAATCTGACATACATGAAAAAATGAGAATCCAACAAGTAATGGGGACTAATTGCCTCTTGGATTAAATTGATTTATTTGTGTTGGGTCCATAATTCTTAGGAATTCTATGAATTTAATTCTAGCAACCTTTAACAAGAATATTGGTTTACTTAAGCACCATTTTGGTTTATTGGAGGAGATTTGAGTTTGTCATCCTCCGGTGGTGGATCTTGTTGAAGTTTAGACTCGAGGGTTTTTGATGATAAGGTGCTTTGGAAGTGTAACGTTTCATCCGTTTTGTGGTGGGCATTTGATCAAGGAGAATCCGAAAAACACTCGCCTTTGCACTTTAGGTGCCTATTGGGGCACTTTAGTTTCAGTTTTATCTAAGTGTCCGAGAGTTGTTCTTGTTAAATATGATGCTTTATTTTGTTTTCCGCTTGTTCCCTTTAGGATGGAATTCTGGTCCCCCATTGTGTATCTATTTTCTTCTTTTAATGAATTTTATTCTTCTATCTGAATAAATAACATTAGTTTGTTAGCCTGGGCACTTGTTTGTTATTCCTTACCTGCAACTGATATGTATGTGCAGGATTAAGAATACCTGGAGATCAGAGGCAGATTACATCTGCACTCCCAATGCATCTGGTAGATGTGCTGACTGTAGGTGACAGTGCCCAGGCATTTGTCGATGCCTCTGGTATACTCCATCTTTTCTTAATCAAGCAGGAGTATTCCCTTGAATTTTATTGCACTGTATCTTAATACCGATGAGGTGACAATTGGTTGTTACAGGTATGTACACAAGGAATAATCCTCTCCTGTCATCAAACAACATTACCAGTCAGGGAGCTATGTTACAGGTCAGATTGAAAATTTGAATTATTAATGTACTACCCTACTGAAAAATATATTAACCTTCTCACTAAGTTATGATTTTATTAAAGATCTATTCCAATCTGCAATAAAGTTGTTGATCTGCCTCTTGACTGCTTTTCCATGTTTAGTTGCTATACCTTATATATGTTTTGTCTCATCTATCACCCGAAATTATGCAATTGTGCACTTCTCAATCCCTAGAAACCCTTGAAACATGTTTTTGGATAATTTGCTTGGGGGAAACAAATGCTCCATCTGCATTTTTAGTAAATTTTCCCAGTTAAGTTGACTTGAGGAAAGCAGAATTGCTTTGATCACTAATCTCTCTGCTTCTCATTCATTTTATGTGTCTCAGTGTTTTAATATCTTGTAATCTATTACCATTCTCGTCATCATCATTTCTTTCTTTCTTGTTCTTCATCCATTGATACTGGGTTATTCACTCAAATTGTCCCTAAACTTCACCACTCTTCTCAAATTAGTTGCTAAATTAAAAAAAGTTACATATTAATCCCTAAAATTGTTTATCCACTGAGATCTTGGCTAACCTTAGTCTTCTGTTAAAATTCTAGCCTGAAGTCGCACATGCACACCATTTGGTCTGTTAGTTTGAGATATACTTTCCCAAACAGTGATTTTATTCCATCAAACAGAACATTCTTGCAAAAATTGAAAGGGCATTGGGGTTTTATTCATTATTAACAAGAGTGATGCATTTCAGTGAGAGTTGAGACTAAAAGCATTTTCAATAAATGGAATTAGGAATTAGGGTTTCTTGGTAAAGAATTGAAGATTCCGCTTTTGGATTGGTATGAGGGGTAGGTCATTGGTAATCAATATGGCCAAATCATATGGTAAAAACTAAGTAGTGAGGAAATTAGTTAATTACTTTTGTGGGATTAAGGTTTATATGTCACTGTGAGGACGAAAATTCCCAAATTAATGATTCACGTGAGATCTGGTTTTCTCGTTAATAAGAAGCTTGAATTATGCCTAAAAATTTGAAGTGTTGAGTTCTTTCAAAGTCTTCTTTCTGCAGACTGGGGTTGCATACTTATATCTAAACAACACTCGGCTCGTTTAAGAGATAGGCTGTTCTTGTTTTATTTAGATTACCATTTGTACGTGTCTTTTGGGATACGTTAAGTAGGTTTGACAAATTCAGAGTCCCCTAAATAGCCAAATATCCATCCACCCACCATAGTTGTCAAGTTGTAAAGTTAAGTCGAGTCGGTGGCCGGGAACTTAAGCGACTAGTTGACTAGGCCCCCGACTAGTCGTCCATAAGTCGACAAGTCATTTCCTATGTACAAAACTACAATTTATACATGTAAATTTATATATACATATGTACAAATGATATTATTATTTCACAATATTCAACACTATCAATACTATTAGAAACATAAGTATATTAATATCATGACGCATACATATAAATATTTTTTTTACCATCTTTATATATAGCATCCATATTGGGTAAGTCATTAAAATACTTCCTCTGTTTGCATATGCCATTAAAGCAATATAAATATTGCACCAATCAGCAGTCAAAGTATACATATTGCAAGATTTTTTTTTTTCCACTCCTTTTTTTGGTACATAAAATAAAGTTACTCTTATAAAACAATTGAAACTGACTAAAAAAGTTGATAGAAGTAGGAGTCCAACATCACTTGCCCAAATCCCAATGGTCCACTGACTACCCACTCCACTCAAGTAGAAACCATGAGCCTAAAACTGAAACCCATCAAACAAGTTTTGGTAGAAGAACAGAAGAAGAGAAGAACAAAAAAAAAAGAAGAGACGAAGAAGTCATTGAAGGCTAGGGGGACTCACCAAAGAAAAGAAGAGAAGAAGAAGTCACGAGTCGCAGCAGGCGCAGTAACAACAGTCGTTGCAAGTCGCAGCAGCAGCAGAATCTTGAGTTGCAGTGGCTTCGCAGCAGCAGGGAAGTCCCTTCTTTTGGAGTTTTATGGCTAATATCTCTCCCTTTCTTTCTTTTAATTTGATGAGTCGGACTCATAGGTTTTTGGCTTTTAAAAAAAATGGACCTGCTGCTAAGTTAAGCGACTTGGGCGTGCAAGTCGTAAGTCTTCGTCGACTTGCAACGCCTAATGGCCAAGTTGCTCGAATTAGCAGCAGGCCCCAAGTCGAGCCTTCGTTTTGTGCTGCCCAACACGACTGGATGACTAGTCGGCGACTAGTCGATGACTTAACAACCATGCCAACCACTCCTCTATTAGGTTCATGCCTGTGATACTGTGCTTAAAACCTTAAGAGGTGTTGCAGCTCTTTTGAATGTTAAACACTCTTTAGTGTACTATTGATGATATTTTCTCCTTATTAGCTTGTTTTTTTTATGAGAATCTGTCAACCCTCTTCCTATGTGTATATCTATTTTCTCACGAAAATTCAGTTTTGTATGAAAGATAAATTACGACACAGATTTTGAGATTTTTGAATTAGTTATTTTTATGACCTTGAAACTCTCTCTATTACTATCCCACCTAGCTGGTGTGTGTGAGATATGTTGAAGTATCTAATATGAAAGTCAAAATCAATTGAAAGGAGTGGAGTAGACCCCACATGATATATTGAGCTTTATAGCTTAATGTGTCTGATGTGGAACTATAGTTATCTCAACATGTCTCTTCATGTGTGGGTATCTTTGAGCCAAACACATGGACAGTTTTATATTGGGTTGGGGCCATTTGGCCTTGCATATGATTGAATCGTCTACCCTGGTACCATATTGGAGCATTCAACTCAAAAGTCAAAACCAATAGCAATGAGCAGAGTTGCTGTAGGGTTATCTATTAAGTCTCAAGGCTAAATATGTCTGATTTGGGATTTTAGTTATCTCAACAAGCAAGTTAAACTATCTTTTGGTTGTAATTATCGATCAGCAAAGTATCTACCAGGTTTACGCAAAGTTTGTTTTCGTTTTCTGGAATTTTATTTTCTTCATTGTTTTAGTTTATGTTTTTCCCCCTCAAGGTGCTGAGAGTTATGCTACTTGATGAAGCTTTATGTTTTGTTTAGAAGTTGACCTCAATTGTTGTTTGTTTAGGAAGCCCAAGAGTTAAAATATTTGAGCAAAATGATGAGGACTTTTTTTCTTCGTTCTGTTGGCACTGGGAAGTGAGTCGTTCATAGGACTGACTTAATTCTATAATAGTGTCATCTAATTTAGTTTAGATTTTAAAAGAATAAAAAGATACTATGATGTGGAAAATTATAAGCTCTCTCTCTCTCTTCATTGCTTGCCTTTCCTAAAGAGTTGATGATAGAGCATGGCAACCTCCACAAACCAGAGTTTCTCGAATCATTTCCTATGATAGTACTAGTTTCGCATTCCTTTATATGCTCATCTAAGAACAAAACTAAGCTTTTTTATCATTCCATGAATTCTTGTGTACTGGTGTGTTATATTTGTAATATGCCTGCCCCTTTATAGTTTTACTAATTTGTCTGGTTGGCAAGAAACTAAATATAAGAATTCTTGATGTTGTTTGTGTTGTGATGCGAGTCTTTTTTGTTTGCATGCGATTGGAGTAGTGCTAGATCTGTCGTTTGCTGTGCAGCTCTTTACTTTTTCAGCTAAGTTAGTTGTCTGACACAATCACACAAACAACTGTTTGCCTATGTTATTAATTATCTTTTAGTTTGTTCTTGGTTTCAAATAGTTTAAGGTTCTTTAAAACCTAGGCTTAGAATCAATCAACCCAATGCTCATTATATATGTGCACACTGAATTGGGTTGATTCTAGATGAGGCTACAGAGAGCTTGATACAAGTGTAGTCTACTCTAATATTCATGATTCACCAGTTTTTACCTTTTGTGCCTTTTCACTGGTTTGATCTTCCTCATTCTTCTTGATGAGATTTAGGATGAATAATTCCATATTTATCTGTTCTATTTCAATTTTAAAAATTACTCTTTCCATCCTCCAAAGGATGTCCAAAGTAATTTATTTGCACACAAATTAAGAAAAGTAAGTAGTAAAAGTTCCAACTTTATCCTTAATGGCCCACAAAATTACATATAATGATTAGTCTTTCTTTTTTTATATTTTAGTGGAACCCACTAAATGACTTATTTGCCCTTTACTTTGTGTACTTATTGCCATCCTTTTGAGGACCAAAAAAATTGTACCTTCGGCCCCATCCTTTTAAGAACGGAGGGAGTACATGCTATGATCTTTATTAACAAATTTGCAAAATAGGCTTCTGGACCACAACTAATTGGAAGAGCAGTGGCTTCTCCTTCTGGTGCTACTGGATCCACCTCATTTGATAATACGACGGCATCTCCTCTGCCATATGCCAACTCGCCTAGGTCTGGTGCAAGTATAATGAATACACCGTCCCCTCAGCAACAATCACAGCAACAACAAAGGCAGAAAATAATGCAGTTACCTCAGCATCAGCAGCAACTGCTTGCTCGGCAGCAGTTTAGGCAATCGTCCATGCCGGGTCTAGGGCAGGTAGACTTTTCGTCACGATATTAAAGTGATTTAGCTCACTACATTTTCCATTTGACACGGGAAACTAGCATCATTTATGCTTTCTTTCTCTTCAGAATGGTGATATTTGAACTATAAGCTTGTTGAAAGCAAGAAACTGATTGCGTGCTTATTCGGTGCATCCATACTAATCCACCTACATCTACACTTACACTGACCCAAGTGACTCATACACCTATCAGTGCTTTATAGATGTAGTTGCTTTGTAGTATTCGTCTTGACTTGCTATATTATCCTCTGATAGCTTAAATCAAGTTTATTATTTATTTACAGGTAGCTGTAATCAAGTTTAGATTCTCTTTCCTCCCTAAATTTAAAAATAAATAAAAGCATTTTTGGTTACTCCCTCCAAAAATAATATAAAACATATTTGATTAGAAGATCCAACCTAAATATTGAGCATAATCCATGTACATGTCCAATGTGGTTAAATGAATCTAGAATTTCAAAAGCTAATTCATGAACACATTTAATTTTCAACAAACCCAAGCATATGCTAGTTATTTAAGAATGAGCCTCCTGCATATTTGCATTGGAAAAAAGATATCCCATTACAAAATTATCTTATGAAAAATACAAAAAACTTTATTTGGGAAAGAATTGCAATGTCCTTGAGAATAGCAGTAGCAGTTCATGATACATCCTCTTCTCAAAAGGAATCTGACTCGCTTCCCTCCAAATACACTGCATAGAACAAAGGATCCACTACTTTCCTACATAACTACCTTGTGTATTATTGTAGTACTATTTATTTTCTGCAGAATCAGCTGGCGCAACTACATGATTTGCAGGGTCAGGCCCAGCAAAAATTTCAGTCGGTAAGTATGCAATTTATTTAGTATTCAGCGTGGAGTCCCTTGTATTTGTATCAAGTATTGACTAGCTGGTGGACACACTTCCACAATCACTTGTATGTGCTTGCTCGGTATTTTAATTTTATGTTTCTACATGTCTTCTCATAGAATTATCTGTTGAATTTTCTTTACACGACTATATACTCTATATAGTCACTTTGTATAGGCTCTCATCAGTAATCTAGCCTACTCTCATTTTCTGTAATGCTACTGTGGATGCTATGACTTATGAGTGCCGCAATGGGGTTCAGAAATTTGGAGGTTTTGGTGGTACTAGTTTGGCAAGTTGTTGGTGGCAGTGGGAGTGAGTGTTGTAATGTTTGTGGCAGGGATGGCTGCTCTGCTTCTAAATTTCTGTAGTTGGCAACACTTCAAAATTCCTGCAATTTGTGCACGTCAGAATCTGTAAAATTTGATGTAGACAAATACGTGTATATATATATATATATACACACACAAAATAGATTATCTCTGAGAGGAGTGGTTTGGGTGGGTGGGTGGGTGGGGGGGGGGAGACAGAGTATTTGGTTTTCAAACCAATACATTACAGTCTATTTATTCAAGTTTCTTTGTATGTCAAGGTACAGTTTATTGATTGTTTAACTAAAACTATCTTCAGTTGCACGGTCAACATCAAATGCAATTCTCTCAGCCACTGGGGTCCCAGCAATTTCAGGGCAGGCAGCTTCCTTCTGGATCAATTCAACATGGCCTTGGTCAAAGCCAACTCAACCAAGGAAATCAGTTGAATCGTCATTTAAATCAGTTTTCAAGCCCTGCCAATAGTGCATTATTTAATGCTGCTCAAACTACGCCAAATCCCCAGATGGTCAGATTCATATATATATATATATATATATATATATATATGCATACTTGGTCTCATTATACTTTCCATTTAAATGTTATCCCGTCATCAATTAAGTACCAATGCACGCCAGTGTTATTTTTCCTTTTAATCACCAAGTTCCGCAAAGAATGCCACTTATTTGGTTATGCTCGCAACTTAGTTAAAACATGTTGAAAACATATTATTGATCATCTTTTAAATATATATGTATATTATATTTCCAATTATGTTAAAGATAATTGAAAACATGATGCTAATGTGTTTTCTTCATGTCTTAAATACCGTGTCAAACATACCCCAATAAATATGACAACCTTTATCCTTTACAATTTTTCTTGTTGCTAATTGAATTTTATGACGAATAAACTGTTGTAAATTTTTTTATTCTTCTCTTCAAGAATATTTTCTTTATTTGTCATTTCATCATTAAAATTATCTGTATTTGACTTTTTTAGCATTGATGTAAACCGATACTGAATTGGTATGTTGTTGCTTCCATTGTTTACTTTCTGTTTTGACTTCTGCATTTTAAATATATATGTGACAAATATCTTTGCTGTTTTCTCTGAAGGATTTAATTGATTAGAATTTAGAAAAGAATATTACAATGTACCAGGAGGTCAAGAAGTCCCACCTAAAGAAAACAGAAGAAATCAAACGCAATTAAAGAAAACAAGAGGAGCAAAACATAACACTAACATAACATCGCCCGCCAATATCTATAAAGATCGGACAAAGAAATTCCTCTAAAAGCTCCCATTGCATGAGCCCAAAGAGCAGCAAAAAGAAAAAGAAAATCTATGTTAGTTGTTCGATAGCAAAAAGTTCTGATGTTTCTGTTGATCGAAATTCACCACAAAGTGGCAAAACAAACACATCTCAAAAGGATCTTCCAGTTCCACTCGTATGGACAATCCTTGAAGTTAAAAATCTTCGATCAAAGGGGGACGTTCCAACTTTTACCCATCACGCTAAACAAACAACATCACAACTGTCAAGCTATCGAACATTGGAGAAAGGAGAAATAATTACATGTGAGAATGAGACTCACTATCTTGAAAACAAATAACACATACATTTAAGGATAAATATTTATAAGGGCTTACACCTGGTCTACACCTTTGACGTATATCGTTGGGTTTTAAGTCGACCAAGAGTTGAGGACCACATAAAAGACTTGATTTTTTAGGGACCTTTGTTTTGCAAATATAAGAGGCCAAAGGAAAATGAATAACTGCACAATAACAAGTGAAAAAAGAACGACATGAGAAGATTTTCGAGTATCAAAACACCAAACATGCCTATCCAAGAACCGTGAGAAAAAAGCTGAATAAAAAAGAGAATCCCTTTGCCCCCTTATCACTTATATTACAGAAAAAATAAAAATTCCAAGATACTGAATCTCCTTCCTAAATATAGAAATTAGAAATGGGAGAATTATACTAAAGTGAGAGTTAAAAAAAAGAGGGAAAGAGGACTAAAGAACATCCTTAACCCAGATATCCTCCCAAAATTAAATATCATGCCATAACCCGCTTGAAGTAAAACAAGAAAATGGAAGGAAATGTACCTTTGGGAGATAAATTTTCAAGGATTGAAATAAGTAACACAAGAAGCATCCCACCCATTCTGTTGAACTCAATTCTTGCTTCTAATCATTTGCTGCCAAAAAGAGTCACGTTCTAAAGGAAAGCGCGACCATTTGCTCTGCAGAGACTGGTTCTTAAAAACCAGGTTCCCAAAACCTAAACCCTTTTCCTCTCTAGGACGACAGACATAATCCCAATCAACCAAATGGTCCGTCTATTCTCACTATCCTTAGCCTACAAAAACTTGAACATAATAAGTTCAAGTGGCTGGGTTATCCCCAATCGGGACCTTAAACAATGTGAGATAATAAATAAGAATATTCTCTAAACAAGCCCGAATAAGAGTAATCCTTCCACCTAAAGTAAAAGTAAAAGTATGCTCGTTTCCAACAGTCAAGCCTCCTATCCACTCGCTCTACTGAAGGATCCAAAAAGACTGAGAACGGGGGTATTCCCTAAAGGAAGACCTAAATATGCCATGAGATTAGAGTTGGTTCCAACAATCAAGTGTCCTATCCACTTGCTCTACCACAAGATCCCACAAAAAAAACTCGGGTATCCCCCTAAAGGGAAACTTAAATACGTCATAGGTAAAAAATCAACTTCACACCCAATCAGTGAAGCATATGGAACTGGCTCTTCAATATTAACACTAGTGAGACTACAATTTGAAAGATTAACTTTCATACCCAAAATAGCATAGAAATTTGAAGGAGCAACAATAAATTCATAAAAACCTGCAGGCTGCAACACCCAGGGAGAGATAAATTTGTATCATCCACAAACTGAATATGCAAAACTTGAACTTTATCCTGCCCAACTACACAACCATTAACAAGATCCTCTAACTCACTTTTCCTAAGCGTCCTACTCAAGACATCCAACTAAAAGAGGAACATCCCCATTTCTTATGACATGAACTGTCTGAGGTTATATTTTGGTTTAGCAAAACATGATTTCTTAGTTCTGCTAGAAGTTCTTGATATTTGCTTTAATTTTCTGGTCATTTGAGCTTATTTTTTCTCTGTCTGATTTTACATAAGGGCCGTTACCTAGTATTTATGAGTAGCCCAATGTTTTACTTTTCCTCCATTTCTAGTGAATTATATTATTATGAAAAAGCATCTATTTACCATATTTTGACTACACAGTTTACATTTTCACTTAAGGTTCAACGTTGATTGTATTCATCTTAAATTTGTGTCCACTTATAATGCATATATAAGTTTGGTATCCTGTATGGGTTACATCTTTCTGTTCCTGGCCTGATTTTATTAAGCTATTGAGTATCTATAGGATCATAGATAGGATAGCTGTGATATTTCAGTATTAAGCTGATTTTGGAAAATCTTCTAATCTTTCTAAACAGTGTAATTCTTTAGGAGCTATAGTTTATCATGGGAAGTAAATCTTCTTCTGTTTTTATGGTTTTTGTTTTACTTTTAAAAATGTATTTGGTTTCATCTTGGAAGGTAAATGTAGTTTGGCAATCTTACTCTAACACCTTTTACTTTGTTAGATTTCAAACATGTCAGCTATGATGCCATCTCAATCACTCTTGCCGCGGATGCAGGTTAGTTTTATGATTTCTTCACCCGTTCTTGCGCAATGCTCATTTAGTAACATTTTGTAGTCTAACTTAAATTAAATGTCAACTTGTAATTGGTGGCAAGCTTCCTTTCGGCTCAATTCAAGAGCATTCATCTGTTCGACATGCAAGTCCTACTCAAGGTCGCATTACATTTTATAGCAGTATTGTCATAAAATTGGTTGAACGGTATGATCTTTAACCATGACGGGCCTCTTATAGAAATGGCTTATGGCACTAATTCTAGTTCTGAGCCTCAACACCTGAATCTAGCTTCTTTGGTGCTCCAAGTAATCATAACAATGATTACAACAGAGTATGGATGGATACACTAGTTCTTGAAGAAGGTGCCAAGAGATATTTGATATATATCAATATTGCATACGGATGAAGACTTCACTTTTATGAACTATTAAAAAGAATGACTAAAGCATGGTTGAGAAGGGACGAGCCTGAATGACAAGAATTAGAACTTCAAGTTAATAGACAGTACATGCCTTGTGCAAATCAAAAGCAGACTTGAAGTTTTCTTTTTGAGGTGGAGAAGAGGAGGCTGGGGGAAAGAGGGGGTAAGGAGAGCTTGTGACTCTTCATTCTCATCATAACCACAATACACATCAAAGGGATTTCTTGTGTGAGCTTCATCTTTCATTTTTCAAATAATCCAAAGATCAGTTAGGAATTATCCAATTTGTCAAGCTTCCTCCTAGTGAACTCCTCAAACTCACAAGCTTTTGCTCCAACATGAGATTAGAGTTTGGAATTTTCAGGTTGGTTCGCAAGCTCAGAATAGAATAGCAAAAGAGCAATTTGAGATTTTTCTCAAGGTTTTTCTGGTTGTTTCCTTTTGGGTTATAGGCTAAAATTGGTTGTTTGAATTTTACCAGAAGATTGGTAGTGGTTTGGATAAGTTTGGTTTGGGTTTTGGCCCTTTTGGGTGAAGAATAGTGAGGATCGTGAGCTGTGAATAGTGTTTCAATGGAGGTTGCGGAAATTAAGGTTTATGGAGATTGAATAAGATGAAGTTGGCCTAGGAAAGCTAGCTCTAATAGCTAATGCTAAGCTGTTTGAGCTTAACCAAGCAACAATGGAGTTAGAGTTTTAAGGGGAAATAGGGTTTTAGGACGAACTTGGAGAGGAAGAACAATGGAGTAAGAGTTTTGGGAGAAAATGGATAAACCACTCTTTTAATTCATCTCATTCATAATACTAATACACATTATGACATTACAACTATTTTCTTACATAGAGACTACAAACAGGCACCAAATTTGCTAAAATGAACTGTGTTGTATATAATATACTATCACCCATGTACCTACTAATTCTTGAAGGTCAAGCTAACTAACAAGTCTACAACAACTACCATTTCTTTACTAAAATGACACATTGGCTAATGGCTAACCATTGCCTAACACCTTCCGAGAAGAAAATTATCATCCATTTTCACTGAATTTTGGCTGTTCATAAGATCACTGATCGTACATGTAATAGTCCCTCTTATATAATACCAACTGAATTGTTCTCTATATTGTCTCCATTATGAGAAAAATGTAGTGTCAGCTATTTTTTGTGTAATGAGAGCTTGGTGAATAGTGTAAATTTTATTCAAGTTTACATTTTTGAAATTCTTGTTGACGATACCATGATTTATATTTTCATGCTCTCTTTACTGCCATCAGTTTGGATTATCCGGTAGCAGTCGGGCTCTTGCTTCCCAGAATCTGAGTGATCAAAGTAGGAACGACATTCTTTCTTCTGTGAACCTGTCTTTTAGTTTTCTGTGAATTGGGGACATAATCTTGATTTCTGCTTTAGATGACAAGAAACATGACACAAAGTACGCAGAGTAATCTGGCTTACGCTGTTTTGTACTTTCCTGGACAGTTTTTAACATGGGAGCAGCCAATCCTGGCAGTATGATGCCTATTCAGCAGCAGCAGCATGGCTCACAAGGTGCATTTGGAAACATGACACAAAGTGCGCAGAGTCTACAACCTGGTATCGTACCCCTCCAGAACACACAACAGAATCATCCCAACTTTCAACAACAAAGACAACAAAACCAACAATGAAGCAACCAACGGATTCTCAAATACAAAAGCTGGAATGGAATACTCGCTTATCAGTAACTCAAATGAATTATATGTGTTAACGCTTGTTTTACGGCCGTCCAATCACAGTAATCCACGCTAGAACACGCAGCGATGTGGATCACACAGAAGTTTGACTGCTTATGCCGCCGTTACAAGGTTTAACAATAGAGGATAAGTATTTAATGCTCAAAATAGGTATTACCCCATAATGATAACCTAGGCCTCATATTTATAGTACTCACCACCTTAGAATCCTTCTCCCAGATGGACTAGGACTCCTAGTATATGGTAATTACCATAACTTGGGTCCAACGCCATCTCCTTAAAAGGTCAAGTAGAGTCCAATCTCATCACCACCTTTGGAGTTACCTTATATGCACATGAATAGGTACCCAGGACTCTGCTTGAGAGAGAATTAATCGTCTTGTTTAAACGGTCCTATAATCTAACCTTGGGCTTGACCCAAAGGACTCAAGACCCACCCCTTAACATCACAAGACCAGGTTCGGCCCCAAACATCACAAGACCTTCATGGACTTCGGCCCATCGGTCTCTCCAGCCCTTCTGGTATTGAATCTTCGGCCCAATGGAGGGTCGGTAAAACGCTCCCGAACAATATGCATGCATCATAAGCTTTACTTTGACTAGTGTTAATAGTTATTACCAAAATTAATACTAATACTAACTATGCTGATTGAATCTCATGTTTATGAGTTTTTTAAGAAAGAAAGAAAGAGATTTGGAGGTAAAGTTAATTTAATTTTTGGCTCAAAATTTTCCTCTAAAAGTGGGAAAATTATAATCCATTCACCTCTTATACTTTCCCTTCCCATCACATCCCTCCAAACTCACAAACATAAACTTTGATTTGGAATTTTAAACAAAAATGCAGTTCAAAAAATACTTTGATCTTTCTTTAGATTTTTCATTTATATACTTCATCTTCCAAATTATATGATCATTTTTAAACTTTAAATTAGATATTGTATTGATTAAAATTAAAAGAATCTATGTTAAAAGTTTTGAAACATTTTCAATTAACTTTAAAATCTCAACAATGATCAACTAATACGGAATGCTAGTCACCCACTTAAAACACAATACTAAAATGGTCATCTCCATTCTGAACTACTCGATTACGGTTAAGAAGTTCTTTTCATTCCCGCATGGTACCGTTTCCGCCTCACTAAGCACAATGTTGATGATAATTAATAACAGAGAAATCTGATAGTTATTATTTAATTGCCTCATCCATCCTTTGAAAAATGTTTTAAATGCTATTTTTACGGATCCGATTATCATGAAATTGATAAATTGACTAATACAATATTGATACACAGGGAGAGATCACCACTCTTTATTTTTACGCATCCTAAATTAAAAAGGTTGAAGTAGATTAATATATATAGTAAGATGTGACGTTATCATGCCTGACATAATATTTGTAGATTCTATATAATTATGAGCAAGATGCCTAAATCTTTTTTGACATTATAAGTTTGACTTTTGTAAAGTTGGAAGGAGGACAAATTTTATTGTACTTTTTAGGCTGTGTTTGTAAGTTTGGACAGAAGGAAAAATATAGAAAGGAAAGAGATAGAGAAATTTATTATAATTTTATCTTATCATGTTTGTGAGTTTTAGAAAATAAGGGAAAGAATAAGATTTTTATTATATTTTTTTTGTTTGTGAGTTTAGAAGAAGGGATGGAAAGGAAAAATAATTTTATTTTTAAACTATACTATTACTATATTACTCATATATAAATATAATAAATATATAATTTAATAATGTCTAACTACTGAAGCAAAAGTAGGAAGACACAGAGACAAGGACAGCAGCTGACCTTATACCTGAAGTTTTCCTTATACTCCTAATTTATTAATTACCATATATATATATATATATATATATATATATATATATATATATATATATATATATATATATATATATCTGAAAATGATCGAGTAAGGGATCCCTTACTTTCTTAAAATGAGGATTTTTTTTTTTTTTTTTTTTTTTTTTTTTTTAAAACAACTAAAAAAAAAAGTTTAATATTTTATGGAATCAAATTTTTCATAATACTGATGTTTTGGGCGTGTTTTGAATACATATACCAAAAAGTGGTGGTACAGTCTGCCCAGACTGTGCATACATGTTTTGTTATACTAAAATATGACATGGATTTCTATACCTGTTACGATTATGATTATTTTTACTTGTTCTAAATTTGTGTGGGGCCGGGACCGGGACCGGGGCGGGGTGCGGGTGGGTGGGGCGTTGGCGAATAGAGAAAAATTGTATTTTCAAAAAATTGGGAATTATAATAATTAGGGACAAGATTGTCACATTATTTTTTTGAACGTTATTTTTGGTAATATAAAATATTTAATTTTCTCATTACTCCAAATCCTCCGGGGAGTTTTGAGCCAAAAAAATAGAATCAATTTTACCTCTCAATCTATTCCCTTCCTTTCTAAAAAAACTCACAAACATAAGATTTGGAGGAATTTTAATTATTTTCCCTTCTCCTCAAATAAAAACTTACAAACACAGTGTTAAGTCATTTTTGAGATGGTATCAATTTTAGTTGCGAGTTAAAATAGACGTGTTATATATGTTTTTCCTGCATTGTTTAGTATGAATAAATGATAATAGTAAAGTCTCTTTAATATCCATCCTCCGGCGGAATCAACATATGCAAGTTTTCCTAAAGTAGAGGAGAGTGCGGTGTGGTTATAAGCACTCGTCACAACTGTAATTTATCGTTTTTAAAATTAACAATCACAACTATGCGATTATTTGTAGTTATTGTTGTTTGTAGTTTTGATATGATTACGATACGGTTGCGATTGCATAATTACTTCTTAAAATAAGAAGAAAAGAAAAATAATACCAAATTCAAGTTCAGTTTTAAAATTTTCTTGTTTTACAGTTTGTAAAGGGTGAACCGTAAAACTATTTGGACCCCTTTGTCCTCAACAAGAGGGGCAGTAATTTCATTCATCACATTAACCTTCTACTTTCAAGTGTATTACATATGCAGAGTACCCTAAGAAAAATAGAAATGTAATAAAAAGGAAGTGCAATCCATTTTGATGGGCTTTTAAAACAAGATGCTACATAAAATCAAGCACAACCATCTCATAAATTACACTTGTACTCCTACATACTCGGTAATTTCATCAAAAAACGAACATTTTAGAGATGATTTAATAGCAAGACAACTATAATGTTTGTCTTCGAAGCTTAAGGCTATTTTCTAGACATTTACTATCCACAAAACAGGCATTGCCACTCCTTTCTTTATTTTATTTTATCAATTAAGTATATTTAAAAATAAATATAAAAAACATCTTTACTTATAGTTAATTTGAAAAAGTAAAACTAAAAACCATCTCTTGTTTAATTACTACTACTCTAGACTCAAATTTCTCTTTCAAGACTGAAACTCAATCGCCAAGCTCATCTTATTGCATAAATAAATACTATATAAACTTAAACAATAGGTTCTCATACTGAATCACAATTAAACACACCTAGATACAGTCTTATTTTGACAAATTACCTACCAAGGAAAATATTTTTTTTATGAAAGTTGCACAAACCAACATAAAACATCCACCAAAACAGCATATTTTAACCGAGCTGTGCTTTAATACTCTCAATCTCAGTAGGTTACTTCCAACACCATGAAACAACCATCTTCGTTGCACAGAGATCATAATCTCCGCTCCATGGTTCTCAATAATTTACGTCACATTTTTAATCAACGAGTTTCATCCTCAAGGTTACGGAAACCAGAAGTAAGATCCTCATGAAGTTTCTTGAATTTTGCTACAAGAACATCCTCTCCTTCAGCTGGATCCTCAAATTTCTGAGACCTGCAACAAGAAAAATTATCAGTTGCTTAAAACCTGCAGCATTAGCACTAAACAAGATTCAGCTCAGAAAAACGTGCATAATAAAATGACAATTTCACTTACACCAAGCGATAGAAAAGATCTCCCAGCCGATGCTTTATAAGTATGTAACTTATCTTCTGGCCATCCATACCAGCTCCTCGCTCCACCGCCTGCACATTAAGCCAAATCACATGCCAAAAGAAAATTCCACCACTCTTCTCCACCACTTATAAAAGCACATCCATGTGTGAAGATTCACGCTTAAGTTTTGACCAGAGTAATTTAGTAGTGGCTTTAAGGCTGAGACTACAACAAGAACTGAATACTTTTTAACTTTTCAAGATCATGGCTTGAGCCAAAATTAAGGCCCAAGAGGTGAGCAGATCCTAGCAGTTAATATTCGAGTTTAAGAGTAGCAGAAACAAATAAAATAAAGCAGCCTTTTACCTGATTGGCCAGATTATAGAAATGGATAATGTTGCGCATCATCCAAACGGACTTGTAAAAAGGACAGAACTTATCATATCTGTCACCACAGCGAAAATATACCAATAAAGTTAACAAACATCAAGCATCAAAAGAACATTAGTCTTCGAGAGATGAGCTAGTAGAAATAACTTACGGAGTAAATGCATTCTGAGCAAGATAGTCCTCCCTCAAAAGCTTTGCAGTTTCTAACGTAATTTTATCTGTTTCAGCTAAGGCATCCTTACCAACCAGCTGTAGTAAGCAAATTTTCCATGAGTTTTAGAGAATGTTGGATACAAGTTTTGTGAGAACACAAAATGTCCCAAATTATACAAATTAAGCAGTGTGGCCAAATATATGAACACGTGTATACCCTGTGTTGGATACTTCAACAAAAAGCAACTACTTCTATACCCTGTGCACAATTTAACTCCCTAAGGCAAAAATAACAAGTCGAGTCACAAATTGTTTAGGTTAAATTTATTTCACTGAGGGAACACATACGTGAAGGTCTACAAGACTACAAGACGCACAGAAACAAAATCCTCTACATCCTCGTGAATTCAAACAGTTATAAAGGTTTATTTTCCCCTTCTGTTTTATGTTTTTTGGTCTACACTCTACAGTATACTCTATCCTAGGAAAGGGGAAGGACAGCTACATTTGGTGCAACTTGAACCATTCCCCAAGAGCATGTTTAAGGGAATAGCCAAACAAATAGCCTACACCCTCTGCTCAACAATTAAAAGAAGTTAGGCTCCAATTCTTATGCGCAGATCAACTTGATTCTTAATATTAATTAATTACTTACTTGGACAATTTCATTCAGATCATCTTCTCTCTGCAGCACCTCACGAGCTTTTGTCCTGATGTCAATGAAGTCTGAATCAAATTTCTCATAAAAGGACTCCAATGCCTGCAAACAAACAATGGATTTTCAGCAAGCAATTGGAAAGCAGCATTTGCTCAGTTGGATTGGGCGAACTGGACATAAACATGTTAACATGCTCAGAATTTAGAAGTAGGAAATAAAACAAACTTACTGTTGAATACTTTGAATAGGATATAAGCCAATTTACAGAAGGGAAATGCTTCCTCTGGGCCAGCTTCTTGTCTAAACCCCAGAAAACCTTCAAATTAAAGTAATTATTAATTAATCTAAGATAACATTCTGAATAAAAGGTGTCATATCCACGTGGTGTGGGTCTCATTTTCTAGTTTAGCATTGGAACCAACAAACAGCCGTAGACCCGTAAATGATAATTGGTGGGCAAGTACTAAATATACTTCATATAACTCTGTATTTCTGTTTCAAAGATATGCCTTCTTAGAAGTACATATTGATGCAAGCAGAACAAATTAACCATTTAATTCTTACCTGGACAATGCTGAGTGTAGCAGATGTAACAGGATCCGAAAAATCTCCTCCAGGAGGTGAAACAGCACCAACAATTGTGACACTACCATTACGTTCTGGTCCACCAAGACATTTCACCTTACCAGCACGCTCATAGAAAGAGGCTAAACGTGCCGCCAAATAAGCGGGATATCCACTATCAGCAGGCATTTCTGCCTGAAGGAGAAAGGAAAGCCCACATCAATAAGCACAGTATTTTGACAATCACTTAGAGGGTATATGGAAAGTTGTACTAAGATTTAAACAAAAATGCCTTTATAATCCAGTTGTATTCAAGTAATGCCATTTAAGAAGGTAAAAGCATTTCACCGACATCTTTATAACACATGAACAACTCCGAAATGTTGATTTTATCATTGAATAAAAGGAAATAAAAAAGTGAAAATGATTATTTTGAGCTACTGAAATCAAAAAGGAAATTAGAGTCATAGGTATCTAACACCATCGAAGGCTGTTGAAGTGACATTCCTGGAAATTCACACACTTATTTGAAGTCCCTTTAATAGGAAATACATATTCAAATGAAACTTGCTGCAAAAGATATTGTAGCAATTAACATGTATGCTTTCAATTATGAACCCCTCCAGAGAGAATTAGAGAAGGCGCCCCATTGGCCCCGCCAAAAAATTTCAGAACGACCACTTTCACCAAAGTAAAAAACTTCACTGAAATTTCTTTTTTGCATTACCTACAATTTTACCTTTGAAGTTTGATTCTATTGTCATTTTGTTATGTTTGTTACAACAGTGTCACATAATATCCTAAGGTATTGTTCTTATCACTTTAGTCCAATTTGTAACTGTTGTCTAAAAAATAGATGGCATCTGGCACTTGTTCACCTCTAATTGGTTCAATCACTCAAGTTCCATAAACTTTTCAAGCACCTATCATAATTCGAACCAGAGTGACATAAAAATTAAAGGTTATGGTGTTATGTTATCACTTTTGAAGCTTGAATTCATTGAAACTACAAAGGTACAAAATACAAATAACACTTCTTTTTATGTTATGATAAATACATAGATTCAGAAAATTCTATCAAATCACTAGAACCAAATGGCCAGTAACATAAGACATGGAAAACCTTTATTTCATTTTGGTAAAGTATGTCAGGATCAGTTACACAGCTTCAAACTTGAAACTATGCACTAACTTATATCTAACACACATCTGAATTACAGATACAGAATAATATCAGACAATCATTCACAGTTAAGGTCTGAGAAAGATGAATAGAAAATTACTGGAGGTTAGAGGCAGTGTCACTTTTATGAAGTCATTAAAATAAATTTAACAATGATTGTGCTGCAATAAGAAAAATTTATGATTCAAATAACTTATTTCATGCATTATGTTAAGCTCAGAAATACTGACAGAACATTTTTTTCCCACGGATATTTTCTCTTATACAAAATCTCGTTATCATTTTCACTATTTTTCCCCATTGCATTGTCACTAGTAAATACCTATGTGGAAGAGCTCCCATGACATTATTTGAATTCTACAAATAATCAACAAGTAATTAAAAATTATGACAATATCAATAACTCATTTGGGTATAGAGTATAAATTAAACATGTATCTTGATTTCATTCAAGCTTGACAGTGCAGAAAATACAAAAAATAAAAAACAGAAGGCCAATAAAGGAATGACAATGTACTTACCAATCGACCTGAAATTTCACGCAATGCTTCTGCCCAACGAGAAGTTGAATCTGCCATCATACTGACATTATAGCCCATGTCTCTGAAGTATTCAGCTATCGTGATTCCTGAAATAGTCATTTAAATAAATTAGAAGTTAGGGCTCTGTTTTATTCCACAACCACTTGGATTTAATATAATGTCAGTCTTCAGTGAAATACAGAAAAAATAATAATAATAATAATAAGCTGCTATTTATCTCGAGGGAAGTAAAATACCACTACAAAGGAATTGACACAAATAAATACAGGAGTTTCAGTTTAGAATTTATTTGGTTCCAAAATATAATATTACCAAAAAAAATTGACAGTAAAAGCTACCAAGAAGCAAGTAAAGTTACCTGTATATATTGAAGCCTCACGAGCAGCCACAGGCATGTTTGAAGTGTTGGCCACAAGTGTAGTACGTTTCATGACAGACTCTTCACGACCATCAGGTAGAGTCATTGTTAGTTGTGGAAAATCCATAAGAACCTGCATTGTAACTATTCCTAGATTAAACATCTCTATGAAAATAGATTTATAACAAGTACCCGACAAAGTAAATATTGCTTACCTCTGCCATTTCATTTCCTCTTTCCCCGCAACCAACGTAGACTACAGTATCGGAGTTAGAGTACTGTATGTAGATAATACAAACTAATTAAATCATTCTTAGAGTGATTGTTCACAATTTTCAGTATCCTAGAATTGGTACTGGACATCCAAACATGAATGACAAAGTTCACCTTGGAAAGAGCTTGACTAATGACTGTTTTCCCACAACCAAAAGCACCAGGAATGGCACAGGTTCCACCAAGCACCGAGGGGAAAAGGGCATCAAGAACACGCTGATATTAAACAAAATCATTAGAACACCAAATTCTCTGGATGCGTAACCTTACAGATAAGAAATAAACAAAAACACCAATAATTATGTATCATAGTTACCTGCCCTGTAAGAAGAGGAGTATCAGCAGCAAGTTTTGATGCAACAGGCCTAGGTGTTCGTACAGGCCAAGTCTGCAAACAAGTAGGCAAATCAACGTAAGAACACTTCTCTCATTAAAGTGAAATCTTTTTTTTAATTACAAATAATTAGTTAGTATTAAGCCCTGAAATAAAATGTGAACAACAAACCTGAAGCATAGTAAATTGCTTCTTGGCACCTTGAAACTCAAGCTCCAAAACAGTGTCCTGAATACACGTGAAAAATCATGCAGGAATCCTTCTTGAGAATTAATGCGGAAGTTAACTGTTTATTTTACTGATCAGACCCTTTTTAAGGACTATAGAATTTTTGTTTGGACTAAAGACATCCTTTTATATATACGATTCATAAATTTTGAGACCATAAATGGTGATAAGCATTTATTCGTGGTTTAATTACTTTGTCCTTACATATTCCAAGAGTTTCTTTCTAATTTTTAATCAAAGTCTACAGATATACAATGTTTTCAGCCTGATACTGTATACAGAGCTTCATAAGACCACAACTGAAAACAAAAGCACTAGTGTAATTTATTGGGATATAGTTCTAAAAAAAAATTATTTTTCCTCTCCTCAAAAAGACCCAGTAAAATTCAACAATTTAATCTAAACTCCTGAGCTCAATTGATTTTTGAAGCAGTAGCTCTGGATTGGAGTTGTCCAACATATACATATTATCATTTTAATGCGCCAAAAAAGGTCTTAAATTTGAAGTCAACACACTGGCTTGACATGCTCCCTTTTACTCTAATTGAGGAAGGGGGGAATATGTATTTAATGGCTTCCAACTAGTTTATAAACCGTGAAAACAAATATACATTCCAATTTAAGAGGAAATTAAAGAAATGTCATTTTTAAAATAGATAATCCACGTTTGTGACATTCGTCAAGCTGATATCATCCAAAAGCACAGTACATCTAAATCTATACTATGTATTAGATGATCAAAATGGCTGGATGATGAAGTTTAACAGGCAGACCTTCAGTGAGTATTGACCAGCTGGTGCAACATATGTTATCTTTCCCATAGCATCAGGAGGCAGTGCAACATGATGTTGCATTAAACTATTCTCATAGACGATCTGCATTGCAATCAAGTAGATGAAAAGTTACATAATTTGATATCATTATGAGCTCGCAAAAAATAATTAATATATACATTCAAGGTTCTACACAACTTTTGGTGCTATTCAACTTACAGCATATAGATCTCCACCTGTAAGAAGATCCCCTTCACCTGTCATCAAAAAATAATATCAAATAAATAAACACAAGTGTCAAAAGCATTTCAAGTGTACAAAAATCTCATCTTATCAACCTAAATAGTCTAAATGAACAACATGAAAAATATCTAGAATAATTACCTATTTTCTTAGGCTGGAATTCCCAAAGTATGTCTTTGTCGAGGGCTGGAACAGAGACACCACGAGGGATATAGACATCACCAGATCTTTTAGCAATGGTCTTCAAAGGCCTCTGTAGTATACGGTTTGACATAGAAGGAAAGTCAGCAACCATTATGTAATGGTCCTCTGTAAGCAAAGGTCTTTTTATTTTGGATAAGTAGCACTGTAAGCGAAGGCTAGTACTGGAAGACAGGAAAATAAATATTTGTGTCCAAAACAATTGTAAGTTGAACCAAGATTGGACAAACCTGGATACCATCAAATATATTCCCCAATATTCCAGGACCCAACTCCACTGATAGGGGCTGTAACATAAATGAAGAAGTTAAGATCTTGTGCAATTGAGGTCCAGTTCACATTCATTCAAGGTCAATGCTCAAAGGAAACAAGCGAAATCATGTAACATATTTACCTTGTGCGTTCGTAGAACGGGATCATTCACCATCAACCCACCTGTTTCTTCATAAACTGAAATAAAATGGGTGAAAATTTTACCACTAATGTTGGATTAACCTGAAGTTAAATTCCCACCAGGAAAACTATCCAAAATAGAGAGAGAGAGAGAGATAGAGAGAGGGAGGGAGGGAGGGAGGGAGGGAAATGTGAACAACGATTAACAAGCGAGCATCTTAAAAGGTTATGTCAAAAATAATACCTTGGATTGTAGCAGAATCTCCTTCCAATCGAATAATTTCCCCAATAAGATTGTCATGCCCAACACGAACCAATTCATACATAGCAGCCCCTCCCATTCCATCTGCAACAACAACCGGTCCTGATACCTGCCAAACAACATAGAATAAAATCCCATAATATTAAAGATGTATGGAGACCAAAAAATTACATGGGTATATTACACAAGAGTAAAAGGCATTGTGGTGTTGCTGCTGCTAAATGGATTAAAATCAATGCAACTTAATATATTAAAGAAAGGTAATAGAAATATGATGCTCAGCAGAGTAATTATTAGAAGACGTTCAATCTAAAATAAATTAAAGGCCCACAAAAGAAATTGGTGTGTCACATAATAATGTCTTAAAAGCTTTGCTTCATACCATGAAAGCAACCAAAAGAAAAGTAACTACATTCCACTTGGAACTTCCGACTCCTGATAATCGCCTATGCGGCTATGCCTATTTTCTCCCATCACCTTTGTCCCAGTCACTCCCACTAACATCATGAATGAAGCAACCAAAGTGATAAAGATTAATTTGAATAAAACTAATCAAGTTAAAGTTAATATATATATGTAAATATTGATTGTACAATCAAAAAAATTAAGAGGAAATTTGCTTTTGAATTATAACTTTAAGGCTGAAAAGTACAATACTTCACTTCCATTTAAATTTTTTATTGTCCCTCTTCTATCTTTCAAAAAAGGAAAAAGGAGAGAGTATAAGCACATAGGATAACTTCAGATTAAAAATATATCAAATGCATGGTACCAAAGGCGAAACATAAAAATGAGCTAAAAATAGATCCGCTAAAAATTTTAAAGCAACTTTGACACTCAAAGGCATGGATATCACACTCCTAGAATAGCCTTAATCAACACTAGATCGGGGTTGATGCCACAAAACCAAAGACAGCACAAACATAGTAGTACCCAATATTTCTAAAAGGGCTAACTGCAAAAGTGTCCCTCAAAGTTCCACAAAATTCCATTTTTAAACCCAAAGTCTCAATTGTGTTCCTTCAAGTTTAAATTTGTTACAAAACTGAACCCTTTTAACACTCGGCTGAAATTATTGCCCGGAACTCACGTTTTATACAATTGAATACAAATAACATAATTACCAATAATTTTGGACGTGCATGTGAAGGGTTCCAACCAATATGTTAAAAGGGAACAGTTTTGTAAAAAAATTAAACTTTAGGAAAACAATTTAAAATTGATACTTTGTGGTTAAAAAAAGTGGAATTTTGTGGAAGTTTGATGGACACTTTTGCAGTTAACCCTTTCTAAAATACAGTTACAACTCAAACCACTTCAAAAGCAATCATGTTGCCTCAATCTTATAGTAAACTAAGGTGACCAATCAAATTGAAAAATAAATAAATGCAACTACAAAGACCGGTTAACCCAGGGATTATTACAAGTAATGGTGAGCCTAGGATTAAATGTTTCACGAGTCCAACACTGGCAATGACATTTCTTTCGGTCACCAACACATAGCAATACAAGAGTGGCAGGTGGAGTATTGCAGGAACTCACGGGTCTGGTGGTTTATAGAGTGCAAAAAGTCAAAAATTAAATAACCTATCAGGGAGGGAATATATGACCAAAAAACTTTAAGAAAATATGATTACCATGGGCAGATCCACAAGGGGGGCAACTGGCAAGTGCCCCCTCCTGATTTTTGTAATTCTTTACTAGAATAGTGGCATTAAAGTAAAGTGGCCTCTCTTTATAAAAAAGAAGAAGAGATAAGCTCTTTGTTAGTCCCCAAACTATAGTCATTTTTCACGTTTAGTCCCAAACTATTTTTTCCGTGTATTTCTTTCTCATACTTTATTATTTTTGTAATATTTGCCCAACCTTACAAAAACATAGCAATTGAAGGGTACAAATATGGGAGAGGAAAAAAAACTATATATTGTGAGGACTAAACGTGAACAACAGCCACAGTTTGGGGACCAAACGTGAAAAAGATACTTTATTTTAGGGACTAACATGAAATAAACATATAAATTGAGGACAAAATACGCGGAAAACATAGTTAGGGGACTAAACATGAAAAGAAACTATAATTTAGGGACTAACGGAGAGGTTATTCCAAAAAAGAATTTGGGGGTTTAAATAAATGAAGTTTTAAAAAATGATTTTGTAATTTTTATGTATTTTTTTTTTTGCTCCATAAAAAAATCTCTTTTTACAAGTCTCATTTATCAATTTATTTTGCTCCATAAAAAAAAGTTGGTAGTAGTAGTAGTATAAATGGAGTAACATCTTCAAATTTGACATCATAATTTTATTAAATGTCACCACTATTAAACTAACAACTCATTATATTTGATGATAAATATGAACTAAAAATACTTCACTAATATTTAAATATAATATAAATAAATGACTTTTTTATATTTAATCATGAGTGCCCACTCTTGATGAAACCAATCAAGTTGTATAATACAACTATGTCACAATAGCTAATAAATGGCATGGGTGTAATTTACTCCAAATGCGAGGTTAGTTTGGTTTTAGTAGGAATTATAGATGTTAGGATAATTTCTTATATATACACTCATTTGTATTCAGAGAAGGCAACTAATGAAATATCAATTTTTATGTTTCCTTCTTTTTGCCTTTATCATTTCCTTTATCTGTTATTTCTCTATCATCTTGTTCAATGTCAATTTATGAATATCTCAAACTCATTTCCTTACAATTATACTGTCATGTCTGAGTTCCAAGCTCCATCAGGCCTCATTGGTTCGGCAGTCATGAAACCATATTGTGACAAAATAGTATTAGAGCAGCCGTTCCTCGATGACTTTCGACCATGGGAAAGCGAATATCGGTGGTAATTTCTGCATCTAACTTTTCAATTCAGCATTCCCATATCCAAAATACTAGTTCTCTGTCCACTTATTTACCAACTTTTGCTCCCATGACTATATCACTAATTCCAGTCTCCAATTACACAGGACATGCACCTAATTACTTTATGTTACCGGAAATCAACCAACCACTTCACCTTACATCTTCAATTCATCTCACCAAGTTGTTCCTACCAAAGTTACAAACATCTGAAAATCACTTGATTTCTTCTTCTCCGTCGCTTCAAAAATTAATTTAAACATCTCAAATTGCTCAAATTCAAACAACTACTAAACCAACAATTCCTGAGTCCACCCATTTCAAAATTCCAATTACATCCACTAATTCATCTTGTGGTGCTAAAGTGTTCGATGAAATGCCTCAAAGTGGTACTGCAACTAGTAAGGTACAAATCACTGGCTATACGCACGATGAGGATTACTTGTGTTCTGAAGACACCATTGTTCTACCGCATCTCGACATACTTCCACTCACAAAATCACAATTACACCACCCAAATCACCACAAGCATTTCTCTATTTTACCACCATCTGGGTTTCCTACTTCCACTACAAAATCAGTTAGCTGAGTTGTCCGATTTTAAAAGTTTCTCAATAGCAACAGTTGACACTAAGACAAAAGCAATAGCTATGTTTGATACTTGGGGAACCTTAGGAGTTGAAAAACAAGATTTACAGATTGACGTATATGCAGGAGCTAGAGTTGTTAAGGATGGTGGAGAGGACAACGAAAAGAGATTGGACTCTATTTTGGTTGTTGACAATGGACTGGGAAATGAGGGTGAGAGTATAAGAGTTTAAATTAACCTCAATGTAGTAAATGCAAAAAATTATGATGAAAAGTTGGAGAATATTGGGAAGGATATTCCCATCAATATGGAAAGTCATTATGCCTTAAAAAAGGGAATGAGGATGAAGAGCATAAAAATAAAGATTGGGCGCCAAGGGGTTTAAGCATGGTTGGCTACATTTCAAACAAGAAGATGATAGAGACCTCATTTATGAGCCATCTTTCCTGCGACCGATCGAGTGAAGTTCTAGCAATGCAAGATTACAGTGTTCCTTTCTCTGGCAGTGATCCTTGTGGATTTATTTGTGGCTATAAAGAATTTTTCAAGGTGAATCCTATGACTGAAATTGATATGATTCAGTATGTAGTTCAGGATTTTGAGGGAGAAGTACTGGAATGGTATTATGAGTATGTTGAAGAAAAGTTTCAGGACACATGGACTCCAGACTGTTGGGGAGACTTTGTTGTCGAGATATATAGAAGGTTTGAAGGTATTAAGGTTTGAGCATCAGGTGTTTGTTGAAAAACCTGAAACAAAAAGTTTAGAAAATAGTGATTCCAAATTTGTACACAACCTGTTTGCCGAAATGATTGAACAAATCAATGTTACAGATCAAATCGTTAGGGAAGAATTTGTGCAGGATGAACAATTAGATGGACAGAAGTCGTTGGTTATTACTGAAATCAACGACGTATTCAATCTTTTACAAGCAATGGTGGAGTATGTAAAATTTGGCCAACTATTGAGAGGAGATGAAGAGAATAAAGGACATTTTGATTATACTGGTGGGAGCACCTGGTAATGGCAAGTCTACCTTCTGCAAAGACGTTATGCGTATCTCAACCCGTCTATGACAGGACACAATTGGGAATGGTAAAGCTGGAACGAAAAATGCAATGTCTAACTGGTGCAGCTGCTGCGTTGAAGGATGCGAGAAGTGTTTTTATTGATAGATGCAATCTAGACAGAGAACAGCGTGCAGACCTTGTAAGGCTTGGTGGCTCTCATGGTGATGTGCATGGTGTACCTTCGAGGTATGCTCAAAATGGGTCAAGTTTAGAAATTAATTGGAGACTGATTAGGGCTCTGAACTAGAGAAGAGTTATTGTAAAAAGATGATAATCTTGACTACAATTGCTGACACACTTGTGTTGGTTAGGGAAATTAGCTCAAATGGTACTACCAAATGTCTTCCTTCATTTGCCAAAGTGGGCCATGGAAATTTTGTTTCAAACAAGTGTGGTAAACTTGCTAACTTGGTCAACCAGTTTAAGACTGCTATAGAGTATGAAGTCAAGATAAAAGAAGACAACAACAATTTCAAAAGGGACTTTAAAATAGCTCGAAATTGGAAGTTGAAGGTAATAGTTTGACTAGCTTTTGTGTTACACTTAGAACTCTAATTGAAGGTCTATCTAGAAATAAAGAATATCCTATGTTGATAAGTTGGCATGGTTCTCTGCAAATCCTCTAATTGTTTCATTGCTTATATGGAGTCATTGCTGCTACGAGTTCAACAAAGATAGCTATAAAAAAATTTGTCCCGGGTGATGTAGTTGTTCACTGTGATTCAAAGGAGTTTGAAAAGGCTGCAGATTTTCAATTTTGATCAAAAGATGGGTTCTCAAATTATCCAGAATGCTCTTTAAGGCATGTGTGCATGCCATTGTTTCTAATGCTGGAGTATGTGGAGCTATTGTTCTTACTACGATGTTGAAGAAGTATGAACTTGATCTTGGATATGGTACAATTCTCTTGGTGTTTGATCCAGGGGGATTTTGGAAGGTTTGCAAATTTTCGCAACCCATGAAAGACAGCTCTCTTATGTTTCAAAACAATGAAGCTCATATCAAATTTAGGATACATGGCTGGATCTCAAAATGTAAACCTTGTCGACAAGGTTTATTTTCAAGGGATGGGGAATGTCACAATAGCTAATAAATTGCATGGGTGTAATTTATGCGAGGTTAATTTGGTTTTAGTAGGAATTATAGATGTTAGGATAATTTACTATATATACACTCATTTGTATTCAGAGAGGACAAATAATGAAGTATCAATTTTCATGTTTCCACCTTTATCATTTCCTTTATCTGTTATTTCTCTATCATCTTGTTCGAACCCATTTCCTTAGAATTATACTGCCATGGCTGAGTTCCAAGCTCCACCAGGCCTCGATGGTTCAACAGTCATGAAACCAGATCGTGACAAACTCAACAAACTCGTGTAGGAATACCCTTCTAAATCGATTCAAACCAAACAGATCCAATGCAGAAAATCAAGGAACAATGCCAATGCCTTGAAGTATAAAGAATATAGATACAAGACAATATATTAGTTAGAAAATTAAAACAACTACAACAGAAAGTGATCGAATAAATGAGTGAGGGATGGAACCTTTCGGACGTAACCGTACTCGCTCTCCTTCTCTGAATCTTCGAAGGTAGTCAGCCGAGCTCCGTACACAGACGGCATCTTGTGATGGAGCTGAAGATTCGATCACCAATAAACCCTACCTTCTCCAAATCGTAATAGTAGTTTTTGTTTTTTCCTGCTCACAGATTGAGAAGGATAAAAAGAATGTGTAACAATAAGAACCAAATCTGAAAAGGAGGACGTGATACCGACCCTTTTTTTTTTTTTAATAGTTGGATTGTGTTACTCCACCGATGCAAAACTATTTTATGTTTGACTTGTTAGTTGTTAATGACAAAAAAAACCCATTAACTTTACATATTTTTTTTCAATTTAACCCAAGCTCTTGGAGGTGAAAAACAATCAAAAATAAATCATGGTTAAACTACAATGAGGTGTCATGTACATGACATGTAGACTGACAATATAATTAGTTAATTATGAAATCAACTCATATTAACTGGAATCATTTGTTTTTATTTATTTGGGTTGGTTAAAATTTAGAACCATATTTTTTAAAAGAAATATAGTTCCAACCCGGTTAACTATTTTTCGACCCATATTTTATTTCAAATTCAAATCAAAAGTTCTTTCCACCCATATTTACATATTTAAAAAGCTCAACCACCCAGCCCCACCACCACCCCACCCTACCCCACCCCAAGTCACGCCAACGCACGCCACCCCACCCCACCCCAAGTCAAGTCACGCCACGCACCCACCCCACCCCACCCCACACCCCCACTCCCACCTCAAAAAAAAAATTATGTGATTATGTATACACCCCTTACCACCCCTCACCCCACCCCACCCAAAAAAATAATATTATGTGATTATGTATACCACACCACTACCCCACCTCCACCCCACCCCACCCCATCCCACCCCATTCAAAAAAAAATAAGATTATGTGATTATATCCACCCTTACCCCCCACCCCCACCCCACTCCACCCCACCCAAAAAAATAATATTTATGTGATTATGTATACACCTCTTATCCCCATACCCCACCCCTACCCATACCCCCACCCTCATCCCACCAAAAAAATAATATTATGTGATTATGTATACACCTCTTACCCCCCACCCCCACCCCCACACCCCACCCCACCCCTTCCCTTACCCCCACTCCCCACCCCTACCCCCACAAAAAAAAAAAAATATGTGATTATGTATACACCCCACCCCACTCTCACCAAAAAAAAAAAATATATTATATGTATACACTCCACCCCACTCCACTCCCACCCCCAAAAAAATAATATTATGTGATTATGTATTCTAAAAAATAATATATTTTTGAAATCAATTCTCAAAATTATAATTATTAAAATTGAGGGTAATTTTCAAAATTATAAAATGTAGTTGATAATATTTCTAGATAATTTATAATAGAAAATATTTCTAGAAAATGGTTAATATGGTTTTTAACCATAACCATATTGTGACGTCCCCAAAATAGGTATACAACACTCATTCTGAGTCGCCAAATACATGGTACAGAAAACAAACTACAACTTCAATAATACAACTGTCGTGCAAAATACGACAACACATACTGTGAGTTTAAATACAAATATTGTCTTCTAGACAATATCCAAACTCGAATAAGTCCTCATTATAATTATTCAAACACTATTTTACAGAAATAGTGAGGACTGCTAAAACATCTTTCTAGAACCATCACTTACGTACTCTCACTAGTTCCTGCTATGTTCTCACCTCCTGAGAAAAAATGGAACAAAAAGGAAAAGGGTGAGCTCAACTAGCCCAATAAAGAATATTATGACTAAGATAATATACAACAAATTATCGTTAGTCTTCAACGAGGGAAAAATCGATAAAATATAATGAGACAACAAGTTTTAGATCAACAATTGCGGTGAAAGCAAAGAATCCATTAGAAGAGTCAGTAGAGAAAGAATTCTACAATCTTCTAAGATTTAAAAGTCCATCATCAATATTTTATCCATGTAACAACAATCAATATACATCTTTAATCAATATTCATCTTTGCACTACTGGCCAAAGATATTCATTTAGATCACCAATTGGTCATGTTCATCTCAACACTGCTCATCTTCGCACTACTGGACCAAAGATATTCATCGAGTTAATCATTCATCTTTTGCACTACTGTGCCAAAGATATTCAAGAATATCATCATTTAGGACCGAGGATGATGAAAAATATTTTAAAGAAAAACGAATCCAAAGGAGATGGAAGGACAAATAGTAAGGATTCGTATAATAGTTTATCCAAGATCAATAATACTCCATAATAACCAATTTTGAAGCAAAATTCAAAAATAAAGATCAAAACATGGATACAATCAAAGATAGTAACCATAATAGACATCTTTGACAAAAAGAAGAAAATTTTATTTTTCGGTGAATAGTGCCGTATACGTGAATAGTAACCCCGACACAAAAAGTTCCAAATTTGATAAAAAATTCATACTAACATTTCGGTATAATGATATTGAAGAAAATATCATTTTAAGAAGAATATAACACCCCTTACCTCAAAATATTAGTACTTCTGATCGGAATATCGGTATAAGGCTGAAAAAAACTTGCACTGATAAATAGAAACTCACAAAGTATCTAAATACTCACAAAATACACTCAATAATCTAGAGAGAAAAAGAGAGAAAGCTTATGTTTCTGGTGTGATTTTCAATTATAACTTAGCACTTTATTTATAGGAAAATGTTAGCAGACTTGACCTGCAACCTGATGGTTTTACCTGCTACTATTCTCACCCACCACATTTGAAATAAAATTCAGCATATTTCTTCACCAACCACAAGTGGGGCCCACTCAATTCTAGAATTTTCCACCAAAATGTTAAATTCGGATACTTCAACAATTTCTGAATCAGTCACCTCTTAAAATTCATAACAAATCATACGTTCATTTTTTAATGGTTCAAAATTTGTGGACATATACTCAACTTATATATGTATAACATATCCAAAAATTACAACGATCCAACGGTCGGATTAAAAATTATAACTCACGCAATATATCTCAAAAACACTGGTTTAATTTTTTAATACCTTCATTCCGACAAAAATACTGATAAAACACATCAACATTAACTCTTTTATTTTTAACCACAATAAATATATCCAACATTTATATCCACATAAAATAAATATTTCCTTATCATATGAATCAATAATTAATTATTCACAAATAATATTACAGAATCACATTTATGACAACCAGGTCGTTCCCAGGAAAGAAGGGGCTTTCCAATAAGAATTTTTATTTACTGACGCGCAATTAGGTGACCAAACCTCTTCTTGACAGAATTTTCTAGACATTGTCAATAATGCTATCTAATAATATTATTCAAATAATATGAATTATTGATCTGATAATGGGAAATACTGTGCAGTAACAATTATTGAAACAACAATAATATAAAAAATCAACGTAGCAATTATTGAATCAATAAAATAAAATATTGAATAATAATTCATCGTAATAATTATTCAAGAATGCCTTCTACGTAAGGATCAATAATTCATCAATACTATGCGATCCACGCCAGACATCGTATTTTAACCACCGGGTATTCCAACAATTGTTAATTGATAACAATTACGCCAATTATTTAAAAATTCAAACTTGTCGTTTTTCATCCGACAATTATTACATTATGGAGCCCACAAATGATCATACCAATGCATTTAATATTCCTCGACCACAAGAATATTCCACGACCAAATGAATATTCCCCGACAACAATGATTATTTTATAACCACTTGCATATTTTGCAAAATTTGCACATTTCACCCATTACCATAGAATTATATCAAATTAATACCTTATTATTCACAATAATAATTAGAGGAAATTCAATTTTATTTATAATAAGTTGGGGTCTTACACATATAGTTCCAATCCACATTATCCATATTAAAAATGGTTAATATAATTTTAGTTCTTAAATGGTTGGTTAACCATATTTTAAAAACCAAAACCAACTCATAACCATATTTTGCCAAGTTTAAAGACATGTAAACTAAATAATTTTATAATTATCTTTATGGTGACATCAATTTTTAAAAAATGTTTTTATTAAATTAAAGCAATTTTTAATTATAAGGGTAAAAATAATTAAAAACTCATTTTTTCGTGTGGTTTGGCTCTAACCAACTTATAAATAGTATTTTATTGTTAGGTGGGATTTATTTTTTAATTTATAAAAAAATTTATAAGTAACTTTTGAGAAGTAATAATTTTTTATTTTTCAAAAAATGACTTATAAGTCATTTTAAAATAAATAAATTTGAATAAATTTAAAGATTAGTTAGCTCTCATTTTAATAATATTTATAATTTATTTTTACTTCTAAATTATTTTAATCAAAACAATACAACTTATTTTAACTTAATTTTTAATTTATAAATAAAAATAGTACTATCAATTACTTTTATTCATAAATTATAACTTAAAAATACTATGTATTTATGTAAGTTTAATTGAATTACTTTTGTATAATTTAATTGCATATAGATAATGTTTTTTATTTGACAAGATAAAGCCTAAAGTTGTGCTAGGTGGGGGTGGGGGTGGGGGTGGGGGGATAAAGCGATTTACTATTATGATCACTTGGAAGATTTATTTGCTAAAGATAGGGCAACATGAGAAGGTTCGATAACTGCAAAAGATAAACGAAAAAAAGTGGAAGGACATGGTTGAGCAATAATATACAATTATTGGATTTGATGGTGCAATATCCCAAAATAAAGTAATTTTAGGAAGTTTTAATTTGGATGATATTGACTATTTTATGTCAACCCATTCTCAATAATCTTCTCAAGTACCGATGAAAAGTGTAAGTACTTCAAAAGAAAAAAAGAAAAAGATAAAATATTCTGATGATGAAGGTAAGTTAATTAATGTGATGGATAGATTAGCTACCATATTGGAAAAGCAAGGAGATACATTTGAAAAACAGGTAGAAACATTTATTAATTCATCTATGCGAGTTTATTATGCAAATGATATCTTTAAAGGAATAATTGAAATGAATTTCGATGAGAAAAAAATCGATGAGGCCTATTATGGCTACGAAATTCAAGACAAAGTACGAGCAGTGATTGTGTTACCATTAAAGAGGAGATTGAGTTTCTTGAAGAATAATCTCTGTTAGTATTAATAATACAGATTATGTTTGATGACTTTTGGGTATGGTATGACAATGACTTTGTAGAAGTAGTTTTTGTTTATCATTTATTTGGATATTTGTATTTGATTATAAAATTTTTCTTTAATTAAATTTATCTAACATATTTTTATTCATGGTTCAATGATTATAATTAATAGAAGAATAAAATTGTGAAAGTGATATTTTTATTTTTTTTCATTGGAACTAAAAAATGCAAGAAAATAAAATTTTTTAAGTTTTCTATTATTTTATTTTTTATTATAATTTAAATTTTTTATTTTTTATTTTTTCGTCCAAAACTCATAAATGGAGTGTTGGAGATGGAGAGTGGGGGTTGATGGTGGGGCTAGTTGGTTGGGGGAGAGAGGGGTCATGCGTGGTGGCGTTGTGCTAGGCTAGTTGAATGGGGAGAGGGAATGGTGACATGAGGGGAGGTTGGGTTCTATATAAAAATGGATGGGGTTCTTAATGATATACTATTAGTCTATTAACAAAACAAAAAAAAACTTATTCAAGTACCAGTGCAATTGTCCTCGGCAAATGAGAAATTAATCAACATTTGTTTGTTTGAAAAAAAAAACAAATCTCATCTATGATATTCCCAATTCTTACTTCCACTTCCATTTCTTGTTTTTTTCCACTCAAAAAACCCTCTTCCTTTCTTCTTATAGGGTTTCACACCTCCATTACCAAATATTTTTTTCTCAGCTTGCTGTATGCCTTTGTCCGTCTTACTCGGACAGAGATGTATGCATCTTAGCCTGCTGAGTGTCATTTTTTCTTAATGTTTTGTTAGGGCTCTCCAAGTCCAAGATTTACTTCAATGGTAGTAGATCTTGTTCATCTTCCAAAGGTCAAATCGCTTCAGATGTGTTACTATTAGGTTTGGTGGAATTGCTGAGCTGGGCATTGCCAGAGCAATTATGGATTTCTTCAAAATGAAAAAGTTCAGAAGAGCCCATAAACCAAATCCAGAAAATGCTTCAGAGGATAATCCTGTTCCGCATCCAGAAGAGCCAAAAAACGAGAATGGTGATGAATTGGGTAACTCAGTCAGTGTTGATACTGCTACAGAAGCTGATGACGATGATGACGACGACGATTTTATTACGAATGAGGTGAAGAGGAGGTTGAAAGAACTGAGAAGAAATAGTTTTATGGTGTTGATACCTGAAGAATCATGCCCAGAAGAAGATGAGGAAGGAGAAGAAGACGAGGGTGAGACAAGCAATGCTGATCAGTGGAGGGATGTAGAAGCAGAAGGCCGACAGTTGTGGTCTGGGTTCAATGCTATATATGAAAAATACTGTGAGCGCATGCTATTCTTTGATCGGTTGAGTGCTCAGCAGCTGAATGAAATTGGTATTTGTTTTCCAATTCCTTTTTTTTACACATTCTTTTTCATATTTTGCGTTGTTAGTGGTGTTATTCAATTTTCATTTGCAAATATGGCATTTTTCTGGTGGAACGTTTTTGGGACTTGTACACTTTATGCAGAGATACATGGATTCTAGTTTGTCTGCCTAAATATTCAGTTTCCCTTGTGCAAGATAAAGATTATTAGGAGGTTGGAACATCTGTGCCCACTTGTGCACATCATACTAGATTGGCCTGTAAATGATCTAGCTGCAATGAGAATTAGTTTTTTTTACTATATATTTTTTGTCTATTGGTCTTACTCTTAACTTAATATCAAGTTCAGTAATAACGAAATGATTTTGTTTCCTTCTCCAATGTACGGGTTGGGTGGTATTAGTATGCTATATACTTCAGTTTTCTGTGGGAAACATAAACTATTGTGGTTGGATAAGTATATTATTAGAGAACTGGATACCCAAGAAATTAATGCTTATTGAGAGCATATGGAGTTAGCATTGCTAGAATAAGTACATGATTCATCAGGAAACAAACTTTATAGTTTCTCAAGTGAGATTTATGTCGATACAAATAGTTTTTTGTTTGTGCAATTTAATTCTCTCTCCGTCTAAGAGATAGCCCCCCAAAAAAAAAAAAAAAAAAAAAAAAAAATACTAAGCTTTACATTTGAGGAAGTTGGACATAATTCTTTGGATGATTTTTTCTATTTTAAAGAGTAAACTATGTTATTAGGAAAAATGATTGAGAATAGTTGTCTAAACTAAGTGTGTCAAATGCAATTGAAAAAAAAGAAAATTCAACAAAAGAAATAGGTCTCTAATTTCCTGACAGAGGTAGTATAAACTTTTGAATTTCTTCATAGTGGGTCAAACATGTGATGGTATGTATCAGCCTACAGAATACTGTCCCAATGGTATCAATGTCATTGCCAAATGTGCATGTTGCCATTTCTCAACTCTAGAAATGGCAAGTTGAGTACGAATCGAAGCCCAATTGGATTTACTTAGTCAAATCTGAAAATTAATCGGGCCAAAATGCAAACTGTATAATTTCACGTGGCAGCCGATGAGTAGCCATGTGTTTTGCATTCCTTGCTTTTTTGCTCACCTGGTCATTATTCAACATCTGCACTTTTATGAAAATCCAAAAATTTCCTATTGACAAATCGAAAGAAGAGGTAATTGTGGTACCCACAACTGGAGCAACAACTTATTTTGTTGAAGAACCTAACTTCAACAAATTATTATGATTTAGTTGAACAAAGTATTTTAAATTAGAAAATTATAGTAATGCATGTAAATACACAATGAATTTATTCATAAAATTATAACGATAAAAAAAATTATTTGAACAATATGAATAATATTAAGAAACGACATTATCAACGGTATCCATTATGTGATGCAAGCATGCAAATGGTAATATGCGCTCTAAAACCCTACATTTCCTAAAATATGAAGCTTTCACGCACGCTTGTACTGATACACTTGCGTCAAATTGGTTACTTGTATTCCACCAAAACCCATATCTAAAAATTTATAGTGTCACAGGTTGTCAAATTCCATCGACTTCGTCACCAAGGTCTATGTCTAAGAAGCTTACACCCCCCCTTCGTTGCCTTTCCTTGAAAAAAATTGAGGAGCCTGAAGATGAAAGTGAGCAGTTGAAGCAGCCAGTGAATGATCCATATCAGGATCTTGAAATGGCATACGTAGCTCATGTATGCTTGACTTGGGAGGCACTTCACTGCCAATACACGCAATTGAGCCAGAAAATCTCTTGTCATCCCGAAAATTCCTCTTGTTACAATTACAGTGCTCAGCAGTTCCAGCAGTTCCAGGTTTTGTTACAGAGGTTTGTAGAAAATGAACCTTTTGAACAGGGTCTCAGGGCAGATATATATGCTCGAACAAGAAAGTCGTTGCCTAAACTGCTACAGGTTCCAATAGTGCAAGGTAACCCCCCTCTAAATTTAATCATTGTCGAATATGTCTCACTTTGTTGGAAATTCGATCATACCCAATTAATCATGAGATACCGATTGCCTGCTTTAAGCAATAAATCTTAACGTCCAATTACAATATTCAACAATACGGGTTTTTTTTATAATTTTTTCTCTATGCTAATTCTTATGTTCCCGAATGCGGGAGTATCGTTAAGGTCCATGTCTAAACTCTTCTTCTATTGAACATTTCTTTTTTAATTATTTTTAGGTTCAGACAAAAAAGAGGTGCAGGACGAAGAGTCAGATTCGATGGTACTTGCCCCAGATTTAAATAAGATATTAGAGAGCTCAGTCCTGACTTTTCATCTTTTCTTGAAGATGGATAAGAAAAAATCAGGTGGTGTTCGTAATTTTTTTGGAGGTCAGAACCAGATGGTTACCCCACTTCAACAGGTTCAATCTTCTCTTGAGAAGGTAAACTTAATCATCATATATTGAATTCCTCATAATTACAGTCCAATCTTGTTAACTGTTTAAATGCATATTTTCCCCACAAGAATATTAAAGCATCAACTATGAAAAAGCTTGCTGCAATATCAGGCCTTCTATTCCTTGAAATCCTAATTTTATGATGATGTTTGCAGTAGAAACTGATGATGCTGCTGGTTCCAATCCTCATAGTTGGAGCAAAATTTACCTATTAAAAAAATAAAATAAAAGAAACTGGTGGCAATTTGAAATTTATAAATGTTATATTTATTTAAAATGTTTAAATGTTATAATAATGATAATATTTTATTTTTTATTAATATTTTAATTAGGGATATTATTTAAATACTTTAGTTACAATATTAATTAAATATTTTAATTATGAATTAATTAATATTATAATCACAATATTGATTAAATATATTAATTATGATATTATAACAATAATTAATTAATTTTGTAACTGGCATATTGATTGAATATATTATAGTTGCGATATTATTTGAATATATTAGTTATGATATGTTTTTATATTTTAATTATTGTGTTATTTGATTATTTTTATTATGGCATTAATAAATTTTTTTTTTGTCAAATTTGGTATAATGATTTCAGCTTATTTGCTAAACAAAACTGGCTTGTTTCCTTAATAAGCTGTTTTAAAAAGTTGTGTCGAGCATGAAACTTTTGCTTATTTATGCTGCTTAGTGAATATTCTCTTGTTCAAATAAGCATAAGCTGCGATACGCCGATACCCATAATCTGTTTATTTATTTATTTACTATAATACTTATTTGAGAGCAAGCTAATAAATTCTTGGATGCAGAATCTATTGAAATTGACAATGCTCAGTCTTAATGTTGATATTCAAAACCATACAGATCCAATAATCCAATTAGCCTCGATTGAGCAATGGGTGTCAAGCGAAGTAGCTAAACTGAAAGTTTTCATGTAGTAGCACTGTAGCAGACTCAAGCTAACTCTGTTTATTGGCCATACATATTCGTTTAGAGTACTCTTTTAATTTTTTAATTGATAATAGTATAAAATTATACAATATTTTCAAATTTGTCTTCATAGTTTCAGTATCATGCTACCACTATTAAACTAACATGTTACTATTTCAAGTATAAACGTGGAACAAAAATATATCCTTGATATTTGCTAATTTGCAAATGGTACTCTTTCCATGGAATGGACTATGGAGGGAGTGTTGTTCTATTACTAATAGAATAAATTCTCGAATTATTTAACAGAATATTTTTAATATATATATATTTCATTATTAGTGGTAGCATGTGTATTCAGTATACAGATATTTAGATTGTTACAACATCTGACAATTTAAATTGTTTAATGCATCAAGGCTGTTAGCATGGCGGGTTATATGCAAATTTTTGGGTGCTTATGTTGTCCGTGAGTTAAATAGTTTGTCATATGTGCTAGCACCAAGGTATATATATATATATATATATATATATATATATATATATATATATATATATATATATATATATATTACACTAACAACCTTGAAAGAATCCTGCTGTTACGGATATTTGACATATGAAATTCACTAGTGCTGATACCATAATAAAAGTGTCATTTGTAAAACAAGTCCAGGATGTCAGAATTTCATCTGCTTCAGTATAGAGCTGAAAGGTGACGCTAATATGGTTTCTGCAATTTGTCCCTCTTTATAACCGCAGAAAGAGATTAAACTGAAGGAACTGCGCAGAAGGAGGAAGGGTTGGAAAAAGAAATCCTGGCCACCAACAGAGGAGGAAGTAGAGTTGTTGTTAGGCCTGATCGATGTCAAAGTTTTATCCAGAGTTTTACGAATGGTGAGGATCAGTACGGAGCAGCTATTTTGGTTTGAAGAAAAGATGAAGAAAATAGATTTGACAGATGGGAAGCTGCAGAGAGACCCATCTCCTATCCTTTTCCCTTGTTAATATAACATCCAAGGAAAGGTGAACAAACTTGTCATTTTTGTTTGAAGTATCTTGGGGTCCCCCCTCCCCCTATTATGTCTTCCTTCCCATTGTGAGTGGATAGACATCAGGAGTTTTCTCGTAGGATAACGAATGTACCAATCAATTATCTCTAGTTTGACATTTACTTTTGACGGCCATGGAACAGTCAAGTGGATGGGGAGGGGTTCAACATGCGACTGAGGCACTTGTTCTTGTTGAAACAAAAAAATTATGGTTTAATTGTAATAGTAACTCTTTTGGTTTTGTACCTCTTCCAGACATGTAATAAATACTTGTTTTGGCTGCTGTGGTTTGCAAATTAACGGCTATGTTTAAGTTATAATGGATCGTACAAATATATATTAGTTAACGTTGTCAATTTAAGATTATCCTTATAACACACAGTGACTTTCCATTCGAATATCGAACGGTTAAATAGAGGTTCCGTTTGTAGTTTAGTTTTCAGTAATTCGCAGTTTAATACTGTGGATGGAACAGAAAACCAAAATGCCGTAAAAGTTTTTTGTTCCAAGTTTAAGATATGGTTGGCCAATTGGGAAACGAAGTCGTTTTTAAATAAGTGTCGTCCGTAATATTAAACTGTTGATGTCAAATTTAAAATTTAATTTTTTTATTTTCTAGGCTTCGCAGTATTAAACTGCGAATGTCAAATAAAAATTGTGAGTATTAAACATGCCGACTATAACTGAGAATAGGATCGTAGAATAAGGAGGGAGGAAAGGAATATGAGGATGTGGTCATGTTTTGTTCATTCTTCCCCTCTTCAATTCAATCTCTTTTTACGGCCAATGGAGTTGTGAGTAATAAAAAAAATTTAAAAGTCAAATTTCAACCATATTCAATTCATTAAGATCAAAAAATGAAAAAATTGGAATAGAGATAAAGAAGAGGGTTTGAACAAATCAGATGGCTACTCTACGATCATAATCTAAGATTTTGTTTTTACTCTGCGATTATGGTTTTACTTTACGATCCTACTCCCAGTTACAGTTGACCATACCTAATGTCCGCAATATTAAATTGAGGACGGGAAATTTTTAGAAGGAGTGGTATTTTGGACATATATCCCGTATTAAATTGCAGACGGGAGCTCTATTAAATCTTTTCGATCAGCGAATTGATATTCACTATCTGTTATAAAGATAACCTTAAATTAAATTGACAACTTTGTAAATAGATCAGTCCAAATATATCTAATAGTTAAGGTTATATTTGTTTCCGAGGATTAATGAGTGGTTGCACTAAATAGGCCTTTAATGAATTCATTTTGTATTGTCTTATTTATTATATATTTTTGGTTCAACTTTTTGCTTTCCTATCCATATTAGTATACTAACTATCTAAAAAGGTTGAACCAAAAATTTTGAAACCAAATTTGTTATATAATTGATAACTTTAATAATAAAATTATTATATATTTTAAGTTCTTTTGATCAATTAATAAGTTAAAACAATGAAATGTAAATTTGTTTAGTTAATATTATGAGAAAAATAATTATTTTATTTTATTTTAATTTTAATTTAAGTTTGTAATGGAGTTCTATATTACTAGTATTTATATTTGGTTATGACAATTAGTTATAATGAATTCACTATAATTTTTTACCAACTTTATAGTTATTGTGCTTTAAAAAAATCACATATATTATTAATACAATTAATTGCGTGATTTGATTAAATTTAAAATTTTAGGATATTAATAAAATGTATGACTAATATGGGTATAATTATATCCGGTGATATTTTAAGAGATCTTTTTGATATTAGTGGATAGATAATCCGTAGTGTGTTATATTTATGATTGATGAAAATGAGTGTTACCAAGTTGGATAGTATGAATACAATTGGTTGAGATTCATATTTCTCAATAAAATACTAGTCTTATTTGACATACACCATGCATGTAAAATTAGTTTTTTTTTTTAAGAATAGAGTAAATTTTTATTTTTATCATAAATATTACACAACCTCAAAAATAAACAAATATTTTTGTGTCATTAATAATTTCCCTAATTCTTTCCCAAATTACTCATCCAGTGCACATGCGACTGTGAGAGATGAAATACACATTGTTATTATTTATTTCTCAATATTTGATCTCAGTAATTGATTATTGGTATAAATTTTATTTGAGAAAAAGGAGAAAGTTATGCCAACCCCACCTTAAAAAAAGAGAGGTGGGCGTGAGATCTATTATTTCATTCAGCGGACTTATAATTTAAAATATAAGTTAAGTTAAATTGCGACTTATAAGTAAAAATATTCGGTATTAATTTAATTTATAAATCAAAAATTAAGTTAAAATAAATTATAATAAATAAAAAAATTATTAAAAATAACATTAATAAAAAAAGAGTCAAATTAAAATAAGGATAAAATAGACATTATATTTGGTAAAATTAATTTATTTTAAAATAACTCATATAAGTTCGTTTGACCAATTTATAATTATTCCGAACAGGCCCGTGGGTGTACTAGTATTGTACTAGCAAATTAGTATAGACCGGAAAGAAAAAGAGGGATCGAGAGACTCTCGGTCGAGGAGGAGGATGGAGAGCAGTAGTGGTGTCAATACTACTACTACAAACAATAATAATAATACTATTAGTTGTAGCAATAGTAAAAACAACGTCGGAGTCGGTACGAGGAAGAGTAGGAGAGGGGTTGAGATTTTGGGAGGAGAGGTAGCAGGGAAGACGATGATAGGGATAATATGCGGGGGCCTGGTTTACTACCACTGTGCATACCGGAATTCCAGCCTTCTGTCTCTTCTCTCGGACGTCTGTATCGTCCTTCTCTGCTCCCTCGCTATCCTCGGCCTCCTCTTCCGCCAGATGAACATTTCGTAAGTATATACACACACACTCCAGATTTTAAAACTCAAAGCTAAATCCATATGAATTCATTTTATTTTAGATAATACAATCATAATATTAATAAACTAAAGTACTATTGCTTAAAAGATTTTTGTTGTTTTTATTACTTACATGTATCACACCAATTTTTAAGTTTTAGGTTTCGGCTATCAGTTCAATGTCATTTTCAGACATCAATCTTGTTTGGTTATCTATGATTCTCCCCCTACAGTCAGGATTCTTTGTGTAGTACTGGCTTCTCCGTGTTTCTTTTCATTTTGTCATTCAGAGTACATGCTTTGTATTGTATTAATGTGTTTGTTTGTTATAATCATGCATTTACTATAATTAACTACATTCTGATGCAATATTTTCCTCTTTCTTTCACCCATCCCATTATCAAGGGTCCCTGTGGATCCCCTGGAATGGCAGATTTCGCAGGATACTGCTAACAGCATATTTGCATGCTTGGCTAATACTATTGGTGCTGCTGAGTCTGTTCTACGCGTTGCTGCTACTGGCCACGACAAGAGGCTCTTCTTTAAGGTTGATCGGTCTGTCTGTCTATATATTATATACTCCTCTCCTTTTCTTTTCTCTTCTTTATGGGGATTCATACTACTGTCATTCTATTCCATTTTCGAGATAAAAATGATTCTGCACATTCCCTACTGTCTAGGAAGTAAGTACAACTTTGTGGCTGGCTACGTTTCTTTACCTCACTGTCCTCTTTATCAAGTAAAGAAAAGGGCATTCTAAAATGTCAGTTTGGGAGATTTATCGAAAGTAATTACTAAACTCACTAGGAAGTAAGTAAGTACAACTTTGTGGTTGGCTACGTTTATTTACCTCACCGTCCTCTTTATCAAGTAAAGAAAAGGACATTCTAAAATGTCAGTTTGGGAGATGTATCGAAAGTAATTACTAATAATGTACTTGTGTTGCAATCGATGCAACTCATGTTTCTTTTGTGAAGGTTTGACAGGGTGTAACCTATGCTAATTTACTTACATCTCATATAGGCCACTTCCTATCTCCTTAATTGGCAATTTAAAGCTTAATTGATTTGCTAGGCTTCTGCCTCACTTGGAGGACCTTCAGAAACAACCTCATGGTGCATGAACCCTAACCCCTTCCTGTGGTTGTGCATCTAAATTTTTATCTAGAACACAATGCGAACATAGGTAGATCAGCATTCTAGTGAATTTAGAAATATATAGGGATACTGTGATTCTAGAAGACTTTACAATCAATTATATTTACGTGTTCTATAGGTCAAACTAGTAAATAAGTGGAAGTTAGGGAGTACTAGTTAAGAAAATGTTCTAGAAATAGGTAGCACATGGGTAGCTTGTTACAACATAATGCAAATTAGCAAAGTAACATAGGAGTTAGGATACAAATTTTATACATATTAGGCAATTATGAGATGAATGACATCAAGATGATATTATGAATTGAAGAATTGTCTTGACCATTCTCTTTATGTCTCTACATTTCTCTCTTTCTCTATCTTCTTCTCCAAGTTCTCTTGATTTTTGAATCCCTTTACCAAATCCTTAGTTTAATTTATTGTTTATTGCCATTGAAGGTTGTTTGAAGCTCTCTTTGTTTGGATTAGCAATCTCAACTAGGTTTGAGCTTAATAATTGGTACAAGTGTCATTTGATTGTTCGAAACTTATATATCTTCTTCATCTACTTTTGTTCTTAAACCTCAAACTCTGGTAATATTCTTACTTTACTCTCTTATTCTTGTCATCTATTTTTGTTCTTAAATCTCCTCTAAGAATTTTATTTTATGTTCTGTTGTTTTTCCTGCACACCAAGTGTTAAATGTCCGAGACATTTGTGTGTACATGTGCACAGTTTCTTCTTTTTACTTGTACCTAGGTTTAGGTATTATCTTCTTCGTTCCATTTCAGCATTAAACAACTCACATTCCCTAAGATTAATCTTACTGTTGTAACCTATATCAGTCCCTAAAAAGACTCAGTGTTCTAAAAGGCGCTAGGCCCCCCTCTGCCGCCTCGCCTAGGCCAAAAAATTCCTCCAGGAAATTAGGCGGGGCCTAGGCGGGAAAGACGGGGCCTAGGTGGATATTATTATTATTTTTTAATAACTACCCAAACCAGATCTTGATATATTTATTTTTTTAATAATTTATCATATTCATAATGCATGTTGTAGCATATCAAATCACAACAAGAAGTGAACAAGATCAAGTCAAAATGGATAATTTTATTATAGTTGTAATTTTTTGAACTTGTACCAACTTCAAATTATATAAATGATGATACATTTGTAATATTTAATTTAAATCAATATAATTATTTAATTTATGTTTAGTTTTTTAAGTTTTAATATTGAATTGAATTCTTGAAATTTTAAATTTTATTATTTAATAGCAATCTTGTTTATGAATAAAACTAATACGTTAAAGATATGTGTTTGAACTTTAAGCAAAATCGTTTATTATAGATTGTTTTGCTTTATATTATTGTTTTGTTTGGATAAATGTAAGATAAAATATTAAAATTGACTTAAAAAACAAAATCCCGCCTAGGCTCCCGGCTGTCCGCCTTCTGCTTGGCGCCTTTTAGAACATTGAAAAGACTCTAAAAACCCCACTTTCCTAGTCTTTAACAGTCCTAAAATAAATTCCTTAAAAAGTCCCACAAATTATCCTTGTGCCAAGCAGAATAGCCCCTCAATGGCTGGGAACGCAAGTCCACAAGATATCATCAATTTCAGAGAATTTAACATGGAAAAGATTGTGAAAATTGATGGGTTTTTTAAATACCTGAAATTAGATAATGACTAGCATGTGGTATGAAATTGGGGACGAGGCAACCCTCATTAAACATGCATATGGCTAGTACGTATTGGAGAATAATTCACCTAGGAAACAAAATTGACACTAAATAGCAACTATAAGAAGACAAATGTTCACTTTGGTAATTGAGGGACTACTTTTAAAGTAGCTGGCGGAGAGATAGATCTATAATATATGAAATAATAATATAAAATAATTTACTAATAATCTCCTCTCATTTTCATTAGCTTACTTGGAACGTTTCATTTCATGGAGGATTTTTAGATGATGCAACTAGGAGGTTTATTTGTAAAATCAGAGCATATGAAGTTTAAAAGCTTTAACGAAGATGAACTATGTAAAGCTATGAGTCTGACGGTGTTCCTATTGAACTTTGTAAATGCTTTGGGCGGTGTTGCTTGACTAGTCTGTTAACATTTACCAAGATCGTATGGACTTGAAACATACTCGAGCCACAAGTATGATAGTGTCAATTTATAAGAAACAAGGGAAATATTAAAAATTGGAGTAAATATAGAGAGATTAAGCATGAATCATATAATGAAGTTACGGTAGTGTAATTTAACATTGATCAAGAGCAAGGACCAGAGTATCAGGTAATCAATTTGGGTTATTGTCTGGGAAATGTACTATGGATGTTATTTCCTAATTAAACAGGTGATGGAAAGTTGTAGAGGAAAAAAGGAATATGGTGTTCATTGATCTAGAGAGGACAGGACATGTGATAAAGTTTTTAGGTGTGTCATTTGGTCGGTTCTTGAGAAGAAAAAAAGTGGATGTTGATGTGATTAAGGACATGTGTGCTGGACAAACTATTTGCATGAGAATTGTTATAGGAGATCAAGTGATTTTCCAATTATAATAGGATCACAACAAGTATTATCGTTAAGTCCTTATCTTTGTGTCTTAGGTGGTGTTTGATAAAATTATATAATTAAGATCTTTATAATTTAGAGGTCCTTGTAAAATAGTCTCTACTTTAAATAGAGACTGAATGAAAAAAATTGTTTGATAACTAAACTTTCTAAAACATCCGACTAACAATATTTTATGAGTTTAACCTTGTATATTGCTTTGAATACTTTATGAGAAAAATTATACTCCCTCCGTCCTATAATAAACGTCCTAATTTGACTTTTATGGTCAAATTGACCATTTTTTTAAATTAATAAATCTTAAAAAAAATCAAAATATACATTAAGTGATTATATTCATAATAAAATACGGAGAATTTACTACTAATGTCAAGTTTCGAAATTTGAAAGTTCTATATAAATATATTTAATTAATAATTCTAAAAATGGTCAATTTGTCCATAAAAGTCAAATTAGGACGTTAATTATGGGATGGAGGGAGTAATATACACAATCAAATTACCAACTTTACTCAAAAAATTTAATTGTAGAATTAATATTAAAATCTAAATTTGGAAATCTATATGCAAATGAACTTCACACAAACTTTAATATGTAGAAGATAAATAAATAATTATATTCACATAATGAAATAGATTCTACTTTCAGATATGGTATTATATATATAAATGGATTGTATTAATTATAAAATATATTCCATACCATAATTAAAAAATAACTACCCATCTAAAAAACTCCAATTTTTCTCACTTGCTTTAGATCATTCCTGATAAAATATTAGCATATTAACGTGGATGACCAAATTAATTTCTTCCCTAACCAATTTTTACTGATAAAATATTAGCATAAATGTGGATAGCCAAATCAATTTCTTCCATAACTAATTTCTATGGAAATAAATGGCAAATCCGAATTTATTGTTAACAAGATTTATGCTTATAGAAGAGACACGAGGCGATTTAGTCGAAACGGAGGAGATCAGGAAAGCTCTATATAAAATTGGAGAAAAAGCATATTGGAGATAATTTCTTTGAATTTGTGAGGGTATTCCTGTAATAAAGAGTTCAGATATTCCTCTTTTCGATCCAGACATGATTTTGTCTCTTACCGAAATCGAGGCTTACAGTGTAGGGGGGTGAGATTTTTTATCAAACAAGTAATGAGGTCTGAGCGAAAAAGATGGAGAGCTTTCAGAGGTAAAATGTGGTAACCAAACACCACCTTATTGTCGCATGTCATCAGATGATATCTAGGAATTTAAATAAATATTAATTATCCAAAAGAATTAGTAGTTATCATCAACGCTTATCTATTAGAAAGTAGTTAGCCTATAAATAGTGATCGGCTAGTATGAGATAAACATGTCTATATTTCTTATATATCTCTCTAATTCTACTAACTAGTGGAAGAGTCCAGATCGTGAACTAACTAGTTCATGACACTTGGTGTATGTTATTTGCTGATAATATTATGTGGATTGATGAGATTAAGGCAAGTGTTAAAGTGTAGTTGTATGGAGAAGTGCATTGAAATCTAAGGGTTTTGGATTAAGTCGGAGTAAGACGGCATATTTGGATTATGAGTTTAGCAATGTAAGGAAAGAGATGCAAACATTGTGAATATGTCGGGACATGAGTTCTCGCTGTCTTTCTTCTTTTATACTTTCATATGAAATTCATTTTCTCCTTATCCCAAAATGCGTCGTTTAATTGAATTGAGAAAGTAAAATAGAATTTAAAGAAGAAAAGGAAGAGTTGTAGTTAAGTTTTGTTGTTTTAAGAGGAAAATGTGGTCCTGTCCAATTGTTGTAGTTCTTCACCTTCTTGAGTTGTTCCCATCCTTGCGTTGGAAAGAATTTATTACATGTAATTGAAAATATAGTAGTGGCGGACCGTCGTTTTCTTTTCATTACTCTCCGTTGCTGGCTGCCCCCTCTCTCAGAGCAATAGTTTGAAAAGCTCTGCAATACCTCTCTCAAGCCTCGACAATTTCTCCTCTCTCTTGCGCCCACGCACATGGAATCACCGATTTCTTCACTCCTTGTGATCATCTAGAGATAATTATCTACATTAGTTTTGATTTTTTGAAACCCTAACTTCTGAAATTTGGGGCTTTAATCTTAATGCTGATCCTATATTGAAGACACGGGGATACTTCTCTCTTCTACTCTCATTCTAACATATCTCCTTCACTCTTTCTTCCCAATTAGTCCATATCTATTATTTCTAAATTTTGAAACCCTAGTTTTTGAAATTTGTATATTTTATTTTTTAAACTCTAATGCTCAGACCTATAATATGATTATTCTGATTTTGTTATTTTCTACTCAAGTATGTCCGGCAAAGTCTTGGTTTGATGATTAATTTTTGATATGTTATTTATTTTACTTCAAAAGTATATTGAACAATAAAATTTTATATACATTAAAACTTAAAACATAGTAACTAACACTATAGAACACAATTATATAAATACTTCACAATCAAAATTCAAAAATAAAACATAAAATTATTAACTAGTAGAACAAGTCAACAAACATCACACATAAAATAAATCAACCAAGTCATCAACCATCATACACTACAAGTCTAATAACTAATGAAATTACATCACATAGAAAGTTCATGGGTGAATCAATGGTAAGAAAAATACTTAATCACTTAATTTAAGCCAACAGCAAAGGCTTGAGCCTTGACAACTCGGCGTCCAAGGCATCATTTTTCCGTTGGAAAAAAAAAAAAAAAAAAAAAAAGTGTCATTTGAATGAAATTAAATTTTTTCAACTCCGCACTAGTAATTGAAATTACACCAAACAAATTAGGTCCAAAAGGGGAGACTTTTTAAGCTGGAAAAGTATTCTATCGAGAGAATTCTGTTAAATCATTTTGTATTGTACAAGAAAGGAATTCCATTTTTGTATGTGCGACTGAGAAAGATATCGATGACAATTTCATAAAAAAGGCAGACTCAATATCTCTTGGAATACTGACCATAGTGCTCCCCTCAATTATACTAATTTATTTTACAGGTGGTTGCCAGTCTCTACATGCTATCAGCGTTGGGAAGAGTGGTATCAGGTGTTACAGTTGCTTATGGTGGTAAGTGGCAAGACTCTTTATATCTTATTCTTCTTCTGCTAGTTGTTTTTAGTTTTGAAAAGCATTACTTTTTTGAATTGTTTGCTGTCTGACTGTTGAATTATCAACCAACTTTTCTTAAATTTATTATCTCTTTACACGTCTAAACTATTCTATGTATCTTTCGGGTTTCTTTGGATGCATATTGCTTTTCACCATTTGCAAGCTACATTGCAGCGGAGGTTACATGGAGATTACTACATCCATGCTTCTTTTCACACTCGGTATCAAGTTCATATGACGTATCAAAAATGGAAAGTAAAAGTAAAAATGATAATTTGAAATCAAGTAAATTGTTGAGATTGAGTCTTGATGTCAATTTTTTTTAGCACTGGTTTACTTTTGGGACCACTTATTTTACGTTATGCAATTCACAGTTACTTATATGCACCCTATATCCTGTGTAATTTTTTATATTTTATGAAGTGCATATTTTTGGTGAAAATAAAAGTCAGAGGCAATATTGTCAGCAAAAGAAAGCTCGGCACGGCCGTTTCAATTGTATTTTTACGGATTCCAGAGAGAGGGGGAGGGGAACCTGTTAACTGTTAAGTCATTATATTCAACCTGTTACCAAAAGTTTTGAGCGCCAAAGTTTTTCCTGTAAATTTATTGTGATCTTGATATAAAATACCTTGTACGTACATGCACTTATCTTAAGTGCTTCTCTATGCAACAGGATTATGCTTGTTTTGTCTCTACTTGCTTGCTGAGAATTCACCATTGATCACCTCATGTTTGTTGTGGCTTGCTGGGAGAAGAGATGGCTCAAATTCAGTGCTAGATAACACGCAATAGTTCTTCTGAAGCAGGTGGTTTCTTTCTATAGTTGTACATTTTAATTAGCCATCTGTTTTGAGTGATTGAATGTGAAGTCAATGAGATCAAGTTATTCAAATGTCAATGGGCTTAGACGTCGTGGTTGCTCTTTTACTGTGAGTTCAGTCTCAATGTGTGTGTTACATGTTCCAACAATTTTGCAGACTTGATCTAGAGTTGGAGACTTGATTTAGAGTTGGTTTTTCTGTACAGCTTTCATAATGAATGTGCCATTTAGAGGCTGAAGAAAGTAATCTTAGAGGAAGGCAAACTAAGGGGCTATTTGTCTGAATGAGCATGAATCTGACCGAATAAGTCATTCAGATGGTTTGTTTTATAATTTCTAATGATTCATCCAAAAAATTGTGGCCGAATGGTTAAGAACTAGTGTACAAATTGTTTTTTATTTTTCTTTAACAAATTGGTAACCAATTTATTGAATGTTGTTATAGTCTTTTATTTTGATTTTATGGACGGATAGAATGTTATTAATATTTTTATTGTTTTATTCTTAAAATTATATTACTAATAGTATACTCAATCAAGGATTGTTCAAAATTTTATATTTAATTAGAAAATTGATATTTTCACATGTGTTTTTTGATATTTTTACATAGTCGTCTATTACATGAGAATAAAGTGGGTTACACTTGCATTTGAGAGGGGATTGTGTGGAAATATTAAAAAATTATGTGGAAATAATGTTCCCTTTTAATTATTCTTAGATAACATTGTTTATTAAAAATTACATAATCATTTTGTCCATAACAACTCAGAAGTTAAAATCAAATATTTTGGACACACAAATATCAAATAAATTATTTTATTTTGTATTTAGAGTTTTTATTTTATTTCGCTCATTTAGATTTTTGTATACATTAAAAAAAAATTATTCAATTTTATCGAACAATCTCTAATTGATAGTTATATAACTTGATGGCAAGATTTCTACTCGATAGTTCCATGGCTTTTCGTTTGCTAGTAGGGGTAGAACCTGTGTTTGAATGATCTGCTAGTCTTTTATGGCATCTCTTAACCAATATCAGTGGATCTGCCCAAGGCTTTTAATTTAGAGCGGGCAATTTAAAACTTAACCCATCAACCCATCCATTGAACCCATGATTTAATGGGTTAGGAAAATCATGTTTTTCAATTATTGAAAGGTAAGGCTGTAAATACATCGAGTCCAGTATTGAGTTGTTTAGATTTGATTTATAAAATTTATTGAGTATTAAATAAAGTTTGATTGTGGCTCGTTTAATTACCGAGTCTAGCATGATCTCAAATTGAGCCGGAGCAGTTTGAAGTTTTCAAATAAATATTATCCGAGTGTTAATAGAAAATTATAATTTGAGAAGATTCGAGTAATTTATAGAATTTTAAAATTTGTTCATATTTGAATCATTTATATTTCGAGTCGAGCTCGAATCGAACTTTTAGTCGAGCGAGACGAATCGAGCCTGAACTATTTGCTTATTTTACAGCTGTTAACTCCAGAATTCGTCTACGCGCTCCAATCACCAAAGCGCGTCAAATCCTGCACAGAAACAAAGTCACACCAAAAGCTTAACGACTTGGGCCCCTGAGGGATAGATCCGGTGTGAGAATAAGTACATGCTGAATAAGAATTAATAATGGAGGCTTTATACTATAGTGCTGTAAAATAATATGTGTGTATCTTAGAATCAGGGTAAAACCTTGTATTTATAGTGATCACACCACCTCCACAAAGTCCTTCCCCGTATAGAATTGAAAATTCTCATTAGGTATACTTTATCAATGGGATTGAATGAATCTCCTTAAAGAAAGAAAGAAAGTTGGATTAAATCCTAAAATCTCCTTTAGAAATTAGAAATCAAATATAATTAGGAATCCGCGATTCCTTCACAAATTTGAAAAGACAATCCATTTCAAAACCTTTACCCCCGCATTCGACAATCACCCTTCTCCCACTTTCGAATTTTCAGAACTCTCTCCCCCTCATGTAAAATATGTCTTTCCACCAATAATATCTCCAAACTCCCTCCCATGGCCTCCTCCAAGACTCCAGTTACATCCCTCTCCACCAGTGATGAGCCCATCAGGGTCATCCCCCTTTCTTCTATTCCCGCTCTCCCAAAAATCGATGCCACCTCATCCACCAGCAACCCTAAGACCACCACCAAAGCCCTTACCACCGAATCTACTGTCGTTTATTCCACCAGCTTTGCCCCCACCCCAACACCAACCACGACAGAGACTCATCCTCAAAAAATGATGCGCGAATACTCTAATGAAGTAAAATTTCCTCATGTCAACACCTCATCTCAAATCACCGAAGCAGATCTCGCCACCATCCAAGAACACTACCACATTCCAGCCACCCACTAACTCAAAGCCCCTTCAGCCACCGATTGGATGTACCATCGAACCGGCGGTTGGACCAACATGCCCGTCATTCTTTTAGAGAAAAAGGTTTGGCTGTCCATGCACGCCTTCATCCTTACCCTACTAGGGTTCATTAGCATCGGCTTTGCCCAGCTGGTGCCAAACTCTTATATCAACATTGTCGCCTTTATCGCTTTTTACCACGAAGCAGGCGTCCCTCCCACCATCGATTTCTTCTTCACTTTATTCAAACTGAACAAATCCCGAGAACCCGATTTCAAAACTTTGGGCAGACAACCACCAAAACCCCTCCAAAAATTCGAGAAACATTCTATCATGAATACCCCTTCAAGCAACAAAGTATGGCACAAAGACTGGTTCTACATCAAAGGTCCAGATACCAACCAATTGGGCCTCCTATAACCGTCCAAACGTCTCCATAGGAGAAACGCCTCCAAGCAGAGTTAAAAAACTAACCAAGCTGATCGAATAATTGCCCATGAAAGAATGAGACTTCAACATGCTGACTAAACCAATATGGCTCTTCGATTACAAATGTAAGTTCCGAACTCTTTTACATAATCATATCTTTCACCTATCATCTAACCTATTTCCCAAATGCAGTATCCCTCATCAAGCCAACAACCGCCGAAAAAGATCTTGAAAACTTCATCGCTGACAAAACCTCAAAAAAATCACTTACCCCACCAAACACCGAAGTCACCCCACCAGAACTTATCACCAAAGAACCACCAACCTCTTCATCCTAACCAACCCCTGCCATAACCGTAACCCAATCATCAACAATTCCAACCTCTTCATTTACCGAAATAAGTCCCCTAGACTTGCCACTATCTGAAAGGACCACTTTCCTTCGAATAAAACGAAGGCGAGCGAAACCTACCAAAGAGACAATAAAAACTGGCCCTTCTAAGGCCCCCCCCAACTCATACTAAAACCCCTTTTACCAAGAAGCAAATAATCTCTCTAACCACATTCATTCAGACACCTATCATTGTCGATGACCCAACCTCCAACACCGAACTATTGCAATCCAAGATATAACCAATGAAGAAATAACGAAGACATTCCTCCTCCCAAGAGACCTCGCACCGAATCTCCTCCCTGACCCAAACTTCTCAACAAGCTGGACCCTCCACCAACCAAGTACAAGAAGGCCAAAGTCGAATGACACTTTGGTCAGTCGAACCCGAAGAATACCCACACGAACTATTCGAGAACTTCATCCTTCCCGCCGACGAACACCGATTCAAAGATATCAGCATCCAAGAACTACTTTACGCTGGCATCATGCATCAGGGTCGGGTAAGGAACGTTTTCCTTCCTCTATATTAATACCTTCATACAACAACAACTGATCTACCAATATTTTTATTCATACTGGCCAGTGCAGTCTCCGACCACATTATTCGCAGGTTTAACCAGGTTAATGCAAGAGGAAAAGAGCTAGAAGCCGAAGTCCAGTAACTCAAATACGAATTGGACGAGGCCGAGATACTCAAAGACGACCTCTACCTTGCAAAGCTCAAAATGGACGCCGTCGTGGATGGGTACAGAAAGGAGCAAAGCTAACACGATAACACCAAATTCTACTGCCAGAAACTTGAAGACGAACTAAAAGTTGAAAAGCTAAGGGTAGCTGAAGGAGAAGAACACTACAAAGCCCTCCTTGCAGAGCTTGGCGAGAAAGGAAGAAAACGAAATCATGAAGATGAATGTCGATATCATAATTGCCCAAGTTATGCATGAAGAGAAGAGAAGAATGATTGGCTTCCTTCATGCCAAGGAAAAAGAATTCGCCGAATACTAAGCTTTGGGCCCCCCCTTTACCGAAAAGAGAAAGCAATAGATCTGTCAGGTGTACCGGAAGTCCCCTAAACTAACAAAAAAAGTCAAGCAAGAGTTCGGGGATAGCTACCAAAGTGTTAGAGATAAAGACAAAGAAATGATGCAAGCAGCCGGGCTCGATCCCTCAATGCTCGATTCTTCAGATGACGAAGACGAAGCTTAACAACTGTTTTCCTTGTTTCTCTTTTGTATTCCTGATCTTAACATGTTTTTAACATTATGTATCATCTGAACAAGTCAATGAAAAACATTATCCTTCCCGAAGAACGGTATATATTTCTTTCATGCATTAAATAATAAAGAGTTCACTCGAAGATCAGAACACTTATGTAAAATAGTTAAAAGGTTCGTTCGAAGAACTGAACACCAACAAATAACACCAAGTACTCGTTAGAAAACTGAACACTTATGTCAAATAATATATAAAAAGGTTCGTTCTAATAACTGAACACCGATGTAAAATAATGAAAAGGGTTCGTTTAAAGAACTGAACATTTTTTAATCTCCATTTTGGGAAACTAGATACTTATCACATATTAATAAGGGAGACATTCGTTCGGCAGAACTGAAAACCCACCTGGAAAGAAGGCATTCGTTTAAAAACTGAATAACCTGGGAGGTAACGTTCGTTCCAGGGAACTGAACCTTCCTTTAATCATTAATAAAGAAAATAGTCGTTCGACAGAACTAAATAAACTCATAAACAATAAGAAGGCATTCATTTCGAGAAATTGAATGACCTTCCAAATAGTTTTCATTCCAAGAAACTGAACACCCTTTCAAACACCCAAAATAATGACAATAATCGTTAAAGAAGTGAATACTAAATTTATTAATAACTTCGAAAATTACAGTTGTAAAGACGAACTACTTAACATTGCTCTACTGATAATATTTTTGAAGCCTGCATGCATGCTAAGTGTTTTTGACTTCTATCTCATCCATTGCCCGAAGCCGATAAGTACCTGGCTTTGGCACCTCAATCACTTCATAAGGCCCTTCCTAATTTGGCATCAACTTCCTAAGATTTTGGGGCATAAAATCATCCATTTTCCGAAGAACTAGATCCCCAATTTCGAACCTCCTGAGTTTCACCCCCTTATTATAATGTTTGACCACTCTCCTTTGGTAGGCTGCAAGCCTTACTAGGCCCAACTCCTTAACCTCCTCCAATAAATCCAAGTTGATGCGAAGACCCTCATCGTTGTATAGCTCTTTAAACTGACTGACCCTAAGAGAATTAGAGTAAATCTCAACCGGAACTAGGGCATTAGTCCCATAAGCCAACCAAAATGGTGAATCACCCGTTTTCGTGCTCGGCGTGGATAAGCCCATAACACAATAAGTAACTCTTAGGGCCACATTCCCTTCGCCTCGTCGAGTCTCTGCATTATCCTATTCAATAAAGTTTTGTTAGCTACTTCCACCCGACTAGTTGACTGAGGATGTGCCACTGAAGTCTTTCGATGTTGAATCCCCAACTCCTTTAAAAATGTTTCAAACTTTGCACCCACACATTTTTTGTCGTTATCCAAAATCACCACCAAGGGAATACCAAACCGAAATACCACAAACTCCTTTAGAAACTTTAAACATTCATGCTCTTTGATTTACCAAAGAGGGCTCACCTCTACCCATTTGGTCATATAATCAATAACCATTATCACAAAACTAACCTAATCTGACCATTCGCCTTCAGTAACGGACCCAGTATATCAATTCCCTAGACTGCAACGGTAATCGGAGACAAAACCGAATACAACTCCTCTAGAGGCTGATGGGTAATAAGGTTGTTCAGCTGACACTTAGGACACTTTTTCACATAATATGTCACTTCTTTAAAACTTGTGGGCCAATAGTACCCCTACCAAAAAATCTTATAAGCTAACGTCTTTGCACCCATATGATTGCCACATATCCCCTCGTGAATCTCTCGAATAATATATTCAGTTTCAGACGGAACTAGACATCTCAACAAAAGAGAAGAATGAGCCCTTCAATATAAATCCCCATCTATGAGCACAAAATTCGAACTCCGATATTTAATCTTTTTTGTTAACATCTTATCCGAATGTAAGACCTCATCAGCCAAATAATCCAAATAAGAGTCATCCAACAGTTCGACTGTTCCACGAATATAACCTCTACATGTTGTACACTTGGTTGATTAAAAATTTCTAAATAAACCGATCCACTCAATGTATTCACGTATGTCATAGCCAATCTCTCCAAAGCATCAGCTATAGTGTTGTTCGATCTGTCTACCCCTTGAAAAACAAACGAGCTGAAGTAATGAAACTAATCTTTGACCTCAACCACATACTTAACAATCATTGCCCCTTGAGCCACGTATTCTCTTGAAATCTGATTACCGACCAGATGAGAGTTGCTGAAGATTATCAACCTCTGAACCTTGACTCTTTCTCAACCGAAGTCCTGCTAAAATTGCTTCATACTCTTCATCGTTGTTGGTCGCCTTAAACCCAAAGCTAATTGCCTGCTGTACCTTGAACCCCTCCAGACTTGTCAAAATAACCCATGCTCCTCTGACATCCGAAGTTGAAGACCAATCTGCATATAGTGTCTAAGAAGTCTGAACCGGTTGGGAATCTATTAGTACGCAAACTTCCCCTTCTGTTCGGCCAACATCTTCATCCACCTCAGAAAACGAACACTCTACTACAAATTCGGCCAAGGCCTAACATTTTTTCGCTGTTTAAGGGTGATATTCTAATACAAACTATGTTAACTCCATTGTCCATGCGGCAAGCCGACCTGAGACGTCTAGCTTACCCAATACTTTCTTCAAGGGTTGATATGTGTATACCACAATTAACCGACCTTGTAAATATTATCGTAGTTTTCGACTGGCTATTATCAACGCGTAGGAAAACTTCTCAAGGTTCGGGTACCTTGTTTCTGCATCCTTCGGGGCATGGTTCACATAATAAACCATGTGTTGCTTACCCTCAATCTCCCGCACTAATACCGCTCCAACTACAAACGAACTGGTAGCCAGATACAAATACAAAGGTTCGGCAGGGATCTACTTTACCAAAAAAGTAGCCAAAGATAAATACCTCTTAATACCCTGGAATGCGTCCTCACACTTCCAAGTCCATCGAAAAGTCTTCTCATTCTTCGGTTCTTTCAATGTATCAAAAAATGGTAAACACCTTTCAGCTGACTTGGACATAAATCTTCTCCAAGTTGTTATCCGAACTGTCATACGTTGAACGTCCTTGAATGACTAAGGTGATTTCATATCCAAAATATCTCTTATCTTTTCCGGATTCACCTATATACCCCTCTTGCTAATAAGATAACCCAAGAACTTTTTTGCTCCTAAACCGAAGGTGCACTTCGTCGAATTTAGCCTGAGTTTATAATGCCTTACTGTCGGGAAGCAATCCTCCAAATCATCCGGATAACCCCAAATCGACATCTTTTTGACAACCATTTCATCCACATAAACCTCCATGCTCCGACCCAGTTGCTTTGAAAAAACATAATTCATCATCCTCTGATATGTAGCCCCCGTATTTAACAAACCAAAAGTCCTCTTCTTGTAAGCATAGACCGCCCGATGAATGATGAATGATGAATGATGTCTTCAGGATATCCTCCTTTTGCATCGATATCTGATGATACCCCGAAAAAGCATCCATGAAACTAAGCAATGCATACCTCGAAGTTGCATCGATAAGCTGGTCAATGTTCAGGAGTGGATAGAAGTTCTTCGGACAAGCTTTGTTTAGATATGTGTAATCGATGCAAACCTGTCACTTCCCATTCTGCTTCCACACCAACACTACATTTGCCAACCACTAAGGGTAATCAATTTCGAATATGAAGTCCGCTGCTTATTTCCTCATCAATTGTCTTCTGTCTTTCTGGAGCGAATATCCTCCTCTTCTGTCTAACTGGTTTCTTTGTTGGGTCCATGTGTAGCATGTACACAACCACTTTTTGCTCAACACCAGGCATGTCACTGGGGACCCATGCAAAAATGTCTGCATAACACTGAAGTAGTTCCATCAGGCTTGTCCGAAAAGGTTCCTGCAGCCCCGACCCAATCATTACAGTCTTGTCTTTCTTTCCTGGTACTAACTCAGTCTCCTCTGTCTCTTCGGCAAGCAAGATGAGAGGTTATGTATTACCCTCAATAAACGGTTCATTCTCTATCGCCATTGTCTGACCCCCACACCTGAAGAGATCAGTCTGTTCTTGTAACATCTTCTTACCAAGTCAAGATCCCCAACCACTTCACCGACTCCGTTTGGCGTAGGAAATTTGATCTTAAAATGAGTAATCGAAGTCACTGCCTAAAGATCTGTCAAGGTCGATCTCCCAAGAATAGCATTGTACGATGAATCTACATGTACCACGAAGAATCTGCACATTATTTCCACTTGCTGAGGGGTCGTTCCGAAGACCACTTAATCATTCCATCAACCTTAACCAGGTCGTTACTGAAACAATATAAGGGAGGCTCATGACCGATCTCCATCTTTCTGCCCTCAAAGTCCATCATTTGGTAGGCATGAACATACAATATATCCAATGACGAACCATTATCGATCATCATCCGTTGCATGTGCATCGAACCCACTTGTTCAGTAATTACTAATGCCCCTTCGTGTAGTTCGATCGGCTCTAAAAGGAAGTCTTCATCAGTACAGGTTATCACTGAACCCGGGTACGGTTTTTCACGCCTAACAGGTTGATCAGACACTGATAGTACCGCAACAAAAAATTATCGTCGCTTCTTCCTCATAACCTTCCCGACTGACCCGCCCGTGATCTCATCCACCACCCGACGACCGCTGGTCCGATCCTTGTTGTTGGGCCGGACGACCGAGTTCATCTTTGGGGTGTTGTTTGCAATTGTATTTCAAAGCGTTGCCCATCCTGCAAACCGTCTTGAACTAAGGCTCTACTTTGTACATTATTTTCAATTAAATCCATTAAACCCCAATAAGTCTATGTGGAATGTCCAGCTGACCCTTGGTAATCACAATACTTATTCTCATTTTCTCTGTTCGGCTTTATGTTATCTTTGGCTGGTTCGAAATAAGGTTTGTCCTTCATATGTTCGAAAATGGTAGCATGATCGGTATTAAGCTTAGTGTAAATCTTGTTAACCCTCTGATTCGGGAAAGGTTGACTTCCTCATGCCAAACCACCACTGTTGTTGTTGTACTTCTTCTTACACCCCTCTAATTTATTGTTATTACTCTTCTCCTTGTCATTTAGCTTCACTGACATATTCTGCTTTAGGCTGCTCATTGCCTCTTCCACCACTATAAAGCCTTCAGCCTTATCAAATTCTTCGGTCAGGCTATTCAGATGGTTGAACATCAACTCTTTCACCAACTTTTTCGATTTTACAAGGTCCAAACCATTCTGAAAGAGACTGATAAGTGGATTTCATATCCACGAATCGTTGTCCAGTTCACGCTTAATTGTTGTTATTTTCTTGTTTTCATATTCGTTTTTATTTGTTTTATGTTCTTTTATGTGTAGGGAGGTCGTTGTAGCATTTAACAAGATTTGAAGTCAATTGGGATCATTTCTGGAAGAATTCTTGAAGGAAGAAAAAAAGTCACTCAACAGCTTTTTGTGGATTTTAGCAGAAAAGTTGCCCGTCGGGGCGGGCTCATATTAGGCATACACCCCCGCCGGGGCGGGGGGTCTCGAATAAATGACTCTCCTATTGTGTTTTGAACTCTGTTGGGATATGGTTTTGAGCATTCTGGTAGCATATGGACTCTAAAAAGGAGAGGATTTCGAGGGGGACTTGTGTGTGAGAGGCTTATTACTCATTTAACAACGAATTAAACAGGACACACAAGGTAATATTACAAAGATTAATTCCAGAATTTGATAGCAAGCTTTAGAGGAGTACTTTGAAGAGATTTTCGTGATGATTGCAGATTAAGGCTACGTGAAGGGTGGTTTTGCATTATTCTTCATCTTAGTTCTATTTTTGTAATTGAAAGGATGTTTCTCTTAAAGTATTCAGTTTTTATTTCATTCATTATGAACTAATTAACTTTTTAGGCTTATGATGGATCCTTAGGTGAAACAATGATTTTGTAGCTTTGATATCCAGTTCAATAAAGTATTTCCAGTTTATCTATATTAATTTGAGCTTGAATTTATGAATTGCCTGGTCAACAATTCTTCATGGATTTGTATGGAATCGAGAGAGGATATTCGAATCTAGACTTAGTTAATATAGCATGTGTTCATGAATTTTGTGAATAACAGATTCTTGATTAATGTTAAGGTAGAGATATGATTGACATCACATGTAATCGGATAGAGAACTTAATCTTAAACCTTCTTTAATTTCAGTTCACATAGAGATATAGTGAGTTGGTTGATTAAGGTGTTTAACTTGTTTCTATCTAAATTGTGGATTTAAGTTAATATGGTATTAGTGCATCGAGAGGTGGCTAATACTACATTTGCGTTCTTGGTTAATAAACTGGGATATTGAGTTGAATTGGAATAAAGGTGTAGAAATCAGAGTGAAGTTTAGGGTGAAATCATAAGTCCAATTCTCCATTATTTGATTGAAATTCCGGATTTTGATATTTGTGATTGTTTTGTGATAGTTTATTTATTTATTAATTTAGTTTCTATAATTTTAAATCATTGAATTGAATAGTTTAATAGAATTAGGATTAATAGGAAATTGATAGTTGTGAAGTTAAATTTCTTACTACTTTGTCTTCGTGGGAACGATACTCTATTCATTACTATATTACTTGTTGACCACGTATACTTGCGTGTTTTGCGTATATAGATTTTATATAACAGAGACCCACATCCTAAAGGTCGTTCAAATTTGAAACTCGACCAACTGTTTCATGGAACCGCTTGACTTACTGACCCAAGGTTTCTTTTGAGTGTTGTCTGATATGAGATAATGAACCAGTCGTCTTTCCCATCCTCTTATTACTGCTAAACCGATCATTGAACTTATCACAGAGTATTTTCCAAGAAGAAATCGAGTTTGGAGCCAACACCATCATCCACTACATGACATTATTCTTTAAGATCATCATGAATATCTAACACTTAGCATCATAGGAGTAGTCATAATAGTCCATCAGCCGATCATAAGCTTGGTTATGCTCACAAGGATCCCCCGAACCATTATAATTTTCCATGTTAGGGGCTTTTTTCTCAGGTCCACCTTCTCACGAGCATCTCTGGATAGAAGGGTGATGAAGGCAATTTGACCGGGGTCTCTTTGTCCTACTTGACCTCAGCCAACTATTTCTATAAATTGAACACCTTCTTGGCCAGTTCCTCTGTCTTGCTTCTTCGGGGAGAGGGATCTCTCCTATCTCGCCTTCTTCTGTCCAGGGAAAGGTCCCACCTCCTTCTATCGGATCGTCCTTTGCCTTCAGAACTTGATGCCCTAGAGCGACTTATATGTCTGCTTCTAGTGTGCCAAGAGCCATACGGACGATGTGCCCTGAACTGGTTCCCAAGCGAACGATCCCCCGATCTGCTTATGCACCTACTCTTGTCCCGAGAGCGACTCTGACGCTTGCTCTCGATCTGCGAAGAGTCGTCCGGATGATGCGTCGTCTTAGATCGATTCTTTCATGATCGACCCGCCTTTCTACCGTAGGTCAAGACTCTGTCTTTATTCCCTCCGATCAACAACACCATCTGCTGATCAATCTTATTAGGTTGTAAAAGTAAAGCTTTCTAGGCATCATCAGTCTTCTGTGCCATTTCAGACAAGATCAATCTCCGTTCATCACGACCGCCATCACAGGGATACATTCGGGACGGTGCATCCTCACCACGGCCTTCAGTTCCGGCATCCCTACTAGCTGTCGAGAATGATCTTCGCCTAGGGCCATCCGTTTTGTCCTGTGAGGGGGCCACATAATTAGCATGCAACCACAACCGTTCTAAAACTGATGGTCCTAACCGATCCTTGGCAGAACCCTTTGGTTGATGAGGAAGAAGGTCCGTCGTGGACTGGTCGCGAGTAGAGACTATCTTCTTACTGTTCACCATGCTTCTAACCGAAACTTCTATGTTATTGAAAATTATACAACACTAGAAGGCCCTCTTTCTAGCATTAATGTTAACACCAAGATTCGTTCACATGCTTCAATCACCAAAGCGCGTCAAATCCTGCATATAAAGGAAGTCACACCAAAAGCTTGACGGCATGTGCCGCCGGGGGATAGCTGCGGTGTGAGAATAAGTACACGCTGAATAAGGATTAACAATGGAGGCTTTATGCTCTAGTGCTGTAAAATAATATGTGTGTACCTTAGAATCAGGATAAAGTCTTGTATTTATAGTGATCACACCACCTCTGAAGAGTCTTTCCCCATATAAAATTGGAAATCCTCATTAAGTATAATTCCTTAATGGGATTGAATAGAATTTTTTTAAAGAAAGGAAGTTGGATTAAATCCTAACATCTCCTTTATAAATTAGAAATCAGATATAATTAGGAATCTGCAATTCATTAAATTACTCCACTGCCAAAACAGAATCCTACATGGGTTAAAATAACTCCACATGGACCTTGGCCCACCATATAATTCAGGCCCAAACAATCACACCCCAACTACAGCCTTACCGAAAGGGTATTGAGGCTGATAAAACTTTTCTATTGTAGGGAGAAAATTAAAAAACTTACTTTTGGGTAATTTATGGGTTGATGGGTTTAACCCATATCATATTAAATTTTGTCCATATTTAATTCGTTTAAAATTATTTATTTATGACCTACTCCCTCCGTCCCATAATATATGACGTTTTAAATTATTTTATTTTTCCCAAATTATTTGTCGTTTTATATAATTTATGAGAATTAACCACAATTTTTTCAAAATTATTCCTTATTGAAAAATTTTACAGATCAGAGAGTATGAGATAAATATATGTTAAATGATATTATAGATAATTACTATTATACTTAATGATATACACATATTTTCTTAATTCTTGTAAACAACTTTAAAATATCATATATTATGAGACGGGGGAGTAATCGATTAGTGAACCATTATTCATTAAATTTTATTCATACCATAAAATTCGTATCAAATGCTCTCCTCTACATGAATGTTATCCCTGACCTTCTACCTCATTTATGGTCCTCTGTATTTTTACTCCTTCACGCTACCTTCAGTTTATATATGGCAATGCAAAGAAATGACTTGGGTTTTGCCCTCTTTCCACAACACAAAGTATCAAGTATTATTTATTATTTTTTAATTTATTATTGTTTTGGGCATGATTATTTGGACCCGGTTGATTCGGTTGGCCGTAGTCCACGTGGTGGAAGTTTCCCAACGTAGGAATCTGTTTTGGGCAATTAGAGAATTTTAAGGAATCAAAGATTCCTAATCATACTTATTTTCTAACTTCTAAGAAAAGAATCAGGATAGATTCCGACTTCCTTTATTTAAGGAGATTCAATTATGTCCCATTAAGATATCTATCATAATGAGAAATTCTATTTTCATATGGGACGAGCATGTAAGAGAAGGTGTGATCACTATAAATACAATGTTACACCGTAATTTGTCAAGTATATCATACTCTTTTCAGCACTAAAGTTTAATACCTCCATTGTTAATTAACCTTATTCACCATGTATTTATTTTCACACAGGAGCTATTTCCTGCGATCCAAGTCGTCAAGTTTCTCCGTGTGACTTCGTTCTTATGCAGGATTGGACGTGCTATTAGTGATTGAGCCGCTTGAACGAATCTTGACGTTAACAATTATTAATATTATTATTCTATTTCTTCTTTTTTTTGGGGGGGGGGGACAAGTTTAATATTTATTTTACATTATTGATAATTATATTAACCTTTCTTGTTCTAATGGAGTTGGTATATTCTACTGCAACTGACAACCTAATTTCATTTGGTAATCTATATTTTCACAAATAAAATATGATATTTTTACAAGCTCTTTCTCACATAGTTTGAGACCTATTTTTTATTCATGTGAAAGATAATTTATGGAAGTATCACTTTTGCTTGTAAAATTATTCATTCCTTTTTTGGTATCAAATACATTATCCGGATTAAGATTCACTCCGTTATATTTTTTCTAATTTTTTTTGTATAATAAAATTTATTATAAATAATTAACAATATAATAATTTTTGTTCCAAATAATTATATTATTGGTACAAATATTAAAAATAATATTTATGCCTCTAAATTAGAGGAATAACATAATAGATCTTACTCCATGTTACTCGTTCTTAACATAATATATAGTGTTAAAAATCACAACAACATATTAGCTCCTCTCATTCCATGGTATAAATCAAGGCTTTGAATAGCTTAACCGGTTAATTAGGCGATCAATAATTCAAGATAATAAGAATCATAAGTTTTTTTTATATATATAATCATTCCCCTTTAAAGTGACGAAATCTTGTTGGCACATGTCAATATAAGCACCAAATTAACATTGAAACTCTATGTAATTGGTGTAGGGTTTGTAATATTTATGAACATGTAACAAATTACATACATATAGCAGAAGCGTGAAAAATCATAATTTATAATTTTACAAACCATATACTCGGATCATCTTTTATGCACAATTATTAATTCGATGAAAATTATATGGAGATCACATTCATACCCTTTTAAAAACTAGCTTACTTAGGTACGAGTTCACCTCCAATTCTTTTTCACGTTCAATTTGAATCCACCAGATTTGATTCATTGGATCAATGTTAGGCACCCAAGTGTTTGACCTCTAGAGTTGGTCCACCAAGAAAGAACAAGTTTTCAAGAATATGGGTGTTTGACAAAACCCTAATCCTATCTATATAAAATACCTAAGTACTCTCCCAACTCTTGGAAGTATCATTAGCCCTCAATCAAAATAAGACTCATCTTATTTATAGATGTAGTTAACCCTCCTAAACAATTTAGGAATAGGATTTTATTTTAATTAATTAAACTCTTTTAATTAACTAGGCTTCCTAATCTTATTAAGAATATATGATAGTACTTTTATTAATTAATTCTCAAACTCCTTTAGAAATTAAATAATAATAATAGTAATAATAATAATAAGACTCCTCTTATAAATTTATATTTAATATTTCCAAAATATTAAGTTATTTAATTTATTATATCACCATAGATTAAATTAAATACACTTAATTTATTATTACGATTATACCTCTTACTTCTTAAATAAATATTTTTCCTTTTATGGTGTGATCCTTTAGGTTCTCCATATTAAACCGGTTATGAATAAATCAATTAGAACAATTCTCAATTAAATATAAGACATGGAATTACTATGAAGTCTTATTTTATTTAATTATATGTATTTCGATTCTCAAATGCACAATTCCAAATAATGCAAATTAGAAAATCCTTTCTAATTTCATTATGCCTTGATTAAGGACTACTAGATTGTCATTTATCGAATCACATAGGACATTCTCTTCTTTTACTAGAAGCGGTAGATCTTTTGTTGATAATTCATTATCTCCATGTACAATATATTACACCCAAACATACCATTTGATATACCCTAAGGGTCTTAAGGGACATGTCAAAGTATAACTCATCATACACAATACTATGATGATCTCAAATCTAAGAATTACTTGTACTACTATCACTACAGGAATGTCTATTGACAAGTAAGTAAAACTCCATTAGGTATTCCTTAGCGAGCAACGTCCAGTAAACTTATTCTCTAATAAACACCTACATACTTGCTTTAGTATCTCCACACAAATGGTCATGAAAGATCAATCATCATCATCCAATGAGCAAGCAACGTAAGTACCAATCTATTCGGATTCACGAATCCCCTTTTTAGTAATCCAACGATTGGAAACAATTTTAGTTTGTAAGTTATCTAAGAATTTAGATCTCATTAGCATGATCATCATCATGATTCTAAAAGCATTGCTTAAAATTATGAATTTATCACATATTATAAAACATCACCATGTAGACAAATTAAAAGTCTTTAATTAAACAATTTTTTTATTAATAAATGAATAAGATTGTTATAAAATATATGTTTTATCATCAAATATGATTGGCTTTTATGCATACTATTTAATTGGATGTCACAAGCCACACGCCCGACCCTCCACACTAAAATATTAGTTTTGACAACCTAGCTTAATATTCAAGTTGCACTATGTAGGATTGAGCAAAAAACGGATATAACCGAACCGAACAGAAATTTCTTGATAATTCGGGTATTTTTCACAATTTGGTTATATTCAGAATTTTTTTCGGTTTACGAGTTCGGGTTTCGATTTTGTGCTATTCGGCTAACCAAATAACCGAACAAGATGTTTAAAAAAATTAAGGCTTAAATTTAAAACACTAATATTAACTCTTCACTCTCCATCTCTTATCTTATCTCAATCTTCATATATCGATTATCAACTCTCATCAGTCATCACTCATCAGTCTCTCATCTCTAATCTCTCGATCTCGCATCTCTACTCTCAGATCTCGATCACTGATCAGTCTCTCATCTCGATCTCGATTTCAAGTGCCTCAACTCCGCTTGGCATCCGAACGGGGAACCAAAGTATGGACGGAACCTCATCTTCGAGCCTCTGACGGTATTTATCGACTCTAAGCCTCCGAGTACCATGGATAGCATTTTAAGAAGAAGCTACATCGTCTGGATACATTTCCTTTCTCTCTCCTTTCTTCTCTCTCCTCTCGTCGGCTGTCGCGCTTCTTTGGAGTAATTGAGGGTATTGGACTTTGGAGTAATTGATACACTACACTGAAGGGGCTACAGTTACTTGGTTTATTTGGGTAGTTTTTTTTTATTTTTAGTACAGGTATTAGCCGTAAGCTATATATCCCTAGCCATTTGTTATATTCCTATCTTTTTAACTTTATCTTCCTTAAATCTTCATTCAGGATAGATGTGTCTCTTGTGAAATTTAGTGTCTCTGTTTAAGAAAGTCGACTGATTCTTTATTAGGCTAGTTATTCCCTCTCTCTGGTATCTGCTTCTATTCCCTTCGTTTGTTAGAATAAATACGCTAACAAAGGAGCCCTTCGCTTGTCGGAATAAATACGCTAACAAAGGAGCCCTTTACTACTTATATTTCTCTCCTTTGTTTTAGTCTTGTTGCTTACTTGCTTGCTTACACAACTAATAAGCTTGAATATTTAATGTTCACTGAATCATTGATATGTTAAACATTATAAAACATATGAAGGATTTGCAAAATGACTTTTTATGTGGAGTATAAAACATGCATATGATATTTTGTTGATGTATTTCTTTGCTTCTGATTTTAAGTTTTTTCCTCCATTTGAAGAGTATTTGTAATGGGTTTTGTTTTGTTTGAGAAATCAGAAACATATTTCTTAATTTTATTTATTACCCGAACAACCGAATAGTAAATTCGATTATTTAATAATTTTGTAATTCGGTTATTGAGTAATTTGATTACTTGTTATATCAAAATTGTACAAATTTCAATTTTCGATTATAATCGAATAGCCTATTCGGTTCGGTTATCCTGCCACCATGTACTAAATATTGGAATACACCATTTGGATTCGATATTGGCCAAATATTGGTTAAGAAATCTAATAAGTTTAACGTTCAAATGAGATTATCCAATATGTTGTATGGTTAGTTAAAGGGATAAATAACGTTTTGAATCGTTTATCTTTGAAGTTCCGCTTTCATTGTGGTTATAGAATTTTTTTTTTATTACAATCAAATAACTGTACTTTCAAAAACTTACAAAATGGTCATTCCGTCCGATTTTCCGTCCAAAAAACGTTAGGAATGCTAACTGTGTAAGTTGACTTGACTTTTTTGATTACGTGGAGCACAAAAAATACAAGCAAGCGGATTATTATAGCACAAATGACCAAAACTATTAACTACTTCACCTAAACAATTCCAAAACTAATAATAATAATAATACTAATAATTTCAAAATAATAATAATAATAAAAAATACTATTAATAGTAATAATTTTAAAATTCTATTTTTAAATTTTTTTTAAAAAAAATCTGTTAATTTTAAAAAGTCTTTTCAAAAAAAAACTGTTATTTAAAAAATTTTGTTTTTAAAATTCAATTTTTTAAAAAAGTCTGTTTTTAAAAAACGTTAATTTTTATAAAAACAGAATTTTTTAAGTTTTTTAAAAACGTTAATTTTTTAACTGAACTAATATTTTTTAAAAAAAGTAAAAAACGTTAATTTTTATAAAAACAGAAAATTTTAAATTTTTTAGAAAATTAAGGTTTTTAAATTTTTTAGAAATTTAACGTTTTTAATTTTTTTAGAAAAGTAACGTTTTCAAAAAAATTTAGAAAAGTAACGCTTTTTAAATTTTTTAGAAAAGTAACGTTTTTAAAATTCTTTTAGAAAATTAACGTTTTTTAAATTTTTAAAATTAACGTTTTTTAAATATTTAGAAAAGTAACGCTTTTAAATTTTAAAATTAACGTTTTTTAAATTTAAAATTTTTTAAAAAATATTAGTTCAGTTTTAAAAAATTAACGTTTTTAAAAAAATTAAAAATTCTGTTTTTTAAAAAGTAACGCTTTTTAAATTTAAGAATTTTTTAAAAAAACTAACTTTTTTTAAAATTTAAAAATTCTGTTTTTATAAAAACTTTATAAAATTAACTTTTTTAAAAAACAGACTTTTTTAAAAATTGAATTTTAAAAACAGTTTATTTTAAAAAACAGCTTTTTTAAAAAAATAATTTTAAAATTATTACTATTATTATTATTTTGAAATTATTATTATTATAATAATTATTATTATTATTAGTTTTAGAATTGTTTAGGTGAAGTAGATAATAGTTTTGGTCATTTGTGCTATAATAATCAATCTTTTATATTTTCTGTGCTCCACGTAAGCAAAAAAGTCAAGTCAACTTGCACAGTCAGCATTCCTAACGTTTTTTGGACGGAAAATCGGACGGAATGACCATTTTGTAAGTTTTTGAAAGTACCGTTATTCGATTGTAATAAAAAAAAGTTTCGGTAACCACAATGAAAACCAGATGGACACCAATACAATGACCAAAACGTTATTTATCCGTTAGTTAAATATTATTTAAGTTATCAATGCGTTGGTGTTGAGACTAATGTTTTTGTTGAGTGGCAGAGATTTTATTGTGTGTGTGTATACTGAAAATTGTTTGATTAAGGTATTGAGTCTTTTTAACAAATAATTTGATATTTAAATGAGATTATTTGATTAAAACAAACAACTGCTAAAATAGTATCTTTTAGTTAATTATATACGAAGAAATACTAAAATTTGGAGAAATAGTCTGGGAACTAATTATTAGTCCCCTTGTAATACAATCTTGCAAACAAAAATGCTCTAGCTACAAACTTTTCCAACACATTCGCGTCACAAACTTAACTTAAATATAACTTCTAGATTTTTTTGACAACTTATTTTTTTAATTTACTTTTTCAATAAGCTAGATATTTGTGGAGACATGATTATTTGGGCCATGGTTCATGTAGAAGAATACTCCCAAGTAGGAGATTGGGCCAAGTGAATTTCGGTGAGCCATAGTCCACGTGGAGGAAGTCTCCTTACATAATTCTTAATTATATTTGATTTCCAACTTCAAAAGAAATAGTGAATATAGATTTCGACTTCCTTTCTTTAAGGAGATTCAGTTTAATTCTATTAAGGAATCTAGCTTGTTTTTTTTTATAAATCTTTTACTCTTATAATTTTAAATATATTATTATATTATCCTTTTTAATGTTATTTTTTGTATCTTTTTATTTATTTTTTAAAATTTTAATTTATTTTATTTTATCCGACATAATACATATAAACAACTAATGTGGTGTAGTCGGAGGGAGTATTACTCCTTTTGACGTGTTAGGAGTAAGCATGTCCTAATAGACTTAAAAAATAATATTATTTTTCTTAAAAATAAACAGATAAAACAGATGAAAAGAGTATTAGTGAAGGAATATTATTTGTAGATAACACTAAAAAGAGCAGAAGTGACATTTGAAAACACACTTAAAATCTATTCGCAATTTCTCAAGTACCAATATACTTATTTGTTAGTTCTCATAGGCACAATAGTTATTTAGAAGGGGAGTTGAATAGATATTTAAATTATTTTTTTTTCAAAATACTTTGTCGAATTTGTTAATCAGTTTTAGCGGAATATATGATTTGTTTGTTTTCCTTTAAGATAAACAGAAATAATAGTTAACTGGCAGATATAACAAGTATAGCAGTTAAAACACGAATATAAAAGACACAAAGAATTTAAGTGGTTCAGACACTCAAGACTCCTAGTCCACTCTTCTACTCCTTGAGTAGAAAATTCACTAAAATGTCTTTACAATCTTTGAATCACACAGATTCCTTCAAAATCAGCAGTCTTGGAACTTCTTAGTTCACTCAGAACTCTTCAAGTCCAGCAGACTTGGAACTTCTTACTTCACTTAATGATGGTTGAGTTCTTGAATGGTGATACTCAGTTGTTGTTTGTTCGAAAGAACTGAGTAGCTAAGCAAACTTTTATTTTCAGATCGTAGAGTTGAGCGTTGAGTGTTCTTCAGATTTTGTTATATGCTTGCTTACTCCTTGCATCTGCTTCCGATTTGTATATAAGGTGCCTTTAAAATGTATCCGTTTGAAGGCATCCGTTGAAGCATTAATTGTATTTGACATTTCTGAACACTTATGGTGACTTTATGCACATCTTCTATTTAGTCGCCTGGCCCACTGACACAGCAGACTAATATCTCACCTAACACCTAAAAAAGGTGTTTTTCGGTTGACAAATAGTACTTTCCTTAGCTTCTTCAATACGTTTCTTTGTTATATACTAAGGATGATTGTTGGGTCATTGGGATTCCCGATAGTCTCAACGTCCATAATCCATTCCATATTTGTTGTAATTTATTCTTAAACAAATGGACAAAGCTCGATGTTTCTGATGCAGACAGATGATGCAGTACGATCATGATCGTGGTGTCTTGCCACATTAGTGCTTGATCTGGTACTAGTAAAAGAAAACACTACGATTTCTCTTAAGCACTGATAGACTACAATCTTTTCTTGCTTGATTTGCAAACTCTATGCTTTCGAGAACACACTACGATTCTTGAGTTGGCTCAACAAGCGTTTGGACCACTCTACGATTCTGGGAGAGACCCTCCAAATCATACACACTACGATTCTCGATACTCTACAATTTTGCTTGGGCTTCTGCAATCTCTTGACTGGCTTAACAAACGACGATTCTGCTGAAACCTATCTATTACATCTCAAAAGTTAGATCTGTTAGAGTTTATGCCCTAGAGGCCAATTATTTGATATAATTGCTTAAAGTTTTGATATTATATTTGGTTGAATAAATAAATGATTTTATTATGGTTTTATTTACTGGGTAATATAATTGTTAACATAATAAAATTCCTTAGAATAGTGATACAAATTATATAGTTTCAAGTATGTGACTTGAACATGAGATTATAATTACAATAAGTATCATTGTTCTTAAATGTCCTTTAGTCGAGTATCATTGTTGATGGACAACAATGATGCATTGAGACTAAGTATGTGGATCGACCGATGACCAAATCTCATTGGTCATAAATATATGAGATATTAAGTCAATGCATAGGTACATGTTGAAGAACGATGTCTTTGGATGGACCCACCATGAGAATTCTATATGGAGCATTATGCGAAGTGTCATTAGCAATTCTTCTCATAGTGATAATGATGTAATGGTCCTCCCAGACACGAAATCGCTATATTACTACACAAGAATTTATTTACTTTGATATCATCAAATGTCACCTTTAATAGGGTGGACTATAAATGTGATTATTGGGTTCATCATGAATCGTGTGAGAAATATGAGTGATCTAGATGGAATTTAACCATCCTATATATTATGGGTGATATCCATAGGTCTCTTGAATGAGTAGGACTATGAAATGCATGATCATGCTCAAATAGTGATTTGTTTCATATAGTCTACTCATTAATTAAGAAAACTCAGATTAAATTATGAAGAGTATGCCACATTCCATGACTCGAGTTTAATCTAGGATATTAAGGTTAAAAGGATTAAATTACATTGAAACATTGGTCACGAAAAAGGTTGCATCGAATCATCGATCTTATTATTACTTGGGTAGCAGTGATGCATTACTAGATGCCGCTCACTGTTTATAATTTTATAATATGATTTTAAAATTATTGTCAACGTAATAATAACCTATAGGGTCACACAATAGAACGTAATTTAAAAGGAAATTAATTTAAATTTTAAGGATTAAATATATTAATATGATTAATAGTATTTAAATCACGAATTTAAAGTAAAAGGATAATTTGTATATATGTATATTAATTAAGTAAGACTTAATTAAAAAATATATATATATATATATATATATATATATATATAAATTCGGATTTTATGAAATTAGGTTTTGATTAATACCTTTTAACTACTATATATATGATATATAGCAGCCACTTAGAAACACAATCAAAAACTTACAAACCCTAGCCGCTCTTAGAGAGAGACAAGAGAAGAGTTCGAAAATCTTGTTCCTTTGGTGGCTAGTACCGCAGCTCCTTTTATTGCAGAATCGTTCGACGATTTGTGTGCGTTCGTGTGGATACCGTAGAGACGTAGTACCGTGAGGAATTGCGTTGGAGATTCGGAGCGTTTCAGAAAATTCAATAATCGATATAATATATAAACCTCTGAATTAATTGAATTTTTCGCATGGATCCTGTTTTAGGGTTTCGAAAATTGCTTTAAATTTTTTATTTCCGCTATGCATTTCTGTGCCGAAACCCAACAAGATCAACCTAACAGTTTTGATCTTTTCTTCTATACATTCAATTACAGAATGATAAACATAAAACACAGATCAAACCTAACAACTTTGATCTATCACTAAGTCCTTGTATATGTACTTCAAGAAGGACTTTACATATAAGCATGATTATTTACTTTCAACATCAAAATTAAATATGCAATTCCCAACACTATTACTTGATATATCACCATTGGCAGTAGTTGTTGTCAGCTAAACTACCCCACTGCCAAGTGTTTGTGTAACCACTTAATTGTTTTGTTTATATTAATTAATTAAGTAATTATTTAAAATATGGGTTGAAAAATGGTTTACCGGATTGAGCTCATATTTCTTTTTAAAAATATGTGTCCAAATTTTACCCAACTTGAATAAATAAAAATAGTTAACCAACTCATTTAGTTTTAGTTAATATGAATTGACTCAATAATTAACCTATTATATTATCAGTTATTGGTGACAAAAGAATAACATTTTCATAGTTTTTTATTTGTGCTTACAATATAGAGGTGTTTTACTTAACTTTTTAATTGCTTAAATAAGTTGTATTGTTTGACTGACACACCTATAAATTAAAAAATAAGTTTTTCATTTAAAAATATTAAAAATGGTATAAAACAACAAGTGAAAACAAACAAGGCCTAAGCATGCTGAACTAAGTTAAGATTTCTTTACTTACGAGTGAAATGATTATTAAAAAGGTTGGTCATGTTTTTCTTCTTCCTAAATTTAAATTGTATTAAAAAAAATGAAAGTACAAAAGGCATGAGGAACTCCAATCAGAATATAGCATAGACATCATAGGGCATGCCCTATGATGTCATGACTATAAAAATTACAAGGCCAACATGCCAAACAAAATAAACTATCTAAACATTCACGAGGCACAAACTATCTAAAAAAACCATGATATGCCTAACTGGAATCAGCATACAACAACAGAAGCCTCAAGCCCAACCAAGCAACCAACAAACTCAAGATTACAAGATCAAATGCCTAAAACAGGATGTAAACTTTACTTTTAGAAACTTCATGTGACTATACAGTTTATATTTTAAAATATGCATAATGTCAGCTACAATTGTCCTAACAGGTATAGAACGATTAAAATGTAATCGAGCATTCCTTTTCTGCCAAATGTAATAAACCACAACAGCAAATCCCAACTTAAGTAAAATATTGCAAAATCTTGAGCCAAAGCATAAAATAAAATAAGATGTAATGGAAGACCAGCTTCGATTAAATCCCCTTAAGCCACAATTCGTAAGCACTTGACCTAACACTTGGAATGAGAAATTGTAGTTAAAAAACAAATGATTAAAATATTTCGTGTCAACTTTACAGAGAACACATGTATCATTAAGATCAATACCAAAACTAAGCAGCTTATCCATAATTCGAAGCCCATTTTGGAAAGTCATCCAAAGAATAAAAGACATTCTTGGAGTCAAAATTTTGTGCCAAACCAAAGCATGCCACTCTATAGTATAACTCATTTTGACGAATAGAATCCCAAATAGTGGCAATTTTAACCACATTTACTTTTGTACTTTCCCATAAAACCAAATCATTAGTATCAGAGTTGCACTGCCTAAAAAGATCACAAGAATTATGAAAATCAATAACATCGCAATGATTAGAATCGGCGTATAATTGATATTTGATATGAGAAAATCGAATAGAGAAAAAATAAAAGTCGGGGATTGAATTTAAGGCAACATAATTTTCACGTGTGATTTTAATATTCTTACATAGTTTTTTTACATAAAGGTAGGATCAAAGTAGTATGCACACATGTCAATCATGTTTGACGATAAAGCATATACTTTGTAACAATCTTATTCATTTATTAATAAAAAATATTAATTTATTAAAGGCTTTTAATTATCTACACGATGCTGTTTTATAATATGTGATAAACTCATAGTTTTAAGCAATGATTTTAGAATAATGATGATGATTATTATAATGATATCTAAATTCTTAGAAAGCTTAAAACTAAAATAGTTCCCAATCATTGGATTACTAAATTGGGGATTAGTGAATCCAGATAAATTGGTACATAGGTTGTTTGCTCATTGGATGAGGATGATTAATCTCATAATTATTTGTGTGGAGACACTAAAGCAAGTATGTAGATGCTTATTGGAGAATAACTTCACTGAACGTGGCTCGCTAAGGAATACCTAATAGAGTTTTACTTGTTTGTCAGTAGGAATTCTTGTAGTGATAGTAGTACAAGTGATCCTTAGACTTGAGATCATCATAGTATCTTGTGTATGATGAGTTATACTTTGACTTATTCTTTAAGACCCTTAGAGTATATCAAAGAGTATGATTGGGTATAATAAGTTGTACATGGAGATAATGTATGTCCTATGTGATTCGATAAATGGCAACCCAGTAGTCCTCGGCCAAGGCAGAATGAAATTAGAACGGAGTTTTAAATTTGTATTATTTGGAGTTGTGCATTTAAGAGTCGAAATACTTATAATTAAATAAAATAAGAGTTGACAGTAATTCCATGTCTTATATTTAATTGGGACATTGTACGGTGGAATGATTAAATTATACGGTAACTAATTACTCAAATATTTTTTTATGATTAATGTTGAAATCTATATTATTTGGAAAATCGTTAATCGTTAGGGAGACTTATCCTTATTGTAAAATAAATATTATTTATTTAAATAAATTAATAGTTTAATCTATTTATTTAAATAAGATTCGAATTATTCTAATTGATTTATTCACAACCGGTTTAATATGAAAAACCTAAAGGCGCACACCATATAATGAAGAATAATTATTTAATAAGTTAATGATATAATCGTAATAATATGTTAAGTGTATTTAATTTAATCTATGGTGATAAGGTTAATTAAATAGCTTAATATTTATTATTTAATATTTTAGAAATATTAAATATAAATTAATAAGAGGAGTCTTGTTAATATTATTACAATTATTATTATTTTAATTTTTAAAGGAGTTTGAGAATTAATTTAATATAAGTACTCTCATTTATTCATAATAAGATCAGGAGATAAATTAATTAAAAGAGTTTAATTAATTATTCCTAATAAGATTAGGGAGCCTAATTAATTAAAGGAGTTAAATTAATTAAATAATATCTTATTTTAATAATATTAAAAGGGTTAGCTGATATCTTTATAAGAGGGTCTTATGTCAGATATGATGGGACGTGATTCTAATTATTGGAGAGAACACTTTTTTTTTCCTACAGAGATAGAAAACCAGGGTTTAGCCAACCACCTTACTTCTTGAAATAAAAGGAATGAATCAAACCCGGTAGATTCAAGTTGAACGCGAAAAAGATTTGGAGGTAAACTAGTATCTAAGGAAGCTCGAATCTTCAAGGGTATAATTTTTATTCTTCATATTTTCGTTTAATTAATAATTATGCATAAAGGATGATCCGAGTATATGGTTTGTAAAAATTTTAAAATTTATTTTTACGCTTCCGTTTTACTTTGATACAATCTGATTGTGTTCATGAATCTTACAAACCTAACATTGTATAATTATGTGAAATGAACGGTGAGATTTATCTCAAACTTTGGACGACCCAGATTATTTATTAGGATGAACGGGAAATTTAAAATCAGTTCTATTTTGTTAGATAGATTACGTTGTCAACCAAACATATCCCAAAGTATTTTATTTTATTTTTCTTTTCTTTTCTCTCCTGGGGTGTAAACGAGTCGAATCTCAGCGAACACCTTCATGCTCAGATTTGACTAGACTCAAAAAAATCGAGCTCGGATTCGATAAGAGATTTATATTTTTGTGCCAGATTCGACTCAGATCATTACTCGGACCTACTCGGCTCGTAAGTACTCAGCTTGTTTACAAAGTGAGTTACTCATGAGCCTTCAAATCGAGTTTCGAATATGAACCATTTCACTTAAAATTGAACCACTACATACTAAATTGGTTACTTAACTAATATTTATATATAAAACTTTTTCATTTTTATTTATGTATTGAAATTATAAAGAATGTAATAAAAATTGACATTCAATTCATTGATTTATTAAAATTCAAGTTTACAATATTTTATACTACACTTTATAAATTATAAAGATTGATACAAATATCACATATTTAACTTACTATCATGGATCAGACCAATATTCGAATATGATTCATCAAGCAGGTATCGAGTATGGTTCGAGAAAAAAAATGAAATACTCGAACCTTAATCTGAGCGAACAGTGGTATGCTCGAATTCGACTCGTGTATCATTAAATAGAAAACGAGTATGGATCTCGGATCAACTTTGAATTCAAGCTTTGGATCCGAGGATCTAAACGAGGATTTGTTCTTTGGGGGCAAGATTTTTTAACAACATAATATATATTCATAATTAAAAAGGAAAGTTCCACCATTACAAAACATATTTTTACTAAAACAAAGATAATGTAGTAATAGATTTGCTTTACCAAAGACAACAAAACATAGTAAAAAAAGTCTTTTAAAACATATCTTCGTCAAAATTGCACCTTTACGCTTTTTCAAATCATCACGAAATCCATCTATGATTGATTACATCTCGAATCTGCTTTACGCAATTTCTTTTTAATATAGACAATAAGAGAACAATAAAATATATTATTGAATAATATACTAGAGCTAGAGACTAGAGTTATTGGGCCAGGCTGAACAATAAAATATATTATTGAATAAGTGGGTCTAAAAAAGTGTTCACACTTAGCAACATTTTTTTTTTCCAGATCTTGGGGGGGCCATGGCCCCCTGCAGCCCTCAAATAGTTTCGTCCCTGTTTGGATCATATTTTCGAGCCGATCTCGAATTGAGTATCAAACTACTTGGTTCGGCTTACACCCCTATATGGAATAAACTAGTATGTGTTTTAACAAGTAATAATATATTTAATAAAATACAAATGATTTTGAATTTTTCGCTCACTCAATAAATTATTTGGATCGTTCAAAATTTATGATAAATTCTACCGTCCATATAATATCGGAGGGACGGAACACGGCTAGTATCATTAATAATACTCCATTTATTTGGACACAATTTATTGTAGTTTGACGAACTTGAGGACGGACATTTGTAGTTGTCCCATCACTCTTCTCTCCCTCTCACACTCCCATTTTTCTCGTCGCTTGTTTTGTATCTTTTTCCAACGCGTCGATCAACTTTCCTCCCCCTCCCTCTAATAAAAGCCTTCATCCCACGAATTCTATTTAATCCCCCCCTTCTAAACCTAATTTCTCTAAAATACCTACGAGTCCAATCAATGTGTGGCGACTTGTAGTAGATAATTCAGAGAGACCGACGAAGAGAATGGTTACAAGTAGAGAGCTGTTGGACCGATGGAGGGACATTGAAGATGAAGACGAAGACGACGATAATCCTGCTTCTTCTACTCGTTTTCGTCGGCTTAAAGAGGACTGGTTCGTTTCTCATCTGATCTGCTTCATCCTCTCTTTCAATTTCTCCTTTTATGTTAAATTACCAATCATTCATCAGTTTTCTCATTCGTAAGTTTTAGAATATCAGTTCATGTTTCTTATCCACAGTTTAAACGTTTGGTTTTATAGATTCTTCCCTTAATTTCTGACGTTTTCCCTGTTATATTTATCAATCTCACCCACCTTTTTATTTTATCTCTTTTAAATCATGCTAAGGTAGGCGGACCCAGGAATTCTTAACTATGGGGAGAGTGAAAGTTTAAAAAAATAAAAATAAAGAACTATAATGAAATATTTTTAATTAATATTATAACATAAAAGGTGAGAGGAACTATACTGACATAACAATATCCAAAATAACACGACTTCATTACAATATACAAAATAACTAAATTGTAAAAGATAAATTGACCAAGCAAAGTTTCTTTAATAATAAAACCAAAGAATACCCATTACAATTGTTATATAAATGGCTTAAATATGAATTAGTACCCTAAACTATAGGTCATATTCCACTTGATTCACCTTTCAATTTTATCAATTAAATGATTGAACAATTAATTTTTTCCAATTGCAATAAATTGATCCGCCACGTCAACAATTGCTGACGTGGCTTAAACACGTGACATGTAAAAACTGATGTGTTAAAAAGACTCAAATTGTAATGAATTTAAATAATTTTATATGAAATTAAAAGGAAAAATAATTTTATATAAATAACTATAATACTTCTAACAAATTCACCAAATTATTATCATCTTCAGTGCAGCACCGCCCTAGCCGTGCCACCAGATTCATAATCAGTCACAAAGGTGAGGTGTTGCAGCTGCCAAAACCATAACAAACCTTAACCACCACCATCACCTCCCTTAAATACGCAAAGATTAGAGAAAAAAGAATAAGAAAAAAAGGGAAAAAATGGAGAAAATAAATCAAGCAAACAACACTAAATTCCAACACCAGATTTCCTTTTTTCGATCGGAGATAGGTTATTAAACCATAACTGTACGGTTTTTGATTGGCAATTGTTAGCGGCTCGATGGAACGATGGTGACGATCGTAGGTTGTGGCGGTGGAGCTAGGATTCCACCCTCATCAGGATGCACCAGAAACCCACCATACCCTAGATTTGTCTTGGTGGCATCTTATTTGGGATAAGAAAAAGAGAAATAGAAGAAGAAAATGAATCATTTCCACCATCAAAGTATACCCACCTCTCTCTTTCTCTTTCTGCAACAATTTTGGAAGATGAGGAATTCAAACACTTTTCTCTTGTTTTGATGATACCAGATTTAGAACTTTAGATCATGAATGGATTGACTAGTTTGCAGATATGTTCTAAGTTTAAGGGTTTTTGTTTTGGGAATTTTTACTTCAAAAAGTGAAGCAAGAGGAATATGAGGAAGCGTGGCTTTGATTTTGATTTGTTTATATGTTTAGTTATTTAATACTTTTTGTGTTGAAGAATGAAGGTTTAATTTGATTTAAGTTTAATTGATTTATTATCAACTAAATGTATAAGAACTTGCTTTGATTTTCTAATTTTTGTTATGCTTTATTATGTTTTTTCCCTTTGAAAACATTAAAATTGTAAAAATAAATAATTTTTAAAACACATCAACACTAATATCCTACGTGTCCTATCCTCGTCATCAATTTATGACATGTCAGTTCTACATGGCCTAACCACATCAGCAATTGCTGACGTGACTGTTCAATTTGTTGCAATTGAAAAAAATTAATAGTTCAATCATCTAATTGACAAAATTGAAAGATGAATCACCGAAGTGGAATATGATCTATAGTTTAGGGTATTAATTCATATTTAAGCCTATATAAATATACAGTACTTCCTCTATTCTACAAAAAATAAAAAAGTCCTATTTGTAAAACTTACAAATTTTAAGGATATGTTTTATTTTTTGCATGTAACAATATAATCTAGAGGGAGAGAGACTCTCTTCACTTTCCATTGGCATCCTACATTTGGAAAGCAAAGGCTCCATTGAAGATTCAAGTTTCTGTATGGTCTTTAGTTCATGGTAGGTTTAAATACTAATGACATGCTACTGAGGAAGAGACCCTAATTATCATTTGTTTTTTCCCCACTTTTTTGTCTGTTTTTTTTTTGGTGGACTTCCAGGTTTTTGTATTGTAACCTCTTTCTTTCTGTCTAATAAAATATCCTTTTATTTAAAAATAAATAAAAGTGTACATGTATAATAACCATATGATAAAAGGCTGCAAAGGCATTAAGAGCCTTTTATATGTGATTTAATAAGGTGAGAGGAAAAATTAAAAAACTAACTATATGAATACTTCAGTCTTTAATTGTATGTATAATTGTAATAAGTACCTTGTTTTTCTCACTATTCAGGTTTTCAGATGCATTCAACTTTTTGATTCACTTGTCAAAAGAATATCACATCTGGTGTGGTTCTTGGGATTTGATGGGACCACTTCTAGAAACATTCTATAATTATTTTAAAGATGAACGTCATGATTCTCCTCTCAAACTTTTATGGAAGAAGATTTCTGAAGAATTGCGTCACTGCACACAATGCATTTGTCATCACCATCAAGCCCAAGAGAGTTACAGTATGGAGTATGAGTCGAGTTCAGTTAGGCCGCTTATTTTTGTGTTGCGGAGTCTTGATGAAGAAAGGGTAACTGAACACTTGAAAGAGATTAATATAAAAATAGAACGGGGAGAGTATGATCCAGTTTGTGACAACGCTGAAGTTGTTAGCGTCATGTTTGAGGTATATTTTGACGTTCAATCTCTTGTAAATTGCTTTTCTACTTTTGAAATACAGAACATCGTATTTGCATTGTTCTTTTCTAAAATTACTCAGTTGTTACTGTTGGGGTTAAGTTGTTCAAATGTTGCTTTTATTAGGTGCAGGCCCTACTTTGATTTGTGGAATAATTTAGTTATTAAAATCCTATGATGTAATCTGGCTAACTAGGGTAGACTTTCATCATAAGCTCTTCCTATCTATAACAGGTTTTCATCTGGTCTTGTTTCCTTCATTGTTTTCCATTTGCCTTCAAAACATTCTTTAGCTTAAGCACCCCAATTGTGTGAACTGTGAACTTATTTTCTCTGATCTCCTTTATGCCATCAATACATAATTATTAGCTTACAACTTCTTACAACAACTTTCCTTCTATCCTTAATGGGCTTATCTTTAACCAAAGCACTAACATCATAACTCCTAATAGAATCTTGTCCTCCCCCTCGCTTAGCAAGTCTGTATATATTTTCTCTCTGATCTGTATACCTATTCATAATAGAGAATCTATGCTCTAAACCTAGCATAGTTATTACCCAGTTGGCAGAGCTGTGTACTGGGATAGAAACACTTTTAACTTTAAATTTTTGTTTCTGAGAGTTTAATACCAAAATAAATGTTTCACTAGTTATATTACATGTTTTGCTGCACAAGTTTCCTTTATTTAAAAAAACAAGTTTTGTTTTACTGCTCATTATTTAGTCATGATTGACTGCTGTTTTGTTGAATATTTCTGATTGAGTTTCAGGTTTTAATGTTTCCTGTCTTGTTGGATGACCAATCCTTGGTTGCGGAGTTTCAATTTTTTATTGAAGCAGTTGATAACTCTCATGAATTGACTTTGTCTGGATTTCAACGGTATCCGGTATAAATTCCTGGTCATTTAGTTTAATTATGCATTTACTTTCATTTCATTAGTTCGTCATGCTTTCTTGCTCTCATTTCTCAGGGAGTTTATGCTTTACTTTTCCTTAAAAGCAGAAGGGCAAGGTCTATTGGTTTCCGCCTAGCTGTGCACATGGGAAAATTGAGGTACTTTTCTAAGTGATAGTAGCAAGCCAATCCACTCTGGTACAGAGGCCAGCTAGAAGTTTTATTTGTACGTCATTGTGACAATGCAGCTGGATGAGCTTGATACTTAGTTGTGATGTCTTTTGAAAGTATAATGTTCCATCAAAAGATTCTCATGGATCCTGGTTGGTTTTCATTCTTATCCTTTTTTGTATGTAGGGGAGCAGCAGATGTGGAACCGCTGCAGCCTTTGCTCAAGAGATACATCGGTTTTTTGGAGACAGAAGTCCTGTCATCAACTACTGAGACTTATAGGCCAAGAGTGCAGCTTGAGCGTATACCCATATGGCATGGAATAAAAGCATTGTAGGAAGCTGTGGTCTTAGTTGTAAATTTTTAGTTGCTATATTCAGCGATGTTTTTACAGGATCTAATTATGTTGCTTCATCTGTATCTTGAAGGCTTGGGTTCTTAGAGCCTCCTGCATTTGAAGAAGGGATATTGGAGCATTATCCCATTTTTTTGAGTATTGTACTAAACCATATAAGTGATGATTCCTTGGAATTTTCATTTGCAGTAAACTGTCTGAGAATACTCTTTGAAATGCTTGGTATGCTTTAATTCATTGTGTACTTTTTGGGTCCATCCTTTCCTCATTCACAATACTTATCACTTGTTCAATGTTACCTAACACAGTTTTCTTTTCCCGTCTTCTTTAAGGATGTAAGCTTTGGTTATCGGCTACATTGTCTCCAAATGTGATGCTTAACACGCTACTGGGTCAGTGTTTCCACACTCGAAATGAGAAAAGCCATAAAGATATTTTTGATCTTTTCCAGCCTTTTCTGCAGGTCTGTCCTACATCATTCTGCCATTGTGATTTGCAGTCCTCCAGTGGTTGTGTGCTTTTATTTTTTTACTTCTTTATTTCTAAACCACCGTGCATGGTAGTAGCCATTCATGTAATGCCACTGATGTTTAAATGTCCAATCTTTGCAGTCCCTTGAAGCTCTGCAAGATGGAGAACATGAAAAGCAACGGAGACATTGTCTTTATTTTCTCCTACACCAAGTGACTGTAAGCAGTAACTTCAGCATTTTGATGAGGAGAAAGGCTTGTCAGGTTGCTATTTCATCTTAAATATAGGATGGCGAATCAAAATAATTACATTTGATCAGTATTTGGTGGTTAGGCATGTAAAATTTCAATCAATATCTATATTTTTGCCGTTTATGTTAGATTCTTTTTGCAGATAGCTCTTCGCATTATTCATCGAGGTTACCAGATGAATCCACCTTGCCCACCTTTTGATTGTGCACATATGTGGTATGTAGCTTTACGTGTATTCTGCTCATGTGTGGAGGATTTCATCAGACTATATTATCACATAATATGATCTATTCATTTTGTCAATAAGTATCATTATGTTTTTTAGTTAAAATATATATATATATATATATATATATATATATATATATATATTTGTTGTTGTAAATTTGTGCATTATCTGCAGTCTCTTGTTCGTCATAGCTTTTGGACTGGGGAGATCAGAGAGAAAGGAAACGGCCTTTTACCTTATCTAAAAATGTTGATAAATCTAAAACAACCATTGTAACTGATTTTTCTTCAGTAATTGTAATTGGTATAGACATTTCCTAGTTTTCCTTTATATACTAGGAGAGCGTGGTTTCATATATTTTTATTTTCCGATATAAATTCTAGTTAATGCACTATGTATGGACCTTTATAAATTACAAATAGGCTTTTGGTAATAAATAAATGTAATCCTGAAAGTGCTAAGAAATATCAAATAAAAGTGCATGACTCTGTGATACATAACTTAAATTACTTCTGCGGTGGACAGGGGTCCTTCTCTTGTGTCTTCTCTGAAGGATTCATCACTTCATGGTTCTCTTCGGCAGCCTGCATTTGATCTTATTCAAACTATTATAGTGTCTGACGTTGCTGCATTAGTAACTGCAATGATGAACAACCATACACCTTCAATTATTAATAGAAGCTTGTCTACCGAGTTCAATGATGAAGATGAGGATCAAGGGCTTCCCTTTGCTCATGACGTTGAAGAGAAGGATATCAGTTGTTGGAATGAATTCAGTGCCCAAGGTAAAATTGCAGTACTGGAGTATGGGTGCTGGATGTGCATTCCAATGTTATGGGTTGATGTTTTAGTTGAAATTGACCCCTCAGTGCTTCCAATTTCATTTTCCAAGGCTGTGTTTTGGGCATTATCTCGTCTTTCTATGTTAGAACTTCTGGATAGCAGTGAAATGGTTCTTCCAGTCAGAAATTGGTTGACAACATGCGCTTCAGAAATTTTACATCTGTTTGGGTGGAAGGTTCCATGTGGTTCAGACGATGGTGGAGAAGGGAAAGAGTCAAAGAACTCTGCCCAAGTCTCAACAATTTGTATTCCTTTACTAAGAACATTGAAGAGGTTAACAGCATTGAATGCATATGTTGATTCTGCATATTCCATTTTTATAATTTGTCTACTGTTTTATAAGAGGGCTTTTATATGTAAGATGCTTGATTAGATAGACGATCGAAGATAGAATTCTCGCGTGTTGATGAAATTGTAATTTTACAGGTTAAGTACACATTATGTTGTTAGAATGGGGCAAGGAGAACTTTGGAAGCGGTGGACCTGGGAACCAAGGATGGGTGAAAGCTTGATCCTTTTGCTTGTGGATCCTGATGATGTAAATAGTTTGCATACATGCACACACATTAAAACCCCAAGTGGTGGAAGAAATGGCCGAGGCCTTGAGGAATAGCATCAAGGTCGCTGGTTCCATTCCTGATTCCCCATACTCAGGCCGGGATTATCTATCAAGTATATGTATATATATGCACCCGCACTAAGTCATTTTAGATGCTAGTCTAAAGTAATGGAATGATCAATTCATCTCCTCTGTATATCACACATGCACACAGAGACTCACAAATAAGCTCTTACACGCATGATTGTCAAATATGCACTTTTTTGGTCGATGCAGGATTCCAGGCAAGTTGCTAGGCGTATCCTTGAACAAGTCTCAAAAACGCGTACTCTTGCTTGTGGTTTGCAGTTTCTTTGCTCATGGCCGTCTTCGTTATTAGCCATATTCTTAGGCTTGAGACATGCCTTGAAGCTGGTATCATTTCTCTCCAGTCTTTAGCATATATCTAAAAGCTAATTATATTTTGTAGAGGGTGCTCTTTTGCAGTTAAATATATAGGGTTCAAAATTTCAATATGTCCAAATAACCAACTGGGTTGAACTGGTGTCTAGTGTTGTTGGAAGTTGTTTCTCAGTTGCAAATGTTCAGCCTTGGGTGTCAATATTCCCAAACTGTGAAATCCAGCTGAACTGACAAATACCATTTACCTATTACTCCCTCAGTTCCAGAATACATGACCAATATTGTCTTTTTAAAGTCAATTTGAGATATTACTAAATTAAAAAATAATTTTATTCCTTTAATTTTTGAAAACAATAAATCTTGTAACTGGTAGTATTGTTTAAATAGTTTACATTTTTCATAATTGTATTTCCTCAAAATAAATGAATTCATATCAATTTTGAATTTGAAAATGTTTCAATTTGACTTACAAAAGTCAAACTTGATTGTATATTTTGGAATGGAGGGATCATATTCAAATCCATACCGTTGTTAATATTATTTGGGAGAAGCATTGGCTGTGATAATAAGTAGTTGATAAGAATGTCTGATTATTATTATTTATCTGCCTTAATATATTATTAAGTGAACCTCTTCACATGACGCATAACTTAAGGAAAGTTTGTTTCCCTTTGTACCCTTGAGATAATAACATTGAGTTTGGAATGAGGTTCACAAAGTTTTGAAACTCTCAATTTTATATTTTTAAAATACAGGTAATGTAATGAAATTGGCAATACATAGCTATTTGAAATAGTGTTACTTAATTTTGGGTATCCCATTATTGAAAATGGGTCAGCTAAATTGGGATGGAGTACTAGTAATGACTAATGACTTGCTATTAATCTATTTACCATCTGTTTTCACATACAAAATACACTTTCTATAAATTGCGCTGGACTGTCAAATCTTTTTTGATTTTACAGCGTTAGAACACCACATGCTTTTGTATAACATTAACGACGATTTTTATTTTACTAAGAGGTTTTTTTTTTCCTTTTTTTAATCTGAAGGTGCAAATTATGTCTTAGAATCTTATCAATATTATTGTAAAGGAGTTTGTAATTACACTTGGTTTTCTTTTCATTCTATTTTTTCAGGTTCTACTGGATTCAGTTCTTCTAAAATTTCAGAGGTTACATCATTTATTCTTTGTTCTATGCAAAGTACTCAAGGAAGGGATTACATATAATGAGAACCCGAATGGGAATTCAGTTGATGATGCAAGTATGTTGAAGTTTTCTAATCAAGGTGGTTTTCTGAGGCAGCCAGTCGTTGATTCTTTGGCTAATAATACTGATGGGCATTCACCAAGTGTTGATTCTAAATCATGGGAGGCTTTCAGTTGCTTACTTTCTGTAATTGCATGGCCTTCTATTCTGAAATGCTTGGTAGAAGGAAAGGCATTCATAGATTACAAGCTTTCTCAGGTATTATAGACCTTTGTCTGGTTTGAGGGAATAATGTATATGGATAATTTTTTTTTTTTAGCTTGTTAACTTTTGGTTATTTGTCCTACACTGGCTTGTTTTTGTAGTCAATGTGATTTTTTTTGCTTTCAACACAGATCATATATATATATATATATATATATACACACACACACACACACACACACACCGCCACTTACGAATTATTTTTCAGTCAAAAATACTACACAGATTGATTAATGACTATGAAGCACAAAAACTCACTCCCAAGTCATGTATCTGTCTGTAAACCTAAACTCTTGGAAATTTCTTTGAAACATAATTTTGGTTTTTCTTTTTGTTTGTAGTATTACTTGGAAATGTGGTGGAAATTCTGGGATCTTCAGATGTAATTAATATGCATATTTAGATTTTTTTCAAAACAAATTTGGGGTCAACTTAAAAATTTGTATCATTTTATTCCTGTTTCTTGTTTCTGCTTCCGCTTCCACTTTCATGCTAAGCACAAATGCAATAAAAATGCTTAACTTGGCCGTCGTAAGTGTGGAAATTGTATGAATTTTTGAGCCTGTTTGATTCAATCAAACCCCAATATGACACTTTTTAGTGATATTGTGAGGAACTCATAAACACCCAACCCTTAATATTCAAACTATACGTGAACACATGCCTCCCACTTGTATCGAAATTTGATCTTTTTATTGACTCTTTACCTGATGGGAAAGAAAAAGATGCGAAGAATATGGCAGCCATATAATTTGACTCGTGTGAACGACTTCAACCCCTAGAGCACCATTTGGAGTTCCCGAAGATAGGACGGCAAAAATGATGAAAACCTACTATACTATATTCTTTTTCCCAATGATGGGACCAAATTTATAAATGATGTATCCGTTCTGCATATTTTGATGGTACTTTAGGGAAAAAATTAATGTCTAAGAGGGTGTTTGTTTAGCACTTATTGGGTTTGAATGGACCATCTGAGTGTGCTCTGCTATTGGGGCCATTCAGATCATTTGTTGGGGTTGATAAAAAAGACTGAATATGAATGGGCAAAAAGGGTCTGATCCCAATAAGTTGGCCCAAGCTGACTTAACAGCCTGACCCATACTTTTACTCACTTGGACAAAAATGTCCTTTTCATTTTTAAAAATATACCACCCTTACCTCTCTGTCTCCTCCTCCTTCCTAGCGAATACACTTCCTCACACCCTTTCAAGAAAATAACAAACATAACAATGGAGTTGGACTACAGTAGTTAACGGCATGCATGGCTTGAACAAACCAATAGTTAAAATCCACCCCTTGGATTGAAAATCCTAGCGTTGTAATAAATTTCCAGCAAAATCCAAGAGAGAAAAATTAGAAGAAAAGTGGGAGTCTTAGGCCATGATCAAGAGAGGAAGAGATATAAATTTCTTTATTACATAAAATACCGAACTTAGAAAGTAAGAGATAGAATCCTCACTAATTGGCACAAATTTATACATAAAAACCCTCAAAAATCACCTCTAAATTTGGGAAACCCCCTAATAGTTTGGTCCGAAAATGAAGAGGGAAAAATTTAGAATAGCATTAGAATAGGTAGAACAGAGGGTTGAAGCTCAAACCATTGTCACATGGACATAAATCCTTCTCCTCCCTCACTTTTCTTTTGTGTTTGGATGATAGGAGAGAGAAAATAGAAAATGGAAAGAGATAGAGGATAGGGAAGAAAAAAATATGGGAGAGAAAGTGGTACAATAAATTTAAATTTGTTAGTTGAAGTTGTTCTTTCCCCCCCTTCTGATTTGGGGTAAGAAATTAGAATTAGTAATCTAATTAAATAAATATTTACTTTAGGTTTTTTATTTTCATGTTTGAAAAGTATGCCTTTGTTGTTTTTTCGCTTTATTGGTGGTTTCCCTATTTTTTTAATCTCTTCTATAAATAAAACTAGTTCATGATCCCGTGCAAATCGTTAATTTTGTTATAGAATTTGTATTATACTATAATAATATATTAGTTATAGTAATAATAGATCTATAATTTAATTAAACATTATTATTTTCTTCTAAAATATATTATTGAACTGATATGAAAATTAAATAAAATTTAAAATTCAACAATAATAATTCTTCTATTCATTTAATCTAAATAATAGTATTCGCCTTTAAATTAATGATTCATTTGTTTATATATTAAAATAGTCTTCTATTTATGTAATAGTAAAGTTTTATTATACTCAAATAGTCATACTTATATAATTTAATAATAAAAATTATTATATAATTAGGTATTATTGATAGTAAAATGTGAATTTTAAAGAACTATAACAATAGTAAAAATATATATTAAAATAATAGATAATGTTAAGTAGATAATTAATATAGTAAGAAAATATATAAAAAGATTTTGAAATTGAATAAAGGATGAAAAGAATAGTTTAATGAATCTTTTTCCTAGGAAAACTTTTTTTTTTTTTTATAAAATATATATAATATATTCGCTTTCCTAATTTTAGGGTTGAAGGACTATTTCCTAAATTTCAGGGTTGAAGGACCATTTTGTGCTATTATATATCTTCTTTTATCAAAATAAAAAGAAGTATACTAAATATATACTTGGAATTAATTGAAAAGAAATTAGTTCAACATTTAAAATCTATTAAGTTAGTTCAGATGAATGGCTCTTTATATAGATACTAGTAACTGGAGCACATGCCTATGCAAGTGAGAATTTCGAATTATTAATTTTATTTTAGGACTTGTTGAGTTGTAAAAGAGTTAGAATGTGAAAGGAGACGAGGGATAGGGTAAATAAATAGTATAAAATACAGAAAAAAGAGGTAAAAGAGGGAGAAAAATAGGGAAAGTGGATGAAAAGAAGGGAATAAAATGATGGAAGAGTTAGAGTTTTTATCTATTTTACCTTTTCTCTGACCCAATAGTACAAAAGAGCGGTTATAAAAGATGCCCTCTTTAAATATACATCCATGTATTTTATATAGATAGATATAGAGATAGTTCAGAGGGCTAATATGGTAAATAATGCCAATTAGGATCTCTTATACATCACTAAACAAACATGTTTACCATTTAGATAGTTCAATATACAGATTCAAACACAATCTTTTACTGGGTTCAGCAGTTCAGCCCATTCAGATCTGTTGTCTGGATTAAGCGTATCACATAATGAAATAAATATCCCCTAAGAGTAGGTTCTAATGCATGTCTCCAGGCTATCTCAGTGTTGACTTTTTTAGTTTGGTCTGCTATTCAGGAGTGGCTGTTGTTCTATAAAGCATGGATATGAACTTGGGGTGCGATACACAAGTGTTCTGTATTTGCGACGTAGCAGTGGGGATAAACTCTGCTTCTTTCATTTAAACCCCTCATGACTTTAGTAAGGATATGAATATTCCTGTAAAGACTAAAGAGGTCGTATTGTTTGAGCTATTTGGGTGCTCAGGCTCAGAAAAAGGCCATGCTTTATGAGTGACCCAACACAGGCTTGCAGGAATCTAAAATAATAGTTTCACTCAAATAGATGAACATGCTGCTTAGTCACTTACAAATTATGTGGATTAGGGGTTCAGTTCTTCCGATATATGGTAAGGAGTTGGTTATTCTCCTACACACTTGTTTCATTTGATTATGCCTTTTTATTGGTTGTTCCAGATGACTTGCATCCGTCTTCTTGAGACATTACCTATTGTCTTTGAAAGGCTTCGACCGTCATTTCACAGCTTATTGGGGAACTTAGGCGTGATGGTGGAACGTGGAATTGACTTCAAATGGCTTCTTGATTTGATGGACTGGGGGAAGTCATTACTTGCAGTCATAGTTAGGTATTGGAAACAGACGGTCCTTTGTTTGCTAGATATACTGAAGTGGTCATGCAGTGATAACTCCTCTTCAATGATCAGGGTCATTGTTAAACTTATTAAATCTGGTGGGAATGGTTGCTTTTACATTCTAAAAATAATTTGGTTATACTTTTAAGTTATTTATTTATATTGAACTTTATCAAATTATTATATCTTGTCTTTGGAATGCAGATAATGTTTCAATGGATGACCTGACCAAGCAAGTATCACACCTTTCTGTATCGTTAGTGAATGAAAGTTCTTACAAATTTGAAAAAACAAATATGAAGTCAGAACCTCCTTTATCTGAAGGGTTGTTGCCTAAGAAGTGTATAACTCAGTTTGCACAACATCTTCCCTTCGAGGATGCAGATATGCAGATTCTAGACTCAACATCATCTGTGAATAATGAGGAAAGAGACAATGTAATAGTTCTTTCGGATGATGATACACACACAGAAATTCCTGACAGTGATAATCTTTACCCTCTGTCAAATCAGTCTATGTTGGATGGTAGTATACTGGATTATGGTGCTTCTGAAAGAGCTGTGCAAGGTGATCTAGCAAAGGAGGATATCTCCAGCATCGACACTTCACTGGATTTCTTGAAGGTTATTCATCAGACAGGCGCTCCTGATTCTGCTACTTCTGTTTCTCAGGAGCTGGAATCAGATACAATGAAAGGTATACTAGGACCAGTATCTGTTCTGAAACCAAAAGCTGTAGAAGATGCAAGGAAAGAAACAAATTCCAACTTTTGTGTAAATGATTCATTGACTTCTCAGTACAAATTGAAGTTGGGGAATGCATCTGATAAAATTATCAGTTCTAAAATTGCTGATTCTTTCCCGTCCAATATGAAGAACTCATTGGATAAAACTACCATTGCCAAGAATATGGATCAACAAGGCATCAAGAAGGTTTCAAGAACAGCTAATACAGTCATTCGAGAGTTGGTACATGATGCTGACAATGATCAATTGGAATTAGCACTAAAATCCGCAGGACGTCGGCAGGAATATATGTCAAAAGTTAATGCTTGTGGTCCTAAACGACAAGTCATTCAACTCAACTTACCAGTGGAAAACAGATATTCAAATCTACATAGGTTGGATGGTCGGCCAAATCGATTTAAGCCTCCAAAGCTTGATGACTGGTATAGACCCATCCTAGAGCTTGATTATTTTGCAATGGTGGGGTTAGCAGCTCCATCTGAAGATGAATATAAAACTGGTAGCAAATTAAAAGAGGTTCCTGTTTGTTTTCAATCGCCTAATGAATATGTCTCAATTTTTCGGCCATTGGTATTGGAAGAGTTTAAAGCGCAGCTGCAAAGTTCCTTTATGGAGATGTCTTCTTCTGAGATGTGCCGTGGAAGCTTATCTGTGTTATCAGTTGAGAGAGTTGATGACTTTCATTTAGTTCGTTGTGTTTATGATGACATTGATTCAGTAGGATCAAAAAGCTGTGTTGAAAATGACCTCATCTTACTTACCAGAAAACAGTTTCAAAATGGTTCTCACGATGTTCACATGGTTGGAAAGGTACATTTCTATTTGTATATTATTGGTAATTTCTCAGAGACAACTTATGCGTTTTGTGAATAATGCTTACATGCCCGCCGAGAACAGAAGATTTGTGTTTGGTAGTTTGTTCAATTTTAAACTTAATTGTCATATTTATGAACCATCATATTAGGGAAATGCTAGTTTGGGTGTATAGCAATGTTCTAAAAGGCGGGTGGCCGGGGGACCTAGTGCCTAGGGTGCCTAGGTGGGGTCTAGGCGAGATTTTTGATTTTAAGTCAATTTTAATATTTTATCTTACATTTATCTAAACAAAACAATAATATAAAACAAAACAATCTATAATAAAAATAATAAAGGCCTTTGCTTAAAGTTCAAACACATATCTTTAACGTGTTAGTATTATTCATAAACAAGATTGCTATTAAATAATAAAATTTAAAATTTTAAGAATTCAATATTAAAACTTAAGAAACTAAACATAAATTTAAGAATTATATTGAATTAAACTAAATATTACAAATGTATCATCATTTATATAATTTGAAGTTGGTATAAGTTCAAAAAATTACAACTATAATAAAATTATCCATTTTGACTTGATCTTGTTCACTTCTTGTTGTGATTTGATATGTTACAACCTACATTATAAATATGGTAAATCATTAGAAAAATAAATATATCAAGATCTGGTTTGGGTAATTATTTTTTTTTTAAAAAAACTCTCCGTCTAGGCGTCGCCTCGCTTTCCTAGGCCCCACCTAATTTCCTGAAGGAATTTTTTGGCCTAGGCGAGGCGCCAGGGGGCCCTAGTGCCTAGGCGACCTTCTTTTAGAACACTGGTGTATAGTAAGCTGACCATATAAACTTTTAAGGGAAAAAACCTTGCTGTTAAAGATATTACTCCATCCTACAAAAATCCATTATAACTTTTTGCATAAAGTTTAAGAAAATTTTACACTTGATTTCCTAATTAATTATTATTAAGTCTGTGGTTACGAGTGCTCTAAAAGTTAAAAAAAAAGGTTTAGTTAGTGGACAGAAAACCCAATATATTCAAATGATAAAAGTGACATGGCTACGAGTTAATTGGTCCATTTAACTTCCTAAAGTTTCCCGAAAAGAAAATGTTGCCATATTCGTGGGATTCTAATAGGAAAGTGTTGCAATTTTTGTGGGACGAGGAGAGTAGAATATGAATAGAGTCCAAGAGAAAAGGGCTAGATTCTTTTTTCTAGATTTTTTTGAAGGTTGGATCTGTACATGAAGTAAAATGAATAATAAATTTATATTACTTATTTCAAACAGAATTTCAAGCCAATGTAGCCAACGATACAAACTCTTTCTTGCAATAAAAATTTGCATTGGGATGTTGATAAGATTATACTAAACTTTTTTTTGGTGGAAAAAGGAATTATGCTTTAAATTATTCATTTTTCAGATAAAACTAATTACTCTATGTTCCAAAATATGTGATCATTATTGACTTTGAAGTCAACTTAACGCATTTCCAAATTCAAACTTGATATAGATTCATCAGTTTTAGTCAATATTAATGATAAATATTGTAAATCATAGTTATTCATTAAGCTACCTACGAGGCGACGATACCTTCTTCGCCAAAGTTGCTTGGGCGATAAAAGCGATTATGCTATGACGTTAAATGCTGGCGACAACGCTTTAAATGTTTAATTTATATATTATTTATTTTACTTAACACAAGTATATTGACAATTAAATTTCATATACATTAAAACTCAAAACACAACACTATGAAATAACATTAAAAACATAGTTATGTAAATACTTAGCAATAGCAATCCAAAAATAAAACACTTGATATTAAAAATTAGTAAAAGAACTGAAGAATTAACAAACACCACATGGAAAATAAAGTTGCAACCAACCATCACAAATATGTAGTCTAATAACTAATAAAACATCACATGGCAAACCAAAATAATGTCTAGACTCTCTACACTAGTCTTTAAACATTGTTTAAGCAAACTCATTAAAGAAAAGGTCATCTCCATCTCTTCCACGAGAACTACTCATTCAAAGGCGTAGCTGGTTTTTCTCCAAAATCATCCTCCACATCTTCATCATCATTTGGAATTCTCTCTTCTTCATCAACTAAATCATCGGAGTCGGAATCCATCAACCTTGATTTCCTTGAAGTTGAACCACGACCACGTCGAGAGTACGTGTCATGAGATTATCACTTGTATTAGCATGAGCCGTCCTTGAAGGATTGTGACACTCAAGCGTGTTGGATGCATTGATTGCTCGATCCACATCAATCCATGTAAGATCCTCCTCTGGATGAACAACATCGGCCTCATTAATGATCCATTCATTATCCCATTCAAAGTCATCAATGGCTAATGGATTGAATTTTTTTCCAAGTTCACGCCTCTTTTGAGACGATTTTCATTTGTATTAGACATACACCATGTCACTATCGTTTGTGTTCCAATCTATTCCTCTTCTCCGTATGAATCTAAAATAAATAGAACAAAAAATAATAATATTAATGATAAAATTTTAATTATATAAAAAATAGTTGGTATTAATATTGAATGATTTATAACTTGTGAAATTTGAACCAACAATAGAAAGTACTTACAAACTCAAATGTACTCCAATTGTGCTCACAACCGGAAATACATCGGAGGCCTAATTTTTTTTTCAAACGAGGATAACTCAATAGCCCACCCTTCAAAAGCAGTCCACCAATCAACTAACAAACATGTAAAATATATATAAATATTTTTAAAAGGAGGAAAAAAAGAATGTATATAATTATAATTTAGCTTTTATATCTTTATATATTTCGATATACTTACGAGGATTCTTTGATTTCCGTTGCCTAATCGCCATTTCTCTTGCAATAGCATCTCATGAAGCATCATAGTTATCGGATAGTTTGCTTATCTTGTCTAGCAAATCTAGCTTGGGCATCATCTTTACAAGAATGTCATTGAAGTCTTCTCGTAAAGTATTAGCAAACACTCAGCGTTCCTCTTTGATATCAAAGTACTTGTCCGAATTGAGAAACAACGCAACCCCATATAATTTTTGCTCCATTTAGTTTTTCCAGCGCTGCTCAACAATGTCAATCACTTTCTTGTACAATCTTTGTTTGTTATGAAATGCATTTTTGATTTTTTTCTTTGCACATTCCATCGCAGTGAAAACTTCTGGCATGACAGGCTTCTCATCACCATCAACAATCCTCAAGAATATTAGAAGTGGTTGTGATGCCCTAATGCAATCCTCAACATGATGTCAAAATGTTGTTGAAATAATAGTATCACATACTTTCGTCCCCGCTTCAGTAGCTGACTACTTAGATTTTGTCCAATCATTGCTTTTGAACAAATGCCTCAATGCATCTCTATGCTTGTACAAACTCTGCAAGGTTAGAAAAGCTGTAGCAAATTTAGTAATTGTGGGTCTTACAAAGTCTCTCTCATTTGTTTTGTCCCTCATCGCATCAAAACGACGACCATGCCTATAAATGAATGTTGTGATTCTTCTTGTATTTGTGATTGTGGGCTGGAATTGCTTCAACTTGCCTATGTCCTCTAGCATGAGATCAAGGCAGTGAGCAACGCAAGGTGTCCAAAACAGTGTAGGCCTCCTCTCAATTAGTATATGCCCAGCTGTCTTGTAATTAGAGACATTGTCCGTGACCACCTGAACAATATACTCGGGGTTAATTTCCTCAATCTTACTATCAAGTAGATTTGCCAACATTGTGGCATCTTGTGACCTACTGGAGGCATCAACAGAACTCATAAAATAAGTCCCCTTCGGACTATTAACAAGGAAATTCAACAAATGTCTTCCCCTCTTATCTGTCCAACCATCCGAAATAAGTGTGCATCCATATTCCTTCCAAACAACTTTATGTTTTGCCTTTAACTCATCAGTGTTCGTCTTTGCCTTCTCAAGTAAATGAACCCTCAACTTATGATACATTAGAGGCTTTAAACCTGACCCATATTGCCCTATGGACTCGATCATTATCTCAAAGCTCCTTGCATTTGCAACATTGAATGGTATGCTACACTCGTACAAAAAGTTGGTAATGTGCATATGAACTCTCTTCTTTTCCTCCGGTGTCCTCAAATAATTTTCAATACTTGTTTGTCTCAAATGCTTGTTATGCCTCTCCTCTCCAACTTCTTCGGGACTTTTCCTTAGAAGTGCTTCAACCGTCTTTGTTGCAATTTTTGGTTGTGGCTTTTGGAATTGAAAAATAGCTTTCATCATTTTGGAAGCGGTCCCAGAATTTGGGATAGTGTTAGAAGAAGCATTAGAAGTCATGCTTGGACGAGCAAATGATTATTCTTCTTGCACGACATCATCATCATCATCATCATCATCATCTAGCTGACTTGTTCCTCTTTCTAATATTCAAAGTCGCTTGCATCTCCTTCATAATTTTGGTTGTTGTTTTGGGGCACTTCGCTGCATCTACAACTTTTTTTTGCTAAATGTTGTTTCAACCTTTTGATTCCCGAACGACATTCCTTTCCACAAAGGATACATAGTACTATATACTTATTACTCATATCCGGATAATTCCCATATTTTCAATCATCCGAGTCGTTCGATTTGACCTTTCTTTTCAAGTTCTTGGTTATATCATAACCATCGGCTCCCGAACTTTTTACCATTTTACTTTCTACACAATACAATAAAATAAAAAATATAAGACAAATTGTGTCAGTATATATATTGTATATATGTAATATATGTATTAGTATATAACCACATCAAGTAGATAAGTTATATAACCACATCCTTTTGTATTTATATTGCAAATCAAATTAATCAGAAAAAGCCTACTTAAAGTTATTCACATAACAGAAACAAATTCCATCTGCTTTTGAAAATAAATTAGAACAGTGAACAATTATGAAACTTAAATAATATCCAACCAATAGCAAGCATATTAATCCAGAACAACCATTAGATTGCCACATACACAATTAAGAAACTTAAAATTTAACCACAATCAATAGATAAAATGTAAAGAGTACATATATGAAATATGTACATATATTTATATAATTATATATATATATATATATTTATAATTGTGTATGTGGTTGGTGGTAAACTGTGGAGTAAAGTGTAATATAAAGCAAATCGTTGGAGTAAAAAAAATTAAAGTACTAACTGAGTTCTCAGAGCAACATGATATATATAATATATATGAAAGCATAGAAGCGAGCAGCCGACCATATAACGAATCTAAAAAAAAAAGGAACGTCGGTCGTTTTACTTGCGAGTCGCGGCCAGAGAAGAAGAAAGAGAAGAAAAAAAACATACCTGATAAAGAAGAAGTGATCGGAGCTGTGGGTAGTCCTAGTCGGTCGGAGCTCCGAGATGTGGGTAACTGGGTACTGGTAATTTCTCTCGCTCGCTCTCCCCTTTCTACTCTTCTACTTTTGCTCTTTGACCGCTGCAAATAGCTATTCAGACCTCTGCTCTTCGTTTTGTTCTCTCTTTTTTTAATCCAGTTGGCCTTTGGGTCGGTTCATACTCGCAACAAAGCAAGTCGCTCGCTCAGCTCGTCTAATTCGTCGACTAGGCGTCCATGGAGTCATGGAGATGACTTGTTTTCCTAGGCGCCCGACTTACAAGCCTCCACAAGTCGCTCGGTCGCCTTGCCTTCATCGGACCGACGCCTAGGTGACGCCTTAACAACTATGTTGTAAACTATCCAAAAATTCTACTAATTATAACATTTATTGTTTCGTAATTTTTAGTAATTCTTATTAATTTTGAGTTTGAAACTATTTCAAATTGACTTTCCAAAGTCGATTATATAATGATCTTATAATTTTGAACGGAGGAAGTATTTAAAGTAACAGTTAGGAAATCTTGGCTCACCACAAGCTTACCCATAAGCAAAGTTATTGGTACTCTTGCTAGTATAGTAGAGTTGATGCCTTATTATATAGCCAATTTAACCCACTTAAATCTTATCGTCCTCGCTAAGGCTCATGTATGTTAATCATAACACATAAACTCCCTCTCTAACCTGTGTGAAATAATATCAGCATCACCCCTTCATTTGCCCCAACCATCATAAACCATTGCATCCTTGTGAAGCCCTGATGTGATTCATATATTGGTTATGTACAAATTAATGTGATTATTTATATTACTATAGTAGTATTTAATTATAGTAATAGCCTAATAGGTTTTTATAAGAAACTAAACTATTCTAAAGTTTTTAATCATTAGGATTTGTTTCCTTTTAAATTAGGATTTTAATTGGTATCCTGTAATTAGGGTTTCTAATCTCATAATAAATTGATGTACTCTTCATTATTTTTTCACTTAAAATTATGAATTAATATGAAATTAAAGTTTTGTGCTTTGTTTGTGTGTGCTTCTACCAATTTCATGTGTGGGTAGGTTCTCTATTACCCTTCCATTTCATCTGAATCTTTTATTCTAATGGTTTTTCTAAAGCTGTCCTGCATCAGGCTCATAACTGTTACTCAGGCCTAAATTCCCTCTCTATCCTTTGTAGGATAATACTAGTAGCCCCCTTCACTTGTCTTAACCATCATCTTCTGAGGTGGGATATACCCCGGTTTGCCTTTGCGTCCTCACCTCTACCAACCTGACCGAATTTTCTGGTCCGTACTTTCGAGAGTCGGTTTTGATACCATTTGTAGAGACCTGACCCACACTCGAGTCCGGGATAAGGCTAAATCCGCAGCTCAAGAGCACTATATAGCAGAGTTGATGTCATGTATACAGTTCGGACTAGTTGGTAAATGGATCAAATATAATTCAATATACCTTGCATAATTAAACCCAATATTTTAGTACCTTGCATAATTAAACCCAATATTTTAGTCAGAAAGTTAACTGATTATGTGATTATGCTTCTTACTTTTGATCTGTGTTCTTGAGTTTATTTTTTTTGGGATTTTCTTTTTGGAATTTTCTAACATGTTTGAGTTCTGAGTTCCAAGCTTGGGTTGAACTTCTTAGAGTATGATGAAGCCTACCTTCGTTGCCAATTGTAGAGCATTTTGTGATTTTGCTTTTATGTTTAGTAGTACTTTACCGTGCACTTTTCTAGTCTGCTACAAGAAGAGTTGAAGTTTTTCTCGAATTATGTTTAATATTCTGACTCATATCTATTCTTTAAAATCTGAATGTTGTGCTAGAGTGCTAGTAATTGTTGTTTTCCCATAGTCATATATTAAGTTGCAAACTGTTATTTAGTAGTTAGGTTTGTTTTTTGGGAATTTCTTGATGACTGATTAGTTTATTAGTAACTTATTCAATTACATTTTGATTTTACTTCACAAATTTGGTGTGTTCATCTGCATTCCCAGGTGGAAAGGCGTGAAAAAGACTATAAAAGAAGTTTAAGTGTTCTTGTCATTAGGTTTTATCTTCAAAATGGGTTTTCTCGTTTAAATCGAGCAAGAAAGCTTCTTCTTGAACGAAGCAAGTGGTTTATCAGTCGCCTTCTGAGCATTACACCTCAATTACGAGAATTCCAGGCATTATCGTCGATAAAAAATATCCCTCTACTTCCTGTGATCTTGAATCCTATCAGTCATCCTTTTGGTCATAGTGAATCTAGGGAATATTATCTTACTAAGTTGTCCCAACCCTTGCAACAAGTTCTGAAATCGTCATATAATGATAGTCAAGTTCAAGCAATCAGCGCTGGCATTGGACCACTGGATTTGAAATCGGAATTTGATTTGTCTCTTATACAGGGTCCTCCAGGTAATTTTTTTTTTAATTCCAGAATTGAGTTTTTTGTTTGCAGTATGCATGTCTGGGCCCTGGTGTTGAATTACTTTTACCATTAGGTACTGGGAAGACTCGAACTATTGTGGCCATCGTCAGTGGTTTGCTTGCATTGCGCCGAATGAATGATAAGAAAAGACAAAATGGCAGTATAAAATTGGATACTACTTCATGCACTAATACAAAACTGCTGATGAGTCAGTCTGCTGCAATTGCAAGGGCCTGGCAGGATGCAGCCTTGGCTAGACAATTAAATGATAATGAAGAAAAATTTTGCAAATTTGTGGGCAGTTGCACAAGAGGAAGGGTGCTGATTTGTGCACAATCCAATGCCGCTGTTGATGAATTGGTATCAAGAATATCCAGTGAAGGTCTCTATGGTAGTGACGGAATGATGTACAAGCCATATCTTGTAAGGGTTGGTAATGCGAAGACAGTCCATCCAAATTCACTACCCTTCTTTATTGACACTCTTGTTGCAAATCGTTTGGCTGAGGAGATGATGATAAATGTAAGTGATCCAAAGAATGATACTAGTGGGGATTCAACAGTTCTACGTTCTAAACTAGAAAAATTAGTAGACCGTATCAGGCTCTATGAAAGCCGTGCTAATTTAATGGATGGGAACTCAGGCTCAAAAGGTTTGTTGGAAGGAGAGAACGCGTGAAGGAAATGTCTGATGCAGAAATTGCGGCAAGGCTAAGAAAATTATATGCAGACAAAAAAGAAGTCTACATAGATCTTGCTGCTGCTCAGGTGCGAGAGAAGAAAGCGACTGAAGAAAGCAGAACTCTCAAGCATAAATTGCGGAAATCTATTTTGAGGGAAGCTGAAATTGTAGTAACCACATTGAGTGGCTGTGGTGGAGATCTGTATGCAGTGTGCTCTGAAACTATTTCAAGTCACAAGTTTGGCGCTTCTTTGGAAAATACTCTGTTCGATGCTGTTGTGATCGATGAAGCTGCTCAAGTATAATATCTTGCCTATTCTTTCTCGTTTTGAATTCTTTGGTCTTTCTTTTACGATAAGTTAGTTCATTGGCCTGCCTTTATGTTTTGGACATTCGTTCTGTTCTGTTTCCTACTTTCTTTTCTGATAATTTAGTTCTTTGGTCATCTTGTTTTGGATTCATTAGCTCTGATTCCTTTTTCTTTTTGTTTATTTGGATAAGTTAGTTCTTTGGTCTTTATGTTTGGATTCATTAGCTCTAGTTTGTTTTCTTTTGCTTCTGAGTTTCTGTTTTTACAGGCACTGGAACCTGCCACTCTGATTCCACTTCAGCTGTTAAAATCTAAGGGTACCAAATGTATTATGGTAGGGACCATTGACTTAATTTGTTTTGCTAGTATAAGGGTAAAAGTACTATAATTCATTTACAAAATTATCTTTCAAGGTTGGTGATCCAAAGCAGCTTCCTCAAGACAGTTATCTCTAATGTTGCAAGTAAATATCTGTATCAGTGCAGCATGTTTGAACGTTTACAAAGGGCTGGTCATCCTGTCCTTCTGCTTACCGAGCAGGTAATCTCAAGTTCCGTATTTGTTTGAGCTTTTTACATGATGATTGATTTATAATGTCATAGTATTTATCATCCCTATGATACTAATTTAGATGTGCAGAGGAACCTGTCCGCTTCCATGTTTACATGAGGACCTCTGCATGCTTCCTAGGATATTATGTACTCCATCCGTCCCAAATTAAATGCCCACTTTACCATTTAGTTTGTCCCAAATTAAAGCCCCATTTCAAAATTTATACTATTTTTACTTACTTTTTCTCAATTATGCCCCTTTGACAATTTAAGTTATAGTAGTTCATATTCTGTGCAATGCACGGGCTAGTTTGAATAATGGATTTAATAATTTATTGAGCATTCATGTCATATCTGAGCTAAATATTAACTTCATTATCTGAAAGTGAAGTAGAAAAGTGAATCGTTGTTGCCTGTAAAGTTGTAAAGCCGACTTTTCTACATGAGGGCAATGTCAAATCTTTAGGAATTACTCCCTTGCAGGTTGCTTTTGCAACTAAAACGCAACATAAACATTTACTAAAAAGACTCTTAGAAGAGGTTCAAAATTATCATACAATAAAACAATTGAAAGGATGTTAAGTTATTAGACAAAAAATATTTTTCTTTATCCTTTTCATTAATTGTAAAACCCAGAAACAGAGTGTAAGCTCAATTGAATGTATTTGTCTCAATTATACCCTCAGGTGTCCTGTTTCCACTCTTTTTAACCATTTACAGCAACTAAAACAAATGATTTGATAAAGAACCTGCTTCACCATAAAAAGCTCAATAATTCCCCCCCTTTATCCTTCTCACTTATATAAATAAACAAAACAAATGAAAACAAAACCCCATCTCCTTGACATTTCTCACTTGGTGGTTGCCTTTTTCCCAACAGAGCATCTGGAGATTTCCAAAAAAACCCAACAATCCACCCAAGTAAACAGAAAATGATCATGAGTTACAACCTTTGGAGGTGTCAAAAGATCTTGGTGGGTGATCAAATAGCCAAAGGGTAAAAGAAGTTAATAACCCACACATCAAGCAATTCATTACGCACATATCTACCAAGTAAATTTAAAAACAAATAATCAAATAGCTAACCTTAAGATAGAGAACACCACCGCCCAAACCACAATTATCGTCGGCGGTAAAGTTAAGGTGAGCCTTGATACTATAAAAGCAAACACCCCTCCAATCGGTTGAGGCGTTTTTAGAAGTCACAGATCCCACAAACACCGGTAGCAAATCAACGACACTATGAAAGTTATTAAGGACGGGCCACAAAATTTGTCTCGGCAGAACTAGAAGTACATCTGTTGGCATAAACGGAACCTTAAAAGCATACTCCATAAAAATTCAGACTTTCTGAACTAAACCAAAATTCCCAATAAAAATGCTACCTTTGTCAAGCCTTTTCAAAGCACAATAATACTCGATCATTGATACCATAGAAATAAAAATGCTATCACTTTTCCCAAATATGAAAGGTAGTAATAATTCCTTAAAATATCAAATAAAACACAAATGTTGAAATTTTTAACACACAATTAATCACACAGTGGATATATTCATATCATTCCCAAAAATTTTAAATAAAAAAACAAATACCAAAATTTTATATCCAACACAAAATATGTGCCTCAGTCACATAATGAGAGTCACCATTCAAAAGCCAAAGCTGGAACGAAATTATGAATGTATAATCAAAGCTAAATCTTTAAGCTACACTACGAGTGTAACATCAATATTAAAAGTACTTACCTGAATATAATATATAACATGAGAAATTTAAAGAATTGCCTAAGAGCATGTGTTGATTAAACAGATAGCCACCATTTAGCCAAAAATAAATAAATAGATAACCACAAAACAATACAATTCATAACCTCATATAACACAAAAAATAATTCCCTCATCACCTGCTTAAGTAGATAATTATTGAAACCCCGATCTATAAATAATGCAGCCAATATTTGATGCAAGAGCAAAAAAAGTTTCAAAATCATGGTGGGCAAAATTTCTATATATTTACAGTTTTACATTATTTCTTCTATAAATAAGATTTTTAGCACTACTGAATTTTTTCCACCCAATTCATGGTGGTTGCCCACCTTATTGTGTGAATTGATTTGCCCCTAATGTTAAAGCATTTAACTATTCTTCCATCATCCAAAACTCCCTCTCTCCACAAATGAGAGTTCAATTTCTCTTTCTAGGATGTATGAAAATGGAACCCTCTTTTAAAAGAAATCTACAATAAATCTCATTATATCTAATAAGCAAGTAAGTTATCATCTTGGTATCTACAATGCATATTTTTTGTACATCAACAATAGCAGTTCATCAACAAACAAAGTAATCTGTAGTAAGTTGTAATCAGTAATTTGTACTCCGTCAAAATTATAAAAGGGTTCTGTAACAACTTCAGTAAATCTCAAGCTTAACGAACGATACTCACATTATGAACACTCCTGTCACACTTGTATTGTATCAAAAATTCTCTGGCCTTGTTGTCATAAAATATAACAAAGAGAAAAAATATCATAAAGATGGTACTTCATTCTTTATTCTTTATTAGTAGTGTTTCTCCCCATGTTTGGGACCAAATTTAACCTATTAAAAAATAGATGGTAATTCATTTTCCTTTCTTGGTGAATAATCCCAGGTCAACCCGCAAAGTATGGATGACTTGATTACTAAAAAAACAGTTTTTTTTTAATTAGTAAGAATTATACCATTTTATCCGACAAAAAGTCCTTTCTAGTATAAATAAAAGAGCACTTAATGCCACAATATTGAACTGGATTATATGACAATACCTTTGGAAACAAATAATATTCACAAAGATATGTATATACAAACATGCATATATCTTTTATATGTAAAAGAACACCAAAAACTGATAATGGAGTTGAGGCAGTACCTGCCAGTTTTAGTCTGTATTGTCCACAGTGTATCATCATATCCTTGAGATAGAACCTTCTGCAATTGAATCCTAGGAAATAGCCACAAATGAAGTCAGGTAATTTATAATTTTACAACAACAATAAAAGGTTGTTGAATCAAACAATCTGATAGCATAAATTCCAATGTGTATAAAAGCACTTACTTTCCTGTGCCATTCAAATCATCACTAGTGATTCTGCTATTCCAGACAGCAACATTCAACTCTCTTAACCCTTCAATTAGAGTAAAAACAAATTTCTCTTGGAAAGTAGGATTTTTACCTCCATTTAAAAAAAACCACAAACGAAATTCAAATTCCAAATCCCAATTGAATCTTAATCGTAATAAATTTCTCTCAACATCAATCAAAGTTGGATAAAAGCTCAAACACGCAAATCACCAGATAGAAGGAATTAAATGGGTATGGCGTTTGGTTTCATCCAAAACAAAATGGATGAATTTCTGGTAAGAGCAGTAGGCAGAAACTTCAATTGAAGCCCTCAATTTTCTCGTTGTAATACCACTAATTGAAGGTAATAATGGAGGCTTTAGCATTGAGAAAATGCTTAACAAAGAAGAAGACTCCATTGGAGAATGAAGAAATAAACAGGAACTTATAGAGATGGAAGGGGGAGGGTTTCCATATGGAGGGGGTAGAATTAAAGATATCAGGGGACCCAAAGTACTTCACAAATTCAATCAAATTACAAACCCCATAATAAAAGTTTATAGCTTTTTTCCGTTCATAAAACAAATGAAATCTAGAAACTTAATTTTCCAAATTTTGGGGCCAAATCACAAATCAAAAAGTACAAATGAACAAACCTCAAGTACAAAAACTACAGTGACATCACTTTGGGATTCAGATTCTCACACTCAAAAAAACACAATTAATTTATTTAATTAAACAAATTATTTGTTACCCAATTTCTAATCAAAGCTACAAAAATACAATTGAGCTCAGATGGAGAGAGAAAGTAAAGAACTTAAACTAAAAAACAAATGCCTCAATACTGATTCACTAATGTACAAACAAACATTAATTATCAAATCAAAACCACAAAGTAGAAACTTCCTTAATCTGAATTGCGATCAGCACTACATTTGAACTCAAAATAAAAATGAGATTCAGATTCACTAACACCCAACATTTAATTTATTGAATCCCAATCAATGAACAACATTAACAGTAACACCAACATTCCTTCATTCAATCCTCAACAACAAAACCGAAAATGATTTTCAGTTATTCTGTTATTTGGCTTTGAAAGGGAATTGAAAAAATAAATTAAGAAATTGTATATGTTTGTTGTACCTGTGCGGAACAAAATAGACCCGTACATTGTCCTTTTGGGTGGGAGAAGTGTCGGAACAATCTTCGGAAGTGGAAATTAGTGAGGAGCTTAAGGATTGGTTGAAGTGTAGAAAGATTAGCTATTATCATGAAGAGCAGAAGGGGATTTTGTATTTACAATTTTGTTCCGTTAGATGTCCGGTGATGGAAGGGCTTTCTAAGGTTCAACTGGGTTTTGATTCGATGATGGAAGAGCACAAATTTGGGGATCTTCAAGGAATGCTTTTTATGTGTAAAAGCCTGAAAGAGGAGGCGAAGAAGAAGAGGGGAAATCCATCGATGAAAAGAATCGGAAGAGGAAGAGGAGGTGAAAACCCCCACCGTCAATTAGGAATTTGTATCAATTAGAAAGAGTTAATTGATTGATGGAAGAGAAAGCGTCGATCGATTGCAGAACCAATTTCGTTTATAGGAAACCAATTTGTTGACACGATTCTGAACTCTCGTGAGATCGGAGTTAACTCCTAATTAATTAAGAGTTAACTCGGTCAATTTTTCAATTGAGGATCGCCTTACGTCCCTCCTTTATATATAAGAACTGATTACTCACATTTATTGGAAAGATAAATTGTCAAAGACTTAAAACCTTGGAATTGAAAAAAATTAATAAGAGTATTATGGCATCTCTCACACGTTAATTGATTACGTATAGACGTGCAATTACAGTTAATAATATGGAGCGCTAATTAGAGTGAGTGTATTGATGTGATAAAAATATGTACTGCAAGTGCACAATGTCTAATTGAAGAACTGACAAGTACAGGTCGAACCTACAGAGACTAAATTAATTTTAAAGTTTCCTTAATATTTATTTTAGGCGAATTAGAAATAAAGATTGAGAATTAATTAACTAGAATATGAAAACAATTAACGAGAATGCAATCTAGGAATCTGAATCCACTAAATAATAAACATAACATATAATTCAATCTCTTCTATTTTTATAACTCAAATTATGATTTTGATATCCCTTCCCTTTAATTTAGTAATTTACAATTAAAGTGGGCAATCATAGACTATGAAAATTTAAGGATTAACTATAACCCATCAAAACTTCTTTGAGTAAGCATGGATTATGAAAAACTCATATCTTAACAATAATCTATCAAAACCTCTTAATTAATTTAAAATCACATAAGAACTATAAAACGAATGTATTTCAATAACGAAACGTGAAGGCAAAATAAATTAAATATAAAAGCATAAATAATAGAAGAGATAAAAATATTATTACGAATAATTATTTAATTTCATCTTCATCCTAGATTAAAGAAATTAACTAGACATGAAAATAAATAAATTAACTAAAATAAAGAAGTAGAAGATTGAAAATAAATAAGAAAACTCCTTTTATTCACGATCCTCCAACAAGCGTTGAAACATAATTTAATTTACTCCTACTCCTAACCTAAAGTAATACAATACTTAATTAATAATTTCTCTCTAAAACAAGAGACTTATTTATAGGGAAAATAACTTTGAACCCTAATTTAGATTCATTGAACTTGGACATTTTTGTTCCCTTTCCATGTAGGATTCAACTTCCTAGTGGCAATTAACTTCTCAAAAAGATCTTCTAGATAGACTTTTCTTTCTGTTGTTGGATTTGACTTGCACACCAAGATTGTTCCACGTCTTTCCTTCTCCTTGTAGGATTCTTCTTGGATATTCCTTAAATGAATAAGAGCATTAAATATCGCTTGATCACTAAGATTTTGACTTTATTGCAACAAATATTAAATCCTACAAAATAAAGTAAAACATATTAATTTAATAAACTAATATAATTAAAAGGACAAAATTAGGGATAATAAAATGTATGAATTACGTGTCAATCAAATACCCATATACCTAGCTTTTGCTCGTCCTCAAGTAAAATAAAAATAAAAATAAAAATAAATCAAAAATTATACTATCCCATTTTCGTAGGAAACACGATTGCACTTAGCATGTGCAACAAGCCTTTAAACCCAAGGTTACCCAAGTGGACGAGTTGTGTCTCGTGAGTGTTTGCAGTGAATATACCCACAAAATTCAAAAAATATTTTTGGTTCAACAAATTATGAAATTGAAAGAAAACTTATAAATATCTATGGGCATTATACATCAGCAAGATTAAATTAAAATCACACTTTCACTTTATCAAAAATACTCGATCTTTATTTTAGACATCATCCTTCATTAAATCAACTTCATTTGATGCATGCATTGTGTATATGATGTAACTCTTAGTAGAGATTTTTACCATGAAAATCAAGCAAGCTCATTTTTTTTTTTTTTTTATTTTCTTTTTTTTCTTTTTTGATTCTTGACTTGTGCAATGTCTCATTTTCTTAGGCTTTTCAGAGTTACCCATGTAGAGCGAGCGTTGGACCAATGACTCCCAAACCAGATGGCTTTAGGGCACTAGGTGTAGAGACACCCCTAAGGATTTACTAACTCGAGTAACAAAGGCCACAAAATTAGACTAGTCAAGCTGCTTTTATCCATCACACTTTTCAGCGTGAATATCGATGCTTCCCGAAGCTTGGATACCCAGCTATTTCGTTTAATGGACATTGAAGTAGTTATTTATTCCTTTTTCTTTTTTTCAACTTTTCTGAACTTCAATTTTTTTTCATTCTTTATTTCTTTCTTTTTTTCTTTTTTTTCTTTTGAAATTACTCGAATCATGGTTTATACCCCACAACTAAGAATTATTGCAAACGTGAAGTGCAAAAATATTTGTGAAATCAATTTTAAATCTAGATGGTGTTTTGAACAAAGATTTTGTACCTTATCAAAGATTCAAGAGTTCTAAATCTTTCAATTTTACTCATGAGTTTTGCTCCACAAACACTTATTAGAATTAATTCAATTCATATAAAGTCAAATAATTTTTTTAAATTTTTTTTTCTATTTTTTGTGTTTTAATTAAATTTTCGTAAAAAAAATAAAAAAATCTAATACAATAATACAAACAACCCCCCCTACCTAAATCATGCATTGTCCTCAAATGTATGCAAATGAAGAAAAGAGAACAAAGATGTGAAAGAATTGTACCTTGTATGTGGGGCATTTGTTCTGCAAGAGAATGTGGTGAGAAAGAAAACAAATGTACATATCTACAAATTTTATAAATCCTAAAAATTATGTGACTAAAAATTAATGTTACAAATAGATAAGTGAGTGTGAACTTTTCATTATTTTCAAGAGGTCTAGGAAATTGAAAATAGTCAGAATTTTCATCACAGTTATGCTTCAAGTTTACCTTAAGAAAACTTTCATTAACATGTTCAAATGATGGAAGAATTGGTTCAAATACATGTTCTAGTTTAGTTGACTTATTTGTAGTGGATCTTAACGACTCATTGACCTTATCTAAATATTCAGAGTCATTGCGATTTTGGTCAAGGTGATTTAAGAAAAAATCAATTTGATCTTTTTTAATCAAGAGTCTATTTTCAATTATTTCTTGGGTCATTGACAACTCTTGGATATGTTTACTTTAATGGGTTGGTCCAAGAAATCACTAGGTGGTTTTTTAGGAATAAGTTTTTCAGGGTATGGAGCTTTAGGCTTATAAACTTTTTCAACCGACTCATCAAATGCAACACGATCAATTTTAGGCATAGACTCATAATTTGTACACTCCTCAAATACGCTTGACTCAAATTGTGTAGAATTGAATATAAAATTTCCACTTTCCTTATCATTTCCACAACCATCAAGATTTTCAAAATTAACCTTAGAGTTACTAGAAAATTCACCCACCTCTTGTTCATTTATCGACTCATTTGAATTTCTAGACGAGATATAACTTGATCCATGCTAAATTGATTTTCCATTAGAACTTCCATAGCTTTCTCTAAGGCACTAAGTCTTTCCTCTTCTTCATTTGATAATTCTTGTGGATATTGAGGTTCTGGATCCGAATTGGATATGAACATGGATATGGATAAGGATTTTCATAAGTTGAAAAAAATTGATTTACTTGGTGCGGATTAAAATTTTCATAGGTTCTTGATTCCAAGCAAAATTATTATTATTATTAAAATCAAAATACCTATGAAGAGGAGGGAGAATGAGAGAGATTAATTTAATAGGGATATATTAGGAAGAGTGTTTTCATCTTAATCTGTGTATAATTTGAAAAGTGAGCATTTAATTTGGGACACACTGTGTATTTCCAACCTTCTAATGTGAAACAAATAGAAGATAGTTGTTCAATTGATTCGGACTTTGTTTCAATAGTGAGTGGAACCTATATATGCCTACCATGGGGTTTTTTTTCTCCAACCCTTTCTTTTTTCCTAGAACTGCCAGACCTTTATCCTTCCCACATTTTTGAGAGAACATAGTGTGCTTGAAGTTTTTGCTTACTGTATTATCTTTGTGAAAGCTCTAGTATTAATAGTTAGATGATTCTTGTATCACCCTAACGAAAATCGCATTGTTAAAGGTTTATTTCTATTGTCAGTATAGGATGCACCCAGAGATCTGCCGGTTTCCTTCTCTGCATTTCTACAACGGCAAGTTGTTGAATGGGGACAATACGTCTATCAAAGAAGTTCCATTTCATAAGACTGAAGTTCTTGGACCCTATGTATTTTTTGATATTGTTGACGGGCAAGAGCTTCGTGGTAAGAACTCTGGTGCCTTGTCTTTCTACAATGAGTGCGAGGCTGATGCTGCAATTGAAATACTCAGATTTTTTAGGCGGAGGTATTTTTCTTCCCTTATTCCCTGCAACACTGGAGATAATTCATCAGCTTCTTTCTGACCTGCATTTTTACTTTACTTAGGTACTCATCAAATTTTGCTGGGGGAAGAATTGGCATAGTAACTCCTTATAAAAGTCAACTTTCCCTATTGCGCTCACGGTTTTCTACTGCATTTGGATCTTCTGTGACAGCTGAAATGGAATTTAATACTGTGGATGGTTTTCAAGGCCGGGAGGTCGATATACTAGTACTTTCGACAGTTAGAGCAGAGGAACCATGTTCAATAGAACACAGGATTAGCTCTAGAAATATTGGGTTTGTTGCTGATGTTAGACGGATGAATGTTGCTTTGACTAGGGCAAAACTTTCTCTCTGGATTTTGGGCAATGCTAGAACTTTGATGGCAAACGATAACTGGGAAGCTCTTGTTAATGATGCGAAAAAGAGAAATTTGGTGATATCAATTAAAAAGCCATATGATTCCATCTTTAAGTCTACTTGGAATAAAAATCCGAGTTTAGAAAGTTCTGATTACCATTCTATGCAACTGAACCATGCTGAGAAGGTTATAGAAGTAGGCTGGCATGCTGAACAACAAAAGAAAAGTGCAAACAGTTCCTATGAGAGGAAAAGAAAATGCAGAGATGCTAAAGCTCTTGAAAACATAGTTGGTGGAGAAGAACATAATTTTCCATCATTGATGGAAGCTGATAAACCGAACAGAAGAAAAGGTAAAAGCGAGCATGGTGTATCAGCGAAGAAGGATCTTGGACCTGTAGTTATGGATGGCAGTGTGAATAAAACTTACAAGGAAGTGAAGTCTATAATTGCAGGACAAATAACAGGTAACAAAAATAGAGGCAAAATGAGCAGTGAAAAACAACTCGAAGTTGGGAATTCTAACACGGGTGATGGAAATAGAGATGCGAATGATAAAGCTCGAGCTTCTAATCAATTTGGAAACCCTAAAGATGCAATCTCAAGAAGGAAACAGCAACGTGATGCTGTTGATGCTCTTCTATCTTCAGTACTCATATCTTCAAAGAAGTCTGAAACTTCTGTAAAATCAGTGCATGTTAAAAGGTCTATTTCTCCAACAAATACTACAGGTCGGTCAATTAAACCACCCAATCAAAGAAAAGGTTAAGTAATTTGTTCGCTTCTTTGTGCATGTTTACTGTTTGTACATGCTTTAGTAGCCAGTAGTGTTGAATTTATGTGTTCTTAGACTTTGTACAGTTGGTAATGAGGACGACTTATGCTTGATGAATCCTCTTTTGCCAGTTTATCATGTGCTTATCAACACATTAAACTCTTTGCATTTTAAAATTAAAAATATATTTTTAATAACAATCAGGATAATGACCAAGGTGTATGAACTTAATTTTAACTTATTCCAGTAAAGTAGAGATAATTGTTAAGTATTTGAAAATTTTGGTAATTATTGGTTGAGTAAAAAGGCCAAGTTAAATGGCCAAAATAACTCTATTACTCTTATTATATATGGTATATGGTATAGATTTATGTTAATTTTCGTTTGATAATATTTTTAATTAATAAAAGTTCATAATAATTTTATATTTTGAGATGCACCTAAAGTTGCACCCTGATACTTCCAACATCCTAATGGTGAAGTAAGAAATTGTTCCGGACAGTTGCATCTGTACTCACTTAGGTTTTGGTGATTAACAAAACATATCAAGTGCAATAAACAATTTTAACCAAGTATGCATGAATAGACCAGTAAAGTATTCATGTTGTATGCATAGTTTAACAGTCATGTTTTATGTCCGATTTGGGTAATTTTTTAGGCTAAATTGGAGCCGTTGAAATAATAGTTTCTGTTTGCAATTTTAGATTAAGAAAATAAGTTTAATATGAGGTAGTTTTGGCAGAAATAGTTGTAAGAGCTCAATTTTTTATGAATAAGATTTAATATTATTCTAACTAGTAAGGTGTTGATTTAATAAATGTTATAGTTATGGGTGATGTGTAGATTATACAAAGTAAACAGTTTATCAGACAATATTCGTACAACGGTGCCGAAATAACCAATTATTAGTGGGTCTCATAATGGTATAATTGTCGGATATAAAACAGTAATAATCTTTTTAAAAATTAGCGGTAGAACTTTTATCGTTAACTGTTGAAATACCCAATAGTAAAAGAACAGTAACACTTGATACTCCATAGAAGTACACGGTATTTTACAGTAACATACGGTATTGCACAGTATCTCTGAATATTGATTCAATAATTGTTACAGTAGAAGTCGCTCAATATTTCATTCAATAATTGCTACAGTAAAAATCGCATTGTATTTTATATCATTGATTTCATAATTGCTACAGAAGTAGTCATAGTGTTTCATATTATTAATTCAATAATTGTTACAGAAGTTGCTACATAGCATCTCATATTATTGATTCAATAATTGTTATAGTAACATTTGCACAATATTTTATATTATTAAATTAATAATTAGTAGGACACAATAATTCATATTATTTGATATGATATTATTAAACCAGTTAGCATTATTGACAATGTCTAGAAGTTTGGGCAAAGGGTCAAAAATGCCCTTGATATTTACCCCGATGTCCCACTTACACTCTAAACTAATTATTTTTTCAAAAGTATCCTTAACGTTATATTTTTTGGGTCGTCCGTACCCCTGCTGTTAATAGAAGACAAATAAGATTAAAATGTGATGACGTGGCAGGTTTAAATATAAAATATATTCTAAATAAAATAATATATATCATTTAATCAAAACAAAAAATACTAAAATTCAAAAGAAAAAAAGCATAACATATTTACATCATTTAATCAAAATAATAAAATTTAAATTATTTTGTTAACTAATCAAAACAACTAATTAAATAAAATAAGTTGTATAACATATTTAGTATTTACATCATTTAATCAAAATACTAAAATTCAAAAGCAGAACATATTTACATCAAATACTAATTAAAAAATAATACTAAAATACTAATTAAAAAAGCTAAAATACTAAAAAAATTAAATTAAAAAATACTAAAATTTAAATTATTTTGTTAATTAATCAAAACAACAAAAATTCAAATTACATCATTAAAATATTAAAATCATAATACTAAATACTAATTGATATAAAAATTTTAAATTATTAAAATCATAATACTAAATAATATTTTTGAGTTATGACTGAAGGAAAATTAAATTACTTGGATTCTCTTTGTTGTTAATTAATTAATTTTCACATCTAATTGCTCAATAAATACATAAATGTGTTGTATATATTCTTTTGATTTCTCCAGCTCCTCTCATTCGATATTTTCTATATCATGTCTTCATGTTGACGTTGTTCTCAATCTCATTATATATTAGTATTATAATTAATTAGCTGACGAGATAGATAGAGTTCATTATATATATATATATATATATATATATATATATATATATATATATATATATATATATACTGGTAAGATCAAGAGCATTCCTCCTTAAATAACATTCTTTTATTAAAACTACGCTGCGTTTTGGAGGGACGCGGTGACATTTTTGTAAATACGCGGTGGCATTATATTCGTGTATTCATTAATGGTCATGATCATGCCAACAACTGTCCATCAATGCACTACGGGCCAATGAAGACTTTTATCACATCATTTATAACATTACGGTCATGATTACAATCAATAATCCTCGGTCATAATCATACCAAGTCCATCTCACGCACTACTGTGCCACAAATGACTTTCAACAAAATATAAACATGAGGATGATGACAATGATATAAAGAATTCAATAAAACAAATTCATTAATTTATCTAGAACCGATAACGTCCAAATTGTCAACACGATAATCGCTTTGTAGAGTAAAATTCAAGAATGCTCGTAAGAATATTTTCATGAAAAGATCTCGGATGAAGCGCAAATATCAAAGATATTCCACTAATTTCATGGGTATAGAAGTCAAAGTTCTAACCGATCGAGTATAATAAAGAATGGAATAACAAAAGAAATCACCATGCATGCAGATCTTGATGTAGACAAAGTTATTCCAATGTAATAATAAATAACGGAACCAGTGTCAAAGTAAATTGCACCGGCATGATGTTCCAACAGAATAATAAAGATTTTAATTGTGTCCCAGCGAAAACGCATATGAGCAGGATGTTCCAATGAATAATAATAAAAAGATTAATTCGGTCCCACAAACGCATGCGCATGTGATATATATATTCCAATGTAATAATAATAAAGATGGAATTCAGGTCCCACAGTGAAACAGAGATGATATTCCAACAGAAAATAACAAAGACGGAATATTAGAAGAATGTCACCAAGTATAGGGTAGTCCGCGTATACTGGTTATTCCAACAGAATAACAAATAATGGAATAACAGAAGTTCTCTTCATGAATACAAAAGAAATAATACCCCTTACCGTAAAAGGAACTGAATATAAGAGTAGGGAAGTAGCAGAATACTTTTCTTATTTCTCTCTATAATTTCTCTCTAGAGTTTCAGTGAATTCGTAAGAAAATAATGAAGGAATAAGCTTCTATTTATAGAAGAATGGACTGCATAGTAACTAATTCATGAACGGTCCAGATTGATTTATTTTTAATCGAACGGTCCAGATTTAAAGCAAAATCTTTTAAATAAAATATAATATATTATATTTATAAAATATATAAATATAACAATAATACAACTCCCTTCGACTGTCTCAAATTCTTCTCCCTCCCCACTTGCACTCAATCATACATATATATATATATATATATATATATATATATCATCCCAGCATAATAATTCACCCACCACTTCATTTTTTCTTCTTTACACACACACATATCCACATGCACACACATCACACTCACACACGTATAATATATATATATATATATATGCAGTATAATCTTTTATCGATTATTCTGAAAAATGGGTAAACGAGTGTCTATAAAATAAGCAAAATTGAGTGACTTCTCACGTAAGCATCAATAATCAATCACCGTGTATTATCTTTTCATGCAACTACGCAGACATTCGTATTTTTTTAATAATGGGTGTTTCAACAGATTAACGGTAAAACTTCCGCCATTATTTTCATAAAGTATTTTTGTCGCTTTTCAATCCGATAATAATTTCGTTGTAGGGTCCACCAATGATTGTGCCTTTGTATTTAATATTCCCCGTTAAAACGAATATTCCCCACCAATCGAATATAATATGACAACTTGCATACTTTGCAAAATTTATAAATATTACCCACAACTATAACATTATATTAAATTCATTCCATAATATTCAAAAATGATAATTATAGAAAATTCATCTTTATTCAAAAAATTGGGGTCTTACACTAATTATCCTCATATATACTACCTATTAATTAGTAAAATAAAATAATAATAAATTATAAGAATAATTATATAAGGATAATCATTAATTATCTTTATACTTATCCTTATATTTATTAATGATTATTCTTATACATATTACTTATTAATCAAGAAAATAAAATAATAAAAATTATAAGGATAATAAGTAATTATCTTTATACTTATCCTTATACTTTTAATTTTATTTTTTAGTATTTTAATATTTTTTTAATTAGTATTTTAGTATTTTTTTTAATTAGTATTTGTTGTAAATATGTTATGTTTTGAATTTTAGTATTTTGATTAAATGATGTAAATACTAAATATGTTATACAACTTATTTTATTTAATTAGTTGTTTTGATTAGTTAACAAAATAATATAAATTTTATTATTTTGATTAAATGATGTAAATATGTTATGCTTTTTTTCTTTTGAATTTTAGTATTTTTTGTTTTGATTAAATGATATATATATTGTTTAATTTAGAATATATTTTATATTTAAGCCTGCCACATCATCACATTTTAACCCTGTTTGTCTTTGTTAACGGCAGGGGTACAAGCGACCCAAAAAATATAACGTTAAGGGTACTTTTGAAAAAAAATAATTAGTTTAGGGTGCAAGTGGGATATCGGGGTAAACATCATGGGCTTTTTTGACCCTTTGCCCCTAGAAGTTTTGTTAAGAAAAGAGGTTATTTAATTGTGCACCGTTTATACGAAAGGCCCACTCTTTCTTGGAAACGATCTGGTTGTCAATATTACGAGTTTATAATATTAATTATGAATAATTATTGTAGAATAAAAGGTGTTGATTAAGAATAATTATAATAACTAATGTGTGGTAGTCTATGACGACAGGTGAACCATCGCTATAGCCTAAAAAAATCGTCGCCATAAGCGACTGTGTACTACACAACTGTGTATATACATATAGCCCTTATATTATACTCCCTCCGTTCCAGGATAAAAGTCCTGGTAGACTTTTCACGTATATTAAGAAGATGAATAAAATGACAAAATTGCCCATAATAATGTCATTAAATATGGAGAGAGAATTAGAATAAGAAAAGTATGAGATATTTAATGTTACGGGCATAATAAAAAAAAATGTGTAAAAGTTTGGTTATTAAAAGAAAGAGGACATTTAACATGGGACAACCCAAAATAGTAATAAGGACTTTTATCCTGGGACGGAGGGAGTATATAAAGTTATTTGTTTTGCTATAATATTTTATTGAATAATAAAAATCAGACGGAAATTTTTGAAATCAATGGGTGAAGCATGCACGTTTGTCAAACGTTGTGTACTAAGCATTCTTCTATAAATAGGTTGCTTAGTTGAGGTATGAAACTTATACCAGAATCACAAAATTCTTCTTTATAATATTATGTGTATTTATTTTGAGTATAGCAAATAGTGCAATATTTTCTCAAGATAATCTCATTTAACCAATCATATCTAGTCTCCTAATAAGATAAGAGATCATTTCTTTCATATTCGTAAGGGGGTATCATTTCTTTCATATTTGTAAGGGATATCACTTTTTTCATATTCCTAAATCTAAACTTACTATGGTAAGTATTGCTTCTGTAATTCCTAAAATGATTAGAAATTTGTTTGAGATTTGCGCTTCATCTAGTATCATTTCACTTGAACTTTTTATTTACCTAAATCTTCTTATTTAATTTTAATCGTTATCTTTGAAATATGAATCTTGAATATCATTCTTGAATTTGACTCGACATTTTGATCATCATGTTGAGAATTTGGACATTATTACTATCAACAAATTAAATGTTAATCATCGAATATTTATTCTGTTATCTCATTATTCATACAACTTGTATTCATTCTTTGTATTATTGTTATTTGTATTAACAATCAAAAAATAAAATTATGGTGAACGTCTTTGGTCTGGGTGCAAAGACGATATAATTGTTTGGTGTATGTGGTCGGTATGGCAAGGACACGTAGTGAAAGTTTTATTTGGTCCGTAGTGCAAAGATGAACTATTGATTGACATAATCATGACCATTTGTGTTATAATTGATTATCTTTAACCCGTTGTGCAAAAAGAAAAAGTTGATTTGCATAATAACATGAACTGTGTATTGGTAAAATCATGATTCTTAGTGTTACATGCAAAGGCATGTATGAAAGTTCTATTTGGACTGGGTGCAAAGAGAAACTGTTGATTGGTATTATAAGGATAAAATATTGATGATGAATTTTTCAAATAGAAGAAGATAGTAGACATTATATTCTACTTGACTCTTCTAATGGATTGTTTATTCCACTGTAGTTATTGTTAAAAATTTACATTATCATAACTCTGTGATTTATTATTGTTGAAGGCTAAAGATAATTTATTCTTTGTTATCTTAGTTATGATATATTTTACTGAGCTATTTGAGCTCTCTTTTCTTTTTTGTTTCATTGTTCATCTCAGGAAGTGAGTTTAACTGGGACTAGCAGGGAAATAGAGTGATGGTTCGAATTTTAGAAGTATCTCAATACATTATAAAATAGTGTGGCAATAATCGTATTGAGAATTTAAGTTGGGTGTGAACATTGTCGTATTATATACGGTATAATGTTTGTATTGAAAATCACAGTATGTGTGTTGTCGTATTTTGTACGACAATTTAATAGTTATAAATAGGAAAATTTATATTTGAATTCTGTAGTATGTATTGTGGCGACTCAAAATGGGTTGTGTAGACCTATTTTGGGGGTGTCACAGTTAGAATCAGAGTTTAGGGATATGATCTCCGGTGAAGATTTGAGATTAGAACTAGAAAAGGTGAGAAAAGTAAAATTATTTGCTAGTTTGTCCTACTTAAGCTAAATCTCGTTATTTAATTAGTCGACTTGGATGTGGGGACAAGAAGTGATGTGTCAGTTTGTTTAAACTAATCTTTATTTATTTTGTGACCACATTTCATAATGGCATCTGAAAATCAAGAGGTGGACTATGAGGCAAATATGGCTGAGAATCAGGAAGTTACGTATAATTCTGCTGCTAACTCAAAACATTATGTTGCTAACAACATGATGAATGATGGATTTTTTAGGAACTTCATGCAATTTTTGCATAACCTGGCTAGAGAAAATACTACTTATAATACCGGTGGAAACGCGGGTAACTTACGAATGGTCACTGCCAAGCAGTTCAAGGTGTTAGGACTACATGAATTTCTAGGAAAGCTGACCCCCTCAAGATAGAGACGTGACTCAAATAAATGATGAAGATATTTGATGTATTACGTTGCGCTGATGATCAAAATGTTTCCTTCGTTACCTTTATGTTACGATGAGAGACAGATCACTACTGGGAATCAATAAAACGTATACATCATTCAGCACCTGAAATGTCTTGGGCAGAATTTTAAGAGCTATTTAATGAAAAGTATTTTTTGGAGAGCATTCGCCACATGAACGAAGTGGAATTTATTAAGTTGGAACAAAATAATATGACTGTCTCGCAGGATGAGGCCAAATTTGCCAAGCTATCTCGATTTGTACCCTACTTGGTGGACAATGAATTAACGCTTGACTCGAATGTTCTTACGAGGTTTGAAATTTGAGATTCGTCAACATCTTATTCTCTATCAGAACCGATGACACACGGTCTACAAATCTTTGCCTCTCAAGTCATTATGTGATAATATTGGTTGGCTTCGTGTCCTCGCCACCCTTTCTCTATTGTGGGATAATATCACTAGTCATCGTGTTCCCACCTCCGATAACCCGATCGGATGACCCGGTCCGAACTTTCGAGAGTTGGCTTTGATACCATATGTAATAACCAGAATTAAATCTTAAGTTCAAAATAAATCCCGAATCAAATTACAAGTCCGAATCGAATCAAATTCATTCAAATAATATCTTAAATCACTAGCTAATTGAAATGAAAGTGTAACACAAATTATTTAGAATTTTTCCATAGAAAAAATTCTCCTCCTTTTATCTAGAGGTGAAAAGATATCTAGGTCCACCGTCAAGCCCAACCAATGGCAGGCCCTTGTGGCATTGTCTCGGTTAAATTCTTCTAATAAGATCCTAAAAGTGCATAATGTACTGCAACTAATTAATTACGAGGACAGAGATCCTCTGAATCACCATTAGCAATTGAATATATATAAAAAAGAAAAAGAAAAAAGAACATCGCAATGGCCCTTAGAAAGATGCATATTTTGTTTAAGAGGCCATCCTTTTATGTCCACCCCATAAAAGTAGACTAAAAAACAAAATGCACCCCAAACTTCACTTCCTATTTACTTTTGCACCCCAAACTTAAAAAGGTGTCTAAGTACATTCCAAACTTCATTATACGTAATAAAACGTACACTTTTACCACTTAATCGGTCAAAAGTGATCGGCTGTGACCGGCTAAGGTTGTAATATTTATTACAGAGGGGTAATATTGGTAATTTACATTTAAGACTTAGGCAGTTACTTTGACACCGGCTATGTTGGTTATCAGACAAAAATCCCAAATTCGATTTGCTTAAGGTTCGCGATTCTTGAAGGAGAAGATGAGTGATTCTCGATTCTTGAGGGATTCGGAAGACAATTACGTTTATGGAGAGAAGGGTGTCCCAGAATAAAGTAAGTGCTTCAAATACATGTGTATTAATGGTCTGATGTTTTTTAGTGTGTACTTTTTATAGTGTATTTGACTTCTTTTTCTTTGTTTATTGTGTTCTGGTAGTAGTTTTAACTTTGTTTGTTGCTTTTTGTAGTGGTCCCTTTTTATGCTTTGTTCTCCCAATTATGGGTAGTGGTCCACACATTTAACTGGTAGTGGTCCCTTTGTGTTTGTGGTTGTGCAGACAATAAGGAAAAATTTTCAGTCAAATTTTTTCATGGTGGACACTTTGAAGATAGCCCACATAAGTAGTGGGTGGGAGGTACATTCAACTATTTTTATTTGTGTCATCCTTATTACATCTCTTTACTTGATATAGCCAAAATGGAGAAGGAGTTGGGATATAAAGGTGGACACTTTCAGTTCTAGTTCAAGACACTTGCAACTGGTATGGATAAGGGATTATGGGAGTTAGAAAATGATGATGGTATACTGACAATGTGTATGCTTATCTCTGCTAGTATGCTAATTGAAATATATTTGGAGGTGATTAGACCTGTGGGAGCATCAATTGACTTGGAAGTACAAAGGGAAGGTGATAAGAATAATGAATGCAGAGATTTGATAACATTTGGGGATGATGAAAGAGAGCCAACTGAAGGAAGATTATGTGGATAGTTCTGGGGAAGAGTCAACTGAGGATGAAGAGGATTATGACTTAGATGAGGATGATGAGGATGAAGAGGATTATGAGCATAACAGGGGGACTGATGATGGGCCAGAGGGTGATCAGGCTAGGGGGACTGAGGCTGGGGCAACTGAGGTTGGGGCAAGGGACAAAGGGAAGGGAAGGGTGCAAGACAGAAAGACAAAGGAAAAAGAGCTGAAACAAGAAAGGCAAAGGACAAAGGGAAAAGAAAATAAATTGCAGAAACCCAGAGTACACAAGAAGAACCACATGAACCAGAGTACACATTCATTTTAGATAAGCAAAAGGTGAAAACATCTCTGACATCTTTTTGTTATTCCATCAATTATTACACCCAAAGTATGTTTCTGATAACTTACCTTCCTTTGTCTCCAGGGTTTGATTAATGCTTTAGAAGATGTGGTCCCTGGTGCTGAACACATACATTGTGTAATGCATTTGTACAGGAACTTTTGGCAAAAACATAAAGGTTCTCGATTAAGAAAGTTGGTGTGAAATGCTGCTAAAGCCACAAATCCTTATGTATTTCAAAGGGCAATGAAAGTGCTAAAAAGAGAAGATAAAAGTGCATATGAATGGCTAGCTCCTAAGCCACCTGCTCAGTGGAGTAGGTCTCATTTTCAGACCATATGCAAAAGTGACATGTATGTCAATAACCATTGAAGAGGAAAGGAACATCATTGAGATGTGGCTTTTGCAAGGAATGGGGTCACAATTCAAGAATGTGTCCTCAAGTAAGTTAAGATGCCTGTTTCTATGTATGTATGTTGAAATGTGGAACATCATTAATGTATGTTGAGTTTCATACATTTCTGTTTGCCTATTTTCAGAAACTCAACAAAAAGCCAGGAGCTAAAAGGGCCAAGAAGGTTCAACAGACTTCAACAGCTGCAACATAAGAGTCTTCACAAACATTTAATGTTGATCAAGAGCAAGTAGGAGGTTCTACAAAGTGGCAAGGGGGAATACATTCTGAGGGTAGCCAAAGCAAGGTGTCAGGTGAGGGCATGTTGCCCAAAGACTACACATGGAAGGGGAAATATGTTACAACACTAAGAGACCTAGAATATGCAGCAAGATCCAAAAAAAAGAAAATTCAGTTTAGGAAACATGTCAGTGGAGGGCCTGTTGCAGATTCGTAATGTGTGGATGAGAGTTTTGGCATCTTTTTGTTATTTTTTGGGTACATAGATTTGCAGTGAAATGTGACTGCATTTGATGTATATGATGCTTGGTATTGGTTTTGGTTACATAGTTTGCAATGTTGTCCAGTGACAGTATATTATGATTTTTGTTAATAGGCATCAACTTATGTTTTGAATTGCAACTCCTTTGGGACAGGTACTGATCATTAAGCACTTAATTGAATGGCCTATGTTTTCTGTTTTTTTGTTCATTGAATGACATAAAGGTTCTATGGTTTTGGTTTGTGCATACTTTTTGCAGCAAATATCATAAGTGCAACACCAATTTACTGTCAACTTGCACATCAACCATGGATTTTACTGTCAACTAGCGCAACATCCAATCACAGCATCTTCATTCACACATGCACAAAAACATAATTTAAAGCTTACGCCATCATCATTCAAATAAATTGCCCATAAATTACAACCAAAAACTTCCCAGAGTACAACCAATACATACATGATTTCAGCATTACTACCTAGAACATGAAATAGAAAGTACAATCCGAGAGTACTACCAATACATTGCCTAGAAAATTACTTGTGGGGAATTTCAGCCTTTGTTGAGTTGAACATGAAATAGGAAATCACAACCCAAGCCCTTTGCAAACCTTGCCCTAATTCTGCACTCCTTCGATTCATCTTGCATAGCTTTGATTTCAGTATCCAAATTCTCTAATCTTTTAATTAATCCAGGTATTACTTCCCTAGAACACTCACACATTGGAGGATAAACCCAGAAGAAGAAATTACAACCACCGTGCCCTGCTGCACACCAATCTGGACAACCAAGGAATCTTCTACCGGCATTGTTTGAGCTTCTCCAAGCCGTCTTCATCACTGATTTTTTTCATGCACCAGCAATTACGATCCATGAGCCCTAATTTCCCTTAATTTTCTTGCTCGAATTTCTTGAATTTACTTCCCAAATCGAGCTGCACGAATGCTACTGAATCACTGGATTGTTCCAGCTCGGGTAGTAGAAAAAGATATGAAAAAGACTTGCGTACCCCTTCAGATCCACACGTGGGTCACGTCCGATTACTTTTGACCGGTTAAGTGGTAAAAGTGTGCGTTTTATTACGTATAATGAAGTTTGGAGTGTACTTAGACATCTTTTTAAGTTTGGGGTGTAAAAATAAATAGAAAGTGAAGTTTAGGGTGCATTTTGTCTTTTAGTCATAAAAGTATTCAACAAAATAAAAACTTTAATAGTACTCTGTGTTCCAAAATTAAAAATATATTTGTGGTTATTTTATTATTATTTTTTTTTAATATTAAATCACCATAACTGAATTGCTATATTCGAAAACATAAAATTATCCTTAAAATTCATAATTTTATAAATGTATCTCTAATTTTGAAATGAAAAAAATACTATTTAACGATACCAAATTGGGCAGTTATCTTATACCATAGTCAAATCAAAATTGAAACAAAAATATTCTGGTATAGACTACGTCATCCCTCACCCAATTTTTTGGTCCTTTCTCAATCACATCAAAATCTATTAGACGGCCAATATTTGAAGTTTTTTAGGGAAATGGGTACACTATAGGTCGTCTCTTGGTACAGAACTTTCACAGAAAGACAGGAGCCATGACGAGCGTTATCGTGGCAAGCATTTTGATAAGGACATGAATCGAAGGTCCAGCAGTGTCCTTAAATGGATCTCCTACACTGCAAAACAGTTTCACCCAATTAACACGAGCTTCAGAAAGGGTGGTAAACAAATAGAACATAGTAATGGGAAATCCTTTAACCATATGAAATTTTTATCTTATTAAGGAGGAAGATAATCTCCAGTAATAGCAAATTCTTAAATCATACGTTAGATAAATCATTAAAAGAAAGGGAAAATGGCAGCTAATCATGTTTGTGTCTGTTACCCCCACACACCCCCCCCCCCCCCCCCTCCTACAAAAGTGGATAGGATTTCTTTCCAGAATTTATACTGCTACAGAAAATTATAACAAAAACAATTATTAGCTACAATCATCAATCAGACAACTTACGTATCCCCAGTAACTGCAGCTTTATGACACTCACTCCCTTTGCCTCCAAGAGCACCTGTCTCTATGTATTTTTTTGCATTATCCCAGGCACCACCGGCAGTGTTGAGGAAAAGAGCCATAAGGATACCAGAAACAGTAGCAAACATCAACATAGAAGCAACAACTTTAGCCCCAAGCAGAGTTTGCCCTGTGTAGTATCCCAATAACCGGAAAACTAAACCTGCATGGTGATGTAAACAATTTTCGTCAAACAATTCATGAATTAACTTGCTGTAAAGCCAAAGAATAGATAATCTACCAACAACTATAGGTGACGCAACAGCCAAAGCTCCAGGTTTTATCATCTCTCTCAAAGATGCGGATGCAACAATTGCTACACAACGACCATAATCTGGTTTTTCCCTGTAGTCCTGTGGAAGACAAAATAAACATAAAACAGGCATCAATTGAATCCAGAGATTAATGATACAACGAGAACACTTCATAGATGCCGCCTACCATGATGCCTGGTCTCTCAGCGAACTGTCTTCTGACCTCATTAACAACTTCTTGAGCAGTCCGACCAACTGCAGAACAGGCCCATGCACTGAAGAGGAAAATAAGCATAGAGCCCAACAGTCCACCAACGAATACTTCTGGAATGGCAATATCAACCTGTGCAAAAAGTAAGTATTAAAACTAAAATGAGAAAATAAATAAGACAGGCGCATGTAACTAAAAGAAAACCCAGTGTACTTGCCTGTTTAAAAGGCGCATGAGAGAAGGCAGCTACTTCATCCATATAAGCACTGAACAGGAGGAAAGATGCCAGAGCAGCAGAACCAATAGCAAAACCTTTAGTGGTAGCTTTTGTGGTGTTTCCAACAGCATCAAGCAAATCAGTGATCTCCCTAACGCTTTCAGGCTGCAAGTGACATACTTAAGTGCAAGCAAAGACGCCAATAAAAAGATTTCCTTCATATTATTACAAATTTTATTTATTTTTCCTAGAATATGCATTATTACCTGCTGGCTCATCTCTACAATTCCACCAGCATTATCAGCTATTGGACCAAACATATCCATAGTAAGAACATATGCTGCAGTACTAAGCATCCCCATTGTCGCTACGGCTGTCCCAAACAACCCGCCAGTTGGATTTCCAGCTTCATCAACAAGTCCAGACGTGTGACCCAACCAGAAAGCTGAAACTATAGAGAAGCTTATGACAAGGACAGGAAGAGCTGTGGATTCCAATCCCAAACTAATACCAGCAATTATGTTAGTTCCATGCCCTGTGGAGCTAGAAAGAGCTAATGTGCGTACAGGTTCATGCTTGTAGTCAGTATAGTACTTGGTGATCCAGACAAAACTATAAGCTGTGGTAATTCCAACAAGACCACATAAAGCAAAGTGCAACCAAGCTGAAGGTGCCTGTTCTGTATAGAGCATCCAACGTGTAGACTGCAAAAAGATAAATTGGAACAACCACGTATATTATGTATTAGAATAAAAAGGAAATTTAAAGGAAGGATAGAAAAATATTTTTTTATTTAAAGACAAAAGTATCCTCTATATTTGCTTGGTATAAAAGAGTGGCTTGTCTATAAAAAGAAAAGGATTTTTTTGTCTTTTCAATGATTTCAGTAGATCTAATATTACTGAGTTAGAAGGGGGAAAGAACAAAGAAACTATATCCTCCGAGAGAAAGAGAGGACTCAAAAATAAAAGCTGCAATCAACGTTCATTGAAATGTCTAAAAGCTACACTAAAAGATAAATTTCATTACCAAACCAAACGTTAAAACAGCTAAAATTATTGTAACAGAATATCCTTTCTGAAGAATCATCATTGGATCTTCTATAGCAGCAATTACTCCAGGATCACGTGTGCCTCGTATTGAGAATATTCCGACAGATGATATCACTAAATCGAATGAGTGAACAACAAGAGGAAACAAAATGAAGCCGGATGGATCTGCAAGTAGCCGTGTAGGAAATAGATATCAATAGTCAATTAGACATGTCCCATTTAGCACAAATAACAATCATTTGTTAATGTGTAAGCTTCATATAATACGGTTTCACTCCTAAATAAAGAAATTTCAACTCCATTTGTTTAGAAGAAAATTTGCAGTTTATTTTCAATGAACCAGATACTTGCCTTCAATTTTGCAGCGTTCTGCCATTGTTCCTCCAAGTATCATAGCACTGATAATTTCAGCAGCAATGCTTTCAAATAGATCAGCACCTCGAGCTGCACAATCACCCACATTGTCTCCGACCTTCAAAGCATATAAAAAATTATTGAGTCTCATAGCAGAATCCACAAATTTCCCAAGATATAAACAAGAACAGAAAGAAAAATATGAGCTAAAAATTACTGGAATTTTTTATGCAAGGTATACTATATATGTGTGTGTGTGTGTTTGTGTGTGTGTATTAAATGCTAAAATAGTCGAGTGGAAGAATATGCAAGAAAAAATGAGTTTAAATCTGCAGAGTCACTTGCTGAGCATCCAAGTCACATAAACTTTCTTCTTTAGAATGATATAGAAGTATGACACTCAACAAATAAGGGTTTATAAATTAACAAAAGTACTTGGAAGACGGGGAAAAAATGCAATTTTTTGAATTAGAAATGTAAAATTCATGAATTCATGATGACAGGACAAGATTTCTAAGTTCCTAACCCCCATTAAAGCCACTAAAGAAATCCTTGATCTTTGAAAATTCTTCAGCTATGACCTTAAGCCGTCTCTTTTATTCTTGCAGTCATGGTTCTATTTTCACTCATATGCTGCTTCATATTCCTTCTTGGTGAATCTATTTGTTTCCTATTTGGCATCAACTAAAAAATTATTGGGGAGTCATTCTAGAAGCCGTTAGCTTTTGGTGGTTTACTAATCTTAATTACTTAGTAGATTGAAAAGACTTGTTAATATTCATCAAACTTCAGCTCGTGTATGAAAAGGTATGGTCAAAGGTTTTCATTACATATTCTTCAATCTACAATCTTTGGGATCGAATGTGAACATTCATAGATACAAGTATTTTCTAGAAATGATATTGCAAAACATTACAACACTTGCAAAAAAATTCATGCGACTCATTACTCTAATGAAAGTTATAAACAAGTGCCGGTTTGTTACAGCTTAAAACATTTGCTAACAATGTGATTTGGAAGATATATAAACACACACAATACCAAAGGGGGGTGGCATCTCACACGTGAAGTAGACAAAGGGCAGGTGGATATGAAAAATAGAATATGCACAAGCGAAGGCTCGATGGGATCAAACAAACTCTCCTAGGAATAAGGATATCAACAAAGGACAGAAAAGAACCATGTGTATACCTTGTTCTGCCAAAAAAATACCAAGGTTTTTAAAATAGAGATCTAATATAGAGTATAGGCTACATTAACACTGATATAACCAGGAAGATCTATTTATCTTATATGAAAGTAATTGCTAAAAGTAATATTAAAAAAAATATTTTTATTGCTCAAATATATTAGAAAACTGATTTAGTTAATATTAGTATTATTTTTTTGAAGGTATAAGAGTCATAAATAAATTGATTACAGTAAGCAACTTGGTAATAAAACAAAAGGTAAAGTTTGGAGTGGTAATTGTTGGGCCACGGCTAGACCACACGCCATTTTAGTAAAAAAGGGATAGTTGTAGGATTCTTGGTTATCTTTTCTAGAAGTAGCATTCTAGGACATGGATGATACTGTTACCATGGTGGAAGCTAGCACATGGGTGGTGCATTCGAGCAAAATAAATACAAGGGGGTTAAACGCACAAGCTCATAGTACTCCCTTATTCCCTCCATTCCAATTTAACGAACACTTCCTGAAATGTGATCAAATGGCTTTTAAGGAGTTGAAGACATATTTATACATTGTATTTACAAATTTGTATGTTATACTTTTAACTATTTCAAAGATAGAAGATGTACCAATATGCTATCGAAAATCTTAAGGTATGTACTAAACATAACACAGAAAATGTGTCATATAGTAAAATTACTAATAATTACTGTACCTATTACCTATATAGTTACAATACATACATACATAAACAAGCATAAGTTTACTGATTAGTATACATACCTATATCCATGCAAAATCATGTGTAAGTTAGGGTTTCAATACTAGCACAGAAGGGAAATAATATATATGTCGACAAATATGTGACGCATTTGAATTGTGATCAACGTAGAAGTCTATGCAATAAGATAAACTAAATTAGGGTGGGGTGATTCTTAACTCCTACATATCCATGAATGCACATTCATCGCAATTATAATTCGGTTAAAAACTTTTGCAATAAATAACAGGACTCGGCACAAAATATTGTTTAAAATAAACACCTAAGAAAAAATATTTAAAAAAAAGATTGATAAGAATATATATATATATATATATAGAAAGTATTTTGTTTTGCAAATCTTTAAAATACAGGGAGTTTAGCGTCAGTGATCCACATAAAATCATGTACAAGCATATCAGCATTTAAGCGAAAATTTAATGGAACCATGGTGTCTACTTCATAAATCAGGCTACTAACTTTATCTTTCTTAATCCAATGATGGCTTCTCTTTCAAGCCTCCTTTGCACCATAAAAAAACAGCTCAAGATGGTACATTTAATCTTACAAAAGCAAAATCCTTTAACAATTAGACTAGGTAATTATTAGAAGTCCAAATATTCATTGAAAACTTTTAATTTACATGTGCAACAATAAAATACTTCAGATCATTTTCCATCTTAGCAGCATACTACATCCTTCATGCGCAACTACAACACTTATCCATATTTATAAATAAAATAAAACCAACAAAACAATAGGTTAAATACCAAATCAGCAATGACTGCAGGATTCCGAGGATCGTCTTCAGGAATTCCCTGCTCTACTTTTCCAACTAGGTCAGCGCCAACATCGGCTGCTTTCGTGTATATACCTCCACCCAACTGAGCAAAAAGGGCAACAAATGAAGCCCCAAAACCATAACCCACAAGAAGAAGAGGCACTGGAACAGAAACAATTTTTGAGTCAAGCAACTGAGTGTAAATGGCTGGTGACTCCGAAACCACACATTAGATAAAGCCTATGCTAGTTCAAGAAAAAGTGAAAACATACGATGCATACACAAGAAGGCAACATTGCATGTAAATTCTTCTGCACATCATATGTTTACAACTTTAAAGCAAAGAAATGACAGAAAAGATGGAAACTCTTTTCTGGTTAGACAAAATATATATATTATGTATCAAGAGAAGAAAAAAAAGGTAATTTCACATTCTTTTTACCTAATGTAAGAAATTTGAATCCTATACAAGTTAGTTACAGGAGTATATACTAATGTGTTACCAACTCTCCACAGTAGTCCTGGTTGCTACATTGAAGTTGATCTCTGTGAAGACCCAGGTTAAGGGCTCAAAGCTGGTAGCAGCAGCAAGCAGAAAAATCAGATAATCCTACTCTACTATCCAAAACTAAAGTCTACCCTAATCATTGTTTGTCAGTGATCTTCTCCCTCCCTCCAAATTACCCTACCCTATAATGTAACCTAAGACCACCATAGTCAACGTCTGGACATCCATTGTCATGAATTATAAACATATATTTAAATATGTACAAGAATATATTAGATTAAAGTCCCACAAAGATTAAGTTTGACCTGAAAAATCACTATATAAACTTGTAGGGCCTCTCCACTTAATACCAACCAATTGGTTTTAAGTTGGATGTTTCAACATGGTATCAAAGCTACGGTCTATCCATATATTCAGCAGAAAACTTTCGCAATATATAGTTGAAAGTGATATGCACATAAACCAATCATATTTGATATGATGTTGCATATACTTTGTAATCTTATTATTTTATTAATAAAAGAACTAATTTATTTAAAGGCATTTTCTTTATTCACATTATGTTGTTAATTTAAATGTGATAAACCCATAGTTGTGAGCAATGTTTTTAGAATCATGATCATGATAATGAGATCTAAATTCTTAGATAGCTCAAAAAAAACTAAAATTGTTCCTAATCATTGGATTACTAAAAAGACGATTAGTGAATCTGGATAGATTAGTACATACCAATGCTTTTACTCTTATGAATGGAATGGTTGATCTCATAATTATTTGTGTAGAGATACTAAAGTAAGTATGTAGGTGCTTATTAGAGAATAAGTTAACTGAACGAGACTGACATGAGGAATACCTAATGGAGTTTTACTTGTCAGCCAATAGGAATTCCTAAAGTGGTAGTAGTGCAAGTGATCTTTGGACTTGATATCATCACAATATATTGTATATATTGAGTTATGTTTTGACATATTACTTAATATTCTCAGGTATGCTCTAGGATATGTTTGGATATAATAAAGTATATATGTAGATAGGTAAATGATCAATAAAGGATCTACCACTTCTAGTAAAGGGAGAGAATGTCATATGTGATTCGATAAAGTGACAACTTGAAAATCCCTGGTTAGGGTTGAACGGAAAATAGGAAGGAGTTTCTAATTTACATTAACTACAGTTGTGCATTTTAGACTCGAAATACATATAATCAAATAAATAAAACTTAAAGTAATTTCATGTTTTATATTTGATTTGGACATTGTAGGGTAGAAGGTTTGAATAGTACGGTAACTATCCAGGAAAATGTTCTTTTATGATTAAATGTTGAAATCTATATTATGTGAAAAGTTTTGATCGCTGAGGGGGCTTACCCTAATTGTGGAATAAATATTATTTATTTAAATGAATTAAATGATTTAATTTATTTAATTAAATAAGATTAAAATTATTCTAATTGATTTATTCTACAACCGGTTTAATATTAAGAACCTAAAGGGTCACACCGCAAAAGAAAAATATTTATTTAAGAAGTAAATGGCATAATCGTAATAATAAGTTAAGTATATTTAATTTATACTATGGTGATAGAATAGACAAAATAGCTTAATATTTATCATTTAGTATTTTAGAAATACTAATTATAAATTAATAAGAAGAGTCTTATTACTATTATTATTATTATTATTATTATTATTATTATTATTTAGTTCCTAAATGGTTTAGGAATTACTCCCCTGTCCCAAACTAAACGTCCTAATTGGTTTCGGCACGCTGATTAATACAAAATTCTTTTACCTAAATTACCCTTTTAATTACTTATTAATTAAAGTATTTCTTCACTTTTCTATGACCCTAATAATTACTTTCCCATATCATTTAATTCTCTAAATTCATTTTTTTATAACTCTCACATTCCCAATAAGGACATTAAATAAAAAGAGATGTTATAGTGAAAGTGGTATACTATACACCATTTCCCAATATAAATATTTTCACATTTATTCAATTTCCAATAAAAGTCGAGTAAAAAGATTATGAGGGTACAAGAAGAAGAATATGATAAATATAGTTACTAATATAAAAATAGGACATTTATTTTGGAATATCCTAAAAAAGAAATTAGGACATTTAATACGGGACGCAGGGAGTAATTAATAAGAGTATTCTCATATTAGTTTCTAATTAGATTAAGAATATAATTAAATAAACCCTACTCCTAAATAGTTAAGAGGGTTCTCTATATCTATAAATAAGAGGAGCCTTATTGTGGATGAGGGTTACACACATAACATACTCACAATTCTCTAGAGAGAAATTGTGCCAATACCTACTTCTTGAGTTCATATTATTCCTTGGTGGATCACCTCTAAAGGCCAAACACTTGGGTGGCTAACGTTGATCAAAGGAATATAACCGGTAGAATTCAAAGAGTACGCGAAGGATTTGAAGTTGAACTTGTACCTGAAGAAACTTTGTTTTACAAGGGTATGATTCTCTATTTCTTTCATTAATTGCTAATTGCACATAAAGTATGATCTTGGTTATGGTTTGTGAAAAAATTTAAAAATCTGATTTTGCCATGCTTCAACTTGTATGGAATTTGATTGCATGTTCATAGATTTCACAAACCTAACAATAGCGAGATTCACAACTTATAAGCAGGTTGTTGTGATCAACATGCTCTAAAATTATTTGTAGCTTACAAGTGGGTGGCTTTAAACTGCGATCAACACGTAGATAATTTTGACTTTTTAACTTCACATGAATGGGTAAATTATAACTAAAACTTCAAATACTTCCATTTAGGAGAGTGGAGAAGAAGTTGGACAGAAAGTAAGCCCCGTTTTGTGCGAGTATGTTTGTACTCCACATGGTACAAAAACATTTGGCGTTTTTTCAGCACAAGTTTTGCAAGCATTATAACTTATAACCCATCAAAAATTACATTTATATAATATACGTTTGAAAAAAAATCATGTTATTAATATATTTAGATATTTATTTAAGTAATTACATTTATATAATATACGTTTGAAAAAAAAAATCATATTATTAATATATTTAGATATTCCCTCCGTCCCATCAAAGATTTCTAAAGTACATTTTGCACCCATCTTAAGAAAATAATAGAGTAGAGTGTCTAAATAAGTTTTCATTTTACTCGTAATAGACCCCATGTAAATATACTAAAGATTCTCCCTTCTTAAAAGCAATGGTTTCTATCTCCAGGTTAAAGTATAATTTTGATGATAATAAATAACAATTCTAGCATAGAAAAAATTAAGTTAAAATCCTCTACATAGGTATACTATCATAAGTTATATTTTTCTTGTATGTGTACTATTTTATTACTATACCTATACTCCCACCATCCTTTTGCCCATCAAATTTGGCTATTGTACTCTCACCATCCTTCTGTCCATCAAATTTGGCTATTACATGGTCCATCAATTTCCATAGTTCTTATGTCCAAGCAAATGAAGTTTAAAGAAAAATCCAATATAAGTAAACCACTTTTTCAGAAGGCAAAAGAAAAATCGTTAATCTTTTTCCATCATCTTTGTCCATCAAATTTGGATACTACACCGTCCATCAACTCCCATTTTCTTTTGTCCAAGTAAAAGGAGTTAAAAAGAAAAATCTAGATGACAAAAATCAAAGCAAAGTAAGCCACCTTTTTGAGAATGTAAAAGCCAAATCATTTTTGTCTCTTTCCTCCTCCTTTGGGCAGCTAGCATGGTGCAAGTTCTTGGTGTAAAATTCAAATATAAAAACCACTGGTTAAAACCTTATAAAACAAGAGTCAAAACAAGAAACCAAAGGATCATATGTTAACTTTTGTGTGGCCTAGTTTGCTGTCATTCCTATCTTTGGGCCGAATATGGGTTTTGGTTTTCAATATTTGATCTTGTCCATTCATTTCAAAATTAATCTTGACCCAAGCCCTTTAAACTTTCTTGGGACCAAAATACCTCAACTCTTACTTCTATACATAAAAGGCTTATTCTAAATTTCTATTTGTCAATTTACAAATTAGCAAAAGAACTCTATCCTTGCCTATATTCTCTCTAGCTTACGAGGCTTTCTTGCTATATTTATATAACTACAGTCGAGATTCCAACATTAAACGATTAATTAGTTGAATGAGCACCCAACCTAGTTACCAATCATCCATTGGTCTAGTGGTAAGTGGGTAGTTTACCTCGCTCAAAGCTTAGGGTTGAGTTTCCCACAGTGAATGGTTGGTGGCAACTCTACGTGTCTTACACGCTACTCGTGGAGGATCCCTGAGCTTTGACCACAACATAGATGCGGTGGGGGATCCTTCAGATGTGCGGTGGTTGTAGGCGTAATGTGCCCTGCCAAAAATTTTAGATACCTTACCTACCTCCCATTTTATGAACCAAGAAAAAAGGGAGTGCCCAACCTAGTGGTCAAATTTAAAGCTCTCACTACATAGATCGAATATATAATTACAATATATGTATATGTACACACACATATATATTGTTTTAAAACTGCCACATCTATGATTATATTTTTGTTTCAAGTACTCATTTAATTGATTAAATATATATGCTTAAAAATATATATATTGATCATATTTGCTTAAATAAGGACTTAACTTGCACAAAACTTATTTTTCAAAAAGAGATTTAAGTATTGTATCCTAAAAATTAGCAATGAAGAAAAAGACCGATCCTTTGATTAATACCATAGTCGTAAAGAGGTCAACAGGGAGATAAATCTTTAGTGTACTCGTGAGAAGAGGGAAAGATCATTAGGATCAATTTCTCATCTCCGCTTCTCATCAAACTCGCCACGACCAGTAGGATCCAACTTCTCTACCCAACGACTGTGAATCATCCGATGAAGGGTGCTAATTTGGGCTATAAAAAAATTATGGTCCATCTCATTTCGTTAATCATTGGGCTACGTCCAAATTCTTAATGGGTCCATAGCATTAAACTGATTAGACTTAACAAATGGTCCATTGCCTCTAAACTTCTGTGTCAAACCTTTCCCTTTAAAGGACACCTTATTCTGCAAAGAAGCTTTAAATATTAACCACCAACCAACCCACATGGTTGGCTGATACAAGATTGTTTACAGAGGAAAGAAAGCAGAAATATTTACATCTCTGATTCTGAATCTGCCAGAGTCGGCATCTAGTAACAGTGAACAGTTCTACACCACACATGATATTATAATTAAAACCACCAAAAGAAGTTAACACAGTCTGTAAACCAACAAAAGAAGTTAACACTCGCAGTCTGTAAAAAAGAAGTTAACACTCACAGTCTGTAACTTTCATTGAACCTGGTGAATCCACCCCCAGCCAAACATAAAATGTGGCATACAAGATGGCAACACCAATCACAGCCATACCAACAACCACGATTGCAGAGAAACCACCAGCCCGAACGGCTATCTGCAAATAAAACCACTATTCAAGATGGAATTCTGAAAGTCCTTTCAGCTAAAAGTAAAGGTGCAAAGCATATAACCTGCAATGCCTCTCTTGCAGACCGCCTACATGCGCTTGATACTCTAACATTTGCACGTACTGACACCCACATGCCAACATAACCAGCAATACCAGAGCACATAGCCCCTAGAAGAAAAGCAGCGACAGTGATATATGCAGATGTTGACCTGCATCATCAAGGAAACAGTAATCATATTTGTCATGGAAAGCTAAAGGTCAAACAAGGTTGTACACGTAACATTAAAATTGCCATCACCTGCCTAGGCCGGAAGCTTCTTGTTGAGGAGTTGTACTACGGAATAGGTATATACAAAGGATCACTAGTGCTAGTAATATTGCCATCTTGGAGATGGTCCCATATTGAGTCCTAAGGAAACCTTCAGCCCCATCACGTATTGCATCTGATATCTAGCAAAAATAAACAATAATTTCAAGATACCGAACAAGCAGTCTAAATTATAATTACAAATCAGCAGTTTCCGTAGTTTGGTCATCATTAATTTATAGCATGGTAATACTCGTTAACCACATAGTCGTTAAAATCTTACGGTGCTCAATGCGTATTGTATGATACGATACGTAGACAACTCGATACATATCGCAGGGTGAATCAAAATGACACCGTATCCTACAATTCAATTACGATTCGATACAATTCTTACAAAATAATACAATGCACGATACTTTTTAAAGTTAGCAACCGACTTGAAAAAGTTTTATGTAGAACCTAAAGAGTAAAAACAAAACTTTTAAGTCTTTTACCATTTCAAAAGAAGAGGTTTTTTAGTATAAACATATTCTATATCACTTTTTAGATATTTATATCTCTTCAGAATGTCGCTTTATTTTTCTCGTCACTTTCTATAAGCAGATACATAAATATTTACTTGTTAATTTGAATTATTCTCTTTTGTTTTATAGATAAAAGGTGAATCTAAATTTTCGTTTTCTCTTGTTACTCTATAAATATTACTAAAATAATATCTAATAAATCAAGTTAGAGTATTTTGACTACTATCTAACTTTAAAATTTTATTTGTAGTCTATAATAATATTTACTTGACTAAAGTTAATATGCTTGATTGTCCAATAAATTGTGAGTTTTATATGTTTAAATATATATTACCACATTTTTCATTTCATTTCGATTTGACAACTATGGCTAACCACAAGATTATAGTCTCAATATGACTCAAGAATTATACTGGAACAAGCCTAATATCATGCAGATAAGTTAACCACAGCAGAAAGAAGGTAAAGTGTAACTCTGCAACTTGTCCACTGACTCTTAAGATTAGAAACATATTATTCTTCCTAAAAAGAGTTTGGGACAGAAGGCCTTAATGTACCTGAGTCATCTCAGGAGGTCCCTCATCCTTTGCAAGGACCCACTTAGTGAGATATATTGATAACAGGAAGCTGATGATGCAAACTGTGAATACAAATACAATGATTGGGGAGGTACTTGCACCAACATAAAAAATAGCTCCAAAGCCCAAGAGCAGAAGCACAAAAAGGAATCGGACATTAAATCTCATGAGAATACGAAAGATCTGCACAGAGAAGTTAATTTGTCACAACAAGACAAACAAGAGAAATCAAATACATCAAAAAAAATTAATAAAAAAATGAGAAAGATAGAAAGAAATGCACATATTAACATAAAGAAATTGCAGAAGTACAAAAATACATACAAGTTCCACCAAAAAAAAACCCTTAATACAGAGGCGACTCACCCGTGATATTTCGAAGTCAGGAACTCATTGCCCATCACCTTACCATTATTGAAAAAGCAGCCTCAAAGTTATTCAGATGTAAATTTTAAAATTTAGTACCACCCTCACAAACTCATGCCACGTTTCTTGTACTCTACTATTTTATACCATCCTTGTTAAGCATCACCTAGGCATCCAGGCAATACAAAAGGGGTGAGACGAGGCAACGCTTTAATGACAGTCTTTACGCTCTGTTTCTGAGTTTTGAACAGAAAAGAAAATAATAGAAAACTTAAATTAGAACAGAAAAGCCTTTGTGTTGTTTCTGAGTTTTTAATGGAAAAGGATAGAAAATTTAAAATTAAGGACATGAGTTGTAATTTAAAATTTATTATATTAAAAGTTGAGGATAATATGGGAATTATAAAAATATTACTTATTCCAATTTCTTTTCCGTCCAAATCAGGCCAATTTTGGACGGAAAACTTTGGCAGAAAAAGTGGCCAAGTTTTCTATCCATTTCTTTTCTTTTCCGTTTATTAAAAAACTCAGAAACATAAGAATTGGAAAGAAAACTTAAATTTTCCATCCATTTCTTTTCTTTTCTGTCCATTTTAAAACTCAGAAACAGAACGTTAAGTCATTCGCCTAGATGAACAAGGTGTCGCCTTGGGAGCCTTAAGGATGCCTTAGACACCATAGCTTCGAGGTGCATGCCTTAGCATACCTCAGCAGTTCTCTCGGTCAACTTTTTTCCTCACACAAGTAACTAATCATCTGTTGGGTTTTCTTTTGGGTCGCTTAATTAGCTTATGGGTTGGGTAATGGGTGTTAATTATATGATTTTGGGTTTGGGTAGGGATTTTTTTGTTGGGAACTGATATTTCCGCGTGTATGATTGATAGTTCCATAGCGGCAAAAAGCAGCTTTATCCCACTGTGGTTGTCGAGTTGTATATTTACATACGTGGCAGAGAAAAAAAAAAGAAAACAAAATATTTAGTGACTGGTCAATGATTTGGCAACCACGTAACATTTTCCTATTATTTCTCTTTCATCCCAAGTTCTTCTTCATTTGTAGTTTTCTCTTCTTCCTCCTCATCTCCATCTTTATCAAACTCCCACAATCTATATCGCCATTATAATCACTTTAGAAAAGTCCAAAAAAAAAATTCTCCTAATCCAAAAGAAGAAGAAAAATCCAGCTTCAAATCACACCAATCATATCATTTTCAAGAGAAACAAATCCCTTTTGTTACACCTAGACGTGTTGTACATTTCATGGAAGCTAATTAATGAAATCGACGATTTATGACCCTTGTATTCTTAAACAAAAACAAAACACACCTACTCTGTTGCTTCACTAGCTGAATATGTAAAAACACCCAAAATCGGATCAAAAATTCAAATTTGAGAAAAGGGGCTAGACAAATTGTTATTGTGCATTATAAAATACTTACATGAGTATTATAGAAACCATTGGTGGGATAGATATAATCAATTGGTAATTAGATTACATACCTACTGCCGGCTCAGGGGTGATCCTAATGAGTCACACACACCTTGGAGGCCAGCCTAAAGTTTGTTAATATTTATGGGATTGGTAAAATCTATTGGAGATTTATTAAATGTGATTGGGCTTGGTGAAACCCGTTTGGCCAACTCCTAAAAGGAAAGGGAGAAATAACATTTAATTAGAGATTATTGAATTGAAAAAATATTTATTAAATCATATTATATGATTAGTATTTTAAATTCAATATGAGGAAATATTAAAAACCTATTTTGAATGGAATTCATTTTATTTTCTTAGAGCAATTAAATAAATCAAAATATTAAGGGATACTTCATTTGACTTGGTCAGATACTAAAAGATCCTATTAGTTATTTTTGATATGTTTTTGTTGACTAGAAGACTCCTAAACATAACTTCCAAGACATTTTGAAAATATTCAAACAAAAGTTAATTTATCTTTTATTCTACATGCACGTGAAAAGGATAAACACCCCCTCTACTCAATAAAAATTAGATACATTCTATAGAAGATTTTTGTTCCTTGGTTCTTGAGAAGAAAAAAGGGAGATACAAAGACTTGGTTTCGTGTGAATTATCATTAGAGGACATTGATTTTTGCGTCTTGATAACCATCAATACGAGGATCTTCTCCACCTAACTTGGTGACACATTGAATTCATAGTTATATATGTACATACATACGAGTTCTTAGTATGTACTTGGTTAAACTTGGAAAAAAATTTGTTTTCAACGCCTTTATGGCACTTTTTTTGCTTCAAATTGGACATAAAATTGACCTTTTTATAATCAAAATTTATACAATTTCTTACAAATTTAGAGGGAGAAACTATGACCATATGAAACTACATCAAATTTACCACTAACTCCAATTGTTCATGAATTCATAATTTTAAATAAATATGTTTAGTTATTAGTTCTAAAAATGGTCGGTTTAACTTGAAAAGTCAAACAAAGCCAACTTTTATGGGGAAGGAGGGAGTAGTTCTTTATCTTCATTTGGACATTCTACAAACTCTCTAGGTGTTTATTCCTTTTCATTTTTAGCAGCCACAATATACCACATCTGTACTATCTCAAAAAGCAAAGAGATAAGATAAACATATCAATTACCTTTGTGGAAAATTTGACCAACAAGGAATAGAACAATGCATTAGACCAAAAGACAAAATTATACAGAGTTTGAAACTACACGAATAAGATTGATTATCAAAGCAACAAAAGATATAGTTATGCTATATATAACAAAAGTGGTAAAGAACATTCTAAATCATCCAATGAAGAATCATAAGCATGCATCTCAGATAAACCAGAGAAGTGAACAATAACCTTTGTAAAAATGCCAGAAAAACGATATTTACCAATGGTGTGTAAGGTTTACTGCGCATATTCGGGAAAATCCTTGTCCTGTCCTGGTAAAGCCCCAAATTGCCACTTTCCATGGCATCATCCATGGCAATAGCTTGAAAGGGATTAAGCTTATGAGCTAATAAAGAAAGGGTTATACCCACCACCTTTGGGAAAGCACCCCTGAACCTTTGCCTGAGTTTCGAATGTTACCAACTGAATAGTATAAAACAATGAAGATTAAAATATAAACTCATAAAAGCAAATAAATCATCAAACTTTTGCTATCGTCTATACAATCACTAACAATGGTTTGCTATCAGTTTCAGCAGCAAATAAGAATATTCTTGTAGGAGTCCCTCAACGGCAACAAAATTTTCTGAAAGAGGAAAGCAAGAAGACGCATTAAAAATATCAATATCACAAACATGTTATGATATAGATCCGCCTAGGTCCCGCCAAGGCACCAGGCCCCCCTGGTGCCCCACCTAGGCGCTAGGCCCCCTTGGCGCATCGCCTAGGTGCTTGGCCCCCTGGTGCCTCACCTAAGCTCAAGGCGGCAAAAAAATTCTTTCAGGAAATTAGACAGGGTTTAGGCGGAGAGGTTTTTTTATTTGAATAACTACCCAAACCAGATCTTGATATATTTATTTTTCTAATGATTTACCATATTCATAATATAGGTTGTAGCATATCAAATCACAACAAGAAGTTAACAATATCAAGTCAAAATGGATAATTTTATTATAGTTGTAATTTTTTGAACTTGTACAAACTTCAAATTATATAATGAGACATTTGTAATATTTAGTTTAATTCATTATAATTCTTAAATTTATGTTTAGTTTCTTAAATTTTAATATTTAATTAAATTCTTGAAATTTTAAATTTTATTATTTAATAGCAATCTTGTTTATGAATAAAACTAATACGTTAAAAATATGTTTGAACTTTGAAATTGTGTTTGAACTTTGACATTAGCAATATGGTTGTGTTTGAACTTTAAACAAATGCCTTTATTATTTTTATTATATAGTGTTTTGCTTTATATTATTGTTTTATTTGGATAAATGTAAGATAATATATTAAAATTGGCTTAAAATAAAAAATCCGCCTAGGCCCCGCCTAGGCTCCCGAGGCGCCGCCCGCCTAGCGCCTTTTAGAACATTGTATAGACAAACAATAAAGAAACAGTTTTCTGCAAAGCTGATATATATATATACATATATATATACATATATATATATATATACACACAAATAATATACATATATATATATATATATATATATCAAGTATTTCTGAGGTAACACGGTTTGAAAGACACAAGAGCTCATAAGTTTACAGGGGTTTGTAATTGTGCCAAAAGTGCATAAAATACCAAGAGTCAACACACTAGAAACTAAGGCCTGCGCTCATTAAATCTCATTCTAAAAATGTATGCCAACAGAAACTAACTAACATGCCAAAACCGAAACTGTCAAAAATCAACATTATCCATCTTAAATAAAATGAGAGACCAAAAATTCGGACAGAACCCTAAATTCGATCCATTTCCAGTTGAGTAAGAATAATCGAGGAGTATATAACAACAAAATATATGTAGTGTGTATATATAATCTTAAAATGAACAAATTATTGATCCCCAATTCCCAAATGTATTGGGAAAAATAAAACAGTAGTACCACGGTAATATACCAATTAGGAGAGAGACTATTAACTGAAAACCCCCAAAAGACTTGACCGATAGAGGGCACAAAACAGATTCAACGGAAGAATGAGATTAAAGACTATTAGAATTACCGTCGCCCTCAATGCGATATTTTAAAAAACTTTCCGTAACCGCCGGTTGATAAGACTCGTTTGTTTGGCCTTCAACAACAACTACAAGTGCAACAGGCAACAGCTCTCTTTCCGATAATAAGAAGAAAAAGAAAATCAAGTATCGCAGTCTGAACCTCGCGAGAGAAAAAGAAAGAAAAACATGGGTGAAAAATACTACGGAATATTTGCAAATCAAACTCTACTTGGAGACTTGGGGTCATTTACTACGGTAAACTTGCAATCAAACTCTAATCGGAGATTTGGAGTAATATATTTTAGGGATTAATTAATTATTTTGTCCTCTTTGAGGTTGGGTTTTTTATTTATTTTTTAATCTAACATCATCTTTTAATTATTATTTTTGTGTTTATATTTTTTGTGAAAAAAGAATATACCCCACACTAGACTGGCTCAAAGCAGGCGAACTTTGGTCCAAAAACGGTAGGTAGTGTGTGGCCGCCAAAAAAACAGACGGCCAAAAATTTGCAGTCCAAAGTCCGGCCCGTGACCAATTTTGTGCCTTTTTTATGCTATTTTTTTGGGTTTGGCCCAAACGGGCAGATGACGGATAGGCCTGAATTTTACTAGGCTAAAAAACTACAAATTTCAAAGCTTCGCCTGCATGATGGGAACTGAACACCGTGACTGTGGGCTTGGGCTATGTTTGCCAGGTTTACCCCACACCTAGGGGTATTTAACTAGTATACTTTATAGGTTAATACGTCTATTTTTATGATTTTTTTTACGGATTTAAAAAATATATAAACATATTTAAACATATAAATTTTCTTATAATTTGGTGATGTCCATTATCTACTTTATTGTAATGAAAGTTCAGTTAATCTTAGTTGCTAAAAATATACTTATTTTATAATGTTATAATAATTGTGTTGTACAACTTCAAATTGAATAAAAATATACGTTTACTCATATTTTGTATGATTTTTTCATCTGTACGATTAAATTTTATCAAAAAACTTGACATAAACTAAATTTTAAAAACTAAGGTATATAAGTTATATACCTCTAGAGTATATCCCACAAACTTTTTTTTTTCTAACAAGTTTTAGAAAAGTGCATACATGTTTTTTTTATGAGATGTAATTTAATTTGCTAATTCAACTCGTCTTTTTGGGGTTGTATAAAAGATTTATCTTTTTTTCAATTTTTATCTTCATCCATTACAATCATATAGTATAAAACGATATTTAGTGTTAATATCATAAAGTTGAGTTTGTGGTGTTTAAATGTAGGTTTTGGCTCAAATCGAGATAAGTTTGACCTAATTATGAGTTGAAATGCAATAACAATGGAATTAAGTTTTACATCTAATGTGTATTGAATGTGGTTTTACGTAATTTAATATAATTACATATATAAGTTTGTCAAGTGTAACGCTTTCAAATTTAGGTCTATACTACTCAATTTTAGTCGTCAAAATATGTACTACAATCACAATTCTCTTATTTAAAATTATTACAATATCATATATAGCACGACAGTATTAATATCCAAATTATCTTGGTCTTAGTTTGTTTGACTCGGTGGTTAAGCAGTGGATGTGCAAAGATTAACAGAGATCTCATAGGTGCCCTTCTTGTGACGCCCACAAAATAGGTATACAACACCCATTATGAGTCGTCAAATACATGGTACTTTATTAATACAATTGTCGTGCAAAATACGACAACACATAAACTGTGAGTTTAAATACAAATATTGTCATCTAGACAATGTCCACACTCAAATAAGTCCTCATTTCAATTATTGATACAATATTTTACAAAATAGTGAGGACTACTAAAATAACTTCTAGAACCATCATTCCACACCCGACTAAGTACTGTTACATTCTCACCCGAAAAAAAAAAAAATGGAACAAAAAGAAAAGGGTGAGCTCAACTAGCCCAAAGAAGAATATTATGACTAAGATAATATAGAACAAATTATCGTTAGTCCTCAACAGGAAAAATCTAATAGAATACAATAGACAACCAGCTTTTAAATCAATATTCGCATGATGAAATAATAATTCATTAGAAGAGTTAAGTAGATAATGAAATCTACTATCTTATATATGAATTTAAAAGTTCATCATCAATATTTTATCCTCAGAACATCAATCAATATATATATAAATAGAATCAAATATTCATCTTTGCACTACAGTGCCAAAGATATTCATCACCGTTCATGTTCATCTAAACACTGCTCATTTCATCTACTACGGACCAAAGATATTCATCAAAAAATTATTCATTTTTGCACTACATGCCAAAGATATTCAGCTTATATCACCATTTAGGATCGAGGATGATGAAAATATTTTAAAGAAAACGAATCCAAAGGAAACAAAAGAACAATTATTAAGGATTCGTACTTTAAACAATCCAAGTTCAAAAATACTTCTTAAATAACCATAGTGAAGTAAAATTCAAGAATGAAGATCAAAACATGGTTACAATCAAAGCGAGTATCCATAATAGATATCTTGGACAAAAAATAAAAATTTAATTTTTCTACATGAATAGTAATAAATTATTTGTGAATACTTGTCAGATACGTGAATAAGTAACCCCACACTAAAAGATAAGAATTTCACACGAAAAATCTTACCATTATTCCTAAGATAATGATATTGAAAGAAATAATATCATTTATAAAAAAATAACATCTCTTACCTCGAAAAGACAAAGATTTCCGACTTGAATCTCGGATATAGTCTGTAAGAAACTTGCAAATCATAAAGAACACTCAAAGTACCAAAATACTCACAAAAATATGCTCGATATTATAGAGAGAGAAAACTTTAGTTTCTGGTGTGATTTTCAATTCTAACATAAGCACCCTATTTATATGAAAATGCTTAGAACACCAAAACAGAAAATTTAATAAAATAATAATATATTTTTTCCTAAACTTCCTACGCACACCACCATTCCCAAAACATCAGCCATCCACCCAATAAAAGTAAGAAAAATGTTTTTCTTAAATAAAACAAATAAAACTTCCAAAAATCAATTATTTTAGAACTTCAATGATTCATAATAAATAGCCATTTTATCAGAAAAATTTGAATCTTATATCCATTCCATAGAAAATTCAATTCTCTACAACTTTGTAGAAGAAAGTTTTTCCAAATTCCAAACAGAAATTGACCAAAATCCACATACGGACGATTTTACATGCTATAATCAAATTTCAGTCAAATACTAGGATCCACAAACATGAAAAACATGTTTTAAATATTTTTAGTAACAAAAATACTCTTTCTCCTCATTTACTCATATATCCCACATTCATTGTAAAAATATCACCATTATTATATTATTATAATATAATAATATATTTAATTGAATTATTTTATCAGAAAAGACAAAATATCAATTTTCAACAATTGTCACATTAAAAAATTTTCTCCATCTATATCCACATAAAATGAATATTTTCCTTATCATATAAATCAATAATTAATTATTCACAAATAATATTACAAAATCACAATACTGACAACCGGTAGCTCCCACGAAAGAGGGGCTTTCGAATAAAGAATTCTCTCCTTATCGCAAGCAAGCAATTAGGTGACCAAACCTATACTTAGACGAACTTTCTAGACATTGCCAATAATGCTATATAATAATATTATTCAAATAATATGAATTATTGATTTGATAATAAAAATACCGTAAGTAATAACAATTATTAAAACAACAATAATATAAAATATCAACGTAGCAATTATTGAATCAATAAAATAAAATATTGAATAAGAATTCTTCAGTAACAATTATTGAGTAGTGCCCTTCACGTAAGAATCAATAATTGGTGCAATATCGTATCTTCTATGCATAACGCGTATTCATCGTGTTTTAACCACTCGGGTATTCCAACAAATATTATAAATAATAACTACGCCGTTATTTATAAACAACTTATACTTGTCGTTTCTTCATCCAATCGCTTTTTCAAGTTATGGGGCCACACATAATTTGCGTCGCTACTCGTCGCATATTAATATTCCCGACAAGAAGAATATTCCACGACCAAACGAATATTCCCCGACAATAATGAATATTTTATAACCACTTGCTTATTTAAATATTTGCGCATTTTACCCATAACTAACCACAATAATCAATTCAACCCTTACTATTTTAAAATAATAAATAGAGAAATTCAATTTTATTTATAATAAGTTGGGGTCTTACACTTCTAATCTAAGGACAAGAGAAATAAAAGATGGCGCACGGCGCGTCAGGATGGATAAGGCTTTTGAATCAATAGATATGTCCGCTTCGCTCTTGTCCATCAGGTGAAGGTGTAGTACCGTCAAGTGATTTCTTTTTGCATAAAATCTTATTGTCGCCCCAAAGAAAGAATCGTTCGTTAGAAAATACATTTTTAAGTTCTCAGTAATGTCATATTATTTTATAACTTGACGAGGACAACCACTATTCAAACCATCAGTCTATTTTTCTGCTCTCCCCACTAAACTCAACTATGGTCTTATTTCTGAAAAGAATTGTGAAGTAAAAGGGTGAGCACAAATATCTCAATAAAGAATATCATAACTAAGATAAATAATTTATCAATAGTCTTCAACTGTAATAAATCAGATATTTAGAACATATGATAGATGATATAAGTTTTCAACAAATAACTGCAGCGGGATGAACAATTGATGAGTAGGTTTTGTACTTACAATTTAGGTATGCTTAAGCTTTAATTGATTGTTGTGTTTTAAGTATTGTGGTTGCTTTTAGTTGTTTTTGTGTGCTTTTGCAGGAAACTTTAGCAAGAAGAGGGCTTGGGAGCAAATAAGGAATAAAGGTAGCAAAAAGCATTAAAACAGGGCGAATGAGAAACTCTGATGACCTAGCACGGCAACGTCAGGATTTCAAAGAGAATGGTGCGGCAACTCGACCTTATCAGAGTTTGGCTAGAAGTGGTGATATGATCGGCGCGACAACACCAATACTATAAGGGCAAACAACACGGCAACGTTACCCTACCTGAGATTTTATGAGGGACTAAGATGCATGGCGTGACAGCGCCGCTTTAAAGAAGGAACCTGGCGAGGCCGCGAAGCATCACGAGGTCGGGGCCAGCTCAACAGATTTTCAGTTTCAAGTTAGATTTTTCATCACATTTGGAAGGGGATTCAATAAGACTTTGGGATTGTTGTGATGGGCTATAAATAGCTTTTTATATGGAGGCTTAAACCCTAATAAGACACAAGGACTTGAACTGGGAGAGAGAATTAGAGATTTAAAGGAACACTAAAGGAAGAGCCAGACAAAGTTTGAGGATTAAAGAAGAATTCAACTGAGTTTCTCTTTACTCATTCCTTTCTCAGTTTTGTAATCAAGGATGATGTTTAACTTGAGATTTATAGTCTTTAACTTTAGCGTAAACTAATTTTTCAATTAAGACTACAATTGAACCTTTTATGCTTATGAGTTAATTCTCTTTATTAATCCAATTGTTGATTCAAATTGAGTTGTCTATCATATTTTGCATTAATTATTTAATTATTTGGCCAATAATTACCATGTTACACTAGATGAGTTCGAGAGATGAAATCTAGGGTTAGAACTGAATGTGATATCATGTATTCTTAGTTATTTGCATGAGATAAATAATTAGGGTTGTGAATTGAATAGAGATATCTCTTTTCATTGCATGTAACAATTGGATTTTGCATAGGAATATCGCAAAATTAATTGAATTAGATATGTTTATTTAATCACTTGGAAAATGGCTTATAAATAATCTAAATTCCTGTTAACAACTCGAATGTATTTAATAATTGGAACAATTGGATAATTGATTTATTTTGCATAATTGGGGATATTATAGTCTTAAGCTTTTATTATCTGAATCAAATATGTGTTAAAATTAGTTTTAGTTAATTTAATTTAGCTTTAACTGGAAAATTACAAAATTCAGTTGTTTAAATAAAATTGGATTGATATAAAACTAGTAGTTTAAATTTATTAAATTGGATTCCTCGTGGGTACGACATTCTTTCTTATCACTGTATTACTTGTTGATCGTGTATACTTGCACGTAATTGTTGATTGTGAAATCGGACAACAACAATCCATTAAAAGAGTGAAATAGATCGTAATGTCTAATATCTTCTCAAATTGAAATTTTAACATCAATTTTTTATCAATGTGACACCAATCAATAGTTCTTCTTTGCACCCAGGCCAAAGATACCTTTCACCACATGTCTTTGCTTGTAACACCAAAAATCATGATTATTCAAATTCACAGTTTATGTTCATAATCATGTTAATCCACAATTTATGATCATAATCATGCCGATTAATTCATATTTGCACACGTGCCAAAGATATTCAATTATAACACCAACGTCATGATAATGTCAATCAATAATTCATCTTTGCACTCAGGCCAAAGATATTCAACTGTAACATTAATTGTCATGACCATGTCAATCAACAATTACTCTTTGCATCAATTGTTATTATTTATATATAACAACTTAATAACTTATAATGTAACACCCCCTTTCTGTTATAGAAAGAGAGGTTACGCAAAAAATATAACAAAATTACAAAACAAATAGAGAGTTCTATGCCACAAGAAAAATATATCTAATATATGATAAAAATCACAAGTCAACCCATAATAAATACCAAACTGGCTCAAACTACATTCTAAATTATTTATTACAACTCCAAATAAACTAATGTATCACAATCTAAACAATATATATAAACTATTTGGATATAAGAGAGCTCTCGTCATACTTGCCCTTGGTACCCCTGATTACATGCCGGAAGAAAAACACATCATGAGCCAAATGTCCAGTACGAATATAGAATACAATAATAATGAAACGAAACAACTAACTCAATTAAATAAACTGAACTAAAACGAACAAAATTAACACAACGAACTAATAAGTTGAATCAAATGGTTGGGTGTTATTTTATATCGAGCTCAAAACAAAATAAAAATATACATTGCCACACAGATAAGTCAAAATAATGTCACACATGCATAACATACATCGGACCGACAGAATTCAGATACATGCAAAAATTAGAAGGCGTGTTTGGCACAAACGTCACCAATCCGCATAACAAAACATAACATAATAGAAATCTAGGGTCGACCCATACACCTCCCACAACAAAATCATTAAATGGACAACTCATACCGAATCACAATACGGAGACGTCGTGGACTGATCACACCGTCACGGAAGATGTCATGCCTCAATGCCAATAATAAGACGTGCATGTGGTACCCCCACAAGTGTTTATAACTTAAGTATACCATACAATATATTCTACAAAGATACCATGTCACAACACATGTGACATAGTATAAATATAAATGGGTTCTAATGCGTACATGTTAAACCAAAACGAATCAACATAAGTCTCCAAAATATATTAACATATATTTTGTTACAAAGATCGAAAAAAATACTAAACATGATACACTATATCAAAGAGTACAAACACTAGTTTTAAGTATCAATATCAAGACGAAACTATCACATGAATTTGAGAAGGACCAATCAGGCGAAATAATACTAACTTCTAAACGAAAAGCAAAACAAACAAATCAAAATTAAAAGAGATTATTGTTGAAGGAGTACAGAATTCGTACATGAATTAAACAATTTAATACCCAAAATTTATATTCTAAATTTGACTTGTTTAGACTCCCTTCATCCGACTAATTAAATAAAATAATAAAAATATTGTACTCATGCTAAACAATTTTTATAATCTTGTTTAATGATAATTATATTTATTATAATGTTTTACAAAATTTTAAAGTTAGAAACCTAACTATGTACACTTCTATACATAGTTAAAGTACATAACTATGTTATATATATATTTATTTTAAAATTATACTTGTTTATGCCCATTTTAGTTCCCAAATATCATGTAATATATCCCTTGAATTCTTTTACTACACCTAACTATGGAAAGCTCGTCTGATACATTTACATAATGTAACATCAGTTTCCAAATGATAGATTATATGAATCACGGTTCCCAATGGAAGGATATATTATACTATATTGAATTATAATATGCATCAGAGAAGTTAATCGCCACACCCAATTCCTTATTTGTAACACCCCACTCTCACATCAAAAGATATAAAAAAAATTTATCTGTTTATAAAAAATTAAGTTACTAAAAATAATATCTTTAAGTCATGACCTTTTGGGTGAGCCTGTGGTGAGCTAAGATGACCCAAAAATATACACTATTGGGTCAATGGTTTATGGCCTTATTTTGATGGATTTCATTCAATTTTGACTTGAGATTTGACTTGATATTTGTTCAAGACTTGAGATTTAACTTGGATTGTTTCATATGGTATCAAATGAGCAAAATGCCCCCGTCGCCAATGAGGTTATTAGAAATTCTTTTTTAAAAAAAATTGCAAAATACCCCTGTTAATTTACATATACATAATTATACCTCTAATAAACTAAAGAAAAATAAAGAATTCTTCACGAACGAATATCAATAACAATAATAGCTTTTTCTATATCAAACATCAAACATCAAATATGTAAACAACGTAATGACTTATAGATAAAAGACGTACGATGTAAATACAAAATATAATCATAAACAATCAATATAGTTAGATACATATACCATCAACCTAACTAGATACTAAACTATAGTCTGTATAACTCAAAAGTCAGATAAATATACATATATGAAAGTTAAAATATAAACATAATGGGTACTACAACCCAAGATCGAGGAATGCTCGGTATCATCATCGCCATGGCCCCCCTCTCGGTCCCACCTCAATAGTCTCATCAAGATCGTACCGACCGGTCATCACCATCTCCACCACGGGCATCGCATCATGTCATCCACCTCCACCAATAAGTCTCATCAACAAGACCCTACAAAATTAAAATATTAATAACGAATTCAAAAATAGAGCATATTTTAATTAGTTTTGTTTGTGTTCTTCAAGTGTTGTTGAGTTTTGCAAACTGGACGATAACTCGGCTTTCGTATATCGGAATCGAGTCCAGTAAGTTGTAACGCGTGTCTAATACCTACGCGGTGCTATTTGTGTGTTTGCGTGGCGTTCGGACGACCAAGGCGGGGTTTTGACCTATTTTCAGCTTTTTGCCTAAGTGTTGGCGAGTTTTGCGAACTTGGCCATAACTCGGATTCCGTATATAGGAATCGAGTCCCATAAGTTGTAACGCGTGTCTAATACCTACGCGGTGCTATGCGTGTGTTTGCTTGGCATTCAGACGACCGAGGCGGGTTTTGACCTATTTTTTGGCTTTTTGCCTAAGAGTTGGCGAGTTTTGCGAACTGGGCGATAACTCGACTTTCGTATATCGGAATCGAGTCCCGTAATATGTAACGCATGTCTATTACCTACGCGGTTACTACGTGTGTGTTTGCGTGATGCGTTGCATTTACCGAGGTGGGTTATGACTTATTTTTCGACTTTTTTGCTGTCAGTTTGGCGAGTTTTGCAAACTAGGCGATAACTTTCGGTTCCGTATATCTAATCGAGTCCCGTAAGTTGTAACGCGTGTCTAATACCTACGCGGTGCTATGTGTGTGTTTGCATGGCGTTTGAACGACCGAGGCGGGTTTTGACCTATTTTTCGGTTTTTTGCCTAAGTGTTGGCGAGTTTTACAAACTGGGCGATAACTCGGCTTCGTATATCGGAATCGAGTCTCGTAAGTTGTAATGCGTGTCTAATACCAACGCGGTGCTATGTGTGTATTTGCGTGGCGTTCGGACGATCGAGGCGGGTTTTGACCTATTTTTTGGCTTTTTGCCTAAGTGTTGGTGAGTTTTGCAAACTGGGCGATAACTCGGCTTTCGTATATCGAAATCGAGTCCCGTAAATTGTAACGCGTGTATATTACCTACGCTGTGCTATGTGTGTGATTGTGCGGCGTTCGGACGACCGAGACGGGTTGTGACCTATTTTTCGGCGTTTTGCCTAAGTGTTGGTGAGTTTTACAAATTGGGCGATAACTCGACTTCCGTATATCGGAATCGAGTCCCGTAAGTTGTAACGCATGTCTAATACCTACACGGTGTTATGTGTGTGTTTGCGTAATATTCGGACGACCGAAGCGGGTTTTGACCTATTTTTTGGCTTTTTATCTAAGTGTTGTTGAGTTTTGCGAACTGGGCGATAACTGGCTTTCGTATATCGGTATCGAGTCCTGTAAGTTTTAACACGTGTCTAATACCTATGTGGTGCTATGTTTGTTTGTGTGGCGTTCAGACGACCGAGGCGGGTTTGACCTATTTTCGGCTTTTTGCCTAAGTGTTGACGAGTTTTGCGAACTGGGCGATAACTCGGCTTCCGTATATCGGAATTGAGTTCCGTAAGTTGTAACGCGTGTCTATTACCTACGCGGTGCTATGTGTGTGTTTGTGTGGCGTTCGGACGACCGAGGCGGGTTTTGACCTATTTTTCGGCTTTTTGCCTAAGTGTTGGTGAGTTTTGTAAACTGGGCGATAACTTGGCTTTCGTATATCGGAATCGAGTCCCATAAGTTTTAACGCCTGTCTAATACCTATGCGGTGCTATGTGTGTGTGTTTGCGTGGCGTTCGGACGACTGAGGCGGGTTTTAACCTATTTTTTGGCTTTTTGCCTAAGTGTTGACGAGTTTTGCAAACTGGGCGATAACTCGGCTTCCGTATATCAGAATCGAGTCCCGTAAGTTGTAACGCATGTCTAATACCTATGCGGTGCTATACATGTGTTTGCATGGCGTTCGAACGACCGAGGCGGGTTTTGACCTATTTTTCGATTTTTTGCCTAAGTGTTGGCGAGTTTTACAAACTGGGCGATAACTCGGCTTCCGTATATCGAAATCGAGTCTCGTAAGTTGTAATACGTGTCTAATACCTACGCGGTGCTATGTGTGTGTTTGCGTGGCGTTCGGACGACCGAGGTGGGTTTCGACCTATTTTTTGGCTTTCTGCCTAAGTGTTGGCGAGTTTTGCGAACTGGGCGATAACTCGATTTCCATATATCGGAATCGAGTCTCGTAAGTTGTAACACATGTCTATTACCTACGTGGTGCTATGTGTGTGTTTACGTTGCGTTCGGAAGACCGAGGCGGCTTTTGACTTATTTTTCGGCTTTTTCCCTAAGTGTTGGCGATTTTTGTGAACTGAGCGATAACTCGGCTTTCGTATATCGGAATAGATTCTGGTAAGTTGTAACACGTGTCTAATACCTACTCGGTTCTATGTGTATGTTTGCGTGGTGTTCGTACGACTGAGGCTGGTTTTGACCTATTTTCGGCTTTTTGCCTAAGTGTTGACGAGTTTTGCGAACTGGGCGATAACTCGGCTTCCGTATATCGGAATCGAGTCCCGTAAGTTGTAACGCGTGTCTATTACCTACGCGGTTCTATGTGTGTGTTTGCGTGGCGTTCGGACGATCAATGCGGGTTTTGACCTATTTTTTGGCTTTTTGCCTAAGTGTTGGCGAGTTTTGCGAACTGGGCGATAACTCGGCTTCCGTATATCGGAATCGAGTCCCGTAAGTTGTAATGCATGTCTATTACCTACGCGGTACTATGTGTGTGTTTGCGTGGTGTTCAGACGACCGAGGCGGGTTTTGACCTATTTTTCAGCTCTTTGCCTAAGTGTTGGCATGTTTTGCGAACTGAGGGATAACTCGGCTTTCGCATATCAGAATTGAGTCCCGTAAGTTTTAACGCGTATCTAATACCTACACGGTTCTATGTGTGTTTGTGTGGCGTTCAGACGACCGAGGCTTATTTTGACCTATTTTTCAGCTTTTTGCCTAAGTATTGGCGAGTTTTGCGAACTGGGCAATAACTCGGCTTCCGTATATCGAAATCGAGTCCCTTAAGTTGTAACGCGTGTCTATTACCTATGCGGTGTTATGTGTGTGTTTGTGTGGCATTCGGACGATCGAGGCGGGGTTTTACCTATTTTTTGGCTTTTTGCCTAAGTGTTAGCGAGTTTTGCGAACGGGGTGATAACTCGGCTTCCGTATATCGAAATCAAGTCCCGTAAGTTCTAACGCGTGTTTAATACCTACGCGGTGCTATGTGTATGTTTGCGTGTCGCATCAATACAATTACAAATTACAATTATAAATTACATTAATTAAATAAGAAAATACATAATTTAATTATTTTTACCTGTCGAATATGTGGTGGGAAGATGTTGGCCAAGACAACTGCACATACGCGGATGACCTCTTCCCGTACTACACCCATGAGGTCGTCAACGGCACCTGTAGGATCTATAGAGCTGTGGACAACCTCCTGAGCCAGCTGGTAGATCCGCTCGCGTGATGGTGCGCCAGACTACACAACACTGCTCGCTATGCATCCCTCTATGATCCGCCGGAAGAAGTCGTCGGATAATGAAGGGCCGACACCCGATCCACTCGCACCACTACTTTCAGTGGGTGAGCGCCGCCGAGATCTCGCAGTAGGGACTATAGTGTAAGCTGGGACATGGGGAATGCCCACAACTCTACCTTCTTCTTGTCCACCAGCCTCTGCAGCCAGATCCCTCTATCTCCTCGTTCAGACGCTTTAACTCTTCTACCTGAGTGTCACTCTCTCCGTTGCTTGCCACTGCAAGATCCTCGAACCGTCGCTAAAAAAAACACATTAGTAGATGATACACAAAGAATAAAATGAAATAATACAAAAGAATAAACGAATTTTAAATACATACTAAATAAGAGTATTAAATAACTTACAACAATGTGTTCTGTCTTAAGTGAGATATAACCACCGTCACATTTCTTTTGGTGGGCGTGCCACCAAAACTCCAAGCGGGAAGGTGCATGCTTTAAACTCACCTCGAGTCTCTCCCGATCTGGTCGTGCACGACCGAGACCCAAAGATGATGTGGGAGATAACTCATTGTCGGCAAATTAACGTCAGTCTTACATCTTCTTAAAGGCCTCATGCCATCCCAAATCTTTATATCCGGTCCCACACCGCAACATATATGAAATTTGGCCGGACATCCTTAAGTGTCTGTCCATCAACCATCTTCGTCTGGGCCTTCTTCTTCCAGTCGTAGACCCACTTGTGCCAATTCATCTCTAGGTATCTGTGCAGAACAGTCATGCCATCCGTATGTAGACTGTCAAATCATGGAATATACAAAAGCAATAATCAATTATTGAGTAGGAGTTTTTCAAACACCAAAAGCCTAGCATGTCGTTCTCACTTATATTCTCTCTCTTAACCACATTGAATACACGTCTCCAGTGTTTCTTTTTCTTTCCAATACCCTTTTCAACTTAGTTATATTGTTTACACTTCTTTCTATCATTAATTCATAGTCATCACATGCTACTATCATTAGAGGCTATCTTTTATCTCTTAAACTTGATCACAAAAGCTAAAAATATGTTCTTATTCTCTTAAACAAGTACAAATCACCCCCATTTAAATAGTTCTAAATATGTATCGAAATATATATCGTATATAATTTTGTTTGAATAAAGATAAAGCGAACAGTAATAACCATTTCATAAAATTTATAAAAGCCAATAAAGTGCACCAAACATACTTGCATAAGCTAAATCACACAAACTTCAATACAATAAACTTGCAAAACAAAGTGAAATCTCATTGTTAATAACAAGCGAAGGTACATACATGAATGAATATCTAGAAATATACCTGTAAAGAGTAGGATTAGAAGGATCTTGCTTGATGGCCTGAGTGTAGATAGCAGCAGCTTTGAGATAATTTCCAGCTTAATACAACGCATTAAGGTTAGTACATACTCACATCAACTAAATCACCAAAAACCATGTAATTATATACATCTTAATACAACGCATATTCAACTTACAAATACAACATTTGAGCCTCAAACACAACTCATATGATGTTTAAAGTTTAATATGCTAGTAATCGAACAAATCCATACTACTAACCTTAAAAATGGAAGAATGTATAGTTGAAGCTTGGAGTACTAAAGTTCTATTTAGACATGCACTTCTTTGAATCATGATTTATGACGCCCCCAAAATTAGGTATACATCACCCATTCTGAGTCGCCAGATACATGGTACAAAATTCAAATACAACTTCATTTATACAACTATTGAACTGTCGTATAGAATACGACCACAGTTAACTGTGAGTTTTAATACAAATGTATGTAACTCTCATGGTGCCTCGACCACAACCTTATAATGGTACTTTACATAAAAGTATAGTCAAAAACTATTTTAGAAATTAAAATCTTTGGGAAGTACTCAAGAAACCTTCGTATACGTGGGAGGCCATGCGTCTCAGTTATAATAGATATCATATGGCCACGCAATTATCCTTGGTTGACCTAATAGACCCCAAAGAAAACGAGAAGATTACTATCATCTTTTTTTCCAATGGTGAGTCTTCTCTTGACATATAAATATCTCCGCTTTCTCAAGTAAAAATTATGTTTCAAATAAACTCCAAGATCATACAGTGTAGTGCTCGTAGATATATTCAATTTAGTGGATGTGCACAACCATGTCTTATGAGAACACGAGGTTGTATGTCATTAGACATCTTGTATAATAGTGACAAAACACCCTTCCAAAGTTGGGTTCACCTCACCCTATTTGATTCACCAAATATAACTACTAAATGTTGTATAGAATCAACACACTTTTCTATCTTGCTTAGGGAGGACCTCCATGCCTTAGAGACCACCATTTCTATTCCCCTGTTATCCCCACTCAATTCTAAGAACACTCTTACGGCTAACACTCTTTACTAACAACTCTTATTATTACCCGGAAGGAAATGTGAAGCGAAAATGGTGAGCACAACTAGCCCAGTAAAGAATATCATGAATAAAGATAATTAAATTATCAATAGTTTTCATCAATAATAAATCAGAGATTTAGAATATATGGTAGATGATAAAACTTTTCAACCATAGTTGAAGCGGAACGAGCAATCCATTAGAAGAGTCAAATAGACCATAAGGTCTATTATCTTCTCTATGTTAAAAATCCACCAATACGGTTTTATCCATGTAAAATAAATCAACAGTTCCTGTCCACAATCATATGAATAACTCATAATCATAATTGTGGTTCTAAATTCCTCTTCGCAACCAGGACGAAGATAATTTTCATCACCTATCTTTACCTGAAACATCAAAAATTATGGTTATACCAAATCAAAATTCCTGCTCATAATCATACTAATAAATTCATCTTTGCACTATGGCCAAAGATATTCATTAACAATTCATCTTTGCACTACATGCCAAAGACATACAACTGTATTTTAGAAGAGTCGAGTAGAGTATGATATCTACTATCTTCTACGAATTAAAAGTGTATAATAAATATTTTATCGCTGAGACTCGACAATAAATAATCCACATCATCGAATCACCCACGCATACTACTGGCCAAGGATATTCGTTAATATCACATCCATGAATTTATATTTCATCGTTGAGACTCATTTCGATAATCAATCCATATCACTGAATTATCCATGTACTACGGCTAAGGATATTCGTTAATATCACGACCACGAATTATCCATGCACTACGGCTTAAAGATAATCGTGTTTTCATCAATCTAAGCCATGATCATGTCATGAAACAATTCATCTTTGCACCCTTGGTAGAAGAGAATCCATAGCCATAATCATACCAAAAATTGTCCATCAATGCACTACTTACGGGCAAATGAGGACTTTTTCCACATCATTTGTAACATTACGGTTATGATTATACCGAATAATCCTCGGTCATAATCATACCAAGTCCATCTATGCACTACTGACCAAAGATGACTTTCAACACAATATATAAGCGTGAAGATGATGACAATGATATAAGAATTAATCAAATGAGATAAAGGATAAATATTAAACATTTATAATACAATTTATCCAGCGTTCAATAATAACCAAATGTTATCAATCATTTAATAATCTCATAATCTAATATCATTAATATTATAATAATATTTTAATCATTTCTTAAACTTATAAACAATTTATTTCAATTGTTAACACTTTATCAAATAATGCATTTAATCATTCAAAAATGCCATACTCATAAGATTTCATAATCAATGATCAAATCCATCATCAAAAATCTGCATATACCCTATATAGGATTCTCAACCCATAAAATCCTATTTTCCAATTTTATTACTTCACATAACATATTTAATTTATTTATTCATAACTAGTTTATTTTCATGAAAAATACCAAATCAGTCCCAAAAATATTTCTTTTCTGGGATTTAGGAGAATATAGTCCCATCTTGAACATATATTTTTCTCAAAATTTTTAAAATTCATTTACTATTTTTTCATATGGCTAAAACTGCCGAATATTTAGACATTTATCATAAATTGTACTTTTGTCCAAAAATTCCGAAATTTACAGGGTATACTCCTGTTATATACATGTACTTCCAATAAAAATTTTACCAATTTTGGAGTTAACCACAAGGCGTTATAAGAGTTTATTTTTAAAATAGTCTTTTCCCATAAAATCCATAACTCTTAATCTATACATCCAAAAATCGCCATTTTTAGACACAATCTAGAAAACTCATCAAATTATCATTTCAAATTTTTTCAGAATTTTTTTTAGGGTCAGAAAAATTACGAAACTACCCCTGGCAAAAACCCTTTTTAATGAAAATACTATTCGTATGAATACGAAGGATCATTTACAATGCATGCGGTAATCCACATAGACATGTTATTTCAACAGAATAATAAAGAATGGAACCAGGTCATGCGTAAACGCACAGACAGGATATTCCAACAGAATAATAAATAATGAAATAATAGAAGAATTCACCAGGCATGTGATAGACCGCACAGACAGGTTATTCCAACAGAATAATAAATAATGGAACCAGGTCATGCGTAAAACATAGACATGATGTTCCAACAGAATAATAAAGAATGGAATAATAGAAGAATTTCACCATGTATGCGATCTTGTATAAAAAAAGTTATTCCAATATAATAACAAATAATGGAACTGTGTCCATGAAACGCACGCATGATGATATTCCGACGTAATAATAAAGAATGGAATAATGTAAGAATTTCACCAAGTATAGGGTAGCTTGCACGTATACAAAAGTTATTCCAATGTAATAATAAATAATGGAACAACAAAAGTTCTCTTCATGAATACAAAAAAGAAATAAACCCTTTACTTTAGTAGGAGATTGAATACTGCAGATGGTGTATTAACGTAATACTATTCTTCTTTCTCTCTTATTCTCTCTATACTTTCTCTATCTCGTAGCTTGAATGAATTCGTGAAAATAATGAAGAACTAGGCCTCTATTTATAGAAGATTTCTAGCTTAAGACTTGAATTGTGAAAAGGCAAGCTTACTTGGCGATCGTGATGTGAAAATAAAAGTGGTTTGACGCTCAGTAATGTGAAACACCAAGTGGTTTGACGCCTGTAATGTGAAACACCAAGTGGTTTGACGCCTGTAATGTGAAACGACAATTGGTTCGACGCCTGTAATGTGAAACGACAATTGGTTCGCGCCTGTAATGTGAAACGACAATTGGTTCGACGCCTGAAATGTGAAACGACAATTAGTTTGACGTCTGGTAAATGTAATTACTATTGACGAAAGAGACTCTTAGATGATGACATATGCCCCCCCATAGAATAACCAAACTTACCATAAACGTCTCATAATAAACTCTTTATATACATCAAGGATTGAATAAATATTACCACAAATCATTTTATTTTTAATCAACACATATTTAATCTTTCAACAATTATTAATCATTAATATTATAACTTGTCGTCTCAATTATTGATTTAATAATACAACATATTATATAGATGATATTGTGACAATAATTGAATTAATAATATAAGAGATATGATGCAGCAACTACTGTAGCAATAATTGAGTATAACTGAGTGACTTCTTACGTAAGCATCAATAATCAATACCGTGTGCTACTATGCAACCACGCGTAATACTGTACCTTTACAACCGAGTAGTTCAACAGTTTTAACGGTAAAACTTCCGTCGTTATTTTCATAAAAATATTTTTGTCGCTTTTCTCAATCCGATAATAATTTCATAGGGGTCCACTAATGATTGTACATCACATACGGATATTCCCCGACAAAAAGAATATTCCTCGACCAATCGAATATTCCCCGATAAAACGAATATTTTATATCAACTTGTTTACTTTGCAAAAAAAAATAATCACATATTACCCTTAACTTTAAACTTTTATCAATTTAACTATTTACCAAAATAAAAAAAATTAAATACTTTTATTTCATAAAATTCGGTGTCTCACATGATTGTATTTTTTTTAGATAAATATGTGAATGTATCTCCCTTACAAGTTTAACCGTACATCTAATCTAACACGCTATATTATACTTCACTACTTTTGTAGTTAATATTGCCCAAGAGACATGATACAGATGATAATCAGTTAGCCAGAAAATGCACATTCTTTAGAAAATTAATACTAACAATTTGAGGGGAAAAACAGTACAGGTCATGTAAATAACAAATACCATGTCTCAACAAAAAGAAAAGGATACTGGTTGGCCATTTTTATTATCAATAATACTTAAGATCTAATCCAAGACACAATCACAAATAAATTTTAAGAAAAACAAAAAATAAATAAACTTACAATTTTTTAAGAAAAACAAAATTGACAGGAATCAGCAGATATCTGCAAACAAAATCAATAAACTTACAATTTTTTGAAGTATGGCAGAAGGGGGTGGGTCGCCGTCGCCGACGAGGGAGGAGGGGGAGCTGACCTTGAAGCTTTTTTCAATTAATGCCGTCTAGGAGGTATGGGCTGAACAGGAATTGAGGGAAAATCAAATATAGCAGTAGCAGAGGAAGAGGGAAAACAAATTATAGTCGTTCTCGTCGTGGTTAGGGCTGTTAAAAAAAGTCTTATTCTCGACGGCCCTACCGTAGAGATTGACCCGTCGCTATTCACTCACTTACGATGGAACTGCCGTCGCCTATGCCTTTCCCTCCCCCGCGAAAAAGATCCCACCAAAATTAAGGCCGTGAAAGGTTATTGTCGACGGGACTCATTGACGACGGTTAGACCGTCGCTAATGAGGTCATTCTCGATGGGACTATGGTCGTCGCCATTACCCCTGTCGCCTATGACCCAGTTTCTTGTAGTGTAAATCATTAAAGATGATGATCATATAAGTTAAGACATATCCATATGTCATAACGCCGTAAAACGGTAAAGAAGGAGGGTTACGTGAACTTAGGTTATCAACACGAACTATAAGGAGTAAAGTTATGCTTAAACCAATGTGTAAGTCAAGTATATGACTAATTGGTGTATGTGTTATTTTCTTATGTGTTATATAGGGATTGCAATGAACAGTTCAACGTAAACTGTAAGCTTTAGATGTGTGAAAGACAAGTTTCCTAACTTCATTCATATTTGAAATAAATGCTAGTTTCTTAAACTTTCTCAGATGTTGAACATGAGAAGTTTTATCTATGTGCAAATGTGTGATATTTGTACAAAGTAGTAGAATGTATGAGTCATTGTGCCATAATTTTAACACTTCGGTGTTTATATGAGATGAACTGTTCTGTGGTTGAACTGTTCAATATGATTGAATTGTTGTTTTATAACCTTCGTTAGGTTAGTGAAGTTCTAAAGAAATGTTTAAATTCTTGATGTTTTTTATTCAACTGATTTGACTTGCTGAGCAATTGAATGCTCACACTTTCTTTAAATAAAAACATTTTTAGCGAACGATATTAGAAAGACCTTAAGGATCCCAAAATGATCAAGTTGACTGGTATCCAGACGAGGTGCCATTCAGTATTTGAATGAGCGTGAATATCAAGCCAAGACGTGTAATGTATAATTGTTTAATTAAACTATAGAATAGTTTAATGAACTGTAATGTATCCTTGGTGACAGATGAAAGTCACTCTTGTAAGATGTAAAGAATAATGTAATTATCATTATTTGTAATGAACGAGGTTATAAGGTATTATAACATGTTATTTGAGAATGCATGTTGTTATATTTAGCTATATAATGATGTATGTTTGGTAAGAGATGTTTTCATAATGTACGGAATCCGGGTGTGAGAATAGGCCGAATTTTGGGGCGTTACATGTGCAATGTAGATCCAGTTTGGAACTGAACAGGGACTGAACTTCCCGTTTATGATTGGCTTGCATTGCTAGGTTTAGACTAAGCTGCGACTGACCTTCCTCTTTCTGATTGGCTTTGATTTTGATATAGAGCAAATGTGGTTACAAATACACTATATTGAAACAAATTCAAAGGAAGCATAATGTATACACTATATGTACATAACTATAATTAACTTAGATATATAATTAACTTAGAGAAATTACCTTCGAACAACTTACTTTATTGTGTCCTTACTGCTTGCACAGACTGCATGCAACTGTTTTGCCTTTCCTAGATAGGTTTTTCACTTTATTTATAGGCCTAATCTCAGTTTCCTCTTTTTTTCTCTTAATCTTAGGCCTTCCCCTATTTTTTTCAACCTTTGGTGGCTCAACAGGTTGATACTTGTCCATTTCATAGAATATCTTCCCTCTCAACTGGCATAATCTTGTACTTGTAATCAACTTGGTATACATCTTTGTGATAGCACTTTGAAATATTGTTCATTGGGTCCTGCTTGCTTCGAACTAGAGCACATATAACATGTTGGCAAGGGATTCCAGTGAGATCCCATGCCCTACATGTGCAAGAGTTCTTGTCCAAGAACACAGTGTGGGTGTCTTCACCCTCCTTGATTTTATAATCCGTGTCTCCATTAAAGAGCACAATACATCCAACTGCTATGCTTTTATTTATCTGAAATATCTCATTATTATAAGGACTAATATAATTAATCCACTTCTCACATGCTGACCCAAGAGGTCCCAACTTATCCATGATTTTTTGCCTATTTTCCACTATAGTCCTAATGGGCTTGTGCCTAGCTTCAAGAATCAAAGAATTAAAACTCTCCAACATGTTGTTATATACTCCCCATGATTTACTTTTGCTACTAAAGTAGGCTCTGCACCATGTATAAGGTGGATAATTCATGAGATCCATTGCTCATTTTGAACTCATCTTACCAAGGGTTTTCATATTGTCCTTAAATTCCTCCTCAAAGATGGACCAGGTTGCATTCCAAAATTTCTTTTTCAACTCTCCACCCATGTGTTTCTTACACCAATTTGCGTATATATGGCGAACACACCATCTGTGCTCAGCCTCAGGCAGTACATCAATAACATCTTGTATTAAACCATACATTAAAACATTAAAAGTTACACAAAGCTATAAAGGTTTAATGACTACATTAAAGCTTACACAATACAATTTGGCATGAAAAACATTAAAGTCATAAACATTAAAATTCAAAACATTAAAACATTCATACTTTTTGCATATTAGATATGAAGGTGTAATGGCTGCCATCTGCAAAATCAAGATGTTCTTACAAAAGAGTCAGAAACCAAGTCCAGTTGACCTTAGTTTCACTTTTCACACATGCCCAAGCTATGGGAAAATTCTGTTCACCCTCATCTCTTCCTAGAGCTACAAACAATTCCCCTTATACTGTGTCTTCAAAAAACACACATCAAGGCCAATAATAGGACTATATCCTCCCTTCCAACATCTTTTATAAGCATCTAAACAACAAAAAATCTTTTAAATACTCTTCTCCCTTCCCTAATTCATCTGTGGATAACTCCACTTGCACTTTAGACCCTGGATTACTCCTCAATAGTTCTGCTGTATAAGACTTTAACTCAAAAAACTCAGTTGTAAAGCTCCTTGAGAATTCATCCATAACCTACCTTTTGGCTCTCTTGCACTTAGAAAAACCAACATTCTCCATTCTCTCCACATCTTTTTTTAGGTATTTGATCTTGTAGTCATGCTGCTCAAGTATTTTTTATTTGCAAAGTTTTGTCAAGAACTTTGTTAAAACCCTAGGGTTGCTGAAAATCCTATAACAATTTTGTTCTTCATTTAATGTCTTGACTGCCAACCAAGGGTTACAACCGTTCTATAACATATACACGACAAAAAATACACCCATCCTCACACTTTACCGTTATTCTATATGGTTCACGTCTCACATATTTCAATGTCACTCCCCTAGATATAGCATACTTTGATATAGATTCCCTAACTTTAGCTTCACTAGAAAATGTCATTCCCAAGCTAAAATAAGGTGTCTGATCATTTACATTGAAACGGACAGGATGTCTTCTCTCACAAGGCACTTGACCCTCATTGGTCATTCTTTCACTATCATCATTATCATCCCCTTCCTCACTCTTCTCACTCTCCCCTTTATATGTAGCATCTTCCTCACCAACCTTGCTACCCTGTTTGTTTAATACCACAGTAGGATCATCCCTTCTTTCATGTGTTCTATTAATGCTATCTAAAGCATTAAGTACTTCAACACTTTCCATGAAAGTGTCATCACTATCCTCACCTCCTCTTCACGTGAATTTATTATGGACTTAGGTGGAAAAGGAGGGGAATTTATTATGGTGGAACAACATAAGGTAATTCATCATTCATTATAGGTTCATCTATCTCATACTTTGTAAAGAACACTAGGACAGCTGTGTCTGAATTTATGTTACTCAGAAGTCTCCTAATCTCATGGTTATCCTCAAGTACAAATAACCCTTCTTCAATATCTCAGTCCAGGTTTCAAATAATAAACTTGGTTAACATTGGGATATTTGAATTCCTCTTTATATGTATTCTTAATGCAAATAATAGAAATGTAATCTACATCAAAATTCTTACATATATAAACATTACCTCCTACATATCTCCACACAGAATCCTCCAACCATCTGCCCCCATGATGTAAATATACATTTACACGTCCAACCATTCTGCCAGTAAAAAAAACACAGAATTCAGAATTCAGATAACAACAAATTACAAGACAAATGCCAACTCTAAAGTATTAACAATGTAATAAAGAATAATATAAGGGTCCACATGTCCCCTACCAGTCAACACCCAACTTAAACATGAACCACTTGTGATGACCATCTTTTACCTATTCACCCATATAAAATGCACTTTATTAATCAAAAACAGATATTAAAGTACTTGTGAAAAACTAAGAGATTCATTTTCTTCTTCTTAAAAGATTAGACTCAAGTTCATTCGACGAACTGACTGCAGAGCCAATACAGAGAAAAGTTGGGGTTTTTTTTGATTTTGTCGACCAACTCAATAAGGGCTTCACCTTCGACTTCGTCTCTTCTTCTCTACGATTTTTCCTCTCCTTCGACTTCGTCTCTTCTTCTCTACGATTTCTCCTCTCTTATTCTCTACGACAAGAGATGTCGATTAAGGCTTTTTGCCCCTTTTGAACTTTTTTACCTTTTGAAATAAGACAAAACTTTTATTCTGAGTTTGAAGCCTAGTCAGTAAAATATGGAAAAAGGTTTGTTCTAACTTTGAAGTCTTGTTAGCAAAATAAGATCATGTCTAAGCAACGTTACTGTATGTGTTGTGTCAAGTCCATTCGGGCCAGGGCACAATCAACCCAAAAATTGAAACGTTATAAGTACTTTTTGAAAAAAAAAAAGTTTGTGCAAGTGAGGAACATTTTTGCACCTTTCCCATAATAGTTCACAAAGTATAATTTTTGCAAAAAAAAAAAACAACCTAACTTACGGGCAAAAAAAATATTTAAACTAGAGGGGCTGAGAAGTGCCTCCCTGTTCATCTCTCTGGTGCGTAGTATTATCCGAAGTTTAGGGATAGAGAGAGTAGTATATTCTTCTATTTAGTAGAAAGACGATTGAGGAGGAGAGGATGTGGGAAGGTGTATCGGATAAATTTTGCTGGGAAAAGATTAATGGAGGGGTTGGATGGGTCACATATACTACCGTGGTCATAATCCTCATATTGATATGGCAATTGACAACCACGTATACCATCTTTGCCACGTTTCGTTTCCCCTTAAGATTTCTCTTTTCCAGATCCGAAGCCGCCCCTCCTCCTTTTCTTCGGCAGTCCAACTACTCCGTTGGTTCTTCATCCTCCTTATCCCATATCCGGTTCGTATTTTTACCTCTCTTCATGTATGGTGTATTTTTGTTTAGTATTTTCTCTTTATATCACTTATTTTCATGGTTGGATGGAGGATCTTTTGAGAATACGGCAGAAGATGGGGAGTGGTTGTAACCGGATCCCAGAAGATGTATGCTTGTAGTTGTGACGTGATTGTATTAGGTCCTATTTCCTTTCTCTTTATATTCTGCAATCAAAATCTAGATGCACGGGCTAGTTATGGGAACAGTCTGATGAGAATAAACAACGTGATACTACTGATGAAAGCAAATTGATATGAAAGCAACTTATTCTATATAATTTAATAAGCTACCCAATAGACTCCTAAAGACTTAGGTAATATGAAAAGACTCGTAGGTAGGCATTATCAATATTTCTTAATAACGGCATGTTCCCAACAGACTCATTATTTAATTTCTCAACAATCCCTCCCTTAAACTGATGTTTCAAACATAACATTCAGTTTAATAAGAATCAAACTTTGAAACGTCATTTGAAGTGCAAACACCAAGTAGTTTCCTGAGCTTCTGAAATACAGGAATTTGAGAGGCTTTGTTAGAATGTCAGCAATCTGGTCTTCACTTCTGCGGTAAATAAGATTAATGACTCCATCATTTGTGAGATCCCTCAAGAAATGATACTTCACATCTATATGTTTGCTCCAATCATGTAAAACAGGATTTTTTGAAAGCTTTTTTACTGGACTGTTGTCACAATAAATCTGAGTAGGTCCATCCTCTTTCCAATGCAGCTCTTTAAGAATTTTCTTTAGCCAAATAGCTTGACAAGCACAAGCTGTTGCAGCAACCAATTCAGCTTCATTGATTGATAATGTAACAATAGGTTGTTTCTTCGATGACCATGAAACAGCTCCTGTTCCATCATGAAAACATACCCAGATGTGCTTTTTAGATCATCTAAATCCCTTGCATAATCACTATCTGTAAAGCCAAACAAATCCGACTTTTCTCCCTTCTTGTAAAACAGCCCAAACTCTTTAGTACCTTCCAAGTACCAAAAAATTCTTTTTGCAGCCAAGATATGAATCTCTGTAGGACACCTCTTGTACCTGCTAATCACACTTGCAACATGCATGATATCAGGTCTTGTTGCCGTAAAAAACATTAAACTCCCCACTATCTGTTTGTAAAGAGTATTGTCAACCTTATTTTCTCCAGTATCTTTCTTTTGCTTCAAACCAAACTCAGATGGTGTTTTTACAGGATTACAATCCATCATCTGAAACCTTTCCAAGATTTCTTGCACATACGTCTTTTGAGAAATAAAAATTCCATCAGAGGACTGAACCACTTCAATTCCAAGAAAGTAATGCATCAAGCCAAGATCAGACATCTCAAATTCAACCATCATAGATTTCTTAAAACTTTCAAACATGGATGTACAATTTCCAGTATAGATTAAAACATCTACATATAAACTAACAATGAGCATTTTTCCTCCATCTTCAATCTTTATAAAAAAGTGTTTGTTCATAAGGACATTTTTAAAATCCTTCCTTCAAAAAATAAGTTTCAATACGATTATACCAAGCCCGTGGAGCTTGTTTTAATTCATATAGAGTCTGCTTTAATTTATATACTTTTTGCTCATTGCCAAGTTTCACATAACCAAGAGGTTGATCGATAAATACCTTTTCTTTCAAATCTCCATGGAGGAAAGCTGATTTTACGTCCAACTGGAAGATAGTCCATGAGTTTTGAGCTTCCAATGCAATCACCAATCTGATTGTATCATGCCTTGCAACCAGAGCAAAAACTTCTTTATAATCAACACCAAACTCCTGTTTGTAGCCCTTAGCCACCAAGCGTGTCTTGTGCTTATCAACTTCTCCATTCTCCTTCAACTTTGTCTTGTAAACCCACTTTACACCAATTGTTTTCTGCCCTTTGGGAAGATCACAAAGCTCCCAAGTATCATTTCCTTTTATGACTGTAATTTCTGCATCCATAACCTTTCTCCATTTTGATTCTTTGACAGCCACTTCGAAAATGGTAGGATCACAATCTGAAAATAGATTAAAATGTGTAAGTGGATCATCACCTTGGTCAACTCCAGTTACCTCATAATCTGTCATCCATGTTGGTCTTCTTCGAACACGTTGAGGCCTTTGTGATAAGCTCCAAGTGGACTTTGATCGGCTACTGGAACATTGTGAGTGTCTTCATGTTCTTGCTCATTCCGTGACTAGGTACCTTCTTCATCAAAAACCACATCACGATTGCTAACTATTTTCATAGTTCTAGGATTGTATAGCTTATAAGCTTTGGACTTATCATTAACACCAAGAAAAATGCATTTTTCACCCTTGTCATCTAGCTTCATCCTCTTCACATCTGGAATATGAGCATATGCAATACACCCAAAAATTCGGAAATGATATACATCAGGTTTCCTTCCGCTTCATGCTTCCTCCGGTGTCATATTTTGAACAACATAAGTGGGACTTGTGACACCCCCAAATCCGGGTACTTCAATTCCCACCTCATTTGGTGTTCACTATACAAACATCATATGTCTATCTACCCATAATAAAAGAAAGCATAAATAGATAGAAATGAATTATCTCTTTAAGGAGTTACATCATCTGAAATAATTACATAAATCCCAGGTCATTCTAACCTTAAATCTTAACTGCGGAAACATAACAATTAATCGTCTTACACAACATTAACATAAGTCTAAAACAGAAATACATCATCACATAAAACAACAAGTCTTCATCACTTGTTAATCCCGCCTCACCTTTCTTTAGTAGAGGGCTCGTCGGACCTTTCGTTCTTAACTGCAGTGTTATTATTACGCAAGAGTGAGCACGATTGCCCACAAGTACAATAATGAAACAACAATATAATAACATGCGAGTGAATCAAAGACTTCTGGAATAAGAACTCAATTTTTGAATCAAGAATGAATAACTAGAATCAAAAGAACTTCTGATAGGTTATCAAAGGTTATACTTGAAACCTTTAACAGTCATAAGACTATGGACTCTTCTACTCGTACTTGGGGGGATCAGCCCTTAGTACCATACTGTGCACAATATCTTTACGCTAACGCATAAGTAATTCCTATACAAGGTTGTTCATCTCAGTTTGGCATCAGAGTCCGCACCAAAGGAAGTTTGGTTTGGCTAAATCAATAAGGGTTCTGAAATTTAGAACGTTCATCAACTATGTACTAGTCGAATCAATAAGGGTTCGCTAGTCTTACAAGGTTCAACAATAACTGATATTTAAATCGAATAACAAATTTAAGAGGTATACAATAGAATAAATATTGTATAACAGAATCATATTTTGAAAAGATTAATAAATAATAAGAACTTGCTCGATATAGAACGTAAGTCTGGAATTTGTTCAATGTAAAGAGATAAGTTTATAAACTTGCATAACGATAACAAGTAGGGTTAGGAAACTTGTCTCGTGCGTAGATTACACGTTAATTATACACGTGTCTCGATTTAATCCTACATACCATTCATATTCATAATACCAGTTAATTATAACGTAACTAGTCATCCCAAGTTCATTCTTTTTGTCTAACTCGGATTATGACTATACTTAGTCAAATTATCACATTTGTTTACACATAGTTTTACACTACACGAACAACAAGCTAGCTACGTGTTCAACAATTTTAATTAAACATGTAAACCTTGTTGACATATTAAGGATCTATTTAATCACCACATAATATGACTAACACATTTTTATGTTCATTAGATTAGGTTACTATCACATTCCTAGACTTGAACAATTTAAGAAAATTATTTCTGGACATTTTGCAGAGTGGCGTTGCGGCGCCACCATTGGGCTTGTTCTTTGCGGCGGCTCGTGCACAAGTACATATGCAATGAACAAGAACGAAACTTGCGATTCATGAAAATTGCAGAACATGTTAATTTTTACAAATTTCTTAATTCATACATGAAATTAGACATACCCAAACATTATTTTATACACATAATCAATACTCAACCTTTCTAGCATGATTTTAACAAGTTAAAACTTAAGATTTTCCGAATCAAAACATGTAATTTCACGTTCTTGGTGATTTTGAAAGTTTTTAAAGATAAAGCATAAAATTGACACTACAGGTTCATTATAACACCGAATCTGTCCATTTAAATTTTGTTTTATTCGTTTTAACATGCATAATTATATACAAGTGTAAAATTTATGAGACAACATATGATTGACGTATTAAATTTGAGTGTAAGGGCTATATGGCCATATTTCTATACTCTGTAATTTTGAAGAATTATATACGACATTCTTATGAAACTGATGTTATGGAAACATACAATATAGTAAAAATCATGCTATGATAACATATTAACACATATATTCACATAATCGTTACCCTTTCCAACGACAGAGATTTTAACAGAACTTGAAAGCCATTTTTTTATAAAACTTCAATGACGTAAATTAAAACTGGGTTGAAGAGATTACCCAAGTGTAGATGAGTAGAGATGAAACCCCTTTTTTAGATACTTCTTCAATCACAGAGTTTCTCACAATTTCCTCTGAAATCCTCTAATTCTCTCTGTAGACTTGTTTTTCTTTTTTTCCCAGACTTAGAAAATACTGAAGGAAGACGTATAAAATAAAGGAACGGACGCAGTTGTGGTCAGTTAACCCAATCATGGGTTAACTGCTCCCAACTTCCCAAAGGGCTCCGTTTGGCTAGCCTTAAAAGGCTCAAATCCATTTAATTTAATAATTTTTTTATACTATAATTTAATAATGTCACTCACACCCCTTTACAAAATAAATCAAATATCTTATTTACTTTAATTTAAATAAAGTATAATACTTTCTCATTAATTCACAGTCACATAATTAATTTTCTCAATTTATTAATTCTCTAATTAATTATTAAACTAATTAACTTAACATTATGCTTATTAATTATTCCATTTAATTCAATAAGCTCACATAAATACATACTTTGAATAATAAAAATTATCCACATTAATTTAATAAATATAACACCTATAATTAAATTAATCTACCACAATTTAATCAATTAATTATTTAATCCCATAATTAAATCATCGAAAAATATTTATTTAATTTAATTAATATTAAAAATTAAATTACAAAATCTCGTTCGTCACAGGACTTCTGTTCAATATATAAATGCTCCTATTAACGTCTTCAGGCCAGAAGCTTTTTTGGAATGCTGCTCATATTCAAAAGACTTCGCACCATATTCACAATAATGCGATTTTTCCTTTTCGCTTTTACTCAGCTTCATTGGGGTGTGTAGGTCAGAAAGTTGCCTCTTGATCAAGATCTGAAGACTGATGTTTAAACCCATGTTTTAAAGACTGCAAAAGCTTCAAATTTTTCTTGCAAAAAATAAACCCATGTTTTGCGACTATAATCATCAATGAAGGTAATTATATATCTTTTACCTCCATTAGAATGTGGTGTAATAGGCCCGCAAATGTCGGAATGAACAAGCTCCAATGCCTTCTTAGCTCTACAAGATTTTCCTTGTGGAAACTGATTGCAGTGTTGTTTGCTAACAACACATTGGTCACACACTTGAGAAGGAGCTGAAATTTGAGGAAGACCCGTCACCATGTTCTTCTGTTGTAGTGTTTTTAATCTACCAAAATTCAAATGCCCATAGCGGAAGTGCCATAGCCATGCCACATCCTTAAATTTCGTTGAAAAATATGAATGAGTGGTGTTGTGGAGATAAAGTGGAAACATACGATTTGCCGTCATCTTAACTTGAGCAATTAAGCCCAACTTTGCATCTTGAATCTGACATACTCAATCTTTGATAGAAATCTCGTATCCCTTTTTTGCAACTGACCCACACTAAGCAAGTTGGTCTTTAATTCTGGCACAAAAAGAATATTAGCGATAGTGTGGGTGTTATTTCCTTTAGTTTGAATTATGACCTTTCCTTTTCCCATAACATAAACCGTGGAATTGTCACCAAACTTAACAGAGAATGCACCCTTAACATGACACACCATCAAAAGAGACACTTCTTCCTTTTCTACAAAGTTGGTTTTTTCTCTACTTTGTTTATTCAAAGCAGTTTCACATTCTGACTTATAATGGCCATAACTATGATATCTGTAACATTCAACATTGGACTTGTTTGCTGACTTTGGTCTGCAAGTTGTTGGGTGGTGACCGCCACGTCCTCTACCTCTTCCTTGAAACTGACTTTCTTGATGCTGATAATTTTGTTGTTGATTTCAACGATTATTGTTGAATCTGCCTCCTCTACCTCGATCTTTGCCTCTACCTCGTCCTCTATGAGCTCCACTGGGTGTAAAGTTATTCTCTGGTGAGGCCTTCAATGCTTGTTCTTCTTTCTCCTGCTGGTTAATTTTTTTCTCATGAACCAACAAGAAACTTTGTAATTCATTCATCAAACATCATTAGCTTCTTCTATAGAACAGACAAGAAAATTAAATTTTGGTGTCAAAGATCGAAGAATCTTCTGAATAATGGTAACATCCTCTGTCTTGTCGCCATGGATTCTCATCTGATTAACGATTGCCATCTTTCTTCTGTAACTGACTCTGTAACTGACTCTCCTGATTTCATTTGAAGCATTTCGAACTCCGAACGAAGTGCTTGAAGCTGCTGCCTCTTAGCCCTTTCTGTACCTTGATACTTCTTTTTCATGGAATCCCAAATATCCTTGGAAGTGTCTTTGCTAAGAATAGTTTTCAAGATGGGACGATCAATAGCCTGAAAAAGGTAATTTTTTGCCTTCAAATCTTTTAGCCTTCTCCCTTCTAACTCTGTTTTTTGGGCATCTATTGCATCTTTTTCTGGTTGTCCAATTCCAGATTCAACAATCGGCCAATATTCTTTTGACTGCAGAAAATTCTCCATTAGCATACTCCAATGGTCATAGTGACCATCAAAGCGTGGGATCGCCGCTTGCACAAAATAAGAATCTGAAGCCATCGTTTCACTTCTTCTAAAAAGTAATAAAATCAAAACAGGTGAAAAATAAAGCTGCTGCTACTGAGAACTGTTTGGGAATTTTCACACTGTTTCGTACTCGCACTTTTCTCACCTAGCTCTGATACCACTAATGAGAATAAACAACGTGATACTACTGATGAAAGCAAATTGATATGAAAGCACCTTATTAAAACAGAGGATAGTGCTCTTTCTATTCCTTTACTGAATAACCAAATAGCCTATATAAAGGCAAATACATAACTGATATAATTTAATAAGCTACCCAATAGACTCCTAAAGACTTAGGTAATATCAAAAGACTCCTAGGTAGGCATTATCAATATTATAAATAGACTCTTAATAACGGCAGGTACCCAACAGACTCATAGGTACTACAACACTCATTATTTAATTTCTCTCAACACAGTCATCATCTTCCACAGCTCAACTAACCAAAATTTGGCTTTTAAAAGGCAATTTTCTTGTAAGACAACTTTAAAATGAATCGTTCACAAACAATGAGAAGCTTATCTGTGTGTCGCTTCAAATCACTTCTTCTTCTTCTTTGCTGAGGTATTGTAGTGTGGCTCCGCTAGCTGCTTCCTTTCCTCTAATGTATTTGGTATAAATATGGTTAGATTTCATGAACAGGAGATTGGAGAGAAGTAGAGGACCGACCTAGACAATTTTTGAAATTTGTGCTTATGCAACTAAAAGGGTAATTAATGGTTGATGGAAAATTTAACACACTAATTCATGGGTTCAATGGACGGGTTGATCGGTTGGGTTTTAAATTGCCAGCTCTAGTTTGAATCAGTCAACTTAACTTCATGCTCAAGTTGAATCTCTTTTGGGGTGGAGTATGCCCCACTTATTTGCACATTTTTTTCTGTAGACTTGGTTAAGTTCCATCCGACTCTGAACCATTACATTGTTCACAACTTGCTCCCTACAAAATTTTAGTTCACATTGAAGTTCTGTTCCTCCATGCAGGATTTCTGGTATCATTTCTGATTCAGATCTCACAACTTTGATTGATAACTTGGACATGAAGCTCAATGGTGAGATTGAGAAATGGCAGTGTGTTATGGACAGAAGAAACGATCTTATTTCCTACAATGCAAAATGCTGCAAGCCAAAGGTTAATACTTTTTTATGCTAATTTATGTTAACAAGAGATGATACTTGATATGTAACTATAAGAAAGTTTCCATAAAGGCTACAATTGCATACCATTGCGCTGCACAACATTCTTGTATTTGCTTTCTGTTAGGTTTGTAATATTCATGAACGCAATCAAATTGCACAAAGTAAGCGGAAACGTGATAAATTAGAGTTAAAAATTTTTACAAACCTTATACCCGGATCATCCTTTATGCACAATTATTAATTAAACGAAAAGATAAAGAACAAGAATTATACCTTTGAAAATTCGAGCTTCCTCAGGTACTAGTTCACCTCCAAATCCTTTTCGCGTTCAACTTGAATCTATCGGGTTTGGTTCCTTCCTTTGATCAACGTTAGCCACTCAAGTGTTTGACCTCTAGAAGTGATCCACTAAGGAAGAAGAAAGATTCAAGAAGATGAGTATTTGGCAAAACCTTAGTTTTTCTATCTCTCATAGAAAAGGGTGTACTCTCCCAACTATTGGAATTACGTATTCACGTGTTTTGTGAAAGTGTCAACCACCCTACCCATAATAAGACTCCTCTTATTTATAGATGTAAGCAACCCTCCTTAACAATTAAGGAATTGAGTTTTATTTTAATTAATTAAACTCCTTTAATTAATTAGGCTCTTAATCTTATTAGGAATAATTAATTAAACTCTTTTAATTAATTAGTCTCCTAATACTATTAGGAATATATGAGAGTACTTTTATTAATTAATTCCTAAACTCCTTTAGAAATTAAAAATAATAATAGTAATAATAATAATAAGACTCCTCTTATTAATTTATATTTAATATTTCCAAAATATTAAATAATAAATATTAAGCTATTTAATTTATTCTATCACCATAGATTAAATTAAATATACTTAACTTATTATTACGATTATGCCATTAACTTCTTAAATAATTGTTCTTCCTTTTATGGTGTGATCCTTTAGGTTCTCCATATTAAACCTAGTTGTGAATAAATCAATTAGAACAATTCTAATCTTATTTAAATAAATAAATTAAACTATTAATTTATTTAAATAAATAATATTTATTCTACAATAGGGATAAGCCTCCCTAGCGATTAACGACTTTTCAGATAATATAGATTTCAACATTAATCATAAAAGAACCTTTGAGTAAATAGTTACCGTACAATTCAATCATTTCAACATACAATGTCCCAATTAAATATAAGACATGGAATTACTGTCAAGTCTTATTTTATTTAATTATATGTTTTTCGATTCTTAAATGCACAACACCAAATAATGCAAATTAGAAACTCCTTTCTAATTTCATTATGCCTTGACCAAGGACTACTGAGTTGTGATTTATCGAATCACATAGGACATTTCTCTTCTTTTACTAGAAGTGGTAGATTCTTTATTGATCATACATTATCTCATGTATAACTTATTATACCCAAGCATACCCTTTGATATACCCTAAGGATCTTAAGGAATAAGTCAAAGTATAACTCATCATACACAAGATACTATGATGATCTCAAGTCCAAGGATCACTTGTACTACTATCACTACATGAATTCCTATTGACAGGCAAGTAAAACTCTATTGGGTATTCCTTAGCGAGCCACGTTCAGTGAACTTATTCTCTAATAAGCACCTACATACTTGTTTTAGTGTCTCCACACAAATGATCATGGGTATTTGGCAAAACTTTAGTTTTTCTATCTCTCATAAAAAAGGGTGTACTCTCCCAACTATTGGAATTACGTATTCACGTGTTTTGTGAAAGTGTCAACCACCCCACCCATAATAAGACTCCTCTTATTTATAGATGTAGGCAACCCTCCTTAACAATTAAGGAATTGAGTTTTATTTTAATTAATTAAACTCCTTTAATTAATTAGGCTCTTAATCTTATTAGGAATAATTAATTAAACTCTTTTAATTAATTAGTCTCATAATACCATTAGGAATATATGAGAGTACTTATTAATTCCTAAACTCCTTTAGAAATTAAAATATAATAATAGTAATAATAATAATAAGACTCCTCTTATTAATTTATATTTAATATTTCCAAAATAATAAATAATAAATATTAAGCTATTTAATTTATTCTATCACCATAGATTAAATTAAATATACTTAACTTATTATTAAGATTATGCCATTAATTTCTTAAATAATTATTCTTCCTTTTATGGTGTGATCCTTTAGGTTCTCCATATTAAACCGGTTGTGAATAAATCAATTAAAACAATTCTAATCTTATTTAAATAAATAAATTAAACTATTAATTTATTTAAATAAATAATATTTATTCTACAATAGGGATAAGCCTCTCTAGCGATTAACGACTTTCCAGATAATATAGATTTCAACATTAATCATAAAAGAACCTTTGAGTAAATAGTTACCGTACAATTCAATCCTTCCACATACAATGTCCCAATTAAATATAAGACATGGAATTACTGTCAAGTCTTATTTTATTTAATTATATGTTTTTCGATTCTTAAATGCACAACACCAAATAATGCAAATTAGAAACTCCTTTCTAATTTCATTTTGCCTTGACCAAGGACTACTGGGTTGTTATTTATCGAATCACATAGGATATTTCTCTTCTTTTACTAGAAGTGGTAGATTTCTTTATTGATCATACATTATCTCATGTATAACTTATTATACCCAAGCATACCCTTTGATATACCCTAAGGGTCTTAAGGAATAAGTCAAAGTATAACTCATCATACACAAGATACTATGATGATCTCAAGTCCAAGGATCACTTGTACTACTATCACTACATGAATTCTTATTGACAGACAAGTAAAACTCCATTGGGTATTCCTTAGCGAGCCACGTTTAGTGAACTTATTCTCTAATAAGCACCTACATACTTGTTTTAGTGTCTCCACACAAATGATCATGAGATCAATCATCCTCATCCAATGAGCAAACAACGTATGTGCCAATCTATCCGGATTCACTAATCCCCAATTTAGTAATCCAATGATTGGAAACTATTTTAGTTTTAAGCTTTCTAAGAATTTAGATCTCATTAGAATGATCATCATCATTATTCTAAAAGCATTGCTTAAAACTATGGGTTTATCACATATTATAAAACAGCATCATGTAGATAATTAAAAACCTTTAATAAATTAATATTTTTTATCAATAAATGAATAAGATTGTTACAAAGTATATGCTTTATCATCAAACATGATTGGCTTGTGTGCATACTACTTTCACTTTCTTCATGTCATCTATTAATCTTATAATTCCAAGATGGCTGCAACATTATTTCGATTCTCTTAGGTTATGCTTGTCTCGAAGGAGTATTTATTATTGTCAGATTGGACTATATAGTCCTTCATTTAAAAATTGATTTTTGACACTAAGTTTATAATTATGACTATTTATTCCCAGTTAACATAATACTCCAAATGAGATACTATATAAAACAACATCCTCTATGGTATTATATAATACCTCGTTAAGTGATCACATGGGATTAATGTTATTGGGCAACAAAATCCCAAATTTCTGCTATCCCCTGTACATTTCCCTAAAACAAAGATTTCTGTATTATAATTGAAAACAACCTTTGCAAACAAAGGTAGCATAAGACGATTAATAAGCCTCGTATGTTTATTTTGAGGGGGATTATACATGGGATATGTTGTAGGAAATATTTGGAGAAGTGCTGTAAAGTAATTGAATACCCATATCACTAGGAAGATCCAACTCAGGCCCCCCATGGGTCGTACAATTAACATGTAAAATATCATATAAAGCCTATTTCATCCTCAAAACTACATCTTCACCCACAACAGGCTTACATTTGAGTCACGATGGAATGTATTAATGACAACAACTTGAGTCCTTACATTTCACATGTTACGATATAAAAACTGGGGTGTTACACTAATAGCATTTACTATTTTGGGGTTAGCAGCAACCCCATATTGGGAGACCACAACCCTGAGGAATATAATTGACTCTTGCACAAAAGGACATTTCTTCAGATTAACATAGAGCTTCTCAGGTTGCAGAGATGTCAAAACCTGACATAAGTGAAATAAGGTGCTCCTCTCGGGTTTTACTATAGATCCACTACAAACCTGCCAATAAAAGGAGGTTGCATCTGACTCACGACTCTCATATATGTGCTAGGTTCATTAGGTAAGACTCTCTTTCACAGAACGCACTAAGCATATTGAAGATGATTGCCACTATATTCGAGATGCTTATGAATGTGCAGAGTAGTCTCTACCCTCAAATCTTCAAGTTGCAAATATCGTCACTAAAGCACTTACAGGAGAATAGGAGATCGACATCACTTTTTAGTTAGTAAGTTGTTGCTGGCTAAATAACCCAGCATCAATTTGGGAGGGGGAGGGGGAGGGGGAGTGGGAGGGGGGGGGGATTGGCAATAATTGTTGTTAATTAGCACCTATATATGGGAACTATAATAAATTTGGACGTGGCTGTAGATAATCAACTTTATGCAAATGTAATGTAATTTAACAGCCCCACGATCTGGGACTTGATTGAAGGATGTAAACTTTATTTTGTATTATTCTCTATCTGATGTAACAGCTCTGTACTGATGTAGCAACCCCTTGATTTGGGCATCATAATTCCTAAAGATATTAAATAGGACTAGAGATCTCACATGGATAATAAAAAAGCATTCCATTCCAGATTATAGTTTGTACTTTGTCACTAATGGAATTATTTTCATTTAATATTATTGAACGCTGTCGTATTGACATAAGCAAATCGAGTCTGTTTGCTGTAGGTGAGTGTCAGCTAGCTCTAACTCAATCCCATGTATTTATACTAATTTTGAGTGTACATGATGGTTCAATCTTTGTGGTTATGGATCATGCAGGTAAATCTACTTGGATTCACGAGTGACATTCTTATTTTACGGAAATATGAGCAGTAAAGAAGTAGGAACTAGAGTGAACAGGTAGTAGCCATAATGTAAGAATATCACTTCCATAATCTGTCTGTTTTTTTCTTTCTGCTTGCAGGATAATCCCCTGAAATATATGAGTGTGACTGTGTTTGAGGATTGCACTGCTGAGATGCTGAGAGATTTTTACATGGACAATGATTACAGGAAGCTGTGGGACAAGACCCTCATTGAGCAAGAACTGTTGCAGGTGGATGACAGTAATGGAATTGAAATTGGTCGCACAATTAAAAAGTTCCCTTTCCTTACACCGAGGGAATATGTTCTTGCTTGGAGATTGTGGGAAGGAGCAGACGGCACCTACTACTGTTTTAGTAAGGTATCTGCCATATACTAAATAAGTTGAGCTTTATGCAGTTCATACTATGTGTAGAAATCTTATCAAAATAATGGTGCATGTGGTGGAGCTCTTGACTGGAGTTTCCTTATGGCAATTTTATGTATATATAACTACAAAGGGATGGGAGAAATGGCAGAGGCCTTGAGTAATAACTTCAACATCGATGGTTCCTAACCCCAACTTGGGGCCAAATTCTAAGTTACATAAACTCGAATGGAGTATACCCCATCCGAAAGAAGAATTTCCCCGATCTATTTTTATTATTTAAGGAGGGCGTCCGATCGGACACGAGTACTTTGAAGAGTTCGACACATGCAATCCTTAATCTTGTCAAATTTTTACACCAAAATGAAGTGCCCAACACCCATTCCCTTGTTTGAGTGTCGAGTGTCGGGTGATTTAGTGCAAAGTGAAGAGTCCATGTAACATACACCAAAATTACTTATCAATGTTTTTTTTATAATTATTTTATTATTAAAATGAATATATACTCCACACGTCATGCACCTATTTGGTATGCCTCCTCTCTCTGTATCTCTCTCGCACATGTACATTCACATTCACACACACACAACTGCTATGTCATGTTTTGATGTAGTGAGGATCTCAATTTGTGTTTAAAGTTGTCCTATTGATCACTAGAAAAGGTGGGTAAGGGTTTTATAGTTGGGGTAAGGGTTTGAAAAAGGGATGATGAATATGGGTTGTCAATATATGATGATGATTAATGGGCGAATGAGAATTTCAGATCTGAATATAAAAACTCGTAAGCAGATAAAAAAGAGGAACAAGACTAAAATCGGGTTTCTAGATGTCTCACCTAGTAGAAGTAAAATGGAGTCTCGCCATCTAAAGATAGCATAACATGCTGAAAGTCGTCATTTATCAACTGTCTAACTGTAAATTCATAGCTTATATAGAAGAAAAAACAACCCTTTCCTACTAGGAAATCGTAATGCTCCAACCCAAATTTCACTTGCTTATGTGTACCATGGATTTTACAACCCATCACAGATCAGATCCAAAAGTCATGAATTTTAGGTACACATGAGTAGTGAGTTTGGCCTTGGGGTAATCTCATAGTTCCTAGTTCCTACGGGGGGGTGTAGATGATGGGGTCAGTCCACGGATTTTCCTTCCTTTTTTCACATTTCGCTCGAGGCCAACTTGATCCTGAGATACCAAATGAGGAAACCCTAGGAACACCAAAAATGAGTGGATAGTTAGGAACACCAAGGTACACAAAGAATTCGAAATAGAGATTATGAAAGTTATTCAACATGATTTATCTGTGCATATTGCATAAAAGGGATTCTAATTGGTGCTTTAAATTGGTAGAAATGATGGAGTACTCACCATGATTCCAATCTAGAGTATGGATCACACTTCTTATTGTGATCGATGTGGGGTGTTACAATCATCCCACCTTAAGACTTGCGTCCCTGTCAAGTCCAAACAATATTGTGATTCAATTCCCGGGCAGTGTGAAGAGTCTAGAGGTGGCTCCCACCGTCCTCTTTGGTGTATCACTTAGTAGGTCCCACACTTCTGGCTGGGTAATGGCTTTGATACCATTTGTTACACCCCAAGCTCAAATTTCACTTACCGACGGATCCTACAGCCAACCACAAGCACGATTCAAAAGTCATGAATTTTAGGTACATCGAAGTAGTGAGTTTGGCTTTATAAGGGCCTATACTCATCTTATTGCCATAGATATGGATAACACTTGAACCCTAACGACCAAAGTGGTACATGCCACAAGCCCAAAGGCAGCAAGACAACAATATCGAAAGCGCAGCTCGAAAATTCAAACAAATTAAAATAATGAACCAAAATCAAACCCAAACATAATATCTCAAATCAAATTCAGAATAGATACTCCCAAGTACCAAAAACATTAACTAGAGACGCAGCTCCCCATAACCATTATAGTCTTATCAAAATTCAAATAACAATAAAACTAAAGTCTTAAAGTACAAGGCTCCAGCCATCCATAAAATGCCACTCAAATGTTTAGTTATCAACAATGTAACTTTTAAAAATTGTAAAGGGCGAGTGTTGAATCTCAGCAATTGATATGATTCATTTGACTTTAGAAAACAATAAATTTTGTAATAAATAGCACTAGTTAGAGAGTTTACAATTTTCATAATTTTATTGTCTAAAACTAAATTAATTCATTTCAATTTTAAATCGACTTCAAAAAGTCTATTGATTCTAGATTTTAGAGTGGAGGGAGTATAATTTAATTGTACATATTGTCACTGTTTTGACAAGAATCAAATGATAATTAATGTTTTGTAAGCGTCTACAGTTTTGTTAGATTTGATTCATGCCTTTGCAATGTTGGGTTAAGTTCTCATGGTTGATTTTATGGCCATTTTTAGGAATGTGAACATGTTTTAGCCCCAAGACAAGCGAAGTATGTGCGAGTCAGATTCCTAAGATCTGGTTGGAGAATAAGGAGAGGCAAGTTATCTACTTACCCCTATTATTCTTCTCATTGTTTGTGAAAGATTCATTTTAGAGTTGTCTTACAAGAAAATTACATTTTAAAAGCCAAAATTTGGTTAGTTGAGCTGCGGAAGATGGTGATTGTTCCCATAACTAGCCCGTGCATATAGATTTTAATTGCAGAATAGAAAGAGAAGGGAAATAGGTCCTAATACAATCACGTCACAACTACAAACATGCATCTTCTGCTAGAGAATATTCATGTTTCTTTAGATTGTTGAAAAAACTTAGAAGACTATTTAATTCTAATTGAGTTCCGTGCATTCAAAAGCTTATTAAGTTATCAGTGACATGCTTAATCTTTTTGGGTAAGTAATGATGTGCTTAATCTTTTTTGATGAATAGTTCTTTAGTTGAAAACGAGTGAAGATGTGTGACAATTTTAGGGTGAAATTCCACTACTTGTTCATTATTTTTGACCCGGGCGGTTGTGCTCAATGTGGGAAAGCAAGGGAAGCCATGGTGGAGTTTTTAAATGGTTGTCATGATATTTTTATAGCAAGTACCAGTTCCATAGTTCCAGCTCTTGTTTCTTACAGCTGTGACAAGATGACTAGCACCATTGATAATCTGCAATCATCAGGGTTGCTAAAACTCAAATTTGATAGGAGGGTGTTTATTTATGATCCGGGAGGGGATTTACTGACGGCTGCACTTGAAGATGTGGATATTGTTGTGAAAGCTGCACAAAAAGCCCTTGCTGGGAACGTAGTGAGTGACTCTGCAATATTGAACCTTATCTGGAGCACATTATGCAAAGTACTTATGTGCTATTCCTTATCCCAACCACCTAGCCTAAAACTTCGTCTTGGAGCTTGGGAGTTGCTGAATAAAACAAAAAAGGTTTCACCGGTGGAAGTGAAGGTACTTGTTTTTTTTAAAGTTGGATATGGTGCGCTGCTAAGGACGCTAATGTGAGGAACAACAGATTGCCAAATACATGTCTTTATCAAATCATCAATGACGATAAATATAGGATTAGTGGGGGCATAGTTGTAATAATGGTATTCTAAGGTACTTTGAAAAGGACGAACAAGAGGGTTGGTTCATAAAATGGGAGCCCCATACTTAAAGTAGAACCAAGTTAGAAAGCCCTAGTGATTCAGGGCAATAGCTGGAAACAGAAGAAAGTTTTCCTCGAGCAGTGGATGAATGGCAACCAAGATTCATCCTTTAGCAGCTGTAAGTGCTCAGTCTTCAGATGGGTACATATTGCATTCTATAGAAATTCAAGGGGAACAACAGCTGAAAATTCAAGAGGGAAAATACAAGTCTGGTCCTGTAATTGAGAAGTTCGTGGGAAAGTCTTTAATTAGAACAACCAGATAGCAGGAGCATGCAATTCTCACTTTCTTGCACTTCATTACACTCAACCTTCAAAGTTTTATGCACAGATAGATAATTCTGCAATACAATTCTTGAACTGCTATCTAAACCTTGTTTCAACGTCAAGAGAGAAAGAAAATAAGGCAATAGTGGGTTGTTAGTGAGGTTACTGATTCAATTTTGTGTGTGGACCTATGAAAGTGTTCTAAGCTATACAAGTTGGCAGTCAAGATAGCTTTGCAAGGTCTTGAAAATATTGTTCGTCATGTTCCTAAAAGTTGCAAGAATCTGCAGTACCATGTGAAGCAAAACTTTTCATTGAGCATGTGGACAGTTGGTGGTTGTGCTTCACTACTGCCTCAATTTCTTTCTCTACTCATTTTCTTTGCTTGCTTTTGTTTCTTTTGGGTGGACTTCTTGTCTTCCACATGCATAGAAATTGATTCACCCTCTCCCATATCATGTGGTGATTGGACTGATTTTACCTGGTGGGTTTTGTGAATCCTTGTTATGCAGTACCTGGTAGAAATGCATGTGAGATCAAAATGATGCACCAAGAAGATGCTGGTTTAAACGCGGAAATGGCAAAGCTGGCCTTTACGAAGGGCATATGGAGCTATATGTGTAAGATGAATAATGCACTTCGCAAATACATCGCAATCAAACATCTTCAACCGAGTTCAACTGTGAACGCTATCAGTCTTTTTAAGAAGGTGAGTAATATTCCTTCTTATTTAGCTACTGTTTATATGGGGGATATGGGCTATGTGTCACATCCATACACCAAATAAAACGTGTTTTGACAACAGGATTACAGCTGCCGGCTGAACCAGCAACCTGTCTGCTATCTTGTCTCGCCTCTTTTTTTATTATTAAATATATTCATTGAAATGGCGGCTCTCAATTTAACAGTTAGAACAGTTATCCTCTATGCATATCAAATGCTTCAGTGCTGTTTTAACTCATCCTTCTGTCTATACTTGATCAAAGGCTTTTCATATTTTTATCTGTTTTATCATTTTATTTCTCCTCTCCTTTGTGTAGTCTACTTTATTATATGAATTTAGTTTTAGCCTACTCCAATTAATTGAAGATAAAAAAATATCGTGGAGATTCATTTGCATATTGACTATCACATTCTTTAACTGCTGCTTCTCTTTGTTTATGTTTGTTTTGATATAGATCCCTCCTGGAATGAATGCTATAGATATTATGACTGGTCCAGCTCATACAGAAATCTTAACAGAAAGTGCCATCAGCTGCCAAGTTAGACAAGAACGCAACAGGAGATTTTCAAGAAGGCCTTCAAATAAGTTGATAGGCAAGGGACTGATTCTTCTTGGTGGTGTGATCTGCTTGTCTCGGGGTCACTCAAACTTGGGTGCCAAGGTTGCCATGGCATACATCTTGAGTAAGCTAACCAAACATGGTGCAGCATAAAAAAGGTAAGCTTCAGCACTGTAAAAGGACCTTAAAGGTTCCTTATTTACTGTTATATGTATTGTAAATACAAGAGAACCTCTATAAATTAATACTGTTGAGACTGAATTTTTTTATTAATTTATAGTTATTATTTAATCGATAAATTAATAATTTATTAATTTAAAGAGTGTTTTTCTATTCGGTGAACATAAATTTAATTAAATTAAAATTATTGCATTTTATTGATGTTTATATCATACTTTTTTTGATGTAATGTATCATACTTATTAAATTAATGTATCATACCTGAGAATGTAAGTTAAAAATCATATAGTTAACTAAAACTACTTGGATTTATTGGGTTGGTTAACTAGTTTTTAGGTGATGAATTGGTTTGGTTTTGGACCCATATTATTATTACAAATATGGGTTGAATTTAGTTTAACTAGTTTTGACTCATACTAGTCTATAATAGTTTTTTGCACTTTGTAGAGCTAATACATCAACATGTATGCATTATTACACTATATTCTTATATAACACATACATTATACATATTACATACTTTTGTAATTTATATATTTGTAATTTCTAGATTATTACAGGTTAAAAATTATATTAGGTCTTTTTGAATTTTTTTAATAGTTAATTTGCAGTTTTAAATATCAACATGCAAAATAGTAAAAATTCAGTCACACAATACACAGATTTATCTGGTTCACAACATACACCCCTTGGTATGTTGCTACATCCAGTCTCAAGTCTCTTTCAACAGGTGGAGAAATTTTTACAAAGTTTTATAGACAAACTTTCAATTATTCTTAACTAATCTATCTTGGACAACAAGCTCTTAGCTCTCTCCTCAAGTTTAGTTGTACTTCTTTTGAGTTCAGCTCTATTCTATAATCTGGTCTTGAAACAACAACTTCTTTCTTACCTCACAAGTACACTAGAGACCCAATTTTTCGCTGATCTCTCTAAGACTCTAGTCTTGGTCGAAGAATTACTCGTTTTTCTCATAGGTACATAAAATAAGCTAATTCTAACCTTTTCTTTTTTTACAAATAATTTTACAACAATGTGCTTCTTAAATAAGCAGATAAGAATTAAGTACATATATATGAATGCTTATCAAATAAGCAGATATTAATTAAATAACAAATATATATAAAAGTTCAAAGACTTTTATATTTAAAAAATATGTTTCTTTGTAAGCAGATAGAAAATTTATGTTTAGATCAAATGATGCTTCTGATTAAGCAAATATATAAAATATGCACAGTTATAAAAGTTCAAATAACTTTTATGTTTTTTGAGAGATGCTTCGTGAATAAGCAGATAAGTCAATTTTAGTTTTTAGCTAAAAAATACTTCTGTTTAAGCAAATATATAATTTTAATACAATTTATAAAGAGTTATTTACTTTTTAAAATAAAGAGTGTTTTTTTATGGATTAAACAAAATTGTTTCTCAAATAATCTTTAACAGTTATTATATGAATGATTTTTATGTATCAATACTTGTATATAAAAAGAATAAATTAATTCAAACAATATTTATCAAGTATAATAATTAAATCAGTTAAGCACAAATTGATATAACAAATATTATTGTTTAACTTAGATAATATATAACAATATTTTATCTATCATCTGATTTTATAAATAAAGTCACTTAGTAGTTTAAGGAGTCGTACAGTTCGATTCCCTCACTTAAGAGGAATATCTCTGTAGCCTTGCGGCGTCTAAGTACGCTAAAATTTATATTATCACAATTGATATTTATATAAATATTTTCAATAGATCACTACGATTTTCAAATTCGGTTCGGATGATTCCTCTTTTTGGAGGAATATCTCAGTGTCATTTTGAACTATCAAGCGTCGTATATATTTTACGATATTTATATAAATAATATCAATAAAAGGTTACTGAAGACTATTAAGGAATCGTACGGTTCGAATTTCTCTCCGTAGAGGTGTATCTCCGTAGACTTGTGGCGCTCAAGTATCCTTTTATTTGATAAATAGATGAAATATAGATATATAAAATTGTGTATAATAATGTATATTCGTATATATATATATATATATATATATATATATATATATATATATATATATATATATATATATAACAAATAAGAAATAACTCAATGAAGTTTCACTGAATTGGTAAAAACCAAATGAATGAAAGACTTCCTATTTATAGATTTTTGAAGTCGGGGGTAAAAATATAATTTGTGAAAATTAATTTTAAATGCATGGTTCGGATGATTAATTTTTGAATTCAACGGTCCAGATGAAAAACAATTTTACGCGAAAGAACTCAACATTTCGCTCGGGCCATTCTCCATTAACTTAGCATTTATTGATAATTTTGACCACATGTTAGAAGCTTCCAACGGTTTAAAAAATTGCCAGCACAAACGCGTTTAAGTCCCAAAAATGAATGTCTCAAGCACATCACACACACATATGCTTAGTATATATATTCCCTCCGTCCCATAATTTATAGGCTGATTTTTTATTTTCAGATGTCCCAATATATAGGCTACTTACTATTTATAAAATTTAGTTGATTCATTGTTTTACTTTTATGGCCTTATAATAAATATTCAACCATTACTCTTTTTTTTTTGAAGAAACAACATTCAATGTCATTATTTTTATCACCATATTTAATGTTGTTGTATTCTCTTTGGTTAAAGTTCTATGGTTATGAACTTTAATGGTCAGTACACGTCAATCAATGAAGTTGAGAGTTCCAGTGTGATAAGTAATGAGTAATTAACTTATTTATTAATTCCATATTAAGGGGTATATGTGAAAAATTTTTGTTAAAAATTGTCACTTAAATTGATTTTCTTAAACTATGTGCCAAAAGAAATCAAATTTATATAATAGAGACGGAGGAGTATCTATATATGATATATGATATTTAGCACATGCATGCAAACCTTATACTATACTAATATATATATATATATATATATATATATATATATATATATATATAGGATTATGTTATATATTTATACATAATATGTTATATGTATTCATGCAATAAAATATTTTTTTTGTCCAAATTTGAGTTTTAAAACAAATAGGATCTTCTTGTTTTAAATATTTATATGAATCAATTTATTTAACACTTGACATTTAAGTTATAAAGGTCAATAAAATTAATTCAAAATAAAATCGTAAAATAGTTGAGATAAAATAAAAGATAAATTATTTTTATTTAATTATCATCAAAATATATAAAATAAAATGAGACCTATCAACACCCCATCCCAAAGAAAATAATATTTATTGATTATGTATACAAATAATATTTTTTTTTTTTGATTATTGTTATAAAATTCTCAATTATTTCATTAATTTTAATTAACATAATAATTATTAATGTAAATTTTTTGAAAGTGCCTATAATCACAAAATTAATATTTTTAATACTCAAATTAGTCGCATCAATTTAAATTTTAGTTTCAAACTTGGTTTAAAAAATTAAAATAAGACTTTTAGTATAACAGAAATTAAAATTTTAGTGAAACTATAATTTGAAAAATAGGTTGAAATGGATTAGACCACACATGACGCCCCAAAATTAGGTATACATCACCCATCTTGGGTCGCCGACATACATGATGTAATTCAAATACAACTTACTTAATATAACTGTCTGTGTACAATACGACAAAACATAAATCATGAGTTTGAATACAATTATTGTCTACTGAGATTATACAAACTCAAAAGGAGTCCTCATTATAATTATTATCACACTATTTCACAAAATAGTGAGGACTACTAATGCTATCTTCTCGACCATCACTCCGCTCCTCGACTCGTCCAAATTATATTCTCATTTTTCCAAGAGAACGGTAAAAAAAAAAAGGGTGAGCTCAACTAGCCCAATGAAATATTATGACTAAGATAATGCGAATAAATTATCATTAGCCTCCAACAATGTTAAACCGATAAAATACAATAGACATCAAGTTTAACTGCAATGAACAAGTAATCCATTAAAAGAGTCAAGTAGAGAATAAAATCTACTATCTTTTATGATTTAAAAAGTTTTTATCACTTTTATCGGCGAGACTCAAATTTCAATAAATAATCCACATCATTAAATCATCCCCGCACTACAAAGCAAGGACATTCTTTAGTACCACGACCACGAATTATCCATGCACTACGCATCAAAAGATAATCGTGTTTTCATCAACTATTCCGATCATGCCATAAAACAATTCATCTTTGCTCCTCGTGGCAAGAGAATCCATAGCCATAATCATACCAAAACTATCAATCAATGCACTACGGGCCAATGAAGACTTTTAATTTTACATCATTTGTAACATTACTACCATGATTATACCGAATAATCCCTGGTCATAATCATACCAAGTTCATCTATGCACTACATGCCACGGATGACTTTCAACATAACATAAAAATGATGAGGATGATGACAATGATATAAGAATTCAATTAAACAAGTTCAAGAATTAATTTGTCCGAGGAACCAATAACGTCCAAATTGTCAACATGATCTTTGCTTTGTAGAGTAAAATTCAAGAATGCTCAGAAGAATATTTGCACGAAAAGATACTGGATGAAGCGCAAATATCAAGGATATTCCACTAATTTCATGGAGTATATAAGTCAAAATTTTAATCAACTGAGTATAATACTGAATGGAATAACAAAAGATATCATCATGCATGCGGTATTTAGCATGATTTTTGTTATTTCAACATAATAATAATAACGGAACCAAAGTCGTGAAATTCACACCGAGCGGATGTTCCAAATGTAATAATAAATGCGAAATAATAAATGATGGAACCAGTCCCACAGATATAGACATACATGATATTCCTACGTAATAATAAATGCGAAATAATAAATGATGGAACCAGTCCTACAGACAAAGACATATACATGATATTCAAGCGTAATAATAAAGACGGAATAATAAAAAATGGAACCAGTCCTACAGATAAAGATGAGACGTGATATTCCGGCGTAATAATAAAGACAGAATAATAGAAGAATGTCACCAAGTATAGGGTAGCTCATGCAGATACAAAGTTATTCCAATGAACAATAAAGAAATGGAATAAAAGAAGTTCTCTTCTTGAATACAAAAAGAATAATATCCCTTACCCAAAAATAATACTTGATATAAGAGTAGTGAAGTAACAATGAAAACTTTTCTTCTATCTCTTTATAGTCTCTCTCTATAGTTTCTCTCTAAAGTTCAAAGAATTAAGTAAGAAAATAATGAAGGAATAAGCTTCTATTTATAGGAAAATGGAATGCATAAGAATTAATCCATGAACGGTCTGGATTGATTTACTTTAATCTGACGGTCCATATTTAAAGAAAAATCTTTTAAATAAAATATAATATATTCTATTTATATAAAAAGATTTTATTATGCAAACACTATCTTGAACTATATGCAAACACTATGCATAATAAAATATAATATATTCTATTTATAAAATAACTTTAATAAAGTATTCTGCTTTTATATAAAAAGATTTTACTATGCAAAATACTATGCATAATAGAATATAATATATTCATTTATAGAATAACTTTAATAAAGTATTCTTTTTATATAAAAAGATGTTTCTATTTTATTACGTGAATAAAACAAAACTTCTAAATCAACAATAATTGAATAAAATAATGTGAGATACTACGCAGTCGAAACTATTGTAGCAATAATTGAACAAAAATGAGTGACTTCACATAAATATCAATAATCAATACCGCGTAATGCTACTATGCAACAACGCGTATTCATCAGACTTTTTTACTAGCTACCGAGTAGTTCAACAAGATCAATTCAGTAAAACTTCCGTCGTTATTTTCAATAAAATATTTTTGTCGCTTTCTCAATCCGATAAATAATTCCGTTAATGGGGTCCACTAATGATTGTCTTTGTCGCATTTAATATTTTCTCGCTTAAAACGAATATTCCCCACCAATCGAATATAATATGACAACTTGCATACTTTGAAAAATTTATAAATATTACCCACAACTATAACATTATCTCAAATTCACACCATAATATAAAAAAAATTATTTCGAGAAAATTAATTCTTTATTCATAAAATCTGGGGTTTCACACGACCCATAATCATTTAAATTAAAACCACATAACTTATACTCACTCCGTCCCAGTATAAAAGTCCTGGTGGACTTTTTACGCATATTAAGAAGATAAATAAATTGACAAAATTGCCCATAATAATGTCATTAAATATGGAGAGAGAATTAGAATAAAAAAAGTATGAGATATTTAATGCTACGGGTATAATAGAAAAATATATGTAAAAGTTTGGTTATTAAAAGAAAATGGACATTTAACATGTGACTTCCCAAAATAATAATAATGACTTTTATCATGAAACAGAAAGAATATTAAATATAGGTAATATGGTTTTGATTCCACAACAAATCCAAACTTATTTTATGTCATTCAAAATCAACCCAAACTTATTTTTTGTCAGGTCTAGATACAATATCATTGGAGCCAATAACGCGAAAGTAAGCACTCATAGCGTCAACAACTCTTCACAAGTTTTTATTACAATTCGAGAATGCAACACCTGAACTTTTGGATGCAATGAGAAAAATTAAGGATGAAATTCAATTACGACCAAATGACTATAATTCTGTCTAACAAGAGTCTTCCTAAACAAATTACTCCCTCCGTTCCTAAAAGATTGTCGTTTTAGAAGAAAAAAATTTGTTCCAAAATGTTTGTCGTTTACAACTTTCGAGAAGAATAAATTACTATTTACTTTCCTATATTACCCATACCTTCACTCATTGTCCCAAGAAATTATCTCTCTTGTATTAATAGTTTTTAATTTCTCATAAAGGGGTAGTAATGAAATTTCAAACAAATTAATTCAATTTCCATAGTATTAAATGATTTTCTTAATTAATGTGCAAAAATCTTTTAGGAATGGATGTAATAGTTTACGCTTTACAATATGAGTAATTTCACGACCAGGACAGTGAGAAGGTTTTACAGTTTCTCCGTGTAATCTTGCATTTCTTTCACGGCAAATATAATACTCCCTCTGTTCCTAAAAGATTGTCGTTTTAGGAGAAAAAAATTGTTTTAAAAAGTTTGTCGTTTACAACTTTCGAGGAGAATAAATTATTTACTTCCTTATATTACCCCTACATTCTCTCATTGTCCCAAGAAATTCTCTCCCTTGTATTAATAGTTTTTAATTTCCTATAAAGGGGTAGTGATGAAATTTCAAACAAATTTTACTTGGTAAATGACACTTTCTTAATCCATGTGCCAAAATTTTAAACGACAATCTTTTAGGAACGAAGGGAATAGACAGCAGGTGATAAACCCAAGGAGAGGATGAGGCGTTTGGTTTTAGAATGCTGTGGATTTTTAACAAATGTAATGATAGTAGCCCAATCCCGGTGGAATCCCCTCCAACCACATAATCGCATAACATACAAGGAACAATTTCATTTAAAGGCCAAAATTGGCAGCCAACATGCACATCAATACCATAACTCGAGAACATCTTTGCTCTTGAACCCATTATGGAGAGCCAACCATAAACTGCAGGAGAATCTGGGGATAGAGAATTTGTGCCACACCATGCCGCTCTAGTCATTTTCCAATCCCCCTACGCCTAATGGACTGATACCCGATTATTCATTAATCTTCAATCAACACAAACAATCACACCCACCATGGCTGCCAGTACACTCAACCGCGTGTAGCTATAATTTTGGGTTTCAAGATAAAAAACATACCTCGTTTTTAGAGAAATATTTTTGTTTTTTAATATAAGTCGTTTGAGAATTTCAAGTAAGCATTAATTGTTTAGTTTTCAATATTACTCCAAGTATTAAATGTAACTTTGGTTCTCTCACTATTTTATATCCAATAAATAACAATCTCGATCTTATTCTAATATAAGGGCAATATAGACAATTGATATTATAGTTAATATTGTTATCTGTAATATATAGTATTATTTAACATATATAGATTTATAAAATTAAGTAAAACAGAAACCAATTATTAAAATGAAAAATATATAAATCCAAGTCATTTGAATTCACAAAGTCTCCTTAAAGCAAATTTATTTCCTCACTGGTGCTAAGGATTAAATGAATAATTGCTTCCCAAGATAAACGGATTTATAATTCTTAATTAGTAGCACTACAAAATTAAGAATTCAGTGAACGCAAATTCTATGTTATATACTCGAACTTTACTGTTAATAATAATGATGCATGAAAATGGTGCATGAATACACTTACTCAGAAACAGGAAACGGAAAAATATTTGCAGAACGAGAAAACACTGCAGAATGGTGGGAAGGAATGACTAATCTGCAGAACGGATTTTGCGTAACACGAATCTGGACTCGCTTTTAAGACTATGGAACGGATTCTCGCTTCTACGAAATGGACAACGGAAAACGGGAAGTGTTCTGAACGGAAAAAACTTATATTGAAAATGGGATACCACATAGTGTATTTATAGAACATTTCCGCGCGGTTTATGACCGTTAGTGTTAAACTGTCATTAAAACGACGTAGTATCGTGATATAATTAACTTAAACAAAATCTGATAATTTATTAAATAGATTTTGTCAAAAAAATATATATATCATGACCCACCTGTTATCTGTAATATATAGTATTATTTAATAATGCATATAAATAAATTATGCAAAAATAAAAAATATAAATCCGAGTCCTTTGAATTCACAAAGTCTCCTTAAAGCAAATTTATTCCCCCACAGATGCTAAGGGTTAATTGAATAATTGCTTCCCAAGATAAAACGGATTTCAATTCTTAATTAGTAGCATTACAAAATTAAGAATTCATCGAACCAAAATTTATGTTATGTCTTCAAACTATATGAACATGAATGATGTATGCATGAGAACTTCATCAGAAAAATTAATGCGAAACGGAACAGGAAAAATCCATCTGCAGAATCTGGGACCGTAGAATGTAACGGATTATGCGTAAGTGAACGGACGGAGACGAAAAGAAGAAAGAAACGTGATTATCTGCGCAGAATCGGACGGAAAAGCTGCAGAACGGGAATTCTAAACGGGTTTTTCGAATCTGGACGGAGACGTAAAAAAATTTCTAGAAATGGAGGGAAATTTTTGTATGTCTCAAATGCTTTCCCCACACCATTTATTTATAGAAAAAGTTTGCATGTAACAGTATCGTCAAACGACGTAGCTTTCACAAACCCGCCTCACGACGACGCGACCACGACGGGCGAGTCCACGATCCGACCCGAGTCAATTTTCTCATTCAAATCCCATTTCCAACAATCCCCCACATGAATGTAAAATTTGCTTTACAATATGCAAAATATGTTATGAATATGCAGACACTAGTTCGAGTACATGAGAAAAGATATTTCATCAGGTTAAGTAGCTTTAAATGGCTTTGAACTTGCTTCTAGTAAAATCTATCGGATTTACTTGGCTAATCGATGAACTTGATGTCTTTGAATCATCGCCTTTTTGTGTAAACCAAGACAATAGAATTCACAAAATATCTCTTCAGACATATTTGGTTCTCACGTTTGTGTTCATTTTGGCCTTGAAACACCTCTTGGTTCCGTAAGTATGTTAGAGAATTCAGCCTTCATAATTCTCACAGAAGTGGCCCCCTTCTTACTTACGTAGGTGACTTCTATCAAGAGTATCCTGCAATACCCCACTTGAACATATGTCAAGATATAGAAATCATTAAAAGCGTATCTTATCCTGATTCTCGCGGCAGATGTGCACTGTCTTATAATAGGAATGGTTAGGAGTAAATATCTCCTCAGTGCTTTACGGAGTACTACATAGTTCGGTTTGCCCATTGAACCTAGATCTTGGGATCTCCAAATCGGCTAGGTTGGATTGCCACTATGATGACTCTTTTTAAAACAAGATGGGCTTTAAACCCATTCCTTCGATGATTTTTCCACTTGCTTCTCTTGTTAAACCTTTCGTAATGCGGATCCGCAATATTATCTTTTGACTTTACATAGTCAATTGAGATAATTCCATTTGAGAGCAATTGTCTAACGGTATTATGTCTTCGTCAGATATGACGTGACTTCATCATTATATAAATGACTTCTGTGTTTTCCAATCACCGATTGGCTATCACAAATGTATACACATAAATGGGCACAGTCTTGACCAATTTGGAATATCCTCTAAGAAATTACGGAAGCCACTCTTGCTTCTTCTCATGCTTTGTCTAACGAATGAATTCTCGATTCCATTGTAGACCTAGCAATACACGCTTGTTTTGAGGATTTCCAAGATACTGCTGCACCTCCAAGGGTAAAGACATATCCACTTGTCTTCTTGGATATCTTGTATAGTGTACGATCCATATTTTTTGAGTATGTTTTAGGTATCCTAAAACTCTCAAAATTGCTTTCCAAAGATCTTTACCGGATTACTCAGATACCTACTTAGCTTACTTACCTAATAAGCTATATTCGGTCTAATACAGCCATGACATACATTAAACCGCTTATTATACGAGAATATTCCAAATGAGATATGCTATCACCTTCATTTTTAGCTAGATGAAGATTTATATCAACTGGGGTTTTATTCAGAATTATATTATACTTGTTAAATTTTTCAAGTATTTTCTCAATGTAATGAGATTGAGATAACATAATTCCATCGAGGTTCTAGAAATCTTGATTCCTAAAATTATATCAGCAATCCCCAAGTCTTTCATGTCAAACCTATTTGACAACATACATTTAGTAGAATTGATAACTTCATTGTTGCTACCCATGATTAACATATCATCCACATAAAGACAAACAATGACATATTCCTTTTGAGTGCTTTTGACATAAACACATTTATCACACTCATTAATTTTAAATCCATTTGATAACATAGCATTATCAAATTTCTCGTGCCATTGTTTTGGTGCTTGTTTTAATCCATACAATGATTTAACAAGTTTACATACTTTCCTCTCTTGTCCAGGAGCAGTGAAACCTTCAGGTTGTTCCATATATATTTCTTCATCTAATTCACCATTTAAGAATGCAGTCTTTACATCCATTTGATGTATTTCAAGTTTATTTAAAGATGCTATTGCTATTAGCATTCGAATAGATGTAATTCTTGTAACAGGTGAATAAGTGTCGAAATAATCTAATCCTTCCTTTTGTCTATAGCCTTTAACAACAAGTCTTGCTTTGTATTTATCAATTGAGCCATCAGCTTTCAACTTCTTTTTGAAGATCCATTTATACCCTAAGGGTTTTGAACCAGGTGGAAGGTCCACCAATTCCCATGTATGATTTTGCATAATGGACTCAATTTCGCTATTTATTGCTTTTTTCCAATGAGAAGCATCTGGAGAGGATATTGCTTCCTTATAGGTTCGAGGATCGCTTTTCTAACAAAATGTTAGAAAATCCCACCAAAAGACGTTGAAGTCCTTGCCCTTTTGCTACGCCTAGGTTCATCCACTCTGCACTCTTTATCTATATTTTCGGATTATCACTAGTAGCATCCAAAGGTCTTTTGTTTGAATTTGAATCATTATTTCCATTATATGGAAAAATATTCTCAAAAATGATGCATCTCTTGATTCAATAAATGTATTAACATGAATATCGTTAATTTGATTTATGAACAAGAAAGCGATAAAGACTTCTTTATTATTTGCATAATCAATGAAAACACAATCAATTGTTTTGGTCCTATCTTAACCTTTTTAGGTTTAGGAACAATCACTTTTGCTAAACACCCCACACTCTTAAGTATTTATAGCAAGAAGTCTATGACCTTTCCATAATTCATAAGGTGTTTTATGAGTTTTCTTATGAGGCACTTTATTAAGAATATAATTGGCGTAAAGCAAAGCTTCCCCCACAAATTCAGGGTGCTCCGGACTGCTCAACATAGCATTCAACATTTCTTTTAATGTTCGGTTTCTTGCGTTCAAAGAATACCGTTAGATTGAGGTGAATAAGGAGCGGTAGTTTGGTGAATAATGCCATGAGTAGAAGCGGATCTCTTCAAATGGTGATTCATATTCACCACCTCTATCGCTTCTTATTGCTTTTAATCTTTTGCTAAGTTGATTTTCAACTTCATTTTATAAAGTTGAAACATTTCTACAAACCTCATCTTTACTTCTTAGCAAATATACATATAATATCTCTGTGCAATCATCAATAAAGGTTATGAAATATTTTTCCCACCTCTAGTTTGCACAAACTTTAAGTCACATATGTCGATTGTGAATTAAATCTAGAGGTTCGATTTTCCTTTCAATGTAATGAAAGGGTAATCTTGTCATTTTGATTCCACACAAATTTCACATTTATGTTTTAGATTAATATCAAATTTAGGTAAGAACTCTAAATTAATTAATCTACGCAGAGTATTATAATTAACATGACCTAATCTAGCATGCCATATGTTTGAAGACTCTAACAAGTAAGCGTAAGAATTAATCTTATTATTATTAATAGATTTTGGTACAACAAATCGTAACATTCATCTTAAAGAGCCCATCATTCATGTAGCCCTTTCCTACAAACATATCATTCTTAGTAAGTACAAACTTATCGTATTAAAAAAACCAACTTAAAGCCATTCTTGCTAAGCAGTGACCCAGAAACTAGATTCTTCCGAATATCTGGCACATGAAGCACTTCATTCAAAGTCAGTTCTTTGCCAGATGTCATTTTAAGTACAATCTTTCCACGTCCTTGAATCTTTGAACTTGAGGAGTTTCCCATAAAGAGTTGATCATCATTTTCTACTGGTTTGTAAGTAGAAAACATCCATTTGTTGGAACATATATGGCGAGTAGATCCAGTGTCCACGTACCACTCTTTAGGATTTCCTACCAAATTACATTCAGATATAACTGCACAAAGGTTCATGTCTGAAACATCTTCAGAAAGCTTCTCCAGTTCTGTCACATGTGCTTGAGGCTTTTGTTCTTTCTTCAACTTCTTTGACTTTCGACATTCATTAGATTTATGTCCTGGAATGCCACAGTTGAAACATTTGCCTTTGAAATTTTTCTTGGCCTTGAAAGCTTCTTTGCCTTCACGCTTCCTTTTGTTGTTGTTTGGCCTTTGCTTCAATGAAATTCTTCCCACTCTTCTTCTCAGATCCTCGATTGTCCTCTTCAATCCTAAGTCGCACAATCAGTTCTTCAAGATTCATCTCTTTGCGTTTATGCTTCAGATAATTCTTGAAGTCTTTCCATGATGGTGGAAGCTTCTCAATCATTGCTGCAACTTGGAATGATTCACTTAATGACATTCCTTCAGAATGAATGTCATGTAGAATTACTTGTAATTCTTGAACCTGAGTGATAACTGCTTTGGAATCTATCATTTTATAATCAAGAAATCTCACCGACAATGAATTTTTTCATGCCAAAGATCTTCGCTTTTATATTTCTTATCTAAAGATTCCCAAAGTTCCTTTGCGCTTTGATTATACAAAGACACATTATACGATTGTATTGTCTAATCCATTCATTACATAATTTCAAGACAGAAATCAGCATGTTTCCATGCATCAACAACAACCACCTTTTCTTTGTCGGGCTTTCTCCTTCAAGAAGAGAGACAATCCTCTTGAAGAAACCGAGCCAAATTCAATGTTGTGAGATAGAATAACATTTTTGTTGCCAACACTTGAAATTAGTTCCATTGAACCTTTCTGGCTTTTCTCCATGAGACATACTACTAAGTAGAATGGTGCTTGTAGAAGCCATTTCTGTTATACAAATAAAGACTATTGTCAATAGACAGAAACAAATTTCTGTTTGTACAACTTGTAACAAATTTTGTTTACAAATTTGTTTTTGCAGAATATTTATACATTAACACAATAATATATATTAGCAATCAAAATAAACTGTTATATGAATTTAAAACAATAACAGAATAGTATCTATTAATATGCAAACAATTTTCTGTTTACATAAAACATTAATACAATTACATAATATATATAAACAAAATATTATATATACTACACATGAAATTTATATATAATAACAGAAAACTTTATATGCACCAAATTTTCAGAGTACTACATATATAATATTATGTACATATAAAATAACAGATTATCATGCAAACAATTAAACCAGATTGAAGTCGGCTTATGACCATGCGCTAGTATGTGTTGCCCAATTAAATAGCATGTGTTGCCCAATTAAATACCTTTTAGACTTATGTGATTACTGCAATTATTGCACTGATATATATACTAACAGAACATATATACTGCAGAACACGCAACATGTAATATGATTCGTATATATGATATATAAATATACAAGTATATAACATACTGCAGTACAACGTGATTCAAAAACAGTTTAGTAAGCTTGTTTTATAAACTACTAAACAATTGTTTTTTATAAAACAATTTTCCTTATGAACTATAATTCTGTAATTCTGTAATCTATTTTTTTTAACATTCAATACTATGTATAATTCTATGCATGCGCACTAACCGTGCAGTACAGAGAACAGTAGAGAAAATAATAAGTTCTAATTTTTTTTTTTTTTAATTTTTTTCCCCTGTTAATGCATAACTTTTTGTGTATATTAAAGTGTTCGGACTACACTTTCTTGCATTGCTCACTATAAATAGTAACGAAAAAATGATTGATATATACACAACTTAGTGTTTACCAACTGGTACCAAGATAAGGCATTATTTACTACACTTAACATTCAGACATGCAGAAAATGAATTATCAAAACATTTATATTGTGTGTTATACAAGTACAAATCAATTAAAATTACAGAATATGAACGAATTTCGGCAATTAACGAATATGCAAACAGAATACGTATTAACATGCAATTAATTTTCAGAAATTAATGAAAAACCGGAACATTTAATTTGCAGAAATTAATGAGAAACCGGAACAATTAATTTGCAGAAATTAATTCAATTTGCATGTTACTAATTAAAACCGGAACAATTAACATAACCATAACAGTAAATTAATTTCTTAAAGTAAACAGGAACAACAACTTTCCATTAGCATGCAATCATTATTACTAGATATTAATTTACTGCACAAACCAACGGTAATGCAATACTTTGCAAAACTCAACCATATTAACATATTGTGCATGTAAAACTCAAACATGCAGAATTTTTAATGAACAAACGCAGTTTATACAAACCAAAACTTATTTTATAAAACAATTTTCTGTTCATAAAAAATAATTTTTTGTTCATATAAAACAATACTAAAATTACAGAAAATTTAAATTTGCTTTAAGATTGTTATCTGTAATATATAGTATTATTTAATAATGCATATAAATAAATTATGCAAAAATAAAAAATATAAATCCGAATCCTTTGAATTCACAAAGTCTCCTTAAAATAAATTTATTCCCCCACAGATGCTAAGGGTTAATTGAATAATTGCTTCCCAAGATAAAACGGATTTCAATTCTTAATTAGTAGCATTACAAAATTAAGAATTCATCAAACCAAAATTTATGTTATGTACTGAAACTATATGAACATGAATGATGTATGCATGAGAACTTACTGTAAAAAATTAATGCAGAAACGGCAACGGAAAAATCCACTGCAGAATCTGGGACCGTAGAAAACAGAACGGATTATGCAGAAGTGAACGGACGGGACAGAAAAGGAACAGAACGGATTATCTGCAGAACGGGACGGAAAAGCTGCAGAACGGGATTCTAGAACGGGTTTTTCAGAACGGGACGGGACAGAAAAAATTTCTAGAAATGAAGGGAAATTTTTTGTATGTCTCAAATGCTTTCCCCACACCATTTATTTATAGAAAAAGTTTGCATGTAACCGTCGTCAAAACGACGTAGTTTCACAAACCCGCCCGTCACGACCACGATCCGACCCGAGTCCACGATCTGACCCGAGTCAATTTTCTCATTCAAATCCCATTTCCAACACCACCCATCCGAGCCCGAGCCTGAGCCCGACTGGACGGCGGCGCGCATGTGGGTTTAACTTAAGTCTTGGCTAGGTCCTCTCTCTTCCACAAAAGTGGGGTGCCTCTTAGGGCCCTTCCCATTGAGCAAACATCCCATATATAAAGACTTCATTTTTCTCTCTAATGCCCTATGTGCAGTTTTCAACATTTCAAGTAGGCGACTTTGGAGTCAATTTTCTCATTCAAATCTTAATGAATTTGAACACATAAATATACCACGTTATACTCCAGCTCGTTGAGGAGAACGCATATGTGCAAAAACCCGACATTTACGGAATGTGGGTCCTACAATAAATTAAGCCTCAAAATGCTTTAATATTTATTTTGTCAAACCCATTTCCAACAAATGCTATACAATCATTATCTTAATATTTGTGCACAACTCTAAAACGACATATATTAAGAAACGGAGGGAGTATATGTATATAAATAAATATACTCGGACTTAAGATTACACATTTATTACTTCAGCGTCCCTCTCTTTCAACATTTCAATCTTGTCAACGGCCTCCTTCAAATCCAGCCTTATCTCCAAGTCGTCCTCACAACAATCAACTCCTATTTTCAAGAGTTTTGTCATTTCTCCTTGAGCGTTTCTTGTGGCCCCCATTTCTTTATCGAAAATTTCAGTACTGCTACTCACTTTATTTGTAGCAGCATCAGCTATAGAATTCATCCAACTAGCTAAATCTCCTTTCCCAGCTGCAGCTTGATGTGCAACAAGGTAGTTGGCAGGCAATTGACCTGTTAGCAGCTCTAATATCAGTATCCCTAGGCTCCATACGTCCGTCTTCTTGGTGGTACACCCGCTTTGGGTATACTCGGGTGATTTATAAGCCACCAATAGCTGGTGGGCTTGTTCTAAGTTGACAACAGGAATGAGGGTGTAATCCATCAAGAGGGGCTTGTAGGATTTATCAAGAAGCACGTTTGAAGATTTCAGGTGACCGTGAGGTACAATTAAGCTAGGGAGCTCAGTGTAGAGGTAAGACAATCCCTTTGCCACTCCTTTGATAATTTTCAGGCGAGTTGGCCAATCAAGTCCCGGTTTGTCAACGTTGTGCTTGCCATGAAGCTGGCTGGCTAAGCTGCCATGATGCACATAGTCAAAAACCAAGAGCTTCTCTTCTTTCCGGTAGTAATAGGCAACCAGGGGAAGCAAGTTGGGGTGGTTCAACTTGACGAGCCTTCTCATGTGCTCATGGAACTCCTCTCTCCCGATATTACTCATCTGTTTAAACCTCTTCACAACCACTGCTTGCCCGTCCATAAGTACTGCCTTGTATGAAGATCCAAAGCTTCCACTCCCCAGCACTTCCGCCGATGCTCTCAGCAAGTCTTGCAACTCGAACCTTTGCCTATCCTCCCTAACAAATGACAACCTCCCATGTTGTTCAGTCTTCCTCATCTGAGCAGGAGCAGCAGCAGCAGCCGATACCGTTGAAGTATCCACTGCAGAAGCAACTGCCATATTATAGTGCTTCTGGCTGTAATTAGTAGATTTTAATGACGACATGGTCCGTCCCAGTTGTGGTGTGTAACCACGGCTGCTCCTACGGCGATACACAATGTACAGCACGGCGATTGCCGCTAATGCTACCAAACAATCCATCACAATTGCAGCTACTCGTAGAGGAGAATATGATGATTTCTTAGGATTAGCATTATTTTCAGAAATGCTGGTAGGCGGCTGAGCTTGAGAGTTTTGTGAAATATCATCAATATCACTGGCAGGGGGAGGACTAATTGGGACGTTGCATACCAAGTCCAGAGGCGGTCCACACAGATCTTTGTTGCCTGCATTGCAAGAAATAACGATATTATGTTGATTAATATTCACTACCAATATGGAATATATATTGAGTTAAGCTACTGAGAACCTAACTTCAATTCAAGATGCAAGCATGGAAATCACATATTTGCCATTTGATTGAGTACACATAACAGTACATATACAGATGGGTGACGATCAAAATATTAAGGGGGTGCATTTGTAACTGTCAATTTAACCTTTTTTTTTTCCTGAGGTAGGGGTAGAGGGGTGGGGTAGGGTTGGGGTGACGAAGCAAAAGTCCAGCACGGTGTACCTGAGAATGAAGTGGGATTCATATTCTTTACACTAGGAGGTATTGGACCCTCTAACTTATTGTTAGAAACATTAAAGACCCTGAGACCTGGTGGAAAATCTGGTATGCGCCCTACAAATTGGTTGTTCTCAAGTTTCAACTCTAGGAGCCTAGGGGACGAGGCCATGGAGGTTGGGATATTGCCGGTGAACTGATTGTTTGCCATGTGGACTTTCTTTAAAGAGGTCATGCCCTTTAATGCATCATCCGCTACAGGACCTGAGAATTTGTTATCCGACAGGTACAAAGATTTCAATGCCCCAAGTTTTCTGAAATCAGGCATCGGACCTTCAAACTGGTTGTTCATGAAACTCAGGGTCCGCAAGAGAGGCAATGCAAAAAGGGATTCCACGTCTATTTGACCACTCAGGCCCAAGTTCTCAAGCTGCAGGCCCCATACATTTCCTCCGTCGAAGCAAAGCACACCATTCCAACCCGGTTCCCCACTGGGGCATGGATTCGTAGAAGGCCTCCAATTGGCCAGAACCTCATTGGCATTCACTAGCGAGCTTTTGAACTTCAAAAGGGTTTGGGCATTTGATTCTGGTGATGATTGTACTACGACTACACCCGATGATAACAACACCACCAGAACCAGAAGAAGAACAAACAATATTGTATCAATTTTAATATTTGATGATGTTGTTCTAATAATAACTCGTCCACTTCTTGTTCTTGATCTTAATATTGTTGTACTATTACTTTTATTTGTCTTTGTCCCTGTGTTTAGGAGGAGGGTTGGTGCGCGCACAAGTGGGCCTGCGTGCGCGCACATTACCATTGCCGCCTCAAGCTGCTACAAAAGTAATATGTGGCCCGCGCGAACGGAGTACGTAGACTGCTAGCCCAATGATGGATTCCGATGGCATGGAAGCAGGTGTTTAATGCTTTCTTTCTTCTTCCTTTTCCTTCCTGTTTGGTTGATGTTTTACCTTAATTATCTCGTGCGTAGACGGAAAAGAGATAAGAGAGAGATCAAGAGTGGGATGGGGTGTGTGAGAAAGAAGAAAAAAGTTCGTTAATGAATTTGCCAAAAATAGAGTGCATGAAGGGAGAGGTGTGATGAATATTAGTTATTAATGATTACCATTCAGCATGGGTTACTCCCAATTGGAGGTTTGTGGTATTATAGGAGAGATGAGAATGCTGTGTTTGGGCGGGAGGCATGTAAGCAAGTTCAAAAGAGAACATTTCAAAAATACGTCAAAGTGGACATGAAAATTGGACATGAGTATATTTAAATTTTATTTATTTGTATTTTTATCCATCATTGGGGTCAAAATATAATTAAGAGAAATTTAAATATACTCATATCTAATTTCTATGTCCACATAAAGTTTTTATTCCAAAAAAATGTGAAATGAAAATACAATATTCAATAAATAGGAATGACAATTAAAAATTTGAAATCCGGTTAGAGTGAATTTGGTAAGTTCTATACACATTTTGCGTACTTTTATTATTATTTTTTTCAACAATGCTACTATCATATAAAAAAGGTTCACATAATATTTACACACACATGCATACTGTGGACCGCATCTGACATGTGGAGCTTACAAATATGTATATGTGTATATAAGTATTATGTGAACCACTGTTATGTGATAGTATCATTATTTTATTTTTTTTACATGTTTTCTGAGATTTTTGTGACACCTCTAATTTTGTCCTTTCATGAATGAGGTAGGGGTCGGGTTGATACTTGATAGTTGATAGCATATATTTCATTTGTTTCTAGACTAAAAGATAAATTGCACCCCAAATTTTATATCTCTGTTGATATTTGCACCTTAAACTTAAAAAAGTGTCTAAGTACACTCTAAATTTATACATCAAAAATAATATATATTAAAATATAATAAATTTAAAATAAAATAAAAATGGAATAAATGGTATAAAATAAATAAAATAAAAATACAATACTATTTAATATGCTTCAATAAATATTTATAAATAATTAGATATATAATATTTTAGAAAAATATACAAATAAAATAAAAATACAATAAATAAATTATGCTTTAAAATATATTTATTTAATATATATATATATATATATATATATATATATATATATATATATATATATATTAAATAAAAGCAATAACCTTTCATATTATGTGTGTTTAAAAGGTTTTATTTTTCGTTATCAAAATAAAATTGATTGGGGTTCGAATGTCTTGCATATTATTTTGCTTGGGATATAGGTTTATCTAGTTATTTTTATCTCCATCTTTTGAAAGATCAAGCAACCTTAGATATTGATTTTTCCTTTCATGAATTGTTGTTAAACTTTTGAAGATATTTTAAAATACATTTAAAAGACATTGTGAACTTTCCATTTCATATATTTGTGATATGCTTGTTCAAATTTATGTAAAAAAATTACTTCATATTGATTAGAAATGGGAACTTTACTCTGTAGTTACATTCTCATTTACTTACTAAGATTGGATAATAATTTGTTTTCGTGAGCTGGCGTACACAACTTTTGGTCTCATATTGTCATAAATAATTGTACTTAGATCCTGCACATTTGGTTAGCTCATATGGTGAAGAGAGTAATCCTTCTTTGTTTACGTTTGGAACAGCTAGGACTAATATTTTCTATAGTTTTGAATACTTTTTTCCCCATATAACTGCTAGTCGTGGCAGGACTATAAATGCCCTTAAACCTCCCAATTATAATGTGTTGATATGGTTAAATTAATTCAATACCTATGCTTTAACTTTGTTTGATGTTGTGGTTTTGTAGTTCAATTTTAAGGTTTGTTTCAAACATGCATTTTTACTTTCTGTTCTAGCAAACATGTGCTAGTATGCTTTAATAGTGTCTGAAGCTTTATTTATGCAATTATGTTTATACTTGTAGAATACAATAAATATAATATGATATTAAAATAAATACATAAAAATAAAAATATAATTATAAAATAAGTAAAAATAGAATAAATATTATAAAATAATTATACAATACAATTTAATGTCTCAATAAATATTTATAAATAATTAACTATATATAATATAATATGTTAGAAATATAAAAAATAAATTAAATTAAATAAAAATACAATAAACATAATATGCTATATACAATAAAATAAAAATAAAATGAATATAATGTGATTTATTAATATATATTTATAAATAATTAACTATATAACATCGTGGTAAAATAGAATAAATACATCAAAAATGCAATAAAATAAAAATACAATATAAATAAGTAATAAGTACTATAATATACTCTTATATATTTATTAGTTAAAATATCTTAGGTTTACCTCAAGTTAAGTTTGTTTAGAATTAATTTTTCTTATTTGATCAGAGTTGTAGAGTTTAAAAGGAAGCTGATTTTACTTCCTTGTGTTTATACATGATCATATAATGATATATTTTAAAAAATAACTATATAGTTCTTAAAAATTCCATAAATATATATAATATGATATTTTCTAAATAATAAATATATTAATATGTTGAAAAAGAGAGAAGAAAATAAGTAAAATAAAATACAAAATAATTCACTATATTATTATATAATATGTAAAAATTATATAAAATAAAAACACAATAACGGCTAACTATTGAGCGTTATAAATAATTAACTATATTATTATATAATATGTTAAAATATACCAATTAATAAAATACAGTAACAGTTAACTATTGAGTGTAATAAAATCCTATAACTGCTATTTTGAGCATATAAACAATATAATACTATAAATTAAATTAAATAAATTAGGTTTTGACTAAGACATTAATATATACAAATAATAAAATAAGGATACGTATAATAAATATAATATGATAAATTTAATTTATGTATATTTATAAACTTTAAATTTTAACTAGAATTACATTAAATAATATTATATACCCTAAAATAATTAATTATCAAATATAATTAAATTAATATTCTATAATAAATAGGGTTTCAGGTTGTAATAATTAATTTAAAAAGCAAAAGTCAATAAAATATAATAAATAAAATAAATAAATAAAATAAATACTATAAATTAAATATATATAATTAATATATATTTATAATGTAAGACCCCAACTTTTTGAATAAAGATTAAATTTTCTCGAAATATATTTTTGAATATTATGGTGTGGATTTGATATAATGTTATAATTGTGGGTAATATTTACAAATTTTACAAAGTATGCAAGTTGTTATATAATATTTGATTGGTCTGGGAATATTCGCTTTTAACGAGAGAATATTCGCATAACTAAGACAATCATTGGAGGACCCCACAACTAATTATTGTCGATTGAGAAAACGATAAAAATACTTTATGAAAAATAACGACGGAAGTTTTACCGTTAATGTTGAACTACCCGGTAGTAAAAGTACATTAATACGCTGTGGTTGCATAAGAGCAGCACACTGTATTGATTATTGATCTTACGTGAGAAGTCACCCGCTTATACTCAATTATTGCTACAAGAATTGTTTGCATCATATCTCTTATATTATTGATTCGATTATTGTCATAAGATCATCTCGTAATAATATGTTATTTTATTAAATCAATAATTGAGACGACAAAGTTATTCATATTATTAAATTACAATATTTACAATGTCTAGAAGTTCTGTCAAGGAGAGGTTTGGTCACCTAATTGCGCGCCAATAGGGAGAAATCCTTATTGGAAAGCCCCCGCTTTCCTGGAAACGACCTGGTTCAAAAATATTGTGAGTTATAATATTAATGATGAATGTTATTAAAATTGAAGTTGTGTTCGGAGTTGAATTTGGAGACGCGGACGTGATATTTGAGTCCGGAACGATGAAATTAGTAAAAATAGTCTATAAACATAAAATTTTCCGAAATTCACTATTTGGTCAAAAAGTCAACAGTTGACTTTTTTGTGAAAAGTCAAACTTCAAAATTTCAAAATTTATATTTTTGATAAAAATGGTTTCATTGTGTTGGAATTATTTGTGTTAGTGAAAATCGACAATTATTTCGATAATAATTGATGTCTGGAGGTTATATTGACCAATCGAATTTTAATCTGGATAAATGAGCAATTGATTACTATTATCACATGATTATAACTATTTGTTCACATGTGTATACTATTGTTTCACATTCTTTATTACTATTAGGGGAGTTGGTGCAAGATTGATAATACTTGCAATGACTAAGTTAAAAATGGAGGTATAGATGGAGTACTATCTATCACGTAATTCGATTTTCACATGTCTAGAACTATTGATTCACATAATTTACTATTGAATCACATTATTTACTATTAGGGGAGGTGGTGCAAGTTTGATAATACTTCCATGACTAAATTAAAAATAAAGGAAAAGTTAGAGGTATTGTACTGTAATTTTTCGAGCCCCAAAATGTGCAATTATCGAAACTATATTTTTCTATAAATAGAAGCTCATTCTTCCTTCATTTCTCACCAATTCACAAAAGCTTTAGAGCGATTATTATAGAGAGAAATTATAGAGAGAAATAAGAAGAGAAGTCTGCTACCTAACTATTCCAGTATCCAATTTTTTCAAGGTAGGGAGTATTATTTCTTTCTTATCCATGAAGAGAACTTCTGTTATTCCATTATTTATTATTCTATTGGAATAACCTGTATACGCGGGCTACCCTATACTTGGTGAAATTCTTCTGTTGTTCTATTCTTTAACATTCTGTTGGAACATCCCGTCTCACATGCGTTTTTGTGGGACCGGTTTCGCCTTTATTATTCTGTTGGAATATCATGTTCACATGCATTTTACGCCTTTAACCGATTCCGCCTTTATTATTTTGTTGGAATATCCTTTCATGCATTTTACGCCGGACCGATTCCGTTATTTATTATTCTCATTGAAATATCCTGCATGTGCGCTTTTACGCCGGACCTCATTCCGCTCTTTATTATTTTATTGAATATCATGTCCGCATGCGTTTCTGGCGGGACTTTGATTCTCGTTATTTATTATTCTCATTGGAATAACTCGCATGCGCGCGGTCTATCGCATTCTCGGTGATTTCTTTTGTTATTCCATTCCTTATTATACTCAAATTGGTTAAAGTTTTAACTTCTATACTCCATGAAATTAGTGGAATATCCTCGATATTTGCGCTTCATCCAAAGATCTTTTCATGGAAATATTTTTCCGAGCATTCTTGAATTTTACTCTACAAAGCAAAGATAATGTTGACAATTTGGACGTTATTAGTTCCTGGATAAATTAATTCTTGAACTTATTTTATTGAATTCTTATATCATTGTCATCATCCTCATGTTTATATTTTGTTGAAAGTCATATGTGGCCTATAGTGCATAGATGGACTTGGTATGATTATGACCAGGGATTATTCGGTGTAATCATGACCGTAATGTTACAAATGATGTGGAAAAAGTCCTCATTGGCCCGTAGAGCATTGATTGACAGTTGTTGGCATTATCATGACTATTATTGAATACACAAATATTCTTGGCCTGTAGTGCATGGATAATTATGGTCGTGATACTAAAGAATATCCTTGGCCATAGTGCAGGGGTGATTTGATAATGTGGATTATTTATTAAGCTGAGTCCCAGTGATAAAAGTGATGAAAAACCTTCTAAATCATAAAAGATAGTAGATTTTATTCTCTACTTGACTCTTTTAATGGATTGCTTGTTACGCTGCAGTTAAACTTGATGGTTGTTATATTGTATCACTTTAACACTGTTGAAGGTTAACGATAATATATTCTGCATTATCTTAGTCATAATATTTCCTACTGGGCTAGTTGAGCTCACCCTTTTACTTTCATTGTTTTCTTCAGGAAATGAGAACGTAGCAGGGACTAGTCGGGGAACGGAGTGATGAACAGATGATAGCATTAGTAGTCCTCACTATTCAGTGAAATAGTGGAAAATAAATGTAATAATATTGAATTTGAGTTTGTATATTGTCTGAGCGACAATATTTGTATTAAAACTCACAGCTTATGTTTTATCGTATTTTTACACACAACAGTTGTATAATTAAGTTGTATTTGTATTACATACCATGTATTTGACGACTTCGTAATAGGTGATGTATACCTATTTTGGGGCGTCACACAGTTAATATCGAGCTTAGGATATGATCCTGGCTAAGATGTGAGACTAGAACTAGGAGGGAGACGGGAATTCCTTCATTAGTATGACCTACCTAATTTTTTTTTGGTATTTAATTGGTTGGTTAGAGTATAGAGATAATATGTTGCGTATGTCAATTAACCCTTATTTTGTGGCGATTTGAAAATGGCATCCGAGAATATTGAGAATAAAGCAATGGGGCACAAGAAACCGTCGAGTCTCCATGTATCAACAATCGTAATAATGTGCATCGAAGGCGACAATCCTCATGCAAACAACAACACCGACCAAATGATGAACGATGGAATATTCGGAGGCTTTATGCAATTCATGCAACATCAGGTGAGAGCGGCTCTTGTTCAAAATGCAAGTGGAAACACTGGAAACTCTCGAACGGTCACCGCTAAATAGTTCAAGGAGCTGGGACCACTCGAGTTTATTGGAGAGCCAAAACTACTTAAGGTTGAAGCATGGATAAAGCAGATCACCAAGATATTTGATGTCTTGGGATGCTCCGAGGAGCAAAAGGTTCCCTTCGCCACCTTCATGTTGCATGAAGAAGCGGACATGGTGGGAATCAGAAACGCATCTGACTGGCGACGCACTCAAGATGTCTTGGGAGAAGTTCCAAGAGCTATTCAACGACAAGTAATTTCCCGAAAGTATTCGTCACATGAAGGAGGTGGAGTTTATCAAGATGGAACAAAACAATATAACCGTGTCGCAATACGAGGCTAAATTTGCGGAGTTATCCCGGTTTGCATCCCATTTGTTTGATAATGAGGAGCGAATGACACGAATGTTTTTAAGAGGTTTGAAACCGGAGATACGTCAATATCTTATTTCTCATAAACTGTGTTTATACTCAGATGTTGATTTTGAAAGATCAAGCAACCTTAGATATTGATTTTTCCTTTCATGAATTGTTGTTAAACTTTTGAAGATATTTTAAAATACATTTAAAAGACATTGTGAACTTTCCATTTCATATATTTGTGATATGCTTGTTCAAATTTATGTAAAAAAATTACTTCATATTGATTAGAAATGGGAACTTTACTCTGTAGTTACATTCTCATTTACTTACTAAGATTGGATAATAATTTGTTTTCGTGAGCTGGCGTACACAACTTTTGGTCTCATATTGTCATAAATAATTGTACTTAGATCCTGCACATTTGGTTAGCTCATATGGTGAAGAGAGTAATCCTTCTTTGTTTACGTTTGGAACAGCTAGGACTAATATTTTCTATAGTTTTGAATACTTTTTTCCCCATATAACTGCTAGTCGTGGCAGGACTATAAATGCCCTTAAACCTCCCAATTATAATGTGTTGATATGGTTAAATTAATTCAATACCTATGCTTTAACTTTGTTTGATGTTGTGGTTTTGTAGTTCAATTTTAAGGTTTGTTTCAAACATGCATTTTTACTTTCTGTTCTAGCAAACATGTGCTAGTATGCTTTAATGGTGTCTGAAGCTTTATTTATGCAATTATGTTTATACTTGTAGAATACAATAAATATAATATGATATTAAAATAAATACATAAAAATAAAAATATAATTATAAAATAAGTAAAAATAGAATAAATATTATAAAATAATTATACAATACAATTTAATGTCTCAATAAATATTTATAAATAATTAACTATATATAATATAATATGTTAGAAATATAAAAAATAAATTAAATTAAATAAAAATACAATAAACATAATATGCTATATACAATAAAATAAAAATAAAATGAATATAATGTGATTTATTAATATATATTTATAAATAATTAACTATATAACATCGTGGTAAAATAGAATAAATACATCAAAAATGCAATAAAATAAAAATACAATATAAATAAGTAATAAGTACTATAATATACTCTTATATATTTATTAGTTAAAATATCTTAGGTTTACCTCAAGTTAAGTTTGTTTAGAATTAATTTTTCTTATTTGATCAGAGTTGTAGAGTTTAAAAGGAAGCTGATTTTACTTCCTTGTGTTTATACATGATCATATAATGATATATTTTAAAAAATAACTATATAGTTCTTAAAATTCCATAAATATATATAATATGATATTTTCTAAATAATAAATATATTAATATGTTGAAAAAGAGAGAAGAAAATAAGTAAAATAAAAATACAAAATAATTCACTATATTATTATATAATATGTAAAAATTATATAAAATAAAACACAATAACGGCTAACTATTGAGCGTTATAAATAATTAACTATATTATTATATAATATGTTAAAAATATACCAATTAATAAAATACAGTAACAGTTAACTATTGAGTGTAATAAAATCCTATAACTGCTATTTTGAGCATATAAACAATATAATACTATAAATTAAATTAAATAAATTAGGTTTTGACTAAGACATTAATATATACAAATAATAAAATAAGGATACGTATAATAAATATAATATGATAAATTTAATTTATGTATATTTATAAACTTTAAATTTTAACTAGAATTACATTAAATAATATTATATACCCTAAAATAATTAATTATCAAATATAATTAAATTAATATTCTATAATAAATAGGGTTTCAGGTTGTAATAATTAATTTAAAAAGCAAAAGTCAATAAAATATAATAAATAAAATAAATAAATAAAATAAATACTATAAATTAAATATATATAATTAATATATATTTATAATGTAAGACCCCAACTTTTTGAATAAAGATTAAATTTTCTCGAAATATATTTTTGAATATTATGGTGTGGATTTGATATAATGTTATAATTGTGGGTAATATTTACAAATTTTACAAAGTATGCAAGTTGTTATATAATATTTGATTGGTCGGGGAATATTCGTTTTAACAGAGAATATTCGTACAACGGCACAATCATTGGAGGACCCCCACAACGGAATTATTGTCAGATTGAGAAAACGATAAAAATACTTTATGAAAATAACGACGGAAGTTTTACCGTTAACTGTTGAACTACCTGGTAGTAAAAGTACATTAATACGCTGCGTGGTTGCATAGTAGCACACCAGATTGATTATTGATGCTTACGTGAGAAGTCACCAGCTTATACTCAATTATTGCTACAATAATTCTTTCATCATATCTTTTAATATTATTGATTCGATTATTGTCATAGATCATCTGCATAATATGTTATTTTATTAAATCAATAATTGAGACGACAAAGTTATTCATATTATTAAATTACAATATTTACAATGTCTAGAAGTTACATCGAGGAGAGGTTTGATCACCTAATTGCGGCGCTGATAGGAGAAATCTTATCGAAAGCCCCCGCTTCTCGAAACGACTGTTTCAAAAATATTGTGAGTTATAATATTAATGATGAATGTTATTAAAATTGAAGTTGTGTTCGGAGTTGAATTTGGAGACGCGGACGTGATATTTGAGTCCGGAACGATGAAATTAGTAAAAGTAGTCTATAAACACAAAATTTTCCAGAATTCACTATTTGGTCAAAAAGTCAACAGTTGACTTTTTTGTGAAAAGTCAAACTTCAAAATTTCAAAATTTATATTTTTGATAAAAATGGTTTCATTGTGTTGGAATTATTTGTGTTAGTGAAAATCGACAATTATTTCGATAATAATTGATGTCTGGAGGTTATATTGACCAATCGGGTATTTAATCGGATAAATGAGCAATTGATTACTATTATCACATGATTATAACTATTTGTTCACATGTGTATACTATTGTTTCACATTCTTGTTACTATTAGGGGAGTTGGTGCAAGATTGATAATACTTGCATGACTAAGTTAAAAATGGAGGTATAGATGGAGGTACTATCTTTGTAATTCAGTATTTTCACATGTCTAGAACTATTGATTCACATAATTTACTATTGAATCACATTATTTACTATTAGGGGAGGTGGTGCAAGTTTGATAATACTTCCATGACTAAATTAAAAATAAAGGAAAAGTTAGAGGTATTGTACTGTAATTTTTCGAGCCCCAAAATGTGCAATTATCGAAACTATATTTTTCTATAAATAGAAGCTCATTCTTCCTTCATTTCTCACCAATTCACAAAAGCTTTAGAGCGATTATTATAGAGAGAAATTATAGAGAGAAAATAAGAAGAAAGTCTCGCTACCTAACTATTCCAAAGATCCAATTTTTTCAAGGTAGGAGTATTATTTCTTTCTTATCCATGAAGAGAACTTCATTATTCCATTATTTATTATTCTATTGAATAACTCAGATACGCTGCAGCTACCCTATACTTGGTGAAATTCTTCTGTTGTTCTATTCTTTAACATTCTGTTGGAACATCCCGTCTCACATGCGTTTTACGCAGGACCGGTTCCGCTTTATTATTCTTGGAATATCATGTTCAGGTATTTACGCCGACTGATTCCGCCTTTATTATTTTGTTGGAATATCCTTTCTGCATTTTACTTGGGACTGATTCCGTTATTTATTATTCCATTGAAATATCCTGTCATGCATGCGTTTCTGGCGGACCTCATTCCGCCTTTATTATTTTATTGGAATATCATATACGCATGCGTTTTACGCCGGACTTTGATTCTCGTTATTTATTATTCGCGTTGGAATAACTCGCATGTATGCGGCTCTATCGCATTCTGGTGATTTCTTTTGTTATTCCATTCCTTATTATACTCAAATGGTTAAAGTTTTAACTTCTATACTCCATGAAATTAGTGGAATATCCTCGATATTTAAGGCTTCATCCAAAGATCTTTTCATGGAAATATTTTTCCGAGCATTCTTGAATTTTACTCTACAAAAGCGGTATAATGTTGACAATTTGACGTTATTAGTTCTGGATAAATTAATTCTTGAACTTATTTTATTGAATTCTTATATCATTGTCATCATCCTCATGTTTATATTTTGTTGAAAGTCATATGTGGCCTATAAGTGCATAGATGGACTTGGTATGATTATGACGTGGATTATTCTAAGTGTAATCATGACCGTAATGTTACAAATGATGTGGAAAAAGTCCTCATTGGCCCGTAGAAGCATTGATGGACAGTTGTTGGCATTATCATGACTATTATTGAATACACAAATATTCTTGGCCCAGAAGTCATGGATAATTATGGTCGTGATACTAAAGAATATCCTCGCCATAGTGCGGGGTGATTTGATAATGTGGATTATTTATTAAAATTTGATCCCAAAGGATAAAAGTGATGAAAAACCTTCTAAATCATAAAAGATAGTAGATTTTATTCTCTACTTGACTCTTTTAATGGATTGCTTATTCTACCGCTGCTTAAACTTGATGGTTGTTATATTGTATCACTTTAACACCGCTGAAGGTTAACGATAATATATTCTCGCATTATCTTAGTCATAATATTTCCCTTTGGGCTAGTTGAGCTCACCCTTTTACTTTCATTGTTTTCTTGAGAAATGAGAACGCAGCGAGGACTAGTCAGGGAACGGAGTGATGAAATGGATGATAGCATTAGTAGTCCTCACTATTCAAAGAAATAGTGGAAAATAAATGTAATAATATTGAATTTGAGTTTGTATATTGTCTGGGACGACAATATTTGTATTAAAACTCACGATTTATGTTTTATCGTACTTTACACGACAGTTTGTATAATTAAGTTGTATTTGTATTACATACCATGTATTTGACTTAATTCGTAATAGGTGATGTATACCTATTTTGGGGCGCCACAAACATATCGAGCTTAGGATATGATCCCCGGCTAAGATGTGAGACTAGAACTGGGAGGGGAGAGACGGGAATTCCTTCGCTAGTATGACCTACCTAATTTTTTTTGGTATTTAATTGGTTGGTTAGAGTATAGAGATAATATGTTGCATGTCAATTAACCCTTATTTTGTGGCAGTATTTGAAAATGGCATCCGAGAATATTGAGAATAGCAATGGGGCACAAGAAACCGTCGAGTCTCCACAGATCAACAATCAGAATAATGTGCATCAGGAAGGCGACAATCCTCATGCAAACAACAACACTGACCAAATGATGAACGATGGAATATTCAGAGGCTTTATGCAATTCATGCAACATCAGGTGAGAGCGGCTCTTGTTCAAAATGCAAGTGGAAACACTGGAAACTCTCGAACGGTCACCGCTAAATAGTTCAAGGAGCTGGGACCACTCGAGTTTATTGGAGAGCCAAAACTACTTAAGGTTGAAGCATGGATAAAGCAGATCACCAAGATATTTGATGTCTTGGGATGCTCCGAGGAGCAAAAGGTTCCTTCGCCACCTTCATGTTGCATGTGAAGAGGCGGTTACTTGAGTGGGAATCAGAAACGCACTCCACTGACGACGACTCAAGATGTCTTGGGAGAAGTTCCAAGAGCTATTCAACGACAAGTAATTTCCCGAAAGTATTCGTCACATGAAGGAGGTGGAGTTTATCAAGATGGAACAAAACAATATAACCGTGTCGCAATACGAGGCTAAATTTATGAGTTATCCCGCTTTGCATCCCATTTGTTTGATAATGAGGAGCGAATGACACGAATGTTTTTAAGAGGTTTGAAAACCGGAGATACGTCAATATCTTATTTCTCATAAACTGTGTTTATACTCAGATGTTGTAAATAGGGCTCAGTTATTGGAGCGCGGTAACGAGTCAACGCAACCAAGAGAAAGTAGCCGGCAGAATGAAAATACAAGTGGTAACAGTCATCGAAACAGTGACAACAAGCGTGGAGGAATCAACATGCCAGAAATGGTAACCACTTCGGTGATAATCATAGCCAAGGCAATAAAAATGGACATTTCAAGAAAAGGAGATTCAACAATGATGGAAAGACGTCAGTGCCAACACCCGTTATTAAGGAAGGAGAATGACCACTTATCATATGCTTCAAATACGGAGGGGAGGGACACATCAGTCCAAACTGCGCGATGCCGTCCAAAGCATGTTATAATTGTGGAATGGAAGGTCACTTAGCTCGATTTTGTCGTTCACCGAAGATAAATTCAGCTAGGATGGAGGCACTAAAGGCCGTCCTAGAAAAGTCAAAGCCGGTAGTGCAAGGGAGATCGGTTGTTGTGACCTCCCAGAAAGCAAGGAACCCGAACGAGGTTATCACAGGTAAGCTTATCATAAACTCTAGTGAAGTCTATACCTTATTTGATACCGGTTCTACCCATTCTTTTATTTCTCCTACTTGCACTCAACGTTTAAATTTGACTCCGGAGAAATTAGACTTTGACTTATCTGTTGAAACTCCATTAGGAGAAACCTTCATTACATCCATTGTTTATAAGTCTTTTTTGATTCAAATCGATAACCGCACGTTACCTGTCGATCTTATTTCCTTAAAAATACTTGCATTTGACGTGATTCTAGGAATTGATTGGTTAACTACTCATCATGCTAAAATTGATTGTTTTCGTAAGGTTGTTAGCTTTTATATTCCTAATAAACCTATTATGCGAATTCAAGCGACCAAACCATTAAAATCAATCACGGTCATCTCAAGGCATAAAGCTATTCGTTTATTGAAAAACGGATGTCAAGCTTTCTTAGCTCATGTCACGGATTTAAACAAAAATATGTCAGATTTGAAGGATATTTCTATTGTTAATAAATTTCCCGACGTATTCCCTGAAGAACTTCCCGCCTACCCCCGAGGCGTGAAGTTAAATTTTGTATCGACTTGAACCCCAGACAAAACCCATTTCCAAAACCCCATATCGAATGGCTCCTATTGAACTTCAGAGTTAAAGACCCAATTACGAGAATTGTTGGACATTGGTTTCATTCGTCCCCAAGACGCCTCCTCGGGGTGCTCCTGTTCTATTCTTGAAGAAGAAAGATGGGAGTATGCGACTTTGTATTGATTATCGGAGTTAAATCATGTCACCATCAAAAATAGGTACCCATTACCACGTATTGATGACTGATTGATCGGTTACATGGAGCACAATTTTTTCAAAGATCGATCTTCATTCGGATATCATCACCGAAGGTTAAAACTAAGGATATTCCAAAGATCGCCCGTAACTCTTGCAGACGGGCATTATGAATTCTTAGTCATGTCTTTTGATTGACTAATGCTCCTCGCCGCTTTCATGGATATGATGAACCGAGTATTCAAGGAATATTTGGATCATTTTGTGGTCGCCTTTATTGTTGACATCCTCATATATTCTAAAAGCCGTGAAGATCATGAGCAACACTTGAGGCTGATACTCCAAAAGCTACGTAAAAATAAGCTATATGCCAAGTTGAAGAAATATGAGTTCTGGCTTGAGGAAGTTCATTCCTTGGAATGTGATATAAAGTCATGGAATATCTGTGACCCAAAGAAAGATTTAAGCTATTCAAAGTCGGGAGCAACCTAAATCGATGCCGATCAAGCACGTAGCTTTCTCGGCTTAGTTGGGTTATTATCGGAGATTTGTAGAAGGTTTTCTCGAATCGCTACTCCATTAACTCAAATTGACTCGAAAAGATACAAAATTCGGTTGGGCGTGGAATGTGAGAAAAGTTTTCAAGAACTCAAGAGAGACTCATTTCAAAGACTGCTCGATAATACCATCCGGCTCAAGGGATTTGTCATCTACAAGTGATGCTTCGGGCAAAGGGTTAGGATGTGTTCTCATGCAACATGGGAAAGTCATAGCCTATGCCTCACGGCAACTCAAAGAATATGAGATGAATTATCCTACTCATGATCTAGAGTTGGCAACTGTCATTTTCGCACTTAAAATTTGGAGGCATTACTTGTATGGGGAGAAAGTGGAAATCTTTACGGATCATAAAAGCCCCAACGGAAGGTGTATATTTTTGAGACTCTTTCATAAGATAAAATTACAAGTTAGTTAATAATGTCTCCGTTCGTTACTTAATATATGTCATTTTAGAGTTGTGTACAAGTATTAAAAAAAATGATTGTATAACATTAAATATAATATCAATTGTCTATTGTTGGGCCATAATATTTTAGACATGATGGGCTTGGGTCTTGAAAGTATTGGGCCGGTTCATTGGGACGACCCATTGGGATGAATAATATGTTTGTTTGGGCTTTGACCGGTACGATCATTGCAAAGATAAACTTTAATTGTTATCTCTGCAATGCATTTATGAGGATTGGACTGAATCGGCTGGCGGTGACAAACAGTGATGGGATGGAGCAGGTGGGTTGCATGCAGTCAGCTGAGGTCACGGCAGGGTGGGGATGGTGTTAGGGGAGTCGGTGGCACGCAAAACCGGAGTTTGAGTATATGATAGCGGAGGATAACAGAAAGATAGGTAACTGATATTATTTTATTATCAAACACTAGAGCTATACACCTCCATTGTTATCCTTGTATCGGCTTGTACTGACTCTCATACCGGAGCTATCCTCCGACGGTCCAAGCCGTCAAGCTTCTGGTATTGACGTATTTATTGTGCAGGATTGGACGCGCTTTTACGTGATTGAGGCGCGTGAAAAGATTTTGGCGTTAACATCTATATTGCCCTTGTATTAGAAAAATAGAGTGTTATTTATTGCGCAAAAAATAGTAAGAAAACTAAAGTTATATTTATTATTTAGATAGTATTGGAAACTAAGCAATTAATACTTACTTGAAATTTTCAAACGACTTATATTAAGAAACAAATATAATTCTCTAAAACAATGGAGAGAGTAATTATTATAAAGTCATACTTTATGTTCACAAATGATGACCTATTGATAAAAAATAAAATGATGCACACACAATATTCATATGTGTGTATGTGAGTATTATGTAACTATTTTTTTATGTGATAGTAACATTATTTATATTTACCTAGTTTAGAATTGCGTATGTCAATTACTCAAATTAAATAGGGGTACTAAGAGACAAAAAGATGTTACACTGATCAATGTACTCCCTCCGTTCGATATTTTAGAGTTGTGCACAAAAATTAAAAAAATATTTGTATAATCTCTACAAAAAAAGAAGTTAAAAAATATATTATTGTTGGAAACTGAAATGCTATGATGATGTAAGAAATTGAGTGATGAAGTGAAACTTTTAGGCATTGACTTTGTTGATTTAACTAAGGGTATTTGTTTAGATATGAATGATTGAATGATAGAATCGGTCAGTCATTCAGTGCGTTTGTTTTGAATAAAAATCGTCTAAATGATTGAATCAGTCAATTTTTTTTAGTTAAATGGTGAAGTGTAATTATTTTTTTGCTGAATGGAGTAATTTATAATTTTTTTACAATATTAAATATTATATTAAGTAATAAAAATTCAAAAATTTAACAATTTGAATTTTTCGAGAGAGGTAAAATAATATAAATCTGTTATTAAGATGTTTCAAATATGTCAATTATCAAATAACTTTTTTCATTCAGAATTTTTCTTCATTCAGATTACTTAAACATTCATAATTATTTCATTCAGTTTTATTGAAACAGCTCATAAATTTACTCAAAATTTCAAATTTAAAGGGAATGGAGTACTATATAAGTTTACCGAAATTTTAAAGTGACCTTGATACTCATGCAACATTCATGCCTTTGGGATAATCAAATTAAGTTAGTATGGATTACAACTTCAGAGCATCTCCAACAGTCTTTTCAACCACTTAGATACTCAAATAGGTGAGTCACCTCAGAAAAATTATCTCCAACTGCCTATCCAACCTTAGTCATTAAATCTACAAACCCATTCTATCTCTTTAGAACTCGTAAGTTGACATTGACTCTTCAAACCATTTATTTTGTTTTAAGAGAATCAAAATCATATGAAAAAGGCTAAACACATTTATTTTGCTTTATGTGTTTGATGTACATCTCATTTTTATTTTGTTTGATGTATAATTGTCAATTATTATTGTTTTAAGTCAAATACTACATTAATTAAATTGAAGAGAGTGATGAGACACAAAATATTAAAATAACAAATAATGATCTTCAAATTATCACGTAAGTCAACAAACTTCCATTTGAAATACTTTTTGCTATTACTGTTAGAGATGCTCTAAAGTTAACAGTGCTGCTGTGATAGTTTAATGTTTTATGACTGTAGTTAGACCTGACAAAATATGGTTATGGGTTGGTTTTGGTTTTCAAGATATGGTTAACCAACCATTTAAGAACTAAAACCATATTAACCATTTTTAATATGGATAATGTGGGTTGGAACCATATGGTTATGGTTAAAACTCATATTAACCATATTAACCATTTTAAGATGTCTTGACTTTTAAACAAAATTTAAAAAAAATAAAATTAATATATACTATAGATAGAGAGACGGATATAGGGGGTGGGTAGGGGTAGGGGTAGAGGGTGGGATGTGTATACATAATCGCTTAATATTAATTTTTTGGAGAATGGTGGGGGTGGGTGGGGGTAGGGTGGGGTGTGTGGGGGGTATGGGGTGGGGTAAGGGTGGAGTAGGGGGGTAGGGGTGGGTGGAGTGTATACATAATCACATAATATTATTTTTTTGGTGGAGGTGGGGGGGGGGGGGGGGGGGTGGGGTAGGGGGGGGTAGGGGTGGGTGTGGGGTGGGGTGGGGTGTAAAGGGTGTATACATAATCACATAATATTTTTTTTTGGTGGTAGAGGTGGGTGGGGTAGGGGGTGGGTGGTGGGATGAGGTGGGGTGGGTGGGGTGGGGGTTGTGACGCCCCCAAAATTAGATATAAATCACCCATCTTGAGTGCCAGACATACGTAGATGTAAATTCAAATACAACTTAATAATACAACTGTCGTGTACAATACGAAAAACATAAACTGTGAGTTTGAATACAAATATTGTCTACTGTTGGATGATTTCGCAATCAATGAATACGTGCAAGTATACACGGTCAACAAGTAATAAAGTGAAAGTAGAGTATCGTTCTCACGAGGAATTATTTAATAAAAATCACCAAGTACTAATTCTTAACCAAACTAATTTTATTTAAACAATCTCAAATCGTGATTTTTCTAATTAAGAAAACTAAATTAACTAATTAAAACTAAGATTTTAACGAATGAATTCAGATAAATAAAGATTAAGACTCCAATATCCCCAATTATGAACTATAAATCAATTATCCAATTATCCCAATTATTATGTCTATTGAATTGTTAACAGGAATTCTTAAATGCCAAAAGCCCTTTCTCAAGTGATCATTTGCCTTCTATTTAATCCAAGTTAATTTTGCTATATCCCTATGCAAAATAATTAAATTAAGCTCACTACAATCCCAATTCCTTATGTGTTACATGCGGCAAATAGATATTCTCATTCTATTCACAAACCTAATTATTCACTGTGCAAATAACTAAGTCACATGTCACTAAGCCCAGTTCTAACCCTAGAATTCTTTTCCCAATTCCTTCTAGAGTAACAAGGTAATTATTGGCCAGATAATTAATCAATAAGCACAAAGCAAGATGAACAATTCATTTCAACTTAAATACTTGGAACAAATCAAATAATCAATTCATAATCATAAAAGGTTCCATTGGAATCTTAGTAAAGAGTTAGTTCATATTTAATAAATTGAAACCAAGAATCCACAACAGAATAGACATTAAACGATAAAAGTATGATAAGAGAAGAGAATAGAATCATTGTCAAGAAATCGATGCTCCCCTCTCGCTCTTGATCTTCAATGGTCTCCAAGTTGCTTCAATCTACAATGGCTAATTAAGAACTAGGGTTATGTTCTAATTTAATAGAGTATTTTTTTTAGTCTAATCTATGTAATCTTCCTTTATTTTATGCCTTACATCATGTATTTATAGGTTACAAATCCAATTTTTAGCTTAGGAACAAACCCAATCCTATTTGGAGTCAAAAAGGTGTCAAAATTCGCCAAAAACGCGTCCAGGCCATCACCAAGACCTTCCCCAGCACCCCAGTGCTGAGCACGATACTCAAACACTGCCTCCCAGCGCCCCGGCGCTGGCCCCAAGTTCTGACATTTTCTGCTTCGACGTCCTTTGGAAAAACGGCCATAACTTTTGATCCGAGAGGAGTTACGGGGCATTCCACCTATCAAATCAAAGATATTGATGAGATCTACAACTTTTATTCTTTGAGGATTGAGAAAGTATGGGCGGATGAAGGCTGAAATTGAACTGTAAGTAACTGCTACGCAAATGACCACCCAAAACCATGACGTTCGACGTCCGTTGGTACAACGATCATAACTCTTGCATCCGAACTCCGATTGGAATGATTCAAAATATTCCGGAAAGCTAAGACGATGCTCTTCAATGTAAGCTAAGTTCCAAACTAAGAACATGAAGTAAACATGAAAGCCCAAATGATGTCCGATTTGCTTTTCTTTGCGCTTTTCTTTTTTTTCTTACTAATAATAAGCCACACCGCCTCCCAAACGTATAATCTACAAAATGAACACAAAATACATGAAAAGTAACTAAGACACATAAATATAAGCAACTAATTCAAGTAAAAGATACCGGATAAGTGTATATAAAATCCACTTATCATCTACTAGAGAGTATACAAACTCAAAAGGAGTCCTCATTACAATTATTATCACACTATTTCACAAAATAGTGAGGACTGCTAATGCACCATCTAGGATCATCACTCCGCTCTCCTCGACTAGTCCCATTACGCTTCTCATTTTCTCAAGAGAAACAAAGGAAAGAAAGGGTGAGCTCAACTAGCCCAAGAAGAAATATTATGACTAAGATAATGCGTAATAATTTATCATTAGCCTTCAACAGTGTTAAACTGATAAAATATAACAAACATCAAGTTTAACTGCAGCGGAACAAGCAATCCATTAGAAGAGTCAAGTAGAGAATAAAATCTACTATCTTCTATGATTTAAAAGGTTTTTCATGACTTTTATCGCTGAGACTCAGCTTAATAAATAATCCACATCATCCCTGCACTACGGCCAAAGATATTCATTAGTATCACAACCACGAATTATTCATGCACCACAACCAAGGATATTCGTGTATTCATCAATGGTCATGATCATGCCAACAACTGTCCATCAATGCACTACAGGTCAATGAGGACTTTTTCCACATCATTTGTAACATTACGGTCATGATTACAATCAATAATCCTCGGTCATAATCATACCAAGTCCATCTATGCACTACAGGCCACATATGACTTTCAACATAATATAAACATGAAGATGATGACAATGATATAAGAATTCAATAAAACAAGTTCAAGAATTAAGTTATTCAGGAACTAATAACGTCCAAATTGTCAACATAATACTGCTTTGTAGAGTAAATTCAAGAATGCTCAGAAGAATATTTCCATGAAAAGATACTGGATGAAGCGCAAATATTAAGGATATTCCACTAATTTCATGGAGTATAGAAGTTAAAACTTTAACCAACTGAGTATAATAACGAATAGAATAACAAAATAAATCACCATGCATGTGGTACTTCGCATAGACAGGTTATTCTAACAGAATAATAAATAATCTTAACTGTCGGTGAAAATTGCACCGACGTGATGTTCCAATGTAATAATATAGACGGAACCGTGTCCCACGTAAAAACGCACATGATGATATTCCAAATGTAATAATAAAAGACGGAACTAGGTCCCATAAAAAACGCATTATGACAGGATATTCCAACAGAATAATAATAAAGACGGAACCAGGTCCGGCGTAAAACGCACAAACAGAATATTCCAACAGAATAATAATAAAGATGGAATAATAGAAGAATAACACCAAGTATAGGATAGTCACAGATACCGCTTATTCCAAAGTGAGAATAATAAAAAATGGAATAATGAAGTTCTCTTCATGAATATAAAAGAAATAATAACCCTTACCGTAAAAAAACCTAATATAAGAGTAGGAAAGTAGCGAGAATACTTTTCTATAGTTTATTTATAAATTCTATCTTTAGAGTTTCAATTGAATTAAGTAATAAATAATGAAGGAATGAGCTTCTATTTATAGAAGAATGGATCGTATAAGAATTAACTCATGAACGGTCCATCAGGTTGATTAATTTTAATCAGACGGTCCATTAAAAGATTAATTTTAATCTGACCTATCCATAATTAAAGTTTGCAAAATATTTAAATAAAATATATTATATATATTAAATTTATATATAACATAAAGGTGCATCGATAATCAAAAGCAGAAGTATACTTCTTTATGCTATTCTGGCATTATAAAAAATCACGGATACACTCCGAATATTCCTGTGATCACCGCTTCTTCATTTCCTAAATTGTCAAAGTTATATATATTGTCGTGAGAGACATGTCTTTAAAATGAGTCTTATAACAACTTGGATATTTTACATATAAATAAATAAGAAATTTACAGTATAAATTTTTTTGTTATTATTTTAAGGATGAGGATTTGTGCAAGATAATGTGTATATGTATTTATGTGGTAAATAAAAATATATTTATTGTATAAATGTTTACAAATAATTGTATTTTAAATTATTGATTTTTGTAAACTATATTCTTATAATAATTCTTTGTTATAACATAAATGTTTTATTGATTATTTTCCATGAAAATATAATCATATATTATTTAAATAATATATGGATTGATTTTTTAAGAATAATTATAATAATTATTTTATTATACGAATTTTAAGTCTGATTAATAAAGTTAAATTTTACCTTAATTATTAAGGTTAAATATGAAAGAATAAATGATATGAAATCCAAACCCTAATTTTGGATTTTTATCGAAGAATGAGAATAATAATATAATAATATTATATTTGAATTTTCGATCTTTATTAATATATATGCATCTTTATAGATAATGGTTGGTCAATTATGTTTGTGGTATGTTAAAAGCAGTAGCATTAATTAATTTAAACCCCCAACTTGAAACTTCGAACCACGGTTTGCAATAGGTAAGAATTTAGTAGTGCACGTGATTTAAGACCATTATTATATTATGCGGCTAATTAGGTAAACCCTAATTATTTTCTAGAAACCTAATTGTAAATTAGAAACCTAATTTCTAATTTAAAACCCTAATTAACTAAGATGATAACTCTAATTATTTTTTTAGTAAATAATTATGTTCATTAAAACCACAATTCATAATTAGAGGAACCTAATTAGATCGAGAAACCACTAAGTATTTTTAAAAACCTAATTTTAATTAGTAAGTTATAATTAAAATTTTATTAAACTTTAATCTTAAATTTTTAAACCACAGAAATTATTTGGGAAACCTTAAGGTTTAAAATCTATTGATTAAAACCTAGATTCAAGTGCCGTGGACCAGGGCCCAGGCCCAGGCCCAGTAGGCCCAGGGCCCAGGGCCCAGGCCCAGGCCCAGGGCCCAGGCCCAGGCCCAGTGGCCCAGGGCCCAGTGGCCCAGGCCCAGGCCCAGTGGCCCAGTGGCCCAGGCCCAGGCCCAGGCCCAGTGGCCCAGGCCTGTGGCCCAGGCCCAGGCCTGTGCCCAGTGGCCCAGGCCTGTGGCCTGTGGCCTGTGGCCCAGGGCCCAGGCCCAGGCCCAGGCCCAGGCCCAGGCTCAGGCCCAGGCCTGTGCAGGCCCAGGCCCAGTGCCCAGGCCCCAGGCCTCAGGGCCCAGGCCCAGGCCCAGGCCTGTGGCCCAGGCCCAGGGCCCAGTGGCCCAGCCCAGGCCCAGGCCCAGGCCCAGGCCTGTGTGGCCCAGTGGCCAGGGCCCAGGGCCCAGGCCCAGGCCTGTGGCCCAGGCCCAGGCCCAGTGGCCCAGTGGCCTGTGGCCCAGGGCCCAGGGCTCAGGCCCAGGCCCAGGCCCAGGGCCCAGGCCCAGGCCCAGGCCCAGTGGCCCAGGGCCCAGGGCTCAGGGCCCAGGCCAGGCCCAGGGCCCAGGGCCCAGGCCCAGGCCTGGCCCAGGCCCAGGCCCAGGGCCCAGGCCTGTGTGGCCTGTGGCCCAGGCCCAGTGGCCCAGGCCTGTGGCCCAGGGCCCAGGCCCAGGCCTGTGGCCTGTGGCCCAGGCCCAGTGCCCAGGCCCAGGCCCAGTGGCCCAGGCCCAGGGCCCAGGCCCAGGGCCCAGGCAGGGCCCAGGCCCAGGCCCAGGCCCAGGCCAGTGGCCCAGGGCCTGTAGGCCCAGGCCCAGGCCTGTGGCCCAGGCCCAGTGGCCCAGTGGCCCAGTGCTCAGGCCTGTGCCCAGGCCCAGGCCCAGTGGCCCAGGGCCCAGTGGCCCAGGGGCCCAGGCCCAGGCCTGTGGCCCAGGCCCAGGCCCAGGCCCAGGCCCAGTGGCCCAGGGCCCAGGCCCAGGCCTCAGGCCCAGGCCCAGGCCCAGGGCCCAGGCCCAGGGCCCAGTGGCCCAGGGCCCAGTGGCCCAGGCCCAGGGCCCAGGCCTGTGCTCAGCCCAGTGGCCTGTGGCCCAGGCCCAGGCCCAGGCCCAGGGCTCAGGCCTGTGGCCCAGGCCCAGGCCTCAGTGGCCCAGGCCCCAGGCCCAGGCCCAGGCTCAGGCCCAGTGGCCCAGGCCCAGGGCCCAGGCCTGGCCCAGGCCCAGTGGGCCCAGGGCCCAGGCCCAGGGCCCAGGCCCAGGCCCAGGCCCAGGCCCAGTGGCCCAGGCCCAGGCCTCAGGCCTGTGGCCCAGTGCCCAGGCCCAGGCTCAGCCCAGTGCCCAGGCCCAGGCCCAGTGCCCAGGCCCAGGCCCAGGGCCCAGTGGCCCAGTGCCTGGCCCAGTGGCCCAGGCTCAGGCCCTGGCCTGTGGCCCAGGCCCAGGCCTGTGTGGCCCAGGCTGTGGCCAGGCCCAGTGGCCTCAGGCCCAGGCCCAGTGCCCAGGGCCCAGGCCCAGGCCTGTGGCCCAGGCCCAGGGCCTGTGGCCCAGGCCAGGCCCAGGCCCAGGCTGTGGCCCAGTGGCCCAGGCCCAGGCCCAGTGGCCCAGGCCCAGGCCCAGGGCCCAGGCCCAGTGGCCCAGGCCCAGGCCCAGGCCCAGGCCAGGCCTGGGCCCAGTGGCCCAGGCTGGCCCAGGCCCAGGCCCAGGCCCAGGCCCAGGCCTGTGGCCCAGGCCCAGGCCCAGTGGCCCAGGCCCAGGCCCAGGCCCAGGCCCAGGCCCAGGGCCCAGGGCCCAGCCCAGGCCTGTGGCCCAGCCCAGGCCCAGGCCCAGGCCAGGCCCAGGCCCAGGGCCCAGGCCTCAGGCCCAGGCCCAGGCTCAGGCCCAGGCCTGTGGCCTGGGCCCAGGCCAGTGGCCCAGGGCTCAGGGCCCAGGCCCAGGCCTGTGGCCCAGGCCTGTGGCCCAGGGCTCAGGCCCAGTGGCCCAGGCCCAGTGGCCCAGGCCCAGGCCCAGGCTCAGGCCCAGGGCCTGTGGCCCAGGCCCAGTGGCCCAGTGGCCCAGTGGCCCAGGCCTGTGGCCCAGGCCCAGGGCTCAGGGCCCAGGCCCAGTGGCCCAGGCTCAGGCCAGGCCCAGTGGCCCAGGCCCAGGCCTGTGTGGCCCAGGCCCAGGCTCCCAGGGCCCAGGCCCAGGGCCCAGGCCCAGGCCCAGTGGCCAGGCTCAGTGGCCCAGGCCCAGGCCCAGGGCCTGTGGCCTGGCCCAGGCCCAGGGCCCAGGCCTGCCCAGGCCCAGGCTCAGGCTCAGGCCCAGGCCCAGGCCCAGGCCCAGTGGCCCAGGCCCAGGCCCTGTGGCCCAGGCTCAGTGGCCCAGGCCTGTGGCCCAGGCCCAGGCCTGGCCCAGGCCAGGCCCAGGCCCAGGCCTCAGGCCCAGGCCCAGGCCCAGGCCCAGGCCAGTGGCCCAGGCCTCAGGCTCAGGCTCAGGCCCAGGGGCCCAGGCTCAGTGGCCCAGGCCCAGGCCCAGGCCCAGGCCCAGGCTCAGTGGCCAGGCCCAGGCCCAGTGGCCTGGCTCAGGCCCAGGCCCAGGCCCAGGGGCCCAGGCCTGTGGCCCAGGCCCAGGCCCAGGCCCAGGCCCAGGCCCAGGCCAGGCTCAGTGGCCCAGGCCCAGGCCTGTGGCCCAGGCCCAGGGGCCAGGCCCAGGCCTCAGGCCCAGGCCCAGGCCCAGTGGCCCAGGCCTGTGGCTCAGGCCTCAGGCCCAGGCCCAGGCTCAGGCTCAGGCTCAGGCCCAGGCCTCAGGCCCAGTGGCCAGTGCCTGTGCCTGTGGCCCAGGCCCAGGGCTGTGGCCCAGGCCCAGGGCCCAGGGCTCAGGCCCAGGCCCAGGCCCAGTGGCCCAGGGCCCAGGGCCCAGTGGCCCAGGCTCAGTGGCCAGGCTCCCAGGCCCAGGCCCAGGGCCCAGTGCCCAGGGCCCAGGCCTGGCCCAGGCCTGGCCCAGGCCCAGGCCCAGGCCCAGGGCCCAGTGGCCCAGGCCCAGGCCCAGGCCCAGGCCCAGGCCTGGCCTGGGCCCAGGCCCAGGCCCAGTGGGCCCAGGGCCTGTGGCCCAGGCCCAGGCCCAGGCCCAGGCCCAGTGTGGCCCAGGCCCCAGGCCCAGTGGGCCCAGTGGCCCAGGCCCAGTGGCCCAGGCCCAGGCCTCAGGCCTGTGGCCCAGGCCCAGGCCCAGGCCCCAGGCCCAGGCCCAGGCCCAGGCCCCAGGCCCAGGCCTGTGGCCCAGGCCCAGGCCTGGCCCAGGCCCAGGCCCAGTGCCTGTGGCCTGGTGGCCCAGGCCTGTGCCCAGGCCCAGGCCCAGGCCCAGGCCCAGGCCCAGGCCCAGGCCCAGGCCCAGGCCCAGGGGCCCAGTGCCCAGGCCCAGGCCCAGGCCCAGGCCCAGTGGCCCAGGCCCAGTGGCCAGGCCCAGGCTCCAGTGGCCCAGGCCCAGGGCCCAGGCCCCTGTGGCCCAGGCCCAGGGCCCAGGCCCAGGCCCAGGCCCAGGCTCCAGGCCAGGGCTCAGGCCCAGGCCCAGGCCCAGGCCCAGGCCCAGGCCTCAGTGGCCCAGGCCCAGGCCCAGGCCCAGGGCCCAGTGGCCAGTGGCCCAGGCCCAGTGGCTCAGGGCCCAGGCCCAGGCCTCAGGGCCCAGGCCCAGGCCCAGGGCCCAGGCCCAGGCCCAGGGCCCAGGCCCAGGCCCAGGCCCAGGGCCCAGGCCCAGGGCCCAGGGCCCAGGCCCAGGCCCCAGGCCCAGTGGCCCAGGCCCAGGGCCCAGGCCCAGTGGCCCAGGCCTGTGGGGCCCCAGGCCCAGGCCAGGCCTCAGGCCCAGGCCCAGGCCCAGGCCCAGGCCTCAGGCCCAGGCCTGTGTGGCCTGTGGCCCAGGCCCAGTGGCCTGTGGCCAGGCCCAGGCCCAGGCCCCAGGGCCCAGGGCCCAGGGCCCAGGCCCAGGCCCAGGCCCAGTGCTCAGGCCCAGGCCCAGGCTCAGGCCCAGGCCCAGGCCCAGTGGGCCCAGGCCCAGGCCCAGGCCTGTGGCCCAGGGGCCCAGGGCCTGTGGCCCAGGCCTGTGGCCCAGGCTCAGGCCCAGGCCTCAGGCCCAGTGGCCCAGGCCCAGGCCCAGGCCCAGGCCCAGGGCTCAGTGCCCAGGCCCAGGCCCAGGCCCAGGCCCAGGCCCAGTGGCCCAGGCCTGGCCCAGGCCCAGGCCCCAGGCCTCAGGCCCAGGCCCAGGCCCAGGCCCAGGCCCAGGCCCAGGCCCAGTGGCCTGTGGCCCAGTGGCTCAGGCCCAGGGCTGTGGCCCAGTGGCCCAGGCCCAGGGCTCAGGCCTGTGGCCTGTGTGCCCAGGGCCTGTGGCCCAGGCCCAGGCCAGTGGCCCAGGCCCCAGGGCCCAGGCCCAGGCCCAGGCCCAGGCCCAGGGCCCAGGCCCAGGCCTGGGCCCAGGCCCAGTGGCCAGGCCCAGGCCCAGGCCCAGGCCCAGGCCCAGGGCCCAGGCTGGGCCCAGGCCCAGTGGGCCCAGTGGGCCTGGCCCAGGCCCAGGCCCAGGCCCAGGCCCAGGGCCCAGGCCCAGGCCCAGGGGCCCAGGGCCTCAGGCCCAGGCCTGTGGCCCAGGCCTGGCCTGTGGCCCAGGCCCAGGCCTGTGGCCCAGGCCCAGGGCCCAGGCCCAGGCCTGTGGCCCAGGCCCAGTACCAGGCCTCAGGCCTGTGGCCCAGGCCCAGGCCTGTGGCCCAGGCCCAGGGCCTGTGGCCCAGGCCCAGGCCCAGGCCCAGGGCCCAGGGGCCCAGGGCCAGGCCCAGGCCCCAGGCCCAGGCCCAGGCCCAGGCCCAGGCCCAGTGGCCCAGGGGCCCAGGCCCAGGCCCAGGCCCAGGCCCAGGGCCTCAGGCCTGTGGCCCAGGCCCAGGCCCCAGGCCCAGGGCCCAGGCCCAGGCCCAGGCCCAGGGCCCAGGCCCAGTGGCCAGTGGCCCAGTGGCCCAGTGGCCCAGGCCCAGGCCCAGGCCCAGGGCCCAGGCCCAGGCCCAGGCCCAGGCCCAGTGGCCCAGTGGCCCAGGGCCCAGTGGCCTGTGGGGGCCCAGGCCCAGGCCCAGGGCTGTGGCCCAGGCCCAGGCCCAGTGCCCAGGCCCAGGGCTCAGGCCCAGGCCCAGGCCCAGGGCCCAGGCCCAGGCCCAGGCCCAGGGCCCAGGCTCAGGCCCAGGCTCAGGCCCCAGGGGCCCAGGCCAGGGCCCAGGGCCCAGGCCCAGGGCAGGCCCAGGCCCAGGGCCCAGGCCCAGGCCCAGGCCCAGGCCCAGGGGCCCAGGCCCAGGCCTGGCCAGTGGCCCAGGCCCAGGCCCAGGCCCAGGGGCAGGCCTGTGGCCCAGGCCCAGGCCTGTGTGGCCCAGGCCCCAGGCCCAGGCCCAGGGCCCAGGGCCCAGGGGCCAGGCCCAGGCCAGGGGCCCAGGCCCAGGCCCAGGCCTGGCCCAGGCCCAGGGCCAGGCCCAGGCTCAGGCCCAGGGCCCAGGCCTGGGCCCAGGGCCAGTGGCCAGTGGGCTCAGGCCCAGGCTGGCCCAGGCCTGGGCCCAGGCCCAGGCCCAGGCCCAGGCCCAGGCCCAGGCCCAGGCCCAGGCCCAGGCCCAGGCCCAGGCCCAGTGGCCCAGGCCCAGGCCTCAGGCCCAGGCCCAGGGCCTCAGGCCCAGGCCCAGGCCCAGGCCCAGGCCCAGGCCCAGGCCCAGGCCCAGGGCCCAGGCCCAGGCCCAGGCCCAGGCCCAGGCCCAGGCCCAGGCCCAGGCCCAGGCCCAGGGCCCAGGGCCCAGGCCCAGGCCCAGGCCCAGGCCCAGTGGCCCAGGCCCAGTGGCCCAGGCCCAGGCCCAGGCCTGTGGCCCAGGCCCAGGCCCAGGCCCAGGCCCAGGCCTGTGGCCCAGGCTCAGGCTCAGGCCCAGGCCCAGGGCCCAGGCCTGGGCCCAGGCCCAGGCCCAGGCCCAGTGGCCCAGGCCCAGGCCCAGGCCCAGGCCTGTGTGGCCCAGTGGCCCAGGCCAGGCTCAGGCCAGGCTGTGGCCCAGGGCCCAGGCCCAGGCCCAGGCCAGGCCCAGGGGCCAGGCCCAGGCTCAGGGCCCAGGGCCCAGGGCCCAGGGCCTGGGCCCAGGCCCAGTGGCCCCCAGGCCCAGGGCCCAGGCCCAGGCCCAGGCCCAGGCCCAGGCCCAGGCCCAGTGGCCCAGGCCCAGGGCCCAGGGCCCAGTGGGCCCAGTGGCCCAGGCCCAGGGGCTGGCCCAGTGGCCTCAGGGCCTGTGGCCCAGGCCCAGGGCCCAGTGGCCCAGGCCCAGTGCCCAGTGGCCCAGTGGCCCAGGCCCAGGCCTCAGGCCCAGGCCCAGGCCCAGGCCCAGGGCCCAGGCCTGTGGCCCAGGCCCAGGCCCAGGCCCAGGCCCAGTGGCCCAGGCCTGTGGCCCAGGCCCAGGCCCAGGCCTGTGGCCCAGGCCCAGGCCCAGGCCTGGCCCAGGGCCCAGGCCAGTGGCCCAGGCCCAGGCCCAGTGGCCCAGGCCCAGTGGCCCAGTGGGCCCAGGCCCAGGCCCAGGCCCCAGGCCCAGGCCTGCCCAGGCCCAGGCCCAGGCCCAGGGCCCAGGCCCAGGCCCAGGCCCAGGGCCCAGGCCTCAGGCCCAGCCCAGGCCCAGTGGCCCAGGGCCCAGGCCCAGGCCCAGGCCCAGGGCCCAGGCCCCAGGCCAGGCCCAGGGCCCAGGCCCAGGGCCCAGGCCCAGGCCCCAGGCCCAGGCCCAGGCCCAGGCCCAGGCCCAGGCCCAGGCCCAGGGCCCAGGCCCAGTGGCCCAGGCCCAGGCCTGTGTGGCCCAGGCCCAGGCCCAGGCCCAGGCCCAGGCCCAGGCCCAGGCCCAGGCCTGGCCCAGGCCCAGGGCCCAGGCCTGTGGCCCAGGCCCAGGCCAGGCTCAGGCCAGGGCCCAGGCTCAGGCTCAGGCCAGGCTCAGGGCCCAGGCCCAGCCCAGGCCTGTGGCCTGGCCAGGCTCAGGGCCTCAGGCTCAGGCTCAGTGGCTCAGGGCCCAGGCCCAGGCCTCAGGCTCAGGCCCAGTGCCAGGCCCAGGCCCAGGCTCAGGCCTCAGGCCTGGGCCCAGGCCCAGGCCCAGTGGCCCAGGCCTGTGGCCCAGGCCCAGGCTCAGGCCTGTGGCCCAGGCCAGTGGCCCAGGCCCAGGCCAGGCCAGGCCCAGGCCTGGGCCCAGTGGCCCAGGCCCAGGCCCAGGGCCCAGGCCCAGGCCCAGGCCCAGGCCCAGGGCCCAGGCCTGTGGCCCAGGCCCCAGGCCCAGGCTCAGGGCTCAGGCCCAGGCCAGGCCCAGTGGCCCAGGGCCCAGGCCCAGTGGCCCAGGCCCAGGGCCCAGGCCCAGGCCCAGGCCCAGGCCCAGGCCCAGGCCTGGCTCAGGCCCAGGCCAGTGGCCCAGTGGCCCAGGCCCAGGCCCAGGCCCAGTGCCTGGGCCCAGGCCTGGCCAGTGGCCAGGCAGGCCCAGGCCCAGTGGCCCAGGCCCAGGCCCAGGCCCAGGGCCCAGGGCCCAGGGCCAGTGGGCCCAGGCCCAGGCCCAGGGCCTGTGGCTGGCCCAGGCCTGTGGCCTGTGGCCCAGGGCCCAGCCCAGGCCTGTGGCCCAGGGCCCAGGCCCAGGCCCAGGCCCAGGCCAGGCCCAGGCCCAGGCCCAGGCCCAGGCCTGTGGCCCAGGCCAGTGGCCAGGCCTGTGGCCCAGGCCTCAGGCCCAGGCCCAGGCCAGGCCCAGGCCTGGCCCAGGCCCAGGCCCAGGCCCAGGCCCAGGCCCAGGGCCCAGGCCCAGGGCCCAGGCCCAGGGCCCAGGCTGTGGCCCAGGCCCAGGGCCCAGGCCCAGGCAGGCCCAGGCCCAGGCCCAGGCCCAGGGCCCAGGGCCAGTGGCCCAGGCCCAGGCCCAGGCCCAGGCCTGTGCCCAGGCTCAGGCCCAGGCCCAGGCCCAGGCCCAGGCCCAGGGCCCAGGGCCCAGGCCTCAGGCTCAGGCTCAGGCCCAGGGCCCAGGCCCAGGCCCAGGCCCAGGCCCAGGCCCAGGGCCCAGGGCCCAGGCCCAGGGCCCAGTGGCCCAGGCCCAGGGCCCAGTGGCCCAGGGCCCAGGCCTGTGGCCCAGGGCCAGGCCCAGGCCCAGGCCCAGGCCTCAGGCCCAGGGCCCAGGGCCTGTGCCCAGGCCCAGGCCCAGGCCCAGGCCCAGGCCCAGGGCCCAGGCCCAGGGCCCAGGCCCAGGCCCAGGGCCCAGGCCCAGGGCCCAGGGCCTGTGGCCCAGGCCCAGGCCCAGGCCCAGGCCCAGGCCCAGGGCCCAGGCCCAGGCCTGGGCCCAGGCCCAGGCCCAGGCCCAGGCCTGTGGCCCAGGCCCAGGCCCAGGCCTGGCCCAGGCCCAGGCCCAGGCCCAGTGTGGCCCAGTGGCCCAGGCCCAGGCCCAGGCCCAGGCCCAGGCCCAGGCCCCAGGCCCAGGCCCAGGCCCAGGGCCCAGGCCCAGGCCCAGGCCCAGGCCCAGGCCCAGGGCCCAGGCCCAGGGCCAGGGCCCAGGCCCAGGGCCCAGGGCCCAGGGCTCAGGCCCAGGCCCAGGCCCAGGCCCAGGCCCAGGCCCAGTGGCCCAGGGCCCAGGGCCCAGGCCCAGGCCCAGGCCTGTGGCCCAGGCCCAGGCCCAGGCCCAGGCCCAGTGCCCAGGCCCAGGCCCAGGCCCAGGCCCAGGCCCAGGGCCCAGGCCCAGTGGCCCAGGGCCCAGGCCCAGGCCTGTGGCCCAGTGCCCCAGGCCCAGGCCCAGGCCCAGTGGCCCAGGCCCAGGGCCCAGGGCCCAGGCCCAGGCCAGTGGCCCAGGCCCAGGCTCAGGCCTGGCCCAGGCTGGGCCCAGGGCCCAGGCCCAGGCCAGGGGCCCAGGGCTCAGTGGCTCAGGCTCCTGTGTGGCCCAGGGCCCAGGCCCAGGCCAGGCCTGTGGCCTGTGGCCCAGGCCCAGGCCCAGGCCCAGGGCCCAGGCCCAGGCCCAGGCCCAGGCCTCAGGCCCAGGCCCAGTGGCCCAGGCCTGTGGCTCAGGCCCAGGCCAGGCCCAGTGGGCCAGGCCCAGTGCCCAGGCTCAGGCCTGTGCCCAGTGGGCCCAGGCCCAGGCCCAGGCCCAGGCCCAGGCCCAGCCCAGGCCCAGGCCTCAGGCCCAGGCCCAGGCCCAGGCCCAGGCCCAGTGGCCCAGGCCCAGTGCCCAGTGGCCCAGGCCAGGCCCAGTGGCCCAGTGGCCCAGGGCCCAGGGCTCAGGCCCAGGCCCAGGGCCTGTGGCCCAGGCCCCCAGGCCCAGGCCCAGGCCCAGGCCCAGGCTCAGTGGCCCAGGGCCCAGGCCCAGGCCCAGGCCTGTGGCCCAGGCCCAGTGGCCAGGCCTGTGGCCCAGGGCCCAGGCCCAGGCCCAGGCCCAGGCTCAGGGCCCAGGCCCAGTGGCCCAGGCCTGTGGCCCAGTGGCCCCAGTGGCCCAGGCCCAGGGCCCAGGGCCCAGGCCCAGGGCCAGGGCCCAGTGGCCAGGCCCAGGCCCAGGCCCAGGCCCAGGGCCCAGGGCCCAGGCCTGGGCCCAGGCCCAGGCCCAGGCCCAGGGCCCAGGCCCAGGCCAGGGCCCAGGCCCAGGGCCCAGGGCCCAGGCCCAGGCCCAGGCCAGTGGCCCAGGGCCCAGGCCCCAGGGCCCAGGCCCAGGCCCAGGGCCCAGGCCCAGGCCCTGTGGCCCAGGCCCAGGCCCCAGGGCCCAGGCCCAGTGGCCCAGGCCCAGGGCCCAGGCCCAGGCCTGTGTGGCCCAGGCTCAGGCCTGTGGCCCAGGCCTGTGGCCCAGGCCCAGGGCCCAGGCCCAGGCCCAGGCCCAGTGGCCCAGGCCTGTGGCCCAGGCCCAGGGCCCAGGCCCAGGCCCAGGCCCAGGCCCAGGCCTGTGGCCCAGTGGCCCAGGCCCAGGGCCCAGGCCAGGGCCAGTGGCCCAGGCCCAGGCCCAGGCTGTGGCCCAGGCCCAGGCCCAGGCCCAGGCCCAGGCCCAGGCCCAGGCCCAGGCCCAGGCCCAGGCCCAGGCCCAGGCCCAGGCCTCAGGCCCAGGCCCAGGCCCAGGGCCCAGGCCCAGGCCCAGGCCCAGGGCCCAGGCCCCAGGCCCAGGGCCCAGGCCCAGGCCCAGGCCCAGTGGCCCAGGCCCAGTGGCCCAGGCCTGTGTGGCCCAGGCCCAGGCCAGGCAGGCCCAGGCCAGTGGGCCAGTGGCCCAGTGGCCCAGTGGGCCCAGGCCCAGGCCCAGGCCAGGCCCAGGCCCAGGCCCAGGCCCCAGGCCCAGTGGGCCCAGGCCCAGGCCCAGGCCCAGGCCCAGGCCCAGGCCAGGGCCCAGGCTGGGCCCAGGGCCCAGTGGCCTGTGCCCAGGCCCAGGCCCCAGGCCCAGTGCCCAGGCCCAGGCTCAGGGCCCAGGCCTGTGGCCAGGGGCCCAGGGGCCCAGGCCCAGGCCTGTGGCCTGTGGCTCAGGCTCAGGCCCAGGCCTCAGGCCCAGGCCCAGGCCTCAGGCCCAGGCCCAGGCCCAGGCCCAGGCCCAGGCCCAGGGCCCAGGCCAGTGGCCCAGGCCCCAGGGCCCAGGCCCAGGCCCAGGCCTCAGGCCCAGGCCCAGGGCCCAGGCCCAGGCCCCAGGCCCAGGCCCAGGGGCCCAGGCCCAGGCCCAGGCCAGGCCTGTGGCCCAGGCCCAGGCCCAGGCCCAGGCCTGTGGCCCAGGCCCAGGCCTGTGGCCCAGGGCCCCCAGGCCCAGGCCCAGGCCCAGGGCCCAGGCCCAGGCCCAGGGCCCAGGCCCAGGCCCAGGCCCAGGCCCAGGCCCAGGCCCAGTGGCCCAGGCCCAGGCCCAGGCCCAGGCCCAGGCCCAGGCCCAGGCCCAGGCCCAGGCTCAGTGGCCCAGGCCCAGGCCCAGGCCCAGGGCCCAGGCCCAGGCCCAGGCCCAGGCCCAGGCCCAGGCCTGGCCCAGGCCTGGGCCCAGGCTCAGGCCCAGGCCTGTGGCCCAGGGCCAGGCCCAGGGCCCAGGGCCCAGGGCCAGGCCCAGGCCCAGGCTCAGGCCCAGTGGCCCAGGCCCAGGCCCAGGCCCAGGCCCAGGCCCAGGCCCAGGCCTGTGGCCCAGGCCCAGGCCCAGTGGCCCAGGCCCAGGCCCAGGCCCAGGCCCAGGCCCAGGCCCAGGGCCCAGGCCCAGGCCCAGGCCCAGGCCCAGGCCCAGGGCCTCAGGCCCAGGCCCAGGGCCAGTGCCCAGGGCCCAGGCCCAGGCCCAGGCCCAGGGCCCAGGCCCAGGCCCAGGCCCAGGGCCCAGTGGCCCAGGCCCAGGCCCAGTGGCCCAGGCCCAGGGCCCAGGCCCAGGCCAGTGGCCCAGGCCCAGGCTGTGGCCCAGGCCCAGGCTCAGGCCCAGGCCCAGGCCCAGGGCCCAGGCTCAGGGCCCAGGGCCCAGGCCCAGGCCCAGGCCCAGGCCTGTGGCCCAGGCCCAGGCCCAGGCCCAGGCCCAGGCCCAGGCCCAGTGGCTCAGTGGGCCCAGGCCCAGGCCCAGGCCTGTGGCCCAGGCCCAGGGCCCAGGCCCAGGCCCAGGGCCCAGTGGCCCAGGCCCAGGCCCAGGCCCAGGCCCAGGCCCAGGCCCAGGCCCAGGCCCAGGCCCAGGCCCAGGCCCAGGCCCAGGCCCAGGCCCAGTGGCCCAGGCCCAGGCCCAGGCCCAGGCCCAGGCCCAGGCCCAGGCCCAGGGCCCAGGCTCAGGCCTGGGCCCAGGCCCAGTGGCCAGTGGCCCAGGCCCAGGGCCCAGGCTGGCCCAGGCCCAGGCCTCAGGCCCAGGCCCAGGCCCAGGCCCAGGCCCAGGCCAGGCCCAGGCCCAGGGCTCAGGCCCAGGCCCAGGCCAGGCCTGTGGGCCTGGGCTCAGTGGCCCAGGCCCAGGCTCAGGCCCAGGCCCAGGCCCAGGCCCAGGCCCAGGGCCCAGGCCCAGGCCCAGGCCCAGGGCCCAGGCCCAGGCCCCAGGCCCAGGCCTGGCCCAGGCCCAGGCCCAGGACTGTGGCTGTGGCCCAGTGCCTCAGGCCTGGTGGCCCAGGCCCAGGGCCCAGGGCCAGTGCTCAGGCCCAGGCCCAGGCCCAGGCCCAGGCCCAGGCCCAGGCCCAGGCCCAGGCCCAGGCCCAGGCCCAGGCCAGGCCCAGTGGCCCAGTGGGCCCAGGGCCCAGGCCTGTGGCCCAGGCCAGGGGCCAGGCCCAGGCCCAGGGCCCAGGGGCCCAGGCCCAGGGCCTCAGGGCCAGGGCCCAGGCCCAGGCCCAGGCCCAGGCCCAGGCCCAGGCCCAGGCCCAGGCCCAGGCCCAGGCCCAGGGCCCAGGCCCAGGCCCAGGCCCAGGGCCCAGGCCCAGGCCCAGGCCCAGGCCAGCCCAGGCCCAGGCCCAGGCCAGGCCTGCCCAGGGCCCAGGCCCAGGCCCAGGCCCAGGCCCAGGCCCAGGCCCAGGGCCCAGGCTCAGGGCCCAGGCCCAGGCCCAGGCCCAGGCCCAGGCCCAGGCCCAGGCCCAGGCTGGGCCCAGGCCCAGGCCCAGGGCCCAGGCCCAGGCTCAGGCCCAGGCCTGGGCCCAGGCCCAGGCCCAGGCCTGTGGCCAGTGCCCCCAGTGGCCCAGGCCAGGGCCCAGGCCCAGGCCCAGGCCCAGGCCCAGGCCCAGGCCCAGGCCAGGCCCAGGCCCAGTGGCCCAGGGCCCAGGCCCAGGCCCAGGGCCCAGGCCCAGGGCCCAGGCCCAGGGCCTGTGGCCCAGGGCCCAGGCCCAGGGCCCAGGCCCAGGCCAGCCCAGGCCCAGGCCCAGGCCCAGGCCCAGGCCCAGGGCCCAGGGCTCAGGCCCAGGCCCAGGCCCAGGCCCAGGCTCAGGCCCAGGCCAGTGGCCCAGGCCCCCAGGCCCAGGCCCAGGCCCAGGCCCAGGCCCAGGCCCAGGCCCCCCAGGCCTCAGGCCCAGGCCCAGGCCCAGGGCCCAGGGCCCAGGCCCAGGCCTCAGGCCTGTGCCCAGGGCCTGTGGCCCAGGGCCCAGGCCTGTGGCCCAGTGGCCCAGGCCTGGCCCAGTGGCCCAGTGGCCCAGGCTCAGGCCCAGGCCAGGGCTCAGGCTCAGGCCCAGGCCTGTGGGGGCCTGTGGCCCAGGCCCAGGCCCAGTGGCCAGGCCTGGCCCAGGCCCAGGCCCAGGCCCAGGCCCAGGCCCAGGCCCAGGCCCAGGCCCAGGCCCAGGCCCAGGCCCAGGCCCAGGCCCAGGCCCAGGGCCCAGGCCCAGGCCCAGGCCCAGGCCCAGGGCCCAGGCCCAGGCCTGTGGCCCAGGCCCAGGCCCAGGCCCAGGCCCAGGCCCAGGCCCAGGGCCCAGGCCCAGGCCCAGGCCCAGGCCCCAGGCCCAGGCCAGGCAGTGGCCCAGGGCCCAGGCCCAGGCCCAGGCCCAGGCCCAGGCCCAGGCCCAGGCCCAGGCCCAGGCCAGTGGCCCAGGCCAGGCCCAGGCCCAGTGGCCCAGGCCCAGGCCCAGGCCCAGGCCCAGGCCTGTGGCTCAGGCCCAGGGCCTGTGGCCCAGGCCCAGGCTGGCCCAGGGCCCAGGCCTGGCCCAGGCCCAGGCCCAGCCAGGCTCAGGCCCAGGCCTCAGGGCCAGGCCCAGGCCCAGGCCCAGGGCCCAGGCCCAGGCTCAGTGGCCCAGGCCCCAGTGGCCCAGGGCCCAGGCCCAGGCCCAGGCCCAGTGGCCCAGGCCCAGTGGCTCAGGCTCAGGCCCAGGGGCCCAGGCCCAGGCCCAGGCCCAGGCCCAGGGCCCAGTGGCCCAGGCTCAGGCCCAGGCCCAGGGCCCAGGCCTGGGGCCCAGGCCCAGGCCCTCAGGCCCAGGGCCCAGGCCCAGGCCCAGGCCCAGGGCCCAGGCCCAGGCTCAGGCCCAGGGGGCCTGTGGCCCAGGCCCAGGGCCCAGGCCCAGGCCTCAGGGCCCAGGCCCAGGCTCAGGCCCAGGCCTCAGGCCCAGGCCCAGGCCCAGGCCCAGGCCCAGGCCCAGGCCTCAGGCCCAGGCTCAGTGGCCCAGGCCTGGGCCCAGGCCCAGTGGCCTGTGCCCAGGCCTGTGGCCCAGGCCCAGGCCCAGGCCCAGGGCCCAGGCTGTGTGCCCAGGGGCCCAGGGCCCAGGCCCAGTGGCCCAGTGGCCCAGTGCCTGTGGCTCAGGCCCAGGCCCAGGCCCAGGCCCTGTGGCCAGGCCAGGGCCCAGGCCTGTGGCCCAGGCCTGTGGGCCCAGGCCTGTGGCTCAGGGCCCAGGGCCCAGGCCCAGGCTTGGCCCAGGCCTGTGGCCCAGGCCAGGCCTCAGTGGCTGTGGCCCAGGGCCAGGCCCAGGCCCAGGGCCCAGGCCCAGGCCCAGGCCCAGGCCTGGGCTCAGGGCCCAGGGCCCAGGCCCAGGCCCAGGCCTCAGGCCAGGCCAGGGCTCAGGCCCAGGCCCAGGCCCAGGCCCAGGCCCAGGCCCAGGGCCCAGGCCCAGGCCCAGGCCCAGGCCCAGGCCCAGGCCCAGGCCCAGTGGCCAGGCCCAGGCCCAGGGCCCAGGCCCAGGCCCAGGGCCCAGGCCCAGGCCCAGTGCCTGTGGCCCAGGCCCAGGCCCAGGCCCAGGCCTGTGGCCCAGGCCCAGGCCCAGGCCCAGGCCCAGGCCCAGGCCCAGGCCTGGCCTGGCTCAGGCCCAGGCCCAGGCCCAGGCCCAGGCCCAGGCCCAGGCCCAGGCCCAGGCCCAGGCCCAGGGCCAGGGCCCAGGCCCAGGCCCAGGGCCCAGGGCCCAGGCCCAGGCCCAGGCCCAGGCCCAGGCCCAGGCCCAGGCCCAGGGCCCAGGGCCCAGGCCCAGGCCCAGGCCAGTGGCCCAGGGCCTGTGGCCCAGGCCCAGGCCCAGGGCCCAGGCCCAGGCCCAGGCCTGTGGCCCAGGCCCAGGCCCAGGCCCAGGCCAGGCCCAGGCCCAGGCCCAGGCCCAGGCCCAGTGGCCCAGGCCTCAGGCCCAGTGGCCCAGGCCTGTGGCCCAGTGCCCAGGCCCAGGGCCCAGTGGCCAGGCCCAGGCCTGTGGCCCAGGCCCAGGCCTGGGCTCAGGCTCCCAGGCCCAGGCCCAGGGCCTGGCCCAGGCCCAGGCCAGGCAGGCCCAGGGCCCAGGGCCAGGGCCCAGGCCCAGGGCCCAGGGCCTGTGGCCAGGCCTGTGGCCCAGGCCAGTGGCCCAGGCCCAGGCCCAGGGCCAGTGGCCCAGGCCCAGGCTCAGGGCCAGGCCCAGGCCCAGGCCCCAGGCCTGTGGCCAGGCTCAGGGCCCAGTGGCCCAGGCCAGGCCCAGGCCCAGGCTCAGGCCCAGGCCCAGGGCCTGTGGCCCAGGCCCAGGCCCAGGCCCAGGCCTGTGGCCCAGGCCAGGGCCCAGCCCAGGCCCAGGCCCAGGCCCAGTGGGCCCAGGCCAGGCCCAGGCCCAGGCCCAGGCCCAGGCCTGCCCAGGCCCAGGCCCAGGCCCAGGCCCAGGCCCAGGCCCAGGGCCCAGGCCTGGCCCAGGCCCAGGCCCAGGCCCAGGCCCAGTGGCCTGTGGCCCAGGCCCAGGGCCAGGCCCAGGGCCCAGGCCCAGGCCCAGGCCAGTGGCCCAGGCCCAGGCCCAGGCCCAGGCCAGTGGCCCAGGCCCAGGCCCAGGGCCCAGGGCCCAGGCCCAGGGCTCAGGCTGTGGCCCAGTGCCCAGGCCCAGGCCAGGCCTGGGGCCTGTGGGCTCAGGCCCAGGCCAGTGGCCTCAGGCCCAGGCCCAGGCCCAGGCCCAGGCCCAGGCCCAGGCCCAGGCCCAGGCCCAGGCCCAGGCCTCAGGCCCAGGCCCAGGCCCAGGCCCAGGCCCAGGCCCAGGCCCAGGCCCAGGCCCAGGCCCAGGCCCAGGCCCAGGCCCAGGCCCAGGCCCAGGCCCAGGCCCAGGCCCAGGCTCAGGCCCAGGCCCAGGGCTCAGGCCCAGGCCCAGGCCCAGGCCCTCAGGCCCAGGCCCAGTGGCCAGGGCCAGGCCTCAGGCCCAGGCCCAGGCCAGGGCCCAGGCCCAGGCCTCAGGCCCAGGCCCAGGCCCAGGCCCAGGCCCAGGCCCAGGCCCAGGGCCTGTGGCCCAGGCCCAGGCTCAGGCCCAGGCCCAGGCCCAGGCCTGTGGCCCAGGCCCAGGCCCAGGCCCAGGCCCAGTGCCCAGGCCCAGGCCCAGGCCCAGGCCCAGGCCCAGGCCCAGGCCCAGGCCCAGGCCCAGGCCCAGGCCTGTGGGCCAGGCCCAGGCCCAGGCCCAGGCCCAGGCCCAGGCCCAGGCCCAGGCCTCAGGCCCAGGGCCCAGGCCCAGGCCCAGGGCCAGGGCCCAGTGGCCCAGGCCAGGCAGGCCCAGGCCCAGGGCCCAGGCCCAGGCCCAGGCCCAGGGCCCAGGGCCCAGGCCCAGGCCCAGGCCCAGGCCCAGGGCCCAGGCCCAGGGCCCAGGCCCAGGCCCAGGCCCAGGCCCAGGCCCAGGCCAGGCCCAGGCCCAGGCCCAGGCCCAGGGGCCAGTGGCCCAGGGCCCAGGCCCAGGGCCCAGGCCCAGGGCCCAGGCCCAGGCCCAGGGCCAGGCCCAGGCCAGGCCCAGGCCTGGCCCAGGCCCAGGCCCAGGCCCAGGCCCAGGCTCAGGCTGGCCAGGCCTCAGGCCCAGGCCAGGCCCAGGCCCAGGCCCAGGCTCAGGCCCAGGCCCAGGGCCTCAGGCCCAGGCCCAGGCCCAGGCCTCAGGGCCCAGCCTCAGGCTCAGGCCCAGGCCCAGGCCCAGGCTCAGGGCTCAGGGCCCAGGCCTGGGCCCAGGGCCAGGCCCAGGCCCAGGCCAGGCCCAGGGCCCAGGCCCAGGCCCAGGCCCAGGCCTCAGGCCCAGGCCCAGTGGCCCAGGCCCAGGGCCCAGGCCAGGCCCAGGGGCCCAGGGCTCAGGCCCAGGCCCAGGCCCAGGCCCAGGGCCTGTGGCCCAGGCCCAGGGCCCAGTGGCCCAGGCCCAGGCCCAGGGCCCAGGCCCAGGGCCCAGGGCCCAGGGCCCAGGCCTGTGGCCCAGGGCCCAGGCCCAGGCCCCAGGGCCCAGGCCTGTGGGCCCAGGGCCCAGGGCCCAGGCCCAGGCCTCAGTGGCCTGTGGGCCCAGTGGCCCAGGCCCAGGCCCAGGCCCAGGGCCCAGGGCCCAGGCCCAGGCCCAGGCCCAGGCCCAGGCCCAGGCCCAGGCCCAGGCCCAGGCCCAGGCCCAGCCCAGGCCCAGGCCCAGGCTCAGGCCAGTGGCCTGTGGCCCAGGCCCAGGCCCAGGCTCAGGCCTGGCTGTGGCCCAGGCCAGGCCCAGGCCCAGGCCCAGGCCCAGGCCCAGGCCCAGGGCCCAGGGCCCAGGGCCCAGGCCCAGGCCCAGGGCCCAGGCCAGTGGCCCAGGCCCAGGCCCAGGGCCCAGGCCCAGGCCCAGGGCCCAGGCTCAGTGGCCCAGGCCCAGGGCCTGTGGCCAGTGGCCAGGCCCAGGCCCAGGCCCAGTGGCTGTGGCCCAGGCCCAGGCCTCAGGCCCAGGCCCAGGCCCAGGGGCCCAGGGCCCAGGCTGGCCCAGGCCCAGGGCTCAGGCCCAGGCCCAGGGCCCAGGCCCAGGCCCAGGGCCCAGGCCCAGGGCCAGGCCTGTGGCCCAGGGCCCAGGCCTGGCCCAGGCCCAGGGCCCAGGGCCCAGGCCCAGGCCCAGGCCCAGGCCCAGGGCCCAGGCCCAGGCCCAGGCCCAGGCCCAGGCCTGGCCCAGTGGCCCAGGCCCAGGGCCGGCCCAGGCCCAGGCCCAGGCCCAGGGCCTGTGGCCTGTGTGGCCCAGGCCCAGGGCCCAGGCCCAGGCCCAGGGCCTGTGCCCAGGCCCAGGGCCCAGGCCCAGGCCCAGGCCCAGTGGCCCAGTGGCCCAGTGGCCAGTGCCCAGGGCCCAGTGGCCCAGGCCCAGGCCCAGGCCCAGGCCCAGGCCCAGGCCCAGGCCCAGGCCCAGGCCTGGCCCAGGCCAGGCCCAGGCCCAGGCCCAGGCCCAGGCCTCAGGCCCAGGCCCAGGCCCAGGCCCAGGCCCAGGCCCAGGCTCAGCCCAGGCCCAGGCCTGTGGCCCAGGCCCAGGCCCAGGCCCAGGCCCAGGCCCAGGCCCAGGCCTGTGGCTGTGGCCCAGGGCCCAGGCCCAGGCCCAGGCCCAGTGGCCCAGGCCAGTGGCTCAGGCCCAGGCCCAGGCCCAGGCCCAGGCCCAGGGCTCAGGCCCAGGCCCAGGCCCAGGGCCCAGGCCAGGCCAGGCCTCGGGGCCCAGGCCCAGTGGCCCAGGCCAGGCTGGCCCAGGCCCAGGCCCAGGCCCAGTGCTCAGTGGCCCAGGCCTCAGGCCTGGCCCAGGCCCAGGCTCAGGCCCAGGCTCAGGCCCAGGCCCAGGCCCAGGCCCAGGCCCAGGGCCCAGGCCCAGGCCCAGGCTCAGGCCCAGTGGCCCAGGCCTGGCCCCAGGCCCAGGCCCAGGCCTCAGGCCCAGGCCCAGGCCCAGGCCCAGGCCCAGGCCCAGGCCCAGGCTCAGTGGCCAGGCCCAGGGCCCAGGGCCCAGTGGCCAGGCCCAGGCCCAGGCCCAGGGCTGGCCCAGGCCCAGGCCCAGGCTCAGTGGCCCAGGCCCAGGCCCAGGCCCAGGGCCCAGGCCCAGGGCCCAGGCCCAGGCCCAGGCCCAGGCTCAGTGGCCCAGGCCCAGTGGCCCAGGCCAGGCCCAGGCCCAGGCTGTGGCCAGGCCCAGTGGCCTGTGGCCCAGGGCTCAGGCTCAGGCCCAGGCCAGGGCCAGGCCCAGGCCCAGGGCCCAGGGCCCAGGCCCAGTGGCCCAGGCCTGTGTGGGCCCAGGGCCCAGGCCAGGCCCAGGGCCCAGGCCCAGGCCCAGGCCCAGGGCCCAGGCCTGTGGCCCAGGCCCAGGCCAGTGCCCAGGGCCCAGGCCCAGTGGCCCAGGCCTGGCCCAGGCCCCAGGGCCCAGGGCCCAGGCCCAGTGGCCCAGGGCCCAGGCCCAGGCCCAGGCCCAGGCCCAGGCCCAGGCCCAGGCCCAGGGCCCAGTGGCCCAGGCCCAGGCCCAGGCCCAGGGCCCAGGGCCCAGTGGCCCAGGCCCAGGCCCAGGCCCAGGGCCCAGGCCTCAGGCCCAGTGCCCAGGCCCAGTGGCCCAGGCCCAGGCCTGTGGCCCAGTGGCCAGGCCAGTGGCCCAGGCCCAGGCCCAGGCCCAGGCCCAGGCCCAGGCCCAGGCCCTGGCCCAGGCCCAGGCCAGGCCCAGGCCCAGGCCCAGGGCCAGGCTCAGGCTCAGGCCTCAGGCTCAGGCCCGCCCAGGCCCAGGCCTGTGGGCCCAGGCCCAGGCCCAGTGGCCCAGGCCCAGTGGCCCAGGCCCAGGGCCCAGGCCCAGGCCCAGGCCCAGGCCCAGGCCCAGGCCCAGGCCCAGGCCCAGGCCCAGGCCCAGGCCCAGGGCCCAGGCCCAGTGGCCCAGGCCCAGGGCCCAGGCCCAGGGCCAGGCCTGGCCCAGGCCCAGGCCCAGGCCCAGGCCAGGCCCAGGGCCAGGCCCAGGCCCAGGCCCAGGCCCAGGCCCAGGCAGGGCCAGGCCAGTGGCCCAGGCCCAGGCCCAGGCCCAGGCCCAGGCCCAGGCCTCAGGCCCAGGCCCAGCCCAGGGCCAGGGCCCAGGCCCAGGCCCAGGCCTGTGGGCCCAGGCCCAGGCCCAGTGGGCCCAGGCCCAGGCCCAGGCCCAGGGCCCAGGCCCAGTGGGCCAGGCCCAGGCCAGGCCCAGGCTGCAGGCCCAGGCCCAGGCCCAGGCCCAGGCCCAGGCCCAGGCCCAGGCTCAGGCCCTGTGGCCCAGTGGCCCAGGCCCAGGCCCAGGGCCCAGGCCCAGGGCCCAGGCCCAGGGCCCAGGCCCAGGCCCAGGGCCTGGCCCAGGCCCAGGCCTGTGGCCCAGGCCCAGGCCTCAGGCCTGTGGCCCAGGCCCAGGCCCAGGGCCCAGGCTCAGGCCCAGGCCCAGGCCCAGGCCCAGGCCCAGGCCCAGGGCCCAGGCCCAGGCCCAGGCCCAGGCCCAGGCCCAGGCCTGTGGCCCAGGCCCAGGCCCAGGCCCAGGCCCAGGCCTGTGGGCCAGTGGCCCAGGGCCAGGCCCAGGCCCAGGCCCAGGCCCAGGCCCAGGCCAGTGGCCAGGGCCCAGGCCAGGGCCCAGGCCCAGGCCTGTGGCCCAGGCCCAGGCCTGGCCCAGGCCCAGGCCCAGGCCAGTGGCCCAGGCCCAGGCCCAGGCCCAGGGCCCAGGGCCCAGGGCCCAGGCCTCAGGCCCCAGGCCCAGGCCAGGCCCAGGGCCCAGGCCCAGGCCCAGTGCCAGGCCCAGGGCCTGGCCCAGGCCCAGGCCCAGGCCCAGGCCCAGGCCTGTGGCCCAGGCCCAGGCCTGTGGCCCAGGCCCAGTGGCCCAGGCCCAGGCCCAGGCCCAGGCCCCTGGCCCAGGCCCAGGCCCAGGCCCAGGCCCAGGGCCCAGGGCCCAGGGCCCAGGCCCAGGCCCAGGCCCAGGCCCAGTGGCCAGGCCCAGGGCCCAGGGGCCCAGGCCCAGGCTCAGGCCCAGGCCCAGGCCCAGGCCCAGGGCCCAGGCCCAGGCCCAGTGGCCCAGGCCCAGGCCCAGGCCAGTGGCCCAGGCCCAGGCCCAGGCCCAGGCCCAGGCCCAGGCCCAGTGGCTCAGGCCCAGGCCAGGCCCAGGCCCAGGCCAGTGGCCCAGGCCAGGCCCAGGCCCAGGCCCAGGCCCAGGCCCAGGCCCAGGCCTCAGGCCCAGGCCAGGGCCCAGGGCTCAGGCCAGGCCCAGCCTGTGGCCCAGGCCTCAGGCCCAGGCTCAGGCCCAGGCCCAGGCCTGTGGCCCAGGCCCAGTGGCCTGTGGCCCAGGCCTGTGGCCCAGGCCCAGGGCCCAGGGCCCAGGCCCAGGCCCAGGCCCAGGCCTGTGGCCCAGGCCCAGGCCCAGGCCCAGGCCCAGGCCCAGGCCCAGGCCCAGGCCCAGGCCCAGGCCCAGGCCCAGGGCCCAGGGCCCAGGGCCCAGGCCCAGGCCCAGGGCCCAGGCCCAGGCCCAGGGCCCAGGGCCCAGGCCCAGGGCCCAGGCCCAGGGCCCAGGGCCCAGGCCCAGGCCCAGGCCCAGGGCCCAGGCCTGGCTCAGGGCCCAGGCCCAGGCCCAGGCCCAGGCCCCAGGCCCAGGCCCAGGGCCCAGGGCCCAGGCCAGGCCCAGGCTGGCCCAGGCCCAGGCCTCAGGCCTGTGGCCCAGGCCAGTGCCCAGGCCCAGGCCCAGGCCCAGGCCCAGGCCCAGGCCCAGGCCCAGGCCCAGGCCCAGGCCCAGGCCCAGGCCTGTGGCCCAGTGGCCTGTGGCCCAGGCCCAGGGCCCAGGCCCAGGCCCAGGCCCAGGGCCCAGGCCCAGGCCAGGCCCAGGCCCAGGCCCAGGCCAGTGGCCCAGGCCCAGGCCCAGGCCCAGGCCCAGGCCCAGGCCCAGGCCCAGGCCCAGGCCCAGGCCTGTGGCCAGGCCCAGGGCCCAGGCCTGTGGCCCAGGCCTCAGGCCCAGGGCCTGGCCCAGGCCCAGGCCCAGGCCCAGGCCCAGGCCCAGGCCCAGGCCCAGGCCCAGGCCCAGGGCCCAGGCCCAGTGGCCCAGGCCCAGGCCCAGGCCCAGGCCCAGGCCTGTGGCCCAGGCCCAGGCCCCAGGCCCAGGCCCAGGCCCAGGCCAGTGGCCCAGGCCCAGGCCCAGGCCCAGGCCCCAGGGCCCAGGCCCAGGCCCAGGCCCAGGCCCAGGCCCAGGCCCAGGCCCAGGCCCAGGGCCCAGGCCCAGGCCCAGGCCCAGGCCCAGGCCCAGGGCCCAGGGGCCCAGGCCCAGGCCCAGGCCAGGCCCAGGGCAGTGGCCCAGGCCTCAGTGGCAGTGGCCCAGGCCCAGGCCCAGGGCCCAGGCCCAGGCCCAGGCCCAGGCCCAGGGCCCAGGCCCAGGCCCAGGCCCAGGCCCAGGCCCAGGCCCAGGCCCAGGCCCAGGCCCAGGCCCAGGCCCAGGCCCAGGCCCAGGCCCAGGCCCAGGCCCAGGCCCAGGCCCAGGCCCAGTGGCCCAGGCCCAGGCCCAGGGCCAGGCCCAGGCCCAGGCCCAGGCCCAGGCCCAGGGCCTGTGGCTGTGGCCCAGGCCCAGGCCCAGTGCCCAGGCTCAGGGGCCCAGGCCCAGGGCCCAGGCCCAGGCCCAGTGGCCCAGGCCCAGGCCCAGGCCCAGGCCCAGGCCCAGGCCCAGGCCCAGGCCCAGGCCCAGGCCCAGGCTCAGGCCCAGGCCCAGGCCCAGGGCCCCTCAGGCCCAGGCCCAGTGCCCAGGCCCAGGCCCAGGGCCCAGGCCCAGGCCCAGGCCCAGGCCCCAGTGGCCCAGGCCTGGCCCAGGCCCAGGCCTGGCCCAGGCCCAGGCCCAGGCCCAGGCCCAGGCCCAGGCCCAGGCCCAGGCCCAGGCCCAGGCTGTGGCCCAGGGCCCAGGGGCCCAGTGGGCCCAGGGCCCAGGCCCAGGCCCAGGCCCAGTGGCCCAGGGCCCAGGGCCTGTGGCAGGGCCCAGGCCCAGTGGCCCAGGGCCCAGGCCCAGGCCCAGCCCAGGGCCCAGTGGCCCAGGCCCAGGCCCAGGGCCAGGCCCAGTGCCAGGCCTGTGGCCAGGGCCCAGGCCCAGGCCAGTGGCCCAGGCCTGCCCAGGCCCAGGCCCAGGGCCCAGGCCCAGGCCCAGGGCCTGTGGCCCAGGCCCAGGCCCAGGCCCAGGCCCAGGCCCAGGCCAGTGGCCTGTGGCTGGCCCAGGCCCAGGCCCAGGGCCCAGGGCCCAGGCCCAGGCCCAGGGCCAGGCCCAGGCCCAGGCCCAGGCCCAGGCCCAGGCCCAGGCCCCAGGCCTGTGGCCCAGGCCCAGGGCCAGGGCTCAGGCCCAGGCCCAGGCCCAGGCCTGGCTCAGGCCTCAGGCTGGCCTGTGGCCAGGCCCAGGCCTGTGGCCCAGGCCCAGGCCCAGGCCCAGGCCTGGGCCCAGTGGCCCAGGCCCAGGCCCAGGGCCCAGGCCCAGGGCCCAGGCCCAGGCTCAGGCCCAGGGCCCAGGGCCCAGGCCCAGGGCTCAGGCCCAGGCCCAGGCCCAGGCCCAGGCCCAGGCTCAGGCCCAGGCCCAGGCCCAGGCCCAGGCCCAGGGCCCAGGCCCAGGCCCAGGCCCTGGGCCCAGGGCCAGGCCCAGGCCCAGTGCCCAGGCCCAGTGGCTGTGGCTCAGGCCAGGGGCCAGGCCCAGGCCCAGGCCCAGGCCCAGGCCCAGGCCCAGGGCCCAGGCCCAGGCCCAGGGCCCAGGCCCAGGCCCAGGCCCAGGCCAGTGGCCCAGTGGCCTGGCCCAGGCCCAGGTGGCCAGGCCCAGGGCCCAGTGGCCCAGGCCCAGGCTCAGGCCCAGGCCTGTGGCCCAGGCCCAGTGGCCCAGGCCCAGGCCCAGGGCCCAGTGGCCCAGGGCCCAGGCCTGGGCCAGGGCCCAGGGCCCAGGGCCCAGGCCCAGGCCCTGTGCCTGTGGCCCAGGCCCAGGCCCAGGCCCAGTGCCTGTGGCCCAGGCCCAGGCCCAGGCCCAGGCCCAGGGCTCAGGCTCAGGCCTCAGGCCCAGGCCTGTGGCCCAGGCCCAGGCCAGGCCCAGGCCCAGGCTCAGGGCCCAGGGCCCAGGCCCAGGGCCCAGGCCCAGGCCAGTGGCCCAGGCCTGGGCCCAGGCCCAGGCCCAGGCCCAGGCCCAGGCCCAGGGCCAGGGCCCAGGCCCAGGCCCAGGCCCAGTGGCCCAGGGCCCAGGCTCAGGGCTCAGGCCTCAGGCCCAGGCCCAGGCCCAGGCCCAGGCCCAGGCCCAGGCCCAGGCCCAGGGCCCAGGCCTGTGCCCAGGCCCAGGCCCAGGCCCAGGCCCAGGCCCAGGCCCAGGCCCAGGCCCAGTGGCCCAGGCTCAGTGGGCCCAGGCCTGTGGCCCAGGCCCAGGCCCAGTGGCCCAGGGCCAGGGCCCAGGCCCAGGCCCAGGCCCAGGCCCAGGCCCAGGCCCAGGCCCAGGCCCAGGCCCAGGGCCCAGTGGCCAGTGGCCCAGGCCCAGGGCCCAGTGGCCCAGGCCCAGGCCCAGGCCCAGGCCCAGGCCCAGGCCCAGGCCCAGGCCCAGGCCCAGGCCCAGGCCCAGGCCCAGGCCCAGGCCCAGGCCCAGGCCCAGGCCCAGGCCCAGGCCCAGGCCCAGGCCCAGGGCCCAGGCCCAGTGGCAGGCCCAGGCCCAGGCCCAGGCCCAGGCCCAGGGCCCAGGCCCAGGCTCAGTGGCCCAGGCCCCAGGCCCAGGCCCAGGCCCAGGGCCAGGCCCAGGCCCAGGCCCAGGCTCAGGCTCAGTGGCCCAGGCCCAGGCCCAGGCCCAGGCCCAGGCCAGGCCCAGGGCCCAGGGCCCAGGGCCCAGGCCCAGTGGCCTGGCCAGTGGCCCAGGCCCAGCCTGTGGCCCAGTGGCCCAGTGGCCCAGGCCCCCAGGCCTGTGGCCCAGGCCCAGGCCAGGGCTCAGGCCCAGGGCCCAGGCCCAGGCCCAGGCCCAGGCCTGTGGCCCAGGCCCAGGCCCAGGCCCAGGGCCCAGTGCCCAGGCCCAGGGCCAGTGGCCTGGCCCAGCTCAGGCCCAGGGCTCAGTGCCCAGGGCCTGTGGCTGTGGCCCAGGCCAGTGGCCCAGGGCCCAGGCCCAGGCCAGGCCCAGGCCCAGGCCCAGGCCCAGGCCCAGTGGCCCAGGCCCAGGCCCAGGCCCAGGCCCAGGCCCAGGCCCAGGGCCCAGGCCCAGGCCCAGGCCCAGGCCCAGGCCCAGGGCCCAGGCCCAGGCCCAGTGGCCCAGTGGCCCAGTGGCCTGCTGGCCCAGGCCCAGGCCCAGGCCCAGGGCCCAGGCCCAGGCCCAGTGGCCCAGGCCCCAGGGCCCAGGCCCAGGCCCAGGCCTGTGGCCCAGGCCCCAGTGGCTCAGTGCCCAGGCCCAGGCCCAGGCCCAGTGGCCTGTGGCCCAGGGCCAGGCCCAGGGCCCAGGCCCAGGCCCAGTGGCCCAGGCCCAGGCCAGTGGCCTGTGGCCCAGGCCCAGGCCCAGGCCCAGGCCCAGGCCCAGGCCCAGGGCCCAGGCCCAGGCTCAGGCCCAGGCCCAGGCCCAGGCCCAGGGCCCAGGCCCAGGCCCAGGCCTCAGTGGCCCAGGCCTCAGGCCCAGGGCTCAGGCTGGGCCAGGCCCAGGCCAGGCCCAGGCTCAGGCCCAGTGGCCCAGTGGCCCAGGCCCAGGCCCAGGCCCAGGCCCAGGCCCAGGCCCAGGCCCAGGCCCAGGCCCAGGGCCCAGGCCCAGGCCCAGGCCTGTGGCCCAGGGCCTGGGCCAGGCCTGTGGCCTGTGGCCTGGGCTCAGGCCCAGGCCCAGGCCAGGCAGGGCCCAGGCCTCAGGCCCAGGCCCAGTGGCCCAGGCCCAGGCCCAGGGCCCAGGCCCAGGCTCAGGCCCAGGCCCAGGCCCAGGCCCAGGCCCAGGCCCAGGCCCAGGCCCAGGCCAGGCCCAGGCCCAGGCCCAGGCCCAGGCCTGGCCCAGGCCCAGGCCCAGGCCAGCCCAGGCCTGTGGCCCAGGCCCAGGCCCAGGCCCAGGCCCAGGCCCAGGCCCAGGCCCAGGGCCCAGGGCCTGTGGCCCAGGCCCAGGCCCAGGCCCAGGCCCAGGGCCCAGGCCCCCAGGCCCAGGCCCAGTGGCCAGTGGCCCAGGCCCAGGCCCAGGGCCCAGGGCCAGGCCCAGGCCAGGCCAGGCCCAGGCCTGTGGCCTGTGGCCAGGCTGGCCTGTGGCCCAGGCCCAGGCCCAGTGGCCCAGGCCCAGGCCCAGGGCCAGGCCCAGGCCAGGCAGGGCCCAGTGGCCCAGGCCCAGGGCCCAGGCCTGTGGCCCAGGCCAGGCCCAGGCCCAGGCCCAGGCAGGCCCAGGCCCAGGCCCAGGCCCAGGCCCAGGCCTGTGGCCAGGGCCCAGGCCCAGTGGCCCAGGCCCAGGGCCCAGGCCCAGGGCCCAGGCCCAGGGCCCAGGCCCAGGCCCAGGCCCAGGCCTGTGTGGCCCAGGCCCAGGCCCAGGCCTGTGGCCCAGGCCCAGGGGCCCAGGCCCAGGCCCAGGCCCAGGGCCCAGGGCCAGGCCCAGGCCCAGGCCCAGGCCCAGGCCCAGGCCCAGGCCAGGCCCAGTGGCCCAGGCCAGGCCCAGGCCCAGGCCCAGGCCCAGGCCAGGCCTAGCCCAGGCCTGTGGCCCAGGCCCAGGCCTGTGGCCCAGGCCCAGGCCAGGCCTGTGGGCCCAGGCCCAGGCCCAGGCCCAGGGCCTCAGGCCCAGGCCAGGCCCAGTGGCCCAGGCCCAGGGGCCCAGGCCCAGGCCCAGGCCCAGTGGCCCAGGCCCAGGGCCAGTGGCCCCAGGGCCCAGGCCCAGGCCTGGCCCAGGCCCAGCCCTGTGGCCAGTGGCCCAGGCCCAGGCCCAGGCCCAGGCCCAGGCCCAGGGCCCAGGGCCAGGCTGGCCCAGGGCTCAGGCCCAGGCCCAGGCCCAGGGCCCAGGCCCAGGCCCAGGCCCAGGCCTGTGCCCAGGCCCAGGGCCCAGGCCCAGGCCCAGGCCCAGTGGCCCAGGCCCAGGGCCCAGGCCCAGGCCCAGGCCCAGGCCCAGGCCCAGGCCCAGGCCCAGGCCCAGGCCCAGGCCCAGGCCCAGGGCTCAGTGGCCCAGGCCCAGGCCCAGGCCCAGGGCCCAGGCCCAGGCCCAGGCCCAGTGGCCCAGGCCCAGGCCCAGGCCCAGGCCAGGCCCAGGCCCAGGCCCAGGCCCAGGCTCAGGCCCAGGCCCAGGCCCCAGGCCCAGGCCCAGGCCCAGGGCCCAGGCCCAGTGGCCCAGGGGCCCAGGCCCAGGCCCAGGCCCAGGCCCAGGGCCCAGGCCCAGGGCCCAGGCCCAGGCCCAGGCCCAGGGCCCAGGCCCAGGCCCAGGCCCCAGGCCAGGCCCAGGCCCAGTGGCCCAGTGGCTCAGGCTCAGGCCAGGCCCAGGCCCAGGGCCTGGGCCAGTGCCCAGGCCCAGGCCCAGGCCCAGGCCCAGGCCCAGGCCCAGGCCCAGGCCAGTGGCCAGTGGCCCAGGCCAGGCCCAGGGCCCAGGCCTGGGCCCAGGCCCAGTGGCTGTGGCCCAGGCCCAGGGGCCCAGGCCCAGGGCCCAGGGCCAGGCCCAGGCCCAGTGGGCCAGGCCTGGGCCCAGGCCCAGTGGCCCAGGCCCAGGCCCAGTGCCCAGGCCCAGGCCTGTGGCCCAGGGCCCAGGCCCAGGCCCAGGCCTGGCCCAGGCCCAGGCCCAGTGGCCCAGTGGCCTGTGGCCCAGGCCCAGGCCCAGGCCCAGGCCCAGGCCCAGGCCCAGGCCCAGGCCCAGGCCCAGGCCTGGGCCCAGGCCCAGTGGCCCAGGGCTCAGGCCCAGGCCCAGGCCCAGGCCCAGGCCTGTGGGCCCAGGCCTCAGGCCAGGCCCAGGCCCAGGCCCAGGCCCAGGGCCCAGGCCCAGGCCCAGGCCCAGGCCCAGGCCCAGGCCCAGGCCCAGGCCCAGGCTCAGGCCCAGGCCAGGGCCCAGGCCTGTGGCCCAGGGCCCAGGCCCAGGCCCAGGGCCCAGGCCCAGGCCCAGGCCCAGGGCCCAGGCCCAGGCTCAGGCCTGTGGCCCAGGCCTGGCCCAGGCCCAGGCCCAGGCCCAGGCCTGGCAGGCCCAGGCCCAGGCCCAGGCCTCAGGCCCAGGCCTGTGGCCCAGGCCCAGGCCCAGGCTCAGGCCCAGGCCCAGGGCCCAGGCCCAGGCCCAGGCCTGGGCCCAGGCCCAGGCCCAGGCCCAGGCCCAGGCCCAGGCCTGGGCCCAGGCCCAGGGCCCAGGCCCAGTGGCCCAGGCCCAGGCCCAGGCCCAGTGCCCAGGGCCCAGGCCCAGGCCAGTGGCCCAGGGCCCAGGCCTGTGGCCCAGGCCCAGGGCCCAGGGCCCAGGCCCAGGCCCAGGCCAGGCCTGGCCAGGCCCAGTGGGCCTGTGGCCCAGTGGGCCCAGGCCTGTGGCCCAGGCCCAGGCCCAGGCCCAGGCTCAGGCCCAGGCCTGGCCCAGGCCCAGTGGCTGTGGCCAGGCCCAGGGCCTGTGGCCCAGGCCCAGGGCTCAGGGCTCAGTGGCCCAGGCAGGCCAGGCCAGGCCCAGGCCTCAGGGCCCAGGCCCAGGCCCAGTGCCCAGGCCCAGGCCTGTGTGCCCAGGCCCAGGGCCCAGGCCCAGTGCCCAGGCCCAGGCCCAGGCTCAGGCCCAGGCCTGTGGCCCAGGCCCAGGCCCAGGCCCAGGCTGGCCCAGGCCCAGGCCCAGGCCCCAGGCCCAGTGGCCTGTGTGGCCCAGGGCCCAGGCCCAGTGGCCCAGGGCCCAGGCCCAGGCCCAGGCCCAGGCCCAGGCCCAGGCCCAGTGGCCCAGGGCTGTGGCCCAGTGGCCCAGGGCCCAGGGCCCAGGCCCAGGGCCCAGGCCCAGGGCCCAGGCCCAGGGGCCCAGGTGGTGGCCCAGTGGTGCCCAGGGCCAGGCAGGCCCAGGCCTCAGTGGCCCAGGCCCAGGGCCTGTGGCCCAGGCCCAGGCCCAGGGCCCAGGCCCAGGCCCAGGGCCCAGGGCCCAGTGGCCCAGGCCAGGCCCAGGCCCAGTGGCCCAGGGCCCAGGGCCTGTGGCCAGGGCCCAGGCCCAGGCCTCAGGCCCAGGCCTGTGGCCAGGCCTGGCCTGGCCCAGGCCTCAGGGCCCAGGCCTCAGGCCCAGGCCTGTGGCCCAGGCCCAGTGGCCCAGGCCCAGGCCCAGGCCCAGGCCCAGGCCCAGGCCCCAGGCCCAGGCCCAGGCCCAGGCCCAGGCCCAGGCCCAGGCCCAGGCCCAGGCCCAGGCCCAGGCCCAGGCCCAGTGCCCAGGCCTGTGGCCCAGGCCCAGGGCCAGTGGCCCAGGCCCAGGCCAGGGCCCAGGCCCTGTGGGCCTGTGGCCTCAGGCCCAGGCCCAGGCCCAGGCCCAGGCCTCAGGCCCAGGCCCAGGCCCAGGCCCAGGCCTGTGGGCCCAGGCCCAGGCCCAGGCCCAGGCCCAGGCCTGGCCTGTGGCCCAGGCTCAGGCCCAGGCCCAGGCCCAGGCTCAGGCCCAGGCCAGTGGCCCAGGCCCAGGCCCAGGGCCCAGGCCCAGGCCCAGGCCCAGGCCCAGGGCCAGGCCCAGGCCCAGGCCCAGTGGCCCAGGCCCAGGCCCAGGCCCAGGCCCAGGCCCAGGGCCCAGGCCCAGGCCCAGGCCCAGGGCCAGGCCCAGGCCCAGGGCCCAGGCCCAGGCCAGGCCCAGGGCCCAGGCCTGTGGCCAGGCCCAGGCCCAGGCCCAGGCCCAGTGGCCCAGGCCCAGGCCCAGGCCCAGGCCCAGTGGCCCAGGCCTGGCCCAGGCCCAGGCCCAGGGCCCAGGCCCAGGCCCAGGCCCAGGCTCAGGGCCCAGGCCCAGGCCCCAGGCCCAGGCCCAGGCCCAGGGCCCAGGTGGCCCAGGCCCAGTGGCCCAGGGCCAGGCCCAGGCCCAGGCTCAGGCCCAGGCCCAGGCCCAGGGCCAGGCCCAGGCCCAGGCCCAGGCCCAGGCCCAGGCCCAGGCCCAGGCCTGTGGCCCAGGCCCAGGCCCAGGCCCAGGCCCAGGCCCAGGCCCAGGGCCCAGGCCAGGCCCAGGCCCAGGCCCAGGGCCCAGGGCTCAGGGCCCAGGCCTGTGGCCCAGGCCCAGTGTGGCCCAGGGCCAGGCCCAGGCCCAGGCCTGTGGCCCAGGCCCAGGCTGGCCCAGGCCCAGGCCAGGCCCAGGCCCAGGCCCAGGCCCAGGCCAGTGGCAGGCCCAGGGCCTGTGGCCCAGGCCCAGGGCCCAGGGCCCAGTGGCCCAGGCCCAGGCCCAGGCCCAGGCCCAGGCCCAGGGCCCAGGCCCAGGCCCAGGCCCAGGCCCAGGCCCAGGGCCCAGGCCCAGGGCCAGGCCCAGTGGGCCCAGGCCCAGGCCCAGGCCCAGGCCCAGGCCCAGGCCCAGGCCCAGTGGCCAGGGCCCAGTGGCCCAGGCCCAGGGCCCAGGCCTCAGGCCCAGGCTCAGGCCCAGTGGCCCAGGGCCAGTGGCCCAGGCCCAGGCCCAGGCCCAGGCCCAGGCCCAGGCCTGTGGCCCAGTGGCCCAGTGCCCAGGCCCCCAGGCCCAGGCCAGGCTGTGGCCCAGGCCCAGGCCCAGGGCCCAGGCCCAGGCCCAGGCCCAGGCCCAGGCCCAGGCCCAGGCCCAGGGCCCAGGCCTCAGGCCCAGGCCCAGGCCCAGGCCCAGGCCCAGGCCTCAGGCCCAGGCTCAGGCCCAGGCTCAGGCCCAGGCCAGGGCCTGGGGCCAGGGCCCAGGCCCAGGCCCAGGCCCAGGCCCAGGCCCAGGCCCAGGCCCAGGCCCAGGCCAGGGCCCAGGGCCCAGGCCTCAGGCCTGTGGCCAGGCCCCAGGCCTGTGGGGCCCAGGCCCAGGCCCAGGCCCAGGCCCAGGCCCAGGCCCAGGCCTGGCTGGCCCAGGCCCAGGCCCAGGGCCCAGGCCCAGGCCTCAGGCCCAGTGGCCCAGGCCAGGCCCAGGCCCAGGGCCAGGCCAGGCCAGGCCCAGGCCCAGGCCCAGGCCCAGGCCCAGTGCCCAGGCCCAGGCTCAGGCTCAGGCTCAGGCCCAGGCCCAGGCCCAGGCCCAGGGCCCAGGGCCCAGGGCCCAGGGCCCAGGCCCAGGGCTGTGGCCCAGGCTCAGTGGCCAGGCCCAGGCCCAGGCCTGGGCTCAGGCCCAGGCCCAGGCCCAGGCCCAGGGCCCAGGCCCAGGCCCAGGGCCCAGGCCCAGGCCCAGGCCCAGGGCCCAGGCCTGTGGCCAGGCCCAGGCCCAGGGCCCAGGCCCAGGCCCAGGCCCAGGCCCAGGCCAGGCCCAGGCCCAGGCCCAGGCCCAGGGCCCAGGCCCAGGGCCCAGGGCCCAGGGCCCAGGCCCAGGCCCAGGCCTCAGGCCCAGGCCCAGGGCCCAGGCCCAGGCCCAGGCCCAGGCCCAGGCCCAGGCCCAGGCCCAGGCCCAGTGGCCCAGGCCCAGGCCTGTGGCCCAGGCCCAGTGCCCAGGCCCAGGCCCAGGCAGGGCCCAGGCCTCAGGCCTCAGGCTCTCAGGCCCAGGCCCAGGCCCAGGCCCAGGCCCAGGGCCCAGGCCCAGGCCTGTGGCCAGGCCCAGGCCCAGGCCCAGGCCTCAGGCCCAGGGCCCAGGGCCCAGGCCCAGGGCCTGTGGCCTGGTGGCCCAGGCCAGGGCCCAGTGGCCCAGGGCCCAGGCCCAGGCCCAGGCCCAGGCCCAGGGCCCAGGCCCAGGCCCAGGCCCAGGCCCAGGCCCCAGGCCCAGGCCCAGGCCCAGGCCCAGGCCCAGGCCCAGGCCCAGGCCCAGGCCCAGGCCAGGGCCCAGGCCTGTGGGCCCAGGCCCAGGCCCAGGGCCCAGGCAGGCCCAGGCCCAGGCCCAGGCCCAGGCCTCAGGGCCCAGGCCCAGGCCCAGGCCCAGTGGCCCAGGCCAGGCCCAGGCCCAGGCCCAGGCCCAGGCCCAGGCCCAGGCCCAGGCCCAGGCCCAGGCCCAGGCCCAGGCCCAGGCCCAGGCCCAGGCCCAGGCCCAGGCCCAGGCCCAGGCCCAGGCCCAGGCCCAGGCCCAGGGCCCAGGGCCAGGCCTGTGGCCCAGGCCAGGCCCAGGCCCAG